>OY856414.1:498322600-503217600 GCA_963693085.1 Alisma plantago-aquatica | reverse complement strand
GGGGAGATATTCCTTGTTGTTGCTCTAGACAAGGTAAGTAGATGAGGACCAGAACATGTGTGGTTTGAGGAAGACAGTCAACATTTTGTTTGACTAAGGGAACAAAAGTAACCCCATTTCTCATATTTTCTAATTTTTCTTGGGAATTAATATCTCGTAGTCTGTTTCCCTTGATATTTTAATTAGGTTGTAAGACCCCTGACCTACCTTTATGTCTAACCTTTCTTTATTAGCATAATTAGATGAATAAAACCTTAATCTAATCATGTGATGTGCTTTGATAACAATGGGCATGCTTATGTTTTCAGTTTGTTCCAGTTTGGATGTTGTTGAAGCTAGTTGTGTTATATGTGTTCTTATTTTGGACCTAATTGCAATTTACCCATAATTAGGGTTTTTCTTTCAGTTTTTTGCATGCTTTATGTGCCTCACATGTTTTGGCATCATGTTGGATAGATTGGTGTTGTTGGGCACTTTGTTGTACCTTGGTTTGATGTGGTGGCATCATGTCTTGAGGTTTTAGGGTTTTCTTGGATGCCCTAGTTTTAAGTTGACCTTGAGTGTTGAGTAATGGCTTCTATTGGTTTTCAGCGACCTTCATGTTGTTCTTTGGATGATCCCTTCTATGCTCGATGAGTTTTGAGGTCCACCTAGGGGTCTCTTTGGTCCATGAGCCAAGATACCCTAGAAGGAGTTCTATGTGATCAATGACCTTTGTTTTCTCTTCGACCGTTTAGCTTTTAGGAACAAATATTTTTTCAGTCAATGACCCTCCCTGGACCAGGATGGTTGATGATTTTACTCGGTTTTAATGACACATGTTGCATGCATATTTTTAGTGCTTTCATGTCTGAGTTTTGGAGGACAAGTGGCACATGTATGCATGACACCTAACCTCCCTTTTCTCTCTCTACCCTTGGATATATATACTCCTCTCTTTACATGAAAATGATCCTTTTGCACCCTCTATAGGGAAATATGGGCACAGAGCAAGTAGCAGAAACAAAAATTTATCTATCTATATTACCCAGAATAGCAAGATCGCATCAACAACTATGTAATGATAAACATGGTTTAACAAGTTCATACCTGGTCGTAGAGCAAGTCCAACGACTATAACTCATTAGAGTAGTGCAGTACTCCAAGTTGCACTGGGAATCATCTACAATAGCTCCTCCAAATAATGTAGACTGAAGTTTCCCTCCTAATAATAGGAAAAGACCACCTCACCTCTATGGAAGTCCACATGGACCACCTAGAACTCATGTCATTCTACTAAATCTGATAAGAAGGATTTGTCCCTCCCATTGGTGTACTAGTCACAACTTGCCCTGGTATAATCATTCTCCCTTTCTATTCATCCCTTTATCAGATAAGACTTTCTTGGGTTCTCTCGGTTACCACAACCAAAGAAGACAAACAATTGTAGGCAATTGAGTTGTATCTGATAAGTCCCCAGTGCCCCTCTATTTATAGGAGGGGTTAGGGTCTGGTTCCCACTTTGTGTGGGAGTGGAAGGGACCAGAAGATCATGAATTTTTGCAACCAGCGAGTGGAGAACCGGTCAGTTTATAAGAGAGTTGGTTGGTTAACATGTGAGTCAATATGTGTGTTACATGAATCGGTTGTTTCGCCATATTTCTCAATTGCATATGAATTGGCAATTCGAATCCAATTGATGCACAACATGACGTCATCACTAATCTTTGGTGAAATCAAATTTCTCCATAAACCAGGTGTGATGACTCGATATCGAATCAAGAAAAATCGCCACCAGTAATAATTGTGGAATAACCATAAGCAGCAGATTAATGAAAATCAATAAAAATTAAAACCATTTTGCAAAGAGATCCATTACCAAAAAACTCTTAAAGAAAGAACCAAAAATTTATAAACATCATGGTTCACATTGTACATACATTGTACCATCTCATCTCAAGGATAACATATAACAATTGCTTTTCCCAAACATATACATAAGAAAAATAAAACCTTGAGGCAATCAATCCAAAATCTCAGATCATTCATAAAACCATTACATACTAACTCCAAGGACCTGAGGGTACAGAGACGACACATAGGACTTCTATCTATAAGACACGACAGACAAGACACTCAACCTGAGTTGTTACCGATGTCCCTACTGATGTTGTCCTTCCTCTACATCATGCTCTCTACCTCCTCATGCACGTCTACCTAAAAATTGTGGATCCCATGGGGTGAGACAATTTTCTCAGCGAGAGATATAACTCTCTACCAACATTATTATTATCACAGGTAAACAATTTGAAACTAAGAAGAGGATCTTTTATGTAAATAAGCATGTTTAATCATTGTTTAATTGCAGTGCAAAGCAATCACTACAAAAGAAAGATGATTTAAATATAATTTCTCCAACTACATATATTGTTTTTGTAGTTAAAGCTAATATTCTTTACAAATTTGAAAAATGTAAATAAAACAAATACTGCTAATTGTAATAGCTACAAAATTGACGACATACATCATTTGACTACAAAATACCTCTCAAACTCATTTCCCCCTTTCTCTGTCCCCCTCACCAAATAACAAAAAGGCCTAATTTTTTTAAAATTTCCATGCACTATTCCCCCCTTATTGGCGCGGTTTCAATCACAGTGCCCGAACATCGATAGTGCCACCTCCACCTATCGTGCACCTTCTCTCTCTCTCTCTCACTCTCATCTTCTCCCCCATAACCCCAAATCTGATCACCCTTCCTCCATCTCACCCTCTCATCCTCACAAACACCCCTCTTCTCCGCCCCTTTGCGAGCACCCGACCTCACAGAACGTCGGAGAGGAGGTGTTGGAAGGACAGAACCGACGAGGATATAAAAGTTGAAAGTAGAGCAGCAAGGTTGAAGTACAAAAAGCTCAGGTATACTCCCCCATCCCCAATTATGATCTTGATGCTTCTCATATCTGCTAAATCACATAGAAGGAAAAATCACAAGCTTGTCCCCTTTCTAGAACCCCATGCTCTGTTGCTAGAATGTGAGGAAGAACTGCAAGCCTTACTTGTTGAAAACCACCAATGTGCGTATGAGAAAAAATCATATGCCATTGTTAATATCCTCATCTCTTAGCCTACCCATCACACCTAAGTACTCGTGTGAGGCTGGTTGTTCATCTTTGACAGGTCTTCCTCACCCATTCTGTCTAACCTATTGGTCCACCACAGATTCACCCAGATCGTGTGAGAAAGGATGATTTTCCTATCTTTGGCACATGATGGGAGACTGATTGCTCACTCCCTCCAACCCTTTCTACTGATCTAGGGAAATCATGATGAGAAAGGTGGCCTAGCATTCTAGGATACTATAAAAACTGTGAGAAATATTGACCTTCTAGTCTTAGAAATTAAGCCACAATATTATGAATAAATCAATGGATTTATTAACTTGGCATATACAACTTTGATAATTTGTGGCATGATTCATGTTTATATTGAATCAACATATTGCTTCTCTCTTACTACTAAGAGTGGATTAGCTGGAAAGGAATAAATCTTGTAGTGGTTTTGCTAACGAAAATTTGGCTATTAACTTGACAATTTACCATAAGTATCTGGGATTCTCTCTATATATATTTGCATCTAACCAGCATTAGAAAAAAAAATGTTAATTGAAATAATCAAATGAGGGACTCCATACTTATTGGATGCCTCCAAATAAGCCTTTTGGACTATAAAAGTGACCCCTTCATTCCTATAACAAAAAATAAGGAGTTGAGGATCATATTTCTTAATGTCAATTGGAATGCATCCCTCTGTTAGTTCTTCATTTACAAGATCTTGAAAGGTGTTATTTGAGTTGTTCCATCACCTATTGAATCCAAAAAATAGGAAGTCTCTATCTGGTCATGATCATAAGAAGATCCTCTACTCTTAACTGTTGTAAGCTTTATTCAGATTCACCTTCATGCTATCTCCAATCTTTCATAAAATGATCTTTTACTTTTTTGGGATCAAATAAATAAAGGGTATTTCTGCATTATTCATCCTAGATAATCAGACTTCTAATTTCATTCCATCTTCAAGACTTCAAAGAGGCATATAAAATCTTAGGATTGTTGTCTCCATGTTTGAATCAAAAAGATATGAGACTTGGCTGAGCACAAAATTCAGCTACGCCTGCAATTGAGGTCCTCCTTTTAATTTCAGAAGTTGCTTCCATAAAATTTTATCATCCAGATGACAACAACCATTTGTTTATGGAGAAAGATTCCTTCTCCGAGTTTCTGAACATAACAAACCCATCCCTAAGATATTATAGGTTCCACTAAATGTTCCTTTCTGATGTTTCCTCTACGTGAGGTGGCCAAAAAGTGTCACTTAGTGAACCTTTAACCACATTGTAGAAATCTTTACAATCTACCTAGGAATTAAGATAAAGGGAAAGGGGTTCACCATTTATACAATGATTGCTAAAAATGTTGAACAAAATTATACCCCTAGAATCTTGATATAAGTCTAGGAAGGAAGTTGAATGTAGAGTTGTATCAATTTTGACTCCATCTTATTTTCTCCATGATACTAGTTTTCTCATGTAAACCTTGGCCCTTTATCTAGAAGTCGTAATTAGCTTGATGCATTGCGTCATTAAATTCATAGAATGTTGGGATGGAGGCGGATTATCCAAATGAACCTAGAAAATATCATTTATGTTAACCATGAGTGATTTACAACAAAACCTATGTTAATTATGAACCTCCATATCTTTGTAAACCTTCATAGGTTTATGTGTTTGTCATCTTCATTTCACCTATTGGTTATAGTAGTTTTGATATTTCTTCTTTTATATTTAGCTATGCATTGTGTCAGGTGATCACTTTTGTCAGTTTTCTATCTTCATCATCCTCATAATTGTTCTCTATGAACTAGGAATACTATCTCTGGATGGATTTTGGAAAATGACCTCTTCTTTTGGAATGCTATCTACATATCCAACCAATATCCTTACAAGACTACAAAAAATGCATATTCCAATATTTATTTTTGTTTTTTTTTGTTTTTTTTGCTAAATGGCACCTTGCAGTTACTTTTCGCTACTGCAACATTTGGATAATTCGCCAACATTTGGAGAATTCAAAGAGAAATGTAAGACTTCAAAAATGCTTCTTTTGCTTCAGAGCTTAACCATGTCTTCAAAGATTTTGCATATGCAATGTAGCACATAAGTTGAGCTGCGTTAAACACAGGAGCGAGTGCTTCTTCATGTTCTTATGAACCTTGATCATGTAATGGAAAATGTGGCAATTTATATTTTCATCGAGCTCATCAATCCTAACATACACAAGACCAATCCTTGAAAGGATAGAAGGAGGAAGGTAACTATGTAATTAATAGGTGTCAATTTGTCATAACAACCTCCAGTAGGTCTTGATGCAGCTAAGATTAAGGTTTGAGCATTGAGTGTGACTTGTATACCAACTTTTGTGATGTTGATTGTTTATTGTTTATTGATTCCTGGGTAGCAATGTGATTTCTTATATTCATCCTGTCAAATTCATCAATGCAACATACTCTATCATCATCAAGCATCAATGCAATGGCCTTGTTACAAAACTTCCATGTTTCTGGTTCTTTGGCAACAGTTCCTGTCAAACCTCCAATAGAGGATGACTTTCTAGATGTATAGACATACCTTGTTTTATATATATGCCTCTTTTTAGAGTTTAGATATTAAGTATGTGAACCATGGTTCATTTTCACATCAATGCTAGAACAATGAATACAGGAAGGGGTGACATAAATAGGATATATATGATTCTAGGGAAAACCATAAGCGAAGTGCCGACAAAAATTGTTTTTCATTAGTAAATTAGTTAGATCACTAGGTTGTATCAATATGTTAAAGGAAAATGGATTTTACCCTATTTTATACACTAGGCTAGATGGATCATGGTTCAATTAGTCAGTGTTAGAAGTCAATATTAGCCTATTTAGTTAATAGGTTGATTAATTATTGGGCTTTTATATTTCAGCCCATTTAGATTACTTGCATCCTAAGTCTTAGGGCGTCTCTCCTCTCCTATGTAAAGGAGAGGGTGTCAAGTCTTGTATTCATCCAATTTCTAATTGGATCCAATTATATTTCTCATGGAATCAGAATGAACACACTCCTGAGCAGAAACCTAGTCGTCGTCCCTCTTCCCTCTCTCTTCGCTGGCGCACAACAACAACCCTATAGTCGCCGCCCCCTATCTTTGAGAGAGCAACCATAGGCTCTCTCTACCTGTGGGCGTCCGTCACCATGGCATAGGTCGGCTGCTCGCTAGGCACTTCCGGCCACCATAGCCCTATTTCTCCCACTTTCACATAGATTTGTACGTCTGCGCTAATTCTCGACATGCAATCTATGTTTTCCAAATCCAAATCTGACTGTCGATGATCTTCTTTCCGAACTTCATGTATCTGACACCATTGTCACCTCCACCATACGTTGGCCAGCAGCCATCGTCACCTTCGCCACATCACGATGTCACTACAACAGCATCACACTGCCATCAGCGCTGCCAACAACAACAATCCTTGTCGCCTTAGCCATCTGCCTCTGCCACCGTATCCAGCAACAATCAACCGTGGCCAACAGCAAGCAACACCACTGTCGCAAATCACATAGCCATTATCTCTACCACCACATCTCTTCGTCATCCTTAGCATCTGCCTTCACCACCGCTCATGGAGAGGCTCCCCCCTTGGCTCCGCATGCGGCCTCATGGCCTACGATATCTCTGGGGCTATGCAGGAGACCAGTATCAATTCCTTTGTTGCGGCCGAGTGCTACATCAACCGAGCGACATAATCATCATCATCTTCTGTGTCCTTCTACTACAAAGTTGTTGCCCCATTATCCAGCAACCGTATTCCCAGCCGACAATTACACCCTTCATCCGTTGTTGTCGTCATCCATGCCCCTAGCTACTATGCATTGTTGATCTTCATCTTGTTGCTGCTACCCCAATGCCATCAGCTATCCCTACTGCCGGCGATCACCCATCACTTTCCACCGCTACCAAACAACCATGTTTACTGCCCCCATATGCATTATCCCTATCTCTATTTGGATCCTTAATCGGTCTTATCTTGTTTCCCTAATGGGCCAAACAAATCCCTTTTTAGGTCGATGTCAGATCCATTAAAGTTTCTACCCGGATTTTACATTGACCCATTTAGTATACTCTCTTCGGTTATCAGTTTTCATTCTCCACATTTTTATACATCTCCATATCACAAAATCCTCTCAAATCAACCAATTCCTTTCCCAACCACCCATATCTTGTGTGTATCCCTTTCCACAGTGTAGGGAGGTCATGTATCCATTTCTCCACACCAAACACTCACTCTAGTTGTATTTGGTGTGCAGGGGGAATAGAGAGGAGAGGAAGAGATGAGAATAAAGAGAGAGCATGAGAGAGAGTATGATATGAGATGATGATATACATATTCAGGTTATATATGTTCCAGACATTCTAGGCTATTATCTTCATGGAGCTTCACGTTCTTCAGCATGTATGTTCTCCACCTCCAGCTAGCTTCATTCAGCGTCGACACCGTATCTGCATTCGTACCACATTATGTACGTCAAGTGTTGATGATGTATTTCTTCAGCTGCATTCATATGAGACAGATGGGTGCTTCTTCATATTTTCAGAAGCTCAGAGTTTATCTTCACTGAGCTACTTCGTCACATCTTCTCTGAGTTGCATTTGTTGTTTCGACATCACCTGTTGCTGATCTTCTTGGGACTTTCCTTGATGGATGATATCTCCTTTCCTATCAAGCCCCCAAGGTTCACGCTACAGAGTTATGGTACCTACATTGTATCACCAGCACATTGTCTATTCGTGTTTGTGCCACGTTATGCATGTATTCCCAGACAATTTGAAGATTTTTCTACTACTTCATCGACATTGGGAATATGTGTTCGTGCCGCATTAAGTATGTAATCCAATGAAGATGATGTAGTGATGATGTTGAGGATCGTCTGCTCCAAATGGAGAATTAGTGTTGTAGTATTTAGGTTCCATTTTATATGTTCTTCATTCCATATGCACTCCACAATACTTTCATCAAAGCGTAAGGATCTCCAGCCTAGAGAATACAATTTCAAAGAAAAGAGGCATCATCATATGATTCAGGGGGGTAGTGTATAAGGGGGAGTATTAAATTTTGTATGGGGAGTGATATCTATCTTTTATTCTTCATTTATCATTTCTTTTATCGAGTCTTGTAACCTCCAAGCTTTGGACATGTGTTTCACGCATGCTCCATCTTGAGGGGGTGTGTTAGAAGTCAATATTAGCCTATTTAGTTAATAGGTTAATTAGTTATTGGGTTTTTATATTTCATCCCATTTAGATTACTTGTGTCCTAAGTCTTAGGGCGTCTCTCCTCTCCTATATAAAGGAGAGGGTGTCCAGTCTTGTATTCATCCAATTACATTCAATATAATTATATTTCACAGTAAGGATGGACTGATTTAGGTTGGTTTCCAAGACCTTGCTTACCATATTTTTGGCCATTTCACTCTGTATAAAGACTCACTCTTTCTCTCCTGTGTCATGGTTTAATTAGGGTTTCTACACCTGGTATGCAGTATTGTGTGGGTGGGAGCATATGGGGCTACATGTTTCCACTTTTCAAAGTTATGCTTTTCTGAACCTCATCATTCTACACCATTTGTTCTCACATGAAGGCTCATTACCCCCTTTTGATTTCCCCCAAACTTCTTTGCCAACTATTTTTGTGCAAAAACTCATGTAGATCCACTATAGTTACTACAAATTTATGACTTCAATGACAAACATCAGTCATTAATGTTCTTCATGTACCTATTACTTCTTTTACCTTCTCCACAGAAACCCCCACCCCATTTTCCACATTGAGTAATTATTAACCACTAGTTGCTACCAGTGAAAGGGACAACAAGGTCCAGTATGCTGCAAGCCCTAGACATTTTACTATTTCTAATTTCTTATTATTCAGTATGTTTATACTTTCCTTTACAAGTCTAAATATATAGTTATATGTATTCAAACTGACAATCTATCTTGACTCATGGCTTCCCTAGGCAACACACAGTCTATGGATATCCTTCAATTTACATGTCATGTTAACTAACCAATTTGGCTATGAATATGGCCACTATTTAAAATAATCAGATATTATCCTCATTCTTACTAACATGAGATTTTTGTTCAGGTAGGAATACTTGTCAAGCCAATTTCTTTTCATGTCTAATAGATGATATAATTGAATAAGAAATGTTGTGGTTTAAAAATTAATATAATATATTTTTTTTACCTGGGAACAACGATTGCCATGACAATATATATCAAAGACAAGAAACATAGATAAACAACAAATTGAAATAAAACTGGATAAAAAATGAAAATTACATTTTGATATAAATAACCTGACATGAGGACTTTTATAGTGTTGGCAAATTTGAGTTCTTCTTAGTGAGTTCTAGAGATGTATGATAGGTATGCACCAAGATTGACGTGTCGCATGTATACACATATTCACCTAGCATATGCAAATAACAGGTCTAGTTCTTGAGCATTATAATGAAAGTCATACTATCATCTCACCTACCTCTACTCCTTGCTCCCTATCATCTTCAAAGTTCATCTTCATCTTCACACATTGAAAAGCCACTTCACGATAACATCTTTCAGACATGTTGAAGCTTCCTATGTGCTTCCACTACCTCTGTGTTTCCTCAAGGTTCTACTATTGAGTCTTATGGAATTGAAATAACATATCTTCACTTGACTCTTGCAACAATGTCAGGTTCTTGTTCTTGTGCTTCAACATTACTTCTTACTAATCGAGATCAACTCAGATTGGTTTCATAGTATCTAACTTCAGCATTATCTAATTGTTATTATTCCTAAGACCAATTAGGAATGTTTTTCTTTCATCTTACTTGGCCCAACCAATGAAACAAAGAATACAGGCACTATGACAGATGGACATGGTACTTGATACTTCTATTTTTATGCTACATGTTTTAAATTATGAACTCATTTCAGTTGAGCATTATAAGTTCATAGTTTTTTTCGGTTATTTTTCCATAAAGAAGATTGCAGTATTCAAGTTTGGGATGTAACTCTATTTATGTGATGTATTTTCACACCTATATACTCACGAGGCATGATCAAGAGCCTGTTATTTATCCGCGGGCATAACTTGTTGAAATGGAAACAACATCATCTTTGTCTTGCTCTAGTTTATGCTTGATGTGCTCTACAATCTAAATCATTGTAATACAAGTCCATTTTGGCTCACCAGAGCTATATTACAAAAGAAAGACACAACACAGGTTTCAGTATTTGCAGGAATAACTTGGACTTGGTAATTGGTTGCAATGAGACAAGTATTACAACAAATCATTGCAACTATATTTCATAATTGTAAGTGCTACTTGAATTTCTTAAAAAGTATTAAAACCACAAATACATGTATTTTGATTACATTATCACAACCAAATATGCCCTCTTTAAGTACTTTTAAATATAGAGATCTAGCTTGAATATGTATACTATGCTTTTACGTAAGCTTACATGTATATATAATCCATCTCTATTTTGTTGGATTTTTTAGAACAAGGAATGTCGTAAAGAGTCTTTCATATTTAAAGGGATGAGAGTCTTGGAAATGTAAGCACAGATGAAGGTGATGGTAAGTGGTCTCACAAAGTATATTGTACAAGGACTTTCAAGTTTGCATTAAGAAATTCTTCAATATCTTCCACCAATGCAATAGTGAATGCTCTATCCAAGACACAACAAAAGATTAAGCAATTATTTAAGATCTTCCACCAGCGTAATAGCAAATGTACTATCCAAGATGCAATAAAATTTCTTGATTGTAATTTTAGGTAGAAACATGGTAAGTGGTATCACTATGAGTGAATCATTGTGGTTATCATCTACCATCTAAAATTTTACAATAGTTTCACAAGTTGTTTGTTAAAGTGGAGTGCCCATTTATGACTGATGTCTTTCTTGTTGGTTTTACAAGGGGTGCCTTTTGGTGATCCAATTTTCTTTAGCATTCATTGGGAAACGTAATAGACCTTAAAGATGGTGGAATGTATGGATCCCTTGGTTCCCACTCAAGTTTTCAAACCATTCAAATTGGTTTATCACTGAACATGGATACAAAGTACAAATTTGTATTGTGCCTCTCTTTATATGTCCTTTTTTCTTATTCTAATTGCCTTTTGTATAATTTTTTTCCCAATTAATGTCTGGATTGTAACTAATTGTTCCTTCTTCATACAAAATATTGAGTTCGGCATTTACAATACAAGTGTTGCATTGACTAGCAAAAACGTTCTATGCAATAATATCTTGTGTGAATCACAAGTTGCCTGCTTGAAAGCATCTGACTTTTATCCTTACAAGGTTGCTTATATATCCTATATGACTTCCTCCTATATATACAAGTTGTCTCTTTCCTTGAATTTGCAGCTCCTAGTGGTCTTTTTGGGTTTCGTATGGAAAAAGCATCAGTTCCTAGCATTTTCACTAGCCTACACCTTGTATTAGATTCATTTTCCATGTGTATGGTCTCGATGGCCTTGTAATTATTAATTGTGGAGATAAAGGTACTCCTGACCAAGATGAAACTCCTATCAATCCTAGTCCTTCCAAGTGAGTTGTTGTCACTGTTCAGGTGCATATTTTTTAAAATGACTCACAAAAGAGTAGGCGTTCACTCCCTGCCTTGTTCTGGATACTTTGTAGTCCATCTTACTTTGTCAGTGCCATTAGCATGCAACTAGGAACCATTTGCTACACTAAAGACTTCAACATCCATACTTTGAGTCTGTGATGTGAGGTTTCCTATTTTATCCAATGACACTTTGACCAAAAAAAGTTGATCTTAGGTAAGGAGTGATAGATCAGGGTGCATTTGTTGATGTTATGCTAACATATCCCTTTCATCTTCCATCGACACTCTCAGGGAAGGATCCTCAGAATAAAGTTATCTTGTATAGTAGTTGGAGCCTGAAGAAGAGGGTGTTGTATTTATTTTATGACAATACCTTTTCAATGGTTTATCTTTTAAGCTCACACTTTTATTTCCACTATGATATAAGCTCTTAATGCTACATGTTATATTCGGTGTAACTGAGTTGTAAAGAGGGGACAATGAACTTCTAACATGTAAATACTCTCACTTGACTAAACTTGGGAGTTAAGACAGGAGGGCTTTGGTAGCATTCCAACATAAAAATGTAATGCACTTGAGTCAAGATAAAATAGAATGATAAATGAAGTTTTCTGTATCTAACAACTATTTGATGTCCTAATTTGTCAAGTAATCGGGTTTAGTGATTCCTAAGCCATTACAGATCCACATTTCAACTTGATGTTGGATTAGTCTTCTTGTGAACATGACTCATTAATATTGCTTGATTTTTCTTTTGTTTATTCTTGCAACTACTTCTGTTGTATTTCAAGTGATCTCAAGGCTTCTACATCAACCAAGAATAAGCACAAAGAAGCTTGCAGCAATCTTCCTGGATGACTTTTTTATTTATTTTCGACTTTGGATATAGAATGTGATTTTAATTCATATGATAATGTGAGGAACAAGACGATCTTCATTTATTCAAAATGTTGAAAAATGCAATTGGTTATGCATCTTCACACACTGTAGATATGATGGTTGTAGTCGTACTAAGATGGTTGTGGTGCTATCACTTGCAATATGCTTATGGAAATAACCATATTTGAAGCCTCCAACTACCACATTTTCTTAAAGCAGTAGCTATTGTGCTATCCTAGAGTTGTTGTTTCCTTACGGTATAAGCTCTACACAGTCAACCATAGGTTTACAGTCATAGATATCATCTAGAGAAGTTCTGAAGGGGTTGAGGTGCTTCTCTATTTTGTAAATATTGAGTATAATTAAATCAGACAAAACTATATCTTAGTTATCAGGAGGTCGTGTTTTGTGTCAAGCATGAATCTTAATGTTTCATATTCTTCCTTGAGCACCAAGGTGTTGTACTCCTGAAAAACTATTTTGTATATCTCCTATATTACAAATCACAGTTCCAGAACCTATTCTACTTTTACCCACTACTGCATTGATCTTCATCTTCACCCTAAACAAGCTCTAAAGCTTGGGTAACCCAAAAAAATCGTATTTGTGCCTTGTTTCTTATTTACAAGTGTTAATTAGCATGTTAGTTTACAACCTTTACATAACGTTTTTCTTCCTAACTCCAGTATGTGGTTTTTGTTAGTGCAAAGCTAATTGTAGTTGTTGAAACACCTGACACTTTAGTATATTATATTTTTTTATCATGACAAGATCATTGCCCAACAATTTTGTGACCCACCCATTGTGTATTGCTTTAATTTTTAGATACTCGTCTATGAAATACATTCAATGACAAAAAACTAGAAGATCTTCTTTTATTTATACAAGAAAATCTTCTTTAGGTTTTTTTATCATATGGAGCCCCTAAAATTTTTTGCTTTTCTTAGTTGAAGAAACTTCTAGAAATTACAACTTATTGATACATCCACGAATTCTTGATTTTGATATCTTGATGTTCCCTTTGCGAGCAAGCTGGGAAGATAAGGAGTACGTGGTTTTTTACTTGTGAGTTATTTACTCGCTTATGGGAGATGGAAGTTGTACAAGGTCATTTTCTGCTAATCAGTCCTTGCTACCATAGTGTCGTGAGTATCTCATTTCCTTTGTTGAGAGGAAAACCAGACATTCACAATGAAGAAGTAAGTACTCCTTGATTTCTCTTTAAATTAAAAATGAAATTTATCCTTTTTGTTATCTATATCATGATGCATATCAATATTGTGGTTCTCCATGTTAGTTTCTCATGCTATTAGGATGTACCATGTCCAAAATATGGTTTATGGCATTCTTATCTGTAAATCTTTTGCATAATCATTGTATTTTAGCACCGATGCAACTTCTTTATAGTTCATCAATGTCTTGCATCCTCTGTTTTGGATTCTATCATTGTTACATTTCCACCATTAGGGGCAATTATTATGTATATAGGTTAGATAATAGAGGAGGATCGAGGTGGGGCATGTGTTGTTCAAACATGTAATAGGTTAGGGTTTGATGTGGGGTAAGGATCTATATAGCTTCATAAGATATGACTTTATTAAATGACGTGATTCTTTATAATAAGCACTCAGATATGCCTTTATGAAACCATGAATTCATATACTTGTGAAGTGAAACTTATGTGTGCTACTAGTTGAATTAAAATCTCTTTCTATGTTCAGTGATGTGATTTTATTATTTCCCATATTTAGTGGCTCTAACATTAGGCACTTACTATTTGTTGATGTCCTACTCGATTGGTCATGTGAGAATTTACTTATGTGGTGGGTGTCCGCTAGGAACTGATTAGCTTGTGGTGTGAAAACATTGAAAGAAATCCCCCACCAATGTGAGAGAGTCAAATCTCCCAATCTAACATGATCAACTTTTTTATTCTACCCAGCCAAGTGGCTGGTGCGCTCCCTCTAGAGGCTTGCAACGAGTGCAATCCACGAGGTCGGGAGGCATGGGATGAGATGGGATCTTAGCTTTCGATATTTGTATGGTTCCACACTAACTACCTACGTCTACTAAGACACTACGCCCGCAAGCGCACGGGGTCATGTCATAGTATAGGTGAGGCGGCAAGTACGGGGTCGAACCTCGGAGATAGAGGGGGCGCTAGAGTTAGTTGGCGTGAGCTACGTTCCTAGTGCGGAGAGTAAAGTTTTTAGGGTTTTAAGGTTGATTGTTGGTTGATTAAACTAAGAGAGCGAGTATGAAAAGCAATATGAAACTAAGTTATCAAAAGACTAAACTAGCAATCTAGGTGACAAACTAGCTCAACTAAGGCAAGGGCAAGATGGACTAGACTAAGCAAGCAATTAACAACTAAGGAATTAAATTAACTACCAATAAAGATCAAAGACCTAAATTAACACTAGCTAGCAGAACTAGGCAATTAGCTAAGGTAACTAAAGCAATTGAACTACACTAGCATTAACAAGCAAACAGGGCAATTAAGGTTTCAAGCAATTAGATGAAGGAGGTGGGCCGTTTGGGAATGTGACCTTGACATTAGTTGGGGGATCTCACCATAACAAGCAATTAGCATATTTCATTCTAGACTACCAAACCAAACAACAAGGTGGGTGCTATGAGGAGGTGCCCTATGCTACTAGTTGGAGAACTAAGGCTAGGTGTAATTCTCATAGGACTCACCAAGTCTAGGTCTCTAGGATAAGGGGTATTAGTCAATTGAGGACCAAGGGTAAGGATGGGAGTGGAGATGAGTATATTTGACCTCATGCCACTAGCCACCTCAGCCTTTAGGAAATCCCAGGCAATTGCACTAATTACACTTATACTAGTCACTTAGAACTCACATTTGCATGTAGGAAGAAGGTGATTATGTAGGAAGATAGGGGGCTAGCTAGGGACCCCAATTAAGGCCCTAGGAGCCAATCCTATGATAGCTACATAGAAACCAACACCCTAGAGACAAATGTCTTCAAGCACCACAAAGCAAGCAATTAATGTAATTAAACAACAATCGCATGCACAAGAAATGGGAAATGAGATGTAAGCAAAGGCAATCATCATAGAAGTGAAATATGTTCATTACAAATTATATTCCCCCAACATGGTATCACAGTCAAATTTTTGCCCCAAACAGCCCACCCAAGGGGGCATAGCTATACATGATCAAAACTGAAACAAAGGAGAAGGGAAAGAGAGTAGGAAACGCCATGGATGCTTGATGAAGCTTGATCTTGTCACCTCCTTGCTTCCAGCCACGAGCCTCCTCCTCCAAGGGCGCCCAAGAGCATGGAAATGGTGGAATGGATGGATAGAAACCTAGAGAAACTAGGTTTCTATGGTGGAAATGAGTGGAAAGTGGATGGAAATGGGGTTGAATGTAAGGAAATGGGTGGATTGGAGAAATGGATGCAAGGGAAGCAGCTAGGGTCGGCTAGGAGTGCTTAACCTCGAGCCCTAGAAGCAACTAGTGCTTATATAGGAGCTAGGGTTAAGTGGGGGTAGAATAGGAATAACAGTGGAAAGTTATGTAGGGTATGTGATCACCACGGTCGTGGTGGGTGTGCCACGGTCGTGGTGAGGGTAGTGGGGGACAACCGTGGGGTGGTGAACATGGTCGTGGGGTGAAGGCAGTGGTGAAAAAGCAAAGTAGGGTGGTGGCCACGGCCGTGGCGGAGTGCCACGGTCGTGGTGTGTAGCATGCACCACGGCCGTGTTGGGTAACACGGCCGTTTTGCAGGAGTTGGAGGTGACTGTGGGGAGGGGCCACGGGCGTCTTGATCAGCATCGACCATGGTCGTGACGACTTGGCCACAGTCGTGGCTTTCTGGGCAACTTCCCTGTTGGAAACTGATTTTTCGTAATTTAATTCCCACGACCGTGGCAGGGTGCCACGACCGTGTTCTCCTCTACAGACCACGACCGTTCTGATGGCCACGGCCGTGGTGTCTTCAAGGGCCACGGTCGTGGCAGGTGGCCACGGCCGTGGGATTCTGTGGATTTCCCTGTTGCAGCCTGTTGGAATTTGGCAATAAAGCCACGACCGTGGCATTGGGGCCACGGCCGTGGTGAGGCTTGACTTCTTGATTTTGCTTCTTACTTTGTCAATTTTGGATGTCTTTGCTCGGGGATGATTCTTGGCCACTGGAGGTAGGTTGAGGGAGAGTTTGGGGCGTTCTTTGGGTCCCTCCCTCTCTATCGTCCATCTAAGCATGGTCCAAGTACCTGAAAAACAGTGCAAAGAACATCCATAAGCGTATTTGCAATGATACTCATATTGGGGAGAATAACCTGTAATTCTAATGCATTTAAATGTGATAAAAGTACAAAATGACACGAGATACAGCCCTAGAATAGGGTTGGATCACCACCCCAAACTTGAAACATACTTGTCCTCAAGTATGCTCCAACTTAATCTCTCTTTTCCGTTCTTTTCAACAAAAACAAAAGACAAATGCAAAGCAACAGAAAATTATTGAATATATGGTCTTGGAAATGACTAAGTGCATGTGTCTCACATCTCTCCTCTCCTTCTTTCACAATCCAATCATGAACTGAGCACTGAGCATACAAACTTCAAATATAAAGCATAGAAACACAAGTTGTCCATATGTCCTTTATGTCATTTCGGGTAAACGGTTTCATGTTGGTGTTAATCACAGGTGACTAGGAGTGTTGTTTCACTTTCATGCATTCGGTCTTATGCTTCAAACCACACTAGATGATCCACTTGGCTATATAAAGGGAAAAGTGAGCTAGATTTGATGTTTTCTAGCTCAATGGGTATAAAAGAGGAAGAAAGGGTTGCGGTAAGATTTGGAGTGCTTTTACACACTCTTCTTTTCTTTATTTGAATGCTCTTAAACAGGAGCATCCTTTTATTTTATTTTTGCTTTTCTTTTTCTTTTTCTTTGCCCTTGGTGTAGATAGGGCATATGGTGGATAGAGTGAAGCAGGGAGACAGAGATGTGGCCACCCCAAACTTTTGGAGGTGGCCACGGATAATATGTGCACTTTGGCATCTTTTTATGAGGCGGAAGGGTATGAAGATGGTGGAAGAATAGTCGGATCAAAGAGGGGTCATCAGTGTAGTTTTCAACATACGATTCCCTACATAAAAGCTAATTCAACACTTCACCAAGTGATATCACATCACATGATAGAATTAACACAATATTCATATTTCTACCAAGTGATTCCATTGGCTTTAAGCGTTTTTCGCTTGCTCACTTCATGATTCAACCAAAGCATTCACATACTTAAGAGATGTGGTTCACATGTAAAAAGTCACAAACAAGACCATATATCAATAAGATCTAAGAATGTAGAATGCATTTGTCACAAGAGTACACCTTTTCATTTCAAACATTGGAGATTAAGTCAAAACATCCTATCGCAGCAAGAATATTCAAATCTGGGTAAAATTGGTCAAAATTGTGCCAATTTGCACTAAATCACGTCTAAACCTACTTTAGGGAATTTTAAAGACATAAAGCAGCAAATCCTACTTAACATGCACAAGAAATTATCAAAACTACATGAGAATGCAATGCATAGTATGAAAAGGCAAAAATTTTGAAAAAATACTCAAAAATGCAGAAGTTAACTACATGAATGCGTGAATGCAAGCAGGCACACAAGGTCAAGGTAATCGAGTATGGTAAGTCAGTCAAACTGTTTGATCATCTTGCAAAAAATTAGCACAAGGTACATAGAGAAAAATGCGGCGATAGAAGGCTTACCGCCCTACCGCACCGCTAGAGGCTTGCAACGAGTGCAATCCATGAGGTCGGGAGGCACGGGATGAGATGGGATCTTAGCTTTCGATATTTGTATGGTCCCACACTAACTACCTACGTCTACTAAGACACTACGCCCGAAAGCGCATGGGGTCGTGTCGTAGTATAGGTGAGGCGGCAAGTATGGGGTCGAACCTCGGAGATAGAGGGGGCGCTAGAGTTAGTTGGCGTGAGCTACGTTCCTAGTGCGGAGAGTAAAGTTTTTAGGGTTTTAAGGTTGATTGTTGGTTGATTAAACTAAGAGAGCGAGTATGAAAATCAATATGAAACTAAGTTATCAAAAGACTAAACTAGCAATCTAGGTGACAAACTAGCTCAACTAAGGCAAGGGCAAGATGGACTAGACTAAGCAAGCAATTAACAACTAAGGAATTAAATTAACTACCAATCAAGATCAAAGACCTAAATTAACACTAGCTAGCAGAACTAGGCAATTAGCTAAGGTAACTAAAGCAATTGAACTACACTAGCATTAACAAGCAAACAGGGCAATTAAGGTTTCAAGCAATTAGATGAAGGAGGTGGGTCGTTTGGGAATGTGACCTTGACATTAGTTGGGGGATGTCACCATAACAAGCAATTAGCATATTTCATTCTAGACTACCAAACCAAACAACAAGGTGGGTTCTATGAGGAGGTGCCCTATGCTACTAGTTGGAGAACTAGGGCTAGGTGTAATTCTCATAGGACTCACCAAGTCTAGGTCTCTAGGATAAGGGGTATTAGTCAATTGAGGACCAAGGGTAAGGATGGGAGTGGAAATGAGGATATTTGACCTCATGCCACTAGCCACCTCAGCCTTTAGGAAATCCCAGGCAATTGCACTAATTACACTTATACTAGTCACTTAGAACTCACATTTGCATGTAGGAAGAAGGTGATTATGTAGGAAGATAGGGGGCTAGCTAGGGACCCCAATTAAGGCCCTAGGATCCAATCCTATGATAGCTACATAGAAACCAACACCCTAGAGACAAATGTCTTCAAGCACCACAAAGCAAGCAATTAATGTAATTAAACAACAATCACATGCACAAGCAATGGGAAATGAGATGTAAGCAAAGGCAATCATCATAGAAGTGAAATATGTTCATTACAAATTATATTCCCCCAACATGGTATCACAGTCACATTTTTGCCCCAAACAGCCCACCCAAGGGGGCTTAGCTATACATGATCAAAACTGAAACAAAGGAGAAGGGAAAGAGAGTAGGAAACACCATGGATGCTTGATGAAGCTTGATCTTGTCACCTCCTTGCTGCCAGCCACGAGCCTCCTCCTCCAAGGGCGCCCAAGAGCATGGAAATGGTGGAATGGATGGATAGAAACCTAGAGAAACTAGGTTTCTATGGTGGAAATGAGTGGAAAGTGGATGGAAATGGGGTTGAATGCAAGGAAATGGGTGGATTGGAGCAATGGATGCAAGGGAAGCAGCTAGGGTCAGCTAGGAGTGCTTAACCTCGAGCCCTAGAAGCAACTAGTGCTTATATAGGAGCTAGGGTTAAGTGGGGGTAGAATAGGAATAACAGTGGAAAGTTATGTAGGGTATGTGATCACCACGGTCGTGGTGGGTGTGCCACGACCGTAGTGAGGGTAGTGGGGGACGACCGTTGGGTGGTGAACACGGTCGTGGGGTGAAGGCAGTGGTGAAAAAGCAAAGTAGGGTGGTGGACACGGCCATGGCAGAGTGCCACGGTCGTGGTGTGTAGCATGCACCACGACCGTATTGGGTAACACGGCCGTTTTGGAGGAGTTGGAGCTGACCGTGGGGAGGGGCCACGGGCGTCTTGATCAGCATCGGCCACGGTCCTGGCGACTTGGCCACGGTCGTGGCTTTCTGGGCAACTTCCCTGTTGGAAACTGATTTTTTGCAATTTAATTCCCACGACCGTGGCAGGGTGCCACGGTCGTGTTCTCTTCTACTGACCACGACCGTTCTGATGGCCACGGCTGTGGTTTCTTCAAGGGCCACGGTCGTGGCAGGTGGCCACGGCCGTGGGATTCTGTGGATTTCCCTATTGCAGCCTGTTGGAATTTGGCAATAAAGCCACGACCGTGGCATTGGGGCCACGGTCGTGGTGAGGCTTGACTTCTTGATTTTGCTTCTTACTTTGTAAATTTCGGATGTCTTTTCTCGGGGATGATTCTTGGCAACTGGAGGTAGGTTGAGGGAGAGTTTGGGGCCTTCTTTGGGTCCCTCCCTCTCTCTCGTCCATCTAAGCATGGTCCAAGTACCTGAAAAACAGTGCAAAGAACATCCATAAGCGTATTTGCAATGACACTCATATTGGGGAGAATAACCTGTAATTCTAATGCATTTGAATGTGATAAAAGTACAAAATGACACGAGATACATCCCTAGAATAGGGTTGGATCAGTGGCCATCACTAGATTGCATTTGACCTCCCCATGGATAACTTTCATTCCCAGTAAGTTGTCAGTTTCTATCTAAACCTTCTGTAATTTCTTTTGTAGCAATAGTTAACCCAAATGGACGGATGATAATTCTCTGTCTAGCATAGAGCTCATCCTACTACACCTTCTCCGGCTTCCTTTCCATTCACCATTTTGATCATTAGCTACCATAGTTATTCTAGCAATCTTCCTCTTGTATGATTCATATGAGTTGAATTGCACCTAGTTGTGCATATGTGCTACCTGCCATGAAATAGCATTCAACTACTATTTTCTAAAAGCCACTCTTCTCCAAGATTCCCCACAACATTTACCCATTGCAAAAGTCAAGATGATTTCATTTTTCAATGTAATCACTTTGCATTCAAATGTATACACATTCCTTGCCTATGAATAAACTAACAACCTATCATGAAAATTATATTATGATCTCCACCTTCTTTAACTTTCCTCACCATACAACCTGCCAAGTCAAAGGTAAAGAACTGATTTTTATTGCTAACCCTTCAAGCTTTAACCAGATGGTTTTGTCTCTCATGCAATCCCTCAAACGGTTTTCAACCCTTCCATGCTCTTTGTTGTGCCTTGTCTTTACCTCTCTTACCACCTGTAAAGCAACAATTTGACAGAATTATCAGCACACAATCAGTTACCAATGCTACAGATCATATAAGAGGTTCACTTGGCTGAAATAGCATCATGTAATCAATTAACGTTACTACTATCCATACACCTTATGAATCCCACTAGCACCTTTCTTTGTTTAATCAACTGTCAGATGCATGGTGTCTTCCATGCATGCACCTTGACTTACATCCTTATAGGTGATTGTTTGAATAAAAAGAGGAGTGTATCTTATTATTATGTAATAAAACTTTCCTCCATATCTTTCTCTTGTATGTAAGTCACTATATCTTATCTACTTCTCATCCATATTCTTATTTCTTTTCAGGGTTGTGCCTTCTCAGATATTGACGTAAGCCTTTTTTTAACATTGGATAATGAAACTAATAGTACATCCCACTTATATGAATAGAGTAGTGTTACTGATTTCATTTACAGTTGAGATGTACTTTGTAGTTTTATATAAACGTTTGAATACATGATGATTTGGCAGTCTTGGCAATGGCTTTTATAGCAGCTGCAGCACAGACAGTAGGCTTCTCGTGTTTAAATTACTAAGCTTCACAGCAACCAATGCATTTGGAGTTCTGGATTTTCCTTTTTTCCTTCTCGAATGGATTTCTGGATCTCTTCTTATTGCTTTCGAGTCTCCAGTTCTTAGATCTATATTAGTCAACTTCCATTCACCTTGCTTCATGGTGAGGCTAATATTGCCTTCAGGAGAATAGATGTTGAGCAGAATGAGAGAGTTTTGAGATTAAAATTACAATAATGGATCCTATGTAATACCATAACTTCACTAAGGCCTACCCAAATGTAAAATTATGTATGTGCAAAAAAAGCTCAAAAAAGTACAAGCTAGACATCCATAAGAATCAAAACTCATTGTAGGAGCAATTGATAACTAACATGACATGCTTTGAGGATATGCTGACCTGAAGAGAAAAATGATGTTAGGATATGGACTGCATGTCAAAACAATTAGTAGTTACCTTTCTAACAATTCTTAAGAACAATGAGCTAATACCACCATGTTTTTAGTAGAAGAAATATTTATTAAATCCATCTATCTATATGAGACTAATATGACATCCAGGGGTCCTCACTAGCATAGCCATGAAGTAAAAGCATTATTATTCTTATTCCAGCAAGAAGATGACTTACTTACTTTAATTATGTAATAACTCATACTTCAATGTATCATATTCACATGACTATAACCTACTACAAGGTTGGATCATATTACCATACAATTACACCTTATTAACAACTTTGTTGTCCTTAAACTAGAAGAAATGTACCATTTTCTCATAACCAAATAAAAGCAAAATTCTAACCACTTCAATGGGGATATAACTTGGATTGCAGTTCAACATGGAAATACAAGCACATCTCGATGTTAATCCTTTTTCTTGACAGCCATTGACATAGTAATATGCAATCAACTTTAGTCACTATGTTCCATACAGTGACTATGTCAGAGTAGCAACTCTATGCCTTGAAGAATGAATGAACATGGTTCTTGAGAATCTCAATTAGCCAAACTCCCAAGTAACTCCAGCTGTTAAACTATGTTGCAAACCCTTTGAACTTGCTTTTGGATGAGCTTCCTTTCCCAATCTGCAACATTTGTAAAAGCATGATTAGGCAGTCTCTCAAAAGGTTCTTTTTGTGAAATGTGAATCATTCTTAGCTAAATGATAGGTGGCCCCTCGAATAGCCCTCCTTATTTCCACACTGCCTCTTTAAAGTTAGAAATTATAGGAAGGATCAAAATCTATATTGTAGAACCAAAATAGGTAAGTTATCACCACTGTAGAAGTTTGACCTAATCCAACTACAAATGGACATATTCATTTCCTTTCCCTTCAGATATGGTCCACTCAAGAGATGAAATAGTTTGGGAATCTTGATGTTAGCTAATCTAGATCGAAATTTGTAGCACATTTTCTGATGTGTTTGATTCCAACTTCTCCCCATGGATTTTTGGCAACTGAAGTTGGTACCATTATGCAGTGTGAGATTGGAAAGGCTACTAATACCACTATATGAATGAGTTCTCATCAATTTGCTGGACTAATCTGTAGCACATGAGACTCGAACAAGTCTTGGGAGTTTTTCTGGGTTTTATTAAGGGATATCATTTGGGTAAGATATGTTGGGTTATGTGCTTATTTTGAAAACAAAGACATTGTTCTTTTAACTTCATAATATTGGTTTACCTACTTTCTCTATCAGCTAGTCACCTTGTTCCTTGCATTAACATTTGTAGGCTGAATTTGATTCTATATTCTCTAGTTCAATCAACAAGTAGCACAAAGGACTTCTCAAGACTTTGCAACATTGCCTAAATAAATTGATGCAGTTTCCAACTAAACTTCCACTGAGGAGGATGTATAAGTGCAAAATGAAACAAAGAGGATTAAGGAAATGGCAATGTAGATTCAGAAAGGTGAAGCCACTACACGATTTTATTTGTGATGTTCAATATAAGAGTTACTTTTTTGACAAATTAAATATAGAATGATGTTCTGTTGGGTTACTACTCTCATTTTGATATCATGTGTCAGGCATCACAAATCAATATACATATATATTTGTGTTTCTATTTTAAGTATTATAGGTAGAGCCACTGCAACTGATGGCTTTTGAAGGTGATGAGATAGATGTCAATATTTCCTATCACGGAAGGACATGAACCTTTTTCTTCATTTATATGTTTATGATCAGCTACACCAAAGACTATTTTTTCATCCTTGCACCCCCCAATTCCCTTCAATTAAGGTATAGATCTGGAATTCTCAGTGGATATGTGGATTTGAAATAGACATAATTATCTACTAGCACCTAGACGGGGTATGGATATAGTTCATGATTGTGAAGAGCAAGGGTTCTTATTGGTGCTAGCCCTTGATGGATGAGTGAAATTATTTGTAACATAATTCACCAAGATATATGCTTCAACATTGATCATAATTACTCTCGGGCTACTGTAGTCCTAGTATGTTGACCTTGTATGCTAGTATATCTTTTATCATGAACACCTCTGTTTTCAAATAAAATGGCAGGATGAGATGTGGTTACACTAAAAAATTTTGTAAACATATTTGACATAGACCAGACAGAGTAAAGGGGTGACTTTAGAATGGAAATACCTGAGATAAGACGTTAATCAACATCACGTGAGCATATAAACCCAACCATGGGGTGAGCTATATGGATCATACTTTCTCGTTGAATTCTAATATGGTCTTAATGGGTCCAAAAGAAATCCCGAAAGCCACTTACTATATCACACTTTAACCTGAATTTACTCCTATCAAAATCTAGTGGAATCCTTATTACATAGCAAGTGAAAGCAACTCCTTAACTTGGACAACCGGACAAGGCTAACTCAATGTAGCTCTGGTTTCTTGAGATACAAATGGTAGAAGGGTTATTGTCTAGATTCTAATGGTCATTTCTACTTGAGATATAGAGGAACCCACAGTGCCTTTACGGTCGTGACCATGTGTTAAGGCCTAGAAGGACTACTCACCCCATTGCTAGGTCAAGAGAAAATGAGCATCATCCTTGACGCATCACATTCAGGGATAGTTAGAATAGAGAGTCAACTTGATGGCATCTAAGTATGCTATTGGGCCATATGGTATTGGATTTTAAGTGTCTAATGCATTAAAATAAGGATTGGTTGTAGAATGTTGAATATAGCAGAAATAAGAACAATCCTATTGACTATAATGAGAAATTTTATTTCAGATAATGACCAGGTCATATGGATTTATTACCATAATATCTCTACTCTATCCAGATGGTGTGTTCTTTCCCAGCATCACCAGTAACACTATCACAAGCTAGTCTCTGCCTCAAGCACCATTTCTAAACAAATACTTGTGTTTTAAACACCAACAACTAAAAAAGGCCTTATGAATACATAGCTTACATATTTTCCTTTATTCCACTTCATGCTTGTCATTTACCTCATTTTGTTTAATTATATTTCAAATGCCTTCTTTTATGTCAATTACTATAACCTATTTGGTAAATTTGGTATTTGCTCAATCTTCCTTAGGAAATAGAGAAGTTACCTCTTTGATATGGTCATCTTCAAATCCTTAATAGCTAAAATAGAAAGGCCAAATGGTATCATATTCTTCTAGGCCCCAAAGGATAGTAATGACATCCACAACTAATAGTAGAGTCTGTGAGTGGGTGTTAGTCATCTTGGCTATTATGAATTTTTCTAGAATCAACATGCTGGCCTGTTCACCTACCTCCCAAGGCACCCCCCATGCTGACCTACTTGAATTCCAGTTTATATTATGTTAATCATAAATATTTCACACAAGGTGAACATATTTGGATATACCAACTGATGATACAGCCAATTATATTGGTACTTGATATTTTCTTTCAGAATCTCCAGTGGATATTCTGACAGTGGAATAGATGAATATATATGCTTACACATCGAATCAAAAAAGTAGATGTTTCTTCCCTAGAAATACTAAATGTAATGCAATGCTCAAGAGATATTTGAGTTGTTTTCATGAAGTCTGATTTCTTTGTTCTTAACCATTTATTGCCTCCTATTGGACAGTGAGTTGAAGGCTAACATCAGCATATGGAGCATCCGACACCTACTTCTCAGCTGGAAATTGGTGTTGCATATAGTACTCTAGCATATCAACTTGCCACAATGGTAGGAACTAGTTATCTGGTAGTTGGTTTAGGATCTCCTACTTCTCCATCACATCTATCAAGCTAGCAACAACTTGCATATCAGTAGGTTCAATAGTTCCACCACCTACAACAACAATAGCAGCAACAACAACTCCAGGCATTTTGATCCAATCAGATAGTTGAGGTTGAACAAAAAATATTTATACCACATTCTCCTCAATATACTTACTTTACATCATAGGCATGACTTTCCCTTATCATTTTCTCTCACATTTCCTACATGATAACCAGAATTCTATTCATATCACTTTGTTGTATCTTGAATTTATTATAGGTTCATACTGACAATAATGTTATTGGGTTGTAATTTCAATTGGTCTAAATGAATGACCTTATTGTGCAGGTTATAGACTGAAAATTCTAGACATGACAAGCCTCAATGGTGCAAGTGAACTATCTTACAACTCTCCCATACAATGCTTGGGCTGCAACAAAACATGGATGAACTGCCTAGATACTTCTCGTCTCTTCAAGGTACTAATTTTTTCATCTTATTCTCATAGCAACCTTCATTTTTTCCATGTATGAATGCTTATATATCTTTATTAAACTATTTGGATGATCTTTACCTTATTTTCAATGCCTCCCCATTTGTAAAAACCTTATTTTTAGGATTAAGAGAAGGACAAGCTTCGCCATCGTAGTAACTTCCATTACCTGATTTAGAGACTGGGCTTAATAACATCAAGAATTCAGATACAGAGTATAAGAAGTATCTAAGACAGACCCAGTGCAACAGGTGCTCTCCTGTGAAGCACGATGATGCATCTCCATTTGAAGCCCAAGCCCGCCCAGTCACAGCTGCAACAACTGCCACATACGCAACAATGTATCATGATATGTTGCAATTTTATATGGCTCTTTGCTTCTATGAGAAGGCTACATTTCATAGACCTATGTATATATTTGAACAGCCATTGTCAGCATCTGCAAACATAGCGACCAACTTCATAGGGACGATATTCCTTCTATCTCTGCTTAGAAGGTTCTTTTTAGATTCTTATCTCGGGTGCTTTTGGACGATTTTGGTCAAACAACAACAACTCGAACAAAAGAAGAAGACAATAAGGATGTTAAAACTGGCTGAGAAAGACACAACTCTTTCGCAAAGATGTTAGTAGGCCACTAAATCATTGATATATGTATATATTTTTCTTTGTACACATTGTGTAATAGGGGCAAGGTATGCATCCTCCCCATGTACATTTGACGTGTCATTATAAATGAAAGTCAGATTGTTGGCATAATGAGCATAACTTGTTCTAAATACTACAATTTTGTTAATAAAATACCTTGTGTACTAACAAATTATAATATATATATATATATAGTCGAGCTAAGCATATATGCATGTGTACTAAATGGCACTACATATGTGTAGCTAGATGCATAATCAACTACATATATATGTATATAGTAAATGTTTTCTTTCCCTACACACTAAATACATATAAAATGTATTAACTTCATGTTTTTGCTACATACTGACTATATATACAATTGTAGTCATACATTTAGCTATAATTATACTTATATTTAAACATGTAAGGACAATATCTAGCTACGCTTCTGGATACATATGAATTTGTAGTGAATGGATTATCTAACTACATATTTGAAATATATAGTTAAAGGCTTTAGCTATATGAGCATATACTACAACTTTTATGTGTAAAGAAATACGTAGTTAAAGCCTTTAGCTACAAAATATGGGGTTTTTGCTACAATTTTTTTTATAGTTAAAGACCCTTTTTTTGTAGTGAATAGCATTGATAAGATAGTTCAACTATCCATAACAGAGTTATTGATCATTTATTTGCTTTATAAAGAATATGAAGAACATGTATAACATCTATCAACTAAGATTTATAAAAATAATGAAGAATCAACTAATGTTTTCCATATTTATTTCTTAAGAAAATACACTACACGGCTATTTACATGTTCACAATCACACTTATGCCTAGAGGAGATGAAGTATACCGCTCATGCTCCAACTGACCACAGCTACGTAAAGCATCAATACCATACAAGGTCAATGGAAGAGCCACGTTCTAAGACCTCACCCGTCTCGGTCAGTTCGAGAACTACTGGAATGACATCTAGTGTCAACTGCAATTAGCTTACCAGGGTATATTGGTATCTTTTCTATAGAGCTATAGCCACAGCATGCACTCTCTTTGGGATGATCACAAAACTTTCTCGATTTATTTTCATCAGGATGGTCACTGAGCTTTCCTAGTTTATTTTTCATTGGGATGGTCACTGAACTTTCCCGGTTTATTTGGGGAGTTCACCGAGCAACCCCTGTATAAAGAAGATTACATATTCAACAATATGTATACTAAGTTAAACTTGTTTCACCATTCAGCAAATCATAACATCGAATGGATCTATGGCATGGGAAACTACATGATAAGATTTTACTTGATTAATTAGGTGTATTACAATATCTTTTAGCATCAACCAAGTTACAAGCAATAATTATAACAGATGCTACAAAGGAAGGTGTAACACATTTATCAAGTACTTTCATAATCTTTGGAACACATATAACACTTAGGATCTCAATCCCTTATCACATTACTATGAATTCTCATCCCTTGGCATTATCATCATCATGATTGCTAGATCTGGGTATTCAAACCCTTAGTTCATCACTAAATAATGTTACCACTTATCAGGTAACCATTACCTCTAGGTCATCAGACCAAGGTATACATTATACTTGTTGCACAAGTATTTCACATAGCTCACGAAGCCCATTTAAATCTGTATCATATGGAGACCATAGACCATACCTGGCTATGCTCATCATCTCATGATACCTGCATGGTTAGTATTTCATAATAATAGGAATATCATATACATATCTTCACCATGCAATACAAGAGAAATACAACCTTCCCATTATTAGGGATAGGGTTTCCCTTTCTTACCAACTAGGGTTTCAAGTGCATACCATCACCCATTATTAGGGTTAGGGTTTCCCCTTATTAACCGATTAGGGTTTCAAATCATATCATCACCCTTCATTAGGGTTAGGGTTTTCCCTATTTAACAGATTAGGGTTTCAAGATCATATTATCAAGAATCAAACCCTAATTCATACTCCAACCATATTAGGAGTATTAATGTATGATCATTACATGATTATCACACAAGTATAAGTTTCTCTCTCATCCTTACAAGGATGTTGATTGCATCATACTCTATTAAATTGGCACAACCCTTTCTTCAAGTAACATTGGCCTACTTATCAAAATACATTAAACTCTTTACATCTTAATGTATTACTTGACATAACACACTTCATGTGTTACTCCAGCCAGTACATTGAATAGGGGTGCTTCCACCATATTGGTAATAGAGTTGTGTACTTGACACCATATCGTGCTTCCATATCGTGCTTGAGGTGTATCCTCATCACCATATCATGCTTCCATATCGGGTTGCTTCATCATTAGGGCTTGCATATCGAGTTAGACCCTTATCCTC
This sequence comes from Alisma plantago-aquatica, assembly GCA_963693085.1. Lineage (NCBI taxonomy): Eukaryota > Viridiplantae > Streptophyta > Magnoliopsida > Alismatales > Alismataceae > Alisma > Alisma plantago-aquatica. The sequence continues at coordinate 503,187,915 of OY856414.1, read as the reverse complement.
ATATCTCTTCAAACTTTCATGGTATCATCCTACCCTTCATCATGTGATAAGTGAAAGGATAGATAACAGGTTAGTCTAAACTAAACCAAGTGTACAAACCAATAGGGGTTTGGAGTTCCAATGTATATCGGGTTCCACATTACCATGTTGGGTTTCAACACCATATCGGGTTAGAGTATATACTTGAATCCATGTCATGCATAGGGTGTGTGCTTGACCCCATATCGTGCACAAGGTGTATGCTTGACACCATATCATGCACAAGGTGTGCACTTCATCAACATATCGTGCATAAGGTATATGCTTCATCATTATATCGTACTAGTGGTATGTTCACCTCACCATATCGGGTTAGAGGTGCTTCAACTCGATATCGGGTTGGACCATGATGATGCCATCATCATCAAGTTCAAGACCTTCGTTCTTACTATTCTAGTTCATGGATAACATGTTTATGCAACTATTAGAACTCATGGATTCATCAATTATGCAAGAATATTTGAAATTGAAAGTAGATCATCAAATATAGCAAGATTGAAGGTGAGTAATAACATAATTGGGTTCAAGTTTTATAACCCACCTCAAGAACAACTTCAAATCTACAAGCTCCAAATCTTCATGTTCCCAAGGTTGAAGATGAGCTTCACAACTCCTCTATATGCAAAAAATCACCATGGATTTTGTTTTTGTGAAGAAGATAAGAAAGGAAGATCACAACCCTAGATCCATGCTTTAATCCAAGGTTGAAGATGATCATGGCTTCACCTTAAGGTTAAGTCTTGAGATCCTTCTTGTTCATTAGCACCATGCACGATACCTCACCACTCATGCACGATATCCCTCACTTGTGGCCGATATCCCTTCACTTGTGGCCAATATCACTTCACTATGGCTGATATCACCTCACTATGACCGATATCACTTCACTATGGCCAATATCACCTTGCTATGGCCGATATCACCTTGCTATGGGTGATACCAAGGCTCTATGCACAATACCCCTTCACCATTCTAATCATCATTCTCTATATTATGATGCTAAAACACATGAGATACATTTAGCATGTGACATTTTGAAATATAACCCCTCACCTTGGGTAAATTGTACTTGACGCCCAAACTTTCATATAATGCACAAATAGTTTGCAAATAAGCTCAAACTTGAAAATTTAAACTCTAGGAGAGTCTTAAGTACTTTTCAAAATATTAAAACAAGCTTGTAAATAACTTACTTAAGCAAAACTTCTAGGTTAGGTCATAACCCAAGTCAGGGATGTTACAATTATCAACCCCTAAAAGGGATTTCGTCCCCAAAATCTCAAGAGAAAAGAGAAGGGTACTTCCTCCTCATCTCTTCCTCCAGCTCCCATGTGGCTTCTTCAACACCACGGTGATGCCAGAGAACTTTCATAAGAACTGTCTTTCTTTTTCAACTTCTTGATTCTTCTGTCAAGAATCATCATTGGACCTTCCACATAGGATATATCTTCATTCAATTCTACCTGTACATTTTGCAACACCAACTCTATATCAGGATGACACTTTCTCAGCATAGATATATGAAACACTGGATGTAATCTATGTAACTCAGGTGGCAACTCCAACTTATAAGCTACTTTTCCAATCTGTGTTGTCACTGGGTAAGGTCCCATAAATGTAGGAGCTAACTTACCCTTTTTTCCAAATCTGAGAACACCTTTCCAAGGAGAGACCTTGAGATACACTCTGTATCCGATTTGGAATTATAAAGGTTTATGATGTTTATCGGCATAAGACTTCTATCTATCATGTGCACCCTTCAACTGTTGTTGTTTTACTTTAATCTTTTTATTTGTTTGTTGCACTAATTTAGGACACAGAAGTTGGTGTTCTCCTGTTTCATACCAGCATAACGGAGATCTACAACGTCTACCATATAATGTTTCATATGGTGCCATATCAATACTAGTCTGGTAACTATTTTATAGGCAAACTCTATTAAGCTCAAGTGTAAGTCCCAACTTCCTTCAAACTAAAGAAAACATGTTCTAAGCAAGTCTTCCAAAGTCTGTATAGTATTTTCTAATTGTCCATCTGTCTGAGGGTGAAAAGTTATTCTAAACTTTAACTGGGTACCCAAGGCTTTATGTAGTCGTTCCCAAAAATGACTTGTAAACTAGGGACCTCCAGCAGACACAAATGTAGTTGGAACTCCATGCAACCATACTATCTCATCTATGTATATATGTGCAAGTTTTTTAGCAGTATAGGTTGTTTTAACAGGAAGAAAATGTGTTGTCTTAGTCAACCTATCAACTATCACCCAAATGGAATCATGACTTTTGGTTGTTTTGGGTAGACCAACTACAAAGTCCATTGTCATGTGATCCCATTTCCACTATGGTATAGGTAAGGGTTGCAATGTTTCTACAGTCTTCTAGTGTTCTTCTTTAACTTGTTGACGCACTGGACACTGCATAACAAACTTAGTTGCATCCTTCTTCAAACCAGGTCACCAATACATATCTTTTAAGTTATGATACATTTTAGTACTCCCTGGATGCATTACATCCATGGATGAATGAGCTTCCTCTGTAACTATCTTTCTTAAGTCATTGGCATCAGGTACTGCCATCCTACCATGGTAACAGACTACCCCATCCTTTGACTAATGGAAATTGTCCCATTTATCACTACCATACTCTGACCTGATCTGCTGAATCACAGTATCAGCCTATTGTGCCTCTTTAATCTGTTGTTTTAGAGTAAGTTTCACATGCATCTCAGCCATCAATCCGACTAACAAAGATACTTAAATCCATACATTCATTTGTCTCAAAGAGACAAACATGTCCCGTTTAAATCATATTAAAGAATTCAACTGTGCTTTATCTATGGGTGGAGATGAAGATTTTCTACTCAGTGCATCTGCCACTACATTAGCTTTTCTTAGATGATAATCAATTGTACAATCGTAGTCCTTGATTAATTCCATCCGGTGGCATTATCTCATGTTCAGATCATGCTGTGAGAAGATGTAATTTAAGTTTTTATGGTCTATGAAAATATACCGTGTTTCTCCTTAGATATAATGTCTCCAGATCTTCAATGTGTGGACCACTGCAGCTAATTCTAGATCATGTGTCGGATAATTCTCCTCGTGTTTCTTAAGCTATCGAGAAGAAAAAGAAACTACATGATCACTCTACATCAGCACACATCCTAGACCATTCTTAGAGGCATCACAAAAAACAATTTATCCCTTTCCCAACTCTGGTAAAGCCAACACAGATGCACTAATTAACCTTTCTTTCAACAACTGGAAAGAATGCTAACACTTGTCATTCCAGAGAAAAGGAACCTCCTTCCTGGTCAACCTAGTTAGCGTTAATGGTACAGAACCGAAGTCTTTAATAAACCTTCTATAGTAACCTGCCAGACCAAGGAAACTGTGAATCCCTTGGGTTGTTCCCACTCTACAACAAACTCCACTTTCTTAGGATCAACACGAATACCTGAAGCAAATATAACGTGTCCTAGAAAATACACTTCTGACAACTAGAATTCACACTTGCTAAACTTAGCATATAGCTTGTGCTACCTCAACAAAGTCAAGGCTTGATGAAGGTTTTGTTCATGTTGTTGACCATATCTACTATATATCAGGATGTCATCTATGAAGACCACTATGAATTGATCAAGGAATGGCTGGAAGATTCTATTCATCAGCTCCATGAATGTAGCTGGTGCATTAGTTAGTCCAAATGACATAACTACAAACTCATAATGACCAGACATTGTCCTAAAGGTTGACTTAGGTATGTCATCCTCCTTGATATGTAACTGATGATATCCTGACCTTATATCTATCTTAGAGAACATTGTTGCACCATGCAACTGGTCAAACATATCAACTATCCTTGGCAAAGGATATTTGTTCTTTATAGTCACCTTGTTAAGCTGTCTATTGTCTATGCATAACCTCATAGACCCATCCTTCTTTTTAACAAAAAGAACTGGAACACCCCATGGTGAAGTACTCAGTCAAATGAAACCTTTCTCAAGCAATCATGTAACAATTTCTTGAGTTCCACCATCTTAGCAGGCACCATCCTATAAGGTTTCTAGGCTATGGGTTGTGTACCTAAAATTAGATTAATCTCGAAATAAATCTCTCGAGGTGGAGGAATATCTAGAAATTATTTAGGAAACACATCCTCGAATTCCCTAACAACAGGAACTTCAAAAAGACTAGGACTTTCTACTTTGGTGCCTACCACATGTGCCAAGAATGTTTCACATCCTTGTCGCATCAATCTCTCAGCTACCATGGCTGACACTAGACAAGTTGGAAGAATCTTTTTGTCCCCCTGAAAGACCCATGTCTCATCACTATCTGCAAACATAACTTGCTTGGAACCACAATCTAAGATAACCTCATACTTTTGTAGGGTATCCATCGCAAAAATTACATCAAACCCGTGCATCTCAAGTGGTATAAAATCCACCTAAATGTTGTGTTCTAAAAAAGAAAGAACACAAGGAGAACATACTTCCTGCAACATTGCAGATCCGACTAATGGAGTTTCTAATAACAGATTATCTTCTCTACGACTGAAAGTCATATTGCAGTCCTGAATCACTTCTCAACTGATAAAGGAATGTGTAGCACCCAGATCAATCAAAACGGATACGAAGTAGGATGAAGACATATCAAAATGAAACAATTCCATATGACCTGTCACGACTCGTGGGTTGACTACTGCCTCCGACTGATTCATAGCATAGAATCTTGCTATTGCATGTTGTCGACTTTGTGCTTTGTTGTTTGGTGCAGATGATCCTGTTTGGGATGCTTGTCTACATCCTTGTGTGCCACTATTGAACTGTTTCCTCTGAGGGCCTTGTTGATTCTGTCTCGATGGTTGGGTTAACTCCCTATCTCTAACTAGACAATCCTTTATCAGGTGTTGTTTCTGCCACACTTGAAGAAGTCTTTGTTCTCCCATTACGGCCTAGATGGTCATGTCACTAACATTGATGTTGTGCTATGGGCTCCACTTGATATAAAACTATGACCTCTACCGTTGTTTGATGTCCATTGTGTCTGAGCATTGAACTTTGTGGTGCTACTAGTGCAGTAAACCTCAATTTCTTAAAACTTCTAGACCTCTATCCCTGGAACTGTGTAGGTACTTTCCTACTATTCACCTCACGTTTCTTAGTCACAGACCTCTCTATCCACCTAACTGACTACATAAAGGTAGAAAACCTCTCTCTATTCTCTAGAGTAGATACAGTTGTGGTTAACTCAACGTTCAGACCCTTCCCAAAATGTTGAATCCTCTCCTCATATGTAGTAGCCATGTGTGGAAAAAATTGCAGAAGCTCCATAAACTTGGCTTCATACTCACTAATCTTCATTGGTCCTTGTCTAATCTGCTCAAAATGTGAGATTTTCTCATCCAGATAAGTCTTAGGAAAGTATCTACTAAGAACTCACGTCGGAATTTATGCCATCCCACCTCAACTCTAGGTCTTTTCTCTTCTTCAATGGCCCACCAATGGCCAACACTTCCTTTTAACAAGTACACAGCATTCCTAACTTTATCAATCTCTGGAATACCAAGGATTCTAAAGGCTTTCTCCAACCCAGTGAGCCATGAATCTGCACCTTTTGGGTCAACTGTATCGACATATTCGGTGGCTCCTACTCAGCGTAACCGCTCAAAGGTCTTACCAGATCCATTTCCCTCATTGGGAATTGGTGCCCTAGGTGATGGTGATGGCATCTGATCTACCATATGCATCATTGTAATCATGAACTGCCCAAAAAGAGCATGAAAGGCTGGGTTTTCTAGCATGGTTTGATCAAGATGGGGATTCTCAGGCACAAATTCCTCTCTAGCATGTTCCCTTGCACCTCCTCCTGGTGCAGCAACACTGCTCTCAGTAGCATGTTCTTCGTGTGTTCCAGCCATCTTTCAACTTTACTTCTTCTCCTATATGAGAAGAAGTCACTATAAGATAAACTAGAGGATACTAGAATAGACTCAACAAACTTAATCTTATGTCTCTGTATACTCAACAAACCTTAGGCTCTGATACCAAAACTTTGTGACGACCCAACATCGAATCAAGCCAAATCACCACCAGTAATAATTGTAGAATAACCATAAGAAGTGGATTAACAAAAATCACTAAAAATTAAAACCATTTTGCAAAGAGATCCATTACCAGGAAACTCTTAAAGAAAGAACCAAAACTTTATATACATCATGGTTCGCATTGTACATACATTGTACCATCTCATCTCGAGGATAACATATAACAATTGCTTTGCCCAAAGATATACATAAGCAACATAAAACCTCGAGACAATGAAGCCAAAATCTCATATCATTCATAAAACCATTATGTACTAACTCCAAGGACTTGAGAGTATAGAGACGACACATAGGACTTTTATCTATAAGACACGACAAACAATACACTCAACCTGAGCTGTTACTACTGTCCCTGTTGATGTTGTCCTTCCTTTACAGTATGATCTCTACCTCCTCGTGCATGTCTACCTAAAAATTGTGGATCCCATAGGGTGAGAAAATTATCCCAACGAGAGATATAACTCTCTGCCAACAATATTATTATCACGGGTAAACAATATGAAACTAAGCAAAGGATCTTTTATGTAAATAAGCATGTTTAATCATTGTTTAATTGCAGTTATATTGTCATGGATACCTTAAGTTTGAATTAATAGTATGATCTAAGGCATATATGTGTTATCTCACCATCTCATTGAATATATTTGAATTATCACTATTATGGCTAAGACCTAGGTGAATATATCATCATCAAGTGATAATATAACACACAAAATGAGGATGCCAGGCCACACTCTGGGTAGTCCTAGTTTTAGTATCAATAGGTGTATATACATTCAATTCAGCGAAAGTTATTAATAATGACTTTAAAATGACATCTTTGCAAGGTGGGTTGCTAATAATGCAAGATGAATAAGTATCCATCCTAAAATGACTAGAGTTGATGTGGAAAAAATTCTTTTTTAATGTGCGGTAAATGTAGCAGTCTTGAATTTTGCAAATTTAAGATTTAATGATCATGAAGTCAAGAAATTTAAATCAAGGTTCAAATTAAGTTTATTAGAGAAATGGAGGGATAATGAGATGTATTGGGTTATTTATTTCAAATATTAGGACCTTGATGGAGTCTACAATCTAAGCAATTGGGTAATGTTGAGCTTAATTTGTAAATATACTAAGATCAGACTTCAAATTGATGTGATTATCTAATTGAGACTCAAATGTGAACTTAAGAATTTGGTGAAGGTTGTAGATTCACTAGAAGAACTAGGTTCAAAACATGGCCCTATAATCCAATTTAATCCTAGTTGGACTCCTTTTGCAATGTGAATAGTAAACCCTAATTTCAGGTTATTGAATATAAACCCTAATCTAGGGTGAAGCAATGTGAATAGTAAACCCTAATTCCAATTAAGGCGAAGGTATATGTGAAACCCTAATTCTGGGTTATACTATAGAGCATGAAACTCTAATTCTGTACAATGAGATGATGAGCCATTGGTCCTAATTAAACAAAAGGGATGAATAATCCTAATTGAAATAGAAAGGGAAACCCTAACCCTGGTAAGGGAACAATGGTGTTACCCTTGAATAGTAATGTTATAATTGTTTGCATTGTGCTGATATGAGATTGATGTAACTGTTATCATCTGTACTAATCATGCAGGTTTTATGAGACAATGAACATAGACAAGTATGAGCCATGATGCTTTATTTATTGAAAGTGAATTATAAGCATTGTGAGTCAAGGTGTATGATTCACAATACAAGATTAACTAAAGAGGAAGCGAATCATTAGCAGTGGAATTACTAAAAATCACTAAAAAGTAAAACTTTTTACAAAGAGATACATAAATTGAAAAACTTCTTCATAAAGAACCAAAGTAAGTTATGTACATTCTAGTTCATCAGTACATCTTTGTATCATCTCTTTCTCGAAAGTTACAAGCATTAACTACCCTATTAAACTGTACATAAATAGTATACAAAAATCTCGAGGCATCAAGCCAAAATCTCGTATCAATATCAAACTAACTACTGACTCCTAGGACCTGAGAGTACAAAGACGACACATAGGACTCTCTATATACAGGACTAGACAGAAAGTGTCTCCACCTGAGGAATCATTGATGTCCTTGTTGTTGCTACTGCTGATCTTCTCTTTTTGTGAGGTTTATGTTTTTACCTCGTCCACGTCCACCTAAAAATGTTGGATTTTGCAGAAGTGAGATAATTATAAAATTGCCCCAGCGAGAGATATAACTTTCCGCCAGAAATGTTATTATTGCAAATAATAGAATAATCCTAAGAAGAATAATTATAAGTATTTAAATCATTAACTAAACTATTTAGAGCAGTATTCTCTATTCAAGTCAAATCAGCTATATCTGAACAAGGCAGCATATCATTTATTCAATAAGGAATATGAAGAACATGTATAGCATTTATCCAACTAAGTCATACTAAGCAATGTATCATCAACCATTGTTTCTCATATTTCCACCATGAGCAAATATGGTACACGGCTTATTACATTTTCCAAACATACTTAAGCCATGAGGAGATGAGATATACCGCTCATACTCCAACCGACCATGATTACGTAAAGCATAGGTACCACACAAGGTCAATGGGAGAGTCGGATTCCATGACCTCATCTGTCTCGATCAGTACGAGACTACTTTAATAAGAGACATCATGTGTCAACTACAAATTAGCTTGTCAGGGTATATTGGCATCTTCGCTATAGAGTTATAGCCCATAGCATATACTCTCTTCAGGGTTATGGCCTGTAGCCAGTGTCTGGTATTATTATTGAGGAGTCATGGCCCATAGACATACTCTTAATGGGGTATGGTCCGCAACCAATCATGTGCATAGGACATAGCCCGTAGCCATTCTTATGGGGCATAAGGATATATTTGCCCAATTTACTTCCACATATTCAAAAATATGTGTTCTGAGTAAAACTCATTTCACCATTCAGCTAATTCTGACGCTGATGGATCTGTGGTCAGGGCAACTACATTCTATGATTTCACTTGATTATTTAAGTACATTATCATATTCTTTTAGCATCAACCAAGTTTTCAAACATAAGCCATCATAACAATTTTCTATAAAGAATGAGTACTATTTCCATCAAGTTTATTGGGATCTCAGTCCTTTATAATCTCATCATCATGATCCAATAATATGGGTGTTCAAACCCTTAGATCATCAAAATACTTATTACCACTTTAACAGGTAACTCAATACCATCAGGTCATCTGATAGTGTAAACATGATAATTGCAATGTAGGTAATTCACATGGCTCTTAAAGCCTAATCTATTTTGTTTGTATAATGGACAAGTTCAATTCTATTTGAGGTGTGTACAACATATTTCAAGTAAAATGAATGCAATAATCATAGGTAATAAGTAGCTCAAATAGGTAATTATATAGACAATAATTTATACGAGCACATGTACAATCAAGTCAATAACATAGTAGGGTCAAGAGATTAAGCATACCTTGTGAGTAGACTACTAGATATCAATCATGAGTGAGATTCCTAGAGAAGGCCCAAGCCAAGATGGACCTAAGATGTAGAAAGATATAACATAGAGTCTTAGATCACTAGAGTTCGATAAGATAATATTCATATGAGTCATGTGGTTGTTCCCCTAGTCCTAGGTTTCAAATAGTTCAAACATAGTTCCAAACTTCCAAACATGCACGTTATTATTCAACATGATTCATAGATTAACATTAAGCTCTAGGCCTAGGTGAACCATCCACATTATGAATAAGACTAGATAAAGATAAACTCTAATTTAGGATTAAAGTAAGCATGAGATTTAGATTATCATCATGGTCTATTCATGCAAGATCATCATTAGCCATATTAAATTCATTCAATGCAATCAAGTCATATTTTTAAGTCATATAAGCATTAAGAGCATTGAATAGATCAAGTAGGTATTTACAATCAACGTGTGCAATCTAGAACACATTAGGTGGCATACATATGTCACATGTAGTCAAAAGGTTTCATGTGTGTATTACATGAAATTTAGTGTCACAAGTCATAGTGGGGTATGATCTGAAAGGTAACATACATGGTTGAATATTTAGGATCACTTTTCCATAAGGGTTTAAAGATCTAAAACTATAAGTACTTCAAATCACAATTTAGGGCATACTAGGTCTGTAAATCATATGAGTTACCAATGGAAAACATAGCAGAAGACCATAGTCAAACATGCCACATAGCATTAGCAATGTTACTAATTTCAAGGTGGGATAGTTATTTGATGATCAAAAGAAATCAAAGTTCCAACATTCGACAAGAGGCATCATGTACATGTGTAAAACAACCCTTTTAGGTCAAAAGTGTAAACATAAGTACATCAAGGTGAAATATTTTGTGATTTAAGGCTAAAGATAGATAAAAGTTATTGTTTTGAAGTTTAGAAGTGATATAAGAAGCAAAAGATTATTTTGGAGAAAGATGTGTCATAAAACATTCAAGTAATACATAAAACTCATGCCTTTTCTGATATCAGGAGAAAAAAAGTAGATTTAGGTTTTGAAAATATTTTTATTGGATAGAGAACACTTTTATTGATCAAAAATCATATATCATATGTTACATTTGACCAAAGGAATCATGAGATACGAATTTTGCAAGTTTTATCTAATTCTAGGTGATATGGACCCTTGGATTTGAATCTAAGGGTCAAGGGTGGTCACATGCACACTGGGCTCCTCAGGTCTGAGGTAGTACTGGACTGCTTACCTCAAACCAGCGGTTGTCAGTGGTCTGCCAAGTGGGCTCATCGCTCAGCACGTGATTGACCACCGCTCCCAATTACCGACCACCCCTCCCAAATGCCACCCATCGCTGGCGTCATATCCTCCAATCTCGCGGCTCAGCCTACATGAGATTTGCCGTGGGGGGAAGGGGGGTTGTCATAGGGACCCGAACGCAAGCATGGAATAGCAATGATAAGATAGTTCAACTATCCATAACAGAGTTATAGATCATTTATTTGCTTTATAAGGAATATGAAGAACATGTATAACATCTATCAACTAAGATGTATAAAAATAATGAAGCCTCAGCCAATTTTTTCCACATTTATTTCTTAAGCAAATACGCTACACGGCTAATTACATGTTCACAATCACATTTATGCCCAGAGGAGATGAGATTGACCTCTCATGCTCCAACCGACCACGGCTACATAAAGCATCAGTGCCATACAAGGTTAATGGAAGAGCCGACTTCCAAGACCTCACTCATCTCAGTCAGTATGAGAACTACTAGCAGGACATCTAGTGTCAACTGCAATTATCTTACTAGGGTATACAGGTATCTTCGCTATAGAGCTACAACCGTAACATGCACTATCTTCAAGATGATCACAAAGTTTTCCTGGTTTATTTTCATTAGGATGGTCACAGAGCTTTCCTAGTTTATTTTTCATGGGGATGGTCATTGAGATTTCCCAGTTTATTTGGGGAGTTCACCGAGAAACCCCTGTATAAAGAAGATTACATATTCAAAAATATGTATACTGAGTTAAACTCATTTCACCATTCAGCAAATCCTGACACTGAATGGATCTATGGCCTCGGCAACTACATGATAAGATTTCATTTGATTAATTTGGTGTATTATAGTATCTTTTAGCATCAACCAAGTTACAAGCAAGAATTATAATAGATGCTACAAAGAAAGGTGTAACACATTTATCAAGTACTTTCATGATCTTTGGAACACATATAACACTCAGGATCTCAATCCATTATCACATTATTGGGAATTCTCATCCCTTAGCATTATCATCATCATGATTGCTAGATCTGGGTATTCAAACCATTAGTTCATCACTGAACACTGTTACCACTTATCAGGTAACCATTACCTCTAGGTCCTCGGACCAAGGTATACATTATGCTTGTTGCACAAGTATTTCACATAGCTCACGAAGCCCATTTAGATCTATATCATATGGACATCATAGCCCATACCTGGCTATTCGCATCATCTCATGATACATACATGGTTAGTATTTCATGATAACAACAATATCAAATACATATCATCACCATGCAATACAAGAGAAATACAACTTTCCCATTATTAGGGTTAGGGTTTCCCTTCCTTACCAATTAGGGTTTCAAGTGCATACCATCACCCATTATTAGGGTTAGGGTTTCCCCTTATTAACTGACTAGGGTTTCAAATCATATCATCATCTTCACTAGGGTTAGGGTTTTCCCTATTTAACTGATTAGGGTTTCAAGATCATATTATCAAGAATCAAACCCTAATTCATACTCCAACCATATTAGGAGTATCAATGTATGCTCATTACATGATTATCACACAAGTATAAGTTTCTCTCTCATCCTTACAAGGATGTTGATTGCATCATACTCTATTCAATTGGCTCAACCCTTTCTTCAAGGCACATTAGCCTACTTATCAAAATACATTAAACTCTTTACATCTTAATGTATTATTTGACATAACACACTTCCTGTGTTACTCCATCAAGTACATTAAATTGAGATGCTTCCACCATATTGGGCATATAGGTGTGTACTTGACACCATATCGTGCTTCCATATCATGCTTGAAGTGTATCCTCATCACCATATCGTGCTTCCATATTGGGTTTCTTCATCATTAGGGTTTGCATATCATGTTACACCATTATGCTCATATCTCTTCAAACCGTGATGGTATCATCCTACCCTTCATCATGTGATAAATGATAGGCTAGATAATAGGTTAGTCTAAACTAAAATAGGTGTATAAACCAATAGGGTTTGGAGTTCCAATGTATATCGGGTTCCACATTACCATGTTGGGTTTCAACACCATATCGGGTTAGAGTAGCGGGAGGTAGGAGATGACTCCCCAACCACTCGATCACTCCCTAATCCATGGGAGCCTGATCTTAGGGTCAGGGTCCCTCTCTTCAAGCAACCCATGGATTGCTGACTTGGATTAGCCAACAAAAGGGAAAATAAAGGCAAAAGTTTGCTTAGCTATGTTTGAGGTTTAATCAACAATAGGGCAACATGGAATAAATCAAATAGGGACCTTATCAAAAATAAGGTATAAATCCCTCTTATTTCACCAAATCAAGATTTACCTCAAACGTAGAAAACATGTAGTCAGGTTTTGGTTAAATTGAGTTTTCATGAACCGTCAAGCATGAGTATTTGATTTCAAAGTTCTAATTGATCGAAATTGAGTTTTTCAAATTAAGGTCAGATCATGGTAACAAATTTTAACAATATTCATTATTCCCATGCATAAGCTACCCATAATCAAGACATCATGTGGTAAAAGGTCACAAGAAAGGACCACATGAGGTGATGAGAAGACTATCAAATCTTCATCTACATGGGTGGCTTAGGATAGTCCTTAAATAAGAGATGAGATTCTAGAAGACTCTCTAGGGTTTCACAAAAGAACCTTTAGGTCCAGTTCTAGATCAATTAAGGCTAGGTAGAGTGGGGGATCTCATCCACCATGAAGACAGATAGGAGAGATTATGCCAGGACCCCGAACCTAGACACCTCAATTTTCACCATTATGGACTTTAGGGTTTCTTGGGTGTGAGAGACTTGAGAAATCATTTACTTAAAGTATATGGGAGTGTGTAAGCTCTGATACCAACTGTCACAAAACCATTCTTACCCCAATCCCAATCATACTGCCTAGATAGTAGTAAAAGGATTGAAGCACCCGTCCATGATTGGCCTGATAGGATCTATCACACTGGCATATAAATAAGAAATAATGACTCGAAAATTGGATATTTAAAGAGCAACTAACCCAATATCGAGATATATCTGATTTATCTTTGTCATCAGAGTATGTAGAGTGCAGAAGTGATCTTGTTCAGTCAATGGCATGCTTAGCATCACTGCCATCCTCTCTATTGATTGCAGGAGGTAGGTGATGGGCCAGAGGTCGTCTAATCATGATCGGGATTTGTGTGCCTCTAATCCAAGGGTCGGGGTTCATCCCCCAAGCGAGCCCTGGATCACAAGGTTGGTATAGACCGGTTCACTAAGAAAAGGAGGAGAAAATCCTCGGTTCAAGGGCTCCTGCACCAATTAATCCAGGAGGGCGCCCAAGCGGCTAGATGGGCCGTGCCCAGTAAGCGAGAAAAGAAATAAAGATGGTATTTAGGGCTAAATGGGGAGTAAAATTTAGATAATTTGTGTAAAATTATAGGAAATTCCAAATTATCTCAAATTTGGATTAGAGCTTCATGATAGATTCTGAAACATTTATACAAAATTCCAAATCAAAATGAGTATGTTTGATCAAGAATTCAATTAAAAGGTTAAAGGGTATAACAAAATTAGGGTTTCATGCATACAAGTGTATCAACTTGATTTAAAGTGTGAGTTATTCTACTTTGGAAGTTATTATAGCGTCATAACTTCATGGGAGACATAATGAGTGAGATATTTAATTCTTTGAGGGTAAATGTGTAATAAAATCATAGTTATGTAAAAATTCACTTTGTCACTGGTGCTGCAACCCGATATCGGGTTGGACCATGATGATTTCATCATCATCAAGCTCAAGACCTTCATTCTTACTATTCTAGTTCATGTACAATAGGTCTATGCAACTATTAGAACTCATGGATTCATCAATTATGCAAAAAATTCGAAATTGAAAGCAGATCATCAAATATGGCAAGATTGAAGGTGAGTAATAACATAATTGGGTTCAAGTTATATAACCCACCTCAAGAACAAATTCAAAGCTTCAATATCCACATATTCACATTCCCAAGGTTGAAGATGACTTCAAAACTCCTCTATATGCAAATAATCACCATGGATAATTATTTGGTGAAGAAGAAAAGAAAGGAAGATCACAACCTTAGATCCATGCTTTAATCCAAGGTTGAAGATGATCATGGCTTCACCTTAAGGTTACGTCTTGAGTTCCTTCTTGTTCCTTAGAACCATGCACGATACCTCAACACTCATTCATGATAACCCTCACTTGTGGATGATATCCCTTCACTTGTAGCCGATAACACTTCACTACGGCCGATATCACCTCGTTATGGTTGATATCACTTCACTATGGCCGATATCACCTTGCTATGACTGATATCACCTTGCTATGGCTGATGCCAAGGCTCTATGCATGATACCCCTTCACCATGCCCTATATATAAGAGAAAGAGGGTGGTAAGATTTGAAAATTTTCACTAGTAGGTGAAAGGAATGGTATATATAGTTGCGGTTCATGAAAAAGAGTGTATATGAGGTGTCATCATTTTACACTACTAGGTGCCACGTGTCCATGCATGGTTGACATGTGTCCTTGTATGCATTTTCATCTTGACATGCAAAACTCTTGAGGATAATCTAGTGATAAGATTTCATCCCTTAGTTATCTTGTTGAGCAATATATTTCAACTCAACATCACTTTATTCACAAACCGATACACTTTTTCTAAGGAAAATTGCAAATCGATACACATCACCTCCTTGGGGTGATTAGCCCATCATGAACAAGTACAAGAGTTCACAAACCAATATGAGGCTCCCTCTATGGCTCCTTGTCTGATAGTCACTCTCATATGAACTCTACAACTCGATACAACTCATAAAAAGGCTTCAACTATACATCTTTTGTTGGTCTTTTCATCACCAAGAATGCTACCACTCAAAGATGATTCAACCTTGGTGTATCCTTCTTTCTCTATCCTGTAGATGATATTAAGAGGGATTAGGGACACTTTATAGGTGGTAATTTGCATATCAACCCTACATTTTGGGTAAATTACAATTTGTACCAAAATTGGTGCACAAGGCACTAGCATTATTCAAACAAGTTTCAATTTGAAATTTAGGCTTTCCACAAGTCACCCCTTAGCATAATTCTCTCTCTTATGATGCTAAAACACATGAGATACATTCAACATGTGATATTTTGCAACATAACCCCTCATCTTGGGTAAATTGCACTTTATACTTAAACTATCATATAATGCACAAATAGTTTGCAAATAAGCTCAAACTTGAAAATTTAAATTCTAGGAGAGTCTTAATTACTTTTCAAAATATTAAAACAAGCTTGGAAATAATTTACTTAAGAAAAACTTATAGGTTATGCCATAACCCAGGTTAGGGATGTTACACCAGGTGTCTCGCCCTATGAGTTGGTCGTCTCATGACCCCAACCTATCGGTTCACTAAGTGAATCATTTGGTTTTCTCCCCAGTTTAGGCAAAACTCATCCGATTCAATTTCTAATCAAATTGACACTCCAATCGGTCAGTTCAACACTTGAACTAGTTAGTTGGGAATTCATTCAACTATTTGTTCCTTGAATTCAATACCTAAACACTTTAGTAATAAATTCAATTATCATTCATGATTAAAGTCCTCTTCTAGGTGTATCCTATGTGTGACCCCATAGGTTCCTATTTATGTTTACAGTGAATGTCTATAGCTAATTTATGACATCGCAAGAAAAGACTGGTGCCTAGTCACACATTAGTGCTACCCAAATAATCAGCAAAGTTGGAGAAAAACTTCTACCTACGATCTGTGTAAGGTGTTATAGTGATTGTCTAATTCCTTTGGATATCCAGAATGAACTCGAGGCATGGAATCGTCATCCTCTCAATGTTCAATCCATGCTCCTTGATTCAAGAGGAGACTGTCTGAGATATGTGTGACCTCAATATCATATATTGATTCACATTTACATGTGCATGCTTTTCTCAGTCTCACCTATCAAGTGGCATGGATATCATACACCAATAGGAGGGACAAATCCCACCTACATCACTCACAATCATCCCCATGTGTCAGAACATATCTAATCATCTCCTTTATGGAAACCCTTATTCAGGATCATGTTGGATGATGTCAAAATCATACTAAATGACCTGTGATTAGTGTGTGACTTCAAGTCTAAGAACCACAATCACCACCTTCACTATGAGAGATGACTATAACCACCAATGATGGTTTTCATGTGTCACTCTCAAGGTGGGTCTGTCTAATACATTGTTCTCTAACAAGTATATGTATGCTTTGTTTGATATCACATATCATGACTGATGAGATTTTGTCATCAACCAACACACACTCTAATCTTTAGTGTTACTACTGTCTATCTACCATCAACAATATCAACCAACTAGGGGCATAATAAGAATGTACATACTCTTAGCATTTGTATGATCTCATTATTCAAGTCACATACTTGAAGGCATACGTCATTGAGTAATATCATTCTTTAGACTTTCACTATATTTCCACATCATAACTGAGTGAAACAGAATGAATAGAAGCTTGACTTTTTTATTATTAATAAAATATTTTATGTAATATGCCATCATAGTCATCATATGATTGGCTCTTTGGGCATCTATACCAACAGACTCACACTTGTACTTAGAGCTGATGCAGACCAATTTTAGGGCTTCATCTTGTGCCAATTTGTTCTTTATTCACACCTATACATGTTAGAATGCACATTACTTCCCTCAATATGCATATTATTATAAAATGTACTTATGGAGGATTTTTGCATGTTATATAGGTACTTTGGCCACTACTTGATGGAACGAAAAGAAGATGGCCTAATCTAGGGTTTCCCCAAGCTTGGAGGAGCCCAAAATGAGGCCAAAACCACTCCCAACATACCCCAAGTGGTCAAAGAATGTATTGAAGCGATAACCTTCATGGATGGCCAAGTTCAAGACCCAAATGCATGGGAAGGACCCTAGCATGGTCGTGATACCAAGGAATGGCCGTTCTGGGATATGCTCCAATCACATACTCTTCACATAACATGCAGAAATTGATTTTCATGGCCCAAACAGCCATTTTGGGTAGAATGGTCGTGCTAGGAGGTAGCCAGAATGGTAGTTTTTGGGTTACCATTGAACCCCACCAATTTTATCACTTGATGTATCTACCCCCCCCCCACTTTACCCTAGACCCCCTAGACCTCTATATGGGCCTTGGAGGCAGCTAGAGGTTGAAGGTTGGTTTCCTTAGCTGCCATTACTCCCCCCTAGCTACTCTAGAGCATTCATTGCCTCCTTACTTTCATTCAAGCCATCCAACCACCATTTTCACCTCATTTCCACCATATAAACCTATTTTTCTAGGTTTTCTACTATTGTCCCCTTCATTTCCATGCCCTTCACCCACCTTGGAGAAGTGAGGTCGTTCTACATTAGCTAGGAGGTGAAGAAGAAGAAGCTACTTCGAGCTCCATGGACTCCTATCCCCTTCTTCTCATTTCTTTTCTCTTTTGTTTGAGCATGTCTATCTAAACCCCTAGTGGTGGGTTGTTTGGGGTTAAAATGTGACTTTGATACCATGTTGGGGGAAAATAACTTGTATTGAACATAATTTCATTCTATGATGATTTACCTCTTTCTTCTATCTCATTTCCCATTATTTTACATGTGGTTTGTGATTTAAAATAGATTGCTTGTTTTGAGATGCTTGATGACACTTAGCTTCTAGGAGAAAATGGAAGGTATGTGGCAATCTTAGGAATGGCTCCTAGGTCTAATTAGTGGATCCCTAGATATCTCCCTTTGTTCCTACATACATCTCCCTTCTTCTACAAGTAGGTGTGAGATCTAAGCGGCTAGTGTAAGTGTAATTAGTGCAATTGCCTAGAGTTTCCTAAATGCTAGATGGCAAGTAACATGAGGTGAAACGCCCTAATCTCTACTACCATTTCTACCCTTGGCTCTCAATTGCCCTAATACCACCTACCCTATAAACCTAGACTTGTCAAGTCCTTTTAGAATTATACCTATCGCTAGTTCTCCAACTAATAGTATAGGGTATATTCTAATAGCACTTGCCTTATTGTTTGGTTTGGTAATCTAGATTGAAATATGAGATTTTCTTACTATGTTTATCTTCCCCCAACTATTATCAAGTTTCATTCCCAAACGGTCAACATAATCATCATATTGCTTAAATCTCACCTTTGCCTTCTTAGCTTGTTAATGCTAGTGTAGTCCACTGCCTTTGTTAATTCTTACCTAATTGTTTAGTTCTAGATATTTAGTCTTTGCTCAAGTAGTTAGGGCTCCTTTGAGCTTGCTTGTGGTAGTTTATTTAAGTAGTGATAACTTAGACTATTGCTTCCTTACTTAGTTTGATGGCCTTAACTTACTTAGAGTAATCTGGAGTTGTTGTTAACTTAGTTTCTTTCTTGCTCTTTCTTGCTTGCAATTGTAGTGTAATCAAACAAAATCCAACTTTAAACCCTTCAACCCTAATCTCTAATCTAGGAATGTAGCCAACACAAACCTAGCTCTAGTTCCCCCTCTATCCCTAAGGATCGACCCTAATCTTACCACTAGCCTATACTACAATACATCCATGTGAGCTTGCGAGAACGTGTGATTAGTTGAGCCTGTGAGTTGGACTAGGCCCACATATACAAATTTTGAGAGATTTGTGTGTTTTCCCTTAGGATTGCATCTAGCCACCTTTAGTTGACTAGTGTGTGGCCTTGAGACGAATCACACCAAGTGCCAACCACCCATGAATCTCATTCTTAGTGATCTAAACATGTCCATCATGTTTTTACTATGCAAGTGCTAATCCAGCAGGTTAGCAACACTTTTCTATAGTAGGTATATTTCATGTTTCACATCTCTTCATTGTTTAATTTCTCATATAAGATGGAATTATCATAATATGCTATCTGATATTCCCTGCCTAATCGGTAGCTCCATTGTTGTCACAGTATCTCTACTGTGTCATTAACGGTTGGAAAATCTTTAAGTTCATCCATATTAACTTCTAGATCCATATAGTATCCACTCATGTGTTTATAACACTAGGATACTTAGCTTCAAATGTAGAATTGAATTAATGGCATGTAGTTTGGAACACTTCCAACTCACAACTCTTTTATCAAAATTAAACATATTTGATATTGTGATAACTTTTTTCATTCTAGAATCTTGCATCGGTGGAACCCCTTACACCCATCTTTCTTGTTTCTATAATCTAGTGACTAATCCTTTAGTGCTTCTCAAGTACTAATTGATATCTTTAAATGGCATTCCAATTACCCTCATTTGAAACTAAAATCGTGTTGTCACGTCTAGTACATATAAGACTATGGGATGAGTACATGATAGATCCAATGTGCTAGTGCATATGGCATCTCACTCATGTATTTCCATTCTTCATTAGAATTAGAACATAGGGTTCATGAGAGACTAATCCAATGAATCATGGTCTGATTCTCTCTCATTGAATCATTTATGTTGAACTCTTTCAGCACCTTGCTATTCTATGTGCTCATTTTAGGTTATGAAACTTTCTAAATCTATCTCTATAGATCTCCATTCCTATCACATAGGATGGTTTCACCTAATCCTTCAATGTTGAAAGTGTCTTCCATGCCATGTCTCAATATTAACATTATTGAGATGTTATTCCCACTCAACATGTTGAATATTCATATATTCTCCCACTAAATCTTTTGTAATCACATATTTCATATTTTATCTTGACTCAAGTCAAACTCTTTGACTATCTTGAAAAATCAAATATCTCAGCTCTGAGATGCTTGACCTTTGTATCTTATAGACTTTATTTACATTCTTGAAGTTATGAAACCTTTAGGATGTGTCACATACACATCCTCTCAAACATTCCTTTTAAGGAACGTAGTTTTAATATTCAATAATCCAAATTTCATAGTCTATTCAAGTTGCAATAGAAAACATGACAATTTGTGAAAAGGAATATCATTATGTTCAACATTTTGAACTTGTTTGAAAACCTTTACAACCAATCTATTCTCTTAGGTTATCCACTTTGGTTTTCCCAATGAAAACCCAACTATACCTTACAGGGTTTACCCCTTTAGGTGGTACTACCAAGGTCATACCTTGTTAGTGTACATGGAACCCCTAATGGCTATTCGGCCATCTCTCAGATTTTGTTCCTCGATAGATATTAGTTTTTTTTGCTGGCTCGTCATCTTATGAACAACTCATAACTTATCTAAGTTATAGGATTCAAAATCCTTCAGTCTCAGATGTGTTCTTACTAGAACTATGAGTTCTATGTTACATAAGGAATTTGAGATTCCACAATCATTTTTGATTCCCAGTTATTCTCATTGTACCTCCCTGTTGACCTCGAACATTTTGAGTTCTACTTTTACTCCCACTAATTCTTTTAGAACTCAGTTATCCTAGCAACAAAACACTTTTGTTTCTGAATTGGGATTAATAGCAGTACTCAACAATAATGATTTTTATAAAAACCTTTTCAAGAAACTACTTTCTCTATATAGTTTTTAATCCTTAAGACATATCGAGACATTCCCATATCATATATCATATGATGTCCTTTAAACCATTTTAGACGGTACATTGTTTTAGTGTAAATCATGTTTCTAAAGGAAGTTAGAAGATTAGATTAAATGATAATCATGTCATGATTCATCATGATGTGATTTCTTCTTAGTGATGCATCATCATGTTTCAGGTGGGTTTGACTTGTGATACACTATCACTTACTTTCCAGAAGGACCTCAATCTCTCTTGACTAGAAAGTATTTCAAAATTTGATCATATCAAAGTTTATTAATACTTTTATCAAGGCTATACTTCATTGCAATCTCCTTCAACATTTCAAGAGATTCATGTTTGTATTTCACCAAATACAAACCCTATATCAACTGAGATCATTAGGGAATATAATGAAGTACAAACAACTATCTCTAGCATTTATTCTATAAGATATTCATACATCAACATGTACAAGATTTAATAGAGTGCTTATCCTCACACTACATCTAGTGAAGGATATTTTGGCATATTCTCATAATTAAGACTTGCATGTCTCATTCTTAGTTTAATAACCAAAGGAGTCTAGATAAACATCAATATGGATTCTAGATATGTATTTCTTATATATGTGCTCTAGATGACAATGTTTAAGATTGTATGAGTAATCAAATATAATACTTTTGGTATTTACATTATTAACATTCATCTTTAGATCCTTTTGTATAAGGATCAATAGATGTATGGGGTATTGCCATACAAGATCATATCTTTTGAAATAGAAGCATTAATAACTCTATATTGATTTATCATCCTTGTAGAACAGTGTGTGCGGGAGCTTCTCTCTCTAGGGTTTTGCTCTGTCTTCTCTCTAGTTTTCTCTGGTGGCCACCGCTGGGGGAGGGGGTGCCTCCTCGGTGCCTTCCTCCCCTGGCCCAGATCATCCTCAGTGTCACTTCCTTCATAGAACCAGGGATTCCAGAGCTATGGCTGTCAAACTTGTGTTGGGGCTGCTCCCGACGAGGGATGGGGAGAGTGTGTGATGCGCCTCGCTGAAGACTGGTTCCTGGAGTTGGCAGGATCGGCCTTGGTCGACTCCATCCCGTTAAAGAGAGACGGATGGAGAGGAGCCAGCTCCCGTGGATCTGGTCCCCGAGTGACAACTCCACCTTCGCAGATCTAGATGGGGAGTCATATCCCCTCATGCCCCCTGTACCTCCCCATTCTGAGTCAGTTTGACTAGAGCTTTGTGCCCTCATGACTCAATGGCTTGGTTCCTACTCCAGTTTCTGCTTAGGAGGCAGTGAGTTCCCTTTGGTGGCATGGGCATTGTCCCATACCTGGCTCGTGGTGATGCTTCCAGACCTCGACTCCATGCCTCGATGCGGCTCCTGGCGATGGCATGATGCTTCCCCAGTGCTAGTCGATTATTATCTTCCTCAACGTGTTCGATGACATAGCAGCTTAATGTGGGTTGGGTTGGGGAGGGGATACTTCTTCTCTCCCTCTCAGTCTGTCATGTTGCTGTGAGCACTAAGTGTTCGTCAGAATGCTTAACTTCAATCAGTAGAGTCTGATTTGCTGTTGTGTAGCAGCCTTGCCGTCATTTGTGGTTCTTCTGGTCACTCGGCGATCTTGTGGCTGCGTCTGAGACTATGTCGGTATCTCGACATCATTGGGCAAGGCTATGTCTTCCCCAGTGCTGGCTTTTATACACTTGATGTTTGCGAGTTGTTGTGTGGAAGAACGCCTTCATGGTGTTTGCTGGTTTGCTTCTATATAAACAGCAGCTATCGATGATCAAGAAACGCTTGTTGGTTGTTCCCCTACTCAATGTGGCTATCTGAAGCTAGGTCTGTAGATGTATGCAGGTGTTCAGTCGATCATGTCCTCCCTTTGTGGGTGAATTGAATGCTAGAGGCTCCATGTTTGCCTATTTGCAATTGCATAAGTCTTTGGATGTTCGCTGATGGTGTCCCCTGTTGAGCTCAAATTACAGGCTTGCTTGGTTTCGTTCTTGGGTGTAGCAATGGACCAGGTGCAAATGGTTGACTGCTTCAAGTAGAAGTCATTGAATGGATGAAGGAGAGAACATGTGGCAGATGTTCTGACCTTCGGGAAGAAGCTAAAGAGTGGCAGGCTTTTACTTCTGCATATGGATTATCCTAGTTTTTCCCATGCTGGTCTTGTGCTTAGAGGAGGATCCGGTGATGACTCTGTGTCTCAGATTGGAATTTGAGTGCAGGCCCTCACAGGCGTATTTGTGGGTGTTATTATTGGTCCTGTGCGATCCTTCTTCTCTTCTTCTGATTTTGTCTCTTTTTTAGATCCCCCTTCTCCTAGTTTTTTCCAGTATGGAGTTTTATTTCCTAGTTTGATCCTTTTGTCCCCCTGAGTGGGGTTTAATAAGGATCATTTTGTTTCCCTAAGGGGCACACATGTACCCAAATTTTTGGTTATCTAGTAACATGTTTTTTTGCCGACCAAAAAGATTTATCATCCTTATCATACAAGATTCATAAAGTAAAATGTTTCTATTTTTGCATAATGAAATGGTAGTTGAACTAACTTTATTACATGCCCAATGGGCTAAGATAAATTCTAAATGTAGATTAAAGTTACAGAAACTCTTGCTCCGCACATTCCACTCTTGCCCATTCATAAAGGATTTACTTCTTATCAGATCATGCACATCAACGTATGTCAGATCTACATCTGGTATCACATGCCATGATGAAGAAGTAATCAAATTAATCTTATAATGTGTATACCGAAAGTAGAGGTCTTTTCCCCTTCCTTCTTCTTCTTTAATTCCTCTAGGAAGAGAGGGCATTTCCTTTTCCAATATCCTGGTTGGTGACAATTATCTCCCTTCTTTACTCCTCCCTTTGCCTTGAGATCTGAAAACTTGGGCTTCTGGCTAGCTTTAGAAATCTTCTTAGATTTGCCTTTGCCTTTAGACTTTCCTTTATCTTGTTGATAATCATCATAGACATGGGCTTGTCTTTCTTCATGTGTGCCTCATCTATTCTCAACATACCTAATAACTCTTTCAATGGTTTGTCAAAGTCATTCGTGGTGTAGTTCAAGATAAATTGACTAAATGACTCTGGCAGAGACTGTAGAAACACATTAGTGTCCAACTCTTGACCCAAGGGGAATCTCTGACTAGCCAGGTTCTCCACATAGCCAATGAGCTTGAGTACATGAGGACCTATTGGATCTCTTTCTACCATGTTACATTTGAACATTTCCTTAGAGACATCCACTCTCTCTTGTCTTGCCTAATCTTGAAACATGTTCTTAAGATGTGTGACCATCTCAATAACGTCCATGTTCTCATGCTACCTTTGTAACTCATAGTTCATGGAGCATAGAATCAAACAATTGACATCAATGGCATCTTTGGTATACTTCTTATAAGCATCCATTTCTGCCTTAGGTGTAGTGGGAAGAGGTTCATCTGGCTCGGGTGTCTCCAAGACATAGAGCTTGCACTCCTGTGTGAGAATGATTCTCAGTGTACTAAGCCAGTCATGGAAGTTGTTCCCATTTAACTTGTCCATCTCAAGGAATGATCATAGGCAAAAGTTTTTGTTGTGTGTTGTCATTTGATTCTACAATAGAATTTGCAATTTTGTTAAAAACTCATATTTTTATTTGATTTGATTTGACTAAAATTTGATGATGTGTATTAGGTCTTAATTGACTATCGCTCTCACTATTTTAATCAAATCGATAGACCTCACATATCAGTTTGGAATATTGCACCGTACAATCTTCTAGTAAGCCAAGATCCAAAATAATTTAACTATTACCCGGCCAATGCCAAGGTCCATAGTCAATCATTAAGGTAGACAACATTTGTCAATTGCATCTTATGCAATTCTTGGATTGATGATATGCCCAACTCTTTTCCATGGTGATAAGTATGCCATGGGTGCTTAATATCATTAAGTTCACTCAGTTAAACCCGACCCAAAAGACAACATGATAACAATGCACCCCGCTTAGTAGGCACACAGTAGTACCATCACACTTCCACGAGATAGATAGTGCACCACCCATGGGGTACTCATTCTTACTCAAACAAGCTTTTCATGTAATCCGCTAATGGAAAGCATCTAAGACTTAGTATTTTATTTGACAGAGTTTCTATATATATATATATATATATATATATATATATATATATATATATATATATATATATGTGTGTGTGTGTGTGTGTATATATATACATATATATATATGAATACATATACTTTATCCAATCACCACACATATATAGTACGTATCATATGCATGCTATATCCACAATGTAAACATGCAATATAAAACAAAAAGTTATAGCCATTCTAATGTAATTCCTTAGAGTCACAAGAAATTACTACCACCTAGGTCTACATCACATGCATGAACTTGTTGTTGGTGTAATTATGTCCTTGCTAATCTGGCTTGATCGGTTCAACCCTTGAACTGGTCATCTTGCCTCTTGGCTGATTAGTTGGTCATCTGAAACGATTGTCTGGCCTTCTGTCCAACCAATATTTTGGACACCTCCAAATGGTCAGTTGGGTCCACCAATCGATTGATTTGCTCCTCCTACAATTTGTCCTCCTCGGTCCTCCAGTTGGTTGGCTCGTCTCGTGAAATGGTCATCTTGCCCGACACTGATCATAATCCTCTTCATTGCAAGAAAAACAACTATCCTATTTGATATTAAACTTATTATATGGTAAAGAGAAACCTAAAATTACATTTGAGGGGAGAAAAGCTAGAAAAGAATAATGCTTTTACATTGGGAAGAAGAAGGTAGAGGCTTGGTATGCAAATCAAAATAGAATAGGAAATAAACACACAACCACCATGCACAAATAATTAGGGTCATTGGCCATAACTGTGCTACACATCCACCGTCAAAACTCACTTTTATGGTAACTCTTGTAGATTGCATATATATATATATATATATATATATATATATATATATGGGCGTTCATTCATTGCCCGCGCAGGTAGCCTGAATTTTGCTACCCTGCAGCCAAAAAAGTAACTATTCTGGCCAGAAAAGTAACCCTGCTATCAAAAAAAGTAACTATATTGATCAAAAAGTAACTATGCGACTAAAAAAGTAACCCCATACAAAATACACAGCAGATATATATATGTATCCGTGTTTTAAAATCTGCTGTTGCAAACGTAACTATCTATGCACGAAACTTAGCAGTTTGCAAGGTAAAGTAACCCTCTACATGTCAAAAGTAACCAACTTGAAAAAAAGTAACCGAAATGGTGGGCGGGTAGCTACCCACGCGGGCAATAAAGATGGGCCCTATATATATATATATATATATATATATATATATATATATATATATATATATATATATATATATATATATATATATATATATATATATATATATATATATATATATATATATATATATATATATATAATGTATGTATATATACACATATATATACATATATATATATATATATATATGTATAAATATATGTATATATACATACATTATATATATGTACATATATATATACATACATTATATATATATATATGTATATATATATGTGTATGTATATATATATATATATATATATTAGTTTCGGATTATATGTGGTATTTGATTGGATTTTAACACTAATCAATTTAAGTATTCACATCATATGCAATAAATAAACGATGAAAAACAAAAATATTATCATATCTATTATCTCATATATATATATATATATATATATATATATATATATTAGTTTGGGATTATATGTGGTCTTTGATTGGATTTGAATACTAATCAGTTTAAGTATTCACATCATATGAAATAAATAAAAGATGAAAAACAAAAATTTGATCATATCGATTATCTCAAAACATGGTAATTTGGTGTGGCTCTAATACCACTACAAGGAAATAGGGGCGTGGAGTAGGCAGTGGAAACAAAAATTTATCTATCCATATTCCTCAGAACAAAAAGATTGCATCAACAACTATGTAATGAGAAGGATGGTTTAACGAGTTCATACTTGGTTCTGGAGCAAATCCAATGACTATAACTCATTGTAGTAGTGCAACAATCCTAGTTGCACTGGGACTCATTTGCAGTAGCTCCTCCACAGACTGTAGGATGAAGTTGCCCTCTTAGAAATAGGAAAAGGCCACCTCGCCTCTATGGGAGTCCACATAGACCGCCTTGAACTCATGTCGTTCTATTAGAACTAAGAGGAAGGAGTTATCCCACCCAATTGTGTACTAGTCACCAACTTGCTCTCCCATAATTTTTCTCCCATGCTATAACTCCCTTTATTGGGTAGGACTTTCTCATGTTCTCTCGACTACCACAACCAGAGAAGACAAACAATTGTCAAAGGCAATTGATTTGTATCTAAGAAGCCCCCAGTATCCCTATATTTATAGGAGGGGTTAGGGTCTGGGTTCCTAGTCTATGTGGGAGTGGAAGGGACCATAAGATCATGAATTTATGCAACTTGTGAGAAGCAAACCGATTGATTCATAAGTGAGGCGGTCAGTTCACTTGTGATTTGATTGTTCCATACATGAACTGGTCATTTTTCCATGTTTCCCAATTACATATAAATTGGCAATTCAAATCTAATTAATGCACAGCATGAAATCAGCACTAATCCTTGATGTAATTGAATTTCTCCATGAATCGGGCATCTCACTCCATGAGTTGGTCGTCTCACGACCCCAACCTGTTGATTCACTAACTGAACCAGTCAGTTTTCTCCCTAGTTCAGGAAGAATGCAGCTAATTCAATTTCTAATCAGCTTGACACTCCAAACAGTCAGTTCAACACTTGAACCGGTCAGTTGGGAGTTCATTCAGCTAATTTATTGCTTGAATTGAATGCCTAAACACTATAGTAATCAGTTCAATTTTCATTCATGATTAAACTCCTATTCTAGGTGTATCATATGTGTGTGACCCATAGGTTCCTACTTATGTTAGCAGTGAATGTCCATAACTAATTTATGACATCACAAGCAAAGAGTGGTTCCTAGTCACACATCAATGCTACCCAAATAATAAAGAAAGTTGGAGAAGAACTTCTACCTATGACGTGTTAGGTGTTACAGTGATTGTCTAACTCCTTTGTCTCTGATATCTAGAATGAACTCCAGACATGGAATCGTCATCCTCTCAATGTTCAATCCATGTTCCTTGATTCAAGAGAAGACTGTCTACGATAAATGTGACCTCAATATCATATATTGATTCACACGTTCATGTACATGCTTTTATTTGTCTTGCTTATCAAGTTGCCTAAATATCATACTCCAGTAGGAGGGACAAATCCTTTCTACATCACTCACAGTCATCCCCATGTGTCAAAGCATATCCAATCAGCACCTTTATGGCTACCCTTATTCAAGATCATGTTGGATGATATCAAATCATATTACGACATGTGATGATTATAATGACTTCAAGTATGAGAACCACAATGACACCACCTTCACTATGAGAGATGAATATGACCACCAATCATGGTTTCCAGGTGTCTTAAGGTGGTTTTGTCTGATACGCTACTGTCTAACAAGTATCGGTGTGCTTGGTTTGATATCACATATAATGACTGGTTAGATTCTGTCATCAACCAACGCACACTCTAGTCTTAAGTGTTCTTGTTGTATATCTAACTTCCACATTAACAACCGACTAGGGACATGATAAGAATGTGCATACTCTTAACATTTGTATGATCTCATTGTTTAAGACACATACTTGGAGACATACGTCATTGAGTAATATCATTCTTTATACTTTCATAATGTTTCCTCATTATCTCATAACTGAGTTAAATAGAATGAATTGGAATCTTGACTTTATTATTAATAATCAAATCCTTTATGTAATTTGCCATCACAATCAACATGTGATTGGCTTTTTGGGCATAGATACCAACACCCTCTTCTTTCTCTCTTCTCCTTGAAGCTCATACCCCTTGTGTTCTTGGTGGAGAAGGTGGTGCTTGAGCTTGAAGAAGTGGTCAAACCCCTTGCATGTGGAGCTAGGGTTTGGAGAAACACATCTTTGGTGATTGTTTTGTGTTCCTTGATCTTGGTTAGCGATCTACCCTTCTTGATCTTTATTTCCTTGCTACCCTACCTCTCTTCCTTCTCATCTTGGCCGAACCCATGAAGTTTCCATGGTGGTGCTTGTGTTGAGATTGAGGAACTTCTCTCTCTTGGATGAATCCATGGTTTTCCATGGTAGTGGTCAAGTTGATATGAATAACCCCTCCTTCTTCTTATCTTTTCAGCCTAGGGTTTTGGCTCTCCTTTCTTTATCTTTAACCTAGGGTTTGGTTTCTCTCTTTTTGAGGTGGAGACTAGCTTGGCCAAAGGTGGTGATCAAGATAGGGTTTCTATCTCTCTTGGAGATTCCTTGGTGTTGGAGTTGTTCTTTACATCCAAGGTGAGTCATATAACTTTCTCTTATATTATTATTACACTTAACTTTTCATGCAATTAATCTATCTCTAAAGTGTGGTTCTAAGTACCTTGGTGATGATACCTATGTTCTAGGGTTTACACTTCATGGTGATCTTGAGTAGATATCTCCTTTGCTAAATCCTAATCTATGTCTCCAAACTCTTGTTTGATGTTAGAGTTGTTGATCCTTACATGCATGTGCTAAACATTGGTGTTTTCTCTCTTATAACATGGTTGCCTTGACTTAATGGTGAGCGGAATCATAGTTTTTGTGTATCTTTCCTTCTTGAGGTTATACCTTAATGGTTTGCTTTCCTCTAATGTGATGGTCAGTTTAGGGTTTGAAGTTATTTTCTTTCATGTGATTTACACCTTGATGTTTCAGCTTCATGGAGATGGCCAACCTTTGATCTTGTGGTTAGTGGGTTTCTCTCTCTCTTCATGTGGTCATCAAGAAATTTTTCCCCATATTGAGTGATTGATGAGTTTTCACCCTCGTAGGATCGTTGAGTTTGCTGATTTGATGGTCACTTAGGATGGTGATCTTCTCATCGGTCGATGAGGTTTCCAAGTGCTTTTGGTCGACAAGAGTGACATGTGCTTGGCCGTTGAACATTTGATTTCTAAGCGATTAATGAGGGTGTCAAACCCTAGTTTTCAACAGTCATGGACCTATGTTTTCAATGACCTATGGTGTGTATAATCCTAAGCGGTCGATGAGAATAGATGACCTAGTTTCAATAGTCTATGATGTGCTTATCTTATGTGGTCGATGATGTTTTTTATTGGGTTGCTAGGTCATCATGAGTTGTTGACTTGATGATGATTGTGCTTCCAAGAATGTTAGAGAAGGTGGTAATTAGGGTTTAATTCTCCTTGTTGTTTGAAACCCTAATTCAGTTATAATGTTTAAACCCTAACCCTGATTTGAGTACATTGTGATAATGCATAGCTTTCTTGAGTAAGTATCATGATGATAAAGTACTTTCTCCCTCTTAATGATGTAGACCTAATCTACCATTTTATGAACAACATAGCTCTAAATTGCAATACTATGTCAAACTTATGTATCGCATGAGTGGTGATGATGATGAGCCTTGATGAGGCATGGAGAGAGATATTGGTGTTCTTGTAGGGAACTATGTGAGCGGTCCTATGACCTGGATAGTGACTTTGCACCCCAATTGAGATGATATCCTCTATGAGATGTGACAAGGGATTGATGTCTCATGGTGATGTGATAATGGTGATAAGCTCATATGTGATACTGGACAATACCATGTGGTGATATGAAACCTTATGCTTTATATGTTTTATATCTTTTGTAGTTGCAATATACCCTTATCTTTGTAGAATCTATTTAGGATTTGTGCATAACTTGATTGGTGCAGTTAAAAGACACTCAATTGTCTTCAATTAATCAAGTGAAGCCCTAATCATGTAGTTGCCCTGGCCATAGATCCAACCCAGTGTTAAGACTTGTTGGATGGTGAAATGAGTATTCCTAAGGGAAACTCAGAGCGCATATTGTTGAGTATGTGGGGTGCTTGGAGAGTACATCCTTGTCATCCAGATCCCAATGTGTTTGAGAGTAGGTATAGTCATGTCTTGGTGTTACATATGTGATATGTGAGGACAGCAGTGAGAACAATTATGGTTGTGCCTCATATTATACAAGTATGTATAACATGGTTTCCATGATGTGACCTGTACCAAGGTGGGCTAGGTGTTTTCATCTTGACGATATGTCATTAGTGGCAATTTGAATGATATGGCATGGCATTGCAGACTCAACTTACTAAGTGGGGAGAAGATATTGGATTTTGACTCTTCCTAGATCTTGCATGGCACTAATTTTGACTTAGCAGTGGTTAGTTGGATTCAACTGGTACAACTCAAATCTTTAGAGCATTAATAAATATGCAATATAGCCATGTAGTATAATAGTCTAGGGTTAAACACATTTCACATTGGATGTTTACCCTTTCCTTGTTTTTATTACTACTTAGTTGTTATATAATGTGGTAAGAGAAATCAATTGTTATACATGTTCTTCATATTCCTTCTTATCATGTTGTCATGCTTATCAGTTATTGGTTTTCAACCTATGTAACCAGTTTAAATAATTCATTTAGTTGAATTTCCTCATCCTAATTAATAATAATATAGCCTTATGTAGCGATAACCATTGGCTAAGAGTTATATCTTTTGTTGGGACATGGTTTCACCCTCGTGGTTGGCCACATCTTTTTAGGTGGTCATCAGTGGTGTGGGAAGGATCGTGTTGTTGAGGATGAGTAGATTCGAGACCAATAGTTGTTGAAGGTTGGATGTTGTTTATGGTGTTATAGTACAGTCATATGTGTCATTCATGTACTCTCAGGTCTGGGAGGGTTGTGTTTTGTAGATGATATGTATATCGACATGTGGTTCGTGGAAGTATGCCTTGGTTGTACATATGGCTTGTATATTTGGCTCATATATGTGAATAGGATATCTTTTGTAATAGGTTGTGGCTATCTGCCAAGTGAACAGACATGTATATACCTAGTATGATATGTGATATGGTATAGTTGTGGACCCTAATGTAATATTCTTCCACACGTAATGGTTATATGAGATATGTTTTTATTTATCATGATGCTTTTCAGTCCATGTTTGGATAGTTGATGGCCATGATTTTGCATATGGTGGATCGAACACCCATACCTCAAGCAAGGGATGCTATCCCCAATACATAATCTCAAGGCTTTAGGAAGACCTTTGAGAGATTGTGGCGTGTGGGGCAATTGAGTATGCTGGTATGGAAGACCCGACGGATGTGAATATGTGGATGAAGGAGTTGGAGAAGGCATTTAATATCCTCAATATCCCCTGAAGAGGACAAGGTGAAGCATGCAGTGTAACTGCTAAAGGGTAGTGTCAGCCACTGATGGGCCATTGAAGAGGAGAAGAGACCAGGTGTGATGATCAGTTGGGAGGAGTTTTGGTAGGAGTTTGCAAGTTGTACTTCTCAGAGATGTACCTTGATGAGAAGATGTTGTGGTTTGAGAAGATCTAGTAGGGATCAATGATGATCAATGAGTATGAGGTGAAGTTTTTGGATTTATTGAGGTTCTAGCCCCCACATGGTTGTGAAGGATGACCAGAGGATCAGACGATCTGAGAAGGGGTTGAGCATAGAGTTGACAACAATAGTGTCTACTTTGGAGAACTTGGAGAGGTTTTCTACCTTTGTGGAGTATGTGAGGTGGATAGAATGATCAGTTGTGGAAAAGCATGAAGCCAATGCTAAGAAGAGCCTAGATCAGTTTTAGGTATAGTCTTCTGGAGGCTTCAAGAATTTGAGGGTTTTGTCACCTCAGACATAGTATAGATCACTGGTACCATCATAGTGGTCACCAAGCAAGGGCAAAGGCCATAGTTTTCTGCCAACAAGAGCTTATAGTAGAGCATCCGTATCTGTGACAGGGTTGTCTAGGCCATGGTACAAGAGTAAGACCTACTATAGGTGTGGGAAGCCGGGACACTTGAAGTGGGCATGCCCTATGAAAGAAGAGGAGGTTACATAGTAATCGAAGCAAAGTCAGCAAGGTTCCTAGTGGTAGCAGTTCAGTAGTGGTAGTGGAAGAGGATGCGGTCAGGCATCACAGACATGTTCTTATGGGAAATCCAATAGAGTACAGGAACAACAATAGGTGATGAATCAATTCGATGCTATGATTCATTTGGATGGAGTGGTCAATCCATGGGTCATGATTGGTTAGATGGAACTTTTTCATTCATATTTGTCTGCAATTTCTTCTGTATATGTTTTGGTTGACACAGGTGTGATGCACTCTTTTATCACCAGAGAGGTGATATGTAGGTGTTGTTTTCCTATTATTCATAGATATATTATTCTTCTTCTAGAAACTCATCTGGTTGGTTCGGTCGAGTTGTGAGAGGTGTGTCTATTACAACCCCAATTTTTGGGTTCATATAATGGGAAATCCAATTTCCCCAATAAAGGTATGACTATGTAATTTGTATGATTTAAGTTAATTGAGTGGACTTCTTTGATAAATAGCCTTGTATGCTTAATTTCGTGGGCCTTGTTCTCTACTAAGCCCAACAACAATAAAAGGAAAAGAAATCAGTTAATAAAGGAATAATAGAGATAATGAGAAAAGAAAGATGTAGAAGCATCTAAAAGGCTAAGGATTATCCTTTAAGGATGGATTTGTATCTTTGGGATTTCTTGTGTTCTAAGGAGTCCAAGTTTCAAAGATAATAGGAGAAGAAAGAGAAAATACATAGTAAATAAGCCTTAATAAAGGATAACTTGCACACAAAGATAATGTCCTTTTCCTTTGGAATTTGGGATCCAAATTTGATATACAAATAGATTAAGTCAAGATAAAGGTTTCCCTAAATTTTGGTTGAAAAACGATGTACGGGTTGAGAGATATGCTTTTTGCAAATTATCCTAAAATGATGTGATAATCTCTAAATCGTATTAAATGTCACAATTTGATTAAATTTAGGAAATTAGGGAATCGGTTCCCTTACTCTTTTTGCTTTGCATAATGGTCTTTGGATCCACAATCTAGGGTGGTTGGATCATCACCCACCTCAGGATCAGATCGGGAAAATGAGGAACAAGAGTCTGATCCTTTCCAGACTTCTTTCTCTCTACTCGCTCGATGGTTTTCCACAAAATTAAGTGCTATAGATTCGAGAGAGAGAGATGATTACAATGAGTCATTACACAGTAGTTGTCCCTCCCTATAGAGGAAGTTCCCAAATCCTAGACTGTTTGGGAAGTTAGGGAAAGGTGGGACAACCCCCTAGACCATTACCCATGCCTATAAAAGGACTGTTGTAGAATCCTTGTGTCGTACTCTGTGCATTGGAGACCTCAATTGCCCGAGACCACCACTGTATCCCCTCATCTTGTCGCTCCCTGTTTCGGTGGGCTAGACTTCTC
This sequence comes from Alisma plantago-aquatica, assembly GCA_963693085.1. Lineage (NCBI taxonomy): Eukaryota > Viridiplantae > Streptophyta > Magnoliopsida > Alismatales > Alismataceae > Alisma > Alisma plantago-aquatica. Next base: position 503,153,026 of record OY856414.1, on the reverse strand, counting down.
ATGGAGCAATGCAAGGCAAGTGGACCCAATTGCATGGGTCTGGAGGTTGGGGCAAGTCTGCGGTGTAGTTCCAGTCCATTTTTGAGCGAAGGGGACTCACCTGCTTGGACCGCGCCTCTGTGTTGGTCTGTTCTATAGGCTAGCGGGCATTGCTGGGGCTGCCAATCCAGACCACCACAGATGGTGGTGAGTAGAAAGATGAGTTTGGGCAAGGGGGGCGGAGCTCATGGAGCCATCACCCACTGATTCAGAGGACCGTAGGCGGAAGTCAACTCTCTGATTGACTGAACCATGGTGGTTGTTCGTAAGCAGGAGGAGCAGAGATCGGGGTAGAAGAAGACTTTACACAAAAGGACATTCTTGCCCTCAGCCTTGCGAATGTGAGAGAAAGGCAGAAGGGACATCTACCTAGTCCATGAGTAAGTGAGTTGCGCCCAGCGTGGTACTAGGTGGCGTGCAGCCACTGGCCCAGCCAGATTGGTGTCGACCCAAGGGCTCAAGGTAAGTGTTGACGTGGCTTCTACCAATTGGTTCAATATTCATTATTTTTCAAAAATCATAACAGAAGATTGGTAACTACGACTCAGACTTATCATATATGAAAATTTATCAGAAAAATGCAAGGAATCAATTAAAATATTTTTAGAGTCTGAATTTGATCGTAGTTCTAAAAGTACCTTGAGTTAATCATGTTTATGCATTAAACTATGTTAAAACCCTAATTGTGATTGGAAATGATATTTAATATCTTAGATAGGTTATATTGATATTTAGTAGCCTATTGAGAAAAAATAATAAGAATTGAATCTGATTTAGATGATAATATGCTTTCTATAGGGTTTTTACACATGAATATGTTATGATGCACATAGAAACCCTAATTTAGGGTAATTAGTGGTTAATGTGGTTAAATCAAAATTCTTTTGAAAAAAGTAGTGTTGACTTGATCCCAATCCTGTTAGGAAGGTTTTAACAAGCTAGTTAGGGTTTGCGATCAGTTTTGCTATTTTAGGGTTTATAGTGATATTGATAAAGAGGAACCCTAATGAAACCCTAAAAAGAAGTAGGAAACCCTAGGAAGTGAGTTCAAGTGGAATAGATAGAATCTGATAAAGTGGATAGTAAATAGAATACATGTACTTTTTATGATTCTTGCTTGTGTGGATTGAACTGCTTGCTTGGACAATTTCTTGCTTGGATTTGCTATTAGCTTGTTGAATCTACTGAATAGGTACGTGGTTCATTTATGAATAATCGGCTTATGATTCACGACATTTCATGAAGTTTCTCGATTTCTATGAACCTAAACTATTTTATTGTTCATTATACAATCTCATAAAGTGATTATGTGCATAACAATTAAGTATAAGTGTACTTATCGAACCTACATACCACCCAGATGTATGATGCAAAACCAAGCCCCAGAGGGAAGATTTGAGTTGGTCAAGCCCTGGAGGGAAGACCAGTAGGCAGCTAGAGTGTTGACCCTAGGCACCAAGCTCAGGATGGAGAAGGTGGCCTTACATCCCTTGCAAGGACAAAACCCTAAGAGAGGGTAATCCAAGGTTTATGGTAAAAGCGGTTGAGAAGTTACATTAAAAACGTAATTTGGATTGTTAATCAACTATTTGCTGTATTTAGATTGTTAGAGCCTATTTGTGATGTTGTGTTTGTCTCCACATACCAATATAGTAATATATTGACTGACGTTTTGTTTTTCGGTGTTTTAGGTATCGTCTAAAGTTAGACAAACAGTAAAATGAAATATGTGAAGACAAAGTTCAATATTCAAGGAGGATTAGATAGGTAGATTTCTATTGTGGATAGAAGTCTTAGATCCTATTTTGAAAATGTATGCAAAATTTTTATTTTATTCTATCTTGTCAGTTTAGTATTAGTAGAATTTGATAATTATTTTTTATTAAATTGTCAAACCATTGATTCTGAATTTTGGATTATGCCTCTGACCTCTTGGTCTCCCTTGATTGGGGGTTATCAGGAAGCAGGGTTGTTACACTTGGTATCAGAGCCAATGGTTTCTCATTTAATCCTTAATAATTATAAAACTTTACAAACTTTGTAGAACCCGAGGGAGTTATTAGATGATTTTTCGATGACAGAGGTGTCTAGAAAGGGATTACAATCTGGGGGCTAGCAATATTTTCCTCTGCCCCTCTAGTCAGTCTACGAGGACTCTCGGATACTGTGTGACCACCTGGCCAAAGTCTGCAGTTCTGACTCAAAGTAAGATACCTTTAGGATTGTCTCATCTATCTTCTTCCCTTATCAACCCTAATTCAAGTAAGGTTCTAAGGTTTTGGGTTTTTCTCTCACTTCCCCACCCTCATAAGGTCAAGGTAAGTTTGATAAGGATTAGGGAATCATCCACCAAATAATGAAAAGCATGTAAAGAAGATGTCATGGACATAAGTTTTAATAGTTTAAGCATAAACTAAAGATTAGTTGCATGCTTAAGGTTGTATGGCGTGTGTTGTTGTGCCATCAGGAGAGATGTAAGGTTAGACCTTCTTGTAGGAAGATGAGAAAATTATCTTTGGAGGCAGAGGCCTCTAGGAAGAGGTAGAGACCTGACGCGTCCTCTGAGGATGATGCTAACACTTACCCTGAGTGGAAGTAAGAGATGACAAGATGAGTTTGACATCTTAGTCTTTTATACCTTCAAGTACGTGGGTCATACATACATGCTTTGTGTAAAGGTTTTGAGTACACATGAGAAGCATGAGCTATGCGAGGTTGTTTGACCTAGTGCCTTTTGGCGATCTGACCTTGGGAGGGTCGTTCTTGTTAGGGTGAAGGATAGCTCCTTCATTGAAGAGGTTAGTAGTGACCATATAGGAACCCTGAAAGGCATATATGAGCATAGAAGAGGTATGCACCTATGTAGAAGAGAACGTCAGTAGTGCTGGCAGTAGGTTGAGACTTAGGTCAGAAGAGTTATGCCTCATAGTTCATGAGATGAGCATGCAGAACTTTGGATGATCTTGGTTGGACATAGGTCTTGATAGTATGTTTCACCGAGGTAGGTAGAGACATACTTAGGAGCTTGAACCATCTTCTAAGAGAGAACCTCAAGTTGTAGGGCCAGTTGTAGGGTTAGCTCTAGAAAGAGAGAGTGAGACCCATTGAGGAAGGTTGGACACCTTGACCACGAGATGAAGAATCATGAGAAGTTGGGTATGTTATGACCTAGAATGGACAACCCTGAGTGGATAGAGGTGGTGGCCTCATGCATGAGCCTTGGGGGCTTGTTGTACCTTGGTTTCCATTAGAGGAACCAAACCCTAGAATGTGAAGAGGCTTCTTGAACCGATGTAAAGAGATTATAGGTACCTACCTCTAGGTATAGGAAGGAGAGTTCTTTAGAATCTGAAGAAGTAGAGTAACAAGTTATGAGGTCTCACACCAAGTTGGTTGTCCTTGTGTAGGAATCTAAGGTGTGGTTCACATGGAAATATGGTGGGAATTGTATGCCCTACCTTGTACAAGTTTGGTTCGTGGTTGGACAGTTGATGCATAAGGAGTGAACCTAGGGTTCCCAGACCTAAGAGGGGAAGTAGTAGTACCTAGTGCACTTGATGCTCACAAAGATGTTTGAGTTCCTACATATTTGAGCATGGCACCCCCTCATGTTTAGAGGAAAAGGAAACCCCTTGGACTAAGGTATATGTTCGTGAACCCCTCACACATAGGTTGGTGACATATGCAGGTATGATATTGGTCCAATGTTGAGGAATAAGGAACAAGTATGATATATCAAGGAACCCAGAGGGCCTTAGTGGGTTGTCTTCTTGCTAGCTACATGTATAGGTAGCATAATAGGGCTGTGCTTGCACATGATGATGTAAACCCTGGACGTAAGGACATTTGTGACTTTATTGCTATCAAGAGATAGTTTTTCTCCCATCCTGGGAAGGGACCCTTCTGTAGGGTTAGTACCAGCTTTTGGTTAGGTTCAAGGTAACCTAAAGAGGTCTCTCATAGGAGCTTGATGAGATAAGAGTAAGAGCACATCATGTGAGCATGAATATATAGACCCATATGTGACCATCTATAAGGGCATGCGGATATGTTGCCATGGAGGTAACCTGTATGGGGCCAGACTAAGATAGATAGGTCGCTATGATTCCCATGAAGGGATGTATGTTTGACCATGAGTGCCCAGAGAGCTGATGGAGAATTGGGTATGGATTCAAGTTTGAGATGTACCATGATAGAATCCTAAGTCAATACTAGGGTCAGGAAGGTATAAGACCGATGGTGTTGACTCAAGGTCAATTAGGTCAATGTTGAATCGCGTCTAAATTGACTAAACCCATGTTTTGATGATGACTAACCATTCCACATATTGGTGTCTAATGCTTATACTTGAGTGATTTCAGATTAGGTATAGACACACTCCAATTGCCCTAACTTGCGCATCTCAAATTGGAGAAAAGACAAGTCAAAGTCATACAAGTGCACGTTTTTGTAATATAATGTATATCCATTAGAATCATGTTGTAAATCACTTGTAATGATTGTATGACTTGTAATTAAGCTTAGAAAAATATCAGGAACACTTAGATCGAATTTTAGAGCACTTTTAATGCAACTTTGAAAATCAATTACAGGCACTTGATCGGTCCAGTTTCCCACCCTGAAACTCGATCGATCCACCTGGGCTGATTTTCTGAAGATTGAATCGGTCCAGTTTCCCACCCTGAAACTCGACCGATCCACCTGGGCTGATTTTTTGAAGATTGCATCGGTCGAGTTACACATATAGAAACTCGATCGAATGCACTGTACGAAAAAGTGCAGAAAAGTGTTTCTAGCCATTGTGGAGTTGCAACAAGTGAAAATAGATCTGTTTCAAGCCACAAAACAGCTAGTTTTCGTTCATAAGTGTTCCCAAAGGTTAAGAGGCATCCCCAACTATAAATAGGACCCCTTGGGCTTCATTCCAAGGTAGAGCATTCATTGCAAACTCTATGTGAGGCTCCTATTCTATAGTTGAGTGCTTCCTACAGCCTCCTCTATCTCTCTAAGCTTAATCACTTGCTACATCCATTAGAGTGAGTAGGAAATCTCTAAGAGAGATAGTCCTACGTGTATATCTTGTGAGGCTCTCACTTCCACCACCTCCCCATCTCTCATTTGCAATCTTGAAGATGAAGGTTCTCTCTCTTGTCCAAGAGAGGTGAAGAAGAACAAGGGAAGGAGTCCCTTGGTGAAGATCAAGGCAGAAGACTTGGAGCTAGAGTGGGTAAGCCCTTGGAGAAGGCAAAAGACTCAAGCTCAAGTAGGAAAGACCTTGGTGGAAGCTTCTCCGAGTGAAGGTGAAGTCAAAGGCGGAAGATCCAAGAAGAGTGGGTAATTCCTACAAGGCCTAAGACTTGTGCAAAGTCCTTGGAGAAGGTCGAAGACTCTTGCAAAGTGGGTAAGTCCTTGGTAAGGTTGAAGACTCTTTGTATTAGATAGGTAAGTCCTTTGTTGGTCATGTATTGTAAGTCTTATAAGTGAATATAAGAGTGCAATTGTTGGAAGTCCTAGAGGTTGACCTCTCTAGGCAAGTGGACTGACACACTTCTAGTTTGAAGTGTGGAACCACTCTAAATAGCTTGTTTAATTGGTGCATGTTCAATCTCTCTTATCCTTGCTATGAATGATTTAGTTGCACTCAAATTACCTATTTAGCAACCTTATCTTTTGATATATCTTGAAGGTTTGATGAGTTTTATTTAAGTGCTTTCAGTTCTATTCACCCCCCTCTAGAGCATCTAATCACCCATCTAGGATCCAACAGATGGGAGTAGGAGTTTTCTATTCCTTGAATGCACAAGACCATAGGGTCGGGATTTAACAGCTACCTTTGCCCAAGGACCATGGGTTATGAGGTTGGCCACCTTAATAAGTTCATTGGGGCTAAAGAGTAAATGTGAGAGGCACTCCCTATATGCATAACGGTCATATCACCCCAAAAGTGTCGCCACCCTAGAGACCTTGAGGTAACGACTAAGAATTGTACGTAAAAGAGATATGTTAAGATCCAGAGTTGATGGGAAAAGTCTTCCCATGGGTCCCATAATGGAGATGTTCATGGTCTGGAGACATGTGATGTACGTTTCAACTTATTGGAAAGAGTAATGGAAATGTGTGATGCACCATCTCTACTCTTGCAAGGGGGTGAACTCTATATTTGGACTACAACCAAATGCTTATTTCCTCTCATTATGGGTGTAAGAGATAGGGAAAAACACATGCCATACACTGAGGATAGAGATGAAGTGAGTTGAAACATTGCTATGATGTTTGAGGATTAAGGAAGTATCATACCTTTTGATAGAGGGTTGCAAATATGAAGAGAAATAAGGTAGTCATCATATGAGGACGTTCTTACCAAAGTAGTTTGGAATGTATAAATTATAAGTTGAAGTTAATAACCAAGATAATGAGCTCGAAGTTTTCTTGACTCAGTTAGACCGAAATCTGAGATGCAGATGTTGAGTAGAGTATATGAAGGTTTATATCTTCACTGTTACCTAGCACATAAGGATGTAAGGTGGTAATGGATGCTCTTAGTCGAAGCGCAAATATCTTTTTTAGCCAGTGGAGGGGTTAGAAGAGGTTGTTAGGTGAACTCTAAGTTCGTGTGGCATGTTTGGGCTAACACCCAGATACAATCAGACCCATTGGTCGAGTGGTGGTTTCTTGGTTAGCCAGCCTTGAGCTTGATGTGGTAGAAGGATGGTTGAAGAACCTCAGATACACCTCTCAGGAAAGGAAGGTGATGGAGCCCATGAATAGAGTGTTCTAGAGTTTCTGAGGAGTCAACCTTGAGAAAAATCATGACATGCAGGAGATCATGATTATAAGTTCACCATATAATGTGGTACTATTAAGATAGTAAAAGTTTGCAACAGTACTTTGGATACATGTGATGAAGAAGGATGTAGAGTTGCATGTGGCTTGTCACCATGCATGCCAGGAAGTGAAGGATGAAAATCAATAACCTAGTAAGTTGCTACGAAAAATGAAGGGTTCCCGAGAGGGAATGGGATTAGTACACCATAGGCATTATGGTGAGTCTCCCTGGACCTAGAGAGGTCATGATGCAATATGGGTTATGGTAGATCGCCTTACAGAGATGACCTAATCCTCTACCGAAGAGAGAGGACGTTGTCAGTGTGATAGATCTAGTTGAACTGTATATATATATATATATATATATATATATATATATATATATATATATATATATATATATATATATATATATATATATATATATATATATATATATATATATATATATATATATATATATATATATATATACATATATATATATATGAGAGAGAGATAGTTTGACTACACAGTGATCTGAGTTCAATATCTTGAGCATGACCTCAAGTTCACTTCCATGTGGTGGAAGTAGGTACGAGAAGAACTCGATGCTAGATTGAAGTTCAGTACAACATATCACCCTTGACTAAGAGTATGATCCAGACTGTAGAGGGTCTGATGAGAGCATGTGTGCTCATTTAGGGTGATTCGTGGGAGCAATTTTTGCCCCTATAAGAGTTTTCTTAAGATGATAGCCACCATAGCCAGTATCGGGATGTAAGAATCTCTATAAGGGAGGTTGTGTCAGTCACTGCTTCATTAGGATTATGGAGGTGAGAGGACCTTGTGGAGGTCAAAGAGACCACAATGCGTGTAGATGAAGTCATTTTGATTGTGCAATGGTTGAGAAAGCCCAGAGGTGACAAGAGTCATGAGCTGATGCGAAGCAGACTAACATGCAGTTCACTATTGGAGAACATGTGCTATGAAAACCCGAACCCTCCGAGCTATAGCTGAGAAAGATAGGTCCCCGATACATGGGTCCATTTGAGATGGATTGGTGGAGATGCTTATGTTTAGCCTTACCCCTCAGGATAGTATGATGTATGATGTGTTCCATGTGTCTGATCTAGAGAACCATGTGATGTACCCAAGCCATGTGTTGAACATTGAACTTATTGAGCTTCAAGAGAGGCTTCCATATCCTGAGTCACCTCTAAGGGTATGAGATACCAAGGTGAGAGAGAAGTCAGATGTAAGAATATAAGATGATAAAGGTTCTTTGGAAGCACCATGGAGAGGATGAAGCCACATGGGAGCCGATGATGGGCATGAGAAAGTTTTATCATGTTTGTTTGTATGTTCGGTGGAATTTTGAGGGCAAAATTCCTATAAGAGGGGAAGGATGTTACAACCCCAATTTTTGGGTTCATATAATGGGAAATGTAATTTCCCCAATAAAGGTATGATTATGTAATTTGTATAATTTAAGTTAATTGAGTGGACTCCTTTGATAAATAGCCTTGTATGCTAAATTTTGTGGGCCTTGTTGTCTACTAAGCCCAACAACTGTAAAATGAAATAAAAGGAAAAGAAATCAGTTAATAAAGGAATAATTGAGATAATGAGAAAATAAAGATGTAGAAGCATCTAGAATGCTAAGGATTATCCTTTAAGGATGGATCTTTTATCTTTGGGATTTCTTGTATTCTAAGGAGTCCAAGTTGTAAAGATAATAGGAGAAGAAAGAGAAAATACAAAGTAAATAAGCCTTAATAAAGGATAACTTGCACACAAAGATAATTTCCTTTTCCTTTGGAATTTGGGAACCAAATTTGATATATGAGTAGATTAAGTCAAGATAAAGGTTTCCCTAAATTTTGGTTGAAAAAGGATGTACAGATTGAGAGATATGATGTTTGTAAATTATCCTAAAATGATGTGATAATCTCTAAATCATATTAAATGTCACAATTTGATTAAATTTAGGAAATTAGGGACCTGGTTCCCTTACTCTTTTCGCTTGGCCTAATGGTCATTGGATCCACGATCTAGGGTGGTTGGATCATCACCCACCTCTGGATCAGATCAAGAAAATGAGGTACAAGAGTTTGAACCTTTCCAGACTTCTTTCTCTCTACTCCCTCGATGGTTTTCCACAAAATTAAGTGCTATAGATTCGGGAGAGAGAGATGATTACAACGAGCCATTACACAGTAGTTGTCCCTCCCTGTATAGGAATTTCCCAAATCCTAGACCGTTTGGGAAGCTAGGACAAAGTGGGACAGCCCGCTGGACCATTACCCATGCCTATAAAAGGTCTGTTGTAGAATCCTTGTGTCGTACCATGTGCATTGGAGACCTCAATTGCTTGAGAACACTATTGTATCCCCTCATCTCGTCACTCCCTGTTTCGGCGAGCTGGACTTCTCATGGAGTAATGTAAGGAAAGTGGATCCAATTGCCTAGGTCTGGAGGTTGGGGCAAGTCTGCAGCATAGTTCCAGTCCTTTTTCGAGGAGCGAAGGGGACTCACCTGCTTGGACTGCACCTCTGTGCTGGTCTGTTCTATAGGCTGACAGGCGTTGCTGGGGCTGCCAATCCCGACCGCCACAGATGGTGGCGAGTAGAAAATGAGTCCTGGAAAGGGGGTGGAGCTTGTGGAGCCATCACCCACTAATTCAGAGGACTATAGGTGGAAGTCAACTCTCCTGTTGACTGAACCATGGTGGTTGTTCGTAAGCAGGAGGAGCAGCGATCGGGGTAGAAGATGACTTCACGCGAAAGGACATTCTTGCCCTCAGCCTTGCGAATGCAAGAGAAGGGAAGAAGGGACATCTACCCAGTCCATGAGTAAGTGAGCCACACCCAGTGTGGCTCTAGGTGGTGTGCAACCACTGGTCCATCCGGAGCGGCGTGGACCCAAGGTTTCAAGTTAAGTGTTGATGTGGCTTCTTCCAATTGGTTCAATATTCATTATTTTGCAAAAATCATAACAAAAGATTGGTAACTCCGATTGAGACATATTATATATGAAAATTGATCAGAAACATGCAAGGAATACATTAAAAATAGTTTTAGTGTCTGATTTTGATCGTAGTTCTAAAAGTACCATGAGTTAACCATGTTTATGCATTAAACCATGTTAAAACCCTAATTGTGATTAGAAATTGGATTTAATATCTTAGATAGGTTATTTTGAGATTTAGTAGCCTGTTGAGAAAAAAGAATAAGAATTGAATCTAATTTAGATGATAAAATGCCTGCTATAGGGTTTTTAGACTTGAATATGTTATAATGCACATTGAAACCCTATTTAGGGTGATTAGTGGTTAATGTGGTTAATTCAAAATTCTTTAGAAGAAAGTAGTGTTGAGTTGATCCCAAGCCTGTTAGGAAGGTTTTAACAAGTTAGTTAGGGTTTGCAACTGGTTTTGTTGTTTGAGGGTTTATAGTGATATTGATAAAGAGGAACCCTAATGAAACCCTAAAAAGAAGTAGGAAACCTTAGGAAGCGAGTTCAAGTGGAATAGAAAGAATCTGATAAAGGGGATAGTAAATAGAATACATGTACTTTTTAAGATTCTTGCTTGTGTGGATTGAACTGCTTGCTTCGATAATGGATTTGCTATTAGCTTGTTGAATCTATTAAACAGGTATGTGGTTAATTTATGAATAATCGCCTTATGATTCACGACGTTTCATGAAGTTTCTTGATTGCTATGAACCTAAGCTGTTTGATTGTTCAATTCTGCAATCTCATAAAGTGACAATGTGTATAACAATTAAGTATAAGTGTACTTCTCGAACCTACATACCACCCTGATGTATGATGCAAGACCAAGCCCCGGACGGAAGGTCTGAGTTGGTCAAGCCCTAGAGGGAAGACCATTGGGCACCCAGAGTGGTGACCCTAGGCACCAAGCTCAGGATGGAGAATGTGGCTTTATGTCCCTTGCAAGGACAAAACCCTAAGAGAGGATAATCCAGTGTTTAGGGTAAAGCGGTTGAGAAGTTACATTGAAAACATAATTTGGATTATTAGTCAACTATTTTCTATATTTAGTAAGTTAGAGCCTATTTGTGATTTTGTGGGTGTCTGCACATACCAGTATAGTAATATACTGGCCGACGTTTTGTTTTTTGGCATTTTAGGTATCATCTGAAGTTGGACATATAGTAAAATGAAATCTGTGAAGACAAAGTTAAATAGTCAAGGAGGAATAGATAGGGTATATTTCTACTATGGATAGAAGTCTTAGATCCTATTTTTAATAGGTATACAAAAGTTTTATTTTATTCCAACTTTTTAGTTTAGTATTAGTAGAATTTGATAATTATTTTTTATTCAATTGCCAAACCATTGATCCTGAATTTTGGATAACGCCTCTGACCTCTTGGTCTCCCTTGATTGGGGGTTATCGAGAAGCGGGGTCATTATAGTGTCCATCATGCATTCTTTCTTTCTCAAGATGTAGCATTCAAGTGGACCTCTTAATATGCATGGATTCAATGTGGTCCTTGGAATGGATACTTTATAGAAGTATTGGGTGGTCTTGGACTGTAGTTCCAAGGTGGTGACGTTCTTTGACGGTGATGTTTTGTGGGTCTTACAAGGAGATAGGAAGACTCTGCAAATGTGCTTGGTGTCATCTATGATAGCAGAGAGGCTGATGAGCTAGGGGAGAGGGGCTTTCTTGGTATATGTGGGGGATACCAAGGTGAGGAGTCCTAGCATCTGGGAGGTGCCTTTTGTTTAAGAGTTTGAGGATGTTTTTCCTGAATAGTTTCCCAGTGTTCCCCCTCCTAGAGAGATTGACTTGGAGATCAATTTGGTTCCTGGAACACAATTGATAGCACAGTCATCGTACAGGATGGCACCATTAGAGATGCAACAGTTAAATAAGAAGTTGTAATAGCTACTCAAGAAGGGATTTATCAGGAAGAGAACTTCCCCTTGGGGTGTTCCCATGTTGTTCGTACAGAAGAAGGACCATTCCATGAGGTTTTGAATAGACTATCGACAGTTAAACAAGGTCATGATCAAGAACAACTACCTTTTCATCAGGATAGACAATCTATTTGATCAGCTGAGAGGTGTTGTAGTGTTCTCAAAGATAAATCTAAGGTCAATATACCATCACTTGATGATCGAGGTGGATGAAAGTCAGCTTTTAGAACTAGGTATGGTCACTGCAAGTTTGTGGTTATGTCGTTTGGACTAACCAATGCACCAACAACATTCATGGACCTAATGAACAGAGTGTCCAGGCCATATCTTGACCAGTTCATGGTGATGTTCATCGAAAACATATTGATATACTCAAAGGCAGCCAACAGCATGAGCAACATCTACGTCTAGCGTTGACTTTGTTGAGGCAGCACAAGTTGTATGCCAAGTTCAGCACGTGTGAGTTTTGGCTGAAAGAGGTGTCTTTTCTTAGGCATGTGATATCTTCTAGAGGTGTTTGTGTATACCCAAATAAGGTGGAGTTTGTTTTAGAGTGGGAGAATCCTAAGACACTGATGGAGGTTTGCAGTTTCCTAGTCTTTGAAGGCTACTATAGGAGGTTCATCAAGAACTTCAGCACTATAGCGCTACCCCTAACAAAGTTGATAATAAAAGGTGTTCCTTTCATCTTAGATGATAAGTGTCAGTATTCTTTACAGATTTTGAAGGAGAACTTGACCAGTGCACTGGTGTTAGTTCTACCAGAGCAAGGGAAAGGTTATATCATCTTCGATGATGTGTCAAAGAATGGATTGGGATGTGTGTTGATGCATGATAAGAACATGATTTCTTTTGCTTAGCAATAACTTAAGAAACATGAGGAAAACTACCTGACGCATGATCCACATCTCATTGTTGTTGTCCATGCTTTGAAGATTTAGAGACCCTACCTTTATAGAGAGAAGTGTCAGATCTTCACCAACCACAAGAACCTTCAATACATCCTCCCAAAGTAGGAGTTGATCATGCGGCAGAGACAATGGATGGAGTTGATCACGGATTATTATTGCACCATAGACTACCATCATGGGAAGGGGAACATGATGGCAGATGCCTTGACCAGGAAGTCTTCTTCATCATCATTTGTTGATAAGGCATAGTTGTGTTCTTTGGTGTGCCATAAGTGAGACATGTTTGTGTTGTTGTGTCAGATGAACGTCCAGTTGGAGATCTCCTTGTTGGAAAGGTTGCTAGCACAATTACATGTGAAGCCTACCTTGATGAAATAGATCAAAGATGCATAGCGAGATGATATTGTGATACAGCAGATCCAATCAGATTTTGGCAATGGGAAGCATGATGGTTTCCATGAAATAGAAGATGGGATAGTTTTTTTCCATGGTAAAATAGTGGTTCCAAATCTTGATGGGTTGAGGAAGATGATCCTTGATGAAGCTCATTCCTTGATGTATGCACTACATCCAGGTAGTAACAAGATGTACCACAACTTGAAGGGTATGTATTGGTGGCCTAGCTTGAAGCATGATGTGTCTAAGTTCATGGTTAGATGTCCAGTGTGCCAGTAGGTCAAGGCTGAGCATCAGAAGCCTGCAAGAACACTACAACCATTCCATATACCATAGTAAAAATGGGATTATATCACTATGGACTTTGTGGTTGGTCTTCCTAGGATAGAAAAAGGTCATGATTCCATCATGGTGATAGTTCAAAGGTTAACTAAGACAACCCACTTCTTTCCCGTCAAGACGACATATATAGTAGAGAAGTTGGCATATATGTATGTGGATGAGATAGTGAATCTGCATGGTATCCCAGCTACCATAGTGTCTGATAGAGGTCCTCAGTAAACCTGTCATTTTTTAGAACATTTGTATACATCCATGGGCACACAATAGAAGTTCAGTACAACTTTTCATCTACAGATAGACGGCCAATCTGAGAGGACTAGTCAGACCTTGGAGGATCTATTTTGAGCTTGCATCTTATAGTTTTTGGGCAGTTAAGATGTGCACATAAGTTTGATAGAGTTTGCCTACAATAATAGTTATCAGAGGAGCATCGTCATGGCACATTATGAGGGTTTGTATGGGAGGCATTTTCGGTCTCCATTGTGTTGGTATGAGACATCTGAGTATTAGGTTTGGGGTGTTGATCTTGTACAGCAGACTACAAAGAAGATCAAGGTGACACAGCAATAGCTAAAGGAAACCAAGGATAGAGAAAAGTCTTATGTTGATAATCATCACAGGCCTTTGGAGTTCCAAGTAGGAAATAGGGTGTATCTCAAGTTCTCTCCTTGGAAAGGAGTGTTGATGTTTGGTAAGAAGGGTAAGTTGGCTCCCAGGTTTATGGGACCTTATCACGTGGTGACACATGTTGGAAAAGTGGCTTATAGTTTGGAGTTACCTCCAGAGTTGCATAGGTGGAATCTTCTCTTCCATGTTTCTATGTTGAGTAAGTGTCATCCAGATACCAAGTTGGGGTTGCAGCCTATAAAGTTTGAGTTGGAGGAGGATGTTTTGTATGTTGAGGGTCCTTTGTTGATCCTGGACAGGAGAGTGAATGAGTTGAAGAAGAAGAAGTATATAGTTCTTGTCAAGGTTTTATGGCATCACAGTGGCATAGAGGAAGCCATGTGGGATTAAAGAGGATGAGATGTGTAGTAAGTATCCATCTCTTTTTGCATAGGATTTCAAGGGCAAAATCCTTGTTAGGGTTTTATGGTTGTAAGACCCCTGACCTAGATTTAGGGTTAACATTGCTTTCTTAGCATAATTAGATGCTTAAAACCTTAATCTAATTATGTTATGTGCCTTGATAACATGCTACATGCTTATGTTTTCAGTTTGATCCAATTTGGATGTTGTTGAAGCTAGTTATGCTATATGTGTGCTTCTTTTGGACCTAATTGCAATTTAACCATTAGTAGGGTTTTTCTTACAGTTTTTCACATTCTTAATGTGCCTTACATGTTTTGGAATCATGTTGTAGATAGTGGTTTTGTTGGGCAATTTTTTGTGCCTTGGTTTGATGAGGTGGCATCATGTGTTGAGGTTTTGGGGTTTGCTTGGATGCCCTAGTTTGATATTGACCTTGATGTTGAACAATGGCTTCTCTTGGTTTTCAATGACCTTCATATTGTTATTTGGGTCATTCCTTCTATGTTTGATGAGTTTTGAGGTGCACCTAGGGGTCTCTTCGGTCGATGAGCCAAGATACCCCAGAAGGAGTTCTATGCGACTAATGATCTTTGTTTTCTCTTTGACCCTTTAGCTTTTAGGACCAAGTTTTCTTTGACTGATGAGCTTCCTTGAACTAGGTTGGTCGATGATTTTTCTATTTTTTAAAGACCCTTTTGCATGCATATGTTTAGTGCTTGCATGGCTCAGTTTTGGAGGACAAGTGGCACATGTATGCATGACACCTAGCCTCCCTTATCTCTCTCTACCCTTGGATATATATACTCCTCTCTTTGCATGAAAATGATCCTTTTGCACCCTATTCTTTCTCCCTTCTCCTTTGAGCTCGTCCCCCTTGTTTTCTTAGTGGAAAAGGTGGTGCATGAGCTTGAAGAAGTGGTTGAACCCCTTGCATGTGGAGCTAGGGTTTGGAGCAACCCATCTTTGGTGATCATGTTGTGTTGTGTTCCTTGATCTTGGTAAGTGATCTTCCCTTCTTGATCTTCATTTCCTTGCTACCCTACCTCTCTTCCTTCTCATCTTGGCTAAACCAATGGAGTTTCCATGGTGGTTCTTGTGTTGAGCTTGAGGAAATTCTATCTCTTGGTCGAATCCATGGTTTTCATGATATGCTCAAGTTGATATGAAGAACCACTCCTTCTTATTGTCTTTTTGCTCTAGGGATTTGGCTCTCCTTTCTTGCTCTTTAACCTAGGGTTTGGTTTCTCTCTTTTGGATGCGGAGACTAGCTTAGTCAAAGGTGGTGATCAAGTTAGGGTTTCTATCTCTATTGGAGGTTCCTTGTTGTTGGAGTTGTTCCTCACATCCAAGGTGAGTTATTTAACTTTCTCTTCAATTATTGTTGCACTTAACTTTGCATTCAATTAGTTTGTCTCTAAAATGTGGTTTTGAGTACCTTGGTTATGGTGCCTATGTTCTAGGGTTTACACTTCATGGTGATCTTGAGTAGATAATCTCCTTTTCAAAACCCTAATCTATGTGGCCAAACTTTTATTTGATGTTGGAGGTGTTGATTCTTACATGCATGTTCTAGACATTGGTGTTTCTCTCTCATAAAATGGTTTTTCATTGACTTAATGGTGATCAGAATCAGGATTGTGGTGTTGCTTTCCTTCATGATGTTATACCTTAATGGTTCAGTTTCCTATAATGTGATGGTCGGGTTTAGGGTTTGAAGTTGTTTTCCTTCATGTGCTTTACAACTTGATGTTTCTGTTTCATGGAGATGATCAACCTTTGATCTTGTAGTTAGTGGGTTTCTCTCTCTCTCTCTCTTCATGTGGTTGCCAATGATTTTTTTCCCATATTAAGTGGTCGATGAATTTTCACCCTCTTGGGGTCACTAAGTTTGTGGATTTGATGGTTTCTTAGGATGGTGATCTTCTCATCGTCTGATGAGGTTTACAAGCGCCTTTGGTCACAAAGAGTGGACATGTGCTTGGTCGTTGAACATTTGATTTTTAAGTGATCGATGAGGGTGTCAAACCCTAGTTTTCAACAGCCATGGACCTATGTTTTAGCGACCTATGGTGTATATAATTCCAAGAGGTCGATGAGAATAGGTGACCAAGTTTCAGTCATCTATGATGTGCTTATCTTATGCGGTTGATGATGTTTTATTTGGGTTGCTAGGTCATCATGAGTTGTTGACTTGATGATGATTTTGTTTGACCAAAATGCTTCTAAGAATGTTAGAGATGGTGGTAATTGGGGTTTACTTCTCCATGTTGTTTGAAACCCTAATTTGGTTATAATGTCTAAACCCTAACTCGAATTTGAGTACATGGTGATAATGCATAGCTTTCTTGAGTAATTAGAATGATGATAAAGTACTTTCTCTCTCTTAATGATGTGGCCCTAATATGCTATCTTATGAACAACCTAGTTCTTAATTGCAATACTATGTGGAACTTATGTATCACAATAGTGGTGATAGTGATGAGCCTTGATGAGTCATGGATAGATATTGATGTTCTTGTAGGGAACTAAGTGAATGTTCCTATGACCTGGACAGTGACTTTGTGTAACGACCTCACTTTTCAGCAACCCCCAATTAAGGAAGGCCAAAAATATGAGAGCCATTACTTACAAAAATTACCCAAGGATCCAGATTTTGCAAATAATAAATAATAGAAAACAATTTCATTAATTCACAATTATGGTTTACAAATTTCTTACATGAACTTACTACCATTAGGATTGTACTTTTGAGAAGGGATGGCTAGCTAATCCTCCTTTTAAACCTTTAATGTTTTCATGACATGCCCGTCTTTATTTTCATGTCCTTTATCCTATATATCAATTTATACCTAAAATTGTGTGAAACAAATATGTGACCAGTATGTTGCCATACTAGTACATGGGGTGCATCCAAAATGTGCAAGTAAATAACAACATATATTCCAACAAATACTTGCAAATATAAAATGGCATTTTCTTCATAAAACATCCAACACTTTAGTTGTTCGACTCTCGAGAAAACCTCTACGAAATGGCAGCAAACTACAACGATTAACATGAGGCATAACCATGCACCTTGTTGGTGAGCCATGCAGACTATTTAAACATTCTCTAAGCATATTATCTAATCAAGCAAGTAATCAATCAATCTACATTTATGTAAATCCTAATATGTCACCATGAAATGAAATAGATTAAACCCTACTCACATCTTAATCTAGGGGTCTAGTGTTTCCTTGGTATCAAGTTGCCATTAGGGTTATGCCTCAAAACCCTAAGTATTATCAACATAATCATGATTATCCTAGATCACAATTATCTTCAACTTCATCAGATTATGGCATGATTTGAGAGCATTACTGTATTTAACAAGTTAATGCACCAAGCTAGGGCTTTTATACATTAGTCATCACTTAAATATATATCCATGTACTTTTGGAAAAGGAAGCATAATTAGGTCTCAATTATGTTTTATTTGTGTTCCTCTCATTCTCCTGGTCATATATATATATATATATATATATATATATATATATATATATATATATATATATATATATATATATATATATATATATAGAGAGAGAGAGAGAGAGAGAGAGAGAGTCAGGCTAGTGTAGTGGAGACACCGTACACTTCAGTTGTTTTCAAATATGTAGTAATTTTTTTTTAAATCTAAACTGTTGATCTTCTTAAATATCTTAAGAACATACTTTATAACAAATTTCATCTCATTTGAGCACTTATAGGTTATGCATATAAAGGAGACAAAAATCATGTATTTCAAATTAGTTGTGTGCGTCGATTTTGTTGTCCTTGGATGAGTGACTTACACTCATACAAATGAGCTCAAATTTTGTATGTGGCCTATTATTATTGTAACCATGAATATCAGTGGATTAGATTTTATAAAAATATGGTCTAGATAGGCAAACACCATTGGGGTGTACAACGTGATTTGTACACTCGAGTGTATTCTAGCCTGACTCTCTCTCTCTATCTATCTATCTATCTCTCTCTCTCTATATATATATATATATATATATATTCTATTATCTGAGTTATCAACAATTACTTATCATTTTTACAAGATAAGCATTAATGGGCCAATATGAGAACGCCAAGTCAACAAAAGACCCCTTTTATCTATTTACTTGTGTTGGCCCACTAAGTAAGTGAAAAGATATCACTTCCCCATTCCTAGTGGCTTGGATTGCCACGCACTCAGGGACAAACTTGTCCATAGGCTCAACGCCTTCTCCTTCCTTGCAAAAGGGGTGCGTACGCTACCCTAGAAGGGTCAAAAGAGCTAAGATCCCTTCTCCTGATCACTGAAGGACCAAGGGAGCATCCAGCTACCCCTGCCCAACTTCTATGCATATGAGGGGTGGTTTGGCCTTTTCAGAGTGTACGTCTATGAGAGGGAGGTGACGGTGGTTTGTCTGTAGGGCGTGCATGTCAGGAAATAAGAAAGAGTACCACTATTGTACCTCATCATTACAGCAGGGATTTAAGAGGTCGTGGCCTTCCTCAGAGGTCCTCTGCTCTCTCTCCAGAGATCCTAGGGTTTCTTTCCAGGGCAGAGCACAACATGGAGGCTTTCTAAAGTTGTTCAACTCACTACTCAAGAACTGGTCATCGAGGTAAGATCGGTGGGGTGTCTCGAAACTCTGGTGACTCTCCTCACCATCTAGAGAACCTCATAGCTACCTGCTAGAGTCAGGGCCCCACTCAAGGATAGATAAAGGTTTTCACCACCACCATCATCACGGTAGTAGGATCTCTTGAGCATTTAATTACAGGGATGTGTCATCGGTTGTGAGGTCAGATCCCTCCTAGTGTTTGACGGCGATGGATACTTGTGGAAGGAGATATCCCCACTAACCTAGTACCTACTCTACACAAAAATGATGGCCCTGGCCATCATGGCAACCAGTTTACCATAGAGAGTATGTGGTCCTTATCCTCATCCCATGGGGTTCAAAACCTTTCTCCTAAGGTGTAGGTAGCACCCCCTTTATATAGGTTCTAGGTTGGGGTTCGGGTCCTCAAGGAGAAAGGTAAGAGGGGAGATGGCGAATGAGTTATGAGTAGTTTCCTTTTTTCATTGGATAGTAGGTGACAAATCGATGATTTTGGGAAACAAATTAATCACATTAATTTTCATGGTCTATATTAATCTCATGCATCGATAGTCCACTGTGGCAAACTAATGATTCCTAAAAATGATTACCTTTTCTCCATATGGATGGTTTTAAAGGCAAAGTACCTTCTAACTCTCTTATTTGGATTTGGAAACAATAAACTATTATGTAAAGCACATAACTATGTGGTGCACTTAGTATTATTAATCCATAATAGCACTTCATAATTTCTCTTTCTCTCCTTTTATCCTTTTAATTTTAGTTATCCTCAGTTCAAGGAAACTCATAAGGTCTTTTCCAATCTATATCTAGCAAGTTGGTATTTATCAGGATGTGTTCCACATACAACACTTGCTCTTTTAAACATTGTTTAAAACAATACCAATATTACATGGTATATCTATTTTCTACCAATTTTAGAATTCTCCTCCTTTCCATTATAATTTTCCAATATACTAAAGGTTTGACAAAAAATAATACTAATTAATGCCTCAACACATTTATTGTCAAACTGGCTAGATAATTATTCTTTTAATTATCTAAATATTGTGTATCTCATTTTTCCTTGGGATCTTGCACATCATTTCATAATTTTATTTCCAACAATTATAATATCATTATCCTTTTATGTATGCATGAAATCTCTTATTTCTTGAATATTCCACAGAATTCTTTAATTAAGAAATCTTTTAATAATTGGATTTTCCACTTTTTATTAGCCATTATTTACCAAAGGATTATTTCAATCAGTACAACTACAAATTCATTGCAAAAGAGAAATTGCATTTTAAATCCATATTTTAAAATGAGGCATACCAAACTTTCTAATACATCCTTAATAATCCAATATTTGCATTCAAATATATGCATAAATATTTTTGAAAACTAGGATATAGCATCCTTTCCCTCTTATAGGAATTTTGTCCTCAAAATTTGACTTAGCCATCCAAACGATGGATATGAGACTATTATCTCATATTTTAGTTATCCAACCTTTTATAACACAATTGTCTTTTATGCATGAATTCCTTCTATTTCTTTATTGTGTGCCACCAGGACCTATTTGCAAGGCAAATAGTCTTTTGAGCATCGGTTACACCCATGCCAAATTTTTCTTCCACCAATAATTCCATTGGGGAAGAAGTACTTATGAATTCATGCTTCAAAATGATTCAATTCAATTTTACCAAAATTGAGGATATAACACTTTGTTCCCCAATTGAGGTGATATCCTCTATGAGATGTGATAAGGGTTGATGTCCATGGTGATGTGATAATGGTGATAAGCTCATATGTAATAGTGGATAGTACCATGTGGTGATATCATCATCCTTATGTTTTACATGTTTTATATCTTCTGAAGTTGCAATCTACCCTTATCTTTGTAGAATATGTTTTGCGTTTGTATATAACTTATTGATGTAGTTAAAAGACACTCAATTGGCATTGATTAATCAAGTGAAACCCTAATCATGTAGTTGCCTTGACCATAGATCCATCTCAGCGTCAGGACTTGCTAGATGATGAAATGAGTATTCCTAAGGGAAACTTAGAGTGCATATTGTTAAGTATGTGGGGTTCTTGGATATTACATCCTTGTCATCCTACTCCCAAGGTGTTTCAGAGAGGTTGTGGTCATGTCTCATTGTTATATATGTGATAAGTGAGGACAACAGTGAGCACAGCAGTGAGAACAGTTGTGGTTGTGCCTGAGATGAGTAGGTGCATATAACTTGGTTTCTAGTGTCATGACCTACACCAAGGTGGGATAGGTGTTTTTTGCTTGACTATATTTCATTGGTGGAAGTTTGATTGATATGTCACTATAGTGCAAACTCGTACTGACCGAGTGGGGAGAAGATCTTGGATTCTGAATCTTCCTAGATCTTTTATGGCACTGATTTTGACTTAACATTGGTCAGTTGGATTTGGGTGGTACGACTCAAATCCTTATGACATTAATAAATATGTAATATAGTCATGTAGTATAATAGTGTAGGGTTAAACACACTTCACATTGGATGTTTACCCTTGCCACGTTTTTATTACTACTTAGTTGTTATATAATGTGGTATGAGAAATCAACTATTATACATGTTCTTCATATTTCTTCTTATCATGTTGCCATGTTTATCAGTTATAGATTTTCAACCTGCCTAACCTTTAAATAATTCATTATTTAATCTGCTCATCATGTGTAATAATAATATATCATGTTGTAGAAATAATCGTTGGTTGAGAGTTATATCTCTCGCTAGGACATGGGTCTCACGCTCATGGTTCACCACATCTTTTTAGGTGGTCATCAGTGGTGTGGGCAGGATCATGTTGTTGAAGATGACTGACTTGGAGACCAGTAGTTGTTGAAGGTTGGATGTTTCTTGTGGTGTTGTTGTAGAGTCCCTATGTGTCATCCATGTACTCTCAGGTCCGGGATGGTTGTGTTTTGTATGTGATCTGTATTTGACACGTGGTTTTGGCATTATACCTTGTTTGTACACATGGATTGTATATGTGGCTCATATATGTGAATAGGATACCTTTTATAACAGGTTGTGGCTATATGCTAAGGGAATAGACATGTATATACTTGGTATGATATGTGATATGGTATGGTTGTTGACCCTGATGTAAAATGTTTCCACATGTAATGTTTATATGAGATCTGTTTTTATTTGTCATGTTTTCCAACTATGTGATATGTTAGTAGTTAATCATGTGCTTTGTTTTGAGTAATCTCACTCATGTGGCATCAGGTTGTCACATGAAAGGTTGGTATCAGATCCCTAGGTGCATTGACTCTATAGGTTCATTGATACCAAAGCCAATACTCCATAAGTGGGTTTATTTATTCAATTGTGGGTCCCAATTGGGGTGATTTTATCAAAAGAAGGGCATAATTGAATTTTAGGTGCTCAAGTTCAAGATATTCAATGAGTTGTAAAATACTCACAGGAATTTAGTAACAAAATTTTCAAATAGAGAGAGAGCTTTGTAAAATAGCTTAAAATTAGAATCAGTAGCTAAATTTGGTATGTTACAAGTATGCTCCCCTAAAGTCTCTAGTTGGTTTGGTGTAACTCATAATTTTTGTGGAACTCATTTTCTGGGAACTTTAATTCAATTTTTGAAACTTAAGTTCCATTCACTTCCATGTGATTGGTTTGTTGTAAGTGTAAATATTGAAATCATTGAAAATATTGATGATTTTTACTATAATATATAATAAGTAAGGACGACAATGACATAAAGAAAGAATGATATATGTGAATAATTATAACATTTTTAACCATAGTAACCTCAACAAGCAGTCATGGTGTGATGTTACACCATTTTAAAATATTTTAATGTGGTATAATTCTAAATTAACAAAAATATCATGATTAAAATCACATCACAATATTTTGATTTCACTTTTTATGTACAAAGTATTGTAATAATGTCTATATTTCATGTGTTTGTAAATACACATTTTGGTTCATCATTGTTTAACACAATGTACATATTAACTTTTACTATATTCTTTGTGCATGGTTATCGTTAATTATTATTTTTGACATTGTATTTCATGAACATGAAGAAAAACAATGTTAGATAAATTGCATTTTTGTCACATGGTGCGACATGTTACTTTTTCATAGCATTCATATATTATTTAATTTATAAACTGCACTGGTAATGGTGATTATAGCCTAAAATGTTTTACATGGTGTGATTATCTAATATAGTATTTTGTCATATTATGTTATGATTTTGGCTATAAACCATATCCATACCACTAACATCTATAGTCATAAATATTTTGTATGTATCATTCATGAAGAATGAACAATATAATTGTATAAGAAATGTTATTAGTTGTTCCAACACTCGGTTTCCACTCTTTTTAAGAGGGAACTCAGGAACTGTGTTTTGTATGTAAGTCAGTAACTCATAGAAAGTCATAGAACTCAAGTTCCAACAGTTACTTTAAACCAATCATTAAAAACTACTTAAGGAACTCCAGTTCATAAGTTTTCTGGACCAATTACAACAAACCAATCAGAGCGTAAAATGGGATTTCATCCCAAAATCCATGGTTAGGTGAACATTTGGGGGTAAATTTTGATCATCTGAGATTGTAGTACCAAGTTGCTTACTCAAGGCCATGGTGCTTTCAAGCACCTTCACCATTTGGATCTCATTATTCTTTAGCTACTTGACTCTAGTATCAAGGATTTTCATCGGATACGGGTGTGTCCTGCTAGAGGTACACACACTAATCAATTAGACTTTACTACATGCACCCCACAATCTTGGGACACTCTAGGTATCTTTCAAATGTATATATCTCTAGACAAGGTTCACTCACAATACTAAAATACTCACTCGCAAGTGTACGGGGTCGTGTCGTATTATAGGTGAATGGAAGCTAGGGGAGGATCCGCAGGGAGAGGGTGTAATGACCCCGCCTCCCGGTAACCCCCAATTAAGGGAGACCCGAAGGTCAGAACCGTTATTCAATTAGCAGGATCAAAGGTTCGACAAATAATCAATAACAATTAATAAACTTTACCAACTAAACTGAAAACTGGTATACAATAAAACTTTTATTACATTGTGAAAACTAGGATTTCTAGACTTCTATCCATGCAGATGCTAATCTAACTGATCCTCCTGTGCATGTTACTTCTCATTTAATTCCACATATGCCACTTTATAGTTTGTTCTTTTCATTTGTACCTAAAACGCCGACAAACAAAACGTCGGTCAGCCGAAGCTGGTATGTGGGGGAAACAATGATTATGCAACTATGTTAACAATGTAATTAACCAAATATCATTTAACAACCAAGATTACGTTTCACGCAATACTACTCAATCCTTGCCTATCCCCTTTCTCTGTAACGTCCCTGCAGTGGACATGGATACCACCTCTCTCATATGGTATATCCTTACCCCCATGGCCCTACCACACAGGTAGCCAATACCTAGGGTTATGGAGTCGCATGGTCCTACCCAAAGGTAGACCAATCCCTGACTCATGATGACTTGATGGACCTACCCCATTGGTATCCATTTACTAAGTCATTTAATGACCTGATGGACCTACCCATTGGTAGCCATTTACTAGGTCAATCTATAAAGCTACAGAGGGGACTAGGATCTGAGCTAGTAGGCACATCTCTTATGTGATAGTCATATTCACATTATAATTTGCATGAATTAAATGCAACCAATAGTTTAATTTAAGTCATCGATAAAACCTTGAAAATCCTTGGGAATCTAATTCGGGATATTCATAGGCGTAACCACATACCTGATCCAGAGCAACTTGATTGTCCAAGTAATAAGGATAAAGAATCAATCAACAAGCAATCAACAATATCCTGAAATTAATGCATATGTTCCAAGTGTTATAATTTATCCAAAACATTCCAAAGCTAGACTTGGATCCCACCTTAGGCTTTCTAGACCATATTAGGGTTTTATTAGGGTTTTTTTCCTCCATAACACTTTTATCATATTAACTGCTCTCTTAATTCATAATCCCTAATTTCAACATCATAAGCCCAATTAAAGTCAATTATTTCTCTTTTATACCAAAACCACCTTCTTTATCCTTTTAAGTTATTTCAAGGTCATTAGACTCAATTATCACCTTTAGTTTCTTTCATATTAACAACTCATAATTCATTATGGTCTAATCCCCATATGAACCCCTTTTATTATTAATTCTACCTTGATTCAATCGAAAACCCTAATTTCTATATTAAGGTCATCTTTCCACAAATTAGGGATTTTAATGCTCGAAATAACTTAGACCCAGAATATTCCACTTTATTCATGAAATTAGTCAATTAAATCCATTAAAAGTCGAATTTACCAACATTAGGGTTTCAAGGCCCATTAAAGTATTATTCATGCACATTAAACTTGAAATTAAACTAATCACATGCAAATTCGTCCTTTTTCAATCTTAATGATCCTTTTTATCATTAACATGCTAATATCAACTTTATATACTCATTTAACCCTTTCTAACTCATTAATCATCAAAGGTTAGGGTTTTTCATAGATTAAACTATAAAAGATAGTATCTCTATATACTTTTCAAATTTCATAGGGAAACAGGCTTCAATTATATTTTATTTAGATTCCCCTCGATTTTCTGATCAATTTTCATGTATAACATGTTCTCATCGGAGCTACCAATTAGGAGTTATGATTTTTGCATTAATACACTTACTTGTGCCAATCAAAAGAGGCTGCATCGCCAAGTCCCCATGCATGCGGCTTGCTTTTAGAAATATAACGAAATTACTAGCTTGCCCCCGCGTAAGTGGGATGTTCCTTCAGCCCGTGGAGGGCAATTCGGTCCAAAGCATCTTTCCTTTCTTCTTCCTCCAGCAGCCAAACGGCTGCCGCCCTAGCCGCCGTGGGCAGGGTTTCCCGAGCCAGCCTCCTCCTCTCCGGGGCCCACAGACCTCCGCCGATGGCCGCCCAAGCTCCCCTGGCACTAGGCGCACCTAGAGAACCGCCCTGGTCGCGGTTTGACCGGCTAGGGTACGAGCAAGGTGCTTCCAAGAACAACCCTCGTTGCAGCCTCATAGCTGCAGTTGCGTGAAGTCGGGGTCGATGGGCGGTATCCAAATGGCCCTAGGTGGTCGTGGAGGTCTCCTGCCTCAAGTAAGACCACCAAGCACACCCACGTTGCTCCAGGGTTAGGCCTACACCCTCGCTAGGGTTTTGAACGTAAGGAGACATGAAGAAGACGAGGAAGAGTAGTGGGAGATACGAAATCTCTCTGGAACTCATCCCAAAGGGTCTATCCCTTTTTATAAGGGAGGAATCCTCGCCCTAACATGCCTATCTAAGAGGGAATACGCCCCCTCCAATTAGGAATTCCATTCCTTCTATGATAAGCAAGATTTTCTCTCTCTCTCTCCTATCCTTTGATATTCCCTTTTCTTATGATAATAGGATTTCGAAAATCCTTTCCTTCATCTTCTTATTACTTGCCTTTTAATTATTTATCTCGAAATCATGTTTTCTTTTAATAGAGAATACTTCCTTTTCTGAATATTACAAAATTCATCAATAATATATCACATTATGCTCTTATTTTATAATTATGGTATTTTCTCTTTCTTCTCCTTTATTGGGGCTCCTTGGCACCCAAGAAACTTTAAGAATTTGAAATTCCTTTTAAAGGAATATTCATCATCCTTAAATGCATCAATATGCATTATTCTCATTATCTTATTTTATTTCTTATTTAAATATTTCCTTTTGTAGATTTCTCTTTATTTCTCTCTTATTTTCCTCATTAGTATTCCTTTTATTATTAGGAATCATTGAGATACGAAATCCCACTAAGGATAACTCAAATATACCTCTTTTCACATATTTTCCCTATTTCATCAATGTTTTCAATTTCTTTATTAACAAGGAAATACTTAATTGATATTTTCTTTTCTTATTGCCTTTTCTTTGCAACTTTGGACTCCTTGGAACCCAAGGAATCTAAGAGGCACGAAATCCTCTTTGGATTTGCCTTCTAGAGGTTTCCACACCTTTCTTATCTCAAATTCTCAGTTATTCATTAATTAATTGAATATCCTTGTTATTAGGCCCAATAGCCAATAAAGCCCACAAATCAAACAACAAGGTTATTGTAAATGAAATCCATTTGTTCAAAAATCTTTAATATGAGAAATTATATTTCTCAGCAAATGAACCCAAAATTGGGGTTGTAACAGAAGGGGCACTACAGCTACGTTAGGTTAACTATGTTCCTAATGCAGAGTGTAGGGCTTGTAGGGTTTTTTGGTTTGTTGGATTGTTTATATTAATGATTCAAGCAATTAAAAGAAAGAAGGAAAACTAGATTATTAGAAACCCTAAGTTACCCCAAGCAATTTGTATTTGATCATGTGGGATTTTTGATTCCATCATTGATTAGTATGGTACCTAAAGACCCCGATAGTGTTCAACAATATTGTATAGATGCTTTCACATTTTTTGGTCAGCAAAAGAAGATGATAATAATAGCTCCATTCAATGTCAAGTAAGTTTACTTTATTTATAATTTGGACTTAAGAAAATTCCATTTTTATTGTGCATTTTGAGTTATTATTTGTTAACTTTTTACCTCTAGCGGTAAACATTGGGAGTTACTAGTTATTGTCCCCGGGACGTTCACTGTTTATTATCTAGATCCCGCGGGAAGTACATTAAACACTAAAATTGGACACGTAATGAGAATGTCATTATTCTGGTGAGAAATATTTCATTTTTGTATCTGTTAACATTTGTTATTACATTACTATTTACTTATGCAATTTACTGTGTTATATTAACATGTAGGGGTTTAGATGCATTCAAAAAGGCTGGAGGAACGGTCCCAAGGAAAAAGAACCAGCCAATAAATTGGCAGAACGTACAAGTAAGTTCCCGACTCCAATGTATATATTATTGATGTGAATTGTGCTTAGTTGTATTATTTTGTATGTTTCAATTTATAGTGTGCTACACAAGACAACGGCTGGGCATGCGCATACTATGTGATGTGATTTATGCAGATTATTATCCGACATGCCGCATTGGACATCGATAACATACATGAGGTATTATATATAGTCTCATTAGTTAGTATGAAATATATCAATCTTATTTATATATTATTACTTATATATATACATCATTCTCTTTGCAGGTGTTTAAAACTGACCACACTATAGGTAAACGCTTAAAAAATATACATGCTCCATATACGATGGAAGCATTAGATGAAATAAGAGAAGAATGGGCAAAAGCCATACAAGCAGTGGCAACTGTAAGATATAATTGGGATGTTGATAGCAATAATGAATGATACTTTGTAAATGAATATTTCTGAATGTTAATACATGTATTTGAATGTTTCTATATGTGTGAATGTGAGAATTGAATTGATGTCTGAATGTATCTACTTGTGTGAAATTTTCCTTGGGACTTTTGCAGGTTTGTGGCCTATTTGTAGGCTGATATCAATGGATGTCGTAAACCTGCAGTTCAGAAAACTGAACTGCAGGTTCTCATCCTGCTGACCAGCCACAGCAGGCCTGCAAATTGATATGAAAAAATATATATATAGGCATCAGTTATTTACAGAAAACCGTCAGCAAAGACATACAGCATCGGTTATTGGATAAAAACTGACGCCTAATATTACAAACAACCCGACCGTGCAGGAAAGCATGGCCGTGGTGGAAAAGGCGTCACTTATTCATATAAAACCGCGCCTATAGTACTAAACACGGCCGTGCAGGGAAGCATGGTCATGTCGTCTTGAAGTATGGCGTCGGTTGTTTAGTTGATCACCGACGCCAAACGGGTTCGCGCCACAGAAAACGGTGTCATCTAGGACACTTTCTGCATCGGTTACCAATTAAACACCGACGCAGAATGTGTCCTAGATGACGTCGTTTTCTATGGCGTGAACCCTTTTGGCGTCGGTTTTCTATAAACAACCGACGCCATACTTCAAGACGACACGGCCGTGCTTCCCTGCACGGCCGTGTTTAGTACTATAGGCGTCGGTTAAAAAACTGACGCCGAAGTGTTAGACCTTTAGCGGCGCCCACATAGGCGTCGCTCGGAAACCGACGCCAAAGCGGGTTAAACAACCGACGCTAAAAGGCATTTTTGTAGTAGTGTAACTAAGTAGGGGCAAGGAACTACAACTAGGATATAGTAATGAGGAAAGTAAGGCACTAGAGCAATTAAGGACATAGATTATCACTAACTAGTAAGATTAACACTAGCAAGGTCAAAAGAGTACTAACTAC
The DNA here is from genome assembly GCA_963693085.1 of Alisma plantago-aquatica. Classification (NCBI taxonomy): domain Eukaryota; kingdom Viridiplantae; phylum Streptophyta; class Magnoliopsida; order Alismatales; family Alismataceae; genus Alisma; species Alisma plantago-aquatica. Next base: position 503,123,594 of record OY856414.1, on the reverse strand, counting down.
TCAACCAAGGCCTAACTATCAAGAACTAAGCAATTGAGTAAGAGGCAATAAAAGCAATCAACTAAACTCGCACTAACAAGCTAAGAGAACAAGATGGGTTTCAAGCTATATTAATGAGAGGTGTGTCGTTTGGGAAATGATACTAAGATATTAGTTGGAGGCTAACATATCATGCAAGTCTTATGGCTTCAACCTAGATTGTCAAACTAAACAACAAGGCAAGTGCTTTTTTAATCTACCCTAAACTACTAGTTGGGAAACTATGGCTAGGTGTAGATGGGACATATGGTGGTGAGAGTGAAGTGGGGAGATGTAGATATGGCCATCCCAAACTTTTAAGGTGGCCAAGGCTAAATGTGTGCACTTAGGCATCCTTTCATGAGGCGAAGGGGTATGAAGATGATGAAAGAAGAGTTGGGTCAAAGATGGGTCACTAGTGTGGTTCTCAACACAAAATCTCCTACATGAAAACTAATCCAACACTTCATCAAATAATATCACACCACATGAGTGAACAACATGAGATTCATATATATATCATGTGATTCCATAGGCCCTAAGCGTTCATAACTTGCTCAATTCACAATCCAACTGAAACATTCACAAACATAAGAGAGGTAATTCACATGTAAAAGGTCAACAATCAAGACCATTTAGCAGTGAACACTAAGAATTTGGCATGCATTTGTCAAAGATGAACAACGTTTAGTTCAAAATTTGGATATTTAAGTTGAAACATGCTTTTGGACAAGGAGTTCCAAATTTGGGCAAAATTGGCCAAAATGGTGCCCATTTGCATTTTAATCACATCCTAACCTACTTTAGGGAAAATAAAGCATAAAGTAGAAAATTCTAGCTAAAACAAACAAAAATTACCAAAATCTACATGAAAATGCAATGCTAGCATGGAATGATGAACAGAGCAAAAGTTTTAAAAAACTATGCAAAAATGCACGAAAAAAAACTACATGTATGCATGAATGCAAATAAGCACTCAAAAAAACACAAAAAGTCAGGATAGACAAGGATGAGATATAGTTACACTATTTGATCATCTTGACAAAAACTTAGCTCAAGGTACATAGAGAAAATTGTGGTGAAAGAAAGGCTTACCGCCCTACCACCCCAAACTTTTAAACCATGATGTCCTCATCATGAAATAGAAGCTTACAATGGTAGGGAGGAGGATACAGAGTCATGGTGGCCAACCACAAAGTGAGGGGAGAGATCATCATAGAATTAGGTGAGTATGCCAGACCACCACGATCGTTCTGCACAAAATAGTTGTTCTGGCTTGCTAGCCATAGGGTTGTGATGCATTGAACGGCCGTGTTGTACCCCTTCCTATAGCTTTCTCAATTTCTTGCAATCTTCTTTTCAAGTTTTTATATTCCCTTTGGCGAGCTCCTTCATCCTTCACCTCTCTTCTATCGTTCATGTGCTAATAATGATTCACAAATAGAGAAACCATTATGGTGTGATGTGTGTGTGCATTTGTGGAGAAAAATAAAAGTTTAACAAGAAAAGTTGTTTTGAGAGAAAGAGTCTCAAACCAACGTAGGTTGCCTCTGTTGAATGTTTATTCATCATGGAATTCAATTACCATATTGGGTCAATTTCAAATCAACACATCCAATTTCACTCATTAAATATCTAATGCATCATAAAATGCAATATTTCATAAATTGATTCAATTTCCAAGGTTCTTAACTGAGTTTATGTTAATTTGGTTCCGGTCTCGATAAGGTTGAACAATCAGATGGTTCCCACCTTCTCTCACCCTTGGTTTGGACCATTCGAACTAACCAAACGATTTCAACCATTCGGTCTGACCAAACGGTTTCAACCATTCGGTCTCGCCAAACGATCTAGCCATCCCGTCTTGACCAATCATTTTCATCCATTCGAACTCAAGACCGAATGGACATATCCACCTCAAAACCATTTGGACGTCGCACGGTTTCAGACCGTTTGGGTGCCAAGGTCGCAAGACCGATCAGTCGCGAAGACCATTTAGACGTGAAGATCGTTTGGTCGAATGATTGAAACCGAATGGACTTTTCCAAATCAAGATCGTTTGAAGAGATTCGGTCTGTAAGACCGTTTGAAGAGATTCGGTCTACGAGATCGTTTGAAGAAACTCGGTCTGCAAGACCATTTGAGCAACTCCGGTCTGTGATACCGTTTAACGCAGCTACGTACAAACCGTTCAATGTTTGAAACCATTTGAGAAGTCCATTTGCTAAATTTGGCATGCAACACGTAGATCGAATGGTCACATGCACGTAGACCGTTTGCTGCTCAAGCATGAAGACCATTTGAGCGTGATGGCAGCAAACTGTATGAGTTGTCCACCTGAAGAACGAGATGGTTTGCTCAAACCAGTGGCAAGACCATTTGCCGTGCAAGAATGCGAAGACCGAATGCATGCGAAGATCAAATAAAGGACTGCAGGACCGTTTTCTTACACCGGTCGCAAGACCGTTTGCACATGCATGAAACCGTTTGTTGCACTATTCACGCGAGGACCGAATGAACTAAATATGTGAAGACCGAATAAGCACAAAACCGAATGAGTGGCTGAAGTGAAGACCGAATGAAGACCGAGTTACAAGACTGTTTGGATTAACAACATGCAAGACCGAATGATGAGCAAACCGAATAAAGGCATTTTACCACAACTGTTTAGACAAGATATTTTCGGACTGAAATCACACCGAAAATGTGAGGGCCAATCCAGTGCCTATAAATAGGTCCCCAAGGGTCCTCATTTGGGGAAGAGGTTCTGGGACACTGACAGGCTGCCTGTACACAGGTCCGATCCAAATCTAGTGCCATCCGCGCCAGATTCATTCCACCTACTTCTCATGTTTCAACAAAGGAGGTTGAGGAGAGAAGGAAGATGAAGCAAGGGAGACTGTCTGGTCTGTCTTGGCATCTCCCGTTCACGTCTAGATCTACTTCGACATGACATAGAAGGTTGTATCTTCTTCACCGAGTTGCGACTACCTTCTCCACTGAGTTCATGACATATTTCTCTCTCTTTCTTATTCTTCTTGTTTATCACATCATGAGCGAGTAGTACATTTTTGCTAAGGTGCGGGGACTAGCCCTGCAGCCCATGGAATCATGTTCTTTTGTTAAACTCTCCATGGCAATATATACAACTTTCCATTTTGTTGTTAATTGGTATGATCGTAGTTGATTATCTCCTTGCTTTCATCTTGTTCTTTCCTATATTGTGAAATCTTCTATATGTGGGATAGTATGGCAGTTTACAAAGTTTGACTCTTTGACGAGAACTTCTAATGAGATTCCTTGAGGTCGTAAGTATATGATCCGTGAGGGGACGAGCCATCTAGCCTACAGTGATGCTTATGTGGTCTAAACATCCCTCAGGGAGGACCACAGCCTTAGTTGGATTTTGTATCGTCTTTGTTTATCGTCGATGTTAGTTTGAAGATCTATCACCTGCCTGCTTATCGATTAATGTGGTTGACTCACAAACTAGAAATAGAATGGGATTTCTTCAAGGTCGTAAGTGTATGATCCGCGAGGGGACAAGCAATCTAGCCTTCGGTGATGCTTCTGTGTGCCTAACGCCTGTATAGGGGGCTCACAACCTTCATTGGATTTTTGTATCTTCAGAGCTGTAAGTAAGTGATCTGGTTGATGATGATACATCTAATGCCTAAGGTGATGCTTACACGAACATAATGCCCGTACGGGGGGTTCTGCAGCTTTATTTGGATTGATATATCTTGCCTGGATTGTTTTCATTGGAATGTGTTTTCATGTGTAGTGGTGGTGAACCCTGATACCATCCCAGTGATTCCATATCATTGATCTAAATCCAACCTTAATTCAACTTTTACTTTCTTGCAATTAGTTTAATTAACCTCAAATCAACCAATTATTCTAAATATTAGTTTTACTTGAGCTAGATTCGGCTGACAAGGATTCTTAAAAACGTTGTCCTTTGGGTTCGATCCTTAACTATACTGCGATAAGACTCATCCACTTGCGGGTGGTATTATTGCACTTTGGTTTTGTTAAAAGCTCAGGGATTTGAACCCCGAGTGAGTTTGTTAGTGTGATAAAATCCCACGTCAAATTCTGGCACCGTTGTTGGGGACAACGGAATCAGTTAGTCAAATCTAGTTCTTTTAAGACTAATCTAGGGTTTTGCTTTTTCTTTTGAAATAATCGATCATCTACTCAAATTTGACTTTACTCTGTGGTTCTCACTTTTGAAATCTTTCTAATTCAGGTACAACCCAAGGTGTAGTGCATGCACCGTTCAGACAGCCCCAGACTAACAACGAGCTTTGATCCTGAGATAGACAGAACTTTTCATCTTCATATCAGAGAAAATCAAGCAAGGATGGCTCAGGAAGAGGAAGTAGCCCGAAGAGTGGCTCAAGCCATCAATGCATAGAGAGAAAGGCTCATGCAAGAAGTCAGGGATGCGGTTCAACAGGAAATCCTAGCAGCACAACCAGCAGCGCAAGCAGTCAAACTACAAAAGGACCTTAAAGAGTTCTCAATCCCAAAAGCTGCAAATGTTCATCATCCAATGCAACCTCCTCCCATCAACGCTCCTAATTTTGAGATAAGAGCGCATTGGATCACCCTGCTTCAGAACAGCCCATTCTATGGAAAACAAGGTGAAGATAGTCAAGAACATCTTCTAAGGTTTATTGATCTTTGTGCTATGACAAAGAAAAATGGAGTGTCTGATGATGCCATTAGACTCCGCCTTTTCAAGTATTCCCTTGCTGATAGAGCCATAAGTTGGTACAATTCGCTGCAAAGTGAAATACCCATCACCACCTGGGAACAACTCCAAAATGTGTTTCTACAGAAGTTCTATCCCCCATCCCTCACATATGAAATCAGAGGGTGAATAACAAATTTCACTCAAGTTCCTAGAGAAACCCTTACTGAAGATTGGGATAGATACAAAGAGCTTCTACGCAAGTGTCCACACAACGGAATTCCCAAGAATCAACTCATCGAGATTTTTTATAGGGGTGTGGATGATGATATTAAGAGATTCCTAGATTCCTCGTCTGGAAGAAACTTCATGTGTCAAGGTTAGGACAGCGCATGGAGAGTCGTGACCCTGGGAGCAGAAAATCAAGCAAATTGGGGAAGATCTATAGGTAAAGGAGTTTTGAAAGTGGCTATGGATGAAGCAACACCTGAGTACAAGTCTATCACTGAAACCTTGAAACTCTTAGTTGCCAAGCAAGACCATATTAAATCATCTCTTGCTGCTATTGGAAGAGGACGTTCACCCACTCAACAACTGGAATAGGTCAAGTTCGCTTCCTTGTTCTGTGAAGCATGTAAGAGCACCGATCATTCCACTTTATCATGTAATGTTCTCTATGATGTTGTTCTGAGCAATATATGTGGCCAAGGAGATAATGTTCAGATGGAAAATCTTAATGGTATCAACACCATTCCTGGTCAAAGTTATTACAATCTGAATCAGAATAGGAATCATCCCAGTTTTCAATATGGAAACCCCTCTGGAGTAGTAAACTCACATCAATTTGGTTCAAACAATCAACCAAGAGGCCCACCAGGATTTCAGTATAATCAACAATAGAATTTTGGGAATCAAGGAAATTTCAAGGGGAACTTTCAGAATAGGAACTACAACAATTACCAAAATAACTCTCAGTACCAGAATCTTAATCAACAGCAAGGACAGCAAGTAGGTCCAGTTTCTCCTGACGACAAGCTATCAGCCATTGAAAAGATGTTGCAAACTCAGCAAACCATGATAGCTAACCAATAAGCTCAGCAGAAGGCTATTGAATCTCAATTAGCTCAACTCACAGCTAGCATAAAGCCACCTGATGGGGTCTTCGCTGGCCAACCTGAGAACAATCCTAAGCACCCTGAATAGTTGAAGGCAGTCACCACTAGGTCAAGGAAAGACTATTCGGATCCCCCTAAAAAGACACCTATGGTTATTACAGATGAGGATGAACTTATGATTGCCCAAGACTCGACAACACCAGAGACTCAATCAAAAGATGATAAGTCAGAGAAAGGAAATTTTGAGAAGCCTGCTCAAGAAGACGAAGAAATTGAGACTCCAGAACCTGATATCCCTATGTAAAACCTCATATACCTTTTCCAGCTCGTCTAAGGAAAACAAAGCTTGATACCAGATTCAATAAGTTTAAAGAAGCTATGAAGAAACTTCATGTTGATATACCCTTTTTGGATGCTCTGGCTGAGATACCAGCATGGACAAAGTACTTAAAGTCACTCCTCACCAGGAAGTATATAACTGAAGAGTATGAGACAGTAAAACTGGCGACAACTACATCTAATATCATATTGAGCAAGATGCCCAAGAAACAAAAAGACCCAGGATCCTTTGGAATTTCATGTCACATTGGCGACTCATCATGCAAGAAAGGATTGGCAGATCTCGACGCAAGCATCTCTATTATGACACTTAGCCTGTGTAAAAGACTAGGGTTTGCAGAATTGCTTCCTACTGGCATGACTATACAGCTTGCCAACAATTCAATAAAACATCTGTTAGGAATCATCAAAGATGTCCCGGTCAAGGTAGGCAAGGACACATATGTTCCCTGCGACTTTGTCATTATGGACATAAAATAAGACGACATATATCCTCTCATCTTTGGTCGTCCATTCCTCTCCACTACAAGAGCCCTAATTGATGTTGAAGTTGATACCTTACTGCTCAGATTAGGTAAAGAAACTCTCAAATTTAAAGTTTTCGAAAGTATGAGAAGACCAAGTATGCAAGAAGAAGTCTATTTGATTGACTTCATTGAGAAAATGTCACTTCTGACTCAAGAGCATCATGAATCAGACGATCCTTTAGAAGTTTCTCTAACGAACCCATCAGTTGTTGAACAAATAAAGGATTGCATCGAATCCCTCAACTCTGCTAAAGAAGATGTTGAAGCCACTAGTGATGAACTCAAGGCTATGGAAACTACAGAAGCAACATGCGAAAAACCAGAAGCTCCCGAAATGAAGCCACTGGCCAAAGGACTGAAGTATGTGTTTTTAGACGATCTCAAAATTTGCCCAGTTATTATAAATTCTGATCTAACAGCTGAACAAGAAGATAAACTCTTGAAGGAATTAAGCGAAAGAAAGAAAGCCATCGGTTATAAAATGAGTGACCTCACTGGGGTCAGTCAAGCGATGTGTATGCACAAGATCCCTATGATGGAAGATCACAAGCCTACTATTGAGCATCAATTGAAGCTGAATCCAAATATGAAGGAAGTGGTCCGTCGCGAGGTCATTAAACTTCTCACAGCTGGAATAATCTATCCGATATCAGATTCACCATGGGTGATCCCAGTGCATGTAGTCCTGAAGAAAGGTGGAACAACTGTTATACGAAATGAGAACAATGAACTCATCCCCACTCGAACAGTCACAGGGTGGAGGATGTGCATTGATTATAGAAAACTAAATAAGGCAACTCAAAAAGATCATTTTCCAATGCCTTTCCTTGATCAAGTCCTAGAAAGGTTGGCTCACCAAGAATATTTTGTTATCTTGACAGTTACTCTGGATTCTATCAAATACCCATACATCCATATGACCAAGAGAAAACAACTTTTACCTGCCCATTCGGAACATACACATTTAAAAGAATGTCGTTTGGTCTCTGTAATGCACCCGCAACTTTCCAACGTTGCATGGCTGCCATACTCGTTGGTCTTACTGAAACAACTATGGAGGTTTTCGTGGATGATTTTTCTATATACAGAGATTCATTCGATTCATGTCTAAAACACCTCTCCCTGGTCCTCAAACGTTGTGAAGAAGCACATCTTGTGCTGAATTGGGAAAAGTGCCATTTTATGGTAAAGGAAGGCATTGTCCCCAGTCATAGGGTCAGCAATAGAGGAATTGAAGTAGATAAAGCTAAGATAGAAGTGATTTCTAAACTGGATGTTCCAACAAATGTAAAAGAAGTCTGTGCTTTCCTAGGTCATGTAGGATTTTACAGAAGATTCATAAAGGACTTTTCAAAGATAACCAAGCCAATGACAAATTTGTTACTAAAAGATGTTGAATTCAATTTTAACGAAGAATGTGTCAAAAGCTTCAACACACTAAAGCATGCTCTCACAACAACACCCATCATTAGAGCTCCCGATTGGGACCACCCTTTTGAAATTATGTGTGATGCTAGTGACTGTTGTGGGCGCTATTTTAGGATAATATATAGAGAAGAAACATTATGTGATCTATTATGCATCGAAAACTCTCGATGAAGCCCAGAGGAATTATGCAACTACCAAGAAAGAACTTCTAGCAGTCGTGTATGCCTTTAACAAGTTCAGATCCTACCTAATCGGTTCGAAGGTCATTGTCTACACAGACCATGTTGCCATTCGTTACCTTCTAGCAAAGAAAGATGCAAAACCCAGGTTAATTAGATGGATCCTCCTTTTACAAGAATTTGATTTAGAGATAAGAGATAAAAAGGGTACAGAGAATGTTGTAGCAGACCACCTCAGTCGCATCCACACTCTGGATACTGAGAAGATTCTGATCAATGATTCCCTGCCACTCTGGCCCAGTTGGAGGCCACATGAGTTCTAAGAAGACTACGATAAAGGTTTTACAATGTGGATTCTTTTGGCCAACCATATCCAAGGACTCCTACGACTTTGTTCTATCATGTGACAAATGTCAAAGAACAGGTAACATTACGAAGAGAGATGAGATGCCACTAAAGTTGTGGCAAGAATTGAGATATTTGATGTTTGGGGTGTGGACTACATGGGGCCATTCCCATCTTCTTACGGATTTTCTTACATCCTAGTAGCTGTTGATTACGTCTCAAAATGGTTTGAAGCTATACCAACTGTCACTAGTGATTCCAAACCCGTCATCAAATTATTCAAAGATATGATTTTCCCCCGTTTTAGAGTGCCACGAACCGTGATATCTGACGGAGGGTCTCACTTCCTTGAAAAAAGCTTTGAAGCTTTGCTGAGAAAATATGGTGTAACACATAAAGTAGCCTCTCCCTACCATCCACAAACGAGTGGACAAGTTGAGGTTTCTAACTGCCAACTCAAGGCTATTCTGGAAAAACATTGTAGGCCGCAATCGAAAGGATTGGTCAGTGAAAATCAACGACGCTTTATGGGCCTATCGAACTGCTTATAAAACTCCCCTCGGGATTACACCCTTCCGATTAATATATGGAAAGGCTTTCCACCTTCCTGTCAAACTGGAACACAAAGCATGGTGGGCAATTAAGCAACTAAATTTTGACATGAAAGAAGCAGGCCAAGCCAGGATTCTGCAACTTCAAGAGCCGGATGAACTCTAGATGACAGCCTATGAAAATGCATGAATCTATAAAGAACGAACCAAACTTTGGCATGATGGTCATCTGAAAAGACTAAGTGGGTGACCAAGTTCTCCTATTCAACTCAAGACTAAAGTTATTCCCAGGAAAACTCTATTCTCACTGTTCTGGACCTTACATTGTCAAAAGCATCTCTCCACATGGTGCTTTCTCTTTATGGAGTGAAAAGTCAGGCGAATTTATGGAAAATGGTCACCGTTTAAAGAGATATTTCACCTCTACTAACATAGGCACTGAAGCAATGCTGGAACTCATCAACCCAAAGGATCTACCATAAAGCTGAAGGATCCATTTGAGCTATCGACATAAAACAAAGGTGTTTGTCGGGAGGCAACCCGATCAATAAATTTGTTTTACTTTTCTTTTCAAATTAGAATGTTTCTTCAATTTTGCTTTTACCTTCTAGTTAATTTTTCATTAAATAAAATTTGCATCGTGAGATGCTAGTTTAATATCTAATTGCTCCTTGCCCTTGAGATTTTCAGATAAGAGGATGCACACTGACTGGAACACAACCACATCTGCTGGTCAATCAGGCATGAACTTTCCCCTCCATTTTGGATTTAGGGTTTGCTCAGGACGAGCAAATCTATAAGTTCATGGTGGAGGGTGGGTGGTATGTACCTCACTTTCCACCTACACCCATCCTTTTCATACTTAAGTTTTCTGTCACATTCTTGATAAAAAATTCAAATTTTCAAAATTTTTAAAGTTTTCCAAAGAAATTGAACAGATATTTGATGAATTTTTGACACTTCCTGTTTCATAAAAAATCACTAATGAAACTGATATGCATTTTGAATCATTATATCCTCCTTATTCGAAGTAAATCCTCAAAAGGACGATTTTTTTTAAACAAGCCTTTTGATTGAAATCATCTTGTGAAGCTTACGATTCCTAACATCATGATACTTATGCAAAAAGGATAAGTGTCTGTCGAACTGATAGGGATCAAACATGTCATGCTTCCTAATTGACTAGTGGAACAATAACATGGAATCTCCACTGGATCCTCATCAAGTCATTATTTGAACAAAGTACGATAAAGAGAACAACTCGGTGCACTGAATTTTAAATCAAGTTGCATTCTTATCTGAACTCTCTTCTACACTTCTTCTACCATCTTCGTATCCCTCCATTCACCAAAAAGAAACAAAAATAGCCAAAATAGTGCCAAACCCTAAGTTCGGGGTGGCACGCCACTTCCCTCTATATCCGCTTCTTCCATACCCCTAACAGATAAATAGGGGAGTACCACCAAAAATGCAATCTCGAGTCGAATAGAGGAGAGATTTGCAAACCAAAAAATATGCCAAAGTGCACACAAAAAGAAATGCAATCTCGAGTCGAATAGAGGAGAGATTCGCACATAAAAAAATGCAATTAATGAAAGTGCAAAGCAAATAAAAAGAAAATATCAAGTCGAATAGAGGAGATATTTACTTCTTCCTTCCATACCACCATTCATTCCATTTTCTACCTAATGGAACAAAGAATGCCCCTACTATCCTGAAAAACACCAGTGTCACATCAGATGCACACTTGTTGTTCTGTGGGTGTCTCTGGACTCTTACAAAACTCTTTGACATACTTGTTGTTGGAAAAAGTGAGGAGGAAGTGATTTTGGAAAACGAACTCAGGAACAAAGATATGGTAAGATGTGTTTAGTGGTCTCAGGAGGTTGAGATACTGAGTCATACTGAGCAGAAAGAAAACAATCGTGATGTGAAGAGGAGGCAATCACAAGAATTGAAAGTATTCATTTGGCGACTGTTTCAGATTTTGTGTTACTCGAGGATGAGCAACATTTAAGTTCGGGGTATTTTGATGAATGTATATTCATCATGGAATTCAATTACCATCTTGGGTCAATTTCAACTCAACACATCCCATTTCACTCATTAAATATCAAATGCATCATAAAATGCAATATTTCATAAATTGATTCAATTGTCAAGGTTTTTAACTGAGTTTTTGTTAATTTGATGCAAGCCTCGATAAGGTTGAACAATCAGATGGTTCCCACCTTCTCTCACCCTTAGTTTTGACCATTCTGTCTGACCAAACAGTTTCAACCATTTGGTCTCGCCAAACGATCTAGCCATCCCGTCTTGACCAATCATTTTCATCCATTCGGACTCAAGACCGAATGGACATATCCACCTCAAAACCATTTGGACGTCGCACGGTTTCAGACCATTTGGGTGCCAAGGTCGTAAGACCGATCATCCACGAAGACCGTTTGGTTGAATGATCGAAACTGAATGGACTTTTCCACATCAAGACCGTTTGAAGAGATTCGGTCTGCAAGACTGTTTGAAGAGATTCGGTCTGCGAGACCATTTGAAGAGACTTGGTCTGCAAGCCCGTTTGAGTAAATCTGGTCTGCAAGACCATTTGAGAAACTCCGATCTACGAGACTGTTTAACGTAGCTACGTGCAAACCGTTCAATGTTCGAAACCGTTTGAGAAGTCCATTTGCTAAAGTTGGCATGCAACACGTAGACCGAATGGTCACATTCACGTAGATCGTTTGCTGCTCAAGCATGAAGACCGTTTGAGTGTGATGGCAGCAAACTGTATGAGCTATCCACCTAAAGAACGAGACTGTTTACTCAAACCATTGGCAAGACCGTTTGTTGTGCCGGAATGCGAAGACCGAATGCATGTGAAGACAAGGACTGTAGGAACGTTTGCTTAAACCGATCGCAAGACCGTTTGCACATGCATGAAACCATTTGTTGCACTATTCACACGAGGACCGAATGAACTAAATATGTGAAGACCAAATAAGCAAGAAACTGAATGAGTGGCTGAAGCGAAGACCGAATGAAGACCGAGTTATAAGACCATTTGGATTAACAACATACAAGACCGAATGATGAGCAAACTGAATAAAGGCATTTTACCAAAACCATTTAGACAAGATATTTTCAGACTGAAATCACACCAAAAATGTGAGGGCCAATCCATTGCCTAAAAATAGGTCCCCAAGGGTCCTCATTTGGGTAAGGGGTTCCGGGACGCCGACAGGCTGCTTGTACACAGGTCTGATCCAAATCCAGTGCCATCCGTGCTAGATTCATTACACCTACTACCCGTGTTGCAACGAAGGAGGTTGAGGAGAGAAGGAAGATGGAGTGAGGAAGACTGTCTGGTCTATCTTGGCATCTCCCGTTCGCATCCAGATCTACTCTGACATGATGTAGAAGGCCGTATCTTCTTCACCGAGCTGTGACTACCTTCTGCACCGAGTTCATGGTGGATTTCTCTCTCTTTCTTATTCTTCTTGTTTCTCGCATCATGAGCGAGTAGTACCTTTTCACTGGGGTGTGGGGACTAACCCCGCTGCCCATGCTATCATGTTCTTTTGTTAAACTCTCCATGGAAATACATACAACTTTCCATTTCGTTGTTAATTGGTATGTTTGTAGTTTATTATCTCCTTGCTTTCATATTGTTCTTTCCTATATTGTGAAATCTTCTATATGTGGGATAGCATGGCGGTTTACAAAGTTCGACTCTTTGACAAGAAATTATGATGAGATTCCTTGTGGTTGTAAGTGTATGATTCATGAGGGGACGAGCCATCTAGCCTACGGTGATGCTTCTATGGTCTAAACATCCCTCAGGGAGGACTACAGCCTTAGTTGGATTTTGTATCGTCTTAGTTTATCGTCAATGTTAGTTTGTAGATCTATCACCTACCTGCTTATTGATTAATGTGGTTGACTCCCAAACTAGAAATAGAATGGGATTTCTTCGAGGTCGTAAGTGTATGATCCACAAGGGGATGAGCCATCTAGCCTTCGGTGACGCTTCTGTGTGCCTAACGCCTGTATAGGGGGCTCACAACCTTTGTTGGAATTATGTATCTTTGGAGCCGTAAGTAAGTGGCCTGGTTGGTGATGAGACATCTGATGCCTAAGGTGATGCTTATGCGAACCTAACGCCCGTACGGGGGGTTCTGCAGCAGCTCTATTTGGATTGATATATCTTGCATGGATTGTTTGCATTGGAATGTGTTTCCGTGCATAGTGGTGGTTAACCCCGATACCATCCCAGTGATTCCATATCATTGATCTAAATCCAACCTTAATTCAGCTTTTACTTTCTTGCAATTAGTTTAATTAACCTCAAATCAACCAATCGTTCTAAATATTAGTTTTACTTGAGCTAGATTTGGCTAACAAGGATTCTTAAAAATGTTGTCCTTTGGGTTCGATCCTTAACTATACTGCAATAAGACTTGTCCGCTTCTGGGTGGTATTATTGCACTTTGGTTTTGGTAAAAGCTCAGGGATTTCAACCCCGAGTGAGTTTGTTAGTGCGATAAAATCCCACGTCAGCCTCCTACTAGTGCTAAGTTTAGAGCCTTTATCCATGCTTGTTGTTCCTTCCACCATCACATGTTGTCTAAAAGTAAAATGTTTCCATCCTTGTCATAGGAAATCCTCTGAAATTCCTTCATTGTTTGATCTTCCTCCCAAGGATCATGCAAGCTTTTCTAGGGTTTTTCTGCAATTTTCTCTCCCTCGGGGTCATTATCATAGATTTTGAAGTAAGAATACTCATCAACAAAACTTTTCAGCTCATTCAACATGATCCCTTAGGCATATTCCCTTTTATCTTCTTCTTGAAGGTATAAACACCCTTATGGAACTTCACATAAGTTGGGCCTTGCTTGATGATGTCAAGCAATGAGGTGTTTACCTTAATCAGCCTTAAGAGCTTCAGAGTTTTCATGCCCTAGTTTTTCTTTCCCTTGAGGAATGGGTCTTCATAGGCATCAAAGAGAGGGATCTCAATCATATTGGATGCTTGAGAACCTTGAAATATCACATTGGGATGTCTTAGACCAGCGATTGGAGCACTTGGTGGTGTAACCTCAAAGGAAGGTGGGACACTTGGTATCATTGCTTCAATTGGATTTGTAACAATAGATGTGCTAGTTCCCTTGGCACTCTCAATATAAGGTGCTATAGAAAATCTCTAGTGCACTTCGCACTCTCATCAGGACTTTTTGGAAAGGGTTCTCCATCATGCTCTCTATCAAACTACTTCTCATCCATGTTGAGCTTCTGAAAAACCTTGTCACACCTCAAGAGTGAAACCATCTTCACTTGCTCATGGGGAGGAAGGGGAGCATGAGATGGTTGTAGTGGTGGTGATGGTCTTTAGTGTGGTGGGTTAGGATTGTGAAGGATGTAAGATGGTTGTTGTGGAGGTGGTTGGTATGGGGGTGGTTCTTGTGGTTGATATTGTGGTGGTGGTTGTGAGGTGTTTTGGAAGTTGTATGAAGGTTGAGAAGGTGGTGGTAAGGGGTAGGGGGATCTTGATATTGTTGAAGAGTGGGTACTTGGCCTTGTGGTGTGACATAAGCACCGTGAGTAGTGATCACATAGCCACCATAATTTTTTGGGTTGGACATGGGTTGGGAAGGGAGTCTTACCTCCTCACGGTGGTCAAGTGGAAGAGAGATCTGATCAATCCTTTGCTCCAATCTACTAATATTTTGCCCTTGAATGGACACATCTTTTTTTACATCATCAAGACTCCTTAGCCTTCCAAGAACTTCCTCTTCAAACTTAGAGTTATACTTTGACCCTTGGTGTGGCCTTTGTTGTCCTTATCCTTCATCACCTTGTTTCCTCCAAGAGAAATTTGGGTGATTCCTCCATTTAGGAGTGTAGGAGTTTGACATGGGGTCTTGGTTTTTCTTGTTCCCAAAAGATTGCAAGGCTTGAACTTCTTCACATATTGCCTCCATGGCATTGGAAGAGTGACAAGAAGATCCTCCAGCTTGATTCTTCATCATGTTCATCATCTCAATCAAGATTTTCACCATTTGAGGATTGGCCTCATCTTTAACTGGAGTTGGAGGAGGAGAGGGAGGAACCCAATTCTTGTCAAGGTGATCTCCCTTGCTTAAATATCAGTGGCGTGAGTTTTCAGCAAGGGTCTCAAAGAGTGTCCAAGACTCTTATGGAGTTCTAGTCATGAATGCTCCAACGCAAGAAGATTCAACTGTACCCTAGCTCAACTCAACAAGTCCAGTGTAGAAAGAATGCACTAGCTGCCATAGAGGAACTTTGTGGTGGGGCAGTCTCACATGAGCTTTAAGAATCTTTCCCAGGCTTCATGAAAAGGCTCATTTTCCCTTTGTGTGAATGATATGATGCATCTCCTCATCTCAATTAGCTTGGAGATTGGATAGAACTTCTTCAGGAACTCGTTCTTCACCGTTGTCTAGGTCACTATCTCAGTCTTGGACATGTACCACTCCTTGGCTTTTTCTTTGAGGGAGAAAGGGAAGAGGTTTCTTCTTATGGAATCGCTAGTGGCAGGAGGTGTGTAGAATGTGGATCAGGTCTCCAGTTCAGCATCAATGTGGTGGTATGGGTTCTCATTCTTCATCCCATAGAAAGTGGCTAGGAGTCCAAGAAGGGTTGGTGGGATGGAAAATTGTTGACCCAACATTTGATCAACAAGGGTTGCAATGGGTGAGGTGTAGTTTCCTAGAGTGAATTACTCATGGAGGGGGAGGTTGGGTGGTGGTTGGGCATCCCCATGAGGACCTTCTTCAGCCATCCCAACTTCTTGGTGTTGTTTGCATTGGTTATGACGTCTTCTTCTACCTATATCGAGGTTGAAGGGAACCAAGGCAGTAGAAGTTCAACGTCTTCCAAGCATGCACAGTTGTCGCATGCACAAGTCACAAATAAGCAACAAGAGCTAAGTTAGAAGAAAAGTATGCAAAAGTAAGCAAAGAATAAAGAATATAAATGGTGAGGGTAGTAGGAAAAGCTAAGCTACTCTAACTAGCTAGGTCGAGCGCCTCTATCCCCGACAATGGTGCCAGAAAGCTTGGTGTGTCCCGCTAGAGGTGCACACACTAATCAGTTAGACTTGACTAAAGGTGCCCCATGAGCTCGGGACACATAGGGTAATTCAAATTTATAAAGCCCTAGACAAGGTTCACTAACAATACTAAAATACTCATCCGCAAGTGCACGGGTTCGCGTCATAGTATAAGTGATGCACTACGAGAAAATTAAGAATTACATACATTTCATATGGCTACATTTTCTTTATTTTTAGATAAAAATATATTTTCCTTACACTTTTTATGAGTGTAACCAGATTATATGTAGTAAGTCATAATATCTACAAATTTATTACATTTCACGCATTTAAAATTAGACACATCTTACTTTCCCCCTCCCCCGCTACCAATATGCTTTTCCCTCCTTTCATAATTTGCCGGCAGAGTGGCGGGTGATACAAATTTTTCCACCCAATGCTTCTCTCTTGTTCCCTTTCAACTAACCTAAAATAAAAAAAAGGTTGGCGTCAAGCTCCGTCACCGGTGGGACAGTGGGAATCATCTTCCGTAGTTCTCTATGGCACACTAGACATGTTGGATGCACAAATCTAGAGAATCTGATTGTCTCGAATGTGGTAATTGTATCTTCTTTGTAGTTTACTCTTACTCAAGTTTTTTCTCTGTTAATAATCGGTGAATCCTATTTTTTGACATATTTAGCAATTCAGTTTGAATATGTTAACACCATTGGTTTCTTTCCATGGAATCGATGGCCTTGCACGATTGTTGGGAGCTCCAAAATTTTCACCAACCTCGTCCGCTCCGTCCCCCACTACTGGTTCCTCAGCTTTTGGGGGCTGCAAAGGTGCTGCTTTGCTACCGTCACATGCAAACCAGGCCGGACTATTGGGATGTCACCTATCGCAACCTTGACTCATTCTATCGCCGACCACGTTGCCGCCGCATCTCCAAAACCCCCTTCCCTCTGGCACCTCATCTTGATCCACACAGATATTTCTAAGGATAATGAGCACTGGAGATCTTAACCTCCTACACCGTTCTCACATACCTGGATCTGCAGTTCTGCCCTGCGCTGGACACATACGCATTGTCATCCTAGCGGCAAGTTCTCTACGTAGAGTAGTCCCCAACAGTGACCGAATGTGAATCAATCGAGCGGGAGCAAATATGGGCCCATTGTTGTGGGGCACTCATGGATGGAAAATATGTCAATCTGAACTATGAGGATTTCAGTGTGCGTGCAAGTGAACGTGACTGTCTCTAGGCAAATGTGTGTGTGGAAAACTCCCTCCTTTTATACATAGAATCCATTGATATACTTAAAAAGTTGTATTAATAATAAACCTTGATTACAACTACATTTGCAATAGTTGTTGCAGGAGTCAAGAAAAGAATAAGAAAGCAATGATGCGAGCATAAGCGATATCTATCTGAAATACTAACACCTACGATTATACTCTATAAAAAATTAACCTCATTCTAAAATAGACCATATGTGCTCCACCATCTTTACTCAGTCTAACTCTGAATTTTGAGTATGTAAATAAATACTTAAGTAGCTCTAGTTTTATGCGATCTTAGTGTACTGTTTTGCTTGTACTAAATTTCAAGGTGCGAGGATGAAGATCAACAAGCCAGTGAGGCAGCTCCAGGATCTTGTTCTTAACATGTATATGGTATGTAACTGATAATTTGTAAGCTACAAGTTCCCCATGCCATATCTGCATTAGTCGTAATACGTAAAGGTAATTGGATAGACTTCATTTATTGATCCAATTGATAATTTGTCTAATTCAAAAGTTATGCCTTCTTTTTCTTGATGCAGTAACGAAATTAATTTTAACTAAGGCAGAATTCCACTGTAATTCTTTTTTCTGCCTTCTCATATCATTATCAGTATGGTTGCATATAGAAAATATAAGTTTCAACTCGTGCATAGGCTGGCTCTGCTAGCAAGCCTTCCTTCTGTGAAGATATGGCCTTGATCATATCGAGGCCTCTTACTCTATGTATGATATGTGATTCTCATCTGGTTTTACATGAGTATGGTTTAGGACTCCCTTAAATGTCAATGTGTTGATTTCCTATTTTTCGGTTTTTTATGGATGCTACTTTTATTTTTCATGAGCAATCAGATATAGCATTGTAGTTTGATTGTTTTTGTTATCATTTATTTTCTGACTGCAGTGTTCTGATCTAATATGATAGTGCCTTTATTTCTCATTTGTTAGGTCTTCATTTTTAAAAATCTTAAAGCTTGCATAGACAAATATATGAAAAAAGGAAACATAAAGCTTGCTTTCCGAAAAAACAATCTACCTTTTCAATAAGTGAAAGGATTTGGGCTTCCACAATTTGTTTTGTGCATTTTAGTACTCTTTTTAGTGAAGAAGTTTGCATAAAGGAGGCAATAGGTTGTTAAGGAACATATCTTAGAATACTGGAGTAGTAGATTGTGACGTAGTAATCTGACTTATCTCTATTGAGCTCTCTTTGACTGTGTTGTATCCATTTCCAGCCAGTAAATGTAGACATAATCCATGATTGATGATTTATAATATTGATCCTAATGCTAGTTTTTCTTGTAGAAATAATGAATGTGTTTTGTGTCCTTGGCTGATGAAATGAGGTGTTCATCATATGGGTCATTGAGTTCTATTTTTGTTCTATTAACATGGTGTAGCAGACAATCTTTTCTTTTTTTGGAGATGAGGAGGTTCTCTCCCTAAGTTTCTTAGCAACTAATTAATTTCAGTTCTGTGTTTATAGGATGACCCAGTTTCATGGTCCAAATTTCAGTTATGTGTTTATAGTCACTTTACTTTTGAGTCCCATAATTTTCGTTTATGTTTCTGTATTTTTCGCATCAATAGTCTGGGCTAATTTATCTTGCTTTTTTTCTTGCAACGTTGGTCTAACATTACAATCTATTCAGAAGTCTTGGTTGCTGCTTGGCTCTTGATGCAGATTTAGCAGGTTTAGTAACCTCTTTGAGTGTCTGCCATTTTGTTTCATGAGTGGGCCTTTTGGTTTAGTATACCTATGCTTGAGAATTCGACATTACAAATGTTATGGGAGTACGAGACTTTGAAAGGAGTTTCCACGGTATTCTCTTTTCTTAATATAATTTCATTGTTGGTTCATTCATGAACTGTTATCCAAATACGTGTTGTTTTGTATATCTTAGAATTAAATTCTTATGTCTTATTTTTACTTTTGTTCCAATAGTTGTGAGCAAAATATGTGCTATTATTGGCCCTTTTTTCAGCAAATCTTATCTTTAAACTCAAAATTTAATACAAATGTCCTCTTCTTGTTGACTATTCTACGTATGTTAGTAAATGGGTTAGGGCAGTGGACTTGTTTATCTATTTATTTTTTGTTTCTTGATAACTAGATCTAAGGAGATAGTCCATCTTCAAGTTTTACTCCTATGGTTATAGTATATGAAGGCTTCATGTACACCTATTCAACTCTAGAGGAAACACATGTTGGATTCATTGTCTGATCCTATCAATGTTTCTTTTTTCTTCACCAAAACAAACAAAAGAACATTCTAGTTTGTGTAGTGAAGACCTTAGTCTTGCATATGCTTTTGAAATTTTGAAGTCATTTCCATCAAGTCATCTGCAAATTAGTATTGTGAGTATGGAGTTTCTATATTTTAGACTTGGCTTTATATAATTGTTTTTCTATTATTTGGCTTCTAATGAGGCTCTCTAGAAAGATCTTCTCTTGCATTATCTAAATCTTTTGCATGTAAATCTTGGCAGGTTGTTATGCTTCTCACTAGTTCATGGATACAAAAATAATTCCCTACTTAGTTGGATATTTACAAGAAGCTACTTGTTTATGAAGTTCACTATTCCTGTACATGAAATGGTACACAAGCACTATCTTCAAGACATGGTTATGTTCCATCTTGAGCATGAGCGAGCTGAAGTGTAATTACCCATATTGTTTTCCATCTATATAGAAGAAATTTGAAGACTCTTATCTTTCGATTTGAAGGATTTTCTTGATTCAATTTATATCTTCTTTTACTTACCAGTTAATATCCATTTAAATTCTTGCAGTTCACAAATCGTCATCAGGGCAACTAGACTATATATTGAATTGTAGAAAACTGAAGGCATGGAGCCCATTGATACTTCTCATTCACTTCACACTTCTCATTCACTAGGAGAAGACCGCTTATGGAATAGGGAAGTTATGAGTAGGAGAAACTATGTTTGCTTGTTTCTTTCATGAGCTATATCTCAAAACTTGTATATTTCTTTGTAGGTATCCATGGTGGTTCATGCAAAGTGGATGTTACCATCAATTTGATGGTGCTTGAGATCCACAACATACAAAAGTACATAATGCATGGATTATGAGAAGAAATACCAATATGTTTTGATCTAGGGGATTCGCTAACCAAAACTAACCATACATGAACCTCTACATGACGTTGCCAACAGGAAAGGCTACAACTCTTGTGCTCAGTCCTATGTGTTGAGAGCTCAGGGAGTTGATGAGAACATGTCACATACCTCTATCATGTTTGGGATTGGAAGATTCACCACTAAAGCTGAGATTCATAGGTTTGTTGAACTCATTGTGAATTAGGTGGAGGAACTAAGGGAGATGAGCCCTTTTTATATTGTTCTTTGTAGTTTGCAGTGGATAGATGTAGTCAGAAGAAGATATTATATACATGTGTCTTTTTTCCATGCATATTGTAAAACGGGGGCCAGGTTAATGTCCTCCCCATGTGTACTCATAGTTCAAATATAAATAAAAGTATCATCATTGACATTGTAAGCACAACTCGATCTTGATTAACATTCATCTATTTTCTTATTGAAAACCCCTCTATATTGGGAAGCGACTTACTAGATAAATAATGTCTCTCACTACATATGTATGTATAGTACATGGTGTCTTTCACTACACACTAGCTATAATTACATGTGTAGCAGGTGCTAATTTTTTCTATACATGAACTACAAATACAAATTGTAACCAATGTCATCTCTCCCTACATATTATAGGTATAAATTGAATTGTAGTCATATATTTGGCTACAATGGAAACTACATGTTTATTTGTAAGGACATTTTTTACCTACAATTAGGGTTACATATGAATTTGTAGCCAGAGGCATAACTAACTACAAGTTTGAAAAATGTAGCCTAAATAATTAGCTACACGGGTATTAGCTATATATTAAGAATGTAAGGATAATTGTAGCCAAAGCTTTTAGCTACAAATTTTGGGGTTTTCGCTACAATTTTTTTTGTAGTTAAAGATCATATTTTTCGTAGTGATGGCAATCGAGGGGTCGATCCACAGGGTGAGAGGGGGCACTAGATCTAAGTTAGGGTAATTATGTTCCTAATGCAGAGTGTAGGGTTTTTAGGATTTTTTGGTTGGTTTGATTGTTTATACTAATGATTCAAGTAATAAAAGCAAGAAGGAAAATTAGATTATCAGAAACCCTAAGTTACCCTAAGCAAGTTAAGTCTAATTAACAAAGCAAGGCAAATAACCAAGCAGTGGCAAGGAACTACAACTAAGCTACACTAATGAGTCAAGTAAGGCACTAGAGCAGTTAAGGACATAGGTTATTACTAACTAGCAAGATTAGAACTAGCAAGATTAAAAGAGAACTAACTACTCAAGAAATTCCTAACTATCAAGAACTAAGCAATTGACTAAGAGACAATAAAATCAATCATCTAAACTAGCATTAACAGGCTAAGAGAACAAGATGGGTTTCAAGCAATATTAGTGAGATGTGGGCTATTTGGGAAATTATACTAAGATATTAGTAGGGGGTTTAACATAGCATGCAAGTCTTATATCTTCAATCTAGATTGCCAAACCAAAAAACAAGGCAAGTTTTATTTGAATCTACCCTAAGCTACTAGTTGGGAAACTAGGGCTAGGTGTAATTATAATAAGACTTGGCAAGTCTAGGTTTCTAGGGTAAGTGGTATTAGGGCTATTGAGAGCCAATAATAGGAATGGGGGTAGAGATGAGGGTGTTTCACCTCATGTTACTCACCATCTAGACTTTAGAAAACTCTAGGCAATTGCACTAATCACTCTTACACTAGCTACTTAGATCTCACACCTACAATAGGAGAAGGGATTTGTATGTAGTGGCATAGGTTGCTATCTAGGGATCCACTAATTGGACCTAGGATCAATTCCTAAGATAGCCACATATAATTCATTTTCCCTTAAAAGCTAGGTGTTTTCAAGCATCATATAACAAACAATCCATGTTTAGAAGCATAAATCACAAGAAAGATAATGGGAAATGAGATAGAAGCAAGAGACAATCATCATAGAATGGAAATATGTTCATTACAAATTATTTTCCCCTGACATGGTTTCAAAGTAACATTTTAGCCCCAAACAGCCCACCACAAAGGGGCTTAGCTACACATAATCAAGCAAAAGAGCAAAAAGGAAAGAAGAAAGAGTAAAAGTCCATGGAAGCTCAAAGATCCTCCTTCTTCACCTCCTTATTGTAGAAGATGAAGCCCCTCCCTCCAAGGTCAAAATTGGCATGAATGGATATGGTTTGGTGGTGAAAAACCCTAGAAAACTAAGGTTTTTGGGTGGAAATGGAAGGTGGGAGGTAGGTCAAACTCTTGAATGCAAAGAGGGTGGAAATGGATGCTAAGAGTTAGATAAAAAGAGGCTAATGACGTCCCCCAACCACCACCCATGTATATATAGGTGGTAGGGAGGCACTAGGTCAAGTGTAGAATAGGAAATGCAGTGTAGATCTACTGCTAGGGTTGCGTGTAACACGGTCGTGCTGGGTAACACAGCTTGGTGGGTAGGGGTCAGTATGTCCGTGGTGGAATGGAACGGGCAAGGTGGAATGGCAAAAGTTACATCAAAATTTTGGGTTCTTAGAAGATTAGTAGCACGGTTGTGCTGAGTCTCACGACCGTGTTGGAAACTAGGTAGCACGGTCATGTTGGGTGATATGTAACACGGTCGTGTTGAGTGATATGTAGTACGTTTGTATTGGGTAGCATGGCCGTGGTGGACATGTGGCAACATGGCCGTGTTGGCCAGTACGGTTGTGGTGGAGGGTGGCAGCCCGGTCATGGTGGGCAGTACGGCCGTGGTGGAAGATTTTCTAGAGCTGCTTCAAAATAAGGATTTTCCCTATGATTTTGACATTTGCATCATGGTCGTTCTGTGTCATCGCAGCCATGATGGGGGCTTTTCTTGCACTTTGAGGCTCAAACATAGATCATCATGGACACCTTTGCTTTAACTTGACCCTTGGCCACTTGGGGTAGGTTGGGGGAGCTTTAGGGCCTTCTTTGGACACCTCCAAGGGTGGAGGAACTCTAGAACACCTTCCTTCTCTCCCGTCCATCCAAGGCATGGTCCAAGTACCTAGAAACATGCAAAAAGTATCCATAAGTGCATTTGATAGAAATATGCATTTTAGGGGGTATTAACTTGCAATCTAATGTTTAGATGTGATAAGAATGCAAAAAGACACAAAATGAAACCCTAAAATAGGGTTGCATCATATACTCCTCATAAGTCAGGTCTTCTAGAATCTCTAGGGGTTCAGTGGTTAAGGCATAAATTGGGTCTTTGACATACTTCTTTAGAATAGAAACATAAAATATGTCATGCAACCTTTCATAAGAAGGGGGTAGGGATACTGTGAATGCACACTTTGAAATTCTCTAAAGGATTTCAAAAGTCCTACATACCTAGGACTTAGTTTACCGTTAATTTTTGACTTGGAAATTGACTTTAAGGGTTTCACTTTTAGAAATATAGAGTCCCCCACAAGAAAGCTTTTGTCCAATTTATGTTGGCCCGCATACATTTTCTAGTGTATTTGTGTTACTTCATCCTCTTCTTAATCAGATCAACTTTCTCAGAAAAAAAATTTTACTTATTCTGATTTCAGCAAAGACCAATGACCCATGTAATCACAATGTAATAGTGATATGCAAGGTCTACCATATAGAGACTCATATGGTGGCATCCCAATGATGGCATGATAACTATCTTTTATGCAAATTCATCTCGAGGTAGGTACCTATTCTAAGAGCCACTTCAGTCCATAGCACATGAATGGAGCAAGTCTTCTAAGATTTGTATCGTGCGCTCAAACTGCTTTTCAAACTGAGGTTGATAGACAATGCTAAAAGCTATGGGTGGGCATGATCTGTTCAAGTTTGGTCTAACCTAAAAACCATAACCATAGAAGATATAGTTGTCTAAAAAAAATTTGAACCAAACTTGACTACTAAAAGGATCTATACGGAACTTGACCACTAAAATGTAGTCAAGTTTGGTTAAGTTTGATCTTAAACCACTAATACCTATTATTTACTAGCCACATATTTTAATGAAGATCAATAATAATTTGATTCAATTTTGATGTCCAGTTGTTGGTTCTCTTCAATGAAAATCATACTTTAACAACAAAAAATAAATCTTATTTGTGAATGTTAGATGGAATATTTTTATATTACATGTAATAGTTAAATGTGAAAATATAATAAGATATTCTCTCTCTCTCTCTCTCTCTCTATATATATATATATAAATATATATATATATATTAGCTACAACATTAGTATAAAAGTCACTTTTTTTTAGTTAAGCCAGGGGTCGCTATTATTCATCCCACACCCCTCTGGTGGGCTAAAATCAGCAAAAAGAATACAACTCCCGCTCTTATAACTCGGGTATCTTCCCAGAAAAAAAATCCACTAGAAACACCTGAGCTAACCAGGATCAACCACAATCAAGGCTCAATCACCTCACTCTCGACTGTAATGTAGGGAATCTTCCTTTTTTCCAATCTAGCCATTCCACGAATTCTATTAGGAATCCTATTCGAATCCCTAATAACAACCAGATTGGAAGATCCACGTCCAAGCTTGCCAATCTCACGAGGTATGGAGTTGATCAGTTTATGCACATATCCACCCGATATGCTAGCCATATCCAGCTCCTCTCTGAGCTCTAGCACATACGTTCTAGCCCTCCATGGCATGGAAGCATTATTCCAGAGCAAGTTATAGATGTTTCTATCATCCACTTCTATAGTAGAAATATGAAGCATATGATCTCCAGCCAACTTTAGCCCGATGATGCACGCCTGAATGTATGCCAGCTTGTAGTCTTCCTTTTTGAACCAAGCGCAGAATATCAAACAAATATCTGCATTGTGATTCCGGACTATACCTGCTGCCCACATTCTTTTGTTACCTTCCTCGTCTAAGTCAGTTCCAATCGTCACATTTAGCTTGAGATTGAACATGTTTGGATTTGTCCACCTGATAAGCCGAACCTGCCTCATCTTAAACTTAGGCTCGTTGATGCTTGCCACCGTCATCCTGGAGAGAAGGCCTGGATTAGATGTAAGAGGGAAAGTCTTTCTCTTAATCATCTGGTTCACATGGTCTATAATATTGTTCCATTCATGCTCCACACTTCTCTTATCATCAGCATACCGAGATGAACATCTCATTCTCCATATAGATACTGGAATATGGCCAGCCATGACACCGGCAATCCAATCAGTAACCTCATTAGAGAGACCGTCCACACATAAACTAATCAAGGACTGTACATCAGACGGCGGTTCCTTGTCCGTCATCACGCCATACTTGTTCCAAAAGAACCTTGCAAGCTGTCCTTGAAAAAACAAGTGTTTTATGTCTTCCTCCTTCAACTCATCACAGCAGTTGCACCTCGAAGCAAGTGGTATACAACATTTGATGTGCACATTGTCATCAGTTGGAATGGCTGCCCTGGAAATCTTCCATATGAGAGCGCTGGCCTTTGGGGAATCCATCCTCCAAACCTTGCCAAGTTCATCAGGTCCTTCCTGTTGCACGGTCCGCAGCATCACTTTGGCCGATTTCATAGAGAATCTGACATTCTCTTCCACGTCCCAAATCAACTGGTCATCCATATCTGATATCCACACATCCGCCTATTTGATGAGGTCCAACCCATTGCCGTCAATCACCTGGCTCAGGGAACTCCAATCCCATCCATGATCATCGATCCAGAAATCCTTAACAAGGAAGGGGTGTCTTTTATCACTTGCATAAATAGCATGGTCTGCGATCCTCTCGTCGCACCACCAGTCATCCCAAAAAGAAATATAACCTCTCCCAATCGCCCATTTGCAATGCCTATAAATTTTTGGGAAGGTGGTCCATACTTTTTTTCAGAAGGGGGAAGGTGAGCAACTCAGTTTCAAGTGTCCAGGATACCAAGCCGAACGACCAGGGGCATGATTCGAATACTTCGCCCTACAGAACTCCGCCCAGAGGGAGTTTTTGGACAGGATTTCCCAGCAAGCTTTGGCAGCAAATGCTTCATTAATATTCTGTAGTTGTGGAAGACCAAGACCACCCTTATCAACTGGCGTTTCCACACGATGCCATCCAAGCCAAGCTTTCCTGTGTAACTCATCTCTGTCAGCCCATAGAAATGAAGATATCTTATTCGCGATCCGAGATATAATTCCAGCTGGTAACCCAACTGCTGCCGTTGCATGAATCGTGACCGATGAGAGGACATGTGCTATCAATAGGCGCCGACCAGCAAAGGATAACAGTCTGGCCTTCCATGATGCAATCTTGGAGTTAATCTTCTTGATAAGGAAATCATAATCAGCTAGCTTGTGTCTCCCTTTATAAATCGTTATCCCCAGGTAAAGGAAAGAGTTGGCCACCTGTTCAATCCCAAACTTCATAGCTATCTCATGTGACCGTGAGATGTCCGATCCCCCTGTAACGCATACTGATTTGTTACGGTTCATCCTTTGTCCCGTTGCTTTCTCATATGTATCAAGCGTGTGCAAAACCTCCTGAATAGAGTTGTTGTCGGCTTCAAAGAGAACCAGAAGATCATCAGCATAAAGGAGCATAAGGGGTGCCACCGCAGGACCTCTCGTCTTGAATCTGGAAATAGAGTGTGCGTCTGCCAATCTACAAAAACTCCGACAGAGGACTTCTTCAAAGATTATAAACAAGAATGGGGAGATAGCATTTCCTTTCTTGAGACCTCTAGCGATCGGAAAGAAACCTGCCGTGTGTTCACCAATGGTGACTGTAGCCCATGAGTGTACAAAAAACTGAGACATAGCTCTACAACCTCCGGAAGCAGACCAAAACCAAGAAGGATCCTCCTGAGCACTTTCCAATCAACCCTGTCGTACGCCCTAGACATGTCAATCTTTAACATCACATTTGGTGCCACCTGGCCTTGATTAATATCATGCATGAGTTCCTTGGCAAGCCGGATATGATGTGTGATATCGGTACCTTTCAGAAATGCACCTTGAGATTTGGAAATAAGAGAGGGCATCAACGGCGCCAACCTGTTATTCAGGGTTCTTGCAAGGATCTGGAGGGACACATTTTCAATTGAAATCGGTCGGAAATCAGAAGGGAGCTTTTTGGGATTATCACATTTAGGAATCATAAGAATGCGGCAGCAGAAAAGGGCCCTATGGCAGGTCTGACCTCTGAAAAAGGCTTCAGCCATGGCAAGAAAATCCGCTCCAATAACAGTCCAGGCTTCTTTGTAAAACGGGAGGGTAAAACCATCAGGACCCAGGGCTGTTGATGAGTCCATTTCTTTGATCGTCATAACAATCTCATTCAAGCTAGAAACCGCCGATATACCGAAGCTGTCTTCAGCCGAACACACATCCGGGATGTCTTCTATCATCCCATCAAGCATCGTGTCATCAGTATGCACCTCTTCATTGAAAAACTTCTCAAAATGGTCAGCTGCCTCCCTCGCCATCTCCTCTGGATCGGACACCACCGAACCATCGGGCAAAGACATAGAACTGATTCTTCTATGACGACATCTAGATTTCACCACCGCGTGGTAAAAAGGAGTATTTCTTTCCCCGTCATGCAACCAGCTAATCCTGGCCTTTTCTTTCCAATTGGCCTCCTCCAGATCCCTCAAGTGTTGAAGCTCCAATTCTGCAATCCTCAGATTCTCCTCATTCGCAGTCGTGGGATTTTCGTCGAAGGCAATCTGGGTAGTGGAAATAATATCCTCCAGATCTTTAATTTTAAGACAAGCATCACCGAGAACATCTCTACTCCACTTTTTCAAGGCAGCTCTAACTCTCTTCATCTTGCAGTAGAAAATATAAGACGGGTGCCCAACCACATGAGTGTCCCACGCTTGTTCAATTATCCTCAAGCAATCATCATGTTTTAACCAGCTCGACTGTAATGTGAAATACTTTCTACTCTTTCTATTATCATCACCATTCCCAGGAATCGTAAGAATCAGGCAGTGATCTGATACTCTAGATCTAGTAAGGTGCAGAGATCGGAAAGAAGGTCTGTCAGCTAGCCATGCATCATTCAAGAAGGCTCGATCAAGACGCTCCCAAATAGTCGGAGTAAGGATTTGCTTGTTCACCCAGGTGAACCTGCTGCCTTCAAAGGGAACCTCATTAAGGCGAGCATCAGTGATAAGGGCATTAAAATCAAACAGGTCCTGGAATCTTGGAGGGTCACCACCTCTCTTCTCTTGTGTATATCTGATCATGTTGAAGTCACCATCTATCAACCATCTATCATCACCAATAACTCCGGCCAAAGAAAGGATCTCATTCCATAGTTCTTTACGATCATTACAGTCGCACCTTACGTATACAGCAGTGACAAAGAAAGCCGTACCATTGCCCTGTTCGAGTTTGATAGTAACATGCTGCTTATGTTTCCTGAGGACCATTGGATTCAAATTCGCCTCTGCATAGAACCATATTTTACCTCCCTCACCAACATTGTCTATCGCCCAGTCCAATCGGATGACATCTAACAGCTCCACTGCAACATTCGCATGAAGGAAAGGTTCAAAAAGGCAGACAATCCCAGGCCTGTACCAGCTATAAAGTCTACTCAAGACTCTTCTAGTAGGGTTATTTGCTGCTCCTCTAATGTTCCAGAAGATAGATTTGCAATCCATTAAGAACACAGTTGTACCGCTGCGTCAAGAGTGCACCACGATCAAAGCCCGCTCAGCTGCTATATCTCCACTCATCATCGTCAAAGAAATCTTCAAAAAAATCATCTTCACCCATGGGTGGTCTTCTTCTGTAGGAATCCCTTCTCTCCACTGATTTGTGCCTGGAAGGACGATGTTCTACTCACCTATGAACTGATCTACCACTGACCCTGCTATGTCTGCCTTGAACAGAAAAATGTTCAACATTTCTATCAAAGAAATCATCTAGTCTCATCTGCGGTACATGTCTTCTGCATCCATCTTCATCCACGATCATTCTTCTCGGTGAGTGCACATGTCTCATCTGCTGCTGCCTAGTCGGCGACGGTTCTCTTGGCCTCTCTTCAGACTGACAAACCACCAGTGTAAGAGGTTCAGGAGCCTTCTCTCGGAAAGTAAGTACATCACAAGGAATACCAGATTCTCTTCCAACCTCATTCATATTAAAGGAATTTGTACCAATCAGCCCTCTTGCTATCATAAAGAGTTGAACATCCGTTCTTCTATGACCATAGGTAACTGAAATAAACGGAGGCACATCATTACTGAAAGCTTCGACCAAGATGAGCAGTCCTGAAACATCATCGGCTTCTCTCTTCCAGTCAGATATATGTATGAGCTTCCCAAACGGGATAATAAGGGCATTCATTGAGTCATCATCTCTACATACTAAGGGCATGCCCGATATCCAGAACCAGAAACATTCTTCACGTTGGTGTTGTTCTCCATCTTGCATGTGCCTAATCGTGAGCTTGTGTCTACAGCCAGCCGGTACTCCCTTCTCGACCATATCCTGTGCCTCATTCTCACAAGAAAAGAACGCAATAGCTTTCCTCGATGCAAACCTGTATAGGTCGGCGGCGCTGGGCCATAAGCCTTTCAGGAACACAAACAGGTCTATCTCGGTCGCCTCTGATCGCCTCCGATGGCACCAAAATCAGGGATCACAAAATACACAACCCAGAGCCTATAAATATAAAAGTCACTTACATCACTACTAATAAATATAATGTTGAGATCATTTAAGATGGTATCTATACATCAACTAAATCATGCCTATCATAATTTACTTGACTATATATAGACACACACACATAAACATTTGTATAGTTGATCAAGTTTGGTCTAATTGATTAACTAGTTGCCCAGACTATGACCAGACCAGTTAAGGATTGGTTGAATCATTTTCAAATCAACTTGACCATAATCCCCATATAGACTAGACTTAACTTGGAAGTTAGGTCAAGTTCTATTTGATCTTATGGTCAAGTTTGGTTTCCTATCCATCCCACTAAAAACCAACTGTGTACCCATATCATCATGGATATACTTTTAGATCCAGGATGTGAACTTTAAATCCTGATCGAAATGATCATCTTCAGGGTACCATGCAAATAGACTATTTCTTTCATATATAACTCAGCTATGGAAGCTACTTTCATGATAGTTTTGAGTGGTAAGAGATGAGTTGTCTTTGTGAGTCGATCAATGATGACCCAGACCACATCATTGCCTTGCTTCTTCTTTGGAAATATAGTGATGAAGTCCTTCATGATCCTATCACACTTCCACTCACAGACTCAAGAGGTTGTAGAAGGCCCCAGGACTTTGATGCTTAATCTTGTCTTCTTGACATGTCAAGCATTTTGCTTCAAACCCTATGATGTACAAAATGAGCAATGTAGGTTCTTATACATCTTATTTGTTCCCAGATGAATTGTATATTTGGAACAATGGGATTCTTTTGAAACTTTCTCCCTTAAGTCATCAACATTTTGGACCCAAAATTTGTGTCAAAAGTGAATAGCTCCATCTAAGTGTACTTGCATTCTTGCTTGAGGCTTAATCACTTGTTTCATGAATCCTTTTAGTTTGGGACTGGTCTTTTGAGCTTCTATTATCTCAATAATACATCTAGGGTAGTTGATAGAATACATATATTCACATGTAATTTAGAAATCCTCTCATGTTACCACTCATCAGTTCATTTAGGTTTTCCCACTCATTCAACTTCAACTTCATGACAGCACACAGTACGGCTTTTGTTCTTATGAAGGCATCTACGACCAAGTTTGTCTTACTGGGATGGTAAGTGATCATGCAATCATAATTCTTTAGGTAACCTACCCATAGACGTTGTTGAATATTCAAAGTTTTCTAGGTGAGTAGGCACTTGAGCCTTTTATGATCAAAGGAAATCATAAATTGTTCCCCATAGAGATAATGTATCCATATTTTAAACAAGGAACAAGGTGAACGATACCGACGTCCTTTCGATAGTTTGGAAATAGGTATTTACCGGTATACTGACAAAAATACTTACAGATGCAATCCTGGCCGTTTCGATGCCAAAATGACTGAATTAATTTATGAAATTTTACATGTGTAATCTCTACACCTAAATGCATCATTTTATGCAATAAAATTTTATATTGGGTGTGGGGGGTCCATCATGGTGGAGGTAAGGAATCTGCCCTATTTTGTTGGGATTTTGATGAAGGATTTCAATGAAGAAATGTAGGAATTAAGATATGAAATTTTACTAGAACAAACCACACACTTAAATACACACAATTATGTAATGATATACAATTTACACATGAAATATATCTACTTACAACTCACATCAGATGTATGTTGAGTGGTGTGTTGGTTCTCCACACGGTATTGAGTTGATATTACTGAGATATTACGGCCATGACATGCACATCCTATAAAGGTGGTTGTATGTAGTCACATGCTCCTCATACACATCATTATTGGAAAATTTTATGAAGTTCCATGTTGCTCATTCATGTGCGATATTGTATAAGTGTATAATACTCCTTTGTATTATATTCACATTACTCTATAGTAAAACATCTTCCACTAAACATAAAATAAGTAACTAATTATATCAATACTAATTGTAATATGCTTAGATAGATTGTATGATAATAGTAATTAATAGTGTAGTAAGTAAGTAGATCTAGTAATAATAGTGTATATATATATAATATACTTATAGATGTATATATAGTTCGCGTAAATATATAAAAATTGGAGTAATACTAGGCTTTGGTGGTAAAAAACACTTTTTTTTGGTGAAAGTGGAAGAAAAAAGTA
Organism: Alisma plantago-aquatica; assembly: GCA_963693085.1. Lineage (NCBI taxonomy): Eukaryota > Viridiplantae > Streptophyta > Magnoliopsida > Alismatales > Alismataceae > Alisma > Alisma plantago-aquatica. Next base: position 503,091,192 of record OY856414.1, on the reverse strand, counting down.
GGAAAAAGAGATGGAGAGGTTGCTAATGGTAGAAATGAAAGAGATTAGTTATAATTACCTTAGTTTTGGTTGGTATTAGCTCCAATCGCCAAAAATCATCCAAATGCACCTTCTTTTCTCCTCCCAATAAGTAACTATAGTCATTCTTTCAAAAAATGGTATACCCATCGGTATACCGCTGGTTTCGGTCAGTACAGTGAAGTTAGTAGTGCATTTTGCACCAAAATCATCGAAACATGGAGGTATTGGCAGTATACATGTTGGTATTATCGGTGTTTGCGATCCTATCAGTACGCATGCATGTTTCGGTATCGGTATTTCGGTCGAAATACCACCGGTATCGGCAAAACTTCATTCCTTGGTTTTAAAAGCATAAATATTTATTGTGAGTTTCAGGTCATGGGTGGGATGATTTTCTTCGTTCAGCTTTAGTTGTCATGAGTCATACACTATGACTTTCTTCTCTTACATGAGGACACAACCTAGACTGTGTTGAGATGTGTCTCTAAAGACTTCATAGCTTGCCTTTTGTAGGTACTAGATCTAAAGTGAGACACTCCTTTAGTTTTTGAAAGCTAGCTTCACATTTAGGGGACCTCACAAACTTTTTGTCCTTCGTAATCAGTTTGTCAAAGGAAGAGACATAGCAAAGAAGTTCAAGATGAATCGTCGATAGTAGCATGCTAATCTCGGGAAGCTTTAGATTTTAGAAGGATTGTGAGGTGCATGCCACTGCCAAATAAACTCGACCTTTGTAGGGTCCAGAGTTGTGTAGCATGTAAAGACAGCATGCCCTAAAAACATCACTTTAGAGAGCCAAAATTGACAATTTGAGAACATAGCATATAATTTATGCTCATTGGGATTGTTTAGCTTGATCCTCAAATGTACCCAATGTTTCTCAAGTGTCTTAGAATAGATGAGTAAATTTTTGATGAAGACCACGATAAAAGAGTCAAGGTGAGGACTGAACACTCTATTCATAAGGTTCATGAAAGCAACAGGGATATTTTTCAACCGAAACAGCATAATAAGATATTGACATTTCCAATGACAAGTATAAAATGCAGTATTGGGGATGTTATCTTCTTTAATTTTCATCTGGTGGTACCTGCCAAAGATCAGTTTTTGAGAAAATTATAACCCACCTTAGTTGATCGAATAAGACATCAATTCTTGGAAGATGGTACTCAATTTTAGATTGTGACCTAATTTAGCATATGATGTTTGATGCACATTTGCATGGACCCACTCTTTCTTCTTGACAAAGAATAAAGGTTCACCCCATGATGACACACTAGGCCTAATGCAGCCCAAGTCAAGGAGCTTTTGTAACTGTGTTTTAGCTCTACTAATTCTATCAGGCTTATTAATGATAGTTTTTTCCCTTCTCTTCTTTTTTAGAGTAATACTTCCACAAAACAAATCATTAATAAGAGTAGTCATTTAGAGTTCAACTGTTAAAGAATATGGTTTAAATCAATGGGTTTTATAAATTGGGGTTTGTCCTTTTCATATGCTTCTGTGGGAAAAACTAGTTCAATTAAGGTTGAGTATTTAAGGAATATTGCTTATGATAATGGATTACATCATTTGAGTGTTTCCCTAGATCTTATTTAGATTGTTAAGACTTCTTTATATACTTTACATGAGTTATCTATGGCCATCTACATTTAGACATTACATCAATTTAATAAAGATCATATTAGTATAGATATGGGTAATGATATGTATTCTTGGTTATACTATTTTTGGTTAATATAATCACTAGTCTAGTTTGGTATTATTTGTACTTTCTAATACTATGGAGACTAGGTAGGGGTTGAGATTACCTCCTCAATGCGCAAGGTTGTTTTGGTCTCTTTTGGGATCTGGGCTCAGCTGAAGGAGTCCATGGTTCTCGGGAGCTCAGGTTGTCATCACATCATGTGGTGGTGGTGGTCTCATAGCTAATGGCAAGGTTTGGTGCCGTCTGGAGACCAACTTTGGTCGGAGAATTCAGCAGGTCAGTGAGGAAGATGGAGTAGGGGATGTTGGTTGAGGCCAACTCATGGCCCCAACATAGAAGGGTGGTGTTTTATGGATCCCAGTGGAGAAAAACATAAGGTTGGAAGGGTGTGCGGAGGTTTAGAGGGAGAAGAAGGGGTTTTGTGGATGTGGGAGGAGTTATTTATCAATGTCATAGGTAGGGATTTATATAGGGCTAATGGATCTAGGGTTTGGGTACAAAGGGTAGAGACAAATCTCCAACTACTTCCAATTTGGTCCATGGCGACACAATGCCTTGCTGGAAGCTCACTGGCCATTTCTCCTCCAAGTCGCTAACCTAAAGAGCTTTTGGTGCTTGGAATATTCTTTCCAATTGTTGATGGGTTGGAGGGTGAGGAGGACCAAAATCAAAATCATGGGAATCAAAACGACAAGGAGAGAGGCAGTGAGGGGGAGATATTCCTTACCATTGCTCTCTCACTAAGTAATGGGTGTGTGAATGAGAAACATATGCACGTGTGGTTAGGGGAAGATGGTTAATACATTGTTTGACTAAGGAAAAAACCCCATTTCTCATATTTTCTCATTTCCAATTTTTCTTTGGAATTAGTATCTCCCAACCTACTAGTTTGTTTCCCTTGGAATTTTAACCAGGCATTCAATTGTCATTAATTAAATTTTTGAAAACGCTAACCCCTTATTTATAATTCTAATATGGTCAATAAAATCACTCTTCCATTTACTTAAAATATTAATATCGAAAAATTAAATTTGTATATTAATGTGATCGCAATACCAATAATATATACATGGTTTTAGGAATTCAATTGTGCATCCCAATCAGGATGATTTTATTAAAACATGGGACAATTGTATTTTATGTTTTGAAGATCAAGATATTCAATTATTGCAAAATATTCATAGGAATATTTTAAATAGAGAGAGTTACACAAAATAGCTCAAGTTATATTTGGTAGCTAAATTGAGTATGGTATACATTTTTTCATTTCTTTCATGAGGTTGATTCAAACGTCTCATGCCCACGCTATGGCAGCATGCTACCCTATAATGTTAGACACTTTAAGATGAATATGGACACTAACTTACCCAACTTGAAGACCCTACTCATAATTGGCTACTATAAACCATCTTCATTGTTATCACCATTATACTATGACCATGGTGTCTCCATCATCAGCACTCATTATTATGAGTTCTCTTTTAGTAGTACATCGAGCCAACATTGAATTCATGATGAGAGGGTATTGTTTCTATTGTATTGAGTTTGGAATGGGACAACTTCAAAATGAACTTACTATTTTTTGGGGCCTATAAATTTAAGATTGATATGTTTCTTTATCCCTTGGTTCACTCTAGCTCAGATTATGTTTTCCTTTTCATACGCTCTCAATTGAACCTTCTTTTTCAGAGAAATGTGGCATATAAACTCGTATTCATCTTCTTCTCGATATATCTATATAATTAGTTATTCTTAAAAGTTGTTTTTATTTTCTTTGACCTTTTCATCAATCCATGTCCATGTTTTGCCCATGTTCCTTATAAGTGTTATGTTAAGTCCTTGAGAGAAAATTGTTGAGAAAAAAATTAATTGAGAGTTTTTTTGTTATACTACAATTTTTGGAACATTTGCCTTATACATCTACTTCTCATCATTAGATACAACTCTAACTATTAATAGTAGACTACATTGTACTAAAGATTAATTTTGTGCAACAATTTGTGTTTGTATTGTGTTATGCATGTTATACTTGTATTCAATTTACCGTTGTAAACTCAAAATTCATTCCAAGACTATCAACACCATATTGATATTGAATGTTTATCACCTCTTTGTTGGTTGTCAAATATAAGATGCAACAAAGGCTTTTCGATAAGTTCTATCTTTGTTTCTCTCAATTTCTCTCATGTGTAGCTTTATGAACATTTGTGTGGATTCCTTGACATCTGGCATGGTGTTGATTACCCTTTTTTATTTAACTTTTTTGTAGGAATGTTAGTGCCTACAATGACAACTTTTATTGTCATTGTTTTCATCTAATATTTTTTATGTGTTCCTCTCCTAAATAGTATATTTTGAATGATGCATTTTACTCCACTCCCTACTCACCCGTTTTTCATAATGTGACCTTTAAAGGAATGGTGGAGATGAAAATATGAGGGGAGGGAACAACAATGATTTTATCTCATATTCTATTACTTTTTCATGAAGTGTCACCTTAGTCATCAACATTTTTTTTAACGAGGAACCCCTCCCGGGATCGGCCACTATTGGACCTTACCCAGCCAAGAGTAAACCCCCAAAACCAGCTGTGTCATTAGGGGGACACCACGGTGCACTCAATAAAATGTCAGCCACTGTTGCACCACGGCCAATGCCAAGAGTCGAACTCGGGACCTTAGTCATCAACATCGATTATGAGAAACAACTCTTATTGCTGCAAATAGCATGTAACTACTTGCAATGGTGTTAATTCTATTGATATTCTTATGATTGTTCCATGCATGTTATTATTGTATTTTGGTAATCTTTAGATTGTTAACATCTATCTTGTGAAGGCTCTCATTTTGAGGGGATATTTTTTTGTTTATGATAAAATCAAATTGGGTTACCTAGTATAAATTTGAGTTCATTTGTTTATGTGTTCACTTGGAACATGGGATTCTTCCATGCTTAGGCATGAGATAGAGCAGTAAAGGTATTGATCTAAAGTTATTATTTCCAAAACATAATTAGTTAGAGGCCATATATTCTGACCCAACCAAATCCTGAAGCTAATGGTGAGTTCTTGAAACCCACTTATATGGTATAATTTGGTTGACCATCACCCAACTAGTTACATGACCTCACAAGCCTGACATGACCAATTTCTTTGAGTTTCACCATGGCCAATTGCTTTGAATTTCGCCACTATATGTTTATTCATATTACAAAGACATATAGGGTTGTCGTATTCATTCCTCCAAAGGCTTTTCTAAAAGTTGGTGATTCACATAAGTACTCCTCTTGTTGATGTTCTGATAAGCGAGGCAACAACTTGTTGGGTTTACAACCATCATGTTAATATTCCACTAGCCACTGACAACTATTAGCCATTTTTCATTAACCCTACTTTCGATGCTCCAAATACAATATTATATGACAAGAAATGCTATCAGATATCACAAGGTTTTATTTTATTCTTATGTTGACTATTTTGAGAACATCCTAGTCCATATCTGACGAGCCTTAAACGTGGGTCCAAGAATGGAGTCATGTCTAGGTTATCGGGCTTTTAGAAATTTATAATACCCGAATGTTTGAGATGCCTACAACTAGCACAGGGTCGAAGTAGTTCGGGGTCAAACACAGGGATAGGAATAACGGCGCTTCAGAACTCAAGTTCCGCTTGTTGAAGCACATCAAAGAGTCGAAGGATAAGGGTTTTGATAAACAAAAAGCCTATCTCCAAGGGGAGTTACCAGAAGAAATAAAGTTTTAGGATTTAGCAATTTCTATAAGGGTCTTGTATATTGGAAGCCGAGGAGATAAAACTATTACCGGAGTAAAGCACGAAGGAAGAAAACTTAAACATAACAAGCGGAAGCGGAATACACCATGCACCCTTTTCTCTCAAAGAGGATGCCTCTAGCTATGCACCAATTCTCTCCCTCAAGAGTACTGAACATAGACCAGAGTGGAAAGATATGTCGGGGCAACCCTGATCTTGGGTACTTTCGTACGCCCGAACTAGACCAAGCTCTAGAGTTTACGACATCCCTCTCTCAAGGGAGTCAAAACGGGAAGCATGATTCGATAGCTAGTCAAAAGTGTGATCCAAATAGAAGAGACTAGAGCTCAGATGCTATAAAGAGATCATCCAACAAAAAGGAGCCATACACAGAACAATATAAGATAAACTCCATAGATTCCATAAGCACAAAAACGTGTAGTTACAGTGCAATAGTAAATGAAAGTAAATTGTTGAAATAGGGAAGATAGGTATCGACCTACTTGATGTAGGAAGTCAATATACACAACAGCAGACCCCTAAGGTGAAGCTAACCTGGTACCAGGTAGGAGCCCTATCAGGATACGCCTGTGTCAGGTTCTTGACCGTGTTGGGTCACGAATCGTGATGGGTAAAGGGTGTATCGGGATAGGACTCCCTACCCGATATGGTCATGTTGCGCGTCAGACCCTGTCATACTGCAGTCGTGATGGGTGGGCCATATCAGTTTAGGTATTGTGTCGGGTTATCTCCCTCTTAGGTTCTCGGGTTCTCATGTCGGGCGTGGTTGGGAAGACCATCTCAGGTTGATACCCAGCTAGCGGCCTGGCACATTGGAGTGGCCTTGATGGTCATATCATGCTGCCACGGCTATCGGGATGGGTTCTAGGTGAACTCCTCCCATCCCTCTTAGGTTGGGGCTGTGCTCACCTAGTATCGCCCGGCACGCCTGGGAACTATGCGCACTAGCTCCTTTTTGCCATAGAAGTTAGCTCTTGTTGGGTTCCTACCCATCCCATCGAAGTCATGTAGCTGCTATTTATAGGCAGTGGCTGGTAGGAATTGCGGCTCTTATTGGGCCACGTGTCCTTCTGCTCCATTAATGTGGCTTCGGGAGAGGGCCGACACGCCTGTCGCCTGGCACACCCGGGGGGGGTTACGCATGTTGGGTTGCGAGTAAGTCAGGTTTGATCATGTTGGGCAAAGACTCTTAGCGGGCTGTTGCACTGAGCGGTGGTCGTGTCGCGTGATGGACCTCGTCGACTGACGGATTGTGGCAGGCAAAGCTCCATGTCGGGTAAATAGCGTGCTATCTGTCAGAGTTTCCCTGTGTGACACACCTATGTTAGATTGATGCCATATCAGGCAGCGACCGTGATGGGTAAGGGGTGTGTCGCCTCGCGTTGATTACTAGGTCGGGACAGGTCAGTTGTTGCGGATGGGCCGAGAAGGGCCCATTAAGATTCTTTTCATTGGAAAATAAGAGAAACTTCTACAAAAGATAGGAAATATTATCAGGATCATAGTGGGGATTATTTCTATACAGTAAATAGGATAAAATAGAGAGGAAGTCAGGTTTGGAAGCAATTTTGATAGTAAAATATAGGCTCTAGAAGCCATAAAATGGGTGTTATCAACTCCCCCAAACTTAACATTTTGATTGTCCTCAATCAATCTGTATCTATATTAAAACTTTGTTTGTGATACTTCTTCAAAACCAGAAGTAGTCTTGGAGGGGTTTAAAGAATTTTTTAGATTCCCCGAGGAAAATTACGTCTAATACGAGCAGTGGACTTTTTATTTTCCTTGCCTTATTTAAGAAAAAAATTTCTCTTCAGCTTCGGTGAGACTTTTGATGTGTGGTTTCAAAGTTAGCTTTCACACCAAATAGCTTGGGAGTGGAAGGTGGGATTTTTGGGGAGGCTTAGGGATTTTTGGGTTTTTCTTACTTCCCATCAGTCCATACAGGTAAGGGTCTGTTAATGGGCAAGTGGTCCCTGTAGTCTAAGTCAGTTGGCTTTAGAGCAGTGATTTCACATCCTATGTACCTCTGTCTCGAATCTACCATGCCTAAAGATGGGTACTTTTGTGAAGACAAGTGTGGGATTTTTTTTTGGGCACAACTCTAATGTTTTTATTCACTCTCATAAGGCTTTCCTCTCTTTTTGGGGTTTTGATGGTTAGGTAAAAGAAAAGGAGTTTACTATTTGGGCAGCTTTTTCCTTCACATGCATCTCTTAGCTATTGCGAGATTATTTTTCAAAGCTGGCGTAGAAACATTATAGCCTTTGTCGTTTGAGAATGTATTTTTAAAAGAGTAAAATAGAAATATGCACCACCTTAGATACGGAGAGAATGAACTGGAAGAAGTTGTACCAAATTTTTACTATAAAGTGTTTTGTGTCATTTTCGAGAGACAAGCAGATGTGTATGTATTGTTCTCTATCAAGCATTTGTATGTAAGTATATACAGAGTATAATAAGAAAAGTGGAAGAGTAAGAAAGGGGGAAAATGATGAGTACCTCCCTCACTGATACTATGGAGTACCCCCCCTCCAAACTTACCCCACACTCTATCCCCAGAGTTGTGAGATGAATAGGAAAGGATAAGCATAGATCAGTGAGGGTTCAGTAGTGGCGGGCTCCCTCAGCAGATAAGATTTCCATGATGTACTCTCCACGCTGGTTGTGGTAGGCTATGTTTTAGAGCTTGTATGGCGTCTTCTTGAGGGCCACCGCACCATGAACCCAATGTAGCACATAGATATCACAGTCATTTGATTGTGGGACTTGTTGTGGACTGCGGTGGCAGAATTGAAGATCGTGCCATTCGGTTGCCGGGTTCTCTAGATGTGGCTTGATCAAAGATGCCACCTCGAGATAGTATTTCCTTGCTAAGCGCTCGAGAGATGTCATCGGCGTGGTTGTACACTCCATCAGATTGTCTCTATTGGCATCAGAGCTGTTGTAGAAGAAATCGACGTGCAAACGGGTGCACACCATCAGGAGCGTCCAGTGGTTGTCATGCAGAATGGGTAAGAAGATGAAGCACGGCAGACACTTCTTCAATTGCAGCTCGAATAGTTGGTGCGCTCCTATTTCATTAGGAAGGCATAAATCGTCGAACAGCGTTAGATGGGCAATGTGAGCGTGTTCGAGCTTCTATTCTAGGATCGGGATGTAAGCTAACACCACCATCATTGCTAGACATCCTCCTACCTTGACTAAGTCCTGCAGGTCATTGAACGGGACCACTATGTTGTCCTTGTCATATATGACGTCTTTGGTATTGGAATTAGTAAGTCTGAGAAGGATTTCATTGACATGTTCTTGAGATAGGGAATTGCATGCAAACTGGTCAAAGTTGCTGATTAGAGACTCAGAGATGGCAGGAAAAGTGGGCTCTCCTTCAGGAGTTTCGCCTTCAATGGCGAGTTTGGCTTGCAAGTTATCTATATGCTTGCCTGCCCCGTAGACGTCAGGGGATTTCTGGACTTCTTTTCTTGGAGGGTTGTCAGGCTCAGAGGATTCAGATTCCGCATTTGACTCCTACAGCTCCCCTGGAAGATATGTGTCTCGGTAGTAGTGCTTGTCCTTGATCAGCAACAGTGCATACATGCTTCTTAGCTAATAGAAGTTTTGGCCTTGGAGATACCTTATGTATCCAAAGATGTTCAGCAGCTCCATGGCGCACAGGATGATTAAGGCGTTGTTCTCAGTTCTCAGCTCTTCTTGGATTGGGAGGTCTCTGATTGAGAAGAAGTTCCAGACACCGCTGTGGCATTGGATTCCATGCTTGATCACGCGGTGAAGACACAGAGGAAAAAGTCTGAGACGCTTGTCTTCAGGGTGTACGAAGCTCTGTCTTGTGTGTGGGACCTCCGCATTGTAGCAACTGAGGAGTGTGATGTCGTGGTTATGGAGGTTTGCCATGCAGAGGAACTAGTGTCTTCTATGCTTATAGGGGGACAGCACTAGGATTAGATTATGATTTGTGATGTGTTGTAGCATGTCGACCACCTGTTTCGACTTGTACACCCCTGTCATTATTCTTCTTGCCAAGGTCGGGGTGGTGTTGTAGTATGGTTTTTGGGCTGTCCTGATGGCAATATTTTCAATCATCACGCCCATCAGGACCATGAAGAGTATCTTCCCTACGGCGGCTTCTGAGCGAAACATGCCCTTGAGCACTTTGTGTCGTACCAAAAAGTATTTGTCACTCCAGACGACGGCATCTTCATCTACATGTGGCCTCATGACCATGTTTAGTAGTTGTTGGTCCCGGATTGATAGGTAGCTGATGGCTGGCCTATTAAAATCGGCTATCTCAAAAGAAGGGATCTCTGATGGCACAACAAATTCATCAGTCGTCGAAGTCTTTGCTTTGGGGGGTTGGTTGTCGATGAAGTTGTACAGATTGCCCCTTTCTCCCTCAGATTCTTCAGATGAACCTTCTACTAGGCCGATAAGTATTTCCTCATCCTCAACTTGGTCTAGAGAAGGTAGGGGAGAAGTTGTGTGGACACTGCAGGCACTCTCTTGTCCTGCTAGAGCCCTGTCGATGGTTTTATTCGTCGTATCTTCCTCAGACGTTGTTGAGGGCCCGCTGGAGGTGGAAGAAGACGACGATCTAGAGGATGATGACGTTGATGATGATGGAGAGTCGGATCTTGGTGGCGATGGCAATCTCCTAGGACGCCTCGAGCGGTGGTGGTCGTCCCTCTGATTAAGCCTCTTCTCGATAGCGTGGAGGTGTTGGAGCACTGCCTACATCGTGTTGTTTAATGCCTCTACTTGACCGGGGAGGCCAACTAGGGTCAGAAGCTGGCGCTTCTGCTCGTTTAGCCTCCTCTGGAAGACCTAGAACTTGTGGGTCAGGGAAGCAAATGTAGCAGTATGATTGCTTATTACCTCCCGCAAGTTATCAAACTCAAAGCCGAAAGCCTATCCCAGTGATGAGGGGGTTGTTGCCGATCGGCTTTGGCTCCGTGTAGCACTCCTCGTGTAAGCAGCTTGGCCTGAAGAGTGTGCATCATCAATCGGGGCAGAGTCCATTTGGACAGTTTACGAGGGTGTGGCCTTCGGGAAGGGCGTTGGCACCCTTGTGGTCACCTCCACCTCATCAGCTTGGGGTTATGCATAGGCTCATGGAGTAGGCGGATGTTGATCGATCATCCGACTCTCGGCGTCCTCTTCCATAGTGATCACTTACGTTGACGGTGTTGGTGTCGGTGTTGGCTGCACATCCCTGAGCTCCTCCTCTAGGAGCTCAGCGAATGTGTCATCGCTGTTGTGGGGGGGCGTTCAGCTGTGTCGTTGCCTCTTCCATCTCGGGCAGGGCTGAAGCATCAAGCATTGCGGCTATCTCATCTATCGCAACAGCCTCTAGGGTTATGATCATTGTTGTAGCCCTGGTGGTGTCGACGACCTCCACGATGATCGACACTTCTTCAGTAGCTGCGGTGGGCGTTGTAGTGGTGGCCGCAGTGGGTTCGGTGGCAATGGTGGACGGCACGGCGGTGGTGGTGACAGGCAAGTCATCAATGATGATTGTCGATGATTTGCACCACCAAACGTCAAAAGGGATTTTCCTTCCTGTGGCCGCCACCCTTTCTTGTATGATCCTGGTGGCGGCGTAGCTGGATTCAACTATTGTAGATCGAATCTCTTCTTCCGTGAAGACCAGCTTATCCACATCATAGTTGATGCAGAGTGGGAGAGGCAGGAGTAGATCCGTCCTCGCAAATCTATAGAAGAAGTGGCGACACTCCTTCTCGATAATGTTCTCCCTTGTGAGGAACTTGGTATCTATCATGTCGTCACCTCTTGTCCTTGACAAGCTGTGTGACTCTTTAGGGTACCCCAGCCCTGCCGCGATTAAGTTGACGATCCCTCCCATGTTGTAGTCTTTGGTGGTGTCCCTTATTGGATGCAGCCTATTTAGTAGGAATCGCCCCAGGTTGATCGTTCGGCCCTCCATCATATGCCAAATGAGATGGAGCTCTTCGGTATAAAGATTGTTGGTCTCATACTTGCTGAAGAGGAGGATGGCCACAATCTTGTGGATGATTCTCCAGAAACAGGAGTGGACCGTCGCCACTTTACTCTCCAGCTTGAAAGAAGATTTGTCGGTTAGCCTCCTCCAGAGTGTGACTGGATTGAAGCCGTCACTTTTGGTGATTCGTACACCGTTATTCAGAAGCTCCCTCTCAGCTTTTTTGGAGGAGAAAATCTCATTGAGCAGCCTCTCCGAGATGTCATGATCGGCATTGTAGAGGCGCCCTTGTAATCTGTCCACCCCGCCAAACCTCTTGGCCTCTTCTAGTGTATTCAGGACTCGGCGAAGGGACAAGATGAACTATTTGGTGAGCTTGGTGTAGGAGGCGGCATAGCTAAAGAAGATCTTCCACAGTCCGGCGGCTTCTAAGACGTTTGCCAATCTGTCGAATACATCAATCTGCTGAAAGGACGTTTGGTGGCAGAATCAGGTTGGTCGGTAAATTTTCCTTGCCAACTCTGCATACCTCTGTTGGTGCTCTTCATCCCTGGGCGTGAACTGACTCGGAGAGTAGTTTAGGGGCTCTGGTTCTACCGCCGTTGTCGGGTTTGAGGTCACTTCTATTCTGGGCCGCTTCTCGGCCTCAGATGACCCAGCTCCCTCGGGGTACGGGTGTTTCTGCCTAGTTGTGGTGGCTTTGTTTGTGGCCTCGGGGTTGATCCTCCGGCCTTGTTCGTCAACCTGGATGACATTTTGCTTGGTACGGGCCATTTTTCTACAATTTTTAAATAAAGGGAGTATGTTAAAAAGAATTTAATGAATCAAACTGTTTTGCCCGATATAGAGTAGCGGGCTAAAGACAAGCATGGTGCCCAATATGTGATATGTGAATGCCCGGTATAAGAAGGTTGATACGCTCTTAAACCAATATCGGACATTGTTGACAAACAATATGGTCAGGGTGATACAACAGTATCGGGCGTCTCGTCAAAACGTATCCCGCGCGATATAGATGCTCGATAATCGTGTCGCGTGTGACAAAGTGGGATTTTTCATAAGTATGATGAAATTACTACTTTTCCCTCATTATACGTACTAATGGTCCCAAATTATTTTTCTTGTCATCATAATCATTATTGAGACTCAAATACAAAATATGGTGATCAATGTAGTTTTTATACACATTATCACACCTCAAATTAGATTCAATCATCACTTTTCCCAAAGAATCAAATTTATCCATCAAACTTTATCATTTGGTTCTCAAACGTTTTCTAGGTATTCTCCACATTTTTTTGAAGCTTTGGTCCAAATTTTAGGTCATTTGGAAATTCATACGATTTACTATGATTTTTGAAAGTTATGTGCTCAAAAACCCCTTTTATTGGCCATTTTCTGATCTTTTCCTAGTCAGCAATCCAGTGGCTAAGGCAAGGGATGAACCTCAGCCTTTAGATCAGACAGCCATGGATCATGGCCCGATCCAGTGGTTAGGAGGTCATCTCCTACCTCCCACAATCAACGGGGAGGAGACTAAGGGGACTGACACACCCTTTTGGCTCGTTTTTGACCAGTTTCAAAAATCAAATGAACCGGAACATTTCCCTAGCCATTCTGAACTCAAATGGCCTCCCCTCTCATTTTGACCTATTTTGAGAGCAATTGAGAGCTTTCCCTCATGACCACCACCATGGATGTTGTGGCCATAGGAAAACCATAAACCTAGCCTTCTCTAGCTATAAAAACCCCACTACATAATTCAACATGCTCCCATGATCGTAGCTGGTGCCTCTAATTTCTCCCTCCTCCTGTCTTCCCCATTTGTTCCTTTCATGTTGCCCCTGCTCCTCCACGGCACCACCGCCTGGCCCATTTTGGGCATTCATTGTCGTCGCCTCCTCTCACCAAAATCTAACCTCCATCCAACTAGCGAGGGCATGGCGAGCTTGAACGGTAGCTTCACTACCTCCATCTGCTCCTCCCGCTCTAGTTCTCCTCCACGTCGGCATGCCTCTCCGCCACGGCACTGCCACCCCCATGGAGATTGCGACTCAGCTGAGATGACGACCACGAGCCGCAAGATCCTGATCTGAGGGCCTGGCTCGCGAAGAGTCACATCCCTTCGATCACGATCCAATGACCTGAGCTTGGAAATCAAGACCTGCTCACCTGTTAAGGAAGTGTGCCATCACGTACATCCAGATATATATCAACGGCCTATATTTTTTTCCTCGACCGTCCTTTTCAGGAAAATATTCTCATCTCTACTCGAATATTCATTTAAATGTCTAGATCTTGCATCTGAACTCCAAAAATGATAAACAAATAGTCAATCTTGATCAGAAAAATCTAGTGAACCTTTTAAAAATACTTGTGGAGCCCAATTCATTATGGATCTTATTGATATCCCTATATTTGATATCTTACTTATTTAGTTTATCAAATGGCTCAATATTGGTGTTTAATCCTTGGAAAGCCTAATATTTGACTAATGATTACCTTGAAATACAAATCTAGATCTAATCTAGTTGACTCTTGAAAATGAATCATTAGTGATCTTAATCTTTTTGCTTGATTCAATCTTGATTATAATGAATCTGAGTAATCTTGATCTTGATCCTAATCTTGCAAACCCTTGATATATTTTGACCCAGCAGTCTAATCTTGAATACAAATGATGTTAGTTATCATGATGATGATCTAGAAATTTGATTATGACATGTATAATAATCATAAAGTTAGGGTTAACACATATGATCCTAGAAAACCTAGGTAAGTCATTCACACTCGAATATATTGTACACTTGAAATAATGTTGGATATATTGAAATATTGATTATAAGCGAATGACCCAACCCTAAGGTTGACATAGGAAAGTGTAACCCTAATCTTGAATATTGAAACATGACATTCAGAATATCATGATCTTAACCCTTGATCCTATCTTGATGATTTAGGATCTGACTCGAAGAGTCTACCTATTATTTGTTGTTTATACTCGAAATCCTCGGTGAAAGGTACGCTACTATATAACTCATCCTTGATTGTATGAAGATACTTGTATGTATCTCTTGACTATATACTTGGCTATTTACTTGGATGAGCTACTGTTCCCTATGATTAGTCTTCTATTTTTCTATACTATATTTTGAAAAACATGAAAACATAAATTGCATGCCCATTATGACTTCTTGTATATTGATAATGATGATGATATTGATAATGTTGATATTGAGTACAGCAACCCCCTCAGTTGGAGGTGGGACTTGTACATTGGCTTCCTATGTTCCTATAGTGAGAAGGAGCCTAGTGACCTTCCCCATCGCGTTGGGGTAATAGAGTCACACAAAATATATAAGCATGCTTCTCAAATTACAGCATAATGGAAACTCGTAATAAAAGTCGACTTGCTTGAAAAACTTGTCGAATAAATGTTGATTTTGCAAATTGCTTGTTATTTCTTTTGAATATAATTCCTTCCAAGTATACTTATTTTCTTATAAAGTGTTTTACTTGATTTTGATAGCGTACCATGCAACTGCATGATTGTGTCTTGATTTTCTTGATTTTAGGCAATACAAATGGAATATTGAATATGATCGCTTCCGCACTATACACTCTGATGATAAAGATAAACCAGATATATCTCCATATTGGGTTAGTTTGTTCTTTAATTATCCATTTTTTGAGTTATTCATTTCTTATTGTATGTGTCAGTGTGATTGATCCTATTGGGACACTCAGGGACGGGCGCTTCAATCCTTTTTCTACTGTCTAGGCAGTGGAATTTGGATTGGGGTAAGAATAGTTTCGTGACATCGCATGATATAAGACATCACACGGCAGACCTAAAAACGTGATACCTCTATACCCGATAAGAGAGACGACATGTGATGCGTCACGTCGGGCAATACTCATGTCGCCCAATAGGTCCCTAAGCCTTTGCAAAGTGAAACTGAGTGATAGAGACTAAGCTTGCCTGATATGAACACCTTTGTTGTCGTTTCACGCGACACGGGTGTCGCCTGATACGAACAAAGTGGTCGATATGAATAGGGCAATGAGGAAGACCATGAGACCCAACGTGTGTCGAGCGAAAACCCAATACGCATCAAAAGGTTATGTCTGGTACAGGTAAAACACGATAGGGCGGTGTGCGATAAGATTTGACCAATACGGACTGCGCGACACCAAGTTGCGCAATAGGCTGGGTGTCACAGGTTTTACCTGTATCGGGAAAGGGAAGATGAAATGTGTGACACGAAGGTCGGCAGGCAAAGGCCGGCACAGGAGCTTTGGAAGGCGGGGGAAATGTGTGATACGAGAGCTAAAAAGTAGTAACTCAGTAACCCGACACAGTTAACCTCGAGTTACTATATATGGTTGTGATAGGGGTAAAGTGGGTAAAAACCAGGGCACGTGTCGTGCATCCGTGCAAATTGAGCTTCTTGAACACGGTAAAAACTGTCTAACATGTCGTGTCGCGAGTATTTCGAGAAGTTTTTGTACTGTGTGACATATGTATTGGGCGGCAAAGATGAGTTGGTCGATATGCTTTCTAGGTATACCTTTTTCCGTGACAAGGATCTGCGCGACACTCGTGTCACATGGCGCACGATGTGTCGGGTGATAGGCCTACTCGGCACGTGTGTTGGAAGACTTGGCTATACTTTACAAGCGCGGGTTATATATACCAGTCGATAAGGCCTGGGCGATACGGTAGCTCGATGCGCTTATCGTGTGGTAAGGCCAGGTGTGTCTTTTGTCTGATATGTTATATCAAAACCGTGTAGAACTAGAACCGTTGTGTCACCCGATATGCCTCAAAGTGGGTTGGACGACACGGGCAACACAAAACATGTCGCTTAGAGAAAAAATCAAGGAAACGATAAAAGATCATAGGCCTAAGGGTAAACTTCATACTCAAATAGTATTACTCACCAAGGTGATAAAACTAAGTCGGTGGCCCAGAAAACAAGAGAGTTTGTGCACGTGGTGCGGGCACAGACTCGGGCCTTATTACAATGATAATGTTTGTAACATTCTTTGTGAGAAGGAAATAACATCCTATTCTGGGAAAATAAAAAGCTCAAGCTACCTCTCGAGGAGCATTACGGTTTCCATCGTCAGCTTGACCTCTTCTCAGCTTGCTATACTTCCCCGGTGGGTGCAACTTTAGCATCATGCAGGGGTATCTCGAATCTTCTAACAAAGGCTTCGTCTTCATAGAATCTTTTGACTTTGTGTCTGTTGACTGGGAAAACCTTCGTCGGATCTTCTTTATCATATAGTTCCATCATCCTGGACGGGTATGTCTTTGCTACTGTGAATGGTTTGGACCACATGGTTTGCAGTTTTCTTGGAGAAAAAAAAGGATAGAAGATTTAAACAATAAAACATTATCACCTTCATTGACGTCCTTTGCTCACAAATGGGAATCATGCCAGACTTTGGTTCGCAGCTTGTAAATCCTCGCATTTTTATAAGCATGAAACCTCATCTTCTTAAGTTCTTGAACCTGAAGAAATCTTTTCTTCCCAGCCAGCGTCGGGTCCATGTTGAGGCGTTTAATTTCCCAGAGCGCTTTATGTTCCAACTCAAAGGACAGGTAGAAAGCTTTCCCATATATCAAGTGGTACAGTGTGGTGCTTAACGGCATCTTGTAAGTAGTTTTGTATGCCCAGAGAGCATCATCTAATTTAGTTGACCAGTCCTTGCGAGACTTGCCAACTGTCTTTTCTAAGATCTGCTTGATCTTCCTGTTAGAAACTTCAACTTGCCTGGACATTTGTGGATGGTACGGCATGGAGACTTTATGACGAATGCCATATCTACGCAACAGTGATTCAAACTGCCTTTCTATAAAGTGAGATCCACCATCACTGATGATGGTTCTCGGCACTCAAAATCTTGTAAAGATTATCTTTGTGAGTAGTGGTGGGTATGGCTTCTACCCATTTGGATACGTAATCAACTGCAACGAGGATGTATTTAAAACCATAGGAGGAGGGGAAGGGCTTCATATAATCTATCCCTCATACGTCAAAGATCTCTACCTCAATCCATTCAAACAGTAGCATCTTATTTTGACAGGAGATGTTCCCGGTTCTCTGACATTCATTGCAAGACTTGACATAAGCATGAGCATCCTTGAAAAGAGTCGGCCAATAAAAGCCTGACTGGAGTACTTTGGTGGCGGTCCTTTCTCCTCTGAGGTGTCCTCCATAAGGAGAGGAGTGACACTCAAACAAAATCTTGGGGACTTCTTCCTCATGTATGCACCTTCTGTATAACCCATCGACACAATGCCTAAACAACAGAGGGTCATCCCAGTAATAGTTCTTCAAATCAGAGAAGAATTTCTTCTTCTAATTGTAGGACATTTATGGGGGTAGTTGTTTGCATGCTAGGTAATTGCAGAAGTCTGCATACCATGGCCCTTCAGAGTTTGCTGACTGGGCAATGTAGATAGATTCATCGGCATAGCTTTCATTGATTGGTAGGGGGTGGTCGTCCTCCACCCAGATCCTTGATAGGTGGTCGGCGACCATGTTCTATGAACCCTTCTCATTTATTATTTCATGAGAAAACTCTTGCAACAGCAACACCCAACGCAATAGCCTAAGCTTTGCGTCTTTCTTCTGCATTAAATACTTGATGGCCCCGTGGTTGGTGTGAACTATCACCTTACAGCCCACAAGGTAGGATCGAAACTTATCAAAAACATATACAATGGCCAGCATCTCCTTTTCAGTGGTAGTGTAATTTAGTTGTGCCTCATCTAGGGTCTTACTAGCGTAAAAGATTACGTAGTATTTTTTGTCTTTCTTCTGGCCAAGAACTGTACCTATGGAGAAATCGTTGGAGTCGCACATAAGCTCGAAGGGAAGGTTCTAGTCGGGGGACTGGAGAATGGGTGTGGATACCAAAGCGTCCTTTAGAGTGGAGAATGCCTTCATGCACTCATCCGTGAAATCAAATTTCACATCATTAATCAACATATTGGAAAGGGGCTTGGCGATCTTTGAAAAATCTTTGATGAACTGCCGATAGTAACCTGTGTGACCTAAGAAACTTCAAATTCCAGTAACATAAGTGGGAGGAGGAAGCTTGGCTATCGCCTCCACCTTGGATCGATCGACTTCGATACCTTTCCTAGACACCTTGTGTCCTAGGACTATTCCTTCTTGCACCATGAAGTGGCATTTTTCCCAATTGAGAGTAAGACTGCTCTTCACATCTTTTCATCACTAGAGATAGGTTATTCAAGCAGTCATTGAAGGAGCTTCCATACACACTGAAATCATCCATAAAGACTTCCATTTTGTCCTCAAAAAAATCGGTGAAGATGGCATTCATACATCGGTGGATGGTGGCACGTGCATTGCAAAGCCCGAAGGGCATTCTCCTGAAAGCAAAAGTTATATAGATGCAAGTAAAGGTGGTCTTTTCCTGATTGTCAGGGTGAATAGGGATCTGATAGAACCTTGAGTACCCATCCAACCATCAAAAGTAGGAGTGATGGGCTAGGCACTCCAGCATCTGATCGATGAATGGGAGGAGGAAATGATCATTGCGGGTGGCAGTGTTGAGCTTTCGGTAATCGATACACATCTATCAGTCGGTCACCGTCTTTGTAGTGGCCCTGAATCCATTATCTCCTTTAACCAATGTTATACCTCTTTTCTTTGGGATGACTTGAATGGGATTTTCCCACATGCTATTGCTGATAGCGTAGATTTTCCCTGCATCTCAGAACTTTACGACTTCTTTACTAACAACTTCACGAAGGTTCTCATTCAGCTTTCTCTGTGGCTGGGCATACGGCATGGAGTCCTCTTCTAGGTGGATCTTTCGCATACACACAGAAGGTTTGATCCCTCGTAGGTTTCTTATAGATTAGCCTAGGGCCTTTCTTCGTAGCCTTAACTCTTCAAGAAATTGATCTTTTTGGCCATCGGTCAACTCGGAGTTGATGATTATCAGATTCATTTTATCTTCATTAAAAAATTGGTATTCCAAGCCTCTTGGAAAAACTTTCAAAATAGGTGGGGTTTCATTCTCTTGTTCACTGGCGGGGTCTTTTCGGAGAGCAGCGTACATAATTGTCTCCACATGATCTTAATTTTCTTCGGATGAACATTCAACTTCCATAAAGGCTAGTAGTTCTTTGACCTCTTATGCCTCGCCAGATAAGGCGTGCATAAGTGGGTCTACCATGGTCTTCTCTTCCCTGACTTCATTGCATAGTTGTTGGTAGCTCTCAATAAAATAAGAGGATTCAAGGAACGAAGGGGCTTTCATACAATCTGCAATGTTGAAGTCGATATGATCTCCTCCAACCCGGATCGTAATCATACCTGCCTCTACGTCAATGAGGGCTTGGCCTATCGCTAGGAAAGGTCACCCAAAGATAATAGGGCAGTTGGGATCTTCTACAGTATCAATCAAAACTATGTCATAAGGAATAATGAAACGCCCGACTCGAATGGGCACATCCTCCACTACGCCTATTGGCCGGGTAAAGGTGTGATCAGCAAGTTGGATCCTCATGTTGTGCTTGACATATCAGTAAGTCTAATCCTCTTAGCAAGGGACAAGGGCATCAAGTTGATGCCTGCCCCCAGGTCTGCTAGACCTTTATGGGTTATGTTATCCCCAATTTGAAAGGGGATCACAAAGGCCCCAGGATCCTTTTTCTTTGTCAATATACTTGTTTTGATGAAGGAGATGAACATCTGTTCAAGCGTTACGGTCTCCACATCTTCACCTCTCTTCTTCCTTAAAATCATATCCTTAATAAACTTGGCGTAGGCGGGCATTTCTTCAATGGCATCCGAAAAAGGGATGTCAAGGTGCAGTTTCTTTATCGCGGCCATAAACTTTTCATATCTCTTTTTCAGTTGGGCTTTCACCAGCTTATGGGGGAACGGTACGCGGGGTGCGTACTTGTCAGGACGCTCTTCAAAAGAGACGTCATTACTTCCTTCCTTGGTCGCCCTTCTTGGCCTTGCTGGGACTTCTTCTTCAACCTCTTCTGGACTAGCTTATTTGGCAGGTGTTGTTGTTGGTGTTGTTTCCTTTTCCATGGCTGGTTGTACTATGGTGCCTGACCTTAGGATGGCCATTTTTGCAGTCTCATGTCCTCATGGATTTGCCTTAGTGCTGGAGGGGAAATGCCCCACTTGATGATTTATGCTTTGGGCGAGGCTCGCCAGTTGTTGGTCGATCTGCTTATTGTGCTGCTGAAGTTCCTCAATCTGGGTTGAGAATCCCCCCATCTACTGTTGCATCAGCTTAAGCAGGGTCATGCTATCCACAGAACTTTTATGCATCTTCTCATTAAGGTCATTTTGCTTTTTGGAAAAGGACATCAACTACATCATCATAGACGGTCTCTGTGGCTGGTTCTGTTGGAAAGTTCGATGTTGTTGGAACCCTGCCTGACATTGTTGATTCGACGGTCCTCCCGAAGTATTTCCGCCCACCAGCTGATGAGAGTTCTCAGCAGCACTAGTATTTCCGTAAGAGAAACCAGGGTGATCATGGTGTTTGTATTGGACATAACTGACATTTTCTATATTGTCCTCATCAAGATCTCCTTGAACGGTTGTGTGTGGACAAAATTCAGACAGATGGTCTGGCTCTCCACAAGTGACACAGCTTCTCACAACTTCCTATTGAACTTTGCCTTTATACCCCTGCTACTTCAGGGTTTGGACATCAGTTACTATTTTGTCAAGCTTAGCCACAAGGGCTTCCATCGCCTTGGACTCTCCCGGAGTGGTGTGGCTCATTGACTCCCAGTCGTACTCACTATCTTGTTGATTTGTGGCCATATTATCTATGATTTCCCAGGCCCTCTGAGCATTGAGCCCTAAGAAGTCACTGCCAGCTGTAGCATTTAGGGATTTCCTCTCCGCAGGGTACACCCCATTATAGAATGTGGTGATCAGCTTAGGATCAGAAAAGCCATGATGCGGGCACTCCCGCTGGTAGCTTAGAAACCTCTCCCATGTCTCGTGCAGATTCTCCGAAGGTTTCTGTGAATACCTCATAATCTTGTTTTGAGACTTGATCGTTCTTTCAATGGGGAAGAACTTGGCGATAAACGTGTTAGTGAGATGCTCCCAATCGGGAAGACTCCCATCTTGCAGACTTGTGTACCACTCCAATGCTTTATCTCTCAGAGAGAAAGGAAAGCACTGGATGTAGATGTGTGCTATCAGGACCCTATTAATCTTGAAGGTGTTGTAGGTTCTCTTGAAAGTGGTGAGATGGTTGTACATGTTTTCTTCAGTTGTATTCCCGCCAAACATGTTATGTTGAAGCAGCTGGAGGAAGGCAGGCTTCAACTCGAAGTTGGTGACGTTGAGGGGTTGCACCACAACTGGATTTCTCTCTTCATTTGGTTGAACTTGGACAAATGAATGAAGAGAGCGAGCTTCAGGAGCTTGGTCAGCCATGACTTGTTAGAGGCAAGGATGACCTGGAAAAAGGAGGGGAAGTACCTAGGAGGAAGGAAAAGTGCAGAGATATTAGTATGTTGTATGAGCTATGTGCAGTATATATTTATAGTATAATATACATATGTACAAGGTTTTTGGCAAAGTGCAAGCAAAACTCAAGTTTGTAGAACGGTTTTCATTGCCTATCATCGGCAACGGCGCCAAAAAGTTGACGAGCCTTAAACACAGGGGGGGGTGTTCGACGTGTGCTAGGCTGCGAGTAAGTCGTGTTTGATCATGTCGGGAAAAGACTCTTGGCGGGTTGTTGCATCGAGCGGTCACTGTGTCGCGCGATGGACCCTGTCGACCGACGGATCGTGGCGGGAAAAGATCCATGTCGGGTAAATAGTGTGTTGTCCGTCAGAGTTTCCCTACGCGACACGCTTGTGTCGAGTTGCTTCCATATCGGGCAGTGACCGTGACGGGTAAGGGGCATGTCACCTCGCGTTGCTTACTGGGCCGGGACAGGTCAGTTGTTGCGGATGGGCCGAGAAGGGCCCATTAAGATTCTTTTCATTGGAAAATAAGAAAAACTTCTGCAAAACATAGGAAATATTATGAGGAGCATAGTGGGGATTATTTCTATACATTAAATAGGATAAAACTGAGAGGAAGTCAGGTTTGGAGACAGTTTTGATAGTAAAATATAGGCTCTAGCAGCCATAAAATTGGTGTTATCACTATCTTGTGATGGATCCCATTTTGAGGGGAGATTTTTTAATGACAAAATCTAATTGGGTAACTTAGTATAAATTTGGGTTCATTTGTTTATGTGCTCACATGGAACATGGGATTCTTCCATGCTATTTTTTTACTTAAGGACTCCTCTTCTTTATTTATTCAGATCTAAATTTGCTAAAACAACAATGTCGCTCTGATAAACTGCTGAGGAGCCCAGTATTAGGCCCTTGGACCCCTCATCATCCAGAGCATGAGTGATATCATTTCTCTCTCTACTTACATACTTGATATTGAAAGCACAAAAAGAACATGATAAAGCACAGATCTCCTGGAAGATTGCCCCCTCGTAGCCCCTTAATTGTTGTCCCTTTTTAAACATTTCAATGATGGTCAGCTAGTCAATTTCGATGATCACATTGCTCTCTTCTCGTTGTAGGGAATCCTTCATTGCTTCAAGTATGGCGCTCCCCTCTACCTAGAGAGTTTATCCCCCACCTATCAATTGTTCCTCATAATGCTTCAGTCCCTTCTTGGTCATTTTTTCAAACACCTCCAAATTCTTCCATGCTTAGGCATGAGATAGAGCAGTAAAGGTATTAATCTAAGGTTATTATTTCCATAACATAATCAGCTAGAGGCCATATATTATGACCCGATCATATCTTGTAGCTAATGGTGAGTTCTTGAAACCCACTTATATGGTACAATTTGGTTTACCCTTACCCAATTAGTTGCATGACCTCACAAGTCTGACATGACCAATTTCTTTGAATTTCACCACTATATGTTTATGCATATTACAAAAAAAAATTGATTGTCGTCTCCATTCCTCCAAAGGCTTTTCAAGTTGGTGATTCACATAAGTACTCCTCTCACTGATGTTCTGAGAAGTGAGGCAACAACTTGTCGGGTTTACAACCATCGTGTTAGTATTTCCACCAGCCACTGACAACTATTAGCCCTTTTTTATTAACCCATTAAGATTCTTTTCATTGGAAAATAAGATAAACTTCTGCAAAAGATAGGAAATATTATCAGGAGCATAGTGGGGATTATTTCTATACAGTAAATAGGATAAAACTGAGAGGAAGTCAGGTTTGGAGGCAGTTTTGATAGTAAAATATAGGCTCTAGCAGCCATAAAATGGGTGTTATCACTATCTTGTGATGGATCCCATTTTGAGGGGAGATTTTTTAATGACAAAATCTAATTGGGTAACTTAGTATAAATTTGGGTTCATTTGTTTATGTGCTCACATGGAACATGGGATTCTTCCATGCTATTTTTTTACTTTAGGACTCCTCTTCTTTATTTATTCAGATCTAAATTTGCTAAAACAACAATGTCGCTCTGATAAACTGTTGAGGAGCCCAGTATTAGGCCCTTGGACCCCTCATCATCCAGAGCATGAGTGTCATCATTTCTCTCTCTACTTACATACTTGATATTGAAAGCACAAAAAGAACATGATAAAGCACGGATCTCCTGGAAGACTGCCCCCTCGTAGCCCCTTAATTGTTGTCCCTTTTTAAACATTTCAATGATGGTCAGCTAGTCAATTTTGATGATCACATTGCTCTCTTCTCGTTGTAGGGAATCCCTCATTGCTTCAAGTATGGCGCTCCCCTCTACCTAGAGAGTTTATCCCCCACTTTTCAATTGTTCCTCATAATGCTTCAGTCCCTTCTTGGTCATTTTTCCAAACACCTCCAAATTCTTCCATGCTTAGGCATGAGATAGAGCAGTAAAGGTATTAATCTAAGGTTATTATTTCCATAACATAATCAGATAGAGGCCATATATTATGACCCGGTCATATCTTGTAGCTAATGGTGAGGTCTTGAAACCCACTTATATGGTACAATTTGGTTTACCCTTACCCAATTAGTTGCATGACCTCACAAGTCTGACATGACCAATTTCATTGAATTTCACCACTATATGTTTATGCATATTACAAAAAAATTTGGTTGTCGTCTCCATTCCTCCAAAGGCTTTTCAAGTTGGTGATTCACATAAGTACTCCTCTCGCTGATGTTCTGAGAAGTGAGGCAACAACTTGTCGGTTTTACAACCATCGTGTTAGTATTTCCACCAGCCACTGACAACTATTAGCCCTTTTTTTATTAACCCATTAAGATTCTTTTCATTGGAAAATAAGAGAAACTTCTGTGAAAGATAGGAAATATTATCAGGAGCATAGTGGGGATTATTTCTATACAGTAAATAGGATAAAACTGAGAGGAAGTCAGGTTTGGAGGCAGTTTTGATAGTAAAATATAGGCTCTAGCAGCCATAAAATGGGTGTTATCACTATCTTGTGATGGATCCCATTTTGAGGGGAGATTTTTTAATGACAAAATCTAATTGGGTAACTTAGTATACATTTGGGTTCATTTGTTTATGTGCTCACATGGAACATGGGATTCTTCCATGCTATTTTTTACTTTAGGACTCCTCTTCTTTATTTATTCGATTCTAAATTTGCTAAAACAACAATGTCGCTCTGATAGACTGTTGAGGAGCCCAGTATTAGGCCCTTGGACCCCTCATCATCCAGAGCATGAGTGACATCATTTCTCTCTCTACTTACATACTTGATATTGAAAGCACAAAAAGAACATGATAAAGCACGGATCTCCTAGAAGACTGCCCCCTCGTAGCCCCCTAATTGTTGTCCCTTTTTAAACATTTCAATGATGGTCAGCTAGTCAATTTTGATGATCACATTGCTCTCTTCTCGTTGTAGGGAATCCCTCATTGCTTCAAGTATGGCGCTCCCCTCTACCTAGAGAGTTTATCCCCCACCTGTCAATTGTTCCTTATAATGCTTCAGTCCCTTCTTGGTCATTTTTCCAAACACCTCCAAATTCTTCCATTCTTAGGCATGAGATAGAGCAGTAAAGGTATTAATCTAAGGTTATTATTTCCATAACATAATCAGCTAGAGGCCATATATTATGACCCGGTCATATCTTGTAGCTAATGGTGAGTTCTTGAAACCCACTTATATGGTACAATTTGGTTTACCCTTACCCAATTAGTTGCATGACCTCACAAGTCTGACATGACCAATTTCTTTGAATTTCACCACTATATGTTTATGCATATTACAAAAAAAATTGGTTGTCGTCTCCATTCCTCCAAAGGCTTTTCAAGTTGGTGATTCACATAAGTACTCCTTTCGTTGATGTTCTGAGAAGTGAGGCAACAACTTGTCGGGTTTACAACCATCGTGTTAGTATTTCCACCATCCACTGACAACTATTAGCCCTTTTTTATTAACCCTACTTCTGATCCTCCAAATACAATATTATGTGCCAAGAAATGCTAACATATACCACTATAATTTATGCTACTATTACGCTGACTATTTCAAGGACATCCTAGTCCCTATTTTGTGATGGCTCTCATTTTGAGGGGAGATTTTTTTGTTTATGATAAAATCTAATAGGGTGACATAGTATAAATTTGAGTTCATTTGTTTATGTGTTCACATGGAACATGGGATTCTTCCATGCTTAGTCATTAGATAAAGTAGTAAAGCTATTAATCTAATGGTATTATTTCCATTTACATAATTAGCTAGAGGGCATATAATCTGACCCGGTCAGATTTTGTAGCTGGTGGTGAGTTCTTGAAACCCAATTATATGGTACAATTTGGTGGACCCTTACCAACTAGTTGTATGACCTCACAAGTCTGACATTACCAATTTCTTTGAATTTCACCACTATATGTTTATTCATATTACAAAGACATATAGGTTTGCCTTATCCATTCCTCCAAAGGCTTGTCTAAAAGTTGGTGATTCATATAAGTACTCCTCTCGTTGATGTTCTGAGAAATGAGGCAACAACTTGCTGGGTTTACAACCATCGTGTTAGTATTTCCACCAGCCACTGACAACAATAATCATTAGGGTGAGGGTAGCCTATTAAGCTATTGTACACAACAATGGTAGCTTCTATTGTTAGCATCTAAACAAACTTGTGTCTTCTCTCTTGTTGTGCTCGCTTGTTGCGGGCCATGGAGGTAGGAAACAGGAGGACAAAGCATAAATGGCCATAGAGGAGCCTAGGAGGCAACTACAATATAAGCAACCGATAAAGAATCACCTGCCAACAAAGAAAATAACATGCTTTACTCATTGTACGCCATTTTCTCCCCCAAAAATGCACACAAATTGCACAATACTCAATAATACATAGAACAACACGAAATATGCATAAATACTAAACAAAATATCACACAACAGAATATTACAAAATCGAACAATTGCTAACCATTAACAAGTCGTTACTGGTCCATTAGGATCGTTGGCTGATAATGAAGAAATTCTCACGTTACACATTTGTACATAGTGGCATACACATCAAATATGCTTAATATCACACAACATTGCACTTTAAAAATTGAACTATTTGAAACATTCGCCGACTGAGACTAAATCTTTCATGGATATATTTTTCACTAAACAAAGTAAACCTAAATCGTATACAAAACATCAAATAGAAAGTACACCGTTACTGGACTATTGCAAACTCTAGCGGGCAGTAATTGGGCTGCTCATCATACTGCTTATTGGTCAGTTGGTTGGTTGGTTGGTTTGTTTGTTTTAAGAAGAGGGGTGGAGTGGGGTGGGGGTGTCAGTCCCTGTCAAGGTACTGGATCGTTACTTGTATTCACATGATAAGCTTTACTTGACATTGTAGTCTACAGTTTATTTAATGTTGTTTCCATTATGAAGACATTTTGGATTTACCTTCTACCTTTATTGTTGTGTACAATCTGATCACTGACTGTATGTTGTTCACTTACAATTTTTTTAGTATTGCAAATTAAAATTTCATATATAGTTGTGATTGCTGTTTTTCTCTTCAATGTCAAAATTTCACATATTTATCTAATACAAATATTAAATAAAACATCATGATGGTAAAATATCATCTGCTGTGCCAACCCAAATACCCAATGGTTGAACTAGAGAGCCTAGGCCCAAGATAATTATATTTCGAAAAACTTGAGTAAAGTCAACTTAATTGTAAGATTTGTTTCCCAAAATCCCCCCTTCCCCTAAATTCCAAATAACCCCCTCATGTATGGATAATCCCAACCACCCCTCTCAACTATTTGGACAATTCCAAATATTCCCCCAACCGTCAGCCCCGTTAACGGCTGGGTCGGTTTCCTTTTTTTTCACTTTGTCTGTCACCCAACTACGTTAAGTTACTTCTTTATTTGATTTTTTAAATTTTTTTATTACATATTGTAATCATACAATCAAATAAGTAACGACATGTGACTATGCATATATCGATCAAGACTGGTGGACTGGGACCAGACCGACACTCGATCTAGTCTGATTTTGGACATATTTGACTTTTGATATGGTCTTCAGTTCGATATTATTCTAAATCCAATCCTCAGTCCGGTCTGAACCAGTAGAAATCAGTCGGGACCAGATAATATGAAAAAAAACTTCTTATATGTATTAGTTAAATCTAATATTTATAAAGTGTTGTGGGGATGTGTAGTACATTATCAATGACTCTAGAATTTATCAAACAGTATATGAATATTATCTACACATTGATGTCATTATATCAATAAATGTCAATATCATTAGCTATTACACTTATACAATTACTAGTCGCTAAACAAATTTGAATATTGCATTATATTGTGGCAACAAAGAGTGTTGCACATTGAATTGGCTTGTTAATCAATTAGTGTACTGCGTATTAACTATCCTATAATTTAATTTTACAATACTTGTACGTGTTAGTGTTTGTGTGCAAAGAATTTATGAAAATAAGTCTTGAATGTGTTATTTTGTGTTAATATTACATTGGTAACGTTCTCAATAGCCTTAGTTTACTCTCGAGTTGCAAGAATGTAATTGTGCAACTTGGTTTGTGCTACTAACTCAAATGACTTATCCGTTTTTATGTAACTTTGTAACATAGTGCTTTAATATGTTATAATTAAGAATGTATATATATTAGTTCATACACAAATACATAGACCATATATGTCGGTTATCCGGTCAAGTCTCAGTTTGGTTCTGGTTTGCTCTTTTATTTTCCCAGTCCAATCTGAAATTGGACCGCTTCTTATTTGGCCTGATCTTTGGCCCATGATTTTTTTGTTAACCGAGTATCGATCGACCAGACCGATTCTTATATGGTTTAGTCCTCGGTCTATGGTTTTTTGTTAACCCGGTCTCAATCTGATCCAGTCCGGATTTGGACCCATACAACTCTAATGACATGCTACGATTAGCATTGTCGACTTTCTATCCAAATATGTGAACCTGATTGGAGTTTGAAAAAATTAAGAAAAAATCAAATGAGGAAGTAACTACACGAGTTGGGTGATGGGCAACGTAAAGAAAAATGAAAATCAGCCAAGCCGTTAGTTGGTAGCGGGGAATAACTGAAATTATCGGGATAGTTGAGGGAGCTGCTTGGGATTATCTTGACTTGAGGGGGTCATTGGGAATTTGAAAAAAAAAGTGAGGGGGTTTGGAAAAAAAAACTCTTAACAATTCTAAAGAGTCAAGGCTAGAACAGTAACATAAGATAAATTCTTTTCTTCAGTTTTTCAACGATTAGAAGTGCACCGCAACGTCCCAAAGGGGCTGGAGCGTTGGAGAGTCAGCGTATCAGCTTGCGAGCACTCAAATGTTAGACCTTTCATTGAAACTTTTGAGTCATGGGCGTGGGGTCCGCTTATGCCTTGTTTTATGACATATGAAAGAAAAATGTAAGGAAAAAAGACAAGGCCTTGCCTTTTCCTTGCATTGACAAAGACCAAATGATTCCCTGGACATGGATTCTAGACAGCACATGTAGATAAGTCATAACAGGTAACGAGAAGGAATTTTCAAGATATAAGTTTACTTGGCAGAAACGTAAGCGCCATGATGCGTTCTTTTGTTGTCGATCTACCTTCAGTTTCGATTTATCACCTACAATGATGTCCTTTGTTTACTTTATCATATTCGTACATCAACCGGCTTTCAGGCTGTCTTTTAAGGTTGCTTTGGTACTTGGTAGCAGGTTAGAAGTCGCTGCAATTAGCCAAACTTCAGGATGACTTGACAGACTAATTTTCTAGAATGTTGTTGGTGAAAAAAAGTGATGATGTCACTATACACATCAAAGTTGCCGATAAGAAAGAACATGACACAAAAACAGTAGTTGATGATGACAACCAAATGAAAAAACCTTTAATGCAAGAAACAATAATGATAATAGAGGACTTCGTCAGCAGCAACTATTGAGTTTTGTTGTTCACCTTTGCTCTTCCACTTGTCAGTTTTTCCTGATTGACAAACTAGGAGAATTTATGTAAGCTTTTTGTGCTTGAGATAAACTCGGCATAGCTAATAATGCCTGGTAGAAGTGGGTAGGATGGGCTACATGTACAAAAGAAAAAGGAAAAGACTAGAAGCAGACATCTGTCTAATGTTGATCTATAGACAGGAATAAGAACTGAGTAATATAAGAAAAATGTTGATTGAGTGCAGTAGTAGCCTCTCTCAAAAACTTAAACTGGGCAAAGGCACTGAAATTGAATCTGAGCTTCTCACAAACAAAGTATTATTTGGAAGAAGAAGAAACAAGCTGCAATCTCATGTTAAATTATAGGCTTGTTGCACAGCCTGGAACAGCCCGCACTCTTGCTCTGACTTAAAGAATCAGGGGTCACAGCTAAAACGTTGTGCATCCACAACATTGTATAATAATGGGAAAGAAAGGGAAATACATTGTGGTAACAAACTAGCAATGCACTATTAAATCCCTCCAGATGTAGATAAGTGATTGAATTTAGCATATCTTCACTTTTTCTCTACAAGGGCATATCTTTCATTTTTTGGACAGTCACAATTACCCTACATTTGATGGCGTATCGTTTCTGTAACACACTGGAAAATTGCTTCATCTACAATGCTGAATCCCTGATGTCTTTTCTGAAGGAATGTTGAATCATGAATTATTAAGTTCATAGCAATTGTATATGCAATTTGAGTAATCAAACTGTAGGCTTCTGAATTTAGACCTGCATTATCTATAAAGACGGCATGCATGGCCATTGTAGATGGCATTTCTCAGTGCTACTATGTTTTAAGATTCAATTGGTAAGCATGTTAATTTGCTAGCCGCTTGCGGCTTCAAACCCCCTCTGGAGAACTAGAGAGGGTACAATTTGAGTAATTGAACTATAGGCTTCTGAATTTAGACCCGCATTATCTATAATACGGCATACATGGCCACTGTAGATGGCATTTCTTAGTGCTACTATGTTATAAAAATCAATTGGCAAGCACGTTTGGTTTACTAGTCGCTTGTGTTCAAACCCCGACTGGAGCACTAGAGAGGGTACAATTTGAGTAATCAAACTGTAGGCTTCTGAATTTAGACCCACATTATCTGTAATACGGCATACATGCAACTGTAATGGCATTTCCAAGTGCTACTATGTTATAAGATTCAATTGGTAAGCATGTCGGTTTTCTAGCCACAAGTTGCGGATTCAAACTCCCACTACAGCACTAGAGAGTAAAAAACCAACAGAACAGTCTTATTTGAATGTCGGTGATAAGGCTCCAGCCCTCCTTGTACCAAACAGAGTTGTTCAAAGAAAAGATTCTACCAAGAAGTCCGCAATCAAAATCCAAGGTCTCAGTTCTTGGCTGTACTTCCAGAATAATTATAGAAAGCCGGGACGTTCACCTGAGAGTGTATGAATATACCTGAAGTGGTGGCAAGTTAACATCAATAATAAGCTCTTTTTTTGTCATCCAAAATATGGATTTGAAGAGTGCACTTGATAAGGCTACGTTTTTAAAGGCTGCTTATAATCTCATTGATTTTTGTTTTGTATTTCATAATATATATTTCGAAACAATTCAATGGTAAATATAGAGTTTTATAACTGCCATTAACAAGCATATTTTATGATTGTGCTATATAACTTTATTATGAATCATTTTTGGAATACCAGTTATCTGAATAGCATGTTACACCATCCACGACGTTGGACCACGAAAAGAAGTTAAAAACAGCCAAGCGTGAAGACTTAGTATTGGGAAATTCATACATCTAGGTGTAGGCCCTTTCCCCATTAACAAGCATATTTTATGATTGTGCTATATAACTTTATTATGAATCATTTTTGGAATACCAGTTATCTGAATAGCATGTTACACCATCCACGACGTTGGACCACGAAAAGAAGTTAAAAACAGCCAAGCGTGAAGACTTAGTATTGGGAAATTCATACATCTAGGTGTAGGCCCTTTCCCCATAATATTCCCCGGGGAAACCAACAATACCTTTTTGTCAATATTCTGCAAACTGACTTTGATCTGGAGAAAGCATTTACCAGGGTAAGAAATCAGCAATCTTATAGAAAATCGCCAAATTTTGTAAAATGGGAATAGATTGAAAAGATACTGTAAGGGTTAAGCATATACAAAGGAAACAACTTAGGAAGGTCAAAGGAATCTTTTTCAATAGATACAAAAACAATATACTTTATGTGAAAGTCCATCTCAATAATCATCCCTAGACCTCTTCTGTAGACAAGAATATCCGGGTCTACTTGTTTCTTTTACAACCCCTCAGAAATGGGAGGACATAAGTATAAGAAAAGATGACTGTACTACCGATGCAGAAGCATGAATCAGAGAAAATATACATATTATAAGAAGGGTTATATAAGCAAACACCTCACAGACGTCATGAATCAATCACATCTACAGCAAGAGATTTGGCTCGCGGGATGCAGCTTGCTAATCGCATACCTGCATAAAAATTCTTGGCAGTGTAAAACTCTGGGCTGCTATCAGCATTCACCTCACAACTTTGGATCCTTTGGAGTTCCAAACTGGGGCGGCTATGCACATACAAACCATCAAAAGCATTGGTTCTGGTAGGAGTTCCCGATAGCATGCTGTCATGGAAGCAGTGCGAAGAAGACGCGTTGTCCATTATCAAGGACTTGAGCGTCCGAGTGTTTGAATCATAAGTTGGTGTCGAGGGAGAAGATTCAGAAGCTACACTGTCTACTGCGTACTCCTCCCTGTCAACACTTGGAGGTGGTCGTAAAGGCCTCTGTGCTCCCCCTATTTTCCGGATAAGGTAATCTTTAAGTTCCATCTGGTACTCAGCTCTGAGCAATTTGAGCTCTTGTTGGATTTCATTTTGATAATTAGTTAGGCTAGGATGGGGAGTCCGGTGTCCTCTTTCACTTATCTCTAGACACTGCTCACAATCAGTATCACAGCATAGTTGGCCAATGGTCATCCTTGTCGAGGGTTTAGAACTAATTCCGTTTTGTGTCTGAATCTTTGACGACACCACTTCTTTATCGACATCCAGGTCAACAAGACTCTCTCCTGAAGTCCCGTCAGATTGAGTACTGGAAACAACTGGAGCCCCGTCCGTGAGGCACTGTTCAGATCCATCAACTCTATAGGTGACCTCCCCAAACCGGCCATGCATAGAAGCAGCACATCCACGCCTAGGGCAACGTACTTCAGGCAAAGTAGAGGCAACAGGACTGCTGGTCAACGGGTGGAAATTGACAAGAGAACCAGAGGAAGAATGGTCGGATGCACAATCATGGCAAACTGAAGGCGCTGAGCGACCTGGTGTCTCTTCTATGCCAGGCCCTGGTCTCCAGTCCGGCACTATCATAGATATCTCGTTGTCAATCATTTCAGCAATCTGTGTAGCGTCATAATTCGTTATGTCCAACTCTTCAACCATTTCAGTGGCAACGCTCAACGCCGTGTCGTTCTCAACAAAGAATATGAAGTAAATATTCCGTACTTGACCTGCAGAACAATTCATATGAGAAGAGAGCTGACGAAAGGCAACCTATGTTCAAGACATATCCAAGGGGCATGACATAGAAGAAACAAGTAGATGAGAGTCACTGAATTACCATGCTTATCTGAAATCCTTAGCCTTAGATATATGCTGTCGTCTTCCTTCCTCCATCCCTTTATAGTGATATCTACATTTGAAAGATGTTGCTCCTTGGAGCCGTTCTCTACACCATGAGATGTAGACTCAACTGTGTCGAACTCCCATTCATCATCCATATCAGGTTGGAAATCATCCAAGAAACCATTGCCAAGTAAGTGGCCGTTGCTAGTCTGTGGGCTTAGAGACGGCTGCCGTGGTACACTACCAATTTCTCCAAAATCCTCTTCTCCAGAGGTTGGGCAGTAGTCGTCACCCTGGAGAAAAGGGTCCTTGAGCAATTCACTTGCCGGTAACCTTCTGGACACAGTGGCTAAGCATTTCTCAACGAATTCCCTCACTTCAGGATCCTGAACCTTGTACAAGGCGTCAGGCTTCATACCCTGCAGAGAAAAACCCAACGATACCATATCAGGAAGGCCAGTATTGTATGTGAATTTCAACAAGCATCTTATGGGCACGTAGCCATACCGATATGACTTTCTTGTAGATCTGAGCGGGATGGGTGCATTCACTGTATGGGTACTCGAAGGTGACCATTTCTAGGATACACATCCCAAAAGAGTATATATCCACCAATTCATTATACTGCTCTTCATAAACTTCTGGAGCCATGAATTCCGGTGTTCCTATTAGGAACAAACCCAGATTATTCTATAGTATACGAATCAATAAAGTGACAACAATCACGTAAAGGAAAGAGTCGAGTTTTAAACATCAAATAGTTGATTAATTAATTAATTCCGAGAAAAAACCCAAAAGAGTTTTCTTACCGACACAATGGGCAACATGAGATTTGCGGCGGATTGCTGCAAGCCCGAGGTCGCCAATTTTAACCACGCCTTGATTCCCGTTGATGAAGATGTTGTCACACTTCAGATCCCTATGTATGACTGGGGGGTCGTGGCTGTGGAGGTAGAGAAGACCCTTCAAGATCTGCCTGCACCAATGCTTCACCGCCCTTATGCTCACCCGTCTGTGTTTTTGCCTATACCTACAGACAAATTATGTTTCCCCCTGATTAAAGTCAGCAAAATACAATTTCATGGTGGATGAAAATCGTAAGAACCGAAAGTAATTTCTCAGCAAAATCCAATCTTTTGACAAGATCTAGGAAGACCCAAATAAAAACCAACAGAAACTTACTGCCTAAGGGTCCCCGAGGTGAACATCTCAGTGACGAAGTTGATGTTCCTCTTGGAAGTATCGACCCAGGAGCTATAGAACTTCATTATGTTATCGTGCTTAAGGGTCTTGAGTAGGTGGATCTCGCAGTAGAGCCTCTCGAGCTCCTCTGGGCTCTGAAGGAAATCGTGAAGCTTGACCTGGTTCCACGCGACCTCAATCCCCTCATACTCATCGAACGCCCTGTAACTGCACGGATCCAGGATAGATGCAATGAGGGAGAAGAATCCGACAAGAGATCCACCTGCCAATCGAGGCGGGCAAAAGAAGAGAGAGAGGACGAAAGCCCAAGCAACCAACAGAAAGGTAGAACGCAACGAAAAGGAGAAGGCCGTAGAAACCGTACACTGTCTTGGAAGCTCCTTTGCCGAGGATCTCACTGTACTGCAAAAGCATCAGCAAAAAAAAAGGAATTAGCCCAGCTGAGAACTAATACCAAGGATAAAAGTTACGTTCTAAAATTACAAACTTAATGCCTGGAAGACAGTGGGAAAAATCAAAGTTTGTGGAAAAGGATCCCCTTTTTTTGATGTGGTTGCCAGAATATGGATGGGAGAGGAGGTGTACCCTTCCATATCTACCGGTTGGATCGACTTCTACATACTCTGGATAATCTGGGTCCTTGGCCTGTTCGCCCATCATGTCCCTTCTGCTTCCCCTTCCGGCAGATTGTTTGCAGAGAGAAGAAAGTAACAGCCTGTATCAGCAGCCTATCTCCTGTTCTACGCCGTTGTTGCCACCCCCAGCAAACGGCTGACGGGAAGAGAAGAATCAAGACATGGGAAAGAGAGAAATGGATAGGAGAGGGTAGACGAACAACTCCAGAAGAAAACAATGGAGCAAGGAAAGAAGAGGGGGGCGGAAGTATCTGCAAGTGTTTAAAGCAGCACAACGGTTGGGTGTGGGTGTGGGGGTGGGGAAGTGACTGATTTCAGCAAGGGCTGGATGAGATGGGAGATGAAGACGAGGGACAGCCGTATGGTACTATCAACTATGCAAGCAGAGGAAGGGACACGGAGGACGACGAGACCCTCCAACTCTCAGATGCCAAGGGCCATAGAAACAGCAAAGCTCAATCAGAGGGGAGGACTGGACGCCCTCCCTTCTCACACACCCCTACCAACAAGACAAAAAACGACAAGTCTGTTTTCCCTTTGTTTTTTATCCCTTCCGTCCGTCGCCCTTCCTAAACTATCCCGAGTTCCCAATTTCCAATTTCCCAACCAACCGGCGGTGCTCTCAACAAATATTTGGATGGCTACTGTTCCCCAAGTTGCAAAGCTGCATGTTCAGTAGTTTAGTCCAGGTTTCGCAGGTTAAAAGCCGAAACGCAAATAAAAAGTATTTCCAATTCCAACGTAGATGCATTTCTTATTCGGTGTCTATATACACAATGTTATTACTACTAGTGAGTAATTACTAATAATAACATCTTATTTTTCAAATATACTAGTCACGGGGAAGATATCCTGACGGATGGAAAGGGCTAGGATTCTTTTACTAAATCTCCACCCTCTTTTGCTGCCTAATTTGAACTTTAAAGGTATCGCCATAAAAATCAAGCAAAAAAATTGACACATAAATTTCCAATGGCTAGGTTCACAAGATATGCATGTGATGTGTGGCTTTTGGAATGGGGTTTAAAATCGTGGCTGGCCTTGATGCGACCGGAAGGTTGGCGGGTGGTTAATTTAGGTGAGGAAATCAAAGGTTGTGAGTCCATGTGCTGCTGTTCCTTTCCCCAACAGCTTTGCTACATTTGTATATACATTGAAGGGGTCTTACTAGGAACCTACTACACCTAACATGGCCCAATCAAGAGCGACGAGCGAAATTTTATGTCAAATCAGTCATAGCTAATTGCAAAAATTGTCCTAATGGTAACTGTTTGAAAGCGCTTTACATCACGTGGGGCGCTGATTTGTGTACGGCTATCTTGTTACCTTCCTCCCTTGAAGTGTGCACGAATTGCCATTTTATTTGGTACGCTAGTTTTGTCCGTCTGAGTTGTTCCGTTTTATCTTTTCGTTTTGTCCTTCTTGGATGGGTATGTAGAGTTGGATATTTTAGTTGAAGTTGAAGCAAGCTGAAATTGGGGTGAAGTTTTTCGGGTTGAAAATAGAATATAGTGTTCAAGGGTGTATGTGTTTTCACCACATGAGAATCTTAGTAGTAGCATTGGGTGTGTTAACCAAGTTTCCATAAATTTTGTTGCATTGAGTGTGTTCATCAAGTTTCCATATGTGACACGTTAACAACTTACTATGTTCTCTTTCTTTTTCTTTTTTTTGTAACCATAGAGATAATTTATTAAGCCCGCTCTCTAGTGCAGGATAAAAGAGAATCCAAGTCTACATTACTCCTCAAATTGAGCCATGAAGGGGCATTAATTGAAAAGCTAAAGTTATGAGAAGAAGACGAGCTTGTTTTGTCAGAGTGTCGGTAATGCTATTGAGGTTCCTTGGGATATATGCTATCTGTGCAGCATTGCACTTGCTCAACAAGTGCTTTATTTTTGCACTGTAAGGATGGAACTTTCCATTACCGACATTGGTGGAGTTGGCTAGGTCGACCGCTTGCTTAGAGTCAGAGAGAAGGAGGAAGTTCCTCCAGTTATGCGAGTTGCACCTCCAGACCGTGGATGAACGCTTGGATTTCTGCCTCAAGGGCGCAGGTGCTTCGACGACGGATGCCATCTCCATAACAACAGGTTCCCTAGTTGTCGACGACATGGACACCAATGCCATTGTCCACTATTGGGGTAGCAAAGGATGTGTCAACTAAGGTATAGTGGTTGAAGACTAGTACAGACTCCACATTGAAGGAGACTGTACTAGGAGTGACAGTGGATTTGCAGTGAAGCTTGCAATTAGCCTATATTGATCACGCCCGGGTAGAGATGAATTCAGATTTTACTAACGGAGGTTTTAGAATGCCTTTGTGGACTTGTTCGTTTCTGCACAGCCATAGAAACCAACAAGCGACTTGGAGGATAGGCGGTGCCACGTTGAAATCGGGTGGCACCTTACAGACATTGGAGATCCAGTCATCTTCATTGAGTGTGAAGAAATCATTGCCCATATTCAAAAGAGTCCATACGGGTTTACTGGAACTACAATCGTGTAGGTTGTGAATGACGGTCTCATGTGCATTATTGCAGCGGGGGCAGATAGTACTGATATCTATGTGTCGACGGTGCTTCTCTGCATTGGTGAGGAGAGCCTTGTGTTGGAGCAGCCAAAGGAAAACCTTTACTTTGGCTGGGATATCTTTCCATTTTCCAGGAAGGGATCATTCCTTATGCCGACGAAGCCACCTGTAAGCAGACATGGATGTAAGAACACCAGACTGCTCCATCGACCATCCCCAAGTATCATGACCACTGTTAGCGGAAGGGACGGGAGTTGAGAGTATGTAGCTCCAAGTAGAGCGAGATAAGTAGTGATGGATAAAGTCCCAGTCCCACTGTTACAACCCCAAATTTTGGGTTCATTTGTTGAGAAATTTAATTTCTCATATTAAAGATAAATGAACAAATAATGGATGAATGCATTATTTTCGTTTAAAATAGCCTTGTTGATTTATTTGTGGGCTTTATTGGCTATTGGGCCCAATAACAAGGAAACTCAATTAATGAATTCATAATTAAGAATTGGAGAAAAGAAATATGTGGAAACCTCTAGAAGGCAAATCCAAAGAGGATTTCGTGCCTCTTAGATTCCTTGGGTTCCAAGGAGTCCAAAGTTGCAAAGAAAAGGCAATAAGAAAAGAAAATATCAATAAGTATTTCCTTATTAATAAAGAAATTGAAAACATTGATGAAATGTGGAAAATATGTGAAAAGAGGTATATTTGAGTAATCCTTAGTGGAATTTTGTATTCCAAGGATTCCTAATAATAAAAGGAATGCCAATGAGGAAAATAAAAGAGAAATAAAGAGAAATCCTCAAGAAGGGATATTTTAATAAGAAATAAACAAAATAATGAGAAATAATGCATTTAGATGCATCTAGAAGAATAATAAGTATCCTTATGAAGGAATTTCGAGATCTTAGAATTTCTTGGGGTCCAAGGAGTCCCAATGAAGAAAGAGGAAAGAGAAAATACCAAAAATACAAATAAGAAGATAACATGATACTTAATTAATGAATTTCATGATAGTGTTGAAGAAAGGGGTATTTTCTACAAAAAGAAATGTGATTTCGTGGTTAATAAGATTAAAAGCCAAGAATAAAGAGAAAGTGAAAAAGGATTTTCGAATTCCTAATGTCTAATGAATAAAGAAGATTAAAAAAATACAAGAGAGAGAAGGAAACTAGCTTTTCCGTGAAGGAATCACATTCCTTTTAGAAAGGGACTTGTTTCCCTTTGTCTAAACATCTTGGGGGTGGGATACTCTCCCTATATAAAGGGGTGGAGCCTCTGGGGTGAGTTCCCACGTTTTCCTTATCTTCTTATTCTTCTTCTTCGCTATAAACCCTAGGTCAGGGAAGAGCCGCAATCCTTAGAGCAAGGAGGAGCCATAGACGAGTGTAGGAAGAAGGCACAAGGCTACCCCGAAGATCTGGGGTGTTGGTTTCCCTTCCCTTTGCACCCAACCCCGCTCAAAGCTTGTGGAAGACCTACAAGGTCTGCCGCTTGGGACGCCACTGCTGGCCCAGCTCCAGCCACCTCGGCCACAGCTGCGTGGCGCCCAAGGTGTGGCGGGGCACGACAGAGCTAGTCCGTTGAGGGGCAGTTGATGTTGGACCTTGGGAGGGAGGGCAAAGCTCCCTGCAACTCGACCTACAACTCGACCATGGACGCATCCCTTCCCAGCCCAGGTCAGCCGTGCTGGCCGTTGGCTGTTTGGTGCCCCAAGGAGATGGAGGATGACGCAACTAAGGAAGAAGGTCGACGGCGGCCATCGAGCCCAGGGAGGAGGAGAAGAGGCTGTGCCCGCGCGGCTAGGGCGGAGCAGCAGCGTATGCGCGAGGTAGAAGAAAGGAAACTGCGCGCTGGACAATTCTGCCCTCCGTGGGCTGAATAAGCATCGACTTAAGCAAGGGGCAATCACGTCTTTTCGTTATATTTCCCAAACAAACCAACGTTGCATGGGTGATGACGTGGCGATCTGCTACTGGTCTAGAAAGGTAAATATTTGCTAAATTCATATTTTCTAATTGGTAGCTCCGATGAGAACATGTTATACATGAAAATTGATCAGAAAATTGAGGGGAATCTAAATAATATATAATTGAGGCCTAATTCCCTATGCAATTCTAAAATTATATAGGGATACTATCTTTTATAGTTTCAACAATGAAAAATCCTAACCTTTGATGATTAATGAGTTAGAAAGGGTTAAATGAGTATATAAAGTTGATATTAGCCTGTTAATGATAAAAAGGATCATTAATATTGGAAAAGGATGAATTTGCATGTAATTAGTTTAATGTCGAGTTTCATGTGCATGAATAATACTTTAATGAGCCATGAAACCCTAATGTTGGTAAACTCGACTCTTAATGGCTTTAATTGACTAATTTCATGATTAAGGTTGGAATATGCTATTTTGAGCATTAAAGTCACTAATTTGTGGAAAGATAACCTTAATATAGAAATTAGGGTTTTTGATTGAATCAAGGTAGAATTAATACTAAATAGAGTTCATATGGGAATTAGACCATCATGAATTATGAGTTGTTAATCTGAAAGAAACTAAAGGTGATAATTGAGTCTAATGACCTTGAAATAGATTAAAAGGATAAAGAAGGTAGTTTTGGTATAAAAGAGAAATAATCAACTATAATTGGGCTTATGGTGTTGAAATTAGGGTTTATGAACTAAGAGAGCATTTAATATGATAAAAGCGTTATGGAGGCAAAAACCCTACTAATGTGGTTTAGAAAACCTAAGGTGGAATCCAAGTCTAGCTTTAGAATGTTCTAGATAAATTATAACACTTGGATGTCATGCATTAATTTCAGGATACTTGTTGATTGCTTGTTGCTTGTTCTTTATCATTATTTCTTGGACAGCAAGTTGCTCTGGATCGGGTATGTGGTTAATTATGAATAACTGCCTTAGTTTCCCGATGATTTTTCGGATGGTTAATCGCATTGAATGCAAATTATCTGTTGGATGTTCATACTTGCAAATTATAAAGTCACTATGATTATCACATTTTAATAGAAGTATGGATTCTCGCACCTACATGCCACCCTGATGGATGATGCCAAAGGTTAGGCCCAGATGGGTAGACCAATGGACACCTTGAGTGGTGACCCCAGGCACCAAGAAGGTGGCCTATGATATTGCATGACTAGTGGGCACCATGAGTGGTGACCCCCAGGCACCAAGCTCGGGATTGAGAAGGTGGCCATAAGTCATTGGCAAAGGGCACCCTAAGGTGGGTATGCCAGGGATAGGGCAAAAGCGGTGGAGAATGTCATACTGAAAAGTGTAAATTGGCTTGTTAATTAATTTGATTGTGACTATTAAATTGTTAGCCATATGTGCAAACTTTTGGTTGTCTCCACATACCAGTATATTTCGATATACTGACTGACGTTTTATTTGTCAAAGTTTTAGGTACAAATGAAAAGAACAAATAGTAAAGTGGCATATGTGGAATTAAATGAGAAGTAACGTACACAGGAGGATTAGTTAGAGTAACATCTTCATGTATAGAAGTTTAGAACTCCCAGTTTTTCCAAGGTAAGAAAAGTTTTATTTTATACCAGATTTCAGTTTAGTTGGTAAAGTTTATTAATTATTACCGATTATTTGTCGAACCTTTGATCCTGTTAATTAGATAACGGCTCTGACCTTCGGGTCTCCCTTAATTGGGGGTTACTGGGAGGCGGGGTCGTTACAATTGGTATCAGAGCATAGGTTCCTCATCTAATCTTTAATAATTATTAAATTTTACAAATCCCATAGAACCCAAGGGAGTTATTAGAGGATTATCCAAAAGACAGAGGTGTCTAGAAAAGGATCACGACCGGGGGCTGGAAATATTTTCCTCCGCACCGCTAGTCGGAATACGAGGACTCCCGGATCCGTTTGACTGCCTGGCCAAAGTCTTAGGGTATGAATCGAAATAAGATACCTTTAGGACTCTCTCATCTTGTTCATCCCTTCTCAACTCAAATTCTATTAAGGACCTTAAGGATTAGGGTTTTCTCTCTTTCCCTCACCCTCTTGAGGTATGGGTAAGGTTGATAAGGATTAAGGGATCCTCCATCAAATTAATAAAAAGCATGTAAATAAGATGTCATGGACATAAGCTTAATAGAGTAAGCGTAAAGGAATAGATACATGCTTAGGTCGTATGACATGAGTTGTCATTGCCCTCAGGAGAGATCTAAGGATAGACCTCCTTTGTCACACCCCGATCTCACACTAACCACTAATCACGAGATTAGGGCGTGACAGAGGGATTATCACATAAACAAATCACTGAGAACTTTTTCCTTTTGAAAACCTCGTAATGATATCCGGATTATTGCTGTAAACTAAAACATAATAAACTATTGCGGAAGCATTTCAATTAACCTGGCTAGAGTACGTAAACAGAGTTTACAACATGTAACATTGTTTAACAGAAAGTAAACATAACAGTTAATTTACATCTTTTACACATTCACCATACATACTCTCTCTCACCCACACCATGTCCCAAGGATCGAGGGGAAAGGATTAAGAGACCACTATCTAACTAACTATATATACCTTCTACTGACTAGGGTGGTAAGATCCTTCAGATTCCTGGAACTGTCGCTGACCTGAAAATGTTTGAGTAGAGGAGTGAGCCTACTCGCTCAGTGAATAGTTTTTCATTTAACTATCACTAAAAAACTCGTTAAGTTTATTATTCAGATTAATATACAAGAAATACTACACTGAGCAGTTCTAAAACAATATAATTGAAATAACAAAGAATGTAAATATTGCATCCAAAGAATAACTACTAGAAGACTATGCTCTAGTCTTCCTTAACTCTTTCATTTATAAGGAACTCTGTGAACCTATATGATCATATTTTAGCTTATGCCCTGATCTATGCAGTGTACTCTGCATAGAGACTCGCAGTGCACTACGGCCACACCATACAAGACTTAGCGACACACCCGGGAAATGCTAAGTCTGACTTCCATCCCTATTCTGCTACAGGACCACAGGCTCTCCGGCCTCAATGCACTAACTCCGAGTGCTCTAGACTCCTCCTCTAACCTGAGTACACAGGCGGAGAGTCTCACTGGGTTACCACCGTGACTCCGCACAGATTAATGTTGAATAACCCCTATTTTATCCAGTGCCACCGTGACTCCGCACGGATTATTGTTAGACACTGCCTCTCTGTCTTCGTGCCACCGTGACTCCGCACGGTTATTGTTGAAACACGAGTTTCACCCCTAAGAAGCAGACCTCTCAAAGGGGTTCTACGGTGTTCAGGGCACCTAAGTCTAACATTAACATTATAGGTACATTTTAAACAGAAATCATAACTCATTT
This sequence comes from Alisma plantago-aquatica, assembly GCA_963693085.1. NCBI lineage: Eukaryota > Viridiplantae > Streptophyta > Magnoliopsida > Alismatales > Alismataceae > Alisma > Alisma plantago-aquatica. The sequence goes on along the minus strand of OY856414.1, from coordinate 503,047,823 downwards.
AACATTTCTTACAAGGCTCACACGGCCTGCCATATCATATCATAAGAAACATCATAACTCATGTAATCAACATATATCATGTATGCCCAACAAGTATTCTCATTCTAACATTTCATACATATATGCATGATCTCAGTAACATCCCTTTCTAGGGCATGTCATATCTCATCACCTGTAATTCACGAGATATGTATTGTGAAAATAGGAAACCATGTAGTATATATATACCAACTCAAAGAGAATAAGCATGTAAAGTTAAATGCACAAGAAACATATAATTCAACAGTTAAGCATCACCACATCTCATATTGAGAATTTTTATATCAAAATACTTGATTCATTGTACACCCTATCCTTAGGGTTTCAGTTACCTCATTCACTTATCACATGGCAACACCCTATCCTTATATCATGCATCTGCTAATTTACTAAAATCTATACTGTCTGACTTTATACCCAACCCGTACCATTTTCAGGCGTGTATTTCTAATTTCAACGTTCACACTGAACAATATAGGTTCCGATGAACCATATAAATTCATTAATTCAATCCACACTGATCAGAGGCTAAACTAAATCATATAACGACATAAGGAAGCAGTTTATGAAATAAAATTCGAGTAACACCAAATACTGTCCAAAAGCCAAGTATCAGCGAAAAATGCACAGTTTACCGAAAAATTCCAACTAAGGAGTTAAATGATGATAACTAAATGAACTCCTACTCACAGCGATTTGGGATGTCCGGATTCGTCCGGAAACGCGTCCAGAGGGTTGTCTTCAACCTTGGATTTGCCCAATTTGGACCTGTTACAACCAAACAGTAACTTCCACACACGTTCAGGTTGAAGGTGAACTCGGTTAATAGCTGAATCGAGGACTAGGGTTGCGGATTTGTACCTAGGCCTCAAGGCCGGGGTCAAAGCTATCTTTCCTTGGTGTCTCATGCACCCAATTGCTACTGGTTTAGAACCTGCTGAAATCAAGCAACAATTTCCCCCACATACAGGTTGAAGGTAGTCCGGCTAGGATGCTAGATCGAAGCCAAGGCTTCGAATTTCTACTCCCATCTCGTGGCCGAGCTCGAGGCGATCGTTTCTGGAATGTTGGCTGCGCCCAGGAGGGCTCCCAGCCACTGGCCCTAGCTCCGGCCATTGCTGCGGCTGCTGCTCTATGCAGTAGGTCGGACGCCCAAGTTAGCTGAGGTGTCGCGCGTGCACCTAGGGCGAGGAAGACGGAAGAGGAAGGGTGGGTGGAGGTAAGTCACCGGTTGAATCACCCTAATTCGTTGCTACGGCTGCCGTGTAGCAGCTTCTTGCTGGGGCGCCGCCCAGTAGATCGGTGGCTAAAGGGCGCCTCTAGGGCATGGAGGACGAGGAAGAAGAGAAGGAGAGGAGTGGGCGGAGGTAGGCGCAGCTACGCAATGCCATGGGCGCTCAAAATCGCCCCATAGATTCCCCCCCTTGCCGCGGATGATCGGGCGTTAGGCGCCGCTCAACCTGACGAAGACGAAGTCCTGTTTTATCGGGATAGAAGTAAAGGAAAAGAGGGGTAGCCGACCCTCTTAAAGGGGTGAAAAACAAAATTGGAGAAATTGCATCTCAAGTCCAATATTCTCAAAAATGCCATAACTATGGCCTCGGGGGTCCGATTTAGATGATTTCTTTTGCATCATTTCAAGCACGAACTCCTCTACCTACTCAAGGCATGAAATCATACTGATTACACTGTTTCACTGGATCAAAGCTCAAATTGCATCTGTGCTTACTTGATTCAACTTAATGAACTTTATAATCAACATTGATATCATCATTAATTACCTCATATGAGTAAATCTCAACTATTGATTCATGACTTAGCTTATCTTAATCAACCATGCTCTTTAATAATATACTCAACACTAATCAAGGTGTTTCATGTTAATTGAGGTATTTACTGGCTAACCTCAACGTGGGTCATAACAATCTCCCTCCCTTATAAGAATTTTGTCCCGAAATTCCTAAAAGAGAAAAGGAAATTGGTTACGCATCTCTGACTCAAGCTCCCACGTGGCTTTTCTAAGTTATGATTCATCGACAGAACTTTTACTTAACGGTATCTCGCGATTCTTGAGCTTCTTGATCCTCCGATCGACTATCTGTACAAGTCCCTCAACATAGGACACATCTTTCCTGAGTTGTGCAGGTCTTGGGTCCACTATCTTCTCTGTACTAGGGTAACATTTCTTCAACAGCGATTCATGAAACACATCATGTAAATTAGCCAACTCGGATGGCAAATCCAACTTGTAGGCTACAAGTCCAATCCTTTCAATGACAGAATATGGGCCCATGAACCTAGGAGTCAGTTTGCCTCTCTTACCAAACCTCAACACTCATTTCCATGGTGAAACCTTCAGATACACTTCATCACCAATCTGTATCTCAAGAGGTCAACACCTCTTCTCAGCATAACTCTTCTGTCTTTCCTGTGCAGCTTTTAACTGCTTTCTAATCACTACAATCTTCTCGGTAGTCAAATCCACTAATTCTGGTCCAAGAATATGTTTATCACCCACCTCGTACCAATCATACGAGTGATCTACATTTTCTACCATACAGAGCTTCGTACGGGGCTATACCAAGACTGGAATGGTGACTATTGTTGTATGAAAACTCTATAAGGCTTAAGTGTTCTTCCCAACTTCCACTGAAATGCAAAACACATACTCTCAGCGTGTCCTCAAGAGTCTGAATGGTCCTTTCTGACTGACCATCCGTCTGTGGGTGAAATGTTGTACTGAATCTCAACTTTGTGCCCAAGGCACGATGCAACTGATTCAAAAATCTAGATGTGAACTTAGGATCTCTATCAGATATAATTGAAACTGGGATACCATACAATCTGACTATTTCATCCATGTATATCTTAGCCAACTTCAAGACAACAAAGGTTGACTTAATATGAAGAAAGTGAGCAGACTAAATTAATCTATCCACAATCATTCATATAGAGTTACAACCTCTAGGTGTCATGGGAAACCCTATCACAAAATCCATTGTGATATGTTCCCACTTCCACTCAGGTATAGGAAGAGATTGCAAGGTACCTGTAGGTTTCTGGTGCTCACCCTTAACCTGCTGATACACACTGCACCTAGTCACATACTCAGCTACATCCTTTGTCATATCAGGTCACCAGTACAACTCCTTGAGATTCATGTACATCTTAGTGTTACCTGGATACATGACATACATCGATGCATGTGCTTCCTCAAGAATCTATTCTTCCAAATTATTATCTCGAGGTACATGCAACCTGTCATGCTAATACAACAATCCATCAACTGAAAACCTAAACTCTGGTCTTTTCCCCCTGACATGTCATGCATGATCTGTTGCAACTTACTATCACCCTACTGTAGTTCCTTAATCTGATCATAAAAAGTAGGCTTGACTTGCATCTATGCAATCAAACCACTATGTTATGTCACCCTTAAGTCTAAGTTCAACTTTCACATTTCTACTAGCATGTCTCTCTCAAAACATGCCATAGAGAATGCATCAGTTGTTGAACTTAACTTCCTGTTGAGGGCATCAGCTACTACATTCACCTTTCCAGAATGATAATCTATCATTATATCATAATCCTTAATCGATTCTAATCATCTCCGTTGTCTAAGATTCAGATCCTTCTGGGTAAAGATATATTTCAAGCTCTTATTATCTATAAACACCTGGCACACCTCACCATAAAGATTGTAACGTCATGTCTTATGAGCATGAACTACAACAACTAATTCCAGATCATGTGACGAGTAATACTCCTCATTCTATGCTACTTACTTCTTATTACTACTGTAAGAATTTATTTCAAAATTATATCTTACTCTTATCTCCGAGTCATTTTCATATTGTGTATCTACCTTCCAGATTAGCTAACTTTAAACCCTGGATTTTATTAGTGCTAGGTTACCTTTCATAGTGCAAATCGTATGATCTTGTTTTATAAAGATACTAGTATTCAAGGTCAAATCACTAGTGGCATCCCTTGAACTACTTCAACTCTAAACATTCTAGGGTTTGGTTCTTATCAGTAACATAGCATTATTATGGTGTGACTTTGCTTCCTTAGTTTGAAATCAAACTTTAGATCTCATAAGTTCATCCATCTACTTGTAATGGATACAACAGATATGAATAATCATCAATGAACTATAGATATATAACATAAATGTAACATCAGCCAAGTTCTCTAGCATAACTTATTAACACAAATGCTACAAATAAACATGATACTTGTTACCCAAGCATCACACATGGCTCACAAGGCCATTCATATCTTGTCACCTCTCACTAGGAAACAACTTATTCACATGGCTCACAAGGCCATTCACATCTTGTCACCTCTCACTAGGCAACAACTTATTCACATGGCTCATAAAATCCGTACACATTATTACTTTTATTAAGCAACAACAACATCAACACACAAAAAGCCAATCAACATTTATTATATAAATGTCACAACCCAAACTTGGCTATATTCATCATCTCATCATACCTGCATGGTTATTAGGCATGATAACAGTCATACAAGATATTCATCACATCATGTGATACAATAGTAACACCATCATTCCCTAATCAGGAATTAGGGTTCACTATCAAACAGGGCTTATCATTCCCTTTTCCCCAAATTAGGGTTAGGGTTCCCCGTTTCTCATTAATTCAGACCCTCTTGAGTTAACCAACTTTATCTTGTATTAAGGTATTTCCCCTCTTAATGAATTCCATCACAGAATACTCACCCTTAGCATATAATGCATAGGCCACACATTAGAATTGTCCAGCTATCTCACATGATATGGACTTATCTTAGTTTAAGGCAGAACTTTATTATAAGGTTGCCTATAAACAATCACAATGATACACCCTCAACTAGGGTTTCACAAGGATACACCCTCAACCAGGGTTCACAATGATACACCCTCCACTAGGGTTTCACAAGGATACACCCTCAACCAGGGTTTATAAGGATACACCCTCAACTAGGGTTTACTAATCATGTATTGGATCCATGCATTTGTTATGCATTATTGATTAGTACCATTAAGGGTATCTCTCACCTAATCATTAAATTTAATTTGAACCTTATTGTTTTCCTTTATTTCTAATTAAGGATTGCTCATATGAGGTCCCAATGTTGGGTCTCCGATATCAGTTCCAACTAATTCTTAGTTGTTCTAATCTTTCTCTTATATCTCAACATCTTAGTGTATATACATTTTTCACCATGATTCGGGTCTAAATTATCCAGAATCTACTTTTATTATATTATTAATAGGAGTCATTAGATCTCAGTAACGCATCCTTCCAGCCGGACCAGGCCGAACCTATAGTCTTGAAGCCAAGAGCTACTCAGGATTAACCAACTCCTATTAATCTCAAACATGTGGAAAGAATATCCACTTAGGGCAAACTCATTTAAACATAACTTCTGGTATACTTAATACAAAGAATATAAACAATAAATAAATCACTTCATGACACACAACAATATAAAAGAATCATATTTATTCTATAAACTGAAAATATAAATCCATACATATAAGAGCATTTCTAATGATTTACAATCAAATAAGCAATATAAAGCAAGAGTTGCATCACATCCTATGTTTAATCTCTTACTCCTACATAAATTTCCGGTTTCTTAACCCTATGATTTCTAGGGTTTCTCTCTAGCATATCCTTCCTCTACATACCTGGCCAGGGCATCCAGAGAAGAATAGACAGAGTAGCTTGATACTGGTCAATCTAAGTACTTAGATACCTGGCCAGGGTACCTAAATACTCAGACTTTCCAGAGCTAAAGACACATCACTTCTTATTTTCCTCACTTATAACTTTATCTTTTGATCCTAATGATCCCTGATGACTCAGCCTAAGCTCTCTACTTGGTTCTCGTGACCACATCCTCTTCCTGCCATCTGCAATAGTATAACAGAACACTTCCTGTTAGAAAATTGCAGTTAGAAGGAAGACACTTAAGTCCTAATCCTATTGGTCTCTTATCGTCCCCTGACCTTGACTTAGAGTATTCATATACTCAACCTATGCTCTGATACCAAGATGTCACACCCCGATCTCACACTAACCACTAATCACGAGATTAGGGCGCGACGGAGGGATTATCACATAAACAAATCACTGAGAACTTTTTCCTTTTGAAAACCTCGTAATGATATCCGGATTATTTCTGTAAACTAAAACATAATAAACTATTGCGGAAGCATTTCAATTAACCTGGCTAGAGTACGTAAACAGAGTTTACAACATGTAACATTGTTTAACAGAAAGTAAACATAACAGTTAATTTACATCTTTTACACATTCGCCATACATACTCTCTCTCACCCACACCATGTCCCAAGGATCGAGGGGAAAGGATTAAGAGACCACTATCTAACTAACTACATATACCTTCTACTGACTAGGGTGGTAAGATCCTTCAGATTCCTGGAACTGTCGCTGACCTGAAAATGTTTGAGTAGAGGAGTGAGCCTACTCGCTCAGTGAATAGTTTTTCATTTAACTATCACTAAACAACTCGTTAAGTTTATTATTCAGATTAATATACAAGAAATACTACACTGAGCAGTTCTAAAACAATATAATTGAAATAACAAAGAATGTAAATATTGCATCCAAAGAATAACTACTAGAAGACTATGCTCTAGTCTTCCTTAACTCTTTCATTTATAAGGAACTCTGTGAACCTATATGATCATATTTTAGCTTATGCCCTGATCTATGCAGTGTACTCTGCATAGAGACTCGCAGTGCACTACGGCCACACCATACAAGACTTAGCGACACACCCGGGAAATGCTAAGTCTGACTTCCATCCCTATTCTGCTACAGGACCACAGGCTCTCCGGCCTCAATGCACTAACTCCGAGTGCTCTAGACTCCTCCTCTAACCTGAGTACACAGGCGGAGAGTCTCACTGGGTTACCACCGTGACTCCGCACAGATTAATGTTGAATAACCCCTATTTTCTCCAGTGCCACCGTGACTCCGCACGGATTATTGTTAGACACTGCCTCTCTGTCCTCGTGCCACCGTGACTCCACACGGTTATTGTTGCAACACGAGTTTCACCCCTAAGAAGCAGACCTCTCAAAGGGGTTCTACGGTGTTCAGGGCACCTAAGTCTAACATTAACATTATAGGTACATTTTAAACAGAAATCATAACTCATTTAACATTTCTTACAAGGCTCACACAGCCTGCCATATCATATCATAAGAAACATCATAACTCATGTATTCAACATATATCATGTCTACCCAACAAGTATTCTCATTCTAACATTTCATACATATATGCATGATCTCAGTAACATCCCTTTCTAGGGCATGTCATATCTCATCACCTGCAATTCACGAGATATGTATTGTGAAAATAGGAAACCCTGTAGTATATATATACCAACTCAAAGAGAATAAGCATGTAAAGTTAAATGCACAAGAAACATATAATTCAACAGTTAAGCATCACCACATCTCATATTGAGAATTTTGATATCAAAATACTTGATTCATTGTACACCCTATCCTTAGGGTTTCAGTTACCTCATTCACTTATCACATGGCAACATCCTATCCTTATATCATGCATCTGCTAATTTACTAAAATCTATACTGTCTGACTTTATACCCAACCCGTACCATTTTCAGGCGTGTATTTCTAATTTCAACGTTCACACTGAACAATATAGGTTCCGATGAACCATATAAATTCATTAATTCAATCCACACTGATCAGATGCTAAACTAAATCATATAACGGCATAAGGAAGCAATTTATGAAATAAAATTCGAGTAACACCAAATACTGTCCAAAAGACAAGTATCAGCGAAAAATGCACAGTTTACCGAAAAATTCCAACTAAGGAGTTAAATGATGATAACTAAATGAACTCCTACTCACAATGATTTGGGATGTCCGGATTCGTCCGGAAACGCGTCCAGAGGGTTGTCTTCAACCTTGGATTTGCCCAATTTGGACCTGTTACAACCAAACAGTAACTTCCACACACGTTCAGGTTGAAGGTGAAGTCGGTTAATAGCTGAATCGAGGACTAGGGTTGCGGATTTGTACCTAGGCCTCAAGGCTGGGGTCAAAGCTATCTTTCCTTGGTGTCTCATGTGCCCAATTGCTACTGATTTAGAACCTGTTGAAATCAAGCAACAATTTCCCCCACATACAGGTTGAAGGTAGTCCGGCTAGGATGCTAGATCGAAGCCAAGGCTTCGAATTTCTACTCCCATCTCGTGGCCGAGCTCGAGGCGATCGTTTCTGGAATGTTGGTTGTGCCCAGGAGGGCTCCCAGCCATTGGACCTAGCTCCGGCCATTGTTGCGGCTGCTGCTCTGTGCAGTAGGTCGGACGCCCAAGTTAGCTGAGGTGTCGCGCGTGCACCTAGGGCGAGGAAGACGGAAGAGGAAGGGTGGGCGGAGGTAAGTCGCCGGTTGAATCACCCTAATTCGTTGCTACGGCTGCCGTGTAGCAGCTTCTTGCTGGGGCGCCGCCCAGTAGATCGGTGGCTAAAGGGCGCCTCTAGGGCATGGAGGACGAGGAAGAAGAGAAGGAGAGGAGTGGGCGGAGGTAGGCGCAGCTACGCAATGCCATGGGCGCTCAAAATCGCCCCATAGATCCCCCCCTTCCGCGGATGATCGGGCGTTAGGCACCGCTCAACCTGACGAAGACGAAGTCTTGTTTTATCGGGATAGAAGTAAAGGAAAAGAGGGGTAGCCGACACTCTTAAAGGGGTGAAAAACAAAATTGGAGAAATTGCATCTCAAGTCCAATATTCTCAAAAATGCCATAACTATGGCCTCGGGGGTCCGATTTAGATGATTTCTTTTGCATCATTTCAAGCACGAACTCCTCTACCTACTCAAGGCATGAAATCATACTGATTACACTATTTCACTGGATCAAATCTCAAATTGCATCTGTGCTTACTTGATTCAACTTAATGAACTTTATAATCAACATTGATATCATCATTAATTACCTCATATGAGTAAATCTCAACTATTGATTCATGACTTAGCTTATCTTAATCAACCATGCTATTTAATAATATACTCAACACTAATCAAGGTGTTTCATGTTAATTGAGGTATTTACTGGCTAACCTCAACGTGGGTCATAACATCCTTTGTAGGAGGATAAGTAGAGAGAGAGTTAGTCTTGGAGGTAGAGACCTCCATTAGAAGTAGAGACCTGGCACATCCTCTAAGGATGATGTTAACCCTAACCCTAAGTGGAGGTTTGAGAGAGAGATGACATGATGAGTTGGATGTAATGGTTGACCTAGTGTTTGGTTGGGCATGCCTTTGGGAGGCCATAAGAGGTTAGATGACCTAGTTCCTTTGGTGACCCAACCCTGGAGAGGGTCGTGCATGGTTGAGAGGTGGATAGCTCCTTCATGGATGAGGTTAGAGAAGAACATATATAAACCTTATGGGGTGTTGTAAGAAGGATATATATTTCACCCAGAGTACGTCAGTGGTACGGTAGTAGGTTGAAACCCTGGCCAGAAGGGCACAATGGATGGCTTACAAGGTAAGCATATGGATAATCTAGAGCCGAACATGAGTTGAGCACCAGATTCACCCACATAAGGGTATGCTTGTGAGCATGAGCCTTTAGAGAGAGAGGACCTCGAGTAGTATGGCTGGAAGTCGAGTTAGCTCGAGAAAGAGAAAGCAGTAACCAAGCAAAAAGGGTTGGAAGCTTAAACATGAGGCTCAATGGGGAATTGAGGATGATGCGACCTAAGTGGATGATAGTGGTTGCCTTATGTTTGATCCCTGAAGGCTGATAATATCTTGAAGAACCTTCTGGTACCCATGGTATAAGTGTCTACCTACTGGATGAGGTAAAGAGTACCTTAAAACCTGAGGAAGGTTAAGTAACCAGTTGTGAGGCTTTATACCTAGATGGTTGTCCTTGAGGGGGACTCGACCTTGTGGTGTTGCTCTTATGAAAGGATCATGGAAGTACATGACATACCTGGGATATGCTTGATTCATGGTTAAGAGTTTGAGCATGCAGTGGGATACCCAAAGGATAATCTAGGGATCCTAAGCATAAGAGGGGAAGCAGTGTATCCAATTCTCATGGTGAGATTTGAGTCTCTATAGTTTCGAGCATGGTACTCTTAATGTGTAGAGGTAAAGGAAACCCCTTAAGGTAAGGGTATGTTTGATGAACCCCTCACGAATAAGTTGATTTGATGTTGAGTATGAGGGCAGGTGTGACCTAGCTTGGCTTTGTAGGTATCTGGTTGTGCCTTAGTAGCTTGCCAGGGCTAAGCAAGCTCATGTAGATGCAGACCCTAAACATAAGGATGCTTGTGACCTTTGTTATCCAGGTGTAGTTTCCTCCCATCCTGGGAGAAGGACCTGTTGGTAGGGTGTATACCAGTTTTGTTGGTTTTGAGGTAACCTAAAGAGGGTTCATGGGATCTTGAGAAGCTAAGTGAAAAGTACATGGTACAAGAACGAACCAGTAAACCCATAGATAACCATCTCTAGGTGCATATGGATGTGTTACCATGAAGGTAACCAATATAGGGCCTGACCAAGGTAGGCAGGTCACCATGATCCCTGAGAAAGGATGAAAGTCAGTCATGAATGCAGAGAGAGATGATGAAGGATTGGGTAAGGTTCTAAGTTGAACATGTACTATGTTAGAATCCTATGTCTATCCAAGGGTCAGGTAGGGATAAGACCGATGGAAGAAGGAGTTGCCTAATTCCCTAGTTGCACATGACCATAGGGTCGGGAGGTAACAACTTTCATTGTCTGAGGGCCATGGGTTAGGAGATTGATCACCTTCATGAACTCATGGGACCCAAAAGGCAGATGAGTAGGGCACTCTCTGGATGCATAAGGGAAGAGGGATGACACCAAAAGTACCGGCACCCTATAGACCTAGAGGAGATGACCTAGGATTATGCTTGGACCAAGTAAGTCCGAGACCAGTCTTCCCTGGAAGTAGTGTGGATATCATGATGTTTGTGATATAGAGACATAAGCTGCACGTTTCAACTTGGATTTGAAAGTGTACGGGCAAGGTGGGCTGTACCATCTCTACTCTTGGAATAGGAAGAACTATGTATTTGGACTGCAGCCATATGCTTATTTCTTCTTGTTATGGGAGTGAGAGATAGGACAGTACGCATGCCTTACACCAAGGATAAAGATGATGTAAGTTAGAACGTTGCTACAAGGTATGAGGATAGAGATGATAACATACCTTTGTGGAGAGAATAATACATGGATGGTTTAAAAACACTAAGAGTATTAAGGAAATCATCTTGTGAGGATGTTTTATCATGAGCTATGTGGAATTGACAAGTGATACAAGGTTGAGTTTGATCACCATTAGGATGAACTCAGAGCTTCTTAATGAAGACCCACTTAGAGTTTGAGATGAGATGATAAGTATAATACATGGAAGTGTATATCGTCATGTTATCTAATACCTAAGGATATGAAGTGGTAATGAATGCTCTGGTTGATATATAGCTATCTAGTTAGATGGAGGCTAGAAGAGGTATTAGGTTAACCCTCAATTAGAAATGAGATAAGTTTGGCTAACACACAGATGTAACAATGTCGGTTGATCAAGTTAAAGGTTGTTGGGTTAGCCAGCCTAGTCCAGGATATAATGAAAGGATGGTTGTAGAACCTCAGATATACTTCTTTGGAAAGGAAGGTAATAAAACCCTAATGAAAGTGGTTTAGGGTTTCTGAGGAATCGATCCTGAGGAATCATGACATACCGGAGATCATGGTTTAAGATCACCAAACACCGTAATACTGCAAAGATAGTAAGTGATGGTAGCATTCTGGATGCTTAAAACAAAGTTGCATGTAGCATGTAGCCATGCAAGCCACGAGGTGAAGGACGAACACCATTAACCCACTACATGGATATAAAGTATAAAAAGTTCCCAAGAGGGAATGGGAGTTCATCATTATGGAGGTTGTGAGTTTCTCCTAGACCAAGAAGGTCAAGATACAATATGGGTTATGGTAGATCGCCTTACCTAGATGACATGAGAAAGGAAGAGTTTCTGTCAAGGGACAAATCTAGTTGGACTACATATGAAAAGAGATGGTTCAACTACACCATGATGCGAATTCAAAAGTTTTTGATGTGACCCAAAGGTTCACTTCCATGAGGTGGAAGTAGATACATGAAGAGCTCAGTGTTTGTACAGTTTCTCACCCCATACTAATGGACAATATGATCCGGACTAGAGGGTCTGAATAGAGCATGCGTGCTCATTTAGGGTGATACATAGAGACAGTTCTTAAGATGTAATGTTAACCACCATAGCCTTTATCGGGATGCAAGAAGTTCTATAGGGAGGTTGTGTCGGTCACCACTTCATTATGATGATGTTGGTGAAGGAGGCCTCGTGAAGGTCAGAAAAGAACCCCAGGTGTGTGCAGATGAAGTCGCTTTGATCGTGCAATGGCTGAGAGAGAACCCAGTGGTGACATGAGTCACGAGCTGATGCAAAGCAGACTGACATGCAGTTCACTGTGGAGGAATATAATGTGAAAATCCGACCCCTCTAAGCTACAACTGAGAGAGCTGAATCCCCGATATATGGGTCCATTTGAGATGGATGGGTGGAGACGGTTGTGTTTAACCTTGCCCCTCAGGATAACATGATGTGTAATGTGAGTCCGATCTAGAGCACTATGTGAGGTACCCAAGCCATGTGTTGAGCCCTGAACCTATTCAACTTTTGAGAGGCTGAAATATCCTGAGTCACCTACGAGGGTACGATATACCAAGGTAAGAAAGAACTCAGATGGAAGAATATGAGGTAATGAAGGTTCTTGGAAAACACCATGGAAAGGGTGAAGCCACATGGGAGCCATGATGGACATATGAGAGGTTTATCCTGTTTGTTTGCTTGCTTGATGGAATTTTGAGGGAAAAATTCTCATAAGAGGGGAAGGATGTTACAACCCCACATTTTGGGTTCATTTGTTGAGAAATTTAATTTCTCATATTAAAGATAAATGAACAAATAATGGATGAATGCATTATTTTCGTTTAAAATAGCCTTGTTGATTTATTTGTGGGCTTTCTTGGCTATTGGGCCCAATAACAAGGAAACTCAATTAATGAATGCATAATTAAGAATTGGAGAAAAGAAATATGTGGAAACCTCTAGAAGGCAAATCCAAAGAGGATTTCGTGCCTCTTAGATTCCTTGGGTTCCAAGGAGTCCAAAGTTGCAAAGAAAATGCAATAAGAAAAGAAAATATCAATAAGTATTTCCTTATTAATAAAGAAATTGAAAACATTGATGAAATGTGGAAAATATGTGAACAGAGGTATATTTGAGTAATCCTTAGTGGAATTTCGTATTCCAAGGATTCCTAATAATAAAAAGAATGCCAATGAGGAAAATAAAAGAGAAATAAAGAGAAATCCTCAAAAAGGGATATTTTAATAAGAAATAAACAAAATAATGAGAAATAATGCATTTAGATGCATCTAGAAGGATAATAAGTATCCTTATGAAGGAATTTCGAGATCTTAGAATTTCTTGGGGTCCAAGGAGTCCCAATGAAGAAAGAGGAAAGAGAAAATACCAAAAATACAAATAAGAAGATAACATGGTACTTAATTAATGAATTTCATGATAGTGTTGAAGAAAGGGGTATTTTCTACAAAAAGAAATGTGATTTCGTGGTTAATAAGATTAAAAGCCAAGAATAAAGAGAAAGTGAAAAAGGATTTTCAAATTCCTAATGTCTAATGAATAAAGAAGATTAAAAAAATACGAGAGAGAGAAGGAAACTAGCTTTTCTGTGAAGGAATCACATTCCTTTTAGAAAGGGACTTGTTTCCCTTTGTCTAAACATATTGGGGGCGTGGATACTCTCCCTATATAAAGGGGGGAGCCTCTGGGGTGAGTTCCCACATTTTCCTTATCTTCTTATTCTTCTTCTTCGCTATAAACCCTAGGTCAGGGAAGAGCCGCGATCCTTAGAGCAAGGAGGAGCCATAGACGAGTGTAGGAAGAAGGCACGAGGCTACCCCGAAGATCTGGGGTGTTGGTTTCCCTTCCCTTTGCACCCAACCCCGCTCAAAGCTTGTGGAAGACCTGCAAGGTCTGCCGCTTGGGACACCACTGCTGGCCCAGCTCCAGCCACCTCGGCCGCAGTTGCGTGGTGCCCAAGGTGTGGCGGGGCACGACGGAGCTAGTCCGTTGAGGGGCGGTTGCTGTTGGACCTTGGGAGGGAGGGCAAAGCTCCCTGCAACTCGACCTGCAACTCGACCATGGACGCATCCCTTCCCAGCCCAGGTCAGCCGTGCTGGCCATTGGCTGTTTGGTGCCCCAAGGCGGCAGAGGATGACACAACTAAGGAAGAAGGTCGACGGCGGCCATCGAGCCCAGGGAGGAGGAGAAGAGGCTGCGCCCGCGCGGCTAGGGCGGAGCAGCAGCGTCTGCGCGAGGTAGAAGAAAGGAAACTGCACGCTGGACAATTCTGCCCTCCGCGGGCTGAATAAGCATTGACTTAAGCAAGGGGCAATCACGTCTTTTCGTTATATTTCCCAAACAAACCAACGTTGCATGGGTGATGACGTGGCGATCTGCTACTGGTCTAGAAAGGTAAATATTTGCTAAATTCATATCTCCTAATTGGTAGCTCCGATGAGAACATGCTATACATGAAAATTGATCAGAAAATTGAGGGGAATCTAAATAAAATATAATTGAGGCCTAATTCCCTATGAAATTCGAAAAGTATATAGGGTACTATCTTTTATAGTTTAAACAATGAAAAACCCTAACCTTTGATGATTAATGAGTTAGAAAGGGTTAAATGAGTATATAAAGTTGATATTAGCCTGTTAATGATAAAAAGGATCATTAATATTGGAAAAGGATGAATTTGCATGTAATTATTTTAATGTCGAGTTTAATGTGCATGAATAATACTTTAATGAGCCATGAAACCCTAATGTTGGTAAATTCGACTCTTAATGGATTTAATTGACTAATTTCATGATTAAGGTTGGAATATGCTATTTTGAGCATTAAAGTCACTAATTTGTGGAAAGATAACCTTAATATAGAAATTAGGGTTTTTGATTGAATCAAGGTAGAATTAATACTAAATAGAGTTCATATGGGAATTAGACCGTCATGAATTATGAGTTGTTAATCCAAAAGAAACTAAAGGTGATAATTGAGTCTAATGGCCTTGAAATAGATTAAAAGGATAAAGAAGGTAGTTTTGGTATAAAAGAGAAATAATCAACTTTAATTGGGCTTATGGTGTTGAAATTAGGGTTTATGAACTAAGAGAGCATTTAATATGATAAAAGCGTTATGGAGGCAAAAACCCTAATAAAATCCTAATGTGGTTTAGAAAACCTAAGGTGGAATCCAAGTCTAGCTTTAGAATGTTCTGGATAAATTATAACACTTGGATGTCATGCATTAATTTCAGGATACTTGTTGATTGCTTGTTGCTTGTTCTTTATCATTATTGCTTGGACAACAAGTTGCTCTGGATCGGGTATGTGGTTAATTATGAATAACCGCCTTAGTTTCCCGATGATTTTTCAGATGGTTAATCACATTGAATGCAAATTATCTGTTGGATGTTCATACTCGCAAATTATAAATTCACTATGATTATCACATTAATAATAGAAGTATGGATTCTCGCACCTACATGCCACCCTGATGGATGATGCCAAAGGTTAGGCCCAGATGGGTAGACCAATGGACACCTTGAGTGGTGACCCCATGCACCAAGAAGGTGGCCTATGATATTGCATGACTAGTGGGCACCATGAGTGGTGACCCCCAAGCACCAAGCTCGGGATTGAGAAGGTGGCCATAAGTCATTGGCAAAGGGCACCCTAAGGTGGGTATGCCAGGGATAGGGCAAAAGCGGTGGAGAATGTCATACTGAAAAGTGTAAATTGGCTTGTTAATTAATTTGATTGTGACTATTAAATTGTTATCCACATGTGCAAACTTTTGGTTGTCTCCACATACCAGTATATTTCGATATACTGACTGACGTTTTGTTTGTCGGCGTTTTAGGTACAAATGAAAAGAACAAACAGTAAAGTGGCATATGTGGAATTAAATGAGAAGTAACATACACAGGAGGATTAGTTAGAGTAACATCTTCATGGATAGAAGTTTATAACTCCCAGTTTTTCCAAGGTAAGAAAAGTTTTATTTTATACCCGTTTTCAGTTTAGTTGGTAAAGTTTATTAATTATTACCGATTATTTGTCGAACCTTTGATCCTGTTAATTAGATAACGGCTCTGACCTTCGGGTCTCCCTTAATTGGGGGTTACTGGGAGGTGGGGTCGTTACACCCACTCATCTTGTTGTAGAGCCATACAACTAACAGTTAGAGATTCAAGGCATGTGGGTGCCTGGAAGTCAGGTTGGATATCTTGTATGGACTGACCCATCATCCAACGATCAGACCACACATTCATATTATTTCCATCATTGACAACCTTGTAACTGGTACTTTGTATGAGAGGGATGTTTTTCTTGATGAAGTTCCACGTCGACGACCCATGCTTTTTAGTGATGACACCATTGCGCATGTATTTCTCACACATAATCCTGACCCTAAGCTTGTCCGACTGGTTAAGGAAAGACCAGATGTTCTTGAGCATGAGGGCTTGGTTTTGGTCCCACGCATCTTTGATGCCAAGGCCAACCAAATCTTTATTAGATGTAACCTTCTTCCAAGCAACGAGGGACATTTTGTTATGGTCCCAGTTTCCCGACCATATGAATCTTCATACATGGTTGTTCAACTCATCACACAGCGAGGGTGATAGGTGCATCGTTTGCATCGTGTGTGTTGGTATAGCTTGGAGGGTGGACTTTGCAAGAGTGATCCGACCCGCAAGGGATAAGTGCTTCATCGACCAGTTGTTCATCTGGTTGCGTAGTGAAGAGATTAGGTTTGCGTGAGTAGCTTTGTTGATATGGCGATGCAACATCAACACACCTATGTATTTACCTAGATCCAAGGTCTAAGGAATGCCCAACTTCCTGCTAACAGCCCGAAATGTGGGTCTAGGTGTGTTAGCACTGAAAAAAAATTTTGATTTCTCAACCGAGACTACCTGTCTAGATACGTTTGCAAACTTAGAGAGAATGTTGTTAATCTTGGTTTCTTGGGATATGGAGGCTTCACCCATAATGAGGATATCATCGGCAAATAGGACATGGGAGATTTTAGTGCCCCCTCTGGAGAGGATCATCGACTTCCACTTGTTGTTGCCCACTACATTATTGATTTCTTGACTTAGACACTCCATACATAAAATGAATATATAGGGGCTAATAGGGTCGCCCTGCCGGACTCCCTGTGAAGCCTTGAATGGCTGAAGTGTCTGTCCTTCCCACAGCATAGAGGTGGAGCCCTTGGTAATAATTTGCATGATGATGTTACATATATTGGTTGGAATGTTGGTTCTTCATAGAGTGTCTTGAATAAAATCCCAGTTCATGCAATCGAAGGCTTTAGACAGATCCAGTTCAATACACATCCAGTTCTTCCTAGCAGTGCGTGATTTCATTGAGTGAATATGTAACATCGCTGACCTGGGTTATGCTTTAACCCTAGGTGTTTTGCTTAATAAAGTTCATTAGATGCTTGTTCATATTTCTTGGAAAGTAATTAAGGCTCAAGAGGAACTTATATTTCAATTTTAGTCCTTTTTGAATAATGTTGAAACAATGTTTTGTTAGTTTTGGACTAAAGTGCAAATTACCCAAGTTGACGGGTTAACTTGCAAATTGTACATGATAAAATGTTTATCAGATGTTGAAGCATCATAAGAATGAGAATGATGTTGTGGTATGGTTTCCACATGCTTGATCGCCAAGATAAAACTTGTTGAGCAATCCTTGTGCATTAAAACCTAGTTTTGGTATAATGTGTAATTTACCCAAAACCTAGGGTTCAATATGAAAAATACCACTTATAGAGGGTCCCCCATGTTTCTTGACATCATTTAGAGAAAATAAAATGAGAGGGGCGCCTCATTTGAATTATTTTGGAAGAGAGAGAATCTTGGTATTCAAATAATCAAGATTTAAGCATAAAAGGAACTTTATTCCAATTTAATGCAAAAAGAAATATATTATTGAAGAACCTTTCAACCAAAAGGTGAGGAATGAATTTGCAAAAGGGTTGGACGAGCTTGTGCCTTGCAAAGGAACGAAATATCTTGAGTGAGTGGAAAGCCCACTCACATTAAGTTATTAAAAAGAAATATCCACTAAAAAGGGGATATTAGTATAATATGATTAAGGTGCTTAATTTCTTTTCTTTTAATTCTTGGATAATGAAGAAGTTTTGCAAGTGGGAGAAGATGGCTTTGTGGCCAAGGAATTGAGGGGGAAGAGGCGACACTAATTTTGGAATTAAAAGATTTTTATAAGACATTTTCTCTCTCATTGATTTTTTATAAAAACACCTTTTACAGTCCAAATCAAAGGCTTTTTTGAAACCACTTCCTCTCTTTGCTTGCAAAAATGACCAAGGGAGCTAGGAGCAGTAGGAGAATTACCCCCAACCTGTTGCCAATCTTTTCACTCCAAAGCTTGAGGACGAGCCTTGGGAGAGTTGCAAAAGCTTCCTCCACCATTGTTGATGTGAAACTCCAAGCTTTGAAGCTCAATTGGAGGCGGGTTATATAACTCAAACCCTTAAATATTGTTATTGCATTCAAATCTCCATTATTTGTTGAACGTTTTGTTCTATTTGAAATTCCCTTGATCCGTTGATGCAATTACCATGAAAACGACAGTAGCTTTTGAATGAACGAAGGTAGATGATGATGAAATCATCTTAGGCACATATTTCAACAAGTTTCCCTTGCAATCAGTTTTAAGACTTTGGTCCAAACAGTTTCACCAAACTGTTTGGTGACTAAACAGTTTGCAAACCGTTTAGAGTCTTGAACCCCGAACCGTTTAGATGAGTTGACCGTTTGTATGGGTTGACCGTTTGAGGTCAGGACCCTAGTACATATTGGATGAGGATCTAATGGTTCCAATTGATTGAATCAATATATGGACAATCATCCAATTAGAAACCCTAATCGGGTTAAGTGTTGATTTTGCAATTAAATGAATTAAATCTTTGGGTTGATTAACCCAAATGGTCTCAAGACCATTTGGAGGTCAACCAAGACCGTTTGGAGGTCTAGGGTTGAGTATGGTTGAGTAATTGAAGGTCCAGAGATACCAAATTGAAATGCAATTAATAGCTGATTTGATGATCAATCCAATGATCAAAACCCTAATGGGATTTCACAAATTTCAAGGATAGGATGGGGCAAATGGTCTCAAGACCGTTTGGAGATCATCC
Organism: Alisma plantago-aquatica; assembly: GCA_963693085.1. NCBI lineage: Eukaryota > Viridiplantae > Streptophyta > Magnoliopsida > Alismatales > Alismataceae > Alisma > Alisma plantago-aquatica. Next base: position 503,028,357 of record OY856414.1, on the reverse strand, counting down.
AAACGACCTCAAGACCGTTTGGGGTCAGGTTATATCAAAAATTTGATGATGATTCATTAATTTCAATTGAATCAGTTCCATGATGTTGATCATTGATGGTTCCTCGATTTCAAAGCCCTGATTGAAGGTTTCTTGAGTAGAAATCCTAGATCAATTGGGTGAAAAACTCTAATTTATGGTCCAATTGAAGGATGATTCAATAGTTCAATTGATAAAGAAATTAAGGATTCAATTATTAATCGGTTCATCTATTGAAACCATGGATTGTTTAAGTGTTAAAAGAACTTTTTGGTCCATTCAGTTTTGAGAGGGTTTGGACCAAACAGTCTCAAGACCGTTTGGGTCCAAACAGTCTCAAGACCGTTTGGAGACCCAAAGCTCAATCGGTTTCAACACCTTTCTTATCCAATCAGTTTCAAGGGCAATTTGCCCAAATGGTTTTCTACCAATTGAATTTTGAGAACTAAGATCGTTTAGGGTCTAATGTAATCAAATCTTTTGAAGATCAACATGGTTAATCCATTTGGATATCTCATATAATTGAAGGTCCAATATGGTTAATCTATTTGGATACCTAATGCATTTGAAGATTTAATTGGTTAATCCAATTGATCACCTAATGTAATTGAAAGTTTAATTGGTCAATTCTTTTGGATCCCTCGTATAATTGAAGGTTCAATTGATTAAACCATTTGGAGACCTGATGTACTTAGAAAATTGATACCCTTAGTGGGATTAATCATTAATTCATAATGATGTAATAATTTAATACATCATGCTAACCATAAATGCATGTATTTGAATAAAGAGTAGGCTCAATCTAATCAAGAATTGAGTAGTGAACATCACTGTTCAGGAAATCGGTCCGCACGGCCGCATATACTCCTGCATATACCTATTCAGTCACCCTACCACACCGCATATTACTAATCGGTCCACTAAGCGGTCATGGGCCGCATATGCTCCCGCTTGGCCGATTAAGCGGCCGATTAAACTCCACTTTTCGAAAAGCCCACAACTAATGTTCATGCATTTTGTACATACATGCATATATATACACACATTTCATTATATATATAAATTGAGATATATAGTCATTGAATTACATGTATACATTGTAATACACATAAAAAATTTCCACATACATTTGTACATTTATTCGAATACCTTTTGATATATTAACATGTATAGATACATATACAATATACCTAAATATACAATCACATATTTGTGCATGTATATATACATTTCGATTTATTCACATTTATACACACTATACATATATGTGTACACTGATTTACCTACATTTTAGTATTTGTACATATTTTACAAACACATTCTATATATAGACATATATACATATATAAGCATATCATACATCATACATGCATATTAATATGTTTATAAGTAAATAAATGTACGTGCCTACTCTATATATTTTAATTTATGATCTCTCTATATTACTTTATATATAATTAGTTTATTGAAATAAAAAATCCAAAACCGCATATACTCCCGTATATACTCCCGCATACCACATATACTCTATGCAGTACCCTCTCCTCCCGTACACCGCATACCGCTTTCCTGAACCATGAACATCCTGAGTAGGATGAGAGAGAAAGATTCATACATGAATGATATCATTTAGCAATTAAGTCTAAAACATTCAAAATGATGTGATATACAATTAGGGCATGATCCTTGATAAATAGATCATAAAGCCCTAATTTAGATGATTAATGAACTCAAACCCTAATTTAGGGCAATTCTGAGTGAAACCCTAATCTAGGGTAATAGTGAAACCCTAATTGAGGGTGAAGACATGAGTAATCCTAAGTTATGGTTATGAAATGTAAAACCCTAATTCATAGGAATAGTAATTCTGAATTATTGTTAATTGAATATGAAACCCTAATTGGGATGAATAGTAAACCCTAATTGTGGGTTATTGAATATAAACCCTAATCTGGGGTGATGTGATGTGAATAGTAAACTCTAAACTCTAAATAGAGTGAAGATGTGTGAAACCCTAATTCTGGGTTATACTATATAGCATGAAACCATAATCTTGGACAATGAAATGATGAAACATTGGTCATAATTGAACAAAGGGGATGTGTAACCCTGATTGAAATGAAATGGGAAACCCTAACCCTGGTAAGGGAATAGGGGTGTTACCCTGAAATAGCATGGAACTGAAATATGATTGATATATCTGTTATCATGTGTGCTAACCATGAAGGTATCCTGAGATGATGAACATAGCCAGGTATGAGCTATGATGCTTTATTCATTGAAATTATTCATTGGGCCTTGTATGCCATAATATACCTTGTTGCTTAGTAAATAGTAACAAGAGTGTTAATGAGCCTCAAGTGCCATAAGAGATGCTTGTGTAGCAAGTATCATGTTTACCTTGGTCAAATGACTTGAAGGAGATAATTACCTGAAAAGGTGGTAACAATGCTCAGTGATGAGCTAAGGGTTTGAATACCCAGATCCATATAATTATGGTATTGAGATTGTTAAGGGATGATAATTCCCAATATTGAAATGAGGGACTGAGATCCCAATGTCTTATAAAGAGTGAGAAGTAACCGATGAAAATAGTACATGTTTCTTTGTAGCACTTGTCCTAATAAGTTATGTTTGAAAACTTGGCTGATGCTAAAAGAATATGATAGTGTACTTAATTAATCAAGTGATACCATAGAATGTAGTTGCCCTGGCCACAGATCCATCAACGTCAGAATTAGCTGAATGGTGAAACGAGTTTTACTCAGAACGCATATTTTTGAATATGTGGGGGTAATTGGGCAAATATATCCTTATGCCCCATAGGAATGTCTACGGGCTATGTCCTATGTACGGGATAGGTTTCGGACCATACCCCAATAAGAGTATGTGTAACATACTCACATTTGGCTACTATATCGACGTTGAGCTATTTTCCCATAAAGTTGAATTTATTTACAACATTTCCCTTCATTCCAGATTCCAAGTTACTCATTTGATGAATCTGTCATTGCCTTTGATTTCATACTCTTTTCTTTAAGGTATTAATTATCCTCATTTGAGAAATATTTGCAAACTAGCCCCTCAATTAGTTCCACAAATCATCTCGATGTCTAAATTGAACCATTAATTCATTGATAGACTCAATTCATGGATGACTTTTTATTTTCATATTAAAGACTTGGAATTAATGGAAAAAGATTTATTATATCATTAGATACTCACTATTAGTTATGAGGGTAATCAAATTGGTAAATCATGGCTGGGGTAATTTCAAGAGTTCGTCATATGGAATAATGGTTAAAATCTCACATTAACTGGTTTTCCATTCAATAATTATAAAAGAAATTAGTAAATATGGTAGTAGGTGTAGTTATTAGCTTAATAACTTAATTATATAGGTAATGCTCCCCTCCAACCTAAATCCACAAGCCCTCGCATTCCCCCCCAAACTGTCACGCTGTTACCCTGACTTCAAGTGACGATGACCAGGGAACACCATACCTCTCTCTCCCCTAACCCACGATCTGGGGTTCCTCCGCAGCCGTTACTTCACGACAGAGAAACATAGAGGAATCATGCTGCCTCCGGTCTATCTCCCCTCCATTTTGACCCCTCCATTACTTCGGTTCTCTTCCTCTAAAACCCTGGCCATTACCGGGAGGCAATACGAAGAAAAACGGCAAAGGCCATTGATGACCGACGATCATAGGGGAATGGCCAACGAACCTTGCTCATTCATGGTGCCGCCTCAGGCCAAGCCACCAAGGTAGGAGCATCAAGAGATTTGCCTCGACCCCAAGATCTAAACCTTAGGTCCACTTATCCCATATAAATCCCTGCTACCCCCCATCGGCAACAGACATCTGCAACCAATAACACCAAGGCTCTCCTTCTTCTCAAAACTACGCACCACTTCCATCATCACTGCAGCACCTCCATCACATCTCGACCATAGCCTCTCTTCTGTGATTCTGTCCTCTGGTCCTGCAGACATGGCCTCCAGCCTACAACACAACGACCTACATGTCCCCTCCGCCAAGGACTATAACACGCCCCTCCGTGCTCGTCGCACTTCCTGGAAGCCCCACCGTCACCACCTCATTGCCAACTCGCCCCCTCGGACCCGTAGCGACGTCAATGACAGTTACAACCACTGTCGATCCTCTCCAGCCACCACGACTCCTCGGTGCTTCCACCCCCACTGCACTGCAATGACGACGGTCAGGATCTGGCCGGAGCACCGCTGCCAACGCCCCATCGGGCAGTCACGCCAGAATCTAGGAGCCTTTGACCAACTGCATACCTCGACCACCATTACACCTTGCCAAGATCTGAAAGAGCCATCCCTATTACGGAAACTCTGCACCACCGATGGCCTGCAACTCGCCAGCCACAACCAAGCCCTCAACCCAAGGAACCACCCTGCTTTCGTTTCCTCTGACTTGCTGCACCGCCGACCGGTGTGGAACTGCTACAGCCACAAGCGACAGCAACAACCACTGCCTGGACTCAATCCAACCGAGCCAAGCGTAATCCGATGATTACATCCCAAACGACTGATTGTCTTTGACACTAAGTTCAGCAAAGTCAAGAGAGGCAGATCGTAGCTAGCACAGCCACCGAGCAGCTGCCTTAACACCCAAGCATTGTCAGCCATCACCAGAGCCTGACACCTCGACCACCTGATAGAACATCTGCTTTTTTCGCCAAGGCCTATAGATCTATGAAATCTCATAGAAATCAACCAATTCTCGATCCCCAATTTCTGGTGTGAACCCCTACGACCTACTGTGATGATCACAGATAAGTTAACTTCAGAAACTGGGATACCATGTTGACATGGTATAGGGACAGACAATGACCTTGAGAAGGCAGCTACATCATCCTCAAGCCATGTATATTCAGTCCTGTTCCAATCAAATCGAGGGAGACTAACACTGGACCCTGAAGAGTATTAAACCATCACTGATGTCGAGCAAACTGGAACTGATCCAGTGATGATCTTAGATCAGTACTCTTGATGATTTGATTTAATTTCAGAACTACGTTAACCTGATAAGAATGATGGCTGGGCTAATACTATTGGGTAGTACATATACCTAACTAATATTGTAAGAAAGCTGATACATGCATACATATTAGTACATTAGTAGTAGTTAAACGAACTTCATGATCTCAGAATTAATGTTTACTGTAATGTCTTGTTTCAGAATCTATTAGTAGCGGTATTCTATCTACCCTTTTATCTACTGTATGTATGTAGTAGAGTCTTTATACGTACGTATACATCTGTATCATATGAGTATTTGGTCTATGGATTTGTCTAATCGTAGAGACTAATGGATACTTAATTACATAATGGGCTAACTCGTAAGCTGCAAATTATTATAATAACTGGTTTAATGACTTGGCCGTGCAACTTAAAAGCATGTATTTATAGGTACGTGATAGTATGTTAATATATGTATAATAGACATATAATGTTTTGGGACCTTATTTAATTAAGACAATTATATAAAGACATCAGCTTACTAGATCCATTTCAGATGCACATATGTTGGTTTACCATGTTACCATGCTGATACATATACTAGTCTAATAGTAATACAAGTATTTACACTTGAAGGATCTTCATGTAATCTTTGTTTCATGAGATCCATGAATACGGATAAGGATTGTAATAATTTATTTAATACCTATATTGTGAACAATCGTATACAATTCCATAATACACACAATTAGGTATATGTATATAGTAGAGTATTAATTTAGTACATTGTAAGTGAGTTCATCTTGTATTCCAATAAAAATTTGTGGAACCTTTATATTTTATAACATTATATCACATGGAAAACTTTCAAATCATTACGAAACTTATTTTGATAGAAATAAAATATTTTGATACAGTCAATAACATAATGTGGTGAAATTGATTGTATACACAATACAAATAGAAGCACTAGAGAGCATGAAATGGGTAACATATGAAATAGTAAACCTAGATGGGAAAATGTAATCCTAATTAAGAAAAATTGAAAAACATTGATTCCAAGTCAAATGGTGACAAGATTGTTATTCTTTGTAGCTACCTCTTCGTAAATTCTTGGAGACACATTATGATTATGAAATCCTTGGAGCCCTGAATAATTGAGGTACTGGATCTTCTATTTAAATTGTTGAACTGTTTTCCCTTTTGATAGACACACGCATACATCTTTATTTGTGGTGAATTCCATATAGTTTTGAAACCTATACTTGTTCTTGAAAGTTCACCACTCTCATTTTGTGATTGATAAATTATTGTTGATAATTATTTTGGCACTAGACTTGATCTATTTGGAGTTTTGACTCCCTGTGGACTTTGGTCCCTTGGGCTTTGGCCCTATAGAGCTTTGGCTCACTTGAGTGGGCCAAGTACCCCACAACCCTGCACAGAGGATAGGGATTAGTTGTCCCCCAGTTAACTGGAATAGCTAATAAGGCACTAGTATCGTTCTCTCCTAGAGTGTGAGAACACAAGGCACTTAGCCCTAGAAAAGATATGAGAGGAAGGTGCCAAAGCTTTCCAAATAGAATATCTTTAAATTGATATACCTTGTGGATAGCTTGGATAAATTTTGCATACTTGAATTATTAAATCTTGTTTAATGATATTCTTGTGAAAGATTTGCTATCTTGAAGTTGATAATGGAATTTCTTTTGTTAGCCTTTATTCCACCAAATAGTCCTTTCCTAACTTTTATTATACATCTAAACCTATTTCGTACATATTTCAATGATTGGATTTAGTACCAGCTTTGCTGACCCTTTGTTTCCCTTCAATGGGGTCCATGTGTGGTTTCGTTCCCTCTGGGAACTCATGGGCAGGTAATAGATGGAAGAGCTTGAAGAGACATGTACTGGGTAGTCCTCCGTTGAAGACTAGATTCTATTTCTTAAACTTGTAATCATATTTGTAAGCTTTCGCGACTATGATGTACACGCATGATTGTAATAAAGATTGTTTATGATTGTGATATTATTTTGTAAATATTTGATCGTAAAGCTTGGGTCTTTACAGTATGGCTACGGGCCATAACTCCTCAATATAATACTAGGCATTGGCTACGGGCCATAACCCTGAAGAGAGTATATGCTACGGGCTATAACTCTATAGTGAAGATACTAATATACCCTGGCAAGCTAATTGCAGTTTGACACATGATGTCTCTGCTAAAGTAGTCTCATACTAATCGAGACAGATGAGGTCATGGAATCCGACTCTCCCATTGACCTTATGTGGTACCGATGCTTTACGTAATCGGGGTCGGTTGGAGTATGAGCAGTATATCTCATCTCCTCAGGGCTTAAGAATGTTTATAAAATGTAATCAGTCGTGTAGCGTAATTGCATAAGATTGAAATACGAGAATCACTGGTTGATGTTATTCTGCTTAGCATGTTCTAGATATATAAATGTTATATATTCTCTTCAAGTCCTTATTGAATAAGAGACATGATGCTTTATCAAGTTATGGCTTAAATGCTTGAATAGAAATGTTGCTTTAATACACATAGATATTGAATTATCTGTTGTTGAATATATGATTCCACTGTTTAGTTTATTTCTATTAAACTACAACAATAATGTTTTTGGTGGAGATTTATATCTCTCACTAGGGAAATTTTATAATTGTCTCACCCCCGTGGAATCCAACATTTTTAGGTGGACGCGGATGAGGTAGAGGCAGAAACCCCATAAAAAGAGAAGAACAGCAGCAACAAGGACAACAATGAATCCACAGGTGGAGATACTATCAGTCGAGTCTTGTATAGATGTAAATAGAGTCCTATGTGTCGTCTCTGTACTCTCAAGTCCTAGGAGTCAGTGATAGTGTTTTTATACCATCGTTATGAGATTTTGGCTTGAATGCCTCGAGGATTTTATTACTTGAACTTTTGATAACACAAATGATGTATATATATATATATTCCTCGAGAAGAAATGGTACAGAGAATGTACTATGTGAACCAGTATGTGAATGTAATTTTATGGTTCTTGTTGAAAGAATTTCCTGGAGGATGGATCTCTTTGTAAATGGTTTTAATTTTTAGTAGTTTTCAGTAATCCACTGTTAGTAAATGCTTCTGCATTAGTTAATCTTGTTTCTGGTGAACTGTTCACCACATAATAATTTCTTGTAAGAGAAGGATATTATCACTCATCAGGCATCCAGGGATGAAGGTTGATTGAGCAGGTGAGACCCAATCCTTTAGGAATGGCTTGATGCATTCAACTAGGACTTTAGAGAGAAGTTTGAAGCACCCATTGTTTAGAGAAATAGGGCGAAGGTCACTACATCGCTGAGGAGTCTTGACATTGGGGATAAGGACCATGTGTGAGTTTGTTAATTCCGATTCGATGATCTATGAAGTGAAGATACTCCTGAGAGTGTGCATAATTGAGCTCCCAATGGTGTTCCAATTGGTTTGCAAGAACTCATTATAGACACCATCATGACCAGGAACTTTGGGAGGAGCCATGAGAAAGAGAGTGCGTCGAACTTCTTCGGCAGTAGGTGGAGCAGAAAGTGTGTTGCAGCAGTCATGGGAAAGAGTCGGAAAAACACCTGCAAACTCAGCTAGATTATGGGGGTCAGGCCTGAAGTTAGAGGTGAGCAATTCAATGAAGTAGTTGATTATGAGAGCTTGAATGTCCTGTTGAGTGGTTACCCAGTCACCCTCCTTGTTCTTAAGGTTGGTAATCTTGTTGAAATGACGTCTAGCTTTGACATAGGAATGAAAAAACTTAGTGTCATTGTCTCCCAAAGTGAGCCAGTCGATATGGGCTCTTTGTTTCCACTCAGCTTCCTCCCTTAGGAGTAGCTGATTATAGCATTCCTACAGGTAGATAGATTTTTCAACTAAATCAACGACAAGGTTTTGTTGCGAGGCTACTTGACATGCGTTGATGCGTTCAACATCATATCTTTTTCCCTGTGATGGTTTTTCATTCTTTTATGGTCCCATTTCTACGCAACCACCTTGAAAGTGTTGAGAGCTTCATTGAAAGGGGCATTGCTATCCTAAGTAGTAAGGACTTCAGATTGGAAGGACGGGACAAGGCGCAAGTTGCCTTTGGTCTGGAAGGCTTGTTGCTTCCGTGATGTGGAGGTCCTGTAGGAGAGAAGAAGAGGATTGTGATCCGAATTAACTCGAGGAAGTACAGTAATGCTGGCTTTCACATGGGCTTGCAGCCACTCAACATTAATAATAGCACGGTCTAGGCGTTCTTTCACCCATCCCCTGTGGAAGGTGAAGAACTAGCCTTGGCTCTTTGCATCAAAGAGGCCAGTGTTAAGGAGGCATTCATTGAAACAGTTGGATGTTGATTTATCAAAGTGAGAACCACCAATCTTCTCAGAAGTATCCAACATAGTATTAAGGTCTCCCATGATGATCCAGGATGAACTAATCGACATTGAGAGTTCTTCCAAGCGGTTCCAAAGGAATCTACGCTTGATGGGGTTTGGGCTAGCATAAACCACGGTGAGGAACCATGAGTTATTGACTTTACAATGAATGAACTGCCGATGACTACAGATAATTTCAATGTTGTTGTGTGCATTATCCCATAGAAGCCATATGCCACCAGAGTATCTAATAGCTTCGACTCGATGAGAAGAGGAAAACCCAATCTTTTTAATGATGTTTGCTGCAACTTGGCCACTGCATCGTGGCTCCAAAATTGCTAGAGCTTGGAGTTTGTGTGAAGATTTTAAATCCCTCATAAGGCCAACCTTGCCTTTTTTCTTGCCCCTTGGATGTTCCAACAGTAGAAGTTCATTAAGGAAATGAGACAAAGAGGTGGGGAAGTTAAATTATAGCATCACATAGGCCCATCGCCTGTGCATCTACTGTCACACTATTATCAACATCCATGTTGGTGTCTGCTTGGGGAGGTACAATGAGATGCACCCTGCAATATGTCTTCAGTGCATCCCTTCTTTCGCACTTTGTCGGGGCTTTGGACCAATTGATATTTTTCTACTTCGCAGCATCACAAAACCATTCCCGCCTTGTCCCTATCGAAGGAGGGATGGTCTGTGATGTGGATTACCGTCTGCCTTAGAGGTGTGGAACGGGAAAGGATCACCCTACTCATTGGGGGGCAGTCATCCTTTACTGATTTCATCATCAATGAGGGTGATTGTCGTGTCATCCTGGGCTATCACCTTCTTCTTCCTGACATTTTCATCAGTGTATGTCTTGGTTACCTTAGACACTGATGTCTGTTTCTTGGCTTGTTTTTTCTTCTTTTTGCTCATTGTTGTCTCCCAATCACCATCTGAACTATCATCGTCCGAGATCGGGACGAGAATGTCATCATCCTAGGACATACTCGAGGTTTTCCTTTGTGATTTCTGGGGATCTTTGCTCTAGACTTGCGCCTTCCACCTCTTTGATTTCTGGGTGTGGATGGCTATCGTGTATGTGACACTGGGGAGAGGAACGAGAATTGACATAGAAGAGGTAGCTAGATCCTGTGTTGATGGAAGGAACTTACATTCAAGGCCTATATTTCCCACACGTCCACACTTCATGTAGACTGAGGGCAAGTTCTCATTCTAGAGTTTAAAGTGCTCATTGTTGATGAAGACCACCGGGAGTAGAGGTGTTGTCTATTTAGGCTAACGAGTTTCAATCCAAACAAGGATAGTTTACCCAACTTAACCAAACTCCACAAGTATACAGAGGTAGTGTAGTCGAGGTCGAACACAAGGAGCTTAAGTAATAAATTGAGAACAATAATACTAAAGTTCAACAATCTAGATCTGCTTAAAAGAGATGGTGATGTTTATCTAAATGCAGAAATCCAGATTTTAAATGAGCAAGGGAAAAATTACTAAAAGGATTTGGATTCATATTTTAATAGATCTTAGACATTAGGATTTCACTCACATATCATAGCACATCATAGGAACACGATAATTTAAACATACATAAGTTCTTGTTTTAAGGAAAAGTTGTGTTAAACTTCACCTCCCGGTGCAAGTGCAATAATCGCAACTCAAAGTCACATTCTCATGCATAAATTTCATTTTTGATCACAACATGTTCCTCAACTCATTCTCTCCACTCTTGTGGTAGAGAAAGAGTTGCCAAGAAGAGAACCTCCATACATTCTTACCTATCTTCTCAGATCAGGCAAGAAAGCAGAAAACATGCATATAAAGTGGCCAACAATACATGCAAGAGATGATAAAATCAGTACTTTCATAGTAGAAAAACAAGAAACATAGTATTTAGTATGAAATTACTTGTTCCATACATGCTATTACATGAGAGATACTTTCCCATGCTCAAGAAAAGGGAATTACTCATCCATAACCATGCTTTGCAGATTTTCTATAGAAATTACAGGTTTAAACATGATTTAGAGGAGGAAAAACAAAGAGATCTGAAGATATAACCAGAAGAAGGAGGAATTCTGGATTGCGGACAAAATTCTCCTTCTTAAGCTGCTCCAAAATGGACTGGATCCTCTCCCGAGAAGCTGCACAAAGTTGGGAAAGCTTGGTTGCACCTTAGAGAAGACAATGGAGAAGAAGAGAAGTAGAAATGGACTCCTTTCCCAAGAAACCACCCTTGATCTCCTCAAATCACCCTCCTCTACTCTCCTATGGCTCTGGGACGAGAGAACTTTTCAAAAATGACCCAGCCTAACCGCCCATTAAGTTCCCTCTCTCTTTTAAATAAAAACTCGTAATTTTCGAATCGCTGAAACTGCCAGGTGCACGCCGTGCAAATGCTCCGTCACTTACTCCTGCATGTACTGTGCACGGCGTGCGTAGTAGAAATGCACGCCGTGCAACTTTCTAGAAAGTTGAATTTGGTCGAAATTCCCAGGTGCACGACATGCGTTGGATTTATGCACATCGTGCAACTTTCCAGAAAGTTTGTTCTTGCTCGACATTTCCAGGTACATGTCGTGCAAATGAGTGCACGTCGTGCATCTGGTTTTCTATGCATTTTTGGAAACTCGCATGCCATGTTCAAAACCTGAACACGCCATGCATTCTGCTGTCTGGGAGAAACGAAACTTCTTCTAAGGTGATGCATGTCGTGCATTTATCCTGCACGTCGTGCATTCTGTTGTTTCAACAGAATTAAGCTCTGAAATTAGTTTTTCTTGGGACATATCTGCAATGCAAGTTATGTGATAAGTAAAGCAACAAAAAGATGGTAAAAGTAATATGAAAAAGGTCAAATAATATTAGAATGAACCAAATTTGTGTGTGATAGTATGTGAAAAGATGATGTAGAAATCACACAACAAATCTCCCTAAGCTTGAACTATTGCTTGTCCTCAAGCAAAAAGAATAGGGCTACATTCAAGGAGAAAAATCAAGCTCATGCATGGATTAAATGAAAAGAAGGTATGAGTTCAGCTCAGCCAACCATGTACATTGTGCTTGTGTTCATTGTTTTCATATCAAAATTTTCAACTTCCAAGATAGAGAAATTAAGTTCAGCAAGGTTGGTTCTAAATCAAACGAAAAGCTCAACTTGACAACACTAAATAGAATTTGGATAATCAAGCCAAACAATCAGTGCATGTTCATTACAAATTTTTCAGCTAGTACAGATATAAGATGATGAAACCAATGCTAACATTAACAAAACTTAGTTGCACTCTTTTTCTCAAGGATATGATGATGGAAATTTTGGGTTTCTGGCATTCATATGCTAATTTAGGCTTACAATCACAAGGAATTCCAGTTGGGGTGTTGTTTTTACCCTCTTTTGATTTTTCATATCACCTAACCATCATTTCCAGATCGGACTCACACTAGGCTAGCATAATATGTGGGCCATTTTCCATCTTTTATTGGGTAAAGGTGAACTAAAGATGGTACAACACCAAAGAGTCAACACGAATGTTAAAGCTAGGAAGATTTAAATCATTCTTTTGAAAGTTTTTCACTGAAAAATTGATTTCACAAGCACTAAAGGTTTGGCAAAATTATCCCGTATTCTAGTAAGTGTTGCAAGTTGATTAATCCACAAAAATTTGAAACTGTTACATGTATTGAGAAATCAAAGATGTAAAAGTTGAGATTTCAAACTACAAACACAAGGCAAATCATGTACATGGGGATTTTCAAATTCCATTTTATTCATACATGATCTTGATTTTTCTTTTCATGTAGCCAAGGAACATAAAGGATAAAATAATTCAAGCATGCAAGGGGGGTTTCATTCTAATAAGATAATCTCAAATCATATTAATTTTACCATCAAGGAAACTAAGCATGGGTAAAATGGAAAACAACTGACACAACTGACTTCAAATAAAGAAATGTTGAATGAAAACTACAACTACTGGTCCGGTTGTGCCCCCCTAAGCCTAAAATTAGTAGTGTCCTCACTGCATCAATCAGACTAATGGAGTTCACAATCAGATACATGTCATTGATGAAATATCAAAAACAAGGCCCAACGCTCCCTTGATCAGGGAAGAACTGGCTGACGATGTCTGGAATGTCCATCGGGTCATGCTGCTAGGGGAACTGAGGCAGCTATTGTGGGAACTCGGGCTACTGATGTGGCAGTGATCGATATGGTGGAGACATGGGGTAATGGCCCTGAGAGATGTGCCAAGCGTCCATTAGGTTGACCATGACATACATCGTAGTTTACTACGTGCTCATCTGGTCAAAAAAGCTATCAATGTGGTCGAACCACTGCTGAACATACCCATACAGGTGCCTCACATTAGGCATCACCCAAGCGTACTTCGTCTGAGTACTAGTGGAGGGCGGCAGTGGTGTAGTAGATGCTGGTGTAGCTGCTGGCGCCATGGGTGGGTGTATCCTCTTCGACCTCTAGCTTTATCTCAACCTTCCAATTGCCTTTGTTGCTGAGGTTATTGTGGGTAGCATCGGGGATGACAATGAACTACTTCTTTGTGATAAAAACCTTGTACTTTTGTGTGCTATCTCCACGTCTTGATATAAGGCCACAAGAAATAAGATAGTTGATGTCTACAAGGTTTTTCCCCGGTGCAGGTTCTAAGGCACCCACATCCAAGCCTAGCTGCATTGCAAGTATACTGATCAGCCCACCACACATGATGTCAACTGCCTCTCTTTGCTTCTTATTTTTGGCTTCTAGAAGTTTATTTACAATGTAATAACTAGAACTGGTTTGCTCATTCCTAACCATGCACCACAAGAAGAAAAGGTAGGTTTTCCCCACGACCCCTTGAGTTTCATTTTTAGCAAAGGGACATGTGCTTAGAAGGCGATGCATAACTCTAAAAATAGGGTTATGGAGTGAAGAAGCTCGGGTGTTCCTATCTCCGTTCACTGTTTCACTTGTAATCCCAGACCAAAAAGAATCACTATGGAAGGCGGGTGGATAATCAGTGTAGCCTCCATAGTTGCACTTGTAAAGCACAAAACTGTATAAGATCCATAGAAAAGAATTTGTCTAGAAGCCGAAAACTGGTCTTTGAATATACGTCATGACGGTTTTGGGGGTCGTCTCCTGCTTTGAAAGTGGTCAGAATTTCATAAACCAGACGAGGGTAGGTCTTTGCAACTCTAGCGCAGAGTAAATGTAGACCTAAGAACCTGAGATACCCCATTAACTCATTTTTGAAACCCAACTTGTCAAGGATTTCCTCGCAGACGTAGCGGGAAGGTAGAACACACTTGGTGATGAGGAACTGGTAATCTGCATCCTCCTCTGGGGTGACTCGGCATTGAGTGGAGAGTACAAACACTGTTGGTGCCGTCTCAGAAGGTGTTGTAGCTGTAGAGCAAAGTGCAGTGGATGAAGAAACTCCTCCATGGCGTATTCCTGCGCCTCTCTTGATAGGTGCCATTGTATCAGTAGTAATGCACGACGTGCAAAATGCTTTTGCGGCGTGCACCTGAAGGGTGTTGTTTCTGCCCTGGAAGAAGAATGCACGGTGTGCAATATGGATGCACGGCGTGCACCTATATATTTTCTACAACCTCAGATCAGCGTTGCGCACCTGTGATTTTGGTGAAATAGAAGGTGGAAAGGGCGTCGGGGCTGCTACTTTTGCGCGGAGGTGGAGGCGGCTGAGAGAGGAGGAAGATAGAGAAGGGCCGGCGGTGGCGGTGTCTGTGAGCTGTTGGGCCTCGAGCTTGGTGGTGGTGGACGACACTAACTTGGGCAGGTGCGGCGGCTGCTAGGGCGCTCGAGGTTGCAACGCTTGGACGACGGCAGAGAGAGGAGGCGGTGGAGAAGCTACTACTGGTGTGCACAGTGGCACACAACGACTGTAGAATGGGGGAACGACGTTCAGAGATGCATGCCTCTCGGGGAGGACGATGGTGGCACACAGATGGAGTGCACAGCTGCTAGGGTTGGAGTGGAAATTAGGTCGTGCACTTTATCCCTTTTTGACCAAATTTTACAAAAATTTGCACATCATGTTCCTCCTTAGTTTCCTCTTTTTAAAATGCCTTTTTACACTTAGATGCACGACGTGCGATGGCTTGAAAACACATTGTAGACCAGATTTTTCGCCCATATGCACAGCGTGCGTCGATCAATGCACGACGTGCACGTTTCCAGAACATTTACTCTTCATTTGAAAAACCAGGTGCACAATGTGCATTGATGAAATGCATGCCGTGTAAGATTCCAGAAACATTCTTTGTATGTACAGCTCCCAGGTGCACGACGTGCATAAAGAAATGCACAGTGTGCAAGTTTCCAGAACATTTGTCAGTGCATTTTCTGCTGAGGTGCACGTCATGTCAATGAAAGACACACCATGCATTTAGGAATATCTATAGAAAATAGCAGTCAGTCAACACGAAATAGAGATAGATAGGGTGGCTATCAAGTCTAAATTATTACATTCATCCATGACAAGCTTATTGACCAAATTAAAGAGTGTTTCTGACTCAAAGAACTTAAAAGAAATCTATCCTAATGTGGGGTCAACTCCCACAAGGTCCTCCATTTAGGGTCCGGAGTAAGACTCTTCAATTCTTTCAAGCATCTTGGAGGGAGCAAGAGACTCCCTTCTCTACTTCATCTCCACAAGAATAAAGTTTGCAATGCTGCCCATTTACTTTGAAGTTGCCATCTTTGCCTTGGAGTTCCATAAATCCATATGGAAAAATCCTTAGCACATGGAAAGGGCCGGACCATTTTGATTTCAGCTTCCCTGGAAATAGCTTTAATCTAGAGTTGAATAGCAAGACCTTATCTCCTTCTTGGAAGTGTTTTCTGCAAATCCTCTTGTCATGCCAAGCTTTTGTCTTTTCTTTGTACAACTTTGCATTCTCATAAGCATCAAGGCAGAGTTCTTCAAGTTCTTGCAACTACAAAAGGCACTTTTCTCCTACCTTTCACATGTCAAAATTCAAAAATTTAATTGCCCACAAAGCACGGTTCTCCAATTCTAGCAGAAGGTGACAAGATTTTCCATAGATCAGCTTGAATGGAGTAGTCCCGATGATGGTCTTGTAGGCTGTACGGTATGCCCATAATGCATCATCAATCTTTAAAGATCAATCTTTTCTTGAATTAGAAATAGTTTTTTCAAGAATATTCTTCAGCTACATGTTTGAAACCTCTACCTGCCCAGATGTTTGAGGATGATAAGGCATAGAGATCTTATGAGTCACACCATATTTAAAGAGAAGGTTATTGAATTGTTTTTCAGCAAAGTGTGTGCCTCCATCTGAAATTACAGCACGAGGAACTCCGAACCAAGGAAAGATGATCTTTTGAAAAAGCTTTATTATTGGTTTGGCATCTGACGCTTGGGTTGGAATGACCTCAACCCATTTGGACACATATTCACAAGCGATAAGAATGTATTGATACCTGCAAGAAGATGGGAATGGTCCCATGTTATCCACTCCCCATACATCAAACACCTCAACCTCTAAGATAGAGTTGAGGGGCATGCCATCGCGGTGGGATATACCTCCTGTTCTTTGACATCTATCACAAGATTTTACAAATAGATTGACATCTTTGAATAATGTGGGCCAATAGAAACCAGCTTGTAATATCTTAGCAGTAGTTTTCTCTCCTCCAAAGTGTCCTCTGTAAGGGGATGCATGGCATTCAACAATAATGATTGGGATTTCCTCCTCAACAACACACTGATGGATCAGCCCATCACTTCCATGCTTGAATAGTAGTAGATCATCCCAATAATAGAATTTCACATCATGAAAAAATTTCTTCTTTTGTTGATACGTTAAGTCAAGTGGGAGTTGTCCTGTAGCAAGAAAGTTGGCAATATTTGCAAACCATGGTGCTTGAGTAGATGACAATGCATAGATATTTTCAATAGGTAAGTGATCTTCAATGGGCAATAGATCTCCAGCCTCTATGGCTAGTCTAGAAAGATGGCCAACAACATTATTTTCTGTACCTTTCTTATCATGAATCTCAAGATCAAATTCTTGTAGAAACAAAATCCAACGAATAAGACATGGTTTGGCATCTATCTTGTTCAACAAATACTTTATGGCAACATGATTAGTATATACAATCACCTTGCATCCTACCAAATTGTCAGAACTTGTCAAAAACATATACAATGGCAAGCATTTCCTTCTCCATGGTTGTATAGTTGATCTGCGCTTCATCAAGGGTTTTTCTTGCATAATAGATTGCATGGAGTTTCTTGTCCTTCTGCTGTCCTAGAATAGCTCCCACTGCATAATCGCTTGCATCACACATTAGCTCAAAAGGAGAATCCCAATCCAGAGGTTGAATAATTAGGGCTGAGATGAGAGCCTCCTTGAGCTTAGAAAATGTTGTGTGACAATCATCATAAAAAACGAACTCGACATCTTTTGCAAGTAAGGAACACAACGAATTTACAATCTTAGAGAAATCTTTAATGAATCTTCTATAGAAACCTACATGGCCAAGAAAGTTGTGGATGTCTTTAACTGAAGATGGAGTAGACATCTTCTCTATAGCTTCAACCTTTTCCATGTCCACTTCAATACCCTTGTTAGATACAACATGTCCTATTACTACACCGGATTGTACCATGAAATGGCACATATCCCAGTTTAGAACTAGGTTAACCTTTTTACAACGGGCTAAGACTAAAGATAGGTTCAATAAACATTGATCAAAGGAATCACCATATACACTAAAACCATCCATGAAAATCACCATTATATTTTCAATAAAATCAGAGAATATGGCCATCATACACCGCTGAAAAGTAGCGGGAACGTTGCAAAAACCAAACGGAATACAGATATAGACATGTGTTCCATAAGTACAAGTGAATGTGGTTTTCTCTTGGTCAGGTGGATAAATAGGAATCTGAAAAAATCCAGAATACCCGTCCAAGTAACAAAAGTAAGAATGTTTAGTGAGGCGTTCAAGCATCAAATCAATGAAAGGCAATGGAAAATGATCTTTGCGAGTTGCCTTATTCAGACGCCAGTAGTCAATACACATATGCTAGCCGGTAACCATGTGTGTTTGTATTAACTCATCATTGTCTCCTTTAATGACAGTTGCACCCCCCCTTCTTAGGAACCACGTGAATGACACTAACACAGGGGCTGTCACTAATGAAATAAATGATTCCATCATCAATTAACTTGAAAATTTCTTTCTTTACCACCTCAAGCATATTTTGATTTAGGTGCCTAGGTGGTTCAAATGTTGGTTTAGCATCATCTTCCATATTTATTCTATGCAAACAGATTGAAGGATGAATGCCTTTTAGATCATCTATGGAATAAACAATGGTGTCTTTATACAAACGTAGTTCAACAAGTAATTTATTTTCGTGGTCATTAGTTAATTCATTATTTATTATAACATGGGATGTCGAGTTTGGGTCAAGAAATACATACCTCAGCCTGGGTGGAAGGGCTTTTAGTTCTACCTTCATCAACCTTGTATTCAATAAATGGAGCATCTTCATTAATAGTTTGTGATTTAGAAATATGAAGCACTCCAGAAATTTCAGAATTGTTGAGTTCAGTCACATCATCATCACAAAATTTAATCATCAAATCAATAAATATCATCATTATCCTCCTCAATTGGATCAATAGTATCTAACAGACAAATTTCTTCGACTTATGTGGGTGCTTTCATAGCATCATAAATAGAGAAATCCATGCTTCCTCACCAACACATAGTGTGAGTTTTCCTTCCCGAACATCAACAAGACATCCGACAGTCCTCAAGAATGGCCTTCCAAAAAGAACATGATTGGATGGGGTCTCCACCATATCAAGAACAACAAAATCACATGGTATATAGAACTTTTCGATTTGCACTAGTACAACCTCCACTATACCCCTTGGATATTTAATAGAATGATCGGCTAACTCAATAGCCATCTTTGTCGGCTTTAAATCTCCAAAATCCAATTATTGCCATAAGGTAGATGGAATGAGACTAATACTAGAACCAAGGTCTACTAGACCTTTGTCAAAAGTGGTATTCTTGATCTTACATGATAGTGTGAAAGCTCCCAAATCATCAAGCTTTTGTGGAAGGCGGTTTTGAATAATAGAACTCACTCTGTAACATCCTTGACCTGGGTTATGTGTTAACCCTAGAGGTTTGGCTTAATAAGGTTGAGTATATTCTTAATCTTATCTTGGGAAAAGTAATTAGGGCTCATGAGAAACTTATGTTTCAGTTTTGGTCCTGTTTGAACATTGTTGAATCAATATTTTGTTTGTTTTGGACTAAAGTGCAAATTACCCAAGTTGAGGGGTTTATGTGCAAATTGTGCATGATAATATGTTCCTCATGTGTTGAAGCATCATGAGAGTGAATATGATGTTGAGGTATGGCTTATGGAAGCCTGAATACCAAGAAAGAGTTGATAAAGCAATGTTGTGCATTAAAACCTAGTTTTGGTGTAATGTGCAATTTACCCAAAACCTAGGGTTTGATATGCAAATTACCACTTCAATAAAGTCCCTAATGTTTCTTGGAATCATGTAGAGCAAAGAAAATGAGAGTTACTTCTCATTTGAATTAAGATGGAGGACAGAGAATCTTGATATTAAAATAATCAAGATTTAATCCTAAGTGAAACCCTAATCCAATTTAGGGCAAAAATGAATGTATTAATTAAAGGGACTTCAACCAAAATGTTATTGGTTGATTTTGAATAAGGATGGACGTTCTTTTTCCAAGATAAGGAACGAAAATATCTAAAGTAGGTGAAATTCCACTCACCTTATTATAAGGAAAAGAATTTCCACTCAAAAAGATATATTAATATTATAATGGATTAAGGTGCTTATTTTCTTTTCCCTTAATCCATGGATAATGGAAGGGAGTTAGGTGGGGATAGAGATGCCCTTGCATGAAAGAAACCAAGGGGGAAGTGGTGGCAACAATTTTGGAATTAAAAGACTTTTATAAAGTATCTTCTCTCTCCTCAATTTTCTTATAAAAGTACCTTTTCCAAGCCAAATGAAAGGCTTTTACGACCCCACTTCTTCTCCTTGCTTGAAAAACCGACCAAGAAGGCTAAGGAAAGCAAGGGGCACGTCCCCAACCTGTTGGTAAGCCTTTGATCTTCGTTCTTCATGATTTCATGGTGAAAATCATAAAACAATGTGTAATTCCTTCATTTCTTCACTCAATCTTCAATTCTAGCTGATCATTTCACTCCAAATCTTGAAGTTGAGTCTTGGAATAGTTGGATAAGCTTCATCCACAATTATAGACGTGTATATTGGAGCTTGGAGATCATATTTGAGGCGGGTTTTATAACTCAAACCCTTAATCATTGATATTGCATCAATTCTCTATACTTTTTTGATTGTTTTCTTTAAATTGCTACACTCTTGTTTCTTTGCTGCAATTTCCATCAAGAACGGTTGCTGTTCTTGGTTGTTCGAAGGAAGGGGATGATGAAATCATCCTAGATGCTTATCCAAAGAAAAGTACCAAGCCAAACGGTTTTAATAGCTATTCCAAATCGTTTTAATTTGATTGGCTATGCGGTTTCAGCAAACCGTTTAAAGGCAAACGGTTTGAAACCGTTTGGGAGAAAACGGTTTCAAGACCATTTGAGATGGTTGACCAAGCGTTGACCGTTTGGCATTTTTGTTCCTAATTATGTATTCTAATGACCCACCAAATTTGAGGGGTTAACTCCAAAGGAATCGTAGGTTGAAGGCCAATCAATTAGGAAAATTGAATTGAATTAAATGCTGATTTTCAACCTGATTAACTTGACCTGTTTGGGAAAACGGTTTCAAGACTGTTTGAGTGAGTTGACCAAGCGTTGAAAGTTTGGGATTCCTGTCCATAACTATGTTGGTTGATGACCCTCCAAATTTGAGGGATTAACTCCCAAGGAATCGTGAGTTGAAGTCTAATCTATTAGGGAAACCTAATTGGATAAAGTGCTGACTATCAATCTGATATAATTGAACGTTTTGGGAAAACGGTCTCAAGACCATTTGAGTGCGTTGACCAAGGGTTTACCGTTTGGGATCACGGTTTCTAATGATGTGGTCTAATTACTCACCAAGTTTTAGGGATTAAATCCCAAGGAATCGTGAGTTGAAGGCTATTCAATTGGGCAAACCCTAATTGAAAACAGTGCTGAAATTCCAATGAGTTAATTGGAGATTTTGGGTTGATTAGCCCAAACGGTTTCAAGACCGTTTGGGGATCACCCAAACGGTCTCAAGACCGTTTGGGGGTCACCCCAAGACCGTTTGGAGGTCTGGGGTCAAGTATAGTTGACCAATGGAAGGTATAAAGGTACCAAATCATATTGCAATTAAGTGCTGATTTGTTGATCAACTCGATAGACCAAACCTTGATGAAATTTCACTAGAATCCAAAGGTTGGATGAGCCAAATGGTCTGAAGACCGTTTGGAGCTCATCCAAACGGTCTCAAGACCGTTTGGGGGTCACCCCAAGACCGTTTGGAGGTCTGGGGTCAAATATAGTTGACCAATGGAAGGTCTAAAGGTACCAAATCATATTGAATTAAGTGCTGATTTGTTAATCAACTCGATAGACCAAACCTTGATGAAATTTCACTAGAATCCAAAGGTTGGATGAGCCAAACGGTCTCAAGACCGTTTGGAGCTCATCCAAATGGTCTCAAGACCGTTTGGGGGTCACCCAAGACCGTTTGGAGGTCTAGGGTTGAGTATGGTTAAGCAATTGAAGATCCAATGTCACTAAGTTGAAGTGTAATCAATTGTTGATTTGGTGATCAATTCAATGATCCAAACCTTAATTGGATGGCTTGGATTTGAGTGATATGATGGGAAAATGGTCTCAAGACCGTTTGGAGGTCATCCAAACGACCTCAAGACCGTTTGGGGTCAGGTCATACCCAATTTGGTTGATGGTTCAATGGTTTCAAAGTAACTAATCTTGCAATTGATTAGTGTTGAAGGATCATCGATTCCAAACCCTAATTCAATTGATTCAAACCCTAATTGATGACTAATTGAGGGTTAATTGAGGGTCAAATCAGGTGAAGGTTGACCTATTTAACTCAATTGAAGTATGAGGATAGGTCCAATTGGTGATTGGTTCCATGAATTCAATGATTGAAGGAATCAACATTGGAAACCTTAATCAAATTTGATTGGTTCAGACCATATCTGGTCCATGCGGTTTTGAGGAGGTTTGGACCAAACGGTCTCAAGACCATTTGGGGCCAAACGGTCTCAAGACCGTTTGAGACCAAACGGTCCCAAACCATTTGAAGACCAAAGACCATTCAGTTTCAAAATCGTTTGGTGATGAAACCTCAAAAACCGATTGAAGGTTGTTGGTGATTTAATCACTTGGTAATTGAAGGTAATGATAGTTCCAATAATCCTATGATGGTTAGTGATGATAACCAATTAAGGTACAAAGGTTGAAACCCTAATAGTACCTAAGTGATTAGTGCTAATTAAGGGATGAACCTTAATCGCTTATAGGAGCAATGACTTGATAATCATAGTTGTATGTACTCAACTGAAGGGTGATATGACCTAATCAAGTTGAGAAGTTGATAACATGAATTCATACATGAATATGATTCATGTGGTGATTAAGGGTTGTGATTCTTAAGTAAAGAGATCATGAAACCCTAAACATGAACATAAACCCTAATTGACAGGGTTATTGAACTCAAATCATAGTTGAGGGTGTATCCATGTGAAAACCTAGTTGAGGGAGCATCCATGTGATACCCTAACTGAGGGTGCATCCATGTGAAACCCTAATTGAGAGTGATTTCATGAGAAACCCTAATTGGAAATGATTAGTAAACCTTAATTATGGGCAAAGTGATATGAAACCCTAATAAAGGGTGATGCTATATGCAATCCCTATTCTAATGAAGGGAAATGGTATGTGAGACCATAATTCCCTAATAAGAGAATATAATTCATACTTGAATATGATTCAAGAGGTTAACTCCTGTAGCACGACCGTGTTAGGTAACACGACCGTGGTATTTTCACTTTGCATGACTGTGCAAGGTAGCACGGCCGTGGTGGCTTCCCTTAGCACAGACGTTTTTGGTTGCACGGCCGTGGCACTCTAAGCTTGACTTAGAGTTGTTTTAAAAAGGACTTAGCATGGTCTTTTTATTAATTCCTGACTTATGTATGAATACATAGTGTTGGAAATAGTTGTATATTCCAAGTAAGTGACAATTGATCACTACTTTACATGATGAATGTGATAAACTACTGCATAAAGTATTAGGATGGGTAATACCCTAATACAAGCTAAGTATGTGAACTTAAGAAAGTTAATGGTGTTGAGGGAAGTGAGACATCAAGATATGATAGATATCATATCCAACACCCCAAATACTGGTATACCTTGTTGTGATATAAGTCCAATATGATTAGATGAATGATACATGAGATGTGTGATGGAAATCCTAATCCTGGTAAAGGATTAAGGGTAATACCCTTGAATTATTAATACATTGTTTTTGCATGATATTGATAGATAATTGATGTGCTGCTATCATATGTGCTAACCATGCAGGTATCATGAGATGATGGGCATAGCCAGGTATGAGATGTGATATGTTATTAATTTGAATTTGTTTATTGGGCCTTGTGTGCCATAATATATCTTGTTGTCTGATAAGAGGTAGCAAGAGAGTTAATAGGCATCAAGTATCATACTTACCTTGGTCAAATGACCTAAAGGTGTTAGTTACCTAAGGAAGTGGTAACAATGCTCAGGTGATGAGCTAAGGGTTTAAACACCCAGAATCACATGGTTAGGGTATTGAAATTGTGAAAGGATGAGAATTTCCAGTGGTGAATTGAGGGATTAAGATCCCAACACTTTATGAAAAGAATATGGCTACGGGCCATGACTCCACAATGATAATACCAGGCTTTAGATATATGATCTAATCCTGAAGAGAGTTAAAGTAGTGGTAATGATTCTGTAGTTTGAATATATGTTATACATGTTCTTTATATTCCTTCAAGGATAAATGACATGTTGATTCTATCAAGTTATAGTTGCAATGCTTCTGATATAGAATAATGTTCTAATCTGTTAGACATTAAAATATCTACTGCTATACAAATATGATTCTTCCATTCATATTTATCTTCTTAAGTTGCAATAACAATGTTACTGGCGGAGAGTTATAACTCTCGCTGGGGCAATTTTTATAATTGTCTCACCCCCGTGGGAACCACATTTTTAGGTGGATGTGGACGAAGAGACAGGAACCCTTCAGTAGGTGAAGGACGGCAGTAGCAGCAGGGACAACAGTGAAGTCTTAGGTGGAGACATTGACTGTTATGTCATTTTCAGATGTATATAGAGTCCTATGTGTCGTCTCTGTACTCTCAGGTCCTCGGAGTAGTAGTAGTTAGTGATTTTGAGATTTTGGCTCAGTGCCTCAAGATTTTTATATTGCCTGTGTTTAGCTTGACAGGACAGTTGATGCTTGTAATTCTCAAAAGGAGATGATACAGAATATGTACATGTGAACAAGAATGTAATTATGTTACTTTGGTTCTATGTGAGAAAGTTTTCCTTCAATGGATATTTTGATAAAAAGGTTTTAATTTTTAGTGATTTTCGCTAATCCGCTGCTTGATGAACGCTTCCGCATTAGTTAATCTTGTTTTCGTGAGACGGTCGTCACAATTAAGTGGTATCAGAGCTCTAGGTTTGCTGAGTCTATAGAGACATAGGACTAAGGTTGTAGAGTCTGTTCTAAGTGTCTTCCAGTTTATCTGATAGTATCTTCTGCTCACATAGGAGAAGAAGAACTTGAAAATGACTGGAGAACACGAGGAACACATTGCTAAGGACAATGTTGTTGCACCAGGAGAGGGTGCATGGGACCAGGCAAGAGGAGAACAAATGCCTGAGAATTCCCACCTTGACCTAATCAGGATAGAGAATCCTATGATATGCTCTTGAAGAGCAGAATAAGACAACTGTAATGCATATAGAAGACTGGATACTAGTATCATAACCTAAGTTACCAGTCTTTAATGCATAAACTTTGGGTTTTGAAAGGATTCCTGAGTGATATGATCATGTTAGAACAGTGGAAATGTGGAAAAGATTAATAAATGGCAAGAAAGTAGACTCTGCCATAAGTCTGGACAAACATTACATCTGTGATGGTAGTGCCCAAGGAGGGGCCATAAGCTGAGACTTAAGGTAAGGAATCTATAATTTTAGAGACAATTGCCTAGTTGTTCTGAAAAGCCAAAGTTTTTGGTGTTACCAGTGCAATAAATGCCTAGTACACCAGGGCAGTAGCCACTAAGTAAAGGCAAAAGCAGCAACATGAGATAATTGGACACTATGTGTTGAAATCAACCTAATGTGGTAGGTGACCTTGAGAGGTGATACTTAAATAAAGTATATTCACCCTGATACTTCATTTCATGTTTCTATGTGATAAAGATATGCAAATAGTTGTTTTTGAACTTCCCTTGACTAGTCCTATAAGGAAACAAGGGAAAGGAGAACTTATATCTTACTTAGTATTCCTTAAAATGTTTTATAATCTTCCTTATCTGTGTGTTGAAAGATGAGATATAGAAATGATGCCTGAAGAAAATTCAAGAATGGAAAATCATGTGTGTATAATGATATGAAAAGTGAGGAATATGATAGTAAATAAGGTGCATACTACCTAATCTCAATACTTATATACCCTGGCCAGGTATATGATTATTGAAGATAAGGCAAGTATGAAACTCTTAGATTGATATCTTTTTTTTTGCTCTGATCAAGCAGTCATTCTGATACAATCTAATGAGTATCATGAAATAAGAAATATGGAATCAATAAAGGAAGATGCTTTGTGCAATTCCAATAAAGGAAGATGCTTTGTGCAATTCCAACCCTAAACAAAAAGGGGAAAGCTATGTGTCATCCCCAACAAAAAGGGAAAAGCTATGTGTCATTCCCAACCAAAAAGGGGAAAGCTATGTGTCATCCCCAACAAAAAGGGAAAATCTATGTGTCATTCCCAACAAAAAGGGGAAAGCTATGTGTCATCCCCAACAAAAAGGGAAAAACTATGTGTCATTCCCAACCAAAAAGGGGAAAGCTATGTGTCATCCCCAACAAAAAGGGAAAAGCTATGTGTCATTCCCAACAAAAAGGGGAAAGCTATGTGTCATCCCCAACAAAAAGGGAAAAGCTATGTGTCATTCCCAACCAAAAAGGGGAAAGCTATGTGTCATCCCCAACAAAAAGGGAAAAGCTATGTGTCATTCCCAACAAAAAGGGGAAAGCTATGTGTCATCCCCAACAAAAAGGGAAAAGCTATGTGTCATTCCCAACCAAAAAGGGGAAAGCTATGTGTCATCCCCAACAAAAAGGGAAAAGCTATGTGTCATTCCCAACCAAAAAGGGGAAAGCTATGTGTCATCCCCAACAAAAAGGGAAAAGCTATGTGTCATTCCCAACCAAAAAGGGGAAAGCTATGTGTCATCCCCAACAAAAAGGGAAAAGCTATGTGTCATTCCCAACCAAAAAGGGGAAAGCTATGTGTCATCCCCAACAAAAAGGGAAGAGCTATGTGTCATTCCCAACCAAAAGGGGAAAGCTATGTGTCATCCCCAACAAAAAGGGGAAAGCTATGTGTCATCCCCAACAAAAAGGGGAAAGCTATGTATCATCCCCAACAAAAAGGGAAAAGCTATGTGGCATTCCTAACTAATAGGAAGAACTATGTGAACATTCCCAATTACATAGAGTTTTCCAAGTGAATTATCCATGTTAGATATATATGTTTTTCCTTTCATAAGTATTCTTGAGTGATTATTGAAGTATGTTCTTTTATGCTTCTTCCTTTCAATGACATGGACATCATATGTTAGGGGTTTATGCTTTGCATAAACATAAACAGTGATATGGAGGAATTAATGAAAGAAGATTTGTGGGGAATCACAGAGTTCATATTATCTCTAGGATATTAAGAAAATATGTGGAGACTTGAGGGCATGATTAATGAACAATCTGTTCCTCCTTTTCCTGGGATTTCGAGGACGAAATCCTTGTTAGGGGTTTATAATTTGTAACATCCCTGAACTGGGTTATGTGTTAACCCTAGAGGTTTGGCTTAATAAGGTTGAGTATATTCTTAATCTTATCTTGGGAAAAGTAATTAGGGCCCATGAGAAACTTATGTTTCAATTTTGGTCATGTTTGAACAATGTTGAATCAATGTTTTGTTTGTTTTGGACTAAAGTGCAAATTACCCAAGTTTAGGGGTTTATGTGCAAATTGTGCATGATAATATGTTACTCATGTGTTGAAGCATCATGAGAGTGAATATGATGTTGAGGTATGGCTTATGGAAGCATGAATACCAAGAAAGAGCTGATAAAGCAATGTTGTGCATTAAAACCTAGTTTTGGTGTAATGTGCAATTTACCCAAAACCTAGGGTTTGATATGCAAATTACCACTTCAATAAAGTCCCTAATGTTTCTTGGCATCATGTAGAGCAATGAAAATGAGAGTTACTTCTCATTTGAATTAAGATGGAGGACAGAGAATCTTGATATTAAAATAATCAAGATTTAATCCTATGTGAAACCCTAATCCAATTTAGGGCAAAAATGAATGTATTAATTAAAGGGACTTCAACCAAAATGTTATTGGTTGATTTTGAATAAAAATGGACGTTCTTTTGCCAAGATAAGGAACGAAAATATCTAAAGGAGGTGAATTTCCACTCACCTTATTATAAGGAAAAGAATTTCCACTCAAAAAGATATATTAATATTATAATGGATTAAGGTGCTTATTTTCTTTTCCCTTAATCCATGGATAATGGAAGGGAGTTCGGTGGGGATAGAGATTCCCTTGCATGCAAGAAACCAAGGGGGAAGTGGTGGCAACAATTTTGGAATTAAAAGACTTTATAAAGTATCTTCTCTCTCCTCAATTTTCTTATAAAAGTACCTTTTCTAACCCAAATGAAAGGCTTTTACGACCCCACTTCTTCTCCTTACTTGCAAAACCGATCAAGAAGGCTAAGGAAAGCAGGGGGCACGTCCCCAACCTGTTGTTAAGCCTTTGATCTTCGTTCTTCATGATTTCATGGTGAAAATCATAAAACAATGTGTAATTCCTTCATTTCTTCACTCAATCTTCAATTCTAGCCGATCATTTCACTCCAAATCTTGAAGTTGAGCCTTGGAATAGTTGGAGAAGCTTCATCCACCATTCGAGACGTGTATCTTGGAGCTTGGAGATTAGATTTGAGGCAGGTTTTATAACTCAAACCCTTAATCATTGATATTGCATCAATTCTCTATACTTTGTTGATTATTTTCTTTAAATTGCTACACTCTTGTTTCTTTGCTGCAATTTCCATCAAGAACGGTTGCTGTTCTTGGTTGTTCGAAGGAAGGGGATGATGAAATCATCCTAGATGCTTATCCAAAGAAAAGTACCAAGCCAAACGGTTTTAATAGCTATTCCAAATCGTTTTAATTTGATTGGCTATGCGGTTTCAGCAAACCGTTTAAAGGCAAACGGTTTGAAACCGTTTGGGAGAAAACGGTTTCAAGACCGTTTGAGATGGTTGACCAAGCGTTGACCGTTTGGTAATTTTGTTCCTAATTATGTAGTCTAATGACCCACCAAAGTTGAGGGGTTAACTCCAAAGTAATCGTAGGTTGAAGGCCAATCAATTAGGAAAATTGAATTGAATTAAATGCTGATTTTCAACCTGATTAACTTGACCTGTTTGAGGAAACGGTTTCAAGACCATTTGAGTGAGTTGACCAAGCGTTTAACGTTTGGGATTCCTGTTCATAATTATGTTGGTTTATGACCCTACAAATTCGAGGGATTAACTCCCAAGTAATCGTGAGTTGAAGTCTAATCAATTAGGGAAACCTAATTGGATTAAGTGCTGACTATCAATCTGATATAATTGAACGTTTTGGGAAATCGGTCTCAAGACCATTTGAGTGCGTTGACCAAGGGTTGACCATTTGGGATCACGGTTTCTAATGATGTGGTCTAATTACTCACCAAGGTTTAGGGATTAACTCCCAAGGAATCGTGAGTTGTAGGCTATTCAATTGGGCAAACCCTAATTGAAAACAGTGCTGAACGGTTTCAAGACCGTTTGGGGATCACCCAAACGGTCTCAAGACCGTTTGGGGGTCACCCCAAGACCGTTTGGAGGTCTAGGGTCAAGTATAGTTGACCAATGGAAGGTCTAAAGGTATCAAATCATATTGCAATTAAGTGCTGATTTGTTGATCAACTCGATAGACCAAACCTTGATGAAATTTCACTAGAATCCAAAGGTTGGATAAGCCAAACGGTCTCAAGACCGTTTGGAGCTCATCCAAACGGTCTCAATACCGTTTGGGGGTCACCCCAAGACCGTTTGGAGGTCTGGGGTCAAGTATAGTTGACCAATGGAAGGTCTAAAGGTACCAAATCATATTGCAATTAAGTGCTGATTTGTTGATCAACTCGATAGACCAAACCTTGATGAAATTTCACTAGAATCCAAAGGTTGGATGAGCCAAATGGTCTCAAGACCGTTTGGAGCTCATCCAAACGGTCTCAAGACCGTTTGGGGGTCACCCAAGACCGTTTGGAGGTCTAGGGTTGAGTATGGTTAAGCAATTGAAGATCCAATGTCACTAAGTTGAAGTGTAATCAATTTCTGATTTGGTGATCAATTCAATGATCCAAACCTTAATTGGATGGCTTGCATTTTTGTGATATGATGGGAAAACGGTCTCAAGACCGTTTGTAGGTCATCCAAACGACCTCAAGACCGTTTGGGGTCAGGTCATGCCCAATTTGGTTGATGGTTCAATGGTTTCAAAGTAACTAATCTTGCAATTGATTAGTGTTGAAGGATCATCGATTCCAAACCCTGATTCAATTGATTCAAACCATAATTGATGACTAATTGAGGGTTAATTGAGGTTCAAATCAGGTGAAGGTTGACCTATTTAACTCAATTGAAGTATGAGGATAGGTCCAATTGGTGATTGGTTCCATGATTTCAATGATTGAAGGAATCAACATTGGAAACCTTAATCCAATTTGATTGGTTGAGACCATATCTGGTCCATGCGGTTTTGAGGAGGTTTGGACCAAAAGGTCTCAAGACCGTTTGAGTCCAAACGGTCTCAAGACCATTTGGGGCCAAACGGTCTCAAGACCGTTTGAGACCAAACGGTCCCAAACCATTTGAAGACCAAAGACCATTCGGTTTCAAAATCGTTTTGTGATGAAACCTCAAAAACCGATTGAAGGTTGTTGGTGATTTAATCACTTGGTAATTGAAGGTAATGATAGTTCCAATAATCCTATGATGGTTAGTGATGATAACCAATGAAGGTACAAAGGTTGAAACCCTAATAGTACCTAAGTGATTAGTGCCAATTAAGGGATGAACCTTAATCGCTTATAGGAGCAATGACTTGATAATCATAGTTGTATGTACTCAACTGAAGGGTGATATGACCTAATCAAGTTGAGAAGATGATAACATGAATTCATACATGAATATGATTCATGTGGTGATTAAGGGTTGTGATTCTTAAGTAAAGAGATCATGAAACCCTAAACATGAACATAAACCCTAATTGACAGGGTTATTGAACTCAAATCATAGTTGAGGGTGTATCCATGTGAAAACCTAGTTGAGGGAGTATCCATGTGATACCCTAACTGAGGGTGCATCCATGTGAAACCCTAATTGAGAGTGATTTCATGAGAAACCCTAATTGGAAATGATTAGTAAACCTTAATTATGGGCAAAGTGATATGAAACCCTAATAAAGGGTGATGCTATATCCAATCCCTATTCTAATGAAGGGAAATGGTATGTGAGACCATAATTCCCTAATAAGAGAATAGAATTCATGCTTGAATATGATTCAAGAGGTGAACTCCTGTAGCACGACCGTGTTAGGTAGCACGGCCGTGGTATTTTCACTTTGCACGATCGTGCAAGGTAGCACGGCCGTGGTGGCTTCCCTTAGCACGACCGTTTTTGGTTGCACGGCCATGGCACTCTAAGCTTGACTTAGAGTTTTTTTAAAAAGGACTTAGCATGGTCTTTTTATTAATTCCTGACTTATGTATGAATCCATAGTATTGGCAATAGTTGTATATTCCAAGTAAGTGACAATTGATCACTACTTTACATGATGAATGTGATAAACTGGTGCATAAAGTATTAGGATGGGTAATACCCTAATTCAAGCTAAGTATGTGAACTTAAGAAAGTTAATGGTGTTGAGGGAAGTGAGACATTAAGATATGATAGATATCATATCCAACACCCCAAATACTGTGTACCTTGTTGTGATATAAGTCCAATATGATTAGATGAATGATACATGAGATGTGTGATGGAAATCCTAATCTTGGTAAAGGATTAAGGGTAATACCCTTGAATTATTAATACATTGTTTTTTGCATGATATTGATAGATAATTGATGTGCTGCTATCATATGTGCTAACCATGCAGGTATCATGAGATGATGGGCATAGCCAGGTATGAGCTGTGATATGTTATTAATTTGAATTTGTTTATTGGGCCTTGTGTGCCATAATATATCTTGTTGTCTGATAAGAGGTAGCAAGAGAGTTAATAGGCATCAAGTATCATACTTACCTTGGTCAAATGACCTAAAGGTGTTAGTTACCTAAGAAAGTGGTAACAATGCTCAGGTGATGAGCTAAGGGTTTAAAAACCCAGAATCACATGGTTAGGGTATTGAAATTGTGAAAGGATGAGAATTTCCAGTGGTGAATTGAGGGATTAAGATCCCAACACTTTATGAAAAGAATATGGCTACGGGCCCTGACTCCACAATGATAATACCAGACTTTAGATATATGATCTAATCCTGAAGAGAGTTAAAGTAGTGGTAATGATTTTGTAGTTTGAATAGATGTTATACATGTTCTTTATATTCCTTAAAGGATAAATGACATGTTGATTCTATCAAGTTATAGTTGCAATGCTTCTGATATAGAATAATGTTCTAATCTGTTAGACATTAAAATATCTGCTGCTATACAAATATTATTCTTCCATTCATATTTATCTTCTTAAGTTGCAATAACAATGTTACTGGCGGAGAGTTATAACTCTCGCTGGGGCAATTTTTATAATTGTCTCACCCCCATGGGAACCACATTTTTAGGTGGATGTGGATGAAGAGATAGGAACCCTTCAGTAGGTGAAGGACGGCAGTAGCAGCAAGGACAGAAGTGAAGTCTCAGGTGGTGACATTGACTGTTATGTCATGTTCAGATGTATATAGAGTCCTATGTGTCGTCTCTGTACTCTCAGGTCCTCGGAGTAGTAGTAGTTAGTGATTTCGAGATTTTGGCTCAGTGCCTTGAGATTTTTATATTGCCTGTGTTTAGCTTGACAGGACAGTTGATGCTTGTAATTCTCAAAAGGAGATGATACAGAATATGTACCTGTGAACAAGAATGTAATTATGTTACTTTGGTTCTATGTGAGAAAGTTTTCCTTCAATGGATATTTTGATAAAAAGGTTTTAATTTTTAGTGATTTTCACTAATCCGCTGCTTGATGAACGCTTCCGCATTAGTTAATCTTGTTTTCGCGAGACGGTCGTCACACACTCTCTCCGAAAGCATTATTGTTTCAACTTGATCAACCTTTATTCTTTTAGTTAAGATATCCTTTAGGAACTTAGCATAAGAAGGCATCTTGGCAATAACTTCAGCAAAAGGAAGATTGACATGTAGTTTATTGAGAATGTCCATAAACTTCCTAAACTTGAGGTCTTCCTTCTTGTTGGCAAGCCTTTGAGGAAAAGGTGCAGTGGCCTTGAAAGAAGGTGGTGTTTTGGCCATACCTTTCTCCTTGCTGCAATTAGGAGTGTTGGACTCCTCTTCATCGGGTACTTCCACGTTCTTCTCCTTGGGTGGAGAAGGTCTCTCAATCTCAGCTCCACTTCTTAGAATAATTGCATTAGCTTGTTGCCTTAGGTTCACTTCCGGTTGGCTTGGAAGAGAACCGGACTACGGAGTTCTTTGTTGTGTTAGAGCTTGCTGTGCTATCTGGTTCTTTAACATGTTGGTGTGAGTGGAAATACCATCAACCTTTGTAGAAAGTTGAGCAATAACATCTTTCAACAGCTTGTCATTTCCCCAAAGTTCTTCATTTTATTGCATTTGTGTAGACATGAATTTTTCCATCATAGCTTCTAGAGAAGAACCTTGGGGTTGTTGTGGCTGTTGGTAACCTCTATTGTTGAAACCCGATGGATTCCCTTTTCGATTGAAATGTTGTTGTTGTTGTGGTTGTTGTTGACCTTGTTGGAAGTTTTGAGTGTTGCTTGTGTTCCTGTAGGAGAAATTGGGATGATCTCTCCATCCCATATTGTATGTATTGGAATAGGGATTGTATTGCTTATTCCCTTGCATTCCAACATCATTGACCTGTTCAAAACTCCCTTCAATTGCATTAGGAGAAAAACATGAAGAAGTATGTCCTGCATTACCACAAGCTTCACATATAACTTCAGCTGATTGGATTTCCATAGTAGTCATCATCTCAAACTTCTGTGTAAGAACATCCAGTTTGGCAGCAATAAGATCAACTGCATCAACAGTGTGTTTCCCTCCTTGTTTCTCGATTGAAGAACTAGCTGTAGAGGTTGATTTTACTCCCCTATCTCCTCCCCATTAGCAGTGATTTAGCGATATGTCTTCAATAATGTCATAAGCCTCTCTATAAGACTTATTCATTAATGCACCACCAGTTGTGGCATCTAATGTCAATCGGTTGTTGTAGAAAAGTCCATTATGGAAAGTTTGAAGTAAAAGCCAGTTGGTTAAACCATGGTGTGGGCAAAGGCATTGAAGGTCCTTAAACCATTCCAATGTGTCATATAAATTTTCTCTTCATTCTGAGAGAAATTAGTGAGTTGGTTTCTTCATTGGGATGTCTTGCTAGGTGGGAAGTACTTTGCAAGAAAATCATTTAAGTTTTGGTCCCAACTTTTGATTGACTTCTTTGTAAGAGACAAAAGTCACACCTTGGCTCTATCTCTTAGAGTGAAGGGAAAAATCATAAGTCTCACTCCTTCAGGAGATAACCCGTTGATTCGGAAGGTATTCAGATAATCCAAGAACTTGGAAACATGGAGACTTGGGTCTTCATTGGATGTACCTCCAAAACAATTTTGATGTATCATGTTCATCACAAAAGGAACAATTGAGAAGTTGTTCGCTTCTACAGCAGGCAGGTCGATGGCCCCACAAATGTTCGTGGCCACCGGCATCGTGAAATCCTTTAAAGGACGATCGTCCTCCATGGATGGATCGCTTGGTGTAGCCTCCTTAAAGGATGAAGAAGAGGGTGATGGTGACGGTGGAGTACCTCCTAGTAGCAGTTGTTCTACTCTTCTTTCTCTTCTCAAGCTTGAAAATGTACGCTCGATTTCAAGACAATGCAGATGTTTGAAGACCTCATTGTGAGTGACACATACAACCTGAAAAATAACAAGAGGAATTAAGAACACAACTAAAAGGTATATGAAATTCGAAATATGGAAATGGTGATCTAGTCTCAAATACTAATTAGTACCTATTACTCCAATTAAATTACCATAGCTCCCCAACAACGACGCCAAAAACTTGTTGGCTATTTAGGCTAACGAGTTTCAATCCAAACAAGGATATTTTACCCCACTAAACCAAACCCCGCAAGTATACAGAGGTAGTGTAGTTGACGTCGAACACAAGGAGCTTAAGTAATAAATTGAGCACAACGGTACTAAAGTTCAACAATCTAGATCTGCTTAAAAGAGATGGTGATGTTTATCTAAATGCAGAAATTCAGATTTAAATGTGTAAGGGAAAAATTACTAAAAGGATCGGGATTCAAATTTTAATAGATCTTAGACATTAGGATTTCACTCACATATCATAGCACATCATAGGAACATGATAATTTAAACATACATAAGTTCTTGTTTTAAGGAAAAGTTGTGTTACACTTCACCTCCCGGTGCAAGTGCAACGATCGCAACTCAAAGTCACACTCTCGTGCATAAATTTCATTTTTGATCACAACTTGTTCCTCAACTCATTTCTCTCCACTCTCATGGTAGAGAAAGAGTTGCCAAGAAAAGCACCTCCATACATTCTTACCTATCTTCTCAGATCAAGCAAGAAAGCAAAAAACATGCACTTAAAGTGGCCAACAATACATGTAAGAGATGATAAAACTAGTACTTTCATGGTAGAAAAACAAGAAGCATAGTATTTAGTATGAAATTACTTGTTCCATACATGCTATGACATGAGAGCTACTCTCCCATGCCCAAGAAAAGGGAATTACTTGTCCATAACCATGCTTTGCAGATTTGCTACAAAAATTACAGGTTTAAACATGATTTAGATGAGGAAAAATAAAGAGATCTGAAGATATAACCAGAAGAAGGAGGAATTCCGACATGGGGAAGAAATTCTTCTTCTTAAGCTGCTCCAAAATGGAATGTCTCCTCTTCCAAGAAGCTACACGAAGTTGGGGAATCTTGGTTGCACCTTAGAGAAGACAATGGAGAAGAAGAGAAGAAGAAATGGACTCCTTTCCTAAGAAACCACCCTTGATCTCATCAAAATTTCCCTCCTCTTCTCTCCTCTAGCTCTGGGATGAGAGAACTTTTCAAAAATGACCCAGCCTAACCGCCCATTAAGTTCCCTCTCTCTTTTAAACAAAAACTCATAATTTTCAAATTGCTGAAATTACCAGGTGCACGTCGTGCATCGTAAGTGCACGCCGTGCAAATGCTCTGTCAGTTACTCCTGAATGTACTGCACACGACATGCGTAGTAAAAATACACACCGTGCAACTTTCTAGAAAGTTGAATTTGGTCGAAATTCCCAGATGCACGTCGTGCGTTGGATTTATGCACGCCGTGTAACTTTCCAGAAAGTTTGTTCTTACTCGACATTCCCAGATACACACCATGAAAATGAGTGCACGTCGTGCATCTATTTTTCTGCACATTTCTGGAAACTCTCACACCGTGTTCAAGACCCAAACACGTCATGCATTCTACTGTCTGGGAGAAACAAAACTTCTTCTAAGGTGATGCACGCTATGCATTCTGCTGTTTCAGTACAATTAAGCTCTGAAATCAGTTTTTCTTGGGACATATCTACAATGCCAATTATGTGATAAGTAAAGCAACAAAAAGATGGTAAAAGTAATAAGAAAAAAGGTCAAATAATATCAGAATGAACCAAATTTGTGTGTGATAGTGTGTGAAAAGATGATGTAGAAACCACACAACAAGAGGCTTAGAAGTATCAACCTCCACCGCTATTCTAGTGAACTTACCTCAGTTACCCTGGGACATGGTGGAATCAATCTTGATAGTTTCCCGATCAAGTTCCCCACACTCCATAGTAGTTGGTTTTGGTATAAGAAAACTGGAAGATCAGTCACCCGGGCCCATACCACAAGCTTCCTTGGGATCAGATCCGATGGCCGGAACAAAGGCGACCATGACTGTACCGACAAGTAGTTGATGAAGACCATCTAAGGGCCTCCAGTCATAGCGACCAAGTAATTGTTTTCATTAACAAGTTGGACAATCTAGTACCCTTGCTCAAGATCGATGACCACTGAAGGGCTCCAACATCCGCCAAAGGGTCTAGATCT
Source organism: Alisma plantago-aquatica (assembly GCA_963693085.1). NCBI lineage: Eukaryota > Viridiplantae > Streptophyta > Magnoliopsida > Alismatales > Alismataceae > Alisma > Alisma plantago-aquatica. Next base: position 502,991,152 of record OY856414.1, on the reverse strand, counting down.
TATTAACCAGGACTTGGAAGCCGATGTTGATCCCTATTGCTTTGACGATGACAACAAACTTCCAGGGCTCTAGGAGCGGTTGGATGATTTCCGGATGGATTGTGATTGAGGGAAGAACACCAGAGACATCAACGAAGATGTTTGTGTCTTTGATGAGGTCTGGTGATGTTGGATTTAGATAGGTTAGCTTTCCTCCTGCACCACCGGTGGTTGCGTCCTTGTATGATATTCTAGCAGCACCACCGTTTGATGGCGGGACATCTTTGTCATCTTCAGATGGTGGAACTTCCATGGCAACATCATCTTCACTTGGTTCAGTCATCGTATCTGGCTCCACTACAAGGGATGAGCTTTCCGGTGGGCAGTTAACGTGGGCAGATCCCCGACCGCCACGGCCTCTGCCACGACAGTCATATCCTCCACGGCCAAACCGTAGGTCGGCCATCTATGTTCCCTTTCTATGATCTCTTTCTAATTATGAAAATTCTACCAAATTTCTTTTTTTTTCCTAGATTTTTCATACATTTTATTACTCTCTTATACCAATTCGCACAGCAATGCCCCTGTCTATTTTCACATATTTTGATTGTCAACATATAGTTACTTTGGGTTATGACCTTCTATATACATGTGCATGTGCTCATCTTTACTGTGCTTATTCAATGTCATGTAAGGCACATTACCACTTATATGTATGTGTATTTCGTAAATGTATTTCTCATTTATTTTTGAGATAAGAAAGAAGTCACAGAATCTTAGAACAAGCCTTCATACAAATGCTAATCGTCCTAAACAAAGAACTCTAGGATCTTGGAGTTGATTTTGCACAACATGTTCTCATATAAAAAAATGATGTGTGAGTAATCCATTAAAACATATTCACCAGCTACTTTCATATTATGGACATCACAAGAAGATGGATAAGTATAGGCATGCTTAATAATGATGATAGAGTATGGAAGAAAGATCCTCCATTACTAGGAAGATGATAAATAAGCACATGTATCATAATCAATGAGCATGTCAATAGCATTTAGGTAGAAGATAACTCATTTGCTAAACAATTTGGATTCATGTGGCCTTTTGCCAACTTAGAAAATATAGTGGTTGAACTTTTGACTAGGTAACTCTTCAAAAAAGACGATAACTTACTTATATTGTTCAATAGAGGGCAATAAATTTCATTACCAAATGGTATATACATGGTGTCTTTGTTTAACATGAATAAAGAACGTAAAAAAATGAATTCTATGTTTTTTAAGAAGGTCATTCTAATGGGGAAAGAAAACATAAATATGGCTAAATTTTAATGGCCAAAATGATGAAACATAGAGTGTGTTTCACCAAAGAAAATAAACATGAAGTATGTAGCAATCTCAAACACATTAACATGTTTAATGTGCTTTTTGAATTTAAGCACAAGATGATAATTAACATAATTAGTGCTCTTATCACCAATATTATGCCCTAGAATCAACTAGATTCTGAGAAATAGGGAAGCATGATGATATTATTGTGTTGACAAATGTATTTAATTCTATGGAGAGGAAAATAAGGAATATAATTTGGCTACATATGGAGAAATTTCCACAGACTAGGTTAAGCCCAATCCTAATAGCATTGATCGAAAACACAACATACATAATATTTTTATAAACTTCTCTTTTTTATAAATTTGAATCAAAAAGGATTGACAAGGTGTGTAGGTAACATGATATGAAAGATACAAGAAGAAAAACTAACTTTCTAGGTACTAGATCCCAATTACATTAATATCCCCATGTAGATTTCTTGTTTGATGAAACTTGTTTAGAGTTCTTAGAACACATCAATACAGTGGAAGCTAGATCTTGGCAATAACCTATTATAACTTGAAATCATAAAAACAAACACAATCAATGCAAACACATTGGTACCCTAAAAAAATAAGACAACTCACATGTATATAAGAATATAATGCTTTGCAAAAGTAATGTCAAAATAAGAAATATAAATAAATCTCAATAATCTTCATTCGTCAATAATAAGCATCTTTTAGTTACAAACTCCATTGTTCTCGATAGAACATTGCCACAAGGGCCAATACACATGATCACATCCTATGGGATGGGTCCAAATGAGCCATGAACACTTGAGTAATACTTCAAGATATAGGAAGTTGCACCGAGACTTGTACCCTTACCCCAAGTGTTATGACTGCATCTGAGCTTAATTGGTAAACTAGGGTTTACCTAGATGATTATATGCTTAATTGGATTGATCATTACTTAAATCTAATTAATTATGATAATTCAATTATGATGTTTTAAACCTAATAAGAATGTTAAGTGTTCTATTGTTTGAGAAATTAGGGTTTGAGAAATATAAACCCTAGTTGGATGAAATTAGGGTTTTGATGGTACATGAGTATGGAATTTGATCAGGATAACAGTGTCGTAAATGATTTTTCATATTTTATAAAAAATTGTATTTAATTTAATTTTGGATATTATATGGATAAATCAATCATTCATATTGGATAAAATTTCAGAATATTTGAGTGTTCCTTGAATGTGGTTCTCGGTCGAACTATACTTCAACCAAAATGCTGACAAAGTGCTTTTTAGCAGTGTAGTGTTTTATTTTTATTTATTTATTTGTAACTCCAAATGATATGAAATTTTAATTGGAAATCTGAATCTCAATAATAAGAAATATGTAAAAGTTTCATAATTTTTGGATGCATTTAGTCCTTATCAATAGATGAATTGCAATAACTAACATTTTTGTAGAATTCTGGATAATAGTGCTCTGTTTGATTTTTAATTATTTAATGGAAGCTTGGAACGATATCAAATTTTAACTAAATATTTATATCTAAATTATACACAAAATTATAAATTTTCATAATTTTTGGAGAAGCTTTGATCTCTTAAATACATGAATTCATAGAAACCTTTTAATGACAGAAAAATATGCTGAAATAAGAAAAAGTTTAGTGAGGGGTCAATGTGCAATTAACCCAAGCAGCTCAATTTCTCTATATGGTCAACCTAACACACAAGAAACTCTCATAATTCGTGATTTAATCTAGAGAAACGAAATCCCAGAGAGAGAGAGAGAGTTAGGGTTTGAGAGGAGAAATTGATGGAGATGCTGACCTAGGGTTTTGTGGTCCAAGGAATAATGAAATCATGTAAGTTTAGCTTCTTTGGATATAGTTTCATGGTGAATCTTCTCTCACATGTCAAAATTCCATCCCTCCTCTGATTTGATCAAAAATGGTATCAAAACTTCCCATTTTCTCACTCTTTCTTCATAATCCCTCATTTTTAGGGTTTCCAAGTTGAAAGGAAGAAAAATTGGGTGAATTGCTAGGGATTTGATATGGATTTAAGATTTTCAGATATGGGATACGTTTTTAAGGTGTTTTCACACGTTAGGGTGTGGGAACTTCCTTTAAATAGTATATTGCACGAAAATTGGTTAAATCAACCATAATCTTTAATTGCTTCGTATGCGACTACAAACCCTGAATTGTCTATTTGTTCTAAGTTGTTGCAAAATGATATGAAATGGATTATTCCTTTGTTTGAATGAATTTAAGATGATAAAATCATATTAGAAATGTATATAATGCATTCTAATGAGAATTCCCTAAGTATTCGCAGAGGTTATAAGAGTAAACTGAAATATAGAGAATTTGTCTATGATTGAAATTTGCTGTATAAGTAAATAGAGAAAGTTGATTATCTAGATCCCCTTAGTTTTGAATGATTGTTTATCTAAATTCATAGTACATATATGTCAGATACTATCTTGGATTTCATCTAAAGTGAGTAGTGTTTGTTTGGTATCTCAGTGAAGAGGGGAAACCCTAGATGCGAGGAAAGTTGGATATTTGTGAATAGATATCATGAAATCCATTTGAAGGGATTTTCCAGACATAATAGAATTTATTTATTCAATGTTATTATTGATGCATGATATCCAAGTGAATGTCATGGAAACCCAAATTCAGCTCAGTTCCAAGGTGTGGCAACACATCCCATTATCACACAGATAACGAGGTGTTACGTGAAAATGTGCGGAAAACACCATAACCACAGATTATAAAAAACATGGGTTAATTAAAACCGATTGCGGAAAACTGATAAAATGTGAAACTATTACTTTCCAGTCCTCATCCTGCACAGAAACATGTCATATAAATATGTACATACACAAGATCTGACACGTGTCCACAGCTCAGGAACAACTGTCCATCCATCACATGAGTTCACCACCTGTTCATATATACATAAAGGCCCACATCCGGCCAACAGCAGGATATACAGATATCATCGAACGATATTCGTGAAACATCGTAAAAACACTGCCAAGGACCTGAGAGTACAGGGATGACTCTAGACTCTACTACAAAACATCCAAAACAGCAACATGTCCAACACTTGCCTTCTACTGTTCCTCAAGCTGCTCGTCCGCAACACCACAACCACGACCAAGTCTACCTTGACCACCTAAAAAAGGGTGTAAACCAGCGGAGTGAGACAATTGAACAATTGTCCCAGCGGGAAACATATCTCCCCACCGCAACTATAGAACCTCAGCAAGATAAACCATAACAACAATTATAACATGAGCAGATATATCAGAAGCAATTATATATATATAGCAAGATCATTCTTACCGGCAAGCATACCAGCTGTACTAAAGCGTAAAACTAGATGTCTTTCAAAGGAACATGACTATCAAGATGAGATATATCAACATGTAACAAGATTATTAGAACATGGTATAATACCATATAACCTGATTATCAAGATAAGGTAGATTACCACATGACCTGCAAGGTATAACGGAATATTACACAAACAAGGCCTCAACCAATGTTTCATATTTGATATGACTAGTAAATACTAAACGGCTGTATTGCATTTTATTATGCCCTGAGGATTTGAACCGTACCGTTCAAATCCAACCTTCAGTTACGAAACCCAAGACGGTGCCATACAAGGTCAATGGAAGAGCCGGACTCCACGACCTCCCACCTCATGGTCAGTACATGAGTACAACACAAGCAGGACCGCAGTCACATGCTGAAGTGGTCTAAGCCACAGGGTTAGCTCCATAGGCTACCCATTCTCTAGCCCGCCTTGGTACAGGTCACGACGCTAGTAAAACTCAGCCACGGGCCTGATCACCGTGCTCTGAGCCATGAACACATTCATGCTCCATACATCACATATCCTGAGCCATGGGCCTGTTCACCATGCTCCACACATATCTGAGTCTGCAACCGAAGTTACACTCTTACCTCCTCATTTTCAGGCTAGGAGCAACCTACACATATTCAACAATATGCGCTTCCAGGTTAACCCGTAGGAAAACCTGTTTCACCATCACCAAGTCCTGACGATGATGGATCTATGGCCAGGGCAAACTACATGATGTATTTCACTGTGCTTAATTAGTATCTTTTAGATGGATTGCAAGATTGAACCAAGTTGTATGACATGCAAGGTATAACAGAAAGTAAAGAACATTATATTATGATCTATTCATATCAACCTGATCCATCTTAAGGATCCAACATCACATGTTATCACTTGGCCTCTTGCCAACCATCCAGATCCATCTCAAGGATCATCACATACCATAGGGTCTCAACCCTTCATCATGCACTGCCGTTGTCTCTTAAGGCTCACCTCATCATCATGGGATAGACATATCACATGCATACTCTTATAGAGTAATTATCAAAGCAATGTTACTCATTACATATGTCACATAGCCCTTTCATGGCTAAAACATCACCTGCAAGGTTAGAGTACACAATAATCGTAGATTCAACATAAGGCATATGCTCGCTATCATGAAAGATCATTCAAGATAATCTAATTACCAATTTTTACACTTATTTGGTAACTGAGTATGTTAAGTACATCATTAATCAAACCATACTGATGCTTACTCTCAATCTCAAGGTTATACAAGCAATCAAAGTATATAGAAATCATGTTGTGTTTACAGAACCAACACTATTATTAACAAGGTCATTACTATGTCATCAACTATTGTCATCTTTATCATGAAGCAACCTTTAATGTAACTGTCACTTAGCATCATTATTACCAACATTATTATCATTAAACAAACTACTAGAGTAGTTATCATCATCTTCTTTATCATTAACAATTAAGCATAAGGGTCACATCATGCATCAATTACATGAGGGCTAACATCATATACATTACTATCATTAGCATCCTTATTGTTTGCAAGGCTTCATATACATTGTTGATATCACAAACACCACCATCGCTCATTGGTGCATAGCTAACCACTTCCATCACATGAGGGACCGTCACCAAAGAAACTCATACCCTCACTATAGCCTCACAACCCTCATCTAAAGCCTATCACCCAACATGGGTATCGACTACCACACTATCCCTATCGGCCAACACTCACTACTAACCCTATCGTCCAACACTCACTACTAACCCTATCGGCCCTCACACATCCTGCACATAGGGTAGGGTATCGCCCAACATGGCTATCGGCCATTAGGGTATCGCCCACCATGGTGTCGTCCATTAGGGTATCGCCCACCATGGTGTCGTCCATTAGGGCTATCGGCCATTAGGGTATCGCCCATCATGGCCCAAGGCTTATCGCCCAACCCTAACACTCATGGCACTACATGACCCTATCGTCCATCACATGGGCAAGGAGATAACTCGACACAAGAGCACCCACTCTATCATCCAACACAAGGACATCCATATCGGCCAACAAGAGGAAGGGTATCGTTCATCTCCAAGGTACTCATCATATCGGCCAACAAACCCTAGCTCACCCTATCGCCCAACACATGGGCAAGGGTATCGGCCAACCTCAAGGACACAACATATCATCCACCAAGGAACCATATCGGCCACCAGAGAGAGCACCCTATCACCCAACCTAGGTCACTATCGACCTCCAACACAAGGAACTCAAACCCTAGATCACCATATCGTTCAACTTAAGGGCAAGTGTGTCGCCCAACACACCCACAAGGAAGGGGTATCGCCCAACCCTGGGTCATCTTCAGCCTCCAACACAAAGAGCACAAACCCTAAAAAGCAAGGTATACAAGGAACCCTAAACCCTAGAGAGGGATATCGGCCACTAAGGTACATAAGCAAGATGTACAAGCAAGGAACTAAGCTAGAATACTAACATATAACAAGATCAAAGCTAGAGGTAAAAGAGTTAGGGTTAGAAACTATGCAACCCGCCTTAAGCTCCAAGCTTCAAGTGAGAAGATGCACTCCAAGGTCCAAAGCTATCGTCCACCAGGCTGCTCCAGGAAGGTGTATCGGCCACCACTTCAGCTCCAAGGAAGTGTATCGGCCAACACAAGCAAGATGGAGAGGGATATCGTGCACCAAGGGTGGAGGGGAGACCAAAGGACCAAAGGAGACTAAGTCAAGGAGAAGAGCTACCTATATAGGAAGAAGGGGAGGAGAAACCAAGGTACAACCATGCTATGTGTCGCCCACCCAAGGGACACATGTCCACCAACTCAAGCCACCTCTCATGCAAGCCATAAGGCACTTGTCCAAGATGTGCACCATGTGTTCATCAACCAAGCCAAGCCATCTGGGAGACACAACAAGAGCTACTGGGCGACACACCAAGCAACTGGGTGACACAAGGCTCAAGCAAGCCCAAACAAGGAACTCCAAGGCCCAAACAAGCTCAACTCAGGCCCAAAGGACTCAAACAACAAGCCCAAGCCTTCCTCTCAACCCTAGAGGAAGCAAAGAGGAAAAACACCTCACAAGATGGCAAACTTGCCCACAAAACCCTAAACTTGGGTTATTTGCAAGTAGCCCCTCGAACTCTCAACAAAGCACAACCAAACCCTAATCACCACTAAAGGTGATTAGCAAGCACCAAAGCACCAAGATCAAGCAAAACAAACAGGGTAAACCCTAAACACAGGTCAGGGTCCTTACAGCCATAAACCTCTACAAAAGGATTTCATCCCCGAAATCCGAAGAGAAAAGCGAGGGATACTTCCTCCTCATCTCTTCCTCAAGCTCCCACGTGGCTTCCTCAACGCCACGGTGATGCCAAAGGACCTTCACAAGAACCAGATCCTTTCTCTTCAGCTTCTTGACTCTTCTGTCAAGGATCATCATAGGACCCTCTTCATAAGTCACATCTTTGTCAAGCTCAACTTCAACTGGTTGTATCACTGTTCCTGTATCCGGATGACTTTTCTTCAGCATACTGACATGGAACACTGGATGTAACCTGTGCAACTCTGGAGGCAACTCTAACTCGTAAGCCACCTTGCCAACACGTGCTAAGACTGAGTAAGGCCCCATATATCTGGGAGCTAACTTACCCTTCTGGCCAAACCTCAGCACACCTTTCCACAGAGACACTTTAAGATACACCTTGTCTCCCACCTGGAACTCCAAGGGTCATCGGTGATTGTCTGCATAAGACTTCTGCCTGTCTTGTGCCGCTTTCAACTGTTGTTGTATCACCTTGATCTTTTCTGTCGTTTGCTGTACTAACTCAGGGCCCAAAAGCTGATATTCACCTGATTCATACCAACACAAAGGAGATCTGCACTTCCTCCCATACAAAGCCTCATAGGGAGCCATGTCAATGCTTCGCTGATAGTTATTGTTGTAGGCAAACTCTATCAAACTGAGATGTACATCCCAACTGCCTAGGAACTGCAAAACACAAGCACGAAGAAGATCCTCCAAAGTCTGAATAGTCCTCTCAGACTGTCCATCTGTCTGCGGGTGGAAAGCGGTACTGAACTTCAACTGCGTTCCCATCGCCCTGTCCAACTGTTCCCAAAAAACGACTTGTAAACTGAGGACCACTATCAGAAACTATCGTTGCTGGCACACCATGCAAATGAACTATCTCATCCACATATACTCGAGCGAGCTTTTCAGCTGTATACGTGGTCTTCACAGGTATGAAATGGGCAGACTTCGTTAATCTGTCCACTATCACCCAAATGGAATCATGATTCCTAGTTGTCCTGGGTAGACCAACTACGAAATCCATGGTTATATGATCCCATTTCCACTATGGTATAGGCAAAGGTTGCAACGTACCTGCCGACTTTGGATGCTCAGCCTTGACTTGCTGACACACCGCACACCTAGCCACAAACTCAGCTACATCTTTCTTCAGGCCGGGCCACCAATATAAGTCCTTCAGACTATGATACATTTTGGTGACGCCTGGATGCATAGCATACATCGACGTGTGTGCTTCCTCGAGCACCAACTTCCTCAGATTATCAGCATCTGGAACCACCATCCTATTATGATAGCAAACCCCTCCATCCTCGGACTCATGGAACCCATCACGCTTTTCGCTGCCAAACTCTGATCTGATTAGTTGTACTGTATCATCCGTTTGATGTGCATCCTTGATCTGCTGTCTCAACGTGGGCTTGATTTGCATCTGTGCTAAAAGTCCAGCTAACGAGGAAACCTCCATCTGTACGTTCATCTGCCGTAAGGAGACTAACATGTCCCGCCTGTGGCATACCAAAGAACTCATCTGTGCCTTCTTGGGAGTAGAAGACTTTCTGCTAAGCGCGTCTGCTACCACATTCGCCTTACCAGGATGATACTCGATAGTGCAATCATAATCATTGATCAACTCCATCCACCGACGCTGTCGCATGTTCAACTCTTGCTGTGAGAAGATGTACTTCAGATTCTTGTGATCTGTAAAGATCTGACACACTTCCCCATAAAGATAGTGTCTCCAAATCTTTAACGCATGAACCACTGCTGCCAGCTCCAAGTCATGGGTCGGATAGTTCTCCTCGTGTTTCTTAAGCTGTCGCGAAGCAAAAGAAACCACATGATCTTCCTGCATCAGCACACAACCCAAACCTTTCTTGGACGCATCACAGAAAACAACATAGCCTTTTCCACATTCTGGCAAGATCAACACTGGAGCACTGGTTAGCTTTTCCTTCAAACTTTGGAAAGCTTGCTGACATCGATCATTCCAAACAAAAGGTACATCCTTCCTGGTCAACTTCATCATCGGTAGAGCTATCGAACTGAAGTCCTTGATAAACCTCCGGTAGTATCCTGCTAGGCCAAGGAAACTATGAACTTCCGTCGGCGTCTTCGGCTGTTCCCAATCCGCAATGGATTCCACTTTCTTTGGATCTACTTTGACTCCTTCAGCAGATATCACATGACCTAAGAAAGTCACTTCATCCAACCAGAATTCACACTTACTAAACTTAGCATACAACTGATGTTGACGAAGGAGAGTCAACGCTTGATGAAGATGTTGCTCATGCTCTAGCCGGTTCTGACTATAGATCAAGATGTCGTCTATAAAAACTACAACAAACTGATCTAAGAACGGATGAAACACTCTGTTCATCAGGTCCATGAAAGGAGCAGGTGCATTGGTTAATCCAAACGGCATAACCACAAACTCAAAATGACCATACCTCGTCCTAAAGGCTGACTTTGGTATGTCATCCGCATTTATCCTCAACTGATGATATCCAGACCATAGATCGATCTTCAAAAACACTGCAGCACAACGCAACTGATCGAACAGGTCATCTATCCTCGGCAACGGATACTTATTCTTGATCGTGACCTTGTTCAACTGTCAGTAGTCTATACACAACCGCATCGAACCATCCTTCTTCTTAACGAACAACACGGGAGCACCCCAAGGTGACGTGCTCGGTCTGATGAAACCTTTCTCCAACAACTCTTGTAACTGCTTCTTCAACTCTACCATCTCTGCTGGAGTCATCCTATAAGGTGTCTGTGCAATCGGCTGCGTTCCCGGAACCAGATTGATCTCAAAATCGATCTCTCGGGGTGGAGGAACACCAGGAAACTCCTCGGGAAACACATCTGCAAACTCTCGGACCACTGACACTTCTTCAAGGTTAAGGCCTTTCGCCTTGGTATCCACAACGGTATCCACAACGTGAGCTAAGAACGCCTCACATCCTTGTCGCAACAACCTATCTGCCACCATAGCTGACACCAGACACGTCAGAAGAATCTTCCTATCTCCCTGGAAGATCCACTTCTCTCCAGCAACATCAAACACCGCCTGCTTGGAACCACAGTCCAAGACAACCTTATACTTCTCTAAGGTATCCATCCCAAGGATAACATCGAAACCATGCATATCAAGTGGTATGAGATCCACCTGAATGCTGTGTCCCGAAAAAGACAAAACACAAGATGGACACTCTTCTCGAAGCAAAGAGGAACCATCAAGAGGGGTTTCTAACAACAAGCTATCCTTCTTACAACTAACAGGTAGATGACAGTTTTCAAGCATACTATAGGCGATAAAAGAGTGTGTAGCACCCGGGTCAACCAGAACAGATATAAAGCAAGAAGAAGACATATCAGAATGAAATAACTCCATCTGACCTGTCACCACTCACGGGTTGACTATCGCCTCCGGCTGATTCATGGCATAGAATCGAGCCGTAGCTTGCTATCCACGACCTCTGCTAGCTCCCTTGAGCAGACGATCCAGCTTGAGACGCTTGACCGCGTCCTCGTCCTCTGCTACCACTGGGCTGTGGTCTCTCAGACTTCTGGAAACTCTGCCTCGGTTGCTGCGTCACTTCAACATCTCTATTCGGGCAATTGAACTTCCAATGCCCGACTTGTCCACAAAGATGACATGCTCTATTGTCAACTCGTGGCCTAGATGGCCCTGTCACTGCCACCGAAGTTGAGCTGTGCGCCTTATATGGTGAAGAAACATAACCTTTTCCCTTACTCGGAGACCACTGAGATGGTACACCAACACTTCTCATCACTGACGGTGCTGAAAACCTGGGTTTCTTGAAGCCACCAAACCTTCGTCCTTGAAACTGAGCAGGTCTTTTAAGAGACACCGACTCTCTTTTCTCCCTTACTGTCCTCTCGATCCGTCGAACTAATTCCACAAACGTAGCAAACCGCTCTCGGTTTTCCAGCACAGACACAGGGGTTGTCAACTCAGCACTCAAACCCTTCTCAAAACGTCTGATCCGTTCATCATCTGTCGCCGCCATGTGAGGACAGAACCTCAACAGATCCATAAACTTAGCTTCATACTCGGTGATGTTCATCATTCCTTGCCGCAACTTCTCAAACTGACTGATCTTCTCATCCAGGTACATCTTCGGAAAGTATCTGGTGACGAACTCGCGCCGAAACACTTCCCAACAGATCACCTCACCAGGCCGCTTCTCTTCCTCGATGGTCCACCAGTGACCAGCACTACCCTTCAAAAGGTAGACATCATGCTTTACTTTTTCTGCTTCGGGGATGTCGAGGATCCGGAAAGGCTTTTCAAGACTCGTCAGCCACAGATCTGCATCCGCTGGATCAGCCGTTCCAGCATAATCCGAAGCTCTGACTCGGCGAAGCCGCTCAAAGGTCTTCCCAATACCCGATGCTTCTCCATGGGGAACCTGTGCTCGCGGAGGAGGCACTGGTAATCGCTCAACCATGAGATTCATCGTAGCCATTAATTGCCCCATAAGCTGTTGGTAGGCAGGGTGTTCAAGTATGGTTGGGTCTGGTTGGGGGACCTCAGGCACCCGATCTTCATGTGCCCGCCCATCTGCTCCATCAACCGATGCAACATCACTATGCTCAGGAGCATGTTCTTCGTGGTTTCCAGACATCTTAGCTTTTCTTCTGCTGAGGGCAGAAGATTTTTGTAAGATAACCTGGAGAACTCATAAGAACAGACTCAACCTAGTCCTAGATCCCTGTAGACTCAGCGAACCTAAAGCTCTGATACCAAAACTTTGTGGCAACACATCCCATTATCACACAGATAACGAGGTGTTACGCGAAAACGTGCGGAAAACACCATAACCACAGATTATCAAAAACACGGGTTAATTAAAACCGATTGCGGAAAACTGATAAACTGTGAAACTATTACTTTCCAGTCCTCATTCTGCACAGAAACATGTCATATAAATATGTACATACACAAGATCTGACACGTGTCCACAGCTCAGGAACAACTGTCCATCCATCACATGAGTTCACCACCTGTTCATATATACATAAAGTCCCACATCCGGCCAACAGTAGGGTATACAGATATCATCGAACGATCTTCGTGAAACATCGTCAAAACACTGCCAAGGACCTGAGAGTACATGGATGACTCTAGACTCTACTACAAAACATCCAAAACAGCAGCATGTCCAATGCTTGCCTTCTACTGTTCCTCAAGCTGCTCGTCCGCAACACCACAACCACGACCACGTCTACCTTGACCACCTAAAAAAGGGTGTAAACCAGCGGAGTGAGACAATTGAACAATTGTCCCAGCGGGAAACATAGCTCCCCACCGCAACTATAGAACCTCAGCAAGATAAACCATAACAGCAATTATAACATGAGCAGATATATCAGAAGTAGTTATATATATATAGCAAGATCATTCTTACCGGCAAGCATACCAGCTGTACTAAAGCATAAAACCAGATGTCTTTCAAAGGAACATGACTATCAAGATGAGATATATCAACATGTAACAGGATTATTAGAACAGGGTATAATACCATATAACCTGATTATCAAGATAAGGTAGATTACCACATGACCTACAAGGTATAACGGAATATTACACAAACAAGGCCTCAACCAATGTTTCGTATTTGATATGACTAGTAAATACTAAACGGCTGTATTGCATTTTATTATGCCCTGAGGATTTGAACCGTACCGTTCAAATCCAACCTTCGGTTACGAAACCCAAGACGGTGCCATACAAGGTCAATGGAAGAGCCGGACTCCACGACCTCCCACCTCATGGTCAGTACATGAGTACAACACAAGCAGGACCGCAGTCACATGCTGAAGTGGTCTAAGCCACAGGGTTAGCTCCATAGGCTACCCATTCTCTAGCCCGCCTTGGTACAGGTCACGGCGCTAGTAAAACTGAGCCACGGGCCTGATCACCGTGCTCTGAGCCATGAACACATTCATGCTCCATACATCACATATCCTGAGCCATGGGCCTATTCACCATGCTCTACACACATATCTGAGTCTGCAACTGAAGTTACACTCTTACCTCCTCATTTTCAGGCTAGGAGCAACCTACACATATTCAACAATATGCGCTTCCAGGTTAACCCGTAGGAAAACCTATTTCACCATCACCAAGTCCTGACGATGATGGATCTATGGCCAGGGCAAACTACATGATGTATTTCATTGTGCTTAATTAGTATCTTTTAGATGGATTGCAAGATTCAACCAAGTTGTATGACATGCAAGGTATAACAGAAAGTAAAGAACATTATATTACGATCTATTCATATCTACCTGATCCATCTTAAGGATCCAACATCACATGTTATCACTTGGCCTCTTGCCAACCATCCAGATCCATCTCAAGGATCATCACATACTACAGGGTCTCAACCCTTCATCATGCACTGCCATTGTCTCTTAAGGCTCACCTCATCATCATGGGACAGACATATCACATGCATACTCTTATAGAGTAATTATCAAAGCAATGTTACTCATTACATATGTCACATAGCCCTTTCATGGCTAAAACATCACCTGCAAGGTTAGAGTACACAATAATCGTAGATTCAACATAAGGCATATGCTCGCTATCATGAAAGATCATTCAAGATAATCTAATTACCAATTTTTACACTTATTTGGTAACCGAGTATGTTAAGTAAATCATTAATCAAACCATACTGATGCTTACTCTCAATCTCAAGGTTATACAAGCAATCAAAGTATATAGAAATCATGTTGTGTTTACAGAACCAACACTATTATTAACAAGGTCATTACTATGTCATCAACTATTGTCATCTTTATCATGAAGCAACCTTTAATGTAACTGTCACTTAGCATCATTATTACCAACATTATTATCATTAAACAAACTACTAGAGTAGTTATCATCATCTTCTTTATCATTAACAATTAAGCATAAGGGTCACATCATGCATCAATTACATGAGGGCTAACATCATATAGATTACTATCATTAGCATCCTTATTGTTTGCAAGGCTTCATATACATTGTTGATATCACAAACACCACCATCGCTCATTGGTTCATAGCTAACCACTTCCATCACATGAGGGACCGTCACCAAAGAAACTCATACCCTCACTATAGCCTCACAACCCTCATCTAAAGCCTATCACCCAACATGGGTATCGACTACCACACTATCCCTATCGGCCAACACTCACTACTAACCCTATCAGCCAACACTCACTACTAACCCTGTCGGCCCTCACACATCCTGCACATAGGGTAGGGTATCGCCCAACATGGCTATCGGCCATTAGGGTATCGCCCACCATGGTGTCGTCCATTAGGGTATCACCCACCATGGTGTCGTCCATTAGGGCTATCGGCCATTAGGGTATCGCCCATCATGGCCCAAGGCTTATCGCCCAACCCTAACACTCATGGCACTACATGACCCTATCGTCCATCACATGGGCAAGGAGATAACTCGACACAAGAGCACCCACTCTATCATCCAACACAAGGACATCCATATCGGCCAACAAGAGGAAGGGTATCGTTCATCTCCAAGGCACTCATCATATCGGCCAACAAACCCTAGCTCACCCTATCGCCCAACACATGGGCAAGGGTATCGGCCAACCTCAAGGACACAACATATCATCCACCAAGGAACCATATCGGCCACTAGAGAGAGCACCCTATCACCCAACCTAGGTCACTATCGACCTCCAACACAAGGAACTCAAACCCTAGATCACCATATCGTTTAACTTAAGGGCCAGTGTGTCGCCCAACACACCCACAAGGAAGGGGTATCGCCCAACCCTGGGTCATCTTCAACCTCCAACACAAAGAGCACAAACCCTAAAAAGCAAGGTATACAAGGAACCCTAAACCCTAGAGAGGGATATCGGCCACTAAGGTACATAAGAAAGATGTACAAGCAAGGAACTAAGCTAGACTACTAACATATAACAAGATCAAAGATAGAGGTAAAAGAGTTAGGGTTAGAAACTATGCAACCCGCCTTAAGCTCCAAGCTTCAAGGGAGAAGATGCACTCCAAGGTCCAAAGCTATCATCCACCAGGCTGCTCCAGGAAGGTGTATCGGCCACCACTTCAGCTCCAAGGAAGTGTATCGGCCAACACAAGCAAGATGGAGAGGGATATCGTGCACCAAGGGTGGAGGGGAGACCAAAGGACCAAAGGAGACTAAGGCAAGGAGAAGAGCTACCTATATAGGACGAAGGGGAGGAGAAACCAAGGTACAACCATGCTATGTGTCGCCCACCCAAGGGACACATGTCCACCAACTCAAGCCACCTCTCATGCAAGCCATAAGGCACTTGTCCAAGATGTGCACCATGTGTCCATCAACCAAGCCAAGCCATCTGGGCGACACAACAAGAGCTACTGGGCGACACACCAAGCAACTGGGCGACACAAGGCTCAAGCAAGCCCAAACAAGGAACTCCAAGGCCCAAACAAGCTCAACTCAGGCCCAAAGGACTCAAACAACAAGCCCAAGCCTTCATCTCAACCCTAGAGGAAGCAAAGAAGAAAAACACCTCACAAGATGGCAAACTTGCCCACAAAACCCTAAACTTGGGTTATTTGCAAGTAGCCCCTCGAACTCTCAACAAAGCACAACCAAACCCTAATCACCACTAAAGGTGATTAGCAAGCACCAAAGCACCAAGATCAAGCAAAACAAATAGGGTAAACCCTAAACGCAGGTCAGGGTCCTTACACAAGGTTTCATACATATATTGATTTTATATGATTTGTTGATAGTAGTCTTTATTCAGTGAATGTTTATGTCGCATGAAATCTTTATGGGAGCCATGGGAATAAGTTGTTGCCTAGTGAGAGGTGACAAGATGTGTGATGGCCTTGTGAGCCATGAGAATACTTGTACAACCAGTGAAATGAATACCTTGGTCTAAGGACCTAGAGGCAATGGTTACCTATTACAGAGGTAACAATGCTATGTGAGGATCTAAGGGTTTGAATACCCAGATCTGGTAATTATGATAATGATGTGAAGGGATGATAATTCCCAGTAATGTGATAAGGGATTGAGATCCTAGGTATCATGTGTTGTAAAGATTTGAAAAGTACGTGATAGATGTATTACACCTTTCTTTGTAGCATTTGTTGTGATTAAATGAAACCCTAAGGGTAGGGTGTTCAATGAATCAAGTATTGTGATATCAATGTTCTCAGTTATTATTAATAATTCTTATCATGATAAGTAATTAACTCTTAATTGAGTTATGAGATGCACAACTCAAGATTTGGGTTGATATGCACGTTCTTTGAGAAATTACAAATAAGTTGCATGTGCTATTAATAATTACTCATATGTCAAGTAATTAACTCTTATCAGTGTAATAAGATGATAAATTGCATGATTCTAGTGTGTATGTGCCAAGTGGACATGTAATCTGTTTATTTAAGAATTTTAGTCTGCATGCATGTATAGTATGTTGATTACTTAGTATATTACAATGTTTTGAATATACTGCTCTGCCATGTTTTGAATGATATACATATTGTATTCTAACTTCAAATAAGTAGACGTGATACCATAGAGATACCAAAGTCAAGTATAAGTAAGAGAAGAGTACAATGTAGAAAGAGCTTTCTAGGAATAATAAAATAATAGACTTAGGAGCCCTGAACACCGTAGAACCCCTATGTGAGGTCTGCGCCTTAGGGATGAAA
The DNA here is from genome assembly GCA_963693085.1 of Alisma plantago-aquatica. Classification (NCBI taxonomy): domain Eukaryota; kingdom Viridiplantae; phylum Streptophyta; class Magnoliopsida; order Alismatales; family Alismataceae; genus Alisma; species Alisma plantago-aquatica. The sequence goes on along the minus strand of OY856414.1, from coordinate 502,973,371 downwards.
CAACCTAACCCTAGCAATGTCCAGTATACGAGGGTCAGAACGTGCTATCAAGTGACATGGGGGACGAAGCCCTAGTAGAAGTCTCCTTAAATTATAGTTTGCAAGGTCCAACATCAACCAGAAGTCCTGGTGGCACAAGAGTACAGAAAATCCAAGAGGTGGCTTGACTCTCTGCCTGTGTGCTCAGGTTAGAGGAGGAGTCCAGTTTAGGCCAGAGAGCCATTTTCCTATTACAAACTAGGAGAGTAGTCAGACTTAGCATTTCCCGGGTGTGTCCGCTAAGTCTTGTACTGTGTGATCGTAGTGCACTATGAGTCTTCATATGTAGAGTACACTGCATATGATCAGGGCATAATAAAATGAATGAGAGGTCAAACAAGTGTGTACAATTATTCAATTATTCTTTGTATGTTTCTGAATTATTAGTTCTCTTTATGATCAATCAAGTATTTCATATATTGATTCACTCTTATAGATATTTAGAGTATCCTGCCATATTTACGATTGACAATTATTAGACTCTTTAAAGCTTACTACTGTTATAATTGATATCAATTTCTCAAAAGTATATTTGTAATAATATCAGTGCTTTAGACTATTTCTTTGAATTACTCATTCACTGAGCGAGTAGGCTCACCCCTCTACTCACAATTTTTAGGGAAATCACATGGACTTGAAGAAGATATCATTGCATCAGAGTAGATCTTCCATAAGAGTTAAGTCTGAGTATAGTTAAGTTCAGTCGGTCCTTGTCACTCTAGGTCCTTGTAAATAAATAAGAGAGAGTTGTAAATGATGATGTATAACATTATTCCTCTTTTAGCAATATGTACGAATCAGCAAGTCTTATGTGCTTACAAGTATGAGGAACATAATGAATGTTCATACATGCATTTTTACTATTGAAATCAGATTAGAGAAATCAATGTTTAGATTCCCTTATAAAGTTGGTTTATGTGGTTCAATGCGAGAAAACGAAGAATTTTGAAAGAGAAGAAAAAGTTAAGGGTGATCTTTGTATTACGTTAAATCCTCAATTTATGCCCTAATCTCATGATTAGTGGAAATTGTGAGATCGGGGTGTAGCACCAAGATATAGGAAGGTCTAGCAAGGCTGTGTCCTTACTATAAGATAATGAGATTTCATATAATAAAAATAATTTATATTTTCAAGTTTGTCAAGTTAGGTATTGTTACACCGTGATCTCACAATTACCATTAATCATGAGATTAAGGCATAAAATTGAAGATTTAATGTAATACAAAGATCACCCTTAACTTTTTCTTCTTTTTCAAACTCTTTGTTTTCTTGCATTGAACCACATAAACAAACTTTACAAGAGAATTAAACCTTGATTACTCTAATATGATCTCAACATTAATGATACACATCCATACATTCATTTTGTTTCTCACACTTCCATGTACATATGACATGATAATCAAATGCATTCTCTCTTATTAAGAAAACAAAGATACAAACAACATTTACAACTCTCTCACATCTATACAAGGACCTAGAGTGACAGGGACCGACTGAACTTAACTATACTCAGACTTAACTCTTGTGGCAGATCTACTCTGATGCAATGACCATCTTCAAGTCCATGTGATATCCCTAAAAATTGTGAGTAGAGGGGTGAGCCTACTCGCTCAGTGAATGAGTACTTCAAAGAAACAGTCTAAAGCACTGATATAATTACAGATATACTTTTGAGAAGCTGATATCAATTATAACAACAGTAAGATTTAAAGAGATTGATCATTGACAATCATAAATATGGCAGGATACTCTAGATATCAACAAGAGCAAATCAATATATGAGCATGCTTGATTAATTTCAAAGAGAACTAATAATTCTAAAACATACAAAGAATAATTGCTGGGAAACTGTACTCAAATCTTTCTTAGCCTTTCTTATAAGAAACTCTTTAAAACTTATATTATCATATTTTAGCTTATGCCCTGATCATATGCAGTGTACTCTACATATGAAGACTCGTAGCAAACTATGATCTCACCGTACAAGACTTAGTTGACACACCCGGGAATGCTAAGCCTGACTACGTCAAAATTTTTGTCGAAGTATAGTTCGACTGAGAACCACATTCAAAGAACACTCAAATATTCTAAAATTTTTCTCGAATATGCATGATTGAGTTATCCATATCATATCCAAAATTCAATTAAATAAAAAAAATTAGAAAATATGAAAAATCATTTTACCACACTGCTATCCTGATCAAATTCCATATTCATGTACTATCAAAACCCTAATTTTTGCCGATTAGGGTTTACATTTCTCAAACCCTAATTCTTCAAACTAAAATTATAGTTAGAGTTTCTTATTAGGTTTGAAACATCACAATTGATCTACTATCATTAATCAAGTCTAAATGATGTTTACTCTAATCAAGCATGTAATCATTCAGGTAAACCCTAGTTTACCAATTAAGCACAAATGTGGTCATTACAGGTACAATAAAAACAAAAGACTAATTAGTAGGAAACAAAGCAGCTCAAACAGCTATCATAATCAAGCATAGGGATTCATACATATAATATACAACAGGGAATATCATAATCAAAGCCAATAAGAGGATAAAGTGCACCCTGGGGATTCAGAGTATTGAACTTGGAAATGCCAAATCAAGTTATCAAAGTACCTGACATGTAAAACAACACACGTGCATCAAGGTAGGGATACCAACATTTAGGGGTCACAATGACAAAGGTTAGGATTTTTCAATCTCATTATTGAACTTAGGTGTGGTTTTACAAGTCCACCACCCTGATTCTGAAATAAATATCCATTGGTTGTTGTGCATAAGTATGAAGAGGGGTTTCACACCATCTATCCCACTAAAAAAATAGATGATTCCCCTCTTGAAGTGATATCTGAGTTGGTGCATATTTTTCAAAAATATCCTCCAAACCTTACACCAGTAAGGTGAAAGTTTTGTCAAGAGTTGCAGGAGAGTTGGGAGGTCGAAGGTGGGGAAAATGCAGACACAGACATACTTCCCCTTGCAAACTCCGCCCACTGAGAGGTACCCATAAACACCTCCTTTCCAATTTTATGTGGAAATTTGCAACTATGGCTTGCAATGGGGTGAATCCCATGATATGTGATAAATGAACCTATATAAGTGCATAAGATACAAGTGTGGTGGTCTATGTGATTTGATGTGAGGACCAAAATATCCATATGCTCCCTATAAAGAAAGGGATAAAGGATTAGGGCAAATAGAGTTTTCTCTACTTATTTCATGGAGAAGGAGGATCATAAGGCTATGAAGTCTCAAGCCTCAGTGAAGGAGTGACTTTGGCTAGACATGATCATTCCTTCAATATACATTCCCAAACTAGGATATGCTTCAATATGTAGTATGATCCCTTTTTTGTGGTAAAGTCATCAACATGATATAAACCCTAGATATTTTTACGAAGACGTACTATATATAGTAGGATTCACTTGATCTAGTCCCAGAATCATGATGATTGGAAGCTTGCTGGATATGACACTAATGATAATAATAGAATTTACCATCCACCTTGAATATAGTCTAAATTCAATTTTGAGAAAAAATTCAGATTCATGGTGGGGTGAATTTGATGACAAAATTGGTACTTTTAAACAATAATAACTAAAAATTCAAGGATATGATTTTGACGTTCACCTTAAAGTTGATGTTAGTGGATATGAGAATATTTAGCATAATGATATGACCTTAAGAAATAATTTTGTATGTCATGACATTGTTTGGGATCTTTGATTTATGTGATGGTCAATTTGACGCATTAAGTGATTAAAGAGACACTTGATTTTTTTTTGTAATATATTAATTGATATCAAGTTTATTGACATGAGTAAGAAGAAATCAAGTTTTAAATATGGAGTAATAATGATATGAATTTCTATGATATATTGAATTACCTAGGTATGAACTAGGATTTCTGTAGTTCAAAAAATCCTAATATGGAATAATTTTGGTACAAACTATGATTTATATAATTCAAGATATCCCAAACTATTTTGAGTTTGCAATTAGGTCCTTGTGATTGTATTTGTAAATTCAATAATTCCATGCCTTAGATAATGGCCAACTTAAGTTTTATAAGAGTCATTAAGATGCTTTAGAGTTAAAAATCAATTTGAGGGAAATCGAGTAGATTTGTGATCTATGAGACTTATTTAAGATTTAAATAAAGATTTCTTGGTGAAAATGTTATAGGTAACTAGAAATATTCTTATTTTGGTCTTATCCTTTGCCTAGTATGAGATAAATGTAATTATAAATCAATCATGAAATATTCATTTCTGTCAGATTTTTCAAGTAGCCTAAACAATTGGTTATCAAATTTTAGGAAAGGAAAAGATGAAAGAAAGTAAACCGGAACAAGGTCCCATCATGCCTGGATGCATGTGAGACATCAAGAGATGTTCTCATATCTATAGAACGATTCATACCCAAAAAGTTTGAAACAAAGTACCCTTGAAATCTCTTATCCTCCTATTATCTATTATCCATAAAAAATCAGAAACCATCCCAATAGTTTTGGAAGACCGAGAGCTTCCTAATGGGAAGACCAGATGGTGTCAGATCTCCTATTCTACCTAATAGACAAGGTGAGTTACATACACTGACATCTATACTCCAGTGCCTATTAAGTGTGCTGGGAGAACCATGAGATCCGTCTGAGACATTAACCTAAAACGTCTAGTGAAACCCACATAATACCCAAGGTGATTGCTTACAATGAGATCTCTAACCTAGTGCCTATATAAATGCACTGGAAGGACCATGGAGATTCTTCTGAGACATTAACCTAAAATGTATAGTGACACCCACATATTTCCCCCAATCAACACCTTGTCTTCGATGAACATCACCTTCAACCCAAAACTCTTGCCTCTCAATACAATTACTTTGTACCAGGGCACTAGAGGCACCCTGACAGGCTTCACCAATCCTCAATTTGTAGTATGTCTCAATGAGGAATCACCAATACTGCTTGACCCACCACCACATTTTCTAACTCTAGTGAGGAACAACATGTCTCCCCATACAACATAAAAAGCATTATAAGGATCCTGGAGAGTGAAGTATTCTCATCCAAATCTTATAATGTGTTGAGATGGACTTTTTCTCTCCATAATATGGCTTGACACCCTATATTGAATTTGTTGGATCCGACCTTGGCCATCCTACATAAAGCTACCTAAAACATCACTTAGAGTCTTAACATGTTCAGTGACACCTTGCAAAGGTAACTGAGCCTTCAATTGGCTCTTCAAAAACTAAGAGGACAAATTCAACCATCTAATGGACCCCTGCATGGTTGGATGAAGCATCTTCACAAGGGATGTCAATCCCATGTATAAATACACCCATATGTCCTTTAGTGCAACACATGCGATGAAGTCATTTGCCTTAGCTCAAAACTTGCACTTGTTTATATTATGACAAAATAAATGATGCTCTCACCCCTGATTGGCCTAGATTACATTAACATTTAATAATGTTAGGAAAGTATTTGTTGCTGAAAATGTATTTAATATACATATCAAATTTATGAAATCATTGGAGTATAGTAAAAATATTTTTAGAGAATGTTTTTACCTCCACTTAAAAAAATAATCTTGATGCCTTTGTTGAATGGAGTTTATTTGAAAACCTAGATGCATATTACATTGGGTTTTGTAACCCTTATATCTTAAATTAAATAAAAAATCTAATAAAGGTTTAAGTGGTCATTGTGAATGGTAATATCAACCCCCCTTGTTATTAATGGTAAAATCGATAGATTTGAATGCATGGGGAAGGCTAGGGTTGAAACATGAATAATTAGTATTTAGCCAAAATTGGGACCTAACGAATGAAAACCCTAGAATTAATTTGAACACTAGATCTCCCCAAACCCTAAATCTTTAAGGCACATGCTTGGATCAAAATCCTAGTCATGTTTTATATGGAAATGATATCAATACATTAGTGGTTGATTGGTATGCATATGAAACGTATTGATTGAGACCGTTATTGGATTATTGTTCTTTAGAAAATGCATATTAGTAATTTATGGTTGACCACATATTGACCTTTTGATTTTTCCCCATGGTTTTGGAATTGCCAAGTATTTTAAACTTGTTGGTTTTAACTACAAGAATACGTCAACATCACTATCTATTCACAAAGATATCATATGCTAAGAACCCAAGTCATTTATGTGAGGATCTTAATGGACAAATGCAATCCTTATCGTGATTATAAGTTCACTCAAATACCTAGAAAACTTTAAAATAGAAGGGAAATTAAAACTAGTATAGGCATATGGAAATCCATTAGAAAAAACAAATAGGAAAAAAATGTATTTTATGTAAATTGGTTAAGGAAATACAAGTTAGAAACCTTATTACAAAATATTAGTTCATCATGTATACTTGTGGACTATGGATTTAATGAGAATTAAAATATATATTCTTTCATAGATGCAAATATATCCTTCTTTATATATACAGTTAATTGCATAATTTATCGTTCTTAGTTGTTACACACATACCACAATATTAGTATGTTGACACCTAGTTTTTTGGGGTATAAATAATACCTCAAGGCAAAGATTTTAGAAGACTAATTACGAAGGAACATAGGTGGAGAAAAAAATGGAGTATTAGCTAGTTTCCCCAGTTAGATAAAGTTTATTTTAGTATTGAGATCTTCACTTTCAATAGAATTATGACGTAGCTCCTTTGTGGATATTTTATTTGTATCCCATGTTAAACTCGCATTTTTTTGGAATAATATAATATTTCATTATTGCATTTTAGGATATCTTAGTCTTGAAAAGCATAATAACAATACTTATCCCATTGTCCTCATTGTGTAGGGATTATTGGAGAAGATGCAATTACAATATAACAAAAGGTTCTAGTAGCATTTTAGGAATTATTGCTGGATCCATAGATGACCAACTCTAGCCTATGTTTCATGTTTTGTCCTCACATAGGTGTAACATTAGTTCTACTTCTGGATAGGTCACCCGTCCTAGTACTACAATGGGCAAAGCAAGCTTAAGTACATAGTATTTATTGATAGTTTACTTAAAAAGGAGGTGCATCTTATTTATATGGATAGTCTAACCATTCCTTTTAATATTAGTTTATCCAAGGAGTGAAATATTAGGATGCTACAATGTCCCCCAATCAAACTATTGGAACCCCATCAAGGATTGGTTATACAACTTCATAGTGTTTTTGTCATTTTGATGTAGACCTAGAATAGCCCATGTACACATAACACCCATTTATACTTACCAATAAAAAGGTGGCTCCATTAATGCATACAACCCTTTCCAACATGCTTGGATTGCACAACTCAATACTAGTGTGCCACATGCCCACATAATATTCAATACCAATTGGTAATGTCCCCTATAGTAATAATCTCCACAAAAATGAGGAAAAATGAGCAAGGGTGGTTATTATACTTTCCAAGACCAAGATATCTACAAATGAACCAATAACTATATAAAATATTATTCCAATCAAATGTGAGATTTTCACATAGGACACAAATAAAATCTCCAAGAAGAGGATACATCATAATTATATTGAAAATGAAAGTGTAAATATTAAAAAATGGAAACTTGATCTAAATTGGGAAACAAAATATTCCTCCATTGTGATCTCCAATTATGATCCACAATTATCCATGTTTCAAATCTCTTTGCCTTGACTTATGCATTAACCTTACATGTCAAATAACTGAGTGCCAACATATGAATATGCATTGTGTCAGGACACAGTCAAAAATCATAAATTATGTAATAAAATGCACTTATACACAAGGTAATATTTTGCATATATGAAGGAATGTATTTTAAGTACATTTTAACCCATTGTCCACAAACATATTTGGAGAACCTATCTTTTGTAACAATAAGATATTTTGGATTTTCTCACCTAGGTTACATGAGATGCAAGTTTTTCCTATTCCTTTTCCTTGATGGATTTTCTAATGTATACTAGTTTATATTTCCTTTTTGTTTCAAGCTTTTCCAGGGTTTTGACTGGATTCCTCATCATGATTAGGAGTGAAATTCTTCTTAAACACCATGTATGGTTTGACTATGGATCTTACCATATTCTTTTTTTGTGATACACATATGAGTTATAAACTAAAAACAAATGGGTTAAAAAAATTATAAATTCCAAACCACGAGAGAAAACCAAAATACATATATTATATTTGGTTATAAATTACTCACGCACCTTTGATGATACAAGATAATCTAAGAACATTCTCAATCAATGAGTTTATTCAGCATATGTTGTAAGCACTAAAGTACTACTATCAATTCCGTATAAAATATAACTAGGGTTTGGGCTAAGCATGGTCCTCGAGGGTTCAGGGTTTAGGATAGATCTGGGATTGAGATTATCCTAGGATTTCAATTTTTGAGGGAATACCTAATCAATCATGTTTCAACACTCATTTTATAATGCCAAAATAACTAATTTTGTCTTTAGTAACAAGAAAGATTGTTATTATTTCAAGATATCCAGTTAAGACCCTAATCAAACTTTATTGTTGTGGAATATAAGATGGTAGCTAATGAGATACTTCTTATTGATAGACAAAAAATTGGCAAGTACAAGGAAACTAACTTAACCCTAATGGGTCGAGATAATTGGGCCCATATTACAATAACTCCAACTCTCTCCATCATGTTGGATCATGGGTCAAACACATGTCCAACTTTCCAATGCCTATTAAATATAAACTATCTCACACAAAAAGTAATCTTCCCTGACAAGAAATGATCTCTTCTTGACTCTTGAAATATAACAATTGAATCACTCTAATACTACCCCTAAAGAAGATAACATGTAGCAAGTAGTGAGCACTCTTCTTACCCTAACGAAGGTAGCATAATTTGGAAGCAATAATCTCATAATAGACTTCCCTTAAAACTGATAACTACCAGAACAAAAAGAGAAATCATGAATGAAAATCAAAATCTATAGTGAGCATCCAAAGTAGTAAATGGTGAAGAATATGTGTAGTCATTTGAGTTGCCATTGTTGTGGAAGTAGTTTTGTATAAGAAACACCAACATAAAAATAAAGTGTGGTAGTTGGGATAAGAGCTCTATTGTACGAATATTGTCCTATAATAGGTAGACATGTGTTTGGGACATGTTACTATAGAAAATATGTGATATATTAGGTGTCAGAAACACAAATGAATATCAATCAATTATACAACATGGTCGGATAATATGACTTTTTATGTTCATCTTCTTTCCTCCATCTCATCTCTTCCCTATACTCATCATCCTCTATTCTTCCCTCACACCAACCACGAAATTGACCATGACAGTGGTTGGCATTGAAAATCTTAAACATTAGTACATGAATGGATTTGTAAAGGATAGTATAAAAACAAAGCACCACTAGTATAAAGGCACAATAGGAAGAACAAAGGATTGTTGATATACACAGTAAAAAAAAATAAAATTATAGGAATATAGGCATTGGGATATGAAACATAGAATATATGTAACATCCCAAAATTTAAAATTTATTTAAAACTTAAAATGTGATTTTTCTTAAATAAAAATATTTGAGGTCTTTACTACAAAAAGACCATGAAAAGAAAATTTTAAAAGATGATAAAGTAAAAAGAGAAAAAAGAGGCCCAAAGCATGTGTTCTCTCTCATATATGCATCATGAGTTACAATTAATTCAAATACATAAATGTTGATTTCCTCTTTCTCCCTCATGTCCTTAAAAATGTTTAAAAGAAATGAAAGAGCAAGAGGAAAGAATTGGAATTCGAAAAGTATAAAATGTGAAATAGATGCCTTGCATAGAAAGTTTCCCCTTTTTCCTTTTTATAGTCCTAATACAAGGAGAAAATATAACTACTCTCTTTTTCTCTCTCCTTCCATGATAGTTTCTCAAAAGGGTAAATAATATATAGGACATGGATGATAAGTTATAATCTCGAATTTTGGCTCTAGGATTCACCAAGGAAAGCCCTTTTCAAAATATCTAATTAATTAATATGTTTAAGTTATAGTTAAATGAATAAATGAGAACAATGAGGAATTTTCTAGAAAGAAGGTGTTAAAAGGAAATAATAAATTGAATTCGGTCAAAATATTTTACTTGAAGAAAGAATACACCTAAATATGCTTTCTTTCCAGGTTTGGATGGAAAATACATTAATTAATGCCTTAAATGAATCAAATAAGCTTTTTGCTTTAGGGGCAAGAAAAGGACATTTAACTTTCGTATTTTGTCCTCAAAACTTTCCCACAGTAAGATTTAATCATTAAAAGCTTTCCCTTAAAATTTAGGATTAAAAGGATTAACAGGGTGAGAGATATGGATTTTATTAGTTTTGATAAAGTGAAGAGAATTATAGAAATATGCATTAAATGTAACAATTATATTCAAAATGGGAAACCAGGGTCGAGCCTTTTATTTCTGTCATGCATGCCTACTGACCGTTGGATTACTGATCATTGGTCAGGAGACCATCCCTAACCTCCAGTTAGATCAAGAAATCGACAGAGTCAGACCTCCCTCATTCTCTTGCGCTTTTCTCGCACATTGATCAATGAGAACGATTGGAAACCTTTCCTTTGTGATCAGGAGACGATTCTGAGTCAAAGAGTCCTGACTTTCACCCCCTTTGGAAGTCTACACAAGAGTCCCCTTTTTCTCAGACTGCTCGTCGACTACCCCTCCTTGGACCAGGGATATATAGGGGGGTAATGATCCCCTTTGAGACCTTGTTTTTGGTCTGCAAGCCTTCACAAGACCATACTCTTCTATTTCCCGCCCTTAATTCCTCCAACATCACCCATTTCTCCCACTACTTTCTTCTGTTTCTGTCGCTGGAGAAACCCCCAGCCGTCCTCCCTATCCGATCCACCTCACAACCAATTGACGCCATCCGCGAGTTCGGCCAGACGAGCCGAAGGTCATCGAGTTCTCAGTTTTTTCTTGGAGGCTCTAGATCTCGGAGTCAACCATCGGGTTGACCGCCCAAGCAGGCTGCTCGCGTGAGAAGAGAAGGCCCAATGTTGAAGACAACCAGGGCATGAGTTTACCAGCCTGCCCTCAACTCGCACTTTGGACGTCAGTGCACTTTGGTTTTTTGGGCTTTAAGCAAAAGCTGCCTGCTTGGACAACCTTGTTGATGAGGCTGCGGGCCATTGGCTTCATTGAGCCCGCGTGGCCCACTAGGTAAGTAGCCTTTCTCTGACGTGGCCTCCTGTGATTGGCCAAGATTTATTAATATTGCAAAATTCATAGAAATTGCTAGGATGGTCAGATCAAAATAAGTCTTATATGAAAATTGATCAGGAAAACGAGAGGAATACAAATAAAGTATAATTGAGAATTTATAATGCTTCTTATTCAAAAATATACATAAAGGTGCTTACTTTAATATGATCTAATGCATTAAAACCATAGATTCATGGATTTAATTTCATTACTTGTTTAAACGATCCTAATAGTCAAAGTCTGGCCTTTTTGGATAAAAAGAGAATATTAGATCTAAATGGAGAATAAGAATACAAATGTATCAACATTAGGGTTTTAGGTGATATATGGAACATGGATTGATATGTTGAACATTATGAACATAATGCTTAGGGTTTTCAAACCCCAAGGATGTGAGTAGGATTTACTGAACCTAGGAAAGGAAATCAGATCTTCCCTAAGTATAAGGTAAGTGGTCCATGCTAATTGAACATAAGTAATGCTTGTTTTATGTATGTATGCATGCAATGAATGTTATGAATGTTTTATCTATTTAAATTGTTTAAAGTCAATGAATGTACCATGAATTGAATTGAATGTTTTATTGTTCTTATTATTCATCTTCATGAATATTAAGAGTAAAATTAAAGTTAAGTTTTAAGAGCAAAGTAAGAGTTTTTCAAGAGAAAGATAATGTAAAAGATAGCTTATATAAGGTCCTCATTAAGAGGCTCCTCGGAGCAAAACCCAAGAGGCACTTCGGTGCATAAGAGAAGAGGCACTTCGGTGTAACCCAAGAGGCACTTCGGTGCATAAGAGAAGAGGCACATATGTGCAACCCGAGGTTCCTTATATAGGTCAAAATAAATGATATTTAAAAGTAATTGTTGATCTTTTCAATGTTTAATGTTTAATGTTTAATGTTTAATGTCTATTTCCAAGTTTTCAAGTTTTCTTTATATTATAATATGTTCAATTCCACTTACCATTGGTTTTATGCATGGTTGGGGGCGAGATGCCCACAGATAAGGAGCAAGCTTAGGAGGAAGAAGCTGCATGACATGCAAGGATTAGTTCAAGGAATTCTTCAAGAAGAAAAGACCTAGTGGGGTGCCATTTACCAAGATGATCCAAAGTTTAGATAGCATTATATCATGTATGGTCTTGCTACCAAAGTAGATTAAGTGCATTTGATGTAGTTTCCTTTTTGCCAAAAAGCTATGTATGAATCATACTTACATAATGCAAAGTGTTTCATTTATTCAAATTGCAAATGAATGCCGTGTTTATGACACCCCCCTTGAGTAAAGTGCTTCCGCTCAGTGATTTATACATGTGATGAAAAATCTAGGTGTTACAATATCCCTAATTAAACAAAGATACCTAGTTGTGTGTGTTGGGTAAATCACATGAAGAGGAAGACAAATTGGTTTCTCTCCTTCATTTTCAGATGATTTATCAACTATCATGGGGTTTTTACTTTTTGTTGTCATAGACAAACATGAAAAATAAAGGAGAGTCACTTGGAGTGGACCTATGCCGGTGGTGGCAGCCTATTGTAGCATGGTCTTATACGGTGTTATAGATAGTGTTAAGTTTTAATCTAACAGAAGTAAATTCCATATATGCAACCCCTTGTATAGACTAGAATACTACATGTATGGCAGATACAAAAGACTAGAGTTCTAAAAATTATCTAGACTCAATACTAGAAGCCACGATTAAAGGGAAGCACTAGAGAAGGCAGAAGGTGTTGGATGGTTCACTTGTTGATGGAAGGAAGGATTGTTAGAGATGGTTTATGTTTGTGGAAGATATTAGATCTAAAAGGGGAACCTCAACAACTATGAGAAAAGGATGACCTTCCTTGTGGACTAGATCAAGGTATCAATGATGGGGAAGGCACAATTAGGAAACGAGTAAAAAAATTAGGGGGTGGATAGCTTGGTAAAAAAGAAAGAGATAGTCGTGATTAGGGCTAAAAAAAGGAAAGAGGTAGGTGTAGCAATGTCGAAATTTATCAGAATGATACCAAGAGAACGTAACAAAAATTGGTAAAAATTAATTGATGGGACGAAATAGATACAAAATAAATGGAAAAGGGATGCTGCCACCATAAAAGGAAAAGGTTGCCTTTGACTAAAAAGAGGAAAAGAGGATAAGTTGAGGTAGGAGAATGTAGAGAGGAAAGAGAGAGACATACTAAATCTCTATGACATCCAAGCACTGCCAAGGGCAACGGAAACCCGCAAGGGGGAACTCCTCCTTTTTTTCTCTCTTTTTCTCTCACAAAGGGTTAAGATCGATGCTCAAACACTATACAAAAAATAAAATAGAGGCCAATGAGATATTTCTTATCGACAGACAAACCCCTCCCCTAATATATTTATGAGAGGAGATAAATACATGGAAACAAACTCAATCTAAATGGGCCAAGACAATTGGTCTCATATTATAAATAAACTAATAACTCTAACAATTACTAAATCTAAGATATAAAAACTATATATATGTCATTTAGATCTTTCATTATAGATGTCCATTTAATAAATACACTCATAGTAATTTTTAAAGAAAAGACAAAAGTAGGCTCTAAAAATAGTTGTATTAGATTTACATCATATATTAATCATTTTGATATACATGTTCATTACATTTTGAGAAATGGATAATTTTTGTATATTATTACAAATTAAAAGAATATAGGACAACCACAAGTGTTTAGGTAATTTATTGATAAGGACGTAAATAGGAACTAGCCAATGTTTGAGCTAAGGTAAATGACCCCATTTTCCGTATGTTGTAAATTGAATTGTCACATGCTAAAGGGAATATGGGTCCTTTTACCCTTGGGATTGCTCATCCCTTAGGAAGATGATTCAGCCAACCATAGATAGGCCAACTTGATGATTGATTTTCTCATTGAGGGTTTAGGAGAGCCAAATGTAGGTTCCCTTACCTTAACAAGTCATTTTCAAAACTAGTAAGCCTCTTAATGCTGCTTATACTATGACACCCTGCCACACCAAATGACATTACTCAAAACAAAGTGCACGATCAATAGCTAAACCAACCATGTACTAGAAAATTGGGTAAACCATAACTGATTTCAACGTTACCATTATGTTTAGGAAACATTACATAAAGGTCCAAAAACATGTATCACATTACATACCATACCAGGTATTTACATGCATGTCCAGTGGTATCAGCCACAACCTATATACAAAAGAGATGTTCCACATATACATGCCATATACAAACTACTACATACTGCTAAAACCACGTGTTGATGTATATATCATATACAAACATCCCATGCTAGGAATTGAGAGTACATGTATGACTCTAGGACTCTACAACTAATAATAACTATCCAACCTTCTGCTTCTATTATTCTCTAAGTTGCACCTCCTCATCACCACGATCATGACCACATTGTTGACAACCACCTAAAAAGATGTGGTGAACCATGAGGTGAGACCCATGTCCCCGCAAGAGATATAACTCTCAACCAATAGTTATTGATTACAATAAGTAATCATATTAAACAGGATGAGAAAATTCTACTAAATAAGCAGGTTGAGAAAATTAAGCAATTCAAATAGATTAAATAGGTTAAGCTGGCTAAGTAGCTAAAATAGTAAATCACGAAAAACACATAATATAAGGAAATAGTAAAGTTGCCACTTTCTATACAGTTGATTTCTCTTACCGCATTACCTAACAACTAGGAAGTATAGAAACAAGGAGAGGGGTTGACATACAATGTGAAGTGTATTAAATCCTAAATAGATATACTACATGGATGGATTACATATTTTATTAAGCCCTCAGGAGTTGAGGTATACCACTCAACTCCAACTGACCACTGCTAAGTCAAGCTCTGTGCCATATAAGATCTATAGGAGAGCTAGAATCCTAAGATCTCATCTACCCTTAGTCAGTACAAGTCCGCCACAACGACATTTATAGTCAAGCTACAAAATAGCCTTGTCCACCCTTGGTATATAGGTAATGACACTAGTAAAAAACCTAGTCTGTCCTTACAAAGTCATGGTACTAGTGAAACCAAGGTATGAAAAACCCAAATATCTGAGGTACAACTGTAGTTGTCCTCTATCTCATCATGTACACAAATCTCTGAGATACGACCACAATCATTCTCATACTGAGGTATGACCACAGCCATCCCTAAAATCTTAGAATCAGGACGACAAAGACACACTTTCTCAAACACCATGTGTACTCACCAATATGCACTCCAAGTTTTTCCTTAGTACTCATTTCACCATCCAATAAATTCTGACACTGGAATGGATCTATGACATAGGGCACTACATGATTAGGGTTTCACTTGATTAGTTGATCTCAATTGGGTGATTTACGACTACATTAATCAAGTTATGTACAAACCCTAAAAGAATCTTACAAAAGCAGGGGTAGATTACAACCTCAGAAGATATAGAACATTTGAAGCATAAGTTTAATCACATTACTACATGGTATTATTTCACTGCCATACATGTAGCCATACTCATCATCATACCTTCACATAGTTCATATATTTATTACATCATACAGAGAATAACACCTCAATCAGGGCACAAAACCATGTCCAAGGTCATAAGACCATTCACATTATTCCCCTAGAAGAACATCATTATCTTTCCATGCCTCATCAAGGATCATCATTCCATCACCATACATGTCATACATAAGATGGTACAACGTTATATTTAAGAGCCATGATGTTCATAAGATAAAAAATTAGGGTTAGGTTCATTGGGAATAGTTGGATTGACATTGACAAACAAGACTTTATAAAACCATAAGTTGTACTCATTTGAGGGCAAAGGTAAGACTATTAGACCATGCGTAACCAAGCACCAAATCAATTAGGATTATAAAGCAACCCTTAAAAGTAAACCCTAATTGTTATCATCTCCATCATACATGAAAGCATGTAGGTCAAACATCACCACCATAGGGTCAAAAAACATGACAACCATATAAGTCAGGAAAACTTCATCAATCACTTAGGTTGGGGACACTACTACAGAATTGACGTATAACGTCACATTTCGAGGCATCGGTTGTATTCCAAAAACTGACACCTAAACCCTACAACGTCGGCTGAAAACACAAACCGACATCTATATGTGAAGACCGACCGATTTTTATAAGACACGAGTATCACTTTTTATTTAGTGTCGGTTGCGCAATAAGAAATCAACATCTAAAATCACCCGCCAAATCTAAATTTTCAAGTGCAAAAAAATTACCTCCAAAATTTCACATACGGCGTCGGTTGTTGACCAAGTAACCAACGACTAAAGGTTTTTCACAAGATAGAAATCAGCCCCATTTTTGTCGTCAATTTTCTTACAATAATCGACGTAGATGTGTTTTTGCGTGCTGTCCCCGTGAAAATTTTTACCCCCAAATTGCCCAATTGGCATCGGTTGTTGACCAAGTAACCGACGACTATGATCGTAATTCAAGAACATTTTTTTTGTCGGCATATGTAGATAGACGTCAGTTTTTGTAGTTGAAACCGACGACTATAATTGAACATAGGTGTCGTTTTCTAAAACAACCGACAACGATGGTAAACTTAATAGCACCTACGAAACAAACTCTTCCCCATTCTCTATTTCATCATGATTTTACCAGCGCTAGGTCTGGCGATTCTATTGTCGCTCGTCGCGCCGCTGATCTCCATCCACCGCCGCCTTCCGCCGTCGCAATTTCACCAGCTACTGTGCTTGATCTCCTCCTGTGCTCAACACCGCCAGAGCTTTTGAGCTCAACACCGCTAGAACTCGGTGGAGTTTGTGCCGCCGCTTCCCCTCTTCCTCACTGGAGCCACCGCCGCCGCTACCCCTCTTCCTTGCCGGACCTTCCTGAGCCCTACTGCTACTCCTCCATATGCTCTATGACTATTTCTCCTCCATCTGCTCTACCTCCATCACCTTGGAAGGTAGGTAGTAAAGAATTTTGCATGATTAATATATTATATGAAATGAATGGACACTTTTATGATTTTGGCACTTCTATTGATACTATATGAAATGAAATAAATGTTTGTGCAAATAAATGTTAGGAACATGAATCCATATTGTATGATGTAGAATGATGATGATAATGCATGAGCTAGTTTGAAATTTTGAAATCAATTATGAATGATAGGATACCTACATTTATGTTTAATTATGAATCCATATTGTATGATGTAGAATGATGATGATAATGCATGAGCTAGTTTGAAATTTTGAAATCAATTATAAATGATAGGATACCAACATTTTATGTTTAATGATTATCTTGTTGACAAAATATGCATGTGTATTTGAGATGTTGAAATCAATTATGCTATTGTAAATAAAGCTAGGATATGAATGATGAAACTAGGATCGTTGGTATAGGAGTGAAAACACATGTATTTGTTGGCCTATAAACCCGTCCAAGATTTACTCAATAGGAGTAAATCTTGGATAGTCCCCAGTTTGGGACTGTTCTTCAACACTTAATCTCACTTAGGATGTAAGTGTATAATGTGTATTAGATTTTCAAGAAAATTTCGGTAGCATTTCCCCGTTTGTTCTCTAAGTACATATGTACTTGGAGAACAACGGGGAAATGCTACTGAAATTTTCTTGAAAACCCAATACACATTGTACACTTACCAGTGAGATTAGGTGTTAAAGAATGGGATAGGTGGTACACATTTATTATATAAAGACCTTAAACCCTAAAATTTTAACCATTAAACCCTAATCTTTTAACCCTAGACCCTAATCTTTTAACCCTAAACCCTAATATATACTAGTTTTCTCTTTGATCATAGAATGGATCCATCATGGATGTCCATTCCAAATCACCACACCCCAGAGTTTATTTATGGTCTTGATTAGTTTATTAAATTTGCCGAGGAACATAGGAAACAACCTGTAGATAGGTTCTACTGTCCATGTAGGCATTGCGGTAACAACTTGAAAGTCAACACTGGTGACGAAATCAAAAGTCATGTCATGTGCAACAGGATTGTATAAGGCTATATGGAATGGCACTAGCATGGAGAGATTTCAAACCTAGAATCAGTGGATGTCGATAGCAGTGCTTGTGTGGAAGAAGAAATTGCCTCCGATGACATAGATGTGAACGAACCAGTTCCAGTAGACATCGTTGATGTGATGCTAGATACATGTGGGGTAGAGCACACCGATCCACATCCCATGTTTAGAAACATTATGCATGATGCTGAGATATCGTTATACACCGGTTGTACTAAGTTTATGAAGCTTAGCACTGTGTTGAGATTGTATAAGATGAAAGCTAACAATAGATAGAGAAAGAAAAGCTACACGTCATTGTTGTCTTTGTTGAAAGAAATTCTTCCTAAAGGAAACGAGTTTCCAATCTAAACATACCAGTTAAAGAAATTATTGTGTCCAATGGGAATGGAGGCCAAGAAGATACATGCATGCCTGAATGATTGTGTATTATTTCAAAAGGACTATGTGGATTTGAAAGATTGTCCAAAATGTGGTACGTCAAGGTAAAAATTGACGAATTTAGGGGAGTCCAAAACTGGTTCTCCTGCCAAGGTGATGTGGTATCTACCTATAATATCACGGTTTCAACACTTGTTTTCCAATCCGATAGATGTGAAGAATTTGAGGTGGCATGAAAATGTTAAGAAAAATATTGATGGGATCCTAAAACATGCGTTTGATTCCCCACAGTGGAAGAAGATTGATTTATTGTACCCTAAATTTGGTGAATAAGTCAGGAATATAAGACTTGGGATTTGTACATATGGGATGAATCTGTACAGGACATTGAGCAGCCAACATTGCACTTGGCCAGTAATGCTTGTTATATACAATCTTCCTCCCTGGTTGTGTATGAAAAATAAGTATGTTATGCTGCCGTTGTTGATATCAGACCCTAAACAACCTGGAAATGATATCTACGTTTATCTTGAACCTCTGATTGATGACTTAAAGAAACTCTGGGGTGAAGGTGTGATGACCTATGATGCTTCACGAAGAGAGACATTTTGTTTGCATGCTATGTTGTTTTGCTCTGTTAATGACTTTCCAACATATGGGAATTTGTATGGATATAATGTCAAAGGATCTAAAGTGTGTCCTATATGTGAAGAGAACACTGATTCAATACGACTAAAACATGGTGGCAAGACTGCATATCTTGGTCATCGAAGGTTTCTTCCAAAATTCCATCCATATTGTAGGTTGCACAAGGTATTCAATGGACAAAATGAGGAATGGAGTGCACCTAAACCTATACCAGGGGAGGTTGTTTATGAAAGAGTAAAAGACTTTGCCAATGAATTTGGTAAGAGATCACAATGTACCATGGGCACACAGAGTGACAAATCTTTATTCAAGAAGAAGTCAATATTTTGGGATCTTCTTTATTGGAGTTCTTTGGCAGTCAGGCATTGTATCGATGTCATGCACATTGAGAAAAATGTCTGTGATAGCGTCATTGGTACTCTATTGAATATACCAGATAATACTAAAGATGGGATAAAATCCAGAATAGACTTACATGAACTGGGAATCAGGACAAAATTAACATAAGTAGTTAGTAGCGATCGGAGAACATACTTACCTCCTGCTTGTTACACATTGTCTAGAAAGGAGAAGAAAGCTTTTTGTGAATGCTTGGTAAATGTTAAGGTGCCACAGGGTTACTCATCCAACATCTATAGATTGGTATCAATGAAAGATCTAAAGTTGATAGGTCTTAAATCTCATGATTGTCACACTCTAATATAACAAATATTGCATGTGGCAATTCAATCTATATTGCCAAAGCATGTAAGGTTTGCAATCACCAAACTTTGTTTCTTTTTCAACAATCTGTGCAGCAAAGTTATTGACCCTGATACTCTCGATAAATTGCAAAGAGAAGTGGTTGTTACCCTATGTCAACTTGAGATGTATTTTCCTCCTTATTTCTTTGATATCATGGTACATCTTGTTGTCCACTTGACTAGGGAAGTGAAAATGTTGGGACCGGTTTTCTTGCATTGGATGTATCCCTTTGAACGATACATGAGCATTTTTAAAGGTGATGTTCAAAACTATTATCGGTCTGAAGGGAGTATTATTGAGGGTTATGTGGCGAGAGAGGTTATGGATTTTTGCAATGACTTTCTGAGTGGTAATGATGCTCCTATTAATGATAAGAATATTGAGGAGTATTCTTGCAAAGGAATTTTGGGATCACGGATGAAAGTAATCAGTCGTGAGCAGTTGGAACAAGGTCACTTGTATATTTTACACAACATTGACGAAATGAGTGTTTATATCGAGGAACATACCAATTTCATCAAGAAACAATATCCTCGAGCCAATTCAATGTGGCTTGCTAGAGAGCATAACAAGACATTTATTAAGTGGTTTGAAGATTAAGTCTAATATCAACTATCTCAAACACCAAATAATCTTACTGAAACTATCAAATGCCTTGCCTTTAAACCAAAATTGAATGTTATGTCTTATGAATGGTTTGACATAAATGGATTCTCATATTACACAAAGTGTCAAGATGATAAGAGTGTCGTCCAAAATAGTGGGGTCACCCTTCAAGCATCTTCATTGCTTTTTGCAAGTGTAAAGGATAAGAGTTCACGTGAAGCTAAAATGTCATATTACGATGTCATTGAAGACATATGGGAGTTTGACTACATAGATTTCAGAATTCTGCTCTTTAAATGTAATTGGGTTGATAACACCAAAGGAGTTATAGTGGATGAATTGAGTTTCACATTAGTGAACTTTGAAAAGATTGGCGAGAAGGGTGAGCCATTCATATTGGCATCACATACAAAACCAGTATTTTATATCGATGATCCTACAAATGATAAAGGGTCAGTTGTTCTTTATGGTAAAAGACAGTTCATTGAAGATCCTATAGATGAAGAAGAGTACTATGATAAGTATGATGACTCCAGTCCATTCTCAGTTGGGTTGCCAACACCACCAAATATTGAATCTAATGATGACTTGTATGTTCACAGAGATCACAATGAAGGATTGTTAATTGATAAAAGATCGCAATATTAGAGGCATGCATGTTTATATTTTTTATATGTTTTATTTTTCTGAATGTGAACTTTACAATGTTTTATTATCTTCTAGTTATGTCAAATGCTAAATTTTTGATTTTTTTAATGATACTTTCAGATGGATGAGCATGAGCATGATGACCGTGATGATGATTACCATGAGAGTGAGGATATCAATGCGTCGCCTCATAATGTAAGTTTTAAAAATATATCCTATATTTCTATCTATATGTCCATTTATAGTTATATCCTATTAGTGTGTTTATTTTGTCAAATTTTAGGTTGATGATGTACCCCCTGAAGAACTTGGGGCACTTTATGAGCAGCAAAAAAAATTGAAAAAGTGAGGGGCATCACTATGATGAACAAGTTACTACAACAAAGGGGCAATGGACCCAAACTGGTTGTGGATTTTGATCATGCAGGAAATCCAGTTGGAGTGAACCACAACTCGTTTATTTCATATCTTGGGGTTGTTACTCATAGCCATTGTATTCCTAATGTACAATCTTGGCATAAAGTTCCTAAGGGGAAGAAAGACTTAGTATGGAAGGAACTATGTGTGAGTTATTATTACTTGCAATTCTATTTTGTAGATGACTAATTTTTAGGATACTAGTTAATAGCAATTCTATTTTTCAGAGTATATTTGAACTAGATGGAAAGTTGAATTGTAAATGTGTGATGCAACGTTATGGGAGGGTCCTAAGGAACTATAGAACAAATCTCACCCAAGATTACATATGAGATGCTGAGAAGAGGAAGAAGCCATCCACTAAGCAATGGAACTACATGGACCCCAATGACTGGGAGGATTTTTTTACCAAAAGAAAAACTGATGAATTCAAGGTATTAAGCACCACTCCCAATTTAATTAATATACGTTCTTATGTATTCAGTTATTCAAGATTAACCTTTAGTGTTACTAAACAAATCAATGTGCTTACTAACAAGGCTATCAGTGATGCTCAAAGAGTAAGACGTGCACTAAATGTGCATGACCACACGATGGGTCCAAAAGGCTATGCAAGCATTCACCAAAGACTACATGCTGAGTCTACTGCTCAGTCTGCTACTACTCAAGAGACTACAAAGTCCTCTACTATTGGTCCTGCACCTCTGCCTCACCATGCTATGTGGATAGTTGGGAGGAAAAACAATAAAGGAGATATAACCAAGCCCACAACTGCTGAGGCGACTGCAAAAATGGTAAAATTCAACTCTTAGAGAAATTGATATTGATTATTGTTATGTTTACTTACCAATTTCTATTGATGGCGATTAGCGGGAGCTTCATGAGCAGAGGAAGGAAGGCAAGTTCATCCCTGAGGGCACAAGGGATGAATTGATAGTTGCTCTTGGTAACCCAGAGCATCTTGGATGTGTTAGCAGTGCAGGTGCTGGTGTGGGCATAAAAGCGTTCTTTGGGCCATCACAACACAAACCTATCCCAAAAGCGGGATTATCAGATGTTGAGGTAACCTATTCTTTTTTAGAATGTTATTGCAAAAGGGAATTCAATAATCAAAAGCTACCGTTTCTTTTATCGATGTATAGGTAGATGAGTTAATTAATAAGAGAATTCAAGAAGCAATGATGAAGTGGTAGGTGTCTTAGGCTACCACTCAGATAGTACTTGTGGTGTGCCGCTCTTCTCCTACTGTAGAGGTTGGGAGTAATCCTGTAGACCCACCTAGCACGTCCGCTGTAAGTATTTTTATGACATAGTAGCTAGTCTTTTCAAGATGATATGTTTATGTATATACATATATAACATTCTCTACGTAAATTTGTAGGGGTTGAAGCCATGCCGTCTAAAAGTCAAGAATTTATCGTTACAGAGGCCGAGGCTTACCCACCCCTTCCAGGGGACATGTTTCATGGGACTCCAGTACCAGATGGTGCAATTCGTGTGAGCCTGATACATATACTCCCCAATTGGAGGGATCTCCCATTGCCATATGCTCACCCAGATTCTGAAACGCTTAGTGAAGCAGAAGGCGGAGTGATATGGTGGCCCAAAATAGATGTCATCTATACTAATATTGTATGGTAAATTTACATTATGTTAATTTGTTAGAGTGTATATATGAGTCAATTGATCTAAAATTATATATATACAGGTTAAAAGGAAGACACCCGCTACATCTCGACATCCACCTCCACCTCCTGAAATACCTAGTTGGCTTTCAAGGGACCTATACTCCTCATTAGGTCCTAATTGTAGGGGTATGGCAGTATGGATAGGCAAACATAACCCAAATTGTCCTATAAATGTTTCTATTCCAGAGGATGTTGTAGGTGAATCATATGAAAACAGTCTCTTTATACAAGATATTTTGGAGTTGTTTCATTATGATTGGTTGAATACATATATGATAGAGCTATGGATATGGTGAGATCTTGTTTATACATACATACCAAGATGGTTAGACACTCGGTTTGTTAGTGAGAGGTACCAGGATCGAGCCCAGGCCACAGGATGATTAGAATGGCCAATTAAAAAAATACATCCATATACCTTGTTTTATATATGGTGATCTGGTTTCTTAAATATTAATGCATACGTAATACATGTTTTGCAGCCACTTACACACGATATGTATAGATTTTTTATTTTCCCATGTGGGATTTCTAGTTCCATCTTTGATCAGTCTTGTAGATAAAGACCCTTCATCAGTTACCTCATACTACTCTGCTGCTTTTAAATATTTTGGTATAAAAAAGAAGACGGTGATAATAGATCCATTCAATGTTGAGTAATTTTACTTTGCTTATAATTTGGACTTAAGAAAATTACATTTTATTGTGGATTTTGAGTTATTAATTTTTAACTTTCTTACCTATAGTGGTATGCATTGGGAGTTACTGGTTATTGTCCCCAAGACATTCACTGTTTATTATCTAGATCCTGCGGGGGAAGGAATTGGACACATTATATGGACACCCAATGAAAAAGCCATTATTCACGTGAGAAATATTTCATATTTTTATATCCGTTAACATTTGTTATTACATTACTATTTAATTATACAATTTAATGTGTTACATTAACATGTAGGGCTTTAAGAGAGTTCAAAAAATCTGGAGGAAACATTTCCAAGAAAAAGAAACAGTTACTAATTTGGTAGAATGTGAAAGTAATTTCCCGACTCTAATGTATATATTATTTATGTGAACTGTGCTTGTTTGTATTTTTGAACATTTTGTATGTTTCAATTTATAGTGTGCTAAACAAGACAACGGCTGGGCATGTGCATACTATGTGATGTGATATATGGACCTAATTATCAAACATGCTATAATGGAAATCGATACCATACAACATGTATTATATATCATCTCATTAGATAATATGAAATATATCAATCTTATTATATATTATTAATTATATATATACATCATTCTCTTTGTAGGTGTTTAAAACCAGTGACATCACTATAGGTGAAAAGTTATTAGATGTACATACTCCCTATACGATGGAATAATTAGATGATGTAAGAGAATAATGGGCAAAAGGCTTACAAGTAGTGGGAATTTTTTATTATGATTGGGATACTGATTACGATAATGATGATGATGATAATAATAATAAAGAATGGTATTTCTAAACTTTGTTCTCATAATTATTTTTGTATTTGATGACATGTGAATGAATTTTATTGAATTGTCATATGTGTGAATGTGAAGATGTACATGAATGTTTCTACATGTGTCTGAATGTGAAAAGAGATGAAATGAATGGAACTGCAGGTTGCTAAATGTGTGTGAAAATAGAGGAAATTTGAAATGGAACTACTGGTTTCTACATGTGTGTGATGAAAAATAATATGAATTAAATGTGCTTATACATGTTTGTGAATCACATGATCATAAATTGTTGTCTATCCTTGTTAAATTTTCAAGTTTGTGGCATGTTGTTGGATGAAATCAAAGGGTGATGTAAACCTGCAGTTCAGAACTAAACTGCAGGTTCTGCATCCTACTGACTAGCCAGACAGTAGGCTTGCAAACTGATAAGAAAAAAAAATCAGAACATAGGCGTCAGTTATTAGTATAAAACCGACAACAAAACCTTATTGTGTCAGTTATTAGTATAACACCGACGTCTTTATCCCTTTTCTAGGGGCTGATTTTTTTCCCTTTCTGGTGTCAGTTATTAGTGCAAAGCTGACATCTTTTAGAGGGATATAGTGTCGGTTATCGGTAAAAACCAACGCCTATTGTGCCCTTACTGGCATGTTTTATTGGTGGCAGGAAGGGTTATGGCGTCAGAGTTGAAACCGACGATGAAGGTTTCTACTTTTAGCGGCACCCACTTGGGTGTCGCTTTGAAACCGATGCCAAAAGGCTTAGTTAACCGGCACTAAAGGTCAGTTCTGTACTAGTGGGATGTCAAAATCAGATAATCCTATCGACTGTTGAAGATTAGAGAGGTTGGCGACCACATGAGATCAGAAAAGGTTGGCGACCGATGACATCTAAAAGCATTGGCAATCGATGGAGACCACAATACTTGGTGACCACTAACAGTCCAATATCTTATTGACCGCTAAAGGTCCAAGGCTTAGCGACCACAGAACATTGAAGCCTCATTGACCGCATAAGGCATAAAAACTAAGCGACCATCAAAGTGTAAAAACTTGGCGACCAAAGGAGGTTCAAATCTCATAGACCGCAAGAAACCAAATAGGTCAATCAACATGGAAAATGAATCATTAGATTATGAGCTAGATAGAATTCAGTTTAAGTCACACATAAGGGAAGCCATCATTTACCACTCAAAGGAAACCCTTAGAAATCCAAGATAAAACCAATGCATCCCACATGCATGCTAATACCAAAACATTCATCATCAAACAAGATTTGTACACAAGGATTTAGGGTTCATCTAAGAAGGGATATCTACTCAAAATTACCATATGGATACAAACCCTAAGCATATGATATTATCTTTCTACTTAAAACAACATTATGTGGCGGCATTACGTGCATGCAAGGTAGAAGTAAGCAATAACAATGGAGAAAGTTATATAACTCACCTTAGAGTTGATGTAGAAAACTCCAAACAATAAGGTAACTTGAAGAAGAAAGGTAAGGACCCTAGATTGAGAACTCCTCTAGGTAAAGCTAGCTCCACCTCCAAGAAAGAAAGAAACACTAGGTCAAGGAGTAATAAAGAAAGCAAACCCTAGGTATAAATGCAAAGAAGAGATGTTATTCAAGCTCTAACTCAAGCACTACCGTGGACCACCATGGGTTTGGACAAGAAGAGAAAGAACAAGGGTAAGAAGCAACCAAAACGTAGGTAAAGAGGCAGATCTCACTTACCCAGACTAATAAGAAGAGCAAGGTAGTACCAAACAATCATAAGAAGGGTAGATCCAAACCCTAGCTCAACATGGAAGGAAGACCGGACCACCTTCTTCAGCCTTGAGCTCCTCCTTCACCACCAAGAAAGAGGGTATGAGATCCAAGAGCAAGGAAGGAAGAAGAGAGAGGAAACTAGGTGTGTAAAGAGATTGTTTGCATGCAAAGAGAGGGGATTATATAACATAGGGTTGGAGAAAGAGAAAGAGGGTTAGCTATCATGCTAAACATGCCAAATGTCTGACGAATCTTGTCCATGCAAGCACCATAGGCATGCATGAAACTAGGGCGATCAAAATAAGAAAAGCCATCGACCACACTTGTCTAGGAAAAGAAAATGACCGATGAGAATACATAGTGACCACTAAAGCACCTTAGCGGCTGATGATGATTAGAGAAACAAACAATTGCTAACCCTAGGGTTCCTTGGCGAGATAGAGAGGTCATGATCCTCATCGACCACCAAGACCAGAGGCCACACACAAAATGCCAGGACCCACTCTTTTGATCAGCATAAATACCAACCATTAGAGATAATCCCAAACCTAAACCCATATTATGAAATAAAATAATGAATTCTCGACAAAGGTGATTAAACAATATACGAAAAAGGCAGATACATTTTTCCTTTTTCTTTCTTCACAAACTCATAAATCAATGTCACATCAAGGATATCGCATTTAGATATCACAAATCATATTCCACTCCATTAAATCTAGAATCAAATCTTGTTCTCATATGTGATTCAGTTTACATCAGATACATGTACATTGATGAACAAACTTAATCTACAACCCATCCCGGGAAAGAGAGAGTACAAGGACATTCTAATCTATCTAGATTATGCCATTTATATTGTTATGACCGTATCTGAGCTTAATGGGTAAGTTAGGGTTTATGTGGATGACTACATGCTTAGTTATATTAATCATTGATTAAACATGATTAATGATGATATTTCAATCATGATATGTTAAACCTAATGAGAACCCCAAATATGCTATCTCTTTGTATAATTAGGGTTTGAGAAATGTAAACCCTAATCGGCAAAAATTAGGGTTTTTTTAGAGAAAGTCAGGAGGCATTTTATTCATCCGATCCTCCTCGTGTAGGAAAACATGTAGAACTACAAACATTAACATTACTTGCCGAATGAAACATGGTAGTACTACTACCATTACAACATAATTCAGATCTGACTAAATCTAAAATACAACTTGGGGCGGTAGGGTAGGCACATCTACCATGGGAGTTTTTCATGTGGAATTTAGCTTGGCCGTCAGCGACCTGGTTGGCACTCCTCTTAACAAAGTGGATTTCCATAGACCAATCCTTGTTAAGATATCTTCTTATGTTGGTGAGGGTGGTTGCGTAAGAAGGAGCTTCCTGTATAGACTTAGTAGATAGGTTCACTGCATTCTTACAGTCAGATTCAATATGAAAGTTTATGACTTCTACTTTAGCCACCATCTCTAAAGCAAACTCAATGGCCATAAGTTCAGCATGCATAGCTGACTTGGCATTCAACATGCTAGTTTCTGCAAAAATCCATCTACCGTGGTCATCTCGGACAACAACGGCAACTACAACTTTGCGTTTTGTCACAGGAACATCAACATTTATCTTCAGAAATCCGGGAGGGGGAGCTGACCACCTACATACAGGCTAATCCAAGCAATGTTGATCATTGTTATAAGACATATTGATTAGCTTGATTCTCCTTCTAATCTGAGTCACTTGTTTGTGTGGCTCGATGATTGGCAAAAATTAGGGTTTTGATAGTACATGAATTTGGAATTTGATCAGGATAACAGTGTGGTAAATGATTTTTCATATTTTCTACAAATTTTGTATTTAATTTAATTTTGGATATGATATGGATAACTCAATCATGCATATTGGAGAAAAATTTCAAAATATTTGAGTGTTCTTTGAATGTGGTTCTCAGTCAAACTATACTTCAACCAAAATGCTGACAGAGTGCTTTTCAGAAGTGTAGTGTTTTATTTTTAATTATTTATTGCTAACTCCAAATGATTTGAAATTTTAACTGGAGATCTGAAACTCAATCATAAATAACATGTAAATTTTCATAATTTTTGGATGCATTTAGACATTATCTGTAGACGAATTACAGTAATATTTTTATGATAGAAAATTCAGCTGAAATAAGAGAAAGTATAGTGAGGGGTCAATGTGCAATTGACCCAAGCAACATAATTGCTCTATATGGTCAACCTAACACATAAGGATCTCTCATAATTCATGATTCAATCTAGAGAAACCAAATCCTAGAGATAGAGGGAGAGTTAGGGTTTGAGAGGAGAAAGTGATGGAGATGCTGACTTAGGGTTTTGCGGTCTGAGGAATGATGAAATCATGTAAGTTTAACTTCTTTGTATAGTCTTTAATGGTGAATCTTCTCTCACATGTCAAGATTTCGTCCCTCCTCTGATTTGATCCAAAATTGTATCAAAACTTCCCCTTTTCTCACTCTTTCTTCATAATCCCTCATTTTTAGGGTTTCCGAGTTGAAAGGAAGAAGAATCGGGTGAATTGCTAGGGATTTGATATGACATCGAGATTTTCAGGGATGAACTGTGTTTTTAAGGTGTTTTCACACTTTAGGGTGAGTGGGAACTTCCTTTAAATAGTATATTGCATGAAGATTGGTTAAATCATCCATAATCTTTAATTGCTTAGTATGCGACTACAAACCCTAAATTGTCTGTTTGATCTAAGTTGTTGTAAAATGACATGAAATTGAATCTTCCACTGTTTGGATGAATTTCAGATGATAACATCATAATAAAAATGTATACAATACATTCTAATGAGAATTCCCTAAGTATACTGCAGAGGTTATAAGAGTAAACTGAAATATAGGGAATTTGTCTATGATTGAAATTGATGTATAATTAAATAGAGAAATTTGTTTATCTGGATACCCTTGGTTATGAATGATTGTTTATCTGAATTCATAGTACATGTATGTCAGATACTATCTTGGATTTTATTTAAGGTGAATAGTGTTTGTTTGATATCTCAGTAAAGAGGGTGAAACCCTAGATGTGAGGAAAAGTTGGATATTTGCGAATAGATATCGTGAAACCCTTTTGGACGGATTTTATTGACATGATAGACTTTATTTATTCAATTTAATTATTGATGTATGTTATCTCAGTGAATGGCATGGAAACCCAAATTCAACTCAGTTCCAAGGTTTCATACATATATTGATTTTATATGATTTGTTGATAGTAGTCTTTATTAAGTGAATGTTTATGTCGCATGAAAATCATATGAGAGCCATGTGATAAGTGAATGAGGTAAATGAAACCATAAGGATAGGGTGTCTAATGAATCAACTATTTTGATATCAATGTTCTCAGTACGAGATGTGGTGATGCACAACTTAAGATTTGGGTTGAGGTGCACATTTTCCAAGAAAGTACAAATAATTTACATGTGCAAATGACGATTACTCATATGTCAAGTAATTAACTCTTATCAATGTATTAAGAAGTTCATTTGCATGATTCTAGTGTATAAAGTATCAAGTGGACATGTATTCTATTATTTAAGAATTTTAGTCTACCTGTAGGTATAAAGTGTTGATTTCTCAATATATTACAGTGTTTTGAGTATATTGCATTGCCAAGTTTAGAATGATATACATGTTGTGTGATAAACTTCATATAAATAAACACGGTACCATAGAGATACAATAGTCAAGTATAAGTAAGGGAAAAGATATAATATAGTAAGAGTTTTTCAAGAATAATAAACTAATAGACTTAAGAGCCCTGAACACTGTAGATTCCCAATGAGAGGTCTGCGTCGTAGGGATGAAATGACCTAACCCTGGAAGTGTCCAGTATACGGGGGTAGGAACATACTAACAGGTGGTACGGGGGATGAAGCCCTAGTGGAAGTCTCCTTAAAGTACATAATGTAGTGTCCAACATCAACCAGAGATCCTGGTGGTACTAGAGTCAGTAAAGCCGATGGGTGGCTTGACTCTCCACCTGTGTGCTTAGGTTAGAGGAGGAGTCCAATTTTTATGGAATAATAGGTGTGCTGAGGCCAGAGAGCCATTTTCCTATTGCAGACTAGCGACATAGTCAGGCTTAGTATTCCTGGGTGTGTCAGCTAAGTCTTGTACGGTGAGATCGTAGTTTGCTACGAGTCTTCATATGTAGAGTACACTATATATGATCAGGGCATAAGCTAAAATATGTTCATATAGGTTTAAAGAGTTTCTCATAAGAAAGAAAGGTTAAGAAATATTTGAGTATAGTTTCCCAACAATTATTATTTGTATGTTTCTGAATTATTAGTTCTCTTTGAAATTAATCAAGCATGCTCATATATTGATTCATTCTTGTTGATATCTAGATTATCCTGGCATATTTATGATTGTAAATGATCAATCTCTTTAAAGCTTACTACCGCTATAATTGATATCAGTTGCTCAAAAGTATATCTGTATTTATATCAATGCTTTAGACTGTTTCTTTGAAGTACTCATTCACTAGGTGAGTAGGCTCACCCCTCTACTCACAATTTTTATGAATATCACATGGACTTGAAGAAGGTCATTGCATCAGAGTAGATCTACCACAAGAGTTAAGTCTGAGTATAGTTAAGTTCATTTGGTCCTTATCACTCTAGGTCCTTGTAAAGAAAAAAGAGAGAGTTGTAAATGATGATGTATAACATTATTCCTCTTTTAGCAATATATGAGAATCAACAAGTCTTATGTGCTTAAAAGTATGAGAAACATAATGAATGTTCATACATGCATTTTTTTACTGTTGAAATCAGATTAGAGAAATCAATGTTTAGATTCCCTTGTAGAGTTAGTTTATGTGGTTCAATACGACAAAAGAAAGAGTTTGAAAAAGAAGAAAAAGTTAAGGGTGATCTTTGTATTACGTTAAAGCCTCAGTTTATGCCCTAATCTCATAGTTAATGGTAATTATGAGATCGGGGTGTAACAACTTGGTATCAGAGATTAGGCTGAGTTGTCAGGGACCATTAAGTTAGTAAGTTAGAGTCATAAGTGTGGCAAATAGGAGATGTTATGATGTTAACTCTGTGGATTTGAGTATTTGGATATCCTGGCCCGATATCTGAGTACTTGGATCAACGAGCATCAAGCTACTATATCTATTCTTTCATGTATACCCTGGCCAAGTATACAGTGGAAGGATGGTCTAGAGAGGAACCCTGGAAATATTAGGGTTAGAAACAAGATA
Source organism: Alisma plantago-aquatica (assembly GCA_963693085.1). Classification (NCBI taxonomy): domain Eukaryota; kingdom Viridiplantae; phylum Streptophyta; class Magnoliopsida; order Alismatales; family Alismataceae; genus Alisma; species Alisma plantago-aquatica. The sequence goes on along the minus strand of OY856414.1, from coordinate 502,941,352 downwards.
AGTAACATGAATTAAGAGCATAAATATAAAATGAGATAGAAATTTCATTTCATATTATTGTTTTATTGGAGATGAATAGAAAAACTCTTATATGTTTGAATTTAGATATTTAGTATTTTGAAATATATATGGGTCTTTAAGATTTGTTGTACACTATGCAGTTGTAGCATTTATTGATTACATTCCTTGTATCAAGTAGACTAGAAATGATCTTTGAATGATCTTTCCTAAGTGGATAAGTTTTCTTCCACACATTTGAGATGAATAGGAGTTAACTAATCCTAAGTAGCACTTGGCTTCAGAACTGTAGGTTTGGCCTGGTCCGGATGGCAGGATGTAATAATGGGATCTAATGACTCCTATTAGTAACATAACAAGAGTAAATTCTGGATAGATTAGATTCAAATTCTAGTATGAATGTATATACTCCTAAGATTTTGAAGTATAAGGGAAAGACTGGGATAACTAAGAATTAGTTGGAACTGATATCTGAGATCCAACTTTGGGGCCTCATACGAGAAACCCTTAAGTGGGAATAAAGGAACACGACATAAGGTTTAGATTAAGTTTAATTATTTGTATTATATGAACTCTAAATATGAAATATGGAAAAGATATGAGAAAAGTATGTAAGGGGCCAAAATAGTAAGAATCAATCATGTGGAATGGATTATATAATCGAGTACACTGTTTTTATGTACTCCAAAGCAAAGGGAAAATAGAAGAAAAGAGGTAAGTATACAATAAGTACATAGAAGTGAAGAGGCTTTTGAAGAGTTAAAGTGAAGATAACTAGATGAGCTTGTAAATCATAAAACTAGGATAATAAACTTAGTTGAAACAAAGTGAAATGTTGGAAATAATGAGCTTGATTAAGGAATGAGGGTTATGATATAATTGAGAGCATGGAATGTATACCTTTTTTAATAAGTTTAATACATTCATCCTTACTGCCTTTGGATTCTAAGTCTCTATAGAACAACAAACTAGTTTCTAAAGGAAGAACAAAAGTGTAGCTAAATAAATGAATAAGTCATACAAAGGTAGACTATATTCAGGAAGGAAAAATTTGATTGAAAGAGAAACTATGTTTCACCCACACATGAGCCGTTTGATTTAAAATGAAGGATATGTAATGTATTAAACATGAGGTGATACTAGTAGAGAGATTATTGATTTAGAATTTCAACTTCACATTAGTAGAAGGATAAAAGGAAATGTATGCAACATGGTATACATGATCATACACATAAAAGAAGCACCAAGATCATAAGAGAAAACTAGAAGTTAAAGATGACATGTGGAATAGTAGTATATGGTAAGGGGATTATGGAAAGTAAAGAAGGGTTTGAAACATAATGGAGTAATATAGATTATAAAAGAAAGAGGTTGCCAGATTCAAGAAAGTGCTAATTAGTCAAGTATCCTTGTTGATAATTAATTAAACCTACATATGAGAAACATATTATTGAATGTTCGAAGATAAGAATTCTAAGTCTCAAAATCATCTTCTCTTTCAGATTTTCCTTAGTGAGAGCAATGTGGGAATGAAGTGATAAGAAAATGAATCATATATGATGCATAACCACTGTGGCAGAGACATCTAGTGAATGTAATAATGACACACAATATGATGATGAAACCCTAGCATGGTAATTGAGAATGTAATCTATCTGAATGGCCAAGTAAGAGAAAGGAAATTCAATCGATAAGATAAAGAAGACTTTAGTAAAACTTGTGAGATCCAAAGTTTGAATTTCAAATTATGGAAGCAAAGTCACATCACAATAACATCATGCTACTGATAAGGACCAAACCTTATAATGTTTAGAGTTGTAATAGTTCAAGGGATGTCACTAGTGATTTGACCTTGAATACTAGCATCTCTATAAAACAAGATCATGAGATTTGCACTATGAGAAGTAAACTAGCATTGATAATAATCCAGGGTTTAAAGATAGCTAATCTAAAAGGTACATAAACAATAAAGAAATGATTCAAAGTAAAGAGTAAGACATAAATTTGAAATGTAACAAGTGTGTTTTGAACAAAAGGAGAAATACAATACGAGGGAAGTGCGATATGAGATAAATTCTTGTAGTGATAGAAAGAATGATGAATAATCTATTTGTACCTTGTATGCTTCAATTTTAGGAATGTTAAATTTACATGATTAAAATGAGAAGGATAAATAGCAAAAAGTAAGTAGTAGTGAATGAGGAGAGAGATAAAGAGAAAATAATGGCTTTAGTAATATGTGAATTTGTTTTTAGAAGTATAATTTGTTGAAGGTATATTAAGGGATGTAAATTGGTTCTACGCATGATTTCAGTGTACATGTGCAAGCAATATATTAATTAAAGGTGCTCGATAGTTGTAGTCATTCATACCAGTAATCCATCTTAGTATTGTACAATTGTGGTATGGTGATATGGGTTGAATGATGATGGAACAAATGTAGGGTTACCCTGAATAAGGTAGTCTTACCTATTCACTCATATGAATAGAAGGGATGATAACCATATTCTATTGATATGTAACCCTAATGAGGTATAGATTGTTATACCTAGGTTTAATAAAAATAAGTGATGGTAATTGGGTATGAATAGTCCTTGAATGACTAATATAATCAAGGAGTACTCTGTTACTATTGTTGAAACCCTAGTATGCTATAACTTGATGGTTACACCCTGATTTATATGTGGGTTCATACTTGAGAATAGTATGGAATGTGATGCTAATACTTCACCTTATGCATCCATGATCCAATGGGGATGTTGTGATTAGTATTGTACAATTTCTATTGAATCTAGTCTTCCAACTCAACACTATTTTGCTATTTGACTAGCACAATAGTAAAATTGAAAAGAACATGGTGAACTCTCTTTTGTGACTTAGAGGTAATACATAACAATAATACATATTGAGCTGTATGAATTGAGATAGTTGGATCAGATTATCAATGTTGAGGTAACACCTCAAGAGTATAAAAAATATTGAAATGGTTGTTTCTCTCTCTTTCTACTATGATTGATTGTGGCATAGAGAATTTGTTTGTTATCATTGAGAACTATTTCTAACATGTTGTGATTAGAAAATAAATGAAGGACTTAATGTTGAAAACTGCATTCAAGTATGAAATACAAGAATATAATGACATGTAAGATTTCAGAAGCTTAAAATAAACTTTGAATATACTTTGTTTGTGTATTTATGTTTTGAGGGCGAAACCTTTTTAGGGGGGATTGTTATGACCGTATCTAAGCTTAATGGGTAAGTTAGGGTTTATGTGGATGACTACATGCTTAGTTATATTGGTCATTGATTAAACATAATTAATGATGATATTTCAATCATGGTATGTTAAACCTAATGAGAACCCAAGTACACTATCTCTTTGTATAATTATGGTTTGAGAAATGTAAACCCTAATCGGCAAAAATTTGGGTTTTGATAGTACATGAATATGGAATTTGATCAGGATAACAATGTGGTAAATGATTTTTCATATTTTCTACAAATTTGTATTTAATTGAATTTTGGATATAATATGGATAACTCAATCATTCATATTGGAGAAAAATTTCATAATATTTGAGTGTTCTTTGAATGTGGTTCTCAATCAAACTATACTTCGACCAAAATTGCTAATAGAGTTCTACTTTGTAGTGTAGTGTTTTATTTTTATTTATTTATTGGTAACTCCAAATGATCTGAAATTTTAATTGGAGATCTAACAATCGATCATAAATAATATATAAAATTTTCATAATTTTTGGATGCATTTAGACCTTATCAATAGACGAATTATAGTAATATTTTATGACTAAAAATTCAGGTGAAATAATAGAAAGTATAGTGAGGGGTCAATGTTCAATTGACCCAAACAACTCAATTGCTCTATATGGTCAACCTAACACACAAGGAGCTCTCATAATTAGTGATACAATCTAGAGAAACAAAATCCTAGAGAGAGAGGGAGAGTTAGGGTTTGAGAGGAGAAAGTGATGGAGATGCTGACCTAGGGTTTTGCGGTCTGAGGAATGATGAAATCATGTAAGTTTAGCTTCTTTGTATAGACTTTAATGGTGAATCTTCTCTCACATGTAAAGATTCTGTCCCTCCTCTGATTTGATCCAAAATGGTATCAAAACTTCCCCTTTTCTCACTCTTTCTTCATAATCCCTCATTTTTAGGGTTTCCGAGTTGAAAGGAAGAAGAATCAGGTGAATTACTAGGAATTTGATATGAGATCGAGATTTTCAGGGATGAACTGCATTTTTAAGGTGTTTTCACACCTTAGGGTGAGTGGGAACTTCCTTTAAACAGTATATTGCATGAAGATTGGTTAAATCATTCATAATCTTTAATTGCTTAGTATGCGACTACAAACCCTAAATTGTCTGTTTGATCTAAGTTGTTGCAAAATGAGATGAAATGGAATCTTCCACTATTTGGATGAATTTTAGATGATAAAATCATAATAGAAATGTATACAATCATATCCTAATGAGAATTCTCTAAGTATATTGCAGATGTTATAAGAGTAAACTGAAATATAGGGAATTTGCCTATGATTGAAATTGTTGTATAATTAAATAGAGAAATTTGTTTATCTGGATCCCCTTGGTTATGAATGATTGTTTATCCAAAATTCATAGTACATATATGTCAGATACTATTTTGGATTTCATTTAATGTGAATAGTGTTTGTTTGATATCTTAGTAAAGAGGGTGAAACCCTAGATGTGAGGAAAAGTTGGATATTTGCGAATAGATATCGTGAAACCCCTTTGAATGGATTTTCTTGACATGATAGACTTTATTTATTCAATTTTATTATTGATGCATGTTTTCTCATTGAATGGCATGGAAACCCAAATTCCGCTCAGTTCTAAGGTTTCATACATATATTGATTTTATATGATTTGTTGATAGTAGTCTTTATTCAGTGAATGTTTATGTCGCACGAAATCCTTATGAGAGCCATGTGATAAGTGAATGAGGTAAATGAAACCCTAAGGATAGGGTGTTCATAGAATCAAGTATTTTGATATTAATGTTATCAGTATGAGATGTGGTGATGCACAACTCAAAATTTGGGTTGAGGTGCACATTTTCTAAGAAAGTACAAATAATTTACAAGTGCAAATGATGATTACTCGTATGTCAAGTAATTAACTATTATTAGTGTATTAAGAAGTTCAATTGCATGATTATAGTGTATAATGTATCAAGTGGGCATGTATTCTATTATTTAAGAATTTTAGTCTGCCTGCAGGTATAAAGTGTTGATTTCTCAGTATATTACAGTGTTTTAAGTATATTGCTCTGCCAAGATTAGAATGATATACATGTTGTGTTATAAACTTCAAATAAATAGACACAGTACCATAGAGATACCAGAGTCAAGTATAAGTAACGGAAAAGATACAATATAGTAAGAGCTTTCCAAGAATAATAAAATAATAGACTTAATGTAACATTCCTGACCTGGGTTATGCCTTAACCCTAGAAGTTTTGCTTAAGTAAGTCTTTTATATTCTTGTATTTATCTTTTGAAAAGTAATTAATACTGAAGGAGAGCTTATGTTTCAATTTTGGTCCTATTTGAATAATGTTGAAACAATATTTTTACCTATTTTGGACTGAAGTGCAATTTACCCAATTTAAGGGGTTACCTTGCAAATGTTACATGATAAATGTTCCTTAAGTTTTAAAGAATCATAAGAATGAGAATGATGCTGAGGTATGGATTGTGGAAGCCTAAGTTCTAAGAAGAAGCTTGTTTGAATAATGTTTGTGCATTGAATAACTAGTTTTGGTGTAATTAGCAATATACCCAAAACCTAGGGTTAGATATGTAAAATACCACCTATATTATGTCCCTATTGTTTCTTGGTATCATTTAGAGAAAATAAAAAGAAAGGGGCGTCTTTTTTGAACCACATTTGAGGAGAGATAATCTTAATAATAAAATAATCAAGAAATAAGCATAAATGAAACCTTAATTTATTTTATAGCAAAAATAATTATGTTAATTGAAGTGCCCATAAACTAAAAAGGCTGTGGTGGAAATCCTATAGTGCAAGGACGTCCAAATGCTTTGAGTGGCACTGAAATATCCTAAGTAGGTGAAGAAATCCACTCACATTTGTTAATTAAAAAGTAATATCCACTAAAAATGGATAATAGTATTATAATGATTAAGGTGCTTAGTGGTTGCTTTTAATTCAAGGATAATTGAAAGGAAATTGAGGAAAAAGGAAGATGGCTTTGAAGGCAAGGAAGGGAGGGGGCATGTGGCAAGAAAGTGGATGAATTTTCTCCTACTTTCTCTCTCCTAGAAAATCAATTATATGTACTCGATTTTCTCCTTACTTGAAAGGCTATTTTTGCAAACCACTTTCTTTCCTTACTTTGTCTGATGAACAAGGAGCTTAGGAACAGGAGGAAAACATTTCCCAAGATGAAGGTAAGATCCATGATCATCTTCAACCTTGGATTTATGGTTGAAATTGGATTTCAACACTCATTTTCTTCTCTCTTCCATCCAATGCTCAACCTTGGCTATCTTTTGCATTCAAAGAGTTGGAAACAAACCTTGGATAGTTTAAGGAGCTTATTTCACCATTAGAGATGAGAATCTTGAAGTTTTGAAGCTACTTTGAAGGCGGGTTATATAACTTGAAACCATCAATGTTATTATTGATTTCAATTTCTCATCATATGTTGATCTTTTATTTTTCTTCTTGAATAATTGATGGATTCATCATATCTATGACAGTATAATTCAGAGGTCTGAAGTTTGATGATGATGAAATCATCTTAGCACACACCTCAAGAATATAAAAAACAAATGGTTTCAATTTTGTTGGTCAAATGGTTTCAAACTGTTAGGGACCAAACGATTTCAAACCATTTGGTGTCCAAACAGTTTCAAAACCGTTAGAGGTCAAATGGTTTCAAACCATTAGAGGATAAACGGTTTCAAGAATGTTTAAAGGTCTAATGGTTTCAACCTAATCTAGTCCACATGGTCTCAACCTTAGATGGCCAAATGATTTCAAAACGTTTAGAACTTAATTGATTTTAGAACCCTAGCTCAATTGGGTTCAAAACCCTAATTTTAGGTTCAAATGGTTTCATCTCTGAATTGACCAAATGGTCTCAAACCATTTGAGGATCAAACAGTGTCAAATCGTTTAGGGTTAATCGATCTTCAAACCGTTTTAGGGTCTTGGATTGAAACGGTTTCAAAACCGTTAGATATGAAACAGTTTCAAAACCGTTTGATGAGCAAAAGGATCAAGACCGTTTAAGTATATAAAGACCAAGACCGTTTGAAGGTCTAAATGGTCTCAAACCGTTTGAAGGTTTAGGACCAAACCGTTTGAAGGTTTAGGGCCAAACCGTTTGAAGGTTCAATTGGTTCAAACCGTTTGAAGGTTCAATTGGTCCAAACTGTTTGAAGGTCCAATTGATTCAAACCATGTGAGTACTAATAACCCCATAAGTGGTTGAAGAGTATCTCAAGGTTGATTTCAATGGAAGTACCTCTAAAGAACTTTGGTGATTAGTATAACTAGATTGATTATCACTCGATGCCTATGAAAGTAATAAATTCAATACACTATGATAAGCATAGGTGCATGTACTTAGTGAAAGGTTAAGTCAATTGAATATGGTATGATGGTGATGTGTGTTCCTAGTACATGGAACAATGATAAGTATGATATAATACTTAAATAATGCTATGTGCTCCAAGATATGTGGAAGCAATGACTTAGGATTTGGATTAATGAGGTAATCATAAAACCCTAATTAATATAAAATGGGAAACCCTAACCCTAATATAGGGTAATGTTATGTGAAGCCCTAATATAGGGTGATATTATGTGAAACCCTAATTGATAAAGATGGGAAACCCTAACCCTAATGAGGGAATAGTAATGTTATCTTTGTATTGCATAATGTTGATATGTAATTGATATGGTTGTTATCAAGTATACTAACCATGCATGTATCATGAGATGATGAGCATAACCAAGTTTGAGCTATGATGTTAATGGGCCTTGTGAGCCATTATTTTATTTGTTGCCTAGTGAAAGGTGACAAGAAGTTTAATATGCCTGGTGAACTATGTGATATGCTTGTGTAACAAGTATCATGAATACCTTGGTCAGATGACCTGGAGGTAATAGTTACCTGATAGTGGTAACCATGCTCAGTGATGAACTAAGGGTTTCAATAACCAGATCCAGTAAACATGATAATGGTATTGTTGAGGGATGTGAATTCCCAGTAATGAGATAAGGGATTGAGGTCCTAATGTTTTATAAAGTTTTGAAAAGTACTTGATAGAAGTATTACATGTTTCTTTGTAGCATTTGTTATAATAATTCTTGTTTGAAAACTCGACTGATGCTAAAAGAATATGGTAATGTACTTAAATAATCAAGTGTAATTTTATCATGTAGAGCCCTGGCCATAGAGCCATCATCGTCAGTAGCTGATGATGGTGAAACGGGTTCTCCTTCTGGTTAATCCGGAGCATATATTGTTGAATATGCGGGGTTTCTCCTAGTTGAAAATAGGAGGATTAGAGTGCCACTTCAGTTGTAGACTCAAGATCTGTATAAGAGCATGGTGAACAGGCCCATGGGTTAGTGTGATAGAGCATGAATGTGTTCATGGCTCAGAGAGTACGGTGAACTGGCTCGTGGCTCAGATTTACTAGCACCAGGACCTGTACCAAGGCGGGCTAGAGAATGGGTAGCCTATGGGATCTAACCCTGTGACTGAGGTCACTTAAGTAAGAGATTGCGGTCCTACTTGTGGTCTCGCACTGACTGAGACAGATGAGATCGTGGAGTCTATCTCTTCCTTTGATCTTGTATGGCACTGGCTTTGGGTTTCGCAACCGAAGGTTGGATTTGAGCGGTACAACTCACTTCCTCAGGGCATAAGTATGATTGTAAAATGTAATTACCCGTGTAGCGTATTTACTTAAGGATGAAATATGGAAATCATTGGTTGATGTTACATTGCTTATTGTATCCTAAATGGATAGGTGTTATACATGTTCTTCATATTCCTTATTAAAATGAATATATGATTTACTACTTTATCATTTATAACTGTAATGCTTTAAAGATGATGTTGCTCAATTCTGCTTAATATTGTTAAATCTCGCTTTTCAATAGAGAATCCTCTGCTCAGTTTATTACTGTTTATCTGCAATAATAATATTTTTAGCGGAGATTTATATCTCTCGCTGGGACATGGGTCTCACTCCGTTGGTTACCAACATTTTAGGTGGACGCGGACGAGGAGGTAGGGACCATACAACAGGGGAAGGACAACAACATCAGGGACAACAGTAACATCCCAGGTGGAGAGACTGACTGTCGTATCTTGTAGATATGAGTCCTATGTCTCGTTCTATACTCTCAGGTACTAGGAGTCAGTATAAAGTGTTTTATGATCGATCTGATATTTTGGCTTTAATGCCTTGAGGTTTTTTGTTGCTTATGTATAGTTTTGGCAAAGCAACTGTTGTAAATATATTCCTCGAGATGAGATGGTACATGGTATTTACAATGTAAATCAGAATGTATATTTTACTTTGGTTCTTGTTATCAAAGTTTCCTGGAAATGGATATCTTTGTAAAAAGGTTTTAATTTTTAGTGATTTTGTTATTCTGTTGATTATGGTTAATTCCACATTTAATTACATAGTGACAGTCTGATTTGTTGTCAGTTCATCTCAAGGTTTTGATATTAGAGCTTAAGGTTCGTTGAGTCTACAGAGACATAGGATTAATGTCGTTGAGTCTGTTCTAATGTCTTTCAGTTTATCTGATAGTGACTTCTGCTCTCAGGAGAAGAAGTAAAACTTGATGATGGCTGGATCACACGAAGAACATGCTGCTGAAAGCAGTGTTGCTGCACCAGGAGGAGGTGTAAGGGATCAGGCTAGAGAAGAACTAGTACCTGAACATCCCCAGCTTGACCAAGATACACTAGAAAACCCAGCTTTTCATGCTCTGTTTGGGCAGTTCATGGCGACAATGACACATATGGCGGATAGGATGCCACCACTTGCACCTAGGGCACCAACTCACAATGAGGGACATTGTTACAACCCCAATTTTGGGTTCAATTGCTGATAAATGTAATTTCTCATATTAAAGATACTTGGACAAATAATGATACAATTTGTTTTGAATAAATGGATTTCGTTAACAATAGCCTTGATGACTGTGTTGTGGGTTTTATTGGTTATTGGGCCCAATAATATGGAAATTCAATTAGTAAATAAATAATTGAGAAAAGAAAGATGTGGAAACCTTTGGAAGGCAAAAGAACTTAATCCAAAAGTGGATTTCGTGCCACATGGGTTCCTTGGGTTCCAAGGAGTCTAAAGTTGCATAGATAATACAATAAGAAAAGAAAAGATCAATTAAGAAAAGAAAGAAATTGAAAACAGTGATAAAATGTGGATAATAAGTGGAAAGAGGTGTAATTGAGTTATCCTGTAACGCACGGGCCCACTGCCCTAGGCTGTAGTAGAGTTTTAGGAATGACGACTGGCCCCAAAGACCACCACTAGCCTTAACTACGCGCTTTGTCCTCACTTACGCACATGCCAAGATCAACTTCTCGACAGGTCACCCATCCCAGTACTACTCCAACCTGAGCATGCTTAACTATGGAGTTCTTAGTGATGATCTCCCGGAAAAGGAGGTACAACTTGGTGATATGGGTAGTCCAATCATTCCTTTTAAGAGTGTTTTATCTGAGGCCTCAAATCCTGGGATGTTATAATCTCCCCCACTTAGACTCTTGACGTCCTCGTCTAGGCTCAACTATAAGGCCTCATAATCTCTTCCCCATTTCAGTGCAGACCCACAATGGCCCATGGACACCCAGCTCGTGATCATGGAATACCAGCGTAAGGGTGGCTACGTCAACCATGGACAATCCTTTCCTACATGCCTGGACCGCACGACTCAAGACTAGCATGCCATGCCCATGTGGGCCCCACCTACTAGAGGGGTTTTGGCTCTGATACCATTTGTAATGCCCGAGCCCATTGCCCTAGGCTCTAGTAGAGTTTCAGGAATGACGACTGTCCCCACATACCACCACTAGCCTTAATTGCGTGCTTTTTCCTCACTCATGTGCATGCCAAGATCAACTTCCTGACAGGTCACCCATCCCAGTACTACTCCAAGCTGAGCACACTTAACTATGGAGTTCTTAGTGATGAGCTCCTAGAAAAGGAGGTGCACCTTGGTGATATGGGTAGTCCAATCATTCCTTTTAAGAGTGTTTTATCTGAGGCCTCAAATCCTGGGACGTTACATATCCTTAGTGTAATTTCATATCCCAAGGATTCCTAATGATAAAAGGAATACCAATGAGGAAAATAAAAGAGAAATAAAGAGAAATCCTCAAAAAGAGATATTTTAATGAGGAATAAACAAGATTATGGGAAATAATGGATATAGATGACCCTAGAAGGATAATGAGTATCCATTAAAAATTATTTCGAAATATTAGGGTTCCTTGAGGTCCAAGGAATCCAAGAAAACAATTTAATAGCAAAGGAAAAAGAAAAATAGGTGAGGAATATACATAATTGAGTTATAGCTTGCAACTAAAGAAAGGGATCCAATTTCTTTAGATAATGGGTCCAAATTCAGCATAATGAAAGATTAAGTTATTACAAAGCTTTCCTCAAAATTTGGGATCAAATGTGTAAACGGTTTGGGAGATAAAATTTTTGGAAGTTTTCCTAATGTGTGGAGGAAATCAATAAATGTCACAATTTAATTTAATTGGACTTATTTCCTTTGTTCGTCGTGTGGCATGTCAGCCATTGGATCAAAATCCAAGGGTAATGTAGTTGTCTTCTACCCCAGACAAATTAGGAAAGGGAGAGCAATACAATTAGTTTTCCTAAGCGATTTTCTCATGTTTTAGTGCACGGATGAACTTGGAAACTTTTCCACCAAATTCGGGAGTCTGTTTCGAAGACAACGAACCCGATTTATGGGTGGTTTCATAGACTCGCTAGGAAGTTCCCAAAATGCTGGACTCTGTCACCAACCCTATATATAGGGGAGACTGCTCAGGGGTACCCACATTGATGAAACCCACCCTGATATCTGCGGAGGTCACCGTCGAAGCCTTTGGCGATTCCAATCGATCAAGACACCCCGACCATGCCCTTCATTCCCCAGTCGACCCGCCAGAGTTTCAGTAGCCAGTTGGGAGCAAAGGAACATTACGGGTGTGCAATTGCAGATCCCTTCAAGTTTGGATGGTGGCGGCGGAACTTTCTGGCCCCCTAGCTTGCTCGCTGGTGGACGGGACCCCAAAGTCAACGACGAGGTTGACCGGAGGCTGGAGCTGGCTCGCGAGTAGCAGGTCGCGAGGTTGAAGGAAACAGAGAGAAAAGTCTCTCTTACCCCAGGCACGTGAGAAGGAGAGCAGGGACAAAAAGGGCAAATGTCAGATCACTGGAAAAAAGAATAGGAAGGACACGTGGCGCTCTTCCATTAGCCAAGAGGTAGATAATTTACAAAATTCGTAGTTAATTATTAGAAGCCCTGATGAAAATAAGTTATACATGAAAATTGATTAGAAAAACATGAGGAATCCAATAAAATTATAATTGGAACCTGATATTGCTTGCAATTTAAAAATTACATAAAATTATCACCTTTGATTTTATAAGTTATGGTAGAACCCTAATTGTATATGGAACTCGGAATTAATGACTCTTTTGGGTTAATTTGATTTGGAACCCTAATTTTGAGAAATATTAACCTATTAAGAATAAAAGGGAGAGTTAATTTTGAAAGAAGGTAGTTTCGTGCTTGTTTTAGGGTTTTAGGCACATAATTATGTTTAGAAACCCTAATTTGGGAAAATATGGGTTTTAATGGGTTAAATCTGAAAATATAATTATAGAACTGAGTTTTCATGGTTATAAGCTATTTCGAGCATTAAAGTTCCTAATTTTGGTTAAATACCCTTAATGTGGAGATTAGGGTTTCCTAGTGGATAAAAGGTGGAATTAATGATAAATAATGTCCATATGAGTCTTAGACCATAATGAACTATGAATTGATGATAAATAAGCATAATAACTTTGTCATGGATTAAAAAGGATAAAAATGCTAGCTTTAATGAAAAGGAGGCTTAATGGACTTAATTGTGTCCTTGATCCGAAATCAAGGTAATAAGTGGCTAAAAGGTAACCTTAATATCTTTTGTGAAGAATATATGAGATAATTAGGGTTTGTGAGTAATTGTATAAAATTAGGGTTTAAAATAGTAAAAGTGAAGTAAAACCCTAATTGCAAAGTAAACCCTAAAAAGAGGTAGAAATCCTAAAAAGGAATAGAAACCCTAAGTAGCAAGATGGTTTTTATAGATTTTGATAAAAAGGAATTGAATGTAATTTCAGGATTCATGTACTTGCTTGATTGGATGTCATTGATTGATTGGACTATTATATCTCAGATCATCCTAACATGTATGCGGTTAATTATGAATAACCGCCTTAGTTTCTCAAGGATTTTCCAGATGGTTAATCACATTGAATGCAAATTATCAGTTTGGATGTTCATACTTGCAAATCATAAAGTCACTATGATTATCACATTAATAATAGAAGTATGTATTCTCACACCTACACGCCACCCTGATGGATGCTGCCAAAGGTCATGCCCAGATGGGTAGACCAATGGGCACCATGAGTGGTGACCCCAAGCACCAAGCTCGGGAATGAGAAGGTGGCCTATGATATTAAATGACTAGAGGTCACCATGAGTGGTGACCCCAGGCACCAAGCTCGGGATTGAGAAGGTGACCTTAAGTCATTGGCAAAAGAAACCCTAAGGTGGGTATGCTAGAGTTAGGGCAAAAGTGGTGGAGAATGTCATACTGGAAAGCATAAATTGGCTTGTTAATTGATTTGATTGTGATAATTAGATTGTTATCCATATGTGAAAACTTTTGGTTATCCCCACATACCAGTATATTTCGATATGTTGATCGACGTTTTGATTGTCAGTGTTTTAGGTACACCCTGAAATGAACAAATAGTAAAGTGACACATTGTGAAATAAGAAATAAAGTGCAAGGAGGATTAGATAGAGTAGATTCAAGCTTGGATAGATAGATTTACAAAGTTTTAAAAGGTATGCAAAGTTTTATTTTAATACCAAATTTCAGTTTAGTTAGTAGAATTTCATAATTATTATTGATTATTTTTCGAACCTTTGATCAGGGTTATTGGATAATGGCTCTGATCTCTTGGTCTCCTTTAAGTGGGGGTTATCAGGAGACGGGGTCGTTACAGACATGGAGCTGGCAAGAATTTTGAACGGCTTTGACAGGTAGGAGCCACTGATTATGCTGGTACAGCTGACCCAATATACGCAGACTTGTGGCTGACTGAGCTGGAAAAGGCCTTCAAAATTCTTAATATCCCTGAAGCTGAGAAGGTTAGGCATGCAGTTTACCTGTTGAAAGGGAGTACTGGCCATTGGTGGGCTACAGAAGAAGGCAAAAGGCCAGGTATTGAAGTTGGATGGGAAGAGTTCTGACGAGAGTTTGTTAGTAGATATTTTCCCAAGACTTACCTGGATGAGAATATCTCACAGTTTGAGCGGATAAGGAAAGGACAAATGAACATTAGTGAATATGAAGCTAAGTTTATGGAGCTTCTATGGTTCTGTCCGCACATGGCTGCTATAGATGAGGAGAGGATTCAGCATTTTGAGAAGGGTTTGAATGCTAATTTAACCACACCAGTATCTGCTCTAGAGAATAGAGAGAGGTTTTCCACCTTTGTGGAGTCAGTTAGGCGAATAGAAAGGTTCGTGACTGAGAAACGTCAAGTCAACAGTAAGAAAGTGTATACACAGTTCCAAGGACAGAAGTCCGAAAGTTTTAAGAAACTAAGGTTTTTTGCACCAACAACATCACCGAGGTTCAATACCCATACGCAGTGGACATCCAGCAAGGGTAGAGGCAATAGTTTACCACCAGAGGGAGTCCACAGCTCAACATCAATGTTAGTAATAGGACCATCTAGACCACAGTGGGAGAATAGAGTCTGTTATAAATGTGGGAAGATGGGACATCTGATGAAAGATTATTTAGCTAGAGACGTTAGTGTAACCCAACCACCGAGGCAGAGTCAACAAGGCTCTCAGAGGCGACAGTTTAGCAGTGACACTCGAGGATGAGGACATGCATCCCAAGCTGGCTCATCTACATCCAACAACAGGGCAAGTGGTCGACAACCAACAATGACAAGATTCTATGCTATGAATCAGCCCGAGGCAGTGGTCAATCCACGAGTCATGATAGGTCATATGGAATTGTTTCATTCTGATATGTCTTCATCCTGCTTCGTATCTGTTTTGATTGATCCAGGTGCTACACATTCCTTTATTACTCGGGAAGTGATTCATGACTGCAATATGACTGTCAGTCATAGAGCAGATAATTTGTTATTAGAAACTCTATTAGTTGGAGCTGTAATGTTGCGGGAGGTATGTTCTCCCTGTGTTCTTTGTTTTTCAGAATATAGCATTCAGGTGGATCTTATACCACTTGAGATGCATGGGTTCGACATAATCCTTGGAATGGACACCCTAGAAAAGTATAAGGTTGTCTTGGATTGCGGTTCCAAGCAGGCTATGTTCTCAGACAATGGTGTTACATGGATCTTTCAGGGGGATAGAAAGATTCTTCCAACCTTTCTAGTGTCGGCTATGGTAGTTAAGAAGTTGATGAGACAAGGATGCTTTGCATTCTTGGCACATGTGGTAGATACCAGAGAAGAGAGTCCTAGTCTTTCTGAAGTTCCGATTGTTAGGGAGTTTGAGGATGTGTTTCCTGAGGAACTTGCAGGTGTTCCTCCACCTTGAGAAATTGATTTCAAGATTAATCTAATCTTGGGTACGCAACCTATAGCTCAAACACCATATAGAATGGCACCTGCTGAGATGGAAGAACTCAAGAAACTATTACAGGAGTTGCTTGAAAAGGGTTTTATTCGACCGAGTACTTCACCTTGGGGTGCTCCGGTTCTCTTTGTGAAAAAGAAGGACAAGTCTATGAGATTATGCATAGACTATAGACAGCTCAACAAGGTGACCATAAAGAACAAATATCCTCTGCCAAGGATAGATGACCTATTTGACCAGTTGCGTGGTGCAACTATATTCTCTAAAATAGATCTGAGGTCAGGATACCATCAGTTACGTATCAAGGAGAGTGACATACCTAAGTCAGCCTTTAGGATAAGGTATGGTCATTATGAGTTTGTAGTTATGTCGTTTGGACTAACTAATGCACCAGCTGCATTCATGGAACTCATGAATATAATCTTCCGGCCATTCCTTTATCAATTCATAAGTAGTATTTATAGATGACATCCTGATTTACAGTAAAGATGCTCAACAACATGAACAACACCTTCGTCAGGCTCTGACTTTACTGAGAGTGAACAAGCTATATGCTAAGTTTAGCAAGTGTGAATTTTGGTTATCAGAAATGTCTTTCCTAGGACACATAATATCTGCCTCATGTATCCGTGTTGATCCTAAAAAGGTAGAATCTGTCTTAGAGTGGGAACAACCAAAGACACCAATGGAAATACACAATTTTCTAGGACTGGCAGGCTACTATAGGAGGTTCATTAAGAACTTCAGTTTTGTATCATTACCCCTAACTATATTGACCATGAAGGAGGTTCCTTTTGTCTGGAATGACAAGTGTCAACATTATTTCCAGTTGTTGAAAAAAGGTTAACAAGTGCACCCGTGTTAGTGTTACCTGAGCAAGGGAAGGGGTATATTGTTTTTTGTGATGCTTCTAAGAATGGCCTAGGATGTGTGTTGATGCAGGATAAACAAGTGATTTCTTTTGCTTCTCGACAGCTTAAGAAACATGAGGAAAATTATCCGACACATGATCTAGAATTAGCTGTTGTGGTTTATGCATTGAAGATCTGGAGACATTATCTCTATGGAGAGACATTCCAGATTTTCACGGACCATATGAATTTTAAATACATCTTTTCACAACATGAGTTGAACATGAGACAATGCCGCTGGATGGAGTTAATCAAGGACTATGATTGTACAATTGATTATCATCTGGGAAAGGCTAATGTAGTGGCTGATGCACTAAGTAGAAAATCATCACCACCAACCATGGACAAGGAACAGTTGAACTCTTTAGTGTGCTCTAAATGAGACATGCTTGTCTCTTTGAGGCAAAACAATGTACAACTTAAAGTATCCTTGTTAGCTGGATAGTTAGCTGAGATGCACATAAAACCTACTCTGAAACAACAAATCAAAGAGGCACAACAGGCTGATACTGTGATTCAGTAGATTAGATCAGAGTATGGTAGTGAGAAACGGGATGGGTTTCATGAGTCAGATGATGAGGTAGTCTATTACCATGGTAGGATGGTAGTACTTGATTCCAATGACTTAAGGAAATTAGTATTGGAGGAAGCTCATTCATCCATGTATGCAATGCATCCAAGGAGCACCAAAATGTATCATAACTTGAAGGATATGTATTGGTGGCCCGGTTTGAAGAAAGATGTAGCTGAGTTTGTTATGTAGTGTCTAGTATATCAGTAGGTTAAAGATGAACATCAAAAGCCCGCACGAACAATGCAACCTTTACCTATACCACATTGGAAATGGGATCATGTGAACATGGACTTTGTGGTTGGTTTACCCAGAACAACCAAAAGTCATGATTTTGTTTGGGTGATAGTTGATAGGTTGACTAAGTCAGCACATTTTCTTCCTATCAAAACAACCTATACTGCTGAGAAACTTGCACAGATCTGTATAGATGAGATAGTGCGATTACATGGGGTTCCAAATACAATTATTTCTGATAGAAGTCCCCAGTTCATGAGTCATTTTTGGGAACGACTACATAAAGCTTTGGGTATGCAGTTAAGATTCAGTACCTCCTTTCACCCACAGACGGATGGAAAATTTGAGAGGACTATACAAACCTTGGAGGATTTGCTTAGGGTATGTGTCCTTCAGTTTGTAGGAAGTTGGGATCTACACTTGAGCTTAATATAATTTGCTTACAACAATAGTTATCAGCACAGTATTGATATGGCACCATATGAAGCATTATATGGTAGACTTTGTAGATCTCCATTATGCTGGTATGAAATAGGGGAATATCAACTTTTGGGTCCTGGATTAGTGCAACAAACAACTGAAAAGATTAAAGTAATACAACAACAGTTACAAGCTGCACAGGATAGACAAACACCATACGCTAATAAATGGTGAAGACCTTTGGAATTCCAAGTTGGAGACAGAGTATATCTCAAAGTCTCACCTTGGAAAGGTGTTCTTAGATTTGGGAAAAGGCATAAGTTAGCTCCTAGATTTATGGGGTCTTATCCAATCACTGAACGGATTGGAAAGGTAGCCTATAAGTTGGAGTTTCCACCTGAACTACATAGATTGCATCCAATATTCCATATATCCATGCTAAGAAAATTTCACCCTGACACGGAGTTAGTTTTGCAACCTATGGAGGTAGAGTTAAATGAAGATATATCCTATGTAGAAGGACCAATGATGATTCTTGATAGGAGAATCAAAAAGTTGAAAAAGAAAGACATAATGCTTGTGAAAATTCTCTGGCATCATCATGGCGTTGAAGAGTCTATGTGGGAGTTGGAGGAAGAGATGAGGAGGAAGTTCCCTTCTCTTTTCTCTTGATGATTTTGGGGACAAAATCCCTGTTGGGGGTGGATAATTGTAACATCCCTAACCTGGGTTATGCCTTAACCCTAGAAGTTTTGCTTAAGTAAGTCTTTTTTATTCTTTTATTTATCTTTTGAAAAGTAATTAAGACTAAAGGAGAGCCTATGTTTCAATTTTGGTCCTATTTGAATAATGTTGAAACAATATTTTTACCTATTTTGGACTGAAGTGCAATTTACCCAATTTAAGGGGTTACCTTGAAAATGCTACATGATAAATGTTCCTTAAGTTTTATATCATAATAAGAATGAGAATTATGTTGAGGTATGGATTGTGGAAGCGTAAGTTCCAAGAAGGAGCTTGTTTGAATAATGTTTGTGCATTGAATAACTAGTTTTGGTGTAATTTGCTATTTACCCAAAACCTAGGGTTATATATGTATAATATCACCTCTATTATGTTCCTATTGTTTCTTGGTATCATTTAGAGAAAATAAAAAGAAAGGGGAGTCTTGTTTGAACCACATTTGAGGAGAGATAATCTTGATAATAAAATAATGAAGAAATAAGCATAAATGAAACCCTAATTTATTTTGTAGCAAAAATAAATATGTTAATTAAAGTGCCCATCAACTAAAAAGGTTGTGGTGGAAATCCTACAGTGCAAAGACGTCCAAATGATTTGACTGGCACCGAAATATCCTAAGTAGGTGAAAAAATCCACTCACATTTGTTAATTAAAAAGTAATGTCCACTAAAAATGGATAATAGTATTATAATGATTAAGGTGCTTAGTGGTTGCTTTTAATTCAAGGATAATTGAAAGGAAATTGAGGAAAAAGGAAGATGTCTTTGAAGGAAAGGAAGGGAGGGTCATGTGGAAAGAAAGTGGATGAATTTTCTCCTACTTTCTCTCTCCTAGAAAATCAATTATATGTACTCAATTTTCTCCTTACTTGAAAGGCTATTTTTGCAAACCACTTTCTTTCCTTACTTTGGCCGACGACCAAGCAGCTTAGGAGCAGGAGGAAAATGTTCCCCAAGCTGAAGGTAAGCTCCATGATCATCTTCAACCTTGGATTGATGGTTGAAATCGGATTTCAACACTCATTTTCTTCTCTCTTCCATCCAATGCTCAACCTTGGCTATCTTTTGCATCCAAAGAGTTGGAAACCAACCTTGGATAGTTGAAGGAGCTTCTTTCACCATCAGCGATGAGAAGATTGAAGTTTTAAAGATACTTTGAAGGTAGGTTATATAACTTGAAACCATCAATGCCATTATTTATTTCAATTTCTCATCATATGTTGATCTTTTATTTTTCTTCTTGAATAATTGATGAATTCATCATATATATGACAGTAGAATTCGGAGGTTTGAAGTTTGATGATGATGACATCATCTTAGCATGCACCTCAATAATATCAAAAATAAACGGTTTCAATTTTGTTGGTCATACAATTTCAAACCATTAGGGACCAAATAGTTTCAAACCGTTTGGTGACCAAATGGTTTCAAAACCGTTAGAGGTCAAACGGTTTCAAACTGTTAGAGGCTACATGGTTTCAAGAATGTGTAAAGGTCTAATGGTTTCAACCTAATCTAGTCCACATGGTCTCAACCTTAGATGGCCAAACGATTTCAAAACGTTTAAAACTTAATTGATTTTAGAACCCTAGTTCAATTGGGTTCAAAACCCTAATTTTAGGTTCAAACAGTTTCATCTCTAAATTGACCAAATAGTCTCAAACCATTTGAGGATCAAACGATCTCAAACCATTTAGGGTTAATCGATCTTCAAACCGTTTGAGGGTCTTGGATTGAAAGGGTTTCAAAATCATTAGAGTTCAAAACAATTTTCAAATCGTTAGATATGAAACAATTTCAAAACTGTTTGAAGGTCTAAACGGCCTCAAACCGTTTGAAGGTTTAGGACCAAACTGTTTGAAGGTTTAGGGCCAAACCATTTGAAGGTTTAGGGCCAAACCATTTGAAGGTTCAATTGGTTCAAACCGTTTGAAGGTTCAATTGGTCCAAACCGTTTGAAGGTCCAATTGATTCAAACCATGTGAGTACTACTAACCCCATAAGTGGTTGAAGAGTATCTCAAGGTTGATTTCAATGGAAGTACCTCTAAAGTACTTAGCTGATTAGTATAATTAGAGTGATTATCACTCGATGACTATGAAAGTAATAAATTCAATACACTATGATAAGCATAGGTGCATGTACTTAGTGAAAGGTTAAGTCAACTGAATAAGGTATGATGGTGATGTGTGTTCCTAGTACATGGAACAATGATAAGTATGATTTAATACTTAAATAATGCTATGTGCTCCAAGATATGTGGAAGCACTGACTTAGGATTTTTATTAATGAGGTAATCATAAAACCCTAATTAATATAAAATGGGAAACCCTAACCCTAATATAGGGTGATGTTATGTGAAACCCTAATATAGGGTGATATTATGTGAAACCCTAATTGATAAAGATGGGAAACCCTAACCCTAATGAGGGAATAATGATGTTATCTTTGTATTTCATAATGTTTATATGTAATTGATATGGTTGTTATCAAGTATACTAACCATGCATGTATCATGAGATGATGAGCATAAGCAAGTATGAGCTATGATGTTAATGGGCCTTGTGATAGAAGACACCCTTTTCTTATTAAAGACTTCTGGATTGAAGGCCAGGGATGGGATTGGGAGTTACTGAGGATGATAGTTGACGATGATGGGTTGGATATCATCCGTGAATCTAACGCATGGATCGCTGATGTGGAAGATAGAATGATATGGAGTCCGGGGTTGAGAGGTGTATTCTCTATGAGATCATTCAAAAAGCTACTGATGGTAGACGGAAGGGAAGGTCCTACTGGGTTAGAGTGGATTTGGAAGAGTAATTTCCCTAAGGAGGCGGCTTTCATTTGTAAGTCTGTTAGAGGGGCCACGTCAACGGATGATAATTTTAAAGCTAGATGTTGCATTCCCTTTGCATCTCGATGCAACTGCTGTGAGGAGCCGCACGAGGAGAGCATTGGACACTTGATTTTCCATGGACAAATGGCAGGTTTCTTTTGGGGTAAGTTTGCCGAGCTGACAGATTTGCATCCATCTAATGACGTCAGATCCCTGATAGATACCTGTGTTTTGGGGAAGAGGAAGAAACTAAAAGAGTGGCTAGCTGGAAACCTGGCAGTTCTGATCCCATATAGCATATGGTGGTTGAGGTGCCAAGCCAGATTCGAGGAGCAACATAGACCTTTCTCTCATGAATGGAGTTGGATTATTGCGGCGCTGAACGTCCAGATGAAGAGGAGATCTTTTGTGTTAGATATAGATAACAACATTTATGCACGGATGAGGGAGGCGAGCTTGTCTGAGCCGCGAGTCTTGATGAGATAGATAGAGTTGGTGAGATGGCAGACTCCTGACCTGCATAATCTTAAGCTCAACCTCACGATCGTGAGAGATAAAGATAACCAAGGAGTGTCTCGAAGGTGGGCGGCGGGAGTTATAAGAAATCACAGGGCTAATATCTGCCTTGTATTCAGAGCTTGGCTCAGGAGTACGGATTACATTCTTGCATATATGCAAGCGTGTGCTATCGGGATGAAGATAGCGAGAGACCATGCATTGGTCATTTCGTGCATTGAGATTGATGAGGCGTACGTGCATGACATCTTATGGAACAACGGGATGGAACCATGGAAGACGTCACCGTTCGTTAGGGAGCTGCGAGGGGAGCTTGATTCTGCTATGATATATGGGTCCTTGGTTTACAAGGTCATTAATTCGATACCTCGTGAACTAGGGAAGTGGGGCAGCAGGTTGAATGAGCCTTTCATTGCTTCACATACACTGAATATACCACGTAGAGTAAGAGGTATGGTGGCTTTAGAGAAACATAGAGTCCCTTACATTGTTTTGCGAAGTGTCGTTGGTTAGGTTGTTATGATGTTTCTGGTTTTTGTTGCTCTTTACCTGCACTGTTATAAGAAGGAGCTATAATTTCTGGATGATGGTGCCCACAAGAGGTGTGTGGGATGAATAAAAGCGACCCCTGGCTTAACCTAAAAAAAAGCCATTATTTTATTTGTTGCCTAGTGACAGGTGATAAGAAGTTTAATATGCCTGGTGAACTATGTGAGATGCTTGTCTAACAAGTATCATGAATACCTTAGTCAGATGACCTGGAGGTAATAGTTACCTGATAGTGGTAACTATGTTCAGTGATGAACTAAGAGTTTGAATAACCAGATCCAGTAAACATGATAATGGTATTTTTGAGGGATGTGAATTCCCAGTAATGAGATAAGGGATTGAGATCCTAATGTTTTATAAAGTTTTAAAAATTACTTGATAGGAGTATTACATGTTTCTTTGTAGTATTTGTTATAATAATTCTTGTTTGAAAACTTGACTGATGCTAAAAGAATATGGTAATGTACTTAAATAATCAAGTGGAATTTTATCATGTAGAGCCTTGGCCATAGATCCATCATTGTCAGTAGCTGGTGATGGTGAAACGGGTTCTCCTGCTGGTTAATCTAGAGTGTATATTGTTGAATATGCAGGGTTTCTTCTAGCCGAAAATAGGAGGATTAGAGTGCAACTTCGGTTGTAGACTCAAGATATGTATAAGAGCATGGTGAACAGGCCCATGACTTAGTGTGATATAGCATGAATGCATTCATGGCTCAGAGAGCACGGTGAACTGGCCCGTGGCTCAGAATTACTAACTTTGGGACCTATACCAAGGCGGGCTAGAGAATGGGTAGCCTATGGGAGCTAACCCTGTGACTGAAGTCACTTAAGCAAGAGACTGCGGTCCTGCTTGTGGTCTCGCACTGACCGAGATAGATGAGATTGTGGAGTCCGGCTCTTCCTTTGATCTTGTACGACACCGGCTTTGGGTTTCACAACCGAAGGTTGGATTTGAGTGGTACAGCTCACTTCCTCAGTGCATAAGTATGATTGTAAAATGTAATCAGCCGTGTAGCGTATTTGCTTAAGGATGAAATACAGAAATCATTGGTTGATGTTACATTGCTTATTGTATCCTAAATGGATAGATGTTATACATGTTCTTCATATTCCTTATTAAAATGAATATATGATTTACTGATTTATCATTTATAACTATAATGCTTTAAAAGATGATGTTGTTCAATTCTGCTTAATATTGATTAAATCCTACTTTTCAATAGAGAATCCTCTGCTCAGTTTATTACTATTTATCCACAATAATAATATTTTTGGTGGAGAGTTATATCTCTCACTGGGACATGGGTCTCACTCAGTTGGTCACCAACATTTTATGTGGATGCGGACGAGGAGGTAGGGACCATACAACAGGGGAAGGACAATAACATCAGGGACAACAGTAACATCCCAGGTGGAGATACTGACTGTCGTGCCTTGTAGATATGAGTCCTATGTGTCGTCTCTATACTCTTAGGTCTTAGGAGTCAGTATTCAGTGTTTTATGATCGATCTGAGATTTTGGCTTGAATGCCTCGAGGTTTTGTGTTGCTTATGTATAGTTTTGGCAAAGCAACTGTTGTAAATATACTCCTCGAGATGAGACGGTACATGATATGTACAATGTAAATCAAAATGTATATATTACTTTGGTTCTTGTTATCAGAGTTTTTTGGAAATGGATCTCTTTGCAAAAAGGTTTTAATTTTTAGTGATTTTTGTTGTTCTGTTGATTATGGTTAAATCTGCATTTAATTACACAATGACGGTCTGATTTGTTGGTGGGTCATCTCACTTAAGAGCCCTAAACACCGTAGATTCCCTATGAGAGGTCTACACCGTAGGGATGAAATGACCTAACCCTGGCAGTGTCCACTATACAGGGTTTGGAACGTACTAACAGGTGGTACGGGGGACGAAGCCCTAGTGGAAGTCTCCTTAAAATACAGAATGTAGTGTCCAACATCAACCAGAGATCCTGGGTGTGCTCAGGCTAGAGGAGGAGTCTAGTTTTTACGACATAATAGGTTTGCCGAGGCTAGAGAGCCATTTTCTTGTTGTAGACCAGTGACGTAGTCAGGCTTAGCATTCCTGGGTGTGTCAGCTAAGTCTTGTACGGTGAGATCGTAGTTCACTACGAGTCTTCATATGCAGAGTACACTGCATATGATCAGGGCATAAGCTAAAATATGTTCATATAAGTTTAAAGAGTTTCTCATAAGTAAGAAAGGTTAAGAAAGATTCGAGTATAGTTTCCCAACAATTATTCTTTGTATGTTTCTAAATTATTAGTTCTCTTTGAAATTAATCAAGCATGCTCATATATTGATTTGCTCTTGTTGATGTCTAGAGTATCCTACCATATTTGTGATTGTAAATGATCAATCTATTTAAAGCTTACTACTTCTATAATTGATATCAGTTTCTCAAAAGTATATATGTAATTATATCAGTTCTTTAGACTATTTCTTTGAAGTACTCATTCACTGAGCGAGTAGGCTCACCCCTCTACTCATAATTTTTAGGGATATCACATGGACTTGAAGAAGGTCATTGCATCAGAGTAGATCTACCACAAGAGTTAAGTCTGAGTATAGTTAAGTTCAGTCGGTCCTTGTCACTCTAGGTCCTTGTAAAGAAAAAAGAGAGAGTTGTAAATGATGATGTATAACATTATTCCTCTTTTAGCAATATATGTGAATCAGCAAGTCTTATGTGCTTAAAAGTATGAGAAACATAATGAATGTTCATACATGCATTTTTTTACTGTTGAAATTAGATTAGTAAAATCAATGTTTAGATTCCCTTGTAAAGTTAGTTTATGTGGTTAAATGCGAGAAAACAAAGAGTTTGAAATAGAAGAAAAAGTTAAAGGTGATCTTTGTATTATGTTAAATCCTCAATTTATGCCCTAATCTATGATTAATGGTAATTGTGAGGTCAGGGTGTAACATATATCTTCCTTGTCGTGACCTCTCCCCTGGATAGCATTATACCTAAAAACATTTGAAACAATCTCATGAGACTCATATAGAGCCCCAGTGAGTGGATACCTCCCACTCAAGCTAGGTATATGCATCAACATTAGATTAAGTATAATAAACTTTATAGAAACATGCAGATTGAAAAGTCTAGCAGATAGATCAATCATAAGTCATTTCTAACTTGCAATGATAATCTGATCCAATAGATAAGGTAATCACTTAAACGAATTATAAGTTTGAAACGTCTTTTAAAGCATGTCTATGAACAAATCAATAGATACTTCTTAGTTCAGATTAAGAATCATAATGCATGAGTAATAAGTCAAGTTCTAAGCATTTTGAATCAATATATAACAATAACATTAACTTTATGACACTCCACCAGCGGGACCATGAATACATCCTACAGTTCTGAAGTTGAAGTACACATAATACATATCTACCAAACAATACTATCAAATAAGAAGCAATCCAACTCATATTTAGAATGGATATAAATCCCAACATTTAAAACTTGTCAGCATGATAGATCATAATATGAAATAGCAACTGTCCATAACAACATGATTACTTTCCATAACATGAAGCTTAATCAATAATGACAAAACATCAACTAGAAGTTCAAGGAATGTAATAATCATTCAAATCATGTTCTACACGGCTTATCATATTTTATTCATTTGCCTTGAAACTACTTGGCTTGTACCTCACCAAGTATAAGTTTCCACGCCTGATTCTCGTGTCAATGACTCACCGTCACTATCTTAGGGTTTAGCTGGCCACCCTAAGATATCAACAACAGACCCTAACCACCTCGAGGTTGCCTAAAGAGGCTCACATCCTCATCTCGGGTACACGAGATAGGAACCAACAAAATAGTATATCACATATCACAATATTTCACATATTTTTTACATTTCACATATTTCATTTCAATAGAGTCTATTCCATATGGACATAGACTTTCACAACAAGGATTTAGGGCCAGAGCCACTCCAGATGAATCACTCCTAAATCATGGTGGTCTAACCTTTAAGGTCTCGATCCACACGCCGGAAATCCTTCTCATAATTCATGGATTACTACAAGGAGATCCATTTTGTTTCCCCAGTGTGGTCCATGGGGAAACTCATGGTGTTCAGGGCACCCAACTAGATGTTCCATCATTTCACTTGTTATTAATCTCTTTTACTCATCTTAAAAGGATTCAAAACATCATATATCATATATGTGTGTTCTCGCATAACTAGAATAACATGAAACAGATCAAGTTTATCAATAAGAAAAATGATCGAAGCAAAAGAAGCACAATAAATCTATATATTGCAACACATATGACTATTTTTATCTTCTACTTCATCTCATAGCAATCATCAATAGTGAGCCTTCAGCCCAAGACATAATCTTATTGTCCATCATTTATACCATCAGGGTTTTATCATCATCAGTGGGCTTTCAGCCCTAGACATAATCTCATTATGAAACATTTACCCTTATCAGGGTTTCTCAATGTAAGGAGTGCATATTAAATTCAATTTCAACATAAATCTTATCAGTTCATTGTATATCATACTTTGAACAAATATTAGTAGAGGCATTAGAACTAGCAACAGTAAGCATATAGATATCATGTATCATTTCTCATACTCAAAATAGATTTATCATATGACATATGCTTGTTCGATCCAATCTGAATAGATGCCAATAAATTTCATGCATATACATGCATAGCAGACGTAGTTCTCTTCTTTTATTTCACATTCTTCATACGGGGTTACTAATCAACACATGTTGATTATCATTTGAATTCCCACAAAATAGTTCATTCTCATAGTACAAGTATTCTATCAAATAATCACAATACAAGAACACATTCTTGTAAATCAATTCAAATGCTTGAACCTCATCTTTTAATTGAATTAAACTACAATTATGTACATTCCTTAATCCCTCATTTGAGATTGTCATTCATTAGCACCATCTAGCTCAACATTTTAGGGTTAGAGTTTGTTTCTTAAATTCGTCTACTAATTCTCATATTTTTCCTTCAATTCGTATTCATTAATCTCAACTTCTCTCATGTCATGTTCATTAAATTATTGGAACCAATCATTTTTAACTCACTTGATATACAATACTTATATATTCATTGATATCCATCAAAGTCTAGTTTTAGTATGTTCCATTCTATTTGGCTCAAGCCACATGTAATTAAAACAAAGGATTAAAGACTTCATCATAATAACTTCATTAGTTTCATCTTTAATTTGCCATCACCATCAATACATTTTCTTCTTCATATCATTTCTTACATTTAGATAAGTTTACCATGTCATTGACTTCTAATGTCATTCCCATAATCAACAATGATCATTATTTATTATACTAAAACAAATGCACTAGACTTAGATGATATTAGTAAGACTCATCATATTCAATCAAAGTATTAATACTTTCAACTTCAACATTTGATCACATTTACAACATCATATACAAGTTCTAGCTTTATCACTCATAATTGTCATAATAATAAACTTTTAGGGTTTTCAAGAAGTTATTCCTTAGTTCAACATATCATATCATTAAGGTAATCCAATCATAACTCAAGGGTTCATTAGGGTTATTCATAAACATGGAAACCCTAGTTTCCATTTTCACACATTTCATTCATCAATCATAAGTATACATTGATTAATTGACTCATTTCATTCACTTCCTCAACACAATTCCTAATCAGGATATGTGGTCATTCAATTCCATTAACATTCAACAATACACTTGTATCATACAATCTAGTACAATTTAAATATGATTTTACACATGTCAATTCAATTCCAAGCAAATCGGCCATTGGGCGGATTTTTAGGAAAAAAATCACATGAAATAGCATAGTCATCTACCCATAAGAAAAATCCATGGATCCTCAATCAATATATCAGGAACTAATCAAGTTCAAATCAATGATAAATAATCAAAATCAGTAGAATTGGATCCCCAATATCTTTCCCAAATCAAATCCAATCCAATCACATACATGTACAAACAAGGTTTCTGATTGTTTTATCCGGATAGAATTAAACTTTCAACATGAATACAAAGCTTAGGAGTGAGAAAAACACTCACCTCAGGTGCCAAGAACCTTAATTTCGTAGGTCAACCTCTGAATTTTTGGAAACCCAATCAAACTCTCGCAAAAGAATCCAATTCTTTCTCCTCTCAACTCGAAAACCCTAGAAATGGGGATTAGAAGAGAAAGAGTGAGAAAAGGGAGAGATTTGATGTGATTTCGAATCAAATCAGGGGAGGGATGGAATCTTTACGTGTGAGATAATATTCACCATGAAATGCTACACAAAGAACCTAAACTTACTTGATTTCATCATATCTTGGATAAAGAAACCCTAGGTCAACATCTCCACCACTTTCTCTTCTCAAAACCCTAGCTCTCCTATCTCTCAAGAATTTCATTTCTTTGACAGGAAGGACGAGTTATGAGATCTCCTTGTGTGTTAGGTTAGTGATATAGATGAATTTATGTGCTTAGAACATTTGCAAATAAGCCCCTCAATGTATTTTTATTTTGCTCAGACTGGTTGGTCGGCTGAGTTATAAACTCGACCAAAACTACACGTTTCAGAACTCAAACGTCATCCAAAAATTATTAAAATTTAACATAACGTCTATAATTGAGTTTATAAGAAATATTAAAATTTTGAGATCATTAGGAGTTACGAATAAATAAATAAAAATCAAATATTATACTACTATATTGCAGTCAGCAACATGGTCGGTCGAGTTTGTCCTTCACAAAAGTCGACCGAAACCCCTCTCTGTAGGGATCAAAAATCATCCAAAAATTACAAAAATTTAATAGGGTGTTTATGATGGAGTTTAACAACTATAATTAAAATTTGAGATCAATTGGATGTATAAATAAAAAGATAAAATTAAATTTCCACACTACTATATCAATCTACAAATATGATCGGTTGAGTTTGAAACTCGACCGACAAACAGGTTAGAACATTCTTCAAAAATTCTGATATTTTTCAAGTATTTAAATTTGATATATAAAAATCATATCCAAATTTGAATTAAATAAAAGTATACATAAAATACTTAAAATCATTTAGTGAGACACTATACTTATCAAATTATGTATTCATATGTCATCAAAACCCTAATTTGGGCCGATTAGGGTTTCCAAATTTTTAACCCTAATTATGTGGATCAAAGTATGATTAAACATTGTAATTATATTTAACACATCAAAACTTAACTACCATAATTAATCAAGATTTCAACCATGATCAACTTAGTTAAGCATACCATCATCCAAGTAAACTCTAATTAGATGACTAATTTGAAAACGAGTCAATACAAATTCTCCCCTCCTTTTAGGATTTCATCCCAAAATCCAAGAAAAGATACAAAAGAATATCATATCATATAATCATTCATCTCTCTCGACATCCAATTATAAAGTATTTGATTTTATCTTTCTTTCATATGACATCTGTTTTTTTGTATTAGAAGGATATTTCATCCTATGTCATCATCATATCTCTCCATGAGTATTATAAACATTTGAATCACTAATATAAGTAATACATCATTTATCAAGATTTGATTCACATCACCTTTCACATCCTTTTTTTAAAATTTGATTGTGTATGTCATGGATTAAGATTATGACTCATTCACATATTATCATCTGCATTCATCAATTTCCTTTATAAAGAAGATTATCTAATGTGCATCTTAGTTCATAGCTATTTCTCACAATTTCAGATTTCATACTCAGACTCAAACTCATTGGAGATTATGTTCATAATCCATTAAACTTTCATCTTTCTTATATGAAATTTCAAGTTTTATGTAACGACCCCGCCTCCCGATAACCCTCAATTAAGGGAGACCAGAAGGTCAGAGCCATTATCCCAATTAACAGGATCAAAGGTTTGACAAATAATCAATAACAATTATTAAATTCTACCAACTATACTGAAATATGGTAAAAAAATAAAAACTTGCATACCTTTTGAAAACTCGGATTTCTAAACTTCTATACACACAGATACTAATCTAACTAATCCTCCTTTGCACTTTAATTCTCATTTAATTCCACATATGCCACTTTACTGTTTGTTCTTTTCACTTGTACCTAAAATACCGAAAAATAAAACGTTGGTCAGCAGAAGCTGGTATGTGGGGGAAACAAATAATGTGCAACTATGTTAACACCGTAATCATGCAATTAATCATTTAACAATAAATATTACATTTTAAGCCAAACTACTCAATCCTTACATATCCCCTAACTCTGTGTTATCCCTGGAGTGGACTTGTATGCTACCTCTCTTTTAGGTAGATTCTTACCCGCATGGTCCTACCTTACAGGTAGCCAATACATAGGGTAACAGAGTCGCATGGCACTACCCGAAGGTAGCCCAATATCTAACTCAATGTGACTTGATGGACCTACCCCATTGGTAGCCATGTACTAAGTCATCCAATGACCTGATGGACCTACCCCATTGGTAGCCATGTACTAGGTCAACTATTAATCCACAAAGGGGACCAGGATCTGAGCTAGTAGGAACATATCTTATGTGATAGTCATATCCACATTATAGTTTGCATGAATTAAAATCATCCAATAATTAATTCATGACATCGATGAAAACTTTGGTAAACCTCAGAAAACTAAATTGAGATATTCATAAGTGTAACCACATACCTGATTTGATGATTTCACAAGCATTAAGCAATTCCAACCAAGAAAGCAATCCAAGCAAGCAATTCAATCAATCACATAATTCCTGAAAAGAATATGTACTCTATTTACTACACACTTCATCAAAAATCTACTTTATTGACTTGGATTTACTTTCTAGGGTTTCCAATCTGAATTAGGGTTTCATTAATATTCATTAGGGTTTCTTAGATCAATTTCTCAAACTTTATTCCTTTTAGGTCAACAACCCCAAAATACTCTTTCTACTCATATAAACCCTAATTGCTCAAATTATCCATTTTAATGGTCCTTTATACTCAAATTGACTTAGGATCATCATATCTCTTATTTATTCATGGATTTGAATAATTAAAACAATTAAAAGATTTATTCACCTAAATTAGGGTTTTCAAGCTCATTAATGCATATTCATGCACGAAACCCTAAATTAAGC
The DNA here is from genome assembly GCA_963693085.1 of Alisma plantago-aquatica. Classification (NCBI taxonomy): domain Eukaryota; kingdom Viridiplantae; phylum Streptophyta; class Magnoliopsida; order Alismatales; family Alismataceae; genus Alisma; species Alisma plantago-aquatica. The sequence goes on along the minus strand of OY856414.1, from coordinate 502,909,393 downwards.
CAATTATATAAAAAGATCATCTTTTTAGATCTTATTTCCACTTTTATTAATAACATGTATATATTGGCTTGAATTATCCAAAGAACATCATTAAATCCGACTATCATCAAATCTAAGGGTTTTTCCTTAATTAAATCATTAGAGATGATAACTCTATGTACTTTTCAAATTTCAAGCATACTTGTGCACATAAACTCTAAATTAAACTAATTACGTGCAAAGTTTACCCTTTTCGATCTTAATGTACCTTTTTACAATTAACATGTTAATATCAACTTTATTCACCCATTAAACTCTTCTAATTACATTAATCATCTCAAGTAGAGTTTCTTAATCTTTAATTCATTAAAGTTGATAACTTACACTACTTTTTGAATTGCAAAACGAATTAGCCTTTACAACTATTTTTATTGGATTCCTCTCATTTTTCTGAGCAAAATACATATATTATTTGTATCCCTCTGTGCTATCGATTATTAGATATGAATTTTGCAATAAAACACTTACTTTGGCCAATCAGAGCGTGCCACGTCGCTCGACTCCATGCAACGTTGCTCAGCCACTTTAGAAAAATGACAAAAATATGTGATTGCCCTTGGTTAAGTTCCCGACTCTTCAATGCCCGGAGGGGCATCCCGGCATAACCGTCCAACCCGCCGTGGTCACCCTCAACCTCGCGAACCCTAGTCTACGACCGACTGCAGTGGCTCGAGGGGTTTCTCCCTCACCTCCCATACACCCCTAGAGCACCAAAGATGATCCCTTGGCCTCCACCGCCCTCCACTACACCTGCGGAGGTCCGTAGTTGCGGCCGAGGTGGCCGGAATTGAGCCGACGGCTGTGCCCACCGCGGCACAACCTGTAGGTCCACTGGGCGTTGTGAGCAGAGATGGAAGCAAGGAAAAGGTGACTGACCCCCCTGGATCTCTAGGGTTGCGTCGTGCCTCCATCGAGATCCTGCCACAGCCGCCAGTTACCCCCGAATTAGTTTATTCTCTCGGGGTTAGGGTTTTCATGATAAGATCAAGAATGTGAGGGTGGGTATCCATGCCCTAAGATGACCATCTATGGGTCAACTAGTTCTATTCCCAATAGGAACCCAAGTTCCTTCATTAGGAAGCAAGATTCTCTCTCCTAATTATCTCTTTGAATATATTTTGTTCTTTAGATATTAGGAATTCGAAATTCCTCTCACTTATTTTCTTTATTCTTGCTTTTTAATCTATTGGCACGAATTTCTATTTTCTTTTAATAGAAATTACTTTGTTTTTAACAATACCTCATAATTCGTTAATAATGTACCACATTATCGTTTTATTTTGCAAATATGGTATTTTCACTTTCTTTCCTCTTTATTGGGGCTCCTTGGACCCCCAAGAAACTCTATTATTTCGAAATCCTTTTTATTGGATACTCATTATCCTTCTAGATGCATCTAAATGCATTATTTCTCATTATCATGTTTATTTCTTATGAAAATATCTCTTTTTGAGGATTTCTCTTTATTTCTCTTTTATTTTCCTCATAGGTATTCCTTTTATCATTGGTAATCTTTGGGATACGAAATTCCACCAAGGATATCCCAGTTATACCTTTTTCCACTTATTTCCACATTTTAACATTATTTTCAATTTCTTTCTTACTAAAGAAATACTTAATTAATCTTTTCTTTTCTTATTGCTTTCTTTTTGAAACTTTGGACTCCTTAGAACCCAAGGAACCCAAGAGGCACGAAATCCATCCTTGGATTACATCTCTTTTCCTTCTAGAGGTTTCTACCTCATTTTGTTTCTCAAATATTCAATTATTCATTTACTAATTGAATTTTCTTGTTATTTGAGCCCAATAGCCAATAAATCCCACAACACAATCATCAAGGCTATTGTAAACGAAATCCATTTATTCGAACCAAAATATATCATTATTTGTTCAAATATCTTTAATATGAGAAATTACATTTCTCACCAAAAGTACCCAAAAATTGGGGTTGTAACATCCTTCCCCTCTTATAGGAATTTTGTCCTCAAAATTCTATCAAGCAAACAAACAATTCAGGATAAGACTTTTCCATGTCCATCATTGGCCCCTATCTGGCTTTACCGTACTCGTGGCGCTTCCAAAGAACCTTTATCATCACGTATTCTTTTCTCTGAGTTCTTTCATCATGGCGTCTATAAACTACACAGGTGACTCAGGCCATTTGAGCCTCCCTTGGGGCTCACTAGGTTCATTGCTCAACACATGATCGGGGTACCGCACATAGTGCTCTAAATTGGACACATGGAACTCGTCACACATCACTTTATCCTGAGGGGTAAAGTCAACCATAACCTTCTCCACCAATCCATCTCAAATGGACCCATGTATCAGGGACCCAACTTCCTTAGTTGTAGCTCAGAGAGGTCGGATTTTCCATGTCACATATTTCCCACAGTGAACTCCAGGTCAGTCTACTTTGCATACGCTCACGACTCATATCATCTCTAGGCTCCTTTCAGCCATTGTACGATCAAAGCGACTTCATCTACACACACTGTGGTCCTTTTCTAACCATCACGTGGTCCTTTCACCAACATCACTTTACTGAAGTGATGACCGACACAACCTCCCTTACAGAGCTTCTTTAAATCCCGATACTAGATATGGTGGTCATCATCACGTCTTTCTTAGGACAAGGATTGTCTCTAGGTATCACCCTGAACGAGGACACATGCTCTCATCATACCCTTTTGTCTGGATCATACTAACCACTGGTTAGAGGTGATAAACTATACTAACATCGAGTTCTTCATGTACTTACTTCCACCTTTTGGAAGGGAACCTTTAGGTAAAACTCAAGAACCTTTGAACTCACATCATGGTGTAGTTGAATCATCTGTCTCATGAGTAGTTCAACCAAATTTGTCCCTGGACATAACTCTTTCTTTCTCATGTCATCTGGGTAAGATGATCTACCATACCCCATATTGCATCTCGACCTTCCTAGGTCCAGGGGAGACTTACAACATCCATATTGATGAACTCCCTTTCTCTTTTGGGGACTCTTTATCCTTTATATCAATGCACTGGGTAACTGGTGTTCGTCCTTCTCCCTCGGCATACATGGACATATACCACATGCAACATTATCTTAGGCATCTAAAGTACTACTGTCACTTATTATCTTCATAGTACGGTGTATGGTGATCATAAAATCATGATCTCCTGTATGTCATTATTCCTCAAGATTAATACCTCAAAAACCCTAAACCATTCTAGTCAGGGTTTCATCACCTTATTTTCCAAAGAAGTGCATCTGAGGTTCTACCACCATCCTTTCATTGCATCAAGGACTAGATTGGCTAACCATACAACCGTTAACTGATCTCGTTATATCAGAGTGTTTTCTTTTTGTTCAGCGAAAAAACTCTATTGCTATTGATTCCAAAACTTTAGGTACAAACATAAGCACACCCCATAACCCTCAAGAGAGGATTACCAAGGCAAACAAAAGAAACAAAGGTCTTGTAAACAAGACCCAAAAGAAAGAGAGATACAGAAAGAAAGACAACATAGGAGTCTTTAAACAGAAGATGTACTCCACCCAAACAAAAAAGGAGCTCCACTCTCAATATGCATACCCACAAATTGTGAAGACTTTATAGTTGGAAAGGAGGGAATCCGCTGACTTTGAACTCCCATGCTGGCATCAAACCAAATCACTCAGACTGCTATTGCTAATGAAGAGAATAATCTTCAGCACCATCCTACTGTACCAAACTAGATCATAAGAGCAACTACAACAAATGTACATCAACATCAATAGCTAGAAATAGGGACATGACTCCCCTTCCTCTTGGCATTAAGCTCACTTACTGAAAGTAGAAGAAGGAGGAACCCAGATTCAGACCTCCAGACCATCAAACGTCAGCACATATTCATAGAAACTCATACAAAACTAGAAGAAACAAAAGGAGCACACGGTTGCCACTGGCACATCTCCTGCTTTTACTAGTCACACAATAACCACTTCAACAGATAGATCAGCTACACCAATCACTAGAGTATCAAACCTAGTCTCCCACCACTGACAATACATCACACCCAGAAAGGAGTGGTTGAAGAAACCAAGCAGACCTCCAGAAACCAAGCAACAACTAAAACTGTTTCAGAAACGATTACTGAAAGCAAGTATCCGGAAAATAATAAGAGGAAAGATTAGAAGGTTAGCCCCCATCCTTCCTTTTCCTAGGAGATTTTTTCCTCCTATTTGGCATGAACTTGTTCAGTGAGTCAGCCTCCCAAGGATCAAGGTCCAGTTCAGAATTGGATTCCACATTAGACTCATCGTCTTCATCAAATAGCTTCTCCTTTTCCGGATGGAAATATGTGGAGAATTCACTGCTATTCCAAACTCTATTAATATTCCATGAAGAAGAACTCGTCTCAACTCTACTTCGCCTTCTCAAATCCAGTTCCCAAGCATGGTTGGGACTTCCAACACAGATTACCAGAGAGGACCCAGCCGTTTCAGGTTCTGGTATGTCGAGATGGATGTGAGACTTTTGATTTCCAGCAACTGAAAGAACAACATCCATGACCTGTTGAGCAATAGATTTGCAGAGGGCACCATCTACTACAGCAGAATCATCAACATCAACTTCCAATTGCTTCAAATCTTTATCCCCTTGACTTTCTGTAGAAGCCTTCTTAGAAATCTTTTTGGCAAAGTCTCGAGCACCTGGAGATTTCCCCACTCAGACCTGAAGGTCATTTCCAGGTGGGGCTTTCCTCGTCTTCATAGGGCAGACAATAGCTTTGTGTCCAAATCCCTTACAGTTTGGGCAAATCACCGGTTTGGCAAGAGCCTCCACCTTCAGAGTCTTGAGTGTCGAGTCAACCTCTACCATTGTCTCCTTTGGAAGCTTGGAATCATACTTCATTTCAATGCACACCTGAGCATCACCAAGTCATCCTACAGTAATAGAGAGATCATCTGCATCCACATGCCGCCCAATGGTGCTCGCAACACAGGAAATGTGATTGCGAGTCCAGGGGATCCCCGGGTTTTCAACCTTGAACCAAATTGGAGCATGAGTGAAAGAAAGAGGTTGAAGAGGAGCGCCCGGTTTCCACAAAGGAGCCACAATCAACGACCCGTCCATGAACCACAGAGCTTCATCCAAGACCCTATCTCTTTCACTGCTGGAAGGCATTTTGATGATGTATCCTTCTCGTTCCTCGGAAGCAACTTCTACTGGGCCACTTGGTCTCCACTGCCTACAGATCCAACCAAGCAATTGACCGGCAAAAGGCTTTTAACCTACAAATATGATGGAGCAATACTCCTCCCAGTCAGGCACGACATTGTCCTGGCTTGAAATGGAGGCGCACGTCCTCCCATCCTTGATTACCAGCTCGACAAAGTCCAACAACTCCAACTCAACTTCATTGCAATCCAATCTGCTGAACTGGAACAAATCGGCAAGTTGAAAAGATGAAGGACCCCTTTCTGATCCGGGCGGCACTTCGGTAGGGTTGGCGGCGGCAGACACTTGATCTTTGTCCTTGCGCAGAAGATCTGCAACTGTGACCTGGGCCGAGGGACCTCCGTCTCCATTCGCCACCGATTGGCATAGTGGAGGAGTCGCAGAGTCAGTGGCCTGACCTTCGCCCACTATGCAGCTCACAGATCTCCCTCACGCTCGCCCCCTTCCTCCGCGTCTGCGTCCGCGACCCATTTCTCTAGTTTTGATTAACATTATATCAGAGTGTTAGCCAAACATATCTTCTTTTTGAAACTTAGGGTTAGTTTAAAAACCTCTTCTAGACAAACTAGGCAGATATATCTCAACCAGGGTATCCATTACTACTTCACCTTCTTATGTATTAGGTAACATTGAAAACGTACATTTTCATGTATTTCACTTATCATCTCATACTCGAACTCTAAGTTTATCTTCATTGAGAACACTTTGAGATCATCTTTCTTGGTGATCAAACTCAACCTTGTATGACTCATATCTCATGATAAAAACATCCTCATAAGGTGACTACCTCATTCCTCTTAGTGTTTGCAAACCATCCATGTATCATTCACTTTACCAGGGTATGTTATCTTCTCTATCCCCATTTCTCATGGCAACGTTCCAACCTACATCATATCTTATCCTTGGTGTATGGCATGTGTATTTTCCTATCTCTCACTCCCATAACAAGAGGAAATAAGCATTTGGCTGCAGTCCAAATACAGAGTTCTTCCTATTCCAAGAGTAGAGATGGTACATCCCACCTTGCCAGTACACCTTTAAATCTAAGTTGAAACGTGTCATTTATGCCTCTATATTACAATCATCTTGATATCAAAGTTACCTCCATGGAAAACTGGTCTCAAACTTTCTTGGTCCAAACACAATCCTTGATGATCTCCTCTAGGTCTATAGGTGCCGACACTTTTGGGGTCATCCTTCTTCCCTTATGCATCTAAAGAGTGCCCTGCTCATCTGCCCTTTGGGTCCCATGAGTTCAAGAAGGTGATCAATCTCCTAACCCATGGACCTCATACAGTGATAGTTGTTACCTCCCGACCCTATGGTCATGTGCAACTAGGGAATTAGGCAACTCCTACTTCCATCGGTCTTATCCCCATTTGACCCTAGGATAGACTTAGGATTCTATTATAGTACATGTCCAACTCAGAACCTTACCCAATCCTTCATCATCACTTTCTCTAGACTCATGGGCTGATTTTCATCCTTTCATAGGGGTCATGGAGACCTGCTTACCTTAGTCATGCCCCATACCAGTTACCTTCATGGTAGCACATCCATATGCATGTAGAGATGGATATCTATGGGTCTACATGTTCATTCTCATACCATGTACTTTTCACTTAGCTTCTTAAGATCCTATGAGACCTCTTTAGGTTACCTCAAAACCAACAAAACCGGTATACGCCCTACAAAAGGGTCCCTCTCCCAGGATGGGAGGAAACTACACCTTGATAACAAAGGTCACAAACATCCTTATGTTTAGGGTATGCATCCACATGAGAAGGCTTAACCCTAGCAAGATATATAAGGCACAAGTAGACCACCTACTAAACCAGGTTAGGTCATACTTGTTCTCATCCTCCATATTGGATCAAGACCATACATTCCCATGTCATCACTTAGCTATGAGGGGTTAAACATACCCTTAATCTTAAGGGGGTTCCCCTTTTTCTCTATACATGAGGAGTAACATGCTCGAAACTATAGCAACTTAATTCTCATCATGAGAATCAGGTACAACACTTCCCCTCTTAGGCCTAAGAACCCTAGGTTCACTTTTTGGTGACCAACTACATGCTCAACCCCTTAACCATGAACCAAACATGTACAAGGTATGACATGCACATCCTGTCATCCTTCTACTCAAGCAAAACTTCAGAGTTGAGTCCTCCTCAAGGACAACCAACGAGGTACAAGGCCTCATAACCTGCTATTAGACCTCTTGAAGTCTAAGGAACTCTTTTTCCTATATCAAAAGATAAACACCTATACCATAAGCACATAGGTACCAAAAGCCTCATCCTCTCTCTAGGGCTTGGTTCCTCTAATGGTAACCAAGATATCCTCAACCTCCAGGGATGGAGCATGAGGCAACCACTATCATCCACTTAGGTCGCATTATCCTCAACTCCCATTGTTCCTCATATCTCAGAGTCTGAGCTTCCCAACCTCCTTGCATGGGTCATGCACTCTCTTTCTAGAGCTAACTCTACAAACAACCTAACTACTAGAGGTCCTCTCTTCATGAAGGTGGATTGAGCTTACAAGCATACCCATACCTGATGAAGCCTATGTTCAAGATTATGCTCACTCAAGGTTATCCATAGCTATCCTAGCTAGGGTTTCAACCTATTGCTCATACTGTTGACATATTCTGGTGCCTACTGTGCCATGCCCATATAAACTCATAGGGTTTTCATAGGTTCTTCTCTAACCTCATCACTGAAAGAGCTATCCTTCACTCTAACATGCACGACCCTTCCCAGGGTTGGGTCACCAAAGGTACTCGGTCATCCAACCTCTCATGGCTCATACGTCATCCAAGGCATGTCCATCCAAAGCTTGGTCTAACTCATCATGCCATCTCTCTCTCTAACCTTCACTTAAGGTTAGGGTTAACATCATCCTCAGAGGATGTGCCAGGTCTCTACTTGTAATGGAGATCTCTATCTCCAAGACTAACTCTCTTTACTTACCCTCCTTACAAGAAGGTCTAGCCTCAGGTCTCTCCTGAGGGCATAACAACTTATGTCATACGACCTAAGCATGTATCTATTCTTTCATTTAGCTTATTCTATTAAGCTTATGTCCGTGACATCTTATTTACATGCTTTTCATTGATTTGGTAGATGATTCCTTAATCCTTATCAACCTTACCCATACCTCAAGAGGGTGAGGATAAGAGAGAAAACCCTAATCCTTAAGGTCCTTAATAGCATTTGAGTTGATAAGGGATGAACAAGATGTGAGAATCCTAAAGGTATCTTATTTTGAATCATACCCTAAGACTTTGTCCAGGCAGTCACATGGATCTGGGAGTCCTCGTATTCCAACTAGTGGTGTGGAGGAAAATATTGCCACCCCCCCCCCAGTCGTGATCCTTTTCTAGACACCTCTGTCTTTCGGATAATCCTCTAATAACTCCCTTGGGTTCTACAAAATTTGTAAAATTTAATAATTATTAAATATTAAGTGAGGAACCTTGGCTCTGGTACCAAATGTAATGACCCCGCCTCCCACTAACCCCCAATTAAGGGAGACCAGAAGGTCAGAGCCATTATCCCAATTAACAGGATCAAAGGTTCGACAAATATTCAATAACAATTATTAAATTCTACCAACTATACTAAAATATGGTAAAAAAATAAAAACATTGCATACCTTTTGAAAACTGGGATTTCTAAACTTCTATCCACACAAATACTAATCTAACTAATCCTCCTTTGCACTTTAATTCTAATTTAATTCCACATATGCCACTTTACTTTTTGTTCTTTTCACTTGTACCTAAAACGCTGACAAACAAAATTTTGGTCAGCAGAAGCTGGTATGTGGGGGAAACAAATAGTGTGCAACTATGTTAACAATGTAATCATGCAATTAATCATTTAACAATAAAGATTATGTTTTAATCCATACTACTCAATCCTTACCTATCCCCTAACTCTGTGCTATCCCTGCAGTGGACTTGTATGCTACCTCTCTTTTAGGTAGATTCTTACCCCATGGTCCTACCTTACAAGTAACCAATACATAGGGTAATAGAGTCGCATGGCACTACCCAAAGGTAGCCCAATATCTAACTCCATGTGACTTGATGGACCTACACCATTGGTAGCCATGTACTAAGTCATCCAATGACCTGATGGACCTACCCCATAGGTAGCCATGTACTAGGTCAACTATTAAGCCACAGAGGGGACCATGATCTGAGCTAGTAGGCACATATTTTATGTGATAGTCATATCCACATTATAGTTTGCATGAATTAAAATCATCCAACAATTAATTCATGACATTGATGAAAACTTTGGTAAACCTCGGAAAACTAAATTGAGATATTCATAAGCGTAACTACATACCTGATTTGATGATTTCACAAGCATTAAGAAATTCCAACCAAGAAAGCAATCTAAGCAAGCAATTCAATCAATCACATAATTCCTGAAAAGAATATGTACTCTATTTACTACACACTTCATCAAAAATCTACTTTATTGACTTGGATTTACTTTCTAGGGTTTCCAATCTGAATTAGGGTTTCATTAATATTCATTAGGGTTTCTTAGATCAATTTCTCAAACTTTATTCCTTTTAGGTCAACAACCCCAAAATACTCTTTCTACTCATATAAACCCTAATTGCTCAAATTATCCATTTTAATGGTCCTTTATACTTAAATTGACTTAGGATCATCATATCTCTTATTTATTCATGGTTTTGAACAATTAAAACAATTAAAAGACATATTCACCTAAATTAGGGTTTTCAAGCTCATTAATGCATATTCATGCACGAAGCCCTAAATTAAGCCAATTATATAAAAAGATCATCTTTTTAGATCCTATTTCCACTTTTATTAATAATAGGTTAATATTGTCTTGAATTATCCAAAGAACATCATTAAATCCGACAATCATCAAATCTAAGGGTTTTTCCTTAATTAAATCATTAGAGATGATAACTCTATGTACTTTTCAAATTTCAAACATACTTGTGCACATAAACTCTAAATTAAAATAATTACGTGCAAAGTTTACCCTTTTCGATCTTAATGTACCTTTTTACAATTAGGAGGTTAATATCAACTTTATTCACCCATTAAACTCTTCTAATTACATTAATCATCTCAAGTAGAGTTTCTTAATCTTTAATTCATTAAAGTTGATAACTTACACTACTTTTTGAATTGCAAAACGAATTAGCCTTTAAAACTATTTTTATTGGATTCCTCTCATTTTTCTGAGCAAAATACATATATTATTCGTATCCCTCTAACCTACTAATTATTAGATATGAATTTTGCAATAAAACACTTACTTTGGCCAATCAGAGCATGCCACGTCGCTCGAGTCCATGCAACGTTGCTCGACCACTTTAGAAACATGATAAAAAGATGTGATTGCCCTTGGTTAAGTTCCCGACTCTTCTGTGTCTGGAGGGGCATAACCGTCCAACCCACCTTGGTTACCCTCAACCTCGTGAACCCTAGTTTGCGACTAACTACAGCGGCTCGAGGGGTTTCTCCCTCACCTCCCCTGCACCCCTAGAGTGCCGACGACGATCCCTTGGCCTCCGCCGCCCTCCGCCGCACCTGCGGAGGTCCGTAGCTGTGGCTGAGGTTGCTGGAATTGAGCCGACGGCTGCGCCCACCGCGACACAACCTGCAGGTCCGCTGGGCGATATGAGCAGAGATGGAAGCAAGGAAAAGGTGACTGACCACCCTAGATCTTTGGGGTTGTGTCGTGCCTCCATCGAGATCCTACCACAACTGCCAGTTACCCCCAAATCAGTTTATTCGCTCAGGCTTAGGGTTTTCATGATAAGAGCAAGGATGTGAGTGTGGGATCTCTCTCTCTCTCTCGGACTCGAACCAGGGCGCTCCCCTTTATATAAGGGTGGGTATCCATGCCCTAAGATGACCATCTATGGGTCAACTAGTTCTATTCCCAATAGGAACCCAAGTTCCTTCATTAGGAAGCAAGATTCTCTCTCCTAATTGTCTCTTTGAATATACTTTGTTCTTTAGATTTTAGGAATTCAAAACTCCTCTCACTTATTTTCTTTATTCTTGCTTTTTAATCCATTGACACGAATTTCTATTTTCTTTTAATAGAAATTACTTTCTTTTTAACAATACCTCATAATTCGTTAATAATGTACCACATTATCCTTTTATTTTGCAAATTTGGTATTTTCTCTTTCTTTCCTCTTTATTGGGGCTACTTGGACCCCAAGAAACTCTATTATTTCGAAATCCTTTTTATTGGACACTCATTATCCTTCTAGATGCATCTAAATGCATTATTTCTCATTATCATGTTTATTTCTTATGAAAATATCTCTTTTTGAGGATTTCTCTTTATTTCTCTTTTATTTTCCTCATTGGTATTCCTTTTATCATTGGTAATCCTTGGGATATGAAATTCCACCAATGATATCCCAGTTATACCTTTTTCCACTTATTTCCAACATTTTAACATTATTTTCAATTTCTTTCTTACTAAAGAAATACTTAATTAATCTTTTCTTTTCTTATTGCTTTCTTTTTGCAACTTTGGACTCCTTGGAACCCGAGGAACCCAAGAGGCACGAAATCCATCCTTGGATTACATCTCTTTACCTTCTAGAGGTTTCTACCTCTTTCTTTTCTCAAATATTCAATTATTCATTTACAAATTGAAATTTCTTGTTAATTGGGCCCAATAGCCAATAAATCCCACAACACAATCATCAAGGCTATTGTAAAAGAAATCCATTTATTCGAACAAAAATATATCATTATTTGTTCAAATATCTTTAATATGAGAAATTACATTTCTAACCAAAAGAACCCAAAAATTGGGGTTGTAACATTTTGCATAGGTTCCATATTAAATTATAAAATCCTTTTCTCTTTCACCATTTTATCGCCATTCTTATCTTTTCCATCATGTATCTTATTATACTACCAAACTATGTTCATATGGATACTTGGTCAGGGCATCCAGAAGAAGTATAGTCGGTAGTTCCATACTAGCTTAGCTCAATATCCATATACTTGACCAGAGTATTTGGATACTGAGTTCAGTCAGTATGCACATCATTTAGGTTATATTCAACATTGACATTATCAATTAGTCTTAGATCCTATTGTCCCTGTAGACTCATATAACCTAGGCTCTGATACCACGTTTGTCAGGACCCACTCTTTTCATCAGCATAAATACCAACCATTAGAGATAATCCCAAACCTAAACCCAGATTATGAAATAAAACAATGAATTCTCAACAAAGGCGATTAAACAATATACGAAAAAGACAAATAAATTTTTCCTTTTTCTTTCTTCACAAACTCATAAATCAATGTCACATCAAGGATATCACATTCAGATATCACAAATCATATTCAACTCCATTAAATCTAGAATCAAATCTTGTTCTCATATGCAGTTCAATTTACATCAGATACATGTACATTGATGAACAAACTTAATCCACAACCCATCTCGGGAAAGAGAGAGTACATGGACATTCTAATCTATCTAGATTATGCTATTTATATCTTCCTTATCATGACCTCTCCCCTGGATAGCATTATACCTAAAAACATTTGAAACAATCTCATGAGACTCATATAGAGCCCAGTGAGTGGATACATCCCACTCAAGCTAGGTACATGCATCAACATCAGATTAAGTAAAATAAACTTAAAAGAAACATGCATATTGAAAATTCTAGCAGATAGATCTATCATAAGTCATTTCTAACTTGCAATGATAATCTGATCCAATAGATAAGGTAATCACTTAAATGAATTATAACTTTGAAATGTCTTTTAAAGCATGTCTATGAACAAATCAATAAATACTTCTTAGTTCAGATTAAGAATCATAATGCATGAGTAATAAGTCAAGTTCTAAGCATTTTGAATCAATACATAACAATAATATTAATTATATGACACTCCACCAGTGAGACCAGGAACACATCTTGTAGTCCTAAAGTTGAAATACACATAATACATATCTACCAAACAATACTATCAAATAGAAAGCAATCCAACTCATATTCAAAATGGATATAAATCCCAACATTTATTACTTGTCAACATGATAGATCATAATATGAAATAGAAACTGTCCATAGCAACATGATTACTTTCCACAACATGAAGCTTAATCAATAATTACAAATCATCGACTAGCAGTATAAGGAATGTAATAATCATTCAAATCATGTTCTACACAACTTATCATCTTTTATTCATTTGCCCTAAAAATACTTGGCTTGTACCTCACCAAATAGAAGTCGCCACGCCTGATTCTCGTGTCAACGACTCACCGTCACTATCTTAGGGTTTAGCCGACCACCCTAAGATATCAACAACAGACCCTGGCCACCTTAGGGTTGCCTAAAGAGGCTCACATCCTCATCTCGGTTACACGAGATAGGAACCAGCAAAATAGTATATCACATATCACAATATTTCATATATTTTTCACATTTCACATATTTCCTTTCAACAGAGTCTATTCCATCTGGACATAGACTTTTACAGTAAGGATTTAGGGCCAGAGACACTCCAGATTACTCACTCCTAAATCCTGGTGGTCTAACCTTTAATGTCTCAATCCACACTCCAGAAATCCTTCTCATAATTCGTCGATTACTACATGGAGATCCGTTTTTTTCCCCAGTGTGGTCCTCGAAGGAAACTCATGATGTTCAGGGCACCTAACTAGATGTTCCACCATTTCACTTGTTATTAATCTCTTTTACTCATCTTAAAAGAATTCAAGACATCATATATCATATCAATGTGTTCTCGCATAACTAGAATAACATGAAACAGATCAAGTTTATCAATAAGGAAAATAATCAAAGCAAGAAGCATAATAAATCTGTATATTGCAACACATATGACTATTTCTATCTTCTACTTCATCTCATAGAAATCATCAATAGTGGGCCTTCAGCCCAAGACATAATCTTATTGTCCATCATTTACCCCATCAGGGTTTTATCATCATCAATGGGCTTTCATCCCTAGACATAATATTATTATGCAACATTTACCCTAATCAGGGTTTCTCAATGTAAGGAGTGCATATTAAATTCAATTTCAACATAAATCTTATTAGTTCATTGTATATCATAGTTTTGAACAAATATTTGCGGAGGCATTAGAACTAGCAACAGTAAAAGCATATAGATATCATGTATCATTCCTCATACTTAGAATAGATTTATCATATGGCATATGATTGTTTGATCCAATCTGAATAGATGCCAATAAATTTCATGCATATACATGCATAGCAGACTTAGTTCTCTTCTTCTTTTATTTCACATTCTTCATATGGGGTTACTAATCAACACATGTTGATTATCATTTGAATTCCCTCAAAATAGTCCATTCTCATAGTACACGTATTCTATCAAACAATCACAATACAAGAACACATTCTTGTAAATCAATTCAAATGCTTGAACCTCATCTTTTAATTGAATTAAACTACAATTATGTACATTCCTTAATCCCTCATTTGAGATTGTCATTCATTAGCACCATCTAGCTCAACATTTTAGGGTTAGAGTTTGTTTCTTAAATTCATCTACTAATTCTCATCTTTTTCCTTCAATTCATATTCATTCATCTCAACTTCTCTCATGTCATGTTCATTAAATTACTAGAACCAATCATTTTTAACTCACTTGATATACAATACTTATCAATTCATTGATATCCATCAAAGTCTAGTTTTAGTATGTTCCATTCAATTTGGCTCAAGCCACATGTAATTAAAACAAAGGATTAAAGACTTCATCATAATAACTTCATTAGTTTCATCTTTAACTTGCCATCACCATCAATACATTTTCTTCTTCATATCATTTCTTATATGTAGATAAGTGTACCATGTCATTGACTTCTAATGTCATTCCCATAATCAACAATGATCATTCTTTATTATACTAAAACAAATGCATTAGACTTAGATGATATTAGTAAGACTCATCATATTCAATTGAAGTATTAATACTTTCAACTTCAACATTTGATCACATTTACAACATCATATACAAGTTCTAGCTTTATCACTCATAATCATATTAATAATAAAGTTTTAGGGTTTTCAAGTAGTCATTCCTTAGTTCAACATATCATATCATTCAAGTAATCCAATCATGACTCAAGGGCTCATTAGGGTTATTCCCAAACATGGGAACCCTAGTTTCCATTTTCACACATTTCATTCATCAATCATAAGTATACATTGATTAATTGACTCATTTCATTCACTTCCTCAACACAAATCCTAATCAAAATATGTGGTCATTCAATTCCATTAACATTCAACAATACACTTGTATCATACAATCTAGTACAATGCAAATATGATTTTACACATGTCAATTCAATTCCAAGCATACCGGCCATTGGACTAATTTTTAGGCAAAATTCACATGAAATAGCATAGTAATCTACCCATAAGAAAAACCCATGGATCCTCAATCAATATATCAGGAACTAATCAGGTTCCAATCAATGAGAAATAATCAAAATCAGTAGAATTGGATCCTCAATATCTTTCCCAAATCAAATCCAATCACATACATGTACAAACAAGGTTTCTGATTGTTTTAGCCGGATAGAATTAGGCTTTCAACATGAATACAAAGCTTAGGAGGGAGAAAAACACTCACCTCAGGTTCCAAGTACCTTAATTTCGTAGGTCAACCTCTGAATTTTTGGAAACCCAATCAAACTCTCGCAAAAGAATCCAATTCTTTCTCCTCTCAACTCGGAAACCCTAGAAATGGGTATTAGAAGAGAAAGAGTGAGAAAAGGGGGAGATTTGATGTGATTTCAAATCAAATAAGGGGAGGGATGAAATCTTGACATGTGATAGAAGATTCAGCATGAAATGCTATGCAAAGAAGCTAAACTTATTTGATTTCATCATATCTTGGATAGAGAAACCCTAGGTCAACATCTCCACCACTTTCTCTTCTCAAAACCCTAGCTCTCCTCTCTCTCAAGAATTTCATTTATTTTACAGGAAGGACGATTTATGAGAGATCCTTGTGTGTTAGGTTAGTGATATAGATGAATTGAGATGCTTAGAACATTTGCAAACATGCCCCTCAATGTATTTTTATTTTGCTCAGACTGATTGTTCAGCTGAGTTATAAACTCGACCGAAACTACACGTTTCAGAATTCAAACCTCATATAAAAATTATGATCCTTTAACCTAATGTCTAAAATTGAGTTTTTAAGAAACAGTAAACATTTAAGATCATTTGGAGTTACGAATAAATAATTAAAAATAAAATGCTACACTTCTATATTGCAGTCAGCAACATGGTCGGTCGCGTTTGTCCTTCACAGAACTCGACTGAAACCCCTCTTTGTAGGGATCAAAAATCGACCAAAAATTAAAAAAATGTAATAGGGTGTCTATAATGGAGTTTAACAACTATATTTAAATTTGATATCAATTGGATATACTAATAAAAAGATAAAATTCAATTTGTACACTGCTATATCAATTTGAAAATATGATCGGTCGAGTTTCAAACTTGACCGACAAATAGGTCAGAAAATTCTTCAAAAATTATGATATTTTTCAAGAGTGTTTACATTTGATATATACAAATCTTATCGAAATATGAATTAGATCAGAGTTACGAATAAAATACTAAAAATCATTTAGTGAGACACTATACTTATCAAATTATGTATTCATATGTCATCAAAACCCTAATTTGGGCCGATTAGGGTTTCAAAAATTTTAACCCTAATTATGTAGATCAAAGTATGATTAAATCTTCTCATTGTATTTAACACATAAAAACTTAACTACCATCATTAATCAAGCTTTAAACCATGATCAACTTAGTTAAGCATACAATCATCCAAGTAAACCCTAATTAGATGACTAATTTGAAAATGGGTCATTACACAAAACCTCATCGACCACCAAAAGCTTGGATGACAAGAAAACTTAGTGATATCCAAAACTAGGTATCTCACACTCAAGGTCAAACATCCACTTAGTGTATCCAAGTAAACCCTAATCTCACACATGAGGTGTCACCACTCAAACCAAGGTGTGACAAGACGCCCCAAAGCTCAACCATATCATACATGATGTCATAACAAGTGAGGCACAAAAAGCATGTAATAAACTGTAGAAAATTCTCAGAAGTGGGTAAATTGCAATTAGGTCCAAAACAAGCACATATATGCATAACTAGCTCAAACAATGCCCAAGTTGGACCAAACTTGAAACATAAGCTTGTAACATGGTATCAAAGCACATCACAAGGTTAGATTAAGGTTTTAAGCATCTAATTTTCCTAAGAATGCATGGTAAACCAAAAAGGTAAGGTCTAGGGTCTTACAACCATAAACCCCTAACAAGGATTTTGCCCTCAAAATCCTATGCGAACAAAGATGGGTACTTCCTAAACATATCATGATCTAAATCCCACATGGCTTCCAAAACCTTAACTAAAACTATATCCTTCTTCTTCAACTTCTTCACCCTCTTATCCAGGATCAACATAGGACACTTAACATACGTCACATCCTCCTCCAACTCAACCTCCATAGGTTGTAACATCATCTCAAAATCAGGGTGACACTTCCTCAACATGGAGACATGGAAGACATCATGCAACTTGTGCAACTCTGGTGGTAACTCTAACTTGTATGCCAACTTCCCAATACATGCCAAAATAGGGTATGTTCCCATACACCTAGGAGACAACTTACCCTACTTACCAAACCTCAGCACACCTTTCTAAGGAGAAACCATAAGATACACATGGTCTCCAACTTGGAACTCAAGTGGCTTGCAGCGATTGTCAACATACGACTTCTGTCTATCTGAGCTGCCTTCAACTACTGCATTATCACCTTGATCTTCTTGGTAGTCTGATGTACTAGCTCAGGTCCCAAAAGCTGATACTCACACGCCTCATACCAACAAAGTGGTGATAAAAAAACATCTTCCATACAACACTTCATAAGGTGCCATATCTATGCTTCTCTGATAACTGTTGTTGTAGGAAAACTCTATGAAACTCAGGTGCACATCCCAACTACCAATAAACTGCAAGACGCATTCCCTCAACATATCTTCTAATGTATGAATTGTCCTCTCAGACTGACCATCTATCTACGGTGGAAAGTTGTACTAAACCTCAAGACGTGTCTCCAAAGTTGTATGCAGAAGCTCCCAAAAATGACTGGTGAACTATGAACCGCTGTCAAATACTATGGTCACTAGAATACCATGTCGATGAACTATCTTGTCAACATATATATGTGTCAAATTCTCTATTTTATACGTTGCCTTGACTGGAAGGAAGTAAGATGACTTGGTCAACCTATCAATTGTCACCCAGATGGAACCATGGCCTTTGGATATCCTAGGAAGACCAACCAAAAATCCATGGTAACATGATCCCATTTCCACTACGGTATTGGCAAAGGTTGTAAAGTTTCTACAGGCTTCCGATGCTCAACCTTGACCTACTGACAGACTGGGCACCTAGCGACAAACTCTACCACACCATACTTTAGACTAGGACACCAATATAGATCCTTCGTATTGTGTACATCTTGGTACTGCCAAGATGCACTGCATACATTGAGGAATGACCTTCCTCAAGAGCCAACTTTTAGAAACCATCAACATATGGAACCACCGCCATGTTGTGAAAGAAAGCTATCCCATCCTCATGACTCATGGAAACCATCATACTTCTTACTGCCAAACTTTTCCCCGATGTTATGTATTATGATATCATTCCTCTGTGCATCTCTGATCTACTATATCCAAGTCAGCTTCACCTATAACTGTGCTAGCAAACCTGCCAAAATAGAAACCTCCAACTGAACAATCATCTTCTAAAGCGACACTAACATGTGCCTTATCTGCAGATGATGATGAAGATGACTTCCTATTCAATGCATCATCCACCACTTTTGCCTTCCCTGGATGGTAGTCTATCATGCAATCATAGCTTTTAATCAACTCCATCCATCTCCACTACCTCATATTAAACTCTTGTTTCGAGAAGAGATACTTCAAGTGCTTGTGGTTGGTGAAGATATGACACTTCTCTCCTTACAATGAGTGTATCCAAATCTTCAAGGCATGGACCATAGCTACAAGCTCTAGATCATGTGTCGGGTAGTTCTCCTTGTATTTCTTGAGCTGTCATGAAGCAAAAGAAATCATGTTCTTATCATGCATCAACACGCATCCTAAACCTCTCTTTGATGCATCACAGAAGACAATGTAGCCTTTCCCTTGCTCTGGAAGAACTAAGACTGGAGAACTAGTCAGCTTTTCCTTCAACAACTGGAAAGAATGCTGACACTTGACATCACAGACAAAAGGAACACATTTCCTGGTCAACTTGGTTAAGGGTAACACGATGACACTAAAATTCTATATGAATCTCTTGTAGTAGCCTACCAAGCCTAGGAAACTCCAGACTCGGTGTCTTGGGATATTCCAATTCCATCACTAATTGTACCTTTTTTGGTCTACACAAATGCCTTTAACAGATATCACATGACCCAGAAAAGACACCTCGGTCAACCAGAACTCGCACTTACTAAACTTGGTGTACAACGCTGCCTCAACAATGTCAAAGTCTGGCAAAGGTGTTGCTCATGCTACTAGCTATCTTGGAGTATATAAAGATGTCATCTATAAACACTATCATCAACTGATCCAGATATGGTCTGAATACCTTGTTCATCAGATCCATAAAAGCTACAGACGTGTTGGTCAACCCAAACGACATAACCAAAAATTCATAGTGACCATACCTAGTCTTGAAAGATGGCTTACGTATGTCATCAGCCTTGATCCTCAACTGGTGATAACCTGACCTAATATCTAACTTGGAGAACACTGTGGCATCTCTCAAATGATCAAATAGATCATCTATCCTTGGTAACAGATACTTGTTCTTGACCTTGTTTAGCTGTCGATATTCCATACACAACCTCATGGATTCGTCCTTCTACTTAACAAACAATACAGGAGCACCCTAAGAAAGGGGAGGAACCAAACTTTGACAATGGGGGGGGGAGTTTACCTTAATTGGTAAGTTTAGAAATCAGTTAGGGCCATGGATGGACTTTTTGTTTTGGCTTTTTGTCTTGGGTTGGGGCAAGTTTGTATTAATTGTTCAATTATATAACAAAATCAACATATTTTCATCCACAATTTTTTTTGTGAGAAAAATATTACTTAAATATGAAGCTTCATAATCTATTTAAAATAAACTTCTAATGAAATTTCACTTATTAGTGAATCATTTGAATTTTTTATTTATAACAATATTCAAAGTATAGTAAGACAATTTAATGGTAAACTTATAATTTATAAAATAATTAAAATATAAAACATAATGACAATGATAATAAATTTAAATAGATAAATTTTTACCTAATTCTATTGTGTACATTATGAAATAAATGTTATAATTTCCATGGTGATTCACAACCTAATTTTTTTTTTGAAATTTGAAAAAAAACTATGCATGTAAATGACGAACAAAAAAAAATAAACAATAATATTTTTGAAGAAAATACAATATATATTCTAGCACATTAGTTGACATTTATTCTTCACCTATGATCTTACAAATGTATAGCTATAACTATATTTGTTGATTTTATAACGGATGATAAGAAAACTATAGCACATCAAATAGACAAGTCTCGCTTTCTTCTTAATATTATTCTACTTCAAAATTAATGTTGCCTCTTCTCATGAAGTATGAGTATCTGAGAACATCATAGGCTGCTCAATTCTTAATTTGGGTTGTTCTTTGGTGCAACATAGATTTTTTATGTCTCCCTCACATGAGTATAAAAGATGTGAATTAAAATATTTTCATGGTAGAGGTCTACATGGTCATGATCAATTTTTACATCAACTTCTTAGATAATTAGGAGTTCAAGATGTGTGGTCTCTCAATAGTCACAACCATATTAATATCCAACTATATTGACTTAAAAAGAGAAACGTCCTACGTTAGATGTTATGCAAGATTCATGTTCACAAAGTATTTATCAATTAGAATTTTACACATAACATGAAATTGACTATGTAACTAGGAGTATGAAAGTATAGTACATTAATTCATGTTGCATATTTGATGCAAAGCTTAAGGTCATATCTAGTTTTTTCTCCTTATGTTATTGTCTTGAGCATTTCACCAAAGTGTCAAGGTAGGAAAAACACAATTTTAATCTCAGTTGTTTTTATTATGTTCAATATGACCATTATATTTTATAAAACCAATCATACACACCTAAAGCAATGTGACAACTAGTTCTCATAATTATGATGAGTTATATAGATAACATTTTCTACTCTCATTTTACATTTAAACGAATTTTTGAAAATAATGAAATAGGGATCCACACTTTCATGAAAAGAGAATAGAAAAGTGATGCTTAAACAACATAGACTCAAAAGAGAAAATATGTAAACTTTAAAGATGTCTAAAATTTGATTATTATTTCAATAAATGGGTTGAATATTGACAAAAGTAATATGAATTTGAGCTTTTTGAGATTTCAACCCAAACACAACAATAATGTTTGGAAAACACAATCGTTGTCGAATTACTTGTTCTATCTTCTACAGTGGTCATCTTTCTACTAATTCTAATACTCAAAGCCATTAAAAAAATTTCTAGTTGCTAGTGATTTGAACCCAGGAACAACAAAACTAAACTAGAGAAGTTGACCACTCCAATGATGCTTTGT
Organism: Alisma plantago-aquatica; assembly: GCA_963693085.1. Lineage (NCBI taxonomy): Eukaryota > Viridiplantae > Streptophyta > Magnoliopsida > Alismatales > Alismataceae > Alisma > Alisma plantago-aquatica. The sequence continues at coordinate 502,887,347 of OY856414.1, read as the reverse complement.
TCATGATGTAAGTAGATCATATCTTAATATAATATTCAAAGGCGGGTAACATAATACTTGAAGTTGACTAAGAATTGCTTTTACAAGCAATGAGATTCAAACCCACACATAGCGGCCAAACAACACAGAACTCGACCGCTCCACCATAGCGGCATTTGTCATATACCACGATTGCTTCTTTTATTTATTATAATAAGAAAATTAAATAGTAATCTATAATCAAATGTATATAATATTTGCTTGTATTTGGGGGGCATGGCCCCTACCACCCCCCTCTAGTTCTACCACTACCCTAAGGAGAAGTGCTCTGTCTGATGAAACCCATCTCTAAAGCTCCTACAACTGCTTCTTCAACTCTTGCATCTCTGCTAGTGCTATCCTGTAGGGTCACTACGTTATGGGTTGTGTTCTACGAACAAGATTGATCTCAAAATCAATCTCTCTAGGATAGGGAACACCAGGGAACTCTTCAATAAAGACATCCTCAAACTCACACACTACAGGAACCTCCTGGATACTAGGACTCCCTACCTTGGTATCCAAAACATGTGCCAAGAAAGCTTCACACCCTTTTCTCATCAACCTCTCCATTGTCATAGTTGACACTACACACGTAGGAATAATCTTCCTATCTCCTTGGAAGATCCATGAAGCACCTCCATCATGGAACATCACCACTTGGAACTAAAGTCCAAAATAGCCTTGTAATTCTCCAAGGTATCCATACCTAGGATCACATCAAATCCATGCATGTCAAGCATAAGATTGACTTGAATGATGCGTCCCAAAAAAGAAAGAACACAAGATGCACACCCCCCACAGATCAACCAAACCAACTAAAAGGGTGTCTGTATAAAGACTATTAGATATACTAAAAATAGGCAGATAATAACTACTTATCACCTCTCTAGTGGTGAAAGAGAATGTTGCACTTAGGTCAACCAAAACAAATACAAAAGAAGATGCAGATAAGTCAGATTGAAAAAATTCCATCTGACCTGTCATGACTTGTGGATTGGCCACTCCTTTTGGTTGACTCATAGTGTAGAATCTAGTCATCGCATGTTTTCGTCCTCGTCCTCTGCTAGTTGGTCCAGAAGACCCCGCCTGCGATGCTTGACTGCATCCTCTACCACCACCACTACTGAACTATTGTTTCTGGGAACCTCACTGACTCTACCTCAGTTGTTCTGTCACTTCCTCATCATTAATAGGTCAAGTCCACTTGATATGTCCTACTTTCTCACACTTGTGGAAAGTATTCAAATCATATTGTGGCCTAGACGACCTTGTCACTAACACAACCTCCATGTTGCGTGCTCCAGTTGGAGGAAAGCTATGACCTCTGCCCTTACTCGGGGACCACTGTGGCGACACTCTTGATCTCGATTTAGAGAAAACTAAAATTTGTTGTGACTAAGGTGAAGAAAACCTTGACTTCTTAAATTTGCTAGATGACTATCCCTAAAAATGAGCTGGCCTCTTCTTAATGGTGGCTTTACGCTTCTCGATAGCGGACCTCTCTATCCTCCTCACTGACTCCACAAAGGTTGAAAACTTCTCTCTATTATCCAAAGCAGACACTGTCATAGACAAATCCATACTCAGACCCTTCTTGAACCTCCAGATCTGCTCCTTCTCCACTGGTACCATGTGAGGATAGAACCTCAAAATCTCCATAAACTAGGCTTCATACTCGTTAATAGACATCAATCCCTGACATATCTTCTCAAATTGCCATATCTTCTCATCTAGATACATCTCAGGGAAGTATCGACTCACAAACTCCCACCAAAACTCTTCCCAACCAACCACAACTCCAGGTATCTTCTCCTCCTCTATGGTCCACCAGAGGCCAACAATGCCCTTTAGCAAATAAACAACATGCTTCACCTTATCCTCTTCTGGGATATTGAGGATCTTGAAAGCCTTCTCGAGCTCCATCAACCACATATTTGCATCAGCCAAGTATGTTGTACCCGCTTACTCGACCACACCAACACATTTTAGCTACTTAAACGTCTTCCCAGAACCCTGGGATTCCGCATTAGAGACAACAACCCTAGCTTGAGGTAAGGGCGCTCTATCCGCTATTTGCGTAATCGTTGCCATGAGCTATACAAACATGGACTAAAAGATAGGATTATCCATGGCTACATGGTCAAAATGAGGCATGACGGGATAGTCTGGCCCTATCCCAGGCACTCTATCTTCACGTGTCTGCCTCCTAGTGCCACCTCCTGGCACAACATGACTACTCTCAATATGTTCTTCATGTTCTCCATACATATCTGCATAAGCATAAGCTATAATCAAATATGTTGGATTATGTAAGAATAGACACAAACCTAAGTCCTATGTCCCTATAGACTCAATGAACCTAGAGCTCTGATACCAACCTATCAGTGTCACACCCCACCACACAAAATGAGATTACTCAAAACAAAATATACAATCAATAGCTAAACCAAACATGAACCAAAAAATAGGATAAATTAAAACCGATTTCAACATTACCATTATGTTCAGAAAACATTACATAAAAGTCTAAAAGTATGTATCACATTACATTACATACCAGGTATATACATGCATGTCCAGTGGTATCAACCACAACATGTATACAAAAGAGATGTTCCACATATACATGCCATATATAAACTAGTGCATACTGCCAAAACCACATGTCGATGTACATATCATCTACAAACATCCCATGCCTAGACCTGAGAGTACATGGATGCCTCTAGGACTCTACAACTAACAACAACTATCCAACATTCTGCTTGTACTGTTCTCCAAGTTGTTCCTCATCAGCACCATGATTTTGACCACGCCGGTGATGACCACCAAAAAGGATGTGGTAAACCATGAGGCAAGACCCATGTCCCAGTGAGAGATATAACTCTCAACCAACAATTATTGATTACATAAAGTAACCATATTAAACAAGATGAGCGGATTCAACTAAATAAACACATTGAGAAAATTAAGCAATTTAAACAAATTAAATAGGTTAAGCGCATTAAGTAGCTAAAATAGGTAAATCATGACAATCACATAATATAAGTAAACAAGGAAATCTACCACTTTCTATATAGTTTATTTCGCTTACTGCATTACCTAAAAACTAGGTAGTTTAAAAAATGAGGAAACAATTTAATATCCAATGTGAAGTGTGTTTAACCCTAAATAGATATACTACATGGCTAGATTATGTCTTTTATTAAGGCCCGAGGAGTTGAGGTATACCACTAAAATCCAACTGACCACTGCTAAGTCAAAATCAGTGCCATACAAGATGTGTAGGAGACCTGAAATCCTAAGATCTCATCCACCCTCGGTCAGTATGAGTCTACAACAATGACATGTTGTCAAGCTGCAAAACATCCTAGTCTGCCTGTGGTATATAGGTCAGGGCACTATTGAACAACCTAGTCCATCCTTAAAAGGTCACAGTACTAGTGAAACTGGGGTATGAAAAACCCAAACATCTGAGGTACAACCGCAGTTGTCCTCAATCTCATCATGTACACAAATATCTGAGATATGACCACAACCATTCTCCTACCAAGGTATGGACCACAACCATCCTTAAAATCTTTGAACCAGGATGAAAAAGACACACAGTCTCAAGCTCCCCACATAGTTAATAGTATGCATTTTGAGTTTTCCCTTAGGAGTACTCATTTCACCATCCAACAAGTTCTGACACTAGAATGGATCTATAGCACACTGCACTGCATGATTAGGGTTTCACTTGTTAGTTAATGCCAATTGGGTGATCTAAGGTTGAATCAATCAAGTTACATACAAACCCTAAAAGAATCTTACAAAAATAGGGGTAGATTGCAACCTTAGAAGATATCAAATGTATGAAACATAAGGCTAATCACATCACTACATGGTACTATTTCACTACCATACATGTAACCATACTCATCAACATACCATCACATATTTAAAATCCTAATTACATCATACAAAGAATAACACCCCAATTACATGTCCAAGGTCATAAGACCATTCACATTGTTCCCTTACAACAACATCATTATCTTTCCATGCCTCATCAAGGCTCATCATTCCATCACCATACATGTGATATATAAGCTGGTACAACATTATATTCAAGAGCCATGATGTTCTTAAGATAGCAAATCAAGGTTAGGTTCATTAAGAATAGTTGGATTGACATTTCCAAATAGCACTTTATAAAACCTTAAGTTGTACTCATTCAATGGAAAAGGTAAGACTATTTGACCATGTGTAACCAAGCACCAAATGAATTTTGGATTACAAAAAATCCCTTAAAGGTAAACCCTAATTCTTATCATCTCCATCATACATGAAAGCATTTAGGTCAAACATGACCATCATAGGATCAAAAAAACATGAAAACCATATAATTCAAGAAAACATCATCGACCACTTAGGTTTGGGATGCCATCAACCACTAAAAATTAGATAAGGCCATCAACCGTTGAAGGTCGGAGTGGTTGGAGACCACATGAGATCAGAAAAGGTCGGTGACCGATGACATTCAAAAGCATTGACGATCGATGAAAACCATAATACTTGGAGAGAACTAAGGGTCCAACATCTCATCAATCAATAAAGGTACAAGGCTTACTGACCACAGAACATCAAAGTCTCATCAAATGGATAAGACATAAAAACTAAGCGACCATCAAAGTGTAAAACCTTGGTGACCACAGGATGTTCAAATCTCATAGACCGCATGAAACCAAATTGGTCGGTCAACATGGAAAACAAATCATTATATTATGTGCTAGGTAGAATTAAGTTTAAGGCAACATACAAGGAAATCCAATGTTTACCACTCAAAGGAAAACCCTTAGAAATACAATACAAAACCAATGTATCCCACATGCATGCTAACACCAAAACTCTCATCACCAAACATGATTTGTGCACAAGGTTTTAGGGTTCATCTAAGAAGGGATATATACTTAAAATTACCATATAGATAGAAACCCTAATCAAAGGATATTATCTTTCTAATTAGAACAACAGTATGAGGCATGATTACATGCATGCAAGGTAGAAGTAAGCATTAATAGTAGAGAAAGTTATATAATTTGCCTTAGAGTTTATATAGAAAACTCCAAGCAATAAGGTAGCTTGAAGAAGAAAGGTAGGAACCCTAGATTGAGCACTCCTCTCAGTCAAGCTAGCTCCACCTCCAAGAAAGAAAGAAACCCTAGTTCAGGAAGCAAGAAAGAGAGCAAACCCTAAGTATAAAGGCAAAGAAAAGATGTTCTTTGAGCTCTAACTCAAGCACTACCATGAAATACCATGGGTTCAGCCAAGAAGATAAAGAAGAAGGGTAGGGAAGTAAGGAAAACATAGGTAAGGAGGGAGATATCACTTACTAAGACCAAGAAGAAGAGTAAGGTAGCACAAAATGATCACAAGAAGGATAGAGCCAATCCCTAGCTTAACATGCAAGGAATATCAGCCCACCATCTTCAACCTTGAGATCCTCCTTCACCACCAAGCAATAGTGGACGGGATCCAAGAAAAATGAAGGAAGAAGAGAGAGGAAACTAGGTGTGTAAAGAGATTATTTGCATGCAAAAAGAGGGTTTTATATAACATAGGGTTGGAGAGAAAGAAAGAAGGTTGGTTTCATGCTAGACATGCCATGTGTCCAAGAATCTTGTCCTTGCAAGCACCACACGCATGAAGAAACTAGGGTGATCAAAACAAGAAAAGGCATCGGCCACAGTTGTCCAAGAAAAGAAAATGATCGATGAATACATAACGACCATTAAAGCACCTTGGCGACTGATGATGATCAAATAAACAAACACTTGCTAACCCTAGGGTTTCTTGGCGACCTAGAGGGGTCATGAGCCTTATCGAGACTACATGGCACACACAAAACATAATCGACTGCAAAAAAACTTGGATCACAAGAAAACTTACCAATTGCCAAACTTAGATAGCTCACACTCAAGGTCAAACATCCACTTAGGGCTTCCAAGCAAACCCTAATCTCACACATGAGGTGTCACCACTCAAACCAAGGTGTGACAATATTCCCCAAATCTCAACCATATAAAACATGAGGTAAGAATATGCATAGAAAAACAAGCATGTGACAAATTGCAAGAAAATCCTCATAAGTGGGTAAATTGCAATTAAGTCCAAAACAAGCACAAATATGCATAACTAGCTCAAACAATGCCCAAACTGGACCAAACTTGAAACATAAGCTTGTAACATGGTATCAAAGCACATAAAAAGGTTATATTAAGGTTTTAAGTATCTATTAATACTAAACACGCATGATAAACTAGAAATGCAAGGTCTGGGGTCTTACATATAATGTCTTGAAGAAGGATTGTCATGTCCTGATCCTACAGGTTCAAGATAGGGTTTCAATCTAGAGTGTGGGGAGAAAAATCTCACCTCAAAACATCAAAAGGATCATATGAAGATCCTTCACCATCAAGGAACCTTCTAATGCTTCTTTTGATGTTTGGGGTGGCATTTTGTTCCTCACTAAATTCTAGAAAGATTGTGATAGGTCAAGGAGTTGGGGGTGATTCCTCAATGAAACACATTTTAGCAGGAGGATCAAGAAAGCCTCTCGAGGTGTGTTTGGTTCCCTGATGCAAAGTAATTTTCCAGAGGAGGTAGGGCTATTGGGCCAAACATTTTGTTTACTAAATGATAAGGTGGTGATAATGGGGGAAATGTGAGCTTCTGTCAAAAAAATTGGGTTGATGTCTCAAGCTTAGTGTAACGACAGTCGCCAAACTGACAAACAAATCATTACTAATTAAGCGGAATAAACATAAACATCGGATTAACAAAAATCACTAAAATTTAAAACCATTTTTCAAGGAGATCCTTGTACAGAAAACTTTTACCTGAAAGATCCAAAACTCATACATATCATGATTTACATTGTACAACATTGTTTCATCTCATCTCGAAGACAACATATAATAGTTGCTCTATAAAAACACATACTGGAGAAACATAAAACCTTGAGGCATTCAAGCCAAATCCTCAGATCGTTCATGAAACCATAACGAATCAACTCCAAGGACCTGAGAGTACAGAGACGACACATAGGACTTCTATCTACAAGACATGACAGATAGTACACTCAACCTGAGCTGTCACTGCTGTCCCTGTTGCAGTTGTTCTTTCTCTTTAGAAAGGTCTTCACCTCCTCATGCACGTCCACCTAAAAATTTGGATCCCACGGGGGTGAGACAATTGTAATTGTCCCAGCGAGAGATATAACTCTCCGCCAACAATGTTATTATCACAGTTAAATAGTATTAAACTGAGCAGAGGATAAGCAGTTTAGAATATTCTCATATTTTAAAGCATTTCAACGATCTGTGATAGAGCAGCAAGTCATCTATTCTCTTTATAAGGAATAGGAAGAACATGTATATCATTTACCCATCATACTATATCAACATCTCAAGCTTATCCTATGATACTCATTATCATGGTATGTCATCCATGAAGCATTCTCATTTCTATCTGTTGGCCTCAGCCAATATGTTAACCAGATATTGAATTGTACCAATCATGTGAGTATACATCATCATATTATGTTCAGGCATTGGACTATGCCAATCCTGTGCAACCATTCCAGGTATTGAACTATGACAATCCTTTAATAACAGCCAGGTGTTGGGTTATTATCAACCATGTAATAACAGCCAGACATTGGGTTATTACCAATCCTGTGGTTATTATAGGCGTCATGCCTCTGCTAGGTATTGGGTTATTACCAATCCTATGATTATAGGCTTCATGCCTCTGCCAGGTATTGGTCTGTAACCAATCCTGTGATTATAGGCTTCATGCCTCTGCCAGGTATTGGGGTTATTACCAATCCTGTGATTATAGGCCCCATGCCTCTGCCAGGTATTGGGGTTATTACCAATACTGTGATTATAAGCTTCATGCCTCTGCCAGGTATTGGTCAGTAACCAATCCTGTGATTATAGGCTTCATGCCTCTGCCATGTATAGGGGTTATTACCAATCCTGTGATTATAGGCTCCATGCCTCTGCCAGGTATTGGGGTTATTACCAATCCTATGATTATAGGCTTCATGCCTCTGCTAGGTATTGGGGTTATTACCAATCCTGTGATTATAGGCTCCATGCCTCTGCCAGGTATTGGGGTTATTACCAATCCTGTGATTATAGGCTCCATGCCTCTGTCAGGTATTGGGGTTATTACCAATCCTGTGATTATAGGCTTCATGCCTCTGCCAGGTATTGGGGTTATTACCAATCCTGTGATTATAGTCTTCATGCCTCTGCCAGGTATTGGGGTTATTACCAATCATGTGATTATAGGCTCCATGCCTCTTCCAGGTATTGGGGTTATTGCCAATCCTGTGATTATAGGCTTCATGCCTCTGCCAAGTATTGGTCCGTAACCAATCCTGATTACACAGCCATGCAGTGGACTCTAACCACTCCTGATTACAGGCTTTACACCTCTTCCAGGTATTAGTCTGTAACCAATCCTGATTACACAACCAGGCAGTGGACTCTAACCACTCTTGATTACACATTCGTTATGGGATATCAATCCCTTAAATTCATCATTGGTTATCACATCCTTTTACTAGGCATTATACCTTGCGGCAAGCCATCATATCAATTCACATTCTTTACGTACTAAAAGTGTTCCTCTTATCTCCTTTAAGAATATTCAAAACACTATAGCCCTTATTTTACTATAAGCATAAAGCATGTATGATCAAGATTTCATTAATATTATAACCATTTATTATTATTATGAAGTTACTGGTTTCCATTCCCCTTAGTTTATTTTGCACATTACCATTCCTTACATTAGACTTTTATAAGCATCTTGTCACCTCTCATTAGGCAACAATTATTCACATGGCTCACCAGGCCCATTAATCATCTTGTCACCTCTCTCTAAGCAACAATTATCCACATGGCTCATAAGGCCATTAAACATCTTGTCACCTCTCACTAGGCAACAACTATCCACATGGCTCATAAGGCCATTAAACATCTTGTCACCTCTCACTAGGCAACAACTATTAGGGTTAGGGTTTCCCTTTATAGCTGAATAGGGTTTCAAGTTCATATTATCAATCTAAACCCTAATTCATTGTTCCACACATCTAGGAGCATACATTAATATCATAAGTATTCAATCATACTTATTTATTCTCATCATTTATCATTAAATGAATCATCAACACAAGGTATGAGTTCGTCTCTCATCCTTACCAGGGTATGATTACATCATACTTTATTAACTTGGCTTAGCCCTTTCTCAAGGTATGTTAGCCCACACTTATCAAAGTGTATTAAACTTATTACATCTCAATGTAATAATTGACATAACACACTTCATGTGTTACTTATCCAAGTATATTGGATTTAAGGTGCATCAAGGTACATCAAACTTGAAATGATATCTATCATGTCTTGATGTATCACTTCCCTCATCACTTTTAACTTGCTTAAGTTCATCAACTTATCTTGTATTAGGGTATTTCCCATCCTAATACTTTATGCACTAGCCCATCACATTCATTCTGTAGTGTATTGATCATAAGTCATGCATTTGAATTGTCCAACCATCATCAATTGATATGGACTCATCTCAGGTTGAGACATTATTGATATAAGGTTCTCCATTATCAACCACTCTAGGTGTTTCACCTATCAAGGTATTAGCTACATCATTACTTGGTGTTTCACTCATCACTCCTAAGAGTATCTTGCCCTCACCTTTACAAGGTGTCTCGGGTTAAAGGTGTGCATATGTTCACCATATCGGGTTATAGGTGTATAGGCACCACCATATCGGGCTAGAAGTATATACACACCATTCATATCAGGCTAGAGGTGTTTATATGTGTTACCCATGTCGTGCATGAGGTATAAATCCATCACCATGTCGGGCTATACATCAACTAGGGTTGTGTATCGGGCTACCATATCGTGCAATAGCATTTTCTATTCTTTACTCATATCGGGTTACCCAAGTTAGGGTTTCATGTCAACTTACAAGTATTCATTTAACCTTGTATCGTGCGTGGAGTCTATACTTGACTCCCTATCGTGAAAGAGGTGTATAATACACCCCCATATCGTGCAACAATGTATTCATTCATATCCATATCGTTCAAGTGAAGAAGGTACATCATCATATCGGGTTAAAGGTGCTTACTTGTGTGCTTGCACCCGATATCACTTTTATAAGGTGATATCATCATCTTCAAGTTCTAGGCCTTTGTTCTAACTATTATAGTTCATGTCAACAGGTCTAAGCAACTACTAGAACTCATAATTTCATCAACTATTTCATGAAATTTTGGAATTAAAAGTAGATCATTAAATACAGCAATTTAGGTGATGAATAATAACATGGTTGAGTTCAAGTTATGTAACCCGCCTTAAGAACCACTTCAAAGCTTCAATCTCCAAAGATCCATGTTCCTAAGGTTTAAGATGACTTTATAAAGGGTCCAAGGCTCGTTCACAACTCCTTCATATAGAAGGAATCACCATGGATAAGTAATTGGTGAAGAAGAAAAGAAAGGTAGATCATAACCCTAATTCCATGCTTCAATTCAAGCTTGAAGACAACTATAGCTTACCTTAGGGTTAAATTTTGTGTTCCTTAGCTCCTTGGCCGACACCCTACAACTCTCGGGCGATATGGACTTCTTCTTGGCCGACACAACTTTGCTTGTGGCCGATACCCCCTCACTTGTGGCCAAAATCACTTCAATTGGCCGATATCAACTTGCTATGGACAATATCAACATGCTATGGCCGATATACTTGCTATGGCCGATACCCAAGGCCTATGCATGATACCCTTGTGCTCTTGCATGACATTACACCCCTCTTGCACAATATGATACTCACTTGCACGATATGGCACTCACTTGGAGTCAAAACACTTCACTCTATGGCCAATATCACCCTATATGGCCGATATCACCTACTTGGGCGATATGGTCTTGCCATGGGCGATATCCCAAGGCCTATGCACGATACCACAGCATCCCTTCACGATATGGGATCTCTATGCACGATACCTCAGGGTAGGAGGGTGGTAAGGGTCGTAAAAGTGCACCAAGGGTTGAAACTAGGGGTATATATACTTGTTGCACATGATGGAAGGTAAAAATGAGGTGTCAACATTTTGAGCTAGTAGGTGCCACGTGTCATGCATGTGTGACACGTGTCCATGCATGAATAATCATTTATCTTTTCTTGCAAAACAGTTGAGGATCATCTAGAGATGCAAATTCGTCCATTACTTATCCATTTGGATAAGTCATCTAGGTTTAATCACTATTTTAAGTCAAGTTGATACACTTTTTCTAAGGAAACTTGTTGGCCGTCACACCTCACCTCATTGAGGTGATTTGCATGATATGTCCTTTTCCAAGAGTTCACAAAATGATATGGGACACCTCCTTGGGCTCCATGGCCGATAGGCACTCATATACAAGCTTTTCAACTTGATACAACTCAAGTTAAGCTTCCAAATTCAACCCTTTTTCTTGGTCATTTCATCACCAAGAGTATCATCATTCATAATTGATTCAAACATGGTGTCTCATTCATTCTATTTCCTCTAAATGATACATATAGGAAGTAGGAACACTCTAGAGGTGGTAATTTGCATATCAACCCCACATTTTGGGTAAATTACAATTTGTACCAAAATTGGTGCACAAGGTACCAACATTGTTCAAACAAGTTCAAACATGGAATTTAGGCTTTCCACAAGCCATCACTTAGCATAATTCTCTCTATAATGATGCTAAAACACATGAGTCATGTTCAACATGTGAAATTTTTCATTATATCCCCTCAATTTGGGTAAATCACACTGTCGTTCAAAATAAAGGAAAATTGCTCAAACAACATTCAATTGGGACCAAAATTGAAACATAAGTGTGTCACATGATAACAAGCACCTTACAGGATTATATTAAAGTTATAAGCAACTTTATTAGCCAAAACAAATAGGGTTACCTCATAACCCAGGTCAGGGATGTTACACTTAGGAGTATGTGTGGTGCTCTCAATGCCTTTGTATAGGCATCAGGGTGTAGGTATTCTCGTATATAACTTGCCTTGGGTATTAGGCTGGTGTGGAGATTAGACAATGTTTGATCCTCCCAAATAAACTGTGATGGTAATGATTTTTGGGAATCTCTTGACATCCTATAACTATTGGGATGGTTTTTATGAGATTTTATGAATCAAAAAGAGAGTGAGTGACAGGGTCACAAAGGTTCTCTACTTCCTAATTTGTCAGATATCAAACATGCAATATAGATGAGTGCATCTCTTGTTTCCTAATCATATCTAGGGCCTAGCAAGACTGTGGTCCCATCTTTTTTTTTTCTTGTCCAAAACCCCAAATTCAATTACTAATTATATAGGAAACTAGGAGATTCTAATAGCCACAAACTTAAGATTAATTCAATTACCTTTATCTCATCCTACACAAGGGATAAGAGAAAAATAGGAATGATATTTACCTTTAACTTTTTCTTCAAGCTGTCTTTATTTAAATCTTAAATAAATTACCTAGGCCACAACATATTTCCACTTTCTAATAAATATCTTCTATGGATCAAAATTATCTTAGATATTTTGATAAAATGAAAGTTATCCATTAAATTTGGCGTAGAATTACTAAAACTATAAATTGCATCACAAGGACTAATTGCAAACCCAAAATAGTCAAAGTTGAGTATTTCTTGAATTTTATAGATCCTACTTCATAATTAATTAATTAATGATAATGAAGTTTAGTATCACTTTATAAATTGTAAAATAAGACAAATGAAGTTTATTCACAACTTATAATTTGTAAAATAAACTATTGCCATTTTAGTCACTTAATGCATAAAATTGACTTTCATCACCTAAATCGGAAAAGTAAACCAAAGTTACAACCTCCAAAATTATATATCAAGGTCATTAGGTTGTACTTATTATTCTCATATTCATTTAATCAACTATGAGTTGAACCTCAATATAATATCCCCAAATATTGAATCATTCTTATTAGGAATTACCAAAGTTTGGGATCATCATAGTAATACATACAATCTTCATGATGGATGCACCACAAGCAACAATAGACAACGTCTTCGGAGAAGAAAAAAAGTGTGAGATCATTTATATTAAAGGACCTTTTTTTATTATAAAGTCTATGAACCATATGAAATGCCAAATTGATGTGGTTCAATTTATGGACATATAAAACTTCATTTTAGAGAGAAAAAAAATTGTATCTGCATGTTTTATGAAATTGAGACAAGAACTTCATATGTGTTTGCACAATGAATATGAATATGAATATGATTATTTTGTCAATTGGTGCAGGTGTTTGGAAAATTAATATAAGCATGACTTCAATTTTCTCACTCAGGTGTGCATTTTTGTATAATATGTGTGCATAATATTCACATAATGCAATTCTATACCATATAGTATGACGAGGGTATGTTACATAAATATGCAATCATGTAATTTAGTTCATAAAAGTTTTCATATATATACATAAATAATTTTTAAATTGTTCAGGCATACCTATCTAAATAAATGAGGAGTTTTGTGTTGGATCTATAATGGGCTCTATAGGGTGGTGGATATAGCTAAAATCACTTAAACAAAATTCATTAGACCTTCAAGTTAAATCCCAAGATAATATTGCATATATGAATTTTGAGTGCAACTAAGCATACATAGTAAGGGAGAGAGTGATTGAACAAGCACAAGATAACATAAGCTATGTATACTGGTTCCAACCTCCAAAAAAAGATATGTATGTCCACTACCTAGAGAGGTCAATCTATAAGATTTTTAAATATGTCTCATTCTTTATATTACATTATGAGAGTTACAACATAAAACCTTTCTGTTCAAGATCAAGGGTACCTAACATTTTCTTTGAGGATAAGGGAGCCAATAACATTACAAAGGGCTTACCTATCCATGTCCAAGAGTCTTATACCTTACCAAGGACTTAACTACTTTTGCAATGAGTTTTCCACCTACTCTAAGGACTTACCCACTCTTGCAATGAGTCTTCCGCCTTCAAGGATTTACCCCACTCTTGACTTGGATCTTTCGCCTTTGACTTTACCTTCTCCAAGGAGAAGCTTTCACCAAGGTACTCCTTCCCTTCTTTGTAACGACCGACAATCAAATCGTTACTAATAAAGCGGAATTAAACATAAACAACAGATTAACAAAAATCACTAAAAATTAAAACCATTTTTCAAAGAGATCCATTCCAAGGAAAACTCTTACTGAAAGATCCAAAACCTTATATACATCATTATTCACATTGTACATATTTGGTACATCTCATCTCGAGAATAACATATAACAGTTGCTTTACCAAACTATACATGAGCAACATAAAACCTCAAGGCGCGTAAGCCAAAATCTCTTATTGATCATAAAACCAGTGAGAACCAACTCCAAGGACCTGAGACTACAGAGACGACACATATGACTCATATCTATATGACATGACAGACAGTACACTCAACCTGAGCTGTCACTGCTGCCTCATCTTTTGTTCTTCCTGTGCAAAAAGGTCTTCACCTCCTCATGCACGTCCACCTAAAAATTTGGGTCCCATGGGGGTGAGACAATTGTAATTGTCCCAGCGAGAGATATAACTCTCCGTCGACCATATTATTATCACAAATTAAGCATTTATAAACTGAGCAGATGTTCTTTTTATATTAACAAGCAGGATAATTCACTATATGAACAGAATGAAGTAATCTCCTTTCATAAGGAGAACATTGCATCTACCCATGGTAGATTATAATTCATCTATCTGCTTTGCAAGGAATGTAAAGAAACATAAATAACATCTATCAACTAGAATGTATAACTGTATTGTGCATCAAGCAATGTTTCTCGTATTCGATCCTTAAGTAGATATACTACGCGGATGAACATATTTTACAAATCACACTTATGCCCTGAGGAGATGGAGCATACCCCGGCCATCTCCAACTGACCACAAACTTCTCACAAGTCGGTACCATACAAGGTCAATGGTAGAGCCGGTTTCCATGACCTCAGACCATCTCGGTCAGTACGAGACCACATGCAGGACATCTCATGTCACTGCGAGCAAGTTGTGCCAGGGTACGTAGGCATCCTCACTTAGAGATACAATGTCAACTGCACTCTCTTAGGGGAAACATCTACACACAACCGTCCCCAGTCTGAGTCATGGAGACACAAGCACCATACTCCGAGCCACATGCCAGTTCACCGTGCTCAACACAGAGTCTACGACCGAAGTCACACTCGAGCCAGGATAGGGCATATAGCCAAATCCCCATTCATTTCGGGATCGTAAGGGGATCGGCTCACACAGTATTATACCTACTTACGCCCTCACATACTCAAAAGTATGCACTCCGGGTTATGTCGCTGAGCAACCCGTTTCACCATCAACAAGTTCTGACACTGATGGATCTATGGTCAGGGCAATGTTTTATAGTTTCTAGTGATATATTACGTGCATTGCATCATTCTTTTAGCATCAAACAAGTTATCTTTATCAAACACAACAAATGCTACAAAGAAAGGTGTAATACATCTATCACGTACTTGTCCAATTCTTTTAAACACATGATACTTGGGATCTCAGTCCCTAATCACATTAATGGGAATTCTCATCCCTTCACATCATCATTATCATGATTACTAGATCTAGGTATTCAAACCCTTAGATCATCACTGAACACTGTTACCACTTATCAGGTAACTATTACCTCTGGGTCCTCAGACCAAGGTATACATGATACTTGTTATACAAGCATCTCACATGGCTCACAAGGCCCATTAAATATCTTGTCACCTCTCACTAGGCAACAAACTATCACATGGCTCACAAGGCCATTACACATCTTGTCACCTCTCACTAGGCAACAACTTATTCACATGGCTCACAAGGCCATTAAACATCTTGTCACCTCTCACTAGGCAACAACTTTATTCACATGGCTCACAAGGCCATTACACATCTTGTCACCTCTCACTAGGCAACAACTTTATTCACATGGCTCACAAGGCCATTACACATCTTGTCACCTCTCACTAGGCAATAACTTTATTCACATGGCTCACAAGGCCATTACACATTATACTTGTTATACAAGTAATTAACATGCCTTACAAGGCTTATGTAATAACAGAAATACAACCTTCCCATCATTAGGGTTAGGGTTTTTCCTTTCTTATCGATTAGGGTTTCTCTTACATATCATTACCCTTCATTAGGGTTAGGGTTTTCCATTATTAACCATTTAGGTTTTCAAGATCATATTATCAATGATCAAACCCTAATTCATTGCTCCACACATCTAGGAGCAAACCTTGATATCATAAGTATTCAATCATACTTATTCATTCTCATCATTTATCATTAAATGAATCATCAACACAAGGTATGAGTTCCTCTCTCATCCTTGCCAGGGTATGATTACATCAGACTTTATTAACTTGGCTTAACCCTTTCTCAAAGTATGTTAGCCCACACTTATCAAAGTGCATTAAACTTATTACATCTCAATATAACATTTGACATAACACACTTCTTGTGTTACTCATCCAAGTATATTGGATTTAAGGTGCATCAAGGTACATCAACCTTGAAGTGCTGGATGTGATATCTATCATGTCTTGATGTATCACTTCCCTCATCACTTTTAACATACTTAAGTTCATCAACTTATCTTTTATTAGGGTATGTCCCATCCTAATACTTTATGCACTAGCTCATCACATTTATCATATAATGTATTGGTCATAAGTCACACAATTGAATTATTCAACCATCATTAATGATATGAACTCATCTCGGGTTAAGGCATTATTGATATAGGATTAACCATTACCTACCACTCTAGGTGTTTCACCTATCAAGGTATTGTCCACACCATTACTTGGTGTTACACTCATCACTCCTAAGAGTGTCTTGCCCTTACCTTTACAAGGTGTATAGGGTTAAATCATGTGCATATGTTCACCATATCGGGCTAGGATTTTCACTTGTCTCCATATCGGGCATGAGGTACCTTCTTGACCTCATATCGGGCACAAGATATATGTATGTGTCACCCATGATACTTATGAGGTATCAACCCATCACCATGTCAGGCTTGAAGTACATTCAATCACCCTATCGGGCTAGTCACCATCTAGGGTTAGCCATGATGGGTTAGGGTTACCATATTGTTTAGGGTTGTGTATCGTGCAACCTTGTCGTGAAACCATGTCATACAAGGTCATGTACGCCTCATGATACTAAGTATCAATGATGTATCATATGATCATATCATGCAATAACACTTGTTACTCTTCACTTATATCGGGTTACCCAATTTAGGGTTTCTTGTCAACTTACAAGTATACAATTGACCTTGTATCGTGCATGGAGTCTATAATAGACTTCCTATCATGCAAGCATCTTATGCACGCATCTCATGCAACATCTTGTGCAAGACATATCGGGCAAGTCATACCCATATCGGGTTATAGCTACTTGTATTTATACTTGAACCCGATATCACTTTTACAAAATGACACCATCTTCTTCAAGTTCTAGACCTTTGTTATAACTGATATAATTCATGGTAACAGGTTTAAGAAACTACTTGAACTCATAATTTCATCAACTATTTCAGGAAATTTCAGTATTAAAAGTATCTCAATAATTATAACAGTTTAGGTGAAGAATAATAACATGGTTGAGTTCAAGTTATATAACCCGCCTTAAGAACCACTTCAAAGCTTCAAGGTCCAAAGCTCCATGTTCCTAAGGTTGAAGATGGCTTTATCAAAGGTCCAAGGCTCGTTCAAAACTCCTTCATATACAAGGAATCACCATGGATAAGCAATTGGTGAAGAAGAAAAGAAAGGTAGATCATAACCCTAATTCCATGTTTCAATTCAAGCTCGAAGACAACTATATCTTACCTTAGGGTTACGTTTTGAGTTCCTTAGCTCCTTGGACGACACCCTACCACTCTTGGGCGATATGGACTTCCTCTTGGCCGACACAACTTTGCTTGTGGCCGATACCCCCTCACTTGTGGCCAAAATCACTTCAATTGACTGATATCAACTTGCTATGGGAAATATCAACATGGTATGGCCGATATACTTGCTATGGACGATATACAAGGCCTATGCACGATACCCTTGTGCTCTTGCACGACATGCCACCCCTATTGCACGATATGATACTCACTTGCATGATATGGCACTCACTTGGAGTCAAAACACTTCACCCTATGGCTGATATCACCCTATATAGCTGATATCACCTACTTGGGCGATATGGTATCGCCATGGGTGATACCCCAAGGCCCATGCACGATACCACAGCATCCCTTCACGATATGGGAGCTCTATGCACGATACCTTAGGGTAGGAGGGTGGTAAGGGTCGCAAAATTGCACCAAGGGGTGAAACTAGGGGTATATATACTTGCTGATCATGAAGAAAGGCAAAAATGAGGTGTCAACATTTTGAGCTAGTAGGTGCCATGTGTCATGCATGGGTGACACGTATCCATTCATGCATCAACATTTATATTGACATGCAAAAAGGTTGAGGATCATCTAAATATGCAAATTCGTCCATTGCTTTTCCATTTGGATAAGTCATCTAGGTTTAATCGCTATTTTATGTCAAGCCGATACACTTTTTTGAAGGAAACTTGTTGGCCATCACACCTCACCTCCTTGAGGTGCTTTGAATGATATGGACTTTGCCAAGAGTTCAAAAAAACTATATGGAACACCTCCTTGGGATCCATGTCCGATAGGCACTCATATATAAGCTTTTCAACTTGATACAACTCAAGTTAAGCTTCCAAATTCAACCCTTTTTCTTGGTCATTTCATCACCAAGATTACCATCATTCATTATATCTCCTATAAATGATACATAGAGGAAATAGGAACACTCTAGATGTGGTAATTTGCATATCAACCCCACATTTTGGGTAAATTACAATTTGTACCAAAATTGGTGCACAAGGTACCAACATTGTTCAAACAAGTTCAAACTTGGAATTTAGGCTTTCCACAAGCCACCACCTTGCATAATTCTCTCAATAATGATGATACAACACAAGAGGCATGCTCAACATGTGAAATTTTGCATTATAGCCCCTCAATTTGGGTAAATTGCACTTTGGTCCAAAACAAAGGAAAATTGCTCAAACAACATTCAATCGGGACCAAACTTGACACATGAGTGTGTCACATGATAAAAACACCTTAGAGGATTATATTAAAGTTCTAAGAAACTTTATTAGCCAAAACAAATAGGTTTACTTCATAACCCAGGTCAGGGTTGTTACATTCTTCTTCTTTACCTCTCTTATCCAAGAGAGTGAATCTTTATCTTCATGGTAGAAAGAGAGATTGGGGGTGGAGTGAGAGCCTTGCAAGATATACATGTAGGACTAGCTCTGTTACAAATCTTTTGCTCACTCTAATAGATGTAGCAAGTGATTAAGCTATGAGAGTGGATCGAGGCTCTTGGAGGAAAATCTCTCTCAACTATAATATAGGGACCTTCATAGTGCTTGGCTAACCATGGGATGAAGCTCAAGAAGTCATATTAATAATTGAGGTTTCCTAGTAGCTAGTAGAGATACTTAGAATCAAATTCTAGCCATTTTGAGTGTTCCAACAAATATATTTTTGAATTTTACAACACTCCAACAATTAGAAATACCTTTATGCACTTTCCATGCAGTGTTGTCGGTTGAGTTTTCTTTTGGGGAACTTGACCGATGACACTGCATGACAAGTTAAAGTGCAGATGTCAGTTGATTGTCTCCAGGACAAATCGGCCGACCCTGGGCCTTTTACAAAAGCTAGACATGTCGTCGGTTAAGTTTTCACCATGACAGACTCGGTCGACAGTCCAACATGTAATCACTTTTGACAAATGTTCAAAAAGTACTTAAATATTCAAATTAAGTGCTCTTGATTTTTTCTAACCTTAATTACAAGTCATACAATCATTACAACTGATTTACTTGAAATATCTATGGAGAAAACTATATATTCTTCAATCTTGATCTTTAAGCATGTATGACTTGATTTCTCCAAGTTAGGATGCACAAGTTTAGGCATTTGAAGTGTGCCTATCTAATCTAAAACCACTCAAGTAGAAGTGTTATACATAAGTGAGTCGAATGATTAGTCATCATCAAAATAAGGGTTTAGTCAATTTAGACCTTGAGTTAACATTTTGTTGAAAAATTGCAAATAATGTTCTATTGCAAAAAAAAGAAAAAGAAACATGATAATATGACAAGATATGTGTAACATACCATATCTAATTATGTAGAACATCCTTTCTATGGATAACGACCTAATTTTTATTTTTACATAATCTATTTTTTTGTGAAGTTGTTTTTCACACTAATTCTACAATTATTCCATCCTTTATAACTATGATGACTTCACCAAATCAATAGAAAAGAAAGAGAAAAACAAATTGGAACCTAATCATTCTAGGCCATATTAGTGTGATCCTTCCTTTATAACTATGAGGATTTCACCAGATCAACAGAAAAAAAAATTGGAACCTAATTGTTCTTTACGTATTGGTGTGATCCTTCCTTTATAACTATGAGGATTTCACCAAATCAATAAAAAAGAAAAAAAAATTGGAACGTAGTTGTTCTTTACCATGGTGTGTCTTAACCATTGTATAACATAAGTTATATTGTGATTAGTTGACATACATTATGATCTATCATATTGACATCATTTTCTTCATTATCTTTTCGTTATAATGGCTTATATAACTTTTTGAAAAGAGCAATATCCACTACTGATGACAAAAAATAAATGGAACAATAACAAGTTAGACTCTCCAAACATGTTATTGGAAAAAAAGTACGAAGTAATGACAGTGACAAATTAAATAAATGTTCTTTTCTAGATTACTTTCTTTAGTTTCAATATTTGAATCGTCTAATTTTATCTATTTCATAGAAAAATGACAAAGTTTTCTTTCAATTTATAACCAGATAGAAAGGATTCTCCACAATTGTTAGTAAATAAATAAATAAATAAAAAGTTGTGCTAGTGAGTTACTTGTTAGATCACTTCAATTTTAAGGAATTTACTTAAAATATGATGAGACATGCTTTATGTAAAAGAACATTCACAATTTGATAAAAAAATAAACTTATCCAAAGGTGGACTCAAACTCGGGTGGAATCAGATTGAGCAACAACACCATTATCAATCCAATTACAAAACTTTGATGATACTTTTAAGAAGTTTACATTAAAATATAGGAACCATGTAGAATATTTTAGATATAACATTACGTGTCTTGAACATAAATTGAATAGGGGTGATGAAACTAAGAAGCTCTGTAGTTGCCAGTCCGTCTACCCAACTTTTGTAAATACTACTAGCATCTTTATTTAATTATTCAAAAGAATGAACTCGTATACTAATAAATTTCATATTTTTGATTATTTTGAAGGGGGCATGACCCCTGTTGGCCCCCCCTTGGTTCCACCAGTAACTTGACCTATTGTCATACCAAGTTGTCTTCCACACTAAAGGTCTTGTAACCGGTTCTTCACAGCTATACACGAAATGGAATAGGAAATTGTGGGTTGAGCTCGATTGGAGAAACAATGTAAGTTATATTATCCATGGTGCCAATCACACCTGTATTAGCAAGACATTCCAACTGCTCCCCGTGTGACATCTCCATTCTCCATGATGCCATCAGGTCGACAAAACGCAGCAACACCTCTTTTTTGAGTGTGACTTCACCAAGTATCTTTGGACCCGATCCTCTCTCAAGCTCATGTGGGGTGGCAACCCCCCCCCCCCCATGTCAATAACAGCTTGGCTTGGATGCATAGTAGGTCCAGAGGGGACATACATCAAAGGAGGTTTGCCGGCCTGGTGTGGACCGGCCTCATATTCCATAAATGGCATGAGAGGAACACTAGAACTCACGGTAAGAGTGGGAGTGATAAATACCATGTGTTTGATGCTTTTGTTAATAGGCTGGCTTGGCATTGTAAAGCGAACCCGGGGTGCAAGTTGAAGGTTAATCCGGAGGTTATTTTGAGGTGGGGTCTTAAGTGACCATGTATAGTATACGGGGTGGTTTACCCCTATACGCCCTTTTGATGATCTAGTAACATTTTACCTTATCCAAAAAAAGATAAAGTAAAAAAAAATGTCATATATTTTTACTTAGGGAACTCGCACACACTGTATACACACAATCAAACTATTCGTGAGTTTAATAGGGGGTTAGGTGGCTGAAACTAGGTAACAAGGTAAGTCATAAAATCACGTGGGTTCCTCAGTATAGTGTAATCAAGCAGTTGTGGTGTATACAATATCTTATGAATGGACGGATTACTGTGTTCACTTAACATCCAACCTCCCCATCAAGTCATTAACACCGATCCAAAAGCGACTTACGACTGGTTTTCCGTGCAGTACAGCTCCTCAAGTAAACAGGTGAACTGATGAGTGTGGTCCGTGTGGCGGTCACAGCAGCAGCCGGCGACGATGACGCAGTTGCACTTCCACGGTGCAATTAAGCCGCAGGGAGCGGGGGACTGTGACGCCACCGGTACCTTACGTGGTACGGTACCCGCCTACGGTAGGCAAAAGCATTCGGTGCTACCAGACAAACAAGCTAGGTATTCTACCATTTATGTCTACCACCCGTCCCGCTCACTCTACAGAGAGAGAGAGAGAGAGAGAGAGAGAGAGAGAGAGAGAGATCCATAAGCTGTACGTCTTCATCGATATTTTCTTTTCCGTAAGTAGGTCTTGAACCGGAGAAATCAAGGAACCCCACCACCATTCACCGAACACTTAGATCCAAAAAACGGACGGGTACGATCCCTCGTCTCAGATCAGCGATACGATCAAACGCCATCCGCTAAGTCGGTCCAGGTCCTCCTCCGCCTCGTCCGTCATGGGGAACGCAAGTGGGGCTAATTATTCTGCGTACAGTTTGCGTTGCTATCCATTTATTGTACGCAACAAATAATAGGTAATAGAAATAATAATTGTGGCGTTGAAAGGGTCCCCCGGGAGGTGATCTGGAGTGGAATCAGCCAGTGGTATGTGGGGGTGTTCTTTCCAAAGGCATCCTTGTTCCAAAGCCAGTCCGTTCACAACTGGCGGTACGCGCATCTGGATTTTAATAAATAAACATCACTTCTTGCTGGTCGGACTTAGCTAGGACCACAAACCCCGTGGTCGGTGGACCAGAGTCAGTCAGCTATGTAGAAAATGACACTTTCTGTATGCCCCGCAAAACTTCTTTATTGTACATTGGTTCATTATTGTTGTTATGGACAAGAGAAACAGTGTAAGTGAATCGTTTGCAGGTCGCTCAAAAAGGGAAATTTTATGGAAATAATCTCCCCGCCTTCACATCGCACAAGATACAAATGCTTTGGAAGATCCATTGGCCAGCAAAATATTCTCGCCAACTCTACTTTTGGGATCTACCACAACTTGATACGAGCAGGGAGCAATGTACCAGGAAAGGAGTAGATGCCTCGTGCCAAAGCTATCACCGTGAAAGTGGGATGGGAGCCCCAAGTGAGAACATACGCATTGCAATCATACGCACGCCTCATGCAAAGGCCATCAAACGTTCAACTCTAGTTAGTGCATGTTGAATGTGACGACTGTTGTTAGCATCTCAACTCTCTCAACATCTTGCACCTTGTTTCTTCCATTGATGCCATATGGTGATGTGCACTTGGAACTTCTTGTCTTTATTGGTAATGTTATGTCTACTTCATTCACTTTAACATGATCCCATTTCAGTTGGGTGTGGGGGACCTTCATGGCTTGGTGATAATAGTAAGCTGACAAAAAGAAATCTATATCTGATCTATACCGGAGTGGTAATGAGAATATCCCCAACCCCACCATTTTCAATCAAGTCCTTCTACCAAGTATGAACGTGCATCTTAACATGGAGGGTTTAAAACATGGAATGAAAATTGCAACAATTAATGTCTCTCGGTTATGTCTTACCGGAAATGCACAATGTTTCATCTCCCCCTCCATCATTTCAAAGAAGAAGAGATAATACTTGACTTTGAGCAACGAGTTACAATCCTTACGGATCTAGCAATTTTATGTCATGGGCATGGTAATTAGAGGATACAATTCGTTTAGATTTGACATTTTTAAGATAGTCATGCAGTTGTACTTGCATTTACCCCTCCTCAAATGTTGTTTTGGATACAAATGAATTAATACACGAACACACATTTTGGAAATATATGATATAGTTTGTTTTCTCTTTGATTTTCCCATGTATTGAGAAAATATGACAAGCAGATTTCTAGGACTTTCTAATTACTTCATTAATTAATGGATATATAATTAATATCATACATTCCATAACCAAGTGAGACTCCCAAAATAGAAAATTTTTTCTTTAACATGTATTATAGTCCCATCCAGTCATTTCAAGGAAACATGCCACCTATATTCAAGGCATGATGCAAGGAATTCAAAGGATATAAGTTATCCTCTAATTATCTTGCATCAATATTATGCTTTCTTACCCTATTAGACAAATAAAAATTATAATAAAAGGAGAAGGAAAATGAACCCCTCACCATTTTTACAAATAAGGACCACAGACATACGTAAAATGACGTACAAAGTGAATGATAATGTGGTAAGCGACCATGTTATGGCTCACATAGTTTGTCATGCATCCCAAGTTGCCTAATATATGGTACATTTTCCCCCATAATATGCATTAAAAATAAAGAGTACATGATAAAATATGAGAAAGTAGAAAAAGCTTCACGGTTTTGGATTATTATGTGTCCACATAATAGCCATGATTGAACAACCACCAAAATAACTGCTTTGTTGTATGCGATGTCTGACATGTAGAATGGGAGGGAAAGAAAAGGAAGTGGGGGGGAGAGAGGGAAGGGGAGGTATTATCATTTTTAGTGCATCTGTCATCACAAGAAGGGGAAGGGAAGATGTTTGGTAAAAAACTTTAATATAAGACGTCCATGTCATAAAAATATATATTGAATTTCTATGTCATTTGTGGGCTATCAAGCATCTTGACCAAATTTTATATTCCCAACTAGTTTACATCCAAGTATCCAATTTCTCTTTTATTGCAATATTCTCTTATAAAACACTCCAAGTTTTCCTCCATTTGTGTATGCTTTTCCTTAAGTTTTTCTGATAATGAGGAACCCCTCCATCATTTCAAAGAAGAAACAATAATACTTGACTTTGAGCAATTGGTTACAATCCTTATGAATCTAGCAAGCTTACTACATGGGCATGGAAATTAGAGGATACCATTCATTTAGACTTCATATTTGTAAGATAGTCATGCATTTCTAGTTGCATTTATCCATCTTCAAATGTAATTTTGGAAACAAAATGAATCAATTCATGAACAAAATTTTGGAAATATATGATATCATTTTTTTTCTCTCTTTGAACACCCTATGTATTGAGAAAATATGACAGGCAGATATCTAGGACTTTTCAACAACTTTATAAATGAATGGATATATAACTACCATCATACACTCCATAATCAAGTGAGACTCTTAAAATATAAAAAATCTTTAAAGTGTATTATAGTTTCATCCAATCATTTTAAGGAAATGTGCCACCTATATTCAAGGCATGATGCAAGGAGTTCTAACATTCAAAGGATATAAGTTATTCTCTAATTATCTTGCATCAATATTATGCTTTCTTACCCTATTAGACAAATAAAAATTATAATAAAAGGAGAAGGAAAATGAATCCCTCACCATTTCAACAAATACGGACCACATGCGTAGGTAAAATGATATACAAAGTGAATGATAATCTAGCAAGCGACCATGTTATGGATCATATAGTTTGTCATGCATCCCAGGTTGCCTAATATATGGTGCATTTTTCCCTCAATGTGTTAAAATCTCTATTTTCTATGTGATTTCATAATTGAAATGTAATAATTTTATGAATATGGACTTGAATTTAGAAGGTTGTATGATTTGCCTCAAAGAATGGATTTCTTCACAAATATCCCCTTTGATATGAATTTCGTAATATCTACTATTTTGATAATCCAATAATGGATATAAAAGAGAAGAAGAGAAGAAAAGTCCAAATAATGGGGAAAGATACAAGATAATGAATATTAAGCAAAGTATTTATGAAAAATATATGGAAATCTCTAGAGAGTGGCATTGATGGCCACAATTAATTAAATTTCATTTACTTTGGCCTTGTTTGTTTGTTAATGGGCTTTGTTGGCCATTAAGCCCAATTGAAAAGAAAAGATAAATAAAAAGAAAAGGATTTATCTAAAAATGGAAATATATAAGAAAATGATAAAAATAAGAGGAAAAATGCAAAGGGATATTTCTTAATATGGGATTTCATGCCTTTAGGGTTCCTTGAGGTCCAAGGGATTCAAGATGTTAAGATAATGGCAAAGGAAAAAGAAATATCAATTAAAATTGGTTTAATTAATGGATAACTTGGATGTGAAGGAAACACCCTTATCTGTTGGAATTTGGGTTTCAAATTTAATACTCGATTAGATAATTCCATGATGGAGTTTCCTCTAAATTTTGAGAGAAAAATAGTAATCGAGGAAAGAGAAATGAATTTCCCAAGTTTCCTTGTTAAAATCCCCTTTTATTCATTTTTTTAAGAAATTAGGTTTTGGGGAGCGAGATCGGTCGTTGGATGACCCGGGTGGTCCAAGGGACCAAGGATCCAAGAGTAGCCAATCATCATCTACCCCGAATCATAGGAGGATTGAGAGAAGAATTGGGAATTCAATTTCCCAGAGTATGAGACGATAATTTGAAAATCTAGCGAGTCCATCGACTTCGAGAGAATGTTCCGAAGCATCTAGTCCCTAAGTTTACGTGTTATTATCGATGAGGGGAGAAGTTCCCAATTCACTGGACTTCCAGACGTGACCCTATATATAGGGGGGGTATTCAAGGGCACTAGAAGACCTAAGACTTACCCCAAACGCTGCGGAGAGTGACGACAGGGAGAACGACAGACTCAATTTCAAGTTTGATCCTAACCTGCCCCCTTTGCAACCTGCTGACCTTGTCGGAGCTCCGGCGACTCGTTTAAGGGGAAGGTCAAGTTCGATCGAGCAATTGAGCGGCTCGTTGAGTTCAGGCGGCAGTGGCAGAGCTTCTGAGCACCTTCATTTCTTTGCTGGTGGTGTGGAGCTCGGAGTCAACCACAGAGTTGATCATGACCCTGTGCACGAGCGGAGGAAGACGATGACCGATGATCGTCCGATCGCGGTCCAGCGTGATCCCAGGCAGAGATCCAACGATCCAGAGCGAGAGCGGCTAATTTAGGCGTGTGCAACAGGAATCGTCAAATCCGGGGAGCGGATCACCAGTCCACTGATAAGACGACTATCGATTTTCCGATAAATCCCCTCTCTGCTCAACTAATATTGAAAAAGGTTTTTTCTTATAAAAATTGTAGAAATTACTAGAAAACTCAGATGAATAAACTTTATACATGAAAGTTGATAAAAAATACAAGGAATAAGATAAAAATAGTTTGAAATCTTAATTCCATCTCTTTTTGCAAAAGTATATTATTTTGATGGAAAATGTATTAAAATTAGGTTAGAAACCCTAATTGATGGTAATGGATGTTTTTATGAGGAATAATGGGTTTATTCGAGTATTATTAACCTATTATATGATAATGTTGAGTCTTAACCTGATTTAGAAGGATAATTGTATGATTTAGGATTTTAAACCCAATATGATGGATAATACATGAAGAAACCCTAAATTAGGGTAGAAGAAGAGAAAATTGTACTTAATCCGAAAATATGGAAATATTTGTTTCAAAGACGATCTTAGCATCTTTTATGAGAGATGGATGAGAAAATTATGGTTTATGAGTAATTTTGTATAATTAGGGTTTAACGATATTAAAAGTGAGGCAAAACCCTAATTGCATATGAAACCCTAAAAAAGAGGTAGAAAATCCTAAAAGGAATAGAAACCCTAAGAAGCAAGATGATTTGGATAGATCTTGATAAGAAGGAATTATATGTTATTTCAGGATTTTTGTACTTGCTTGCTTGGTTGGATTATCTTTCTTGGTTGATTCTATCTCAAAGATCTACAAAATAGGTATGTGGTTATTTATGGTTAACTGCTTTAGTTTCACAGAGATTTCTTGGATGATTGATCGAATTGAATGCAACCTATCTGCTTGGATGTTCATATATACAAATTCATAAAGTCACTATGATTATCATAATTATGATATAAGTGTGTACTCTCGCACCTATATGGCACCCTGATGTAAGATTCAATGAGGTCAAACCCAAGAGGGAAGACCAATGGGCACCATGAGGGGTGACCCCAGGCACCAAGCTCGGGATAGAGAAGGTGGCCTTATGATATTGCATGACTATTGGGAACCATGAGAGGTGACCCCAAGCACCAAGCTCAGGATGGAGAAGGTGGCCTTAAGTCAATTGCAAAAGAGAAACCCTAAGGAGGGTATTCCAGGGTTAGGTAAAAAATGGTGGGGTTTGACACATTGAAAACATAAATTGGATTGTTAATTAACTTGATTGTGATAATTAGGTTGTTAGCCTTATGTGTGAAATTTTGATTGTCCCCGCATACCGAGATATACATTTATGTTGACTGACATTTTGGCTTATCGACGTTTTAGGTACATCATTGAAAAGGACAAACAGTAAAGTGGTATATTGTGAAAGTAAGAATTAAAGTGCAAGGAGGATTAGTTAGAATAGATTGAATCTGTGGATAGAAGTTAGATATCCAATGTTTTTAAAAGGTATGCAAAGTTTTATTTTATTCCAACTTTCAGTATTGTTTGGTAGAATTGTATAATTATTATTGATTATTTGTCAAACCTTTGATCTGGTTTATTGGGATAACGACTCTGACCTCTGGGTCTCCCTTAATTGGGGGTTACTGGCAGGCAGGGTCATTACATTTGGTATCAAAGCATTGGTTCCTCATTTAATCCTTAGTAATTATTAAATTTTACAAATTCCATAGAACTGAGGGAGTTATTAGAGGATTTTCTGAAAGACAGAGGTGTCTAGAAAAGGATCACGTTTGGGGGGATGGAAATATTTTCCTCTACCCCGCTAGTTGGTTTACGAGGACTTCTAGATCTGTGTGACTGCCTGGCCAATGTCTTAGGATCTGACTTAAAATAAGATACCTTTAGGACTCTCTCATCTTGTTCATCACTTCTCAACTCAAATTCTCTTAAGGATTCTAAGAGTTAGGGTTTTCTCTCTCTCCCTCACCCTCTTGAGGTATGGGTATGTATGAAAGATTAAGGAATCCTCCACCAAATTTAATGAAAGGCATGTAACCAAGATGTCATGGATATAAGCTTAATAGTTTAAGCGTAAACTAAAGATTAGTTGCATGCTTAGGATGTATGACATGTGTTGTCATGTCCTCAGGAGAGACATGAGGTTAGACCTTCTTGTCAGGAGGATGAGAAAGAGTTGGTCTTAGAGGTAGAGATCTCCATTAAAGGTAGAGACCTGGTGCATCTTCTGAGGATGATGCTAACCCTAACCCAAAGTGGTGGTTAGAGAGAGATGGCATGATGAGTTAGATGTCATGGTCGACCATGTGTGTGGGTTGACACGCTTTTGGTTTTGAATACCTATGAGAAGGGTGAGCTTGGTTGACCTAGTGTCTTTTGGACGATCCAGCCTGGAAGGGTCGTGCATGTTAGGGTGAAGGATAATTCCTTCATTAATGAGGTTAGTGATGACCATATAGAAACCCTATGGGCTTATATGAGCATGGAAGAGTATGCACCCAGAGTACATCAGTAGGATAACACCTAGGCCAGAAGGGCATGTTAGATAGCTTATGAGATAAGCATAAAGATCTATGGATAATCTCGAGCGAATGTAGGTTTCACCCATATAGGTGTATGCATGTGAGCTTGATCCACCTTAGAGAGAGAATCTCTAGTAGTAAGGTTGTTTGTAGGGTTAATCTCTAGAGAGAGAGAGAAAGACCCGAGCAAGAAGGTTGGAAGCTTAGACTCTGAGATATGAGGATCAGTGAGGAGTTGGGTATGTTTTAACCTAGAATGGACGACCTATGTGGATGGTTGTGGTTGCCTCTTGCATGATACATGGAGGCTTGTGACATTTGGGTTGCCTTTAGAGGAACCAAACCCTAGAGAAGGAAAGAGACTTATTGAAACAAGCTATGGATGTTGTAGGTTCCTACCTTACCTTCTAAGGATAGGAAGAAGAGTTCCCTAGACCCTGAGAAAGTATAAGGTCAAGTTGTGAGGCCTTATACCTAGTTGGTTATCCTTAAGGAGGACTCAAATATGAGGTGTTTTTCATGTGGAAGGATAATAGGACGTGTATAATGTACCTTGTGCATGCTTGGTTCATCGTTAGAATGTTGAACATGTTGTTGGGCAACTGTTGCATAAGAGGAGAACCTAGGATTACTGGATCTATAAGAGGGGAAGTGGTAGTACCTGGTGCACCTGATGCTCATGACGAGATTTGAGTTTCTATAGATTTGAGAAAGGCTCTCCTCATGTTTTGAGGAAAAGGGAAAAACCCCTTAGATTAAGGGGTATGTTTGATGAACCCCTCACATATAGGTTGGTGACATGGGCATGTAGGATGATGGTCCAATGTTGAGGAATGAGAACAAGTATGACCTACCATGGAGAATTAGTATGGTTTAGTAGGTGGTCTGTTTGTTAGCTATGTGCCTTAGTAGCTTGCTAGGTCTAAGCATGCTCATGTGGATATAAACCCTAGGCATAGGGGCGTTTGTGACCTTTATTGCTATCAAGAGATAGTTTCCTCCCATAACGGGAAGGGACCCTTCTTTAGGGTATGGATCAACTTTTGTTGGGTTTGAGGTAACCTAAAGAGGTCTCATAGGATCTTGAGAATCTAGGTAGAGAGTACATAGTATGAGAATGAACCTGTTGTAATGACCGAGCCCACTGCCCATGGCTTTAGTAGAGTTTTAGGAATGACGAATGGCCCCACAGACCACCACTAGCCTTAACTACGTGCTTTAATATCACTCACGCGCAAGCCAGGATCAACTTTTCGACTGGTCACCCATCCTAGTACTACTACAAGATGAGCACGCTTAACTATGGAGTTCTTTAGTAATGGGCTCCTGGAAAAGGAGGTGTACCTTGGTGATATGGGTAGTCCAATCATTCCTTATAAGATCTTTTTATCCGAGGCCTCAAATCCTAGGATGTTTCAATCTCCCCCACATAGACTCTTGACGTCCTTGTCAAGGCTCAACTATAAGGCCTCATAATCTCTTCCCCATTTCAGTGCAGACCCACAATAGCCCATGGACACCCAACTCCCGATCACGGAATACCAACACAAGGGTGGCTACGTCAACTATGGATAACCCTTTCCTACATGCTTGGACCGCATGACTAAAGACTGGCATGCCACATGCCCAAGCGGGCCCCACCTACTGGAGGGGTTATGGCTCTGATACCATTTGTAACGACTGGGCCCATTGCCCAAGGCTTTAGTAGAGTTTCAAGAATGACAACTGGCCCCACAGACCACCACTAGCCTTAACTGCACGCTTTAATATCACTCACACGCAAGCCAAGATCAACTTCCCGACTGGTCACCCATCCTAGTACTACTCCAAGCTGAGCACACTTA
Organism: Alisma plantago-aquatica; assembly: GCA_963693085.1. Lineage (NCBI taxonomy): Eukaryota > Viridiplantae > Streptophyta > Magnoliopsida > Alismatales > Alismataceae > Alisma > Alisma plantago-aquatica. The sequence continues at coordinate 502,855,500 of OY856414.1, read as the reverse complement.
ACTATGGAGTTTTTTAGTAATGGGATCCCGGAAAAAGAGGTGCACCTTGGTGATATGTGTAGTCCAATCATTCCTTATAAGATCTATTTATCTGAGGCCTCAAATCCTGGGATGTTTCACCTGTAGACCCATAGATAACCATCTCTAAGTGCATGTGGATGTGTTACCATGGAAGTAACCAGTATGGGGCCTGACCAAGTTAGGTAGGTCGCCATGATTCCTATGAAAGGATGTAAGTCAGACCACGGATGTCGAGAGAGATGATGGAGACTTGGGTAAGGTTTCAAGTTGGATATGTACTATGTTAGAATGCTAAGTCTATCTTGGGGTCAGGTAGGGATAAGACCGATGGGAGTAGGAGTTGCCTAATTCCACTACAACAAAATTTCCCATTAGTGGCATTTATTCTAGTTGCATTTATAAAAAAAAGCCACTATCTATCTAATGTACAAGCATTTTTAATTAAAATGCCACTAAACAACCTATTATAGAGTTTATAAAAAAGACTTAACATTAAAGGCATTCTTATATTTAATTAGTGGCAATTTTAAATTGCCAAACCAAATGACGCGTGTGAAGTAGCTGTAATATATTATCTATCTGAAATTTTCATTTCACTTCTCCCACTTTTCTTTCACACTCCCACATTATAGCTAGTATCGCGGTGACTGTGGTGATTGATCTCCCCAATCCCTCATCAATATTCTTTCAAAACTGACAACACGTGGAGGAGATATAGCCTCCTGGTCGACCATCGCTTGCCCTAACAACGTCTTGGAGGATCGAGCGCATCGATTGACTGGTGGCGACACGTTGATCACAGCCTGGAGGATCACTTTCGACTACTGGTTGGCGAAGTGCCACATTGTCAGCACCGAGGAAGCCAGGAGTCTACTTTGCCGGTGCCTAGGAAGCCAGTTCAGCCACATTTGCTACAGTGGCGCCAGGTGATTAGTCTCAACCACATTACAAATAGATTCTCTTCCCCAACCATTATCACCATCACCATCGACTTCTCTGTATTGATTCACACTAGTAGAGGAAGAACCATCTTTGTAAGATATATTCCTACCTCTACGATTTTCTTGCCCCTCCCTTAATTTTGCTATATTCTTGCTTTATTTTGGATTGATTTCAGTTTCACATTGAAAAATTGCATGTCGATGTATTACATGTTTAAATTCTCTTATTTGAGCAAGATCTAGACTGAAGCTAGAGTTCCTAGTTTACTCATTATTCCTAATTCCATGACTGACTTGGTTAATTGCACTAGCAAGGAGAATCATTGTTTGGCAACGTGCATCCTATACTGGTTATGGAGGGAGAGGAATAATAGATTTCATGAGAATGTGGAGATGCAATCATGGGTTTGGTGATGGGTATCTAAACACCACTTTCTTTAGTGGTCTAACTCTTACTAACAGACTGTCCATCAATGTAGATTTTGATATCAAGGAGGAAACGACAATCAAGATAAGGTCAGAAATAACTCAAGAATTGTAGCCATCACCAACTTCAACAGTTATAAACATAAGATAGAAAAGTATCCAAATAATCAAATATCATTACTTCCATTAATTTAGGGGACTAAGACTTAAAGAAGTATAGGATAATGGAAATTTGATCGTGGGCATTACAACTGAGTCGATGTTTCAATTGCAACCAGCACACCTCTAAGACACATGTATTTTAATGAGGCCAAGAATCACTAATATTTATGCATAACAACTTCCAATGAAGTACAAATTAAGATTTTATAATCTTTGGAATGGTTTTGAGACATGGAACCTCCCTGATATTAGACCTGGTATGCCATCCTGATTCCCATGTTCTAATTAGAAGCTAATTTTAATGAAGTGTAATTATTCATCGTTATGGTATATACATGAAATTAGGTTTGATTAGGCTTAGCTATTTTTAGTATACATTGTGATATGTCATTACCCACACCAATTTTCTTCTATGTTTTTAGATTAGTGTATATAAATAGGTTACGAAACAATGTCATTTTATTTCTATATGTTTCCCTTTAATATAAGTGAGAAATCTAATATATTCTCAAAAGCACAGAGGCCAAGAATGATTAAGCATCTCATCTTAATCACAGTTAATTTCTATACCAAAATACATGGGTTGATCCACTTATATAGTAGAAACTTTACTTCAAATGATATTTCTAAAAAGTAGGGGCTTACTGAGCATCACTGACTTCTAAAGGGGGAGGGGGGCTAGTCTAAAGATGATACAACTAAGAAATAGCAAAGAAAAATACACCATTTCCCTTCACCATGAATTGGTTACATGTGAGCACAATTATATTTTGTTCATTCGATTCCCCTTGTCAAAGGGGGGTGGTTGCTCCTCTTATCATATTTTGTTCATTCTAATTCTGGACTTTTGGATGCTATGCTTCTATTCTTATGCTTGGTCAAGGTTCAATACTTTTCTCCCACCTCTTGTCAGGCTCTGTTGGTTGAAGCTTCTATTGGTTTTGATTGGAAGGTCTTGTATGCTATTTTCTTTAAAATCCTTTTTTCTGATGTGGTTTTGAGTGATGTTCTACTTTTTTCTTTTGTTGGTTATCGTTGGCTAAAGGATATGTGATTTGTCCTTGGGTTAGTTTGTCTTTTCCCTGTTTGATGTCATCCAAGGATGGGATTCTATGCTGGCTCTTGCCTATGGAAGTGCTTGAAATGGCTTCGTATGGTTCTCCTTTTTTTAAGGCTCTTTTAGGATTCTTTGAAATGATATTCCTATCCTTTGAAAATAGGAGTTTTGGCCGACCAAAAAAGGAACATAGACATGATTGAGTACCATGTTATGAAGAACATACACATTGGTGTTCAGCTTCATATCAGGGAACGTATCTTTGGTATTTGTTTGTATAGATTCCTACTTTCTGACTGTATATGTTCTAAAGGTTTCTAGTAGGTGAGCTTGTAGAAGTTGAGGTTGTAGGTTTGTAAACCATGTTGGTGGTTTTGAGGTTTATGAATTCTCCTTTGATACTGGCGGATAGGACCCAAGCTTCTATTCATTTTCTGATTCAGTTCAAAATGATTAGAATGTTCCTGGGTCCTTATTATAAGTATGTTCTTTTATCCTTTTAAAAAGTATTTCAAACATAGTGTCATGTGCTCATAAAACTAAAGTGGCCGGAATATATCCCATTTACATATAGGTCAGAGAATAATAACCTCACATAACTCATTTAGAAAATTTACAATTTTTAGATGAATCCTTCTTGTAACTCATTTAGAAAATTTACAATTTTTAGATGAATCCTTCTTATCATAAAATTTGTGGTACTATCAAAATAAGAAGATGATAAGATATCTTGTAGTAGTGTTTTGATAAACACAGAAGTACAAGACTGTAGTAAAAATTTGGAAAGACACCAGTAACCTCTTTAAATAGGTCTCACATCTTCTATAGTAGTGCATCGATACTCCAAATTAAATAGGTCTCACACCTGTACAAAATAATCCAGACACCATTAACCTCTTTGATAATCTAAAATATGAGTGTTGATTCAACAAATAGATAATAAGTGTCACCTCATTGTATGAAATACCAAGATACATCAAATTATAGAAAATGCTAGTTACTTCATTGAAATTCTCAAAGAAGGATTAGTGAGCATTGGACCAATTGCAAAGATATAGCCTCTATATAGGACATGATCTCCTCTATTAGATTTCTTTTCAATCTATCATGTCTACCACAATAAAGTTGGTTATGAAAAGCAATAAAAGGTTAACCGATGTTATACAACTTGTTCTGAAAATATATAACATCGTTATATGTACTTACACTTTGTTTATACTAATATTATGCAGTCTCTGTCCACCCACAATAGTAACTATGAACTGAGCCTCTATGCCAATGTTAACATTCCCTATTGAAGAACAATTGGACATCATCCTAGATGATCGTTCCTTAAACCAAGTAGCCATACCCAAACATTGGTGTTTTCTAAAAGGAAGACACTATAGGCCTGGTGAAGTGACCCTAAATTTTGGCAATTATTCACATGTTATCGAGGTTGAGTATGATTTGGTGGGAAATATTGTATCAAAATCCGGTTGGTGTGATTGGATTAGAAAGATGCTAGTGGACCATAGCGACAAGCTTTTTCTTCATCCAGTTGGCCATAATACCATCAAAGTTTGGATAACCAACATCAATTGCGAGACCCCCGATCATCTACGGCGATATGAGCGCACGATGGAGGATATCAACTCAGACGAATCTGATGATGAGGCCCCTGTCAGTTTATATTTGTCTAAATACAGTGAGGAGCTCTGCGACACAACACAATCATCAAAAAGACCACGGTAGGTCCAATTAACAAATATAATTGTCAAGACAAAAAATTTGTGTTTACACTTTTTGTCTGAAAGCAATCAATCCTCATAGCTGCTTTCTTTTCTGAACATCAGGAGAAGATCACCACAATGATAAGTCCTCGAAGTTACTGATGCGAGACCATGTTGGTGTAGTATTTATTTGTCTATCTATCTAGACTTGTCTGTATTAATAGTTATTTTAATTATGCGCATGTTTAGGGGTACACCAACCCCTTTGTTTAGTTATTGTTTAGGGGTACACCCCTGTGTGTGGATGTAAAAAGAGATTAATGAATGGAACTGAAAGTTGCTACATGAATGCTTATAACTGAAGTGTGTGTTCCCATGAATGTTCCAAATTCACAAATCCATCCTATCTAATGACACATTTGAAACCAAACAACAAAAAGAAATATGCATATCCTATTATGTTACAAATTACTGATAAATTTCATTATAAATGTTCTTTATAGAATGGATAAGTCTTAGATAGCAGAGGGTGACCGAATGAGCAATAAATACTTATGTGGAGTAACAAAATTTTTGGATTTCACTTTTGAACATTCATCGATTGGAGATAAGATTGTATGCCCATGTACAAAGTGTACTAATGTATACCAGGTCACCAGAAAGACTGCATTGAGCCAACTACTGTGGCATGGCTTCTTACCAAGCTATATTTCTTGGGCTTTTCATGGTGAAGATGCCGACGTTCAAATGAATGCTCCTACTGATCAGGGAGATTTCCTTAATGCTGAAAATTTACAAGATATTTTGCATGATACTTTTCTGAGTTTCAGTGAAGATGGAAATACAGAAGGAGTGGAGCCATCTAGTGATCAACACTTCAATACTAAAAAAATTTATATCTTGTTAAAGGATTCTGAGACAGAATTATATCCAGGGTGTGAGAAATATAGCAAACTTGCTTGCATCCTAGAATTCTATCACCTGATTTGTCTTAATGGCTTGAGTAAGTATTGGAGGTAATGATAATTATATGAAATTTAGTTTTTTAGTTCTATCCAAATAAGTAAAATTGTGTCCCTAAATTCATAATCAAGATTTTTCAATGTCCATACCAGCTCAGCCCCTCCTGCCATAGATTTCTGGATCTGCCAATGGTTTAACTGCATGGGTGTGGCCATCTATGTTTCTTACGTTGTTTAAGAAGATGCTACCAGAAGGAGAACAGTTAGCTAATTCATGTTATGAGCTAAAAAATATGATTACGAGGTTGGGCTTAGATTATGTGAAGATTCATGTTTGTCCAAATGGTTGCATGTTGTTTTGGAAGGATTCTACTGATAAAGACATTTGTGATACATGTGGAGCATCAAGATGGAAACTGATTACAATCCCAGATGATAATGACGAGCTTGCAAAAAACCCCAAGAGAATACCTATCAAAGTGCTCAGACACTTTCCACTTATACCCCGCCTAATGCGGTTATTCATGTAATCAAAAACCTCTTCCTTAATGAGGTGGCATGTAGAAGAATATGAAAAAGATGACAAGTTAAGACACCCGGTTGATTCACCTGCATGGAAAACATTTGATGTGATGCATCCAGAATTTGCTGCAGACACTAGAAACATTCGATTGGGACTTGCAACTGATAGATTTAATCCTTTTGGGACAATGAGTACTTCTTACAGTACATGGCCTATTGTGATTATTCCATATAATTTACCTGTTACATAATTGAAAACAAAAGTAGTATCTAAAGTCATTTCCATTTGTTGCAGGACATGAAGTTTAAATTTAATTGCATTCTTGGATACTATCTAAAGAGAGGAGAGCTATAGTTGTTTTTATTTAATCCAATTTGTTATTTGTACATGTCGATCCAAAGTAATGGTGTTTCATGTCCATTGTTGTAGACAATGTTGCCAAATAACAATCCTTTTTTGTTTTGACCTACTTTTAATTTTGTTATGGAGAATCTTAGTATTATGGATGATACACGCATTATGATTGGTTTGTGGTTTTTAGCTATGAGCAATGTTTTAGCTTCTTGTTTGTGGGTACAGATGAAAATTTTAGTTGAAAATGAGTTACGCTTATTTGATCCATTTCTTTCTATTTTGTAATTACTCAACTAGTAAATGGATTATTATGGTTTGGATATTCAAAATTTACAACTAATGTGGATGGGTGATGTGGACTGAAGAATTCTTTTTTAATGTAAATACTACTGCAGTAAAAGGGTAATTGTCCCTTTTGTATGGCAGCCACACATCGTATACCATGATTTTCTGTTTCCCAACCTATGCAGATTTGATTCTGTTTGATAATATCTTAGAATGCAATTGCTTATATAAGCAGGAATGCATATTGCGGGTACTTCATATTTGTGGGCTTCATATCCAACTTGGATCATGTCAGATCATGATATATTTCTTATGGCATATTAATTTTTCTTTCATTATAGGGATCAAGATTCTAGCAACCACACTACAATCTTCAAGCTCCACCCAACATTTTGATGAATCCTAGACTAGTTGTTGCAACATTTTAAATGAGACTATTCATATATTTATTGGTTCTTTTCAGGGCAATTTGTTATGCAGTAATAATTTTTTGAAATCTTTACTTTGTAGGCAAGGGTATTTTTTATATGTACATGGTTTTTGGAAATAATGTGATACATCCACCCATTGCCTGAAAGCATAGATCTGCCATGCATAAATATTTTTTGTATTTCCAAGACAATTTGTTCCAATTTTCTTATATATATGTGCCCTCACATAGATATAGGCGACATCGATGTTTATCTTGAGGTCTCACATCACTTGAGGTCTCAGATCTTACCTTCTGGGTAATACATTTGAGTTGTGCTTGTATGTGGATGAAACACAACTTTATATATGTAAAGGAAAACAAGTTGTTAGAATGAAACAAGTAATATCCTGACACTATTTGTCTCTGATTATTTCAGAAAACATCATCAGATAGAGCTCAAGTATTCAGACCCTCTGCCTTGCCTTAATGTAGGGAGGCCCAAACGACCCACTTATGTACCTATTGAGGTGTGTTACTTCTATGAGTGTTGTTCTGTTTTCTCACTGTGTTGTTTTTGAATGTTTTGTTTTTGGTACTAAGTATAATATAGCCTGGTGTTTTGTTCTGCCAGTTTAGTTAATAAATTATTTGTTTGTTTTTGGCCCCTAACTAACATAACTTGGAGTTTTTCCTTTTGCAGAGGCACACTAAGTCATTGTCAACATTTCAGAGGTCAGCTCTGGTTGAGAAGTCTAGGTAGAAGCCTTAAGAAAGAATGGGTGTTCTTAGTAATGTGGGTTCCTCCCTGTACCCTTAATAGTTAAAACAACATTTATATATTTATCTTTTTTCCTTTACCCCCTCCATCTAAAATAATACCCTTTCTGTAACATGTGGTTGTGATGCAGGCCCTAAAAGCCAATAACTATGGTAATGATCCTCTGCTAACTGCAGCTCTGTACTTGGAGATTAAAGGCCAATCTCGAGAGATAATAACCTAAGACACAAGAAGTGCAACATAGAACACGCCAGATAAGAAAAATGAACACAACGACATATAGATTTGAGCCCAACAAAAATAATGGGACGAAAAATATGCTAAGGAGTCAAAATTCAAAACTTACAGCAGCTATTGATGGCTTGTCCGACTGCCCAGGGCTCCCATGGGACACATCCATTCCTAATATAATAGTTGACACTTGGGAGATCTTTGGCATGGATGGAGGATGCTCATGGCTGTGGTGAACTTCTCTGCGCAATGTGACACCCGTAGGCATATTCATGATCTCATTCGCTGTGGAAACATGTAGGGTGTTGTAAGTAAAATCTTTTAATGTATTTCGTTTAAATTAGTTGAACAAAATACATAAAAATATTTTACTGACAATGCACTTCAGGTTTCCAAAACGAATGAGATCCCGAATAAGCCTGCAAGTGTCATAGCGTGCAGAGAAGTTCACTACAACTGAGCATCCTCCATCCATGCCAAAGATCTCCCAAGAGCCAACTATTATACTAGGAATGGATGTGTACCACGGGAGCCCTGGGTAGTCGGACAAGCCATCAACAGTTGCTGTAAGTTTTGAATTTTGACTCCTTAGCATATATATGGGTTTTTTGTCCCATTATTTTTGTTGGGTTCATTTTTCTTATCTGGGGTGTTCTATGTTGCTCTGCTTGTGTATTAGGTGTGGTTGTTCAAGGTGTGGAGTGTGGGTGTACAAATGCATAAAAACTATAGTTCATCAGTTATTGGAGTGTGGTTGTACAAGGTATGGTTGTACAAATGCAGAGGATTAAATGTCAAGAATTCCAACTGATTTGAGGTTGTATACCATGATTTGTTGTATAAGGTGTGGTTGTACCAGTTATTATGATACTATCTTGGAACATGACTTGGACAATATATCTCTGAATGTCAAGAATTCCAAGTCATTTGAGGTTCTATTTAAGCATTCTGTGTGATAAGTACCTATGCTTGTGATATTGTATTATGTTTCAACTAATTTTCAAGCTTGAAGTTACCTCATTATTTTTTCTAATAAGTCTGCATGTGTCATAGTGCATAGAGAAGTTCGCCACAACAGAGCATCCTCCATCCATGCCAAAGATCTCCCAAGTGCCAACTATTATACTAGGAATGGATGTGTCCCATGGGAGCCCTGGGCAGTCAGACAAGCCATCAACAACTGATGTAAGTTTTGAATTTTGACCCCTTAGCATATATATGGATTTTTTGTCCCATTATTTTTGTTGGGCTCAAATCTATATGTCATTGTGTTCATTTTTCTTATCTGGGGCGTTCTATGTTGATCTGCTTGTGTCTTAGGTTGTTAGCTATCGAGAATGGCCTTTAATCTCCAAGTACAGAGCTGTTTTGGTATATATATGCCTCATATTATTAGGTAGTCTATTTATCATAGTGTTAGTGATCTATCACCAGGTGCTTCCTATTTGTTGCAGCCCTACGAACCCTTGTATAGAAAACCTTGTAAGATGATAATCAATTTCCTAAATTTGCTTGTTGTAAGTAATGATCGTAAACCTCATGTACATGTGAAGTAGAAGGCCTTGCTTGATTTCTGTTGCAGGTTGTTCAAACAATTGCTCCTAATATTGAGGTTACCTCTTCTATAGAAGATTATGCGATTACTTTGTATGGGGCTGAATTCATTAACTTGAAGTCTTGAACTATGCCAAGAACCTTATTAGAGTAAAGAACTAAGAAATCAAGTGGGGTTGGTGGCTTTGGACTCATCAAATGCCTAAGAGATTTAGAATTATTTCTTAGACCAAACTGTACTGAATGCCTTACTACAACAGAGTACCTTCGTAAAAGGGGCATAATGATCACCTTTTACTACTTTTGCTGTAGGGCTAACAATGAATTCATTCGGCATCTATCCTTTGAATGTTTGTTAGCCTCTAAGATCTCGAAGGAAGTTGTTAGCATAGGAATTCTACCTTGTCAACTAAGAACCATTAGTAATATGATTACTCTGAATTACAAAAAGACACAACCTTCCTAAGTAACAAAAATTAACATGCCAACTATCCTCCTCCTGAGCAATCTTACATAACTAAGGAACCAGTCACCCCTGAATATGAAGATAAAAAATTCTTAAATCTATTATAGGCTCACATTCAAGTTTGTATCCCATCTGAATATAAATTTTTGATACTATTAGTCTTGTTAGCGATGAACACATTTCTCACACAATTGACACATGCCTCTCACATATTAGTCTTGTAACTGAAACTTTGTTTGTATGCAAAACACATAATCATGTTACACGATCAATTTCAGTATTGACGGACAATGGTAAACAACTGTATATACACACCAACACAAAGGGCAACCTAAAACTTGACAGTTGGGATGATATTCTCGATGGAAATAGGACACTTAGAGGCAATACCTGTCAATATATTGCTTGGAAAGATGACTCATGTTCTGGATATGGCACATTCCTTGTGTGGGTCTTACACTCTGGTTACTACAAAGTATTATCATACTAAACCAATCCCAGGAAGGTATGCAACCCATGTGGTTTGTTTAAGGTTCTTCTATCCTTCTCTTCAGAATCTCATAGAGCGTCTTATCTTGGTTTAAACTACTGATCTATTTGAATACGGTGGACTGATTTATTGTCTCTTCATCTTGTTCCCATGCTTGTGAGCTATCTTTTTGTAGATTTGATTGTCCATATATGGTGTATGAATATTTGACTTTTAGTATAAGGTTCCTTAGTGTTCCGACTGTCAATGAACAATTTTATACATATTTTTTCTGGGTAGCATTTGTCTTCTCGAATTTGAAAAAGAGTTTTGTTTAAATACAAGCTTATTAATTTGTTACCAATAATTTTGATATGATCTTGGCATTAGTTCCTTCATGAAATCTGTTAGGTGTGAAAACTATTGGGACTATCAAAGTTTGTCAGTATATATTTTATATGATTCTAAAATTGTTCTCTCAGTATTAAAGAGTTGCTTCTTTGGTTATAAATCATTTTTTTTGTAGGGAACCAAGTGAACACCCTTCCTTATACCTTGATTGTGTCAAGACTGTTGTGCATTGTAATGCACCACACAACAGACATAGAATGATTGATGCAGATATTTGGAACCTACAATGATAGAGATCAAGAGCTAGGAAGACCAAAATGGAGATCTGGAGCTCAACTGCACTACAGTGATAGTGATTTAAATATGGAGCCAACAACTGGAAGGTACAAAGCCTTCTTACTTGTTTTGTTTCTTCTCTATTTTACCATGATCATATTTCCCTCTTATTCTTAATCAATAAGGGACAATCATTGGTACTTTGGATTTTGTTTTGCCTTAATTGTTCAACTTGATAATGTTTTTTTATTATGGAAAAAGGACCAACTTATTATTCACAAAGATCTTCATCATACGTCTATCCATTTCACGCTATAATTCACACACTTTTCATGGCTGAGATGCTACCTTATGCATTGTTAGATACATGAAACTGGTAACTACAAGCACATAACCAATCAAAACCCTTGCAACAGGTGGAAGTAAATGATAAAAAATAAAGCTGAATTCAACTTGTGTTTTGCTGGCATGATAGAAATAAAAGATAAGTCACTTGTTAACTATTTCCAGATTTGATGCCAATGACGTGCAGGAAATATTTTCTTAGGCTACTTTCAAGCCTTTCAATTGCTGCACCCACCCTTCTTCCTGCATCACTTTCACCAGAATCAAACGCCAACAGAACTACACTCCGCTCAGCTACCTTCTCTACAAGTTTCAGATGGGCCCAACCAAGTGGAAAGCAAAACACAACTCCAAGTGCAGAACCAAGGAGCATATTCCGCACTCGCCATCTCAAAGAACCAGGCAATATGAGACCAGATACAGTAGCTATTGCTGAGCCAGCTCCAGCAATGTTGAAGACATCATGTATGCCACGTTGTTCAACAAGAAGATTTTGCAAACCATAAAATGCAGCAGTAAACATTAATGGTGTTGTATTCAATATAAGGGGCAAGGTAAAATGTCCTCCCCATGTAATTCAATAAAAGGGGCAGGGTAAAATGTTGTATGAAAGTTTATCATTGATGTTGTATTCAATATTCAGGGCAAGGTAAAATGTCTTCCCCATGTAATTCTCAATTGTTTATAAATAAAAAATATTCACACTTTCAAACAAGTGAGTTTGTCTACAATTGACATTCATTTAGAAATCATGACAATAAATTGAAAACTGCATGACTAAAAGCCATAAAAATGTAGTAATACAAAACTAGTAGTCATTAGTTGCTTTTTAATATGCCATTAAACTCAATAAGAACATTTTCATACACCAAAATAATACAAAATAGTGACATTTGTATAAAAGACAATTGATGGATAGTGGCTTTTTTATAAATGCCAAATGATGTTTTAGTGGCCTTTATTTGGCATTTATTGGATGCCACTAAAGACAAACATTTAGTGGCATTTACAACTTACGCCACTATCTTTCTAGTGGCATTGGTACTAGAGGAATTTTTTTAAGTGTCAAAAAATGCCACTAAACATGTTTAGTGGCATTTATTTTTTTCAGTGGCATTTCTAAAAGGCCACTAATGTGAATGTTTGCTGTAGTGTTCCCTAGTTGCACATGACCATAGGGTCGAGAGGTAACATCTATCATTGTCTAAGGACCATTGGTTAGGAGATTGATCACCTTCATGAACTCATGGGACCCAAAGGGCATATGAGGAGGGCACTCTCTGGTTGCATAAGGGAAGAGGGATGACCCCAAAAGCACCGACACCCTACAGAACTAGAGGAGATGACTAAGGATTGTGTGACAACCCAAGTGGGTTTGAGACCAATTTTCCATGGAAGTAAACTTGATATTGAGATGTTCATGATGTGGAAACATGTGATGCACGTTGCTACCTAGATGGGAAGGTGTACTGAAAATGTGGGATGCACCATCTCTACTCTTGGAACAAGAAGAACTTTGTGTTTGGACGGCCGCCAAATGCTTATTTTCTCTCGTTATGGGGGTGAGAGATAGGGCAGTACGCATGCCATACACTAAGGATAAAGATGACGTGAGTTGAAAACGTTACTATGATGTATGAGGATAAAGATAATAGCATACCCTTGCAGAGTGTACGATGTGTGGACAGTTTACAAACACCAAGAGAACTAAGGTAGTCATCTTATAAGAATGTTCTTATCATGAGCTGTATGGAAATTTATGAGTTATACAAGGTTGAGTTTGATAACCAAGTGGATGATCTCTGAGTTTTCTTGATGAAGATAGACTTATAGTCTGAGATGAGATAATAAGTGGAATATCTGGAGGTGTATGTCTTCATTGTTTCCTAAAACATAAAGATGAAAGGTGGTAATGGATGCTCTTGTTGAAACACAACTGCCTAGTTTAGCTAGTAGAAAGGATGGAAGAGGTGGTTAGGTGAACCCTAATTTTGTGAGATATGTTTGGCTAACACTCAGATGTAACGAGATCCATTGATGAAATTAATGTTTGCTTGGTTAGCCAGCCTAGGGCTTGTTGTGATAGAAGGATGGTTGTAGAACCTCAGATGCACTTCTCTGGAAAAGAAGGTGATGAAACCCACAACTATAGTGTTTTAGGGTTTCTGAGGAACCAACCTTGAGGAATCATGGCATATAGAGATCATGATTTTAAGTTCACCATACACCGTGGTGCTACTAAGATAGTGAGTAGAAGTAGTACTTTGGATGCCTAAGATGAAAAGTGTATGGAATTGCATGTGGCTTGTCGCCATGCATGCCAGGAAGTGAAGGACGAACACCAGTAATCCAATGCATTGATACAGAGGATAAAGAGTCCCCGAGAGGGAATGGGAGTTGATCACTATGGACATTGTAGTGAGTCTCCCACTGGACCGAGGAAGGTCAAGATGCGATATGGGTTATAGTAGATTGCCTTACCTAGATGACATGATCTAAGAGAAAGAGAGTACTATCAGGGGACAAATATGGCTGAACTACATGTAAGAGAGATGGTTCAACTACACTATGCTACGAGTTCAAAGGTTCTTGAGTATGACCTAAAGATTCACTTCCGTGAGGTGGAAGTAGATACATGAAGAACTCGATGCTAGTACAGCTTATCACCCTAACTGATGGTTAGTATGATCCAGACAAGAGGGTCTGATGAGAGCGTGTGTGCTCATTCAGGGTGATACATGGAGACAGTTCTTGTCCTATGAGAGATGTGATGATAGCCACCATAGCCAATATCAGGATGTAAGAAGATCTATAAGGGAGGTTGTGTCAATCACTGTTTCATGAATATAATGTCGGTGGAAAGACCTTGTGAAGGTCAGAGAGACCATAGTGAGTACATATGAGGTCGCTTTGATCATGTGATGGTTGAGAAAGCCCAGGGGGCGACATGAGTCGTGAGCTGATGCGAAGCAGACTGACATGCAATACACTGTGGGAGAATATGTGATATGAAAATCTGACCCCTCTGAGCTATAACTAAGAAAGCATTATCAGAACATGGGAATAGATCTGATACCAATACGGACTACCCATTTCCATTGTTGTGCTTTCTCAAATTTCATACCTATACACAGGTTCAAGTTTCGATCGATATTTGCGGAGTTGATTATCCCTCTCGAAAACGAAGAATTGAAGTGGTCCATAATTTACTGAGTACTCGGTATAACTCACGCATTCGTGTACAAACAAGTGCAGACGAAGTCACACGAATATCTCCGGTAGTGAGTCTATTTCATGTGTCCATTTGGGATGGATTGGTGGAGATGGTTATGTTTAGCCTTTCCCCTCAGGTTAGCGTGATGTATGATGTGTTCCATGAGTCCGATCTAGAGTACTATGTGAGGTACCCAAGCCATGTGCTGATCCATGTACCTATTTATCTTTGAGAGAAGTTGAAATGTCCTGAGTCACCTATGAGGGTATGAGACACCAAGGTGAGAGAGAGCTCAGATGTAAGAATATAAGACGATGAAGGTTCTTGGGAAGCACCATGGAGAGGGTAAAGCCACATGGGAGACATGATGGAAATGAGGAAGTCTTATCCTTCTTGTTTGTATGTTTGATGGAATTTTGAGGGCAAAATTCCTATAAGAGGGGAAGGATGTTACAACCTCAATTTTCCATGTGATTTCATTATTGAAATGTAATAATTTTATGAATATGGACTTGAATTGAAAAGGTTGTAAGCTTTGCCTTAAAGAATGGATTTCTTTGCAAATCTCCCATTTGATATGAACTTCATAATATCTACTATTTTGATAATCCAATAATGGATATAAAAGAGAAGAAGAGAAGAAAAGTCCAAATAATGGGGAAAGATACAAGATAATGAATATTAAGTAAAGTATTTATGAAAAATATATGGAAATCTCTAGAGAGTGGCATTGATGGCCATAATTGATTAAATTTCATTTAATTTGTCCTTGTTTGTTTGTTAATGGGATTTGTTGGCCATTAAGCCCAATTGAAAAGAAAAGAGAAATAAAAAGAATATGATTTATCTAATAAAAGGAAATATATAAGAAAAGGATAAAAATAAGAGGAAAAGGCAAAGGGATATTTCCCAATATGGGATTTCATGCCTTTAGGGTTCCTTGAGGTCCAAGGGATTGAAGATGTTAAGATAATGGCAAAGGAAAAAGAAATATCAATTAAAATTAGTTTAATTAATGGATAACTTGGATGTGAAGGAGACACCCTTATCCGTTGGAATTTGGGTTTCAAATTTAATACTCGATTAGATAATGCCAAGATGGAGTTTCCTCTAAATTGTGAAAGAAGAATAGTAATCAAGGAAAGAGAAATGAATTTCCCAAGTTTCCTTGTTGAAATCCCCTTTTATTCATTTTTTTAAGAGATTAGGTTTTGGGGAGCGATATCAGCCATTGGATGACCCGCGTGGTCCAAGGGTAGCCGATCATTGTCTACCCCGAATAACAGGAGGATTGGGAGAAGAATTGGGAATTTGATTTCCCAGAGTTTGAGACGATAATTCGAAGATCTAGCTAGTCCATCGACTTCGGGAGAATGTTCCAAAGCATATAGACCCTAAGTTTACATGTTATCGTCGATGAGGAGAGAAGTTCCCAATTAGCCAGACTTCCAGACCTGACCCTATATATAGGGGGGTATTCGAGGGCACTAGCAGACCTAAGACTTACCCCAAACACTATAGAGAGCAACGACAAGGAGAATGACAAGCTCAATTTCAGGTTTGATCCTAACATGCCCCCTCTGCAACCTGCCGACCTCGTCGGAGCTCTGACGACACATTCAAGGGGAGGGCCAAATTTGATCGAGCAATTGAGCATCTTATTGAGTTCGGGTGGAAGCAGTGGAGCTTTCGAGCACCTTCATTTCTTTTCTGGTGGCCTGGACCTCAGAGTCAACCACGGAGTTGACCGCGACCCTATGCGTGAGCGGAGGAAGATGACGACCGACGATCATCCGATCGTAGGCATGCACAATGGGAATCGTCAGATCCGAGGAGTGGATCACCGGTCCACTGATTAGACGACTATTGATTTTCCAGTAAATCCCCTCTCTGCTCAATTAATATTGAAAAAAGCTTTTTCTTATAAAAATCGTAGAAATTACTAGAAAACTCAGATGAATAAACTTTATACATGAAAGTTGATCAAAAAAATACAAGGAATAAGATAAAAAATTTTGAAAGCTAATTATGTATTTTTTGTAAAAGTATATTATTTTGATGGAAAATGTATTAAAATTAGGTTATAAACCCTAATTGATGGTAATGGATGTTTTTATGAGGAATAATGGGTTTATTCAAGTATTATTAACCTATTATATGATAATGTTGAGTCTTAACCTGATTTAGAAGGATAATTGCATGATTTAGGGTTTTAAACCTAATATGGTGGATAATACATGAAGAAACCCTAAATTATGGTAGAAGAAGAGAAAATTGTACTTATTCTGAAAATATGAAAATATTTGGTTAAAAGGTGATCTTAGGATCTTTTATGAGAGATGGATGAGAAAATTAGGGTTTATGATTAATTTTGTATAATTAGGATTTAAAGGTGTTAAAAGTGAGACAAAACCCTAATTGCATATGAAATCCTAAAAAAGAGGTAAAAAATCCTAAAAGGAATAGAAACCCTAAGAAGCAAGATGATTTGGATATATGTCATAAAAATTTTAATAGAAGATGTCTGGAATAGAAACCCTATCTATTATGACAAGAAGGGGAAGGGAAGATGTCTGGTAAAAACTTTAATATAAGACGTCCATGTCATAAAAATATATATTGAATTTGTATGCCATTTGTGGGCTATCAAGTATCTTGTCCCAATTTTATATTCCCAACTAGTTTACATCTAAGTATCCGATTTCCCTTTTATTGCAATATTATCATATGAAACACTCCAAGTTTTCCTCCATTTGTGTATGCTTTTCCTTAAGTTTTCTAATAATGAGGATCCCCTCCATCATTTCAAAGAAGAAGAGATAATACTTGACTTTGAGCAACTGGTTTCAATCCTTACAGATCTACTAAACTTACAACATGGGCATGGAAATTAGAGGATACCATTCATTTAGACTTGATATTTGTAATATAGTCATGCAATTCTAGTTGCATTTATCCATCTTCAAATGTAATTTTGGAAACAAAATGAATCAATACATGATTTTTTTTGATATATATAATATCGTTTCTTTTCTCTTTGAACACCTGATGAATTGAGAAAATATGACAAGCACATTTCTAGGACTTTCTAATTACTTCATAAATTAATGGATATATAATTAATATCGTACATTCCATAACCAAATGAGACTCCCAAAATAGAAAAAAAATCTTTAACAAGTATTATAGTCTCATCCAATCATTTTAAGTAAACGTGCCACCTATATTTAAGGCATTATGCAAGGTGTTCTAACATTCAAAGGATATAAGTTATTCTCTAATTATCTTGCATCAATATTATGCTTTCTTACCCTATTAGACAAATAAAAATTATAATCAAAGGAGAAGGAAAATGAACCCCTCACCATTTTTACAAATAAGTACCACATGCATATGTAAAATGACGTATAAAGTGAATGATAATCTACTAAGAGACCATGTTATGGCTCACATAGTTTATCATGCATCCCAGGTTTCCTAATGTATGGTGCATTTTTTCCCAACAATATGCATTAAAAATAAAGGAGTACATGATAAAAGTTGATAAAACAGAAAAAATTTCATGATTTTGGATTATTATGTCTCCATATAATAGCCATGATTGAACAACCACCAAAATAACTGCTTTGTTGTATGCGATGTTTGACATGTAGAATGGAAGGGAAAGAAAAGGAAGTGGGGGGAAGAGAGGGAAGGGGAGGTATTATTATTTTTAGTGTATCTATTATCACAAGAAGGGGAAGGGAAGATGTCTGCTAAAAAACTTTAATATAAGACGTCCATGTCATAAAAATATATATTGAATTTCTATTTCATTTGTGGGCTATCAAGCATCTTGACAAAATTTTATATTCCCAACTAGTTTACATCCAAGTATCCAATTTCCCTTTTATTGCAATATTATCTTATGAAACACTCCAAGTTTTCCTCCATTTGTGTATGCTTTCCCTTAAGTTTTTCTGATAATGAGGAACCCCTCCATCATTTAAAAGAAGAAGAGATAATACTTGACTTTGAGAAACTGGTTACAATCCTTACGGATCTAGCAAGCTTACGACATGGGCATGGAAATTAGAGGATACCATTCATTTAAACTTGATATTTGTAAGATAGTCATGTAATTTTAGTTGCATTTAACCATCTTCAAATGTACTTTTGGAAACAAAATGAATCAATACATGATTTTTTTGGGAAATATATGATATCGTTTCTTTTCTCTTTGAACACCCTATGAATTGTGAAAATATGACTAGCAGATATATAGGACTTTTCAACAACTTCATAAATGAATGGATATATAACTACCATCAGACACTCCATAATCAAGTGAGACTCTCAAAATAGAAAAAAATATTTAAAGTGTATTATAGTTTCATCCAATCATTTTAAGGAAATGTGCCACCAATATTCAGGGCATGATGCAAGGAGTTCTAACATTCAAAGGATATAAGTTATTCTATAATTATCTTGCATCAATATTATGCTTTCTTACCCTATAGACAAATAAAAATTATAATAAACGGAGAAGGAAAATGAACCCCTCACCATTTTTACAAATAAGGAACACATGCGTAGGTAAAATGACATACAAAGTGAATGATAATCTAGTAAGCGACCATGTTATGGCTCTCATAGTTTGTCATGCATCCCAGGTTGCCTAATATATGGTGCATTTTTCCCTACAATATGCATTAAAAAGAAAGAGTACATGATAAAAGACGAGAAAGCAGAAAAAACTTCACGGTTTTGGATTATTATGCCTCCATATAGTAGCCATGATTGAACAACCACCAAAATAACTACTAAGTTGTATGTGATGTCTGACATGTAGAATGGAAGGGAAAGAAAACGAAGTGGGGGGAAGAGAGGCAAGGGGAGGTGTTATGATTTTTAGTGTATCTATTATCACAAGAAGGTTAAGGGAAGATGTCGGGTAAAAAAATTTAATATAAGACGTCCATGTCATAAAAATATATATTGAATTTCTATGTCATTTTTGGGCTATCAAGCATCTTGACCAAATTTTATATTCCCAACGAGTTTACATCCAAGTATCCAATTTCCATTTTATTACAATATTCTCTTATGAAACACTCCAAGTTTTCCTCCATTTTTATATGCTTTTCCTTAAGGTTTTCTGATATCGACGAACCCCTCCATCATTTCAAATAAGAAGAGATAATACTTGACATTGAGGAACTAGTTGCAATCCTTGCATATCTAGCAAGCTTACGACATGGGCATGGAAATTAGATGATGAAATTCATTTAGACTTGATATTTTTAAGATAGTCATGCAATTTTAGTTACATTTATCCATCTTCAAAAGTATTTTTTTAAACAAAATGAATCAATACATGAACAAAATTTTTGGAAATATATGATATCATTTCTTTTCTCTTTGAACACCCTATGTATTGAAAAAATATGACAAGTAGATATCTAGGACTTTTCAACAACTTCATAAGTGAATGGATATATAACTAATATCATACACTCCATAATCAAGTGAGACTCTCAAAATAGAAAAAATCTTGAACATGTATTATAGTTTCATCCAATCATTTTAAGGAAATGTTTCACCTATATTCAGGGCATGATGCAAGGAAAACTAACATTCAAAGGATATATGTTATTCTCTAATTATCTTGCATCGATATTATGCTTTCCTACCCGATTATCAAATAAAAATTATAATAAAAGGAGAAGGAAAATGAACCCCTCACCATTTTTAAAAATAAGGACCACATGCATAGGTAAAATGATGTATAAAGTGAATGATATGCTAGTAAGCGACCATGTTATGGCTCACATAGTTTGTCATGCATCCCAGGTTGCCTAATGTATGGTGCATTTTTTCCCTACAATATGCATTAAAAGTAAAGAGTACATGATAAAAGATGAGAAAGTAGAAAAAGCTTCACGATTTTGAATTATTATGCATCCTTATAGTAGCCATGATTGAACAACCACCAAAATAAATACTTAGTTATATGCGATGTCTGACATGTAGAATGGAAGGGAAAGAAAAGGAAGTGGGGGAAAGAGAAGGAACGGGAGGTATTATCATTTTTAGGGTATCTATTATCATAAGTAGGTTAAGGAAAGATGTCTGGTAAAAACTTTAATATAAGACGTCCATGCGATAAAAATAAATATTGAATTTCTATGTCATTTGTGGGCTATCAACCATCTTGACCAAATTTTATATTCCCAACTAGCTTACATCCAAGTAACCAATTTCCCTATTATTTCAATATTCTCTTATGAAACACTCCAAGTTTTCCTCCATTTGTGTATGCTTTTCCTTAAGTTTTTCTGATAACGAGGAACCCCTCCATCATTTCAAAGAAGAAGTGATAATACTTGACTTTGAGAAACTGGTTACAATCCTTACACATCTACCATGCTTACGACATGGGCATCGAAATTAGTGGATACCATTCATTTATACTTGATATTTGTAATATAGTCATGCATTTCTAGTTGCATTTATCCATATTCAAATGTAATTTTGGAAACAAAATGAATCAATTCATGAACAAAATTTTAGAAATATATGATATCATTTTTTTCTCTCTTTGAACACCCTATGTATTGGGAAAATATCACAAGAAGATATCTAGGACTTTTCAACAACTTCATAAATGAATGGATATATAACTATCATCATACACTCCATAATCAAATGAGACTCTCAAAATAGAAAAAAAATCTTTAATCTGTATTATAGTTTAATCCAATCATTTTATGGAAATGTGCCACCTATATTCAAGCATTATGCAAGGAGTTCTAACATTTGAAGGATATAAGTTATTCTCTAATTATCTTGCATCAATATTATGCTTTCTTATCTTATTAGACAAATAAAAATTATAATAAAAGGAGAAGGAAAATGAACCCCTCACCATTTTTACAAATAAGGACCACATGCATAGGTAAAATGAAGTACAAAGTGAATGATAATACAGTAAGTGACCATGTTATGGCTCACATAGTTTGTCATGCATCCCATGTTGCCTAATTTATGGTGCATTTTTTCCCTACAATATGCATTAAAAATAAAGAGTACATGATATAAGATGAGAAAGCAGAAAAAGCTTCACAGTTTTGGATTATTATGCGTCCATATAGTAGCCATGATTGAATAGCCACCAAACTAACTACTTAGTTGTATGCAATGTCTGACATGTAGAATGGAAGGGAAAGAAAAGGAAGTGGGGGAAAGATAGGGAAGGGGAGGTATTATCATTTTTAGTGTATCTATTATCACAAGAAGGTTAAGGGAAGATGTTGGGTAAAAAACTTTAATATAAGACGTCCATGTCATAAAAATATATATTGAATTTCTATGTCATTTGTGGGATATCAAGCACCTTTACCAAATTTTATATTCCCAATTAGTTTACATCCAAGTATCCAATTTCCCTTTTATTGCAATATTCTCTTATGAAACATTCCAAGTTTTCCTCCATTTGTGTATGCTTTTCCTTAAGGTTTTCCGATAATGAGGAACCCCTCCTAGATAGGTCCACAATTCGACCTAATCCACCATATTAAACCTTAGAACCATCCACACATTTGAGGATACCATGACACACTCAATAATGTGGGGCCTTGTTGCACCCTAAGGGTTGGCAACCAGAGTCGAATCCAGGTCCTTCATTGGGAATTTCTAAGTCACAACATTGGGCTACCCCTCACCCCCTTCTTTCTTAATGTTTCTACATTACAATCGAAATTCTTATTTATAGTGTTTCTACATTACAATCAAAATCATCTCCATTACCCAATTCCCTTCAATTTTTTATACAAAACTTTCTTTCTAGGTTTTATGTTTTACCAAATTTATTTCACGATCACATTTATAGTGTTTGTTTTCCTCCAACATTTTTTATGTTTATTAAGTTTTTCTTCAAACATTGCATGTTTCCTTGCAAGCCTCCTAATACGTTTCCCGCAAAGACTTTCCCTGGATCCCACTCTAATATAGAAATAGTAGGAGATACACACATGCATTTTTCCATTGGTTCCCATCCTTCCCCTCTCTTCCCAAGTAATATCTAATAAAAACCACACCCTCCTTATGAAACTCAAATCGGACTAGCGTATAAAACTATAAGTTGGGACTTCCTTATGCAATGCCTGAAGAGATCTACCTTTCCTTCTAGATGGATTTCATGGATTAGATGATGGATTAGCACTTGAAATTTTGTGTTATTGTTCAATCGTTGCCCATTTGTCTACTTCAAGAGAACAAATGGTCCAAGACAAGAAGAGCCTATCTCTCCCAACCTCCTCAACATCATCCCTTATGATTTGTCTAACATGTTACATTTTTATAACAACATGTTAGAATGCATAGAAGGTTTTCTACGGCAAACATATAATACAATTTGATGATCGTACTAACATCTTTATATAACCTTAATATGATAAATATCTAATGTTATTCATATCCTAAATTTTTTCTTGCAAGTGTTTCCATGTAAAATCAATTTTAGCAATTCCTAAATCCATACAACGTACATTACTCTTCAAATGTGAAAAAATACTACAATATTCTTATTTTCAAGGAAGAATATGTCTTTATAAAATATATTTGTTGTAATTTAAATTTTTGAATGTATCTACACATATATTAGAATGAAAATAATGGATTATTAAGAACATATTAGAAAGTGAGATATTTTTATGTCTTGTTTATTAAGTGTGGATTTAGAATGCAAATTATCCATATAAAAAGTGATTTCATGTGTTTTGTTGTTTTCAGTAATCCATTAATAGTTTTTGGCTAAAGAAAGAGTCAAAAACTCAATAATAGAGGAATTTGTAAAAGTAATGGATAATTGGTAACTAAAATAGGGAAATTGTTTGAAAATTTCTAGAAAGATATGTTGAAGACAACTATTAGTCATATTTTGGTTCAAGATTGCACCCAAAGAAAGAATACACCAAATTAGGATTGTTAGCCGAACTTGGGTAAGAAAAGGAGTTATTAGATGCCAAAAAATATTTCAAATAATGGAGATACTTCGAGGAAAAGAAAAAGGTGTCTAATTATTGTATTTTGGCACCAACCTTGCCCAAACTTAGGTTAAGTTATTAAAAGGTTTCCTTTAAAATTTGGAATCATTTGGATAAAGGAGGAGAGATATATGAATTTACTAAGATTCCCTAAAGTGAGAGGAATAATTGATAAAAGTATTTAAATGTCACTTTTAATCAGAATAGGAAACTAGGGCCCAAACCTCTAGTAATGTCGGTTAGCTTCTTAAACCTTGAATCCCAGATCAATGATTTAGGGTTTGTCTCTAACCTTTAGCCAGAATAGGAAACTGGATACAACGCTTCCTTTCTCTCCTTCCACACCTCTATCTCTCCCCAATCCATGTGAAAGCCTAGAAACTTGCCCTATGAGTTCAGAAGACGATTCCTATTTGGTAATCCCAATTTTTACCCACTTTAGAAAGCTATACAATTTTTCCTTAAATTGCAACATGTTATAACATGGATTTTTCTATGTATTCATGGTTATAACTGAATGCAAATAATGAAATGTTAAGGACATGTTAGAAGGTTAGGTATTTTATATGTCTTGGTTGAAAGTTTTGGTTTGAGAATGAAAATTCTCCACATGGAATGGACTTTGTGTGTTTCATAGTTTTCAATAGTCCACTGATAAACATTGGATTAAGAACGAATGGAAAATCCAATAATAAAGGGATTACTAAAAGTAATGGACAATTGGTATTTAATCAGGAATTGAGTGGAAATTTCTAGAATAGAATAGGTTGAAGGCAACTACTAAGTTTTATTCCATCCAATATTATAATCAATGAGAAAATACATTAAAACAAGAAATCTTGCCAAGATTGGATGGGAAAAGAAGTTAATAGATGCCTTATAATAATCAAATAAAGGGAATACTTAAAGACAATGAAAAGTATAATTTACTATCATGTCTTGGACCCAAATCTTGCCCACACCAAGATTTAATTAATAAAAACCTTCCTTTAGAATTTGGAGTCGATTGGATAAAGGAGGAGGAAGTTATGAACTACTTGGGGTTTTTCCTATAGTGAAATAGATTTTGGGAAATACATTAAATGTCACGATTTAATCAGAATAGAAAAATGAAGACCCGACCCCTTTAGTAATTGCATGACCTATTAACCATTGGATCAAGGAGCTGACAATTCACAGGTCGTCATGAACATCCAGTTAGAATAGGATACCAGGAACATGTGGTCCTTTTTTATTTCCCAATTTTCTCTCACCCCTATCAATGTGAATGCTCACAAACCATTTCATTGCAATTAGGAGGTGATTCTGAATTGATTGATTCCAAGTTTCGCCCCCAATGGGAAACAATTAAAACTTTTCCCAATTCACTAGAGGGTCGGCACTGACCATCCATAGCCATGGGATATATAAAGGGGTGGAGACCTCCTGCAAGGTATGTTAATCCTTTACAAGATCCAATGTGAATAGGGGAATGACTCCCATCCGTCCATTTCTATCCTTATCCCTACTCTATCCATTGACTTCTCCTTCGCACTTTGCTAAGAGGTCTCCACTTTGATCTCTCTTCTACGACCACCTCTGGAAAATTGGAGACCCTAGCCAAGTTCGGCAAGGCGAGGTAGAGAGGTCTGTACAAGCACATGTCACCTAGAGGTCCCAACACATGAAGTCAACTGGTGAGTTCTCACCCAACAAGATATTCACGAGACTTAGGGAGGAAAACAACCAAAGAGGAAAGGTCATCTTTGCCTCATGTCCTTTGCTGTAAGGTAAAGGGCATTCTCAACTTTCCACCTCTTTCTCGCATTACCTCACCCTAGACACCCGGACACGGGCCGTCAACATGGAGCAAGCCAATTGAATCGATTGTGGCCCTGCTCCAACATACCCTGCACCAGTTAGCCACCTATTTGGCAAGATGTCATTGGTCTGGAGGATTTTATTTTGTAAAAATTCTAATTATTAGATGGTAGGTCCAAATAGGGCATATAAATATATTATTTTGATCAAAAAAATATGAAGAGTCTAATGAAATTGGTTCCATGACCTAGTTCTATATCAAATTCCAAGTGCATAGAGGTGATAACTTTAATGTGGTTTTATATATGAAAACCCTAATTTAATAAAATTAGTGAAATTGATGATCATAACTTAACTAATTGGACTTAATGAGTAAAGTCTAATCCTTTTGGATAAAAAGGACGCCTTGGATCTAATTTAAGTTAAAAAATTCATATGTTATCAAAATTAGGGTTTCCTGAATCAAAAGGCATTAAAAGATGATTAGTACGGTTTGGAAGCCTAACCCTGATGAACCCTAATTTGACCCAAAACCCTAACTTGGAGTCCAAGTTGGTCTTAATGGATATTTTGTAAACACAATAGCAATACTTGGGTGTTATGAATTAACTATAGGGTGATTTCTTTTTTGGTTGCATCTTCTCCTGATTTCTTGGACATTAAGTCATCTTTCAGAAAGGTTTGTGGTTAGGCCTATGAATACTTGCCTTATTAACTTCTGTATTTTCAGAAGTTTCTCGAATGGATTGCAATAAAATTTCTTGATTGTTTATTTACTTCTTGCAATATATAAAGTCTCGATCAATATCGTCTTATATAAATGTAACCCGATCCATCCCTGAATAAATATATGTGGTGAGTTAAAGATAATGTGGTGCAAGAAGCCATTATGGGAATGATCACCACATGCCAAGCCCGGAAAGGAAGGCCTTTGTATAAAACCAAGCCAGGGGAGTGAAGGTTGTGTAAGTCCATCACATAGACCAAACCCTAAAGAGAGGGTTCCCCATAAAGAGGCTCGCCTATATAGAGGGCACACCACAATGAATGAACAGATAAGGGTCGAGAGGTCAAAACAAGAAATTGCATGTTCAATGTTGTAATGATAATTGTTTCTATGGCTGATTATGTTGTTACACCTACATGCATATATTTTGTTTCCCCCACATACTTAGTATATCTCGATATACTGACCACATTTTTTTCCACTCATTTTATGTTAATTTGCACTTAATATGAAAGATTGTCATCCAAGGAAGAAGGCACAAAAAGAAAAGATACTTAAAGTTATTCTGGAGGATTAGATAGATAGATTTTATCATGTTGCAAACAATAGTTTTCTATTCCATGCAACTCCCTTGAGGATATTGTAACTCTATATTTCTATCCAACTCTTTTCCATTCAATGAAATTTTAAATTATTGTTGGTTATTTTCTAAACCTTGATCCTAGAATTATGATAATGGCCCTTTCCCTCTTGGTCCACCTTAATTGAGAATAATAGGGGGTAGGGGTCATTACATTTGGTATTGAATCCCAAGTTTACCATTTAACCTTTAACAACTGTTAAATTTTACATAATTTTGTAGAGCGTAAGGGAATTAATAGGGCATTTTCTAAAGGAGATGGTATCTATAAGGGACCACGACTGCGAGGGCTGGCAAAACTTTCCTTCATACCTCTAGTTGGCTTATGAGGACTCCTGGGACACCGTGCATCATGCCTGGACAAAGTTACTTCTAGGTTTTCTTCTCATTTTAAGATTCGTCCCTTCTCTACCCCCTGCTTCCCTCACAAAACCCTAGGGAATCGATAACTATTGGTAAGTATGCCCATAGAGTAAATCATATGATGATTGACATGGCAAAAACCATAGAGGACTTTATTAATACTAATAAAGGCAAGCTTCCAATTCATTTTGTTTCACTCAGTTATGTGATAATGAGGAAACATTATGAATCTCTAAAGAATGACAATACTCAATGACATATGGCTTCAAGTATGTGAATTGGAAGGATGAGATCATACAAATGCTAAGAGTGTGTACATTCTTATTATGTCCCTACTTTGTTGTTGCTGTGGAAGGTAGATAGACACCAATTAACACATAAGACTAGAGTGTGGGTTGGTTGATAACAAAATCTCATTAGTCATGATATGTCAATATCAAACCAAGAACACATATACATTTAGGGAACAATGTATCAGACAGACCCACCTTGAGAGTGACACATGGAAACCATCTTTGGTGATCATAGTCATCTCTCATAGTGAAGGTGGTGATTGTGATTCTTAGACCTAAATGACTGCACTCATCACACGTCATTGGGTACACTTTGACACCATCAATCATAATCCTGAAACATGGGTTGTTATAAAGGTGATGATTGGGTGACTTTGATACATGGGGATAGAATGTGAGTGATAGATATGAGATTTGTCCCTCCTAATGAAGTATTATATCCTCTTCACTTGATAAGAGAGACTAAGAAACACATGTGCATGCACATGAGAATCAATATATGATATTGAGGTCACATTATCTTAGACAATCTACTCTTGGTTTAAGAAATATGAGATGAACATTGAGAGGATGATGAGTCCATGCATTGAGTTCACTCTGGATATCAGAGATAGAGGAATTATACAATCACTGCAACACCTTAGATAGATTGAAACTAGGCATCGCTCCTTGCTTGTGATTTCATAAGCTAGTTATGGCATTCATTTCCAATGTGATATGAGACCTATAGGGTTACACACAAAGGAACTCATCTAGAAGAGGAGTTTATGTTGAATGATGATTGGATTGATTACTAAAGCATTTAGGTATTCAATTCACGTAACAAATCGATAGATTGGCTGCACGAACTACTAAATGACCACATCAAGTGTTGAGATGGACGTCTAAGTAGCCAGATGAGCATCTCAAGTGTTGAGACGGCTGTTTAGGTTTTCAGGCAGATCAAAGATCGAATTGGCTAAGTTCTGCCCAAATTGAGGCATGAACCGACTGATTCATTCTGATGAGCCGTTCGACTTAGCTCTGGTTCACCAGATGACCATCTAGGTGAATGAGACGGGCATCTCACATGGGTGAGATGGCTCGATTAGGCTGAATAAAGGTTCTGGATGTTTCCCAAACATGTTTTGAATGCACAATACTTGTGGTGCAGGGAATTAATATGTAATATTAATTGGAATAGATATTGCCAAATTTATGTATGATTGGGAAACTACCAAATAGCCGTCTGGTAGTGCGAGACGACCATCTTGTGTGACTAGATGATTGTCTGGGTCTCCAGATGACTGTAGTGTGGCTCACGGGTTGCAAAAATTCAAGATCTTCCAGTCCCTTCCACTCCTACACAATCGCGTACCAACTGGGAACCCTGGCCCAAACCCTGCATATAAATAGAGGGGTACTGGGGACTTCTCATAGCACAACAACATCAACTAAGAATCAGTTGCTTTGACAATTATTGTCCTCTCTGGTTGTGGGAACTTAGAGAGCCCAAGCGAGTCTTACCTGACAAGAGAGGGATAGTGATGGGAGAGAACAACTAAGAATCATTGTTGTGAGAGAGCACGTTGGTAACTAGTACGCCAATGAGAGGGACAACTCCTTCTTGTCTGTTCTAGTTGAACAGAAGGAGTTCTAGTTGATTCATGTGGACTACTCTAAAGGTAGGATTCCTTTGGCTGTTGCTAGGACAGCAAAGTCAGCATGTAGTCTGTGACGAGACCACATGAGTCACTGTAGAAGCTATTCGTGTTCATTGTTCATGGTGAAAACCAAGAGCTGCATAGTCACCCTCTAAGGACAACTAGTTCATAGTTGCATTGAAGTGAGTTTAGTCACCAGACTTGCTCCAGGACTAGGTATAACTCACTAAAACCATCTTTCCTATTTCATAGTAGTTGACGCGATCTTGCTGGTATGAGAATACAAATAGATAAATTTTTATTTTTGCTGCTATACTCTATGTCCGTATTTCCCTATATTGGTATCAGAGCCACGTCAATTTACTATATTTTAGGATAATTGATATGATTGGATTTTTGGTTTAATTGTTTATTATTATATACAATGTGAATATTTAAACTGTCTCATACATGTATCCGATCAAAAACCACATAATTCAAAACTTATGTGTGTATACACACACACATATATATATATATATATATATATACATACATACATACATATATTATATTATATATATGTAATTTACATCTGTCACCCTAAAAGCAATTTTTATGGTGGATGTATAGCATGGTCAAAGCCTAAACCCTATATTTGTGTGGTTGGATGGTTTGGTTTTATTCTTGTTTATCTCGATCTATGTATCAAACATCTACCCCCCTCTTTACAATGTAAAGTTAAATTCTTTCCAACCTTTGCTCCCCTAGAATGTAACTCGAGGTTTCTATTTACCATGTAATAGTTTAATAGCAATAGGATAGTTTTTTTTCTTACAATGATGAGGAAGATGATCATAGCCAAATGAGATGACCAGTTCATGAGATGAGCCGACCATCTGGAGGACCATGACAGGCATAACGATTGATCTAGATGACCGCATGGTGGACCCAACTGATCATTTGGAAGGAGTCAAAACATCAGTTGAACTAGAGGTCATACGACTATCCGTGATGACCAACCAACCGTCCAAGAGAAAAGATGACCAGATCAAGGGTTGAATCGATCTACCTGGATTGGCAAGCATAGGTTTACACCAGCAGTAGGTTCATACATGTGATGAATGACCTATGTGGTAGTAATTCCTTGTGGCTCCAAGGAATTACAAGTAGTCATGGCCATAACCATCATTTTTTGTTTTATATTGCATGTTTATGTTGTGGAATATAGCATGTGTATGATACATATTATATATGTGGTGATTAGATATAGTGTGTATATATATGATATATATAAAATCTTTCAAATCAAACATATTAAGTCTAAGATACTTTCCATTAGCAATGCACATGAAAATCTTGATCGACCAAGCATAGATTTGCACAAAGCATGGTGTGTCATCTATCTCATGGAAGTGTGATGGTAGATATGTAGATTTGTGCAAAGCATGGTGCATATCTATCGTATTGGATATTGGGTCAGGCTAAACTAGTGACTTGGAGAGACCAAGCCCATAAGCATGTAGATGATTATGGCAACGAGTTTCACATATCATCTATCCAAGAGTTACATATGTTGCAATTGGCAAGTTTTCTTACCTAAATAGTGAAGTTGTGGGCGATCATCCAAAGATGACTCATGATTTGATGAAATTTGGATCTTGGCTCATTAGAAAATTGATTCACTACAATTTTCCGAATTGATACTTGAGGGTTTTCAATTTGAATAAAATAATGAGAATGATAATGAATTAAAGACCTAATTATTACCGCCCAAATTTAATCAAATCAAATCAAATCAAAATGAGTTTTTGACAAGATTGTAAATTCTTTTGTAAAATCAAATGACAATGAACAACAATCACTTTTCTCTGCATCGGTCCTTGAGAAGGACAAACTAACTGGGAACAACATCCACGACTAGTTTAGGACGTTGAAAATCTTTCTCACATAGGAGTGCAAGCTCTATGTCTTGGAGATGCCAGAACCAGAGGAACCACCTCAAAATACACCAAGGGATGACAAGGATGCTTATAAGAAGCATACTGAAGATGTTGTGGATGTCAAGTGTCTGATGCTATGCTACACTGAACTATGAGTTGCATAGGAAACATGAGAACATGGATGTGATTGAGATGGTTACACATCTCAAGAACATGTTCTATGATCAGGAAAGATAAGAGAGATATGATGTCTCTAAGGTGTTGTTCAAATGTAACATGGTAGAAGGTGACCCGGTAGGTCCTCATGTACTCAAGCTCATTGGGTATGTGGAGAATCTAGCTAGACTGGGATTCCCCTTGGGTCAATAGTTGTCCATTGACTTGATTCTTTAGTCTTTACCAGAGTCATATAGTCAGTTTGTCATGAACTACAACATGAATGATTTTGACACATCATTGAATGTGTTGTTGGGCATGTTGAGAACAACTGAGGGACATATGAAGAAAGGCAAGCCCAAGTCTGTGATGATGATCAACAAGACAAAGGGGAAGTCTAAAGGCAAAGGAAAAGGAAAAGCTAAGAAGAGTTATAAAGCTAGCCAGAAGCCAAAGTCTTTAGATCTCAAAGAAAAAGGAGGAGTGAAGAAAATAAGAGACGACTGTCACCATTGTCACCAACCTGGATATTGGAAAAGAATTTGCCCGCTATAGTTAGAGGAATTAAAGAAGAAGAAGGAAGGCAATGAGGCCTCCACTTCAGGTATAAACACTATAAGATAAATTTGATTACTTCTTCATTTGGTATATGACACCAAGTAGAGATCTAACATACTGATGTACAAGATCTTACAAGAAGTTAAAGCCTTCTTGGAAGGACAAAGATGGACAAGGCGGAGCAAGAGTTGCAGAAGCTTTGGTCTACATATTTAAATTTCTCTTAGCACAATGAGCATGTAACAGAGTTAGTGGAATTACTATTTTATTATGCCAATAAATAGAAACATTTACTTTAAAGCATCTTATATGACAAGGATGATATATTAATAAAGTAAAGAAATGATAGTTTCTGTTTCAAACATTTTTATCTTACATGGCAATGCCCAAACATCTAAATGGCCTGTGTATGAAAGATTTTGAGATGAATGTTTATAACGTTAATACCAAAGGATTATAATTTATAACTCAAGATTATCATTAGAAATAGTCACCTTGAATGTATATATAAGAAATGCATTTCTGGAATATATATTGATGTCAATCTAGACTCCTTTGGTTACTGAACCTAAAGAAATATGTGATTCTTGGTCGTACATAACATGGCATGTCATCCTTCACTAGATGTAGTGGGAGGATAAGCTTTCCATCATACCTCACATGTGTGATTCATGAAGATCTTATGAACGAATGTTTTAGATAATTACTTATACTTCATTTCTATTACTAGTAATATGGTTATATGTACTTAGTAAAATAGAAACACAAATCTCTTGAAGTGTTCAAAAAGACTATAAATGAAGTATGACTTTGATGAAAGTATTTAGAAACTTTGATGAAATCAAATGTTGAAATACTTTAAACATCAAAACCTTGAGAACCTTCAAAGAACTGTGATAATGTATCATGAGTCAAATCCATCTGCACATGATGATGTGTCAGAATGAAGGAATTATGCCATGATGAGTCATTGTATAATTATCAATTAATCTAGTCTTATTATTACCTCATAAATATAAAGCAATCTAAAAGATGTATCGTATGAAATGGTTTATAAGACATTGATGAATGTATATTCATCACGAAATTCAATTATCACTTCATGACCAATCCAACTCTATACATACTATTTCACTCAATATGAATCATAATGTGCATAACTACTTAGTTGATTCGATTATCAAGGTTTTAACTAAATATCGTTCATTTAATGTAGGTTTTGACAAAGTTGAACAAGTAGTCAAGGTCCACCTTCATATCTGTCTCCGATCAAGATATCTAACCAAGAAATTCCACATGTTTGGTCTCAAGATCATTTGAGCCCATGCGGTCTCAAGATCGTTTGAGCCCATGCGGTCTCAAGACCGTTTTGAGAAGCAGAGACTGATTGGAGGCATCACTCAGCCGCAAGGAATCGAGCAGTGCATAAACTCAAGGTCGCGAAGCAGAGTCCTAACCACGGCCGTGGTGGTCCAAAATGACTGTGGTCTTCTGCCATCACAACGACTGTGTGATGCGGGCACAACCGTGGTAGACTTGAGCTTTCACTCGCCACGACCGTGGTCGACGAGCCATGACTGTGGCACCCTACCTGCATTGACCCCCTCTCACTCGCCACGCCTGTGCGAGGCAACATGACCGTGTGGCAGCCACCTCACCACGACTGTGGTGTCACGCCACGGTCGTGGCTCAACGCCGTCAGGGCCAAATTCTCACCCACCACGCACGTGCGAGGTGGCACGGCCATGGGACAGTAGCTTTACCACGACCGTGGTGCCTAATCACGGATGTGGTGTGTCGTCTTCAACCTCCGACCAACACACATTTGCAGCTCCTAAGCAAGGTCGATTGGGGGTGATTTGCAGACCAAATGGGGTCACCCCGAGGCTGTTGCACTTGCAGATGAAGGCCGAAGATCGTTCTTTTACCAGAGGGCCAACTGATCATTTGACCCAGCTGATGACGAATTCGTCTACTGTTCGAATCAATTGCAGAAAACCAAACGATCTATCCAAGACCATTAGACCTTCTTCGGCGCGAGACCGTTTGCCCCCTGTGTGGGTTTCAGATCGTTGAATCAGCCATCTCCAAGATCGTTTGAGTTGGGCAGGAGCATTGACCGTTTGCTACTGCTGAAGACCATTTTCTTATCAAGGGTTTCCAGACCATTTGCTAGCAAGCGGTTTACAAACCATTTGCCCCAGTATACAGACCATTTGAAGAAGACCACATAGAGCGATCGTTTGCCTAAAACCATTTGGAGCGATCGTTTGGTAGCAAACGGTCTCCAGACCGTTTGGAGGAGATATTTCAAGACCATTTGGTCTAAACTAACTGAAACCGTTTGGTCTCTTTTAATTCAAGACCGTTTGGGGTCAGTCTTGTGCCCATAAATAGGACCCCAAGGGTCCTCACTTGGACATGGGTTCTGAGACGCCGACAGGATGCATGTATACAGATCTGATCCGAAACCAGCCCAGTCTGTGCCAGTTTCAGTTCACCTACTGCCCGTGTTGCAACCAAGGAGGCTGAGGAGAGAAGAAAGACAGAGCAAGGGAGACTGTCCGGTTAGTCTTGGCAACTTCCGTTCACATCCAGATCTGCTTCGATTCAACGTAGGAGGCTGTATCTACTTCACCGAGCTACGACTACCTTCTACATCGAGTTCATGGTAGATTTCTCTCTCTTTCTCATTCTTCTTATTCCTCACATCATGAGTGAGTAGTACCTTTTCGCTGGGGAGCGGGGACTAGCCCCGCTGCCCATGCAAACATGTTATATTGTTAAACTTTTTATGGCAATGTATATAACTCTTCATTTTGTTGCTAATCGTTATGTTCGTAGTTTGATTAATTTCTTGCTTTCATCTTAGTTCTTCCTATGTTGCGAGGACTTCTATATGTAGGATTGAATGTCGTTTAATAAGTTGACTCCCAAACTAGAAATAGAATGGGATTCCTTGAGGTAGTAAGTGTGTGATCCTCGAGGGGACGAGCCATCTAGCCTTTGGTGACGCTTCTGTGTACTTAACGCCTGTATAGGGGGTTTACAGCTTTAGTTGGATTTTGTATCTTCTTCTTAATCAGCGATGTTTGCTCGTATATTAATTGCCTGCTTGCTTATCGATTAATGTGGTTGACTCCCAAACTAGAAATAGAATGGGATTTCTTCGAGGTAGTAAGTGTATGATCCGTGAGGGGACGAGCCATCTAGCCTTCGGTGACACTTCTGTGTGCCTAACGCCTGTATAGGGGAGCCACAACCTTTGTTGGATTTCTATATCTTCTGAGCCGTAAGTAAGTGATCCGGATGGTGACGAGACATCTGATGCCTAAGGTGATGCTTACACGAACCTAACGCCCGTATGGGGGGTTTTGCAGTAGCTCTATTTGGATTGCTATATCTTGCCTGGATTGTTCACAATTGAATTTGTTTGCATGTGTAGTGGTAGTGAAACCCAATACCATCCCAGCGATTCCATATCATTGATCTTAATCTAGATTAAATTCAGTCTTTACCTTCCTATAATTAGTTTAATTAACCTCAAAACAACCGATCATTTTAAATATTAGCCTTAACTCGAACTAGACTAGACTGACAAAGATTCTTAAAAACGTTGTCCTTTGGAATCAATCCTGAACTATACTGTGATAAGACTCGTCCGCTTGCGGGTGGTATTATTGCACCTTAGTTTTGGTAAAAGCTCAAGGATTTCAACCTCGAGTGAGTTTGTTAGTGCGTTCAAAAATACCACGTCAAATTCTGGCACCGTTGTCGGGGACAACGGAATCAGTCAGTCAAATCTAGTTCTTTTATGACTAATCTAGGATTTTGCTTTTTCTTTTGAAACAATCGAACATCTACTTGAATTTGACTCTACTTTGTGGATCTCATTTTCAAAATCTATCTATTTTCAGGTACAACCTAAGGCATAGTGTATGCACCATTCAGACAACCCCAGACTCACAGCGAGCTTTGATCCTGAGATAGACAGAACTTTCCATCGTCAGATCAGAAAGAATCAAGCAAGGATGGCTCAAGAAGAAGAGGTAGCCCAAAGGGTGTCTCAAACCATCAATGCACAAAGAGAGAGGCTCATGCAAGAAGCTAGGGCTGCGGTTTAGCAGGAAATCCTTGCAGCATAAGCAGCAGTGCAAGCAGTTGAACTATAAAAGGATCTTAGAGAGTTATCAATCCCGAAAGCTACGAATGTTCATCATCCAGTACAGCCTCCCCCCATCAATGCTGCCAATTTTGAGATTAGGGCACATTGGATCACATTGCTTCAAAACAACCCTTTCTATGGCAAACAAGCAGAGGACAACCAAGAACATCTTTTGAGATTCATCGATTTATGTGCTATGACAAAGCAAAATGGAGTCATTGATGATGCCATTCAACTCTGTCTCTTCAAGTATTCCCTTGCTGATAGAGCCATCAGTTGGTACAATTCATTGCAAAGTGAAATACCCATTACCACCTGGGAACAACTCCAAAATGTGTTTCTGGAAAAATTCTATCCTCCATCTCTCACATATGAAATTAGGGGCCGGATAACAAATTTCACTCAAGTCCCTGGAGAAACTCTCGCTGAAGCATGGGATAGGTACAAAGAGCTTCTATGCAAGTGTCCACACCATGGAATTCCAAATAATCAACTCATCGAAATTTTCTATAGGGGTGTGGATGATGATATTAAGAGGTTTCTAGATTCCTCATCTGGAGGAAACTTCATGCGTCAAAGTTATGGCAACGCATGGAGAGTCGTCACCCTAGGAGAAGAAAATCAAGCCAATTAGGGTAGATCTATAGGTAAAGGAGTTTTGAAAGTAGATATGGCCGAAGCTACTCTCGAGTACAAGTCTATCGCTGAAACCTTGAAGATCTTAGTTGCCAAGTAAGACCATATTGAATCATCTCTAGCTGCTATTGGAAGAGGTTGTTCACCCACTCGGCAACCGAAACAGGTCAAATCCACTTCCCTATTCTATGAAGCATGTAAGAGCACCGATCATTCCACTTTATCATGCAATGTTCTCTATGACGTTGTACTGAGCAATGTATGTGGACAAGGAGATAATGGTTAGATGGAAAATCTTAATGCTATCAACACTATTCCTGGGAAAAGTTATTACAATCTGAATCAGAATAGGAATCACCCAAGTTTTCAATATGGAAACCCCTCTGGAGTAGTAAACTCGCATCAATTTGGTTCAAACAATCAACCAAGAGGCCCACCAGGATTCCAGTATAATCAACAACAAAATTTTTGGAATCAAGGAAATTTCAAGGGGAAGTTTCAAAATAGGAACTACAATAACTATCAAAACAACTCTCAGTATCAGAATCTTAATCAACAACAAGGACAGCAAGCATGACCCATCTCTTCTGGTGACAAGCTATCAGCCATTGAAAAAATGTTGCAAACTCAGCAAACCATGATAGCCAACCAACAAGCTCAGCAGAAAGCTATTGAATCTCAACTAGCTCAACTTGTAGCTAGCATAAAGCCGCCTGCTGGAGTCTTTGCTGGCCAACCCGAGAACAATCCCAAGCATCCTGAACAGTTGAAGGCAGTCACCACCAGGTCAGGAAAAGACTATTCGGATCCCCAGTAAAGACACATATGGTTATTACAGACGAAGATGAACCTGTGATGGTCCAAAACTCAACAACACTAGAGTCTCAATCAAAAGATGAAAAGACAGATAAGGGAAGTCCTGAGAAATCTACTGATGAAGAAACTGAAACACCAGAACCTGATATTCCTATATATAAGCCTCGTATACCCTTCCTAGCCTGTCTAAGGCAAACCGAGCTCGATACTAGATTCAATAAGTTTAAAGAGACTATGAAGAAACTTCAAGTTGATATACCCTTCTTAGATGCTCTGACTGAGATACCAGCCTGGACTAAGTACCTAAAGTCACTTCTAACCAGGAAGTATATAACCGAGGAATATGAGACAGTGAAACTGGCGACAGCTACATCAGATATCATATTGAGCAAGATGCCCAAGAAACAAAAAGACCTGGGATCCTTTGGAATCTCATGTCACATTGGCGACTCATCATGTAAGAAAGGATTGGCAGATCTCGGTGCAAGCATCTCTATTATGCCACTTAGCCTGTACAAGAGACTAGGGTTCGCAGAATTGCTTCCTACTGGAATGACTATACAGCTTGCAGACAATTTGATAAAACGTCCATTAGGAATCCTTGAGGATGTCCCGGTCAAGGTAGACAAGGACAAATATGGTCCATGCGACTTTCTCATTATGGACATTAAGGAAGATACCAGATATCCTCTCATCTTTAGTCGTTCGTTCCTTGTCACTGTGAGAGCCCTGTTTGATGTTGAAGCTGGTACCTTACTGCTCAGATTAGGCAAAGAAACTCTCGAATTCAAGGTTTTTGAAAGTATGAGAAGACCAAGTATGCAAGAAGAAGTATATTTGATTGTCTGCATTGAGAAAATGTCACTTCTGACTCAAGAGCATCATGAATCAAATGATCCCTTGGAAATTGCTCTAACAAACCCATCAGTGGATGAACCAATCGACGAACAAGTAAAAGATTGCATCGAGTCCCTCAACTCTGCTAAAGAAGACGTTGAAGCCACTAGTGAAGAACTCAAAGCTATGGAAACTACAGAAGAACCATGCAAAAAACCAGAGGCTCCTGAAATGAAGCCTCTACCCGAAGGACTGAAGTACGTGTTTTTAGACGATCTCAATGTTTGCCCAGTTATTATAAATTCCAATCTAATAGCTGAACAAGAAGAGAAACTTCTGAAGGAACTGAGGGAAAGAAAGAAATCCATCAGTTATAAAATGAGTGACCTCACTGGGGTCAGTCAAACACTGTGTATGCATAAGATCCCTATGACGGAAGATCACAAACCTACTATTGAGCATCAACGGAAATTGAACCCAAATATGAAGGAAGTGGTCTGTAGCGAGGTCATTAAATTGCTCACAGATGGGATAATCTATCTGATATCTGATTCGCCATGGGTGAGCCTAGTGCATGTTGTCTCGAAAAAAGGTGGAACAACTATTATACGTAATGAAAACAATGAACTCATCCCCACTCGAAAAGTCACAGGGTGGAGGATGTGCATAGATTATAGAAAATTGAATAATGCAACTCGAAAAGATAATTTTCCAATGCCCTTCCTTATTCAAGTCCTAGAAAGGTTGGCTCATCAAGAATATTTATGTTATCTTGATGGTTACTCTGGATTCTATCAAATACCCATACATCCAGATGACCAAGAGAAAACAACCTTTACTTGCCCATTCAGAATATATGCGTTTAAAAGAATGTCATTTGGTCTCTGTAATGCGCCCGTAACTTTCCAACGTTGCATGGCCGCCATATTTGCTGGTCTTACTGAAACAATTATGGAGGTTTTCATGGATGATTTTTCTATTTATGGAGATTCATTTGATTCATGTCTAAAGCACCTCTCCCTGGTCCTCAAATGTTGTAAAGAAGCGCATCTTGTACTAAATTGGGAAAAGTGCATTTTATGGTAAGAGAAGGCATTGTCCTCGGTCATAGGGTCAGCAATAGAGGAATTGAGGTAGATAAAGCCAAGATTGAAGTGATTTCTAAACTGGCTACCCCAACAAATGTAAAGAAGTTCGTGCTTTTCTAGGTCATGTAGGATTTTATAGAAGATTCATAAAGGATTTTTCTAAGATAACAAAACCAATGACGAACCTATTACTAAAAGATATTGATTTCAATTTCAATGAAGAATGTGTCAAAAGCATCAACACACTGAAGCAGGCCCTTACAACCACTCCCATCATTAGAGCTCCCGACTGGGACCATCCTTTTGAAATTATGTGTGATGCCAATGATTATGCTGTGGGCACTATTTTAGGGAAATATATAGAGAAGAAACACTATGTGAAATATTATGCATCAAAAACTCTCGATGAAGCCTAGAGGAATTATGCAACTACTGAGAAAGAACTTCTAGCAGTAGTGTATGCCTTTGACAAATTCAGATCCTACCTAATTGGTTCGAAAGTTATTGTCTACACTGACCACGCTGCCATTCATTACCTTCTGGCAAAGAAAGTTGCAAAACCCAGGTTGATTATATGGATCCTCCTATTACAAGAATTTTATTTAGAGATAAGAGATAAAAAGGGTACATAGAATGTTGTAGCAGACCACCTCAGTCGCATCCACACTTTGGATACTGAGAAGATTTCGATCAATGATTCCCTGCCAGATGATCAACTAATGAAGGCCTCAGAAGCTATACCATGGTACTTGGATTTTGTGAACTACCTTGTTGCTGGGGTTATTCATCCTCAATGCACCGGAAATGCCCTGAAGAAGTTCATACATGATGTGAAGCAATATCACTGGGATGAACCATATATTTTTAAACTTGGTGCTGATGGTCTGTATAGACGATGTATCGCCAAAGAAGAGGCTCAACTTATTTTGGAACAATGTCACTCAGGACCAGTGGGAGGACATATGAGCTCTAAAAAAGACTTCTTTAAAGGTTTTTTAATGCAGATTCTTCTAGCCAACCATATCCAAAGATTCCTACGATTTTGTCCTATCATGCGACAAATGTCAAAGAATAGGTAATATAACAAAGAGAGACGAGATGCCGCTGAATCTATGGAAAGAAGTAGAGATATTCGATGTTTGGGGGGTGGACTACATGGGTCCATGCCCATCTTCTCATGGATTTTCATACATCCTAGTGGCGGTAGACTACGTCTCAAAATAGGTTGAAGCTATACCAACCGTCACTAATGATTCCAAACACGTCATCAAATTATTCAAAGATATTATTTTCCCCTATTTTGGAGTGCCACAAACCGTGATATATGACAGAGGGTCCCACTTCCTTGAAAGAAGCTTTGAAGCTTTATTGAGAAAATATGGTGTAACACATAAGGTAGCCTTGCCTTACCATCCACCAACAAGTGGACAGGTAGAGGTCTCTAATCGTCAACTAAAGGCTATTCTGGAAAAGACTATAGGACGCAATCAAAAGGATTGGTCAACGAAAATCAACGACACCTTATGGGCCTATCGAAGTTCTTATAAAACTCCCATTAGGACTACACCTTTTCAATTAATATAGAAAAGCTTGCCACCTTCCAGTCGAGCTGGAACACAAAGCATGGTGGGCAATTAAACAACTGAACTTTGAAAAATTTGGCACGATGGACATCTAAAAAGAAAAGACATACAAGTGGGAGACCAAGTTCTGCTATTCAACTCAAGATTGAAGTTATTCCCTGGGAAACTCCATTCTCGCTGGTCTGGACCTTACATTGTCAAAAGCATTTCCCCACATGGTGCTTTCTCTCTATGGAGTGAAAAGTCAGACGAATTTATGGCAAATGGTCACCGCTTAAAGAGATATTTCACCTCGATTGACATAGGCACTGAAACAATGCTGGAACTCACCAATCCTAAGGATCCACCATGAAGCTGAAAAATTCAGTAAAGCCATCGACATAAAACAACGACGCTTGCCGGGAGGCAACCCGGTCAATAAATTTGTTTTACCTTTCTTTTCAAATTAGAATATTTCTTCAATTTTGTTTTTACATTCTAGTTAATTTTTCATTAAATAAAATCCACATCACAAGATGCTACTTTAAGATCTAATTACTCTTTACCTTTGAGATTTTCAGATAAGAGGATGCACGCAATCACACCTGGTGGTCATTCCGACATGATTTTTCCCCTCCATCTTGGATTTAGGGTTTTCTCGAGACGAGCAAATCTCTAAGTTTGGGGTGGAGGGTGGGTGGTACGTACCTCACTTTCCACCTACACCCATCCTTTTCATACTTAAGTTTTCACTATCACATTCTTGATAAAAAATTTCAAAATTTTTCACAATTCTTTAATGATTTTCAAAGAAATTGAACAAATACTTGATGAATTTTTGTCACTTTTTGACACTTCCTGGTTTCATTAAAAGTCACTAACTAACCTTCTGTGCATTCTGAATCATTATATCCCCCTTATTCGAAGTAAATCCTCAAAAGGACCACTTTTTGAAACAAGCCCTTTGATTGAAATCATCTTGTAAAGCCTATGATTCCTAACATCGTGATGCTTTTGAAAAGATGATAGGTGTCTGTCAAACTGATAGGGATCAAACACGTCATGCTTCCTAACTGATTTGTGGAACAATAGCATGGAATCCAAACCGGATCCTCATCAAGTCATTATTTGAGCAGAGTTGGATAAAGAGAACAACCCAATGCATTGAATTGTAAATCAAGTTGCATTCTGATATGAACTCTCTTCTACACCTCTCCTATCATCTTCATACCCCTCCATTCATCAAAAGAAAACAAAATATCCAAAAAAGTGCCAAACCCTAAGTTCGGGGTGGCACACCACTTCCCTCTTTATCCGCTTCTTCCATACCCCTAGAAAATAAATAGGGGCGTACCACCAAAAATGCAATCTCGAGTCGAATAGAGGAGAGATTTGTAAACAAAAGATGCCAAAGTGCACACAAAAAGAAATCCAATCTCGAGTCGAATAGAGGAGAGATTCACACAAAAAATGCAATAAATGAAATTGCAAAGCAAATAAAAATCTCGAGTCAAATAGAGGAGAGATTTACTTCTTCCTTCCATACCACCTTTCAATCCCTTTTCTACCTAATGGCACAATGATTGCCTACCCTATCCTGGAAAATACCAGTGTCAGATCAAATGCACACTTGTTGTTCTGCGGGTGTATCTGAACTCTTACAAAACTCTTTGACATGCTTGTCGTTGGAAAAGGTGAGGAGGAAGTGATTTTAGAAAACGAACTCAGGAACGAAGATATGGTAAGATGTGTTTTGTGGTCTCAGGAGGTTGAGATACTGAGTCATGTTGAGCAAAAAGAAAACATTCGTGATGTGAAGATGAAGCAATCACATGAATTGAAAGTATTCATTTGGTGACTATTTCAGATTTTGTGTTACTCGAGGATGAACAGTGTTTAAGTTCAGGGTATTTTGATGAATGTATATTCATCATGAAATTCAATTATCACTTCATGACCAATCCAACTCTATACATACTATTTCACTCAATATGAATCATAATGTGCAAAACTACTTAGTTGATTCGATTATCAAGGTTTTAACTAAACATCGTTCATTTAATGTAGGTTTTGACAAAGCTCAACAAGTAGATATCTAACCAAGACCAATCATAATCCAATTCTTGGCTCACGTTCATCTCTATCTCCGATCAAGATATCTAACCAAGAAATTCCACCCATTCAGTCTCAAGACCGTTTGAGCCCATGCGGTCTCAAGACCATTTTGAGCAGCAGAGACCGATTGGAGGCATCACTCAGCCGCAAGGA
Organism: Alisma plantago-aquatica; assembly: GCA_963693085.1. NCBI lineage: Eukaryota > Viridiplantae > Streptophyta > Magnoliopsida > Alismatales > Alismataceae > Alisma > Alisma plantago-aquatica. Next base: position 502,812,461 of record OY856414.1, on the reverse strand, counting down.
ATCGAGCAGTGCATGAACTCAAGGTCGTGAAGTAGAGTCCTAACCACGGATGTGGTGGTCCAAAATGGTTGTGGTCTTCTGCCATCACCACGACTGTGTGATGCGGCCATGACCGTGGTAGACCTGAGCTTTCACTCACCATGACCGTGGCACCCTACCTGCATCGACCCCCACTCACTCTCCACGCCCGTGTGAGGCAACACGACTGTGTGGCAGCCACCTCACCACGACTGTGGTGTCACACCACGGCTGTGGCTCAACGCCGTCAGGGCCAAATTCTCACCCATCACGCCCGTGCGAGGCGACGCGGCCGTGGGACAACAGCTTTACCACGACCGTGGTGCCTAACCACGGCCATGGTGCGTCGTCTTCAACCTCTGACCAGCACACATTTGCAGCTCCTGAGCAAGGTCGATTGGGGGTGATTCGCAGACCAAATGGGATCTCCCCGAGGCCGTTGGACCTACATATGAAGGCCGAAGATCGTTCTTTTACCAGAGGGCCAACTGATCGTTTGACCCAGCTGATGACGAATTCATCTACTGTTCAAATCAGTTGCAAAAACCAAACGATCTATCCAAGACCGTTTGACCTTCTTAGACGTGAGACCATTTTCCCCCTATGCGGGTTTCAGATCGTTGAATCAGCCATCTCCAAGACCGTTTGAGTTGGGCAGGAGCGTTGACCATTTGCTGCTGCTGAAGACCGTTTGCTTATCAAGGGTTTCCAGACCGTTTGCTAGCAAACAGTTTACAAACTGTTTGCCCCTGTCTACAGACCATTTGAGAAGACTGCACAGAGCAATCATTTGACCAAAACCGTTTGGAGCGATCGTTTGGTAGCAAATGATCTCCAAACCATTTGGTAGAAAACGGTCTCCATACCATTTGGAGAAGATATTTCAAGACCGTTTGGTCTAAACTAACTGAAACCGTTTGGTCTCTTTTAATTCAAGACCGTTTGGGGTCAGTCCTGTGCCTATAAATAGGACCCCAAGGGTCCTCACTTGGACATGGGTTCTGGGACACCGACAGGCTGCCTGTATACAGATCCGATACGAAACTAGCCCAGTCTGTGCCAGTTTCAGTTCTCCTACTTCCCATGTTGCAACCAAGGAGGCTGAGGAGAGAAGAAAGGCGGAGCAAGGGAGACTATCCGGTCTATCTTGGCAACTCCCATTCGCATCCAGATCTACTCTGATTCGACGTAGGAGGCCGTATCTACTTCACCGAGCTGCGACTACCTTCTGCACCAAGTTCATGGCAGATTTCTCTCTCTTTCTCATTCTTCTTGTTTCTCGCGTCATGAGCGAGTAGTATTTTTTCGCTGGGGAGCAGGGACTAGCCCCGCTGCCCATGCAAACATGTTATATTGTTAAACATTTCATGGCAATGTATAGAACTGTTCATTTCGTTGTTAATCGTTATGTTCGTAGTTTGATTAATTGTTTGCTTTCATCTTAGTTGTTCCTATGTTGCGAGGACTTCTATATGTAGGATTGAATGTTGCTTAACAAGATGACTCCCAAACTAGAAATAGAATGGGATTCCTTGAGGTAGTAAATGTGTGATACGTGAGAGGACGAGCCATCTAGCCTTCGGTGATGCTTCTGTGTACCTAACACATGTATAAGGGGTTCACAGCCTTAGTTGGATTTTGTATCTTCTTATTAATCGTCGATGTTTGCTCGTATATTAATCGCCTGCTTGCTTATCGATTAATGCGGTTGACTCCCAAACTAGAAATAGAATGGGATTTCTTCGAGGTAGTAAGTGTATGATCCGTGAGGGGATGAGCCATCTAGCCTTCGATGATGCTTCTGTGTGCCTAACGCCTATATAGGGGCCCATGACCTTCGTTGGATTTCTGTATCTTCTAAGCCGTAAGTAAGTGATCCAGATGGTGACGAGACATCTGATGCCTAAGGTGATGCTTACGTGAACCTAACACCCGTATGGGGGGTTTTGCAGCAAATCTATTTGGATTGCTATATCTTGCCTGGATTATTTGCAATTGAATGTGTTTGCATGTGTAGTGGTGGTAAAACCCGATACCATCCCAGTGATTCCATATCATTGATCTTAATCTAGCTTAAATTTAGTCTTTACCTTCCTACAATTAGTTTAATTAACCTCAAAACAACCAATCATTTTAAATATTAGCCTTAACTCGAACTAGACTAGATTGAAAAATATTCTTAAAAAACGTTGTCCTTTGGGTTCGATCCTTAATTATACTGCGATAAGACTCGTCTGCTTGCGGGTGGTATTATTGCACCTTAGTTTTGGTAAAAGCTTGAGGATTTCAACCTCGAGTGAGTTTATTAGTGTGTTCAAAAATACCACATCAGACATCATATATGACATGATTTGGGAATGTCCCAATATGTCTAAATAATTGAAACCTACATTGAGAATGTGGTTTCTTGAAGAACGTTTATCCACAAACCATAATTTTTGAATATTATTATTAATCCCAATCTAATAACAAAAGTGTTTTGTTGATAGGATAACTGAGTTCCTAAAGAATCAGTGAGAGTAAAAGTAGAACTCAAAATGTTTGAGATCAACAAAGAGGTATAATGAGAATTAAGAGAATCATAAGTTGTTGTGGAATCTAAAGTTCATCATAAAACACAGAACAAAATAGTTCTAGTAGAACATGTCTGAGATTGGAGGATTGTGAATCCAACAACTCACATAGGTTGGTCATGACATGATGCGCCAACTAATCAACTAGAAGCTATTAAGTACCATAATATGAGCAAAGGCTTAAGGTCGTTATGGGATCCATGTAAGCTAACAAGCCTTGTTAGTGCCACTAAAAGGGGTAATACCTAAAGAGTGCAATAGGGTCTTGTGGCATAGACCTACATAGATAACATAAAAGGATGAATTAGTTGAATAAGTTTGTCAAATTAGTTCAAGTTGTTGAACATGATAGAAATTCCTTTACCCATTGGCATGCTTGTTTTTGTAGTTAAAATAGACTAAGGGATTTGGCATATGAAGATAAAATTGGATTCCCAAAATGGAATACATCAGAGGATGTGTACGTGACACAACCTAAAAGGTTTTATAACTTCAAGAATGCATATAAAGTCTATAAACTACAAAGTTCAATCTGGGATTCAAACAAGCATATCAGAAATGGGATCTTTTGACTTGATAAGATAGTCAATGAGTTTGGCTTGAATCTAGATAAAAGATGAAATATGTGATTACCAGAGATTTAGTGGGAGCATATATGAATATTCCACATATGGTGAGAAATGACATCTCAATATTGTGAATATTGATATTTGGCATGAAAATTCCTTCAAAAAAGAAGGATTAAGTGAAACATCTTATGAGATAAGGATCAAGACCTATGAGATAGTTCTTCAATGTTTCACAATGGATGTTTGAGTACTTACAATAGCTTTGTGTTGAAGGAGTTCAACATGGAAGGATTCAACGATAGTGAATCTGGATTAGTCTCTCATGAACCTTAGGATCCAACTATTGTGAAGAATGGAAATGACATGATTAAGATGCCATAGGTTGTGGAAATGGATCTATCATGAATGCTAAAAGTGTACTTATCCCAAATAATCTTGTATGTATTGGACATGACAAGATGATACTAAAATCCAATAATGGGTATTGGAATGCCATAAAATACATCCATTAGTACTTGTGAAGTAGTTAAGGATAGATTGTTGGTCAATGAGGATAGCAATTAAAGGAAGAGTTGGATGTAAAAGGTTACATCGATGCAAGATTCCATAATGACAAAAGTGATCGCAATACAATGATTTAAAAAGGGAAATGTTTTTAGGTGGAAGGGTTCTGGACTAATATCCATTAATTCTATTCTATAATAGAAACCGAGTATACTTGTGTTATGAACACAGAGTGATACTATATGGATATAGAAGTTCATATGATGAGCTTATAGATGTTCCAACCATTAATGACTCAGTAGTGATACTGTGACAATAATGGAGCTACTTATTAGACAAGGAATATCAAATACCATATTATAGTGGTTTCATCTCAAAATGAAGAGACTAGAAACATGCAATATGCTGAATAATAGCAAAGTATTGCTAGCTCATTGAGATAAGCACTTGCACAGTAGAAGCATGATGGGCATGTTTGGATAACTAAGAATGGGATTCGTTGGTGATTGGTTCTAAGTGCAAGTGGGAGTTTGTCAATTAGGTATGCCCATAGAGAAAATTATATGATGATTACGATGGCATAAACCATAGAGGATTTGATTAATACTCATAAAGGCAAGCTTCCAATTCATTCTGCTTCGCTCAGCTATGAGATAATGAGGAAACATTATGAATGTCTAAAGAATGACAATAATCAATGATGTATGTCTTCAAGTACGCGACTTGGAAGGACGGGATCATATGAATACTAAGAGTGTGTACATTCTTATTATGTCCCTAGTTGGTTGTTACTGTGGAAGGTAGATAGACACCAGTAACACATAAGACTAGAGTGTGGGTTGGTTGATGACAGAATCTCATTAGTCATGATATGGAAATATCAAACCAAGCACACATATACATGTTAGGGAACAATGTATCAGACAGACCCACCTTGAGAGTGACACATCGAAACCATCTTTGGTGGTCATAGTCATCTCTCATAGCGAAGGTGGTGATTGTGATTCTTAAACCTAAAATCATTGCACTCGTCCCATGTCATTGGGTACACTTTTACATCATCAAACGCAACCCTGAAACATGGGTTGTTATAAAGGTGATGATTGGGTGACTTTGATACATGGGGATAGACTGTGAGTGATAGATATGGGATTTGTCCCTCCTAGTGGAGTATGATATCCTGGCCACTTGATAAGTGAGACTAAGAAAAGCATGAACATGTACATGTGAATTAATATATGATAATGAGGTCACATTATCTCAGTCAGTCTGCTCTTGGTTTAAGAAACATGAGTTGAATGTTGAGAGGATTACGAGTCCATGCCTCGAGTTCACTCTGGATATTAGAGATAGAGGAATTGTACAATCACTACAAAACCTTACATCGACTGCCGGTTGAAGTTGTTCTCCAACTTTCCATTCACTTGGGTAGCACTGATGTACGATGCTCCTTGCTTGTGATGTCATAAGCTAGTTATCGAAATTCACTGCCAACATGATATGGGGCCTATAGGGTTACACACAAAGGAACTCATTTAGAAGAGGATTTTATCTTGAATGATGATGGTATTGATTACTAAAGCATTTAGACATTTAATTTACTCAACAGATCAAAAGATTGGCTGATTAACTACCAAACGACCATCTCAAGTGTTGATATGACTATTTAGGCATCCAGACAAGCGTCTGAAGAGTTGAGACGACCATTTGGGTTGTCAGGCTGATCATATATCGAATTGGCTAAGTTCTACCCAAATTGAGGCATGACCCGACCAGTTCATTCTAATAAGTTGTCTGGTTCATTCTGATGAACCGATCGGCTCATCTCAGGTTCACTAGATGGCCATTTGGGTGAATGAGATGAGCATCTTGCATGGGTGATACGGCTCAGTTGGTCCGAACAAAGGTTCTGAATGTTTCCTGGACATGTTATGATTGCACAATACTTATGGTGCAAGGAACTAATATGTAATATTAATTGGAATAAAAATTTTAAAATTTGTGTGTGATTGGGAAACTACCAAATGGCCATTTGGCAGTGCGAGATGACCATCTCATGTGACCATACGACCGTCTCATGGCTCGCAGGTTGCAAAAATTCAAGATCATCCAGTCCCTTCCACTCCCGCACAATCCCGTACCGACTGGGAACCCTGGTTAAACCACCTATAAATAGAGGGGTTGCAACACCCATGCATACTTCCTAAGGCTATAGTTGGGTTTCAGGAATGACGATTGGCCCCACAAACCACCACTAGCCTTAACTTCTTGCTTTGTCCTTGCTCACACACAAGCCAAGATAAACTTCCCGACTAGTCACCCATCCTTGTACTACTCCAAGCTAAGCACACTTAACTATGGAGTTCTTTATTGATGGGCTCCCTAAAAAGGAGGTGCATCTTGGAGATATGGGTAGTCCAATCATTTCTTTTAAGATTATTTTATCTGAGATCTCAAATCTTGGGACATTATAATCTCCCTCACTTAGACTCTTGACATCCTCATCATGGCTCAACCATACAACCTCATAATCTCTTCCCCATTTCAGTGCAAACCCAGAATGGCCCATGGACCCCCAGTTCCCATCCACGACTACCAGAGAAAAGGAGGCTCCATCTCGTCTCAATGGATATCCCTTTCTATCTGTTTAGGACCGCACAGCTTAAGACTGGCATGCCACATGCCCATGTGGACCCCAACTACTAGAGGGGAATTGGATTTGATACCATTTGAAACACCCAGGCCTACTAACTAAGGCTCTACCAGGGTTTTAGGAATGATGACTGGCCCCACAAACCACCACTAGCCTTAACTGTGCACTTTGTCCTCACTCACATGCAAGCCAGGAAAAAGTTCCTGATAGGTGACCCATCCTAGTATACTCCAATCTGAGAACACTTAACTATGGAGTTCTTTAGTGATGGGATCCCTGAAAAGGAGGTGCACCTTGGTGATATGGGTAGTACGATCATTCCATTTAAGATCATTTTATCTGAGACCTGAAATCTTAGGATGTTAAAGGGGTACTCGGTGCTTCCCAGAGCACAACAACATCAACTGAGAATTAATTACTCTGATAATTGTTGTCTTCTTTGGTTGTGGTAACCGAGAGAGCCCAAATAATTCCTACCCAATAAGGGAGGGATAGAGACGGGAAAGAAAAACTGAGGATCATTGTTGTGGGAGAGCACGTTGGTAACTAGTATGCCAATAGAAGGGACAACTCCTTCCTATCTATTCCAGTTGAATGATAGGAGTTCTAGTTGTCTTGTGTGAACTACTCTAGAGACAAGAGTCCTTTTACTGCTGCTAGGAGAGAAAATTCAGCCTACAGTCCATGATGAGACCATGTGAGTCGATGTAGAAGCTATTTTTGTTCATTATTCATGGTGAAGACCAGGAGCTGCACATCCACTGTCCAAGGGCAACTAGTTCATAGTTGAATTGAAGTAAGTTTTGTCGCTGGACTTACTCTAGGACCATGTATAACTCGCTAAAACCATCTTTCATATATCATAGTAGTTGATGCGATCATGCTGGTATGAGAATACATATAGATAAAAAATTTGCTGCTATACTTAGTGTCTGTATTCCCCTACAATAACTTCTTCCTCTACCCTTATGAGAATTAGGGTTAAGACATTCTCTGCCAAATTAAAATAATACATGTAACCAAGATGTCATGGACATATTTTTATGATGCTTTAAATTCCCTAAACATAAGATTGAGATTAATTTATTTATGTGAAACAACATGGCCTGCACTAAGACCACCATGATCCTTGATGACACACCTAGAACTACCAAGAAGGGAGGCCCTCTCATAGGAAGAAGATGTCCTTTGAGAAGGGGAGGGGGTCCATGGAAGGTGAGTCATACAAGAAGCAGAAGAGGTCAGATGAGGCCTCTACTAAGAGAGGTCCTGAGCATGACGTTGTCCCCTTTGGAATCCCAAACCCTAAAGATGGTCCCAACCCTAAATGTAAACCTATGATAGAAGATGAACCCAGGGGTGAAGGTAACTACAGATCTAGTAACCCAAGCCCTATTGGACAAGTGGTGATCCAAAATTTTGAGAAGCTCTAGATGGAGTAGTAGAAGAAGCTCACTTAGGCCATAAGTGCCCTAGGTCTCAAAGACATTGTCATAGATGAGAATGATGAACCCTACATGTCGACCCTCATCTTGAAGCCACCATCCTAGACATCATCTAGCTGAACATAGAGAAGTTCTTGGGTGAGGACAAGGTAGAAGTCGTCAACAAGGAAGATGCCAGACTCCTAGCTATGGAGAATGGCTTTTACATTCTAGAGGTGAAACCTAATAAGAAGGTCCCTTTTATCTCTCACCTTCTGGAAGGAGCAACATAGCTATGGTGGGTAAACTACATTGCTAGCCATGATCTGGCTGAGGAGTCGATGACCGGGTTAGATTTCCACACCATATTCTCCACAAGATTCATTCCCTGCTCTACCAAGAAGGAAAAGGAGAAATGGTTCATGCTCCTTTTCCAGGGCAACATAAAATGGCAGACTATGCTAGGAAGTTCCAACTTTTAGAGCGATCCACCTACATGCTAATTCAGGAAAGGTGAATGGAGTACTTTGTTGAGCACCTCCACCCTCATCTAGAACTCGCGTGATGGATAGTAAACCCCCATACTTCATTGAGGCCCTCAACTTCACCTTAGAGATTGAAAGGACTATCATGCTTGCTCAAAACTGGCCCAAGGGATATCTAGGGTTCACTTAAGGCACTTCTTCCCCAAGAAATTACAATAGAAGTCCACAGGGTCAAAAAAATGGCAAGAGTAGGAAGGGAGGAAATGTAAAACCTCACCATGAGAACTGACACCCTAAATGTCATACCTTTGAGAAGAAGCACCTTGGAAGACACCACCATGAGAAGAAGGTGTGGTATCATTGTCAACAAGAAGGACATATCAGTTCCATCTGTTCTCTCCCTGACGCTTGAGGTTTAGACTCAGTGGCGGCCAAACGAGTGGATGAAGAACCCTAGGGAGCATCCCTAGTGGCTGAAGAGTGTCGAAAGGCCTGAGTCTTCACAATTAATAATGAAGAAGCCCATTCTAGTGCCAACTGACTAAGGTAACCATCCCTAGAATTCCAATTTATATCCTCTAACATGAAATGCATAATAGTTTTAACCGCGATGAGTAAAATGTAGGATTGCTTAATATAATGGGCCATAATGTTAAAGCTTTATTTGACTCTGGTTCTACTAATACTTTCATCTCGAGAATTCTTACAACTATGCTTTGTTTGGACTTTAAGGACTTAGGATATATCTTGTAAGTCACTACTTCTAGTGGTCGTATCTTCTCATCCCTCCTTAAAACACTAGTCATCCTTGTTAAATATATGAACAATTAACTCCCTACCAACTTTATCTTACTTGATATGAATGATTTCAATGTCATTATAGGAATGGATTGACTTTATAAGTATAATGCAAAGATAGACTATCAAGAAAATAAAATAAGGACAGAGAAGCTAGGTCATGCCCCCTTTACCATTAGAGGTAGGAAATACGCCACTACCAGTCTGTCTGTATCAGCCGTGAAAACAGAAGGAATGGTAACTAAAGGTTGTCTGGCATTCCTAGCTGTAGTAACTGAGCCAGAGAAGAAGATTCAACCCTGAGAGGAAATAGAGGTAGTAAAGGACTATGATGATGTGTTCCCAAACAATTTTCTAGGCATACATCTGGAGAGAGAAGAGGACTTCTCAATAGAGGTAGCTCCCGGGACAAACCCAATTTCCAGACACCTTACAAGACGGTTCCCGTCGAATTGCTTGAGTTAAAGAAGGAATTGTAGGAACTACTAAACAAGGGTTTCATCTGAATAAGCACATCCCTGTGGGGGGCACCAGTCTTATTTGTAAAGAAGATGGACGGATCACTCCGCATGTGCATAGACTACATAATGATAAATGAGGCTACCACTAAGAATAAGTATCCTCTACCCCGCATAGATGACCTATTTGACCAGCTCAAAACTACCCAAGTTTTCTCCAAGATTGAACTGAGATCTCAATACCACTAGTTGTGAGTTAAGAGTGAAGATATCCCAAAAACCTCAGAACCCGCTATGGTCACTATGAGTTTTTAGTTATGCCTTCTGGGTTGTCCAATGCTCCAAGTGTGTTCATGAACCTCATGAATAGTGTGTTCTGTCCCTTTCTTGACACCTTTGTCATAGTGTTCATAGATGACATCCTATTCTACTCTGATAACCTAGAACAATACTGTGAGCACCTATCTAAGGTCCTTGATATCCTGAGAAAGCAGAAGTTCTATACCAAATTCTCGAAGTGTGAGTTTTGGATAGATCGAGTTATGTTCCTCGAGCACATTATATCTGGAGGAACCACATCGGTGGACCTGCCAAAGTAGCAGAAGTTTGAGAATGGCCAACACCAAATAACACGTCCAAATTTTATAGTTTCCTGGGATTGGTTGGATATTACCGGCGATTCATCAAATGGCTTATGAGCATTGATTGTAGTAAGTTGGACCTCAATCGTGCTTTCCTCTGATGATCTTTTAGCTTCTTGTCCTTCTTGTATGCTTTCTAGGTGATTTTTTCTCTAGGGCATCAACTATAGAGTCATTCACCCTATTTCCTACTTTCTCTTGATTGTATAGTTGCATTTGGCTATTGAATGACAGAATTAGAGTGGTGTTAAAGGGGATAAACTCAGATCTTGGAGGGTTTTTCATGAACACTAGAGTTTTTCATGAAGATGGGAGCTTCACACTAGGTTTTTGTGTGCTTACCAGTTTTTCCCGTGTCAAACAAGTGATATCAACTTTAGCTCATTTATTACCTGATACATACTTACATATTGTGGATCTTGCTACTGTATACCCTTTTCCCACTAAAAGATCATAGCTTGATGTACCTTGGGCCTTAACCTATAACCAATGGGTCTATATGCCTATGTAAGGAGTGGGACCTAAGAGGGAATCTACTCCTTACTAAATCAAATAAAAGGAAACGTACCAAACGCCAAACACCCAACCAATTTTTTGTAAAGGGATGATAATCCAACTTATTCAAAAGTATGTTTCAAGATACCAAAATGTAAAAACTAAAGATAAAATATCTAACTATTAGAAAGCTTGATTATATCATAAACTTTCACCATGTAGGGTATACACAAAGGAAACTAACCTATAGCACTAGACCAATAGAGGTCTATCTAACCACCTCAGATCTATCTCCTAAGAAGGATCACCTACATTGGAATAAATCTAGGTCAACCTTGTTCGTATCCTCCTTACTCTCTACTTAGGGGCTAGAAGCATATCCCATAAGAGAAGACAAGTGGAAATTGTCAACATAAAAATTTGGGATGAACATATTAATGGGGATTGAGCAATATTAAGAAAATGGACCACAAATTTAACAAGGTTCCCATCCAAGAGGAAAGTGCCATCCAAGTGGATATCAAAAGAATATGAATTTTACTAAGGTGATAAAAAATAGTTACACTTACCATTAATCAAGATAAGGTATGGCCCAAAAGCACACAGAAAGACTTTAGGGAACATAACCCATCAACAATAATAGTCAACCTACATGCAAGTGAGATAAACATAGCACTAAAAAAATATAAACAAACAATGGCAGTTAGGACACATAACCCTACAACCTGATAGAGTATGGCACATAAAAAATCTCCAATATATAAAGTGGAAACAAAAATCAGGTATGGGGTGTTGGTATGTATGCCTTGAGAGCCAATCATGGGATGATTGGTGGGATACATTAAGATTGATTTGATTAACATCAAAGGCAAGCTTCTAATTCTTTTTGGTTCAGTCATGTGAGATAGTGATAGAACAGATTGAATGTCTAGAGAATGACAGTAATCAATGACGTATGCTTTCAGGTTAAGGACCTGAACGATGAGATCATACAGATGCTAAGAGTTTGTACATTCTTGTTATGTCCCTAGTCGGATGTCATTGTGGAAGGTAGATAGACAGAAATGATACTTAAGACTAGATTGTGGTGTTGGTTGATGACAGAATCTCATTAGTCATGATATAGAGATATCAAACCAAACACATAGGTACTTGTTAGAGAACAAGTGTACCAGACAGACCCACTGTGAGTTTGACACATGGAACCATGACATGGTAGTCACAGTCAGTACTCATAGTGATGGTGGTGAGTGTGATTCTTAGACTTGAAATCACTCCACTCAACACATGTCGTTGGGCACACTTTGACATCATCAAACACAGTCCTAAAACATGGGTTGTTATAAAGGTGATGATTGGGTGGCTTTGACACATGGGGCTTTTGAGGGGTGAGTGATAGATATGGGATTTGTCCCTCCTGAGGGAGTTTGATATCCAAGGCCACTTGATGAGTAGGATTGAGATAGGCGTGCGCACGTATGTGTGAATCAGTATGTGATATTGATGTCATACATATCTCCTTCAATCTACTCTGAGATCAAGAAAGTGAATGAACATTGACAGGATGACTGTTCCATGCCTCGAGTTCATTCAGGATATCAGTGACAAAGGAATTATACATTCACTGTAACACCATTCACGGATTGTAGGATGAAAGTTGTTATCCAACTTTCTACTTTCACTTGGGTAGCAATGATGTGTGACTAGGCACCACTCTTTGCTTGTGAAGTCATAAGTGTTATGGACTTTCACTGCCAACGTGAAATGGACCTGCAGGGTCACACACATAGGATTTAACTTGGAAGAGGAGTTGTGTCCACAAAGAATTGTTTAGATTGATTATTAAAGGAGTTTAGTAGTTCAATTAAACACTCAATCAGTCGATGGCTCAATATCATATGGTTCAAGGTGTTGGATGCATTGATTGGAGTATCAGATTGATTGAAATCGCAATTGATTGATTTTGCCCAACCTGTGCTCCCAACTGATCGGCTCAAGGGTTGAACCGGTCGGCTGAGGTTGCTGAACCGGTTGGCTCAAGTGTTGAACTGATCGGCTCATGACCAGGTTGAAACGACCGGTTCAAGGGTTGAACCGATCGGCTCAACTGGTGCAACCGACCAGTTGGGAAAGTCATGTCAGAAAGAATTTTCCTTTGGTTTCAAATTGCCCAATACGATTGGGAATAATATTGGTATTCGATACCAATTGGGAAAGAAACAAGGAAAGTCTTTTTGAGCCGGATTAGGACCATGAACCGATCGATTCAGGGCACCAACCGATCGGTTGGAGTGCCCCAAACGGTCGGCTCAGGTCCAACCGATCGGCTCAATGGCCGAACCGATCGGTTCAGCTGTGAACCAATCATTTCAGGTTGTGAATCGGTTGCTTTTTGTGGAAAATCTCGAACCCTTCTACTCCTGCGTTTAGTTCCGTATTGCTCGGGATAGAGAACCATGTCCCATTACCCTCCTATATATATATATAGGGGTAGTGGGGGCTTCTCAGAGAACAACTCAGTGCAACCAGTTCCTATGCAAGTTGTCGTTCTCTCTGGTTTTGGTAACCGAGAGAGAGCCCGAGCTAGTGCTTCCCACAAAAGGGAGGTGCAACAAGGGAAGGACAACTGTGGTTGCAAGTGGAGGCAGGAGAGTGTGTTGGCGACTAGTACGTCAACAGAAGGGTGCGACTCCTTCCACTTCCTTGTGGGACAAGGAGTGTGGAGTTCCAGGTGGTCCGTGTGGACTACTTCAGAGGCGGGAGGTTTCTGCCGCTTAGGAGGACAACTGTCATCCGACAGTCCGGTAGGAGGAGGAGTCGTCAGTCCCGGTGCGACCAGGAGCTGCACAGACACCGTCCAAGACCGGAGGTGAAGACCGCGCAAGGCGCGAGGTATTTTCGCCAAGCAAGCCTCGGGACAAGGTATGATTCCACAAACCATCCTTTCCTATTATATAGATGTTGACGCGTTTCCTCGTACTGGGTTTGGGGGAGAATTTTTTTTGTTTCCGCTGCCTTCTCTGCCTCCCCTAAAACCCAACAGTGGTATCAGAGCCACGTCAACTGCTCTATATTTTAGGAATATCGATATGATCGATTTTGGTTTGTCACCTTTATTTATTGCATACAATGCGAATAATATTGGCTTTATGCATGTCCAATCCTAAATCCACAAATCCCAATTACATATATGATATGTATTATTAATGCACTCGATACACGTCGCCCTTAAACGAGTTTTGTGGTGGATGTGTGTAGCATGATTATGGCCTATAAACCCCTATCTGTGCGTGGTTGTTTGTGGTTACTTGCATCTCGGTCTGCACACCGATCTTCCCTCTCTTATTCCTGATGTAACTCGAAATAATTTGAGATTCTTTCCTACCTTTGCTCCCCCCGAATGTAACTCGGGGTTTCGCTTTTTAAAGCAATGTAATAAATATGATAGATTTTTATTTCCTGTTATGTTGAAGACCGGCGGACATCAAGACGACAGCTGAAACGATCGGTTCAAGGCGTGAACCGATCAGTTGACGTTCTAGACGGTCGGTTCAAGGAGTGAACCGATCGGTTGATGACTGGTTTGAGGAGCGAGATGAGTGGGTGGCAGACATGACGAGATGCACGACGACCAGGCAAACCGATCGGTTGGAGGAGCCAACCGATCGGCTGGTGGCACCCAGACGACTGACTGGAGAGTACAGATCATTCATGTGATGAGTTGATCAACTCGGATGGCAAGGCACAAATGTTCATCTTGTACAGGTTGCATGTGATGTTGACCTAGATGACCGTGATTCCTCTTGGCTTGAGGAATCACATTAGGATGGCCATAATCATCGCTTTTATCATTTATGCATGTTTTCTGTGGGATATAGCATGTATATGATACGTACTATGTATTGTGGTGATTGGATATGTATATGTATATAAAAACCAAATCCCTCATTAAAATATTAAGTTTTAGATGCCTTCCAAATGCGACACATGTGAAAAGCTTGATCGACCAAGTGTGGGCACGCCCTAGCGTGGTGCAGCGTCTATCTCGTGGAAGCGTGAAGGATGAATGTGTGGGTCTGCCCTAGCAGGGTGCATATTCATCGTGTTTGCTTTGGGTCGGACTTAACAAGGTGATCTAGATGGGATCTAGTACCTTGAGGCATGGAGATGATCATTGCAAAGAGTTGTATATGACATCTTATCAAGAGTTTCATATGATGCAATTGGCAAAAGTTGCCTACCTGAGAGATCTATGTTGTGGGTGACAGCCCTAGCTGGTCCATGGCTTAGAGGATTTCAGGATCTTGCCCACTAGAAGGTTGTACGCTGCAATCTTCCGAATTGATGGTGAGGGCTATCAATTTGAACTAAAATAGTGGGAGCGATAATTAATTAAAGGCCTAATTTTATCATCAACTTTTCAAATCAATCAAACAAGTCAAAAGGAGTTTTGGACTTAAAATTGCATATATTTCCTTTTGTTAAAATAAATGGTTAATCAACAAATCACTTTATTGTTTGGGACTGGCATCCGTCCTTTGTTCCCTCTGCTGATTTACCACGTAAGATCGTGTGCTGGGTCCGGATCTTGAACCTCCCGCTACATCTCTATGTCCAAACCATATTCAGTTGCATAGGCAAGGCCCTCGACAGACTGGTGAAGGTCGATGACCATACTGTCAAACGCACAAGGAGCAAGTTCGCACGCCTTGCTGTCGAACTTGACACCTCTACCGAACTGGCAGCAAGTATTGTGATCAATGGACTTGATTTCGAAGTCGAGTATGAGGGATTCCCGTTCCAATGTGCGAATTGCGGTGAAGAAGGGCACACGTCTGTGCAATGTCGAGGAGGAAATAAACCACAAGAAGAGCAACGTACTAATTCTGTCCCTACGGAGGTACCGGCCGCAGAGCCCGAAAATCCATGGAGAACTCAGAAGAACCGGCGGGGCTTCCAGGGGAAACAGCAGCCTAGCAAACCCCTTGCAAGCCCTTCCACGCTTATCAGGAACCAGTTTGAAAGCTTGAATGCAGAGGACGAACCGACTGAGGAAGCCACGAACATTAGCCGAGATGAAAAGAAGCCGGCTGAAAGGCCCGAGGCACACAAGAACCCTAAAGTCTGGAGGAAGAAGAAGGTACCAGAGCAAATGGAAACAGCTGATCAAAAAAGAAAAGTCCTTAGGGACATCACAAACCAGTCTCAACCAGTGAAAGAAGTACCTTTGCCAGTCGAGCAGCCCCAAAAAACTCCTGAACACACAGTTGTGAACCCGGATATTGATGAGGTTATTGAAATCATCCCGGAGGATGTGGTCCCTATTACACGGGCTACAACACCGCACACTATATGCAGTAGAATTAGAAAACGGGACAGCGACAGTGCAGCGTCCACATCTGCCACTCCAAGGAAAGCTATGGTAGGGAAGATTTTCAAGGGGAGTGGGACGAAGATGAAGAGAGCAGGTGTTGCTAAAGCGGTTGTGGATAGCATCCGTAGAAGCCCCAGGTTGAGAGAAAGTGCAGACCCAGAAAAAAGCGTGGCCATGCTAGAAGAAGGAGAAAACTGTTGTGAAGAAAATCGGGAACCCAATGATAATCAGTCTTAATTCTCTCCTCAGAAGAAAGCTGAATTATTTTTCTAGTGGGATGTCGAAGTTGTTGTGTTGGAATGTGAGAGGGATTGGCAATGACGATACTAGCAGAGTGCTCAAAGATCTTGTCTCCAAACACAAGCCGGCTGTTACGGCTGTGTTAGAACCCCGCATTAGTGCAGACAAAGCCACTCAAACTATTAAAAAGCTTGGGTTTCCGAATTCACACCGATCTGAGGCTCGGGGCTACTCGGGTGGGATTTGGATCTGCTGGGATGCGGCTGTGTGCGACGTGCAAATTCTCAAGACACACCGCCAATTCATAACCTGCCGGGTGAATAAATCTTATATTGCTACCTTCATATATGCTAACCCCCATTTTCAGGTCCGCAATCTTCTGTGGAAGCACTTGATTGACATGGGCACTAGCTTTACTGAACCGTGGATAGTCGTTGGTGACTTCAACACTACCATCTCTCCTTCTGAAACTGTTGGATATCAAACTTATAACCATCGCGAAGCTCAGCTCTTTTCCGCTACTATGCTCGAAGCAGGTCTCACCGATCTGGGGTTTTCTGGACAAAAATTCACTTATAAACATGGCGTGAAACAGAGCAGACTCGACCGTGGCTTGGCAAACTCTGAGTTCCTCATTGCTTTTCCTGATGTTGCGGTGACTCATCTTCCCAAGGTTGAATCCGATCACTGTCCCCTCCTTATTCAAATTCAGGCGAACGTGTATAGCAAGCGCAGGTTTGTCACTAAAGCTTCTTGGGCTCAGGATCCCTCATTCCATCCTTGCCTGGATCATCACTGGAGCAGACATCTTCCTTTCCATGAGGCTCTTGAGCACGCAAGGGAGCACATCACTGCATGGGACTCCACGCGTAACAAGCAGAGAAAAGCTACCAAAGAAAGGCTCTTGCGTAATATAAATATCCTCCAAAATAACATGGCTGTTCATTATGATGTTATTTCTGACAATCTTTGTACCAAAATGGAGGATGAGCTCAAAACGATCCTCAAGCATGAAGAGGAGGATTGGAAACAAAAAAGCCATGTCAACTGGATTCGGGAGGGTGATTCCAATACCCGCTTCTACCAAGCCTATGTGAACCAAAGGAGGAGGTCCAATAAATGTCAAATTATCAAAAACCGGTCGGGGGACTGGATTACAAAAGAAGAAGACATATTTCATCTGGTCACAGAGTACTTTGTCGAGCTATTCACTTCTGCAAGCAACACCTGCCAGCAACGGATTGATTCTATCCCTGCGCGATTTACTCCGGTGGTCGGCGAGGAATTTGGCCGGCTGACCAAACAAGTCCATAAGGATGAAATTCTTGCTATTCTTAAGTCTATGGACCCTTATAAGGCGGCAGGGCCAGACGGTGTTTCGGCTCATTTCTTATTAACTCACTGGTCAGTTCTACATGACTCTATATGGAGGACCGTTAAGGAGGCGCTGAATGATGGTATATTGAATGAACAAATGTGTAATGCTACTGTGGTTCTTATACCCAAAATTCCTAAACCAGAACGTGCAAGCCAGTTTCGCCCCATTTCTCTTAATAATACCATCCTTAAACTCTGCTCTAAAGTCATTGTTGAAAGACTGAAAAAGTGGCTACCTGGTTGGATTAACCCAGCGCAGAGCGCCTTTGTCCCGGGCAGGAAGATTTCTGATAATATAACAGCAGCTCAGGAAATTATACACTCTATGAAACGGAAGAATTCAAAGAAGACTATGGCTATTAAAATTGACCTTACTAAAGCTTATGACAGACTGGCATGGAACTTCATTGAGGATACGCTGAAAAAAGTGAAGCTCCCTAGTAATATGATTCTTTACAATATGAGATCTATTACCAGCGGCAGTTCAACTATTGCTTGGAATGGCAGAAATTCAACCAGTTTTAAGCCAAGAAGAGGCCTTAGACAAGGTGATCCTTTAAGTCCTTACATCTTTGTGCTTTGTATTGAACGGTTAAGTCAGATGATTGAAGAACGTGTTACTTCTAAAAAATGGCATCCTATACAACTGGGAAGGAAGGGCCCGCGGATTGCTCACCTCTGTTTTGCAGACGACATCCTTCTCTTTGCCAAAGCCAATCTTACCAATATGGACACTATTCTGCACTGCTTCAGGGAGTTTGAGATGGCCTCGGGCCAAGCGATTTCTATTGAGAAGACGAGGATTTTCTTTTCTAGGAGTGTTACCCAGCAGGAAGCTATTCATATATGCGATCGAAGTGGGCTGCAACGCACCCAGGACTTGGGGAGGTACCTGGGAGTCCCGATCCTCCATTCACGGGTGAACAAGAAGACTTACAGTGAAGTTCTTGATAAGGTCACGAATAGAGTAAATTCTTGGGCTGCTAGGACCTTATCTTTAGCGGGGCGCATTTGTCTTGCCAAGAGTACCCTTGCTACCATCCCCACCTACATCATGCAAACTTCTAAGCTCCCCATGCAATTATGTGACAGGATAGATGGCGAAATTCGGCGCTTCATTTGGAGCGGTGGACGGAAAAGAAGAGGGATGCATCTTGTGTCTTGGGAAAGGCTTACGAGCAAGAAGATCCATGGTGGTCTAGGTCTTAAATCTATGCGGGATTGGAACCAGGCTCTTCTCCTTCGACATAACTGGGACGTTTGGAGTGGTAGGAAAACTCTTTGGTGCATGGCCATGCGTGACAAGCTGATGAGAAGCAATCCAGGAACTACTTCCAATCTTTCTCGCCTAGCGAGAACTGTTCTGCAGATGAATTCGTTCATGCATGATAACACTTTTCTGTGTCCTATAAGTGGGAACCATATTAATGCGTGGCAGGACAGATGGCTTCCTAGTGGTATTTATTTGAAAGACCATGTTAGTCGAGATATCCCCGATGAGCTGCGTGACTTGCAGGTGTGCAGCTTAGTAAATCTGGAAGGTCACTGGGACCGCGATTTTCTCAATCATTGGCTCCCTGAAGGTGTTGTAAAGGAGATCCTTAATATTCAACCTCCGGTTGAAACTGAAGCCGAAGATATCTATGTTTGGAATCTCAACAACGGGGGCAGCTACACGGCCAAATCTGCCTACACGGCTTTGAGGGAGGACGCTGAAATCAAAAGGCCGGGACAATGGCTGGTTATTTGGAAAGCTCAGGTGGCGGTGAAGATAAAGACCTTCATGTGGCTCGCCGCCAGTGGAGCCCTTCTTACTAATTGGGCAAGAAGAAGACGTAAGATGACCACCAATGCGGTGTGTAGTCGCTGTAATAAAGATGACGAAACCAGTCTCCATGCCTTGAGAGACTGTGACAAGGTGAAACCCGTGTGGTTACGCTTACTGGCTGGAGCAATGCCAGGGAACGCTGCACCTCTTACCCGGGACTTCTGGAACTCTTCGAATCTTGAGCAGTGGATCAGCAAAGGGCTTCGTTCTAGTGAGGTCACGAGAACTTTGTTCCTCATAGCTTGTTGGGTTATTTGGAAGCAACGTAACTTGGCGGTCTTTGAAGCCAAGGACACTCCCGTGCTACAACAGGTTAATATGATTCTGTTGGAATACAACAGAAATATCGTTGCTTGGGCTGGGAATGACGCCGTCGAGAAGTCGGACACTATGACGGTTCAAAGCTGTAGCGAGAGCAGTCAGCTTTTGTTGCATGTGGACGCCGCCTGGAAAAGGGGCAAAGGTGCTATTGCAGTAATTGTACATGATCGCAATAACCACTGGAAAGGTGGAGTTGGCCAATTGATTGCTGCGGACAGTCCTCTTCAAGCTGAATTTATGGCCATTGCCCTTGCCGCAAAGATTATTAAAACCGTCAATCTACAAAGTACTACTGTGATCACAGACTGTTTGACGGCTGTGAAGATGTTACATGAAGATTACTCTACGCATCCTAGATATGCGAGCATTATTAGGGGAATCCAACTTGTTCTGGGAGACATTGCAACTATTCGACATGTGTCGAGGAAGAACAATGGACCAGCTGATGCTTTGGCTAAGGCTCATCTACAAAAAACATGCAGAATCAAGTATTACGATGTCCCTCCTAAGGACGTCATCGATACTGGACAAATCAAGTATTGTAATGGTAGTAGTACTACCATGTTTAATTCCTTGCAAATAACTCAAATTTGTAATTTGCCTTTGAATATGCTTGCACGGGGTGAGCGAGATGAATAAAATAATCGCCCGACTTCCCTAAAAAAAAAAAAAAACAAATCACTTTATTTGCGATCGGTCTTTGATACCAACAAATTAAATGGGAATAATTCCATGACTGGTTAGGATGATGAGAAGTGTTCTCAAAGAGCAAAAGCTCTAAGTCCTAGTTATACCAAGACCAGATGAACTCAATCCCACCACATCAATGGCTGAAAGTATACTTATGGAAGCATACTGAGGAAGACATTGATGAGGAGTGCTTGATGTTGTGTTATCTGAACTATGAGTTGCAGAGACAACATGAGACATATGATGTCTCCAAGACACTGTCCTAGTATGTCATGACAGAAGGAAATCCAGTAAGGTATTCACACACTCAATGTGATTGGGTATGTGGAAAACCTAACTAAGAAGGATTGCCTCTGAGCCAAGAGTTGGCTATTGGTATGATACTGCAAATGTTGTGAGAATCATACAATTCATGATAAGCTACAACATGAACAACTTTGACAAGCGTTGACAGAGTTGTTGGACATGTTGAGGATAGTAAAGGCAAAGATGAAGAAAGACAAACCATAATCTTTGATGTGATCGAAGAGAAAGGTAATTCTTAAGGGCAAGGATAAGGGCAAAGAAAAGAAGTGTTCTGATGCTAGCCAGCAATCCAAGCCGTCTTCAGCCTCAAGGCACATGGGGAAAGGGTGTATGAGGGATTGCCCTCTATATCTAGAAGAACAAAAGAAGATGAAGGAGGGGATGGAGATCTCCACCTAAGGTATCATGAAATGAACCACTTCTTTATTCGAGGTATATGATACCAAGATATGGATCTATCATATATGATATGCAAGATTCGCAAAGAAGTGATGGCCTTTATGAAAGGACCAAGAAAGGAGTACCCATCATTGGAGCAAATGTTGCTGCCATAGATAGGAGTACCTTTCAGCCTAAAGGGCACGAAATAGAGTTGAGAACTGCTATTTCATATATTGCCAATAGATAGAAACAATTTATTTTTGCATATTGTATGACAATGATGGCAATTAATAAAGTTGATGTTTCAATCTTAAAGATATGATCTTTGTGGCAATGCCTTGTTTATCTTGTGATACATGGTATGCATAAGATAAAATGATACCTAAAGTTATTGATAACTCAAACAATCAAATTAGCATCAATCATGAGAAATTCATTTCTAGTTTCCATGTGATGGATAAATCTAGACTCTTTTGGTTAGAGAAATAGTAAGAGGTATGAATATCTTGGACATGATTAATCAATCTTCACTAATGGTAGTGGGAGAATGATTATCCTATTAGGTATAATACATGTGATGTATTTACATACCTATTGGAATAAATGCTAATACTTCAAATGGTGTTTAGAGAAATACCAATATGAGTATCTTGAAGTGTTCAATATTATCATAGATGAAGTACAAATTTGGTAAAGTGTTAATTCTTGATGAGATCAATGAATGAAATACTTGGACCAAATGTTTGAGATCCTTATGAGTGATTATGATAGTGTATCATAGTGAACTCATGATTAAGGCATGGTGATGTCTAAATCAAGAAGGAATCATACTCTAAGGAGTTAGAGAATGATTATCGAATAACTGAATTCTTCTTAATAAAAGAATACCCCACACTAATAAAGGACATTAAGAATCACAAGGGTTGTGAGTTCTTATATCCTTGACAGATACACCTCAATTATCTATGTGATAAGTTGTTCATGTGATGAGTCAACTATCTAGATGAATATGAGGAACCAAATTTTGAGTTATGATTTATGATCATTACACCCTAAATGATTTCCATGTGAACCATAAGGTATGACCTTGATGGTAGCACTCATTGGATGAAATCCATAAGTGCAAATGAGTCTTAAGTGTTAAGACACATGGATAACATTTTGACAAGGATGATTCTTGTTGATTGCAACTTAATGACTAAGGCATTTGGCATATGGATACTAAAACCACATTCCTATGTAGAATAAAACAAGGATGTGTACGTGACACAACCTATAAGGTTTATGAATCCACTAATGCAAATGAAGTCTATAAGTTACAATGGACTAATCAATGTGATTGATTGAGTACAAGCAACTCATAATTGGATCTTTACTTTGATAATATAGTCAAAAGGTTTGACTGATATGTCAAAGATAACGAAGGGATCTGTGATTTAGTGGGCGCGTATTCACATTTCACATATTGATGTGGAATGGAAATGTTCTAGAATGGAAATCCAAAAGTGGAAATTATCTTTAAGGAAGATAGAGATGTTTCCTATGTGATAGGAATAGAGATCTATAGAGATAGTTCTCGAAAACCTCTTAACCTGAAAAGAGAAAGCATACATTGGCAATCTGTACTGAAATGTTCAGTATGCACAGATTCAGTGGGAGAAAACTTGTCCATGCTACATAGAGTTAGTATCCCAAGGCCAAGTGTCCAATTCTTATGAAGAATGGGAACACTAAGAATAGATATGGATCTATCATGTATGTAATCATCCCATCATCTTGCATGTATAGACATGGCAAGAATAAAATGCATTCATCATCTTGTATGTACGACATGACAATATGATGTGCTCATCCTGATAACTCATATGTGGGACATGACGAGTGGATGTCTGTCTACTTCCAGTAAGGGTTACTGGCATACCATGAGAACTTGATAAGTACTTGTGAAGTACTAGTTCTACGGTGATAAGGAAGAGTTCAATGTAAAGAGTTACATTGATGCGAACTTCCGAAAGGACAGAAAATTAATCGCAAAATATACATAGGATGTATAAAAGTGAAAGTTTGTTGATAATTGGAAGTGTTCCAACAAAACCATTTAAAAGGAAATGCCGAGTATCTATGCGTTAGAGAACTGCAGTGGAAAAACGAAACTTAGGGTATGGAAGTGGAGTGGGGGCGGCGACGGCAGGCGATCCAGGAGAATATGATGGTACAGTCTCTACAGAGACTAGGAATTCACCGGAAGACGGGAGTAAGACAGGCCGTGATCCACAGCATGAACGGAGCCATGCAAGACAAACTGGGTGTCCAGGAAGAGAGAGGAGCGGTGGCGCCGACACACACCAAGGAGTGGATGCCACGAGCGCGGACAAAATCTGCATACCGAATATGGGAATGGAGTTTCGTTATGGAGGCATGCGAGGACCATCCCAGGAGGGGTATCAAAACGGGGTGGATCCGAAGGGTAGTGGCGGTGCGTTTACCCCAGACGCTGCAGGAGGAACATACCCTCTAGGGTCCTTCCCACCTCTCGCAGGAAGCAACCAGGAGATGCAAGGTCCCCTGATACCTCAACCTGCAAATGCATGGGGACAAAACAGACCTGGAAACTCGGCTGGAACGGCGACGCACAGATCTACGGATCTATTCCTAAACAAGCTTTTTGAAGAGCATCTTGATCCGGAGGCGGTTAATCTTTACATGTCCGATGGACAACCTGAAATAACGATTGATCCCATGTACGAAGAATTCCTTGTTCAACCTTGGCAATACGCGGTAGTCGTGAAGGCCATGGGAACCCATCTAGGGTATATGACCCTAAGAGATCGGCTCTGAGCCATGTGGAGCCTAGTTGGCAAGTACAACATATACAAACTGGACATGAATCACTTTGTAATCCAACTTTCATGCCGACGGGATTATGACATGGCGATGACAGGCGACCCTTGGAAAATATTCGGATGTAACCTAATTGTCTGGGATTGGAATCCATCCTTTATTCCTTTTGCTGATTTACCACGGAAGATCGTTTGTTGGGTCAGGATCCTGAATCTCCCGCTACATCTCTACGTCCAAACAATTTTCAATTGCATAGGCATGGCCCTCGGTAGGCTGGTGAAGGTCGACGAACATACCATCAAACGCACCAGGAGCAAATTCGCTCGCCTTGCCGTCGAGCTCGACACCACGTTAGAATTGGCGGCCAGTATTGTTATCAATGGTTTGGACTTTGAAGTTGAGTACGAGGGATTCCCGTTTCAGTGTGCAACCTACGGCGAAGAAGGCCACACCTCTGTACAATGCTCCACAGGGATCACGCAACAGGAAGCCAACCGCAATAATCCCACCCTAGCCCCGGACGTACCTGCTACAAATTCTGAAAGTCAGTGGAAGCACCGGCGGGGATATCAGGGGAAAAAGCAGACTACTAAAACACCTATGCACTCTGTTACCCTAACGAGGAATCAATTTGATGAGTTGATAGCAGAAGATGAATCGACTGAAGCAGTCACGAACACCAACCAAGAAGGAAAGCAGCCGACAAAAAAGCATGTGGCACATAAGAACCCTAAAATCTGGAGGAAGAAGAAGACACCGGAGAAAATTGAAACAGCTGAACAAAAAAGAAAAGTCCTAAGGGACATCACAAATCAGCCCCAACAACCTAAAGAAGGCCTTGCACAGGGCGAGCATACCAATAAAACGCCGGAACACACGGTAGTGAATCTGGAAATTAATGAGGTGATTGAAATTATCCCCGAGGAGGAGGCACCTGTGACTAGGGCTGTTACAACACATACAACATGTAGCAGAATTAAGAAACGTGACAGTGACACTGCAGCGGCCACTTCTGTTACTCCCAGAAAATCTTTGACAGGAAAGATGTTCAAGGGCAGTGGAATGAAGATGAAGAGAATGGGGGTTGCTAAATTGGCTGTGGAAGGCATCCGTAGAAGCCCCAGGCTCAGAGGAAGCGTAGACGCAGAAATCATGGTGGATGTGCTCAAAGGAGCAGAAAACAATGGTGAAGATAACAGGGAAACCAATGAAAACCAGTCTTAGTTTCCCGTTTAGAAGAATGCTCAGTTATAATCCTTGTGGGATGTCTAAGTTGTTGTGCTGGAATGTGAGAGGCATAGGAAATGATGACACATGCAGAGTTCTCAAAGAACTTGTCTACAAACACAAGCCGGCTGTTACTGCTGTGTTAGAACCTCGCATCAGTGCGGACAAAGCTACTCAGACCATTAAGAAGCTTGGATTTCCGATCTCTCATCGCTCTGAAGCTCGGGGCTTCTCGGGTGGGATTTGGATCTACTGGGATGCTGCTGCTTGTGAAGTGCAGATCCTCAAGACACACCGTCAGTTCATAACCTGTCGGGTGAACAAATCTTGTATTGCTACTTTCATATATGCTAACCCCAACTTTCAGGTCCGCAATCTTCTTTGGAAGCACTTAAATGACATGGGCAATAGTTTTTCTGAACCGTGGATAGTCGCCGGCGACTTCAACACGACCATCTTTCTGTCTGAGACTGTTGGCTACCAGACTTATAACCATCGTGAGGCCCAACTCTTTTCTGCTACCCTGCTTGAAGCAGGTCTTACTGACCTCGGCTTCTCTGGACAAAAATTCACCTACAGGCATGGAGTGAAACAAAGCAGGCTCGACCGAGGCTTGGCTAATTCTGACTTCCTCTCCATCTTCCCGGAGGTTGCGGTGACCCATCTTCCTAAGGTTGAATCAGATCACTCCCCTCTCTTGATTCAAACTCATTCAATCTCATACAGCAAGAAAAGGTTTGTTACCAGAGCCTCATGGAATCAGGACCCCTCCTTCAATCACTGCCTTGAACGACATTGGAGTAGAAACCTTCTTTTCCATGAGGCTCTTGAGCATGCCAGGTAGCATATCAGTGAGTGGGATTCCGTGAGAAACAAGAAGAAGAGAGAAACTAAAGATCGACTCCTATGAAATATAAACACTCTTCAAACGAATTTAGCTGCTCATTATGATGTTATTACTGACAATCTATGCACCCGGATGGAGGATGAACTCAAAGTCATTCTTAAACAGGAAGAGGAGGATTGGAAACAGAAAAGCCACGTCAACTGGATTCGAGAGGGGGAATCCAATACCCGCTTCTACCAAGCCTATGTGAATCAGAGGAGGTCCAATAAATGTCAAATTCTCAAAAATCCTTCAGGGGATTGGATCACAAACGAGGACGATATCTTCAAACTGGTCACAGATTACTTCATTGATTTGTTCACTTCTAACAGCAACACCAGCCAGCAACAAATTGATAAAATTCCCGCGCGTTTTACTCCTGTGGTTGGCGAGGAACACAGCCGTTTGGCTAAACAAGCTCATAAGGATGAGATTTATGCGATCCTAAAGTCCATGGACCCCTATAAAGGCGCTGGTCCAGACGTCACCACTACACACTTCATGTTATCCAACTGGCTGTTGCTTCAAGATTCTATATGCATGACTATCCAGGAGGCTCTAAGTGTTGGAATTCTGAATGAACAAATTTGTAATGCTACTGTGGTCCTTATACCCAAAGTTCCCAAACCTGAACTCGCAAGCCAGTTTTTCCCCATTTCTCTTAATAACACCATCCTTAAACTATGTTCTAAGGTTGTTGTTGAAAGATTGAAGAAATGGCTACCGGTTTGGATTAACCCAGCGCAAAGTGCCTTTGTCCCGGGCAGGAAGATTTTTGACAACATCTCTACAGCTCAGGAAATTATACATTCTATGAAACGGAAGAACTCCAAGAAGACTATGGCCATTAAAATCGATCTCACGAAAGCATATGACAGACTGGCTTGGAATTTCATTGAGGATACTCTGAAAAAGGTGAACCTTCCCGCTTGTATGATTCAATACATCATGAGCTCTATCACCAGCGGTAGCTCTTCCATTGCTTGGAATGGTAGGAGTTCGACCAGCTTCAGACCGAGAAGGGGTCTAAGATAAGGCGATCCTTTGAGCCCTTATATATTTGTGCTCTGTATTGAATGTTTAAGTCAGATGATTGAAGAGTGTGTCAACTCTAAAAGATGGCAACCTATAAAATTGGGCAGAAAGGGTCCGCGGATTGCTCATCTTTGTTTCGCCGACGACATACTTCTGTTTGCCAAAGCCAATGTAACCAACATTGATACAATCCTGCATTGTTTCAAGGAATTTGAGTTGGCTTCGGGTCAAGCCATCTCGATTGAGAAGACAAGGATTTTCTACTCCAAGAGTGTAGCCCAACAGGAAGCTACCCAAATCTGTAATCCTAGCGGGCTGCAACGCACTCAGGACCTAGGGAGATATCTAGGGGTTCCGATCTTCCACACGTGGGTGAACAAGAAGACATACAGTGAAGTGTTGGATAAAGTTACTAACAGAGTTAACTCCTGGGCTGCTAAGACCTTATCCTTAGCGGGACACATATGCCTTGCTAAGAGTACCCTCGCCACCATTCCTACTTACATTATGCAAACTTCAAAGCTCCCATTGCAACTGTGTGACAGAATAGATGGAGAAATCCGACGTTTCATTTGGAGTGGAGGGCGGAATAGGAGAGGGACTCATCTTGTGTCTTGGGAACGGCTAACTAGCAAGAAGATCCTTGGTGGTCTGGGCCTCAAAGCCATGCGGGATAGGAACCAGGCACTTCCGCTTCATCATAATTGGTATATCTGGTGCGGAAGTAGCACTCTATGGTGCACGACCATGCATGACAAGCTGATGAATAGCAACCCAGGGACAAATTCTAATCTATCTCGCATGGCGAGAACTGCACTGCAAATGAAATCATTTATGCAAGCTAATACGTTCCTGAGCCCTATGAGTGGGAATCATATTAATGTGTGGCAAGATTGCTGGCTCCCGAGTGGGATTCGCTTAGAGGACCATGCTCGAAGAGCCATTCCTGAAGACCTACGCGATCTGAAGGTGAGCAGTTTAGTGAACCTAGAAGTTCAGTGGGACCGTGAGTTTCTAGACCTATGGTTTCCTGCAGATGTAGTCAAGGAGATTCATAACATTCAACCGCCTGTGGATACTGAGGCTGCAGATATATGTGTTTGGAAGCTCAACAATGGGGGCAGCTATACGACCAAGTCGGCCTATACGGCTTTGAGGGTAGACTCTGAGGTTAAAAGACCAGGACAGTGGCCAGTCATCTGGAGAGCCCAGGTGGCGGATAAGGTGAAGATCTTCATGTGGATCGCTGCTAATGGAGCCCTTCTCACAAATTGGAAACGTAGAAGAAG
Organism: Alisma plantago-aquatica; assembly: GCA_963693085.1. Lineage (NCBI taxonomy): Eukaryota > Viridiplantae > Streptophyta > Magnoliopsida > Alismatales > Alismataceae > Alisma > Alisma plantago-aquatica. Next base: position 502,784,048 of record OY856414.1, on the reverse strand, counting down.
GCGGATGACGACCAATTCTGTTTGCAGTCACTGTAATAAGGAAGACGAAACCAGTCTCCATGGTTTGAGAGACTGTGAGAAGGTGAAACCAATTTGGCTACGTTTACAAGCCAGATCTATGCCTGGGAACGCCATGTCTTCTTCATCGGATTTCTGAAATTCCATCAATTTTGAGCAATGGATCAGTCAGGGGCTCCGATCATGCGAGGATACCATAACCATTTTCCTAATAGCATGCTGGGTGATCTGGAAACAACGCAACTTGGAGGTCTTTGAAGCTAAAGACACCCCTGCGATACAACAAGTGAACAGAATTTTCTTGGAAAATAGGAGAATAGTCGAAGCTTGGGACAGAGAGAAAGTCGTCAAGAGTTCAGCTACAACGGCGCAAAATGATCCTCACATCAGCGGACAGTTCTTGATGCATGTCGACGCCGCATGGAAGAAGGGTAAAGGCGCCATCGCTGTGGTTATTTAGGATCGCAATAACCAATGGAAGGGAGGGGTAGGCTAGCTGGTCTCAGCGGACAACCCTCTACAGGCAGAGCTTATGGCCATTGCCCTTGCTGCTAAACTGATCAAGTCCAACAGGATGGAAGACACAATTGTGGTTACTAATTGTATGACAGCCAGGAAGATGCTACAAGATGGTTACAACAAACATCCTCGATATGCCAGTATAATAAGGGGGATCCAGTTGACCTTGGGAGACATTGCGGCTATTCACAATGTGGAGAGGCAGCACAATGGCCCAGCTGATGCTTTGGCTAAGGCACACTTACAAAACACCTGTAGAGTCAGGTACTATGATATCCCTCCCAAGGATGTCATTGATACTGGACAAATCCATTTTTGTAATGGTAGTAGTACTACCATGTTTAATTCAATGCAAATAACTCATATCTGTAATTTTCCTTTGAATATGCTTGCACGAGGTGAGCAAGATGAATAAAATTATCGCCTGACTTCCCTAAAAAAAGAGAACTACAGTGGATACTATATGGATCTAGAAGTTCATGAGATGAACTTATAGATATTCCGCTCATTGATGACAAGTATGGAATCCTTGATCATGTAATGTGGCTAAAGGTTAGCAAAGGAATACTAGATCACATATTACGTCAACTCCATCTCATACGTGTGACGTACAATGAAGAGATGAGAGACATGCAATTTATACTGACTTTGGCAAGGTATTGCCATAACTCACTATGTTCGCACTAGAGCACAGTAACATGTGGGACATGTTTGAAGATCACTATGAATATGATTCAAGGGTGATTGGCTCGTAGTGCAAGTGGGAGTCTGTTGGTATGTATGTCCTGAGAGCCAATCATGGGATGATTGGTGGGATACATTAAGATTGATTTGATTAACATCAAAGGCAAGCTTCCAATTCTTTCTGGTTCAATCATATGAGATAGTGATAGAATAGAATGAATGTCTAGAGAATGACAGTACTCAATGACGTATGCTTTCATGTTAAGGACCTGAACGATGAGATCATATGGATGCTAAAAGTTTGTACATTCTTGTTATGTCCCTAGTCGGATGTCATTGTGGAAGGTAGATAGACAACAATGACACATAAGACTAGATTGTGGTGTTGGTTGATGACAGAATCTCATTAGTCATGATATAGAGATATCAAACCAAACACATAGGTACTTGTTAGAGAACAAGTGTACCGGACAGACCCACCGTGAGTTTGACACATGGAACCATGACATTGTAGTCACAGTCAGTACTCACAGTGATGGTGGTGAGTGTGATTCTTAGACCTAAAATCACTACACTCAACACATGTCGTTGGGCACACTTTGACATCATCAAACGGAGTCCTGAAACATGGGTTGTTATAAAGGTGATGATTGGGTGGCTTTGACACATGGGGCTTTTGGGGGGTGAGTGATAGATATGGGAATTGTCCCTCCTAAGGGAGTTTGATCCACTTGATGAGTAGGATTGAGATAGGTGTGCGCACGCATGTGTGAATCAGTATGTGATATTGATGTCATACATATCTCCTTCAATCTATTCTGAGATCAAGAAAGTGAATGAACGTTGACAGGATGACTGTTCCATGCCTCGAGTTCATTCGGGATATCAGTGACAAAGGAATTATACATTCACTGTAACACCATTCACGGATTGTAGGATGAAAGTTGTTCTCCAACTTTCTACTTTCACTTGGGTAGCAATGATGTGTGACTAGGCACCGCTCTTTGCTTGTGAAGTCATAAGTGTTATGGACTTTCACTGCCAACGTGAAATGGACCTGTAGGGTCACACACATAGGATTTAACCTGGAAGAGGAGTTTTATCCACAAAGCATTGTTTAGATTGATTACTATAGGAGTTTAGTAGTTCAATTAAACACTCAATCAGTTGATGGCTCAATATCATATGGTTCAAGGTGTTGGACGCATTGATTGGAGTATCGGATTGATTGAAATCGCAATTGATTGATTTTGCCCAACCTGTGCTCCCAACCGATCGGCTCAAGTGTTGAACCGGTCGACTGAGGTTGCTGAACCGGTCAGCTCAAGTGTTGAACCGATCGGCTCATGACCAGGTTGAAACGACCGGTTCAAGGGTTGAACCGATTGACTCAACTGGTGCAACCGACCAGTTGGGAAAGTCATGTCGACAATAATTTTCCTTTGGTTTCAAATTGCCCAATACGATTGAGAATGATTCGATACCAATTGGGAAAGAAACAAGGAAAGTCTTTTTGAGCCGGATTAGGACCACGAACCGATCGGTTCAGGGCACCAACCGATCAGTTGGAGTGCCCCAAACGGTCGGCTCAGGTCCAACTGATCGGCTCAATGGCCGAACCGATCGGTTTAGCTGTGAACCGATCGTTTCAGGTTGCAAACCGGTTGCTTTTTGTGGAAAATCTCAAACCCTTCTACTCCTGCGTTTAGTCCCGTATTGCCCGGGATAGAGAACCCTATCCCATGACCCTCCTATATATATAGGGGTAGTGGGGGCTTCTCAGAGAACAACTCAGTGCAACCAGTTGCTCTGCAAGTTGTCGTTCTCTCTGGTTTTGGTAACCGAGAGAGAGCCCGAGCAAGTGCTTCCCGCAAAAGGGAGGTGCAACAAGGGAAGGACAACTGCGGTTGCAACTGGAGGCAGGAGAGTGTGTTGGCGACTAGTACGTCAACAGGAGGGTGTGACTCCTTCCACTTCCTTGTGGGACAAGGAGTGTGGAGTTCCAGGTGGTCCGTGTGGACTACTTCAGAGGAGGGAGGTTTCTGCCGCTTAGGAGGACAACTGTCATCCGACAGTCCGGTAGGAGGAGGAGTCGTCAGTCCCAGTGCGACCAGGAGCTGCACATACACCGTCCAAGACCGGAGGTGAAGACCGCGCAAGGCGCGAGGTATTGTCTCCGAGCAAGCCTCGGGACAAGGTATGATTCCACAAACCATCCTTTCCTATTATATAGACGTTGACGCGTTTCCTCGTACTGGGTTTGGGGGAGAATTTTTTTTTGTTTCCGCTGCCTTCTCTGCCTCCCCTAAAACCCAACATGGGGAACATAACCTCCATCTCAAAACAACATGGTTTCATAACCCATGTGTGGGGCACATAAACTCCACCCCAAAATAACATGGGCACATAACCTAAAAACCAAAGTACCTATACAACTCTAGGGCTACTGAAACACAATGCATGTGATAAATATAGAGGCAAGTGAAACTTCAGTCATGCTAATAGAATTAATGAAATTTCCATCACATAAGTGTATGATATGAAACATACACCACTAAAGTAGGAAAAATTAGGGTTCCATTTCACGATAAGGAATAATTTAGTTAAATTCCACAAACATGGTTTCATCATGAAGCAAAGTACAATTTTTGAGTCCCACATGAATTATTGATAGTTGAACAACACTAGGAACTCAAGTTCACAAGATTAGACTCAAATATGTCATCAAGTCAAGAAAGAGAAATTGCATTAACTAAATACCTTAAGGAGGCTCAAGAGAAAGATAAATAGGGTCAATTACTTAATATGGGATAAGGGCATGCAACATACATCAAGAGAGGGTAAAATTAGGTTAATTTCTCAATATGATTAGGGATACACAAAATACCTCAAAATCTTATTGACTTATCAAAGTCCAAAACCTAGATCCAAGTCAGGGTTCTTCTCACCTATTATTACATTCAAATATCAATATCACTAATTAATATGTGTATATTTCAAACTCTAAACTAAACTCTCGTTAGTGTCAGATTTAGGTTATTAATTAGCTTTAGTTAGGTAGAATTTTTTTTTTGATACCAATAAGTATTTTTGTGTAATGTTTGGATAACTAGAGAGTTATTCATGAAATTTAGAAGTATCGAACAATCAAAAATTTTGATTAAGCCACATATACAACATATACAACTCAAAACTTAGTTGAGATGGCCCAAACTGGGTCTTCCATTGGGTCAAGACTCACAACCAACAGAGAGCAATGATCGGCATGGGAAAAACATCAGAGGGGGAAAGACTATTTTGCCCCTCTGGAAAAATGAAAAGGAAAAGAAAAGAGAGGGTTAGAGACATGAATTCACAATCATATTCTCCTCTACAATGACCAATGTCAAAGCAGATCAGTGTCGAGAACCCATGTTGCAAATTCATCAACAAAACCGTCAGGGAGAACAACTAACATAATTGCAAAGCCTAGTTAATCACAAAGAGTATGAACAAAGGGCTTGGAGAGTTCCAACACATGTAGGTTCTCTTCCACCATGATTGGAATAAAGAAGTAGTAGGTGGTGAAATAAGGTAATCAAATAAAACATGAGAAATAAACTCAATAGGGGTCATAGAGAATTCTAAGAAGTAAACACCAAGCGTAAGGGGTGAAAAAACTTTGAGAACACTATCATCCTTGCTAGAAAATAGGGTTGTTGAGGTTAGTAGTCAAAATCATAGGTGCTTTGATTCAAACTCAGCAGAAATAGGTGGAATGAAAGAGGAGGGTCAGTTGCTCAAGGAAGGGCAAGGAGGCTGGTGGTGTAGACATGTCTCGTGATGGTAACAGTCATGGATTCAGACCAAATTGAGGGAAGAAGATAGATGCAAAAGATGCGGTGGAGGTTTATATATACCCACATATATATAGTTATAGGTGGCAAATAAAGGGAGTTTGCAACTCAGAAGGAAAGGGAGTCACGAGGGTGAATTTGGGGTTTTCAAGTTCACAAATGAGAGATGGGAAAATTAAGCTTGTTTTGTGCAAAATCAAATAAAAATGAATGATAGAAAAATCTCATGGAAAGACTGAGTGTAGGGGGAGATATTAATGAAAGAAAACTCTGATCAGGGTAGCGTATCAAAAGCCTCTCCTACCCGAGATAGCAGATGGGTTTGGAAAAGTTGGATCATAATCATGTGTTCAGAAATGATCCTGCATCTGATAAAATAGGGAAAGCATAGTGTGACACTTAAATGACGTGACATATATGAATTTAAGAAACATTAATAAATCAAATGCATTAATTGGAACATTTATCAAAGTAGTCTGTTAAATGTATATTTCTTTTTAAACCTATTTATGGGTGCATTTAATGCTCAAACGAGATGAAATCTAATACGTAGACAAAATAAGATATGTTGAAATTGAATATGTTATTAGTTTCCTACTTTGAATTTGTTCAATATATTGTTTAATATTTGGAATTTAGCTTATATTTCTCTTTCCTTAATAATATTAAGGCATATAAATTTGTTCAATTAATGTGAAACTTGGCAGCCAAGTTAATTGGGACCCAAAGATAACAATTCTTCCATTAAATTTGCATTTTGATATTTCCTTTTATCATGATTCTTCCATTATATTATTATAACATTACATTATAACCATCATTATTTATTACTTTGAGTCCCATTTTCACATTGTTACTGAAAGTGTTTCCTTTTATTATTATGCAAGAATTTCCATATTTTACTTATTTAACCTATAAGTCCATTAATTCAATATTAATTTAGATAATATTACATTATTCATATATTGGACATGGAAATACCAATTATTATTCAAATTAGTGTATAAAGCACATTATACTTATTATTAAATAAGTGTTAGCCATTCTGTGCATATTACTTAGCAAAGGAAACATATGTGACATATTTCATGAACTCACTTACATGTTAGAACACATTTAAGTTATTAGGCCAATATGTATGCATAATGACATGCGATGTTGATTATTGAATCTAATGTATATATTTTAAAACATATACATATATTTGTATATATATATACACACATATATATATATATATATATATATATATATATATATATAAAGCGTGAGTTATTCATGTTCATCCATTAAATATATTCATTAGAGTTACAAACAACTATGTTAGAGTTTATATGAATCTTTGTTTGGTCAAATCTAAAGGAACATTCATACTAACCTCCTATTGAAGATTCTAGAGTTTATAGAGTTAAGATTCTAGGTTTTAGTATGTTACAACATGCAAGTTGTGGTTCTGTACCACTTGTACCTTTCTATGGCCTAATAGTAATTATCTGTTGCTCGTTAGAAAGAAGGTAATATATGATGCTATGTGATGATTTGAGTTTCCACCCAGATGTTGAAATATAACTTTCATTCTTAAAATATGTTAACTTATAAGGTATTCATGATGTTGTATGTTTGTAGTGCATGCCTTGCGTTATCCCCTTGATGCTATGTTGCTGATATACAAAAAAGCATATCCTTTGGAGGGAAAAAGAGGGGTTCAATGTATATTTCTCTTGTTCAGATATAAGTTCCTAAGGTGCAGTAATAGATGGAATGTCATGAGGTCTTTTATCCTTGTTTCATCAAGGAATTAATTTCTATTACTTCCTCAACTAGGTAGAGAAAAAAACACATGCACCTTGTTCTAAGAAGTTAGGTCATGTTTACGGGACATTTTATATCTTCTTGAGTTATTTAGTGCCTTATCATTTATTAATAGGTTGCCTTATACTCTGGGTTTGATGTAGTCATAGAGAAATGAACCTAACAGTAAAGAGAAACTAAAGTAGTAGATCCCTGAGTCCATAGATCCACTTTCTGGGGTCATTAGGGGGATGGAGAAACTAATTGATCTTCTAGCATCCTAGAGTTGTGAGAAGATGTTGGAAGCCATATATTAGTGAATATATGGGGACACTTATGATCTGATATCCTATCATCTTTAAAAAGTTTTGGAACATGATGAAGTCTGATGGTCCGATGTATATGCATCAATAATGATATGTGATACAGAGGGTGGTTATCATATTTTGTGGCACCAAGACCTATGTACCCAAGGCAGGTCAATTTTGATGGATTTACTTTTAAGAAAACATGCACGGTGGCTAGATAGGGTTCTCCCTACCTCTTTGTTACCTCTCTTCGAGCCGAGGTTGTGAGAGGATATGTAGAGAATCCATATTTCCTTAGATATTACATGGATGGCTAGGTTGGAGTCGTGAAAATGTATTTTACCAAAATTCAAACTCTTAATGTCTAGACAACCAAACCTGAGAGAACTTGGGTATCCATCTCTATAATAGATCATAGAATATATGCATTAATAAAACCACTATGAATAACATAGAAGAACTACGGTATGAAACATCACGACATAATAAAAGAAAAGCAAGACTAGTACTTGACAATGAGATCAAGACATGTCTAGATTTCAAACCATGTGAGCTCCATTTGCATGTCATTATATGTCATCAGAGTAAGAGTAGAACATTTTAAAAATAGATAAGAAGCAACGATTATAGGAATATTGATAGTATACATGTTACTCATCATAAAATGGGTACACATCAATAGAACTATTTTGAGTACACTTAAAAGACATAAAATCACAAGTTTAAGAGAACACAAATGCCTCAAACAATCTTATGTAATAACAAGAAATAATCCAAAAATATTAGAGAATTTATTATTAACATGCAAGCATATTTTAGGTGGATTTCCATCATACTAACAACAACACATGGCCATTGACCATCTTCCCAAATGAAGGGTCTGTGTGGATCATTAAAGCCAACCTACTAATGACACCAGTTTCAATGTGAGGGACTAGATTACTAAGTAAGGATCTAAACCTTTTCATTAACATGGTCCACCCTTGCTTTACAAATCAAGTAGGATGCACATCCTTGTGTCCTTACCCCGAGAATACTCGCAGGTGCATAAGGTTTGTATAATGGACAAGTTTAATTATGCTCAAGTTTGTTTAATGTAATTTGATCAAAATAGAAGTAATAATCATAAGGAAAAAGCAACACAAACAAGTTCATAAAGTCAAGCATATTAAACATGCATACATGCAAGTTCAATTGCATTGATCTGTTTAATATGAGAACAAAGTGATCCTTGATTAGATTACAAGAGTTAACATTGATTTAGAAAACCATATATATCAAGATCGATGACATCTTGGAAATTAAGTAGGAATTTTTTAGGAGATTAAAATGAGTATAAAATGATTAACATCAGAAAAATCTAGATCATCCTAATCATATCATGGTAGTTTGATGTGTCACCTTAGTCTGGATATCATTTTCTTCAACATTGATCCTAATGTCTTAACTAGTTCATGCAAGGTTATTATCAAGCTACATCATACAATATGGATTCATTAAGATCTTATAAGTTGGAACATCACTACCAAATCATAGATCTACATCAAGGTTTCATGATCTTAAGTAAAGAAAGCACAGATTTGAGCAATATAGTCAAAATAAGATTCTATATAGACAAAACTAGCATTTTAGTCATCACCATGCAAGGTTGTCATCATTAGAGTATGGATTAGTTATACTTGGATTAAGTGTCATAAACATCAAAAACTTACTAAAACTATAAAATAGCATGGATGATCATTATAGCAAGATTGGGAAAGATTATATCTCCAAAACAACAACATGCACTTCGATCACATATATGTCAAGATGACATAGAAACATTCAGGAATAGGAATGTTCCATAAGGAATTTAGGGGTACGGGAAATGTAAGAGTACTTATTTCAAGACAAAATAAACATCTTGAGTAACTTTAGATCGATAAATGCATAAGGTTTGGGATAAAAAATGCATAAGGTTTAACACTCACCACATATGTAAAAATAAGGTCATATAAAGGAAACATAATGTCACAAAATCATCGTTAGCATTTAAGAAGTACCAAATCAAAGATGAAATTATTGTAGGGTAATATCCACCGATCTAAAGCATGAAAGGAGATTTGAGACACATTTTAGCAAGATTTATCGCTAAATAAGTCTTTTAGAAGCCCATTTAGGCCATCTAGACAAGATAAGATCTTTTTTTGGTACCAAGATGGATACAATTCAAATGTTGTGCACAATGTTGTTCAAGTTATTGATATAAGGCTAAGTTATGGTATTGAGGTATAAAAGAGCAACCTTGGGCATTAAATGGTATAGTTCATATAGAAAGAGATTAAACATTATCATATTTAGCACATCATTAGTACTAAGAGTAGAATTATCTATAAAATCAAAATTTTATTGGATAAATCTCATTCTCCATATCAAAATAATATATTATACACATTTTCAACCAAAGGATGAATGCCATACACATTTTAGAAGATTTATTCCCAAACTTAGGGAAATGAGGAAAGGGTGATACATTTATTAGCTAAAAGGATTTGTAGATGGGTGGCCCATCATGGACCCATCCCAATCCCGCAATCAACATCATGCAACTCAAACCCCTCATGAAGGAGTCTAGTCAACGACCCCTTGGCTCATCGAGCATGGCATGTGGTAGAGAGGGCGTCTGAGAAAGTCCCACAAAAAGCGGCAGTTGGATGGATGACTACTGTGGTCTCATCCCTACATCAAATGATAACTACATGCAACCTCTTATCTACCACTTCCATGTGCGGGGGCCTGTGGGATTAGAGAAGACTCCCGCTGTTGTGGTGGCTCTGTCTCGCTCCAGACCGAGCATGGTTGCCCATCGGGCCTCATTGGCATTGGAAGTATGACCATTCGGGTTTGCAGCACTGTTAGGAAGATGGTGGTGATCTAAAAAGGGGCCCAAGGGCCCATCGAGCAAATGCCCAAAGCTCCATGGCTGGAGGCTCCTCCATCAATGTAGGTAGAAAAAGAAGAGAAGGAGGGTGATCTAAGGCTCAAAATGGGTGGAAGATAGGGAAAGTGAATAGGGAAGAAAATTTTGAGTGAAAGGTGATATTAATTGGCATTAAGGGGGTAAGAAGGGCTTATAATGGCCATGGGAAAGGTGGTTGTAAATCTATTGTACTTGTCCTGACACAATGTATAAAACATCACCAAGGCTGTTAGATTATGGTCCATCATGGAACAACATTTGATCCAAGGGAAGGAGGGATTACCAGTGGTCTCAAAATCAAGCCCTCACATTGGTCAAGAGGAGCACCAACATATTGCTAACTTGTTTAAGTGAGTTCAAAATTATGTTTCTTTGGCAATATTGCACGATTCATATATTTCAAACTGTAACTCCATTTGATGTGAAATATTTAACATTGGTTCATAAATTTCTTCTACTTCTTATATTAAAAATATGTGTCCACGAGAATAATGTTGAGAGAACTCAATTTTGGAAATTCATTTTGATAAGTCCAATTATGCACTCACCCTTAGTCAATTAAGTAAAATGTGACATTTAATCAAGTCCATTTCACAAATTGAGCATAGTGTGGATCAAATTCATGCAATTGAGGGTGCAAAAGGTTATTGAATACAATAGATTATCTAATAAGTGAATATGTACACTAATTCAATGAGATAAAAATCAAGGTTATCACATATGTCTTACTAGCATTTAGCTAGTTGGTTGGGTGGTACGTCCCATCAACACAATGCATTTAAAATGTACAATAGCGATGTAGTATAACTATTTAAGTTTATCTGATTCTATACATGGTTGTTCTCTAGATAAGGTTCCTTTATATTATCATTGTTGTAGTGTACTATCTGACAGTCTTGAATGATGTCTTGATGCCAGAGAGGATGTGTAAGAGCATGCATGCAGATATACTAGTAATTCACATATTGATGTCTTACATGATTTCCTTATATAATTTCTTCATCCACTAATAAACATTTTAGCCATTGTATCATATCTTTGAGATTTGGGATCTAACCCCTTTCATTTTTCATACTTTTTAGACGAGACACTCAACTATCCCAATAGTGGTAGAGAAGATTAACAAGGAGGGAGATTAACAAGGAGGAAGAAGGCTTTAAAATCAAGAAGTGGGTGATGTTTGTGTGTAGAGATGTCAGAGGTAGGAGGTGTTTTCTTGGCCTCCTCCATAGATAGAGAATATAGGGACAATTTCATAGCTATCCTTGTACACCCAGGTTTGGACGGGAATGTTTTGCGGTATACTTTGTCAGCCTTGGATCCTTACATGTGTGGATGACCATTAGAGTCGAGGTTGTATATGTTGTAATATTTTTTACACATACTCTATAGTAATGCCACATGTGTGAGGATTAAACTGGTTTTCTTTTTGTTGCAATATTGTGACTGTGTTTCTTAACTTTTTTTTATTAAAGTCTTGTAAACTATGTTAGTTGTGCTTTTCAGATGTATCCTCACATGGACTCCATGTTTAATGTAAACTTATTCATGATTATGGGTGTAAAGTTTACCTTGATATATCTTTGTGGATTATGTGAATGATGTGGTGTTTAAATCTTAAATTTTGGGACTTTCTTTGAGTACTCTCTGTCTTACAAAATTGGGTCCCACAAATATTGTAAACAACTAATATATAGATATTTGAAAAATTAATATATATTTGAAAGATACCACCTAAGTATAAGGACAAATATATACCATGGATCACAACTATCACAAGTTGACAAGAGGAGATATACCAATGGTTAAAGTATTATGGAGACCCCACAGAGTCGATAAAGCTACTTGGGGTTAGAATATGATACATGACGAGTTCAAACAATGCTATTTTGAGTTTCAAGGGTTAGAATTTCCAAGTGAGGGAGGATTTTTGATAAATAATTTTCAAGTTTAATTTAGCCCCAATTTATTACACATATTGTCTTCTGATATCTTTCATTTATAGTAATTTGAATCCCTAATATGTGTTTAATGAAATTTATGTGAATATTATACACAATGAAGCACTAATTTGGTGAAAAGTTAGTAATATTGAGTAATCATGTCTTGAAACCCTAATTCACATGTTTATTATATTGATAATAATATTCATGATTATAGAGTACTAAGTTTTAAACCTATTGTGATGGATTGATCTTGAACGTTTATAACTATGCAACTTGCAAGTTCCAGTTCATATGAAAGTTAAAGAGAAATGAACATCAACTCTATTTAGTAATATAGAGAATGGCAATGAGAGGAATTCATTGATTCAATCTGAGCATACATGAAAAAAGAATCATATAATGGTTTTGATATATTTGGACGGTAGGTTGGAAATTGAAGTTTGACTTTTCCAGGTTAGGTAAAAATGTTGGCCTACTTGTGTAAAGGTCAAATTGACCATTGCCTGAAGAACTTCTTAGCATGCAATATTTCACCAACATTTTTCTTAGTCGAGATCAGAAGTCCAACCAACTTGTTGGTAGGAATGAGCACCAAACTAGGCCATCCCAACCTAACCCATTTCATGACCCACATAACTTGAAATAGACCCAATCCATATTTGTATATAGATAGATCATGTAGAAGACTTCAACCTAATTTCTTTAATAAGGGACAAATTATGTTGAAGGTAAACCTATACCCAAAATCTCAGATACCCAAATTCATTAGACATACATGTATATATGAACACATGTTATATAAAATATATATCTTTTATAAGATTAATTAATTGTAAGCATCCTGTGATGACCACTATCAAACCAACAGCCAAATCATCACAGTAATTATGCGGAATAACCATTAGCAACAGATTAATAAAAATCACTAAAAATTAAAACTATTTTGCAAAGAGATCCATTGCCAGGAAACTCTTAAAGAAAGAACCAAAGCAATATATACATCATGGTTCACATTGTACATACATTGTACCATCTCATCTCGAGGATATCATATACTAGTTGCTTTGCCCAAACATATACATAAGCAGCATAAAACCTCAAGGCATACAAGACAAAATCTTAAATCGTTTATAAAACCATTATGTACTAACTCCCAAGGACCTGAGAGTACAAAGACGACACATAGGACTTCTATCTACAAGACACGATAGACATCACACTCAACCTGAGTTGTTATTGTTGTCCCTATTGTTGTTGTCCTCCCTCTGTAGTACAGTCTCTACCTCCTCATCCACGTCCACCTAAAAATATTGGGACCAACGGGGTGCGACAAAAGTCCCAATGAGAGATATAACTCTCTACCAACAACATTATTATCACAGGTAAACAGTATAAATCTGAGTAGAGGATCTTTTATATTAATAATCAAGATTAATCACCATTTATAAGCAGAATAGAGCACTGTCAAACTACAATTAGCTTGCCAGGGTATAGTGGCATCTTCACTATAGAGTTACAACCACAACATGCACTCTCTTCATGAGATTACACAGCAACCCCAGTATATTAATATTGAGTCATGGCATATATCCATACTCTTATGATGATGAGAGACACACACATCAATACCTATTTGGATGTAAGGATATTTTTGCCCATTACCCCCACATATTCAAAAATATTCTCTCCGAGTTAAACTCATTTCACCATTCAGCAAATTCTAACATTGAATGGATCTCTGGCCAGGGCAACTACATGATAAGGTTCTACTTGATTAATTAGGTGCATTACAATATCTTTTAACACCAACCAAGTTACAAGAATGAATTATAACAAATGCTACAAAGAAAGGTGTAATACATTTATCAAGTACTTTCATAATATTTGAAACACATTGAATGCATAACACTCGAGATCTCAGTCCCTTATCGAATTACTGAGGATTCTCATCCCTTAACATTATCATCATCATGATTGCTAGATATGGGTATTCAAACCCTTATTTTATCACTGAACATTGTCACCTCTTATCAGGTAACTATTACCTCTAGGTCCTCAGACCCATGTATACATTATACTTGTTGGACAAGTATTTCACATGGCTCACAAGGCCCATTTAATCTGTATCATATGAAACATCATAGCTCATACCTAGCTATTCTCATCATCTCATGATACCTGCATGGTTAGTATTTCATGATAAAAATAATATCAAGTACATATCATCACCATGCAATACAAGAGAAATACAACCTTCCCATTATTAGGGTTAGGGTTTCCCTTTTTTGCCGATTAAGGTTTCAAGTTCATATTATCAAGAATCAAAACCCTAATTCATATCTCCACACATATTAGGTGCATACATTGATACCATAAGTATTCAATCATACTTGTTTATTCTCATCATTTATCATTAAATGATTATCACACAAAGTATGACTTTCTCTCTCATCCTCACTGGGATATTGATTACATCATACTTTATTACATTGGCTCAACCCTTTTCTCAAGGTACATTGGCCTACACTTATCAAAATGTATTAAAATCTTTACATCTTAATGTATCATTTGACATAACACACTTCATGTGTTACTCAATCAAGTAAATCGGCTTTGAGGTGCTTACCTCCATATTGGTTTTAAGGTGCTTCCACCATATCGGGCTAGAGGTGTGTGCTTACCACCATATCATCCAAGAGGTGTGTGCTTACCACCATATCATCCAAGAGGTGTGTGCTTACCACCATATCGTCCAGAAGGTGTGTGCTTATCACCATATCGTCCAAGAGGTGTGTACTTACCACCATATCATCCAAGAGGTGTGTGCTTATCACCATATCATCCAAGAGGTGTGTGCTTACCACCATATCGTCCAAGAGGTGTGTGTTATCACCATATCATCCAAGAGGTGTGTGCTTATCACCATATCGTCCAAGAGGTGTGTGCTTATCACCGTATCATCCAAGATGTGTGTTCTTATCACCATATCGTCCAAGAGGTGTGCGTGTGTCACTTATATCGGTTTACTCAAGTGTAGGGTAGTGCATATTAGGTTAGACCCTTATGCTCATACCTTTTCAAACCTTCAAAGTATCAACCTACCATGTGTTGAGTGACATCCTAGACAACTGGTTAGTCCTTTTTCAACCAACCCAAATGTACAAAATGATAGGGGTGTGGGGTTCCAAGGTATAATGAATTTCATATCACCATATTGGGTTTCATTACCATATTGGGTTAGAGGTGCTTCAACCTGATATCAGTTTGTTCCATGATGATGTCTTCATAATCAAGCTCTAGAATTTGATCCCTTACTATTCTAGTTCATGGAAAATATTCCTATGCAACTATTAAAACTCATAGAATCATCAATCATTTAAGAAAAATCAAAATTGAAAGTAGATCAACATGTATAGCAAGATTGAAGGTGAATAATAACATGATTGGGTTCAAATTATATAACCCGCCTCAAGAAAAACTTCAAAGCTCAAAGATCCAAAGCCTCACGTTACCAAGGTTGAATATGAACTTATCAAAGATCCAATACTTATTCACAACTCCTCTATATGCAAAGAATCACCATAGATAAGAACTTGGTGAAGAAGAAAAGAAAGGAAGAATCACAACCTGAGCTTCATGCTTCAACCAAGGTTGAAGATGACCATGGCTTCACCTTAAACTTAAAGCTCGAGCTCCTCCTTGATCCTCAGATACTATGCATGATATCTAAGAGAAAGAGAGTTGTAGGATTCAAAAAGTTTCACTAGTAGGTGAAAGGAGTGGTATATCTAATTGAGGCTTATGAGAGAAAGCGTATAAGAGGTGTCATCACCTTATACTACTAGGTGACACATGTCCATGCATGGGTTGACACGTGTCCATGCATGCACACATATTTATCTTGACATGCAAAACTCTGGGGGATAATATAAGGATAAGATTTCAGCCATTATTGATCTTGTTGAACAAGATATTTCAACTCAACATCACTTTATTCACAAACCGATACAACTTTTCCAAGGAAAGTTGTAAACCAATATCCATCACCTTATTGAGGTTCTTAACTCATCATGGAATTTCACAAGAGTTGAAAAAATGACGTGGGACCTCCTCTATGGCTTCTTGGCCGATAGGCACTCCCATATAAGCTCTACAACTCAATACAACTCAATACAACTCATTTTAGGGTTTCAACTATACAACTCTTCTTGGTCTTTTCATCACCAAGAATACCATCACTCAAATATGATTCAAACATGGTGAATATTTCTTTATCTCTCCTCTATATGATGCTAAGAGAGAGTAGGGACACTCTAGAAGTGGTAATTTTCATATCAACCCTACATTTTGGGTAAATTGCAATTTGCACCAAAATTGGTACACAAGGCACACACATTATTCAAACAAGCTTCAACTTGGAACTTAGGCCTTCCATAAGCCACACCTTAGAATCATTCTCTCTTATTATGTTAAAGAACTTGAGGCACGTTCAACATGTGACATATTGTAATATAACCCCTCATCTTGGGTAAATTGCAATTTACACCTAAACTATCATATAATGCACAAATAATTTGCAAATAAGCTCAAACTTGAAAATTAAACTCTCCTTGAGTCTTAATTACTTTTCAAAAGATTAAAATAAGTTTATGAATAACTTACTTAAGAAAAACTTCCAGGGTTATGGCATAACCCAGGCCAGGGATGTTACACATCCCTTATTACATTTAATGGAAAATATGTTTGATCGATCATATAAATAAAGTTAAATGAATAATGTACAAAAATATATACACTTTGTATGTACCATTTACTATTAAACATATTTTCTAGAATTTGCAAAACACTCTAACCTCCTAGAATGGATGTTTGCTACTTATGTCAGATATGCTTCAAAATCATCTCAACTGGACATTTGTAAACCATTTATTGAAATAAATTGTCTTTTCTAATGAATGGCAATGTACACACATTCCCAAAATAGTTGGATTATTATCTATTATATATCATAGATACATGGTATATGACTATGATATCTAAATATGACTAATATAGAAAATATCACTTTCATCCATATGGTCAGTTAGTCAACAAAGTTCTTGTGCGCTATTTTTATACTTAGTACATACATGTTACATGTTTTGGTTAGAACACACTCCTTAAACTAAATCAGTAATAATGTATCTATGTAGACATTTCAAGATATCTTAGTTTTAGTTTTTTATGTGGGTCAGCCCCAAAAGTCAAGTCTATTACATGAGCTAGGCATGGGATGAGATATTCAAATGTTATCTGGATGCCTACTACCTACTAAGCAATATGGGCATGGACACATGCCTACCAAATCTAGGTATAATCAGACCTGATGCTCTTCTCTAGTTGTTGGCATCAACCCAACTTTTGTCAACAACGATCCTGGTAGTGACCATTTTGGTCCTGCCAACCAAGAAAGTCAGACCGACTACCCAAAATGTTGTTTGAAAGTTACTTACATCAAACAAAAAATAGAATTTGTAATTGAAAAAATTATAAGGTATATATATTCAACTAATTTTCCTCTATCACCATAACACCTCATACCATGTTCTTCATCGCTCAAAACCCTCTTTCACAAATATTACACTAGGAGAAGGATTCAAGAAGAAATTAAAGTCTTTTTGGAGATTACAACTTAATATCAACTCTAGTATCATTTGGAGATGGAATATTAGGTAAGCTCTTGCTCATTTTTTCTCTTATTTCCTAGTTATTCTATCCCTATCTCCAGGTCCTTCTCTTCTAATTTTAGACAAAAGATTCATGAACTTTCTTCTTTTATCTCCCAATCATCTTCTTTTGGCAAGATTGGAGATCTAGATGTGTAGTGTATCTCAATTTGATATTTTGGAAGAAGTTTATGGTTCTAAATGGTGGAAGCATGAAATATTCATACCTACCTACTATTAAAGTGAATAGATAATAATAGTTAGAATCAATTAACCACAAATTTACCCCTTTCATCCTAAATCAAAGACATTGAGAATTATATCTATCAAAGAGAAATAATGGAGGAAATAGGGAATAGTTATTAACTATTCATTATATGTATATACATACACACACACAGACACACACACACACACACACACACACACACATATATATATATATATATATATATATATATAAGTTTATCTTTAATACTTGTGTGGGTGTCTAAGTTTTTTCTATTGTATAGCTCAGAAAGTATCTATTTGGTTAGAGAAACAACTATCTGGACAAAAAGAAATTTTGTTGGCAAAAAAGTAACTACACGATTAGAAAGGTAAAATGGGTAGAATACATAGTAAATTTTAGTTACATATTTACTCCAGAATTTTTACCAGTGTATTCTTCTCATTTTAACATCTTTAGCA
This sequence comes from Alisma plantago-aquatica, assembly GCA_963693085.1. Lineage (NCBI taxonomy): Eukaryota > Viridiplantae > Streptophyta > Magnoliopsida > Alismatales > Alismataceae > Alisma > Alisma plantago-aquatica. The sequence goes on along the minus strand of OY856414.1, from coordinate 502,765,592 downwards.
AAATTATTACTTTTTTGACAACATAGTTATTATTTTATCTTATTAGTTACTTTTTTGGCCAAATAATTACTTTTCGGGCAGTATGGGTGGTGAAACCTTAGTTAACCGGGTGGGAAAAAAATAAAACCCATATATAGATATCTGTGTGTGTGTGTGTGTAATTGAAGAAAATCGATGAGAAAGACTTGTAATTTTCTTTATGGATGGAAATTGAGATGAAATGCAAGAAGAAAGTGATTATTAAATATATTACATGAATAAATATCTAAATTAATTTTTATCTTGAAATATACTTCTTTTCTTAAAATGAACAATGAATTGAATAGTGAATGACACTAGAGAAAGGATAAGCGATAGAGACCCAAATCATAGGAAATGTGAAATGAATAATAAATGCTATGCATGTGAGATGAAATGATTTGAGGTATGACATACCCATGTAAGAAGTTGTGAGAAGGAGAATGTAGAGAATTTATAAGCTCCTACCTGCCCTAAGGCAGACTTGGGAAGTGTCAGTTGTCTTAGGGTGGCTAATAAGCCCTAAGACGTGTGGTGATTTGTGCACATGAGCACACAATAAAGACTTTACATGGCTAGGTATAAGTCAAGTAATTTCAGGGTAATAACTAAAATGAAAAAACCTAAAGTCATATCCATTAGTTTTTGTTCATATATCTGCTTGTTTATAGTATACTCTCATCACTACTACATACATTACCATAATTAACTAACATTCATGTTTAGTAAATATCTTGGATTCTGGTTTCCATAAGAAATAGAATGAAGATGAAACTACAGTTACCTATTATTATGTTTAATCAGTTGACTTAGATAATGGCTAATAATCTATTGAACAATTTTTAGGTCCCGAAGATGATTTTTCTACTCCATAACCTAGGTGACGACTTGAGTAACCTCTTTGAGAGGTGAAGCTTTAGTCTTGTTGTGTGTGTCTGTAGAGTTTCTTGTACTAGGGTTTTGGTATGTTTGTGGGTGGCGTATTTATAAAGATATATATGAAACTTTGTGTAATATTTTAGATATTTCCTGAGAAACTATCAATTGACACTATGGAGCAAGTTGTAAACAGTTCTTCGTAATGTTACTAAAATTTTGGATCGTATAGATGTGAATATTAATTGTATAAACATGTCACACTTATATTTTTAACTTAAAATTGTTTAGTTATCAAGGATTATGTTTTAAGCAAGTTACTTATCACCTTGGACCACCACTATTGATCATGTTTAGATCGATCATTAGCAGCAATGCCTGGCAATTAACGCATGGCTTATCAACCAGAATAAACTTCTTATACGTTCACACTGAATGAAAAGTGGCTTCTAGGGTCCACATGTTTTCCGTAATTTCCAAAATAACAACAAGAATATCAAAACATATTTTTCTCTTGTGGTTACAAGATGGACATTTGGGAACAATTTATTCAACCTCACTCTTAACAATATGATCTCAAAATAGCTATCGTACATTTCTTAATTTATAGTCTTACATGCAAATACAATAACCTTTAAGATATATGAAGTATCTTGCTTTCTATATTTTCTTGATCTATCTAGTGCGAAGAAAGATTTGATGTTTTTGAAATGCTTCGGGAATAAGATCATCACTATTTCTAGTATTCATCTATATTCAACCTGTGGTACCATGCCTATCCTAACAAATGATTCGTCCTCCTGCCTCCAGGGAAAAGATCCCACAAAGGCCCTTTCTAATGGGGAACTCTCGTCTGGATAATCTAACATTACTTATGTTGATGATAAGATTAGACATAGATGATATTACAACGACTTGATGTAATTCTTGAAAAGAATTGCCCAATGACTCCCTGATGCTTGATTCTACCGCTGGTCCTTATCAGCTACCTCATGTTCTGCCTTCGCCTCGTCCACCTTTGTGGATTGTAATAACGGGATCTCATCTCCATCTTTCTAGTGTATATAAGTTTGTCCCTTGGGCCTTTTTTCTATGAAGTGCTATTTGTCCAAGGAGGGCCAACCCACTATTATGGTTGCTCATCTATTGCATGATAAACTGTCTTTTTTCCCACTAATCAATTGTCCGTCACCTCTAGTGCGTTGTGATTTTATAGCTTTTTGGTTGCATCACATCAATATTTTATGTACGGCTGTAAATAGGTAGGTATGGTTTGATTATGGTCATATCTTAACCGTATCTATATAATTAAGCGGGCATGGGTATGACTATATGTCCACTTTTTTAAAAGTTATATCCGCATCATATCCGTACCCACATAATAGTTGGGTATTGGATGAATAACAGGGTATATGGTTATGATTAGATTTTCTACGATCACACAACATAAACTTTGGATACAACAAACACCAGACTAATTAGGTGATATTAAAGTAAAAATCGGAAGGAATGGCTCGAGGGCGTGGAAGGGGCGAAAAGGGGAGAGGACACGGGCGATGCCCTAGCGAGATCGGAGGCAGGGGGTAAACTGCTGCTGCAGAGTCGGCGTCGCTGATTCCTCCGGTTGGCCATTCAGTGGCTAACAGAGATGGAAGCAAGCAGACTCCTCCCCCGATTTCGTCTTCAGCTTCGACGCGGAAGGAGAAGGAGGCGGCAGCGTCTTCATCCAACCACCCCCAGAACCTTCCCCCAAATAGCTCCTCTGAAGCAGTACCGCCATCTCTACTGGCTGACTGGCTCCTATCTAGTCGGCTAGACAGAGCGGTATCGAGTTCATCGAGCCCATTATCAAGGATGGTGTTCGATGTGCTTCAATCTCTAGTGAGGAGTGCCCAGCTCCAAACTGGGACGATTACCTATCCATATGATTCGTTGGGGGTAAACCCTTCACGCGTCAGCTAGTGGGTTGGTTTCGTAGGAAGTGGCGGCCAAGCGGGCCTGTTGAGATCGTCTCTGAAGAAAGGGATGGATTCGTCATTCGTATGTCGTCGCACAGCGAGAGGGAAAGGGTCCTGGACGAGGTGCCCTTGTTCATGGACGGCGCCCTCATCATCGCCAATGCCTGGCGACCTGGATCTCCTCTCCAACCCCTTTCCTTCCAACGCCTCCCAGTGTGGTTCAGGATTGAAAACATGGGCTTCCCATGGACGCGATCCTACATTGTGAGAGTAGCTAGTACCATAGGTAAGCCACTGGATGTTGTAGATATCTCTCTGTCAGTAGAGTGCCTTAGTGCAGCGTCTGTATGCGTTGAAGTTAGCTCCGCCCAGAGCTTGCCTAAGAGCGCAACAGTGGAACTGGATGGCAAGATGATACAACTCAATCTTGAGATTGTATCTAAACCCACGTTCTGCTCAAGCTGCAAACATTTTGGTCACAAGGCTGGTGTCTGCCCATAGGTGACCAAGAAAGCGCCCACCTGTGTGGATTTGCAGCTTAGGAACAGATCAACTAAAAGTGCTCGAAGGAATGCCAAAGCTAAGATGGGTTCCAAAGGGTTACCTAAGGTTGCTCCCAATCCCAATGCAGATTAGGAGAAGGGCTGCGAAGACCAAGCTTCTAATGTTGGCGATGAAATTCTCCTGGATTCCATTGCACAACAAGTGAAGGACATTATTCTCACCTCTGCGTCTAAACAACAGAATCAACCATTCTCTTCTAGCATCCCTCAGGTCGAGCCTGACTTGTTTAGGTCTCCACCAGTTGATAATGTTGGGAGAGAGAATTTTGACTGGGAACTGGAGAATAGAAGCAGGGAGGGATTGAGCTCCGAGTCTTGGCGAGTCAATAAAGTTTGGGAAAGCTTTGGGTTGTCAGCTGATTACCAATTGAGGAAAGAGAACCAGCCTGAAGACGATGAAGGTTCGAACACCTATTCGTGTTCAAACACTGAATTGGAAAATTGGGAGCCTGATCATGTGGATTTTGTTTAATCAAGATCCAAAAAGAAGAAGAAACCGACAAGGAATAGATAGCCCTAAGCTTCTCCCTCTGGCTTCTCGTTTGCTTAGTCTTATGTGGTTTGTCCTTGCAAATTTTCGATTCCCTAAGTTTCTTGAGCATAATGATGGTCGTTAGTATTTCTCCTTCCCCACAATTTCAGTGATGAGGATAAAGCCAGTGGAAGGGAGGTTTGGATTCAAAGGTCATTATTATGGTTCAACTGCTTTGTGGTATCTCATCTTTCTTCATGGTCACTTCAGAAAGCAAAGAAAATTCATTTATTATGAGGTTATCAGATCCAAAGTATGTTGCTTCTTGTTTGGACTGGTGACGATTGACTCTTGTCTCGATACTGGTTGAGTCTTCACAATTTTAGAATGATGGGCATATAGCTAGTGTTGCCTTAGCCAGTAGGAAGCTAGTGTTAATTATTATGGAGTTTATACGAGACTTTGTACTTCTGGTTGTCTGTTCTCCTTTTAGCTAGTCTTCATGGGTGAAGATTTTGGTTCTTTTTCTATTTTTTCGCTGCTCCTTTTGTGAGCCAAGAGGTGTTGTTCTGTACCCAAAGGTTTATATATGGGTTCCTCTTTGGGTGGTTACGCCCATTTAAAAACCTGATGTTTTGGAAGTTGAGAAGGTCAGTAGCATCAAGGCTAGCTTCAGGCAAGATAACTAGATTTTGTTCTATGTCAAGCTGTTGTTAATACTTGTGGGTACGCAGAATGCTTGTAATAGTGACTTGTCATAGTCTTCTCCTGGTAGGATTGCTTGGTCCTAGCTTGTCTATTTAGATATGTCTTCTTAGTTTTGTCTTTTCGTCTAGCTTTCATGTGTTCCCCCCTGTGTGGGGATTTTGATCCTGGATGAGTTATTTTAGCTCCTTTCGATGTAATGGGGTACTTAGTGCCCAAAGTTTTTTGGTATTAATAGTAACACACTTTTTGACCGACAAAAAAAAAGGTGATATTAATACTAGTATGACATCAAATGCATTCTATTTTGTGCAAATATAGTACTTGATAAGTAAATAATATGTAATCTTATAAAGGACAATCAAGAGTAACATCAGTTATATCAAAATATATAAAAAAGGATGATCGTTGGATCTATTGATGAATATTACATATTTTGACTATAATATTAATAGAATAATAAGGTCAACAATTAATCTTAGACATCAATTGTTGGATTACCTTCATATCCATGAATATGGATCGTCATATTCTAATATAAACTTATACTATTTGAAGGTACGTATACTTACAAAATTTGAGTGCTAAAATATACATCATTACATTCTAATTTAAGTTGTTTATATACAAATATATTTAAATGGTATAGGAGTATACATGGTATGGGTACATACATAACATAACCTTACGCGTTGAGAGGCAGATACACGTTTATAAGGATAAACGGTTATGTGGTTATAAAAATTTATATCCATGACAGATTTAGAAGGTATGAATTTGAGGGTATGTGATATACCTATATCCGTTTACCGTCCTAATTTATGATTTTGCTCTTGCGATTATGACGTATACAAGTATATGGGAAACACATGTAGCGATGGTGGTAGTAAACATGGTGCAATTAATGTCGAAATCATAACTACACCACGATAAAATAGTGTACTCCAAACCACACCATGCCCACTATGATTTTCACTACTGAGCATCATATCTGCATCTTGAAAAACTTGACCACATCACATTAAAAAAACACGTATGGTTTAATAATCACAATGTGAAAAATCACAGTTCACTATAATGTTATACAAAGAATATATAAAGAACTAATACTTTAGGGTGAACCAAATATTGCAAACTCCAATATTGACAAACACCGCCAATGTGGATAAACTACAATAACTCTTACATATATATACACTTACCTGATCTAATAGTGTTACAATACAATGTTTGATTATATAAAGCATAACTACAGAAAACCATGACGATTTGAAAAAAGTTAACAACATATTTAAACACGCGGCAACTCGAGCAGAAACCTTCAACAAGGATATTTTTACTTTCATATGAAGAAGCACGCTTTCTCTAAGGATATTTATTACACCTGTAAAAATGCTATCAGCTAATTGTCTCCCATTCTTTAGGAGCTTTTGTGTCCATCAATAAAGAGAATAACTGGTCACATGGGGCTGTAGAAGTGGCGATAAATACAACTTTTGCCATCATATTCAACTAGGCGTAAACCATGTTTGATATAAAGGACCAGTTGATAATTTTAAATTTAAAATACATAAGTTGCATCCAATTCCCTCCATGCCTTTTCATATAGAGTTAGGTAGGCATAAAAAAAAAACTAACTAGTAATGTTAAAATAACAAAAACATACACCCAAGTCCCTCCGCACACTCTTGTATAATATAGACTACACTGTGTTGGGCCTTCTTGTTACCAGAACTATATAAGTTTCTACTAGAAGCATTTTGCTCATGTGTCAATAGAACATCAAAATTGGAATCGTCATAATTGGATTCTTATGGGATTCGGTGCTTATCAAAATTGGAATCTCAAGTCATTTTTTGCAAGTCATTTATTCTTAATGATGACATTTACAAATTATGCAGTGGGTTTGCGAGTAATTCTCATAAGTATCATTTAAATATATATATTTATATTCAAGGTTCTATATATTATTTTTTCATCTAATATCAGCAACAATATGCTTTCAATTTAGCTAAAACTTAAACCCCCAAGGCGCTTTGCATATATGGTTTGGATGATGACCACGTATTGCTTTTTATTTGTGATATGTTGCCTTCTCCATTTATGCATATCATTCATATATAGTGAATGGTTATCCTGACAAGAATAAAAGAACTTGGAGTCAACATTTACTAGGGATGGCCACGTCTTTTTCCGCGCGGGCAGTCATCACATGCAAGTTCTTCTCCCTGAAAAGAACAAGCATATGCACTTGCTGCTTTTGAAACACATCACGTAAGTTTCATATACAGCAGTTTGCCTTTTTTGCGGGCGAAATCCGCAATTTATCCGGTGAAAAGTCCGAGATTTCGGCCGCAAGCCTACCTGAGTTATCTGAAGAGCGGAGCCATGTGCATGCGGAAAATCTTCTCGGACATTGACTGCATATCTGTGGCGCGTCTCGCTGGCCAGTCTGTGGTCCGTCGCCATCTCGGACAGCAAGAGTAAGTGATGTCTATGGGCTGTTGGCGAACTGTTTACAGAGACGTCCTGTGACGTCGGATTCTTCAAGGCCTTCATTGGCGTAGAACTTTGGGCATAATTTGCTACGCCATGCGACCACACCACTTCGCCATTGGAGCCTTCTGAACGTCCTTGCAGGAGGACGGGCTGTCGTTCTCTGTTTTTACTATCGTCTACGCCATTCATTAAAAATGAAAAGGATAGGCAAAAACCAAGAAATGCTTAACCCAGATAGTAGATTTGTATCACTCATTAGGGCCCTAAAAGGGTAAAGTAAGATATGATACATTTGTCTAGGCCCTAATCCTAGTGTGATAGTTGCGGGTATTGAGCGCCATTGGAGCCTTCTGAACGTACTTGCAGGAGGACGGGCTGTCATTCTCTATTTTTACTATCGTCTACACCATTCATTAAAAATGAAAAGGATAGGCAAAACCAAGAATTCTTAACCCAAATAGTAGCTTTGTAACATTTACCTATAATAATACATGAATAAGGTGGACTAAAACAACCATTCCAATTTCAACAAAAAATCCATATGAAATTGCATATTTTGAACACAAGGCTGCCTAAAACCAATATATAATAGTCAATCATTATATGTTTCCACGGTATACGCTCACACATAAAATAGATGGTAATTTAATTTCATAAATAAACTTTGGTTGTCCCTTTCAGTTTATACGAGAAACTATATTCATTTCAATGAATCTTAATTATATCTTTTACGAGGAACTAAATTCATTTCAAATATCCCGATGGGCTATCAAATATGTAATCAAGTACGTAAAACCTAAGTTTATGGCTAGCTTCATCTAGGTAGTTTTAATGCATGGAGTTTTTATTGTAACACTAAACTAATAAATTTGACCAAATTTTAATATGCTACGATGTGAAACAAGTAGGGTAATATTTCTTCTATTGTGGTACTCATTTTAGATGAGAAGAGATTAATTAGTAAACAAGTGATGCATGCAAATTAAATTCACCCTTAGCTTACAATGCATTATATGGGTGGTGGATGAACAAATACTAGTCTACCCGTATAACTGATTCAAGATAGATTAATCTTTATTAAATGTGCATTGCGAGATTAATCATGAGTATCTCGTTAACTCTTACAGTACCATGGTTCACATCCTAGTACTTCTCCTATTGCATGACTTGGTTTTTCCCTCCAGTATTATGACCCACCTTTAGGTTACTTGATAACTCTGAGTTTTTGCAAACCCTAGTATGTGTTCTATATTTTATTATATATTTCTAGGCTTAGGAAAATATGATGTTAGTATATAATATTAAATAAAATAAATGTAAATAATTGGTATGAAATCATTAATTGAGTTACCCTGACAAGTTGTGATGCTAAATTTTGAAATTTGATAGTCAGTCACATTTAATTGCTTAAGTGAATGATAAAATTGGTATCCGTAAAATTAGGATGAGCAAGAACCTAATTTTGGGAATTTACAAGAAATCATATAAAAATAGGGAAATAGTAGTAAAAATTTTAAAATTGTAAAGAACTAAGTTATTTGACACAATAATGGTTTTCAATGAGGATCGATCACAATCATGAGATTAGACATTTGGATTAATTTATTCCCTAATTAGACTCATAAGTCAATGACCTCTTGAGGCATCATGTTAACCTCTACATGCCTATTGACTGACTTCCGCTCGATAGTGTCCCTTAATGATCAGAAGATACCCAAACAATATCTCTAGCAACTGGTGGATTGGACTGATATGTCGTTAGATGTTATCAAGTCAATTAGACCTATGTATGTCACAAGTGGTTAGAAGAATTACCTACAACTCGTTCCCCCGTTGCCCTACGTTGCTCTGGCGACTAGGGTTTCGCGACCGTGAACGATCCATCTACCCACCTAGGGTCTCTCTATCTCTTGCGGGGTCAAGGTTCGCTGATCGCTACTGGTCTGGTTACTACGATGGCAAAGGAACTGATCGACAGGTGTGCACAATTGAGACTGACGGAGGAAGAGGAACGACCGATTGAGGTTCAGACGGAGGACGACGAGGAGGGTCAGGTACATATGGACCTGGCGCTGGTGGTGCGGCTTTTGACTGACAGAAACTACAATTTTTGGGCTATGCAAAAGACGTTGATCCAGTCGTGGGGGCTGAAAGACAAGGTTTTGTTTAAGAAGGTTGAATCGGACATCTTCATCATACAGTTCTTCGATTGGAGGGATAAGAGCAAGGTCATGGAAGGGGCCCCTTGGAACTTCGACAATCGTCTTCTTTTGTTCAAGGAGGTTTCACAGGAGGAGCAGCCGGCTATGGTGCAACTGATGTCGAGCCCGTTCTGGGTTAGATTCTACGGACTGCCACTGGGGTACAGGGGCGAGAAGGCGGTGCGCGAGATAGTGGCAAGGATTGGCGAGGTTATCGCGGTGGATCGCGATGATTTAGGTTGGGAGACGTCAACTAGAATATGTGTCCTAATCGATATCAGCAAACCACTTCTATGATCTTTAAGAGTCAAGACAAGGAGAGGAGACATTGCCACCATCGAAGTAAAATATGAACGATTGCCGCTGCTGTGTTATGCCTGCGGCAGGCTAGGGCACGGAGAAAAGGACTGCCCGGAGGTGGAAGAAGAGGAAAGGGAAGGGGGACAGTGGGGTCCCTGGTTGAAGGCGTCGCCACGCAAACCCAGGGTAAATGTCTACGAGGAGGTGTTTGGGGCGGGTTCTGCAAAGAAGAAACTGATTTTCCAAAGAAAACCGGTACCCACAGCAACACAGAAGGAGAAGGGAGGCGAGGGAGAAGGATCGAGCCAGGCTGCAGATAGCAGGCGGGAAGGGAAAGTCGCGGGAGATGAAGAGATTCAGGGAGGCGGGCTCTATGCGGGGAAAGACGTGAGGGTGGGAGTCGAGCGGGGTCGGCAGCAGGGGGAGGGGGGCTCTGTTTGGGCTTGCAGGCCAGGCGAAAGGCGGGGCGTCCGGCGTGGGAAGCGGAGGGCAGGATGATGACGGGGACACCAGTGTTGCGGTGAGATGGGGGAGCCGGAGGAGAGGATACGTTTCTCTGTGGAAGAGCTTTTCGCGCTCAGGGAGGACACCGTCATCCCGGAGGAAGCACCGGAGGGGGATGAGGAGAGGAGGGGGACAGTGATAAGAGAGGATGTCGAAGTTGCTGAGAAGGTGAGCTCGAAGACTTCACGTAGCCTGACAGCCACTTACAGAGAAGAACCAGTTATCACCAGGGCTCAAGGTAAAGTTTCTAACATGGGGAACAACAAAACAAAGTTGAGAAGAAAGGGCGCAAAGGAAAGAAAGAAGCACACTCCTTGGGTTTATAAAATGAGCAGGGGAGGACGACTAGGCATTCTGGACAGCGAAGTTGAATGGGAAACCATAGTAGGGAAAAGAAACAGAGATCTGGAAAGCTGTGACATGGAGCTTGATGCATAGGATACGCAAATTGATGCCGGGAAAAAAGAAAGACAACATGAGGAGGAGACCACGTCAGCTGACCGGGCTGCATATGCCCAAGTAGCGGAGGTTGTGATGGACCAACCCCGCGAAGGACAATGAAAATCATAAGCTGGAATTGTCGGAGGATGGGCGACCCCGACAAGGCGATAGCTCTCCGGTCATGGTGCTGGAGGGAGAGCCCGAACATAGTTTTCATCATGGAAACTATGATAGCTGATACAAAGTTGGAAGAAGTGAAGAGGAGTTGTGGTTTTCTTAATGGTGTCTGTCTCTCTAGTGTAGGGAGAGCGGGAGGACTGGGATGTTGGTGGAAGAATACAGAGGTAGAGGTGGTTAGCTACTCACAACGGCATGTGGAGTGCTTGGTGGATGAGGGTAGTGCTGGGAAGTGGAAAGCTATCGGTATATACGGATGGGCGGACCAACCAAACAAATACAAGACTTGGGAGATGATGCGCAGGTTGAAAAGTGAGTCAGAGGTACCTGTCCTTTTCTTTGGAGACTTTAATGAGATAGTGTCTAACTCGGAAAAACTGGGAGGTACACCAAAATAAGAAAGAATCATGCAGGGGTTTAGAGATGCGACTGATGATAGTGCTTTAGTTGACTTGGGATACACAGGAAGCATCTACACCTGGAGATGGGGACTTTCTGCAGAGACACTGATTCAGGAGAGACTTGACCGGGCCTTGGCAGACTTAGACTGGAGAGGGCGATATACCTACTGCAAGGTGATCCATTTTCCTATATATGAGTCAGACCATGCCCCCATTATCATTACAGCTGACAGAAGGCAGGTACACAAGAAGAAAAGAAGATAGGATTTTCTTGCTTTTGAGCCGGCATGGGTGGTAGAGGAGGAGTGTCAAAATACTATCAAAAATGCTTGGAGTCACAGTTTGACAGAAGACATAACTGCAAAGTTGAACAGATGTGGGGTAAATCTGAAGGATTGGGCTGATAAAAAATTTAAATTCAGAAGGAAGAAGGTAAGGGAGCTCGAAGCAGAACTCATGGAAGTGCAAGCTCAGCCACTAGATGATAATATGCTCAGGAGGGCAGAACAGCTGTCTCAAGAACTACAATATTGGCTGCGATATGAGGAATCTTACTGGCTCGCGAGAGAAAGGACTAAAGAGATGAGGGATGGAGATAGAAACACTGCTTACTTTCATCAGAAGGCTTTGAACAGGAGACAGAGAAACAGAATTGATGGACTGAAAGACAGCATGGGGATCTGGAAGACGGAGGAGGGGGAAATTCAGAAAGTGATCATGGACTACTTTGCTGATCTGTTTGCAACAAGTAACCCGTCGGGGTTCGAGGCAGAAACAAGGGGGTTGGAAAGGAAGATTGATAGTGAGGTTGCAAAAGAGTTAGATGTGGATATCACTGAAGGGGAAATCCTACAAGCTTTAAAGCAGATGCACCCAAACAAAGCACCGAGATCGGATGGGATGAAAGCTCTTTTCTTCCAAAAAATACTGGCATATAGTTGGGAAGGATATGGTGAATTATATTAAGGAGTGGTGGAATGGACGAAGGAGCTTGGGGGAGGTTAACAATACTCTGGTTGTGCTCATTCCTAAGGTACACAAGCCTACGGCGATGGGAGAATTCAGACCTATTATCTTGTGTAATGTAATATACAAACTTGCCTCTAAGGTGGTTGCAAACCGTCTTAAACCCCACATGGACAACATAGTTTCTGAGAACCAAAGTGCCTTCATCCCGGGGAGAATGATCACAGATAATGCTCTTATTGCATATGAAGTTTTCCATAAGATGAAGAAGAAAAAAGCAGGAGGAAGGGGAAGTTTAGCCCTGAAACTTGACATGTCCAAGGCCTACGATAGAGTGGAATGGGAGTTCTTGATGCATGTTTTGAAGCGGCTGGGATTTGCAGACAAATGGAGAGATAGGGTGTATGATTGTGTATCGACTGTTAATCACGCCTTTGCCATCAATGGTGACCGGACTAGAACGATCAAGCCTACCCGAGGACTCAGACAGGGAGACCCTCTCTCACCTTACCTCTTTATTCTTTGTGCGGATGCTTTCTCTATGGCTTTACGCTGTGCTGCTAACCTCAATCTCCTTCATGGGATTAAAGTTAGTAGATCAGCACCGAGTATTTCTCACCTCTTTTTTGCAGACGACAGTATTCTCTTTGCTAGAGCAACCACCACGGAATGTCTGAAAGTTGCTGAAATTATCAGCCAATATGAACAGGCATCCGGGAAAAAACTGAATTCTTCGAAGACGGAGGTTGTTTTCAGCAAAGGAACGAGTTACCAGAAAAGGGAGGAAATCAAGGAGCTATTACAGGTGAAAGAGGTGGAGCGACATGCCCGTTATTTGGGACTACCAACAGCCATAGGGCGGTCAAAGAAACAGATTTTCAGCTATATAAAGGAAAGGGTGTGGCACAAGTTACAAGGTTGGGCAGAGAAGCTTCTATCCAAGCCAGGAAAAGAGGTCCTCATAAAGGCGGTGGCACAATCCATACCTACGTACGTCATGAGAATTTTCCAGTTACCGGTAGGGATGGTGGATGGAATGCATAGCATGGTGGCTAGATGGTGGTGGGGGCGAAGGGGAATGAGAGGAAACTTGCGTGGATAAGCTGGGAGAAGTTGTGCAGGCCGAAGAAGCAAGGGGGAATGGGCTTTAGCGATCTCCATATTTTTAATCAAGCGCTGCTAGTCAAACAACTCTGGAGGATATACACTAAGCCGAACTCAATGGTAGCCAAAGTCCTTAAAGCACGGTACTATCCAGGTACAGATCTTTTGGAGGCTAGAAGGGGCCACAATCCGAGCTACGCGTGGAGGAGCATGTGGGGGGCTAAAGCTTTACTCTTGGAGGGGGTGGAGTGGCGGGTCGGGAATGGGGAGGATATTAAGGTGTGGGAAGATAAGTAGGTGCCGAAGAGGGTGGACAACCTGGAGATCTACAAGGATGGGGAAGAGGAGCAGATTTTGTATGTAAAGGATCTCATGCAAGAAGGAAGGAGGGAGTGGGATGTTAACCACATACGTGATCGGTTCCCGGAAAATATTGCTAGAGATATTATTGCCATACCTCTTAGCTATAGACGTACAGAGGATGTAAGATTTTGGTGGCCTGCTCGGGATGGGGAGTACACAGTGAGATCGACATACTGGCTAGGGTCCATTGGGCGAAAGCACACGATTGCACATATTTCACAGCCGGGAGAGCGCCTATGGAGACAGATATGGAGAAGCGGGCTTGCACCAAAGGCAGTACATTTCTTGTGGAGGGCGGCAAATGGAAGTTTAGCAACTATGGGCAGGTTATATGATAGACACTTCCACATGGATGGGCTTTGTCCGCTTTGCTACTCGGAGCGCGAATCTATCACCCATATGATGCTTAGATGTCCGAGCGCTGCTGAACTATGGGAACAAGCATCACCGCAGGTATGGGAAATGGCAGAATCCTTGAAGGACCTCAACGCAACGGAGGTGGTGGCCACTATCTTGGACGCAGAGGATAAGGACCAGCGGGTGGAAGTAGAACAACAGAGTATTCAGCAAGCCAGCCACGAATGGAACAACAATTAAAAATAGTCTGTTATCTATGCTACGAGATCATCTCAGGTTGACGGAGCAACCGGCAAGGGAAAGGGATACACGAGCGGGCAGACGAGGGGAAGAGAGATGGACGATGCCGGAGGTGGGCAGAATGAAAATAAATGTGGATGTGTCGGTGGGGGAAGATGGGATAGTCGCGACGGGCATGGTGGTCAGGGATAGCGCGGGCAAAATACAAGGCATATGTGGTAGACGATGGGAAGGGATGAAGGACGTCAACTTAGCGGAAGCTTTGAGCCTTCGGGAAGCAGTAAGGTGGGCGGTGGAACATGGTTGGGTCAGCGTAGAAATAGAAACGGACTCGCAAGTGGTGGCAGCAGCTTTCCAGAATCCAGCTAGTAGATGTGATTACTTGGGAGGCATCATGGAGGACAACAGGCTTCTTCAAACCGAGTTTAGTTTTTTCTCTATTATGTTTAAGAGTCGTAGTTGTAATAGAGTAGCTAACGCTATTGCTAGTGATGCACGTAGAGGGTCTGTTGTTTCTTTTGATTTGGTTTCTTCTTTTCCTGAAGTGTACTTGAACTTGGCCAAGGCCGATTGGTCTGGTTAAATAGATATGGCATGACACCTTTAAAAAAATGTATGTCACAAGTAGTGAGATGATCATCGACTATTGATTTATCGAGTGTCTGAACAACCAATAAGTTGAGCAACATGTGGTGTTGACTACTAGTGATTGGGAGGATAATTAGAGATTGACTTTGATATGTAGGATCACTATGTTAGACTCTCCTATGGTTATTTATTTGTCCTTTGGGGTGTTAGAAATGCAATTAAAATAGGATAAAACCACAAATTTTGAAGTTATATACATGACACCTGTGGTCACCAGCAACCAAAATATCCTTAAAATATAAATAAAACCCCAAGAAAACTTAACCAGAGAGGGGGTGCACAATTTAGTGTTTTGAAATATTCAATGATTGAAAAAAGTTGATCTAGGTATGTTATACCTATTCCAAGTCACAATTAATAAGGTAGACCATATCTTCTCCGTCTATTCATTCAGCTAAACTATAGCCTAAGGTAGGAAAGAGACTATAATCCAAGGGTTTTCACAGTTGAGGGAATGTGTAAATGTTTATATGATGAAGTCACACATGGATTATAAAGATGATGGATTCGATTTTCTACTTGACTTAACAAAAAATATGGAATTTCTAAATTTTTTTATTACCACTTGACAATCCTTTTAAATTTAGTTGAGTTGTAGACAATTTAATGGAATATCTAGGATTACAATTTCACCATTATATAAACCAATACACGATTTCTCTTTTCCTATAATAAACCTTTCTTAGAATCAATCATTTTCCATCAACATTACCCACTTTTATAGTGGAGTAATAATCAATCTAATTATAAACTCTCTTTCACGGTGCTTACATAGATGCTCAAACACATTACTTTCTTCTCTGGATATCAGAAGTCATTATTACTAGCCCTCTTTTGCGGTGCGTTATTGATTATAATGATATTGATTTTTCTAATTATTAACCACCCATTTTATAATGATTAAAAATATGCAGCACAATTTAGGTTGACAATGCATGATCATGATAAAGCAAGTCAATCATTGTCAGAATGAATTCAAGCAAATAGGTTAGTTCATAAATAAATATTGTCATGTATAAATTAATGTTGCGCTACTCCTGGATCCTAGATAAAATAAATTAGTTTGTTGGTGATGTGCATACTGTGAACTGGGGATCCTAGTGGTACCCATTTATAGAGAGTTTATGTAATGAGATGATAACAACTCCTACCCATTTACAAAGAGTTTGTATAATGAGATTATATAAACTCCTACTCATTATGTATCATGAAATGGTTCCACCAAATCATTGCATTGAATTGTTATATTTATAAGGATGTAGAGATTTGATCATCTAAATGAGTAACTAGGTCAGTGGAGGCATCCATCTTTTATCTATTGTCATTTATCCTCTAAGGGTAGACATGGAAAGCCTCATTGCGGACCAGGGAGATAGTATAAAACTATTTTGTTCCTAGGTTTTCGAAAAGACTTGTAAGGTTAGTCCTCATGTCTTATAAGATGTTAAATTTTGACTGTAGACCATGAATTTTTAAGCAGTATAAGTTGATTTGACTTGTGGGAAGTTACTCTGACCTATGGATCTAACTTCTCATCAAGTTGACTAGTTTTGCAGTTCTTTCATTGAATCACTTCGACCCCAAAGATTGGTCCAACCTTTGCAGAGGTATAGTTTCACTCATACCCTCTAAACACCTACTAACATCCCTAAACAATAGTTTCACTCCCAAAATCATATATTCTTTTCTAAACCTTTAAACTGACATATTTATTACATATAATTCAATGTGAAGTGATTATCACCCTCTTTCTTTCTTTCTTTCTTTCTTTCTTTTGTTTAGAAATATCACAAAAATTCATAACTCTTCCCTCTTTCTTTATTTTAAAATTATCACAAAAATTCAAAACTCTTATCTCTAGTCTTCCATTCAAGTATTATATCATCCAACTAGATCACTCAATCACATGGTGTGATCTTGATTTGCATATAGTTAGCTACAAAAAGCTGAAGAATTTGGGTTTAAAAATCAAGATCTTTTGTTGCATAAATTTCCATCAAATTAGAATTCTCTTCAATTCATTCACACATGTTCTAGTAAACAAAATATGGTTTTTAGTCAACTTAAAAAGTCAAGAGATTATATAATATTCATAGAAACTAATATATTTTAGAGTTTAACTTGGGAATGGGTAGTTACAAAATTTATTTTGAGAGTCTCTACCTATATTTGACTAAAATTAACAAGTCAAACTGACTAAGTAGTAGTTATGGAGAATATAAGGTCACAATTGAGAATTAGACCAAAGGAGTTGGGCATATTAGTTAGAAAATTAATCTCTACTCAGACTAACTAATGCCCACTAGTGGTCCGACTTGTGAAGTTGACCAGAGAGGTTGGAATAGCCATGTATGATTTCTAATAGTTGAATCCTCGCTACCCATCATTAGTCAACTGACAAATTTCCTAGTCAATCAACTAATGATCCATGTCATATTTTTTAAATTTGTCCAACTAGTTAGTTTTATCATACAATTTTTTTTCTAGTACAACTTTTATGTATTCATCACCCTTTCCCAATCGATAATTTATGTTTCTATTTTATGGAGTTATATCTTCCTACACGAGATTCCAACAACAATTATTATCTAAATTTATCTTCATAATTATTAATTCAATATGAAACACTACTTTGATAACATTTTTGCAAATTTTACTTACACTACTAATACACTCTACAATTTTGCATTCCAACCATGTACCAAATATGAATCCTAAGTGGACTGACTTACTAAAAAATGTATTACACAATTGATGTCTATAGACTATACTTTATCAAAGCCAACTATCATAAATTCTACTTTTTACAATCTAGATTGAATATATATATATATATATATATATACATATGCATTGTTTATATTAATATATTACAAACCACATGAATTTCACGAAAGCATATATCCTACTTTAATATTCACTCTTTATACAATAATTTTAAATTTAGAATGTTTAATTCATTTCTTAAATTCATGGAGATAATTATTGAAATAACTATATTCTCAAAATTTAAATATATATATATATTGAAGTAATATTGTACTCATTCTAATTGATTTGCATTAATTCAAAGTAGCTAAATCAAATGTATAAAAATATTTTTGGTTACAAAATACATCATTACTAGGTAATCTAGGGTCAACGTGTTTAAATATTTCCTAAACCAAGTATCCTATGTGAAACTTTAATTAAAAGAAGCATTAAAAACTACACCACTTAACATTATCTAATCATACAACCTATGCTTTCTGATTATACTACTCATAATTCTTCATTCATGTTCCTTAACTTGATCTTTATTTATTATAAAATATTGTATACTTATATTTTCTTATATGAAATTAATATTATTTGACCTTATTAATTTTTATTTACTTATTATGATATAGACATTTAATATAAAGTATTATTAATTTATACCCTATGGTAAAATTCTATACAGACATTTCAAAAAATTGTAAGATAAATAGATTGATAAATATTATATCAACATTGATATTATTGTTTGCACTTTATTAATCCCACTTCCAATCATTGTGATTGATGTTGACTCAAAGTCTAATTGACTAAACTCTTGTTTTGATGATGATTATCCATTCCACTTATTTGTGTATAATGTTTCTACTTGAGTGATTTCATATTAGGTATAGACACACTCCAAATGCCCTAACTTGTACATCCTAACTTGGAGAAAGACAAGTCAAAATCAATGCAAGTGTACTTTTGTGGAATAGACTTTGAATCTATTAGAATTATGTTATAAATCATTTTTAATGATTGAAGGACTTGTAATTAAGCTTAGAAAAAATCAAGATCACTTAAATCAAATAGTTAATAATTTTTATGGCACTTTCTAAAATTTATCATAGGGACCTTTGTCGGTCGAGTTTCATCTAGGATAAACTCAACCAACATTCTTGATGGATTTTGAGAACTGCTAGGATCGACTGAGTTTCCCCAGGACAAACTCAACCAACATCCCTGCACATGCAAATCAATTTTAAACCATCAACCAAATTTCATATAGGATAAACTCGATCGACACTTCAAATTTGGTTTGTCACATAGCGCTATCAGCCGAGTTTCTCAAAAGTAAGAGTGTCCAAAAAAAGTGTTCCTAGTCGTTGGAGTGTTGCAAACATAAAAAAATAGATTTGTTGCAACACCCCCAAACGACTAGAATTCATCCTTAAGTACTTCTACTGACAAGGAGTCATATCCAACTATAAATATGAGCCCTTGGGATTCATCCCATGTTTATCCAAGGACTATGAAGATCCCTATATTATAGTTGAGTTCCTCCAAGAACCTCCTACTCAAGATTTATCACTTTCTACATCCATTAGAGTGAGTAGAAGATTTACAAGAGAGCTAGTCTTACATATATATCTTGTGAGGTTGTCACTTACTCCACCTTCAAATCTCTCTTTCTACCATGAATATGAAGTTTTTCTCTCTTCGTTACGAGAGGTGAAGAATAAGAAGGGAAGGATTCCCTTGGTGAAAGATTCTCCTTGGCAAAGGTGAAGTCAAAGGCAGAAGATCCAAGAAGAGTTCGTAATTTCTTCAAGGCGGAACACTTGTTGCAAGAGTGTGTAAGTCATTGGTGAAGGCGGAAGACTCATTGCAAAAGTGGATAATCCTTGATGAGGTTTAAGACTCCTGGTCTAGGATAGGTAAGTTCTTTGTAATGTTATTGGCTCACTTTCCATCAAAGGGAAGGGTGGGTATCCTAGTCCTAAAAAAGGAACGTCATGTTGTATTTCTTATAATATAATATAAGGAAGGTGCAATGGTTGCAAAATCCTAGAGGTTGATCTCTCTAGGTAGTGGATGTCACTCTCCTAGTTTGGAGTTTGGAACACCTATTCATAGCTTGTGTTCTTGTTCTTGATCACTTTCAATCTCTCTTTTCATTTCTATGTATGTTTCATTGCACATCAAATTCCATATTTTGCAATCCTATTTCTTGAAATAATTTGAAGATGAATTTGGTTTAAGTGCTTTTTAGCCCTGTCACCCCCTCCAGATCCCTTTTAATCCAACAAGTGGTACCAAAGCGAGTCTTCTCCATGCGTACTTCCACAAGTAGGAGAAGATGAGTGATTATCAAGGTGGGAGATACCTCATCAACATTCCAATCTTTGATGGGAGTAACTTATTTTATTGGAAGAGAAGGTTAGAATACTATATCCGAGGATCATGTTTTGAGATATAGAGAATGGTGGATCTTCCATACAAGATACCAAAGACAAAGATATATGAATGGGATGAAGCTACTTTGAAGAAGTCAATCTTTAATGCAAGAGCCATCAACATTCTATATGCCTCTTTTCCCCCTCTTTAGTTCAATCAGATTTATTCTTGTGACACGGCCTATGAAGTGTGACACCCCACACCACAACAAAATGAGATAACTCAAAACAAAACCACAAAAAAGAGATTAACAACTTATTAGCAGAAAACACTAAAAATTAAAACCTTTTTGCATAAAACACCACATAGCAAGAACTTTTACACATGTACACTTTCATGCCTCAAAGCATACACCAATCATGCTGTCAACATGTAACGAAGGTATTGTTCCATAGCGTATATACATGATCCAATCATAGCTGATATACAATAAATACATAAGGAGTACACATTCATAAAACATCTACAAAATGTTCCCCAAGGACCCGAGTGTACAAGGATGACTCTATGACTCTATCAACAAAGACAACCAACAACACTTCCAACCTTATCAGCTACTGCTCCTCTGGCTGCTACTCAACCTCCTCTGTATGATCTCTACTTCCTCATGATCATCCACCTAAAAAGGTTGTTTACTAACGGGGTGGGACACATAGTCCCAGCGAGAGATATAACTCTTTGCCAATTCTATTATTACCATAGATAAGATAATTTGAGAAGCAATCTAAATAACAGGAAGAACAATTAATGTTGAATTATGATACATCTTAATTATTAAAAAAGAATATGAAGAACATGTATATTCTCTATCAACAACATTGTATAAAGATCAAGCAAGACCTCAACCAATGTTTTCGTATTTGATCCTATACAATTATACTATAAGGCTGATTACATATTCATTATGCTATGAGCATTTGGATTGTACGATCCAAATCCACCAACCACTATACGAGAGGAGGGAGAAATCTTTCTCTCTTAATCCCATATAGTCGAGTCAGTGCCATACATGGTCAATGGAAGAGCCAAAATCCACGACCTCACCTTCCTCGATCAACATGAGTAAACATGCAGTGACATCATGAGTCATCTATTTCCAGGGATATTTTAGTCCAACTGTGCATATTTATCTCACCTTGGTATAGGTCATGATGCTAGAGAAATTGAGCTATAGCTTATAGCAGTGCTCTTCCAAGTATGACTTACTTTCAATCATGTGATACAATTCTAGGTATGACCTATAGTCAATCCTATGATGCAGTTCCATGTATGGCATATAGTCAATCTTGTGATAAATTTATTTTTAGGATGCAAGGTGGTATTCCAACTTGCACCTCGCATATTCAACAATATGCGCTCTGAGTTAAACTCGTTTTACCATTTAGCAATTGCTGACACTGAATGGATCTATGGCACAAGGCAACTACACTATTAGATTTCTCTTGATTTATTTAGATCAATTTCAACATCCTTAAGCATCAATCAAGTTACAACATATAATTTCTAAATCAGATCTACATAAGTAGGGTATGACTCATCACTAGAACATATTGAATTACATCATCACTTTATGCATGTTATCACTTATATGTCCATCTCAAGGACCAATGTCCATCACAAGGACCACATGTCCATCACAAGGACCACCTATCCATTACAAGGACCAATGTCCATCACAAAGACCACATATCCGTCACAAGGACCACATATCCATCACAAGGACCACATATCCATCACATCATAACCACCATAGCTCATACCTGGGTATGTTCATCAATCAGTAACACCTGCATGGTTAGAAATTGATAGCAAGAAGGCAAAGCATAATCATCTCATAGAACTCATGCCATTCATTCATATCATCACTTTTCATTATGACAATTAAGGTTTCACTTTACCCAATTTGGATTTACAAGTTTGGATCATCAACCATCTTTAGATCATCACATCCTTCATCATTATGAGATTTGTTATAAGACATAGAAGCATGTTTCTCATTATTGTTATAAAACATGTTATGTGGTTTAGAAACATAACCTTCACATCATATGTATGCCTCTTCATAGGATCTCAAATCATCATCATGAAACACCAACATCAACATGGTAGGTCTCAACCATCACCATAGAGTATTACATCACACCATGTAACCCTAGCATCAACAAGATGCATCACTACACCACATAGGGGTATCAGTTAGGGATAGGGTATCAAACACCACATGAAAGTAGTGTATCGATCACCACACTAAGATAGTATATCAGTCACTACGCTAGGGTAGGGTATCATTTATCACACTAAGATAGTGTATCGGTTAACCCTAGATATCGGGAAACCAACCTAAATAGGGTATCAGCCTATCAACTCAAAGATGAGTATCAGTTTAATACAAAAGATACTGGTTCATCATCACTTGTATTTGATTATCATCTCTTGAAGAGAGGAACGGACAAGGTACAACAAAGGCTATTTGTTTCACTATCCTTTAGGGTATCGGCCTACCCACTCAATTAGGGTATCGACCTCACCACCCCTTAGGGTATCAACCATAAGGATTGGCGGTATCAATTTAACCATAGAGTAGGTGCTTCTCATCTCTAAACAAGGTGTGATGGGCTAAGGTGTATCAGTTAGCAAGATGTATCAGTTTGCACATGCATATCGGATCGGGTTACCCATGTCGGCTTCTACACTTAACTAGAAACATGGAGACTAAACACTCTTCTCGCCAAGGCAACATGAGATCATAACAAACCACATCATAAGAAGTATATCGGTCTAGACAAAGCATGTTGGATTGCAATCATATCGGTTAGCATACCATATCGGTTTAGTCATCTTCTACCTCAAGATGATGATACTACCAATGCAAAGAATAGAACATCTCATGGCAACAACTTAACATAGTTCTAACCTCAAAACTGAACACAAGGCTACCAAGAAAGCTACTAGCATGCAAGCAAAGACAAGATAAGAACAACTAGAAAGATTACAAGTAGAAAGGTGATAATAACAAAGAAGGTTAGATTTATATAACCTGCCTCAAGAACAACCACCAAGCTTTAAGCTCCAAGGTCAAGCTCCAAGCTTCCCAAGCTCAAGGTAGAATGATATCCTCCTAGATCTACCTCCACTACTCCTCCAAGAAGGAAGATAGGACCATGGTCAAGAAAGCAAAAGAGAGAAAAGAAGGTACCAAGGTCCATGGCCGAGAAGAAGAAAAAAGAAGCGAAGGAAAGCTAGAAAACTATGGCTTACCAAGGAAGAAGATGAAAGAGAGAACAACAAGCTTATAACTTGCCCACCAATCTCTAAGGGAAAGGGTTCTTCAAGCTCAAGGTCAGCCACCAACGAGAGCAAGCAAGGATTGCTAAAAGGGTTCTCTTACATGAGAAGGAAGAGGTATATATGCACGGCCGAAGAGAGAGAGAGAGAGAGAGAGAGCAAGGGAAAGATATCGCTACCTTAGAACCCTAGAAGAAACTTGTACAAGAATAACGGACACATGACATACCATGCAACAAGATGATAGAACCTAAGTCATGCCAACTTGGTCACTAAGGAAGGTTAAGGTCGACACATCCACCTCCCTCCTATACAAATCGATAGGGATGAAACCCTAGGTCACAAGCCAATATGGCACTCCTCTTAGAGTCACCACAACTCGATATGGTGATCCTCTAGGTGCCAAAAACCAATTGGATGCCCCTTACGACATCCTCAATCGATACCAAGCCTCTTCAAGGAAACCATAGACCGATACAAGGCCTCACAAAGGCTCTCAAGCCCAGGACAACACTCTAAAGAGCAAAACACACCTCAAACATGTGCCCAAAACATCAACAAGGATATCACCACTCAACCAAGGACAAAATAAGGTGTCCAACACTTTCTCTCTCCTCTAGATAATGCCAAGAGAGAGAAGAAACACTCTTGAGGTGGCAAACTTGCACATCAACCCCAATTCTAGGTAAATTGCAAGTTGCACCAAAACATCACCACACAACACAAAACATCAAGCAACAAGCTCAAACAAGGAACACCAACCTCCAGCATGCCCTAATTACATCCTAGATGATTAGAGAAAGGAACTAAGTAATTCACTTAAGCATAACAAATAGGGTTAGTCCAAAATGTGGGTCAGGGTCCTTACATGAAGTATGGAGAAATCTATGTGTAGCTTATGAGGGGACAAAGCAAGTGAAGGAAAAAAAGTCTATATGTTCAAAGGCCTTCTTGAAAACTTCAAGATGAGAAATAAGGAGAGGTTATCCAAGATGTACTCAAGGCTCAACACCATTGTGAATGATCTTGTTGTTCTGTGTCATCCTATGGATAGAGGAGAGATAAACTCAAAGATCCTTAGAACTATCCCCAAGAGGTGGCTACTCAAGGTGACTTCCATTGAAGAAGTAAAGCCTCTTGATGATATTCCTATTGAAGAGCTCATAGTAAATCTACAACCCCATGAAGTTAAACTTGACAAGCAAAAGGAAGAAGAAAGAGAAGAAGAGAAAGACCTTAAGAGAATGAAGAAGGCTGAAATAAAAGCCCAAGTTGAAGCTATTGTTAGTCAAGCTTCTCCATCTTCTGAAGTTGAATAAGATGCCATGTAATCCAAGGGTGGATTCTATGAAGGTAAGTATTCCTTCTCTACTCCATGCTTCATATGTGGAAATAAAGATCACTTCAAGGAAGATTGTCCACAAGGCAAAAAGACCCATCATCATAAGAGAAGAGAAGAGATTTAAAACAAGAAGGAGAAATGGCACAAAAGCTCTAGTGACTCCTCCAACTTAAGCTCAAGAGAAGAATCAAGTGGAGGATCTAGCTCAAGCTCTAGTGAAGATGGAGAATGTCATTTTGCTCCCATGGCCTCAACAAGTAAAGACTCAAATGAGGTAAATCTAAACTCGAATGTCATTTTGCTCTCATGGCCTCAACAAGTGAAGACTCAAATGAGGTAAATATAACTTATTTAGATAAAAAAAATCTTTAATTACAATTATTCATACTACTTGTTCCACTCTTAAGTCTTCTAAAAAGAAAAACAAAAATCTTTCTAGAATTGTTGACAATTTGTGTGTAGAAAAAGATGATCTTAAACTTGTTAATATTTACTTACAAGATGAAAAGAATTCTTATCTTAGTCAAGTAGACTCACTTACACTTAAAAATGCTAATTTTCTTGATAGGATTAGATTTCTAGAAGTTGAACCTATTATGCCTAGTTGTAATGAAGAGCATAGTAAGATTGTAATTTTTTTCATGATTGACATTAATGTTCTTAAAACTGAAAAATAGGATAAATATTTTGTTTTGCAAGGAATAGAATCTAAAGATAGTACTATCTTTATAATATTACTTTTCTTGAAAAATAAAATGTTTCCTTACTTGCTAAAATAAATGTCCTTGAATCTTGCTCTAGTTTTACTAGTAGAGAGAATAACGTTGTTCCTCTTCATATTGAAAAAGATTCTTATATGACCAAAGTTATTTGCTTAGAAACAAATATTTTGCATGCTAGAGATGATATCAATAATTTGTCTTCTATCATTACTTCTCTTATGCATGATAATAGTTTGAGATATTCTACAAAATGATTCTTAGATGATAAAAAGAATATTAATCAAATCCTAGATCATACTACCGAACAAATGGGTAGAGATGGTATTGGACTTGATAGTAGCCAAAGAAACAACAAGGACAAATGACCTTCAATTTTCAATGAAGAATCCTCTAGTTCCAAGGCTATGATATCATGTAATCATTGCAATGATATTGATCATAATTCTACATATTTTCCTTTTATGAAAGAGCCAAAGGGTAATAGGACTGAGGCCACTAAACTAACCACTCTAGACCCAAAAATATGATTTGGGATCATTTCATCTTTCTTATTGTAGGTCACTTGCACTTGGATTGACATGAACTATTGATTTGTGAATTGACTTCTCAATCCACATGATAGAATAAAGGTGAGATGTGTATGGGGTGGCAACAAGTGGAAAAGAAATGGTAAGAATAGAGGTAATTCTATTCTTTCTCATATCCAATCATTGTGTTGTTTTTGACAAGTTAGTATGCACTATACATATAATATTTGAGTTAAAATTGGTATATTGTGACTGTCCTCACTTTCTTACTCAAAAACTACCCTTGATGCTTTCGTAGTGCATTATTAACTTGCTTGTGCATGTTTGGATATGGTTTATATTTTTATCATGCCTCAAGGTATGTGTTTTCTAAAATCTATGTGCTTTTTAACAACAATTGTTGTCCGTCAAATTTTTCATGATGAAAACTTGACCAACAAGCCCTAATTGGTGTCTCCAACAACTGTTGTCGGCTGAAACATTCAACCCAGAAACTCGACCAAAAACACTATACACTATATATACATATGGATTTTTGGATGATATTTTTCTGATGAGAATTTCCATCTCAACTAGACTTTCTCAACCAATAGCCTTATTCTATGACACTACACTGGCTACCTTTATATGTGCATATTTCCATACTTTAAATTACCAATCTTGAGTTATTATGTAGGTTTTGATGATGATCTATTTGGATCTCTTGGTTGTGTCTTAAATTGCTTCCATTGTGCTTTAACTTACTACATCTATCTAGTTATATATCTTTCTTTGATGTGACCACAAGCTTCTTAGTGGTAATATTCTTTTAGTAATGATGCATATTTTCTAGTGAATTATATCTTTTCATGCTTCTAAAACTACATATCTCTTTATTTGGATATCCTCTACATGTACTCATAGCTTTCTCTTCAACTTGTGAATCTTTTGTTATGATCTAGATCCTACTAGTAGACCTAACTTGTGATATCATATACTAGTAGTCCATATACATGTAGTTCTAGACTTGACCATCTTTTGGTATCCAACTTTATGTTGTTCTTCTCTCTAATGAGCTCATCCATGATTTAACAAGAAAGTCTATAAGTCTAGAATGTGTCTTATGATTGATATCTCTAAATCCTATGATACAGTTTCTTGGGATGCCCTCTTTTTTATTCTTCGCTCCATGAATTTCCCTCACTGCTGGATTGTTTGGTTAAAGGAAATTTTTGATACTATGTCATATGAAGTCTTGGTTAATGGAGAAGCCACTAGTTCTTTTAAGACCAATAATGGAGTAAGGCAGGGTGATCCCCTTGCTCCTTACCTTTTTGTCCTTATCATGCATGTGGTCTCCCTCTTACTTGAAAAGGAAGTGAAAGAGGGTAATCTTAAACCCTTGAAGGCTTCTGATTCTTTAGAGATTTCTCATTTGATCTTTGCAAGCAACCTTATGGTCTTTGTTGAAGCTGATGTTCAGAGTGCTATTGCCATTAAAAATGTTCTTGATAAGCTGTCTAACTCGACTGGTCTGAAGATCAATTTTGATAAGAGTGTGGTCATTTACAGTTCAGGTGTGAATAAATATTCTATTGGTAAGGTCTTGGGGATCAATGAAGGCTCTTTTCCGGTTAGATACCTTGGTATTCCTCTTTTTATAGGCAGGATCACTAGAATTCACTGTAATCGTTCTGTGGATAGAATCAAAAGAAGGCTTGATAGCTGGAAAGTCTCACAATTATCCATGGCTGGTAGGGTTGAGTTAGTTCAGTTTACCCTTATTGCCACTTATCAATACTAGGCTTCTATTTTCCCACTTCCATCTTCTACTTGTGAGGATATTGACAAATTGTGTCATGATTTCATTTGGGGGAAAATGGATAACACCAACCAAGTTCATCTTTTCAAGTGGAGTTCCTTAATTAAACCAAAAATTGATGGAGGTCTTGGCATCAAAAACATTAGAGAAGTCATCAGAGCTTCTATTATCCTGAATGGCTGGAACATTGCAAAGAAGAAAGACAGTGTCTGGGTTAAATGGATACACAAAAAATACTTGAGTAAGTGCTCCTTTTGGTCTTTGCCACTTAATGATTCTCTCTCTTGGTTCCTTAGAATAGTGTTTATGGAATGAGAAGTTCTTAGAAACTTTATTGAGTTCACTATTGGTGATGGATCAGATACTTATGTCTGGAATGATCTGTGGCTTCCAAATTCTAAATTTCTAGTGGAGATCCTTTGCAAGCAAAGCCTTATCCAGCTCGGTATTACCAGTAATGCTAGAGTTAATTGTCTCATTCGTGATGGCGAGTGGTTTTTTGATGTATCCAGGCTCCATGTCAAGCTGTATAGAATCCTGAAGAACTTGTCTCCTCCTAATGGTTATTGTGATAGTATTACATTTGCAGGAAAGACTAAGGTTAACCTTAAGTTGGCTATGGATAATCTGAGATTGAGAAATGGTGCTAACCCCATTCCCTTCTTTCAGTGGCTCAGGAAATATGGAGGGCCTAAAAGTTTTTAGCTGTTGGGGTGGAAGATTGGCCATGGCATGTTTTTAACTGTTGGCTATCTTAAGAGACTGGGCATCAATCTTGCTTTAAGATGTCCTCTTTGCAAGTCAGCCGAAGAATATTTGGTTCACTTGTTTTTAGATGTCCCTTTACTCAATCTATTTAGAGCCTTTCATGTTCAGTCTTTAGCTTTTACATTCCTGGGAGGATGGAGGACCTTTGCTTCCTTCATGGAAAAACATGCTTGATGGTCTGCATCTATGTGTTTCACTAGACTTGGAAATAAAGGAACGAGAGAGTTCATAGAAACTATGAAAGGGATACTCAAAGGCTGTGGATGTTCATCTTGGATGATATACATCGAGTTATTGGGTGATTGGATGGAAGTTGCCTTTTCTTTTCTACCTATTTTGGTATCTCTCCTTCATTTGGTGTGATGCCAAACTTGTGAAGTTTTCCTTTTCGTTTCTTTCTTTTCCCTTGATTTCACTCTCTTGTTCTTTTCTCACAAGAAGAGTGTATAGAAACTTTTACATGTACAAAAAATTTCAAAAAAAGCAATAGACGAGCTGAGTTCACAAAAAAAAAATTTTATGCTATGCTTGTATCTTGTTTTCATACATACTCAAGCTTGTTCCTTGATTTGCATATCTACTATCTTGATTTGATTGCTTGCATAGAATTAGCTTGATATTCACTAGAATTACATCATGGGTTGTTCAAATGCATATCCTGAAATGCTTTATATACATTGCTTGGACAAGCCCCTAGTTTTTCCTCTTCTACTCTCCATTCAATCTTTTACTATCTCATTTTCTAACAAGTTGTGCTTTAGCTCTTTAACCCCATCACTTTTTGAAATGACAAAGGGGGGAAGACATGTCTTATGTAAAGGGGAGAACACATATATGTAGAAGACATGTATGATAGAAGACATGATTTCTATAAATGTTATGAAAGATAACAATGCAGGAGAAATAACATCAATTGAAGGGGAGTATGAGAACTCCATTAGCATCAACTAAGGGGGAGCATATGAATTCAATTCTATTGAAACTCCTAGGTTTCTGCAAAGGTATGTTTTTACTTCAACGATTTCAATATATTTATGGAATGGTTTGTAATCTTCAAAAAGGGGGAGAATGTTGACTCAAAGTCTAATTGACTAAACCCTCATTTTGATGGACTACCCATTCCACTAATTTGTGTCTAATGCTTCTACTTGAGTGATTTCATATTAGGTATAGACACACTCCAAATGCACTAACTCACACATCCTAACTTGGAGAAAGACAAGTCAAAATCAATGCAAGTGCACTTTTTTGGAATAGACATGAAATCTATTAGAATCATATTATAAATCACTTTTAATGATTGTATGACTTGTAATTAAGCTTATAAAAAATCATGGGAAATTAAATTGAATATTTAAGAACTCTTATGACACTTTCTAAAATTCATCACAAGGACCTTTTTTGGTCGAGTTTCGTCTAGGATAAACTCAACTGAGACCCTTGATGGATTTTAAGAACTGCCAAGAATGGATGAGTTTCCCCAGGCTAAACTCAACCGAAACCCCTGTGTAGGCAAATCAATTTTAAGCCATCGAATGAATTTCGTCTAGGATAAACTCGAGCAACACTTCAAATTTGATTTGTTGCATAGTGTTATCGATCGAGTTTCCCAAAAGTAAACTCGACTCACTACACTATATGGAGTGTGTGGAAAAAGTGTTTCTAACCGTTGGGGTGCTACAAACATGAAAAATAGATATGTTGCAACACCGCAAATGACTAGAATTCACCCTTCAGTGCTTATACTGGCTAGGAGGCATCCCCAACTATAAATAGGATCGTTGGGATTCATGTCATTGTTAGCCAAGCACTATGAAGGTCCCTATATTATAGTTGAGTGCCTCCAAGAGCCTCCTTATACTATCAAGCTTAATCACTTGCTACATCCATTAGAGTGAGTAGGATATTTGTAAGAGAGCTAGTCCTACATGTATATCTTGTGAGGCTGTCACTTCCTCCACCTCAAAATATCTCTTTCTAACATGAAGATAAAGTTTCACTCTCTTGGCTAAGAGAGGTGAATAAGAAGAAGGGAAGGAGTCCCTTGGTGAAAGCTTCTCCTTGGAAAAGGTGAAGTCAAAGGTGGAAGATCTAAGTAGAGTGGATAATTCCTAGAAGACTTGTCGCAAGATTGGGTAAGTTCTTGGTGAAGGCAAAAGACTTGTTGTAAAATTGGTTAAATCTTTGGTGAAGTTGAAGACTCCTGGTCATGGATAGGTAAGTCCTTTATAAGGTTATTGGCTCCCTTGTCCTTAAAGGAAAGGATGTGCATCCTTGTCCCTGAAAAGGGAGGTCATATTGTATCTCTTATAATAGAATATAAGGAAGGTGCAATGGTTGCAAAATCCTACAGTTTGACCTCTCTAAGTAGTGGATATATACTCTCCTAGTTTGGAGTTCAGAACCACTATACATAGCTTATGTTTAGTTGCACATCAAAGTTCATATTTGCAATCTTATTTCTAGAAGTAATTTGAAGGTCTAATGAATTTGGTTAAAATGATTTTTATCTCTATTCAACTTCCTCTAGAGCCCTTTTGATCCAACAATTGATAATTACTCACCATTGTTATTTTTAACTCTTATAATTACATGAAAAATGAACTAGTTCAATTGAAGGAAATGGGTGTTTAATTTTAGTTCTTACGTTTAGTTGTGTATTCTTCCTCACTAAATGAGACTATAATGATTTCCTTGTAAGGTTCCAAATTTTGTGGGTAAATCCTAATATGGATCACAACCTTAGAGTTAACATCCAACCAACACATCCAACAACAAACCCACAAGACTGGCTCACACTAAACCTTGCATCAACAAATCTTGAGAACATACATTACCTACCATTCAGATTGTTCAAAAACATGTAATAATAAAATAATCACTGTAACTTTTCATTTTGATTCACATTCATGCTATTTTATCATCATTTACTTAAACAATGATAAGCATCATTTGAATTCATCATCAGATATCAAGAATAAGAAACAATTAACATCCTAGTTTATATGTAATATGTTTGCCTATATGCATAACAACATCTATCCTCTCTCTTAACTACCCAAGATGACATAGTGTGAGGGTAAAGATGTGCAACCCTAAAAATTATAATAAACATAAGTTCATAAAGTAGAGAGGTCATTGTAGGCCACTCTCCTCAAGATGGTAGATGTGAATTTTAAATTTAAATAAATTATTAAAAATAGTCATATCAACAACAATGAGTGAGAGATCTAGGTGCAATTGACAACCACCGTGGAATGAGTATTTAACTATAATATTTTAGTAGTATACAATTTATATTATAAACCAATAAACAAAGTTTGTCTACCCATATTATTGATGTATACAGAATACACATCATCAATGAAATATAGAATTGAAATTAATGCATAAAATAATCAATAAGAAAACGATACGTTTGCCTTGTCATATTTTAAAAATATTTCCTTGAAATTATGTAACATATAATACCTTACCCAGTAGAAGCCACCACAACCTATCATTGAGATAATGATGTCTTGTTTGTATCCTAGGATTCATTCCACCCCCTAACATTACAAACCTTGAACGCATTCTGCCTCAAGACTGCCTAAATATGCTAGGCACAAGCAATACTCATCCTTACCATGTTACACTTAGACTGGGTACACAAGATAGTTATAGAAGTTTAATATCAACTACGAGATCATGCACGAGATTCCAAAGAGATATATTTTTATTGATCCCTAAATCAAAAAATCAATTCCATTGAAAAGTTTTGTTTAAAAGACAATAATGAAATATTACCTCAAAGTGGAATCCCTTCATGTCATATATTACTTCATACATGAAGAGTTTCGGGATGAGCTCACACTCAATGAGGATTCCGTATATTTCCATTTTCTAACTGTCAAGGGATAACCAAGTTGTGGAACATCTCACAACTCAATCATATTACTCTATGGACATCTATATCAGTTCCCCAATACAAAATACAGAACAAATTCAACATGTTAATGCCATATGTCTAGATGAATATATCATTTCATCGATTTTTTTATTTATCTTACTATATTTTAGGAACTAAGATATTCTTATCATCATACCTTTGAATTGTAACCACAATTTGGGAAAACAAATACCTTTCAAATTTATTATAAATTATATCCTTACTCCAATATATATATATATATATATATATATATATATATATATATATAAGTAGTCAATTAGATCTTATTCAAAATTAGCCTATATTAAATAACATCCCTAATAATTTCTTGGAAATAAATTCAATTATATATTCATAGTGATTTTAAAATAGTCTCAATATGATATTTGTAGGAAAATAAATCTATAATTCTCTAAGAAAGTTTTTAATTTGATATCATTTAAGAATTAGAAACAACATGTGAATCATGAATATTTTTTTATAAACACATTCCTTAAGGATCCATATGTTTATATATCACTCATGATTCAAAGAATTTATACAAAGAAATATATTGTGTCTCAGTTATTTTAGTTTATCAATATCATCATACATAGAACTAACTGATAAGAGTAGCAATAAGAGAGGGAAATCCATATATTAATATTAGACTAACTTAATGTCATCTTATTAATTATATTTTAGCCAAAACAAATTATAACTCAATACCTCAATAGGAATCCATCAAATTAAAATAATTTACTTTACTTCTAGTATTTGTGATAAAATTAGTTATTAGGATACAACTACAAATAATTCATTTAAATGAATCCAGTTGAATCCTCTTTTTTGGTCGGTAAAAACTCGTGTTACTATTTAAATGAAGCCCAAAACTTTGGGTACATAAGAGCACCCCTTACAACCTAGGATATAAATCCAGACAATCACTAGAGGCCTAAAGAAGACCTCCCAAGAAGTAGAAGGAGAAAAAGGATGAAAACCACATGTCCTATGTTAGCAACAACCACACAGTTGTAGTGTTGCCTACAAACGACTCAAATCCAGTTGAATCCTCTAGTGTTAAGGAACACTAAAAGTAGAAACTTATAACTCCCAAAATCCAAAAACAAATAACTATTACATATGTCTTGTTTCCACCACTCCTAAGAACCCCAATATACACACACACACACAAATATATATATATATATATATATATATATAGGAAAAGAAGGGAACGAAAAAACCAACTTTGATAATTTAATGCAGATTTTGGTCGGTCTATCAAAGTATCAAAGGCAAGGATATAACAAAAAAATGATGATCTTACCTAATATCCCCAGTAGGACAGGGAAAGGAGCATGATATTTCCTTAGGAATCCAAGCTTTATAGAGAAATCACCAAGAACCCTTCTCTATATAGCAATGAGCTATGTAAAGGAAGAACAGTCAAAATGAGTTACATCTTAGATTAAGGCTCACTTATAGGGTGTAGATATTCTTGGTAATTATTACTTTACCCCTTTATGACTAAATTATTTTTCAAAATTTAAAATATATCATGATAAATTCTTAGGTAAAGGTTTAGACTGAACAAATAATTAGACTAGACAAACTTGGAATAAGATAAACTTCTAGGGGAGATTCTATATCAGTTCACAATGTTCTCAAGACTGAAATGAAGCTCGAGTCCAGCTGACTGAGGTTCTAACTTGGGACATATTTGGGCAGTTGAACTTATCCTAGATCAAACACATAAAAGTTGTTGAACCTTACATTCAACCCTAATTCTAAAAACTAAGAATATACATCACCCTTCAAGTTTGACATTAAATAAAGTATTATCCAACATACCAACAATGAATATTAATCTTAATCAATAGAATGAAGATTTTCAAGGTTAAAATGTAGTGAGTTATATATTGACGTTCCCTACCTTTTCTTCATGAAACACTAGAAAAGGTTGTAGTGGCATTTCCAAATCTCATCCTCTAACTCAAATGTTTCTTCCTCAACTTTTTGGTGTTTTAAGAATACCTTTAATATAGGATTATCATGAAGGCAAGTCTATCTTTGTATCAAATATCTGTTCCTGACCTTATTCACGTGTTATGTTATCTTCCAACTGCACATAATAATGACGAAAGAACTTCCTAGTGTGAGGATGTCACTTCCTTAACACACACACACACACACACACACACATATATATATATATATATATGAAATGTACAATGTAACTTCCCTTAGCTTGAATGTAGCTTGATTTTTGTAGGCTACCTTACTGTCTCTATGAATTCTAGGCTTGCTCCTCTTCCCTAGTCTCAAATTACATTTAATATGGGAGCTTTATGTAAAATTAGATCTCTCACCTAGAACTAAAAAGGTGCATGCCTGCTATATACTTATCTCTTTAGCTTATCTCATGTCTCCATCAACTTCTATCTAATAACATCAATCATCATTGATGTTTATTTCACAATCTAAGGACATGTGATCTATCTCTCCCTTATCTCATACTGAGAAATGGGAAGTCTACTTCTTCTTTGATATAAAGCCTCATATGGTGCTATTTCTATACAAGATTTATAGCTATAACCATAAGCAAACTTGATCAAGCTCAAGAGAGAATCCAAGATACAACAATACTAAATAATTAGGCTCAAATCACACCCTCTAATGTTTATGTCATCTTGTTCGCCTCCTCATCTATCTGTAAATAAAATTTTGTGCTTAAGTTAAGTTTTGTTTCCATGGCATCATAGAATATATTCCAAAATCTAGTTGCTCAAGGTAGACCTCAACCTATGATATAAGAAAATAAAACTATGAAGTATGACTATTTTTTATACTTGAAAAACCACTAGAGGGGGGTGAATAGGGTTTTATAGATATTTTTAATAAAATTTAACTTAAAGCAAACAACCACAAAAAGATTGGACAAGGGGACAAGGATTTAGAGTGGTTCCAACCTTAGCAAGTACTAAGGCAATCAATCCACTACCCGGTTGCTTACCCAACCAGGATTTTGAAAGTATTTAATTTTATTACCTCGCAAGGATGTTACATAAAATTACAACACTTTCACCAAACCCTTCGGACAGCCTTCACCTAGAAGTAGTCTCACCAACCTCGAAGCAGCCTTCCTTGAAGTAACCTCAAGCTTCCCTTAAAGTAGCCTTCCTCTTGAAGTAGCTTCCCGTTGAGACAGCCTTCTTGAAGTAGTCCAAAGTCCACCTTCTCCACCGAGAAGACCCTTCTCCACCTGAGAAGTCAAACCCTCTCCAATCTGCAACCTCCAACCCTAGGAGTAGCAAGGAGAGTACAAAAGATATAAAGGAACAAGAAGGAAAAATAGAAATTACAATACCGTTGTAGCACAAGGCTTGATTTCCTATATCAAGCGTTTTGATCTCCTAACCAATGTATATGAAAGTGGAAGTGATGTGGGTAGGAGATGCTAGCCTATAGGACACTAAATTGGAGCAATGGGAATGAATAGCCAATGTTGGAATTGCTCTATTGCTCACAAGAATGAATAGCCAATTGCAAGTATATGCTCAATTGTTGCACAAGTGTACTTTGGGTGTCCTATGGCTTGTCCTATTTATAGGAATGTCCTATGGATGCTTAAGGATGTTCTAGACACTTTCTAGGGGGTTCTTAGTGCTTAACTAGCCGTTAGTTAACCATTAGTTGCTTTAACAATGACTAGTTAATTAACTCTGAAAAGTGTAGACAGAACTCATCTTAGTCAAAGAATTGTCGACCGAGAGTCCTTCTCGGTCGAGGACTTGTCGACCGAGGGACTGTCTGGAGAAAGTATATATAACGTGTCTAACGACTACCTGGGTCTTTCTCGGTCGAAGAGTTTGTCGACCGAGAGTGTCTCGGTCGAGAATTTTGTCGACCGAGATTAACCCTGTTTAAATGTTTTAAACTGAGTACTTAGTGTGTGTATGAGTGTGCAGTTGTGACACTATTTTAGGGAATGACCTATCTGAGTGTTGTGATTGTCTAGGGCAGATCTAATGCTTGATTTACATGATATCTAAGTACTTTTACATTATAAACTTGTACAAGTTTTTACATTTGATTACAATTATGATTTAAAGCAATTTAAGCATATAGATCTTCCAAGTTGTTTTGCCATCCACCTAAGACCTGCAACACTCAAGTAGCATGTTAGATCCACAAGAATGAAATGTTTGTCATCATCGAAACAAAGGGATTATAATAATGTCCAATTTAGCCAACAATCTCCCCCTTTTTGAAGATGACAAACATTTCCTAAATATAAAGTAAGGAAATATAAATCATATGAGTTTCATACCTGGAGTTTACCTTATGTAGTCATTCTCTTGTTTTGCAAGTGTGTGCTGGCTGAGATATTATGAAACTCATTTTATTTTATGTTTTTGATTTTATATTATTTCTCCCCCTTTGTCATTTCAAAAAGATATCCAAGATAATCATTTAGTATGAATTTTTATTTCTCCCCCTTAATTTTATGCTATGATCCCCCTTTAAGAGATATTCAATTTAAAGAGATAATTATTGTGAAATTTAGCCACAATTTATTTCTCAATCATTTGCAAAGGATGTTAAGCCTTGCAATGATATGAGTTCCTTTTAAGTTCATGGCATATGTGTATTGATTTCTCATCCATTTTACAAGGGATGTTAAGCCCTAAAAATGATATGAGAATCCTTTAAGCTTAGAGTACATGAAAAGTGTCTCTAACCAAATGTATGGGATGTTAAGCCCTGATTTGTTTAGAAAATTCCATTAAGAACAAGATATATATCACATTCATGAAATTTATAGATTCCTTTATTTTCATAACCAAGATTAAAAATACTAAGGTCATAACATGTTTACAAAGTTTTTGTGAACTCCCCCTTAATCTTATAATCAAGATAATTTTAAGATGCTAAGGTTATAACAATCATTAGATCATAAAACTTTTATGAGAGTTGTGCATAAGAATCTTGTTTAATATACTAAGGTTGATTTCAAGAAAATGATTTACAAATAAGCATTTTGTCAAGCTTATTTTAGGCCGACCTTGACTTTGACTATAGCGCCCCTTGGTCAAACTTGATTTCAACCAAGAGGCAATTTCTACAGATTTCCAATTTGAACACTTATATGTGAAGTATAATTTCTACATATTTTTAATTTAGAATGCATTTGTGCCATGAAGTTTTACTGTTTATGCAAAATGGCATGTCCATATGAGCTGAATCATAATGATCAAAGACAATATCCATTTATGGTTTGTATATATGGATTAAAGATTATTTTAGACAAACTAATGAAACATAATGATCATAGCACAATAATTATGATAGAACAGTATAAGCATATCCACAATGCAATGATCAAGATAAAAGTATGTAAATACAATGATTATGATTATTTTAAATTAGAATTCAATATACATGGTTCCTATATAGATACACCAAGGAATATTTAGGAAAAACCATGTGGACTATGATAAAAAATAATTTCCTTGATTAAACTAATCATGGTTCATATTTTTAGTTTTAAGCCAAACCATGTAGAGAATAAACCAAAATAATCTCATTCAGGTTCAAAAGTTTTCAATTTTAAGACAAATCATGTAACTGAACATGCTTAATAAACTTTTTTTCAATCAATGAATAAGGTTTGTTCAAAATCAATCTTACTTTTGTAATATGTTTAAGGATTTCATATTCATAATGTTATACTTTAATTCATGATGCAAAAAGATCAATATGCCTTGTTTAAAAAAATGGTCTCCAAGTTTTATTCTTGATTTGCATATTAAATCAATCATTAATAACAAATTGATAGCAAACTAGATTAATTGAAAATAGGTTCAGCAAAACTTGACTCGGTTGACTATTTCTCGACCAACAATTTTCTCGGTCGAACAATTTCTCGACCGAAAATGTTTCTGTACTGTTTTAGAACTATTTTCAATAATTGTTTCCAAGAATATGAAAGTAAAAGCTCGATTGTGTTGAGATATGACATTTGTATATCAAGAATCAGTTTAGGTCAAATCTCAACTAGTCAAATTTAAACTTCTAAGTTTTAGGAACCCAAGCTAGATCATCATTCCTTTTCTTGTATGGGCATGAAAAAGAGTAGTGTCCAAGACGCAAGCAATAATGACAACTAATAGAGTCAATCTCATTTCTCTTTCTAGGAGTTGAGTTGTTCTTGGGTACATACATGGATTGATTTTCTAGCACTTGTTTCCTTCTCCAACAAGGTTTTTGATAAAAAAATTCCCTTAGTCTTATAACCTAGTCCTCTCCTTCAATTTGACGATAAGAATCATTTAAGACATTATCAAGAATATTATTGTTACTCAAGCTACTCACTTTTTGTTGTAACTTCATAATCTCATCCATTTTCTTCTTGATATCTAATTTTGCTTGATCTAGATTAGATAACAAAGAATCTCTTTCTTTCACAATAATATCATAATCTAGATGTGTACACAAAATAGGTTGTTTTTGAAGATCATTTACTTGAGTTTGCAAGTTGAACTTTTTGAGGGAAAGAAGATTGCAATTTGCTTCTACATATTTCAGCTTAATATCATAATCTTCAATAGCCTTTTTGAGATCTTCATTTTTAGATGTGAGAGCAAGAAGTTTAGCATTTAACTCATCATTTACTTTATTTGATTTCTTAAATTTCTTCTTGCACTCAATATATTTCTCATGTGTATCTTGAAGACTAGCAATTAGATCTTCTTTTGGCAGATCAAAAAGACTTACCTCTTCTTCTTCTTCTTCATTTGTTATAGGAATAAGACATTCTACTTCTTCTTTTCCATCATCACTATCATCACTTGAATTATTCCATGCAACTTTATATGATCTTTCTTTCTTTTTGTGAGATGATTTCTTCCCTTTCTTGAGTTTTGGACAATCACCTTTCATGTGTCCCTTTTTTCCACATTCAAAGCATCTGGAAGAAGAAAAACTAGAAGTTTTGTTAGTTTTAAAACTTTTATACTACTTACCGTTTACAATGAGAGTTTCTTCTTCACTATCATCGTCACTTGTGTCATGACTAATCTTGGTTTATGCTTTGAATGCAATGTTCTTCTTTTTCCCTTGTTGAAGTTCACGTTCTCGTCTTTCTTCCTCTTCTAAAGTTGCCTCATGTGCTTCTAGGTTGCCAATAAGTTGTTCCATCCTTAGTCGGGTGAGATCATTTGCTTCTTCAACAGCAGTCACCTTGGGCTTGTATTTGGGAGGAAGAGACCTAAGGATTTTTGATATTTGATCTTCTTCAGCGATTACTTTGCCTAAAGCATTCAAACCATTTATAATAGAAGAAAATTGTGCATACATTTCACTAATAGATTCATTTTGATCCATACGAAATTGTTCAAATTTCTATTTGAGCATTCTGATTTTAGAATTCTTAACTTGAACAGTTCCTTCATATGTTATAGAAAGTCTATGCCATATCTCATATGCCGTTTCACAATTTGATATTCTATTAAACTCACCAATGGAAATTGAACAATAGAGTATACTTACAGCTTTTGCATTCATTTGGGCAGATTTTACCGTATTAGCATCCCAATTTGCATACTCCGTTTGAGGATGTTCATATGGATTTGATACCATTCTCCATAAATCCCAACTGATTCCTTGGAAGTAAAATTGCATCCTCCTCTTCCAGTAGGTGTAGTTAGTGCCATCAAAAGCTGGAGGTCTAGCCACGAGTGTTCCTTCCAAGTTGAGGTTGTTGAGTACCCCGTCACCCATTCTTCAAGACTTTGTTAGAGTTCCTTGAAGCCCTGCTCTGATACCAATTGAAAAACCACTAGAGGAGGGTGAATAGGGTTTTATAGATATTTTTAATAAAATTTAACTTAAAGCAAGCAACCACAAAAAGATTGGACAAGGGGACAAGGATTTAGAGTGGTTCCAACCTTAACAAATACTAAGGCAGTCAATCTACTACCCGGTTGCTTACCCAACCGAGATTTTGAAAGTATTTAATTTTATTACCTCGCAAGGATGTTACATAAAATTACAACACTTTCACCAAACCCTTCAGACATCCTTCACCTAGAAGTAGTCTCACCAACCTCGAAGCAACCTTCCTTGAAGTAACTTCAAGCTTCCCTTGAAGTAGCCTTCCTCTTGAAGTAGCTTCCCGTTGAGACAACCTTCTTGAAGTAGTCCAAAGTCCACCTTCTCCACCGAGAAGACCCTTCTCCACCTGAGAAGTCAAACCCTCTCCAATCCACAGTCTCAAACCCTAGGAGTAGCAAGGAGAGTACAAAAGATATAAAGGAACAAGAAGGAAAAACAGAAATTACAATACCGTTGTAGAACAAGGCTTGATTTCCTATATCAAGCATTTTGATCTCCAAACCAATGTATATGAAAGTGGAAGTGTTGTGGGTAGGAGATGCTAGCCTATAGGACACGAAATTGGAGCAATGGGAATGAATAGCCAATGTTGGAAGTGCTCTATTTCTCACAAGAATGAATAGCCAATGCAAGTATATGCTCAAGTGTTGCACAAGTGTACTTTGGGTGTCCTATGGCTTGTCCTATTTATAGGAATGGCCTATGGATGCTTAAGGATGTTCTAGACACTTTCTAGGGGGTTCTTAGTGCTTAACTAGCTGTTAGGTAACCATTAGTTGCTTTAACAACGGCTAGTTAATTAACTCTAAAAAGTACAGACAGAACTCATCTCGGTCGAAGAATTGTCGACCGAGAGTCCTTCTCGGTCGAGGACTTGTTGACCAAGGGACTGTCTGGAGCAAGTGTATATAACGTTCTAATCCAACTCCCAACTACCTTGTCTGCTGTGTCTAACGGATACCTGGGTCTTTCTCGGTCGAAGAGTTTGTCGACCGAGAGTGTCTCGGTCGAGAATTTTGTCGACCGAGATTAACCCTGTTTAAATGTTTTAAACTGAGTACTTAGTGTGTGTATGAGTGTGC
Organism: Alisma plantago-aquatica; assembly: GCA_963693085.1. Lineage (NCBI taxonomy): Eukaryota > Viridiplantae > Streptophyta > Magnoliopsida > Alismatales > Alismataceae > Alisma > Alisma plantago-aquatica. The sequence continues at coordinate 502,724,267 of OY856414.1, read as the reverse complement.
AGTTGTGACACTATTTTAGGGAATGACCTATCTGAGTGTTGTGATTGGCTAGGGAAGATCTAACGCTTTATTTACATGATATCTAAGTACTTGTACATTATAAACTTGTACAAGTTTTTATATTTGATTAGAATCATGATTTAAAACAATTTAAGAATATAGATCTTCTAAGTTGTTTTGTCATCCACCTAAGACCTGCAACACTCAAGTAGCACGTTAGATCCACAAGAATGAAATGTTTGTCATCATCGAAACAAAGGGATTATAATAATGTCCAATTTAGCCAACACTACTTAGATCGAAGATTCACTTTTTTTTTTGGAGAAGTCATATTTATAGGGAGTCATGGGGTTTGGTGATTAAAAGGGGCCGATTGTTTTTCTACTTGCAAGGTGTGCATTAACAAAAGGGCTAAATGATAAAATCTCATCTTGAAGATAGCATTCCATCCTATTAAGCTTATTTTAGTAAGGTGTGGGGTGAGAAGGAGGTAGCGTGAATGAAACTAGAAATGGAATGTTGTCATTGTAAATATGTAGAAGATGAAAAAGTTGAAAAAATAATACTTTATCTGTGAATAGAAATGTTGTGTTACAAGACTATAAGGTGACACAACCTGAATACATTTTTAGCTGTAGTTTCTACTAGATAAAATATGTGATGAAGGACTTATCGTATGGTTATTATGAAAAGGATCACGCCACAAAGTGATATTTTCTATGATTCTTTCATAAATTGACAGTTGATATACAAAAGGTGCACTTGTTAGTGGTTCAACTGGTGAACCTGGTTTGTTTGTTAGCCATAATTGCGGATTTAATATCCCATTGGAACACTCAAATAAAAAGGTGTCTATAACAGCAGTAGACGCAACACACCGTGTCTAGAAAAAAATATGTGTAATCAGATATATTGTAAATATGTGCTTTAATGTTTGTATCATCATATTCGCCTCTTCATCTGTCTGTAAATGGAATTTTGTACTTAAGTTAAGTTGCGTTCCCATGGCATCATAGAATATATCCCAAAATATGGATGCAAAATGTAGACCTCAACCTAGGATAAAAGAAATAAAACTATGTAGTATGATTATTTAAAGATTTTTTTTAATAGATCATCTTTATAGGGAGTAAGGGGGTTTGGTGTATAAAGATGACTTTTTTTTTTACTTGCAAGGTGCGTATTAACAAAATGGCTGAATCATAGAATCCTATCTTGAAGATAACATTCCATTATATTAAGTCCATTTTGGTAAGGTGTGGGGTGGAGAAAGAAGTAGCATGAGTGAAATTAGAAATGGAATGTTGTCATTATAAATATAGAAGATGAAAAAGTTAAAAAATAATAATATTTTATCAGTGGATAACAATTCAGTGTTACAAGACCATGAGGTGACGCAACCTGAATACATTCTTAGCTGCAGTTTTCAGTAGATTAAATATGTGATAAAGGACTTATCATACGGTTATTGTGAAAAAGGTCTAGCCTCGTGATATTTTTTATGATTTTTCCAAAATCGACCCTTGATATATAAGAAATGCACTTGTCAGTGGTTCAATTTATGAGTCCGGTCTGTTTGTTAGCCACAAGTTGCGAATTTACTTTCTAGATGAAGCACTCCGATAAAAAAGTGTTTATAACAACATCAGATAGAGGCAGAGCACTCTGTCTAGAAAAAAAAAAGTCCAACCAGACATACTCTGAAGAAAAACAACTGGGAATAATCATATTTCCTTATGTATGGTTTTCTCTTTGAAAAGACAAATCCGGAAGATCTTTGTCATCTTGCTTCCTCCTGCGACTTGCAAACCAACTGCCGAAAAGTTGTTTCCGTGTCAAAAATAAACGCGACATATACCTCTCTGCCATATCCTATATCCCAATTTGTTAATGGAGCATGATGCCATTTTACAGTGCTACCACCACCATCGACCACAATGTCACGAATCACGCCGATGACCAAAATTAAATTAAGTCCTACGACACCTCCGTCCGTAACACTTTATCCTCATAAGCGTTGTTCGTAAAGGAGAAAAGGTGAACCACATATCGTCGCATAAGCAACTAGCTCATCCCCACAAAAGCTTCCACGCTCTACTACTAATGTCGGCGGGGCTTTCCGGCCGTACACATATTGAAATGATTAGTTTAGTTACTCTTTATCGTGTTCAACAAACAGACTTTCCGTGTATCTTTTCCTTTAACACGTGGCTTCTGTGTCATCCTATCCGGTCACCACTTTACACTAACCACTTTAAAAGCCCATCCTGCTGCCCTACTGTCCATTCTTCTCAGTGAATATACAGAACCCCTTCCAAATCTTTCTTTCTTTTATGACATCGTACCCTCCCAAGTTTATATTTTCTTTTATACTTGCTTAGATTAGCAGGATACCGTGTTGTTTTTCAGATCTGGTCATTGTTAATGTGATGTAACTGTTGACATCTGAGTACTGCAGTTGAGGTCAGTTTATCCACAATGTAATATTCATTATATATATAAGAATATAAGATGAAATGAATTGAATAGAGTGAGCTGTTTCTTTGACTCAAGGGCTGTCAACGAATTTGCCCAAGTTAGAATCCTGCAAACCCACTTTTAATTTACAGTAATCCAAGAGCTAATGCTGTGTGATGACAACACGGAGTCGCCTCCTACCTTTGTTCCTAAGATATGGAAAATGAACATAACCCAAACGAGATCATGACTCCTACCCTATCAGTCATAATACTGAAAATCTTGAAAAGACATTATTAATTTCCCGTACAATGGGCGCTAAAGGAGTTGTTAAGTACTTTCTTAATTACAATTTTAGTTTACGTTCTCTCTGTAATCCAAGAGCTAATGCTGTGTGTGACAACAGAGTCACCTCCTACCTTTATTCTGAAAATGTGAAAAATGAAAATACCCTCAAACTGAGGAGATTTTTTTGTGAATGGGAGCTGAGATGTAGTTGTAAAATACGCATGCACCCTAGGGGATCAACTCAAATTATGACTTGTATATAAGACTTTCTTAATTTTATAAGACTTTCTTAATTTCTCTACAGTGTGAACATCGTATATTAAAAAAGCCTTTGATCAACTAAGGGAGTTGTTAAGAACTGTTTGTGTCTGGCTTTAAGTACCTTTACTCCGGGAACTCACTTTTTCCTTTCAGGAACTAACTTTAGGAGCAGTGCATGCATGACTTACATGCACCACCCAAGCTCCAATCATAAATCACGATTACTTTTTCCCTTATTTTCTTCGTCCTCCCAATCACGATACATATAGCTGTTGCTTTTCTCTTTAATTGAGGGGTCCAACCTCCAACCTGACTCCAGCTAGAGATCGTAAAGAAGAAGGGGGAAAAAGTCTCAAACCTAATCTCAATCTCATTGCACGACATATCAAAAAAGCCTTATCCTTTTCATAGCGTCCGTCCGTATCCATCAACCGCGCACACACGCTTTGCTTTCAGTTCGCTTTGGTGGAGCAGCAGGGCGGCTTGCAATCAATATAAAAACAGAGCCACCCGTTACATGAGATTATTATCGTATATATTACATGCTCGATCGTTTGTTTGTGGCCGTGAGGATGGGTCCATGACAGAGAGGTCCGTGCGGTGCTTCGCGCTGTCATGCATGTGAGTTGTTGGCTGAATCGATTCCGTGAGTGTGACGATGAGCTGAACTGAAATTATGGTGTAAATAAACAATAATATGAATGCTCAATTAGAAAATACAATAATAATTTGACGCTAACCGATTCAAGACTCGGCACGACTCTCGTGGGTTGGTTGAGATATATAGCCAGATTGTAGGGGAAGTCCTAATTGGAGGTATAAATCATGTGACTATACGATTGCAATGCTTATTCATGATTGGGCGCCGCCAACAAATGCAATGATGTTCCGATTGGTAAAGCATCGTGTTATTTTTCCTGATTATCCCGATCATGCCTTGAAATCAAGTACGATTACCTACATATAGGCTCGTAGGTCGTAGCCCAACAACAGCACAGAATGACGGGAATGAAATCCAAACGGCTGGGTTCGAACCGATCTATTGCTATACTATATTATATATGATTATGGAATATATGCTCCATTGGAACCGGTTAGCTAGAAAACGATGAACAAATTGGAAACTTGGAACACTAACGGGGAATCATGATAGCTACCTTACGTCATATAACAAATTATGCTCGTGGAGCGCTTAAACCAATAATTTCCAAATGTCCAGCGTGATTGCTCAAATGATGCCCACCACCTAACACACTTCATGCAACACAAGAACAAACCCCTCGCCTATATGCATTAGAAAAATTCCGAGTATGGGACCATTAGTTTGCTTCCGACTGATTGTTTTCCGAACATATATCATTAAGGTCATATCGACATATCTACTGAGAAAACAACGGTTTGTTATCGTGGTATTCAATCTCAGAAAGACTATATTATCTACCATTGTGCAACATATGATGGCTTCTTATTCTTAATTATTTGGTGTTTTTTGTACCACAAAAGTGAAAATACCTTCTTCCGATTGCGTCCAAAACCTCAAAACCCCTTGAGATATAGCTTATGGTAAAAAATCCCCGTACGATTTATTTACAGAGAAAACAGCATAAGATTTCACATACAATTTTTTGTGTGTGGCTAGGTCTAGTTTGAAGATGTCAAATGTACTATCTAATAGCTGATTTCTCGTATAAAAAATGTCCAAATTTTTATGTTGCACTTGTATATAGGAGAATCTAATCTAAATAGACTTGAGTTTAATATGCAAGCTCACTTAAACCACACGGTTTTCACTTGACTAGTGATAACATGAGATAAATATTTCTATGTGAGAAAATAATTAGTATAAAAGAAATTAAAAAAACCGGGTATAACCCGTAGCACCTACTTGAGAACACTAGATTGTAAACACAATGAAGTGTCACTTTGTTCACTCAAATAAAAAGAGAAAGAAAAGATTGGAATCAATTGGTTGTATGTAATATAAGCACCAAGGAAAAAAATATGTTGAAACTTGTTTCAATTAACAAGAAGATCCACACAGAAAAAGAAAAGAGGTAAACAAATTTGACTTCCACATGCCTAAGATATGATGACTGCTTGCTGGAGTCAACAACATCACTGTAAGAATCCTTTAATGTATTAGTACCACAGAACGACGGTGCCTCCCCCTCTGATCTTGGTCCCCCCAAACTCTCAACTCCAACAACCACAAAAAATGGTGTTGATGCGGTGCAAGGACATATGGTAATCAACTTCTATTACAACTGTAGTCTTCTTAATATATATAAGGATCATTTTGTAATTTAAAACTAATGGCATAGTTTATATTCAACCTTTTTCACATTCCTTCATATATAGTAAGTTAAGGGCCAATTTATAATTTGAAAAACAAAAGCTAACAATTGCCTCCAACTTCTTTCATGGTCTTTCATATAGCCTAGTTAGAATATACATTGACAAATTTGTAATATGATAATCTAAAGGAAAAGAACACATCTAGCCCCTCTCACACCCTTTCATATGTATTATATATGTTCCAGAGGAGATTACTAATTTTCATATGGATCATATGTAGCTTTTTGTGTGCCTTCTTAGAAAGACAAAATCAAAGCTCATGGTGTAGGTCTCAAAGTCTAAAATATTTTACTTTGTATTATAAGACCACTTAATCATCAGGTAGTCCTTTGGCTAAGTCCTACCTAATCTAACAAACATTTCAATGCCAACAAACATGGTTAAAATGTCCATTCAAAAACATGGGTAAATTTTTTGTTTTCCTTAAAACTTGTAACCTAATATCACATCTTTTAGATATTATATCATATATAACACCTTATCATATTAATCAACATAAGCATTCTATAAGTACACTTGTGGCACCCTTTTTTCAAATTAGAAATAAATCCTAAAGTCCTTAAGATACAGACTAGAAGACACACATATATATATATAATAAACATATGTAGTACTATAGCATACATTATATGTTCTGAAAGAAAACAACTCAATACACTACAACATATAGTCTGTAAAATGGGAGTACATGAACAAACTATTCTATCTAAATTTTACATGTGGGCCTCTTTCATGTTCTCATTTTACCTGAAAATGTTAAATAAACAATTATGAAACTCAAAAAAGTCCCACTAAGTAATTTATATGAGCGTTGAAGAAAAATATGTAAAACTCAAAATTTCAATGTTCAGTTGTTTTGTTAATTAAGGCGTCGATATTAGATAGGGTATTTCATTAGCAATATGAAATAGTATTTATGTCAATTTACCATTTTATGCATAACTATAATTCAATATCATAATTTTATCAAAGAACAAAATAATGATCCCAAAATAATTTATGCAGAGTTCAATAATAAGAAGAATAATAACATAACAAAATCTATCATTTAAAAAAAATGTAAATCTATTTCCATATATATGGATAAGGTTCTAATTATTACATTTCTTTCAAACTCCTTTTTCACTCAAATCTTCCCATGCTGTAACACCCAGATTTTCATAACACATGAGCGGAAGCTATATTTTTTTCTTCATCTGGGAGTGTCACAAACATGATAATCATTGCAATAAAAGCAAATGAAACACTTTGCATAATTGGAAAACTAATTCATACATAGTTTTGACAAAGAAAAACAAGTCATCTAATATACTCTACTAAGAAGACTATGCATAATAAAAGATGTCTAAACTCTAGACTGTCTCGGTAGATGGCACCCCACTAGGCAAGCTTGAAAGTCTCTTAAGCCTTTGTTGGTCCCTTTGTTCTTCAATTTCTCTAAAACCTGCGGACATCGCGTCCCCAGCCATGCATTGGGAAAAACAGTCGTTAGAGTAAGTGACATGAGTATTCTAAAATATACATTGCTAAAGAATTGAAATATTACAAAAGATTCTTGAAATCATAAATATAAAATGAAATTAAACTCTGATTAAATCTAGAAACATATTATCTCTCATTTCTTAAACTCTTATTTTCTACTCTATCTTTTCTGGAGACCTATACTCTAGGTCTCATGGCTTACGCCAAAGTCTCTGGATCATAAATATCTTATCTGAACTCCTCTCATCACACTCGTGGATAAGATTATAGACATGCTCTAATCTTAAGTGTCTTTTACTTACAATTTTTATATGTTTGTTGCCACCATTATACAATAAGTCCTCCTGAATTGGCGTATCTACGCCCTGAATTGGTACTAAAGTACCCTGAATGGAACTACATGCCCTGAATGACACCGAGGTGTCTCTGAATTGGTGTGGCTACACCCTGAATTGGTGTCGCAACACCTCTGAATTGGAGTAACACTCCTCTGAATTGGAAACATATGCCTCTGAATCGTACCGGGACTACTGAATGAGGACTTATCATATAATGTCTTATGTGAAGGTTTCAACTTAATTATCTTAAGTCTAAACTTACTAACTTAATTCTTAATCTGAACTGAAGCTGAATACTGATAGCTTTATTAAACACTGAATCTGAACTTATCTTATATTAAACTAATAACTGAACTTATCTGAGATTGGTTACTGATTACTGAGCATGTACTGAATTCTAAATCTGAATCTAAATCTGAATCTTTTATTCTTAAGTGATAAACTTAATCTAGAACTAAATGTGAATATGGATCTCAATTACTTCATAATTGAGATTGGGTCTAAAACCCTTTATCATGTATCTTTATTCAAAATCTGGCTACTCACACAGTGAGTAGTCTAAGTCTGAATCTAAATCTCTTATTCTTGAGTTCTAAATTGAATCCATTATTGGATTTGAACATGTATCTCATTATCTAGGTAAACTTTATTCTAAAACTCTGATTTGGTAAGATTACTCCATTATACCAATTATATCATAAATGAGTCTAATGTTTTATGAGAAAGGATCTGAAATGAATATAGAAATACTAAGTATACAAAATATCTTAAGTCAAGCTTATGAAAGTATCATAAGTACAACATTTCTAAAAATATCAATTCTGACAAGATGGTTGAATCCTTCTTATAAAATATGATGTTACCTTGAACCTTTGCATATGAACTTACATATTAAACCTTAAATATCAAAATAGAAATCTTATAAAATATCATCTTGCAACCTAATCGTAGCTTAATGTGTCATTATCTTATAATACCATCATGAACTCATCTTTACAGTACATTGTGATCCCAATACCTTTATTTCCAAAAGTAGACCATGTCTTAATATTTTGAAATTTATATTCTTACATTGTAATTAAATTCTAGATATTATTCATTCTAAGGAATCTAGTCTTAGATCTCCACATATGTATAAAATCTTAATGGCATGTTTCTACTTGAAATATTTCTACATTCTTATCCCACACTGTCAATCTTGGTTGCATATCTTATCTTGTAGTCTTATTCATCAATATGAATCATTACTAATAGTTCTTATAGAAACATGATCCTTTAGTTTTCTCATGAACCTGGTTCATGAGTCCCTATCATTCTTATAAATCTTAATAACATATCTCTTCTCGAAATATTAGGCACATGTAAGGATGTATCCATGAATGTATAAAAATCATACTTGCATATCTTAACATCAAATCTTAGAACATTGGATCACATAAAGTATAAAGTCTTACAAAAATATGCTAAGTTTGATAGATATGAATACTCATGGGCATGAACCACTTATCTCTTATACAGATGGCATCAATAAGGAAGTCTCCATTCTAAGTTCCACAACTTTAATAACCTGGATATCATCATAGTTTTATCAGTCCAAGCATATATTCCCTCTTTCTATTTCTAAATCTCAAAACCCCATCTTCCTAACTACATATACCAACTTAGGGTCCTCATTTAGACTAAAAATAACTTTAATCTAAAGTTACCATAAAATCTTGGCGTTGAAATAAAATAAAACTCATACTATATAATTAATATTATCTTTATACTCAAATAAGACATAAATCGTCTTATGTACTAATATGAACATATACTTCATATAATGAGAATAATTCTCAAACATAGTCACATATTCTAAACTTAGTGACTCAATTAGGAAATCAAAGTAGAATACCATCACATTACTAATATCAGGCCTAATTGGCCATACATATATCACTTATAGTGTCAGGATAATTATTTATTATTCTTTCATAATGGCTACTCGTCTAAAACTAAATACTAATATAATAGCACAAGAAACTTCATCAAATCTATATAAAAGTATTCATATAATGTAGGAACGATCATGTATTAAAATATCAGGTCATACAAAAATCATATCATTTCACCCAAAATACCCTTATTAGGGTTTACATTAAAAAACTCACTAAAACTTCATATACGAAAGATCAAGATCTGAATTAATGTTAAACATATCAAAATACACATTCAATAAAATTTGTATGAATTTCTAAAGGCATTTACTATTTTTAATTGGCAAAACATCAAAATCATATAGTTTTGTCTACCTAGAATATAATAAATAGAAGACGTTAAGATCATACTCTGGAACTATTTTTATAGGATATTACACTCGAAGAGCTTTCCATAGGTACCTTGTTTGTCCCAAACTGAGATCTGTAGCTCAAGATATGAATTTTAGAAACTTACCTAACTTTAGCCAATCTCAGTCGTCAAGATCTGATCCGGCGGTTGAGGGGAATAAACGCCAGCTTCCCAGATCTGGGTGGCGTCTTCTTCACCCGATAAAAAGGGGGTTTCTCCCCTGTTTCTTCTGCAGTTCCCCTATTCACGCCGCACCCCCAGCTGGAGCATCTTCAAAGTCGGCTCCGAGCGCGATGCAACGCATGTCGAAGCTCCTCATCACTCCGGCGGCCCTGGAACCCTAGGGCACCGTCGCCTTTGGGCGCAGCTTGGGCAAGGTCAAATAACTTGGTCTTGCAGCCCTAGCCATCATCACTACTCATAAGTATCCTCTTCGTCGTGCTCTGCCCATGGATCCAACCGAAACCCTCGCATCTACTTAGGACCACCCATGGGTTCTGAAATCTAGGACTTTTATAGTATCTTTCCTATCGGATCTTGGGTGAGATCCCCTGGTACAATGGACTCTGCTTGCGCCCTATAAATAGAGGCGGCGATTCTCTAGTCCGTGCGGGATGGAGTCGCCCCCCTCTATTTTTTTATATTTTTATTTTTGCATAAAAGTCCATTTTATAGAAATATTTATATATCCCAATTTGTAGTCTGTTTGATCCCAAAATTTGTGAGATACAATGTATTCTAATAATCTTTACATTAAAAATACATCAATTCAAAACTAATTAGATAGACCATCTAAATTTTCCTTTTAGATAAATATCAGATAATTACTAATTTAATCACCTAGGTCACTAGACAAATCAAAAACATCTAAATTTTCTCCTTTGATCTTATATATTAATTATCTATCTATTAAAATTACATTGAGTATTTATTATAAACATGAAATGCTAAATCCCCAAATTTGAACTCCAAGAACCTATTTGTAAAACTTAATTGGTCCAATATGGCTGAAATTGGGCTCTAGGACACATGGCCCATCCCTTAGTATTTCAAAGGTCCCATAAGCTTAATTGTATTCCAAATTATGAAAATAAATCTTGAATCAATATAATTTCTCAATTGACGCTCATGTATGACACATGTGATCGCTATTTCTTTAGTTACATAATATGAAGACCTAAGCTAGGTTTAAGGCTCAATCCATGAAGTGGACTCATCATATTATATATTTATCACATTATTGTTCATAGGAATAATTCATTTATATTCATCTACATCCAACTACAATCATATACATTTAAGCCATTATGTGAGTATTAATTGACCGGATGACTTGTATTACAATTTTGTGAACTTAATTACCTACCTAGCCATGGTTAGGTTCATTAGGTCCCTTGGCATACACCTATTAGAAAACCCCACATTATCAGCTTGGACTAGCTACGAAATTGAGGATGTTACACATGCATTCTTTTCTCAACTCACGGCCCAAACCCTTTTCTTGGCTCAACTCTGAAGAACAAAGTGTTAAATCCCTCTCCATCTTGTTCCAGGTAAACATAGACATTATAGGGAGAGTGAGATAGCAAGTAATGGCCCCTGTCAAGATTCGGGAAGAACCTAACTCGTTCAAGTCAGTAAATAGTAATTATCATCCTCACTCATTTGATTGTATTTGGTTAGGAGCCAGTTGTATGTGAAACTGTCCATCATTGTAGATGTGAAAGCTTATACTAGAGTCAGAACCTTGAACTCCACCCCTACGTACCATTCAAAATATGAACTACAATTATTATGGATCTTTCCTTTATTATTCACTTATGATGTGTCATTCATCATGATAAATAAAGGGAAAAGGAAGGGCGTTCCATATTTGATAGGATAGTGAAAGTAGAAGACAACTGGAAGAGTGGAGACATAGGAAGAAAAGAAGTAGACTTGTGTATGGCTGTACATGGAGAAAATTAGAAGAGAGTTATACACCACTATAGAAAGATGGTAAGGCGAAATAAGAACATAGTCAAATAAAGAACTATTACTTGAAGACCAACTAATAAGTTGGCTTCTTACTTTCTTTCCTTAAGTCGGTGATTCCACTGACAAAATTATGTTATTCATTAACCAAATAATTAGCTTCGGTTCACAAACAAAGATGCAATTCTATGAGTATAGTTTTGTTGTACCACAACACAAGTCTTGTGGTTAGCAGTACCATTCACAATTAGTCTCTACGTGTGGAACAACTGTATATGAACAAAGAAAGAATACCTATGAAAACCTCTCAGATCTACACCTAGGTGCTCATATTGTATATCAGTGCAACTATTGCTAAACTTTAAACCATTCAAATTTGAATGACTCATTGGTTTTTTTTATCATCACTCCCCACAAATTAACATCAATATTGAACTATAGATATGGACTACCTCAAGTACTATGTAAGATCTCACACTCAATGTCTCAACTCTAGATGTGAGTAATGTTTGATTGAAACCCTACAAATACACACACATTCCAAGACATATGATTCCACGAGCCTTCTCACAACCCTTAGAACCTCTATAAGAGAACATGTTCCACCAGTAACCCAAACACTAGAAAGATTTACAATTATCATGTCATCCTAAACTATCATGTATTGCAATTTCACTTGAATATTACTCTATATTACTTCTATTTCATGTAAGAAAATAGATTTATTTAATTATATTAAACTAGTTTTTACTAATAAGTATTGCAATTCAATAGTTTGAATCTTGGAAAGGTTGAATTAAGATTATTAAATCTATGACAAGGAAATCAGGTAAATAGTATGCTATCAAATAAATTACAACATTTTAACTATATTTTATATTCACTACTTGTCATCAGAATCATACTCCTTCAGCTATTTACCTCAAATAAGGATGCATTCTCATGAGTATTCCCTAAACAAGGCTCACATGTGAATGCAGAGAGGTTATGTAACTTTAAACTAAGATGAGGTGATATTTACCATTAGTGATGAAAAGTTATCAATATTGATGTAAAGTAAGCCTCTAGCAAGGGTGAATGAGCGATTAGTGTTGGGAATGAACCTTTAGTGAGGGGTTTTCCATGATTATACATTATTGAAGTATAATTGTCATTTGTATCTCATTTATCATTAACATCAAGTCATGCATGTATAAATCATTTATAACAAATTTAAAAAGGACAAGTTTAGCATGAAATTGGTCTCTTATATCTCAACATACCCTAGATTGAATCACTATATATCATTTTATCCATTAACCTTTAAATACAATTAGTTATTGGATAAACCATATCTAAGTCATATGATACAAGTAAGAGAATAGTTTTATGCTCAACAATTTCAGGTACTCTTGTGTTTGTTGAATTGGAGGTAGCTTCATAAACTTCATCATTTAGGGCCATCTTAATGAAACTAAGAATAAGTTGCTTGTTATACCATGAAATGGAGATACTTATATAATTGAGTACAAGCATCTCATTCCTTTTTAATAATTAGGAAGAAGCCCCGACTTCTTGATTTTGTTGTGATTTGACTCATTTATGGTATGTTTCATCACATTGACAATCTTACAATATCACATAAAGACCCCAAATCACATACAAGTGAGTTCTCATGCAACATACATTATTCATGACCAATTCAAGTAAAATATGTTATTTTTTGATGATTCCATTCATAAGTTATTCACTAGTACATAGCGTTCGGGTTGAGTTCATTGATCTATCCCTTAATATTCTTTACCTATTCATTTAACATAAATGTTTACTTATTTTCTCTCTTCTATATCATCAAATTTTATGTCACAACATATTATTCTTGATATTTATAGTTACTTTCCACTTAGTTTCTCTTAAAAGTTTTGCCTAGTTATCTTTCCTCAAGTCTTGGCTAAACTCATTGAAATTGGTTAAAATATTAAATTTTCCATTGTGATAATTCATACTATTTATATTCATATCTTATCGTGACATATCCATTCATATTTACATTCATATGTTTATTTGCAATCCTTAATGTTCTATGTTCCATCATATTTAGAGCCAATTGGGTATTTATCTATAATAATATCTTGCTTAGTAAGAACCTCCCTAAACATGAGGGAACCTGATTAACTCATATGGTTCATATGTAAGAGTTTTCCTTCATATAAATCAATCATAATTAGCCCTAATACGGGACAAACAAGAATTACATGTAAAGGAACTTCAATGTTTCTTCATACATACATATTATTTCATAATTTCATATTATTACTTGCTCTTACTTTTCACATGTGTATTCAAAATTTTAATCTCAGTCCCTCACCACCGAAGGGAATTTTATTGTTGTCTGTTAGTTATATTAGTTTTTAATATGGATGAGAAGACCATTATATTTTAATTCAAATGATAAAGTACTTGATTTTAGACAGTTTGGTACATTTTTTACTTGAAACAATATTACTTACAATTAGGAATCACAATTTTGTTTGATTTTAGATAGCTTGATATCTAGTGTTAGAGAAAGATTGTAAAATAGTCACAAAACATGTTGAAGATGCAAACGAGTTGTAATCCCAAGTTTGCAATATGGATTGACAAGATACAATGCAGAACTAAAGAGAATGAAGACTGGTCGATCAAGTATGGGAGCAGAGAATGCAACTTTGTAGTAGATAGTTTTGCTAACTTTCACCTAAAAATAAGCAGGACAATTTTAGGTATGTTAGACCTCCTGACATGGTTAAGGACAGTTTGGAGAAATATCTGTGTAATGGTAGAAGTAGTACCACATATACTTCTTTCTCAAATGATATTAGTTGTAATGATATGTTTTTGCTCGCAAGAGGAGGGCAAGATAAATAGATCGCCTCCTTAATTCCCAAAAGAAAGAATCACAAATAAATGAAAACCCTAAGTTTGACCAATGGGGTCCCATACTTAGCTTGTTTTACCATTAGACCAAACCCCTAGTTAAGTCATAATCCATAGGCTACAACAATGCTCTATTAAAGATCTCATTAACAATAAATAACATCATTAACACCATTAATATTGATAAGAAATAGTTGCAAAGTTTCATTACAACATATTCATGTTTTAACATATCCTAGAATATACAAGTGAAACAAGGAAGTTGTGAAAAGATCAAAAATAGTAATATCCCTATTTATAATATTATTAATAATAGGAATGACCATAATAGTCTCATATTATTAATAGTAATTCAATACAGAATGTTGCATTATAAAATATAAGTGTTTGTGCATTTTTGACTTTCCACCCTAGATGGTCAAAATAGCCAAAAATGCATCAAAGGATAGAATAGGTGAATTTATTATAAATAATTTCATTAAACCTAATATAATTTTTTTGTTTTTATTTTAGTAACGTCATGTAATAGATAGTTAAATGAGAAAAATATTGAGAAAAAAATATTTACGAATCAACAACATATACTGGCAAAACATGCCTCAATTAAACATAATTTGGCCAAACTAGCATGTCCATATGATTTATTTCATATATACAAACATTTATTTGAGAAATATTATATTTAATTATTGTAAGTAACAAATTATTATTCAATTTTCCCCATTTAGGGTCCCTTTGCATTACTTTAGTTTAGATGAGATTGAATATGGTTTAATATTTAAAATGAAACTGAATACTCTCCAAAGTAATTCTTATAATGTAAATTATATCCACAATCACCCCCACCTCCATCTCTTACATATCTTAAAACCAACATCACAACCCCCTCTATGGGTCCACATGTGATAATTCATGCAAGAAGGAGTGAAATAGAAGGGGATTGAAGTTTGACATGGTTTTTTAAAATAAATTACATTATAAGTGGTTAAAATAGTATGATTGTTGCATTCAATTATTGAATTACATCATCTTAGAATTATGCCAATCCAATGAAGAACCCAAAATTATGAATTAAATTGGCTGAATTCTTCCAAAACACCTACAACATTAATTAATTCTTTTGATGATATGAAAGTACTACATTTTTATTAGTAAAATATTTAGTTCACATAAAAAATTGAGCTTCTTTAATAATTTGTACTTTCCATATTATATTTATTTGGCCCATTTTCATGTGAAAAACGATCTGAGTTATGAACAAATGACCTCTAACTCAACTTTTGTAAATTTGTGTGATTTTCTATATCATTTCAAAAATTGAATACAATGCTAATTATAATTCATTATCATTATTTCATTGTTTTGGGAATTTTATGACTTATTTACCCTAGAAAGGCTAATTCAACAAGGTTTGGGGTGTGCTTCACCAATCCCCACCTAAGTAACCTTAAAATATTTGATATTTAGATTGATTAGTAAACATGTAAAAGAAATTTGAAATCATTTAGTTTAAATTTCTTAAGTTAATGGTAAAATAATTCATAAAGATAAAGCTCTATTTTAGGTCTCACAAAAATATATTCCTTTTAGGATTTTAACCTGAAATCCATGATAGGGATGGAGAGAGATTACTATGTATATTCACTTAACTCTCACATCATATTTATATGTTGCATCAAAATATAGTCTTATTTTTCACTATGTTTAATTTCATTTTTCATTCTTTCACTAGTTGATAACTAAATTGTCAACAAAAGAAGGTTTTCCATGTTTAAAATGTGTTTGTTCATTTTATCATCAAGAGTGATATTTCTTATAATATATTTTATTCCTTAATTCCATATTTCATGTTTACTTTTATCACTTATAAGGATTGATCTAATTTTTAAAATATGAGATTTAGACAATTATAATCTTCATTATTGATAAGTAGATCATTTCTCATGATAAATATCATTCTAATTAATTGTTTCCTCCATGTTCCATATTTTCTTATATTTTTAGGTACATGATCAAAATTTATCCATTGAGAGTATTTTTCCAGCACTTTGATTCTTTAGTTCTATCTAATATTCTAGGTACTTTATATTTGATATTCATTTCAAAGTTTTATCTTCATATTACATACTAGTATAGTCATGAGATGTCTTCATCTAGATTCTTGATTTAAGAAACCACAAACATTACAATAAAAAATTCCAAACTAACTTAACTCGATACTTAGAACCCTGAACAAGGTACCATATTGTTTAAATTAGTTATCATATGTCTCAAACTGCTTATGTTTGGCATGTTTTAACCCTAACTTCTATTTTCAATTCAGACTCATATTACCTACAATCTATTACCACACTGGAAGTACACCCTTCTATTTGAATCAAATAACAACTATTAGGGGTATTTAGGATGAAACTCACCTAAAGCTAATACATGATTGAATCTCAACAAATATGATTAAAGAATAAGTCATGAAATATAAATTAATTTCCCTTTTTCTTGAAACTTGAATCTAGAAATCACATTTGTTTGGCTATTATATCTCATTAAATTATCAAGCATAAATATTCACAAAGTAAATTGGTGACACCTTGCCATCTGAAGAAGGTACCAATCGTTGGTCCTAAAGATGTAGCACACAAGATACATGATAACATCTTCATTCTATCAAAATCTACATATATATTTGATATAATAGACTCAATCTAACTGTGCCACTAGAGTCATGCTACATAAAGTCACACATACAACATGAAACCACTTAATATACAATACCCTTACCATAGAGAAGTGAGAGTATAGGAACAATACAATCTAACTATACTTTGGGATCCATCTTTCTATTGTTGTCATTTTATTTTGAAATATTAAATCAACTACCACAGGATTTGCACATTCTCATATAGTGGATAAAATCCATCTTAGCTATTTTATATTATGTATTAAGTAGAGATGTGAGATACTCTTTCCCATCAATTTAGGGCACATGTAACTAGAAAAAGATAATGAATGATATATATTATACATATATAATAAACAAGTTGGAGGGTGACATACACCATGTATTATACATCTATACCCATATGATTTACTTCGTTCATGTTATAACTAACTTCAGTTTCACCCATCATGCTACAAATAGATGGATCTAGCTCAAACATCCTTTGTAGAAGTCCTAGGGTTACTCGTACCTCTAACAGTTAGTCCCATTGGTTTATTTGGGGAACCACTCTATGTGTGAAAAGTTAAAATAAAAATCTTGGCTTTGTACCCTTGTAATATGGAGATGTAAAACCTTAGATATACCAAACTCCATTGACTCAGATACTATTTTTTACCATCACTTTCAACTACTCAATGAAACTTCTAATTTGAAGCTATGGGCCTCTTCAAGTACCAAATGGTAACATAATATCTAATTATATCGAAATTTCATCAGTTTTATATTGTGACTCAACAATATGCATATAAGAAATAAAAAATTGAGTTAGTATGTGATAAGACAATTGTTTAAGTAGATGACTTTCGCTATAAATTTGTAAAATACTAATTATACTACATTTTCCCTATTGCCATGCGAATTATACTCATTGGATTGCTTGCTCTGAAAAAAGTTTTATTCTCTTGAGTTTGACCTTAATAGGGTTTCACATGTGAGAATTAATATGCCTCATTCATCATTTTTTCTCATTTTTTATAAGCCTATATTTTATTTCTTATATACAAGATATTGCATGCAATTGCAACGAAATAGAAGGCGGAAAGACAATAAGTTACGCCGCCAACCCCTTTTAGATGGTAAAACTAATCCGCTAAAATACTACATCCATAGACCTAGGAGTCATAACATTATTGTACATAAATTTTTGAATCCTTTTAACGAGATACACTTTTTGTGGTGCTAAAAATCCAAAAGTATCAAACCCAAAAGGTATAAATATATGCCGATTCTCAATGCATGCTTTCTCATGCTTCACCACTTTGGCTGTAATAACTTTTAGGATAATATGTTCCACAATAAAATCTCCCATTAATGGAGAGACTCATGTTAGATCAAGATACACATGCTTTCCTCTAGATCAGTCAAAAATTAGGACATCCACTGGTCTAAGTGTCAATCTCCCTTTTCGTGGACCGGTCAAGAAATTTATAGATGTCTCTTTTTTAGCAGCAACTCTAGAGAACATCTCTAACAAGATCATATCTATAATACATTATTAATATAGTTCACACATGCACTAAACAGTTATGGTCGCATTGAATATAACTAAAATCTCAGTAAGAAAACCATTTCTGCGTACTTACTTTTTTGGTCTTAGAGTTACTCTTGTGTACCACATAGTTACTCTGTTGATCTTAGAGTTACTCTTGTGTACCATATAGTTACTCTTTTGGATGGGCGGGTAGCGAAAAATAAGGCTACCCACACAGGTATTAAAGATGTGTCATATATATATATATATATATATATATATATATATATATATATATATATATATATATATATATATATATATATATATATATATATATATATATATATATATATGATGTGGCTTTTGAATGCACTAACAAATTCACTCGGGGTTTATATCCCCGAGCTTTTACCAAAACCAAGTGCAACAATACCACCCGCAAGCGGACGGATCTTATCGCAGTATAGTTTAGGATCGAACCCGAAGGACAACGTTTTTAAGAATCCTTGTCAGTTAGATCTAGCTCAAGTAAAACTAGTATTTAGATCAATAGGTTGATTTTGGTTTGATTAAACTAATTGCAAGAAAGTAAATGCGGAATAAAAGATGGGTTTAGATTAATGATATGAAATCGCTGGGATGGTACCGGGTTTGACCACCGCTACACACACAAACATACTCTCTCGCGAACAATCCAGGCACGAAATAACACTCCAAGTAGAGCTGCTGCAGAACCCCCCATACGGGCGTCAGGTCCGCGTAAGCGTCACCATAGGCAGCCGATTTCTCATCGCCATCCGGATCATACGTCTTACGGCTCTGAAGATACAGAAATCCACGGAAGCTGTGAACCCCCCATACGGGCGTTAGGCGCACAGAAGTGTCACCGAAGGTTAGGCGGACCGTCCCCTCGCGGATCATACACTTACGACCTCGATGAAATCCCATCCTATTTCTAATCAGGGAGTCAACCGCGCAAACCGTAAAGCAAACAAGCGACTATTGTACGTGTAAACATCGACGAAAAGCACGAAGATACAAAATCCAACTAAGGCTGTGAACCCCCCATACGGGCGTCAGGCGCACACAAGTGTCACCGAAGGTTAGGCGGACCGTCCCCTCGCGGATCCTACACCTACTACCTCAAGGAATCCTATCGGAAGTTCTCGTCAAGGAGTCTAACATGCTAAACGACATTCATACCTATGCATTGAAGTTCTCGCAACATAGGGAGCACAAAGATGGAAACACGCACATAACCAACTCACAAGCTTAACGATAAACGACAAAATGAAGAGTTATATACATTGCCATGGAAAGTTTAACAAGAGAACATGGTTTGCATGGGCAGCGGGGCTAGTCCCCGCACCCCAGCGAAAGAGGACTACTCGCTCATGATGCGAGGTACAAGAAAGATAGAAGAAGAAGATAGATCCGCCATGAGCTCGGTGCAGAAGGTGGACGCAGCCCGGTGAAGAAGATGCGCTCTTTGCTCCGTCTTCTTCTCCTTCTTAGCCTCCTTGGACGCAACACCAGCTGTAGGTGGAGTGGAACTTGATCGGAATGGTGCTCTGGCAGCCTTTCGGCGTCCGGAACCGATGCCTCAAATGGGGACCCTGGGGGTCTATTTATAGTTTTAGATCTGACGCCAAACGGTCTGGGGACCGTTTGGGCACCAAACGGTCTTGAGACCGTTTGGGCGCCAAACGGTCTTGAGAGCGTTTGGGCACCAAACGGTCTTGAGACCGTTTGGGCATCAAACGGTTTGGAGGTCGTTTGAGCGCCAAACGGTCTTGCTTTGATCAGTCTGGCTTTGGTGTGGTCGCGCGGCTTTAGTTCTTCAAACGATCCTTGTGCTTGCATCGAACGGTCTTGGGACCGCGCGAGACCAAACGGTCTTGGGACCGCATGGGACCAAACGGTCTTGAGACCGCATGGGACCAAACGGTCTTGAGACCGCATGGGACCAAACGGTCTTGGGACCGCATGGGACCAAACGGTCTTGGGACCGCATGGGACCAAACGGTCTTGGGACCGCATGGGACCAAACGGTCTTGGGACCGCATGGGACCAAACGGTCTTGGGACCGCATGGGACCAAACGGTCTTGGGACCGCATGGGACCAAACGGTCTTAGAACCGCATGGGACCAAATGGTCTTGGGACCGCATGGGACCAAACGGTCTTGGGACCGCATGGGACCAAACGGTCTTGGGACCGCATGGGACCAAACGGTCTTGAGACCGCATGGACTTCTTGGGCAACTGGTTTCGTCTTGTTTCTTTGTGTATTCCAGCAAACGATCTTGAGACCGCATGGATCCAAACGATCTTGAGACCATTTGCATGGAGTTGCCTGCTGTACCTGCATAAAATGAAAGATATTTAGTTAAAACCTTGATTATTGAATCACTTAGTAGTTTTGTGCATTATGATTCATATTAGGGTGAAAAGATGTGGAAAAGATATTAAATTGTTCCAAAAAGGTAATTGAAAATTATGATGAGTATGCACTCATCAAAACACCCCGAACTTAAATCGTTGCTCGTCCTCGAGTAACATAAAATTTGAAACTGTTGCCTAATGAAATACTTTCGATCCATGTGATTTCTTCATCTTCACATCACAAGTGTTTTCTTTCTGCTCAGTATGAATGAGTACCTCAACTTCCTGGGACCACTAAACACGTCTTTCCATAGCTTCGTTCCTGAGTTCGTTTCCCAACAACGCTTCCTCCCCGCCTTTTCTAACACCAAGCATGTCAAAGAGTGTCGTAGGAGTTCTGAGATACCCGCAGAATCAACAAGTATGCATTTGATCTGACACTGGTATTGTTAAGGATGGTAGGGCATGTATTGTGCCCTTAGGTAGAAAAAAGGAGTGAAAGGTGGTATGAAAGGAAGAAGAAAATCTCTCCTCTATTCGACTCGAGATTTTTATTTGTTTTGCAATTTCATTTATTGCATTTTTTTTGTGTGCGCTATGGCATCTTTTGTTGCAGATCTCTCCTCTATTCGACTCGAGATTGCATTTATTTTGTGTGCACTTTGGCATCTTTTTATTGCGGATCTCTCCTCTATTCGACTCGAGATTGCATTTTTGGTGGTACGCCCCTACTTATTGGAAGGGGTATGGAAGAAGCGGATATGGGGAAAGTGGCGTGCCACCCCGAACTTAGGGATTTGGCACAAGTTTGGCTATTTTTGGTGGTATTTATGGATGGAGGGATACGAAGATGATAGAAGAAGTGTAGAAGAGAGTTCAGATCAGGATGCAACTTGATTTACAATTCAAAACCGGGTTATTCTCTTTGTCATACTCTGCTCAAATAATGACTTGGTGCGGATCCAGTGGGGTTTCTGAGCCATTGTTCCATTAGTCAGTTAGGAAGCGCAACGTGTTTGATCCCTATCAGTTTGACAGATACTTGTCATTATGTAAAAAGGATTATGATGTTAGGAATCATAAGTTTCACAGGATGATTTCAGGCAAGTTTCAAAAGTCAGTCCTCTTGGGGATTTGTTTCGAATAAGGAGGATGTTATGATATAAGATGCATAGCAAATAGTTAGTTACATTTTTATCAATAAAAGACAAAATTCCATCAAGTATCTGTTCACAATTTTGAAAAATTTTATGATAGAGACATATTGAGTATAAAAGAGGGTGTGTATGTGGAAGTGGAATACGTACCACCCACCCTCCACCCCGAACTTAGAGATTTGCTCGTCCTCGAGCAAACCCTAAATTCAAGATGGAGGGGAAAGGAAACACCAGGTATGACTGCCGAGAATGAATTCGTTGTGATCAGCACCAATCCAATCTCGTATCCTGAAAGAAAACTATCCATAAGGCAAATTTTATTTTAAGGAAAATTAACTATAAAACAAAATTGGGAAAAGAAAGGTAAAACAGATTTATTGGTCGGGTTGCCTCCCGACAAGCGCCTTTGTTTTATGTCGATGGCTCGACAGAGTCCTTCGTCTTCATGTGGGATCCTTAGGATCGGTGAGTTCTAGCGTTGATTTGGTGCCTATGTCTGTTGTGGTGAAATATCTCTTCAGGCGGTGGCCATTGGTTATGAATTCACCCGACTCTGCACTCCATAAAGAGAAAGTGCCTTGAGGAGAGATGCTTTTGACAATGTACGGTCCAGACCAGCGTGAGCGAAGTTTTCCTGGGAATATCCTTAATCTTGAGTTAAAAACCAGAACTTGGTCTCCCACTTGAATGTCTTTTCTTTTCAGATGTCCATCGTGCCAAAGTTTTGTATGTTCCTTGTAGATTCGAGCATTTTCATAGGCCGTCATTCTAAGTTCATCCAGCTCGTTGAGTTGCAGAATCCTGGCTTGCCCTGCTTCCTTCATATCGAAATTTAATTGTTTAATTGCCCACCATGCCTTATGTTCTAATTCGACCGGAAGGTGACAAGCTTTTCCATATATCAAACGAAAAGGAGTAGTACCAAGGGGAGTTTTATAAGCAGTGCGATAAGCCCATAGGGCATCGTTGATTTTTGTCGCCCAATCTTTTCGATTACGCCCAACGGTTTTCTCAAGGATAGCCTTTAGTTGTCGATTAGAGACTTCTACCTGTCCACTGGTCTGTGGATGGTAAGGGGAAGCTACCTTGTGTGAAACGCCATATTTTTTTAATAGAGCTTCGAAGCTTCTTTCGATGAAATGGGAGCCTCCATCAGAAATCACAGTTCTCGGCACTCCGAACCGTGGGAAGATAATATCTTTGAATAGTTTGATGACTGGTTTCGAATCACAAGTGACGGTTGGTATAGCTTCAACCCATTTGGAGACGTAGTCCACCGCCACAAGGATGTAAGAGAATCCATTAGAAGATGGGAATGGCCCCATATAGTCTACTCCCCAGACGTCAAATATCTCTACTTCTTGCCATAGATTCAGTGGCATTTCATCTCTCTTGGTTATATTGCCAGATCTTTGACACTTATCACATGATATGACAAAATCATAACAGTCCTTGGATAAAGTTGGCCAGAAAAATCCACATTGCAAAACTTTTAAGGCAGTCTTTTTAGAGCTCATATGCCCACCCACGGGTCCTGAGTGGCATTGTTCCAAAATGGAATGGGCTTCTTCTTTGGCGACGCAACGTCTATACAGTCCATCCGCACAGAGTTTGAAAAGATATGGTTCATCCCAATAGTAATGCTTCACATCATGCATAAATTTCTTCAGACCGTTCCCTGTGTATTGAGGATGGATGACTCCGGCGGCAAGGTAGTTTACTAAGTCTGAATACCATGGTTCAGATTCTGAGACTCTCATAAGTTGATCATCTGGTAGAGAGTCGTTTATCGGAATTCCTTCAGCATCCAGAGTGTGGATGCGACTCAGGTGATCTGCTACGACATTCTCCGTTCCTTTCTTATCTCGTATTTCTAGGTCAAATTCTTGTAGAAGGAGTATCCATCTGATCAGCCTTGGCTTAGCATCCTTCTTTGCCATAAGGTAACGGATGGCAGCATGGTCTGTGTAAACGATTACCTTCAAACTAGTAAGGTAGGATCTGAATTTATCGAAGGCATAGATGACTGCCAAAAGTTCCTTTTTAGTAGTGGCATAGTTCCTTTGAGCTTCGTCGAGGGTTTTCGATGCATAATAGATAACATAATGTTTCTTCTCAATGCATTGTCCTAAGACTGCACCCACTGCGTAGTCACTGGCATCACACATAATTTCAAAGGGGTGCTCCCAATTTGGAGCTCTAATAATGGGGGTAGTCGTAAGGGCTTTCTTCAGCGTATCGAAACTTTTGATGCATTCCTTATTGAAATTGAAATTAGCATCTTTGAGAAGTAAATTGGTCATCGGCTTTGTTATCTTAGAAAAATCATGTATAAACCTTCTATAGAATCCAGCGTGACCGAGAAAAGCACGAACTTCTTTCACATTTGTGGGTATTGCCAATTTAGATATGACTTCTATCTTGGCTTTATCAACTTCAATTCCTTTGTTGCTAACCTTGTGGCCCAAAACTATGCCTTCCTTTACCATAAAGTGGCATTTCTCCCAATTTAGCACCAGATGTGCTTCTTCACAGCGTTTGAGTACCATGGAGAGGTGCTTAAGACAGGAATCAAAGGAGTCACCATATACAGAAAAGTCGTCCATGAAAACCTCCATAACTGTTTCAGTAAGCCCTGCAAAAATGGCAGTCATGCAACGTTGAAAAGTTGCAGGGGCATTACACAAGCCAAATGGCATCCTTTTAAAAGCATATGTCCCGAAGGGACAGGTGAAAGTTGTTTTCTCTTGATCATCTGGATGTATGGGGATCTGATAGAATCCAGAGTAACCGTCCAGGTAACAGAAGTATTCTTGGTGAGCCAATCTTTCCAAAACCTGATCGAGGAAGGGCATAGGAAAATGATCCTTCCGAGTGGCCTTGTTTAATTTTCTATAATCAATACACATCCTCCACCCAGTCACTGTTCGGGTGGGGATGAGCTCATTGTTTTCATTTCTTGTGACAGTGGTACCTCCTTTCTTGGGTACAACATGAACTGGGCTCACCCATGGTGAGTCCGATATCGGGTATATTATTCCAGCTGTAAGGAGTTTGATGATCTCACGACGGACCACTTCCTTCATATTCAGGTTTAACTTTCGTTGATGCTCGATTGTTGGCTTATGGTCTTCCATCATGGGAATTCTGTGCATGCACAAGGCTTGACTGACCCCTGTGAGGTCACTCATTTTGTAGCCTATGGCTTTCTTGCTATCCTTTAATATTTCCAGAAGTTGCTCTTCTTGTTTGATTGTTAAACCAGAGTTTATAATGACAGGACAAACTTTGAGATCGTCTAAAAACATATACTTCAGCCCTTCAGGTAGGGGCTTCATTTCAGGAGGTTCTGGTTTTTTACTGATTTCTTCTGGGGTTTCGGTAACCTTTAATTCCTCATAGGTAGCTTCATGATTCTCCTCAGCAGAGTCGGGAGGTTTGGCGCAATCCTTATCTTGTTGGTCAGTAGGTTCATCATTAAAAAGGTCATATAGAGAAGTTTCCAAAGGATCGCATGACTCGTGATATTCTTGAGTAAGTTGTGACATCTGCTCAACACAATCTATCAGATAGACTTCCTCCTGTATACTTGGTCTTCTCATGCTTTCAAAGACCTTGAATTCCAGAGTTTCTTTTCCTAACCTGAGCAGTAAGGTTCCGGCTTCAACATCGATAAGAGCTCTAGCAGTAGCGAGAAATGGACGACCGAAGATAATAGGGTATTTGGTGTCTTCTTTTATGTCCATGATAACAAAATCACATGGGACATATGCGTCCTTTCCTACCTTGACCGGGATGTCTTCGAGAATTCCTAGCGGTCTTTTTACTGAATTGTCCGCAAGTTGGATTGTCATAGCAGTTGGAAGCAATTCTTCGAATCCTAATCTCTTGCATAGACTCAGCGGCATAATAGAAATACTTGCGCCAAGATCTGCCAATCCTTTCTTACATGATGAATCACCAATGTGGCATGAGATTCCGAAGGATCCTGGATCTTTTTGTTTCTTCGGCATCTTGCTTAATATGATATCTGATGTAGTTGCAGCCAATTTCACAGTTTCACATTCTTCCGTGATGTACTTCTTGGTGAGAAGCGACTTTAGATATTTGGTCCATGCTGGTATCTCATTAAGAGCATCTAAGAATGGTATATCAACATGGAGCTTCTTCATAGCTTCTTTGAATTTGATGAATCTAGTATCAAACTTGGTTTCCCTCAGACGGGATGGGAAAGGGACACGAGGCTTATATACAGGAATTTCTGGTTCAGGAGTCTCTACTTCTTCATCGGTAAGTTTCTCAGAAATCCCCTTATCATTATTTCTCTCCTTCGGTTGCGGTTCTGATGTTGTTGAGTTTTGATCAGTCAAGGGTTCATTCTCCTCAGGGATATCCATAGTTGTTTTCGCTGGTGGATCCGAATAACTTTTCCCTGATCTTGTGGCGATAACCTTCAGCTGCTCCGGATGTTTCGGATTGTTCTCAGGTTGTCCAGCGAAGATCCCAGCTTGTGGCTTAATACTAGCAGCAAGTTGAGCTAGTTGAGTTTCAATAGCCTTCTGCTGGGCTTGTTGATTGGCTATCATCATTTGTTGTGTTTGCAATAACTTCTCGATGGTAGATAGCTTGTCATCAGAAGGGATGGGTCCTGTTTGACCCTGTTGTTGGTTCAAGTTTTGATACTGAGAGTTGTTCTGATAATTGTTATAGTTTCTGTTCTGAAAGTTTCCCTTGAAGTTTCCTTGATTCCCAAAGTTCTGTTGCTGATTAAACTGATACCCAGATGGGCCTCTTGGTTGATTATTTGGAACAAATTGATGTGAGTTCATAGCTCCTGAAGGATTTCCGTACTGGAAGCCTGGGTGATTCCTATTTTGATTTGGATTGTAAAAGTTCTGCCCAGGGTTGGTGTTAATAGCATTAAGATTTTCCATCTGGCAACTATCTCCTTGTCCACAGGCATTGCTTAAAACAACATCATAGAGAACATTGCATGATAGTGTTGAATGGTCAGTGCCTTTGCACGCTTCACAAAACAAAGAAGTGGACTTGACTTGTTCTGGTTGCCTAGTTGGAGAATGTCCTCTTCCAATCGCAGCAAGGGATGATTCTATGTGATCTTGCTTTGCGACCAAGACTTTCAAAGTTTCAGCTATAGATTTGTATTCTGGGATAGCATCAGCCATAGCTACCTTTAGGACTCCTTTACCAACAGATCTACCCCAGTTGGCTTGGTTTTCTGCTCCCAGGGTGACAACTCTCCATGCGCTGTCGTAACTTTGCCGCATGAAGTTCCCTCCGGACGAGGAATCAAGGAACATCTTAACATCATCTTCCACACCCCTATAGAATATCTCGATCAGCTGGTTCTTAGGAATTCCATGGTGTGGGCATTTTCGTAGGAGCTCCTTGTACCTATCCCAAGCTTCGGAAAGAGTTTCACCTGGGACTTGAGTGAAATTTGTGATTCGTCCCCTGATTTCGTATGTAAGAGATGGGGGGTAGAATTTTTCCAGAAAGGCATTTTGAAGCTGCTCCCAGGTGGTGATGGGTACATCACTCTGCAGTGAGTTGTACCAACTAATGGCTTTGTCAGCCAGAGAGTACTTGAAGAGACGGAGTCGAATAGCATCATCAGAGACTCCATTTTGCTTCGTCATGGCACACAGGTCAATGAATCTGAGAAGATGACCTTGGCTGTCTTCAGCTTGTTTACCGTAGAATGGGTTGTTCTGAAGCAAGGTTATCCAATGTGCTCTAATCTCAAAGTTTGCAGCTTCGATGGGAGGAGGCTGCACCGGATGATATACATTTGCGGCCTTTGGGATAGAGAACTCTCTAAGATCCTTCTGAAGTTCCGCTGCCTGCGCTGCTGCTTGTGCTGCTAAGATCTCCTGTTGAACCGCAGCTCTAGCTTCTTGCATGAACCTCTCTCTCTGCGCATTGATGGCTTGAGCCACCCTACGGGCTACTTCTTCTTCTTGCGCCATTCTGGCTCGATTCTCTCGGATCTGACGATGGAAGGTTCTATCGATCTCGGGATCAAAGCTCGCAGTCAGTCCGAGACTATCCGAACGGTGCATACACTAATCGTCAAGAGCACCTGAAACTTAAAAAGGTTTGAAAGTGAGATCCTTGGAGTAGAATAAAGATCAAGTAGATGAGCGATAGTTTCAAAAAGAAAAACAAAATCCTAGATTAGTCTTAAAAGAACTTGATTTGACTGACTGATTCTGTTGTCCCCGGCAACGGCGCCAGAATTTGATGTGGCTTTTGAATGCACTAACAAATTCACTCGGGGTTTATATCCCCGAGCTTTTACCAAAACCAAGTGCAACAATACCACCCGCAAGCGGACGGATCTTATCGCAGTATAGTTTAGGATCGAACCCGAAGGACAACGTTTTTAAGAATCCTTGTCAGTTAGATCTAGCTCAAGTAAAACTAGTATTTAGATCAATAGGTTGATTTTGGTTTGATTAAACTAATTGCAAGAAAGTAAATGCGGAATAAAAGATGGGTTTAGATTAATGATATGAAATCGCTGGGATGGTACCGGGTTTGACCACCGCTACACACACAAACATACTCTCTCGCGAACAATCCAGGCACGAAATAACACTCCAAGTAGAGCTGCTGCAGAACCCCCCATACGGGCGTCAGGTCCGCGTAAGCGTCACCATAGGCAGCCGATTTCTCATCGCCATCCGGATCATACGTCTTACGGCTCTGAAGATACAGAAATCCACGGAAGCTGTGAACCCCCCATACGGGCGTTAGGCGCACAGAAGTGTCACCGAAGGTTAGGCGGACCGTCCCCTCGCGGATCATACACTTACGACCTCGATGAAATCCCATCCTATTTCTAATCAGGGAGTCAACCGCGCAAACCGTAAAGCAAACAAGCGACTATTGTACGTGTAAACATCGACGAAAAGCACGAAGATACAAAATCCAACTAAGGCTGTGAACCCCTCATACGGGCGTCAGGCGCACACAAGTGTCACCGAAGGTTAGGCGGACTGTCCCCTCGCGGATCCTACACCTACTACCTCAAGGAAACCTATCGGAAGTTCTCGTCAAGGAGTCTAACATGCTAAACGACATTCATACCTATGCATTGAAGTTCTCGCAACATAGGGAGCACAAAGATGGAAACACGCACATAACCAACTCACAAGCTTAACGATAAACGACAAAATGAAGAGTTATATACATTGCCATGGAAAGTTTAACAAGAGAACATGGTTTGCATGGGCAGCGGGGCTAGTCCCCGCACCCCAGCGAAAGAGGACTACTCGCTCATGATGCGAGGTACAAGAAAGATAGAAGAAGAAGATAGATCCGCCATGAGCTCGGTGCAGAAGGTGGACGCAGCCCGGTGAAGAAGATGCGCTCTTTGCTCCGTCTTCTTCTCCTTCTTAGCCTCCTTGGACGCAACACCAGCTGTAGGTGGAGTGGAACTTGATCGGAATGGTGCTCTGGCAGCCTTTCGGCGTCCGGAACCGATGCCTCAAATGGGGACCCTGGGGGTCTATTTATAGTTTTAGATCTGACGCCAAACGGTCTGGGGACCGTTTGGGCGCCAAACGGTCTTGAGACCGTTTGGGCGCCAAACGGTCTTGAGACCGTTTGGGCGCCAAACGGTCTTGAGACCGTTTGGGCGCCAAACGGTCTTGAGACCGTTTGGGCGCCAAACGGTCTTGAGACCGTTTGGGCACCAAACGGTCTTGAGACCGTTTGGGCATCAAACGGTTTGGAGGTCGTTTGAGCGCCAAACGGTCTTGCTTTGATCAGTCTGGCTTTGGTGTGGTCGCGCGGCTTTAGTTCTTCAAACGATCCTTGTGCTTGCATCGAACGGTCTTGGGACCGCGCGAGACCAAACGGTCTTGGGACCGCATGGGACCAAACGGTCTTGAGACCGCATGGGACCAAACGGTCTTGGGACCGCATGGGACCAAACGGTCTTGGGACCGCATGGGACCAAACGGTCTTGGGACCGCATGGGACCAAACGGTCTTGGGACCGCATGGGACCAAACGGTCTTGGGACCGCATGGGACCAAACGGTCTTGGGACCGCATGGGACCAAACGGTCTTAGAACCGCATGGGACCAAACGGTCTTGGGACCGCATGGGACCAAACGGTCTTGGGACCGCATGGGACCAAACGGTCTTGGGACCGCATGGGACCAAACGGTCTTGGGACCGCATGGGACCAAACGGTCTTGGGACCGCATGGGACCAAACGGTCTTGAGACCGCATGGACTTCTTGGGCAACTGGTTTCGTCTTGTTTCTTTGTGTATTCCAGCAAACGATCTTGAGACCGCATGGATCCAAACGATCTTGAGACCATTTGCATGGAGTTGCCTGCTGTACCTGCATAAAATGAAAGATATTTAGTTAAAACCTTGATTATTGAATCACTTAGTAGTTTTGTGCATTATGATTCATATTAGGGTGAAAAGATGTGGAAAAGATATTAAATTGTTCCAAAAAGGTAATTGAAAATTATGATGAGTATGCACTCATCAATATATTGCCCATATAGATTACTAAGATTTTTCATCACGTGCATCCTGAAAAGTAACTATTTAGATAAAAATATCAATATGTTGTTGAAAAAGTAATTACTCTATTGAAAATGTAAAAATAGGCAAA
The DNA here is from genome assembly GCA_963693085.1 of Alisma plantago-aquatica. Taxonomy (NCBI): domain Eukaryota; kingdom Viridiplantae; phylum Streptophyta; class Magnoliopsida; order Alismatales; family Alismataceae; genus Alisma; species Alisma plantago-aquatica. The sequence goes on along the minus strand of OY856414.1, from coordinate 502,693,494 downwards.
ATACACAGTAAATATTTTTAAATAAATATGTAACTCTGCATCCATTAAAAATTTAACTATTATGCATGTAATGTAACTATTTGGATGGTAATGTAACCTTGTACATGCATAAAGCAAAAAATATAGAAAAAGTAAGTATTTCTTGAAGTGAGTTGCTATCAGTACGAGCTTTAAATATAATCTCACATTCCTGTGACAGAGGCTGAACGTTTGGGTGGGTGGTAAACTAAGGCGACAATTAGCATTTGAACTTGTGTCCCTTTATTGGAGGAGATTGTGCTTGACCACTTGAGCCACTCCTTGTTGGCATTTGTATGTATGTATGTATATATGCATATATGTATATAAATATGTGTGTCTATATATATATATATATATATATATATATATATATATATATATCTGTGTGTGTGTGTGAGGATGTATTCATTATTTAACTGGGTAAATTAAATTGGTTACCCGAAAATTCTATTTAAAATCTTAGCGTTCTAATTAGAATTTTTATTATCTGCTTATTAATTTTTGCTCCTGGCTACAATTCGAGGCAGAGATTTTTTCTTTAAAAAATGTGATTTTTACTATTTTCACAAAACACAATACAGAATTGACATTATTTTTACAAACAAGCATTTATTATAAATTTGGGCATCTCTTTACAGATTGGTGCCTTCCTATTACAAAGGTGGTTCCACAAATAACTAATTTTAGTTACCCAAATAAATGGGTTATATGTGTGTGTACATATATATATATATATATATATATATATAGAGAGAGAGAGAGAGAGAGATGATTTCTTTATGGATGAATATTGTAGATATTTTTTTTAATAAATGCTATACAATTAAATAAATTTTGCATTACATGTGAGTTTTCTGCCTTGTTCGGGATGAGGCATAGATTCTTGAACATGTTAAAGACTGTTAATTCACAATAAAGAATAAAATGATAAATTTATGACTTCTGATATTAACTTGTGTAGGGTAGATCCCTAAGTCAACACTAAGGCCAAACTGGGAAGCTATAGAGGTATATGTTACCCTAGGGTCAGGAGAAAATTACTTCATAAGTGCATACACCCTTAGATGTCCTAAGGGAATTCATAATGTCCATGAAGAAAGGAAAGATTTGTATAATAATGGTTTTTATGAGTTAAAAGATGTGTTGAACTATAATATACATGTACTTTGGATCAGAGTCAAAGGAGATAGTCCCTTGACTCTAGTATGACCTAATCAGACTTACAAGAGCTTGAAAATTCACCCTGGATATAACTTGTGGGGAGAAAATAACAAGGCCTTAATGGAGGTTGTGCACATATAACTAAAGGGACTTGTAAAAAGCACATATCTTTGGGTTAATAACATTTATGAAATCTTTGGAGTTAGAAATAAGTGTTCATGTATGAAGATGTCACTAATTGAGCATAACTTATAATAATTACTAAGTTATAATATGATATGTGGAATCATCAACTCTACATGCATCATGAGGTGAATATCATATTTGGATTGTAACCAAATACTGATTTCTTCTTAGTGTATGTGCAAAATATTGGGTACACACCATCATTCACATATGATGAATGTAAAACAAAAAAACTTTAACTTGGGTGGTGTATATCAGATCATTAGTTTAATGATTAGGATATATGTAGATATTACCGCAACATCTTACGGATATAGATTGGAAATAGCTCTTGTACAAGAGGAAGACCTTGGTAACTTGTGATCATTGGGTGGTAGCATATTGCAATGAATAAGTATGTGGGACCATGATAAAAATAGTCTTGGTTATAACCTTAGTTTGTTGTCATCTATGTGAATACCTAAATAATGTTCAATGATACTTTTTGAAGTTTGATGGTTAGACCCAATAGTACTTGTAAAACCCCTTATAGGGTTGGTAACATGGTAATGATTAGCAATATACGTGATATCACTTAGTGGAAGTTGCCTCATGGTAATGTGGCTTCTTCCATTGGATGCATGAGTACTTGAACATATATTGATGCATATGAGCTATGTTAGATATGTGATTTGATGTGAGGAATGGATTAAAACCATATGTCCTAGGAAGAAGGATAACTAAGTTTTGAATAGATATAATTTTCTCTGTTTGAGTCCTAGAGAAGAAGGTTCCAAATATTGAGAAGTCTTGAGCCTTAGTAAAGGAGAGACCTTTTGATAAAAAGGATCATTCCTCCATTATAACTATTCCTAATTAGGCCACTCTCATGTAGGTAAGGTGACCCATTTGAAGGAGTATGGTGCTCATTTTTTAATGAACCCTAGATTCCTAAAAGTAATGATGTAAAATAGAGGATACTATAACCTTTTTATGTGAGTGTGGGTTAACATAAGACCTTGGGAAGGATGAATGAAACATGTTCACTAGAACAACCTTTTATGTAATGACATATATATGTATAAATAAAAGAAGTTGGTTATGAACATGTTACACCCTAGAGTAAGAAATTCAAGTAATTGATTAGGATATACCTCAAATTTAATTATTAGAGCCTATTGGTTTCATCCTTAATAGCTTCTAAGGGAACTTTGTTCTGAGGGATGATGAGAATGAAATATTCAGATTCCTTAGAAAAAAAAATCTCCTTTGTATAAAGGAATCACGATTCTAAAGATCTAACTCAAGATAACATATATATATAATAATTCACTCTAGTAGGATTCACTTAGTACAACCTAGAATTTTGATATGATCAGAATTGTATTCAAAACAAAACTTGCAATGATGGTGGATATTTTCATCCACTGTATTCATGAAAAGAAGCCCAAATTTATTACTCTGGATAAATAGCTAGAATGATTTAACGTACAAGTTGATTGTTCCAACTATAAAGCCAAGTTCATCCATACAACCACATGTGTGACCAACTAGTTATGACATTATTATGATGTGAGTAAGTAAGGAGTTACAATTTGGAATATAACGTTCCAGAAAGTTTTGATAATATTTAATTTTTGGGACAAAATTTATTGCAAGGAGGGAACAATGTGATGAAGTTAAGTTTCATATTTAATTGATGAATTACTCTTTCACCCTTAATTTATCTATTTTTTCTTTCACTTCATCATTTCCATATTCTAGGATCTCAATAAACTCTTTGTGCTCAAAACTTAGAGTACAAAACATTAATATGCACATGAAATCCTAACACAACTTTAAGTCTTAACTCACTTTTTTTAATTCTTGATCTAGCATGATCAAAATGATTCCAAACCTTTGCATGTGTACATACCACCCTAACCTATCTATGATACAAACTTGAGTTAAAGGTATTTTCTTACTAATTTTTATGATTTATCAAAGTAAATACTCAAAAATATTTTATTTTCCCTTTTATTTTCCTTTTTCCCTTGACCTTCTTGGACTCTCTTGAAGACTTTATCTAACATCTATCCTTCACCTAGACCATGATGGACCCCCTCCAGGTATGTGGTTGGTGCCCATCTAGAATTTGGCACCCTATGGCCATATGTTTATGATACAATGGTTGCCAGATCATCCCCTACCTCCCCACCATTTGGGAAATCTAAAAGTAACTCTTATCAACTTCTCACTCCCTCATGCCCTTATGGCTATTAGATTATCTCTAATATCCTTTTCTTTGATTTCCTCTCACCTTCTTAACCCCACACTTGAGTGGGTTGAAGCTCTTGGTACCCTATTTGCAAAGCTTCATCGCTCGCCAAGTTTTTGATCTCAAACCATAAAACCCCTACCCCATAAACCCAAATTAATATTGGTATACCCTACATAAATACCCCTTCAAGTTAAAAGTACCCCTTTGATCTCTCCTCTTCCGTTTCCCCCATATCTGGAGACTAACACGTTTGCATCCTTGTGGCCATCACTCTCGTCGAGTGAGAGTGAAGAAGGCTCGCAACAACCCTTTGATTAAGTCAAGACTTGATTAGGTCGAATCAATTGATTAGTGATACACGATCTCTCTTTCTCTCATGTGATCATGTTAGTGGGAGATATTTTTTCCAGTCATCCACTCATGGTAAACATTTTTCATAGATTAAATCATTGTCTCACATTTACACACCCACTCTCAATAAAGTTATGGATGAGATCATCCTGAATCATTGATCAAGTTTCTAGTCATCTCAACCATGAGATCGAATCCCTAGAAGCCACACGGGTCTATTTCCCCTCTCCCTCTTAAGTCGATGGAGGAAATCATCCCTGACCATTAGATTATGATAGACCACCATGCCTAATAGCCTAGGTGACCCTAAAGAGAAGAGAACCACGCCACCATTCCAGGAGAGATCAAGGCCACTTGGCCTTAGATCTAATGGTTAGAAAAAGTGAATCTTTTAATAGTCCTAGATAATTCTAAGAGTATCCAACTAAAGCATATAAGTAGTCTTTTTAAATCATAAACCAAGAGGAATACCATGGACATGGTTTGAAAACCTAATTTAATTCCTAGTCCTGAGAACTAATATATATGCCTTATCTTTATATTGATCTGAATGAAAACTCCTACAATAGGGATATGACATGGTTTATTATACAAGTATTTATTTTAACTTAAGTGATGATTTTGGTAAGTAAGACTACCTCAATAATTAATGTGACACTTTGGTTAATTAAAATTTCATTTTCCTTAACTTTATACTTATACTAATAGTGTTGGTTGAATTAAGGAACTTAGGATTGAAAGAATATGTGATTACGGTCAACCCCCCAAATGCGACTCAAAGAATGATAACCTAAAGAAATAAATCTCAAGATCTACCAAAACCTAGGATCCATCCTAAAACCCTAGCCTAGTTTTTTCAGATAAGTTCGTAATACTTTAAGTGTTGTGTGACTATTTTAGATTAAATCTGGTATTGTTTGACTTGGACATATGTTGCTCTTTGAATAAGGTAGAAGGTTTAATTATTGTTATCCTACCTTAATCGTGCATAGTTTCTAATAGTTTTCTAAAGTTTTACGTACTCTAAAAAACATATTGATTTTTCAATTGTGAAAATTCTAAGAACATATGTATACCAACTAATGATAATTGAACCTAAACATTAGAATCTCATAAGGGTGTTTTGGGGAGAGATCCACTCTTGCATTATAGGAATGATTTCTAAAACGTTGAATAAAAATAGTGCAAAAAATGAGTTAGAGTCTATTATTGGAACAACAAGAAAGGAGTAAGATATCCTTGAGGGGACATACATTGGTTCACCAAGTCAGATATATGATTGTGGGTTGGAAACATAAATTGAAATTGTGAATTTCATTACTTGAAAATATTAGATCATTTATAGTCGTATAGACTTTTTACTGCTATATGTGTTGTTGTGGTTGCCCCACGTACATAGCATAGTGATATATTGACTGATTATTTTTCACTATTTTAGGTTAAACTCAAGATCTAGATGTGAAGCTATGGTTGATTCGACAAAAGGAAAATAAGAAGCTCTTAAGAAACCAAGAGGATTACATAGTAGTACTTCTATTTTACTTCTCAAGAAGATTTGTGTTTTTAATTCCACTTTTTAAATTCTTTGTTATGCACCTCCATTTTGAGCCCAACTATGTTGAACTTTTTTTACCTTATCCATGAATTTATTTAATGGTTATGTTTAGTTATCTGTGAATATGATCTTGGAAATGCAAGTTGACTACCTTTTCCTCCATGGTCCTCATTTATGGGGATTATTGAGGTGGGGTCATTATAGATGAAGTACTTTCATGACCCATGCTTCCACACTTTTGTAGGACTACCCTATAGTGGAATTTTGAACAAGCTCGACCAATCTGATCTTCATGAGGGTTTTTTAAATGGTAAAGGGATGTAGCATGTTATCTACAATTGTTTCTTTAATTTTAGTTTCTTTTCATGTTTCCTTCAGGCCAAAGTGTGAAAACCTTCATGGCTAATTTAATGAAAGTTGAATTTTATTTCATTATTATGTAAGTTGTGTGTTTGAGTGAGGCTATTTAGGATTGGGTACATGAATCCCTTTAATACTCCTTATCAAGTTATTGGGAATGAGATGTGATGGAGGACCTTCTCTATAATGCCTGTCCTTTATGACCACATGTGGAGTGGCACAAATATTTTAAGAATTTGTTCCATCCCCTTTGGTCCTTAAGTGAAGTGTAGTGATTGTAGAAGCTAGTTGGTCCCTCAATTTGTTGTTAGGTCGATAGAGGGGTGTTGAAGAGGAAACATAGACATTAGAAAGGAGGAAAGAGACTCCCAATGGTGCTCACCATATGTAATGGATATAGATCATTGGAGTTGTCCTTGGGAATGAAAACATAAAGGAGAATGGTACAATAACATTTTTAATAACTAATGACTCTCAAAATATTTTACTAAGGTATCTCACCAAACATTTTTTTAATAAATCAAGTAGTTACTCTTATTCATCGTACCCTCCTCGTGTAGGTAAAACCAGCAAAAACAATACAATTCCTACTTATAAATGTTGGTATCTTACCAAACATTGATATTGATATCTATTTAGTGTAACGAATCAGATAAAAATAGTACATTAACATTCCAAATAAGTATTTAACCAAACATTGATATTGAGACATTAATCTAGTGTAATGCAATCGGATAAAAGCAACTTTTTGAAATGTTAGATATATATAAGGATACCCTTGGGACATTTTGTAGTTGAAATGCTAACAAATTTGATAGAAGACAAAAAACATGAGTTATATAATTCAAGGTAGTAGGATTTCGGCTGTGGACTAAATATTATAATGACATAATACTTTGTAGAACTGATACAAACTAAGATATTGTGCCAAAATTCAAAAAGTATTTGTATGTCGGAGAATGAGGAAAACTAGATGAAGTAATCAATTGAGAGAAAAAAAAGACTAGTATTGGGCCTATACTCATTGGAGTGCAGCTTAAGGTTTTAGGCCCTTGGATAACACATTTCAACCTGTTTTGGGTGGGAATGGTAGCAACCTAGTCCCATTGACAAAGGCAATTAGGACAACCTTTCATGGGGCAGGAAGATCACCCTACGTCTTGTATGGTGATGGTTGGTTTTAGTTACCCCTACTTGTTATAGTACATCTTATATAGGTGTGCACATACAAAACTCACTCTCGAACACTTCTTTCGTGGTTTGCTCTCCCATTTTGTATCTTTCCAAACTCGTTATTTGTAAAAGCCTATAGCTTTATGTTCTAACATGTTAGTAGGTTGATGCGATGATTTTGAGTCACATTTATAGACTTGTTTGATATGTGTTTTATGCATTTATTAGTCATTTTCATGGTTAATGTTGCATAATTCATCTACTTTGGTCTATGCTACTTCTCTATGTCAAATTTTCCTTATTTCAGCATTTTGAGTATTATTTATCAAGAGAATATGTTTTGTGTAGATTTATGTGGTTTTGTGTGTTAATTTCAGGAAAAACAAGTATCTGCTACTGTCAATACCATCGACAGTGGTCGATACCATCGACCAGACCACAGGTTGCTAGCCGCAAGGACCAAAAGAAAGTCGATACTATTGACAGGGATGTCGATGGTATCGAGAGACCATCAGGTTGCTGGCAAGAAGTGAGTCGATACTATCGACACATATGTCGATACTATCGACTAGTGGAGCTACAGCGACGATAAAAGGACAAAACCGATGCCTATGAATGTCGATACCATCGACCCGCGTCGATGGTATCGAGATGACATCAGGCACAAAGACAAAAGAAAAGAAGAACTGCTGATATCGCGCTAGGTCGATACCATCAACCCACGTCGATCGTATCGACACTGTCAGATATGAGTTTGCTTCAGATTGATCTTAATCCGATGGGTGTGATTAATTGGCGACCTAACTTGGGAAATATACCTAATGACGGCGGCCAAGAGGGAATCATCATGTCATTAGTTGTTGCACACGTCCCGAGAAGGTGTGGAGAGAAGAACAGAGCCCAGAAGAACGCCCCAGCCGATCCGGATGCCAAAGAAGATGACTTCCACCACCGAAAGGCAGGAGAACGCGTATTCCACACCAAGGATCGCTTGGATCTTCTCCATTCAGGGGTTTCACCACTCAATCACGTTTTTCTCCATTTTTCCCTTTTTCTACTCCGCGTTTTGCTCTGAGATGAACATGCGGGGATAATCCCCTTTGTCTTTAGGACCGGGAGTAGCTCGGGAATTCATTGTATGACAATTTTATCATAGTAATTCATATCTTATCTCTTAAATTTGTGGTATAATTTCATTTTCTCAATTATATTGTTATGCTTGATCACCATAATAATAATCTAATGCCCTTAATTGCTTTGAAAGAAGAATTAATGGTTGAAAATAGACAGAATTTACATTAATTGACAAATCCCTTGAACAAGGTGGTGTAAGGTTAATGGTGGATACCGAGAGATCGTTTTTAATGCACATAGTTTAGGGTATAGGTTACTACGACAGTGGAACCGACCTAGACGTAGGTAGTGAATTATACCACGACAGTGGGCAATTATGATTTCAGGCCACTACCCGGATAGAGAGATAAGATTGAGTGACTGCATAGAATTTAATACAATGAAAACCCGCGGTGAAACCACAAGCCTAAAGATCTCATTTTGAATTGATTAAACCAAACATTTAATTGATTGCTTTGTTTTGTTTTATTTTTATTTTCTTTCAATTTTAACAACAACTCTCAACTATTTAATCGGTCTAGCTGATCGCGAGTAGTTAGTAGGAGTCTCCAACAATTTCACGTATCCCTGAGTTCGACTCGGGCCTCACAAAGGCCTATATTACATTGACGCGTACACTTGCGTTTCTACGCATGGTAAATTTGTGTCAAGTTTTTGGCACCGTTGTCGGGGATACGACAAGTTGTCGGCACTACGAGTGCTGCAATCGGCCACTCTAGGCCACATTTTATTTTTTTATCATTTTAAAAATTCATAGTCTATTTTCTAAATATTTGCAATCTTCAAGCACTGTACTGAAATTAAATTTTTCTATTTGCAGGTACTATGCATGGTGCAGACGCGTAGTACTAACTACACACAACAAGCACCAGAGGTTCCACTGATGGGACCTAACGACGAGGAAGGCCACAATCAAGACCATTTAGAAGAAACAGATTTAGAATCTGAACAAGAAGAAATGGAAGAGCCACAGACAATATGGGAGAAGATCAAGGCTTCTTCCTCATCTGCTTCCAAGGGGCCGATCAAGAAGCAGGCGGTTAATATTCCGACATACAAGATTGATCCGACTTTAATCAACTTGGTGAAGTCGAATGCTTTTCATGAGCTCAAGAATGAAGACCCCGTCGCGCATATAAGTCAATTTGTGGAGAATTGTGATATGATAAAAATAGACAGATTTCCACAAGATGTGCTCTACTTGAAGCTCTTCCCGAGTTGTCTAGCGGGAAACACGCGAGAGTGGTTACATAACCTGGACGATGAATATGTGGAATCTTGGGACCACATGGTGGAGGTTTTCTTTGAACGGTTCTTCCCGCCCGAGAAGACCAATGACATGATCAGGAAGATCCACAACTTCACCCAAAAAGCAGGAGAGACCTACTCTGAGACCTGGGAAAGGTTTCAGATCATGCTCAGGCGGTGCCCGCATCACGGGCTTGACAAGGAGACACAAGTCAAGATCTTCTATTTTGCTCTCTCCGAGCATGATAGAAGCAACCTCGATTCAGCCGGCTCAGGATTCTTCTTGAACAACACGGACACCAGGTGTTGGGAAATCCTAAAGAACATGGCCAAGAAGCAATCGTGGGGCGAAAGAGACGTCGTAGAGCATGTTCGAGTGGTAGGGGAATCTAAAGCAATCAAAGAGCTGAATGAGAAGATGGATCTTCTCGCAAAGAAACTACTTGCAAAGGAGGATACTGAGTCCGAGGATGAGGCTCAAGTTAAATTCATGAGGCAGCAGCAAGGCTACAAGAATAATGACTATTCATGGAGGAAAGACAAGAAGTTCTCTTGGAAGGATCCAAATAACTTCTTGTAGGATCCAGATGCAAAACCCCAGCCAGTAGCAGAGGATAAGAGAACAGAGCTGCTCAATCAAGTGATAAAGCAAAATCAAGAACTCATGACTACTTTCGGCCAGCAAATAAAGCAACAAGGGGAGTTTATGAACCAATTTGGGCAGACACTGCAGAGCCATGGGGCTCAAATGAGGACAATAGAGACGTCCATGGCACAAATGGCAGGGGAGATAGCCAATTTGAAGAAGTCGGCGCACCCAGGTTTTCCGGGTAATACTAATGTTCCAGGAGGAAACCAGCAGGCGAAGGCCATCTTGCTAAGAAGTGGCAAGAAACTGTTAAACCCCAGAGCCGATGAACCAAGCAAACCCCAAGCAGAATTTGAAGGTGAGGCCACTGAGGAGCTGCCCATACCGGTCGCAGAACCGGTTGCGGACATAGCAGTGGATGCTACTGACAATCCTATTTCAGAGGAGGAGGAGCCTCAGAGAAGGACACCTTATGTGCCACCGCATCAAAGGGCACAGGCTGTCCCGGTCCCATATCCAAATAGTGCTAAGGCAAGGAAAGTGGATGCTCAATTTAAAAAGTTTCTAGATAGTTTTAGAAAGCTTTCAGTCAACATCCCTTTATTGGAAGCTATTGATCAAATCCCTTCTTATGGGAAATTTCTGAAAGATATCATCATAAAGAAGAGAAAATCCCAGACACAGAGGTTGTTGTGCTTAAGGAGCAGGTGAGTGCCTTCATCATGGGAACATTGCCACCAAAGAGGCAAGATCCGGGTTGTTTCAACATCTCATGTTACATTGGGAAAGTTAAGTTTGGTGAAGCACTATGTGACTCAGGGGCGAGCATTAACTTGATGCCTCTCTCTACATTTAAGAAGCTAGGATTAAAAGAGTCACGGCCGAGCAACATCACAATCCAACTGGCAGACAATTCAGTGGTAAAGCCATATGGGATTTGTGAAGATGTGCTAGTGAAAGTGGATCGATTTGTATTTCCAGCAGATTTTGTCATCATGGAGATGCAAGATTAATAAGGCAATGAGCTACTACTCGGACGACCCTTCCAAGATACAACCGACATGATACTTGAGATGGGGAGAGGTCGTTTGACCTTAGGTATAGCCGATGAACGATTTGAGATGGTCATGCCTTCCAGCGCCACTTCACCTAAATCCAAGGAGCAATGTCACATGATAAAACATTTTGATAACAATATTCCACTTTGTCTAGGGAAGCCATTTTTAGATATGGCCCATGTAATGACCAAGGTGGAAAAAGGGACTTTGGCTGTGGACATCATGGAGCAGACCAAAGTGGTATCCCTTTGCAAGGTTGTAGGGTTTCCGAATGATGAGGATGAGGACATTCCTCCCTCTACTGAAGATGAGGCTATAGCAAATTCAGTTTTTTATGCATATCCAGAATTACCATTCGAGGCCTGTTTAGTCAATATCACTCATGATTGGATGAGAAGCAAATCACTGAAGGAGTGCGCCAAGATGCTTCAGATGTTGCCGTGCTTCTATGCGAGGTACTATCAAGATTTAGGCAAACTTCCACTTCTGCTTCAATCATCCTTAATCAGCCCGCCGGAATTGGAGTTGAAGCCGCTTCCACCGCACCTCAAGTACGCCTTTCTAGCTGAGGAAGAAAAGTTGCATGTGATTATTTCTGCTTATCTGAGTGCTGAAGAGGAGGACCAGTTGCTGATAGTGCTGAAGAACCACTAGGGAGCATTTGGGTGGTCTGTTGCAGATATCCAGGGGATTTCCCCTACTTTGTGCCAGCATAAGATTCGGCTCGAGGAGGGAGCCAAGCCGGTGATTCAATCACAATGTCGACTGAATCTGAGCATGATGGAGGTTGTGAAGAAGGAGGTGATTAAGCTTCTTTCCGCAGGTATCATCTATGCAATTTCAGACTCAACATGGGTGAGTCCCACGCAGGTAGTCCCTAAAAAGGGGGGAATAACTGTTACTCATAATCTCTTAAATGAACATGTCACCACCCGCTTAGTAATCGGGTGGCGAGTTTGTATAGATTACCGACAACTGAATGCCGCTACGCTAAAGGATCACTTTCCTCTTCCGTTTATTGATCAAATTCTAGAGCGCTTAGCCGGCCGATCACATTTCTATTTTCTGGATGGGTATTCGGGGTACAATCAGATTTTGATTGATCCTAAGGACCAAGAGAAGTCCAACTTCACTTGTCCCTATGGAACGTTTGCGTACCGCCGCATGCCCTTTGGTTTATGTAACGCACCGGCGACCTTTCAGCGTTGTATGCTCGCCATTTTTTCTGATATGGTAGAACGCTGTCTAGAGGTCTTTATGGATGATTTCTCGGTTTATGGTGCATCGTTTGATGAATGTCTTTACAATCTGGATAAGGTGTTACAACGTTGCGAGGACACACATTTGATCCTCAACTGGGAGAAATGTCATATGATGGTGAGCGAAGGGATAGTGCTAGGACATAAAGTGTCTAGCAAAGGTTTGGAGGTAGATCCAGTAAAAATTGAAGTAATTTCCAAATTGCCCCCACCAAATTCGGTAAAAGGGGTAAGAAGTTTTTTAGGTCACGCCGGTTTCTATCGTCGTTTCATAAAAGATTTTTCAAAAATCACCAAACCTTTATCTGAGCTTCTAGAAAAGGATGTTGTTTTTTATTTCAATGACAAATGTTTACACGCGTTCAACGTGCTGAAGGAAAAATTGATTTCTGCACCGATTGTGCAAACACCAGATTGGACCAAGTCGTTTGAACTCATGTGTGATGCATCCAATTTTGCTGTTGGAGCTGTGTTGGGACAGCGGGTGGACAATAAACCCGTTGTGATTTGTTATGCCTCTAAGACTTTGAACGATGCACAACTAAATTACACAACTACCGAAAAAGAATTGCTTGCTGTTGTTTTTGCTTTTGAAAAATTTCGGCAATATCTAGTTGGATCGAAAGTCATAGTCTGGACTGACCACGCCGCTATTAAGTATTTGATGGAGAAAAAAGATGCCAAACCTAGATTGATTAGGTGGATCTTGCTTTTAAAAGAATTTGATATCGCAATCAAAGACAAGGTGGGGATTGAAAATGTTGTAGTGGATCATTTGTCTAGGTTAGAGAGGGTAGATGAAAAAGATTTACACATACCCATTAACATTTCCGGATGAACAACTTTTGAAAGTGAATTCTAAAGATCTGTGGTTTTCATATATAGTGAACTATCTTGCTTGCAGGATCATCCCGGGTGATTGGACGTATCAAGAGAAGAAGAAATTCTTCCATTTTCTACGATATTATTTTTGGGATGACCCTATTCTCTTGAAGCAATGCAGGGATGGTGTCCTACGCAGGTGTGTACCTGAGGTGGAATACAAGAGTGTTCTTCATCATTGCCACACACTACCGATGGGCAGACACCATGCAAGATCTCGTACGACAGCCAAAGTACTGGAAAGTGGCCTATACTGGCCTACCTTGTTTCGGGACGCTTATGAGTTCGTGCGGCAATGTGATTCCTGCCAAAGGCTGGGTAACATTTCAAAGAGACAAGAGATGCCCCTAAATGTTTTCCAGGAGGTTGAGGTATTTGATTTATGGGGTATAGATTTTATGGGACCCTTTGTGTCCTCAAATTCTAATTTGTATATCCTTTTAGCTGTTGACTATGTGTCGAAGTGGGTGGAGGCAATACCCACGAGGACTAACGATTCCACTGTAGTGTGCAGGTTCGTTAAGGAAAATATCTTCTGTAGGTTTGGTGTGCCCCGAATGATCATTGGTGATGGGGGTACACACTTTCGGAATCAAAAGTTCTCGGCATTATTGAGAAAATACGGGGTCAAACATAATATTGGTACCTCGTATCACCCGCAAACTCAAGGACAGGTGGAGGTCTCCAATCGAGAAATTAAAAAGATCTTTGAGCGTACTGTGGCTTCCACGAGGAAGAATTGGAGTGCCTTACTACCAGATGCGTTGTGGGCATACAGGACGACATACAAGACACCTATAGGCACCACACCTTTTAGGTTGGCGTACGGTCGGGCCTGTCACTTACCGGTGGAATTAGAGCACAAAGCACATTGGGTGCTGAGAAAGCTCAACTTAAGTTATGATGAAGCGGGGAAGAAGAGATTACTTGAATTAAATGAACTGGATGAAGTGCGAATGAATGCATATGAGAACTCGCGGATATACAAGGAGCGCACAAAGTTGATCCACGATCGCCACATTCAGATGTGCACCTTCAAGAAAGGAGATCGTGTGCTTTTTTTCAATTCGAGGCTGAAGTTGCATCCCGGGAAGCTAAAATCCCGATGGACTGGACCATTCATAGTAGAAGAGGTCAGACCACATGGCGCAATCATGGTGCGCGATGGGGAGACTACATTTTTGGTGAATGGACAGAGGCTGAAGTTGTATTTTGGTGAAGATTACACAAGGAAGGTGAATGAGGTCAAACTCATTTCACTTTCGGATGCATGACGTGTTTCAAGTCGTCTAGCCTAAGACGTTAAATACGGGCGCTTGTTGGGAGGCAACCCAACCATCGGTACTTTAGTTTAGTTCCTTTACATTCGTGGTTTGATTTTTTTTAACTTAGTTTTTAGTGTAAAAAAGATACCGTGATCGTTTGCTCATTGTGCAGGACTGAGGCAAAGTCGATACCATCGACCCTTGCGTCGATGGTATCGACCGTGATACAGGTCGGCGACTACAGAAATCGCACTGCGTCGATAGTATCGACACACCAACAGGTTGATCGCCAAGTCAAGGTCGATAGTATCGACATGCCCGTCGATACCATCGAGATCTCTGGAGATATTTAGAAGAAATCGTCTCAGTAAAGTCGATACCATTGACGGGTCTGTCGATGGTATCGACACATTCACACACAGAAGGCGGTGGCCGGGCCTCGCGAGAGTTTGCCCTAATCAGAGAGTCGATACTATCGACTCGCGTCGATACCATGTCAACAATTCGCGATGAAAGATCTACGGCAATCGTAGCAACCAGGAAGTCGATCTGGGGGACGAGTCGATACCATCGACGCGTCAGCAATTCGGGCCCCGCAGATCCAGCCATCGACGACTATCGATACACACGGAAGTACGGATTGTGCTACCCATGTCGATACCATCTACTCACGTCGATGGTATCGACGGGCATACAGCAACGCCGGACACGGCTATATATGAGAAGGATTTGCGTCAGATGACATCACAACTCTAGAGCAATCCTCCTCCACCTGTGCCGAGCGTATTCCAGAGTGATCCGAGCCCGACGACGAGCAACACTGAGCACATTCTTCATCGAGCGGAGATTCCTTTCTCCGATCTTCACCGAGCTCCCTCTCTATTCCTCTTTCTGTCGCGATCATGGTGCATGTTGTTGGTGCATCGTCGTCACGCGCCGACCCGATGAAAATCCTAGAATTCGTGCCACCACCTACCGCATCGATTGCACACCCACGGCTGATTCATCTATCCGCAGAGGTCAAGAAGCTATACGAGGAGATCTTAAAGAGAAAGATCGAGTCGACCCGTTATGTTGAACGGGAAACCATCCGCAACTTGGGGTTCGAAGCTAACCTCGACTACATTTTGAAGGGGCAGGCCCGAAACACCGGAAGACGGCCTGACGAGCTAGAGTTTCATGCAGATGGCCAGCCGTTCTTTGGTGAGTGGCCTACGTACAAGGAGCTGGTGGCTGAGTTTATGGCATCGCTTGACGTCTGCGTCGTACCCAATGACTTCATAGCCACCGACCGCGAGTGGATCAAGGGTCGGGTGTCTTTCCGGTTGTACAACAATGACTACACCATTACACTCCGGCAGTTCAACAAGATCTTCATCTGGAATCATTCGCGGTCTGACTACCGGTGGCCGGACAACCGCACCGACTACGATGCAATCTTTGCCGAGCTTGTGACGGTGCCGCTGGGCAAGTCAGTGAGTTACCACAATGCTGCGGTAGCCAACTTTGAGCATCCATTTGTCCGGATACTCCACCGGATGCTGAGTTCTATGTTGTTTGCTAGGGGTGATCTGGCTCTCAGCAAGTTTCAGGAGACGGACCTATTTTTCTTGTATAAACTCCTGAAGCGCCAAGAATGCAACTGGGGAGCTTTCTTTTTGCAGTGGGTTTTGGCGGTGAAGAGGAGTACACGGAAAGCTCCAATTCATTTTGGCGGGCTTATCACCAAGCTGGCCTCCTACCTTGGGTTGAATTTCCAGTAGCTTACTCCTCTCTCCAACAGGAGCAAGGTGAACTTGCAACATCTGCACCGCTCCAACCTCATCCTTCTTCGAGATGGCTTGGCATATGCACACTATCACGTCAATCATGCTTACCAAGAATGCTCGCTTCCCGATCCGGTCTTCAACATCAAAGGGGCGCAACACTTCCGATGGCCTATCATAGCCATTGCTGACTCCGATGAAGACGGCGGCAACGACGACGATGACAACAATGATGATGAGGCTGAAGAGGAAGAGGAGTCCTACACCCCTCTTCGGGCACCCCTCTTCGGGCACGAGTGGCACCACGGAAGCGTCCTCGCATGCATCTGGGTGCATCTTCATCTTCACAGCCTCCACCACCACCACCACCCTCACAGCCAAGCGAGGATGTCTATTCGATGCAGGGCATGTATGCTATGCTGCAAGACATACAACAGACGCAGCAGCATCACACGACGTTGTATACCGGTGTTCAGGAAACTATGAACCGGTTACTAGACAATCAAAGGGCAATCTTCGAGAACGAGCGTCTTCTCCTCGACAACCAACAACAGATTCATGACCGGTTGCATAGGATCGAGATGCAACAGCAGCCCTTTTACAATCACTATTGGAGCCAAAACTACTTTGGAGGCTATCTACAACCTCCACCTAGGGCCCAGTTTGATCCGAGCTTCCAGGGGGAGTATCCATCTTGGGACCCCATGGCTCCACAGTACCAGCCTCTGCCTGAAGAGTAAATCGGTATCTCTGTTCCAACCTTTAAGATTGTTTTTGACTATGAGGCCATAGTCGAATTCAAGCTTAGGGGGGGTAGTTGGAACAACTCTATCTTTTATTTTCTCTATTTTTAGTTTTATTGCTTTTGTTCTTATCATTTGTTTCTTGCAATCTTAGTTGTTTGTAGGATCCACATTCTATCTAATGTAATCATGGATGTCTTAAGTCTTGTGGCATCTCAGTTGCATGTACATAGGAATTAAGGGAAACTTAAAAAAATTTGAGTGTTCGCAAGCGTGAGTGTTGTTCAACTTTGAGCACTTAACTTAAGAAAATGATTGGTTTTGTCAACTTTAAAACAGAAAATTACAACTGTACGTTCCTAATGATTCATGAAAGTGGACGGAATTGGTTGTTTGAGCCTAAACTGACCAAATGATAATGAGACTCTAATTTGAAGTCAGAGAGAGAAACCTCTTAACTACTACACAGGTAAGTAAGGAGGGGCACATAATACTTTTCAAAGGTTCAGTCAATTAGTCTTGTGATCTGTCCACCTCATTGCTTTTTACAATCCACCACAAGATTTGGAAGTAAAGTACAGTTTCAACCTTTTTGATTGCATGCCATGTAGATAGGACTTGCATTGTAACCACTTTCATATGTTTTTCATGAAAAAAAATAGAACAGTTATACATGCACATTTCCCTTAGGTGCATGTCATTTAGTTGCATTCATAACTTTTATGCATAGAGTATATCATGTACCTCATTTCTTCTTTAATGGTGAATTAAATTGTTCCATACCTTATAAATAGTTCAAATATTCGAGTTATGCAGAAAAAGTAAGTCCAATAAAGTATTCATTGGCAATTATGGATATAAGGGCTTGAAAAAAAAATCTGAAAAAAAAATGAAATTGAAAAAAAAAAGTTATTTAGAAGCAACTAGAATAAGAAGGAGAAAGGAACATAATCTCACCTGCATTTTTAGATGAGTGAGTACATGATGTAGCTCAATTAGATATCCATTTCATTTTGAGATGGGATGTTAGGCATTAGGCACCTGCATCATTCCACCCGATCTTAGGCATTAGGGCATTTTTCATGTGCATTTGCATCATTTAGGGCATTTTTGTTTTATGCATGTTGAAATCGTATAATGTTTCCACTTCTTCCATTAGCCACCCATTCCATCCACCCGTTGCTCGAATTGGTAGGCCACCGTGATTTTCTCCTCACTTGTGAATATCAGGAGAACTGCTTCCATGTAGATGGTAGTTAGGGCGAGCAACGTAGTATAGGAGATCACAAGATGCACTAAGTCTGGACCGGCGAATTCTATTATGTTAACTGCCTTATGTGATAGTGTTCATCAGTTTTGAGGTAGACATCTTTTATGGATGATTACTGTCGCCTTTAGGGTAATTATCATTTTGTGGTTAGCGAGGGTCGGTATGCGAATGTCCGGTGGGAGTCATATGGGATGATTGTTGTGATGCTTTGTTCTTTAGTTGACTTTGGCAATTCTATTCTAAGGTTTAGCTGCTCGAGGGCGAGCAATGTTCAAGCTTAGGGGAGTTTGATGCGATGATTTTGAGTCGCATTTATAGACTTGTTTGATATGTGTTTTATGCATTTATTAGTCATTTTCATGGTTAATGTTGCATAATTCATCTACTTTGGTCTATGCTACTTCTCTATGTCAAATTTCCCTTATTTCAGCATTTTGAGTATTATTTATCAAGAGAATACGTTTTGTGTAGATTTATGTGGTTTCGTGTGTTAATTTCAAGAAAACCAAGTATCTGCTACTGTCGATACCATCGACAGTGGTCGATACCATCGACCAGACCATAGGTTGCCAGCCGCAAGGACCAGAAGAAAGTCGATACTATCGATAGGGATTTCGATGGTATCGAGAGACCATCAGGTTGCTGGCGAGAAGTGAGTCGATACTATCGAGACATATGTCGATACTATCGACTAGTGGAGCTACAGCGACGGTAAAAAGACAAAACCGACGCCTATGAATGTCGATACTATCGACCCGCATCGATGGTATCGAGATGACATCAGGCGCAAAGACAAAAGAAAAGAAGAACTGTCGATATCGTGCTAAGTCGATACCATCGACCCACGTCGATGGTATCAACACCATCAGATATGAGTTTGCTTCAGATTGATCTTAATCTGATGGCTGCGATTAATTGGCGACCTAACTTGGGAAATATACCTAATGACGGCGGCCAAGAGGGAATCATCATGTCATTAGCTGTTGCACACGTCCTGAGAAGGTGTGGAGAGAAGAATGGAGCCCAGAAGCATGCCCCAGCCGATCCGGACGCCAAAGAAGACGACTTCCACCACCGAAAGGCGGGAGAACGCGTATTCCACGCCAAGGATCGCTTGGATCTTCTCCGTTCAGGGGTTTCACCACTCAATCACGTTTTTCTCCATGTTTCCCTTTTTCTACTCCACGTTTTGCTCTGAGATGAACATGCGGGGCTAATCCCCTTTGTCTTTAGGACCGGGAGTAGCCCGGGAATTCATTGTATGACAATTTTATCATAGTAATTCATATCTTATCTCTTAAATCTGTGGTATAATTTCATTTTCTCAATTATATTGTTATGCTTGATCACCATAATAATAATCTAATGCCCTTAATTGCTTTGAAAGAAGAATTAATGGTTGAAAAGAGACGGAATTTATATTAATTGACAAATCCCTTAAACAAGGTGGTGTAAGGTTAATGGTGGATACCAAGAGATCGTTTTTAATGTACCTAGTTTAGGGTATAGGTTACTACGACAGTGGAACCGACCTAGACGTAGGTAGTGAATTGTACCACGACAGTGGGCAATTATGATTTCAGGCCACTACCCGGATAGAGAGATAAGATTGAGTGACTGCATAGAATTTAATACAATGAAAACCCGCGGTGAAACCACAATCCTAAAGATCTCATTTTGAATTGATTAAACCAAACATTTAATCGATTGCTTTGTTTTGTTTTATTTTTATTTTCTTTCAATTTTAACAACAACTCTCAACTATTTAATCGGTCTAGCTGATCGCGAGTAGTTAGTAGGAGTCTCCGACAATTTCACGTATCCCTGAGTTCGACTCGGGCCTCACAAAAGCATATATTACATTGACGCGTACACTTGTGTTTCTACGCACGGTAAATTCGTGTCATAGGTCTATAAATAGATATCCAAAATTCACACATTTGATCTGAAATCATGTCTGCAATTTTGAAAAAAAATCCAGCATCTGCTAGATTGGGTCGGATTCCGAATATCCAATTTCAGATCAAAATTTTTAGATTGGATAAAGAAGATTGTTATCTCTACTCCAATTTTTTTAATTCAACAAATATGTTCATATTTTATTAAATATATGTTGTTTCTATATAAAATATAAAATGTAAAACATAAAATATAAATATTTTATCATATATAGCTAATGTAGTATTATATTTTATGTATAATATAATTATTAATTTTAAATTATGATTTTTTGTATGCATCAATATTTATATTATCTGTTTGGATCGAATTCAGATATTATCATATGATATCCGTCAGATCTCTGATTGCATATTGGATCAAACTATTTTTTCAAATTCGGATGTAGGATATAACAAGTATTCGATTGTTTTACAGGTCTACATGTTAACCTCTGCGTGCGGTGTGTTTGTGTCTTTCTCACTTTGTTAGGGGTTCTTATTTAGACAGTTAGTAGTCATTTATGCATATGGGTTTCCTATATTCGAGTTCTTGTATACCTTGTTACGTATACTTTCCATGTATCTTATTCAGCAAAGGTTGCATAATCGTAGCTCAACCATTATCTTTAACGGCTAAACTGAAATATCACTTAGTTGAAATGGCTCCTTCTCCTAATGAGATAGATTCTATATAGAATTCTAGATTAGCTGCTGGTTTCTATAGCCCAGGTTAACGTCAAAATATAATTATTCGACTTAAAGTACCACTCAATATAAGTCAACATAGTTGTTTATACTATGCGTGTGGGTAACGCCCCGGAGTACTTGCGAACATGTTAAATTCAAACATGCCAATAAAATGCGGCATGTCAGCAAAATTGCTAGAGCGAAAGAAGCAAACTCTTCTTTTCAACTTTTTCTCACCTCTCCACCAACGCAATCGCACCAACAAAATCTTTGAAGCTTTATGCATAAATAGAGAAACACGTCAATTTCGAGCCCAAAGCACTATACTTTTTTTACGTTGGTATAAAGTTTTTCTTTCTTCGGGTTATCTAAATTATTTAGAAATGTAGGAATTTTTTATGCATAAGGGCTTCTAGAAATCTTAGTTTCTATCAGTTATATCACACATAAATTTCACATACACTATTCAGAGAGGGTTGCATAAAACGCAGCTCAACCAGTGTTTTTTACTTGCTGACCTACTTTTGTGGCCATGTCATTTGGATGCATATAATGCCACATTTGCCTTATTTCAACTGAGAGATTCTGTAAAGCATTCTAGATTAGTCTCTGGTTTCTATGGCCCAGGTAGACCGTAGATGTCATGATGATTCAACTGCAAGTACTACTTTACCTAAAGTTCACACGCGCTGTCCGAGTATTCAATGCGTGTGGAAATATTGCCCAGTGTAGCTGCTACCGTGTTAAATTCAAACATGCCATAAGATGTAACATGTCAGCATAATTGCTAGAGCGCAAGAAGCTGACTCTTCTGTACAACTGCTCACCTCTTCACCACTGCAACCGCAGTACTACTTAACATAATCTTTGGAGCTTTCTTCCTACGGAGACAAAGATATGAATGTGCGACCCCAAAAGTTAACAACAACCTTCGCGGTATGCTTGCGACTTTTATGTCTCCTGCCGTACGAGGGTACCAGTCAAAGCAAAGGCAAGATTCGCAAGCTGACTCGTCTGTCATGTGGGTTCGTCTTTGGGCGCCGACGACTCACGTGGTCCGTTAGTCTCGAGGGAGTGAAAGGAAAATCGCCCTGCCCAACCAACAACAAAACAGACACACATATATAGTGAGGTTAGAATACATTCGAGTGCATTCGGAGCAGAATATATTCAAGTAATTTTTCATGATCTAACATTTTTTTCAAAAATTTAATCTGTTGATCTTATTAAACATTTTGTGAATAGCTCATACGTAAAATTTGAGCACATTTGGACATTTATAGGCCATGTTACAAAGATTGTAAAAATTATGCATTTCAAATTAATTTCGCGCGTTGATTTTATTGCCCTTGGATGAGTGCCTTACACTCATTCAAATGAGCTCAAAATTTATATGTAGCTTAGTTATAGTATGACGGTGAAGATCAATGGTTTACATTTTGCAAGAAATAGTCTTGATATACAAACACATTTGAGTGTATTTGTGCGATCAGTACACTCGAGTGTATATATATAGAGAGAGAGACTAGAATACACTCGAGTGTATAGATCGCACGAATACACTCAAGTGTGTTTGTATATCAAGACTATTTTTTGTAAAATGTAAACCATTGATCTTCACCGTCATACTATAACTAGGCTACATACAAATTTTGAGCCCATTTAGATGAGTGTAAGTCACTCATTAAGGGCAATAAAATCGACGCGTGAAACTAATTTGAAATGCATAATTTTTGCGGTCTTTATAACATGACCTATAAATGTCCAAATGTGCTCAAATTTTGTGTATGAGCTATTCACAAGATGTTTAAGAAGATCAACGGATTAGATTGTTGAAAACAATATTGCATCATGAAAAATTACTTGAGTGTATTCTGCTCCAAATACACTCGAGTGTATTCTAGCCTGACTATATATATATATATATATATATATATATATATATATATATATATATATATATATATATATATGGGCTCATCTTTAATACTCGTGCGGGTAGCTACCCGTCCCCTATTTTGGTTACTTTTTTTCAAGTTTCTTACTTTCAACATGTACATGGTTACTTTACCTTGCAAACTGTTACTTTTTATACATAGATACTTCTATTTACAACATCAGATTTCAAAATACAATTACATATATATTTTCTGTGTATTCTGCCCGATTTTACTTTTTTAGTCATATACTTACTTTGTTATCAACATAGTTACTTTTTTATCCTGCCAGTTATTTTGTTTGCCATATAGTTACATTCGAGACTGGCGGGTAGCGAAAATTCAGGCTACCCGCGTGGGTATTCAATGAACGTCATATATATATATATATATATATATATATATATATATATATATATATATATATATATATATATATATATATATATATATATATATATATATATATATATATATATATATATATATATATATATATATATATACACACACACACTAGTGAACCCACACGTGCACATGTACATGAAAATAGAAAGATGTTGACTTTTTTCTATTCATAATTTAATGAAAACCCAAGTTTGTTTGAATATCAATTGTAATCATAATTTTAACTAAATAGAAATTTCTTTTGATATTTCCATAACTCATACTTGTCCTTACCTTCAAGAAAATTCATACTTGCATTAAAGTTTGAGTGACCAAAAACTTGTTGCGACAAATCTTAGGGTCATATGAAGAGAGTTTTTCATATTATGATCAATATTAAATAAAGGATTCAAAATATGCCAAATCATGTATATTTTTTATATAACCATGTTAAAAAAAATGAGAAGAGGTAGATATTAGTTGTTTATATAATGAAGATTGGCGTGATAATAAGTTATTAATAGAACATAAATAGATATAAGTGAAGGTGTATATAAAAGAACTACTTCATTTCTATAATGTTATTTTGCTCTTCAAATTGAATACATGTTATTCTATTATATTACTCAACAAAACATTTCAAAACTTGGTATGGTGGTAATCTTTATATTTAGGTTTATTGAAGATGATACTTATATGGGTGAATATGAAATATTGATTGTAGAAGTTCCCTCTCTATGGTATTAGGCCATTTGAGAAACTTAAACTCAATATGAATGAAAAATAGACATGAACATCTTAAATAGTGTGACACATTATAAGTTTGGATTGAAGATTCAAACTACAAGAGAGATTACAAAATTAATGGAGAAAAAATTTATGTAAATGATGGATTATCTAAAAAATGTCAAAACAAAATTAACACAAAAAAGAATGATGATGCATGGCTAATAGTGGATGGTTGTATAGACCAGACAAGAATGTTGTATGATATATTTTACACGAAATACATAGTCAGATAAAATGGCTCTCAATATGTCATGTATAACTATTTTATTTATTATTTCACTTTAACATCACATAATGTCCAATTCTTGCATACCATATAATGGAAAATAAATTAGAGCTTTTACATACAAGTATTCACATATGAGATTAGTTTATTATAAACTCAGAAAATGGTTAACTGTAGTTCAAAGCAGCCACACAAACCCCAAAAAATGATTGGATGCATCAATTAAGTAACATGTTCATTGTACACATACTTAAACTCAACTTTTGTTCTTTTCAATGTTGGGTGTTCTTCGACTATGATGCTAACACTTGACAAATATATGAAATTATAACATAACCAACATGCAAGTGATAACTAAAATGAACCAAAGTTGTAAACGATAGTGTTTCCAGATTCTACACTGTCAATTCTTCTAAGCCGTTTGGTATCTCTTTAAATTCCTATATCTTGCATTTATTGATATGCATCCGGAGGCTGAAGCAAAATCACATTTAATAACCTACAACCTAAACATTGTGCACATAAATATTTATAGATAATAATACTGCAATAATTAGTTTAGATATTAATAACAAAGAATCTCAAAAAAAAGTTACATAAAAGATGAAGTTACTTTTCCCGTCATGTTCAAAGATCCACCTTTGGTAGAACGGACTTCAAATTAATGATTTGTTCTACAAATGTCTTTGGATATGAAAAAATAAAGGAAAGAAAATCAAACAATTTTCTATATTTGTTTGTGCATATATAACTTCTGTTGTAAATATGGTAACATCGAGAGAGAAAATAGTAAGAGCTAAGTAGGTGCATTATTCAAAACGTGGATGGCAGGAAGAAAAGAACGGAATGGTGAGACAATTTGTTAGATACGTGGAAGTGAGCGGCAATGAAAATTGATTAGTCATCACGGCCTTTTTTTTTTAATGGCCATTCTATTCATCCCGTGACCTGGGCTTGATCCTGGAACCTCTCGATAACAAACCGAGTGTCTAACCATCTTGGTGCATTGATATAATTAAGGAAAACAAGTGAATGAGGAGTTAAGTTGTTTTCAATTGTGTGCAGTGAGATCCTGTAAGTTGTAGATGAATTCTTTTTCCATTGTTGGTTGGACACAATTTCTAACAGAATTTGTTCGCTTCAGTCATTTTTACAATCGAACACTGGAAAGACCATCATACCTCATTTATTTTCATTCCCAGCTTGCGTCCAATCAATCAAATACATACTAAAAAGGAAAAAGGTTAGAGTGGTATCTGATGTCATGTTGTTGTGCCCAAAGATCCTAAACTTAAAGAACAAGATAAGAATTTGGGAGTAGAAATGAACTGACCTAGATGGTAGTGTTTATTTTTTTTCATAGGAAGCATGTTAAATGTTCACAAACATTTAGGAAGGTTGAAGTTCAATATATGAAACAAAAATTGATACGATTCATAAGCATATAGGAACTTCAATGTTCACCATATACAAACATATACACTTCATCTTACAATGGAACAATTATTTGTACACTTTGCAATTCTACCGGTCAATACATGAAGTACTATATATCAAATTTCCACATTTGGTAGGATGGATTTGAAGTTGTTTTAGCCATGGCTTTAGATAGGAAAAACTAAAGGAAAGAAAATTAAACATTTTCCTATATTTGTTTGTGCACTTCTAAGTTTTGTTGTAAATGTGATAACATGGAGAGAGAAAATGGTAAGAACTGAGTAGGTGCAATATTCAAAACGTGAATGGTAGGAAGAAAAGAACGAAATGGTGAGGCAATTTGTTAGATATGTGGAAGAGAGAGATAGTGAAATATTGATTAGTTATCGTGGCCTTGAGAGAATAAAGGAAAGCAAGTGAATGAGCAGTTAAGTTGTATTCAATTGTGTGTGAAGTGAGATCATGTGACTCGTAGATGAATTATTTTATGCGTTATTGGTTGAATACGACTTTTAGCAGAATTTGTTTGCTTCACTCAATTTTGCAAATCAATATCTAAAAAGGACCATCACACCTCATTTATTTCCATTCACAGCTCTCACAATCAACCAAATACAGACTAAAAAGAGAAAAGATTAGAATGGTATTTGATGTCATGTACTTGTGTCGAAGATCCCAAACTTAGAGAACAATATAATAATTTGGAAGAAAAAATGAATGGGCCTAGATGGTGGTGTTTATATTTTCTATTTCATATAAGTATGTTCAATGTTCACAAACATATAGGAAGGTCCATGCTCATATATGCAAACCTAAGAAATGATATGATCCATAAGCATATAGGAACTTTGATGTTCAACATATACAAACATATACACTTTCTCCTACAATAGAACAATTGTTTGTACAACTTCATAGTTATACCAATGAATACATGAAGAAATAAATATCAAAGATCCGTGTTTGATTGGAAACCTAAAATTAATGGGTTGTTCTAGGGATGGATTTGGATAGGTAAGAATAAAGGAAAGAAAATGGAACATTTTTCTATATTTGTTTGTGCACATTATAAGTTTTGTTGTAATTATTGTATAAAGGTAAGAACATGGAACATTTTTCTATATTTGTTTGTGCACATTATAAGTTTTGTTGTAATTATTGTAAAAAGGGAGAGAGAAACCGATAAACATTGAGTAGGTGCATTATTCAAAATGTGGATGTTAGGCAATTTGTTAGATACGTGGAAGAGAGAGACATTGAAAATTTATTAGCTACCGCGGACTTGAGAGAATTAAAGAAAGCAATTAAATGAGGACTGAAGTTGTTATCCAATTGCGTGGGAAGTGAGATCATGTCACTCGTAAATCAATTCTTTTATGCAATGTTGGTTGGACACAATTTCTAGCAAAAGTTATTCAATTGCATAGGAAGTAAGATCATGTATTTAGATTTCATTTTTCATATGAAGCATGTTTGATGTTCATAAATATATATGAGGATCTATGCTCTATATATATAACCCTAAAAGAGATGATACGATTCACAAGCATATGGAAACTTTGATGTTCAACGTATCCATACACTTTATCTTGCAATAGAAAATTGATTTTGTATTTAATTTACACAACACAACTACACTATAGGCTAAAAGTTGTTGCTTTTAATAAAGATGAGAAAGTAAAAGTTTGACATCTACAACATCAAACTAATGCTACATCTGTTATTCTCAAAAGAATTGGAAATATGAATAGCGTTATTCTTGTAATATTAAATAAAAGTGATGTACCTCGAAGTGCTGAGAAAATGACCGTTGAAGCATAAAGTAACATTGCGGCTGACTTAAAGATTGCCTAACTTGTTGGCATTCGTAATGCTAACACTACATGGTAGAAGATGTGATGACAATATATATGACACACGGTCCATCAGAATCAAAGCACAGAAAAGGTAAAGCTTTACAAAGTTGCACGTAGGTGACACTTCTTGAACTGATATTGACGAATTCCAATGAATTATGAATCTGTAGTATATATGACGGTGAAGGGAAATTTTGGAAAACTGCTATGATGGCTGTACCTATATGCTAATTGCAGTTGACGAAGTAGGAGAAAACTTCACGGGCTCTGTTAGCTCTTGTCAAACTGCTCATAGACATACAATGCTATGCTAATATCCTGTTGCCGCTTGGAGTATTTGACAAAGAGAAAACATGCATGTTGTTGGATGTCATATCTTTTTGGATGGAAAGAGTTACAAGCATAGTGGAGGGGATTGCAGGGTGTGAGGTAACAATTACCGATTTCTAGTTTATGTGGGATGAGGGTGATAGAACGTGGAGCATTAAAAAACAAATTGTGAGGATGATTTTCGGTAATTAGTTATCCATTCTCGCAACAACTTTACGTTGGGGGGGGGGGTGGTCGTCACAAAATGTGGAGATATTTTCTCCACATCTCCACAACAATACCACAAAACGTGGACTATTGTTGTTTCCTAGAAGTTGAAAGAGGTGAGAGAATTGTGAAACGTGATCTTATTTGACAGCGGTTGAAAGTGGAAGGGTGCAAGAAAATTTCAAAAGAAAATAAAAAATGGTGAAAAAACGTGAGAGGGGAGAGGAACAAGGAGGTTGTAGTATTTCAAAAATATTGTAATGTGATTTGCTGGAAGGGTTTGTGAGTGAATGAAATGGCAGACTTGTAATATGTTGGAAAGATTCACTCTTTTTACAGTATATATATATATATATATATATATATATATATATATATATATATATATATATATATAGATTAAGATTAAGAGAGAAAGATTTCTCTCTCCCTCTCTCATAATCCGTGGCGGAGGCCGAATGCCCAGGAGGGTGATAAATCAAGAGATGCTTCTCCGTGTGGTTACAAATCCGGGTCCATTCATTAGGGACCAACGAAATTCGCCAACCGGGCTATTCTCTTACCATATATATATATATATATATATATATATATATATATATATATATATATATATATATATATATATATATATATATATATATATATCCGGAAAGGAAATAGTCCGGTTGGCGAATTCCGCTGGTCCCATTGAACATGTTTATCTTATATTAAATATTTGAAGAATAAAACTTCCCAAAAAGATAATGATAATTCTCATAACTGCTCGAAAGGATAATGATAATCATCATAACTACTTTGTAGAAAATTTAAAAATGTGTTGTTTACTGAGACCTCAACGCACGTTCGAAGGGACATGGAAACTGATTTTATCATGCAAGACAAAAATATAAATTAAATAAATATATAAAAGTTGAAAAAAATTATGAGAAGAGAGAGAATCAAGGAGAGCACAGCGTGAACTCACTCTTTTTATGGTAGTAGTAGTATGGAACTTCATAGTATAAATGAATACATTACCAGACAAAATTTTTCATAGGATGATGTAGGGTCGGATATCATATATTGTGGTGATTTTTTGGATACATGTCTTATTTAAGGGGTATGCATCACATCCATAAGGTTAGATTTCTAAATAAAATTTCACAATCATCATAAATGAACATGGGTACATGTACTCAAGTACCCAATTCTTTTAGCCTATATATATATATATATATATATATATATATATATATATATATATATATATATATATATATATATATATATATATGGTTGTTCATTCAATACCCGACGACAGGTAGCCTGGATTTTCGCTACCCGTCTGCTAAAAAAGTAATTATACGGTTAGAAAAGTAACCCGTTGGAAAAAAAAATAACTATGATGATAAAAAGTTGTTATAAGACTAAAAAAGTAAATCTGAGCAGAACATACGACAAATATATATGTAATTTTATTTTTGAATCTACTATTATAAATGTAACTATCTATGAATGAAAAGTAACAACTTGCAAGGTAAAGTAACCATCTACATGTGTAAAGTAAGAAACTTGAAAAAAAGTAACCAAAATAAGGGCGGGTAGCTACCTTCGCAGGTATTAAAGATGGGATGTATACACACACACACACACACACACACACACACACACACACACACACACACACATATATATATATATATATATATATATATATATAGAGAAAGAGAGAGAGAGAGAGAGAGAGTCAGGCTAGTATACACTCGAGTGTACCGCATACACCGTACACCTCAATCATTTTTAAAGATGCAGTAACTTTTGAAAATTCTAAACCATTGATCTTCTTAAATATCTTAAGAATATACTATATAATAAATTTTAGCTCATTTGGATACTTATAGGTCGTGCATCTAAAGGAGGGAAGAATCATACATTTCAAATTAGTTTTGTGCGTCGATTTTGTTGGCCTTGGATGAGTGACTTACACTCATCCAAATGAGCTCAAATTTTGTATGTGGCCTATTATTATTGTAACCATGAAGATGAGTGGGATTGGATTTTAGAAATACAAGGTTTACATAGGCAAACACCATTGAGGTGTACGACGTAATCCGTACACTCGAGTGTATTCTAGCCTAACTCTCTCTCTCTCTCTCTCTATATATATATATATACACATATATATACATATATATATAGAGAGAGAGTTACTGTTAGTTTCTTGCGCGGGTAACTTAATTACCCTACCCGGCAGCAATACTCCCACAATTCGGCACCTGTTATAGCGGAAAAAAGCGAGAGAGAAAAATATTTGAGCGGAAGCAGCTAGAAAATAGCGGAAAGAGCAGCTAGCGAGTGAAGCAAAACCCCAATTCCTCTACTCAATCCGTCGCCCTCCCCAGCGATTTCTCCCGTTATCACACAATATCACCAGCGAAGACATCACCCAACCACTCCATCACCACCTCCTCCGTCATCACCTCCTCCTATCGCTCCTTCATCGACTCGTCAGTTACTCAGAGATGACGAGGACGAAGAAAGCCTCGCGGAAATCTTCGACATTGCCTCCGTGGAGAAAGAATAGACCAACAGTGGTCATAATAGGCGACGACGACTTCGAAACGCACCAGTTTCAAGCCGACGACAAGATGGAAAAACAGGTAGAAGAAGCGGGAAAAGCAGCATCGGCCGCGGAAAGGGAATTATAAGAACAGACTACTCCAACAACTTCAAAAGGGGATAAGAAAGAGGCTACCAAGGCCACAGAAGTGGAAGAAGAGGGGAAAGAAGAAGCTGCGGAAATGGAGAAGGGGTTTGCTGCTGAGACTCCTCAGACAATATAGAAAGAAGTCAAAACAGGAGCTGTGATGGCTACTGAAGGAGATAAGCAAGCTACTTATTTGACACCTCAGACACAAAAGAAAGGAAAAAAAAGAGGTTACAACTCCCCCATGGATCAAACCTCCATCAAAAAGTACAAAGTGTAGTAAGGTTGCTACTTCTGGTCGTGGAGGCAACAGAGCTACTGAGAAGAAAGAAGTTGCGCGCAACAAAGCGGGAAAAGAACAACAACAAGGTAATTTGTGTTTGCATGCAGGCTACTAATGTTGTGTCTTTGACCTTCTCTGTATCCTGCTACTCCTGCTATGCAGGCTACTACTGATGTGTCAATGTATGATAGTTACTACATTAAAACTAGACGATGTAGCTAGAGTAACTACACCAACAGATCTGAGTAACTATGAGATAGTCTCGAGTAACTGTTATAATAGGAAGAGTAATGCTCGAGTAACTGAGAGTAATGCTTGAGTAACTAAGAGTAATGCTTGAATAACTGAAATTATTGCTTGAGTAAATGAAATTAATGCTTAAGTAACTATTACAAAATGCTTGAGTAACTGAAAGTAATGTTTGAGTAACTAAAATTTATGCTTGAGTAACTATTACATAATGCTTGAGTAACCGAGATTAATGCTTGAGTAATAAAAAATAAAGTTTGAGTAACTATTATAGAATACTTGAGTAACTGAAATTAATTCTTGAGTAACTATTATAGAATGCTTGAGTAACCGAAAGTAATGTTTGAGTATTTATTTCTGAAAGTAATGCTTGAGCAACAAATAGTGTCTCACACACTAGACATATCAATTAAACTAGAAAACAATATTGTTAAGCTAAATACTACATTCTTGGAGTAACTCTATTCGTATGCAGGAGAAGAAAGCAAAGGGGATGAGGAGAGTACAAATGCAAATCAGAAACGGAAAGAGACAGAAAAGGCTAGCGAAGAAGAAGGTGATGTAAAAAGAAGAAAAATGAAAACCAAGGGGAAAGGGAAGGAACAAGCAAGTGAAGAGAAAGGGAAGGCTGACGGTGATACAGAAGAAGAGGAAAGAAGAAGAAGGAAATAGAAAGGAAAAGAAAAGGCTACAAATGAGGGGGAAAAAGCGAAAAGAAATAAGAGAACACAAAAGGGAAAAGGAAAAGCAACTGAAGAGAAAGGTAAGATTGTATGGAATTGTAATTGTTTTAATTTTCAGTTACTTGCAGTTTATTAAATTGCTTTTACAAAATAAACAATGAGCTCTAACAATAAATTTTGATATGTTTGTCATGGGAGTAAATAGATTGTACCACAGGTGCTCCTTAAAGAGCTACATCAATACCAGCAAGAGCATGGTGTATACAAAAGAATAACTTATGATGATGAGCTCAATAGCCTTTGCAAACCTCGTAAAGATGCCAAATCTTGTGGTTGACATAGTCTTGTTAGAGGGTTTAATAGATAGATATGTCGATGAAGACATATTTCTGGTAGCCAACGGGGAGGAGAGAAGGATGACAGTAGATGACGTGGGGATAATTCTAGGTATCCCCAGTAAAGGTATAGAAATAAAACAAAGGAAAGATTCTGACATAGTAAAGTCGATATGGCAAGAGTTTGCCAAGGCGACTTGTAAAAATAGAAATGAAGGTGAGACCTCAAAGAGGTTGAGAGAAAAGGATGTCCTGTATAAGGACAACTTAACACAACTTTGACAAGAATATGCCAAGACCAACAATCAAGCGGACAATAAAAATATGTGTCGTGTGTGGATGTTGCACCTACTGGCAACATTCCTAATCCCAGACACCAGATATTGCACACCAATCTACATTATCCACTACCTAGTTTATGTCACTACCACTGGGCAGATGAATTGGGCAACGCTGGTGCATGGGAGTATCTTCAAGAATATGAAGATGTTGAAGGAGAATGTCTAACTAAGAAGGAAAGGAGAGAAAGGGGATAAGAACACCATGTACACAACAGGTTGTGTCATGTGCCTATGCGTAAGTGAAGAAAATAATATTCATCTACATTGATACAATATTGACTATGGGGGGGCAGTTACATATGCATTATATTTTCTATATGTTACATGTAGGTTTGGGCATATGAGATGACAAAGATGGCAAAGCCAACATTCTTTGACTCCAAGCCAAGGATAAAGAAGTGGGCTGCGCCAGTCGAGAAATTGATGGAATTAGGGGCAGTGGACCCTAAGGATGTAAGATTATCTAATGTTTGTTACAAAATCTAATATACAACATAATCATACATGTTTCATTTTGTGACACATTATTTTTATTTATATGTTGGACATGTTTATCAAAGGATAGTGGTAGACCATGGAGATGATTGGCAGGTTGCAAAATCATCGAAGGACATGCCGACAAAATGTAAGCCAACAACCAATAAGGCACTGACAAAGCCAATCATCGAAGAGGGAGACACTCCTCACACCTCCACCCTAGAGACAAGAATCCAAATGTTGGAGGAGGAGCTCAAGATGCATAAGGAGATCTGCACAAGAATAAGTGTTGAGAAATTCACTGAGCTGTAGATGGAGAATAAAAGGCTAGAAGAAAGAATAGCCAAGTTAGAAGAAGAAAATAAAAATCTAAAAATAAAGTGGTAAGATGAGGGTGACACATCACAGTCACCTGAAAGTGGATTCAAAGAATTTGCAGAGGGTTTTGACTCGGTGAATGTAGATGAACCAAAAGACACACCGACAAAGGATGTCGACCCACTGACGAAGCAAAGAAGGATGAACCTTAGAAGAAAATATGTGGAATTAGAAGATCATAGTGAGGACAGGAAAAATGATGATGAAGAGGAGAAGAAAGAAATAAAAGATGACAATTCTGAACAACCAAAGTATGTAGAAGATGCAGAACAAAAGAAACAAGAAGGAAGCGAACAACAGGAGAATATAGTAGAAGAAGAAGAAGAAGGGCAGAAGGAGCCCAGAAAAAGATTGAAGAAGAAGAAGATGGAAGAACTAAAGATAGGAAGCATAGAGAAAAATGTGAAGAAAAGAAGGGAGGAAAAGGTAAGTTTCATCTCCTTTCAAGTATATCATAACTGCAAGTAATGCTTGAGTAACTGAACCTAAAGCTTGAGTAACTGAACCTAATGCTTGAGTAACTGCAAGTAAGGTTTGAGTAACTGAACCTAATGCTTGAGTAACTGAACCTAATGATTGAGTAACTGAATGTAATGCTTGAGTAACTGAAAGTAATGCTTGAGTAACTGAGAGTAATGATTCAATAACTGATAGTAATGCTTAAGTAACTTGTGCAAAATGAAGATTGATTCTAACATGGATTGCTCTATTGTTGTTGACAGCACAAGATGACAAATTTCATAGGTTTTGAACATTTCAGAACAAAAGAAACCAAAGAAATTGTCCATCACTTCATGGACAACATAGAAGAAATGTAAGAGAATTGGTTATTGTCAAGTGTAAAATGATAAAACATTGTTGTTTCAATATCCAACTCGTATGTATAACAGTTATAAAAATAATTGGCAAGTCAAAACGAGAATGGAAATTCAGTGAAGACACTTGGTGCACGGGGAAGGACCTCGCCGCCCTCCTGTACAAGGATCAAATGAAGCAATCACCTGTAAGAAACAAGAACATAGTGTAACTCTTTGAAATAGATAATTTGGATTGCTAAACTAAGAAAGCTTTTGGGTTTTTTCAGGTTCTCGACTACTTTGTACAGATGCTCAAGGAGAGCACAAGCAAGCGGAGGAAAAAGGGGTTGACGTGGCACTGCATGAGCACTTATGCTTTGGTAAGACAAATAAACTTTGTATACAAATTTACATGAAATTACAATATAGAAACACAAACTGAAACTTATAGATGTGAATTTTAAACTCTACATTTGTAGTAAAAGCTATCATTTGATGTTGAGAACATCACCATGGAGTAGATTGACATGCTATCTCCACAATTCAACGTTCCAATGAAAGATTGGGACGCAATGGACTCGGTGTTCACAATACTAAACAATGACAACCACTGGCACTTGTATGAAGCAAGTTTCAGGGATGGAGCACACCGGTCTTATAATTCAATGAGTTGGAGTAGCAACTCAAGAAAAGAATTCAATAGATGGGTAAGTGATCTATAAAAAATAACTCTATTAGTAGTGGATTGAAAGGATTAATGTTCTTTAATTGATGATGAATAAACATTTTGTTTTTTTAATGTAGGTGGGTATAGTGCATGAATTCTTTAGGGGTGCACCAGAAAAGGGGAGCCAGTTGTCGCAGTGGGAACGGGAGTACTCGATTTGCCCACAACATGAAGAAGATTCACTTGACTATGAGATCTTCATCATGAAGTACCTAGACTGCCTAGTCAATGGAAAAACTATGGACTTCACCTGCAAAGACATACCAGCAATAAGGGCGGATGTTTTTCAGCGAATGATGGCAAGGGGGCAGCTGCAACCTCTAAAAGAGGATGAAAAAGATGAAAGCGAAGACATCAAAGAAGGTAAATCTGATTAGAACAAGGGAGGAAAAGATGAAGCTGAGAAACAACAAGAAATAGAGAAGAATGAAGAAACAATAGCAAAAATGCATGAAGAACAGATCCCAGAGGAAGAAATACTTACAAGCCTTGATAAATGGCTAAAATCTAGTTGAAAAATTGGATTACTAATTTGATTGTAAAATAAGAACAATAGCCTTATGTTATTCTGTTGTATAAGCTCTGTGAAAGCATAAATGTATAACTGCTCTTGAATGTACAGCTGTGAAAAGCCTAAATTTACAGCTAATCTTGATGTACAGCTCATCTTGAACAATATTGATTTTGCCCTTGTATTTTGGCTGAATGTAGAATAGGCTTCTGTAATTCAGATGTATAACCACTGTGAAAACCCTGAACAATAGGCTTCTATTATTCTGATGTATAAACTTTGTGAAAAGACTGAATGTACAGCTGATCTTGAATGTACAACTGTGAAAAGTCTGAATGTATAGCTGATCTTGATGTACAGCTCATCTTGTACAATATTGATTTTGCCCTTATATTTTTGCTGAATGTATCGCTGATTAAAATGGATTATTTATTAGTGTGCTGCAAAAAGACTGAATGTACATCTGATCTTGAATGCTTCGATTACATTTATGGTTTGAATGCTTATGTTCTTGAATGCTTTAAATACCTTTATGCTTTGAATGATGTAAGAGTAACTCTGAAACCACTACGAGTAACTGATACAACCATGTGAGTAACTAAACTGAAAGTAACAGAATGCTTGAGTAACTGAAAAGTAATGCTTAAGTAACTGAAATTAATTCTTGAGTAACTTAGAGTAATGCTTGGGTAACTGAGAGTAATGGTTGAGTAACTGAAAAAACCCTACAAGTAACTATCACAACCCTGGAGTAACTGAAAAAACACTACGAGTAACTGAAAAAGGACTACGAGTAACTGAAAAAACCTTGCGAGTAACTGTGACAATACTGCGAGTAACTATGACAATAATGCGAGTAACTGAAAAAACCCTGCGAGTAACTATAATAGTAGTTAGAGTAACTTTGAAAACAATGTGAGTAACTGTCACAACCCTATGAGTAACTGAAAAAAGCATGTGTTTAACTGAAACAAGCATGTGAGTAACTAAACACTGTAAGTAATGGTTGAGTAACTGAACAAACACTGCGAGTAACTATCACAAACTTGCGAGTAACTGAACAAACACTGTGAGTAACTGTCACAACCCTGCGAGTAACTGAACAAACACAGCGAGTAACTGAAAAAACCATGCCAGTAACTGAAAAAACCCTGCGAGTAACTAAAAAACCCTGTGAGTAACTGAAAAAAGCCTGCGAGTAACTGTGAAACACTACAAGTAACAATGACAACAATGCGAGTAATTGAACGAGCACTACGAGTAACTCAAATAGCAGTTAGAGTAACTGTGAAAACAATATGAGTAACTGAAAAAGCACTGTGAGTAACTGTGACAACCCTGCGAGTAATTGAACGGGCACTACGAGTAACTCTAACACCAATAAGAGTAACTTTGATAGCCTAGAAAAGAAACACTATGATTCAAACTCAGTTACTCTTATACTTTGTAAGAGTAAATGTGACAAAACTAAGAGTATCCATTGCACACAAAGACAAACACATATTCTTCAAAAAGAATAACAACTGATCAGAACATATTCTTTGTAACATATTCAGAGTATACATACAACTGCTGGAGCACAAGGTAACACAAAGATAGATTACAAACACAAGTGAAGTACATAGAAGGTTACAAAATCACTTTCACAAAACTACACAAAATGAACAACCCATTACATATTTGAACATGCCTCATTGACGCACTAATCAACTACAAACTCCACTAAAAAAGATAGAACCACATATACATCAATATCAGTAGCAACAACACCAGAACACGAGCAGTAGAAATAGTAGCAGCAACTCCCAATCAGCAAAACAAGAATGATCTTAACAGTAGTAGCTCATCACACTAGAAGTAGCAGTAGCACATAACCATCAACAGCAGCAGCAACACATCACAAGAGCATTAGCAGTAGAACATATCCATGAATTGTAGTAGTAGCAACAGCTCCCAATTGCATGATAAAAGAACAAACAAAACCACAATAAGCAGCACCAGGATGCTCCCCACAATCAACAACAGCAACAGAAAATAAAGCTTAGCGAGTAGCACCAGGAGCTGGAAGAGAAGAACAGAATAGATCAGCAGTAGGATAAGATAACAAATATAAACATCAAACACAAAAAAACAACACAAGCAGCACCCGATATAGTCGTTGAGCAGTAAACAGCAACAACAGATAGTCCAGAAAGAGCATCACTGTAGAATGGACTACTTCTTAGGACAATTCATGTTGTCATGGTTAATACCAAACTCTAATAAATTCTTACACTGGCTCTCTCTTTTATACTGGGCAATCTCAACTCCAGATTTAAACCTCGCATATGTGGATTTGGGTCTCCCCTTAGTTTTGCAAACATTGGGGATATGAACCTTGACAACGGAAGAAGAAGTTGTATTTGGAAGTAGTTACACCAGCACCTGTATCTGCACCAGTATCAGCGAGATCCAATTCTAACAACTCCTTTCGCAAGGCTAGTAGTTTTTCATGGCAAAGATCTATAGCGTTGTTCCTACATGTTATGTTCACAATCGAATTGTAGGCAGAAACAAGCTTAAGAGTCCTCCCAGTGGATGGATGACTAACTGACGCTTTGCCAAAAATCAAAGGATGTTCTCTATACCCTTTGGTCCACCTCTTAAGTATGTATGGCTCGGGAAGAGTGAAAAAGTCATGACTCTTCAAATAAGACAGGATGTGCCTGTAAGGGATACCTTTGAATTCTAACATGCAACGGTTGCAAGAAACAATCTCACTCGATGACTTTTTCTTCAAGATGCGGGCAGATCCAAGGCCACTGACACGATACACTTCAAACACACCTTCTTCTGAAGCTTTCTTTACATTGTAGATCATGCTTTGATGAACCTCACTCTGAAAGATATTAAAGATTGACTTGGTGTATATACCACTCATATGCTCCTCCAGAGGCCACAGTGATGACAAAGGGAGATTACTATACTCGTCTTCAAAGTCATTGAAATTTTCAATCTCCCGTACATGAGAGTATGCAGTCTCCAATGAACATACAAGTTCAAAGAGAGTTTTCCTACTATTCACATGGCTTCTAATGAATGCATTCAAGTTCTCACTCCTCTGTGTTGTCCTCATGCCCGCAAAGAAGGAAGACTTCATATAGCATGGAACCCACTCCGAACGCATC
Organism: Alisma plantago-aquatica; assembly: GCA_963693085.1. Taxonomy (NCBI): domain Eukaryota; kingdom Viridiplantae; phylum Streptophyta; class Magnoliopsida; order Alismatales; family Alismataceae; genus Alisma; species Alisma plantago-aquatica. Next base: position 502,654,801 of record OY856414.1, on the reverse strand, counting down.
GCATACATGTCAAACAACCAAGTAATGGAAGACAGACCATACTCCTCAACAATAGAATCCCACCTCTCTTCAAATATACCAACATCATCCACATTCCACACGCAATCATTCAAGGAGCTTATGATCTGGTCCTTGTTAGGAAGACCACCAAGCTTAGAGGGAAACTTTTGTAGGATGTGCCAGCTACAGAAGTGATGCTTGCAATTCGAAAAAATAGTAAAGATAATAGCATTCATAGCCGGGTCTTGATCGATTATGATGGGTACCGGCACTTTTCCAAAACAAAGTAGATACTTCTTGAAAACCCAGACAAATGACTCGTACTTCTCATCAAACATAAGAGTTGAAGCAAACAAGATTGTCTTATGATGGTGATCAACACCACCAAACATTCCAAAAACCATCGAATACTTATTGGTGCAGTAGGTGGTGTCAAAAATAATCGCATCGCCAAACAACCCACAATCTTCAATAGAAACAGGATCAGCCCAAAATAGATGAGTCAAGCAACAATCATGATCGTTTTGGTATGTATAGAAGAATTTCTGATCGAGTACCTTAAACTTGGCAAACCAATCCAAGACCATGTCGACATCATACTTGGTCGACTCTTCCCTCTTGCTACTGATGTATCCATTAGCTTGTCTACTGGTAAATGTCAGATTTTCATAGCCGCCAAACTCGGATGCCATCAATGCAATTTGTCTCGATACAGGTATGTTAGCTTGGCTCATGGAAGAAAGGTGTGACAAAGTGGATTTTCCCCTATTTGTGCATAATTACTCTTGTTACTTTAAGTCCTCACTATTTATGTCTCCTTTGACTTCAAAACTCTATAATGTCCACCAAAGTCAAAGATTCCACATTGTGAGTCAATATGATACACATATATGCATGAAATGTTAGTGTTGTTATACCCTTGAACCCTTTGATTAAATCCTTAATCATGTGTGCTTATTTTGATTTGATATTTTTCACACTTATTCTAGACCCTGTTATGAAGACATGATCCAATCTTGAGATCATTTGGGCATTCCTATGATTTGATATGAATTTTATATGATATACCCTTGATTCTAGAACAAATTACCTTTTGTTGCTTGCTGGGCCCGACCCATTTAGTCGCTTGGGCGCCTCCCCGATATGACCTGGATCCAATGCCTTTGAACCGGGGATCAAATCCCCTTGAACTGGCCACTGGTCAGATGCAAAATGGGCTATGAGCCCTGACTTAACTCACCCCATCGCATGACCCAGCAACTATTGGATCTTGACCCAACGGTGTTGGGGTCATCTTCTAGCTCGCACCCAAGATGGTAGGTCCGCCCAACCTGGCGATGATCAAGCCAAGGGAACACCTGACTAACCCCCCTCTCTGGATTCGATTTAATGTCATAACTCTCACTCACCCTCTCTCAAATCTTCCATACCTTTCAATGTTGCAAAAACTTGCCTTGGAGGCCAAGGGGACCCACCTCCACCCTTGGTGATCTACCCTCCCTTTGAGAAGCCCTAACCCTAGCCTCTTTGCTGCCTTATAAACCCCCCACCCTTGGTTTCATTGCTCTTTTCCTATTTCTTTTCTCCAGCCATCGTCTTCTCTTCACGCTCCACGATTCACCTTTGGGTCCTGCCGCCGCTAGCTAGGAACTCCTGGGAGCTCTCCCAAACAACCCACCCACTCGGCGAGCGCGAGGAGTGTGGCGGCATGCCCTGCTCCGATCACCTCGGTGCTGCCTTGAGCGGCTGGTGCGGAGGCCTTTGGGTCAGTTGAAGAAGGGAGGTGAGGAACCTCTGTTCCTCCCCTATTCTGACATAGGAACAGGGGACCTCCGTGTGGCTAGACGCGCTAAGAGAGGGAGAGATCTAAGACTGTTCGATCTGACATCAACGGTCAAGCCAGCACCCCGAAGGCACCAACCACCACCGCCCTCAACCTTGTTTGGAGAGGTTGTCAATGACAGTGGACCGAACGTGGGTGTGTGTGTGAAGAATCAGATGCGACCGCCCGATCTTGCATCAACTGTCGTGATCCTCTACATAATCAGGGTAACACTATCAATCAGAATCCATATAGTTTCGATGTAGAATTTACAAAAAATCATAACTTCCTCATTTTAAGGCCAAATATAGCAAAATTATATATCAAACTGATCCTCTCGAAAAGACCTATAACATGAGCTAATTTCCATACCATGAAGCTTCTTCTAGTTTCCTTATATTGCTAAAGATGTAACCTTTGACTACTTTGAATATGCTTAACACATGATTATGATTGATGATTAGATCTTGATGCTCAATCTACCCTCGATCCTTAAATCAGTATCTTTTATGCACCCTTGAACTAAATGAAGGTCATACTCCCCCTAATGCTCATACACGACTCCTTTTGTACATATTTGACCATATTGGACTATAATGATGTACATTGCCCTTTTGATGCTAATATTGCTACTTAATGATGCAATAATGCCTAATAAACTTCAAATCAGTAATATATGTCTCTCTTTGACTCTAATATCAGTCCATAATATGCCCCTTGATATGGTTGATTCTTTTGACACATAATTGCATGTATAATTGAGTATTGCTACTCCATGTTGGATTATGGCGCCTAGACACTAGTGGACATCACCTTACTTTGAACATGTCTATTATTTCTAATCTAAACCATCTCTTATGCTTGGGTTTTATTCATTGATGATCTTTGACCTTGATTACTTTTATGAGTCTCGTGACCTAATTTGAGCATAAGTGTCCTAAATGTTGTCATTTCCACATGAGACCTAGAAAGGATATGATACTTAAACCACACCCACATGATGGACTCTAAATAAGTATAAGGTCATCAAATGTACTAATAAGAAATTGGTAACCTAACTTGGACAAAACCCTAAAATGCACCTAATTAGGGTTAATGATAAGAATCTAATGTGTATATGCAATCTTGTTCTTAATCAAATTTGACATGTGGCTAGATGGTGAAGGATATGTTAGGTTATGAAATCTCTGAATCAGGTATGGGCCTTATCTAATTATATGACTACCACTTTCTTTCTTGAAAAGACATATATTGTATGATTGCTTGTCTATTTGCTCAAATATTGCTATGTAGTATTGCTATGTCTTACTCGATGTTTGCCTTGTCAGTTTTATAACTTGAACACATATATAGATAGAACTCCATTATAATATTGTTGATAAAGGGTTAGCTCTTGGCTATGGCCTTGAGGTTCCTCTCGTATAAAAGGGTTAGCTAATCTTGAGAACCCTTACATACCCTTCCGACGGGAAGATGGTCAAAGGCCTTAAACATGCTTGATATTGTTGGTATAATGGAGTGAAATGACATAAAATATGGTTTTGAATTTGTTAAACAATTAACATGTTTATTCTTGTTCGTTTAGTCTTGAAATCTTTTCAAAATTATGCAAAGCGTTTACATATATGTATCTTTTTGCCCCATAACACCTCGTGTGTTGACCCATTTCTCATATTTTGTTTTTAGGTTCATAGATGACTTAATTGATGGGCTTGGTGAGCTATGCTAGGTGTACTTATTGTAAGCTCTAGATAGAGTATACATGAGCAGACTTGTACAAAGTGACTCTTGAATATGTAATTCAAATTCTGTAGAGCTTAATATATCTTGTTGATTGTTGAGATTATGTGGTGCTTGTATCTTGTTATCTGTTCATGGGTGATAAGCTTTACGCTTCCGCATGTTGCCTTTGATATCCATTTGGTTCATGGGATTGGGATTCCGGTAACATGACAGATGGTATCAGAGCATGAACAATAACTACACCAAACATTGCTCACATGAAACACAAACTAAACTCACTTTACATCTCAACCCTAGAAACTTAATAAGATGTCCTTTGTGGATTAGGTAGACTTAGCCTCTAGGTTAGAACCTAGATGTTCTAGAACTAGGTGTAGACTTGTGTAAATTACCTCCCTTGACATGATTCATGACATGTGCTTAGGATGTCTACACAAGTGTGCACCATGTTCTTGCTAGTTCTCTAGGTGTCATGATACTAGACTGCCTCATGAGTGTGGTAACTCATTTTGGTTTTGGTTTTATTCGAATGGAGTATGGTGGTTTTCATCGCCTGTTTAAACATTGGAGAAAACATATTTCAAGTATTATTATGTGTACGTATGAAAAATGTTACCACGCGCAGAAAGGTAGTGAGTTTCCATACAACCTAGGGGAAAGAGATGCAACATCAAGTCTAGATGAGAGAGTTTAGATGATAGTGATAGTCTCTAGAGTTGTGTAGAGCCATGATATAGGTTAGGCCAGTGAGTAAACTAGATAACCTAAGATTATGATGATGATATTGTTGATGATGTTGATGTTGATAAGACCCAAGTTTGTCCTTAAGAGGGCCAAGTAGTTTGATGATATGAAATGAGTTTGACCATGCATCCCTAGCTAGACCTAGCATCTTGTTGATACATGTGACTTAATTGATGTGCTAAACATAGCTAGTGGGTTGGCATCTTTGCTTGTACCTAGTCTTGTATATGTTGAGATATGATATATGATATATGGTTTGGGACCAACATGGGCCTCAATCTCTTCACAAAGAAGGACCTCTAGCATGGGACGTACAGAACGGATGACCTCTTGATATGAGTCGACTCATCACGGGAGAAGGTCAGAGTACCTAAACTCCAAAATATTTGAAATATTGAAAATATGCACAATGAAATACATGATGATGAGTCCCTAGCTAGGATACTTCTAAGTATATGAGATAAGTCACCTAGTTTATGGTCCCTTGAAAGTGTTGTACTGTAGATTTCCTATGAAAATATCTAACACTAGAGAAAGAGGCAATTGAATATTTGATGCTTGCTATATAGGTGAGGGAGATGTCCCAAGACCCTAAGATGATGTACATGATGTGTGATATCCATGATGAGCCTCATACTTGGGTTAGTAGTTGTATATAAAGGAATCTAGTGGTTACCCTTATTCATTGAAAGATGGGTAGAAATTTTGTTATGGACAGAAGTTTGTGGTTAGCATGTCTTGTTGAACATATATATGTCTTAGCTTGAGTGGCTTGAGTTTGTGGAGCTCTTTCTAGATACAATTTTTGAAAATCTTGACGTTGATGATAATGTTGTTCCTGGAATGATGCTTGATACATGAAATATCTCACTTATGTTTAAAACTTGAATATGCACGATAAGCCACTCTCATAAACTAGACCTAGTATGAAATCATACTTTACATAAAAGATGTAGCCTTGAAATCATGAACTTGATATGATGATGTCTAGAGATCTTAGCTTGAATAATAAGGAGTATCATGCCTAATATCATACCCCCCAAAAAAATTATTGACTCTAGATATCGATGCTCTTGGATCATAACTTGAATAAACATGATGAATAAATTGTTTAATTCTCGATTTGAAATGAAAAGTAATGAGCATAATTGATTAGAGTTGGTAGAGTTGTGGGGAATGACGTGACAACTATGGTTGGATACCTAGACTCCATATATTTTGACTTTGACTCTTAACTATGATCTTGGATGAATTTCGGGGATGAAATTTCTTTTAAGGAGGAAAGGATGTGACAAAGTGGATTTTCTCCTATTTGTGCATAATTACTCTTGTTACTTTAAGTCCTCACTATTTTGACTTCATAACTCTATAATGTCCACCAAAGTCAAAGATTCCACATTGTGAGTCAATATGATACACAAATATGCATGAAATGTTAGTGTTGTTATACTCTTGAACCCTTTGATTAAATCCTTGATCATACATGCTTATTTTGATTTAATATTTTGCAAAGTTGTTCTATACCATGTTATGAAGATATGGTCCAAATTTGAGATCAATTTGGCATTCCTATGATTTTATACGAATTTTCTATGATATACCCTTGATTCTAGAACAAATTACCTTATGTTGCTTGCTGGGCGCGACCCATTTAGTCGCTTGGGTGCCTCCCCGATCTGAACCAAGGATCAAATCCCCTTGAACCGACCATTGGTTATATGCAAAAGGGGCTCTGAGCCCTGACTTAACTCACCCCATCGCACGACCCAGCAGCTGTTGGATCTTGATCCAACGGTGCTGGGGTCATCTTCTAGCTCGCGCCCAAGATGGCAGGTCCGCCCAACCTGGCGATAACCAAGCCAAGGGAACACCCGACTAACCCCCCTCTCTGTATTCGATTTAATTCCATAACTCTCACTCACCCTCTCTCGAATCTTCCACACCTTTCAATCTTGCAAAAACTTGCCTTGGAGGCCAAGGGGACCCGCCGCCACCCTTGGCAATCTACCCTCCTTTCGGGAAGCCCTAACCCTAGCCTCTTTGCTGCCTTATAACCCCCTCCCGTGGTTTCATTTCTCTTTTCCTATTTCTTTTCTCCAGCTGCCGTCTTCTCTTCACGCTCCATAGTTCACCTTTGGGTCCTGCCGTCGCCAGCTAGGAACTCATGGGAGCTTTCCCACACAACCCAGCCACTCGGCGAGCGCGAGTGAGGAGTGTGGCGGTGTGCCCTGCTCCGATCACATTGGCGCTGCCTTGAGCGGCTGGTGCGGAGGCCTCTGGGTCAGCTGAAGAAGGGAGGTGAGGAACCTCTATTCCTCCCCTATTCTGACGCAGGAACAAGGGACCTCTGTGTGGCTGGACGCGCTAAGAGAGGGAGAGATCCAAGACCATTCGATCCGACATCAACGGTCAAGCCAACACCCCGAAGGCACCAACCGCCACCGCCCTCAACCTTGTTTGGAGCGGCTGTCAATGACAGTGGATAGAACGTGGGTGTGTGATTGAAGAATCAGATGCGGCCACCCGATCTTGCATCAACTGTCATGATCCTCTACATAATCAGGGTAACACTATCAATCAGAATCAATATAGTTTCGATGTAGAATTTACAAAAAATCATAACTTCCTCATTTTAAGGCCAAATATAGCAAAATTATATATCAAACTGATCCTCTAAAAAAGACCTACAACATGAGCTTATTTCCAGACCATGAATCTTCTTCTAGTTTCCTTATATTGCTAAAGATGTAACCTTTAACTACTTTGAATATGCTTAACACATGATTATGATTGATGATTGGATCTTGATGCTCAATCTATCCCTGATCCTTAAATCAGTATCTTTTATGCACCCTTGAACTAAATGAAGGTCATACTCCCCCTAATGCTCGTACATGACTCCTTTTGTACATATTTGACCATATTGGACTATAATGATGTACATTGCCCTTCTGATGCTAATCTTGCTACTTAATGATGCAATAATGCCTAATAAACTTCAAATCAGTAATATATGTCTCTCTTTGACTCTAATATCAGTCCATAATATGCCCCTTGATATGGTTGATTCTTTTGACACATAATTACATGTATAATTGAGTATTGCTACCCCATGTTGGATTATGGTGCCTAGACACTAGTGGACATCACCTTACTTTGAATGTGTCTATTATTGCTAATCTAAACCATCTCTTATACTTGGGTTTTATTCATTGATGATCTTTGACCTTCATTACTTTTATGAGTCTCGTGACCTAATTTGAGAATGTGTCCTAAATTTTGTCATGTCCACATGAGACCTAGAAAGGATATGACACTTAAACCACATCCACATGATGGACTCTAAATCAGTATAAGGTCATCAAATGTACTAATAAGCAATTGGTAACCTAACTTGGACAAAACCCTATAATGCACCTAATTAGGGTTAATGATAAGAATCTAATGTGTATATGCAATCTTGTTCTTAATGAGGTTTGACATGTGGCTACATGGTGAAGGATATGTTAGGTTATGAAATCTCTGAATCAGGTATGGGCCATATCTAATTATATGACTACCATTTTCTTGCTTGAAAAGACATATATTATATGCTTGCTTGTCTATTTGCTCAAATATTGCTATGTAGTATTGCTATGTCTTACTCGATGTTTGCCTCGTCAGTTTTATAACTTGAACACATATATAGATAGAACTCCATTATAATATTGTTGAAAAAGGGTTAGCTCTTGGCTATGGCCTTGAGGTCCCTCTCGTATAAAAGGGTTAGCTAATCTTGAGCACCCTTACAGACCCTTCCGACGGGAAGATGGTCAAAGGCCTTAAACATGCTTGATATTGTTGGTATAATGGAGTGAAATGACATAAAATATGGTTTTGCATTTGTTAAACAATTAACATGTTTATTCTCATTCGTTTAGTCTTGAAATCTTATCAAAATTATGCAAAGCTTATACATATATGTATCTTTCTGCCCCATACTCAACACCTCGTGTTTTGACCCTTTTCTCGTATTTTGTTTTTAGGTTCATAGATGACTTAATTGATGGGCTTGGTGAGCTATTCTAGGTGTAATTATTGTAAGCTCCAGATATAGTATACATGAGCAGACTTGTACAAAGTGACTCTTGAATATGTAATTCAAATCGTGTAATGTAATGATGATGCTTAATAAATCTTGTTGATTGTTGAGATTATGTTGGTGCTTTTATCTTGTTATCTGTTCATGGGTGCTAAGATTTACGGTTCTACATGTCGCCTTCGATATCCGTTTGGTTCATGGGACTGGGATTCCGGTAACGTGAAAAAAGGATATCTTTTTGAGTTTCATTAAGAGATGAGTTACACTTCAGGTAACGGAGATGTGCATCATCAACAAGATCGTGGTTGTGTTCCTCAACAAAGGCAGTCACAACCCACATGGATGAGGACTTGTCTAGTATGAATCAGATCTTGGCTCCACAACCACACCTCTTCACAGATCGCTTGTGCTTCTTAGACATATTTTCCTGCAACTTACCTACTTTATCACAAACGAGGCTCAGAAGCCCTCTTGACCTCTTAGAATGGCCCATTGTACCCTGCTTGTCACAAACCAGATTTTTGGCAACAAGAATCTTAGTTCCCCGTTCATACCTGTTGTCATCTTTCTTGATATTAAAACTAATCATGCCAGCGTAGCTAGAATAGAATGAAATAGATTCATCTAAACTTCCAAAACGGAGACCAATTTTAGGAACTGCAGCTAGGGGCAGCGTGGAAGCACCAACAAAGGGATAAGAATTAGCATTATCATTATCAAGGCCGACATTTGAATTAGCAGCATCAATATCAAGGCTGGGATCCATTACAACGTCTGGGAGTAACTCACCAGGACAGAGGAGTAACCCTGAAACAACAGAGAGTAACTCTATCAGGCCGAAGAGTAACCCAGCATAACAAACGAGTAATTGTAAGAAGATTTGTATTCCAAATTACAAATCAGAATAAAATAGATTTCCAAGTTGGACATAAACACTTGAATTGAATAAGAAAATACAGAAAGGCAACTTGGATAAATAAGGTTATATGTAGATTTCCAAGTGAGCTTCACAATAGTAGAAAAAAGAGCAAGGATTTGAAACTGATGACTATAGATATGTTCACCTGATAATCAGACGACCGCCAAATAAGGTTTAGATTTGTTCAAATACACCAGAGTAACTAAACAGGACAGAGGACTAACCCTGAAACAACAGAGAGTAACTCTGTCAGGCAAAAGAGTAACCCAGCATAACAAACGAGTAACTGCTTCGAAAATGAAAAATGCAAACATAAAATTGGGTTTATTTCAAACACAAAAGTCAGAGAAATGTATACACATTGTGAATACAAACATCAGAGAGATGAAAACACATTGTGAATACAAAAGTCAGAGAGATGAATACACATTCTTTTGTATTTTCTACTATAATTCAATCAGTATAGATAGATTAGTATTCCAAAGTACAAATCAGAATAAAATGGATTTCAAAGTTGGAAAGACACACTTGAATAGAAAAATTGGTATACACATTACAAATCAGTATTCTCTTGGAAAATCGGTATACACATTACAAATAAGTATTCTCTTGGAAAATCAGTATACACATTACAAATCAGATTTCTAAAGAGATGAATACACACTTGAATTGAAAAATCGGTATACACATTACAAATAAGATTTCAAGAGAGTTGAATGCACATTTTTTTTGGTGAATCACGCTCCAATTGATGCATTAGAAGAAAAGATATATACAATGCACTGATTCTATCAAGGAAAGAACCAGAAAAGAGAAGAAAAAGAGAAGGATGTACAAAGAAAAAGAGATATATACAGAAGTGTATCGTCAGAGCAGTAGAATAACTGCAAACTCCAATGCCCATCTTTGCACACCAAAAGCATAGAGTACTGCTAGCAGCTGGAAAATAGTCCAGATTCAAAACTAGCATTCTAGATCCCATCATCTACCAATGAGAAAATCATATCCAAAATAGCAAAAGGATGACCAACTGAAGGATCAGAGAGATAAGCATCTAGATCCAACAAAACTTTTTCACGAACAACTTCCACCAAGAAAACCAAGCAGAAATGAACTCAACATGAAACCATAGAATCCACAACACAGCCAGCAGCTGGAAACTTCAGACCTCTCAAGAAAGCACCAACAGCGAAACAAAAGAAGAAACCAGGCTATAGACCCATTAAGCACAAACAAGGCAAAAACCATAGGGAATATTACCAGGTTCCATAGAGTGTGCTGAACAGAAACGATTTCAACAGGAACACTTAGATTTCTTTCGAACCACATCCTCGACAAAAAAACAAGAACTAGTCAAGCTATTCTTCATCCCAACATATATAGGAAGGAATCTGAGATCGACAGTGAATGCACATTGTTTTGTGTTCTCTTCTTCAATTCAATCACTATAGATAGATTAGTATTCCAAATTACAAATCAGAATAGAATAGATTACCAAGTTGGATAGACACATTTGAATAGAACAGATTTCTAAGTTGGACAAACACACTTGAATAGCAACGATTTCAACTGATGATTATCAATATGTTCACCTGATACTCGGACAACTGCCAAATAGGGTTCAGATGAGTTCAAAAACACCTTCGTCGTCCTCCTCTAGGAAAACTGAGAACTAGAAAACCCTTCTTGCGGTTCGGGGATTAATGAACAATGTCTCTATCCTTTTAGGTCGGGCGCCGCTTTCAGATCGAGGCACTGCTCTAGGAGAAGGATGGGCAAGATGCAGACACACTTGGAGCACTTGATCAATACAGAACGAGACCTTGTCGCCGTCAATGTAGCTTAGGAAGCAATAGTCGTGCCGTCAATTAGAGCTCCTGGATCAAAGAGGGGTGGAGGAGAGGGAGAAGCTAAAGCAATGAATAGAAACCCCAATACTCTGTGGCGGATGGACGGTAGCAGCCTGTCCAGCGGCGGATGCTTGCCAGCGGCGGAGGAGATCAGAGGAGAATCGCTGAACAACGGATATTTGCAGAAGCTTCGGTCTTTGGTCGCGCGCAGGGAAAGAGGCAGACAACACAATAGTGTCGGGTAGCGAGATTAAGTTACCCGCACGGGCAACAAATATTTAGACATATATATATATATATATATATATGTGTGTGTGTGTGTATATATATATGTATATATATATGTATGTATATATATATGTATATATATGTATATATATATGTATATATATGTATATATATACATATATATGTATACATATAAATATATATATATACATATATATATGGATGTTCATTCAATACCCTGCGACGGGTAGCCTGGATTTTCACTACCCATCACCAAAAAAGTAACTATACAACTAAAAAAGTAAATCTGAGCAGAATACACAATATATATATATATATAATTGTATTTTTGAATCTACTATTGCAAATGTAACTATCTATGAATAAAAAGTAACAACTTGCAAGGTAAAGTAACCCTCTACATGTGTAAAGTAAGAAACTTGAAAAAAAAGTAACCAAAATAAGGGTGGGTAGCTACCTGTGTGGGTATTAAAGATGGGGGTACAACCTTCAGGTATCAACCAGTTCTCTTGTATCTGTTACTACTAATATCGTTGTAGCACGTTTGCAAGATGATTACAGCAGCATTCTCCTTCAAGAGGAGGCGGACTGGCGTCAGCGGGCCAACTTCAACTGGCTCAGCCTTGGCAATGACAACACGAAATTCTTCCACACATATGTTAAGGCCCGCTGCCTTTTCAACAAGATCATCCGCCTTAAAGATGTGACCGGCACATGGGTGGAAGACCCAACATCCTTGAAAAGCCTAGTTCGTAGTTTCTTCCTCAACCTTATGTCCGCCCCGTGTCCCACATCCAGATCCAGGACTGCCATCGTCGCCTTCAGCGGCATCTTCTCCAACCCGTCAGCTGCAGCTTGTACCAGCATCCAAGCTATCCCCTCCGTTGATGAGATTAAGTGCACTATGTTCATGATGGCACCTAATAAGGCACCAGGTCCTGACGGCGTCTGTAATTCCTTTGTCCAAAAGAATTGGTCTGTCATAGGACCATCCTTTATCTATACTGTCCAAGACTCCTTCATCTCCGGCACTATTGATGATCGTATTGCGGACTCCTACATTTGCCTGATTCCTAAGATTAAGCAACCGCAGACCTGCAGCAATCTCCGGCCCATATCCCTGAACAATACTTGCTTCAAGCGGATCATTGTGGAGCGCCTTAAACCTCTCCTTTGTGATTGGGTTTCTGAATCTCAATCAAGCTTCCTCCCGGGCAGACGTATAACTCATAATATTCTTCTAGTTCAGGAGGTCATACATACCATACGCATGAAGCAAAGCGGCAAAGCTTTAGTTTGTATCAAGTTGGATTTAGCTAAAGCCTTTGATAATATGAGTTGGGCCTTCATCCATGACACTTTGACCAGGACTAGTCTTCCGTCAATCACTGTTAGTTTGATCATGCAAATCATTATAAAAGGGCATACCTCTATTTTATGGGAGGGTTGCCCCTTGGAGTCTTTCAAAGCTACCCAAGGGGTACGACAAGGTGATCCAATCAGTCCCTATGTTTTCATCCTATGCATGGGGAGACTCAGTCAAGCCATCTCACATTCCATACACCAAGGAGCCTGGAAGCCCATCCGTCTATCAAGGCAAGGCCTGCCCCTTTCGCACGTCTCCTTCGTGGATGATATCCTTCTTCTGGCTGAAGCAAGCATTGGGCAAGCGCGAGTCATCACCAAGGTCCTTAAAGCCTTTTCTAGCACCTCCGGTCAATCAGTATCGTCTTCTAAAACACGGTGTTTCTTCTCGCCCAACACACCGCAATCCTTACAAGATACGTTCTGTAGTCGCCTGGGCATCCAATCTACTACTGACCTTGGTCGATATTTAGGTGTTCCTATCCTTAATCACCGGGTCAATAGAGCTACCCACTCTACCATTGTTGACACCATGAAGGAACATATGGCAAGCTGGTCAGCCCGACAACTGTCCCTGGCGGGTAGGATTACCCTTGCAAAATCTGCGCTTCATGCCATTCCTGCGTATGCTATGCAGTCAGTTCAGCTATCTCCCACCCTATGTGATGAGATCAATAAACATGTCAAAAAATTTATCTGGTCTGGGAGCAGACTACATCACAACATATCCCTACTTTCTTGGAAGAAAATCACCATGACCAAGGCGGATGGGGGCTTGGGAATAAAGGAGGCGCACGTGCAAAACCAAGCCCTTATGCTCAAGAATGTCTGGTCTTTTATGAATGATCATCACGCACTATGGGTTCGTGTCATGCGGGCCAAGTACTTGCACAATGGCAACGTCACCAAGAAACCTTGCTCCTCGGCATGGTCCTTCATCAAGAAGCATATGCTGCCCTTGCAACAAGTATCGACCATCACATCAATAATGGTGAAGCCACAAATGTCTGGACTGGAAAATGGTTGCACGGTCTATCCATCTCTGACTTAGCGCCCTCCTTTACGCCGCCTTCTGAACTCATGGACCTCAGTGTCGCCTCCATGGGAATGGGGCACAGCGGGTGGGATTGGGACTTCATCCAACACTACCTGCCACCCTCCTCATGGTCGCACATCTGTCATGTGTACCCACCTGATCCATACGCGGGCAGCGATACCTGGTAGTGGTTGTGGTCTCCGTCCGGCAAATTTACAGCTCAATCCGCCTACCAATGGCTCCGCACGGACGTCTCAACTCCCATTCCTGGTAAATGGTCATCCATATGGAAGCTGGCGGTACCCCAGCACATCTGCACCTTCCTCTGGCTCCTACATCACAAGGCTCTCCTCACCAATGTCAAGAAAGCTCGATGGCACATTCCGGTGGACGATACCTGCCCAGTCTGCTCCAATTCGTGAGACACCATTCTACACTGCCTACGGGACTGCCCTACTAGCAAGGAAATGTGGACTACATGCCACGTGGACCCCTCCTTCTTCTTGCTCACGGAGGATGACTGGATCATGGCCATCCTCGCAGCTTCATGCAACGACATATCCTCCATCATTGTGGTAGCATGTTGGGTGATATGGATGCATCACAATGATTTCATTCACAGTCGCAAGCACCTTCCCATCAGTAGAAGGAACTCCTTCATTAACGCCAAGGCGCGAACCATTCTCTCCCTCCCTACGCGGACCACCACACCCGCCACCACGCAGGTCGACCGAAGGCGTATTCCTTTACTCAGCAACTTCACGCTCTTTGTTGATGCTTCTTTCCGCTCCAACTCTGTCCCTTCCGGGATTGGAGTTCATGTCGTCAACAAGTACGGCAGATTTTTACTAGGCCATGGTTCACCCAGTCACGCCAGTTCGGCATTGGAAGCAGAGATCCAAGGTATTGTTTGCGCTTTGGAACTCTACAAAATCACAGGATGGCGGTCTCCCACCATTCTGTCTGATGCTTCCACAGTAGTGCTTTTGACTACTGAGGCTGCATCTACAACAACCCTGTTGGCCCCTCGTATGCGTCGACTCCGGAAGCTCTGCGCTGAAGTCGGTCAGCCACGCATACTGCACATCCCTAGGTCCTTTAATGAAGTAGCGGACCGTATAGCCCGTTTTTCTGTAACCATTAGCTCAGCTTTTACTTTTACAAATAATGTGCCCCCGTGGCTTTGTATGAACCTTGATGTTGATGTTGCAAACTTTCTGCCCGCAGTGGAGAGCGGGGTGAATACAACTTGATCTCTACGTTCCCAGAAAAAAAAAGATGGGCCATATATATATATATATATATATATATATATATATATATATATATATATATATATATATATATATATATATATATATATATATATATATATATATATATATATATATATATATATATATATATATATATATATATATATGGCACCACATGTTTTCTCATTCAAGGGTGCATTCTGATATTCTTCATGGTTTTGTTTGAGTTTCTCATGGGGTTTGTGTCTCAATCACAGTCAAAAGATCGGAGATCAAAGTGTGGTACTATTAATAATTGCACCAAAAATGCTCAAATAAAAACTCTTTGGTTCTAAGGGATAAACTTTGTGTTGAGAATTATATACATACTGCATGAGATTGATGTGAGAACCCAAGAGGTTGGAGCTTATGAGGAAATAGATCCTCCCAAGTATTTTAGTAAGGAAATGGTTAAGTAAGTCTCGAGAGTGCCCTCTAAACCATGTGATGCGGGATTCATTAACATGTGTATCAATAAGCATCCTTCCACCAAGTCCTATGGAGGGTTTAGTTTGCAATTGCTAATGTTGCAATTGCTAATGTATTAACCTCCTAAGGAAGTAAGTTTTCTATATGGAAGGTAAGATATTTTTTTCTTTTATTGTGATATCATGTATGATAGTATATCATTTAAAGTTTCATATGGATCAATGACACTTCAGAAATACAAATCCATAGACATTCTAGGATGCAATTATAATAACATATAGTTAATAAATGGATACATAACCAGCATAGTTGGGTCTCTTATGGTGTAGTGAATTTACCTGATTGATATAATTTTTTTTCAGATGTCAATTTTTTCATCTCAAACCAACCTCCACTCAATTAATGCCTTTGCATCATGATATTTGGTAAAGGAAAGACCAATTTTTCTTGATAATGTACATATTTAGAATAAGTAGGTCAAGATATGTACCCTATAACATAATCACAATCAGAGCAAGTCTCAATTTTTATACTTGGTATGCCATTATCAAAATTATTGTTGTTTTTGTCTTAATTTTGGTTTTGTACTCATGATTCAATACTTCATGGCATCTACTCATATGTTTGTCTCTCATGATTCCACTATCATATGTATTTGGGCTTCCAAGGCTTCCCAAACACATGTGGAAAGTTTCTTGAAACTCAATTCCTGGTATCATCTTTTGTCTTTGATTCTTTACAGATGAACTACATTGGATTCTTTTGGGAGGGGTATTTTCCTAGAAGGCTGGAGTTTGTATTGGTGCTCGCATGGGACCATGATCTATGTATTGTGTTTATATGTTTTTGGTTCTAGATCCCTTGTTATAAATGTTCATCTTTGTTCTCTTATCTAATCCAAAAAGTTCCCTTTATTTGTTGGGGCCTTCTCCATATGATGTCTAAGTTTGTGGCATGTTTTATATGTTTACTAGGTGTTTCCCATGCCTGTAGTTTTTGTAAGTCCCTAAAATGGTGTGTTACAGATGTATTGTTCTTCAAGAGTGATTTTGATGATTCAAGTGTATTGATTGGTATAAATAATGACATTTTTAGCATAGTAGCATAGCATGTATATGAGATATTATAGAAATGTTATTGTATTTTTTAAGTTTTGAAATAACTCTAACATCACAAAATTTACAGAGTAAGATTCAGGTTTTAATAGAAATTTCCACTAATTAATTTTAAAAGCGTTGGACATTGGTACAATTAAATCCTAAAGTAACAATAAGACCTAATCGGAATGTTTAAAGCGTTTTTCCCCACGAAATTCAAAAAAATATCACAATATTATACTCTATTGTAATTTGAATTCACCAAATGTAACCCTAATTAGTCAATAAGTGATTTTGAGGGTTAAAGAAAAATTGACCCGTTATATGTGCATATTTAGGTCCATTAAAAATTATACGAGTTCATTGCATTAATATTTGAATTCCCTCATAATATGATCCCCAATATGTTTTAACTAAACATATATGATTAATACATAATTATCCTAAATAAGGAAGATAGAGATAGTTGTGAATTCTAAATCATGAACTTAACTAGACTTTTGAATTCCTTATACTTAATTTAGGTCACATGCCAATTTTGATTTTAGTTGAATAATTTTTGACCCCAAAAAAATATAAAATGAAATTGCAACAATGCAATATATATTCCTAGAGATATTCAGATACACTCCTAAGTTTTTAATTAATCCTCTTTTGACAGAGTCCGTCCCGAGTAAACTCTCAGACTATGCACATCCGCGACGTCTGCAGTCGCCTCCCTCACACGATTTTCTATCCCTCTTGGACTCTCCAGGGCATGACTTGTTATAAATTTGAAGTTTACATCGTTACATGCAACAACAACAGATACAATTTAATTAACAAGTTCATGCCAGATCCAAATAAGAAGCATAAGAATAAATAATGTAGTAGAAAATAAACAATAGAGTTAGAAACTCAAACCAGATCATTCGTTGAAAAATAAACGTGTTACTTAAAGAAATCAGCGGCCCACAATCCTTCTAGAGGCATTGTTCTTCTACTCAACCCAGACACGAACCTGATGAAGAGAACGTCTTTCTCACATCTTGATGAAATGATATAGAAAAACTACAAGATGCACTATCAGTGCAGCTCAACGACTATAGGAACCACCACCTAATAGATCACGTCTTATAAGGGAGAAAGGATCTTGCCTCGCAAAGAAGAAAGTCTCCATGTAGTAACTCGGGAAAGACGAAAGGAAGACACCAGATAGGGTTTGCAAAACACAAATGAGACGGATGACTGCTGATGTTTGTTTTAGATGTGTTTAACCCTAATGAACAGAGGCTTATTTATAGCCTTACACAAACTGACATATTATTCCTATTAAGACATGATCACTTGATCTCTCTTGTACACCTTTGTAAAACAAATTGTAAGGAAAATACTTTAAAATTAGTATTAATAAATCTCTTTCAGAAAGAAATTATTAATTAATTATGTAGTTGTATCCTAGTACAAAAAAATAGAAGACAATTCCCACAAGCCACAACCCAAAAGCCCGAGCCCATGCCTGGACCGGCCAGGCCAAGTGAGGCAAGGTGAGGCATGGTGTGGTGTGTGTACACGCGTGCGTGTGTGTTGTGGTCACCATACCCACCAAGGAGGTGAGCATATACTCCCCTAGGACTTTTGGATACTAGTGTCACATGTGATACTACATATAAGGACCATAAAAGTTCTAGAATTGAGCAATGTGGGATAAAACTCTTCCTAATTGCACTTGACACAAAACTACATTTCCTCCATATACTAGTTGCACTACATTAGGCTTAACCCATGCTATATATGTGGATGACATCCATATATCTAACAATCCCCCACAAAGTCCAATGTGTAGTTTCTCTGACAATCAGTTTTTCATATTGTACTTTACTAGATACCTTTTGGTTTGAATATACATGAGTTATCCAATTGTGAGCCTCGTAGGAACTAGGTGAATAGAAGTCTAGAACTTGAACCTTGGGTGTAAGAGTATAGGTTGGTAACAAGACAATAAAGACATGGAATAAAATAAGTCGGATGTATTAAGGCCATGAATCCCAAAAATATATCGTGATTGATATCTGGGAACAACCCAATTCCCCTATTGCAGTCTACACAACATCAATCATTTAGTTGGAGTCTCCAAGGATGTATGACTAACATCCTATCCTAAGACTTGACACCATTCAGAGAGTAATCTCTTACTAACTTGTAGTAATGACACTAACATGTTTTCTAGGGGCTAGACACATAGATGTAAAAACATCAAAAGAAATTACATAACATCATTTAATTCACCTGACAACTTGGTATTACCACATTGAACCCTATCTGTGGGATATCCATTCTGTTGGTTTGGGTTGCTACTGCATATGAACAGTGAGGGGTTTTAGTCCCATCCCCAACCTGGATTTCTCCACTAGACCAGGGTAAGACCTTTAGTGAATGGATTTGTTGTATTATCTATGGTACTGAAGTAGTCCACAACTACAACCCCATTAGATACTAACTCCCTTACAGACTTGAGTCTGAGTTGGATGTGTCTACCCTATTTTTGATTGTACTTGGAACTTTGTATCTTAGCAATAGTTGTAGTTCTATCACAATAAACTAAAATTGTAGGAAACAACTTCTTTACCAGAGGTAATCTAGACATAAGTCCATGCAGTCATTCGGCTTCTAATCCAGTTTCATCTAAAGCACACAACTCTACCTCAAAAGTAGACTGAGACAATATGTTCTATTTCTTAGACCTCCAGAATTAAACTTCTCCTCCCATCATGAATACATATACTGAGACACCATTACTTCTAGAGCTCATGGAAATCTAGCTGGTATCACTATATCCTTTGACTATAAAAGGATATTTGCCATAATGCAGCCCAAGAAAACAAGTTCCCTTGATATACCTCAAAACTTTGTCAAGAGATTCCCAATGGGTCATGTTGGGACAATTGATGTATCTACTTAAATTTCTCATGGCAAACGCAATGTCTAGACATGTGCAGTTCATAAGATGCCTCAAAATTCTGATAATCTAAGAGTATCGTAATTGAGACATTGGAACTCCAGTCTCATTCTTGAATAAGGCCTTGGATGAATAATATGGAGTCTTCACAGGTTTATGTGATGTGTATTCAAACCTCTCCAATATCTTCTCAATATAGTGAGACTAAGAGAGAGTTATACCATCAGTAGACCTTATGACTTTATATCCTAAAATCACATCAATGACACACATATCCTTCATCTCAAACTTGCTATCCAAGAATGACTTTTTCTCATTTACTACTTCCATATCAGAACATAAAAGCAGGATATCATCGACATATAAGCATAACAAAATGACTCCATCATTGATGATTTTACAGTAGAGACAATTATAAAATTCATTACAAACAAAGTCAAATGATAATATCATAAAATCAAACTTCTCATGCCATTGCATAGGGGCTTGTTTCAAGCCATATAATGACTTAACAAGTTTATACACTTTGGACTCATTCCCATGACACACAAATCCCTTAGGTTGTTCCATATATCTCTTCCTGAATATCACCGTGTAAGAACGCGGTCTTCACATCCACCTGATGGATACAAAGATTATAAATGGAAGCCAATGCTATAAGTACTCATATTGTGGTCATATAGGAAACAGGAGCATATGTATCAAAATAATATATTTCTTCCCTCTGTGTGTAACCCTTAGAAACTAACCTAGCTTTATACTTATTGATTATCCCGTATGCATTAAGTTTCTTCTTAGAGATCCATTTGCATCCAACTGTAGAACAATCAGGAGGCAAATCCACCAATTCCCAAGTTCCATTCTAGAGAGTTGATTAGATTTCATCATTAATGACTTCTTTTCAAAACTTAGCTTCTGGAGATTCCATAGATTGTTTGAAAGTTACATGATCATCCTCAACATTGTAAGTGAGAAGCTCACTTCCAAAGTCCTTGAATGTCCTAGGCCGTTTGCTTCTCTTTGGTTCAAATATTTCTTCAAAATCATTAGATTTAGAAACAATTTGTTCTGAGTCACCCTCCACATTTGTCATCCTTTCCACGTACTCAGGAATGGAACCTGTGGTGAATGAATCCTCTTGAGATACTTCATTGGGCATACCAAATTTCATGGGAAACACATCCTTAAAGAATGTAGCATCATATAATTTTACAATTGTATTGACATCAATGCCTAAGATATCAAATTTCAGAATAAAAAATCTATAGCATAACTTGTCTCTACATAACCCAAGAATATGACATCAACTATTTTCGGTCCCAATTCCTTCCTTTTTTTGTTCAAGGATAAGTACCTTAGCAAGACACCCCCACACTCAAAGATATTTGAGACTTAATTTTCTTCCTCTCCATAACTCAAATGGACTACTTTCTATATATTTATGGGAAACTCTATTCAGAATATGGTGAGCCATATTCAAAGCTTCCCCTCACATGAAGTTGGGTAGACCTGAGGTTTGGAGTAAAGAATTGACCATATATATAAAGGTTCAGTTTTTAGATTATGCAATCTCATTAGAATGTGGTGAATAAGGAGCGGTAACCTCATGAACTATACTATGGAATTGATAAAGTTTTAAAAACAAGTTTGATGTAGACCTTAATCGCTTAAGTACTTTACTAGTTTGAGTTTCATCTTATTTCTTATAAATTTTGAATTTATGCAATGCCTCATGTTTACTTTTGAGTAAATAGACATAATAGTATATGCTAGCATCATTAATAAAAGTTATAAAATAACATTTTTGATCCCTAATAGAAATACCATTAATTCACATATATTTGTATGCACTATATCCAATATTTCCTAATTCCTATTCACAAAATGAAAAGTTTTCCTAGGTAAATTTTCATGCACATAGATTTCACATTTATTATTGTTAATTTCACATTTATTATTGTTAATTTCAGATTTAGGGGTTAAATTTAGATTCGGCATACGTTTCATTGAGCTAACATTAACATGTCTGAAACATGAATGTCAAACATCAGATGATACACGATTCAAGCATAAAGAACTATTATCATTTAAATTTAAAATTGCATTTGAAATAGGTTCAATAAGAATCTTAAATAAGTTCTCCATATCACACAGATACCCCTTGCTAAAAAATAAAGAGACACAAATGTGAGTAATAATAGCCTTATTACATTTGCAGTCTATTCTAAAATAATCTCGAACTAAAATTGTGCCACTAAAAATTTTGTGTCAAATCGATGGAACATGTATGACTCTATGGAGTGTCAGAACCTTTCCCGAAGGAAACTTCAAGTCCACCTATCCTTCACATTTGACTTATACAACACTGAAATCACCTGAAGTCACTGATTGACCTTTAGAGGTCTGGTAAGACACAAACAGGTACTTGTCAATACACTCATGTACATTATCCCTTGTGTCTATTATCCAATATAGTGGTTCAACAATAGAAAGAACTTCAGGTCTAATAGACATGTACCCATCATTGAGGTTCAAGGGTGCAATCATCATGTTGACCAGAGGCTCTACAGTTGTAGATGCAGTAGCTTTCTTTGCCTTCTTTGAAGGATAGTCTTTGTTTCAGTGGTCAACCTATCCACAAGTCCAACAATATTTTTTCTTTAGTTTCTTCTGGATCTTGGTCTTAGTTTATGAATATTCTTTGTTTTTTATCTTTGGTTTTAGCAGTAGTAAGATTCACACTAGGGTTTGCATCTATAGTTACCTTGACAAACTTCTCTTGTAAATGTTCTTCTTGTATATTAATATCCATCTTTGGATCATCTCTTGACAAATCTCCTTTGCGATGCTTAAGAGTCATGCCAAATGATTTCCAAGATTTAGAAAAAAAGTATATGATCGACATAACTACAAATTTATTTGGAAAATTCATTTTTGCATCAGAGAGCTCATGACACAAGAGATGAAAGTCATGTGTTTGATCAGAAATGGACTTGCCCTCAATCATCTGAAATTGAAGAAATTTAGACACGTAGTACTTTTCAACAACTTGGTTTTCCTTACTAAAATGCTTAACTTACGCTTCCCATAAAACTTTGGAGGTAGTAACAGGCGGATTCGAGTAGGAATCATACAGTTTGTTATTTAAAATAAACAGAATCAACCCTCAAAACATCTTATCACCCTTCTTCCAATTTGCAGTAGTTCATGCATTATCAGAAATAGTGTCATCATGTTTAGGTTCCTCCTCTTCTATATACTGATTAAAACCTACAATATTAAGCCAAATTTTCATTCGACTCTGTCAACAGGAAAAGTTGGTACGAGTAAATTTCTCAGGCATACTGCTAGTATCAATTTTATTCCCAGAACTACTAAGACCGACCATAGTTAATTAATGAAGAGAGATGATTTCTTTAAGACTGTTGTAAACTTCAAGTTTACGTCATTACATGAAACAACAACACGTACAATTCATGTAACATGTTCAGGGCAGTTCCATATAAGAAGCAGAAGAATAAACAGTGCAAGAGAAAATAAACAATGGAGTTGGGAACTCGGACCAGATCGTTCATTGAAAAAGGAATGTGTTACTTAAAGAAATTAGCGGCCCACAATCCTTCTAGATAGACGTAGCTCTTCTAGTCGACCCAGTCATGAACCTAATGGAAAAATGTCTCGCTCGCGTTGACGATGAACGATGCAGACGAAGGATGAGATGCACTACCAGTGTAGCTCAGTGACTGCAGGAACCACCACATGGAAGATCGTGTCTCGGAGGGAGAAACGATCTTGCTTTGCACATGAGAAAGTCTCCACATAACCACTCGGGAGCGATAATAGGAAGACACCAGCTAGGATTTGCAAAACACGAATGAAACGGCCGATGGATGATGTTCCTTTTAGATGTGGTTAACCCTAATTACCTAAGGCCTATTTATAGCCTTACATACACTGAAATCATATTCCCATTAAGATGTGATCATTTGATCGCTCTTGTACATATTTGTAGAAAACATTTAATTAAATTAATAATTAATTAATTATATAGTTGTATCCTAGTACAAAAAAAAGACAAAAGACGGAAAATAATTCCCACAAGCCACAAAGCTAGAGCGCGTGCCGGCCTGGCCAGGCTAGGCGAATATTGATTGACCCAAGTATGACATACTCATTTAACACCAAAGAGGTTATAAATAGTTTTAGTTTTCCTGTTTGTAGTATAATTGATAATCTTTTGCTAGAAACCACTTTGGTTGGTTTCGATGTGTTGAGAGAGGTGTGTCTGTCTTGTGTTCATTTCTTCTCGGGTTGTAGCATTCAAGTGGATCTTATGCCACTTGATATGCACAGATTTGATGTGATCCTAGGGATGAATAACTTAGAGAGGTACAAAGATTTTTGGGTTGTGGTTCTAAAGTGGTGAAATTTTTCAGGGAGGTAGATCTTTGGATTTTCAAGGAGATAGGAATATTCTTCCTACCTCTATAGTGTCATCCGTGATAGCAAAGAAGTTTATGAGGCAAGGATGTGAAGTTTTCCTAGCTCATATGGTGGATACCAAGGTGAGGAGTCCTAGCATCCAGGACATACATGTATTGAGGCGCGGTATGGCGCACATGTGTGTGGGTGCGTGTATGTTGTCGTCACCATACCCACCAAGGAAGTGAACATACTCTCCCCTATTAGGATTAATAAATTCATTTTCGAAAGAAACAATTACTGAAATTAATAATTAATTAATTGTGTAATTGTATGCTAGTGTAAAAAGACGACGGAAAACAATTCTAAGAACCCACGACCATCTTCCCCGCAAGAATACACGTGCACCCCAAACTCTGCGAGACTCCATGCCTTAGCCACATAGAAAGAGTTTCTGTTCTAGAGGGGCAAGAATACCGAATCATCTCCCGACCCTGCACCTTTGTAAATAGTACACCAAAAACTTCAAAATGCAAACCCCCCCCAAAAAAACAAACAAACAAACAAACAAAACAAAACAGCAACTATCTTGCTGCTCCACTCCAGACCTCATATGTGACAGGGTGGTCACTAGGACATCTTCTCCTCGACACCCAACACCGGGGGTATCCAACGCATGTCACGCATAAAGAACACGGTGGGATGCTCTGATCTAGCCGTGCGTAGCCGGAGGTGTCAAGCTAGTTGATTCCATCTGTTGGAGATCGCAAAACAGGACCCTTGTCTCGTGCTACCAGAGAAGGAAAGGGCGCAAGAGCCTATTTGCTGGGCACCGACCATGGGCCGCAAGGCTGGTGAGCCTGGTCTGCCTAAAAAGAATAACCAAGTAAGGTTTATTTAGTTGAAACATTGCAGTTAGTCATTACTTTAAAGTTCTTAGTAATCACATATATTGTTAGAAAAGTATGCATAAGTAGTCGTTGGAAAGGCAGTACAACAAGGAACTCGATTTTACTTATTCTAGAGTAAATTTAATCAAATCAAGATTTCCTAATGACCTAAGATCGGTTTAAGATATTATTTAAGGTAGTAATTAATCTAATATATGTTAATTCCAGGTAACTTAGGATTTGATTCAAGGTCAGAGAGAATAAGATAGTTAGATCTATTTTGATTCAGGTAAATGGGTTATGTTATTGTGCACAATTATTTATAGTTGCTTGAACGTTATATATAAAGTGGAAATTATGATTTCAAGTTCAATGTTATAATTTATGTTCGTTATATCAATTTCTTGATGATTTATATACCTTATGTCTTATAGTTACCAAGATCACTAAGATTAACAATTATGATTAAAAAATAATGAATTTAAAGTTCATGTTTTAAGAGGGAGAAACCCCATCATGCTAAGGATTCAAGTTTAAGATTATGCTAATGTTCACTTGAAGAATCATGTTACAAGAATTTAATTAAGTTTTATATGATCTCGCAACCATAGACCTTAAGGAGTCATTATGGGCTTTTATAGAAAATCATGGGCTTTCATAGCCAATTATGGGCTTTCATAACAACCATGGGTTTTTCTCGCATTATGTGCTCTTAAGTGGGAAAATCATAGAAGGATGCATATTTTACTTATTATTTCAAAAATAATTAATTTATTGTTCAAGTCAACTTTTTCTTTATATCAAGTATAGTTACTTCATTTATACTATAAAGTGCCAATATTGTTTGTTGGTGTGATTGTTTTTCTCTTTGCATGGTAGGAGATGTGATGTCCCCAGGTATTAAACAAATAAGGACTAAAGAAGAGAAAGCCATGGATTAGAAGAACTTCAAGTACAACTTGGTGGGTTGCCATATACTTTAGATGATCCTAATATTTAGAAAGTTCTCCTTTATGTTTTAGTTATTTAATGTTTATATGTTAGATCTTAGATTTTGTGAAGAGGTCAAGTGTTGCTTTCATATCCAAAGAACAATGGATGAATCATTTTAAGATAATGTATGGTGATTTATTTATTTATTTGCAATCAATATTTTGAGCGACATTCCCTTCAAAGAGAAATGCATCCTCTCAGTTATTGTATATATGTAAAAAGTAGGGATGTTACAGTAATTGGGTGGAAAAAGTGGAGTCTTTCCCCGAGTGTGGATGTAATAATGGTTGAAAGACTTCTATGTCTGATAGGTCTGGTTGAAGATCCATGGTGTCCATCCAACCCAACCACCCCCTTAGTGTGATATGAGTGCACCTTTGTTAGGGCCACACCTTGTAGTTTATTAAGTCAAAAGCCCACTTGTTGACCACCAACATGGAAGACCTACAAAGTAATATATTGTTGTAGATTATGGAAGAGTGTAAACGATTTTTATTTTAGTAAGAACCTTTATCCTAAAGATGGTGGTTCCTAGGAGCAAGTCGATAGAGGCTTTGGTAACATCAAGGGTGTTTGTGTGTTCTTCCTCCATTCCTTTGGTGAAAGTGATGAGGATGTCGCATGACAAGAGGACTTTGGTAAGTCTCGTGGACTTGGTTAGAATTTTAATATTGATCAAATCCATACAAAACTGATGTGGGGTGTTCTCTAAAAATGCCATGGGTCTCCACTGGTACGGATATGGGGAAAAGGGAATTATGATTTTTATGAGGATTATTGATGGGTTGAGATGTGAATCAAAATACTGAGTATGAAGAAGAACCTTTTCGAGGTTAAGAGAATGGAAACATTAGTCCTGACATATTGATATTTGAATTATGAGTGGTGATGCAAGCCACTATACACATACTTTTATTGATCGAGAGGCATTTTCCATTGCACAACATGCATGCAACAATTATCTAAGGGACATGGAGACAATTGATGCGACGATTCTATTCCCACAATCATTAATGGGTGTAGAGAGGTGATGATGGACTTTTATTTGTTGGTCACCATTCTTGTTCATCAAATCACCATTCTGATTCATCTCAAGCCTATATCTGATTGTTGAGAATGTGGATTTGGAAGAAAATATTGTTTTGTCATTTTTTTTACAATGAGGAAAATGGTTTTGTAACTTTTCACATATGTTATAAATTTGGGTGAGAGACTCTTCTGGTTTCTTGGGTCAAATATGGTAGGGTTGTTTTGGGATTTTTTCTCAAATGGGAAAAATTTCCTGAACTGGTCCATTGAGGCACTTGAGACTTTGTTTTGTTGTTCACAGCCAAAATGTAGTTGTTTGTTGATTTGATATTTTCTACAAAATATAGGATTATATCATTATTTTAATAACTAACCTTGGTCCAACATAGTTTCTTATGGGGATAGGCATCTATAGAGAACAAGAACTAAAGTTAAATTTTGAAATATCATTATAATATGTGAATAGGAAGATATATTAGGAATGGTGTCGTCTAAAACTTTGTTGTTCCTATAGTACACATGAATGATTGGGCCGGTGGTGATGATGTCTAAGACGAAACCCCTAAGATATTGTTTTAAGTTTATTTAGGTAGACGTGAGCCAAAAATTCTACATGATCATTAAGATTGTTATTGAGATCATGGATGATCACTGATAAAAAGATATAGCTGCTGAAATTTTAGAAGTACTGATGAAAATCCTTACTTGCAAGGACTTCTTTGAATAAATGTTCCTCAAATTCAGTGGCGGTGTGATCTTTGAATCTTCACTAGTGGAGTTAATAGGTGGTACTTTGAATTTTTATCCTCATCAATGTCAAATGTAGAGCTCATTCACACCAGAAGGGATCAAGCGCATGATCCATCGATCTTGTGGGTTGAGTTTCCTTAACCATTGTTTTCCTCTCCACATGAAAACTATGTCATTGTTTTTGTCCCATGGAAATAGTGCAAGCCACAATTTGTTGTCAATATGAACAAGAACCTACATAGGGCCAAAAAAGACAATGACATCACCAACCTAGGTTAAGGATATCATGATAGTAGAGAGAACCCTTGATATTGTAGTTAGATAAAACTAGACTCTTCAAATAACCAAGGTAAGAAAATAGACAATGTAACTAGATAAATAACAAATCTATAAAAATGAAAAGTTTTCATGTTACAGGTATAAAGATTTGAGAACCCCAATAATATATGAATATTATCTCATTTTTTCAACCAATATCCCACTTCATTCTCTTTAGTTGGGGACTCATCCAGGTTGGACTCCATGTTTTAAATGTAAATAAGGTCAAAGACATTGTCGCTCTTGCCCGATTTAATTATTCTCTCTAGACTCACAATGACATTGACATCCTATCCTCCTATATCCCTCCTTATCACATTGAACACCTATACCACAATAAGATATGGATCATCTCCATCTAGAAAATCCCATATAGATGAGGTGTCATCTCCCTAGGACTTCCAACATACTAAGACTACCCATTCAAAGCTTACATAAACTCTTTCTATAATCATCACCTCATCCACCCATCAATTATAAATTGTATTCTTCTAAACCATCACGGTACTATACAAAACTCACATGACCCAACTACCACCACCAATTTTCTCCTATCATATCTCCTGAATATCTCACACCAGTTCAACATCCCATCGGTTGTCCCTTTGAATAAAGGCAAGAACATCTGGAAGCCTTTGAAATACTTCCTTGAAGACACAACAACTTCCAATCATTCCTTTGAGATGGTAATAACATTCTCTATTGTTTACATGTTGCATGAATTTCCAGTTTGAAATCTCTCTTTTTGGCGATCACACTAACCCTTATTTTTCCTGTAACTTTGCTTGATATTCTTAAATAAATCATGTTCTTTAAATCCTCATGAAACCAATGGTTTTGCCTCCCATTTTGTCCCCTTCTTATTTCAGATCCTACTTTTTTGGGAATAGATTTCCTTAGCACATGCAACCATACTTGAGCCTAAAATGAGTGGTATATGAGATCAAGGTGATCCACATAATCCATTAATGATGATTGAAATATGTTGATTTCATTCTTAGTCATGATTTTTAACCAAAGTTTAAGGTCTGTGAAACATTGTGGGTTCTTTGTTAAGAAAATCTCATTGTATCTTTTTCATGTTTTACCCTTATGAGATACTAATCAATGTTGTAATGTTATGGACAAATAAGACTTTGTGCCTTGGCTATATTATTCAACCTCACAATTTTTATGCCTTGGTTGACTTAAATACGAAATCATGCATCAAATTCTTGATACAATATTGGGGTTGCAGAGTCAAGAGTTGTATATTTTAAACAAGTATATATATTTGTCTTTTAAACTCTATAACTATTTTTGGGTGTAACAACTATGCACAAATAATTGCTAGAAGGTTATTTTGATGAAGGAATCATTTATAAGGTTTCAATCATAATTCCATCATCCCCCTCCAATCCTTCTTGAATGTCTGACATTAGGGTTAAGGTTATCATACATTTTGATAATTTTGTGTTAATTGCATGTGGTCTAGGAAACAATAGCAAATAATAAGGACTAAACTAAGAATTTACTTTGCTTAGGGTGAGTTGGACATGATATTGTATTGTTCCTTGGTTGTTTGCATGTTAAGTAGTAGTGATGGATCTTATTCCTTTAAATGTTCAAGTTCATGATACCAATTAGAAATATACATGCCCTAATTATCTTTTCAAGTTTCTTTCTTTTATGATAAAGTATATGATTACAACCATATACATTTTAGAAATATGATTATGGATAAAGATATCACATTAATGAAGATTATGTTTGTATCAGTACATCATATACATATCATAGGCAAAAATCATGCAAATTTAAAGATTCATGTTCCTGGTCAAGAGGGAGAAATTACATAATGTTAAAGACAAAAGATCAAATCTATATAAGGGTTAATGTATTGAAATAAATTAAATATTGTTTCATGCTTATCAATCACATCAACAAAGGACTTCCCTAAAAAAATAAGGGCTTTCCTTCAACCATGGGCTCTTAGGTGGGAAATCATAGAGGGAGGATTACATGACATAAATATCAAATTAATTATGTAATTAAATGATGGGAAATGTTGAAGAAATCATTAAGTAAATAATCATGTAGTTTTCATTTTTTTTATATTTCTTTTATATAACTTTCACCATGTCGTTAATTTATGCATTATGTCTATTTTCATAAGGTTGTGTCATGGTATGTCTATAGATACAAGTAGTACAAGAGAATTGAAGAAAGCTCTGCAAGCATACAAGACCAGAAAGACTTAGCCTAGTCATGTTCTGTCTACTATTGCAAAAGATCCAATATATAGATTAGAATGATATTGCATGCATTTAGTTTTTCTTAGAATTTTTGTGTGATTTTTTTGTTCCAAGTTGACACACTTTATATAATGAATTTTCCTTTCAAGAACAATTGTATAAACC
This sequence comes from Alisma plantago-aquatica, assembly GCA_963693085.1. Taxonomy (NCBI): domain Eukaryota; kingdom Viridiplantae; phylum Streptophyta; class Magnoliopsida; order Alismatales; family Alismataceae; genus Alisma; species Alisma plantago-aquatica. The sequence goes on along the minus strand of OY856414.1, from coordinate 502,624,432 downwards.
CACTTTTAGTAATGCATAGTGCTTACATCTATATTGTTGGTTTGAATATCAAGTTTTCTGAAAGACATCCCAGTCATGCAACCTCTATTATGGACAACATTGGTTTTGTTTATGTTAACATGTCTGTTTGTGGAGGTATATTACAACTATTTCAAAAATGATGACTGGCCCAACATACCAACATTTGACTCCACTATGTACTTTATTCTCATTCATAGTGAGCCCTTGAGAACATATCAATAGGTCACCCATCCAGTATTACTCTAGACTAACCATACTTGACTATATTATCTATAGGTTTTGGTTGTTGGTTCTTAGTTGTTTGTGCCTCTGAATGCTCATTATGGCAATGTCATGGTATAGAGAATGAAGAAGAGGAGTTGGAAATGCTTGTGGCTTGTAGGGTGGTGCTCGGTGGCTTATGATCACATGACGTTGGATGATATCTACTTAGCACAATAATGCTTGCTATTATGTCTTAAGCAGAACTAGTTGGAACGTCGGTTAGGGATTTGGTGGGTATGTGAATAGGGATCCTTGGCCTATGTGGTTGAGTAAGTATATCTTGACGAAAATCAAACTAGAAGGAAGGGAAAGACAATATAAATTTTGTGAAAATTATAGTGATAAATAATTTGATGGATATATGAAAACAAACAATCCTCTAGTTTGGTTAAGTGAAACACACATCAATATTAGACAATATCTACTTCAAGAATAATATTGTAACATACATAGAAATTATTTCTCTAAATGGTAATACAAAACCCAATTTATGTGTAGTAAATATACACTTTACAAAAGCATGGTCACACTACGTAAGTGGGTGTGGTATATCTTAAAATTTCCTTTAAGGTCAAATCTATTACAAACATTGTCTCTAACCCTACAATATTTCAGCCATTTTCCTCATGAATTAAACCTCCTCAGATTTCCAACAACTACACATAATCTTGTGTAAAAAAATATCAGGGTTTCACTTTTAGACAATATAATGCCAATCTACCATCCACAAATCATCCCCATTTCTACATTCTCAAATCATTCACAACAAATGACCGTAACATGATTACCCACATCAAATGTCATTGACATAATTATCCAATGACTTCTATTGTGTGTATTACTCATGAGAATTTACATAAAAGTAGTGAGAACGAATAGTTCCTTGTCAGAACTTTACATTTGTGACCTCCTTTACCCACCTACCTCTCAATTTTCTAGAACGATAATACCAAACTTTCTTTTATTTCACTTACTGATTCAGTTTTCCTTCCAAAGTTACAATTGAAGCCCTATTTATAGGCCACCACCAAGGAACTCCCGTCTCATACTCCTTCTATTCCATTATTTCATCACATATCTTGATCTATTGTCATTGTGTGAATGGTTATCATTTCCATAATTATAGATGTGAATATAGATATTTCCTCTATATGAAATTAGCTTCCCTAGAGGGCCATGTTATTTTACATTCAAAACCACAACACACTGAGAATGTAAAACATGGACAAGATAATGGTAAAACCTATAAAAAAAATTAATTAAGAAATGTAAAGTGACTACATTTGATTTGAGATGAATATACAATATGCCAATTGATGTAATGGGGAAGGAAATTAACCACCCTTTATGGATCCACATATCTTCCATTAAACTAGTCCAAAACTCTACTAAAGAGGATATATGGGAAAACATTGGGACCATGCATTCAATTAACAATATAAAAAGTCTATACCATTGGAGCATTCCATAGTAAATTAGAAGGAAAATGCAAGAAGCCTGGAATCTTTTCCCAATTACTTTAGTATGTAATTGTATCATAATGATCAAAATTGAGATCAAGGTCACTTTAGCAGATTAAAAAATCTCCAAAAATCAAATTGAACTTCTATAATTGTAAATATACCATTGAGAATATATTTAATATAATAATTATATGCATTAGGACAAGACTACAAAGATCTATGTATTTTTTTCCAAACTTGATAAATTTAGCCTTGTTTATGCCAATCAATGTTAAACACATATGCGTGTATAATGCATGAAGTTCCAATACGATTATTTATCTCTCAACATCTAAAATGTGAATATTTATGTGTAAAAGGAAGTTCAGTTTTAATGGTTGGAAAACCACTAATCTAGTATTTGTTCTAACCAATATATGAGAATTAGAATCATAGCATGCATATTGGAAACTATCATGTTGAAATATGGCTTTAGGATTCTAGTATGCTCACAAATTGTCATGCTCAAATACATTTGTCCACTCAAAATCAGATTGTCTCATAATCAGTTATCATCAAATCGCACAAGTATAGGGAATCTGAAAGATGGGTACCAAATGGGACCTTAGGTTTTCCAAAAGATTGGGGATTTCCATCAAGGGTCACCCTTATTCTGTTGATTGACTACCTCTCAACATTTGAGTGTGAGGAATTTTCATTTCATGTTCTATGTTGTCTCTCCTCTCCTATCTCTCTATATTGATTGTTAATTATCTTTATTATGCATGTAATTCCACTCTATTTAAAAAACATTATAGATTATCTCATCACCTTGGACCATTACTCATCTTATACATTAAATTTTTTAAAATGGAACATTTTACTATACCAATATGTATAATTGGTAAACCTAGAATGAGCATATGAATACTTAGTCACCTAACCCTAACTTACACAACATGTGAAGTTTTAATAGAGTGATGAGCCTAGATGTTGAGATTCCTAAACCTAGTGATATGCATGCCTTGTTGAACTTCTTTATCATATGTTCATCAATAAGTACATTAGATTTCACATAGTGAATAGTAAAGGTTCCAACATTCATTAGTGTACACCTATGATAAAAATATAGTAATAATAATGTGATGTCTTTGATATTTCCTAGGTGGTTAATATTATTGGACTAGGTCAAAAAAACTAAAAACTAATCAATAATTTACATAATTAATACTATATCACATAATCAAATATGGTTTTTATGCCCTAACAACCATAACGTAATGATTGTAATAGGGATACATCATATATTGTTTGATTATTAACAAAAGGCATTTCTACTTGTTATGTTTCATTCAGTATATTGATCATGAATAAATAAAATAATAGCCTAAAAATGTTTAACTCAATTACATATGGATTAGGTTGAGGAAATGAGCATGTGATCATATATAAACTAAAAAAATATAAATCCTTATTATGTCCATGGCCACTTATTATTGTATATATAGTAGGACAACAATAATACATAAGAGTTGTAACATCCCAAATTTTAATTGGAATGAGCTAGGATCTTAATAGAAATATCTTTATTAATTATATTCAAATCTTGGACTTAAATGCAAATAACCCAAGAGAATAGTTTTCCTTTTATATTATGAAGGATGAATAACATAATTTCTCATTGTCTTGATGACATTTACTTCAGTGTTCATGATACTCATATATTTCAAAAGTTCCATATAATGTGATTTTCCCCTCCTCCAAGAAAACTTCTCCAAAAAGGGAATAAAAGACATTCAACGTAACCCTTGGGTGGAAAACCCCTCCAAATCTTGAAATTTACAAAAATAGCTAGATAAGGACATATTAACTCAGTTTATTCTATTTTTATTGCATTTGAATCAAGATAACGATACACATATCAATTATGGATAAAGGATGGTCTAAACCTATACCTAATTGGATGGGAAGATTATAGACCCTCTAAATAGCTTGTCACTAGATTTTGGCATCATTTGAACTATATTTGATCACCTAATTGGTTTAAGGAAGTTTTTAGATAGTTATTGGTAACAAGAATCAAATTTCCTTAATATCCTGACCTAGTTAAGTTAACGCGACCCGAACTCACTACCAGGGTTAGGGCCGCCAAGCAGGGACTTACTAACCATTATATTTTCACCACTAATAGAAAATTAGGCTTAACTTTTTCTTTTCTCAGATATATAGTAACATCATCTAGCAAACTATTAATATCTTGATTAAACATTTAAAGAATACAATGGTGTTCGACCATTACACAGAAAAAAGAGTTTCACACTTAATATACATCATGTATATTTCATTACAAACTACTCTCTTTTCTCACTCACTCATTCCCAGGATCCAGAGGAAGGATAAGAGACCGTCTATTCTAACCACTTCTTCTTCAGGACTCTATTATACTCTTGATAAAAATTGGCCTCTTCTTCTCAGGAAGCGCTAGTCCTTTACCTGAAAAATTGTTCAATAGGTTGATGAGCTATTGGCCTAGTGAGTAGAAAATCAATACGTAACCAAGAAATTTATAATGTGTACAATAGATATTTATAATGTTTATATTTGATAGAAATTAAACAAAGAAGAATATAAGCATGATAGTTTAAAATTGTAAATCACTCATCATGGCAATTGAAAATGGATATCAAATAAAATAAAGGATACAGAAATCCATTCACTTGATTTTTTATCTACTTATTATGGCACTAGACCCACATGAGGTATACCACAACATGTGAAAGCATCACAACAAACTACGATGTCACTGTAAAAGACTTAGAAGCATGCTCTGAATCCTAAGTATGTAGTATCAATACCATGTCTATAGCTAACATCACCACATCTAGCTCTCGGCAGTTAATAGGAGCGGCCAAACATCTCAAACTCCTCCTCTTAGCTTGGGTTCTCAGGCAGGGAGTCACCCTCAAGCTTGTTGTGCACCAGTGGACCTACCCAAGATGTCCACTTATTGTGACAACTCGAAGCTCAAGTACCACCATCATCCCTAGTTGATGTTAGATACCAATCATTTAGGAAGTCCATCCTCCATGGCCTAGACCCCACACCCTACTGGTGTGTTCCAGCTTACCTCGACTAACGTGAGACCTCCAGTATGGAAGCATGTTTCCTCCTCATAGCTTAAGCCTCCTATGAGGATTCTACAATGTCTAGGGCATCTAACATCTAGTGATATTTAGTTGAGTTTAACTAGATTCATCATCATAACTAATGAGTATCCTATTTCTTTTAATTGAGCATCTTGTATTAAGCACAAAAATCATTTGGAAAATTTCACATTTCCCATAAAATACAATTCAACTCTTTAGTTCTGAATTAGGACAATTCAGCTTTCCTAATGCATCTATTTACACCATTCCATCACATGTTCATAACAACTCACATAGAAACTTTTGATATGATATTATATCGCTAAAATATCATTAATAAAGCACATCATTTACTGAAAATCACTACATAAATTTATCTAATCGATTAAAGTTATTATAGAGAGATTTAAATATTGGAAAGTCATTATTTAAATCTGTATGTTGTAAATCTGGGTTAGAAGGTGAGTTTCCACTCACTGAGCCAGTAGCTCATCGGCATACTGAACATTTTTTTAGGTAAAGGGCTAGATGAAGTTTTTATCAAGAATAGAATAGAGGTCCTAAAGAAGTAGTTATAATAGATAGACAACCTCTTATCATTCCTCTGTATCTTGGGAATGAATGAATAAAATAAGAGATAAGTTTATAATGAAATGTACATGATTTATATTAAAAAGTGAAACTCTTTCTTCTATGTAATAGTCTAACACCATTGTATTCTTTAATGTTATGTTTAATCAAGATATTGATAGTTTGCTAAATGATGTTACTATATATCTGTGAAAAGAAAAGGTTAAGGCTGATTTTTTGTAAGTGGTTAAAAGTTGATGGTTAGTAGTATCCCTACTGGGCAGGCCCTAACCCTGGATAGTGGATTCAGGTTGCATCAATATTTTGGTATTAGAGTATGGCCCTAACCCTGGATAATGGATTCAGGTTGCGTCAATATTTTGGTATTAGAGTATAGGTTGAACCTAAAATGAGTTTAGATTTGGGACAGGGTGATAATAAGCCGATAGAATTGGGATGTTTTATTCTTTGAATTGTAATTTTTGAACAGACGTGTTATGCTATGGATATGCAGATAGAAGGAAGAGTGTGTGGACATGGTGAGGAACAAACTAAGAGCCATTATGGCTCAGACCCTCGAGCGATGCCACAAGGTGTAGAAGATAGGGATGAAGCAACAAGTATGTACCATATTTCTTCCAAAGATAAAAGAAAAATATAAGATGGACACAAGGTCTTCATCTTATAGTAAGGATCTGATGAGATCCTATGAGTTGGTAAAGAAGCTTGGTGGGACTTTATTCTCTGGAATAATAGATCCAGCTATGGTGGAGGTGTCGCAATGAAAACTAGAAAACATCTTTAGTCTAATGGAGTTATTAGAGAGAATAAGAAAATCAATCATGCAGTCTATCTATCCAAGGGAGATATTGAGTTATGGTGATGTTCATTAAAGATAAGAGGAGAAATATAGTGATGACATGGAGGGATTTCATGGATGAGTTTCAAATTAATTATTTTCCTCCTACCTTCCTAAGTGATAAGATCAAATAGTTGGAGAATGTCAGACAACGCAGTATGATGATTGGTGAATACGGGACATATTTCACAAGGTTGGCTAATTTCTGCCCACAACCTATGCGTAATGATGTAGAAAAGTGCATAAGATTTCAATAAGGATTAAGATTAGAAATTATACGCACTGTATCATCTATTGGTCAGAGAGACAGAGAAAATTTTAGAAAATTTGTTGAACCAGCAAGACGTGTAGAAGAATAAGTTAATGCTAATAAGCAGTCTGAGAGTAAGAAAAGATCTAGAGACTTTTCTAGAGGAGGAAAAAGTAGTTGTTGGGAAATTGGGGTGACAGATAATGCAGTGGAAATAAAAAATTTAATGCATGATTCCCTAGTCAGCAAGATCTTGTCAACAACTATGGGATGGGAAAGATGGTTACAAGACATATATATACCTGATCTTGGAGCAAGTCCAATGACAATACCTGTCAAGCAACTATTTTTTAACATAAGTCCACACTCCTAACGACTACAAATCCAAAGGCGAGTGGACTTGGGCATCTATCCGTGGAATGGCACATAGTTTCACACAAGCAATATATATATATATATATATATATATATATATATATATATATATATATATATATATATATGAAATGGCAATAACAAACCAAAGATAACAAGATATTAAACAAGGAGATAAGAGATATGTACCCATTTCTATATCAACAGTACCCATTGGTGTTTCATTTCAAATCTTAGAGTCTTGAGTGCACCAAATCTTTATTAGAAACTACAAGTGTGATAAATAAAATAAATTGTAGCGAGTGCATTGAGTATGCTATGAAAAACATGTAACCACAATTTAAGAGTAATATAAAAGTTACTTGGCTAAAAACATGGTAATAAGTAAGAAGATGAAACAATGCCAGAATAATTAACGATATTGTTTTATACAAAGCATGTTTTAAATGTATCTCCATTATACTTAATAATGTATTATGGCCATTGGCCACCTTCCCATTGGAAGTTTCCATAAGGGTGCTCAAGATTAGATAACCCCTTTTATACGTGAGGGACCTCAAGATCAAAGTCATTGAGCTAACCCTAGTTTCAACATGCCTTGTTCCCTTACCCTAAGAATACAGGCAGGTACACAAGGTTTGTATAATGGACAAGTTCAATTATGTTCGAGGTTTGTTCAACATATTTCAATTAAAATGAATGTACTAATCATAGGAAACAAGTAGCTCAGATAGGTAATTATATAGCCAAGAATTCGTACGAGCACATGTAAACTCAAGTCAATAACATAGTAGGGTCAATAGATTAAGCATACCTTATGAGTATACTACTAGATATCAATCATGAGTGAGATTCCTAGAGAAGGCCCAAGCCAACATGGACCTAAGATCTAGAAAGATATAACATAGAGTCTTAGATCACTAGAGTTTGATAATATAATCTTCATATGAGTCATGTGGTTGTTCCCCTAGTCCTAGGTTTCAAATAGTTCAAACATAGTTCCAAACTTCCAAACATACACGTCATTATTCAACATGATTCATAGATTAACATTAAGCTCTAGGCCTAGGTGAACCATCCACATTATGAGTAAGACTAGATAAACATAAACTCTAATTTAGGAGTAAAGTAAGCATGATATTTAGATTATCATCATGGTCTATTCATGGAAGATCATCATTAGCCATATTAGATTCATTCAATGCAATCAAGTCATATTTCCAAGTCATATAAGCGTTAAGAGCATTGAATAGATCAAGTAGGTATTTACAATCAACTTGTGCAATCTAGAACACATTAGGAGTCATACATATGTCACATGTAGTCAAAAGGGTTCATGTGTGTATTACATGAAATTTAGTGTCACAAGTCATAGTGGGGTCTGATCTGAAAGGTAACATACATGGTTGAATATTTGGGATCACTTTTCCATAAGGATTTAAAGATCTAAAACTATAAGTACTTAACATCACATTTTAGGGCATACTAGGTCTTTAAATCATATGAGTTACTAATGGCAAACATAGCATAAGACCATAGTCAAACATGCCACATAGCATTAGCAATGTTACTAATTTCAAGGTGGGATAGTTATTTGATGATCAAAAGAAATCAAAGTTCCAACATTCGACAAGAGGCATCATGTACATGTGTGAAAGAGCCCTTTTAGGTCAAAAGTGTAAACATAAGTACAGCAAGGTGAAATATTTCGTGATTTAAGGCTAAAGATAGATAAAAGTTAATGTTTTGAAGTTTAGAAGTGATATAAGAAGCAAAAGATTATTTTGGAGCAAGATGTGTCATAAAACATTCAAATAATACATAAAACTCATGCCTTTTCTGACATCAGGAGAAAAAAAGTAGATTTAGGTTTTGAAAATATTTTTATTGGATAGAGAATGCTTTTATTGATCAAAAAGCTATATCATATGTTACATTTGACTAAAGGAATCATGAGATACGAATTTTGCAAGTTTTTACCTAATTCCATGTGATATGGACCCTTGGATTTGAATCCAAGGGTTAAGGGTGGTCACATACACACTGGTCTCCTCAGGTCTAAGGTAGTACTGGACTGCTTACCTCGAACCAGCGGTTGTCGGTGGTCTGCCAAGTGGGCTCATCGCTCAACGTGTGATCGACCATCACTCCCAATCGCCGACCACCCCTCCCAAAAGCCGCCCACTGCTGGCGTCATATCCTCCAACCTCACGGCTCAGCCTACATGAGCTTTTCCACGGGGGAGGGGGGTTGTCATAGGGACCCGAACTCAAGCATGGGGTTGTGAGAGGAGCCTCCAAGTTGTTGCCCGCATCCGCACCGGCCACACGAACTCATTGGTTCCCCAAACACAGCCGATAGGGGGTCGGATGCGGAAGAACTAGAGGTGGTTGGAGGTGGCACCACCATGGATTCCGACGAGGTAGAGGAAGAATAAGGAGTTGGGGAGGGAGATATAGTGCATGAAAATGCACAAACAAGGGTGTAAAGAAAGGAGAAGGAGAAAGAAGAATAATGGAGGTGAAAGGAGGCATTTTATAGGTGTGAAATAAGGTCTACATGTGATGGAGCTTTTTCTCCAACCACCTACTCCCATCCATAAACTAGGTAGGGTAGATGATCCCATAGTCTTTATATCTTGTCCGGAATCATTCATATTCGATATGAGGGTTGTGGTTGGCCGTGGAAAGCAAGGTGGATATATGACATGGGCAATCCATGGCAAGACAAGGGCCCATTTTGATTGGTCAAGAACAACTGGCTCGGATTAATGACTTGGCACATTAATATATCAAAATCAAAGTTTTAAATCATTTTTTTTATAAAACTTGTAAAAATCATATCTCCCAAAATGTAACTTCTGATTTGCATGAAATTTTCTCCAATGGTTCATAAATTTCTTCTACTCCTTATATTAAAAGTTTGGATCCAAATAGACAATATTGAGGTTATTCAATTGTGGAAAAACACTTTCAAAAGTGAAATTATGCATTCAACTATAGTCACTTATGCATGATGTGACATTTATTTACTTGCATTTCATCCATTGAATATGAGGTGATTTCAAACCATATAATTGGGTGTGAGGGAGGTTGTCAAACATTTTGGAGAGTCTAATGAGTCCAGATGTGCATGTAATTCAATGAGAGTGGAAAATTCAGGTTATCACAATACCCTTGCAGTAGCATGAACCTTTCTTCAAGTAGCAGTGTGCTTCTTCAAGAAGCACTCGAGTAGTCGCCAGTGGCAGCCTCCCAATACAACACCAAAGACAGTGGTTGACGACATCCCCCTAGAGATAGGAAACATCATCCTGCCTCTAGAGTAGTCCATGTGGACCACTGGGAACTTCACATTGCGCTACCAGAGCCAACGGGAAGAATTTGTCCCTTCGAACGTCAATCTACTAGGATTGATTGGATCTCCCAATTGTTTCCCTTGTTATTTCTCCCTTTGACGGGTACAACTTACTTGGGCTCTCTATTGGTTACCACAAACCAGAGAGAAAAACAATTGTGATAGCTTATCGTTGTGTCTAGGCAGTCCCCAATACCCCTTTATTTATAGGAGGGCTAGGGTCAGGGTTCCCAGTCGGTCTGGGAGTCAAAAAGACTGAATTCACGAATTTATTGGAAACTACAAATGGCGAACCGGTCGGTTCGCATGCCCAACCGGCCGGTTCTTGCATAAATTGGTCGGTTCGTGTCATGAACCGGTCAATTTGTGTCATGAATCGGTTAGTTCATGTAGTTTCCTATTCTGAATCACATTGGTATTCAATGCATGATTAATGCAAAACATGACATCAACACTAATCCTTGATTGAATCGAATTGACCATTGAACCATATAGTTCATCACATGGACTGGTCGGTTGGGAGTATGAACTGGTCGGTTCATTTAGTGAACCGGTCGGTTCATGCCCTAGTGCAGTCATTATTCTACTAATGTTGTTTCCAATTAAAGTGACACTCCAACCGATCTATTCAACACTTGAACCGGTCTATTCAAATTCCAATCATTCAATTTTGAACCTCAGTTATTTAATTGAATACATAAACACTTTTAATAATCAAGTTAAACATGATTCATGAATGAACTCCAAATTCCAAGTGCATCCTATGTGTGTAACCCTATAGTTCCCGATTTACATTGGCAGTGAATGTCCATAACTAACTTATGAAATCACTAGCAATGAGTGGTATCTAGCAAAACATCATTACTACCCAAGTAATTTAGAAAGTTGGAAAACAAATTCAACCTACAATTCGTGACCAATATTACAGTGATTGTATAGTTCCTTTGTCTCTGATATCTAGATTGAACTCAAGGCATGGAATCATCATCATCTCAATGTTCAATCCATGTTCCTTGAACTAGAACATATTGTCTGAGATATATGTGAGTTCTCATATCACACATTGAATCACATGAGTATGGCCATACACTTCTCAGTCTTTCTTATAAAGTGGCTAGGATATCAATCTCCTATGGGAGGGACAAATCCCATTTACATCTCTCACTCTCAATCCCCATGTGTCATAGAGTACCTGAGCATCACTTTTATCCCTTATTCAAGGTCACTTTGGATGAGGTCAAAGTACAAAAAATGACATGTGATGAGTGTAGTGACTTCAGGTCTAAGAACCGCAATCACCACTATAAATATGAGAGATGATTCTAACTTCCATTCAATGGTTTCTGTGTATCACTCTCAAGGTGGGTCTATCTGATACATTGTTATCTAACATGTACATGTGTGCTTGACTTGATATCACATATTTTGACTAATGAGACTCTGTCATCATTCAACACACACTCTAGTCTTATGTATTACTGTTGCCTAGTTTTCTTCCATAGTAATATCCGACTAGGGACATAACAAGAATGTATCTACTCTTCTCATACGTATGATCTCATTGTTCAGGTCCTCAACCCAAAGACATATGTCATCGAGTAACATCATTCTTTAGACATCTAGTATGTATGTGTCATCATCTCATGACTGAGACAAACATAATTGATGGAATTACCTTTATCATTATCAAATCAAGAATATAATGCCCCATTACAATCATCATATGATTGTCTCTTTAGGCATACATACCATTAATAGTGGTGGATACAGAGGAGGTGGTGGTTTCTTTTCCAAGATAGGAAGAGGATTTGGTTGTTTTGGAAGACAAGGATCTATTCTTCGTTTTACGTGAACCAGTACGTCCATTCCCGCGCGAACCAATTCTTGGTATAGGTTTCTACGAGACCAACATATTTTCCCCCCATATCATTTTGGAAAAAAAGGTTGTTGTGTCCAATGAATCTATTTTTATGAGATTCATTAGATGAATGAATCAAAAAATTCGGAGGAAGGACCAGTTCTAGTAGATGGAATACACAGCCCAGGTGGACACCACCATCTAGGTCTTCAAGATCATCAATGTTAGTGACATGCCTGTCGAGAAAGGATGCAAACATGTGTGAAAATTGTGGTAGGATACACTCTGGACAGTGTTGGGGAGTCACTACTCAAACATGCTATCATTGTGGACAGATTCAACACATAAAAAGGGACTACCCAAAGTTTCAGTATATTTCATAACAAGGTTCACAATTACAGTTGCATCCTCTGCAAAGACAGACTCTAGCTAGAGGGGCAAGTTCTTATGTGGCTTTAGGTTCTATAGGGGAAGTACCTAGTGCTAGTAGTGGACAACAAGGACAACATGGAAGAGGGAGAGCTACAAGACACTTCTTCTCAATGACACCATATGAAGGTGTAGTCCCGCCCAGAGTTTTGATAGCTGAGACACTTCTCTTTAACAACATTTATGTTACCGTATTGATAGATTTAGGTGTGACACATTCTTTCATTCAAAGATCTGTAGTTAGTGGATTAAATCTTTTAACCTAGGGTTTGTTTTATGAATCGATGTTAAGAGTTCCATTAGGTGAATCATCTGTTTTGACATAAGTATGTCCTCGATGTTTGTTGAGTTTTAGTGGATATACAATAGTACTTAAACTCAAACCATTAGATATTAATTCTTTCCCAATTATTTTGGTATGGACTTCCTTGAGACATATCATATCCAATTAGTTTGTTGGAAGAAAGAAGTTATCTTTCAAAGTGTCTTTACTAGAGATAGGAAAATCTTACCCACATGTATAGTAACAACTGATGTAGTTGATAAGATGATGAGAAAGGGGTGTGAGGCCTTTTTAACACATGTGGTGGATGCTAGGGAAGAGAAAAGAACAATCTGTATAATAGATGTTCTAGTAGTATGTCAGTTTTTAGGTGTCTTTCCAGATGAGTTACCAGGTTTACCACCTGAAAGAGATGTCGACTTTGAGACACATATTGTACCTAGTAGCCACCCAATAGCATTACTTGCCTATAGAATGGCACCTGTAAAGCTAAAGAAATTAAAAACTCAGTTATAGGATTTATCAAATAAGGGATTTATTCAACCTAGTACATCACCCTTGAGAGCTCCAATATTGTTTGTGAAGAAAAAAGGATGGAACCATGTGTTTATGCATAGAATATAGACAATTGAATAAGATAACCATTAAGAATAAATATTTTGTGGCTAGAATCGATTACTTGCTTGATCAACTACATGATGCAACGATCTTTTCAAAGATAAACCTTAGATTAGGATATCATCATTTAAGAATAAAGGCATTTTATGTACCAAAATCAGCATTCAGAACAAGGTATGGGCATTTGAGTTTGTAGTCATGTCTTTTGGTCTGACAAATGCCCCTACAACTTTAATGGACGTGATGGACATGGTTTTCAAACCGTATCAAGATCAATTTATAGTAGTATTTATAGATGGTATTCTTATGTATTCCATAGGTGTAGAAACATCTGAGGATAGCCCTACAATCGTTAAGGCAACATCAACTTTATGCTAAGTTCAACAAATGTGAGTTCTGGTTGGTTGAAGTATCCTTCATGTCATATCAAGAGGAGTTAGTGGTGACCCTAAGAATGTGGAATATATTCTTCAGTGGGAACAACCCACAAACCCTACTGAGATCAGAAATTTTTTGGGGTTAGCAGGATACTATAGGAGGTGTATAAGAAACTTTAGTGTAACAACAAAACCTCTTACGTGCTTAACAAGGAAGGATATACCTTTTGTTTGGTTTAAATGTTGGTCGAACCTACTTCCATGCAATCAATCCACCTTGATCAGACATATTCAGTTCCAAATTCATCTCTCTCATCTTAACTAACAAGTCTCTTTTTACACATGTCGTAGAAAACATTTCTACCAATGATGTTGACTTCCTACTCAGAGCATCTACTACTACATTGGCCTTTCCAAGGTGGTAATCAACAATGATATCATAATCCTTTATAAGCTTCAACCATATGAGTTGTCTCATGTTGAGATCACTTTGTTTGAAAATGTACTTTAGACTCTTATGATCAGTAAAGACCTAACATGATTCACCTTAAAGATAATGATTCCATGTCTTTAAGACATGTACTACTACTGCCAACTCAAGATCATGTGTGGAATAGTTATCTTCATTCTTCTAAAGTTGTCTAGAAGCATAGGCCCCCGCCTTCCCATCTCGCATAAGAACACATCCCAAACCTCTCCTGGATACATCACAGAAAACCACATAACCTTTATCTACCTCTGGTAAAATCAAGACTAGTATTGTGGTTAACTTCTTCTTTAATGTTTGGAGACTTCTCTCACATGTATAGAAAACTTAAGGAATTGTATTGGTGGACAGGTATGAAGAAGGATGTGACCGAGTATGTATCCAAGTGTGGTGTATGTCAACAAGTTAAGGCTAAACATTAGAAGTTGACATGTTCTTTGCAATCACTTCCTATCTCTGAATGGACGTGGGAGCATATTACTATGGATTTTGTGGTAGCATTACCGAGGAAACCACGTGGTTTTGACTCTATAAGGGTAATAGTGAATAGGATAACAAAGTCTTCTCATTTTTTACCAATTAAGCCAACATGGGATACTCTAAAGTTAGCCAAACTCTATATAGATGAGATAGTTGAACTGCATGGGATACCATATTCTATAATATCTGATAGGGATCCTAAATTCAAATCTAGGTTCTGGAATCAGTTACAAAATTCCTTGGGAATAAAGCTAAAACTTAGCACAACATATCATCCTTAGATATATGGATAGTCAGAGAGGACAATTCAGACCCTAGAGGATATGTTGAGAGTATGTGTTTTACAATTTAGTGATAGTTAGGATGATCATAGTCTTACATAGTTTGCCTATAATTTCAGTTATCATTCCAGTTTAGGCATGACTGAGAAAGTTTAGATCTCCTATTTGTTGGTATGAAGTTGAAGAAAGATAGATTTTAGGTTCATAGTTGGTAGAAGAAACAACAAAAAAGATATATGTGATCATACAACAGTTGAATGCTACTTAGGACAGATAGAAAAGCTATGCAGAACAAAGGCGTAAACCACTTTAGTTTGAGGTTGAGATGAGATTTATTTGAAAGTATCACCATGGAAAGATGTGTTGAGGTTTAAAAAGTGAACAAAACTAACTCTAAATACATGGGTCCCTATCCAATTATTCAGAGAATTGGATCGGTTGCATATAAAGTTGAGTTTCCTTTAGAGTTAGCCAATTTACATGATGTGTTTCATGTATCAATGTCGAAGAAGTGTCATCCCACTACAAAAAGGATTGTATACCCGGATCCTATACAGTTAAGAGAGGATATCTCCTATGTTGAAGGTCCAATTCAAATTCTAGATCGCAGAATTTAGAAGATTAAAAAGAGAGAGATGCTCCTAGTGAAAGTCTTTGGAGGAATCATGGTGTAGAAGAAGATACTTGGGAAGTAGAGTCGAATATGTGTAACAAGTATCCTTTCCTCTTCTAGAAATTTTGAGATGAAATTTTTATTAGAGGGGAAGAATTGTTACAACCCTCTTCTAGCTTTGTTAGTAATTCTATGGGTTTAAGATAACATTAATGGTTGTTTTTCTTTTATTAGTAATATAGTATCATGTGCTTTATCTTAAATTTGGTAATCTCAAATAATTTTTTAACTCATAATTATTACTTAAGCATACCTCAAAGATCTGACGTTTTAGTTGATATAGGATTAGGCCATATATATACGTGGGAGGAGAATTAATGATAATTGAGGAAATAATAAATAAATAAATTTTCATTTGTGAATATTATCAAACTAATAGGTTAAGATTTTAGATAATTCAATTACAAATCCAACATAAAAAGATTGAACCAAATTAGAGTTAAAATGAGAGGGTTATGGTATTTTTAGTTACATGTACATTTTCTAGACAGCTGTCGAGAATGGGCTTTTCCAGTGACCCAAAACCCAATGACCCAACTCAATGAGACCCAGTGACCCAAAACTCAGGGACCCAAAACCCAGCGATCACCGGGAATCGCCACCCAAGATAGCCAATTGTAAAACGACCATAACTTGGGATATACATATATGTTTTCAATGAAACGAAGTACATTAGAACCGTGATTTGATCCTATACCTTTTCAGACCCTTAGGTTCACAAAAACAAGACCTGAAAAATGATTCCTAAGGCAATTGTTGGGGTAAGAATATGAAGAACGACGGAAACTGAAGGGTTTGTCATAGATTCTACTTGGTAAGTGATTTTTAATCTCGATCCATCCTTCTCTTCGTGTTCCCTTGCTCAAAACTCCCTGATTCATAAACTGAAGGTTTTGGTTAACCTTCGTTCTTCTTCTTCTACCTCCAACCAATGTTTTTAAGCTTGTTTTCTTGCTGGCAACATGTTTCTAAGGTGATGTCGTGGCTTGAGATGAGATTCCAATTCATGTGAGCCAAGATCCGAGCTTGGTTGGTGGACAGACTTTAATCAGTGATTGGTAATGAGATTTGTGAGTGGAAAATCACCTTCTAACCCAGATTTATAGCATATAAATTTAAATATTGGCTTTTCAGTATTTAAATCTTTCTCTATGATAACTATGATGGATTATATAAATATACGTAGTGATTTGAAGTAGTAGAAATACTTTATTAATCATATTTCAGTGATGTAATATTATATTGAAAGTTTCTATGTAAGTTGTTATGAACAACATGTGATGAAATGGTGTAATAGAGGCATCAGGGAAGCCAGATTGTCCTAATTCAGAACTAAAGATTTGAACTGTGGTTTACGAGAACTGTGAAAATTGTAGATGATTTTTGTGCTTATTATGAGATGCTCAATTAAAGAAAATAGGATAATCATTAGTTGTGATGATGAATCTTGTTAAACTCAACTAAATATCACTAGACATTAGATGACATGGACACTATAGAATCCTCACAGGAGGCATGCGCTATGAGGAGAAAACAATGCTTCCCCACTGGAGGTCTCACGCAGGTTGAGGTAAGTCTGAGCACACCAGTAGGGGAGCAGTGAGGGTGGACTCCTTAAATGATTGGTACCTAACACCAACTGGGGATATCAGTGGTACCCAAGTTACGAGATGTGGTGACCAGTGGACATCCTCGGTAGGTCCACTGGTGCACAACAAACCTGAGGGCTTTGACTCCCTGCCTGAGTACTTAGGTTGACAGGAGGTGTCTGATATATTTGGCCACTCCTATTAGCCATGGAGAGCCAAATGTGGTAATGTCAGCTGCATACATGCTATTGAAACTACAAACTTAGGATCCTAGGCATGCTTCTAAGTCTTGTACAGTGAGATCAAGTTTGTTGCGATGCTTTCACATGTTTGGTACACCTCATGTGGGTCCAATGGCATAATAAATGGATTAAAAACCAAGTAAATGGATTTAAGTTATCCTTTTACTGTATTTAATATCCGTTCTCAACTGCCATATTGAGCGATTTATAGTTTTAAATTGTCATGCTTATATGCTTCTATGTTTAAGTTCTATCAATTGTAAATATTATAAATATCTTGGTTACATGTTTGTTTTGTACTCACTGAGCCAGTAGCTCATCAACCTACTGAACAATTTTCAGGTAAAGGAATAGCTCTTCCTGAGGAGACAGAATTCAGTTTCTATCAAAAGTAGAATAGAGGTCCTAAAGAAGAAGTAGTTAGAATCTATAGAGGATCTCTTATCCTTCCTTTGGATCCTAGGAATGAGTGAGTGAGAAAAGAGAGCAGTTTGTAATGAAATGTACATGATGTATAATAAGTGTAAAACTCTTTCTTTTATGTAATAGTCGATCACCATTGTATCCTTTAATGTTATGTTTAATCGAGAGATTGACAATTTGCTAAATGATGTTACTATATATCTGAGAAAAGAAAAAGTTAAGGTTGATTTTCTGTAAGTGGTCAAAAGTTGTTGATTAGTAGTAATCCCTGCTTGGCGGGCCCTAACCCTGGTTAGTGGGTTCGGGTCGCGTCACTAGTGTTCTAATTTTATGCCTTGTCACACACAACTATGTCTTAGTTTCCCTTTTTCTCAGCTGATCCGACGACCCTTCTCTAATCCATAGAGACATGGGTTCCATAGATGCTCTCCTTCTCCTTCTTCCTCAGAAGTGCAATCTAGTTAGGAATCTTAGGAGCCTCTCTCATATTCAATCTTGATCTCCCTCCTTGATGGGTCTCTATTTGATATGGTCTCTCCCTCACCATCCCCTTATCCTCTTTAGAAGGTAGATCCCTAACATGTTAGGGTTTCATGCACTATAATCCTCAATCAACTAGACTTCCCTGAGGCATCCCCTGATTTGACCACATCCAGCCTCCATCCCTCAATATCTCTGCTTATATAGCTTAGTGGGTAAAAAATAAACTTTATTTTACATGTATTTTATATTTTTCTATTACATTCTTACAAGTTTGTCATGTTCATGCATCACATATATTTTTCTATTTCATGTTGCTTCTCATGTTTAAACGTTGTTCTCATATTTTGTATTTATTTTGCATTTAAAGCAAGCATGTTTATTTGAGTTGCATGCTTGTTAAATTGCAAGTTAAATGTAGCCAAATGTCAAAATTGTGAAGAAGAAAAGAGCATCGTCAAAAAGGGCATATGTTTCAATAGTTGAACTAGTTCATATTCTTAATTCAATTATCTACACCATCAGTTTTGTTTTTCCTATCTTTGGGATGACGATAGCAAAGTCATGATGGATATTTTAAATCAGAAATTGAACTAAGCAAGCCAAAATTTCTCTCGTGTTGCAGCTGGTTCTAAGACGTAAATGATAAAAATAGTATTGCAATTGCTAAAATTGAATCTAATTATGGGTCTTTTCTTTAAGATAAGTGGACTACTCTCACCGTTATGTTTTGAATCAGCCTACCTAAAGTATTTCAATTAGTGTTCAGAAAAGCGCTATTCGGTGTACGGGGGACGGGGCACTGAATAGAGTATATGTGGTATGCGGGAGTATATGCGGGAGTATATGCGGTTTTGGATTTTTTTTAATAAATTAATATATCTATGTATATTTATATATCAGTCATATAGAATTATATATCACATTGAACAATTACATACAAGGACAACATAGAATGATTGATTAGAAGAAAGGGAGCAACAATATCATATAAATATTTAATTAGAAACAACAAAAATATCATATAAATTTCATTTCTTCAAGTCCATTTATGTGTGTTTGGAAAAGTGGTGATTAAGCGGCCGCATAAGCGGGTAATCGGCCGCATAATCGGGCATGGACCGATTATTGGTCCGCTTTGACATATGCGGTGCGGTCCTCTGTCCGAACCGCTTAAGCGGCCGCATATGCGGCCGCACGGACCGATTTCCCAAACACTTATTTCAATACGAGAACCCAATGGCTAACCCACTTAGAAAAACTCAGTTATAGTCACAACTTGTTCGTGATGGGTGGGTGCTTTGTCAAACAATTGAACTAGAATTCCAAATCTTTGAAACCCAAGTAAAGGCAACAGCTTGTTTGGTATGACAATCTAGTTTAAAATACCATGATGGTTGGGCGCTTGAATTTTAAACAAGAAAAGGCTGCCAATGTCCTCGAATGTGAAATGTTAGAATACTTAATACGACAACTAAAAGTATAATTGTGCTTAAATGGGGAGTACATGGGTGGGGGTGAAATCATTTCGTTTGCCATTTGGGAGTAAATCTTATAGATTGTAAGATACTTGAGGATATGGGGAGCACGTAATAGTTAATCTTAATTAAAAGAACCATACATTTTAACTAATAGGATGTGTCATTCATGTCAACAAACTATTAATTAAAATAAATTTTTAAGTTGGTTAAATTGAATCTCATCACCTTCACTATATGTACTTTGCTTTGAATCTGAATTAAATTTTATTACTTGATAACAAATAATGTTTTAAGCTTGGTTGATAATACTATATTTTATGTCCACTTTGATCAGCCTTGTTGTTCTAAACTCTCAGTTTGGACTACATATTAGACTAGTAATCATATAACTAGTGCAATTTGCTTCTTTGTTATCATCTTGATGATTTTAATGTGTTTTAATGCAAAATTTATGAGACTTGATTCACCTAGAACTAACGTCATATTCAATATCAGCCTTGGGACTCAAAGAACATCACCAGTTCATATTCACTTGGGCAAAACGCGCACAACCCAGATCATGTCGTCCCTTTGTCCATAAGCTAACCCAACTTTCTCAACCTCAAACACAATGTTTTCACCCAGAGCAAGTTTGTCCATAGAGACAATAGCTAGCTTTGACACCGATAGATATGTCGCACTTTCGTCGAGCACGTCTATACCACCACGACAGAAATTGGTCAATTCAACCAAACAAATGCACGATGTGGCTAAACAAGGCATGTGCCACAACATCAATTGCTCAACATAATCGTCAACACATCATGTTGACCCTTGAACACATCATACCAAACAGTTATCGGCCCAACTCTTGGCAATTGTCGAGAGATGTGTCCCTACACAAACATGTCATCTCAGATTTCTACAAAAAATATACAATTTAGAGAGGCATCTTTCAACTTATCACACTTTGGCTTCGGGAAAAGAGCTAGAGGCGACCTATAGGGTGTTTCCACTCAAAGAGAGGTTGCAAGGAAGATGAAGAAGAAGAGGATGTTGTCTTTAAACAAAGAAGCTTCTTATGCAGCTTCATTATAGAGGATCCATCCTCTACAGGTGTTATATATTGTTTCTTTTTCTCTACTTGTCTATTTCTTGATGTCACTCTGTGAAACTTGTACATAACATGATTTACAACCTTGTTTGTGAATCCCCTTAGATATGGAGAGTTTTCCTTTGTATTTAGTGCCTTTTTGACAGCCATTAGTCATGTGATGAACAACTTTCAGATTAATTACGACTTTCCTTTTTATTTCATCAATTTCTTATGTGAATATGTGGCCATGGTACCCAACATCCTAGAATTCAACATACCTCAAAGGGGTATAGTTGGTAGCAATTAAAACTTTAGGTACTTATGACATGAAAATCATTGGGGTTGCTAAGTTAATATCTACTACTACTTGTAAATACAATAGTATTGTTTTATTAGAGGAATCTAGGATATAGCTGCTACTATATTTATGGTTGTAAATTGAAATACATCAACCTTACTACACTGCCTAGTTAGTTAATAAGCAGAGCCTCCCGCCTAACACGCTTCCTTAACTTGATAACTTGAAAGTAATGTTATAACTAACTTAGCTAATTTAGAATGAAATCAAATTGACTCTCTTCATCTTGAATAACTAAATACTTAGATTGAATTAATAGTTTGATATGCATTGGCTCCTTCTAGAGACAACCTTAAGTTAAAGTACTGCTGATCCATCATGTTGTGGACCTTGAACTTCTCACTTATTATTTATTACATACACTCACATTGACAAGGACATCATTTGACATATGCGATGTGCTTATTATTTAACTGAGTAATGATGGTATATGCTCATTATACAAATCATCATATGCAATTTTGCAAGATACCAATAGATTGCAAGAATCTTACATTTACAACTTATTCATCTGAGCCTTTGATAGTCAAAGAAGGGAGACCAAAAGAGCCGGAGAAAGTGCTCAAGCACTAAGCATGATCAAAAACCTTTCTTCTTTGGACAATCTCTTATGCAACTAAATAATACATTAGTACTTAGGAATTGATCAAATTATAACAATAAAAAGATTATTTGCTACGAAAAGGAACAAAGCCCTTGGTTTGAGTTTAAGAAGCGCTCCAACTTTGTCTGCACTATAAATCTGACATCTCATTAGAAATAACTCTTCACTCCTCATGTCACGCCACTAGCAAGGTTGTGCTAATGAAGGTGGCAGCAGCAGCCGTGGCACCGGAGGCAGTAACATCAATGTAGTACTAAAAAACTAACGGTAACATCAACACTATAATCATTATAATATGTTGTTTAAAACTGTCTTAACACTAGAGAAATTGTTGTATCAGTTATTTTTCCCACTTTTGAAGCGTTATGGCCCCTAGAAAAAAGGTATTGGAACACAGAGACATTACTTTAGGGCTTATTACATTCAACATCTTTTTACGCAATTCTCTCTATATGCGATGATTTTTTATGTCAATTATGAATCAAGGGCAAGAGTACAGTTAATTATTTTTTTAAGGGCGGATCTTTAAATCCTCTTCCGGAAAGGAAGATAACAAATCGTAGATAGAACACAATGTACACTACAGGCAAACTGAGGGAAGGCATGATTCACAACCATACAAAATGAAACTTTCCGACTAATATGGAAGAACAGAACATTTCTCCAACAAAACCAGCTTGATAATTGATCAAATGGATCAACAGTATACGTACATAATAATTACAAATGACATTATTTATAAACGTTACAGCTTTTATATTTAATAACCACATCAGGACAGCACTTGTTATATTCGTAAATATCAGACAGCAGAACAAGAATAAAATTTATAGAAAGCTGACAGAATTAGTCTTTGAGAAAATGTCTTAAGACGGATTTTGCTGCCGATTGAGTTTGGGAATTGCTGATTTGTCACAAAGTCGTCTCCTGTCATCAAGACTGCTTTTCGTCTACATTGTAGCCACTAATCAGCAATTCAGAATAAAAAATAACACTATAGCAAGGCCAGATGAAAATAAAACAATGGTATGCTTCTTATGCTCCAATTTGTTGCCTTGTTACCTTGTTTGAATTCCTCAGGGTCTTTTATGTTATACCTAGGAGTCACTAGTTGGCCAATTGCTTCTAAAGCTGAGACGTTCCAAGCCTCAACATGCCGAACAATCTGAAAAGTATTGCTGTAAAATACGTGGGCATGCACTATTTTGACGAAGAAAATAATTACTGGGTTAAGCCAAAATCACTGGACAAAGAAGCTAACATACAAATTCATGTAGAAATAAAGCCTTACTTGAAACTGTGCATTCAAGTAATACGTAGTACTTCCGTCAACTGAAACAAACGGCCTCCAGGGAAGTTTAAGATATGTCCTGTGGATGTCATATCATATATTAAAAAATTTAAATACTAGACGAAACTATAGTAATAAACGTTATTCATTTGCAGCATAAGAGATATCAGCGTTATCTATTTTATCTTTCTTCAAAGAAAGTCACGCACATCTGACATAATATTTGCAGCGACTGCAATGCTTATTTTGATCATTGGATGCCATTTATGAGATAAATTCCGCCAACATTAATGCATGTAAGTTGAAAGCCTTTACCAAATAAAACATTTTTTCAAAAGGTACATGTGAAACAACATGCATCCCCGTTGATACTATAGACAGGAGGTCGATGGTATTGACTTTATCACAGCAACAGAAGAGCATTCCGTCGATACCATCGACAGTCCTGTCGATGGTATCGAGAGTTGATCAGTGGCGGAAATCGACGACCCGTCTTCTGGTTCTATCTTTATTATATTATTTGTTTTATTGTTTTTCTCTTATTTTCTTCTTTGTACCACAATGTATTTTACCATAATATACAAAAACAAGGAGAGACAACTATTGCCCTCTCAAGAAAGTTGCTCCTTGTAGCCAACAAATCTCTCGGTGTTCGTCTCCTCTCCTCATCTCTTCTCGCATGGTATCAGAGCTGTAAAAATCAGACAGCCTTTTAAACATACTCTAAAGCCAGTCAAACTGAACTTTTATTTCTTTATGAAAATGTTTCACAATAGATAGCATAAACTCTCGACTTTTGAGAAGGTAGATCCATATCATGCGGGAAAAATCATCCACAAAAGAAATAAAATAACGAAAACCATTATAACTCTGGTCTTTAACAGGACCCCATACATCACTGTGGACTAACTCAAAGGGACAAGATGCCCGCTTATTGACACGACTGGGATAAGACAACCTATAATGTTTTCCCAGCTGACATGACTGACACTCTAAAGATGACACTTGGGACAACTCAGGTTCCAACTTCCGCAGACTCTCTAACGACGGATGTCCATATCTGCAATGTCATAGTAAGGGGGAACCACTCAACAGAATGGATGGAGCTGGAGCAGATACTGGGCGAGGCAGACTGTCACCTTGGAAAAGGTAGAGATCACCTTTCCTAGACCCCCCACCAATCGTCTTCATACTCTTGAGATCCTGTATGATAAAACAAGAAGGTCCAAATGTTACCGTACAATTTACAGTGTCAATCAATTTTGCAACAGAAAGAAGATTAAAAGAAAACTCAGGCATAAAGTGTCCAGATTTAAGATCAATCTTGGGTGTCAGAGAGACAGATCCACTAGCTAACACTCTCCTTACTGAACCATCTGCCAGTGTAACAGATTAGTGAGGGATATACGAGTCAATAGATTGGAGCAATCTCTTCATACCAGTCATGTGTTGTGACGCGCCAAAGTCAACCACCCAAGATGAAGTAGAGCCAGAAGTTATGAGAGATGTAGCCTGATTACCCGCAGTAGATGTCAGGTTTGCTGATGACGAAGATGAAGATCCCACACTCATGTGATGTGTAGCCTGAATGAATCGATCATACTCCTCCTGAGTAAGAGGATGTCGGTCCCAGAATTGGTGCCCACAGCTGAAGACGGAGAGGAATTTGTAGAAGTGGCACAATGTGCTGCCCCCACAGGAGGTGCAGCAGGTCTCCCATGTTTTTCCAACACTTCTCCACTGTATGCCCCGGTTTGTCACAGAAAGTACACTTAGGATGTGTCTCACGTCCTCTGCCCATACCAGGTCGTCCTCCTCTCACCGCAGCAGCTACGGATGCATGACTCCCCAGAGGATATAGTAGAGACAGGATTAGCAGACTTAAAAATAGATTGTTGAATTCTCAAATAGGCTTCCACAAAACTTGGCAATTTATCAGAAGCCAGAATGACGCTCCGAGCAGAACCGCAAATAGGATTAAGCTCGGATAGAAATTTAGCAGTACCCATATGTTTATAGTAGGCGAGGCAGACAAGATCTAGAAGAGGTAGCAACACCAGTCCCTGAGCCTTCCTCATCGTCTTCTACTCACGAGATTCCTGCAGAAGCATCAGATCTTGATCTTCCTATTATTGTTCGGAAAGGTACTCGTACTTGTACTATTAGACATCCTATTACAAATGTGTGTTGTCTGTCCCACTTATCTAAGCAGGCCCGCGCATTTGCTATTAGGATTGATTTTGTTGATATACCAAGGAATCACTATGATGCTATGAAGGACAGTGGCTGGAAACAAGCAATGCAACTTGAGATGTCAGCTCTTTTGCATAATGGCACATGGGATCTTGTTGACTTACCTGCAGGAAAGAAAGCAGTGGGTTGTAGATGTGTTTTCACCATCAAACATAATCTGGATGGATCCGTTGAAAGGTTGAAGGCCAGATTGGTAGCAAAAGGCTACACACAGACCTATGGAGTTGATTTCTTTGAGACCTTTTCTCCAGTAGCTCGTCTAAATTCTGTGTGGATTATTATCTCTCTGGCAACTACCTTTGATTGGCCCCTATTTCAGCTTGATGTTAAAAATGTCTTTCTACATGGTGACCTACAGGAAGAGGTATATATGGAGCAACCTCCTGGGTTTGTTGCTCATGGGGAGTGTCAGAAGGTGTGTAAATTGAAGAAAGCCATATATGGGCTGAAACAGTCTCCTCGAGCTTGGTTTGACAAGTTCAGTGACGTTGTACTCCAGATGGATTTTTCTCGCTCCATGACTGATCACTCTTTATTCTACTCTAGCTCTTCTTGTGGCTCTATCATTATTGTTGTATATGTTGATGACAGTGATTACTGGCAGTGATTGTACAGGTATATCTCGTGTGAAGGAAGGTTTGCAGAGACACTTCCAAACGAAGGATCTGGGTAAACTGAGATATTTTTTGGGCATTGAGGTGCTTAGATCTCATGCAGGTGTCAATCTATCTCCAGGCTACTGTACCTTCCTAGGTGATCATTTGATTACTTGGAAAAGTAAAAAGCAGCATGTAGTAGCTAGATCTAGCACTGAGGCTGAATACCGTGCTATGGCCCATGCATGTTGTGAACTACAATGGGTCAAATCTGTTCTTTCTGAGTTAAAAATCACTATTATGTCTTCTATGGAGCTCAAGTGTGACAACCAGTCTGCTATACACATTGCCAGGAATCCTATCTTTCATGAGCGTACAAAGCATATAGAAGTTGATTGCCATTTTATTCGTGATCAAATCAAAGATGGTACTATTGTGACGCCATACGTCAAGTCTGAAGATCAACTGGCGGATATCTTGACAAAGCCTTTGGGTCCAGCAGCTTTTCAGAGATTATGTGGCAAGCTGGGCATACACGATGTGTACTCTCCAGCTTGAGGGGGGGTGTGAAACAACCTGCATCCCCGTCGATACTATCGACAGGAGGTCGATGGTATCGACTTTATCACAGCAACAGAAGAGCATTCCGTCGATACCATCGACATTCCTGTCAATGGTATCGAGAGTTGATCAGCGGCGAAAATCGATGACCTATTTCCTGGTTCTATCTTTATTATATTATTTGTTTTATTGTTTTTCTCTTATTTTCTTCTTTGTACCACAATGTATCTTACCATAATATATAAAAACAAGGAGAGACGGCTATTGCCCTCTCAAGAAAGCTACTCCTTGCAGCCAACAAATCTCTCAGTGTTCGTCTTCTCTCCTCATCTCTTCTCACAATACAAAACGTGACAAAAGCCAATCTAAAGGGTCACAGGACATATTTTGTAGAATTGACAGAAGAGAGATTCGTTTGAGGGTAAGAAAGCTCAATTACTGACTGTAAATACATATATATAACATAGCAGAGCTGAGGTACCTCTGCCTGAAATTCATAGCTTATTGACGCATTACCTGCATTATGTTACATCCTCACCCCACAGTTCAGCCCATTGTTCTCTGTGGGCTTCTACGGCAACACTAGGCTTTCAAGTTACAAAAAAATTACTTATTCCTTCCATAAACTTGAAGAATAGCAGCAATTAGCAAACACTGCATGAGGAACTCCCTTGCTACTGTTGGAAATAAATGCGTCTTACAGAATAGTAACCCAAATAATGCATTCATAATTGAATTTGAGATGCCATCAAGTTAACCAAAATTCCACTTCTTCTGCCAAGTTATGTGGGATGCCGCACCAGCCGGCCCAATAGTTGGTCACTTTTTTCTTAGAACAAAGGCAGAACTTGCATGATGCATTTGCCAGCCCGAATTTGCCAATTAAATGCTAAGTGGCTAGTCAATATAATTACCACTTTCCACATAAGACCTTAACCTTCATAGTAATGGCAGTCTTTCCAAATATTTTCTATTCCATGATCACTATCCCCTTGTAGTGAAGCTAGCTTTGGAAGTCCAGTTCATGGGGAAATTTTGATCTTCACAGCTTTATATACAACAACTAGCAATAAATGTTTTTCGTGTTATTTCCTGAACATATCGGTTACTTCCAAAACATATCTTCGAGAACGACAAGAATAATGGCATCGTCGTCGTCCTTTAAGCTTCAGTCCAACCATGTCAGGGAGGGTTGTGTTAGAATAAATTGAAAGTGTAGATAGTGAATACTAGGGGATTAGACACAAACAACCCATGTATGATGTTTTATATAGGCTACAAGAGTACAAGGGTGAGCATGGTTCAGTATGGTTTGGTAAACTGCTAAATATCACTTGCTATGCCTATGTATTATGACAATAAAGGCAGCCATATTCATTGCGAGCAATCCCGCGTACCATGAACACACCAAGCATTTTGAAGTTTATTGTCATTTTGTGAGGGAGGTCGTCTTGAATAATTTGATCACTACTTTGTTTGAGATTAGCGGACCAAATAGTAGATTCTTCACCAAGCCACTTCTAATGAAACACTTCAGCAGTCTTGTTTACAAGTTGGGTTGGGCATGATTGATATTTGTACTCCAGCAAGAGGGGGGTGTTAATATATCTTATTTACATTTAGCTTTACTATATTTTGTAATTTCTATATACTGTTGGACCTCTATGTAATTTCTCCAAGTTCTCTTATTAATAAAAGGGAGATGGCACATTGCTCCTCTCTACACACTGCATTGCAACACCCTATCTTTCTTGTTCACATGGTATCAGAGCAACAAGATCCAAGGAAAGTGTAGCCGGTCATAACCCTAACCAACAGGGCAAGCCGCCGCCGCACCGGATAGAAGCCACCGCCGCCAAGAAATAGCAGCAGCAGGCGCCGCCGGCGGTAGCAACAGGCCGTCGGGCAGCAGTCGCGTCGTCGGCAACCCACTGCCGACGGAGGCCCATCACTGTCGACCAAGCAGCCGCCAGGCAGCTTTCCGTCGGGCTGATTTTTGCCGGGTGAGGGGCCAAACACGGTTGATTCTTGACCAAAAGGCGCAGACTCCTTTAACCTGTCCAACGGCCTTCTAAAAGTACAAATCAAGCAGCCCGCGTCTATTTAGAGAATTCTTAATCACATCTCCTCCATGTGTGATTAGTAAATACTCGCTTGGAGGTTGTTGATGCGTCAAAAACGTATCATCTCATCTATATTTTGGTGATGTGTATCTCTCCATCACTCCCTTCCACAACGTGACGTGTATCTTTTCGTCACTCAATTTCTCTCTTGATGTGTATCATCTGTCATTCTATTTTCCGTTTAGATCATGAGGACAACAAGGCATCTACCATTTACAACGAGATGTCACATATCCCCTCCATCAAGCTGAACGCGAAGAATTATCTCTTGTGGATGAATGTTGTCCATACAGTGTTGGAATCCCGAGACTAGGCAAAACATGTTGATTATGATCCTCCTGCTTCTACTAACAAAGGCTATGTTGAATGGAAGCGTCATAATAGTCTGGTGCAAACATGGTTGTGGGGGAGCATGGAACATGGAATTGCTGCTAGGTTCATGTTCTACACTACAGCCAAAGAGATATGGGATGCAGTAAAGAAACATTACTAACAAGAAAAAGAATGCTCTTCGTCAGTTTATGATATATGACCGTCTATTTACAGAACGACAGGGAGACAAGCCTTTGGAAGAATATTTTCGAGTGATTCAAGCTATTGCTCAAGAACTAAGCTTCTATCATCCAGTGACTATCACTGATAAGTCAAAGACAGATATGACTTGATTACAGCAAAATTCTTATCTGGCATGAGTTCTTCATGCGGTTCAGCCCGCAGTGTTATCCTAGCTTCTGACAAACTTCCCAGCTTGGAAGAAGCTCACTCAAGGATTTTACAATCAAATTTTGAACGGGTTGATCCTACAGTTGTCCCGTCTCATGGAGATTCTCATGCATCTTTAGTCACTGCAGTTAGAAGAGGCCGTATAGGTACGGGTTGAGGACGTGGCACACAGTACACTTTCTGTGACAAACCTGGACACAGTTGAGAAATGTTAGAAGACCTACTGCACCAACTGTGGGGGCAGCAAACTATGTTGGCACTACTGAGTCTTCTGAGCCTTCTGCTTCGAGTTCTGTATTTTCTGGCATCACACTCACCAAGGAGGAATGTGATAGATTTATTTTGGCTACCCAGCATGAGTTTGGGATCATCTTCTTCTTCAGCAAACCTAGCATCTACTACTGGTAATCAGGCTACCTCTTTACTGGCTTCTGGTTCAACTTCTTCATGGATGGTTGACTTTGGAGCGTCACAGCATATGACTGGTATGAGACTGCTTTGTTCCATTGACTCACATATTCCTCACCAATATGTGACAATAGCAGATGGTTCAGTGAGGACAGTGTTAGTCAGTGGATCTGTTTCTCTGACTCCTAGAATTGATCTTAAATTTGTACATTATGTGCCTGCATTTCCATTTAATCTTCTTTTTGTTGTAAAATCAATTGATACTATGAAATGTACGGTGACGTTTGGACTTTCTTGTTTTGTATTACAAGATCTCAAGAGTATGAGGATGATTGGTGGAGGGCCTAGGAAAGGTGATCTCTACCTCTTCCATGGTGAAATTATGCCTCGCCAAGTATCTGCTCCTGCTCCAGCTATCCTTTTGAGCGGTTCTCTCTTACTGTGGCACTACAGATATGGACATCCTTTGTTGCAGAGCTTGAGAAAGTTAGAACCTGAGTTATCCCAAGTGTCTTCATTAGAGTGTCAGTCATGTCAATTGGGAAAACATCATAGAATGTCTTATCCCAATCGTGTCAATAAACGGGCTTCTTGTCCCTTTGAGTTAGTCCACAGTGATGTTTGGGGTCTTGTAAAAGACAATAGCTATAATGGTTTTTGCTATTTTATTTCCTTTGTGGATGATTTTTCTCGCATGACATGGATTTATATGTTGAAGAGTCGAGAGTCCGTGTTATCCATTTTCAAGCATTTTCATCAGAAATAAAAGTCCAATTTGATTGCAATATTAATATTCTTCAATCTGATAATGCCTTGGAATATGTTCAAAGTGTTATGGCTGATTTTTGTAGCTCTGCTGGGATGATACATCGTACGTCCTGTCTTCAAACCCCTCAACAAAATGGGGTAGGTGAGAGGAAAAATCGTCACCTTCTTAATATTTCCAGGACAATTATGTTTCAATCCAATGTTACTAAGAGATTCTGGTTTGATGCTTTACTTACTGTCTGTTTCCTTATTAACAGGCAGCCCTCTTCTATGCTTCAAGGACGTACTCTGTTCTCTGTCTTACGTCCCAAGAATCAGCCCTTTCTTGTTCCCCTTAGAGTGTTTGGTTGTACTTCCTTTGTCCACAATTTGGATCCTAAGGCTGATAAATTATCCCCTACGTCGATTAGGACCATACTTGTCAAGGCGGCTAGGCGGTCAGCATTTCCCAAGGGGCGCCTAGGCTGTTCTGGGCGTTTTTTATATTTTGTATATTTTTCAGTATGTTAATTTGATTCTTATTATACATATATACTACATATAATACCATATAGGAAACATAAAAAGAGGGCAGAATGAGGTTATGACAGCAGTAGCAGGAGATGGGAATAGGAAGAAAATGGGAAGTAATATCAACAAGCCTGCAACAACAATTGGAGCAGGAGACTTAGAAAAGAAAGCAGGGAAAAAGGGTGATGTAAAAGAGGAAAGTAGAAAGTACAACATCATCAACATTACGAAGCATAGGTGATGTAAAAGAGGATTTGAAGAAAACAGAATAAAAAAAAAACACAGCAGTAGTAGGATTTCGGAGTAGGAGGGGATATAGGAGGAATAACTCAAAAAAAAACGCAGCAGCAGTAGGATTAAGGACTAAAATGCAGGAGAAAGGATAAAAAAAGAAAAGAAAAAGAAGCAAGAACAACAAACATATGAGGAAGTGATTTTATGACTTACCAATTTGGCCCAAATCAAACATGTTTTCCCTAATTTTCCAAAATTTGGCCTGATTTTGCCTAAATCAGACCTATTTCAGCCATAAATTGACTCAAGCTAATCTAATTCGACCAAATCCAGACTTGATTCATGCTAATTTATCCTTTAAATGACTTAATTTAGGCTTAAAAGGCCTTAGACACCCATATAATGCACAAACTGGGTTGGGCGCCTAGTTTGGGCAGCCTTGCCTAGCGCCTAGGCGCGCCTAGGCGCCGCCTAGGCGGGCGCCTTGACAACACTGATTAGGACTCTTTTTCTTGGGTACTTTAACACTAGCAAAGGGTACAAGTGTTATTGTCCCAGTCTCCGTCGTATGTTTGTGTCTAGGGATGTAACTTTTCATGAATCCACTCCATATTTCTCTAGTGTTCCCAGTAAGGGGGAGCAATTGTGTGAGGGTGAGAGAGTGTCACCACCACATCAGAGTGAGAGAGTGCCACCTATCATTCCAGACTATATTGTAGTTCAGGAAGAGCAGCTAGCAGATGGTACCTTAATTCAACAATATTCACATGTTTACAGTAGAAGAGGCAGACAGGATCTAGAGGAGGTAGCGACTTCAGTCTCTGAGCCTTCCCCATCTCCCTCTACTCAAGAGACTCCTGAAGAACCATCTGACCTTGATGTTCTCGTTGTTGTACGCAAAGGTACTCGTTCTTGTATTGTTCGACATCCTATTGCAAGTGTGTTGTTTGTCAAAATTATCTAAGTGTAACAAACAATACTGGAGAAGGAGACGACCAGACCTATGGTTTGTCTCACGTATCATATATATATGAAGAATATAATTACAAATAGATCTCTGAACTTAACATCTAAGTCCCTGTACACTAACACTCCCCCTCAAGCTGGAGCATACATATCATATGTGCCCAGCTTGGTACATAAGAACTGAACCCGACAACCATTCAGGGACTTTGTGAATAGATCAGCTAATTGGTCTTCCGACCTAACAGGTGACAATTGAATCAATCTCTCATGAATCTTCTCTCTTAGAAAGTGGCAATCAACCTCAATATGTTTAGTTCTTTCATGGAAAATTGTATTTTGAGCAATGTGAACAACAGCTTGATTATCACACTTCAAATCCATAGGAGCACCTTGGACAAATCCAAGTTCCTTCAACAAATGTCGAATCCATAGCAACCCACATGTTGCTAATGCCATAGCTCTATATTCAGACTCTGCACTTGATCTGGATACAACTGTTTGTTTCTTACTCCTCCATGACACTAGATTTCCTCCCACAAACACACAATAGCCAGAGATAGATCTTCTGTCAATGCTAGATCCTGCCCAATCCGCATCAGAAAACCCTTGCACTTTCAGGTGACCATGATTTTGATACAAGATTCCCTTTCCTGGGGACTTCTTCAAATACCTCAAAATGCGCAACACAGCCTCTAAGTGACTTGTACATGGCTTCTCCATAAATTGACTCACAATACTAGTAGCAAATGCAATATCAGGTCTAGTGACTGTCAAATAATTCAGCTTGCCAACAAGTCGTCTATATCTCCAAGGATCATCAAGCAACTCCCCTTGCTCCATGGACAATTTGACTTTAGGATCCATTGGAGTGTCACTGGGTCTAGTCCCAAGCATCCCTGCCTCTGTGAGCAAGTCAAGGACATACTTCCGTTGTGAAATTACTATCCCAGATTTTGACTTGGCAACCTCAATTCCTAGAAAATATTTAAGATTCCCTAGGTCCTTTGTATGAAAATGTCCTTGCAGAAAAGTCTTCAACTGTGCAATGCCATGTCTATCATCACCAGTAATCACAATGTCGTCAACATATACCACAAGGAATATACATCCTGAACTTTGTCGCCTGTAGAAAACCAAATGGTCCATAGTACATCTCTGAAGCCCTAACTCAAAAAGAGAACTGCTGAGTCTACCAAACCAGGAACGGGGTGATTGTTTCAGACCATATAAGGACTTGTGAAGACGACACACTAGATCACACTCCCCCTGAGCAACAAACCCTGGTGGTTGTTCCATATAAATCTCCTCATCCAAGTCACCATGCAAAAATGCATTCTTGATATCAAGTTGATATAAAGTCCAGGAATGTATTGCAGCAAGAGACAAGAAGATACAAACAAATGCCATCTTTGCAACCGGAGAGAAGGTCTCTAAATAATCCTCACCATAGACCTGAGTGTATCCCTTAGCTACTAATCGTGCTTTAAGCCGATCAACTAATCCATTTGCACCGACTTTAACAGTGAAAACCCAACGACATCCAACCACAGACTTGCCTGACGGGCGCTGAACAAGAGACCATGTCTGGTTCTGGGCTAGTGCTGCCATCTCTTCTTCCATAGCATGACGCCATCCCGGGTGATCCAAGGTAACTGAAAGAGATGAGGGTATAGAGACAGAGGACATGGATGATAGAAAGGCATGAAATGATGGTGAGACATGGCTATATGAAACAAAATTAGAAATGGGATGCAAAGTGCAAGACTGAGTGCCTTTCCTCAACGCAATAGGACGATTGTCTATACTTGTATCTACTTGACTTTCAGACAAGGGAGCAACTGAAGGAGTTGAACTAGCATGAGTCTTTGTAGCACTTGGACATGTACTTGGACGACGAGTATTCACCTGAGTGATAGGAGGTCTAGCAGAAATGGGTGGTACACTACCAGGATGACCCTCATTACCTGAACAAGTGGGTATAGAGGACTCAATGACAATAGGAAGAGGCAAGAGCTCTTCCACAACTACTGATGTCATTGAAGAATTGTCATCAAAGAATGATGTGTCTTCAAAAAAGGTGACATCAGCGAAGACAAAAAATCGATGTAAGGTGGGACTATAACACTTGTACCCCTTCTGAACACGAGAATAACCTAAGAAAACACACTTGGTGGACTTTGGACTCAATTTGTCCATACCAGGTCCCAGACAATGAACAAAACAAACACATCCAAACACCTTAGGTGGGACATGGTACAATGGCTCTATAGGATGAAGAATCTAAACAGGTATGCAGTTTTGAATTATAGATGATGGCATACGATTTATGAGGTAAGCGGCGGTGAGAACTGCATCGCCCCAGAATTCTCTTGGGACATGCATGTGAAGAAGGGTACGTGTAGTCTCCACAATATGTCGAATTTTTCTTTCAGCCACTCTGTTTTGTTGTGGTGTATGTGGGCAAGATGATTGGTGGATGATGCCATGGGTGGAGGTGAAATTGGTGAAATCACGACTGAAGTATTCTCTCGCATTATCTGAACGGAGAGCATGTACTTTCTTCTTAAATTGGGTTTCCACTTCCGCACAAAAAGATTTAAAGATAGACAAAAGTTCAGATCTTTCTTTCATCAAGTAGAGCCATGTAGCACGTGAATAATCATCACCAAAGATAACAAAATACCTATAACCAAGCTTAGAGGTTACACGACTTGACCCCAAACATCTGAGTGAACTAACTCAAACAAAGACACTGCTCTTTGACTCTCTTTAGACCTAAAAACAGACCTTGTATGTTTCCCTAATTGACACGACTCACACTGCAACCCTTCTAGGTGGGATAGACCTGGGACCAAAACCTTAAGCTTATCCAACGACGCATGACCAAGACGACTGTGTACCACTAAAGGGGAAGCTGCGGGAGACCTACTCAAATAGTAAAGTCCATCCAGTTCATACCCTTCACCAATTGTCTTCCCTGTCTTTAAGTCTTGTATAACACAAATATCAGGTAAGAAAGGGATAGAGGCTTGAAGACGACGAGTTAATCTACTGATAGACAACAAATTAAAAGGGAATTGTGGGATGAATAAGGGGGATGGAAGGGAAATATACGGAGTTGGTGACACCACCCCAGTTCCCTTAACAGACACAGTAGAGCCATCTGCAAGGGTAACACCGGGTAGGTCGAGCTTACTGGTTGTATAGGTGGTGAACATCTCAGGTACCCCCGTGATATGATCAGTTGCGCCTGAATCAAGAACCCAATCTGACTTGGACATTGATTTCGTAGAAGTCTCAGAGATGCATGCTGAAGGACTAGACTTTCTCGCAATGGATACAACTAAAGATGTGGCTTGACGTGAAGCTCGGAGACGCATTAAATGAACATATTCTTCTTCAGACACTGAAACCTAATATGAAACCTCCTCCTGAGTATTCTTCTTATCAGCCATGTTGATTAATAGATATGAAATCAACACAAAGGGCCTTGAGATCAGACCAAAACAATAATGAAGAACCTTTAAGTTGGACTTTGTAACTTCAAATCACAGTTTGCAGTGTTGAAATCAGACTTCACTGACTTAATTTTAGACTTTGAAGGCCTGGAATCAGACTTTGTAGCAGCACTCTTACGGATTGAATGCCCTTGTAAGAAGGAAGAATCTTGTAACAATTTATGTTTCTTCAATGCCCCAGAATATTCTTCGAAATACACTCAAATCAGACTATGTAGCAGAACTGCACAGTGTCTGCTACAGTGTTCCGCGACTACAGTACAGTGGGGGAAATGTTGCTGCAACCTCCTCAAAGCTCCAATGCCCGTGACCTTCTGGGGCAAGGTAGAAGAGATGTAGGCGCACTTGTCTAGCCCTTGGTGGGAAAAGACTTCCCTATAGCCACGTAGGTCCCTTTGAATGAAGGGACAGAACCTGCTCATTTTTCGGCTGGAGAAAGAATGAGGACAACAATCCCCCTATTGAGAGAGAGAAAGAGAGAGCCTCACCCCCTAGGTGACCGCTAGGGCCCAAGGGAAGAAGAATCCGAAGATGATAGGGTTGGATTCAACGACACCTACGGATGGTAGCTCCTTCAAAGTCGGCGTTGCTACAGTAACGTACTGTAGCGGACGACCAAAATGAGAGGAAACAGGGAGATGGACGTTCCCTTCTTGGTGAAGAGGTTGACGGCTCTTCCACAACTTGCCTTATGGCTCTGATACCATGTAACAAACAATACTGGAGGAGACGACCAGACCTATGGTTTGTCTCACGTATCATATATATATGAAGAATATAATTACAAATTTACAAATAGATCTCTGAACCTAACATCTAAGTCCCTGTACACTAACACTAAGCAAGCCAGTTCATTCGCTCTTGGGATTGAGTCTGTGGTCGTTCCAAGAAATCATCTTGATTCTATAAAGGATATTGGCTGGAAACAAGGAATGCATATGGAAATGTCTACTCTTCCACAAAACAACACCCGAGAACTTATTGACTTACCTCCAGATAAAAATATGGAGGGTTGCAAATGGGTACTTATAGTGAAACATAATCCAGATGGTTCAATTGAGAGTTTGAAGGCTAGACTGGGGGCAAAAGGTTACACTCAGACATATGGGGTTGATTTCTTTGAGACCTTTTCACATGTGGCTCGTATAGACATACTGTGTTATTTACTTATTCTGCCTTAGTCCCATATTGCTCACTTGTGTATCTGTCCCAACTCTCTGTAGCTATATAAGAGAGTACCATGTACACCTTTTAACTCACGGAATAAACAATTCCCTTCCACTCTATATGGTATCTGAAGAGAGAAGAAATCTTGTTTATTGGATGAGTCAAACAGATTACATAGGAGTCTCTTATATAGCAAACATAACAAGAGACTAAACTAAGCGCTACCCATATGGGACTAAACAACATAAGAAAAAGAGTAAGTGAGGCACATGCTAAGCACATGACACTCAAAGTAAATGAACAGAAAAACACATGAAACTACATATCTCTATACTCCCCCTCAAGCTGGAGCGAAGATATCGACGAAGCCCAGCTTGGAACTCAGAGTCTGAAAGCGAGTCTTGGGTAGCACTTTGGTGAAGATATCCGCAAGCTGCTGTTCTGTACTGATATATGGAGTGTAGATCTGACCTGAAAGAACCTTTTCCCGGACAAAGTGGCAGTCGACCTCAATGTGCTTGGTTCTTTCATGGAAGGTTGGGTTGCTCGCAATGAAAATGGCCGCCTTATTGTCACAGAACATGGGCATAGGGCTAGGCGGAGATATGTCAAACTCCTGCAGAAGACTATGAACCCATAGCAGCTCGCAAGTAGTATGAGCCATCGCTCGATATTCTGCCTCAGCGCTTGATCTTGCCACAACAGTTTGTTTTTTACTGCGCCAGGTAACTAGATTGCCGCCCACAAAAGTGCAGTATCCAGAAGTGGATTTCCTGTCAGAACGACTCCCTGCATAATCTGAATCAGAAAAACCAGATAAGTCACAGTGGCCATGTTTCTTATACAAGAGGCCTTTTCCAGGAGCACTTTTAAGATATTGAAGAATATGAATAATAGCATCCCAGTGGCATTGCCGGGGTTTATCAAGATAGCGGCTAACAAATCCCACAGCAGCAGCTAAATCAGCTCTGGTGACAGTCAGATAAATGAGTTTGCCCACTATTCTTCGGAACTGATGACGGTCAGCATATGCAGGAGAAGAATCACTGTCCCAATCCATATTGGGATCCAGAGGAGTGGTGGCTGGCTTGCATCCCAACATTCCTGTTTCTTGTAATAAGTCAAGAACATATTTGCGCTGAGAGAGAGAAACACCTGCAGATGATCGAGCAACCTCAATTCCCAGAAAATAGCGCAATTTGCCCAGGTCTTTTGTAATGAAGTGTTGTGCGAGATATTGCTTGGTTGCTTGTATCCCTGCGGGGTCACTGCCAGATAAGATGATGTCATCAACATACACTATAAGAATAACCAGTCCTGCTGTGGTTTTGCGTATGAAAACAGAGTGATCAGCCTGCGACCGTCGAAAGCCAAAGGACATTAAGATTTTGCTGAGTTTGTCGAACCATGCACGTGGACTTTGTTTTAACCCATAGATTGCCTTGCGCAACTTGCAGATTTGAGAAGCAAACTCCCCCTGAGCAACAAATCCTGGGGGTTGCTCCATATAGACATCTTCCTGAAGGTCGCCATATAAGAAAGCATTTTTCACATCTAATTGATAGAGAGGCCAGTCTTTATTGACAGCAACAGAAACCAAAATACGAACAGAATTAAGACGGGCGACCGGAGAAAACGTCTCAAAGTAATCAACACCATAAGTTTGCGTATATCCTTTCGCCACTAATCGAGCTTTCAAGCGTGCAATGGTGCCATCTGGTTCATATTTAACAGTAAAGATCCATCGACAGCCAACTGGATGACAAGAAGAAGGTTTATCAACCAGATCCCAGGTGTGTTGATCATATAGGGCTTGCATTTCCTGTTCCATGGCATGTCTCCAGGCAGGGTGGCGAAGAGCGTCATCAGCATTCTTAGGAATGTGCACAGCAGATAAAGCAGATGTAAAGTATGCAAGACTGTCACTCAGATGATCAGTAGAACAAAAGTGACTAATAGGGTGCTGAGTACATGAACGAACTCCTTTTCGTAAACTAATAGGAAGATGTAAATCAGAAAATACCTCAGCCTGTGGTGGATCCTCCGCTGACGCAGGATTTGGTTCGGTCGGGGCAGTGAGGGGCTTTGGTCTTCGTTTGTATACCTGTAGAGGTTTCTCTTGTGGAGTAGGAACAGAAGGTATTTCTTCAACCACGGGAAGAGGAGTATTATTCAAAATATCAGTATTCAGACGATCCCCAGCAGCAGAGTAGAACGGCATGTGTTCAAAAAATATCACACCCGCACTTACAAACCATTGTTTCTTATCAGGGTCAAAACAGCGATAACCTTTCTGAGTACGGGAATACCCCAAGAAAACACATTTCACAGACCGGGCATCCAACTTTGTGAGACCAAGACGAAGGTTTTTAACAAAGCATGTACAACCAAAGATGCGAGGAGGCACAGAGAATAAGGGTTTATCAGGAAATAACAGAGTGTAGGGAACTTTGTTTTGCAAAACAGAAGAAGGCATGCGATTAATAAGATAGCATGCTGTCGAAACTGCATCAGGCCAAAAACAGTGAGGCACCTTGTAATGAAACAGGAGAGTGTGAGCAACCTCAAGAAGATGGCGATTTTTCCGTTCGGCTACACCATTTTGTTGTGGAGTGTACGGGCAAGTAGTTTGGTGAAGTGTGCCATGGGAGTTGCAAAACTGAGACACAGATTGTTGCATAAATTCTAGGGCATTGTCAGTTCGGAAGGTTTTAATAGGCCGCTCAAATTGAGTTTTAATTTCAGCAAAAAAGGTACTAATGCAGTTTAATACAGTGTTTCGACCTTTGAGCAAAAACAGCCAAGTAAGACGGGAGTAATCATCAATAAAAGTCAGAAAATATTTCACTCCAGAATGACTGGGCACAGAACATGGCCCCCAAATATCAGCATGCACAAGTTCAAAAGGTGCTGAAGAAGAAATAGATTTTTTTGCAGGAAAAACAGATCTTGTATGCTTGCCCATTACACAAGATTCACAAGTAAAGCTATTGCCAGAAATTCCAGGAAAAAGATGTTTTAGCTTCGCCGCAGATGGATGACCAAGTCTAACATGCAGTTGAAGATCTGTCACCGAGGTAGAGAGCATCGCCTTTGGAGTAGGTGGTCCATCCAGGTAGTACAGCCCATCTGGTCCCTGACGGCCCGAACCAATCCTCGTCTTCGTGCGGAGGTCCTTCATAATACAACCAGACGGGTCAAATTTAACAGAGCAGTTTAATTGTTTAACCATTTTGCTGACCGAAAGTAAATTGACAGGAAAGTTTGGGATATATAACACAGAACGAAGAAATAATTCCTTTGATAGAGGAACAGTGCCAGCACCACTAACAGTAGTTCTTGAACCATTGGCCACAGTGACAGAAGAAATAGGAGTATGATTGGTAAGTTGTGAAAATAAATGACGAGTACCAGTCATATGTGTGGAAGCACCAGAGTCGATGCACCACTTTGTGTTACCGGATGAGGACGAGGCAAGCATGGCTGATGAATCTGAGGTAGACGGTAGTTGTGCCAGACGTTCTTGAAACATTCTGTCAAACTCCGAGCGCAACCAGTTAGTGTTAGGTGGTGCAACAGATTGATCCACAGAAGAAGCAGCAGGAGCAGTATCATCAGTCGCTTGGTTGGCCCAAGCAGGTTTACCATGCTTTATCCAGCAGCGGTCCTCAGTATGGTTATCACGGCCACACCAGCCACAGTGACGGGGTTGAGATGAAGTGCTCCATCCAGGTGCAGGAGTTCCCCGTCCACTCGAAGTAGGAGGTCGGCCACCACGGCCTCGACCGCGGCCACGACCACGGCCGTAATCAGTAGAGCGAGCAACCAGAGCCGAAGGTGCAGGAGCAGAAGCAGGAGTCAGTGAAGGTAGTCGCTGGACTCGTTTGAGGACATCCCGGACAGTAGGGAGCGGGTCACTGGATAGGATTTGATCAACAACCCCTGAGAAGGAGTCAGGAAGCGCAGCCAAAAACTGCACCAGGCGAAGTTCATTGCGATGCTGCTGTGCAACTTTGATATCGGCAGTCAACGGATGATACAGCTCATATTCATTCCATAGAGCAGAACATTGGTTGTAGAAGTCGTCGATCGACAAGTCAGTGGAGAACTCCTTCTTGGCAAGTTGTTTGAAAATCTAGAACACCCGCTTGGGATTCTCCTGGTGGGAATAAACATGTGCCAATTGATCCCACATTGTCTTGGCATCATGCAAGCAGAGTAGAGACTGGCTGATCCGAGGTTCGGTGCTGTTGAGAATCCAGGACATGACGCCGGAGTCATCCTTGGACCACTGAATCTAGTCCTGTTTAGTCCTGTTTTCCGCATCAGCAGCAGGGGCAGCAGGAGGTTCAGCAGTGAGATGATGGTACCGTCCTTGTGCTTTAACATACAACACAAACGACGCAGACCACAGGTGGTAGTTGGAGCCTCCTTCAAGTTTGACAGTGGTGACGCACAGAGATCTGGGTGGCTCAGAATATGCCATTGCAGCAGAAAAGAACCACGCCGTAGAGAAGCAAGAGAACCCCGGACAGGCAGATGCAGCAGTGACCCTAATGGGCAGAAGTAGCAGAGATCTGACAAGGCAGATCAGAGGAACCCAATATGGGCAGATAAGACATAGAAACCTACGCCGTCATGAGGAAAAATCAATATTCCAGCATGAGGCGCAGGCAGAAATACGAAGGAACAAAGTAGACTCTCAACTTAGAAGGCCAGAGTCTTCCCGATCACAAATCCGCAACTTTCCGGACGTAGGCGGAGAAAAATTAGAAAGTGCACAGGCTGTACGTAAGGCTTTAGAAGGTGATAGGGAGGGAGAAAAAGGGGGGAAAGGTGGATATGGTGAGGGTAGAAGAGATGGAGGAGAGGGTAGGGAGGGGAGGGAGGAGGGGAAAAAGAATGGCGGGTGGCTGTTGGGAGCGGCAGCAGCAACGTGCCGCTGCTGGGCAGCAGGGGCGGCGCCGGCTGGGGGGGGGGGGGGGGGGGGGGCGGCTAGGGATAGGGTTAGGGGTGGAGGAAGAAGGAGGGAAGGGCTGTGGCGGCGGCGGGGGGGGGGGCTGTTATGTCATGGGAGGGAAAAAAATTAGGGAGGGAAAAAACACGGGCCTGCTCTTGATACCATGAAGAGAGAAGAAATCTTGTTTATTGGATGAGTCAAACAGATTACATAGGAGTCTCTTATATAGCAAACATAACAAGAGACTAAACTAAGCGCTACCCATATGGGACTAAACAACATAAGAAAAAGAGTAAGTGAGGCACATGCTAAGCACATGACACTCAAAGTAAATGAACAGAAAAACACATGAAACTACATATCTCTATAGTATCAAGAGCAAGTTCCTATTTTTGCCACCCACCCATGACGTAACCCCTTCACCCCCCCCCCCGCCGCTGCCTCACCCCCCCTCCTTTCCCAACCCGTCGCGCCGCTGCCCCCCCGGCCGCCCGACAACCCCCCCTCTCCCGCCCGCCGCTACCTCCACCACCACAGCCCCTGCCCGCCGCCTCCTCTACCCGGCTACCCGTCACCACCACCCAGCCACCC
Organism: Alisma plantago-aquatica; assembly: GCA_963693085.1. Classification (NCBI taxonomy): domain Eukaryota; kingdom Viridiplantae; phylum Streptophyta; class Magnoliopsida; order Alismatales; family Alismataceae; genus Alisma; species Alisma plantago-aquatica. Next base: position 502,581,741 of record OY856414.1, on the reverse strand, counting down.
CGCCGCCTCCTCCCCTTCTCACCGCCTAGCCTCCCTTCATCCCTCCTAACATCTTCTCTTTCGGCCACTCCTCTATTCACCTCTGCTCCGGCGGCTACTGATTTTTACCTTTATTCTCCGTCTACGTCTGGGTGCTCCTCGGATCTACGTTCGGACATCCGCTGGCCGGCTAAGTTGAGAGTCTTTCCGTCTCACCGTCCTCTCTGCCTGCGCCCATGACGGAAGTTGAGTTTCCTCATGACGGCGTAGGTTTGTCTATGCATATTTTGCCCCATACGGGTTTTCTGATCTGACACGTCAGATCCCTGCTGCTGTTATCTGCCCTCTGTGGGTCTCTACTCTGATCTGCTTCTGCGCCGACTACTGCTTCTGCCATGGCTTTACCTGAGCCTCCCCGATCTCTGTGTGTCACCACGGTGAAACTCGACGGTGGCTCCAACTACCATCTCTGGTCGGCGTCCTTTGTGCTATATGTCAAAGCGCAAGGCTGGTATCACCATCTTACGGCTGAGCCTCCTGCTGCTCCGACTGCTGATTCGGATGACAAAACCAGACAGAGCTATGCGCAATGGTCCAAGGATGATTCGGGCGTCATGTCTTGGATCCTCAACAGTACCGAGCCTCGAATTAGCCAATCTCTTCTTTGCCTTCATGATGCTAAGGCCATGTGGGATCAACTGTCCCATGTCTATTCCCATCAAGAGAATCCAAAGCACGTTTTTGAAATTTTCAAAACCTTGGCGAAAAAGGAGTTCTCCACTGACACTTCCATTGACGACTTCTACAATCAATGCTCGGCTCTGTGGAATGAGTTTGAACTCTACCACCCTTTGACGGCGGACATCAAAATTGCTCAAAAGCAACGCAACGAACTGCAACTGGTGCAATTCTTGGCTGCACTTCCTGCCTCCTTTTCTGGTGTGGTTGACCAGATCCTGTCGAGTGACCCGCTGCCCACTCTTCGGGATGTTCTCAAACGAGTCCAACGCATGTCGTCCATGACTCCTACTCCTGTTGTTGAGCATCCTGCACTTATTGCTCGCTCTGCTGATTCTGGCCGTGGCCGCGGTCGTGGCCGTGGCGGCCGCCCTCCTCCCTCGGGAGGTCCCGGCTCATCTACCTCTGGACGTGGTGCTCCTCCCGGCCCACGCTACTGTAACTGGTGTGGCCGGGACAATCATACTGAAGATCGCTGCTGGATTAAGCACGGCAAGCCGGCTTGGGCTAACCAGGCTTCTACAGAAACTACTGCGGACACTATTGCTGACACACCTACTGCTCCAGCTAACATAGAATGGTTACGTTCGGAGTTCGAGAAGATGTTCCAGGAACGTCTCGCACAGCTGCCATCCTCGTCTACTTCCGGACCCTCTGCCATGCTTGCCTCTCCATCATCAGGTAACAAACAGTGGTGCATTGACTCAGGTGCATCCACTCATATGGCTGGTGATCTTCATCTTTTTTCGAGTCTCAATAAAACTCCTCCTATATCTTCTATTACTGTTGCGAATGGATCCAAAACTGTTGTTCATGGCACTGGCACGGTTCCGCTTTCACCAAAATTACACTTGAATTCTGTTTTATATATTCCAAAGTTTCCTGTTAATTTATTGTCCGTCAGTAAGATGATTAAACAACTCAAGTGCTCTATTAAATTTGATCCTTCTGGCTGTATTTTGAAGGATCTCCGCACGAAGACGAGGATTGGTTCGGGCCGTGAAGGACCAGATGGGCTGTATTATTTGGATGGGCATCCTACTGTTGCGGCTATGTTATCTACTTCAGTGACAGGATTACAATGGCACCTTCGACTGGGCCATCCATCTGCTGCCAAATTAAAACATTTATTTCCTACTTTATCTGAGAACAATTTTTCATGTGAAACTTGTGTTTTGGGCAAACAAACTCGGTCTATTTTTCCTGCTAAGAAAGTTATTGCTTCTAAAGAAATTTTTGACTTGGTTCATGTTGATATTTGGGGGCCATGCTCTGTATCCAGTCACTCTGGTGTGAAATATTTTATGACATTTATTGATGATTATTCTCGCACCACATGGTTGTTTTTACTTAAAGGCCGGGATACTGTGTTAGAAACTATTCACACCTTTGCTGAAATTCACACTCAATTTAATCGGCCTATCAAAATTTTTTGTACTGATAATGCATTAGAGTTCATGCAACAATCGGTTACATCTTTTTGTGTTGCCCGAGGAACCATACATCAGACCACTTGCCCTTACACCCCTCAACAAAATGGCGTCGCTGAACGGAAAAATCGTCATCTTCTTGAGGTTGCTCGCACCCTTCTCATACACTACAAAGTACCCCATCACTTCTGGCCTGAAGCTGTCTCTACGGCATGCTATCTTATCAATCGCATGCCTTCTTCTGTTTTGAAAAATCAGGTCCCGTACGCCACTTTGTTTCCTGATAAACCCTTATTTTCTCTGCCTCCTCGCATTTTTGGCAATACTTGTTTTGTGAAAAATCTTCGTCCTGGTCTCACCAAACTTGATGTTCCTCTGTCAAATGTGTGTTTTTGGGATACTCCCGTACTCAGAAAGGCTACCGATGTTTTGATCCTATTAAAAAACAGTGGTTTGTTAGTGCGGATGTGACCTTTTTTGAGCATATGCCTTATTATTCTACTGTTGGTGAAAAATTATCGGTTGATCTTATGGCTACAACACCATGCCAATAGTTGTTGAGGAATTACCTATGCCTGATATGCCTCAAGAACGCCCATTGCAAGTCTATCGGCGTCGGTCAAAGAACATCAGTGCTTCCGAAACCCCGGCCGAACCAAATCATGCGTCTGCGGTTGATCCACCATCCACTGAGGTATTTTCTGACCTGGATCTTCCTATCAGTTTAAGGAAGGGTGTTCGCTCATGTACTCAGCATCCTATCAGTAATTTCTGTTCTTTTGACAATCTCTGTGATAGCTTTGCTTGTTTCACTTCTGTTCTGTCTGCTGTGGAAATTCCTAAATCATTCGAAGAGGCACTTCGCCATCCTGCCTAGAAGCATGCTATGGAGCAGGAAATGCATGCACTTTGTGATCAACAGACATGGGATCTGGTTGATCGTCCCTCTTCTTGCCACACTGTTGGATGCCGCTGGATTTTTACTATTAAATATCAACCGGATGGTACCATTGAACGCATGAAAGCCCGACTAGTTGCAAAAGGGTATACTCAAACATATGGAGTTGATTATTTTGAAACATTTTCTCTAGTTGCACGCTTAAATTCTGTCCGTATTCTAATATCTATTGTTGTGAATAAAGATTGGCCTTTGTTTCAACTTGATGTCAAAAATGCTTTTCTATATGGAGATCTACAGGAGGAGGTCTACATGGAGCAACCTCCGGGATTTTTTGCTTAGGGGGAGTCTGCTTCTAAAATATGTAAACTAAGAAAGGCTATTTATGGTCTGAAACAAAGCCCATGTGCTTGGTTTGACAAGCTCAGTCAGATCTTAATTACCTTTGGCTTTCGGCGTTCACAATCTGATCATTCTGTATTCATCCGTAAAACTGCAGCAGGGCTTGTCATCCTTATTGTGTATGTTGATGATATTGTTGTTAATATATCTTCACTTTGTACTTATTTCATATTTTATATTACTGCTGTACCTACATGTAAATTTCACTTTACTATAAATAGAGAAGAGAACCCTATTGGGTTGCTCACGTTGCATACGTGCAACAACACCACAGCCGCCTCTCCTTTTACATGGTATCAAGAGCAGGTTAGGCTTCCGCAGCCGCCGGCCCTCCCACCCAGCGCCGCCTCCCTCCTCCCCTCCTCTCTCTCCCTCCCGCCGCCCCTCTCCTTCAGCCGCCGGGCGCCGGCCACCTCTCCCGCCGCCGGCCGCCGCCGCAGCCAGCAGCAGCGGCTGCTGCTCTTGCCGCCGGCGTGCGGCAGGGGCGCGGGCCTTCCGTGCGGCGCCGCTGATCCTCGGTGGCTCGTCTCATGCTACCGTAGATCCCGTCGCACCGCTCTACAGGCTCCGTCTACGTCTCCGGGCTCTTTTTCAGCCTTTTTCGGTTTCTTTTTCGGGCGCCGATCTTGCTGCTCGGGGATCTCCGGTTGATACAACGGCCTTCTAAAGTCCTACCCGGGGGTCTCGTCTCTTCCAGTGTGGCTTCCTAATCACATCTCCTTCATGTGTGATTAGGAACCTCTCGATTGAAGGCTGTCGATGCGTCAGTAACGCATCCTCTTTCCAGTTTCTGACGTGACGTGTATCTCTCCGTCACGGGACGTGTATCTATCCGTCCACTCAGCCTTCTGCGTGACGTGTATCACTCCGTCACCCCTATCCCTGTTACATCATGGAGAACAAGACCTATTATGAGGTCTCGCCTATCCCTATCAAGCTCAATGGGAAGAACTTTCTGCTTTGGATGAATGCGGTTCATACGGTCTTGGAATCGAGGGACCGCGCCAAGTTTGTTGATTCTGCGCCGCTCACGAGCACTGACAAAGACTATGCCGAGTGGAAACGTCTTGACAGCCTTGTGAAGACTTGGCTATGGGGTAGCATGGAACCGTCTATTGCTTCGAGGTTCATGTTCTACTCCACTGCTAAGGAGATTTGGGATGCTGTTAAGCAGCACTATGCTCAGGAGAAAAATGCTCTTCGCCAGTTTATGATCTATGATCGTCTGTTTGCAGAGAAACAGGGTGATCGATCCCTTGAGGAGTATTTTGGTGTGATTCAGTCTATTTCCCAGGAGTTGAGCTACTATCATCCCGTGAAGGTTGCTGAGCAGATTAAAGACAGAGATGATCTTGTCACTGCCAAATTCCTCTCCGGCCTTAGCTCCTCTTTTGGTTCAGCACGCAGTGTGATTCTTGCTTCTGACAGATTACCGAGCCTTGCGGAGGCCTTCTCTAGGATTCAACAGTCCACCTTTGAATCTGTTGATCCTTCTCCGGTTGTTCCTTCTGGAGATTCTCATGCCTCCATTGCTGCAGCAGTTCGCGGAGGACGACCTGCATCTACTACAGCTGACAGACCTGGCTTTGGCAGAGGACGTGGGTCTCGTCCTCGATGTACTTTCTGTGAAAGACCGGGGCACACTGTTGACAAATGCTGGAAGAAACATGGGCGACCTGCCGCCCCACCTGTTGGAGCTGCCAACTGTGCTACTTCTGACTCTACACCTGCGAGCTCGACTTCCTCTGGCATTACACTTACTCAGGAGGAGTATGACCGGTTTATTCAGGCTACTCAACATTGGAGTGTGGGCGCCTCATCTGCTTCTTCAGCGCATCTTGCCTCTACCGCGGGTAATCAGGCTACATCCTTTATGGCTTCTGGATCCGCAACTCCCTGGGTGGTTGACTCTGGTGCCTCCCAGCACATGACTGGTATGAGGCGACTGCTCCGCACTTTTGACTCATATATTCCTCACCCATCTGTTACCTTGGCAGATGGTTCTGTGAGGAAGGTGGTGGCTAGTGGTTCTGTGTCCCTTACTCCAGATATTGATTTGCAATCTGTTCATTTTGTGCCTGAATTTCCTTTCAATTTACTTTCTGTTGCCAAGTTGATTGACACTATGAACTGCACAGTAACATTTGGGCCTTCTTGCTTTGTCTTACAGGATCTCAAGAGTTTGAAGATGATTGGTGGGGGGCCTAGGAAAGGTGATCTCTACCTCTTTCCTGGTGATTATCTACCTCGTCCTCCACCTCCTGCTCCAGTTTCCTCCGCCATGCTGAGTGGTTCCCCCTTGCTATGGCATTGCAGATATGGCCATCCATCCTTAGACAGCTTGAAGAAATTGGAACCCGATCTTGCTCATGTGTCTTCTTTAGAGTGTCAGTCCTGTCAGTTGGGCAAACATCATCGGTTGTCCTATCCTGTCCGTGTCAATAATCGGGCTTCTAGCCCGTTTGAGTTGGTTCACAGTGATGTATGGGGTCCTGTTAAAAACCAAAGTTATAATGGTTTTAGTTATTTCATTTCTTTTGTTGATGATTACTCTCGCATGACATGGATTTATCTGTTGAAAAGTCGGGAGTCTGTGCTTTCCATTATCAAACATTTTCATAAACAAATTCAAGTTCAATTTAACTGCAATATCAAAATTTTTCAATCTGATAATGCTCTTGAGTATGTTCAGAAAGCAATGAATGAGTTTTGCAGTTTGGTTGGTATGATTCATCACACTTCTTGTCCTCATACTCCTATGCAGAATGGTGTTGCTGAACGTAAAAATCGCCATCTTTTGGATATCACTAGGTCCATCATGTTTGCATCCAATGTGCCTAAACGTTTCTGGTCTGAGGCTCTTCTCACTGCCTGTTTTTTGATTAATCGGCAGCCCTCTTCTGTTTTGAATGGGCGCACTCCTTTTTCTGTTTTACGCCCTATGGACACACCGTTTCATGTTCCGCTTCGGGTTTTTGGTTGTACATCCTTTGTTCATAATTTTGATCCCAAACAAGACAAACTCTCTCCTCGGTCCTTGAAAACCTTGTTTCTTGGTTACTCTGGTACGAGTAAAGGTTACAAGTGTTATTGCCCCAGTTTGCGTCGTATGTTTGTCTCTAAGGATGTCACCTTTCATGAAACCAGCCCGTATTTTGCACATGCTATGAGCAAGGGGGAGCAATTGAGTGAGGGAGTGCCACCCGCAATTCCAAGTGAGGGAGTGCCACCTATCATTGTTGAAGACATATCGCCTGATCCACCTACCATTCAACCCTATAACCAAGTTTATCATAGGCGAGGTAGATCGGATCCTGATGAGGTAGCGGCACAAGTCCATGAGCCTCCTTCCCCATCTTCTACTCAAGAGATTCCTGCAGCGGCTTCTGATCTTGATCTTCCTATTGCTGTCCGGAAAGGTATACGATCATGTACTATTCGCCATCCCATATCCAATGTATGTTGTTTGTCGCACTTATCTACACAGGCTCGTGCATTTGCTGTTGGGATGGATTCTGTTCAAATACCAAGGAACCACTTAGAGGCTATGAAGGACAGTGGCTGGATGCAGGCCATGCAGGTTGAAATTTCTGCTCTGGTTGATAATGACACATGGGATCTGGTTTCCTTACCTGCGGGCAAGAAAGTTGTGGGCTGCAGATGGGTCTTCACAGTCAAACACAATCCTGATGGTTCGATTGAGCGGTTGAAGGCCAGATTGGTAGCCAAGGGCTACACACAGACATATGGAGTGGACTTCTTTGAGACTTTTTCTCCGGTTGCTCGTCTCAATTCTGTACGGATCCTTATCTCTCTGGCTACTACTTTTGATTGGCCTCTTTTCCAGCTGGATGTCAAGAACGCCTTTCTTCACGGGGTTCTTCAGGAAGAGGTGTATATGGAGCAACCACCAGGTTTTGTTGCTCAGGGGGAGTGTCAGCAGGTTTGCAAATTGAAGAAGGCTATCTATGGTTTAAAACAATCTCCTCGGGCTTGGTTTGACAGGTTCAGTGCTGTTGTCTTACAGATGGGCTTCTCTCGTTCTATGACTGATCACTCTCTATTTTATTCAAATTCTTCTGGTGGGTCCATAATTATTGCTGTCTATGTTGATGATATTGTGATTACTGGCAGTGATTCTACAGGCATATCACGTGTGAAAGAAGGACTACAACATCATTTTCACACAAAGGACCTTGGGAAACTGAGATATTTTCTAGGGATTGAGGTGCTTAGATCCCATGCAGGTATCAATCTCTCCCAGAGAAAGTATGTGCTTGACTTACTACAGGAAACGGGTATGACTGATTCTAAGCCTGTATCCACTCCTATGGATTATCACATCAAGGAGGTGGAAGATGATATTGCATATTCAGATCCAGGTCACTACAGGAGAATAGTTGGGAAGCTGATTTACCTAACTGTCACAAGACCTGATATTTCTTTTGCTGTTGGAGTAGTAAGTCAACACATGTGTACACCACGACAGTCACATTGGACAGCTGTATGCAGGATTCTGAGATATCTGAAAAGTGCTCCTGGAAAGGGGATCACTTATTATAAACCCAAGAGTCCTCTATCTTCCTTGACTCTTACAGGTTATGCAGATGCAGATTGGGCTGGTAATCAAGTTGATAGACGATCTACATCTGGCTACTGCACCTTTCTTGGTGATCATCTGATTACTTGGAAGAGCAAGAAACAACAAGTGGTGGCACGATCTAGTACTGAGGCTGAGTATCGTGCTATGGCACATGCATGTTGTGAATTACAATGGGTCAAATCTGTCTTATCTGAGTTGAAGATTTTGATTCAAACTCCCATGATTCTCAAGTGTGACAATCAATCTGCTATACATATTGCCAGGAATCCTGTTTTTCATGAGCGCACAAAGCATATAGAGGTTGACTGTCATTTCATCAGAGATCAGATAAAGAATGGCAATGTGGTGACGCCATATGTTAAGTCTGAAGATCAACTTGCTGATATCTTGACAAAGCCATTAGGTCCAGCAGTGTTCCAGAATTTATGCGGCAAGCTGGGCATTCACAATGTGTACACTCCAGCTTGAGGGGGAGTGTTAATATATCTTCACTTTGTACTTATTTCATATTTTATATTACTGTTGTACCTACATGTAAATTTCACTTTACTATAAATAGAGAAGAGAACCCTATTGGGTTGCTCACGTTGCATACGTGCAACAACACCACAGCCGCCTCTCCTTTTACAATTGTCTTATCTGGCAGTGACAGTGCAGGGATACAGGCAACCAAAAAGTATTTGGAACAACACTTCATCACCAAAGACCTAGGAAAACTACGATATTTTCTAGGTATTGAAGTTGCTAGATCTTCTGCAGGACTATGCCTGTCACAGAGAAAATATCTCCTTGATCTGTTGCAGGAGACAGGCATGCTAGGTTGCAAGCCAGCCAACACTCCTCTGGATCCCAATATGGATTGGGATAATGATACTTCTCCTCCTTATGCTGATCGTCATCAGTTCAGAAGACTAGTTGGCAAGCTTATCTATTTGACTATCACTAGAGCTGACTTAACAGCTGTTGTAGGATTCATAAGCCGGTATCTTAATAAACCCCGGCAATGCCACTGGGATGCTATTTGTCACATCTTACGATATCTCAAAAGCTCTCCAGGGAAAGGGCTTCTGTACAAAAAGCATGGCCATTGCAATTTATCTGGATTTTCTGATTCTGACTATACAGGAAGTCGATCTGACAAGAAATCTACATCTGGATATTGCACTTTTGTGGGAGGAAATCTGGTTACGTGGCGCAACAAAAAGCAGACAGTTGTTGTTCGGTCGAGTGCAGAGGCAGAATATAGAGCCATGGCTCATACTGCATGCGAGCTCCTGTGGGTCCGTGGTCTTCTGAACGAGTTTGATATCACATCTTCTAGCCACATTCCTATGTTCTGCGACAATAAGGCGTCCATTTTCATTGCGAGCAACCCCACCTTCCATGAAAGAACTAAGCACATTGAAGTTGACTGCCATTTCGTTCGGGAGAAAGTCCTATCTGGACACATCTGCACTCCATATCTCAGCACTGAGAAGCAACTTGCAGACATCTTCACCAAAGTTCTACCTAAAGCTCGCTTCCAGACACTCATTGACAAGCTGGGCTTATTCGACATCTACGCTCCAGCTTGAGGGGGAGTATAGACATACTGTGTTATTTACTTATTCTGCCTTGTTTAGTCCAATATTGCTCACTTGTGTATCTGTCTCAACTCTCTGTAGCTATATAAGAGAGTACCATGTACACCTTTTAACTCACGAAATAAACAATTCCCTTCCACTCTATAGCTCGTTTGAATTCAGTGCAGATTCTTATTTCTCTAGCTACTACTTTTAACTGGTCTCTATTTCAGCTTGATGTCAAGAATGCCTTTCTTCATGGTGATCTACAGGAAGAGGTGTGCATGGAGCAACCTCCTGGTTTTGTTGCTCAGGGGGAGTGTCAGAAGGGGTGTAGATTATAGAAAACCATCTATGGGTTCAAACAATCTCCTAGAGCTTGGTTTGATAAGTTCAGTGATGTTGTACTAAAGATGGGCTTTTCTTGTTCTGTGACTGATCACTCCTTATTCTATTCTAGCTCTCCTATTGGATATATTATTATTGTTGTATATGTTGATGATATCGTTATCATCGGCAGTGATTCTATAGGCATATCACATGTGAAAGAAGGATTGTAGGGGCATTTTCATACAAAGGATCTGGGCAAACTGAGGTATATTCTGGGCATTGAAGTACTTAGATCTCATGCAGGTACTAATTTGTCTCAGAGGAAATACGTGTTGGAATTACTGCAGGAAGCAGGTATGAGTGAGTCCAAGCCGGTGTCTACTCCTATGGACTATCATGTGAAAGAGATGAGATGATACTGATTATCCAGATCCAGGATATTATAGGAAAATTGTTGGTAAACTGATAGATCTGACAGTTACTCGCCCTAACATTTTCTTTGTTGTAGGAGTGGTGAGTCAGCGTATGAGCTTACTACAACAGTCACATTGGACAGCAGTTCGCCGTATTCTAAGAGATCTGAAAGGTGCACCTGGTAAGGGGATCGCCTATTACAGACCCAAGACCCCTGTGTCTACTCTTGTTCTTATTGGTTATGCAGATGCAGACTGGGCTGGTAATCTGAATGACAAGATGTCTACTTATGGATATTGCACGTTTCTAGAAAATCACCTTATCACCTGGAAAAGAAAAAAGCAGAATGTTGTGGCAAGATCTAGCACGGAGGTTGAGTATCAAGCAATGGCTCGTGCCTGTTGCGAGTTGCAATGTGTTCAATCTGTGCTTTCTGAATTAAAGATTCCTGTGTTGTCTCCCATAGAGCTCAGATGTGACAATCAAGCTGCAATCTATATTGCCAAGAACCCAGTCTTCCATGAACACACTAAGCACATAGAGGTTGACTGCCACTTCATCAGAGATCAGATCAAGAATGGTACTGTTGTGACTCCGCACGTCAAATTTGAAGATCAACTTGCAGATGTTCTCACAAACCATTGAGTCCAGTAGTATTTCAGAACTTTTGCAACAAGATGGGCATACACGATGTGTACGCTCCAGCTTGAGGGGGAGTGTTAATATATCTTATTTATATTCAACTTTATCATATTTTGTAATTTCCACATACTGTTGGACCTCTATGTAATTTCTCCAAGTTCTCTTATTAATAAAAGGGAGAGGGCACATTGCTCCTCTCTACACGCTGCATTGCAGCACCCTATCTTTCTTGTTCATAGGGGGTATTGGAGGTTGTGGTGTGCTCAGATGTTTTTAGCATCGCCTATTGACTGATATGATTAGAATGACAGTTTTTGGCCTTGGAAAGGACTATTACGGCCATACCTACTTGACTGTATACAGTCCGTACTGGACCGTAATAGGAATTATGTAGGGTTATGAGTGTATTGATTTTATGAGCTTTTCTTTGTAAGTATAAATGAGACTTGCTGATGTAGGATGTATTAGGTTTTATTCTACTTGTTTTTGCTTTATTTTTATTTTTAGGGATTTAAGTGCAAATTATCTAGTTAATGTACTTAGTCATACATGTTTTATGCTTTTTCTTTATTTTATAATTCTAAATTTTATTAAATAGGAGTTTATTTCCATTACTAGTGGGTCAAGTCATGTAATGTTATAAAATCCAACCTTGGGGCCTTTATCCATGTAGTTGAATATGATTTGAGAAATATATTATTTTGGTTTATCTCCTTTGTTCTTCTTCTTCATGATGTGTTCTACATCAAGTGGTATCAGAGCCAAAACCCTGATCTATTAGGGTACGACCTCTCCTTCTCTTCCCCCTTTTCTCTGTCAACTCTTCCCTTCTCATCACCGTTTTAAGGAAAGCCACAGAGATTCTAGCACAAGTTTTCCCCAATTGTCAAACTATTGCACCAGCCGTTGCACACAACGACGACCACTCAACAAACTGTTAGAGAGTCTATATTAGCCTATTTAGTTAATAGGTTAATTAGTTATTGGGCTTTTGTATTTCAGCCTGTTTAGATTACTTGCGTTCTAAGTCTTAGGGTGTCTCCCCTCTCTTATATAAAGAAGAGGGTGTCCAGTCTTGTATTCATCCCATTGTGTTCAATCCAATCTTATTTTTCACATGGTATCAGAGCGGTGAACAAAAACGACGTGAATAGTAACGACGGCGTGAACAGTAACGACGGTGGTGAACAGTGCGCGGTGTGAATAGTAATTCCTGCGTGAACAGAGCGCGTTCGCTCCTAAAGGAAACCTAGCCACCGCCCCTCCTCCCTCTGCCTTCTGGCGTGCACGCAGCCCTAGCCACCGCCGCTCGTCTTTTCCAGAGAGCAACTGAGGGGAAGAACCCCAGCCTGCGGGCGGCCGCCGTAGCCAGGCACATCCCGGCCTCCATGGTTTCTCATTCTCTTTCTTAAATATTTAATATTTCTTTCCAGACGTCGGCTATCTCCGTCCCAGTGCATTCAACAACCATAATCGTCGGCCTCCAAGCAGCCATCTTCGCGCCTTTGCCGCCTATCGACGCCACTATCACCATCTAGCAGCAGCATTGTAAGCGCCGCTAACCGCGAAGCAGCAGCCATCATCGCCATCAAGCAGCAATCAGCCGCCGTCAACCTGCTACCCGCCGTCGAGAAAGATCTCAGTACTACCGACGTCAACTCGGTAGTACCGAGTTCTGCACATGCCATCTCCTGACGTCCTCAACATCAGCCTTCATTGTCGCTAGTGGAGAGGCTCCGCCCTTGGCTCCGCATGCATCCTCTTGGCATACAATATCTCTGGATCCGTGCAGGAGACCCTTTGTCATCTCCTCCGTTACGACCAAGTGCTACATCAACTGAGTGACATAATCCGACCTTTTTTTTTGCTACATCCCGCAAGTTGCTGCTCTTCATCACCTTCCCGGCTATCTTCATCACTCCACCATCACCTCCCATCTATGTCTACTCCTAGTTATTAATTCCCCCCATATTCATTATGCCTATTCCGATCCTTAATCGGTCATATCTTTGCTAATCGGGTCCAAATTTTAGCCTAATCGGATTTTTCGGGATTAGATCCATTTATTTTTCTATCCGGATCTTACATTGACCCATTTAGCATATTCTCTCCGGTTATCAGTTTCATTCTCCACATATTACACATCTCCGTATACACAAAATTCTCTCAAATCCACCAATTCCTTTCCCACCCACCCATATCATGTGTGTATCCCTTTCCACAATACGGGGGGTCATATATCCATTTCTCCACACCAAACACTCACTCTCGTCGTATTTGGTGTGCGGGGGGGATAGAGAAGAGAGGAAGAGATGAGAAGAGAGAGTGAGAGAATATGTATGAGAGAGAGAGTATGAGAAGAGATGATATATGTATTCAGGCTATATATGTTCCAGGTTATTATCTTCATGGAGCTTCGCATTGTTCAGCACATCCGTTCTCTACTTCCAAGTAGCATTGAAGGATCTTCATTCAGCGTCAACACCGAGCTATCCGCGTTCGTACCGCGTTATGTAAGTCAGGTGTTGATGGTGTACTTCTTCAGCTGCATTTACATGAGACAGATGGGTGCTTCTTCAGATTTTCAGAAGCTCAGCAAGCCTGCCAATCTACTTTTGCAAGGTTGATTCATCCAGTTTATCTTCACCGAGCTGCTTCATCACGTCTTCTCCGAGCCGCATTTGCGATTTCAACATCACTTGTTGCTGATCTACTTGGGACTTTCCTTGATGGATGATATATCCTTTCCTGTCAAGCCCCCTAGGTTCACACTACAGAGACATGCATCGTATCACCAGTATATCGTCCGTTCGTGTTCGTGCCACGTTATGCACGTCTTCTCAGACAATTCGAAGATTCTGCTACTGCTACATCTACATTGGGCATCCGCGTTCGTGCTGCGTTAAGTACGTAATCCAATGAAGTTGTCGTAGTCGTGGTATTGATGATTGCTGCTCCAAGTGGCAAATTACTGCTGCAGTATTCATGTTCCATTCTTCAGATGTTCTTCATTCCAGATGCACTCCAAAGACCTTCACAGCTCGAGGATCTCCAGCCTGCAGAATACAATTTCAAAGAAGAGAGGCATTGTCAACACATGGTTCAGGGGGAGTATTAATTAAGGGGGAGTATCAATTTTTGTATGGGGAGTGAAATTTATCTTTTATCTTTCATTTATCATTTCTTTTATCGTTTTATTGAGTCTTGTAACTTCCAAGCTTTAGACATGTGTTTCACCCATGCTCCAGCTTGAGGGGGAGTGTTAGAGAGTCTATATTAGCCTATTTAGTTAATAGGTTAATTAGTTATTGGGCTTTTGTATTTCAGCCCGTTTAGATTACTTGCGTCCTAAGTCTTAGAGCGTCTCCCCTCTCCTATATAAAGAAGAGGGTGTCCAGTCTTGTATTCATCCCATTGCGTTCAATCCAATCTTATTTTTCACACAAACCATCGCTTCCGCGTTTTAGTTCCAACCTCGCTGCCTTCCTTAGTGACAGATTCACTAGCAATTCTTCATCTTCTTGTGAAGGAACCACCCAAGTCTCCCCGGCGCAACTTCTTGCTTTCAGCACGCCAACACCCTTCTCTTCATCTATCACAACCCAACTTTTCTAATCCGCCACACAAGCACCCCCTAACCATTAGAAATCCGCTAGTCCTTTCTTTTCCACCTTGTGCAACCTCACTATCCACCTATGAGTTGGACTTCTGCCCTCCACAAAACACCCCTCCATACACCGGTGTGTCGGACTTCTCCCTTCCGTCGTTGTCCAACTCCACCACCAAGTCGCCAACCCAGAACGTTGCCCCTACCACCGTCCGCTCCACTTGCATCGGTCAACCGACCTCTCTTGTAAACCGGCAGCCTGCAGCTTGGTCTTCACCCTAGGTACGCCCAGAATCCCGCCCCTCAATCTATGGTACCCGCCAACGAATCAACAATCCGCCATCACAACAGCAGCAAACAGAAGTCGCACTGCCCTCTCTCAAGGGTGGTCTCCGCCAATCCGCGAGTGGCCCACGAGATTAGCACCTAGGAGGCCGTCTTCATAGCCTTATGCCGCCATGCTTCGAGTAAGTAGTCCTGAAAAAAAAAATTGGAGACTCCCGTCCCTGAACCTTCAAGCAAGGGGCCACTAGCCCCTTGCCACCCCCATCCAACTCACCACAGAGTTGGATCTGCGGGTCGAGCACACAGATCAACCTCCTACATCAACTTCAAGAAGGCTTTCTTCTCCATAAAATCATGGTGACTCTTCAACAAGTCGACAACGAGGTGGATGCAATTCGTTTAATTCTGACGGATATCCAACGTAGATTGGATGACTTTGCACAGAAGCAAGACAAATATCTACAACATCTAGCTCGCAATAACTGGATGCAACTCTTAACCAAGTACGGAATTCCGACCACTCCATGCTCCAGCCATGCCAAGACACCACCCAACCTGCAAGGATAGGATGCAACTCTTAACCAAGTACAGAATTCCAACCACTCTGTGCTCCAACCATGTCAAGAGTACGATTGTCACGCAATCACAAGACAAAATCGAGCACAAGGATGCACCTCCCTCGAGTGACCATAGCCACAACAACTCAGCAGAGTAGACAAGAAAGATGATGAAGATGCATCCCCCACTTGTGATCATAGAATGAGGTTTCGTCGAAATCATCGAAATTTCGCTCGAAATTTCGATTTCGATGCTATCTGGTACCGAAACGTGCGACTGTTTCGATTTCGATGATTTCGATGAGTTTCGCCAAATTTCGACGATTTCGATGAATTTTGCCAAATTTCGATGAATTTCGCCAAATTTCGATGAAAATTTCGATAATTGCAATCCTTGTTGTTATTGTTGATTTTTGAAGAGGAACAAAGGGGGATTGGGGTCATTTCACCATTTAGTACTCATACATAGTATATACTTATAGTATATCATAATTGCATTGCATTTCCCTAATATTTTCTATTCAAATTATTAAATACTTATGTGATGCATGCTATTTTAGTTTCTGCAATGTGGATGACATGTATCCTAGTGGTGATTTATTAGACAATGAGGGTGCTAGGAAGCCAACCACACCAACAAATGATGATTTAGCTTGGAAACATTGCACTAGTATTCTTGGGACCAATGAAATGGTTGACTATTGAGTCAATATCAGCAACAAACTATAAACCCAAGTAAAATGTGTGGGATGCCCTACATATCCAATATTTGATATTATAACACAAACAAGTACATGCATGTATATAGCTCATACTTACAAAATTGCATAACTTAATTCCTACATTTTGTCATCGAAATCATTCATCGAAATCCTCAAGAAACAGGACAGTTCCCTTACCTCCCACATGAAGGACCCCCTCCCTAACCTACCCCCACATAAAATTTTATTGCATAAAATGATGCATTTAGGTGTAGAGATCTCACCTGTAAAATTTCATAAATTAACTCATTCATTTTGGCGTCGAAACGGGCACGATTGCATTTATCGAAATTTCTGTCGAAATTTCCATAAATTTCGATTTCCATGTTGTCGAAACGGTATCGAAATCGGATACCTCGTTCCTTTCTTGTGATCCAGCAACTGACAAGCACGAGTCAAACACAGTGCCTTCACGAACATCAGCAAGCAATGGCTTCAACAGTCCAATCAGTATTGATCTCGTGCCCATGCGTTCCTCGATGCCTCCTTCAGCGGATGATGTCCACCATGCACCACGCAAATTACCAAAGTCCTTATCATTTGTCACACCTAACAACATCCATGCTCTTCCAGTTGATGATGGCTACACTACCACCTTGGTGTCGCCAATGCTTGCAGATGCTCCAAAGATAAAGTCTCTACTACTGTGTAAACATTATCGCATGCTTGAGGTTGACAATACCCCAAGTCTAATCGTGTGGCGTTGTCCAATCCATTTATCCGACCACCAGCCACTAATGGGAGAGCAGGCGTAGTATATGTACCTGACTCACTGGTGGCTCATCTTTTGAACCTCGGGGGAGTTGATATAGGATGTAGTAGGCTTTATTCTACTTGTTTCTGCTTTATTTTTATTTTTAGGGACCTAAGTGCAAATTATCTAGTTAATGTACTTCGTCGTAAGCTTTTATGCTTTTCTTTATTTAGGTTTATTTAATTGCGAATTTTGTTAAATAGGAGTTTATTTCTATGACTTGTGGGTCAAGTCATGTAATGTTATAAAAGCCAGCCTTGGGGCCTTTGTCCAAGCAGTTGAATATGATTTGAGAAATAGATTATTTCGGTTTATCTCTTTTGTTCTTCTTTCTTCATGATGTGTTGCACACCACTTTTCTAGGTCATCCCTGTATTCCCCAACTTTCCACATTACCACATGTTAAATTGGTCACTAGGCATATAACAAGGTAATAGTAATAGAGAACAAACCAGATAGAGATGGACCAGTGCTTCAGCCCAAGGGCTCACCAATGAATTGACCTAGATTCGCATTCCAAGTAAGTTGACGGTTTATCTTGCCACCACTCACCCCAAGGTTCGGGCGGTGATTGGGGAAGCATGGTTCACTCCCTCCTGTTAATCCTCTTTTTTCATAGCAGCAGATGAAGGGACAAGATGAATACGAACAGAAGAACAAATAAGTAAAAAGGGGACATCAGTACATATAACATAATAATACAGAGAGTACCTTGTGGAAAGGAACATTCTTAGTTGAACCATAACGTATTACTATCACATCAAACATTAAAAAGACCTCTAAAACAATAGGCAATTATTTTCCAAGTTATGATAAACCTGTGTGAAGAACAAGACAAAGCACGCCAAAAATGTACAAGCTAGAGGTATGATACCTCAGGTATCATAGATGAAGAATGTGTAGAAGCGTGGAAAAGAACATTTGTATATGTTGACGGATGTACTCTGGTGCTCTCCACTACAAAAAGCAATTTAAAAATACTTTGTTCTCCCTTACGAGAAGCAATTAAATATATAAAGGTAAACTCTATACTAACATCGAAGATATAGGACAGAAAGACGTGTTCCCCTTCATAGTGCATGGTACCTAGAAACATAGCATTGTATCTTTTGATAACCCTAGATGATATATTTCCAGCTATGGGTTGAAATCTAAGGAGATCGGGATCCACAAGAGACAGAAGTGTAGAGTTTTCCCTCATTGGCAAAGAATGTTGTGAGTAGATGAAGTTTCAAGTAAAACAGAAAACTTTTGACATAAAGTCATTCAGTAAGTCAGATTAGCTAACAAGATGTATCGAATAAGCTAGGATTCTTGAATCTCAACTATGTGTTTTTGTTATATATACGAGGGTTAAAAGTATTGTGAGCCAGTACAAGCACAAAACAAGTCCAGCATCTTCAAATACAGTATCAGTATCATTATAGAAAAATATTAAATAATACTATTCCTAGATGGAAATTTATTAATATACCTACAATCTGATATGACATCACTATCTGAACCATATTCAAAGAAAACTTATCAACAAATGAATCAAATAATGGCATGATCATATCATAAAACTGACCGTTTTAACTAATCATCAAAGATCATTATAAATTATGCATAATATAGAAAAGCAATGCAAGTTGTAAAAATTAATCAGCATAAGACGTGGAACATTGGTAACATGAATGACATCACTCACAATTAAAGGATGATTACTGAAACCACATTTCTTGTAAACCATCAACGTAGAAAGACCAATCAAAGATGCTACTACAATATAGAGTTACTGTGGAATAGATGGAAATCTGGTGGTATGGGCACCATGGAAGGTATAAAGGATTATTAGAGAGTTTTTTTAACGATATCCATATTGATGATGACCTTGATACCCACGATCTTCTGCCAATCTTCAATCTCTCAAGACCTCCATTATAAAAGGGAGTCACTAGTGGATATAAGCCGATTAGGGCTTCTCACGAGTTATCTATATAAACCCATGTTCGGTGGTGTTGCCTGGCAGGTTAAAATGAAACTAATGAGCTTGATTCCGCAAGCGTAGTTTGCATTAGTATGTGTGTTACAGAGCATTAGTAAAGAATCAATACTGGTCACATACTGATTAACACCTAAATCCAAAACCCAAAGGATAGACTATATATGGTCACCGAAGTCAAGAGAATTGGCACGTGATTACTTGAAAAGAGACTAGCAAAAGTTAAAGAAAGACACTTCGAGAAAGATCTATTAACCTTTCAGGAAAACTCCTGGAAATAGAGACCAATTTTGTTGCAAGTAATGCAGTTTTCAGGACTGAACTTAACACAGTAAAGTATAGCCATTTGGGTTCTGATGTCGACAGTATTGAACTAGTTTGCATTGAGTTTCAAGTTGTTGGCATCATGAAGGCTATAGGAGGGAAGGGACTTATTCTAATTAGAAATTGGAATATTTACTAATTTTAGTTAA
This sequence comes from Alisma plantago-aquatica, assembly GCA_963693085.1. Classification (NCBI taxonomy): domain Eukaryota; kingdom Viridiplantae; phylum Streptophyta; class Magnoliopsida; order Alismatales; family Alismataceae; genus Alisma; species Alisma plantago-aquatica. The sequence goes on along the minus strand of OY856414.1, from coordinate 502,562,322 downwards.
ATTAGCATGTAAGATTTGTATTACCATCTTTTTTTAAATAAAGAATTCAAGTTTATTGGCCCTTTCTCGTAAACATATCCAGAAATCCATTTATTCTAAAAAATTCTGGATTTTTTACCTTCCCTTTTGTAATGTTAATGAATATAAACCCATTATTCATATGAAAAGGAGAAGAAAATCTGTTTACTGGACGAAAGTCTCATGCACGGTTTTGAATGAGAGAAAGAAGTGAGGAATCCTCTTTTCGACTCTGACTCTCCCACTCCAGTCGTTGGGCATTTCGGGGCAAGCGAATCTTTTATCATAAAGAGGATGAGCTTCAAGAAAATGATTCGGAGTTCTTGCAGAGTGGAACCATGCAGTACCAGACACGAGATAGATTTTCCAAAGAACAAGGCTTTTTTCACATCGTATTCAACAAACTGGGCATTTAAACATATGCTGCAGCTTGAGGTGCAGAGTTAGAATATAGACTTTACAAACATGTTTAGTTATTTATATAGTTTATTTCCTACTAGGCCTCTAATTAATTACACTAAGAGTAGCTGCCCTTCTTTTCTTTTTTTTTCTCTTTTCATGTATATAAGGGGAGAGGTCTCTATATCTGTCATAGGTTAAGGGATTTATACTTGATAATATTCACTAAGTATCATAACATGTGCTTGCAGTTGTCAGTCTAAAGGGACATTGCAGCATTATTGATAACTAAGTGAATTAGTGCTCTAGCCAATCAAGGTATGAGAGGCTTTCCGATTAGTGGAAAGCATGTGATTGTTGAGATCTGCTAGAACCTAAAAGTTCCCCACACCAAGGTATTGCTAGCTATCCTGACAGCTATAACGCGATGATTGTAATAGAGATACATTTTATATGATTTGATTATTAATAAAGATAATTCCACTTATTATGTTTGTTCCAATTTTGAGATAATGAACAAATCAATAATGTCCTAACTCCTAAAACTGTTTTGACTCAATGACATATGATTTGAATTGAGGACGTGAATATAAGATCATATGTATACTTAAAAAGTATTCATTTTTTGTTACGTCCCTTGTCAGTTACTATTGTGGATATTATAGGACAACAATAAACATAAGACTAGTGTGTATGCTGAGTGATGATTATGTATCTATAGTCATGATATTGGATATCAACTCAAATATATGGGTACTTGTTAGAGAACAAGTTGTATTGTACAGAGTCTACAGACCCACTTTGAGATTGACATATGAAAGCTCTAGAAGTCGGCAACGAGATTGTTTATTATTGGATGATTAAACAGAGTACAGGGGGCTCTCTTTTATAAGACAAGAGAGTACACATGGTATAGAGATAACCCATGTGGGATAAAGAGTACACAATAGAAAAAGAGAAAAAGCATAAAGCAAAATACACTAAGTATAGAAAAGCAGTAAAGTGTATATACTAATACTCCCCCTCAAGCTGGAGCGCAGATGTCAATCATGCCCAGCTTGGATGTCATAGTAGCAAATCTCGTCTTTGGAAGAATCTTTGTGAAGATGTCAGCCACCTGATCAGAAGTATGGATGTGGGGAGTGGATATCTGGCCAGATAATACAGCTTCGCGAACAAAATGGCAGTCCACCTCAATGTGTTTAGTCCGCTCATGAAACGTGGGATTCCTGGCGATCAACGTAGCAGCTTTGTACCAAAATCCTTCAGTAGGCTTCGAATCCAGAAAAGCTCACAAGTAGTATGCGCCATGGTGCGATATTCAGCTTCAGCACTTGAGCGAGCAACCACAGTCTGTTTCTTGCTTCGCCAAGTAACAAGGTTTCCTCCCACAAATGTACAGTAGCCAGAAGTGGCGCGTCGTCGAGCTTGCTCCCAACATAGTCAGAATCAGAATAATCAAGAAGTTTACGATGACCATGTTTCTTATATAGCAGGCCTTTCCCAGGAGAGCTCTTCAAATATTTAAGAATGTGGCAAACAGAGTCCCAGTGACATTGTCGGTGTTTATCCAGGTATCTACTAACAAGCCCGACAGCAGAAGTAATATCAGCTCGTGTGACGGTCAGATAAATAAGCTTACCAACCATGCGTCGGTACTGATGATGTTCAGGATAGGCAAGAGAGTTCTCATCATCCCAGTCAGTATTTGGATCCAGAAGTGTGCTAGCAGGCTTAGCACCTAGAAGTCCAGTTTCAGAAAGCAGATCCAGAACATATTTGCGTTGAGACAAACAAAGACCAGAAGAGGACCGAGAAACTTCAATCCCAAGAAAGTATCGCAGAAAGCCAAGATCTTTGGTAACAAAGTGTTTCTCCAGATAGCACTTGGTAGCCTGAATGCCTGCAGGATCACTCCCTCAGAGAATGATATCATCAACATATACAATAAGGATAGCAATGCCAGCAGTAGTATTTTTGACAAAAACAGAGTGATCTGACTGGGAGCGTCTAAAAGAGAATTTCTGAAGAATAGTACTCAGTTTATCAAACCAAGCACAGGGACTCTGTTTTAAACCATAAATCGCCTTCCTCAACCTGCAGACTTTAGAGGACTCCCCCTGAAGCACAAATCTCGGGGGTTGTTCCATGTAGACCTCCTCATGTAGATCCCCATACAGAAAAGCATTCTTCACATCAAGTTGATACAAGGGCCAATCAGAATTAATAGCAACAGAAATAAGAATCCGTACAGAGTTCAGCCGAGCCACAGGAGAGAAAGTCTCAAAATAATTGACCCCGTAAGTTTGTGTATAGCCTTTAGCAACGAGTCTTGCCTTTAGCCGTTCAACCGTGCCATCCGGTTGATATTTGACAGTAAACACCCAGCAACAACCAACGGGGGAACAATCTGCAGGAGGATCAACTAGCTGCCATGTGTTGCGTTCAGTAAGAGCCTGTATTTCAGCTTCCATAACTTGACGCCAAGCAGGATGTTTAAGAGCCTGAGAAGCATTTTTAGGAATAGATATAGCAGAAAGAGCAGCAGTAAAGTTAGCAAAATTAGTCCCTAGATGATCAATAGTACAGAAATTTCTAATAGGATGTTTAGTGCAAGTTCTAGTTCCTTTCCTCAAGCTGATAGGAACATCAAGATCAGAGAATACCTGCGGTGGTGTTTGATCTGGCACGGAGGATGAAGACGTTGGAGGGGCCATAGAGGGAGTTGTTGTCTTCTGTCTTCTTTGATATACTTTTAGAGGCGGCTTTTCAGTAGAAGTAGTATCAGCAATATCAGTAATATCAGCGGTATCATCCATGACATGTAAAGGTGTATCCAGTAATAAATCCGATGTAAGAGTCGACCCGGCAGAAGAGTAAATGTGCTCAAAAAAAACAACATCAGCGGATACAAACCATTTCTTTGACACAGGATCATAGCACCGGTACCCTTTCTGAGTGCGCGAGTACCCTAGGAAGATACACTTAGTCGCTCTGGGATCAAGTTTGGTGAGACCGGGACGAAGGTTTTTGACAAAGCAGGTGCTCCCAAAGATACGAGGAGGCACAGTAAAAAGGGGCGCATCTGGAAACAAAATCTAATATGGAACTTGATTTCCAAGCACAGAAGAGGGCATTCGATTAATTAGGTAACAAGCAGTAGAGATAGCCTCAGGCCAAAAACACTGGGGAACATGATAATGAAAAAGTAAAGTGCGAGCAACTTCAAGAAGGTGATTTTTGCGTTCAGCGACTCCATTTTGTTGTGGTGTGTAAGCATAGGAAGTTTGGTGTATGGTGCCTTGCTTTTGACAAAAGTTGTTGACAGAGGCTTGCACAAATTCTAAGGCATTATCAGTGGGAAAAATTTTAATGGGTTTAGCAAACTGGGTCCGAATCTCAGCAAAGAAAGCCGTGATACTGTCAAGAATGGTAGACCTGTCTTAAAGCAAAAACACCAGGTGGTTCTAGAAAAATCATCAATAAAACTCAAGAAATATCTAAATCCAGAAGTACTCAGCACAAAACAGGGTCCCCAAACATCAACATGAATAATGTCAAATGGTTGTTTAGAATTAATACATGATTTTTTTTTAAAAAGATGCTCGGGACTGTTTGCCCAGTTGGCAAGTCTCACAATGAAAAACAGAGTCTAATACATCAGGTAATAATTGTTTCAGCTTTGCTGCAGAAGGATGTCCTAAGCGATAGTGTCACTGGATGTCTGTCACAGAAGATGTCAAGTATGTTGCGGTCTTCGGAACGTCCAGGTAGTATAGCCCGTCTGGTCCCTCATGGCCTGAACCAATCGTCGTCCTCGTGCGCAGATCTTGAAAAATAACACCATCCGGGTCAAACGTAATCGAGCAACGAAGGCTCTTCACAGTTCTATTTACAGATAGCAGATTAATAGGAAACTTAGGAACATAAAGTGTAGACCGCAGAGGCAGGCAACCAGTAGTACAGATATCACCAATCCCAATAACAGGTGTCTTAGAGCCATCAACCAGTGTAACAGGAGGTATAATAGAAGTATTGTGCAATTTAGAAAATAAAGCAGGATTTCCAAAAATATGAGATGTCGCACCAGAATCAATCACCCATGAGTTTTTACCAGACTGTGTCAGGAGGGCGGTGCTACCATCAGTAGAAGCTTCAGCAGAGGAAGCAAGACGAGCATGGAGCAGCTTTTCGAATTCAGACTGTATCCAGTCAGTAGAGGGCGGAGCAGAGGTAGTAGCAGTCTCAGTCTGATCCGTCGTGACCTGATTCGCCTAGGCTGGCTTGACATGCTTGATCCAGCAGCGATCTTCATTATGGTTTGTCCGCTTGCAGAAAGTGCAGTAACGAGGCTCAGTAGAGTCAGCGCCAGAGTATGAGCCACGTTCAGGTGCAATAGAATGTCCGCGTCCACGGCCCCGACCACGACCACGGTCACGGAAGGAATCTCTAGTGCGAACAACGAGGGTTGCTCCATCAGAAGTATCAGAAAGGTGCTGCGAAACTGATGGCAGACGCTGAACCCTTTTGAGAATATCCCGAAGGGTAGGCAGAGGATCACTGGATAGGATCAGATCCACAACTCCAGCGAAAGAAGATGGAAAACCAGCGAGGAACTGAACAAGCATAAGTTCGTTCTGTTGACGCTGAACTTCAGTGATGTCGGCAGAAAGTGGATGATACACCTGAAATTCATCCCAGAGAGCACAGCAGGTGGTGTAGTAGTCCTCAATAGAATCAGTGGCAGAAAATTCCTGTTTGGCAAGTTGCTTGAAGATCTCAAAAACCTTCTTAGGATTTTGCTGATGAGAGTATACATGAGAGAGTTGCTCCCACATTTCCTTCGCAGTTTGGAGGCGAAGAAGTGACTGGCTGATCTTGGGCTCGACGTTGTTGACCATCCATGTCATAACGCCGTAGTCCTCCTTGGACCAAAGATCGTAGGCCTGCTTAGTCTTTTCATCAGCATCAGTAGCGGGGACCGCCGGTCCTTTGGTAGTTAGATGAGAATAGCGCCCTTGTGCTTTAACATATAGCTCGAAGGAAGCCGCCCAAAGGTGATAGTTGGAGTTATCCAACTTCACAGTAGTGACATACAAGTTGCGTGGAAGGTCAGGTGTCGCCATTGGAAGGGGCAGAAGCACGGGCGCAGAGAACAGCAGAAGTCAGCAGCAGCTGAAAGCAGCAGAAGTCCAACGCATGGACTCGTAGTAGCAGATAGAAGATCCACGCATGGATCTTAGAAAACCCACGTAGGGCAGTAGATATAGATAAAAAAACCTACGCCAACATGGAGGATCGGTCACTCCACCATGAGGCACAGGCAAAAAGAGAGAAAAACTCTGTTTACGCCGTCAACGTGCCAGAACTGGAAAACGCCAGGGTTGTCCGGAGATTTCGGAAATAGAAACGGAGCTAGACGGAGGGGCCTGTGATAGATTAGGCCACAAAAGCGGGTGTAGCTAGGAGATAGGAGGTTGGTGGAGAGATTGGAGGGGTGGACGGCGGTACTGTAGCGGCGGCGGTACTGTAGCGGTGGCGGAAAAAAAAAAGAGGGAGGAGGGGTGGCGGTGGCTAGGGTTGGTGGAGAAGATGGCGGCTAGGGTTGGGGTGAGAGAGGGATTAGGTTTAAGGTGGATCGGCCCGCTCTGATACCATCTAGAAGTCGGCAACAAGATTGCTTATTATTGGATGATTAAACATAGTACAGGGGGCTCTCTTTTATAAGACAAGAGAGTACACATGGTATAGAGATAACCCATGTGGGATAAAGAGTACACAACAGAAAAAGAGAAAAAGCATAAAGCAAAATACACTAAGTATAGAAAAGCAGTAAAGTGTATATACTAATAAAAGCCATATCATAGCATGTCAGAGTCTTACACTGGTGATTGTGATCCTTAGACCTGAAGTTGCTACACTAATCACATGTCATTTTGTGTACTTTACCATTGTACCAACATGACTCCGAGTTCTGCTTCCTCTTAGCAACCAAGATGGTGCACCAAGAGTTCTCACATCCATGTGGACGACATAAAGGCTAAGGACCTTGGGCGGAGGCTAGAAAACAAGCAGCTTCTTCAAGAAGAAAACAAAGTGTTGTTGCGACGACAAGGCGACAAGAACAACAACCGCTTCGATCGGATCCAAAAGTAAAGTCTTACACCGACATAAGACGTGTCTAGTTGTTGAACAACTAGTGTGTGCCACTGTATATCCAATATCCCTTCTATGTATCTAATATACTGACGCTACGGTTATGACGGATCTGTTGGCTTGGGTTTTATCAGTAGAATTTTTTTATTTTCATTGGTCGCCCTCTCCCCAAAACCCTACAGGTACCAGCTATAGGGTTGGAGTGGCTGTGTTACTGGTCTCCCCTAGTTCCTCCCTTTGTTTCTATCAAATTCTAGGATGTTGATCATCGAAGTTAGGACCGTAGTTATCAAGACGCCCCGCGTTAGGTAAGGTGTCTCAAACAGGTGCCCAACCTTTTAAAGAATGTTAAGTGGTCGTTAAGGCATTTTAGGCCTAGATTAAGCCATTAAAAGGCTAGCATGAATTGAGTCTTGATTTGGTCAAATTAGATCACCTTGAATCATATATGGTGAAATAGGTTTGATTCAAGCCAAATTAGGTCACAGGTTGGCAAGTTGGGTCTAAGTTGGGGAAAACAAGTCTGATTTGGGGGAAATACGTCTGATTTGGGGAAATTGGATCTGATTTGGCCATAATGGTTCTCATTTAAGTCAATATAGGGTATATTGAAGTAAGGTTTGATTAGGTAATGTTATGCAAAATTTGGTCTAATTCAGGCCAAATTAGGTCAAATTTGGGGAAATAGGTATGATTTGGAGAAACCATGTTTGATTGGGGGAAATACATTTGATTTGGGAAATCAGGTATGATTTGGCCAAACTTGGGTCTCATTTATGTCAACGCATGATAAGTTAGGGGAAGTAGGTCTGTTTAGGTCATGTTATGCAAAATTAGGTCTAATTTAGGCCAAGTCAGGTTAAATTTGAGCAAATTTGGTCTAACATGGGGAAAGCATGTCTAATTTAGGGGAAATAGGTCTGCTTTGAGATAATTCGGTCTCATTTGGCCAAATTAGGTCTCACTTGAGTAAATAAGGGTAAATTAGGGAAAATTGAGGTCTAAGTTTATGCTATGCAAAATTATGTTAGATTTAGGTCAAATTAGGTTAAATTAGGTCCGTTTATATCAAGATAGGTCAAACTAGGGCTAATCAGGTCTAATTTAGGTCATGTTAGGTGTGATTTAGGTCAAATATAATCGTTACAACTTAGAAATAACCATTAGAAATATACATAGTAATGTATCTATTTTAATATAGCTATATATATATATATGTTATTATATATATGTATGTAAAAAAATAAAAAATACAGCAAAAGCGCCTAGAAATGCCCAGGCTCACCTTAGGAAAAAGGGACCGCCTAGCCACATAGACAACTATGGTTAGGACTTAGGACAAGTTATTTTTCTTTATACAGCATCCTCCAATGAGTAACATGAGATAAATAGATCAATGGACTATGGCAAAGACAAGCAAGATGTAATGATAATGATGAAGAATCGTGGAGGCACTAAGGCAGGGACGCCGCCGCCACAAGAAAACTACTAAGAAGAATAAATGATCAGAGAGACAATATTTTACTGTCACTCAGCAATATCTCCAATGAGATATCCTACATCCACATGAGGGAGAACCCTAGAAAGATTCTACTCTCTGAAACTCTCAGTGTTAAACAATAAAGGTTTACAAGTGAGGGATAACGTTAGACATGACAAAGAAAATGCAAATATGCCCTCAAAAGGACGATAAACGGCCAAGACAGTGGGTTTTCTATCAAAGCCCATTATGGGAATTGTTTTCTATGCTCCCATATCTTGTGCATTGACTTTAATGCATATCTTTCCATTAGCCCTGTAGAACACTGGTTACTGTTCTTAGACGGATATTCTATGAAGACACAGATTTTTTACCCTCGCAGGATATATGGAAGACAGAGAAGCCTCCCATCAATCTTATTCCGATAAAAATGATTCATCACCATATTATTGTAGTTCTGCTCGACTTTACTGTCTGTCAAGCTGGATGGTGTTTTAGGACGGATAGATGAAAGCTAGCGTCTTCTGACTTGTTGTAAGCAAAGATGAAAGCATGACAATGAATATGTAGTTTTGTACAGAGGCAAGGACGTTGTTTCTCCATTTAGCTCTCAGGGTATTTTGATGTAAACCTTTTTGTTTGCTTGTTTTTCTGCCACTACATAATAGAATTATGCTTTCTTACCCAAAATAAAGTCTGTCCTAGCATTGTATACCCCAGATAAGTGAAAGAAATGGTTTTATAATCATATTATTCCATTTTGAAACTAATTAATTATTTTTTCCTATTTCGAGTTCAATCTATTAATATCTCCTGACGGTGTACTCAACTAAGGTTCGAAAAATATAACCCATAGCCAAGATATCTAGTGTGCAATCATCAGCCCCGACAACCCAATAACACCGAAAAAATCAACCAACAAACAAAAAAATAATTTAAACAAAAAGTGTATTCTTTAAGTTACGGGTAAAAAGGAAGAGCATACCGACCTCAGTTTCCATGCTGCAATGACAACTTCTACATCTCCCTTTGCACCCTATACACAGAGTAGCATCAATCAATTTAAACGTCAATAATACTGATATTGAAATCACAGGTGTATGTGGTCGAGATAACACACATGATAAAAGTGAATGGTTAAATTGCGAGCTAGCAGCTAAAATATTTTATTGTTATTAACTAAGGGTTCAAAAAATTGGCGTATAGGTTTTAATATGGGACAATTATTGTGTTTTAAGCAACATTTATAAAACATTCCTTTCTTAGGATTAGCAGGAAATATAACCAGCTGACTAGTTCTTATAGTTGTAAGCATGGTACTAAAAATCATCAAAGTTGGGCAAAATTTAGCCGATTTTTTCGGTGTCGACAGTTGGCGGTGTAGAATCCACATAAACATCCTCATTCCACAACTTCCTCAACATTTTATCGAAGTTGTCAACATCCACCCATTTGTCGACGAAGTTGCCATTCAAAATTCCCAAACTTCCTCGACATTAGTCGAAGTCGTCAAAGTAGGCGGCAATACTTCTGTTGTTTTGTGGAGTTTGTTGTGCGAGGTAGGAAAAAGTGTTGGAGCTTGAGGTAAGGTAATTTTGATGTTTTTTTTATTATTCTAAGCTAATATTAATAGATCTACCCCCTCTCTGCTAGATCGACCATAGATTTACACCATTTTTATGTAGTTTGTTTGTTGTCATAAACTTTTATATGGAAGAAATTTGTAGTCCGGAGACGACTGTATGTAATCGTGTATTTTTCTACATATGTAAACCTTTACGGTTGGCTATATGTAAACATATATTGTATTTTTAGCAAGATTTGATGAAATCTATCGGTTTTCATCAGAAAATTACTATTTTTAGCTTAATTTTGTTGAAGTTGTGTGGAAGTTTAGTTGTAAAATCCTCAAAGTTTCCTAAATGTTTCAACAAACTTCCACACCTGTCAGTCCTGTTCCATGGTTATAAGGATCTTCTTAAGGCCAAAAAAGTTCATCAGCCTCTTGGAAAACTGACTCACGACATCCAACTTAGAACCCACTGGCAGCTATTACCATAGAGCTTAGTGTTGTTGCAAGGTTAGCTAAAACACCAATAAACAGAAAGATTGCGGTTTTGGTGTTCATATAATTATGGTCTTTGTTGAGGAATCAATCACAACATATTTATGAATATAACTAGTAACATATTTTTAAGACGCCTAGGCATGCCAAAGGTTCCTGGTCTTACAGCCTTGTTGTCTACTCTAAACATGTACGAAGAAAACGAGCACATAAGACAAGATTTCATACTTAGATTGATTCAAGGTTGTCTAGGCGGCAGGCGGTCGGGCATTGCCCAGGGAGTCTGAACTCCGCCTATGTGTTCATACATATTGTGCAAATATAGTCGGTCCCAAGCCCGGGTAAAGGAGGGTTGGTGGTAGGCTGACAACCAGCCAGAAAACTGTCACTCTTTATATGACATGGATCCTTACAAAAATTTCGTGGGAGCGTCCCTACCTAGCGACGCGCTACATCGGCACCCGGGTGCAGTGATAAATATGCAAGGAGTTTCAACACAACGACGTCCGATTGTGTTGAAGGACAGACAAGGGTTTTCACATTTTGGACGGGTGTGGGTAAAGAAGCTAGTCCCGCTGCATCATCGCCGGGATGTAGCGAAAAATGTGCAAGGGTTTCCACATCTTGGACGGGTGTGAGTAAAGAAGCTAGTCCCGCCGCATCATTGTCCGGATGTAGTGAAAAATTTGCAAGGGCAACATTTCCAAAGAAGGCAAGTAAAGAAGCAAGTTCAACAAAAAAGGATTAGAGTTGGATCTTGGAATATTGGCTCTCTAACAAGTAAATCTTTGGAGATAGTGGATACCATGATGAGAAGAAAAGTCAATATAACTTGCTTGCAGGAAACCAAGTGGACAGGGAAACGTTGTAAAGAGATTGGAGACACAGGATACAAAATCTGGTATACAGGTATTGATAAATATCGAAATGGTGTAGGTATTATTGTTGATAAGATGTTAAAGGATGATGTTGTAAAGATCACAAGGATGGGCGATAGAATCATAGCTATCAAGGTTGTTCTTGGGGGAAATATTTTTAACATTATTTAGCGCTTATACCCCCTAAGTTGGCCTTTGCAAGGAGGCTAACCATTTTTGGGATGAAATGGATGAATGGATGCAAGGAATACTGACAGAGGAGAAGATTATTATTGGGAGTGATTTAAATGGCCATGCAGGGAGTAGCAATGATGGATACAAGAGAGTTCATGGTGGTTTTGGATATGGCAGCAGAAACATAAACGGAGAGAGGATTTTAGATTTTACAATTGCATATGATGTGATTTTGGAAAACACCAATTTCAAGAAAAGAGAATCTCATAAAATTACTTTCAAGAATGGGCACAATTGTAGCCAAATTGATTATCTCCTTACGAGGCGGGTGGATCGTAATATATGCAAGGATTGTAAAGTGATTCCTGGCGAAGAACTCACGACCCAACATAGGTTGGTGGTTTTGGATATTCATGAAGATCAATAAAGGAAAGTATAACATAAACCAAGATAGCAGAATCAAGTGGTGGAATCTTAAAGGAGAAAAGAAATTGATTTTCATGATAAACTCAGCAAGGAGGGAACTTGGAGTCTGATGTTAACACTATGTGGCATAACATGAGCTTCTACATATCAAAAATTGCCAAAGAGGTTTTGGGGGAGTCCAAAGGTTGTGGGCCTCCACAGAAAGAGACTTGGTGGTGGAATGATAAAGTAAAGAAGGCTATTAAACTGAAAAGGGAGATCTATAGGAGCTAGCCCAAATCTCGAGATGATGCAACGTTCCAAAGATACAAGCAAGCAAAGAAAGAAGCTAAAAAGGTTGTTCAGGAGGCAAGGTCTAGATATTGTGATGATATTTATAAGAAATTGGATACAAGAGAAGGGGAAAATGATATATATAAAATGGCTCGTATAAGAGAAAGGAAAGGAAGAGACTTGAGTCAAGTGAAATGCATCAAGAATGAAGATGGCAGAGTGTTGGTGAAGGACGATGATATCAAGAACCAGTGGAGAAATTACTTCCCTAAGCTTTTTCTAGAAGTTGCGGCTAATTGTCTTATTATTGAGATGATTAAAAAAGGAGTACAGGGTTCTCTTTTATAAGACAAGAGAAAGCCACATGGTTTAGATATAACCCATCTGGGATAAAATAAGACATAAGAATAACAAAGAAAAGAGAAAAATAGACTAAGTAAAAACGCAGGAAAGTCTATATATTAATACTCCCCCTCAAGCTGGAGCGTAGATGTCTATCATGCCCAGCTTGGATGTCATAGCTATGAACCTCGTCTTTGATAGAATCTTTGTGAAGATGTCAGCCACCTGATCAGACGTATGAATGTAGGGAGTAGAGATTTGGCCCGATAGAACAGCTTCGCGGACGAAATGACAATCCACCTCAATGTGCTTGGTCCGCTCATGGAAAGTAGGGTTACTAGCAATGAAAGTAGTTGCTTTGTTGTCACAATACATTGGAATAGGAGACGTATCAGAAATACCAAAGTCCTTCAGCAAGCTCCTAATCCAGAACAGTTCACAGGTAGTGTGCACCATGGCACGATACTCAGCTTCAGCACTAGAGCGAGCAACAACAGACTGCTTCTTGCTTCGCCAAGTGACAAGGTTGCCTCCCACAAAGGTGCAGTAGCCAGAAGTAGAGCGACGGTCAACCTTGCTGCCAGCATAATCAGAGTCAGAATAGCCAAAAAGTTTGTAGTGCCCATGTTTCTTGTAAAGCAGGCCTTTTCCAGGAGAACTTTTCAGATATTTCAGAATACGGCAGACAGCATCCCAATGCCATTGCCGAGGTTTATCCAAGTAACGACTAACCAGTCCAACCGCAGCAGTAATATCAGCCCGTGTAACAGTAAGATAGATGAGTTTACCAACCATTCTTCGATACTGATGATTGTCAGGATAAGTAGGAGAATTCTCATCATCCCAGTCGGTGTTCGGATCCAGAGGTGTACTAGCAGGTTTAGCACCTAGAAGACCAGTTTCAGATAGTAGGTCCAGAACATACTTCCGCTGAGATAAGCAGAGACCAGAAGAAGACCGGGACACCTCTATCCCAAGAAAATAACGTAGCGAGCCGAGATCCTTGGTGACGAAGTATTTCTCCAGATAGCACTTTGTTGACTGAATACCAGCAAGATCACTTCCGGAAAGAATAATGTTGTCAACATAAACAATAAGGACAGCAATGCTAGCAGTAGTATTTTTCACAAAAACAGAATGATCTGACTGGGAGCGCCGGAAAGAGAATTTCTGTAGAATAGTGCTTAGCTTGTCAAACCAAGCTCTGGGGCTCTGTTTCAAGCCATAAATTGCCTTTTTCAACCTGCAAACTTTAGAGGACTACCCCTGACACACAAAACCGGGGGGCTGTGACATGTACACTTCTTTATGAAGATCACCATACAGGAAAGCATTCTTGACATCAAGTTGATACAGAGGCCAGTCAGAATTTATAGCAACAGAAATCTGAATTCTCACAGAGTTCAGGCGCGCCACTGGAGAAAAAGTCTCGAAGTAGTCGACCCCATAGGTCTGTGTATACCCCTTTGCCACAAGTCTCACCTTAAGTCGTTCAACAGTACCGTCTGGCTGGTATTTGACTGTGAAGACCCAGCGGCAACCAACTGGAGAGCAATCAGCAGGTGGATCAACAAGGGTCCATGTATTACGTTCTGTAATGGCCTTCATTTCTTCTTCCATAGCCTGACGCCATGCAGGATGTCTAAGAGCCTGAGTAGCATTTTTAGGAACAGATATAGCAGAAAGAGCCGCAGTGAAGTTAGCAAAATTAGCACCCAAATTATTAGTAGAGCAAAAATTGCCAATCAGATGCATAGTACAAGTTCTTGTCCCTTTCCTCAGACTGATAGGAATATCAAGATCAGAAAATACCTGCGGAGGTGTTTGATCTGGCACAGAGGATGAGGACGATGGAGAGGCCACAGAGGGGGCTGTCGGCTTCGGTCTTCTGTGATAAACTTGCAGAGGTGGCTTTTCAATCGGAGTATCAGAAGTATCAGTCAGATCATCCACCACAGGTAAAGGCGTGTCCGCTAGTAAATCCGAAGTGAGCGCAGAACCAGCCGAAAAATAGAAAGGCATATGCTCAAAAAATACCACATCCGCAAATACAAACCACTTTTTAGAAACAGGATCATAGCATCGGTACCCCTTTTGAGTGCGAGAGTACCCTAGGAAAACACATTTAGTCGCTCTAGGATCCAATTTAGTAAGGTCTGGCGGAAGGTTCTTAACAAAACAAGTGCTCCCAAATATGCGAGGCGGGACAGAAAAAAGAGGTGCATCGGGAAACAGAACCTGATATGGAATCTGATTTCCGAGCACAGAGGATGGCATGCGGTTAATAAGATAGCAGGCAATGGATATCGCCTTGGGCCAAAAAGACTGGGGAACATGGTAGTGAAAAAGAAGGGTACGAGCAACTTCGAGAAGATGACGATTCTTGCGTTCAGCGACACCGTTTTGTTGTGGGGTATAAGCACAGGAAGTTTGGTGGATGGTGCCCTGACGACGACAAAAGGAGATAACAGAGGCTTGCATGAATTCCAACGCATTATCAGTGCGAAAAATCTTTATAGGCTTAGAAAATTGAGTGTGGATCTCATCAAAGAAGTCAGTAATTTTTTCAAGAATAGTAGATCTATCTTTAAGCAAAAATAGCCATGTTGTTCTAGAAAAATCATCAATGAAGCTCAGAAAATATTTAAAACCAGAAGTGTTCGACACAGAACATGGACCCCAAACGTCAGCATGTATAATATCAAAAGGTGCTTTAGAACTGATACAAAATTTTGGGGAAAAGGTAGCACGAGTCTGCTTGCCAAGCTGACATGTCTCACAATGAAAATCAGAACTAACTACATCAGGTAACAATGCTTTTAACTTCGCAACAGAAGGGTGGCCCAATCTATAATGCCACTGGATGCCTGCTACAGATGATGTCAAATATGCAGCTGTCTTTGGCTCGTTCAAGTAGTAGAGTCCATCCGGTCCCTCATGGCCTGAACCAATCGTCATCCTCGTGCGCAGATCCTAAAACAAAACACCATCCGGGTCAAACGTAATTGAGCAACGAAGGCTCTTCACAGTTTTACTGACAGATAGTAAATTAAGAGGAAATTTTGGGACATAAAGAGTGGATCGCAGAGGCAGACTACCAGTGGAGCAAATATCACCAATGTCGGTAACAGGTGATTTAGAACCATCAGCTAAAGTAACAGGAGGTATAAAAGAAGTCTTGTGTAGTTTAGAGAATAAATCAGGATTGTCAGATATATGAGAAGTCGCACCAGAGTCAATCACCCAGGAATTTTTACCAGTCTTGGTCAGAAGGGAGGCACTACCAGCATTTGAATCCTCAGTAGAAGACGCCAGACGAGCTTGTAGCAGTTTTTCAAATTCCGAGTGAATCCAGTCAACTGTTGGTGGAGCAGGTTCACTTTGTTCAGATGTCACTTTATTAGCCCAGTCAGGTTTGTCGTATTTGATCCAGCAACGATCTTCAGTATGGTTGGTGCGCTTGCAATGAGTGCAGTAACGAGACTCCACGGGCTCAGCTCCAGATCCACGACCAGGTGCAGTAAAACGTCCTCGGCGGCCACGACCACGGCCACGAAAGGAATCACCAGAACAGACAGCGAAGGTTGCCCCATCAGAAGAATCGGGCGCGGACTGAGACACAAAAGGTAGGCGTCGGACCCCTTTGAGCACATCTCGAAGGGTAGGTAGGGGATCGCTGGAGAGAATCTGGTCCACAACACCAGCGAAAGAAGCAGGTAAGCCAGCGAGGAACTGAACTAACATAAGTTCATTCCGCTGTCGGTAGGGTTGAGCATCGGACCGGGCCGGCCCGACCCAGCCCGCTACCCGGCCCATCAAACCCGACCCAGACCCGACCCTGATATTCTAAATGGGCGAGCCGGGCCGGCATTTTAGGCCCATTTTCTTATCCGGGCCGGGCTCGGGCCACCATAAACCCAGACCCGAAACCCAGTACCCGGCCCGCATAAATAATCTATATCATATAATATAAATACACAAATATGTATATCATTTTAAAACTTCTTTTTTCCATAATAGGATCCGTCGTCTAATGATTGATATAATCAGCCAACTCCCCCTATACTAATAGTTGGTTATAATAACAAGTCTAATAGTTGATCGATACGAATCAACAACTAGAAACAACATTGTGGATTATTAATTTGTCTGCTCATTCATATTATGTTCAACCTTCACGCAAAGCACCACCATTCCTAACACAACGACATTCTAAAATTTAATAAATATGTCTACAACAAATATCTTTCTACTTATATACAAATTCAACATTGATTGTAAATCAAACACGTCATTTTGATGAAACCTATTGTTAGACGGGTTGGCCCGAGCTCGGCCCGAAACCCAGATTTTTTATACAGGCCGGGTACGGGCTCGTCTTTCTTAACAATTTTCGGGCCAAAACCCGGCCCGTGGCCCGCATAATAATATGGATATGGACCTGGGCCTGCCAAAACCCGGGGTGACCCGGCCCGATGCTCATCCCTAGCTGTCGGTGCACTTCATCAATATCAGCAGTCAGGGGATGATACACCTGGAACTCATCCCAGAGAGCACAGCAGGAGTTGTAGTAGTCCTCAACGGAGTCGGCAGCCGAAAACTCCTGTTTGGCAAGCTGTTTGAATATCTCGAAGACCTTCTTCAGGTTCTGCTGGTGAGAGTAAACATGGGAAAGCTGGTCCCACATTTCTTTGGCAGTCTGGAGGCGGAGCAAGGACTGGCTGATCTTGGCCTCAACACTGTTGACCATCCATGTCATGACCCCATAGTCCTCTTTGGACCAGAGATCATAGGTTTGCTTCGTCTTCTCGTCAGCGTCTGCAGCAGGAAGAGCAGGGCCTTTGGTAGTCAAGTGAGAGTAGCGCCCTTGTGCTTTGACATACAACTCAAAGGCGGTCGCCTAGAGGTGATAGTTGGAATTATCCAACTTCACCGTAGTAACACATAGAGGTCAAGGGAGATCTGGAGTCGCCATTGGACCAAAGTAGAATAAGCAGTAGCACGGACGCAGATAACAGCAGGCGTCAGTAGCAGCAGAAGTCAGCAGCAGGAGTCCAACACATGGACTAGCAGTAGTAGTAGGCAGGAGATCCAATCATGGACCTCAGAAGACCCTCACAGGGCAGAAAGGAAGAAAAGAACCTACGCCAACATGGAGGAAAGATCAGTCCAAATGAGGCGCAGGCAGTCAGATGCAAAAAATTGATTTACGCCTTCAACGTGCCAGATCTGGAAAACGACCGGGCTGTACGTAACTTTTTCGGAAAATGTACGGAGGCCGAAAAGGAGTCTTTAGCCGAACGAGATAGTGAGCGAAGGGCTAGAGAAGATGGGAAGAAGAGAAGGGAGGATAGGGTGGGTGCTTGGGGCTGCGGAAATTGATGGTGGTGGTGGCGGCAAGAAGATGGAGGGGTTTGTTGGCGGCGGGCAGCAGAGATAGCTGCTGGGAAAAGGAGAAGAAGGGGGGGTTGCGGTGGAGAGGAGAAGAAGAGAAGTAGTGGGTGGTGAGGGAGGAAGGCAGGGAAGGGGTTGGCGGTGGCTGGAGAGGCCTGTTGTGGTGGCAGCGGCACCAAGGTTGGTGCTAGGCGGCGGCGGCAGACCAGGGGGTTGCTGCTGGGCGGCGCAGCAGGGAAGAAGGGGAAGGGTGGCAGCTAGGGTTGATGGGAGGAAAAGAAGGATTAGGGTTAGGGAGGATCGGGAGGCTCTGATACCATCTAGAAGTTGCGGCTAATTGTCTTATTATTGAGATGATTAAAAAATGAGTACAGGGTTCTCTTTTATAAGACAAGAGAAAGCCACAGGGTTTAGATATAACCCATGTGGGATAAAACAAGACATAAGAATAACAAAGAAAAGAGAAAAAATAGACTAAGTAAAAACGCAGGAAAGTCTATATACTAATACTTTTCAATGGAGATACTGCAAATAATGTTAGAGACCCGTGTGACATGAATACAAGAGATATCATTTACACACGACGAGTTTCACCATTTGAGGTCAAGAATGTTTTGAAGAAGATGAAAATGAGAAAGGCATGTGGACTAAACAAGTATTCCCATTGATGTGTGGAAGAGTATGGGGGATGAAGGAGTTATGTGGTTAACAAAGCTCTTAAACAAGATCATGAAGACCACGAAGATGTCGGATGAGTGGAGGAATAGTACTATAGTCCCCATCTACAAGAACAAAGGTGATGTTCAGAGCTACACAAACTACAGAGGTATCCAGTTGATGAGTCACACAATGAAGCTTTGGGAGAGGATTATTGAGCAGAGGCTAAGATCTATAACGCAGATATCAAACAACCAATTTGGTTTCATGCCTGGAAGATCAACAACAGATGCTATTTTTCTGATAAGGAGGCTTATGGAGAATATAGAGAAAGAAAAAGAGATCTTCATATGATGTTTATTGATATGGAAAAGGCTTATGATCGAGTACCCAGAGAAGTATTGTGGATGGTTTTGAATAAAAAGGGTGTGCCAATCCAATATATTGACTTGATCAAAGACATGTATGATAGCTCTAAGTGTGAAGACTCCTGGAGGAGAGACACCAACTTTTCCTATCACAGTTGGGGTACACAAGGATCCACACTCATCCCATATCTGTCCGTTCTTGTTATGGATGAGCTGACAAAGAATATTCAAGATGATATCCCTTGGTGTATGTTATTTGCTGATGATATTGTTTGATTGACGAAACTAAAGATGGATTAAATGATAAAGTTGAACGGTGGAGAGAGGCATTGGAATCAAATGGATTGATGATTAGCAGGAGCAAAACTGAGTATATTCATTGTAATTTCAGCCAATCCCGCAGTGTGAATGATGGAGCTAAGTTAGATAGAGTAGATATACCAAAATGTGATAAATGTTGTTACTTGGGTTCTATTATTCAAATAGATGGGGATGTCCAAAATGACGTTTGTCACAGGATCACCGCAGGATGGTTGAAATGGAGTGCAACTGGAGTTTTATGTGACCGGAAGATCCCTCTCAGGTTGAAAAGTAAGTTTTATAGAACAGCTATACGGCCAGCCATGCTCTATGGTGTTGGGCAGTGAAGAAACAAAGTCTCAACAAGATGAACATGGCTGAAATGTGTATGCTGATATGGATGTGTGGGAAGACAAGAAAAGATCGCTTGAGAAATGATTATATCAGGAATAAAGTGGGGGTGGCGAGCATTGAGGACAAGTTGCGCGAGGGCCGACTCAGATGGTACGAATATGTGCAACGCAGACCGACTAATGTGCCTATACGAAGCAATGCTATTGAGTCAAGCACAATTAATAGAAAAGGAAGACCTAAATTAACATGGGATGAGTTTATGAAGATAGATTTTGAATCTCTACATCTCAACCAGAATATGGCCCATGATAGAACTGAATGGAAACGAAGGATCCATGTAGCCGACCCCAACATAGTTAGGACTGAGGCTTAGATGATGATGATGATGTTTTTATGTATACGTGTATACATATTATCATATGCATAGTTATATGAATTGATGTCAAAATTTATATTATATTATATATATATAGAGAGAGAGAGAGTCAGGCTAGAATACACTCAAGTGTACAGATCGCATGAATACACTCAAGTGTGTTTGCATAGAAAGAATATTTTTTTACAAAATGTAAACCATTGATCTTCACTGTGATATTATAACTAGGCTACATACAAATTTTGAGCCCATTTGAATGAGTGTAAGTCACTCATCCAAAGGCAACAAAATCAACGTACGAAACTAATTTGAAATGCATAATTTTTGCGGTCTTTATAACATGACCTATAAATGTCCAAATGTGCTCAAATTTTGCATGAGTTATTCACAAGATGTTTGAGAAGATCAACGGATTACATTTTTGAAAAAATTATTGCATCATTAAAAACCACTTGAGTGTATTCTGCTCTGAATACACTCGAGTGTATTCTAGCCTGACTCTCTCTCTCTCTCTCTTTCCTGGATTTTTTTTCCTTTATTATTGTGTTATGGGCATTTGTTTATTAGCCCATTAGCCTTTTTCCTTATTCTAGAATATTCATGTTCTAGATTATTCTTACTCTCTAATCTCCTATATAAGAAAGTCTCTTGTAATTGTTTTACTCATCTAATAGAAACCATCTTTCATATTTTAGATGGTATCAGAGCCACTAGATCATTCTTAATCCCTTCCACCCCACCCTAACTTATGCCCTCATACACCCTAGCCGTCACCTTCACCCATCTCCCTTCCCGCTCCCACTCTCCCCTACACTGCCCATTTCTTCTCTCTCCTCTGACTTCACCTTCCCCACCCGTCGCCCATACCAGACCCCTTCTACCCTACCGCCGCCCCTCCCCACTCCTCTTCTTCCTCGCCACAATCCCTCCCCAACCTCCTTCCTCTCTGCCGACCCACCTGCCGCTGGAAGGCTCCCTTCCCACCACCTTTCCACGCCGCCACAGCCCTTCCTTGCTCACCCCAGCCGCCGATCCACCACACCCGCCCTCCCTAACCGCCGCCCCTCACCTCCAAGCCACCCCACCGCCTGACCACCCTACCTGCCAGGCCACCGCCCACCTCCATGTTGCTGCCATCATCTTTCGCCACTTCACTTACTCTTCCTCCTTTCTTCCTTCTCCCATCCTAACCTCCTCCGGTTAGCCACCGCCACCACTCGATTCAGTTTCCGGAATGTTTCTACATACCTCCGGTACTTTCCAGTCATAGCACGTTGAAGGTGTAACCGGATCTCTCTTGTTTTCTGCCTACGCCTCATGGTGGAGTGAGTTTTCCTCCAAGTTGGCATAGATTTTCTATATCCACTGATACCACTACGTGGGTTTCTGGGATCTGATGTGTCAGTTCTCCCTGTGCTAGTTTTTGCGGGTGTTCTTACATCTGCCCCTTGGTTGGGTTTCCGTTGCTTTCGTCTACTGACTGCTATGTGTTTGTTGTTGCTACGTGCCTACTGATCTGTCTGTTGATTGTTGTGTGATTTCTGCTCCGGCCTACTACTGTTATCTTGCTTTCTGTGTTTCCCATGGCGTCCTCAGATCCTCTTCGCAATCTATGTGTGACAACTACCAAGTTAGACAGCTCCAACTATCACACCTGGGCAACCACCTTTGAACTCTATGTCAAAGCTCAGGGGCGCTATTCCCATCTTTCTACAAAAGGCTTGGTTGTATCGGATGCTACTGTTGATGACAAGACTAAACAGGCATATGACTTGTGGTCCAAAGACGACTTTGGGGATATGACCTGGATGGTCAACAATGTTGAACCCAAAATCAGCCAATCCCTTCTGCGCCTGCACACGGCTAAGGATATGTGGGATCAACTATCTCATGTGTATTCTCATCAACAAAATTCCAAGAAGGTGTTTGATATTTTCAAGCACCCGGCCAAGGAGTATTCTACCACAAATTCTATTGAAGAGTACTACAATCAATGATGCGCTCTATGGGATGAATTTGAGGTTTATCATCAGCTATTCTCAGATATTAAGGAAGCACAACGACAACGGAATGAACTACAGCTCGTTCAATTCCTAGCCGGCTTACCACCCTCCTTTGCGGGTGTAGTTGATCAGCTTCTCTCTAGTGATCTGTTGCTCATCTTACGCGATGTTTTGAAACGCGTGCAACACTTGCCTTCTGTCTCTCGGACGGCGTCTGATCTTTCTGATAGTGTTACTCTTGTTGTCCGTTCGAGGGACTCTTTCCGAGGCCGCAGTCGTGGCCGTAGACGAGGTCGCTCAACTCCTGGCACTGGTCGTGGTTCTTACTCCTCCGGCTCTGACTCCTCTACTGAACCACGTTACTACAACTTCTGCAAGCACAACAATCATACTGAAGACCGCGGCTGGATCAAGCACGGTAAACCTACATGGGCAAACCAGGTTTCTTCAGAGAAGCCTGATACCTCTGCCTCTACATCTGCCCCTCATGTTGATTGGCTTCGTTCTGAGATTGAGAAAGTGCTACAAACTCGCCATACTGAGACCACTATTGCAAGAAGCTCTCCTGCTCTTCTGACACAATCTGCTCTTCTGGCACGGTCTGGTAAACATACATGGGTTATTGACTCCGGTGCCACTTCTCATATTACTGACAATCGTTCTTTATTTTCTACCTTGCATAAAACTATTGCTATTTGTCACATTAGCCGATGGTTCTCAAACACCTGTTTCAGGGATAGGAAATATCTATATTTCTGGCCGTCTTGCTTTAAACTCAGCACTTTATGTTCCTAAATTCCCTATCAACTTGTTATTTGTGAGTAGAACTGTTAAGAGCCTACAGTGCTCAATTACCAACCCCCTATCACCAAGGGGCAGATTTAATTGTGTCTCTCTGTGTGTGTATAATTGTATATATTTTTATGGAATGCAACATATATATACAAGCAATGTTGTTATTAGGTGGACAGAACTTATTAGGTGGATAGAATGAAAGAAAAAAGCAAAACCAACTAACTTTGGATTCGTAGAGCAGCAGTCAGTACATAAGCAATGTTTGTACTACACTGAGCAAAAAGAAAAGTAAAACAAAACAGTCATAGTGATGAGAGAATGGTGAGGGGAGGGTAAGTCGAGGCAGCAATATTGCTGCTTAATTTAGACAAAAAACGAAATAGTTATAGTGATGGGAGGACGGTGAGGCCACAGTAAGTCATGGAAGCAAATTTGCTGCTTAGTTAAGCATAAGGAAGAAAAATAGGAAATAGCCATGGCGATGGGAGCATGGTGAGGCAATAGTAAGTTATGGCAGCAACTTTGCTACTTATTTAAGCAACAGGAAGAAGAAAAAAAACGAAATAGCCATGGTGATAGGGGGATGGTGAGGCAACAGTAAGGTATGGCAGCAACTTCGCATAGCAAAATTAAAAAAAGGAAAAAAAAACTGGAGCAGCAGCAGCAAACTTGCTGCTTTCTGGAGCCATTTAGGAAAAATGAAAGACAGAAAAAACGAAATATGGTGATGGCCCATTAACAAAATGCATAGCGTAATAGCACATATTTGAAACAGCTGTGAAAGAGGATTCAAAGATGAATGAAAGGTACAAGAATCATAGTTAGAAAAAGAATTAGAGGTGGTTACCACTGAGATTATGAAGGCAGAGCAACTTGCATATACTATGAATGTCAATCTGTGTAGTGTGACTGATTGTTAAAGAAAAGGATTAGAGGTTGTTAACACTGAGATTATGGAGGAAGAGCAACTTGCATATACTATGAATAGGACAAGCCTAATTTATTTGGACTTGAGTTGTGCCCAATAACCCAAATACATGATATAGGATTAAACCCTATAAACAGAAAATAAGAAGTAAGTGATTCAAACTTATTTACATACACTTTCTAATACTCCCCATCAAGCTGATGCATATGTATCATGATTATCGAGCTTGTTACATAGAAATTTGACCCGACCGCCCTAAGAGACTTATTAAAAGATATGCAGCTTAATCTGCTGACTGAAAATGGACAAGTTAGATTTGTTGGTCTGAATTTTTGCCATGAATGAAGTCACAGTCAGCTTTGATATGTTTCATTTGTTCGTGAAAGTCTGATTTGATGTGATAAGGACAGTGGCTCGGTTGTCGCATTGTAACACCATTGCTTTTGATTGGTTGTATTCAAGCTACAAGTTCCTCTAAATTATTCTTGACCCATAGCAGATCACTCGTTGCATGAGCCAAGGCTCTATACTCGAACTCAGCGACCGAGCCACCACAGTTTGCGTTTTAGTTTTCCAGGACACAAGGTTGCCTCCGTCAAACACAGTATCAGTGAGATAGACCGACCGTCAATTACACAACTTTCCCAATCAGCACCAGAAAAACCGTACACTTCTAGATGCCCGTGATTAGAATACAATATTCCTTTACCTAGATTCCTCTGTCAATATCAAAGAATCTGAATGATCACGTCCATGTGTGTAGTACATGGTTTTTAATGAATTGATCAGCCACACTAGTAGAAAAGGATATATCTAGACAGGTGAAGGAAAGATATTCAAGTCTGTGAACCGTCCTTCTATACCCCCATTAATCTTCGAGTGACTCCCTTTCATCCCATTGTAGTTTGAATTTAGGATCCACCGGTGCATTTGCAGGTTTTTCTCATAGCATGCTAATATATTCAAGAAGATTAAGAGCATACTTCCTCTGCAAGACGACAATTCCATCTTGAAATATGGCCACATCAGTTCCCAGGTTGTATTTCAGGTGTCTCAAATCCTTAGTCTGGAGTTTACTTTAAAGAAATTGTTTGAGTTATATGATACATTATTGATTATCACGACAATGAGAATATTGTAAACATAGACAATAAGGAAAATGACTCCTGAGGGCCCTCGTGAATAGAAGATTGAATGATTAAGATCCGATCGCTGAAGATCAAACTCCAAGAGCACATGACGAAACTCCCCAGACCAAACTCTTAAAGATTGTTTGACACCATGAAGTGACTTATGGAGCCGACAAACAGGATGAGACCCCTTGAGCAACGAACCAGGGAGGTTACACCATGTAAATTTCCTCAGACAAGTCACCATGAAGGCGCCAAGAGAAGTAGGAAGCCAGCAAAAGAAATATCCAAACAGACGACATGTTTTTCATTAAGTAAAAGGTCTCCAGATAATTCTCCCCATATACCTGAGTATAGCCCTTAGCTACCAGTCAGGCCTTCAGACAATCAATGGATCCACTAGGCCCCAATTTCACAGAGAAAACTCATTGGCTTTGTCTACAGGAGTAGGTACAAGACTTCATGCATTATTCTATGGAGAGTTGTCATCTCATCTTCCATAGCACACTGCCATCATGGATGACTCATAGCAACAGGTGCAAAGCTGGGTATGGTGATGTTGGATAAGGATGAGATAAAGGCATTACGTGATGGAGACAAACAATGATATGAAACAAATCAGAAATACGATGAGATAAAGGCATTATGTGATGGAAACAAACAATGATATGAAACAAATCTATTTGTAGCTTTGTCAACGGGACTAGTTACAAGACTTCATGCATTATTCTATGGACAATTGTCATCTCATCTTCCATAGCACGCTGCCATCATGGATGACTCATAGCAACAGGTGCAAAGTTAGGCATGGTGATGTTGGATAAGGATGAGATAAAGGCATTATGTGATGGAGACAAACAATGATATGAAACAAATCAGAAATATGATGAGATTTGTGTGATTGCTTTTCCTTTTGGGGCGCAATAAGTAGATTGAGAGAAATGTCTATGCTCTTGGGATCTCCAAACTAACTAGTTATTGTAGGAGGGTTGGCACTTGTATTGCCTGCTACTTTACTGTACAGTACTTGCCTCCTCACAGCAAATGGGAGGTCACTCCAACTGGGGAAAGTCAAAGGACAAGGACAAGGACAAGGGTACCTCTTGGACATAAGGTACCTCTGAAACAGACGTACAGACCTTATTAACCATGAGAAGAGTTTCTCCATGTTCCAAGGTGGTTTGAGTATCTCTAAAGAATGGAGAATCCTCAAAGAAATTGACGTCAACATACATAAAGAATTTGTGTTCAACACGGTTATAGATCACGTACCCTTTTGACTCCTTGAGTGATCAAGAGATACACATTTGATAGCCTTTCATGACCAATTATAACAATATGGAAAAAGCAAACACATTAAGACACCTTAGAGTGGACAATATATATTGGATGGTTTAGGCAAAGGACCTGGAAGGAAACACAATTATTTACGTTGGAAGATGCATACAAATATGTGACTTATATGATAGGCGGCAACAAGGACAACATCTCCCAGTTGATATGACGGAGAAGAGTTATGGCAGTCTAAACAATGTGTCGGTTCTTCCTTTCCGCCACCCAGATTTGTTCAGGCATATGTGGACATGAGGATTGGTGGATACACTTTTTTTGGACGTGAGGGAGAGCATGAATAAAATATTCTTTGGCATTGTCTATTCAAAATATCCAGATTAGCCAAGAAAACTAAGTTTGAAATTCATGACTAAAATTAATAAAAATTTAGAACAATCTTTCATCAAATATAGCCATGTTACCCAAGAAAAATCATTGATGAAGGAGACAAGATACTTATAACCTAGTTTTTAAGGAACCCGACAAGGCCCCCGAGCATGAAATTGAATCATATCAAACTTGACTTAGCATTCGTCTGATCCCTTGATCAAAATATGGAGTGATGATGCTCACCTAAGTGCATGACTCACATTCTAACTAATTATAAATACAAAATTTGAGGATTGAGAAACCTAAGTTAGTCTAAGGACATATGTCCAAGCATAATGTAAATTTGAAGAGGAGTGGCTACTATATACATTTCAAAGGCTTAACCAAGGTAGTAGAGACCAGCAAGTTTGTACCTTGCATCTAGAAATCCTATAGAACACAATCATCAGGGTGAGCAGTTACTGAGGCTTGAAGAGAGTTATGTGCGATGTATTGCACACGCAAATTCACCTAGGGAAAGTCCCCAGATTTTTACCTAACCTGCGTACAATAGTCACAACCTGCAAGCAGACAGGTCTAATTGTAGTATAGCGCTAGGATCGAACCCTAGAGACAATTTTTAAGAAATTGATATTATAGAGAGATGCTTATATTTCACTTAGTGTCATGTGCCTTGCATGTGCTTCACTTACATATTACTCGTGTTGTTTTGTCCCATATTGCTCATCTCTATTTTGTGTCTCCTTTCTTATCCTATATAAGAGAATGTATTGTACTCCTTTTTACTTAATACAAACCTCTTATTCTCCTATATGGTATTAGAGCCACAAGATCCCCCGTGATCCCACCCATCCATAATGCCTCCCCTCACCTAGCCTACCCCCCCTCTTCCCCCTTTCCTCTCCCACCTTCACGTTGCCCACTCATCCTCTCCTTCTCTTCCTCTCCCCACCCTAACCCTAATCACCCCAACATTAACCCTCTACCCGCCGCCACCCCCCTCTCCTACCCCTTGTCGCCGCCAGCTCCCTCCTTGCCCAAAGCCACCACCACCACCTCCACCACCACCACCACTCCCCAAGTCGTCGCCACCCCCAAACCCTACCCCCTACCCGCCACCACCACCCTACCCATTTGCCGCCGCCACCCCCCCCCAACATTTCGCCCCCCCCCCCACCCATCACCTTCCTTAACCCTTCCTCCATCATTTCCTCCACCGGATGACGCTTCCTATCCTTTTCCTCTTCCTCCACCTTGCCTCTTCCCCCATCTCCGGCAAGCCCTTCAAGATAACAGGTTGAAAGTCTAATCAGGTTCCATCCCTCTTCTGCCTACGCCCCATGGTGGAGTAGTTCTCTATCTATGTTGGTGTGGCTCTTTTTCCATAGCTTTCCTGCCCCGTGATGCAGGGTCTTTAGATCTTATGCATCAGATCTACTGCTATTTTTCTCTGCCTCGTTGCGGGTCGTCTCTAATCTTCTGACTATCTTCTGTTCTAGATTTGTGTTGCGGTCAGACATATGTTGCCTTCTGCTTTCTACTGTTGCGGTCTGCTTTGTTTATTGCTATTAAGGCATCCATTGAGCCCCCTCATTGCCTGTATGTCAGAACCGTGAAGCTTGATGGCTCCAACTATCACCTTTGGTCGGCATCTTTTATTCTATATGTGAAAGCGCAAGGTCGCTATTCTCATATTATCATTGACCCTCGATCCTGATGCCTCGGCAGATGAAAAAGCTTAAGCAAGCTTCTGCACAATGGGGCAAAGATGACTCCGGCGTTATGTCGTGGATTATCAACAACACCAAACCACAGATCAATCAGTCCCTTTTCTGCCTTCATGATGCGAAGGCCATGTGGGATCAACTTTCTCACGTCTACTCCCATCGACAAAATCCTAAAAAAGTATTTGAGATTTTTAAGAACCTGACCAAGAAGGCATTTGCGCCTGAAGCGTCTATTGAAGACTTCTAGAATCAGTGCTCTGCTCTCTGGAATGAGTACGAGACCTACCATCCCTTATTTGCTGATATCAAAGAAGCTCAATTACAGCGCAATGAGCTACAACTTGTCCAGTTTCTTGCCGCACTTCCTGCTTCTTTTTCTGGAGTTGTTGACTAGATTCTCTCAAGTGACCCTCTGCCCACTCTGAGGGATGTGCTTAAACGTGTTCAATGTTTACCATCTGTTACTTCTGTTCCTGTTGTTGAGCATCCTGCCCTTGCTGTCAGATCTGCTGATAGTAGTCACGGCCGTGGCCGTGGTGGCTGTCATCCCCCTACCTCAGGTCGTACTTCCTCTTCTACACAAGGATGTGGTCAGTCCGCTGTTGCGTCCTTCTGCAATTTCTACGGCCGAGATAATCATAACAAAGATAGGTGTCGGATAAAACAGGGAAAGCCGGCTTGGGCTAATTAAGTTACTTCAGATACGGGCCACGAGTTTGCTACTGATAACACCCCTGCACAACCCTCTTCTGCCTGGATTCAATCTGAGATTGAGAAGCTCTTCTAAGAACGTATGACAAAAGGAGTTTGTACTTCCTTTTGTATTCCTTAAGGTGAGTTTATCCTTGGATCCAGCTCCTTGGATATTCCAGCAAATAATATTGGTCATTCAGATAACTCAAGGGAAGGGGAAACGAGCAGGATTGCTCACTGGATGGCAGGGAGTAGGCCGGAATTGGCAGCTACCGCGTCCATGGTCTCGTTTGGGCCAGGGTCATCTGTGTCAAAGTTGATTGCCTTCTTTGCATTGTTGGTGTAGTCAACGTTGCCCACCAGTTGTGCGAGTTTCCCTATCTTGCGCTCACGCCCCGGGCTGACGATTTGATAGATCACTCTTCTGTTACGGAGAATCACCCCGCTGCCCACACCATCTACTCCCACCGAGAAGCTAGGCTAAGCGGACAGTTGGATGATGGGGTCAGTTTCTTGGAAACGGAACGACTCCGCAATGGCGTTACTGGTCCGTCCCTCGCTGACTTCGTCATCAATTAGAGTCACCACTGTGTTGTCACCACCCGTACTTGTCGCGGCTGGGGCTGATTTTGGGGCGGGCGGCGGCTTGCCGCTGTTTTGTGCCTCATGCACAAGATGTTGCTTCCTCGACTTCTTCTTTTGCTTTCGAGATGTCACTATCTCCCAATCTCCCGCTTTAGCACCATTAGACTGGCCGCTGACAGGCACTGCAGGCTGAGTAGGGTTGTCAGTGTGTGACACTTTGACGGTGTCCTTCTTTGTCACTTCCGTCTGGGTAGGTGGCTTCTTCCTCGCGGATGTTCTTCTTTCCGACATCTTTGCATGGATCTCAACCGTGTATTGCATCGAGATGGCCAATGATGTACTGGCTGAGGAAGACGGGTCAACGTTAGGAAAGCTTGGGATGAACTTGCAGTCTCCCTCATTGTGGCCTAGCCGACCACACTTCATGTAGAAGGTTGGGAGGTTTTCATATTCTAGTATGTATCCCTCGCCATTGAGCAAGATGGCCGGCAGGAGTGGCTGCGTAGTATCCACTTCAACGGCGATCCGAGCGAACTTCCCCCGATGCCCAGACTGTGTTGTAGTGTCGGTTTTGATGGTCCTCCCAGAGAAGCAGGTTTTAGAAGAGGTATATCGGCAGATCAGGGATCCTAGCCCAAACCACCAGCCTGCGAGGGATTGGGTCAGAAGGCCTGAAGTTTTTAGACCATGACTGCGCCGAGAGGTAGTGGTTGAAGATCATCCACGGCCCTCCAGTCAGTGCACGGACAAAGTCGGCGTTGTTAGCCAATTGGATGATGTAGTAGCCTTTGTCAAGGTCTATTGCCCGGAACCCATCTGTGAGTTGCCATAAAATTGGGATCTTGTTCATGAGCGCATTGAAGTTAACGGTGGTGCCTATGATCTTATAATAACCGTGAACTTCCATGGCCCCAAAAGTGGTGGTAGCGTCGTCGGGTTGATGGAGATGGCTGGGATGGCGTCGTCCCGCACCGATGGATATCCGTTGAGGTCAACAGGTCGGGGGAGACCTGTGAGAGTGCGACTGCTGCTCTAGTCGAGCACACTGTCATTACGTCCTTATAGGACCTTGAGCTTTGCTGCTGCGTAGGCGGATCGGATTGGACCATCTCGTGATCTTCAGGCGACGCAACGTCGTCAACAGTGGTGTGCGCCGATTGACAGGCAGAGGCTTCAGGCGACGCAGCTTCGCCTGTGGTTGAGTGTGCACAGGGGGCGCCTCGCCCAGAGCCACGGTCGCCGCCGCGGGCAGAGAACCCTAGCATCGCCAGAGCCGCGGGCAATTTTACTATCTCTAAATTATAACATTTCTGGATTTTTTGGGTTAGCATTAGCTCCAGCTTTGTTTGCTTTACTGTTGCACTTTCTGCTGTGTCCATTCCAAAATCTGCTACACAGGACTTCAAATTCTTGCATGGAGACAAGCTATGGTGGCTGAAATGCAGGCACTTTCGGATCGCCAGACATGGGATCTTATGGATCGTCCTGCTGCCTGCTCTACTGTTGGCTACTGCTGGATCTTCACTATTAAATATCAACCAGATGGCACGATTGAGCGACTGAAAGCTCGACTAGTAGCAAAGGGTTAGACACAAACTTATGGTGTGGACTATTTTGAAATGTTCTCTCCTGTAGCACGGCTAAATTTTGTTGAAGTTCTTATTTTAGTTGTTGTAAACAAAGATTGGCCTCTATTTTAGTTAGATGTCAAGAATGCCTTTCTGTATGGAGATTTGCAGGAAGAAGTTTACATGGAGCAACCACCGAGATTCATTGCTCAAGGGGAACCTTCCTCACGAGTTTGTAAACTGCAAAAAACTATCTACGGCCTAAAACAAAGTCCCCGTGCCTGGTTCGACAAGCTTAGTCAAATTTTGATAAATTTTGACTTTCGTTGTTTCCACTCGGATCATTCTGTGTTTATCAGGAAAACTGCAACCGGGCTAGTCATTCTTATCGTCTATGTTGATGATATTATATTATCTGGCAATGATACCTTGGGAATTCAAGCCACTAAAACTTACTTAGAAAAGCATTTTGTCACTAAGGATCTCGTAAAGCTGAGATATTTTTTAGGCATTGAGGTATCCAGATCATCTGTAGGATTGTGTCTTTCCCAGCAAAAATATGTTCTTGATCTCTTGCAGGATACTGGTATGCTTGGCTGCAAACCAGCAAACACCCCTCTAGATCCAAACACTGACTGGGACAATGAAACCTCTCCACCTTATGTTGATCACCACCAATTCAAACGATTGGTTGGTAAGCTTATTTATCTCACTGTTACGAGAGTTGATCTTACTATTGTTGTCGGATTCATAAGAAGGTATCTTGGCAAACCTCGACAGTGTCATTGGGACGTTGTTTGTCACATTCTGAGATATCTCAAAATCTCTCCAGGAAAAGATCTATTATATAAGAAGCATGGCCATTGCAATCTCTCGGGTTTTTCAAATTCTGACTATGTAGGGAGTTAATGTGATCATAAATCTACATCTGGCTATTGCACCTTTGTGGGTGGAAACCTAGTTACCTGGCATAGCAAAAAGCAGACCGTGGTAGCCAGGTCAAGTGCATAGGCAGAATATAGAGCCATGGCTCACACTGCATGTGAACTTTTGTGGGTCCAAAGCCCTTCTCAAAGAATTTGACATATCCAAGTCCAATCCTATATTGATGTTCTGTGACAACAAGGTTTCTATCTTTATTGCAAGCAACCCGACATTTCATGAAAGGACAAAACATATAGAGGTCGACTGTCACTTTGTTCAGGAGTTTGTTCCTTCTGGCTGCATTTGTACTCCATATTTCAGCACTGAGCAATAAGTAGCAGACATCTTCACCAAGATTCTTTCAAAGGCTCGCTTCAAGATTCTAGTGGACAAGTTGGGCATGTTCGACATCTAAGCTCCAGCTTGAGGGGAAGTATAGAGATATGCTTATGTTTCACTTAGTGTCATGTGCCTTGCATGTGCTTCACTTACATTTTACTTGTGTTGTTTTGTCCCATATTGCTCATCTTTGTTTTGTGTCTCCTCTCTTATCCTACATAAGAGAATGTATTCTACTTCTTTTTACTTAATACAAATCCTCTTATTCCCCCAAAGGTATCAACCCAATTCGATTGAGATCAATATTAGAACAGTTAATTGATTGATTTGCATAAAACTAAATTGCAAGGCAATTGAAAAAGGAGTGATTAGGGTAATTGAATCAATATTAAAGCATTGGGGCAGAGTAGGTTTCACTATTGTCGCCTGCGTACTCTATCCTACATGTTACATTTCTCATCACTATGGCTATATATATTTGGGGCCAACGAATTTCATATCCTTTCGGAGTACGAAGTTCACTTGACAGGTTTCCCTGTAGGCTCAAGGTCTTGGTACCTACGGATTACTAGCCCATCGCCCCGGAGAACACCCATCTGTGATCGCATCTTGGGTTCAATGTTTCATTCGATATTCTAATCCTAGATATTGTGGTCTCCACGTGTAGGATCACAATAAACAGACATATGGGGTGATCAATCCACAAGGCACGCAAGAAACAAATGAAATCAATCATATATTCGTAGCAATGGAAATTAACAACATGCAACACAGAGTACAATCGACGGGGCTAAATCTCTGTGGCCCAGTGAGGGAAACTACTCGTTCATAGCACAAGAGTAAGCACAAAAATGAAGAGAGAGAAGTCATGTCACAAAGACAAAGGTGAGGAGGAGGCAGCCATGGTCTTCGGGAGCAGGTCACCAACTCTGATAGCATAGCAGTCTGATGAGACTATGGGAGGAGGGTGTCGTTCTTCGCTTCAGCTTTGTTCTTCCGCTAGATGATTTGTGTTCTAGGGCTAGGGAGTCTTGCTTGTCAATCACGTCAAAAATCCTTTTATAAGTGTCGTTGAGCACAACAAAATTACTCAATCATAGGCATCATGGCGCTCTATTTGTCTCTCAGGGTTGCGACATTCGGGTGACTGGCAACTTATCCTTTGGTTGGCTTGAACCCTAGTCAGTCAACTGGGGTGATGGGTCAGACGGTTAGATTGCGCTTTAAACGCTTCAGGTCCACGTCAGGAAGATCCCAGTCGGCCAACTCGCGGAGCGAGTTGGATGACCGGTTTGGTGATAAGCGTCTCTAAAGAAACCAGGATCGCTCAACCAGTTCTCCAATCAGGCGATTGCTCTTGGCTTGGGGGAGAAACAGTCGGGTGACTCACATTACCGGTCGACTGACTCACAAAGTGAGTCAGGCAACTAGTTTGTGTGTTATGTTGTTGTCTTTCTGCCTTTAGCCCAATCGGCAGACCGGTGAATCCAGACGCCCAACTACGGCTTTCGATACAACAATGTTCTTCAATTTGGCCCCAGATCACTTCCCAATGGTCAAAGATGAGGGAAATGGAACTAGGACGTCATGAGGACAACCTTGGATTGGTCTTGGTATCTGTTCCCACAATAAGAGCGAGGAATTCATATCAAAACCTAAAAATAGGAATAAAAGCAAACTGATCAGATCTATGTGAAATTGGGGAAATAAGCATGTGAAAATGAATGAATCAACTCTGAAATGTGCAACTAAAATGAGATGAATCTGCACTTATCAGAGAGCGGCTTATATTGGTAATAGAGTCTAGATAGAAAGGAAATTTGGGAATAAATAAGGTTGATGTCAATGTTAATTTGGGTAGAGGTTTGATGGTCCTACTGCCTTCGATATTCACTATAGACCCATCGGCAAGAGTAACTTGTGGAGATATGGATCTACTTCTAGATAGATTAGATATGAGGTTGATGTTCTTGTAATGTAAGCTATTGTGCTAGAGTCAAGAACCCAAGAAGACGAACATGTGCATGATATTTATTGAGAGATGCACGCGGTAGAATCACGGAGACGTCGAGAGAAGGAAGCAACTAAGTCGATAGATGACAAGGCTTGTTGAGTTGCTTAGAACTGACTAAATTGAGTATACACTGCATCTATCATTTGTAAATGCAACTTTAGCGGTGGAAGATCAAGATGCAAACTCATAAATTGCATAGCAAATTTACTTGTAATATTCATTCTTCCCATAATGAGTACATTTGAGATGGCCTCTTCTACTAGTGGGTCAATAATGTGTAACCTAATGACTAAAATTTCATACTAATTATCAAGATCTAAACTAATCTAAAATGACTCTAATCAAAAGGAATAATATTCATCAAAAGATTTCATTCATCAAGTCTGCCTTTTCAGAGAGAATTACAAAGACTATATATAGATGTTTAAACCCAACTCACTAGACAACTAGCCAATGTGAGACTAAACCACAGGCTTTACAAGACAAACTCGAAAAATA
The DNA here is from genome assembly GCA_963693085.1 of Alisma plantago-aquatica. Classification (NCBI taxonomy): domain Eukaryota; kingdom Viridiplantae; phylum Streptophyta; class Magnoliopsida; order Alismatales; family Alismataceae; genus Alisma; species Alisma plantago-aquatica. The sequence goes on along the minus strand of OY856414.1, from coordinate 502,527,796 downwards.
TCAAATAACCCCTAACGTACAAGGAAACTGATAAAACAATATAAAAATACTAAAAAGACTATTGAAAAGGCTATGCTCGTCCTACATCAGTCAACTTCTGTGACTTCCTCATTCTTTGTGTCCCCATCTACATAAAGAGGGACCAGTGTGAGTATTCATGGTAGAAACCATGGTCGATTTATTAGTGGTAGCATGTTTGGTTTGCTCAAAAAAACTTATTAGTATATATGCTTTATGCTTTATGTTTTATTGTGTTCTTTAGACTTGTCTTATCTTTAGCTTTTCTTTTATCCCATATTGCTTACTTTTTCTCACTTACTCTCTTGTCCTATAGAAGAGAGTGTGTGTTGTATTTGTTTTTGACACATCAAATAAAGGTTTTCTTATTATATATGGTATCAGAACAGATTGATCCACCCTAACCATGATGCTTCCCAACCCCCCCACGCCGCCAGCCGTCCCGGCTCCCTGCCCCTCCTCTCTTCCTCGCGCTGCCACAGCCTCTTCTCCAGCCCACCGCCCCTGCCCCTCCTCTTCTCTTCCCCACCCCATCCCCATCACCCCTCCCCGCCAACACCCTCCCTCGCCTCCAGTCGCAGCCCCCCCTTCACCCACCGATCCCCCCCATCACCCCAGTCGCCGCCACACCCCCCCTCCCCAACAGTCGTTGCAGCCCTCCCTCCCACTTCTCCCCTTCTTTCAGCCAAGCTCTCCCCCGCCTTCACTGCCTAGCCTCCCTACTGTCCATCTCCACCACCAGTCAGCCTTCCTACCTTCTCTCCTTCTCCATCTTTCTCTTGCGACACTTTGTAAAATAGCATGTTGAAGATCTAAAAGGACTCCCTTATTTGCCTGCCTACACCTCATTGTGGAGTAACTCTCTCCCTATGATGGCGTAGGTCCTTTCTTTTACCCCTATGTGGGTTTCTCAGATATGTTGTTGTTTGCTACTACCCCTATGTGGGTTTCTCGAATCTATTGATCTAGATCTACTGTGCTCTGTTGCACCTATGCGGGTTTCTCAAATCTAGTGATCCAGATCTGCTTCTTCTGTTGTTGCTTCATCTCTGTGCGCATATTCACTCTGGCTTCCATGGTGACTACAGATCCTCCTCAGTCTTTGTGTGTGAAGACCGTGAAACTCAATGGATCAAACTACCATCTTTGATCGGCATCGTTTGAGCTATACGTTAAAGCCCAAGGGCGCTATTCCCACATTTCGGTCGATGCTCCGATCCCTCCTGATGCTACAAATGATGAAAAAGCCAAGCAAGCGTATGTGCAATGGTCCAAAGATGATTTTGGTGTCAAGTACAGAACCAAAGATCAGTCAATCTCTCATTCATCTTCAGACTGCCAAAGCTATGTGGGATCAGTTATCCCATGTGTATTCTCACCAGCAGAACCCGAAGAAGGTCTTCAAGATCTTTAAGAATATGGCGAAAAAGGAGTACTCGATTGATGGATCTGCCGAAGTCTACTACAATCAATGTTCGGCACTCTAGGATGAATACAAAGTATACTATCCCCTCTCTTCCGACATCAAAAGAGTTCAGCAAAAACTCAACGAACTTCAATTAGTTCAGTTCCTGGCTAGCCTCCCATAATCCTTTTCTGGTATGATTGACCATATATTATCAAGTGTTCCCTTACCCACTCTAAGGGATGCTCTCAAGCGCGTTCAACACTTCCCCTCCATGTCTTCGCTATCTTCTCATTCTAATCACTCTGTTCTAGCTGTCCACTCCTATGACTCGGGTCAAGGACGTGGACGTGGACGTGGCCGCAATTGCAATCGCAGTGGTCATACTTCAGGTACTCCTAGACGTGGTCCTCCTAGCCCTAGACGAGGCCAACATCAACTTCCTACTAATAACCACTTTTGCAACTTCTATGGGTGCACGAACCACACTGAAGACCGTTACTGGAAAAAAGCATGGTAAACCTGCCTAGGCGAACCAGGCCTCCTCTATTGCTTCTTAGAATTCGATTGTTGTTGCCTCCAGTTCAACCCAGCCCATAGTTGACTGGATTCGCTTGGAGTCTGAGAAACTTCTCCAGGCTCGTCTATCCTCGCCAATAACTGCCCTAGCAGGAGGTTCTTCTGCTTTACTTGTGTCTCCTGCTATTTATAGTAAAAATAAATGGGTCATCGACTCAGGCGATCCTGCTCACTTTTTTTGCTACTTCAATATGTTTACTGCCTTATATAAGACTACATGGGTCCATCCTATAACTGTTGTTCATGGGACTTAGTTTGTTGTCCATGGATTTGAAACTATCTCTCTGTCTAGAAATTTGCCCTTAAAATCGGTCTTATATTGTTCCAAGATTTCCTCTTAATCTAGTGTTTGTGAGTAAGACTGTTAAGAGCCTTAAGTGCTCAATAATCCCGATGGTTGTGTTTCATGATCTCCGAAGGAGGATGAGGATCGGTTCGAGCCATGAAGGACCTGATGGACTGTATTACCTAGATGTGTTGCAATATGCAGCAACTCTGCTATCTTCTTCTGTGACTATTCTGCAATGGCACTATCGCCTGGGACACCCCTCTACTGTAAAGTTGCGATGTTTATTTCTTATTATTTTTTAGAAACACTTTTTATGTGAATCTTGCCAATTTGGCAAACAAACTCGGGTTGTTTTTCCTAAAAAGAAAGAAATTGGTTTTAAAAACCTTTTTGATATTGTTCATGTCGATATATGGGGTCCATGTGTCCCTGTTCTGTTACTAGTTTATCTGACTCGCTACTTTATTACCTTTATGGGCGACTATTTGAGGGCAACTTGGTTGTTTCTTTTAAAGGATCGCAGTATTGCTTTGCAAACTATCACCACCTTTGTCACTGAGATTCAAACCCAATTCAAAACAACTGTTAAAATTTTGAAAACTGATAATGATTTAGAATTTATGCAAAAATATGTGGATCAGGTTTGTACTTCTTGGGGTACTATTCATCAGACTTCATGTTCTTACACTACAAAATAGTGTGGCAGAAATGAAGAACTGTCATCTTCTTAAAGTAGCAAGCATTATTCTTCTTCATTATCATGTCCCTAAACATTTTTGGCCTGAAGCCGTTTCTACTGTGTGTAACTTAATAAACCGTATGTCTTCTTCTGTGTTGCATAATCAAGTTCATATCTCACTTATGTATCCTAATGCACCTTTGTTTTCTGTTCCACCGCGCATCTTTGGCAATACTTGTTTTGTTAAGAATCTCCGCCCTGGGATATCTAAACTTGACCCCTACTCCACTAAGTGTATCTTTCTGGGATATTCTTGAACCCAAAAAGGATATATGTGCTATGACCTTGTCAACAAACAATGGTTTGTGAGTGTGGATGTTGTCTTTTTTGAACACATATCGTACTACTCTGGCAAAGGGGTTGCTTTATCAAGTGATTTGTTGGATCCTACTCCGCTGCCTAAAGTGGTCAAGCATGATCACACTAAAGTAACTGAAGATCTTCCTCCTCCTTTGAAGGTGTACAAGAGAAGACTCAAGGTTACAGATCCATTCCAGGCCCCTCAACAACCAATTCCTCCCTTGTCGGTAGATCATAATACCTCTCAGGTAATCTCTAACATATACCTTCCTATTAGCCAAAGGAAAGGTGTTTGCTCCTGCACTAAGCATTCGATTAGTAAAATCTGCTCTTCTACTAATCTTGGTGCTAGCTTTTCTTGTTTTATTGCTACTCTTTCTGCTATTTTTGTACAAAAAAATGATTCACAAGCTCTTCAGCATCTTGTCCGGCGTCAAGCTATGGAAGCTGAAATGACTGCCATTCGAAGATCGCAAGACCTAGGATCTTGTTGATTGTCGTGAAAATTGTCCGACTGTGGGCTGCGCTTCGTTCTTTACTATCAAATATCAGCCAGATGGTTCTGTTGAATGTTGAAGGCCCGACTGGTAGCAAAAGGCTACACTCAAACCTATGAAGTTAACTGCTTTGAAACATTTTCTCCTGTGACACGACTCAATTCTGTAAGAGCACTTATCTATGTTGATGTAAATAAAGATAGTTCCCTTTATCAAATTGATGTCAAAAATGCCTTCTTGTACGGTGACTTGCATGAAGAAGTTTACATGGAGCAACCACCTGATTTTGTTAGTCACGGGGAGTGTTCCAAAATTTGCAGACTTAGGAAGGTGATATATGACCTAAAACAAAGCCCACGGGTATGGTTTAATAAATTGAGCCAGATACTTTTCAATTTCGACGCTCACATTTCTGATCATTCTATTCTTATTAAAAAACTAGCACTGGGCTTGTTGTTCTTATTGTTTATGTGGACGATATCACTCTGTCTGGTAATGATTCCGAAGGTATTGCAGCTACCAAAAGATATATAGACAACACTTTATTACTAAAAGTCTTGGTAAACTCAGGTACTTCTTAGGAAGTGAAGTTTCCATATCGTCTTCTAGTGTCTGTCTTTCACAACGCAAATATGTTCTAGACCTTTTAACAGAAGCAGGTATGCTTGGTACGAAACCTGCTAGCACTCCTCTAGATCCCATTACCAATTGGGTTGGTGAATCTTCCCCTCCGTACCCTGATAACCATCAATACAGACGAATGGTTGGTAAGCTTATCTATCTTATTGATACTAGAGCTGATATTACTGTTGTTGTTGGACTTGTCAGTAGGTATCTGAGTAAACCTTGACAATGTCATTGGGATGTTGTTCGTCATATCCGTAAGTATTTGAAAACTTCTCCAGGGAAAGAATTACTATATTGCAATTGCAAACTTACTGGGTATTCTGACTCTGATTGTGTTAGTAGTAGATGTGACAGGAAATCAACATCTGGCTACTGCACTTTTGTTGGAGGCAATATGGTGACAAGCCGCGGTAAAAAGCAAACCATCGTTGCTCGGTCTAGTGCTGAGGCAGAATACAGAGCTATGGCCCATACAGCTTGTGAACTTATGTGGGTCCAGAACTCCTCTAGGAATTTGATATCTCTAACTCTGATCCTATTCCTATGCATTGTGACAATAAAGCCTCCATTTTTATTGCTAGCAATCCCACATTCCATGAGCACACAGAGCATATTGAGGTGGATTGCTACTTTGTTCGTGAATTTGTTCTCTCTAGACGCATCTGCACTCCTTATCTACGGACTAAGGATCGAATTGTTGACATCTTCACCAAGATACTTTCCAAGACTCACTTTGCTACATTGATGGACAAGCTAGGCATGCTTGACATCTATGCTCCTACTTGAGGGGGAGTATTAGTATATATGCTTTATGCTTTATATTTTATTGTGTGTTTTAGACTTATCTTGTCTTTAGCTTTTCGTTATCCCATATTGCCTAGTTTTTCTCACTATCTTGTCCTATAAAAGAGAGTGTATTGTATTTGTTTTAGACATATCAAATAAAGGTTTTCTTATTCTATAAAACTCATTTGTATGCTTCATCAGGAGAAGGAAGTTCAAATTCATAGAGAACTTGAATGCATACTCCTTCATAATTACGTCGAAGGCCAGCAAGGGGCTTGATGAATTCCATTTGATCCCTTTGTTTCTTGGGTTTCTTGAGATCTATGATAAAAAAAGGTAATGCACGAAAATCATAGTGATGTGAGTGGCTTCGCCAAAGTATTGGGTCAAAGATTTATCCTCTTGTTGTAGATTGTACATTTCGACAATCATGTCATACATGTGTAAAATGTTTAATGATTACATTAGGTCAAGTTGATCTGAAACGTCTTTGCATTTCTCAAAATTGACTAGTGATATCAGCCACTAGGAGTAGCAACTGGGTTCGGGTTGACCAGGTTTAATTTTGTTAGACCCTATACTTGTAAAAGAAGCATTTGCAGATCGAAACCCGAGCCATGAATCTGACCCTAAAATATTTTTGGGTCTATCAAGTCTGACATGTAAACCCAACAAGCCAAGAACGCAATTTAAAAAAGAAAGCTATAATTTGTTAATAATAAAGTATCATCAATAGATTTCCATATAAACAAACCTAAAATATGATCAAAAACACATGTAAAATTAATATAGTTTGAACAACAGTTCAAAATTAAATTTTATAAAAACTGCATGACAAGGTTGTCAGAACCGAACCAGTCAGCGAACCGGTGAGACCTCTAGTTCTCGGTTCACTGATTCAACGAGTGGTCTGACCGGTTCAACAGGTGACGTCAGCATGACGTCACTAATAGTTTAAAAATATATAAATGTATTTAATACTCATGGAAAATATCCTTGTAAAAGTTATAAAACTGAATAATAGCACAGTTGTTCACAATAACTTGATAAACAAACCAAATAACAAATATTATTCTATTCATGGACATACATATGCCAACATTTATATAGTATTCAAAACTAATTAACTAATTCATTAAGTATACAACCTAATGCAATATTAATTAGCTACAATAACCTAAATATACTACAAGTCTTTAATGCCATTTTGGGGACACTACATGCTAAATAATGCAAAGTGAAATTAAACAACAATCAAAGAAATGTGTAGATACTACATGGATAATCAATGAGAATTCAAATGTGACAATTAGATTAGTGAACCATACATGGAGAATAGAAGTATTACCATTAAAACGGCAAAAGAAAAAGTTATGCAACCAACACCCAACAGCCAAATCAGTGAAAAATAACAACAACAATATATTTATTTGCTAAGTGAGAACCGGCCGGTTGGGCTAAAATCAGACCGGTTTGCCGATTCATTGGTTCACTGGTCTGATGCCAGTTAGACTTCATTTCCGGCTTTTAGAGGAGACCGAACCAGTAGAGTGACCGGTTCGCGGTTCAAGCGGTTGAACCGGCCGATTCGATCTGGTTCTGATAACCATGTTGCATAATAAATCATTTATAAAACTTATATATATAATGCAAAGAATTAATCTAAAACTAATTCAAAACTATGTCAAAGTGTCAAAATGAACATAATGGGGCATGTATTAGTAATTTAGTAGGCCATTGGGTAGGTTGACTTGTAATATTTTTAATTTTATGAATATATAATTGTGAATTCTAGGTCAATCAGGTCAATTTTAGGTTTAAAGTCCAAACCTAGAGGTCCTAGACTAGACGCTAATATAATTTTGGGTTCAGGTTAGGGACAAATTTGGGTCGGATTGAAAAACCTTAAACCCACTTAAACAAATCGAGTTTGCGTCGGCTCAAGCGGTCGGGTTTGATTTTACTAGTCCTATCAGCCACAACATCCTCCTTAGAATTCTACATAATCGATAAAAGATTTGCATAAGTTGTTTCTCGTTATTCTAGAGTTTTTACTGTGGGGCCCTCTAGGAGATGTTTATACTTCCTTGCCCCTTGAATGACATCATGACTGTACGTTTCCATTGAGTGAAGATCTTTTTGTTGAATTCTCGAATGATAATGACTTGTCCACTAACATGGAGGGATGGTTGTAGAGTGGACCCTACTGTTTCTTTCTTCTCAGACAAGAAGGAAGAATATTGATTGATACGATTTGTGAGAGACAAACATGGCATGTGATTGTAAGCAACAATACAGGAACATGTCGTGTATTCAAGTTATGTGTGTTGAAGTTACACCTCGTGTTCGGACATTACACGACGTGTCTAAATATTTACACTTCATGTTAGGATTTAACAAAAAGGAGACTTCTAAGCCACATGACATGTATGCACGGGGCACGGAATCTGGATCACACTCTGTCTAGAACTGGGGGATGCAAACTTATCAGACTTCTGAGGAACATGGCGTGTTTGCACAAAACACATCACGTTTAGACGGAACACGCTGTGTAGAAGACCTACAATCAGCATGGAAATTGGGAACGACGGTTCCTCTCTAAATGAGGGCACATTGTGTGTAGATCCCTATTTGGACTAAAGAGTACCGCCACGAACGACGACACTCGGTGTATAGGGCCATTACACATCGTTTAATGTGTGTCTTGGACGAATTTGAGCGGTGGATCTAGCCAACTGCAACGTGCAACAAAGGGGGGATACCACCCTATCTCGAAGGACAAATATGGAGGTAAGGGCGGACCTTGGAAACATAAATCCTTAGAGGAGGAAGCACCATCTGCATTGGATGGCGTCTCCTTGCCTATGTGGATAAAGGCGTCGGTGATGATGCAGATGAACAGTGGTACGTGGTCGAGATGCTAGTAGTAGTGAGATGGTGGAAATGACTACCGAATCATGTAGATGACTTCCACCATAGAGATGGAGACAATAGTCAGAAAGATGGAGATCACTTTCACTAAGAAAGATGATGCCTTGGACAAGATAGTTTGGAGTGGTTGTTGTAGGGATGATGGTGACATTGACGGCAGTGAATGGTTGTAGTAGCCAAGAGTGGTGTTGGGATATGGTGGTGATGAGAGACCCGAACAACAAGGCCCAACGAGCTTGTTGCGGAGATGTGGAAGCGTGAAATTGAGCAATCCAAACCAAATACGTACGACAAAGATCAACAACGAACAAGCAAGCAACCACAAAGACGAGATTTATAGTGGTTCGACAAATTCCCAATGTGGGAGCCTACATCCACTGGAGAAGATGATAATATTGATAGAGAGATTACAGAGATGATGATTACAGAAGAGACAAGAAGAACCCAATCTCCTTTTACACCTAAAAGCCAACCGTGGAAGAAGACGGTTGCTTGGAGAGGAGCTCTTGGAGGCGTGAAACCCTAAGGAAAGCCCTAGGTTCGTCCATAGTTTTAGGTCTTCGAAAAAATGACGTCTCCTGATGTCTCTTCGTTGCTCTTCATCTTTGGGATGAGTTGGGGGGTCTATTTATAAGAATAGGACCCATATCCAAAGTCTCGAAGTGATTAGGTTGTTTTCAGGACGCGTTTACGGTCCAACTGGACTGTATATGGTCCGTAACACAGTCTGTATTTTCATTTCAGCAACATTTACAGTCCAACGCAAGGAAGAAAATGTCCGATTTCGAAGCCGTTTCGGTGGCTAAAGAAATAGAAATTTTGACAAATTTCGATAGAAATTTCGATAAATGTGTTCCTAGCGTTTTGACGGCAAAATAAATGAATTAATTTATGAAATTTTACCAGAATGATCTACTAGTGTAGATCTACTCAAATATGTAATAGTATTTCATATTGGATATGTGGGGGGTGGGGTCTCATTATTTTTTAGTGAATGACCCTAAACTGTTTCGATGGGCATTTCGATGGGGATTTTTTATGTTAATTTTCAATAGTGAAATCAATGAATTAAGTCATTATAGTTTGCAAGCACAATATATAGACTTAAAACCACAAAATTGTGCAAAACAATATGCCCTAGGTAGTACATAGCATATGAAAACGTAGAAAAAAATCGATGATCTACCTGATTTGATAGTTTCTTCAGTCAATTTCGATGTTCGGTTGCCACAGAAACAGAAATTTCGGCCGAAATTTTAAACATTGGTCCAACGTTGAACTGTATACGGTCCAACTGGACCGTAAATGCAAATATAGTCCAGGCAAACCATATACGGTTTGAAGTAATGACCGTAAATACACATGTAGGTGCCCAAAATGCATCTTGAAGATGTCAAGGCTTGGTGTAGACGTCTGGTTCATCAAGGAAGCCTTTCTAGAGAGATTAAGACACTCTCAACAAACTCCACCTTGTCTTCAACTCAAAACAATGGAAGTAGAAAAACACTTGCAATCTTCTCCAATATCAGAAACTGATAAAGAATACCATCTCCTCCACATGTCCTGCATGGGCACAGCTCAGGTAGAAAGAAGACCAACTAATTTTGAGCAAAGTTCAAACTTTGCTAACGGAAGAGTCTTCTTCATCATGTAGGCTGAATTCTCAGACGTACCAATCTTCTTTATTTGAATCTTGCCTTCAGGCAACTTGTCAAGGCGGCTGGGCGATGGGTCCCACCGAGTGGTCTCCTAGGCTTTTCTGGGCATTTTTATTTTTTTATTATTTTAGTTACATATTTGTATATTTATACATGATACTACATGCTATTTTGTAACTATATGTTCATTAAATAGTGTTATATGCCAGGTTTGCATTGACAACCTGTTTTGGAGGATCAAGAAAAGGGGAATTAAGAGAAGAATAAAAAGTAGGAGGAAGGTAATTAGGAAAAAAAAGAAATAGAAGGTTGCAAATGACATGCAAGAAGTCAAAAAAAGGAAAACACAATAGCAGGAGAGGAGATATGGAGGAGGAAGAAGTTAAAAAAATAAAATTACAAACAGCGGTGCAGGATGTGTGGAAGGAGATCAAGAATTTTAATGTATACATGCAAACAGTAGTAGCTGCTGCAAATGTAAGAGCAAGAAAAAGTCAGAGAAAGAAGAATTATGCAAATAGAGCTTCTAAATGAGACCCAACTTTATCCTAATTTATCCTACAAGTTTGGTCAAATCTTACCTAATTTCCCCAAATCAAATGTATTTTCCCCCTAATCAGACCTAATCTCCACAAACTTGACCTGATTTGGCCTAAATTCGACCAAATTCTTCATAACATAACCTAATCAGACCTTCCCCTAATTTATCCTATATTGACTTAAATGAGACCCAATTTGGTTAAATCAGACCCAGTTTCCCAAATCAGAAGTATTTCCCCCAAATCAGACATGTTTCCCCCAAAATCAGACCTAATTTGCCAATATTTGACCTGATTTTGCCTAAATCAGACCTATTTCAACTATAAAATGACTCATGGTGATCTAATTTGACAAAGTCTAGACCCAATTCGTGCTAATTTAGCTTTTAAATGGCTTAATTTCAACTTAAAAGGCCGTAGATGCTCACTTAATAGGTTGGGCACCTAGTTGAGGCACCTTGCCTAGCACCTAGGGCACCTAGGCGGGTGCCTTAATACTAAGCCTTCAACTATGACTTCTCTAATGAAGTGGTACTTGACGTCAGTGCTTAGTTCTCTCGTGGAACATTTGATCCTTGCTAAGAAGTATAGCATTTTGACTATCACAATGAATAATAACTTGTTCTTGAACCATGCCTAACTGATTCATCAAGCCCTTGAGCCATAAAGCCTCCTTCGCAGCTTCCATTGTTGCCATGCACTCTGCTTCAGTGTTAGATAAAGCAATAGTACTTTGTAGAGTGCCTTTCCAACTAACAGTTGTAGATCCCACTATGAACATGTAACCTGTGAGACATCTCCTCTTGTCGAGGTCGCCTGCATAATTTGAGTCCCTTTGAATCTCCATGCCAAGAGTCATCTATGCTCCACCTAGGTCTATCATATCAAATTCTCCACCTAGAAGAGATTTCACCTTGACAATCTCATGTGCGCATTTAGAAGCGATCATCATGCCATCAACATATAGCAGTAGGTAAACAAAGGAATTGTCATCCAGCCCTTTATAGTAAACATAAGTGACATACTATCCTGGAACATCCATTGTGCGTCATGAAAGAGTCAAATCTCCTGTACCATTGTCTAGGCGATTGCTTCAGCTCATAGAGTGACCTCTTGAGCAAGCACACGTGGTTCATTGTGTCTCTAAAACCCTCTGGTTGTTGCATGTCGATCTTTTCTTCTAGTTCACCGTGCTGAAAAGTTATATTTACATCTAGTTATTGCAACTCTAGGTCTTCAATGGCTACCAAAGAAAGAAGCACCCGTATGGAACTATGATTAGCGAAGGGAGAGAAGACTTCATTATAATCAATGCCTTCAATTTGACTGTAGCGTTTTGCAACAATGTGTGCCTTGTATCTATTACCTTCTTTCTTCTTATAGACCCACTTGCAGCCCACTACTTTCTTGCCTTTGGGAGGTACCACCAACTCCCAAGTTTGGTTTTGTTGAAGAGATTCCATCTCTTCCTTCATTGCAGCAATTCACTGCGGAGCATCATGACCTGTGACTGCATCACAAAAATTGGTGGGCTCATCACCAATATCCACATCAACGGCGTTGGAGAGGGCATAGGCTACCATGGAGTCACCAAAGCCATAATGTTGGGAGTGGTTTTACATTTTGTTTGCCTTTGCTTTTAGCTACACTGTAAGAACTCTCTGGAATCTCCTCTTTGTTTTCAGTAGGCATTGAATCATCTGGCATAGAAGAGTTTGATCTTGTTCATCAACCAGTAAGCCGACATCTTCTTTGGTCTCCACCTATTGTAAGATGCCCTGTAGAGATCCTGTAGAAGAGCTATTTGTATCTTGCATAGTAGACACCGTGGCAGATTCGTTAACATTGTGCTCTACTAAGAAACATGGTGAAGAAGGATCCTTGTACCAAATATGGTATCCTTTCACCCCAAAATCATAACCAAGGAATATGCATTTGATAGCTCAAGGTTCTAATCTGCCAATACCAGAATGTGCATTAGAAGGGCAACCGAATATGTGCATATTCAAATAATCAACAGGTTTACCAGACCAAGTTTCTTCAGGAGTCTTGAAATTAATAGAAGAAGATGGAGAACGGTTCATTAAATAACAAGAGGATATAGCTTCATCCCAGAAAGATTTATCCAGCCCGCAATGAGAAGCATGCATCGAGCCTTTTCCAACAACGTTTTGTTCATTCTTTCTTCTACATTGTTCTGCTGGGGAGTGTGACGCACAATACGATGTCTTTTGATCCCATGATCACTGTAGAAAGTATTGAACTCCTTAGCATAGAACTCTAAGCCATTATCAATCCAAAAAGTTTTTATGATCTTGTCGGTTTGATTATCAGCAAGAGCCTTCCATTGCTTGAAAGTCGAGAACTCCTCGTCCTTGCTCGTGAGAAATAAACCCAAACCTTCCTTATGCAATCATCAATGAAGGTCATCATATATTTAGCACCACCTTTGGAAGGAACATGAGAAGGGCCCCATGGATCAGAGTGAACATAATCTAGAGCATCCTTAGAAGAATGAATTGTCGTGTCGAAGCTATTGCGTTTGACCTTCCCTATAACACAATGCTCGCAGAAATCTAACTTTCCAATGCTTTCGCCGCACAACAACCCTCTCTAGCTCAAAAGCATCATCCCTTTCTTAGACATGTGTCCCAAACGCATATACCAAAGCCTTGTGGTGTCTTTAGATGAAAGTTGTAACCGCTACGGAGCTTGAGATAGTGGACCCTTACAAGATGTACAGTTTGTGTGAATTTCTCACTGCCTTCATGGGGACCCGATCAACTTTAAGAACATCAATAACTCCATTTTCACCGGACAACTTGCAACCCTTGTCTTCAAGTGTGCCCAATGAGATGAGATTCTTCTTCAACCCGACAACATGTCAGACGTCCATTAATGTTCTGACTTCACCATCAAACATCTTGATCTTCAGCATGCCAACATCAATCGTCTTGTAAGGACGATCACCCATAAGGATATCTCCACCTTGATGTGACTCATACGTATGGAAATAATCCTTACGCTCGGTCATGTGGTACATGCATGTTGAATCAAGAACCTGATCCTTCTTGTAGTTGTAGGACGGCGATGAAGCAAGAACGTAGTCGTCGTCTTAGGAACCTCCACGAGTCACCTTTGCATGAGCTGCATCATCATTTGATTTCTCATGCTTTTGCTTGTTTTGCAACTTGTAGCATTCATCTCAGGTGTGACCTGTCTTCTTGCAATAGTTGCACCTCTTTGATTGATGTGACTTTGACTTGTTCTTCTTTTATTTTAAACTTGCAGGGTCTTTGTCACGTGGACGTTCCCTTCCTCTAGCGGTCAAAGCTTCACCCACTACTTTTAATGAAGTAAGATCCTTCTCTAATTTCTCTTGAGGCGTCAAGGCCGTTTTAACTTCATGGGGCGACATAGTCTTTAACTCACGGAATAACATCGTATCACGAAGATTCTTGTAGGACGGTGGAAGGGTACAAAGCAACAAATTCCTTGATCCTTGTCCTCTATCTTCACATCGATCTGCTTGAGGTCGTGGATGATTTCAATGAACTCATCGAGAAGAGTCGTCAAGGAACCACCTTCTTCCATGCTAAGCCTGAAAAGGCCTTTTTTTGGCGCAAGCACGTTGGAAGATTTCTTCATGTAGATTGTTTCAAGTTCATCCCAAACTTCTTTGGCGGTCTTTAGATGGATGACCTCACGGAGGACTTCATCCTCCAAACAGAGAAAGATGTTTGTACGTGCCTTTTGGTCAATCTCCTTCCACTGGTCATTTGTCATGGATTTCGATTTCTTCTCCTTTCCGAGAAGAACTTTGTGGACTCCTTGCGTGAGGCAAGATTCACACTTGACATGCCACAGAGAAGCTCTTCAAGCGATCAAACTTTTGGATGTTGTACTTTGACGCCATGGTATAGATCCGGAGGTAGAAATTGCTCTGATACCAATTGTTGGGATATGGTGGTGATGAGAGACCCGAACAACAAGGCCCAACAAGCTTGTTGCGGAGATGCAAAAGCGTGAGATCGAGCAATCCAAACCAAATACGTACGACGAAGATCAACAGCGAACAAGAAAGCAACCACAAAGACGAGATTTATACTAGTTCAGCAAATTCCCAATGTGGGAACCTACATCCACTGGCGGAGATGATATTATTGATAGAGAGGTTACAGAGATGATGACTACAGAAGAGAGAAGAACCCAATCCCCTTTTACACCCAAAAGCCAACCGTGGAAGAAGACGGTTGCTTGGAGAGGATCTCTTGGAAGCGTGAAACCATAAGGAAAGCTTAGGTCCATTTGTGGCTTTAGGTTTTTGAAAAAACGTCTCTTGATGTCTCTTCGTCGCTCTTCATCTTTTGAGACGAGTTGGGGGGATCTATTTATAAAAAAAGAACCCATATCCAAAGTCCCGAAGTGATAGGTTGTTTTCCAACGCGTTTACGGTCCGACTGGACTGTATACGGTCTATAACACAGACTGTATTTTTATTTCAGCAACATTTACAGTTCAGCGTTTGACTGTTTACGGTCCAGCTGGATCGTAAATGCAAATACAGTCCAGGCAAACCATATATGGTCTGAAGTAATGACCGTAAATACACCTGTAGGCGCCCAAAACGCATCCCGAAGATGCTCAGGCCTGGTGTGGACGTCCGGTTCATCAAGGAAGCTTTTCTAGAGAGTTTAAGACACTCTCTCAACAAGTGAGTTATTGCTTAACTTCTCTTCTAGGTATTGGGTAAGGACTGCTTTGCTCTGATACTGTATAAAAAGGGTTATGGAAGCAAAGCAACTTGTGTTTACCACAAACAGGGCATGCATATTTATATGGACTTAGATGACGACCGATAACCCAATAAGGCACTATGGGACAAAAAATATTAAAATAAGTAATAATACTGATTAACATATATAGTTCTAATAGAGGTCATGGAGAACATACACCATGTAGAATTTTCTTCAAAAACTTGACCTTGTATGTTACATATAACATGGGGTAAGTGATTAGCATACCTTTACAAAGTACTTAAAGAATATTTAGAAAAACACATCCGACACATTATTCTTCCTTCTTGTATTAATTCAATTATTTTTTCTATTTTATTAAAATACATGAAGGGTGATACCTATTTCAGTTGTTATTATCAAAATTCACTAGAAGCCCAAATCAAAATTAAGCAGCATCAATGCTTATTGGCATCAAGTCTAATAATATATTTTTATCTCGGTTGCCTAAAGACGCCCTTCAAATCCAACCCTCGACCTTCCTCTTCACTTTCAAATTTTATGCAACTCTGTTTGATATGAAAATTTCAGGAGTTATGCAGCAAGTTTGAGATGCACTTTGTTTGAGATGCAGAAATGCCCAAGAAGATTTCTGCCTATTGAGAACTCAGACTACATATCTCTTCATAAGCTCTTACAAGGATGGCAGTTTAGGCAGCAAGTTGAGCGTGCATGATATGATGCTCCAACTTGAGGGGGTGCTGACTTTAATATTTTATTGCTCTTTTTTTCTAATTATTTACATTTCTGCTAGTCTACTGTATAAAGGTTGTCACTTTATCCTATTTTTCTATTAATAGCATGACACTTCATGAAACAAACAACTTTTTCTCTCTCTAGAAGGACAATAGAATAGAATTAGCTTTCAACTAGAGATCTACAACTCAAGTTATAGCAGAGTATGCAATCCAAATAACGGCAAGCTTAAAGAGGAAACAAAATAACGTGATCAAGGAGAATACTTTATGAGGGAAAAATATGAACCTTTTCAATCTTTTCTAATGTAAGCGATGGACAGTCAAAGAAAGGTACAAGTAACTCCAAGTTCCTAGAATACCGCTCTCTACCTGGAAAAAGATAAAAGATAAAACCAGGTACTGCATTTCCCTAGATTAAGAATAAAATATAAATTTTACATTGTCATTATTGACGAAAAGTCAAGATAATTAAAAGAAAAAAGTTGAGAAAAATGGAAGTGACATGTTATAGCAAGTTTATCTTGTCATGTATAATAGAGCCTAGAAAATGAATGAATTGAGATGAGAAATAGAAATAGCTGACAACTAAGCAAAGTGCCATAGGACTAGCCAAAACAACAACAAAAAATTAAAGTGCCAAAAGGGAATCCTGCACCTCAGCAGTTAAATCTCGAATATGAAATTAATATGAAAAGATCACCTCTAAAGCTGATGGTAGGATCCTCAAACAAGCAGTCTTTTGAGTAAATATCTGAAGTGAAGTTTCCTATATGAATAAGGAAAAAAATAGTATTTCATTTATGCCAAATTACATTACATTGAGAAGAAAAAAGTTTCCTTATTAGTGTCAATCAAAAAGTCATCCCACTTAATTTGTGGGTAGATGCCATGCCAACATACTCTTCTAGACATATATAACATATGAGCTCTAATAGTACTAGGCACAATGCAAATATAGGATGTGAAATCAGATAAAACACTACATGTTCATTTGCAAATCATATCAGAAACAAGATAAGAAATATGCATGTGAAAACAGATAAAAATAAATAATACATCTCTATATAATTAATGAAAAATCAGGGTTGTTTTGACTATATGAATTACTTTTTAGTTCAATGTTTATAACTGAATCAGAAGAGTAGAATTTTTGAAAAGTAAAAGATAGTTAATTAACGTTTCAGAAACAAGATATGTTCCAGAACAACTGCATCCCTCAAACAAAAGTGTAGACCAGTGGTGTCATCATTAAGACAAGCCTTTTAATTTTCTAAATCCCAAAAGAACACAGGGTAAGGATTGAGAATTTGAGACAACCATAGTAACAACACACCAACTTAGATATCCATTCATTTTCAAGAAGGGAGAACAGTGTAGGATAAACTTGCATCGCGAAATTTTCTCTGTTATTTGGAAGGGGATATCATGGAAACATACTTTTTCTTCTTTTTACATGCAAGTTCGTCAAATTACTTAGTTTATGTTAATGGAGAGATTGAGTGAACTTTTCAATTGTTTGATTTGTACCAGGATTTCTCAGTTGAATAGCTAGACTTGAGGTATTGCAGAAAATGTCTCAGTGGGACATTTCCAATTTTCTTTGATGTTCTTGCCCAATTCTCCTTTAATTAACATTAAGTATTGACGTTGCTCAATTCTCCAAATAAGAATGTCCCACTGAGACATCTCCAATTCTCTTTGATGTTCTTGTCCAATTCTCCTTTAATTAACAACTTAGATATCCATTCATTTTCAAAAAGGGAGAACAGTGTAGGATAAACTTGCACCAAAATCAGGAAATTTTCTCTTTTTTTTGGCAGGGGATATCATGGAAAGATACTTTTTCTTTTTACATGCACGTTCATCAAATTACTTATTTTATGATAATGGAGAGATTGAGTGAAATTTTCAGTTGTTTGATTTGTACCAGGATTTCTCAGTTGAATAGCTAGACTTGGTATTGCAGAGTTGACTTGTGGTTAAATTGGAGTTTCCAAATAAGAATGTCTCAGTGGGACATTTCCAATTCTCTTTGATGTTCTTGCCCGATTCTCCTTTAATTAACATTAAGTATTGACATTGCCCCCCCCCCCAACAGTACCTTTTCATCTCCTATTCAGCTTATTCCAGGTTTTCGTTTGTTCTTCATTGAGAAAGAAATGCTCAGAAACAGCACTGTGCCACCGGATCATGAGCACAGGGAGGCACACACAGCAAACATGCACTGTACATCTTTTATCTGCACACTGCCACTAGAAAAGCAGCATACAATGCCCATGAAAGCTCCAGCCACCAGTCTATCAGTGGAGCCTTCCCCTGACTGATCCAGTGTCGCCATCCTATAGAGAAGACCTGCAATTAGGTAAGCAAAAAAAGGGGCACTATATGTGCTTTATAACCCCCAAAACAAATCAAAGTTGAAGATGTTGTAGCTTGTTGAGTGAAACATGTGAGCAGCACTGATGCAGGACAAGTCCCACTCCCAGATACAAAAGCCAAATAGCATGTCTAATTAGTTCTTTGGTGTTTCAGGAGCCTACATGTAATATTAGGGACTTACTTGTAAGTTCTTAATTAATTAGCTTTAAATTCTTATTTTAGTTGGGTCTTAAGCAGAAATAAGCCAATTAAGACTCCCGGAGTGTTATTCTTATTTTAGTTTGGTGTTTCAGGAGCCTACATGTAATATTAGGGACTTACTTGTAAGTTCTTAATTAATTAGCTTTAAATTCTTATTTTAGTTGGGTCTTAAGCAGAAATAAGCCAATTAAGGCTCCTGGAGTGTTATCTATAAAAGCCTATGCCCGAGGGTCTTGTCCGGAAGAGTTGAATGATATGAACTAGTTTTGTTTGCAACTTGGTTTGCATCAGGTAGTATCAGAGCCTGAGATCTCAACCCAAGATCTAGCTCCCGGGACCCCGGGGAAACGGCTAAAACCCCAGCCAAGTATGGCCAAACCCACCTATCCTCTACCTGTTGGTCTCCTAAACCCTAGGTCTAGGAGCCATCATGACCATCCATTCGAAACCCCAGGTTTAGATTCGCCATTGATTAATTCGAAACCCCAGGTTCAAATTAGTTTTGCGCGTTGATTTGTTGCCCTTGGATGAGTGACTTACACTCATCCAAATGGGCTCAAAATTTGTATGTAGCTAGTTATAGTATGACGGTGAAGATCAACGGTTTACATTTTGCAAAAAATAGTCTTCATATGCAAACACACTTGAGTGTATTCATGTGATTCGTACACTCGAGTGTATTCTAGCCTGACTCTCTCTCTCTCTCTCTCTCTCTCTATATATATATATATATATATATATATAGCCTGACTCTCTCTCTCTCTCTCTCTATATATATATATATAGAGAGAGAGAGAGAGAGAGTCAGGCTAGAATACACTCGAGTGTATTCGGAGCAAAATACACTCAAGTAGTTTTTCATGATGCAATATTTTTTTCAAAAATCTAATCTGTTGATCTTCTTAAACATCTTGTGAATAGCTCATACGCAAAATTTGAGCACATTTGGACATTTATAGGTCATGTTATAAAGACCGCAAAAATTATGCATTTCAAATTAGTTTCGCACGTCGATTTTGTTGCCCTTGGATGAGTAACTCACACACATCCAAATGGGCTCAAAATTTGTATGTAGCCTAGTTATAGTATGACGGTGAAGATCAATGGTTTACATTTTGCAAAAAATAGTCTTGATATGCAAACACACTTGAGTGTATTTGTGCGATTTGTACACTCGAGTGTATTCTAGCCTGACTATATATATATATATATATAGAGAGAGAGAGAGAGTCAGGCTAGAATACACTCGAGTGTATCCGGAGCGGAATACACTCAAGTAGTTTTCCATGATGCAATATTTTTTTTGAAAATCTAATCCGTTGATCTTCTTAAACATCTCGTGAACAACTCATACGCAAAATTTGAGCACATTTGGATATGTATAGCTCATGTTATTAAGACCGCAAAAATTATGCATTTCAAATTAGTTTTGCGCGTTGATTTTGTTGCCCTTGGATGAGTGACTTACACTCATCCAAATGGGCTCAAAATTTGTATGTAGACTAGTTATAGTATAACGGTGAAGATCAACGGTTTACATTTTGCAAAAACTAGTCTTGATTTGCAAACACACTTGAGTGTATTCGTGCGATCCGTACACTCGAGTGTATTCTAGCCTGACTCTATATATATATATATATATATATATATATATATATATATATATATATATATATATATATATATATATATATATATATATATAAATGCAAACACACTTGAGTGTATTCGTGCGATCTGTACACTCGAGTGTATTCTAGCCTGACTATATATATATATATATATATATATATATATATATATATATATATATATATATATATATATATATATATATATATATATATATATTTGCCGTGTCCAGTGAAGTGTTTGTGTCCTATATGTTTGGAAATTGCCATATCCCGTGTCCATGTCTAATCCCATGTTCGTGTCCATGCATCCTAGAGTACTAGCAACGGAGGCTACTGGTTGCGGAGATTACAAAGGATGTTGCTGCTTCGAGAGGTGGCAGCGATGGCTTACGTTGATACATGCAGCAGCAACAACAAAGGTTGTTGCCTGTTGCTGCTTCTGAACGTGACGGCGGAACAGGTTGTTGTTACTACAGGCGGTGGTGGTGGCAGCAGGTGCTGCTACGAGCTCGACGGCAGCAAAGGTTGTTGCTGCTACAAACAGCAGATGGAAGCAGTTGCAATGGCGGTTGGAGGATGCAGTGATTGGGAGAGTGCAGCGGCTACGTAAGGCAGGGGAGGGTGGCGCCTAGGTTTTGTGGGGAGAGGGCAGGAGCAAAACCCTAAGAAAGGTTAGGGCTAGGCTCTGATACCACTTAATATAAATCTATTAAACTAAAAATAGATGAGGCTAAATGAATAGTGGGAGTAATTCGCGTTCATCAAGTGTGTCTAAACAATGACGCAATAGTGTCTTTATATAGGCTTCTAAAATAAAGACTAAACAGGTGGTAGCCAATGTGGAACTAAATCACTTTACTGTACAAAAACCCAAAACAAGGAAAAAGCATAATAAAATAACGTGAGCCAGTAAAGCCTAGCTAATAGCGCGGCGAAATTTGCACTCATAAGTGCGTAGAGGTGGAGCCTATCCTACACCATCTTCTACTTACTAATTTATTGATAATCTATATAGTGGTAAACATAGGGATACCAATCAAAGATATAGGTTATTATAGTAACTAAGTAATATATTTTAAATATCCTAATTATCATCTCGTCTACTGCTTTATTTTCCTAGAGAATTTTTTTATAGACTTCACACTCACTAGTCACTAGTACACTAGTGTGTGTGCGTGTGTGTCATCATCATCATCATCTAAGCCTGAGTCCCAACTATGTTGGGGTCGGCTACATGGATCCTTCGTTTCCATTCAGCTCTATCATGGGCCATATTCTGGTTGAGATGTAGAGATTCAAAATCTCTCTTTATAAGCTCATCCCATGTTAATTTAGGCCTTCCTCTTTTTCTATATATTGTGCGTGACTCAATAGAATTGCTTTGTATAGGCGCATTTGTCAGTCTGAGTTGCACATCTCCGTACCATCTGAGTCGACCCTCGCGCAACTTGTCCTCAATGCTCGCCACCCCCACTTTATTCCTGACATGGTCATTTCTCAAGCGATCTTTTCTAGTCTTCCCACACATCCATCTCAGCATAGGCATTTCAGAGACGTTCATCTTGTTGAAACCTTACTTCTTCACCACCCAACATTCACTCCCATAGAGCAAGATTGGTCGTATAGTTGTTCTATAAAACTTACTTTTTAACCAGACAGGGATCTTCCGATCACATAATACTCCAGTTGCATTCCTCCATTTCAACCATCCTGCAGTGCTCCTGTGACAAACGTCATTTTGGACATCCCCATCTATTTGAATAATAGAACCCAAGTAACGGAATTTATCACATTTTGGTATATCTACTCCATCCAACTTGGCTCCATCATTCACACTGCGAGATTGGCTGAAATTGCAATGCATATACTCAGTTTTGCTCCTGCTAATCATCAATTCATTTGATTCCAATTCTTTTCTCCAACGTTCAACTTTATCATTCAATCCATCTTTAGATTCGTGAATCAAAACAATATCATCAGCAAATAACATACACCAAGGAATATCATCTTGAACATTCTTTGTCAACTCATTCATAACAAGAACGAACAGATATGGGCTGAGTGTGGATCCTTGGTGTACCCCAACTGTGATAGGAAAAGTTGGTATCTCTCCTCCAGGAGTCTTCATACTTGCAGTAGAGCTATCATACATGTCTTTGATCAAGTCAATGTATTGGATTGGCACACCCTTTTTCTTCAAAACCATGCACAACACTTCTCTGGGTACTCGATCATAAGCCTTTTCCAAATCAATAAACACCATATGAATATCTCTTTTGCTTTCTCTATACTTCTCCATAAGCCTCCTTATCAGAAAAATAGCATCTGTTGTTGATCTTACAGGCATGAAACCAAATTGGTTGTTTGATATCTGCGTTATAGATCTTAGTCTCTGCTCAATAATCCTCTCCCAAAGCTTCATTGTGACTCATCAACTTGATACCTCTGTAGTTTGTGCAGCTCTGAACATCACATTTGTTCTTGTAGATGGGGACTGTAGTACTATTTCTCCACTCATCTGGCATCTTCTTGGTCTTCATGATCTTGTTAAAGAGCTTTGTTAAGTGTGTGTATGTATATATATTTATATGTGTGTGTGTGTATATATATACATAGAGAGAGAGAGTCAGGCTAGAATACACTCGAGTGTATTCGGAGCAGAATACACTCAAGTAGTTTTTCATGATGCAATATGTTTTTCAAAAATCTAATATGTTGATCTTCTTAAACATCTTGTGAATAGCTCATACGCAAAATTTGAGTACATTTGGACATTTATAGGTCATGTTATAAAGACCGCAAAAATTATGCATTTCAAACTAGTTTCGCGCGTCGATTTTGTTGCCCTTGGATGAGTGACTTGCACTCATCCAAATAGGCTCAAAATTTGTATGTAGCCTAGTTATAGTGTGACAATGAAGATCAATGGTTTACATTTTGCAAAAAATAGTCTTTATATGCAAACACACTTGAGTGTATTCGTGCGATCTATACACTCGAGTGTATTCTAGCCTGACAATATATATATATATATATATATATATATATATATATATTTATATATATATATATATATATATATATATATTGTGAAATGTGGTGCCGCAATGCAACGTGCAATGCAGCGTTGAGAGAGACCATAGGCGTTCTCCCTTTTTATTAATAAGAGAAACTGGATAATTTACATAGAGGTCCAGTAGGATATAGAAATTACAAAATAGAATAAATATGAAATATATTAACACTCCCCCTCAAGCTGGAGTGTACACATTGTGTAGACCCAGCTTGTTGCAAAAACTCTGGAAAGATGCTGGACTCAATGGCTTCGTAAGAACATCTGCAAGTTGATCTTCAGACTTGACATGTGGAGTCACAACAGTTCCATTCTTGATCTGGTCTCTGATAAAGTGGCAGTCAACTTCAATGTGCTTAGTACGTTCATGGAAGACTGGATTCTTAGCAATGTATATGGCCGCTTGATTGTCACATCTGAGTTCTATAGGAGACAAAATAGGAATCTTTAATTCAGAAAGTACAGATTGAACCCACTGCAACTCACAACATGCATGTGCCATTGCTCTATACTCAGCTTCCGTGCTAGATCTTGCCACAACATTTTAGTTTTTGCTTTTCCTAGTAATAAGATGATTCCCCCGAAATGTGCAATATCCAGACATAGACCTCCTATCATTCAGATTACCAGCCCAATCTGCATCTGCATAACCAGTAAGAGACGGTGTGGATACAGGAGTCTTCGGCCTATAATAGGTGATTCCCTTACCAGGTGCACCTTTCAGATATCTCAGAATACGACAGACAGATGTCCAATGAGACTGTTTTGGAGAGCTCATATGCTGACTCACCACTCCTACAGCAAAAGAAATGTCAGGACGTGTCACTGTCAAAAATATCAATTTTCCCACAATTTTCCTGTAATATCCTGGATCTAGATAATCATTATCATCAGTCATCTCCTTCACATGATAGTCCATAGGAGTAGACACAGGCTTGGACTCACTCATACCAATTTCCTGTAGTAAATCCAGCACATATTTTCTCTGAGACAAATTGGTACCTGCATGAGATCTAAGTACTTCAATGCCCAGAAAATATCTCAGTTTTCCCAGATCCTTTGTGTGAAAGTGCCCCTGCAAGCCCGCTTTCACACAAGATATGCATGTGGAATCACTACTAGTGATAACAATATCATCAACATACACAACAATAATAATAGATCCACCAGAAGAAGTAGAATAAAATAAAGAGTGATCAGTAACAACAGAACGAGAAAAACCCATCTTTAGCACAACATCACTGAACTTGTCAAACCAAGCTCTAGGAGATTGTTTCAATCCATAGATGGCTTTCTTCAACCTACACACCTTCTGACACTCCCCCTGAGCAACAAAACCAGGTGGTTGCTCCATGTATACCTCCTCTTGTAGATCACCATGAAGGAAGGCATTTTTTACATCGAGCTGAAATAGAGGCCAGTCAAATGTAGTAGCAAAAGAAATAAGGATACGCACAGAATTCAGACGAACCACTGGTAAGGTCTCAAAGAAATCAACCCCATATGTCTGAGTGTACCCCTTTGCAACAAATCTAGCTTTCAATCTCTCCACAGAACCGTGTGGATTATGTTTTACTGTAAATACCCATCTGCATCCCACAACATTTTTATCTGGAGGTAAGTCAACAAGTTCCCAGGTGTTGTTCTGTAACAGAGCAGACATCTCAACATGCATAGCCTGTTTCCAACCAATATCCTTCATAGCATCAAGATGATTTCTTGGAATGACCACAGAATCAATCCCAAGAGCAAAAGAGTGAGCCTACTGAGATAACTTGGACAAACAACATACATTTTGTAATAGGATGTCGAATGGTACAGGAACGGGTACCTTTGCGAACAGCAATGGGAACATCAAGGTCAGATGGTTCTTCAGGAATCCCTTGAGTAGAGGAAGATGGGGAGGGCTCAGAGACTGGAGTCGCTACCTCCTCTGGATCTTGTCTGCCTCGTCTGCTATAAACATGTGAATATTGCTGAATTTGTGGACCATCTGATAGCTGCTCTTCCTGAATGATAGTATAGTCAGGAATGATAGGTGGCACTCTCTCACTCTGATGTGGCGGTGGCACTCTCTCAGTAGCATCTGATGGTGGCACTCTCTCACACAATTGCTCCCCCTTACTGGGAACACTAGAGAAATATGGAGTGGATTCATGAAAAGTTGCATCTCTAGACACAAACATACGACGAAGACTTGGACAATAACACCTGTACCCTTTGTTAGTGTTGGAGTACCCAAGAAAGAGAGTCCTAATTGACCTAGGAGATAACTTATCAACCTTAGGATCAAAATTGTGGACAAAAAAAGTACAACCAAACACTCTAAGAGGAACAAGGAAGTCTTGATCCTTGGGACGTAAGACAGAGAAAGGAGTACGTCCTTGAAGCACAGAAGAAGGTTGCTTGTTGATAAGAAAACATGCAGTAAGGAGAGCGTCAGACCAGAACCACTTAGGAACATTAGATTGAAACATGATTGTCCTGGTAATATCAAGAAGATGACGATTTTTCCTCTCTGCTACCCATTCTGCTGAGGGGTGTGAGGACAGGATGTACGATGCATCATCCCAACAGAACTACAAAAATCAGCCATGGCATTTTGAACATACTCCAAAGCATTATCAGATTGAAGAACTTTAATATTGCAATCAAATTGAACTTTTATTTCTTGATGAAAATGTTTGACAATAGATAGCACAGACTCGACTTTTCAACAAATAAATCCAAGTCATACGCAAAAAGTCATCCACAAAGGAGATAAAATAACGAAAACCATTATAACTATGGTCTTTTACAGGACCCCAAACATCACTATGGACCAACTCAAAAGGACATGACGCCCGTTTATTGACACGATCGGGATAAGACATTCTATGATGTTTCCCCAGTTGACAGGACTGACACTCTAAAGACGATACTTGAGACGATTCTGGTTCTAACTTTCTCAGGCTCTCTAATGAAGGATGTCCATATCTATAGTGCCACAGTAAGGGAGAGCCACTCAACAAGACAGCTGGAGCAGGAGCAGAAACTTGGCGAGGCAAACTGTCACCGTGGAAAAGGTAGAGATCACCTTTCCTAGGCCCCCCACCAATCATCCTCATACTCTTGAGATCTTGTAACACAAAACAAGAAGGACCAAAGGTTACCATACATTTCACAGTATCAATCAACTTAGCAACAGACAGAAGATTAAAAGGAAAAGCAGGCACATAATGTACGGATTTAAGATCAATTCCAGGAGTCAGAGAAACAAATCCACCGGCTAACACTCTCCTCACTTAACCATCTACTATTGTTACAGATTTGTGAGGGATATGTGAGTCAATGGAGTGAAGAAGTCTCCTCATACCAGTCATATGTTGTGACGCTCCAGAGTCAACGACCCATGATGAATTAGAACCAGAAGCCAATAAAGAGGTAGCCTAATTACCAGCGGTGGACGCCAAGTTGGCTGAAGGTGTTGATCCCAAGCTCAGATGTTGAGTAGCGAGGATAAATCTATCATATTCCTCTTTGGTGAGTGTGATGCCAGAAGGACCAGAACTCGAAGCAGGAGGCTCAGTAGACTCAGTAGTGGTAGCATAGTTTGCTGCTCCCACAGGTGGTGCAGCAGGTCGACCATGCTTCTTCCAGCATTTCTCAATTGTGTGTCCAGGCTTGTCACAGAAAGTGCACTTAGGGCGAGTTCCACGTCCTCAGCCCATACCTTTTTGTCCTCCTCTCACTACAGCAGCAACAGAAGCATGAGAATCTCCCTGAGATGAGACTACGATAGGATCAACAGGTTCAAAATTTGCCTGTAAAATCCTTGAATAGGCCTTTTCCAAGTTGGGAAGTTTATCAGAAGCTAAGATAACACTGCGGGCTAAACTGCACGAAGAACTCAGACCAAACAAGAATTTTGTTGTAATCAAGTCATCTATGTCTTTGACTTGCTCCTGGACAGTTACTGGATGGTAGAAACTCAGCTCTTGTGCGATACCTTAAACCACTCCAAAGTATTCTTCTAAAGGTTTGTCTCTCTGTCGTTCTGCAAACAGGCGATCATATATCATGAACTGACGAAGCGCATTCTTCTCTTGAGAATAATGTTTCTTCACTACATCCCAGATCTCTTTGGCGGTAGTGTAGAACATGAACCTCGAGGCAATCCAATGTTCCATGCTCCCCGACAACCAGGCCTTCACCGGACTGTTATGACGCTTCCATTCAGCACAGCCTTTGTCAGTAAGTGCAGGAGGATCAGAATCAACGTAACTCGCCTTGTCGCGTGACTCAAATACAGTATGGACAGCATTCATCCATAAGAGATAATTCTTCTCGTTCAGCTTGATGGAGGGGATAGGTGACATTTCACTGTAGATGGTAGATGTCTTGGTGTCCACCATGATTTGACGAGAAGAAGAGTGACGGATTGATACACGTCACAAGAAGATATGGGTATCGGGGAGATACACGTCACGTCTGAAGATCAGATGCGAATCTGACGCATCCACAGCCCCCAACTGAAATTCCCTAATCACACATGGAGCATATGTGATTAGGAATTTCTTACGTATCGACGGACCCTCCGGTTTGGGATTTAGAAAGCCGTTGGATCAACCGAAGGACCCGACGATCCAGAGATAGAAGAGAAGAGGGGACGGCAACTACGGCGCCTGGCCCGGGAGACGGCTGCTCCGCCCACTTTAGGCCGGCAGCGCGGCGGCCGGGGAAAGCTGGCGACGTGCTCTGTTCACGCAGGAATAACTGTTCACTCTGTCGTACTGTTCACGCAGAGCTACTGTAATTATTGTTCACCGCCGGAGTTACTGTTCACGCTGGCGGCCGGCCTACCGGCGACGGCGCTGGGTTGTGACGACTGGGTAGGGTTAGGTTAGGAACCTTGCTCTGGTACCATGTGAAATGTGGTGATGCAATGCAACGTGCAATGCAGCGTTGAGAGAGGCCATAGGCCTTCTCCCTTTTTATTAATAAGAGAAACTGGATAATTTACATAGAGGTCCAGCAGGATATAGAAATTACAAAATAGATTAATATGAAATATATATATATATATGTTAAACAGTAGATGGAGAAAGCGTAGGGTTACACAATGTGTGTACCCTGATATATATACTAGTGGAACAATTACATGTAGGTCCTTATAGAAAAATAAAATAACAGGACAATAAGTAAAGACATATACTATCACTCCCCCTCAAGTTGGAGCATAGATATCAATAATGCCCAACTTGTCCACAAGCGAGATAGATCGTCGTTCTACTTCTGGTTACTGCACGTTTGTAGGTGGTAACTTGGTTACCTGGCGCAGCAAGAAACAAACAGGATTTGCTCATTCTAATGCTGAAGCAGAATATCGAGCCATGGCTCATACTACCTGTGAACTCTTCTGGGTCTGTGGTCTTCTAAAAGATTTTGGTATCTCTCATTCTACTCCTATTCCTATGTATTGCGACAACAAGGTTGCTATCTTTATTGCGAGTAATCCTACATTTCATGAACGTACTAAGCACATTGAAGTCGATTGTCACTTTTTACGAGAAGTTGTCTTATCTGGTCAAATATATATGCCTTATACACATACTTCAGATCAAGTTGCAGATATCTTCCCCCCCCCCCGCAGCCCCCCCACCGCCGCTGCAGCCCCTGCCCCTCTTCCCCTCACCCGCCGCTGCCACCTCACCCGCCACCGCCGCTACCACTCCAACCACCTGCCGCCATCACACCCTCCACCCGTCGCCGCCAGCCTTCCCTCCTCCCCAACCCGCCGCCCTCCAGTACCCGGCGTTGCCCCCTCTTCCTCCTCCTGTTGTCCTCACAGCCATCCCCTCAGCCTACTTCATCCCCCTTCCTCTTCCACCAACCACAACCACCATTCTTCTGCTCATCTAATACCTCCCTAACTCCACTTCCCTACGTTTTCGGACAGCCATAGCTATTGCACGTTGAGAGTCCCTCCGGCTCTTTTGGTTCTTTTGCCTGCGCCTCATGATGGAATCTTGATTTTCCTCATGACGGCGTAGGTTCCTTTATTAGTCACTCTGCCCGTAGCAGATCTCTTCTGATCTGATGCTTCAGAGATACGGTGCTGCTCTACTGCCCCATAGCGGGTTCTTTTGGATCTGATATCTGCTGAGTACTGCTGTTGTTGCGCCGCCTATCTCTTATTCTCTTGTTGCTTCGTCTCTATTCACCATGGCCTCTGTCGAGCCGCCTCGTTCCCTGTGTGTTACCAACAGTTAAATTCGACGGCTCCAACTATCATCTCTGGTCGGCGTCCTTTGTTCTATACGTTAAAGCATAAGGTCATTATTCACATCTCACTACTAATCCTCTTGCTGCCCCTGCTGCTACTACGGATGAAAAAAACAAGCAAGCCTATGCACAATGGTCTAAAGACGATTCTAGTGTTATGTCATGGCTTCTTAATAGCACCGAGCCACGGATCAGCCACTCCTTGTTGTGTCTTCATGATGCTAAGGCCATGTGGGACCAGCTATCTCACGTCTACTCTCGTCAATAGAATCCCAAGCGTGTTATTGAAATTTTCAAAACCTTGGTCAAGAAAAAATATTCTTCTGACACTCTTGTGGAGGACTTCTACAACCAGTGCTCTGCTCTCTGGAATGAGTACGAAATTTATCACCCCTTGACGGTCGACATTAAAGAAGCCCAGAAGCAGCGCAATAAACTACAATTGGTCCATTTTTGGCTGCCCTTCCTGCCTCCTTCTCCGGAGTGGTCGATCAGATTCTGTCTAGTAACCCCCTGCCTACTCTCTGCAACGTTCTTATACGAGTTCAAAGACTTCCGTTGATGACCTCCACCCCTGCCATCGACCATCCTGCTCTAGTCGTTCGCACTGCTGAATCTGGACGTGGCCGAGGTCGAGGTCGTGGTCGTGGAGGACGTATGCCTCCTAACAGTGGACGCATATCTTCTACTGCTCCTGGTCGAGGACAATTTGTCGGCCCTCGCTTTTGCAACTAGTGTGGCCGCGATAATCACGATGAAGACCGGTGTTGGATCAAGCACAAAACCTGCTTGGGCAAACCAAGCATCTGCAGAAACTTCCACTGATATTGCATCTGAACAGCCATCTGCTACGCCGTCTACTGAATAGCTTCGCTCGGAGTTCGAGAAATTTTTTCAAGAACGCATGAGTCAGCTTCCCTCTACGTCTTCCGTTGGTTCCTTCGCCTTGCTTGCCTCTCCTTCTGCTGGTAACAATAAATGGTGCATTGACTCTGGTACGTCTATCCATATGGCTAGCAACATCAATTTATTTTTTGCCCTTACTAAAACCACAAATAGTCCGCCTGTTACTGTCGCTAATGGCTCTAAGACTTTTGTTCACGGCATCGACATTGTTCCCTTGTCTCGGAAGTTGCATTTGCAATCTATTTTATACATCCCGCAATTTCCTATTAATTTACTTTCTGTTAGTAAGACTGTAAAACAACTTCAGTGCTCCATTAAATTTGATCCTTCTAGTTGTGTTTTGAAGGATCTTCGCACGAAGACGAGGATTGATTCGGGCCATGAAGGACCAGACAGACTCTACTATCTGGATGGACCACCAGTAACGTCTGCTCTTCTGTCTACATCAGTCACATGACTCCAGTGATCGTCTTGGTCATCCCTCTACAGCAAAGCTAAAACATTTATTTACAGCATTATTTTTAAAAAAAATCTTGTGAATCTTGTTTGTTGGGTAAACAAACGCGGTCTGTGTTTCTCGCTAAGAAAGAAATTGGCTCTAAAGCACTTCTTGATATTGCGGAAATTTGGGGGTCGTGTTATGTTCCTAGTCATTCTGGAGTTATATATTTTCTGACTTTTATTGATGACTATTCCCGTGCTACTTGGCTATTTTTATTGAAAGATCGCAGCATGGTTTTGGATAATATCAGTGTTTTTTTCTCTGAAATACAAACCCAGTTCAACAAACCCATTAAAATTTTCTGTACAGATAATCCCCTTGAATTTATGCAAAAATATGTCACATCCTTTTGTTTTGTTCGTGGCACCATCCATCAAACTACCTGTCCCTACACTTCACAACAGGCAGAGGTAAAGGAGATTCCGTAATTAAATCATGTCAAGGCAGATTCGGCAGAAGAATAGAACGGCATATGTTCAAAGAAGACAACATTAGCAAAAACCATCCACTTCTTGGTAATCGGATCATAGCAGTGGTATCCTTTTTGTGTCTTAGAGTACCCCAGGAAAATGCACTTGGTAGCACGAGGATCCAGTTTAGTAAAGCCAGGACGCAGATTTTTTACAAAACATGTACTCCCAAAAATACGAGGCACGGTGAAAAGAGGTGCATCAGGGAATAGAATTTGAAAAGGGACTTGGTTGTCCAGAACAGAAGAAGGCATGTGGTTAATAAGGTAACACGCAGTGGAAACAGCTTCCGGCCAAAAAAGTTGGGGAACATGGTAGTGGAATAGAAGAGTATGGGCAACCTCAAGAAGATGATGATTCTTGCGCTCGGCAATGCCATTCTGTTGGGGTGTGTATGCACATGAGGTTTGGTGAATAGAACCCATTTTTCGACAAAAAAGATTGACTGAGTTTTGCATGAACTCAAGGGCATTATCACTACGAAAGATTTTTATAGTTTTATCAAACTGGGTATGTATAACAGCAAAAAATGATGTGATAGTATCAAGTATATGAAAATTGTCTTTTAACAAAAATAACCGGGTGGTTCTAGAAAAGTCATCAATAAAACTCATAAAGTATCAAAAACCAGAAATATTGGAAACAGAACACGGGCCCCAAATGTCAGCATGCACAATATCAAACGGCTGTCTTGAGCGAATACAATTTTTCCTGACAAAAGTAGATCTACTTTGTTTGCCTAACTGGCATGTTTCACATTAAAAAACTAAATCAGAAATGTCAGGGAAGTAAGTGTTTCAATTTTGTTGGTGAAGGGTGCCCCAAGCGATAGTGCCACTAGATGTCGATCACAGAAGTAGTCAAGTAAGCCGTCGTCGTTGGTGTGTCCAAGTAGTATAAGTCGTTTGGTCCCTTATGGCCCGAACCAATCTTCATCCTCGTGCGCAGATCCTGAAAAATAACACTATCCGGGTCAAAAGTTATGGAGCACCGTAGGTTGTTAACAGTTCTATTCACAGATAACAAGTTGATAGGGAATTTAGCAAGGTATCAGAAAGCAGGAAGCGGGAGGCGTGCGGACAGCACCCAGTTACCGATTAAGCGGTAGGCGGGCGATTAAGCGGGCGATTTTTGAAAAAGCGGGTGTCTAAATTTTATATATTTTTATACAAAATAACATGTATGTGTATATAAAAAATATATTTATAAGGAACTTCTATACATATCTAATCAGCAAATCAGTAATTAACTAAGTATTCATCAATACTTTACTGTTAATCAGCATCTCTAATCACTAAAATCAGTAAGCAGATCAGTAATTGTAAATAACAAACTATGAATTATTGAATTAAAGTAATCACTAAAGTAATACTAACCAGTAGTACCAATCATTAATCACTGAAAGCAGCAAGGAAATCAGTAAAACTAATCATGCATTAGAAGTATAATAGAGCAATATGATATTTACTTAGATGCATTACAGCAGTACCCAATTATTACAACTCACACACAAAGTATGCATTCTAAATTAGGACTAGCTATATCATAGAACATTTAATGTATACAAGTTTCATATATTATAGTCAACACTACTCGGACTATGTAATTAATTAATGTTAGATGCTTACATTAGGATTTCTAAACAAAAGCGGGAAAAAAGCAGGAGAAAAGCGGGCAAAAAGCGGGAAAAAAGCGGGAAAAAGCGGGTGAGGCGGGCAAAAAGCGGGCGATTATGTTCAAAACGATTAATCGGGCGCTTAGGGCCTAAATTAGGCGGATGACACTGGAATTTAGGAACATAAAGTGTTGAGCGTAATGAAAGATGGCCAGGATTATAGATATTCCCTATTCCTGAAACAGGTGTTTGAGAACCATCGGCTAGTGTGACAGGCGGAATAGTAGAAGTTTTATGCAATTTAGAAAATAAAGAATGATTGCCAGTAATATGTGAAGTGGCACCGGAGTCAATCACCCAGGTATTTTTACCGTACTATGCTAGAATAGTAGAACTATCATCAATGCAAGTCTCAGCAGAGGAGGCCAGGCGGGCTTGGAGTAATTTCTCAAACTCAGATCAAATCTAGTTAGTAGAAGGTGGGGCAAACAAAGAAGCAGGGTGTCAGGTTGTTCTGAAGAAACCTTGTTTGCCCAAGCAGGTTTACCGTGCTTGATCCAGGAGCGGTCTTCATTTTGATTGGTGCGCTTGCAAAAGTTGCAGTAGCGTTGCTCAGTAGATGAGGAATCAAAACCAGACGAGTACGAACCAATTCTAGACGAATGCACTTTTTGGCAACTTGCGTTGTTGCCAATTACCCACGGTGAATTAGACGGGAAACATAGAAAAGTTTGCAATGTGCTTTTAAAAGACATCAATTATGGATGAATCTTATTAAATACCATGTACATCATCTCATTTTGGTAGGTGATCTTTCATATTTTTTTATCAATATGTGGATCAAGCTTTTATCTTTCAAGTGCAAGAAGGTATATGGTCAATCTTTCACCGGCAACAAAGACTTGATGTTTTAATTTATTTATTTGGCAAATAAAAAGACTCCATGCTAGTTTATAAAGCACAAAAAAAGAAGGGGGACATCATTTTTTTCCTTCTTCCTATCGTGCCTTTACACCGGTAGTGTTTTATTTCTCTGCCGCCATTCCTCTTCTAATACTTATGACTCCACCCCAACCACTCATGATCTTTTTCATGGTTGGAGTGAGGGGAAGAATAGAGGAAGATGAGTAGAAGAAAGAGATGAGATGGGAGAGAGAAGATGAAGAGAAGAAGTCATATCATTTGACCATGTTGACTAGTTTCTACATATTCATCCGTGTTGTTGATACCTACTATAGCGCATATTCCTATAGTGATGCATCTCAAGCACGTGTCCACCTGCTATGGTGCAATATTCATATAGCAATGCTCTTATCCCAACTACCGTATACTATTCCAGTATTGGTGTTTCTTGTGTGGAAATAGTTCGACAATAATGGCGAATCACATGACTTCTACATATGTTTTCCACCACCTACATTTTCCGGTTGCTCGACAAAGATTCAAAAATTTAGTAATGGTTGCTTCAACGAAACCTCATAAAATAATTTATGATTACTTCTACAAGTTTGGCAATTATCAATTTTAGGGGGAGTCCACTCTACAATTACTACTTCTACATTGGTCTTATCATCATCAATGGGAGAAGACTTATTTGTTGCTAGGTGCTATCTTTTTCAGGGGAGAGCATTGGAGTGTTTCAATTGTTTCATTGCAAGATTCAGGGGAATATTGTTTCTTGTCAGGGGAGATTATTTTTCCATTGTACTTTTTCATGTATGGACAACTTGGACATGTGTTTCACCCATGCTCCAACTTGATGGGTAGTGTTAGAATAATTAATTTATTATGTACATGGGCCTTATTGTCTTGGCCCATTAGCGTTAAGTTATGTTTCCTTATACTTGCCTCCTCTTCTATATATAGGAGGGGAGTTTGCCTTGTATCTAATAACACATATCCCATCTTATTTTCTACAACATATATATATATATATATATAGTCAGGCTGGAATACACTCGAGTGTACAGATCGCACGCTACACTCAAGTTGTGTTTGCATATCAAGAGTATTTTTTTACAAAATGTAAACCATTGATCTTCATTGTCATACTATAATTAGGCTACATACGAATTTTGAGCCCATTTGGATGAGTGTAAGTCACTCATCCGAGGGCAACAAAATGGACGCACGAAACTAATTTGAAATGCATAATTTTTTTGGTCTTCATAACATGACCTATAAATGTCCAAATGGACTCAAATTTTGTATAGGAGCTATTCACAAGATGTTTAAGAAGATCAACGGATTAGATTTTTGAAAAAGATATTGCATCATGGAAAACTACTTGAGTGTATTCTGCTCCGAATACACTCGAGTGTATTTTAGCCTGACTCATACATACATATATATATATATATATATATATATATATATATATATATATATCATTACTCCCTCCCCCCCAAATTGTCCAAGTGTGAGATTTGTTAGACTTCAAAGCATTCGACACCCCTCCTATTAACCCATGGATCCTCGATTAAATATCTTTCACCAAGATGAGAACAGGGTAATTCCATCCACTGACGTATAGTGTGGTGAACTTATTTGCTTCTACAGCTCTACTTATCCTATCTAGATTCAATTTGCAGCAAGAACTGTGTGGTCCTCTTCCTTGTAGAATTGCATGAATTAAATTGGGTTGGCAGAACACCAGCAGAGGAAATTGTTTGTCTCTTCATTGTCTTTTCTTTCACACTGACAAGTTTATTTCCTTGTATCATTATCACCAAGTGTAGCCTTCCGTGTTGTTCCATGCAACTGTTGTTGTGCAATACCAGTTTCAAGTAAGTTTTACTCTGTGCATATTGTGTCATCACACCATGCCTATGCATACCAGATACCACTGTCCAGCCGGCATCATTCTCCTGGTTTTCCAGGCCTTCGGACATCATGATCTTAATGGTCAGAAACTTCAAGGTGCCAAATGAGAAAAGCTGGAAAAAGGACATGACATGAAAACAAAATAGAAACTTTAGGTTCTATTCCCTTAAAATAATTAGACAGGCTCTGAGCTTTCTTATCCTCAGGACTTCATGTTTTATAGACGGATGACGCCTTTACCAAGGCAATTCCACAAAAAATAGAACCCAACAAACAAAGTTTCCTATTACAAAGCCGAATTTTTATCATAGTCCTAATTCTACAGGGTCGTCTAAGTTGACCCTTTAGGTGCACTGATTTCCCTTGAAACCTGCACATATGTGAGATGAAATGATGTAGACACGAGTTCTGGATTTAAGACTTTGAGCTACTAAGTCGTATTGTCAAGGACATACAAGTAGATCATCAACCAAAACTGGGCAGCAAAACGCAGAAAAATTATACCTGTGAGGAAATAAGCGCACTCGTAATCGCGTTTCAGGCAAGAGACAATATCGTCAACGCATTGGGCCTCGATTTCTTCGCTTTCCTCGCGCTCCTCGTCGTCGCCGTCCCTCCTTCTATAATAGATAAGTAAGAAAAGTATATGCATATACTATCAAATGAGCGAGTTGGAAGTAAGCAGTGGACTGAGGACCTATATCCCTTAGAAGAGACCACCCTGAGTATCTCTGTAACGACACCGACTGCAGCTCTGATTAGCGGAGGAGTAGCAGCATCACTATCGCGGCGGACCGCATAGCACCGACAACTGCCCCTCCGAGCCCTCGCCGGGAAGTAACCATAACTGGGAAGAAGCGGGAAGGGTCGGACGACGACGAGAGAATCAGCCATTTGGCGCTCATTGGGGCCTCTCTGGAAATTGTTTATTAAATCTAGCAGAGCATTTTTTGTGGTTTATATTTATTTTGAAAACCACAAAACTACTTTCTTTAATTTAACTCCATAGTAATTACAACTATGTCGTGTTAAACGTAAGAATAATTTCTCCAATATCAAAAGCTTGAGTAGCTAGTAGATGAGCCACACTGTTACATTCTCTAAACACGTGTCTAGTAAAGACGTCGATAACATACGAGAGGTACCTGATGTCATGGATTATGAGATCCATGTGCCCCTCCCCTTACCACCCTCCTTGATCACGCGGCTGAGAGCCTCTTCAATCGGAATCAATCTAAATCTTCTTGCCTAATTGAACACAACATCTAATTGCCTCCCTCAATGCTAGCGCTTCCGCAACCAGGGACATGCCCCATAGCTCTTCTGCATGGTAGCCACCAACTTCCCTCTCCAATCTTGAGCGATGTTGACTTTTATCATCTCTTCCGGTGGCGGTTGCCACCTTTCGGCCCTCCTCTGCTTGACCCCTCCCTCGCATGTCTACCACCCACGTGGTAGGCTCTGTAATCTGTGATCAGACTTTGAAACCTTACTATTGGCACCAGCGACGGAGCTATATGAAGGCACGGTAGGGCACGTGCCCTACCCTTCCTCCTTGCTCTATGTTAATTTCTTTACATAAGTATTTTTTTTTGGTATAACTGAGCTTAGTGCTTTACCTAATGTAAAATTTTGATACCCAAACTGTGTAGTGCCCACCCAAGCCATAAAACTTGACTCCTTCATTGATTGGCACCGATATGGGTATTGCCTCTTCCTCAAACAGTTGATTGTTCCACAAGAACCAAACAGTTCACAACATCGTCACAATCTTCTACCTCCTCCTCCTTGTTGTGGCTCAACAAGTGTTTGCACATCTCCACTCCTGATCTATCACTTGGTACGCATGATAAAGGATCGACAATGTTGAAATCCAAAACCCTCATTGCCTCTGAACATCCAAGTAGTGTATGGTCGCATCCTCTGGCCCCTGCTAGCAATGTGGGCAAGCATCACTTTTGATAATATGACGGTGTCTGAGCATGTTCTTCATGTGGAGTATGATAAGGAGTCCAGGTTTGTTAGGAGCCTCCACCCGACTAGCTTCTTTAACCTTCCCATAACCATCAGAAGTCCCAAATACTCGACATGTCTATCCACCTCATTCAATTTAAAATTATCTTGATTTCCTCCCTCCTTTCCATATATACATTGTTGCTAAAAGTGAACTTTGATTTCTCATAATTAATCTTCTGTCTTGAGGCTATCTCATATTGGCTGACTGTGACAGCTAAAATGAGCACTCTTCAGTTGTCGGTCTAGCAAAAAGGATGCTATCATCTTGTGAAAAAAGGTGAAAACATGTGGGCTTTGCCTATTAACCTTGGCCCCATGAATATGTTGGATCCTAGATGGGTGATTAGATGCTCTAGAGGGTGGGTGAATAGAGCTGAATGCACTTAAACAAAATTCATTAGACCTTCAAGATATATCACAAGATAAGGTTGCTAAATAAGTAATTTGAGTGCAACTAAAACATGCATAGCAAGGATGAGAGAGATTGAACAAACACAAGTAGACAAGCTATTTAGAGTGGTTCCACACTTCAAGCTAGAAGTATGTCAGTCCGCTTACCTAGAGAGGTCAACCTCTAGGATTTCCTAACCATTGCATTCTTATATTCATTCATAAGACTTACAATACATGACCAAACAAAGGACTTACCTATCCAATACAAAGAGTCTTCAACCTTACCAAGGACTTACCCACTTTGCAAGGAGTATTCCGCCTTCTTCCAAGGACTTACCTACTCTTGCACAAGTCTTCAGCCTTGTAGGGATTATCCACTCTTCTTGGATCTTCCGCCTTTGACTTCACCTTCACTCGGAGAAGCTTCCACCAAGGACTTACCCACTTGAGCAAGGAGTCTTCTGCCTTTACTAAGGGCTTACCCACTCTAGATCCAAGTCTTCAGCCTTGATCTTCACCAAGGGATGCCTTCCCTTGTTCTTCTTCACCTCTCTTAGATAAGAGAGAGAACCTTCATCTTCATGATTGAAATGAGAGATGGGGAGGTGGTGGAAGTGAGAGCCTCACAAGATATACATGTAGGACTAGCTCTCTTACAGATTTCCTACTCACTCTAATGGATGTAGCAAGTGATTAAGCTTAGAGAGAGAGAGGAGGTTGTAGGAAGCACTCAACTATAGAATAGGAACCTCACATAGAGTTTGCATTGAATTCTCAACCTTGGAATGAAGCCCAAGGGGTCCTATTTATAGCTGGGGATGCCTCTTAGCCTTTGGGAGCACTTGAGAATGAAAAATAGCCGTTTTGTGGCTTGCAACGGATATATTTTCACTTGTTGCAACTCCACAACGGCTAGAAACACTTTTCTGCACTTTTCCGTACAGTGCAATTGGTCAAGTTTTTATAAGGGTAACTCGGCCGATCAAGTAAACGATAAGGCCGATACTCAAATGATCGGTCGAGTTTGTCCTGACAAAACTCGACCGACCATTAGGAATCGAAATGGTCAGTTACTTGATCGGTCGAGTTCTAAACACAACTCGACCGATGCAATCTCTAGAAAATTGATCGAGGATGATCGGTTGAGTTTTCAGGCTGGGAAACTCGACCGACAAAGTGCATGTGATCAATTTTCAAAGTTGCATCTAAAGTGATCTAACATTCGATCTAAGTGCTCATGATTTTTTCTAAGCTTAATTATAAGTCATACAATCATTACAAGTGATTCACAACATGATTCTAATGGATTTACATCATATTACAAAAACGTGCACTTGTATTGACTTTGACTTGTCTTTTCTCCAATTTGATATGCGCAAGTTAGGACATTTGGAGTGTGTCTATACCTAATATGAAATCACTCAAGTAGAGACATTAGACACCAATATGTGGAATGGTTAGTCATCATCAAAACACGGGTTTAGTCAATTTAAACGTGAGTCAACATTGACCTAATTGACCTTGAGTCAACATTCTCCCCCTTTTTAAAGATGACAAACCATTCCATAAATGTATTGAAAGCTTTTAAGTAAAATCATACCTTTGGAGAAACCTAGGGGTTTCAATAGGACTGAGCTCATATGCTCCCCCTCAATTGATGTGCATGGAGTTCTCATACTCCCCCTCAATTGATGTTATTTCTCCTGCATGGTTAGCTTTCATAACATTTATAGAATACTATGTCTTCTACTCATATATGTTCTACACATATATGTCTTCTCCCATTTACCTTCTCCCCTTTACATGGACATACTTTTCCTCTTCATGTAAGACATGCCTTCTTCCTCTTTTAAAAGAAGGCATACCTTTCTCCCCCTTTGTCATCTCAAAAAGTGGGGTTATGAAGAAATAAGAAACATCACTTGTTAAAGAGAAATGAGACAACACAAATATATATAAGGAGAGTAGAAGAGCACAGATAGGGGCTTGTCCAAGCATAGAAAGAAAAGCAAGTTAAAGCATATACTTGAACAACCCAAAAATGCAAGATAAGGTGTTGTAGAAAAATAATAAATCACAATTTTGAACCTCAAGATGATAGAATTTACCCAAAAAGTACCAGGGCTTATTGCAAAGCGATGAGCCTTGCTCAGAAGGTCGTTTCTGCATGAAAAACACTAGTCTTGCACCAAAAACTGAAATTGGAGCAAAATCTGCATAAAATCCAAAAATACTCCAATTTCTACATATAATGTAGATCTATGTACCCTACATCACAATGTTATGCAAGCAACTCAAGATAGTGGATATGCAATTCAAGGAACAAGCTTGAGCATGTATGAGATAAGATACAAGCATAGCATATATATGAGCAAAGATGCCAATTATAAACAAGGTTAGAACTACATGTTTATGAACTACTAGTAGATGATATCACAAGTTAGGACTACTAGTATGATCTAGATCATAGCAAGATATACCAAAAGATACACAAGATAAAGCAAACTATGAGTAGATGTAGAGATATATCCAAACAAAAAGATAAGCAATTTTAGAAGCATGAAAGGATATAACTCACTAGATATGCATCCTTACCATAAGATGATTACCAGTAAGAAACTCAAGGTTGTATCAAAACAAGATATACACCTAGATAGATGTATCAAGTTAGAGCAAAACGGAAGCAATTTTTAGACACAACCAAGAGATCCAAAGAGATCATCATCAAAACCTACAAAACAACTCAAAGCAAGTAATTGCAAGATATAGATATACCAATTTAGAGTAATTAGAGAGATAGAGTTGTAGGCAAGATAGGCAATTTAGAACATGGCAATATGCATATATAAAGGTACCAAAGGAGTGCCAAAGAATAAGGCTATTGGTTGAGAAAATCTAGTTGAGAGGGAAATTCTCATTCAATAGGCCAATTGTGTATTCTGTGCACAGTGTTATCGGTCGAGTTCTGTGCATTGACAACTCGACCAATGACAACTGTTGGCAACACCCATTGGTGCCTATCGGTTGAGTTTCAAACATGGCAAACTTGATCGACAGAGCAGCTGTCAAAAGGCACATATATTTCATAAAAACATATTTAAAGGTATGCTAAAAATACAAACCATATCCAAACATGTCTAAGCAAGTTAGTAATGCACTATAGAAGCATTAGAAATAGTCTTTGAGCAAGAGTGTGAAGAGAAACATAAAATACCACTTTTGACTCAAAAACCATATGTATAGTGCACACCATCTTGACAAAACAAATTAGGATTAGTTATAAGAAAGAAGAACATTACCTTTGTTCTTACCATTCCTTTTTCCATTTGTTATCACCCTCTACACATCTCACCTTTCTTCTTTCATGTGGACTGACAAGTCAATTTGCAATTCAATAGCTCAATTCAACCCATTTACAAGTACCTACAACAAGAAAGATAAAATGGTCCCCAATCATATTTTTGGGTCCGGAGGTGTTAGCTTAGCAACCCAAGTCCTATTGCTCTTGGGTGCTTTCCTAAAAGGACAACAAGTAGAATGATGACCAATTTCATTGCAATAGTTGCATGTGCCCATAGTCTTGGGACTAGAGGATTCTCCATGGAATATTAGAGGTCCTTTATCTTTGTTGTTCCCTTGACTACTATCATACCCTAAACCATGTCTACCAATTTGTTTAGTAGTATGGTGTAGGATATCATTAAGGCTCTTCTTACCAACTAAGAATCTTTGCAAAGAAGATCTC
The DNA here is from genome assembly GCA_963693085.1 of Alisma plantago-aquatica. NCBI lineage: Eukaryota > Viridiplantae > Streptophyta > Magnoliopsida > Alismatales > Alismataceae > Alisma > Alisma plantago-aquatica. The sequence continues at coordinate 502,485,913 of OY856414.1, read as the reverse complement.
AAATTATCATTATCATGCATAAGAGAAGTAATAGTAGAAGACAAATGATTGATATTGTCTCTAGCATGCAAAAGATCATTTTCTAAGCAAAGATCTTTAGTTAAATAAGAATCTCTATCAATATGAAGAGTAACAATATCATTCTCTCTACTAGTAGAACTAGAACAAGATTCATGCACATTGATTTTAGCAAACAAGGAGACATTTTATGTTTCCAATTCTTGCATAACATGATCTTTGTTCTTGTTTTCAGATTTAAGAATATCAATATCATGCATGAGAGAATCAACAATTAAAGTGTGCTCTTCATTAGAACTAGGCATGAGAGGTTGAGCTTCTAGAAATCTAATCTTATCAAGCAAACTAGCATTTTCAAGTTTAAGAGAGTCTACTTGGCTAAGAGAAGCATTTTTATCATCATGCAAATTATCAACAATTCTAGCAAGCTTTTTCCTTTTCCTTTTAGAAGACTTAAGAGAGGCACAAGTATCATGAATAATAGCAATCAAAGATTCTTTATCTAAAGAGTTTAGATTTACCTCACTTGAGTCCTTACTTGTTGATACTATAAGAGCAAAGTGACATTCTCCTTCATCACTAGAGCTTGATCCTTCACTTGAATCTTCACTTAAGCTTGAGTTGGAGGAGCCACTTGAGCTTGAGTACCATTTCTCCTTCTTCTCGTGAAGATGGGTCTTCTTGCCTTTGTAGAATCTACCCTTGGAGTACATGACATCTTCTTTAACTTGAGAGGATGGAGAGACTTGTTGCATGATAGCTTCAATTTGAGACTTCATTTCAGCCTTCTTCATTCTCTTTAGCTCTTTCTTCTCTTTCTTTTTACTTCCTCCCTCTTGTCAAGTGTGGCTTCATGTGCTTGTAGATTTCCAATGAGCTCTTCAATAGGGATATCCTTAAGAGACCTTGCTTCTTCAATGGAAGTTACATTGGCTTCCCATCTTTTGGGGAGAGTTCTAAGGATCTTTGAGTTGATCTCTCCACTAGACATAGGATGTCCTAGAATAGTAAGACCATTCACAATGGTGCTGAGCCTTGAGAGTACATGTTTGTTATCCTCTCCTCCTTTCCCATCTTGAAGTTCTCAAGCAGCCCTTTGAGCATGTAGACTTTGCTTTCCTTTACTTGATATGTCCCTTCATAAGTGATGCATAGCTTTCTCCATACTTCATAGGCTGTTTCACATGAAGAAATCTGGTTGAACTCGGTGGGGGTCATGGAGGCATAGAGGATGTGCATGGCTCTAGCATTCAAGGTTGCTTTCTTCAAGGTAGCTTCAACCCATTCTTCAATCTCTATCTTTGGTAGCATGTATGGGATGTTCACCATTTGCCACATCTCAAGACTTGATCCTTGGATGTAGAATTGAAGCCTTCTTCTCCAATAGAGGAAATTGCTCCCATCAAAGATTGGTAGGTTGATCAAGTATCTCCCTCCTTGGTAGTCACCCATCTTCTCCTACTTGTTGAAGTATGCTTGGAGAAGACCCGCTCTGATACCAAATGTTGGATCCTAGATGGGTGATTATATGCTCTAGAGGGGGGGGTGAATAGAGCTGAATGCACTTAAACAAAATTCATTAGACCTTCAAGATATATCACAAGATAAGGTTGCTAAATAGGTAATTTGAGTGCAATTAAAACATGCATAGAAAGGATGAGAGAGATTGAACAAACACAAGTATACAAGATATTTAGAGTGGTTCCACACTTCAAACTAGAAGTATGTCAGTCCACTTACCTAGAGAGGTCAACCTCTAGGATTTCCTAACCATTGCATTCTTATATTCATTCATAAGACTTACAATACATGACCAAACAAAGGACTTACCTATCCAATACAAAGAGTCTTCAACTTTACCAAGGAATTACCCACTTTGCAAGGAGTCTTCCGCCTTCTTCCAAGGACTTACCTACTCTTATACAAGTCTTCAGCCTTGTAGGGATTACCCACTCTTCTTGGATCTTCTACCTTTGACTTCACCTTCACTCGGAGAAGCTTCCACTAAGGACTTACCCACTTGAGTAAGGAGTCTTCTGCCTTTACCAAGGGCTTACCCACTCTAGCTCCAAGTCTTCATCCTTGATCTTCACCAAGGGACGCCTTCCCTTGTTCTTCTTCACCTCTCTTAGCTAAGAGAGAGAACCTTCATCTTCATGATTGAAATGAGAGATGGGGAGGTGGTGGAAGTGAGAGCCTCACAAGATATACATGTAGGGCTAGCTCTCTTACAGATTTCCTACTCACTCTAATAGATGTATCAAGTGATTAAGCTTAGAGAGAGAGAGAGGAGGTTGTAGGAAGCACTCAACTATAGAATAGGAACCTCACATAGAGTTTGCATTGAATGTTCAACCTTGGAATGAAGCCTAAGGGGTCCTATTTATAGCTGGGAATGCCTCTTAGCCTTTGGGAGCACTTGAGAACGAAAACTAGCTGTTTTGTGGCTTGCAACGGATATATTTCACTTGTTGCAACTCCACAATGGCTAGAAATACTTTTCTGCACTTTTCCGTACAGTGCAATCGGTCAAGTTTCTATAAGGGTAACTCAGCCGATCAAGTAAACGACAAGGCTGATACTCAAATGATCGGTCGACTTTCACCTGACAAAACTCGACCGACCATTAGGAATCAAAATGGTCAGTTACTTGATCGGTCGAGTTCTGTGTAAACACAACTCGACCAATGCAATCTCTAGAAAATTGATCAAGGATGATCGGTCGAGTTTTCAGGCTGGGAAACTCGACCGACAAAGTACATGTAACCAATTTTCAAAGTTGCATCTAAAGTGATCTAACATTCGATCTAAATGCTCGTGATTTTTTCTAAGCTTAATTACAAGTCATACAATCATTACAAGTGATTTACAACATGATTCTAATGGATTTACATCATATTACAAAAATGTGCACTTGTATTGACTTTGACTTGTCTTTTCTCCAATTTGATATGCACAAGTTAGGGCATTTGGAGTGTGTCTATACCTAATCTGAAATCACTCAAGTAGAGACATTAGACACCAATATGTGGAATGGTTAGTCATCATCAAAACACGGGTTTAGTCAATTTAAATGTGAGTCAACAAAGACCTAATTGACCTTGAGTCAACAGAATATGCCTCTGATTTGCATCATGGATAAGAGATAAAGATAGAGCTTCCACACAAAAAAAGATAGGGGAAATAGGGTCACTATGGCATAAACCTCTTGTCTCTTTTATAGATCCTCTTCTCACCCCCACAATGATTACTGAGTGAGAGACACTTGAGACACTCATTAAAATTTTCCCTCCACCGACTCAATATTCCCATGTTGCTCATAGATCCATCTAGTGAGGACTAGTCAATTCTACCATAAGTTTTGCTCATATCAAGTTTCAGAGCCATAAAATACTCCTTCACTTTCCTCATACTCTTCATCATGTGGCACATCTCATAGGCCACTAGTGCATTGTCTGTAATCATCCTCCCGCTAATGAAGGCACTCTGGTCTGTAGAAATCATCTGATCCAGTAATGGTTTGATCCTATTAGCCAACATTTATGTGGTGATTTTATATGACAGGATGCATATGCTAATGGGTTAGATATCAACAATCCTCTTTGGCTTCTAAGTCTTTGGTATAAGGTCAATGTTCATCCTATTGATCTTCTCTAAATATTTCCTTACATGCCACCACTCCAAAATGAATCCCTTAACATCCCTCTTTACCACATCCCAAAAAGTTTGGTAAAGATTGTCTTCATTCCATATGGTCCTAGTGCTTTGTTTGGGCACATTTGGGATAGGGTTTTACACACCTCCTCCTCCCATGGTGTCTCCTCTAGTGTACCATCTTCCTCAGTGAAAATCATCATTGGCATATTGGACAAGGCTGCCTCTAAGTTTGTAGGATGTGATGTTGAAAAGAGTTCATTAAAATACCCCACAACGGTACCCTCAATAGCCTCAGACTTAGTCACCCATTGGTTGCCACTAGACAAAAGTCTAGTCACTGTGTTATGTTTCCTTCACTGGTTGGCTTTGCGGTGGAAGTACTTTGTGTTCTTATCACCATCCTGCATCTCATTCACCTTTTCCCATGCATACCAGTGGCACTCATCTTGTTTTTGTAGTTTCTAGAGTTCCTTTGCAATTATTATACATTGGCTTAGCATGAAGTCATTCAGTAGTAAATTTATGTGCTTCTTTTAATCTTGCCTTTGTTTCCTTCAATCTTCTACAAATATTAGTGAATTTTGATGCCACCCATGCAGTAAGTTTTTAACCACATCCCTCATAATTATGCAAACTTCCATACCCAGGGGATGTCCATGCTCCTACCCATAGGATATCTGTAACATCCCTAACCTAGGTTAAGGATTAACCCTAGAAGTTTTGCTTAAGTAAGTCATTTAGATTCTTGTCTTTATCTTTTGAAAAGTAATTAAGACTAAAGGAGAGCTTATGTTTCAATTTTGGTCCTATTTGAATAATGTTGAAAGAATATTTTACCTATTTTGGATTAAAGTGCAATTTACCCAATTTAAGGGGTTACCTTGCAAATGTCACATGATAAATGTTCCTCAAGTGTTATAGCATCATAAGAATGAGAATGATGCTGAGGTATGGCCTCCACAAGCTTAAGTTTCAAGAAGGAGCTTGTTTGAATAATGTTTGTGCTTTTGAATGCTAGTTTTGGTGTAATTTGTAAATTACCCAAAATCTAGGGATGAATATGTAAAATACCACTTCAAGAGTGTCCCTATTGTTTCTTGGTATCATCTAGAGAAAATAAAATTAAAGGGAAGTCTTGTTTGAACTACTTCTGAGGAGAGATAATCTTGATAATAAAATAATCAAGATTTAAGCATAATTGAAACCCTAATTTAATTTGTAGCAAAAATAAATATATTAATTGAAGTGCCCATCAACTAAAAAGTATGTGGTTGAAATAATATAATGATAGGACGTCCAAATGCCTTGATGTTCACCGAAATATCCTAAGTAGGTGAAGAAATCCACTCACATTTGTTAATTAAAAAGTAATGTCCACTAAAAATGGATAATGGTATTATATTAATTAAGGTGCTTAAGTGGTTGCTTATAATTCAAAGATAAACAAGAGGATTTTGAGGATGAAGGAAAATGGCTTCGAAGGAAAGGAAGGGAAGGGGCATGTGGTAAGAAAGTGGATGAAATTTTCTCCTACTTTCTCTCTCCTAGAAAATCAATTACATATACTCGATTTTCTCCTTACTTGAAAGGCTATTTTGCAAACCGCTTTCTTCCTTTGCCTTGGCCGATGACCAAGGGGCTTACGAGCAGGAGGAAAACGTTCCCCAAGTTGAAGGTAAGCTCGATGATCATCTTTAACCTTGAATTTATGGTTGAAATCGGATTTCAACATTGAATTTCTTCTCTCTCCCATCCAATGCTCAACCTTGATTGTCTTTTGCATCCAAAGAGTTGGAAACGAGCCTTGGATAGTTGAAGGATCTTCTTTCACCATTAGAGACGTGAATCTTGAAGCTTTGAAGCTACTTTGAAGGTGGGTTATATAACTTGAACCCATCAATGTTATTATTGATTTCAATCTCTCATCACATGTTGATCTTTTGTTTTCTTCTCGAACAATTGATGAAATTTCCATATATATGGCAATAGAAATTGGAGGTCTAAAGCTTGATGATGATGACATCATCTTAGCACACACCTCAATAATATCAAGAGTAAACGGTTTCACTTTGTGTTGGTCAAACGGTTTTCAAACCGTTTTAGACCAAACGGTTTCAAAACCGATTGGAAGGCAAACAATTTCAAACTGTTAGAGACTAAATGGTTTCAATAGGTTCAAGGATTGATTGGTCTTATGACCTAATAACTTCAAACAATCAAACTTAATTGATTTCAGAACCCTAGCTCAATTGGTTTTAAAACCCTAGGTCAATTGAAGGCAAAACTCTAATTTAGGGTTAAACGGTTTCAAGCTGATTTGACTAAACGATCCCAAACCGTTTGAGGACCAAACACTCTCAAACCGTTTAGGGTTAAATGTTTTCAAAGTTGACTTGATCAAACTGTTTTAAACCGTTCAAGGGTCAAACAGTTTCAAATTCTAACCTGATCAAACGGTTTCAAAACCGATTGAAAATCAAAGAGGTCAAGACCGTTTGAAGGTCAAGTGACCTCAAGACCGATTAAGGTATAAATGGTCTCAAACCGTTTGAGGTTTTAGACCAAGACCGTTTGAAGGTCTAAATGGTCTCAAACTGTTTGAGGTTTTAGACCAAGACCGTTTGAAGGTCTAAATGGTCTCAAACTGTTTGGAGGTTTGGTCCAAGACCGTTTGAAGGTGTAATTGGTCCAAACCGTTGAAGGTCCAATTGATTCAAACCATGTAATTACTAATAACCTTATAAGTGGTTGAAGAGTATCTCAAGGTTGATTTCAATTGAAGTACTTCTAAAGTACTTAGGCGATTAGTATAATTAGAGTGATTATCACTTGATACCATGAAGGTAATAAGTTCAATACACTATGATAAGCATAGGTGCATATACTTAGTGAAAGGTTAAGTTAACTGAATAAGGTTTGATGGTGATGTGTGTTCCTAGTACATGGAACAATGATAAGTATGATTTAATACTTAAATAATGCTATGTGCTCCAAGATATGTGGAAGCATTGATTTAGGGTGTGGATTAATGAGGTAATCATAAAACCCTAATCAATGGAGAATGGAAACCCGAATCAATAAGGGGAAATTACAATACATAAGTTTAATTGAATACTTATGAAGGTATTATGTAATTCTAGACATGTGGGACAACGAGTTAGGTTTTGGATATTAATTATAATATCAATGCATTCTCCAAGATGCATGGAGTTTCGAATTAGGATTTGATCTTTGAAAATGTGATCATGAAACCCTCATCGAGAAGGATGAGAAACCCTAACCCTAATTTTAGGAAATGGGTTGAGAAACCCTAATTGAAATGGAATGGGAAACCCTAACCCTAATATAGGGTTATGTTATGTGAAACCCTAATATAGGGTGATGTTATGTGATGTTATGTGAAACCCTAATATAGGGTGATGTTATGTGAAACCCTAATGTAGGGTGATGTTATATGAAACCCTAATTGATAAATATGGGAAATCCTAACCTTAATGAGGGAATAATGATGTTATCTTTGTATTGTATAATGTTGATATGAAATTGATATGGTTGTTATCAAGTGTACTAACCATGCAGGTATCATGAGATGATGAGCATAACCAGGTATGAGTTATGATGTTAATGGGCCTTGTGAGCCATTATTTTATTTGTTGCCTCGTAAGAGGTGACAACATAAATTGAATATGCCTGGTGAGCTATGTGAGATGCTTGTGTAACAAGTATCATGAATACCTTGGTCAGATGACCTGGAGGTAATAGTTACCTGACAGTGGTAACCATGTTCAGCGATGAACTAAGGGTTTGAATACCCAGATCCAGTAAACATGATGATGGTGTTGTTGAGGGATGTGAATTCCCATTAATGAGATAAGGTATTGAGATCCCAATGTTCTATAAAGTTTTAAAAAGTAATTTATAAGAGTATTGTTTCTTTGTAGCATTTGTCATAATAATTCTTGTTTGAAAACTTGACTGATGCTAAAAGAATATGGTAATGTACTTAAATAACCAAATGGAATATTATCATGTAGAGCCCTGGCCATAGATCCATCATCGTCAATAGCGGGTGATGGTGAAACGGGTTTTCCTGTTGGTTAATCGGAGCGTATATTGTTGAATATGCGAGGTTTCTCCTAGCCGAAAATAGGAGGATTAGAGTGCAACTTTGGTTGTAGACTCAAGATATATTTAAGAGCATGGTGAACATGCCCATGGATCAGTGTGATGGAGAATGAATGCGTTCATGGCTCAGAGAGCACGATGAACTGGTCTGTGGCTCATATTTACTAGCACCGGGACCTGTACCAAGGCGGGCTAGAGAATGGGTAGCCATGTGAGCTAACCCTGTGACTGAGGTCACTTAAGCAAGAGATTGCGGTCCTGCTTGTGGTCTCGCACTGACCGAGACAGATGAGATCGAGGGGTCTGGATCTTCCTTTGATCTTGTATGGCACCGACTTTGGGTTTCACAATCAAAGGTTGGATTTGAGCGGTACAACTCATTTCCTCAGGGCATAAGAATGATTGTAAAATGTAATCAGTCGTGTAGTGTATTTGCTTAAGAATGAAATACGGAAATCATTGGTTGATGTTACATTGTTTACTGTATCCTAAATGGATAGAAGTTATACATGTTCTTCATATTCCTTATTAAAATGGATAGCTGATTTACTTCCTTATCATGTATAGTTGTAATGCTTTAAAAGATGATATTGCTCTATTCTTCTTAATAATAATTAAAGCCTGCTATTCAATAGTGATTCTTCTGTTCACTTTATCAATATTCCTTGCAATAATAATGTTTCTGGCGGAGAGTTATATCTCTCGCTGGGACAAATTTCAATTGTCTCACCCCGTGGGATCCAATATTTTTATGTGGACGTGGACGAGGAGGTAGAAACCATACAACAGAAGAAGGACAACAACATCAAGGACATCAATAATATCTCAGGTGGAGATACTGACTGTTGTGTCTTGTAGATATGAGTCCTATGAGTTGTCTCTGTACTCTCAGGTCCTAGGAGTTAGTAGTTAGTTCTTTTATGATCGATCTGGGATTTTTGGCATTGAATGCCTCGAGGTTTTATGTTTCTTATGTGTAGATTTAACAGAGCAACTGTCATATGTAATCCTCAAGAAGAGAAGGTACATGGTATGTATTTTGTGAACCAGAATGTATATATTACTTTGGTTCTTATTATCAGAGTTTCCTGGAAAAAGGATCTCTTTGCAAAAAGGTTTTCATTTTTAGTGATTTTCAGTAATCTTCTATTTATGTTTAATTCCACAATTAATTACGTTGTGACAGTCTGATTTGGTGTCAGGTCATCACAAAGTTTTGCTATCAGAGCTTAAGGTTCGTTGAGTCTATAGAGACATAGGATTAAGGTTGTTGAGTCTATTCTAGTGTCTTTCAGTTTATCTGATAGTGACTTCTGCTCTCAGGAGAAGAAGTAAAGCTTGAAGATGGCTGGATCACACGATGAACATGCTGCTGAAAGCAGTGTTGCTGCACCAGGAGGAGGTGCAAGGGATCAGGATAGGGAAGAACCGGTACCTGAACATCCCCAGCTTGACCAAGCTACACTAGAAAACCCAGCTTTCCATGCTCTGTTTGGGCAGTTCATGGCAACTATGACACATATGGCAGATAGGATGCCACCACTTGCACCTAGGGCACCAGCTCACAATGAGGGACATGGAGCTGGCAAGACTTTTGAGCGGCTTCGCCGGGTAGGAGCCACTGAATATGCTGGTACAGTTGACCCAACATATGCGGACTTGTGGCTGACTGAACTAGAAAAGGCCTTCAGAATTCTTAATATCCCAGAAGTTGGGAAGGTTAGACATGCGGTGTACCTGTTAAAGGGCAGTGCTAGCCATTGGTGGGCCATAGAAGAAGGCAAAAGGTCGAGTGTTGAAGTCGGATGGGAAGAATTCTGACGTGAATACGTTAGTAGATATTTTCCCAAGACTTACCTGGATGAGAAGATCTCTCAGTTTGAGCAGATAAGGCAAGGACCAATGAACATTAGTGAGTATGAAGCTAAGTTTATGGAGCTTCTACGGTTCTGTCCGCACATGGCTGCTACAGATGAGGAGAGGATTCAGCGTTTTGAGAAGGGTTTGAACGCTGATTTAACCACACCAGTATCTGCTCTAGAGAATAGAGAGAGGTTTGCCACCTTTGTGGAGTCAGTTAGGCGGATAGAAAGGTCCATGATTGAGAAGTGTCAGGCCAACAATAAGAAAGTATATACATAGTTCCAAGGACAGAGGTCTGAGAGTTTTAAGAAACCAAGGTTTTCTGCACTAACATCACCACCAAGGTTTAATATTCAGATACAGTGGACATCCGACAAGGGTAGAGGTCATAGTTTACCACCATAGAGAGCCCACAACTCAACATCAATGTCAGTAACAGGACCGTCTAGACCACAACGGGAGAATAGAGTTTGTTATAAATGTGGGAAGATGGGACATATGATGAAAGATTGTCTAGTTAGAGACATGAGTGTAACCCAATCACCGAGGCAGAGTCAACAAGGCTCTCAGAAGTGACAGTTTAGCAGTGGCACTCAAGGACGTGGACATGCATCCCAAGCTGGTTCATCTGCATCTAACAACATGGCAAGTGGTCGACAACCAGCAATGACAAGATTCTATGCTATGAATCAGCTGGAAGCAGTGGTTAATCCACGAGTCATGACAAGTCAGATGGAATTAATTCATTCTGATATGTCTTCATCCTGTTTTATATCTATTTTGATTGATCCGGGTGATATGCATTCCTTTATCACTCGGGAAGTGATTCATGACTGCAATATGATCGTCAGTCATAGAGCAGATAACTTGTTATTAGAAACTCTGTTAGTTGGATTTGCAATGTTGCGGGAGATATGTTCTCCATGTGTTCTTTCTTTTTTAGAACATAGCATTCAGGTGGATCTTATACCACTTGAGATGCATGGGTTTGACATAATTCTTGGGATGGACACCCTAGAAAAGTATAAGGTTGTTTTGGATTGTGGTTCCAAACAAGCTATGTTCACAGACAATGGTGTTACATGGATCTTTCAGGGGGACAGAAAGATTCTTCCAACCTGTCTAATGTCAGCTATGGTAGCTAAGAAGTTTATGAGATAAGGATGCTTTACATTCTTGGCACATGTGGTAGATACCAGGGCAGAGAGTCCTAGTCTTTCTGAAGTTCCGATTGTTAGGGAGTTTGAGGATGTGTTTCCTGAGGAACTTTCAGGTGTTCCTCCACCTCGAGAGATTGATTTCGAGATTAATTTAATCTCGGGTACACAACCAATAGCTCAAACACCTTATAGAATGGCACCTGCTAAGATGGAAGAACTTAAGAAATGATTCCAGGAGTTGCTTGAAAAAGGTTTTATTCGACTGAGTACTTCACCATGGGGTGCTCCGGTTCTTTGGTTAAAAAGAAAGATGGGTCTATGCGATTATGCATCGACTATAGATAGCTAAACAAAGTAACTATAAAGAACAAATATCCTATGCCAATGATAGATGACTTGTTTGACCAGTTGCGTGGTGCAACTATATTCTCGAAAGTAGATCTGAGGTCGGGATAACATCAGTTACGCATCAAGGAGAGTGACATACCTAAATCAACCTTCAGGACAAGGTATGGTCACTATGAGTTCATAGTTATGTTGTTTGGACTAACTAATGCACCAGCTACATTCATGGAACTCATGAACAGAATCTTCCGGCCATTCCTTGATCAATTCATAGTAGTACTCTTTATAGATGACATCCTGATTTACAGTAAAGATGCTCAACAACATGAACAACATCTTCGTCAAGCTCTGACTTTACTAAGAGAGCACAAGCTATATGCCAAATTCAATAAGTGTGAATTCTGGTTATCAGAAGTGTCTTTCCTAGGACACATAATATCTACCTCAGGTATCCGTGTTGATCCTAAAAAGGTAGAATATGTCTTGGAGTGGGAACGGCCAAAGACACCAACAGAGATATGCACTTTTCTAGGACTGGCGGGCTACTATAGGAGGTTCATTAAGAACTTCAGTTCTATAGCATTACCCCTAACTAGGTTAACCAGGAAGGAGGTTCCTTTTATCTAGAATGACAAGTGTCAACATTCTTTCCAGTTGTTGAAAGGAAGGTTAACCAGGAAAGAGGTTCCTTTTGTCTGGAATGACAAGTGTCAACATTCTTTCCTAGGTTTCTCCGGAGGTATGATTTTAATTAAAAGCCTTCAATACATTTATGGAATGGTTTGTCATCTTCAAAAGGGGGAGAATGTTGACTCAAGGTCAATTAGGTCAATGTTGACTCACGTCTAAATTGACTAAACCCGTGTTTTGATGATGACTAACCATTCCACATATTTGTGTCTAATGTTTCTACTTGAGTGATTTCAGATTAGGTATAGACACACTCCAAATGCCCTAACTTGCGCATATCAAATTGGAGAAAAGACAAGTCAAAGTCAATACAAGTGCACATTTTTGTAATATGATGTAAATCCATTAGAATCATGTTGTAAATCACTTGTAATGATTGTATGGCTTGTAATTAAGCTTGAAAAAAATCAAGAGCACTTAGATCGAATGTTTAAGCACTCAAAAGCCATTTTCCAAAATTTGCATCAGGTTGTTCATCGGTTGAGTTGTCAATACACAGAACTCGAACGATCCTGATTGGATCTTGAAAATGACTTTTGATCGGTTGAGTTTACACTTCACATAACTTGACCGATTGAGTACCTGACCAATTCGATTTTCATTGGTCGGTCGAGTTTCCCCAGGACAAACTCGACCGATGGTCTGAATATCGGTTTTGTCTTTTACTCTATCGGTCGAGTTACCTCTATAGAAACTCGACCGATTGCACTGTATGAAAAAGTGCAGAAAAGTGATTCTAGCCGTTGTGGAGTTGCAACAAGTGAAATTATATCTGTTGCAAGCCACAAAATGGCTAGTTTTCATTCTCAAGTGTTCCCAAAGGCTAAGAGGCATCCCCAGCTATAAATAGGACCACTTGGGCTTCATTCCAAGGTTGAGCATTCAATGCAAAACTCTATGTGAGGTTCCTATTCCATAGTTGAGTGCTTCCTACAACCTCCTCTCTCTCTAAGCTGAATCACTTGCCTAATTCGTTAGAGTGAGTAGGGAATCTGTAAGAGATCTAGTCCTACATTTATATCTTATGAGGCTCTCACTTCCACCACCTCCCTATGATCCTCAATGTCTGTCTCATCGGATACCTTCTCTGCCGTCCATGGATCCGATTTTTAGTGTTGTGTCTCATTTCAACCATGAAGATGAAGGTTCTCTCTCTTGGCTAAGAGAGGTGAAGAAGAACAAGGGAAAGCGTCCCTTGGTGAAGATCAAGGCTGAAGACTTGGATATAGAGTGGGTAAGCCCTCAGTGAAGGCAGAAGACTACTTGCTCAAGTGGGTAAGTCCTTGGTGGAAGCTTCTCCGAGTGAAGGTGAAGTCAAAGGCGGAAGATCCAAGAAGAGTGGGTAATCCCTGCAAGGCTGAAGACTTGTGCAAGAGTAGGTAAGTCCTTGGAAGAAGGCAGAAGACTCCTTGCAAAGTGGGTAAGTCCTTGGCAAGGTTGAAGAATCTTTGTATTGGATAGGTAAGTCCTTTGGTTGGTCATGTATTGTAAGTCTTATGAATGAATATAAGAATGCAATGGTTAGGAAATCCTAGAGGCTGACCTCTCTAGGTAAGTGGTCTGACTCACTTCTAGTTTGAAGTGAGGAACCACTCTAAATAGCGTGTCCTCTTGTGTTTGCTCAATCTCTCTCATCCTTGCTATGCATGCTTTAGTTGCACTCAAATTACCTATTTAGCAACCTTATCTTGTGATATATCTTGAAGGTCTGATGAATTTTTATATTTAAGTGCATTCATCTCTATTCACCCCCCTCTAGAGCATCTAATCACCCATCTAGGATCCAACACATCTCAATTTAAGTATAGCTTTTAGTCTTTTTTTCAAAATTTATCCTCTTTTTGCTAACTTTCTAAAAGTAATTGCAATCAACCCATTTTTCAACCAATGCTACTAATTCTTATCCTTTTCATGTATGTGTTGTAGATTTTTCCTCCATGAGAAAATAATGACCAGCCCATCCCTCCAACCAATTGCTTCATGTATGAACTAATCATTTCATTCACAAAAGAAGCTACATTTCCAAGCCCAAACAAATGTCTCACTACTCGGTTCCACTCTTCCATACCAACCTTTCAACAACTAAGATGAGTGTTCCTTACCAGCCAACCACTCAGCTTGGCTCGCCAATCGAGCATCTCACAATCACCAAACGACTATCCTATATTGCTTCAGACCAAGTCATATTCAAGCCATGATCCTCTTGTCTCACATACCAACTGGGAGTTTTGTGCTTTCAAATGGATTTTTTAGATTGCTCAAAGACTGGGTCAAATGCACCGCAACTGCATATTAGGGTTTCATCCTTAGTGGCATGCACTAAGATTCCAACCGAACATCCCGTACTCCAGATGGTCGGTTCAAGGATGCTTCATGGATAAGATTTGACTTAAAATGGTGCCACCACCCTACTATTAGGGTTTTGACTTATTGCCCAAGTGTTCGTACCACTTCATGCCTCAACTGACTGGTTTGAGTCATGAATCGGTTGGTTCATGGTGTGCATACTGAAGTTTCATTCCTCTCCCCTTTTAGGGTTTCCACCCTTCCTTCCCCTATAAAAGGAGGGGGAATCCACAAAGAAGGGGATCCTATTTTTTGTACTTGCAAGTTTACTTTTGAGTACTTCTATTTCATTCTTGTATGTGTAATCTTCTAGTTCTTCAATAAAATTAGTTTGTTCTTAAGATTTCTAACTCTCATTCTTTATTTCTTGGTCTTCTTTGGGAACAAGGAACTAAGGAAGATAGCTATTTAATCGTCACTAGCTAAGATACTTCGGGATTCTTTGTCCTCTAGTATATGACTTGCTTCCTTTATTCCTTTGTTCTCCTTTTATCTATTATGGATCATGAGTAGTTTTTCCTATCGAGCGTGGGGAATAGCCCCATGGCCATGTTGTAACACAGATCGATTCTTATTATGATTTCTTTACTAGATGGTATTTGGTTTGGATAATCGCCCGGTTTAAATGACTTGATCTTTCATTTCTATTGAATATTAGTCTTGAGGGATGTGACCATGGAACCCAAGGCTCAAAAAACCAACCCAATACACACAGGTTCATATGAGACCTCAGAAAGATCTTTGTTAGGATGTTTGGAGGATCTATGGGTGCTGAAACCAATGGGTCCACAGGGAGCTCGACTTTGGTAAATGCAATTGCAAATGTTTTTTGCATACCTTATTCTAACTAGTTTTATCATATGAAGTCCATCGATCATGTTTCACACCATCCATGGTGGTAAAACCCATAGCCTCAATATCCTTTTCCGTTGATTCAACCTCATTTCTTCAATTGTTTCAATTGCTTCCCTTTCCTTCTTGCAATTTACTTCTTGCTCTTAGTTAGTTCTTTTTCTCATTGTTCTAACTCTCTTTCTTTTGTTCATAGCATAACTTTTTTTCACTTGTTCTTAGCATAACTTCTATTTCATTGAAATTTTACTTCATTGCTCTAGTGTAATCAATCATCAACCAACTACATTTCCCCTTCCTATTCAATCAAATAAAAAACAAAAAACATGGTTCAAATTAATTTGGGTTTAAAAAAAGCAATTTTGAAAATGTTGTCATGTGGGATCGACCCTTATTACTAATAAACAATCTTAATTGGTAATTTTGTTGTAAAAAAGTTAAACTCTAGGATAATCCCCTAGTGAATTGGTGTGCTAAATGACACATATCAATTTTAGCATCGTTGAGAGGGACAATGAATTGTTTTTTCGAAGATTGTGCATTGCCAATTTTTGATCCAGAAATCAAAAGGACATTCCATCGCTTAAATAGAAAAAATCATTTTAGGATGAACAAGGAGAAGGTCACCCATAGAATCGAGTAAGCTCTCATTGCTCATATGAAGCACATGATGGATGAGCATGTGACTTAAGAAACCACTTTGCGTGCAACTTACATTACCGAGCAAGAGGCCCTAGAAGCCACTCAGAGGGAAACCGAAAGATAAAAACAACTAAAGGACTTCTCAATTCCCAAAAATGGATATGCATAACACCCTATTGTGCCACTGGACATCACAACCCCTTAGTTTGAGATCCACACCCAATGGATCACAATGCTTCAGGCGAATCCCTTTTCTGGCAACAAAGGAGAAAGTTGCCAAGACCACCTTCAACGCTTCTCTAATCTAGGTCCCTACATAAGATCCCATGTGTTTTTTAATATGCCATTTGACTTAGGTTGTTCAAATACTCTCTTTTAGACCAAGCCAGAAGTTGGTACAATTGTATCGAGGGTGGAGAACTTGTCACAGACCTGGGAAGCCTTGCAGACCAAATGTTTGGAAAAATACTACCCTCCTTCCCTTACTTACAAAATAAAGGGACAAATCTTGTTTTTTTTTCTATGGTCCCAGATGAAATGCTAGGAGAAGCTTGGGAGAGGTCTAAAGACCTTCTCTGATGTCTCCCCCACAATGATATCAACCAAGCCCATCTCATCGAAATATTTTACCGTTGTGTTGATGATGACACCAAGGTCTTCCTTGATTCCTCATTTATAGGAAATTTCATGTTTAAAAGTCTAGATAGTGCTTAGGAAGTTGTAAAACGTGCTTATGAAACTCAAGCATGATGAGAAACTAGTGGGATCCTTAAGGTAGCTAAGGCTGAGGAGAATCCTAACATCAAAAACATTATCAAAAGTCTTAAGCTTATTGCCTTAAAGCAAGACCGTATAAAGTCTTATTTTAGTGCCTATAAGAGGACAGATGAAACTCAACAAGTAAGGACTACACACTCTCTTTGTGGAACTTTCCAAGGGTATGATCACTCTACCCTACAATGTCAATATCTTTACCATGTTCCTATGTAGTCAGAAGTTGGACTAATGGTAGACCGCAACTCCATTCATAGCATACCAGGTCAAGCTTATTACAACCCAGATCAAACCAGAAACCATCCTAGATTCCAATATGGAAATCCATTGGGTGCTGAAAATGCTCTCCAACTTACTTCCCAATAAAGACCCCTTCATCCTCAAGCCAACAATCGTCCACCATCGAGTTTTTCCTATGACAACAATTAGAGAATTTTGGGAATCAAGGTAATTACATGGATAATTTTCAAAAGTGTTGGCCCTACCAAGGGCAACAATATCGAATCCTAAGACAAATGCCAACACAAACGCAATAGAATGCCCCCACCTCCTCTACTAATTAAAAGGTAGCTATTTTAGAACAACTCATCCTTGCACAACAAGCACATCAAAAGGCAACTGATGCTCAGTTGGCTCGTCTCTTTGCCTAGCAAAAACCTCATGTCGACACCTTTTCCGAACAATCCAAAAAGAACCCAAGCACCCTGAAAAACTTAAGGTTGTCTCTACCCTTTCGAGAAAGGCACATGCCCCTCACCCTCCTATAGATAAAACCCTTATTGTGCCATTGGATTTTGAGGATGATGAAATTGTTGTCATCGACACCCCACCTTCACTAGAACCTATCGTTCCTGCCCCTGAACCCCCACAAGTGGAGGTTGATGAGCCCGAAGTTCCTATATACAAGCCTCGTCCACCATAAGAGGCCCGCCTAAAGCAAACTAGGCTTGATAATCAATTCACGAAATTTAGAGAGACTATGAAAAAGTTACATGGGGACATCCCCTTTTTAGATGATCTTGCTGACATGCCTGCCTGGTCCAAGTACATGAAAACCCTATTGACTAGGGAGTATGCTACATAAGAGTATGAAATGGTAAAACTCGCTAGGACCATCTAGGATATAATTCAAAGTAGAATGCCTAAAAAATAGTAAGACCCCAGATCCTTTGGGATTGTGTGTTACTTATGTGATAATGCTTGCAGGACAGACCTCGGTGCTAGCATTTCAATTATACCTTAGTCTTGGTATATATTCTTCCCACCACCATGACCATTCAAGGCAAATGCATCCATGACAAAACCTATGGGTATCATTGAAGATATACATGTATGGGTTCGAAAGGACACCTATGTTCCATGTGATTTTGAGACCATGGACATCAAATAAGATTTATGTTTTCCTCTCATTTTTTACCATCCTTTCTTAGCCAATGTTGGAGCCTTGATCTACGTTGAGGCTTGAACCATTCTTTTGCGCCTTTGAAGACAAATCCTAGAGTTTAGGGTGTTTGAAAGCATGAGGAGACCAAGCCTTCTAGAAGAGGTCTACCTCCTTAATTGTGTTGATAAGATTTCCCAATTGAGACAAGAATGGGAGTTACTTGAGGATCCCCTCCACACTGTCCTCATGGCCCCTTCTGATTGTGGGTATGAAGATGAGCAATTAGATTGATGCAGAGACCATTTAGATAGCTTTAAAGATGTTCTTGATGAGGAATTCGAGGACCTTAAGATGGTCTCTCTTCTAGAAGAGAAACTTGAACCCCCTAAGGCTTTAGAAATGAAACCTCTCCCTGAAGGTCTTAAATATGCTTTTCTTGATGAGCAACAAATCTGTCATGTTATCATTAATTCTGATCATGACCAGGAAACCAAGCTCATGACTGATCTTAAGAAAAGGAGAGTTGTCCTAGGGTATAAAATGACTGATCTGATGGGGATTAATTAATCAATTTGCATGCATAAAATACCTATGGTAGAAGAATACAAACCATCCCGGGATCCTCAACAAAAACTGAATCCAAACATGATTAGAGGTTGTCTGATTGGAGGTTATCAAGCTCTTGACTTTAGGAATCATCTACCCATCTCTGAGTCCCCTTGGGTCAACCCTGTACAAGTGATCCCCAAGAAAGGGGAAACCACTGTTGTGAAGAATGATAAAGATGAACTCATCCCCACCCGTACAATTATGGGGTGGATGATGTGCATTGGCTATAGGTAACTAAATAAGGCCACTAGGAAAGATCACTTCCCTCTTCCCTTCTTGGATCAAGTACTACACCGCCTTGCCCATAAATAATATTTCTAATATCTTGATGGTTATTCATGTTTTTATCAGATTCCATTTAGCCTAATGATCAGGAGAAGATGACCTTCATCTTCTTATTTGACACTTATGCATTCAAGAGAATACCCTTCGAGTTGTGTAATGCCTCGACCACCTTCCAACTGTGCATGCCTGCTATTTTCTCTGGGTTGACTAAAATTGTTACATAGGTGCTCATGGATGATTTCTCCATTTACAGAGATGCTTTGATTCTTGTCTCAGACACATATCCCTTGTTTTAAAAAAGTTAAAGAAGCACACTTGGTTTTAAATTGGAAAAAATGTCACTTTATGGTGACAGAATGTATTGTTTTGAGACACCATGTTAGCAACCATGCCATAGAGGTATATAGAGCCAAGATAGAAGTGATCATCAAACTTCCCCTCCTACTCCTATCAAGGATATCCATCCCTTCCTTGGGCACACTGGATTCTATCAGTGATTCATCCAAGATTTTTCTAAAATCACCAAACCTCTGACCAACCTTCTCCAAAAAGATGCCCCCTTTGAGTTTGATAACTCATGCATGACCAGATTTTTTTATTTGAAGGATGCCCTCACTTCTACCCCTATCATTCGAGTACTTGATTGGTCCTTGCCCTTCTAAATTATGTGTGATGCTAGTGATTTTTCTTTCAGTGCTATTGTTGGAGAATGTGTTGACAAGAAACACCATATTATTTACTATGCATCCAATACCTTAGATGATGCTCAATGGAACTACACTACCACAAAGAAGAAAATGTTAGACTTATATGCCTTTGATAAGTGGGTCAAAAGTAATTATTTATACGGACCATGCAGCCATTCATCATTTGATGACCAAAAAGGATGCCAAACCTCATCTCATTTGTTGGATCCTTTTACTACAATGATTCGATTTGGAAATCATTGATAAGAAGGGTTGTGAGAACATTTTTGCCAACCGTCTTAGCCACTTAAGCTCTTGTGATGATGATGGTGTTCCTATCAACAAATATCTACCTGATGATCAATTGTTCAAGATTGAATCCGAATACCCTTGGTTCACTGACTATCTTAATTATCTTACAACTGGTGTCCTTCACCCTGATTATAAAGGACATACTAAAGCAAAAAATTTGCATGATGTCAAACACTATTATTGGTATGACCCTTATCTCTTTAGGTTATGCTATAATGGTCTCTATCGTAGGTGTGTTACTGAGGAAGGGGCCCATGACATTCTATAGCAATGTCACTCTGGCCCCACTAGAGGGCACATGAGTTCTCCAATATGTTTTCTTTTGGACCACTTAATTTTGAGATTCCTATGAATTTGTTTTAACTTGTGATCAATGCCAAGGTCTAGAAACATTTCTAAAAGAGATCGAATGCCTATGACTTCTTAACAAGAGATAGAGATCTTTGATGTTTGGGGCATGGATTATATGAGACATTTTCCTTCTTCATGTGGGTACCAATGTACCCTTGTAGCCATAGACTATGTCTCCAAGTGGGTTGAAGCCATCCCCACCAAACATGTGACTCCAAATCTATTAAAAATCTTTTCAAAGACATTATCTTCGCTAGGTTCTGGGTGCCTCGTATCATGATTTTAGATGGGGGATCACATTTTCTCGAGAAAATTGAATCTCTATTAAAAAGATATGGGGTCCACCACAAAGTTGCCACTCCTTACCACCCTCAGACTATTGGTCAGGTTAAAGTTTTGAATAGACAAATAAAGTCAATTCTAGAGAAAATAGTCAACCACACTAGGAATGATTGGGCTTTGAAAATCAATGATGCCTTGTGGGCATACATAACTGCCTTCAAAACACCTATAGGCACCACTCCTTTCAGGTTGATTTATGAAAAGCCTTGCCATCTACCATAGAGTTGGAACATAAGGCTAGTTGGGCCATTAAAACTCAAAAATTTTGACTTATCTACAACAAGAGAAAATTGTTTTCTTCAAATGTAGGAGTTGGACGAGCTTAGAATGAAAGCCTATGAGAATGCCAAAATATCCAAGGACCAAACCAAATTATGGCATGATGGTCATATTAGGCAGAAGGATATTGAGGATGGTGATCAAGTTCTACTTTATAATTACATGTTAAGGCTTTTTCCTAGAAAATTCAAATCTAGATGATATAGACCCTACCTTGTTAAGCATGCATATCAACATGGCAATTCTCTTCTTTGGGACAAGGTGTTGGGCGAGTTCAAGGTAAATGGGCATATGCTAAAATGATACATTACCATTGACGATTTTGTAGCATCTGAGGCACATCATCTCTTGTTACTTGAAGATCTCAACTTGAAAGATCCTTCACCTCTTCCCATCCTCTAGCCAGAATTGGCTCCATAATACACATGTGTCGAGCCTTTGACATTAAACTAGGTGCTTGTAGGGAGGCAACCCAAATTTTCCTTTATTTGTGTTTCCAATGAAATTGGTTTATCTAACCTTTCCTTTATTTCTCATTTCAATTTAGTTTTCCTGTAAAAAAAAATGAAATGGTCGGTTGGTTACCCAGCCCGACGTCTTGTTCTGACAAGGCTGGGCATCCAAAATAAGTGAACCAATTGGTTCATTTTATGAGCCAATCATTTTCAAACAACACACTGCCATCCACGACATCTCAACTGGTCATTTCACACAACAAAACAATAGGTTTGAAGACCAAGAGGAGTGATTCAAACACATTAACACCTCGGGAGTCAAACCGCCTTCTATGCCACACATGACTCGCCAATCGGTTGGCTCACCTTTGCAAGTTGCCTATAAAATAAGGCACCTAAGGGAGGGCATACTCACACCATCGAGAATCACCCTCGAGTGCTAATTGCTCTCCATATCCCCCGATAGCAAGTCTCCCTATGACCACTATATCCTCGCCTCCATCCAGACATCTCAAGGACCAATCGGTCACCTTGCCTATTTGAATGGCCGTCCCGATGCACCACCTTAGACAATTCAGAGTACCAATGCAACATTCTCCCTCCCAAAAGGTCCTCCTCCCCACTCTCCTTCCTCTCATGCACTAGGGCACCAGCCACAAGCCGCTGCTTCTCCATTCACCAAATGGGCATTTTGGGTTGCCAATCGGTCATCTTGGACTTCTTTAGCTACCTACTCATCCATGCCAGCTGTTAAGCTCATCCCTCCACCAAACAGTCTGTGACAGCTTCACCCAGACGAGTCGATCATTTCAAGCCTTCCGATGAGCAGTTTGATTATTTACAACAACATACCTAGCTAGCTCAGACGAGCATGTGGAAAGTGAAATGAGCATTTTAATAACCGAACCAATTGGTTTGACCTTCCAACTGACTGAATCACTCTCCCATTCAGATCCAACATGTCTCAAGACAGCTCACGAGGCAGATTTTTCAATTGTCTCTATTAGAGGAAGATTCTGACTAAGAAGAAAGTATCCCACATGCCTCCTCGCCGCTCTACCTTAGGCCATAAGATCCACATATGAGAAAATACATGTAACTCTTCACTCGAGATAACCATGAAGATGTATCCTGACATCGAAGAAGTAGAGGAGCTCATCCTCCAGACTAAAGTAAGTCAGTCATCCTGACATTACCCAAACTTTGTCACTCCTCATCCATCTTGCATAGCTCCATCTCTAGGCAGTTATGTCCAGTTCTTCAACACCAATCCTTATAAACGATTCAATTCCATGGACATACTTAGCATCGAACTCCCCAGATGGGCATGTGGCAACACACTCAATGCCCTCGTCATTAGGGATGCAGTCAACAACTTTCTATAATGGAATCACATTCTTGTCTTCCCCTATCACATCTACCCAGTGTTGAGTGATCTCACCCTTGAGTTCATGACCACCTTCCTCTGTTTCAACTGCTCCCGAGGGAACTCTAGCTGCAAGGTCCTCATTTTTGGGGAGGAATTTGAGATCTCCTCCTGGCAGCTCACCCCCATTCTCTTGGATGGAAGAGATAATTATTGGATATCTCGCTATATGGAGTGCCTCCATGATGCCTACCTTGACAAATTCAACATGGAAAAGTTCTAGGCCGACATTACCAGACTCCCACCAAGTTACCCAGAGGCCCTAAGGCATCCAATATCAACAACCCAGTCGTTTGTTATCTTCACCGTTTCTTGGCCTGTACTATCTTCAGCAGGGAAGGTACCCAAGGTGTCGTGACTCATCTTGAGCTTTACACCATGTGGTAACTTATAAACAGTGAGCCTTTTAAATGGGGGAGTGCCTTAATTGATCATCTTAGCTATGAGGCCACCCGCACCGCTTCTTCATCCCAATACTTCGCTCACATAGTGACTTCTGTAACTTTCTTCTTAGGCTACACTCACATTTTCTTCCTACTATTGGAGCCCAAAAATCAATTGATCGACCTTTAGTACTTGAAGGGATGAAAGTTACTCCATTTCTATGCAGATGACGTCTATTATCTGATGTTCAAAAATACTCGGGTCATCCTCAAGCTTCCCCGACATGCTAGGTTTGCAACAAAAAATCTAGTCTTTGATCTGACTGACCTGCTCACGCATATCTAGTGATTCCTTCTGGATCACCCTAACCCAGAAGACATCCCTAAGCCTACCACCCACAGGAGGATATCTCATTGGAAGCATACAATGTGTCTGACCCTCCCCCACCACCATCTCGATGTCGCATTAGGAGGCACACTGGAGATGGGGAGGGGCCCGATGAGCCTCATGGATTTTATGAGGTTCAAAGTTAGTTGGATGAGATCCAAAGTGAGCAGCAATGCCAAGGCCACTGACTCAACCACATGTACATTATGCACCGCTCCCAAGAGTCTTCACATGTACACCTATTCACCCTTCTTATGAGGAGTATGAGGCCCATTAGGCCTACCCCGAACCTGTAAGGCCCTTGAACTTGCTTAATGAGTTGAATGAGCTTAATTACCATAATTGAATACTTATAACCCTAATCTAACATTTTGATATGTTTTCAAATCATAAGGCAAGCTTAAAGCTTCAAATTTGGTCCAATTTGGACATTGCATGAGCAAGTTATGTAATTTTATGTACATTCTGGACTTTCCTGCAATTTACCCAATTGGAAGGTTTTCTTTGTATGTTGTCACAAGAATTACAATCCTTATAGTTTTCCTTATCATCCTCGAATTTTTGGGCTATGGGGATCCTAGTTGTTCTTGGTACCAAGGTATTCCTCTTCAAGGACATTTTAGGGTTTTTCCCCTTTATGGATAAGGATAAAGATAAAGATAAAGATAAAGACAACGCTAAGGATAAAGATAAAGATAAAGATAAGGATAAAGATAAAGATAAGTATAAATATGAAGATGAAGATAAGGATAAGGATGAAGATAAGGATACGGATGAAGATAAGGATAAGGATAAGGATGAAGATGAAGATAAGGATAAATATAAAGATAAAGATAAGGATAAAGATAAAGATAAGGCTAAAGATAAGGATATGGATAAAAGAGAGAAAGTGTGGGTAGTAACTAAGGGAGGCGTTGCATGGACATAGAATCTTTAGGCTATTGACACATGGAAAACTCCATGAACACCTCAAGCTTAACCCCTTTTCTATCCATGAAGCTATATATACCCCTTCCTATCCCCAATTCGAAGTCATTGCTCACTCCCTCTTTCCTGTAGCTTAGAGAACGAACCTTTCTCTGTTTGGTTGCATAACAAAGTGGTCTAAGGTAGAAGACAACCTCGTTTTGGAAAAGAAAGTCTCCTAGAGCTCCATCTAGACCTACCTAGGGTTCCTAAGGTCATCTTCTAGGGCTTTTGACCAAGGCAAGTTATTTTCTTCATTCCTTCTCCCTTTTTCTTGATCTTCTCCTTCCTTAGACCTTCCTCTAGGTTGGAACCTTGCTGTTCCATGGTAGAATTTTCTCTAAAGATCTAAAACCCTACCTTTCTTGCTCCTTATGTTTAGGGTTTGCTCATTTGATGAAGAAAGGTGCTGGATAGATGAATTCATATCTTATTCTTGGATTTTCTACCCTACCTGCTCAAGATTTCTTCTGTGTGGGGTTTCATCTTCTCATTAGAGGCAAGTTTTATATCTTGCTCCACTTTTATTGCTTACCATAAGCTTTCTAGATCATGTTCTTGCTTGAAAATGATGATTCATGCACTAAAAAGCTATGCTTGACATGGATTTCGATTTTTATAATGTTCCCTATTCTATTTTCAGTTCTAGATGAACCTGTGATCATGTGTACATTATTAATAAGGTATAATTTGACTTGGATCAGGTTGGTTTGACAACCTATGGTGCTAAGCACCTATCAAACAATGGTCAATTTTAGGGTTTAAAGTTGATTTCTTCTATAATCCATGACCCGATGATGGTACCATTGCAACAACCAATAGTCTTACCTTTTAAACATCCAATGGTTCTGGGTGACATTGTGGTATGGCAATATGGGTGGAATGATGATGGAACAAATGGAGGGTTACCCTTAATAAGTTAGTCTTACCTATTCACTCATATGAATAGAAGGGAAGATAATCATGTTGTGTTGATATGTAACCATAATGAGGTATAGCTTGTTACACCTAGCTTTAAAATAACTAAATGATGATAATTGGGTATGAATCATCCTTGAATGACTAATATAATCATGGATACTTTGTTATTATTGTTGAAACCCTAGTATGCTATAACCTGATGGTCACACCTTGATTTATGTGTGGGTTCATACTTGAGAATAGTATGGAATGTGAAGGTGATGTTTCACCTTATGCATCCATGATCCAATGAGGATGCCATGAGTTAGGGTTTGGGTATGAGTGCCGGTTAGTAACATTGATATAATTTATCATGTTGAACCTAACTCTAATGCAATTAGATAAATATGAGTATTCATGTTTAACATTCTTATATGATGGAATGATGGTAGAATAACCTCCTTACTATGATCATAACCTTGATATGTTAATTGGTGGTTATTATAGTCACATGGTTGATACTTTCTTATGCTAAACATGTGTATAATGAATATGATGAGAGTTAATCATATATAGATTCCTTGCATGTTGATGTAATAAAGGAATGTTCTTAATGTTAATATAACTCTGCTATGATTACCACCTAGTTTATAAATGCAATATTGTACTGATCTGGTGTATTATATATAATTGATGTTGTTGAGCCTTGTTAAAAGGCATGCAAAGATAATGATGATCTTGCAGGGAATAATATGATGGTCTTAATGACCTTTAGGTGTGGTTGAGCCCTGAATGAGGTGAAATCCTCTTATGTTGATAAGGGTTGGTACCCTGTGATATTGTGAAAAAGATTATTATCTTGCGATAGCATGATGATTGGTGTAGTCTCATGAGTGGCAAATGAATAGTACCATGTGATGATGAAATGAGAATTTATGTTTCACACATTTTATATCTTTTCAAGTTTTGATATTTATATGCTTGCTAGAAGTGAATTAGGGTTTGTATGTCCACTTGTTTGATGTAGCCTTAATTCACCCAATTGGTATAACTAATCAAGTGAAACTCTAATCATGTAGTGCCCTGTGCCGTAGAACCATCTTCAGTGTCAGAACTTGCTGGATGGTGAAATGAGTATTCCTAAGAGAAACTCGGAGCGCATATTGTTGAATATGCGGGGGTGGCAGGTTGATGATATATCCTTGTCATCCACAATACAGATTGTGGAGGTTGTCTATGGTCATGCCTCATACATCTGATGTGATTGAGAATGGCTGCGGTCGTGTCTCTGTGGTTATAATATGATGTGATTAGAGGACAACTGCAGTTGTACCTCAGTGTTTGGGTTTGAATACCCTGGTTTCTAGTGCCATGACCTATACCAAGGTCGGACTAGTGATTTTCAGCTTGACTATATGTCACTGTGGTGGCAACTTTGACTGATATGTCACTGCCTTTTTACTCGTACTGACTGAGGGGAAGAGATCTTAGGATACCGACACTCCTAGATCTTGTACGGAACCGAATAGCCCTTCTCAGGGGTCGGTTGGACTTTGAATAGTACGATTCAAATTCCCCAGGGCATAATAAAAGATGTAATACAGCCGTATAGCATATCTATTTAGGGTTATACATTGTATGATAACTCTTGTTTGTTCTATTTACATAAAGATGATTCTTAGTGCAATTAAGAGATAGTAATTATACTTATGTTGTGGATATGCATAAGACTGTAAATGTGTACATATAGTAGTCATGCTTATGTTGATATCTATACTGCTACTGTTGATTATAATCATGATGCTAGCTATCTCATGTTGTTAGTTATGTTTAGCATGCTAGCCATGTCTCTATAATTAGAAATGCATATACTGCTAATCATGCTTATGCAAATACTCATGCTTATGTGATAGATTTGCTTATGATATTGATCTGTTCAAATTGTTAGACATGATAATGTTGTTAGATATGCTTATGATGCTAGACTTATTCATGTTAATAAAGATAACATGTTACTAGACTTTCTTATGCTAGTTATGCATATGCTATTGAATCTCTTATACGGTTAATAAGGAAAATGATGATAGTCAGCTTGATGATGATAGTTGTTATCTGCTCCTTTATGTATTTTGTTAATCATCGATACTGTTGATCTTATTTGTTATATCTGATTAAACTATTTAACTACTTAATTACTTCAAATGTTGTAATCAATAAACGTTGTTGATGGTTATATCACTTGCTGGGACTGGGTCTCACCCTTGTGGTTCGCCACATTTTTTAGGTAATCGGAAGTGACAAAAACAAACACGTGGCAGCCAAGAGGAGCTATGGTAATGAATATTTGATAAAGTTGATTAGATGTCTAGTTTGTCCTAGAGTCGTCCATGTACTCTCAAGTCTGGGTAGAAAAAGTTTATATATGGTGTTTCAAACGAATTAAACTTTTGTTAGCATATTAATGCTTGTTTGGGTGGCATATACGAATAATGTTCTCATGTGTATATATGTTGTGGCTAAGGAAATAGAACAATTTGTATCAAATTCTTAGCATAGTATGGATATAAGAGATGCTGGTCTCTCATGCAAATGCTTTTGAGCGGGTGTTGATGTTGAAATCAGTTTTAATTTACCCATATTTTTGGGTATGTGATTAATTAGCAATTGATTGTGTTTTAAGTTTTGAGTAATCTCGTTTAGCGTGATGGGTCCTGACAGAATCCAACTCCCCATATTGGCGGAATTACTACTACAATCCGACCTCCTCCTCTTATGATCCTCCACCACCTTATTATCCACCACCACGGTGATCTTCTTCCCCATCTCAAGTTTAGAATTTTCTCAGGACGAGCAAAATTCTAAGTCTGGGGCGGAGGTGGGTGATACGTAACAATTCCATCCCCTATCTTCCCTTTTTCAGCATTATGTTTCATCATTTCAATTGCTACATGCAATTTGGTTTTTTTGCTCTTTATTTTGAAGAAATTGGCCTTTATGTAGTCGACCAATATGAGTAGATGTGAATCATTGTACCCCCTTTGAATCAAGTAAATCTTATTTGCAAAAACTTTTACAAATTGCCATCAATGAAAACACAATGTCACTTAGGACCCCAAAACTAGCATCACTCCTTGGAAATGTTGGCAAGTCGTACGGAATCAATAAGAATCAAACATGAAATTTCTCTATTTTTAACTATGGATTAACTTGTCATATATTTTGCATAATGCATTGACAGGAAGAATCTATCTGACATAATGACGCTCTTTGAAAAAAAGTAAAAGTTTATAAGCACATAAACAACCTCCCCCCTCCTTTTCTCTCAAAGGAAAAGCAAAAAAGCCACCTCAGGACAAGCTCCAAGTCCAGAGTGGCATGCTCCCCACCTCAATTCTTGCATACCCCTTGTATCTAATAGGGGTGTACCATCAAACGATGCCAAAGGGCACACTGAAAAAATGCAATCAATGTAACTGTAGTCCACAAATAAATATATCTCAAGTTGAATAGAGGAGGGATCATCTTCTTTTATACCTCCTCCATTCTGTTCTTGTGCAAAAACTCACAAAAAGAAAGAAAAGTGGGGATTTCAAAGTAGAAGTTAGAAGAAGTCTATTCCTATGAAGTTTTGATTGAAACAAGATATGGAATATGTTTTGATAGGGAATATAGAATTTTGTATTATGTGGTTCTAGGAGATTGAGTTGCTTGGCCAAATAGGGCCGTAAGGAACATAGTGATGCTATGAGGGTGAGGATAGGCATGTTGCTAGTACAAATTGGAATTATTTGTGATTTGATTTGGTTGAGGACAAGCAAAGATTCAAGTCTGGGGTATTTTGATGAATGTATATTCATCTTAATTTAATTATATCTTTCATAGTATTTTTGTTAGAATTTATCCTCTTTTTGCTAACTTTCTAGAAGTAATTGCAATCAATTCACTTTTCAACCAATGATGCGAATTCTTATCCTTTTTATGTATGTTTTGCAGATTTTTCCTCCATGAGAAAATATGAGCAACATAGCACTCAAACCGATTGGTTCATGCTATGAACTGAACATTTCATTCACAAAATAAGCTACATTTCCAAGCCCAAATGGGCGTCTCACTGCTTAGTTCCACTCTTCCACATCAGCCTTTCAGTAGCTAAGATGAGCGTTCCTTACCAACCAACGACTCAACTTGGCTTGCCAACCGAGCATCTCACAATCACCAAACGACCGTCCTATATTGCTTCAACACCAAATTAGATTCAAAACACAAGCCTCTCATCTTACATCCCAATCGAGAGTTTCATGCTTATAAATGGTCATTTTGAATTTCTCAAAGACTTGGTCAAAGGTGCAACCACTGCATATTAGCATTTCATCCTTAGTGGCACACACTCAGATCCCAACTGACTGTCCCGTACTCAAAACGAATAGTTCAAGGATGCTTCATGGATAACATTTGACTCAAAATGGCACCACCACCCTAATATTAGGGTTTGGACTTGCTGCCCAAGCATCCGTACCACTTCATGCCCCAACTGACCGGTTCAGGCCATGAACCGATAGGTTCGCAGCTCGCAGACTGGCATTTCAACAATCGCCACCCTTCTTTTCCTCTCTCCCCCTTCAAGGTTTCCACCCCTCCTTCCACTATACAAGGAGGGGGGACTCCACAAATAAGGGGATCCTACTTTTTGTACTTGCAAGTTTACTTTTGAGTATTGTTATTTCATTCTTGAATGTGTAATCTTCTAGTTCTTCAATAAAATTAGTTTGTTCTTAAGATTTCCAACCCTCATAATTTATGTCTTGGTTTTCTTTGGGAACAAGGAACTAAGGGAGATAGCCATTTAATTGTCACTAGATAAGATCCTTTAGGATTCTTTGTCCTCTAGTCTATGGCTTGATTCCTTTCTTCCTTTGTTCTCCTTTTAGCTATTATGGATCGTGAGTAGTTTTTCATATCAAGGTGTGGGGAATAGCCCCATGACCATATTGTAACATAGATCGATTCTTATTATGATTTCCTTAGTTAGATGGTATTTGGTTTGGATAATTACTCAATTTAAATGACTTGATCTCTCATTTATGTTGAATGTTAGTCTTGGGGGATGTGACTGTAGAACCCAAGGCTCAGAACAACCAACCAAATACACACAGATCTGGATCAGACCTAGGAAGGATCTTTGTTAGGATATTCAGGCTGGGATCTGTGGGCTCCAGGTACAATGGGTCCACAAGGAGCTCGAATTTTGTGAATGCATTTGCAAATGTATTTTGCATACCTTCTTCTAACTAGTTTGATCGTACGAATTCCATTGATCACGTTTCATTCACGCCATGGTGGTAAAACCCATAGCCTCATTTATTCAACTACTTGTTTCAATGGCTTCCTTTTCCTTCTTGCAATGCACTTGTTGCTATTAGTTAATTCTTTTCCTCATTGTTGTAACTCTCTTTCTTTTGTTCTTAGCATAAATTTTCTTTACTTATTCTTAGCATATATTTTATTTCATTGCAATTTTACTTCATTGATCTAGTGTAATCAACCATCAAACAACTAGATTTTCCCTTCCCATTCAATCAAATAAAAAACCAAAAATATTAGTCAAATTGATTTAGACTTTCAAAAGCAATCTTGAAAACATTGTCCTGTGGGATCGACCCTTCTATACTATTAAACAACCTTAATTGGTAGTTTTATCGTAAAAAAGGTTAAACTCTAGGATAATCCCATAGTGAATTAGTGTGCTAAACGACGCGTATCATTACCTCAAGAGTCATTTTTTATGGTTTATATCTCAATCTTATTGAATTGAGAGATCTTCTTGGAGTTTATAGTTAGGGCCTTTAGGCATTGCAAAATGGTGAATCTAATATAATGCTTTTTTATAATTGGTAATAGTATATATGGATACATTGAGAATACGACCACAATATCAACTACAAAGTTTTTAATTTAGCATCATAAGTTCCAATATACTATGTTTGTGTGTTTAGAATTTTAAAGTAGAAAATTTGTTGGTATCTAATTATAAGGGAAGCACCCGAACGATAGACCTTAGAATATAAACTAGTAGATGTGGTAATCTATCTTTATTTTCTCCATTGAGAATCCATTCAACAATGTAGGTCATGTGCCCAACATCTACATCTCCAAAGCACGTCTATTTTGTTTTTAGTGACATCTCTAATGATGACCTCCAATCCCATATGATCGACATCAGTAGAACATTTCATATGTGACATGTATATTCCTTATCAACTGTTTTATGTTATGACTACAGTTAATTAATTTTCTAAGGTTCCTTTGTGTCCATATTGTCCACATAATGTTTGTAATTAGCACTTTGTCCTATTATGTTCCCATATATAATGGTTTCCTAGTGTTAATAATGAGTATCATATACTCATGATAGTCTGGGATGGTGCCTATGAATGATAGATAGTGATGCCATAGATTCACTTCCATAGGGTAGGTAAAGAATGGAGCAATATGGATTCTTTTTGTCTTGAGCATAGTGAACATATGAGGGGCCTTGAATATCTCTCTTTCAAATATGACTAAATGTATGTATTTTATCGTGCTGTATGAGCCATATAAGGATGTAAAATCATAGGTGGACAAATAATTTTCTAAATGCATGTGAGGGGCCTGATATGTCTATAGTAAGTGAAATGTTGATATGTGTTTCTGGAGTTGTATGTATATCCCATCTCCATGATATGAGGTTAGCAATGTTCATTGCCATATGTTGTATTATTTCTTTCTTGGTGTTGTGAGAAAAAATGAGTTATAATACTTATTTTAGGTTTGTTATTTCTATTTGTTCCCATATGTTGTAGGGATTAGTATATAGTGATATGTGTCAATCTATGGGAATATTGATGTTGATGGTTTTATTGATTATTCTTTTTCCCTCAAACCAAGTATCAAATCAAAAATTGATGTTGTTAGTGCAATGTGGTGGTGTTATAATATTGTGTTGGATGATATAAGGTGTTATTAATGTAGCACCAAAAAGGGGAAGCCTAATTTATCTTATATGTTACTATGGTTTGTTTTCTTGTAGTATTCATTGATGATATGTTCTTCCATAGATTGGGGATATTAGAGCATTAATAGGCAATAACTTTCTATTTCAAGCAACGACCATGCATCTTGACATTGATGATGCATCAACCCCTTTAAGATTTAGGGGAACATATGGTATCCCAATTTTTAGGTGCATCTTCTTTCCCAAATGTTTACAAAGGAGAAATCTACTAATATGATCAATGGTGTTTAGAATGTTGGAAGGGAGTGGGATGTAACTGAGGAAGTACGTGGTGAGAAAAGTTAGAGAGATGCTGAGTAGCATAAGTCATCCGACCAGATTGAGAAACACTATTTTCCATGAGCTAAGACAACATTTCAGAGCTTTTATGATGGGGTTCTATTAGGTGTTTGGAAGTTTATATGGAGAAATAGGTAGACCAAGATAGGTGAAGGTGAATTGTGCTATTGTGCACTTTAGAAGGGCATGATATCTATCCATCTCCCATCGGTCTATATGATTCCCAAGTAAGGATGATTTTTGGAAGTTAATCTTGAGTCCTAAAAGGTAAGAGAATAATCCCAAAATGCAGATAGAGTTGATATTTTTATCCCCTGAGGAGAATAAAATATTCATATCATTGACATATTCTATAATGTTCTCCTGAAATTTTATTTGGGGTCACCTAAGTTTGTGTTGTGTACCTTGATGGATCACCCTGATCGAGTATGAATGTGACTATGATGAATAAGTAGGGAGATTAGGGGTCTCCTTGTCTAGGCCAGTTGGAGTTCTTTTAAGTACCCAAAAGATGTACCATTAATAAGCATAGCGAAGTGGAAAATGTTAATTCAAGATGAGATCCATGTATCCATCTATATGGGAAGCCACATCCTTTTAAAAAATTGATGAGAAATGTTCAATTGATGTTAACAAAAGGTTTTTCAAAGTTAAGTTTGACAGTAAAAAAAGGAATATGTTGAGCATGACATGTGTGTTTGGTCTCAATCACCATGATGTATGTAACTTGGATGTTCCTATGTTTGAGGAATGCACATTGTTGTTTTCCTATGATCCCTTAGTGCAGGTTCAACCTTTAGATGAGCTTTTAGCTGTGATTTTGTATGCAACATTGATGAGGCTGATAGGCCTGAATTGGCTCAATTTAGTCGGGTGTTCCATATTTTTTATAAGTTTCATGTGTGTTTGATTAAGAGCTTTGATATGGGAGTGATATTTTCATGGTTGTGTATATAGTTAAAGATATTGATAAAGTCAACTTTGATGTGCTCCTATTTGCTTCGGTAGAAAAATAAATTGAATTTGTTTGGTCCAGGTGATTTGTTAGCCCCAAGGGTGTCCACCACATGGTAGTTTTTAGCTTTTGAAAATTTTCCTACCAATAGCAATGGGTTGGTAATCTGGATCGAGCAAAGAGTGTTCCAAGTGATGTGCATCTGTTATGTATATCAATAGGTTTATTGTTTAATAGATTCTGGAAGAAATCCACTATGCGGGATTTGATGATATGTTGATTGGTAGTGACGATCCCTAAAATGTCAAGAGAGTAAATAAAGGTTTTTCTTTTTTTGCTATATCAACATTTGTGGAAGTATTTAATATTTTTATCCCCTTCCTCGAGCCACTTAAAATTTTCTCTTTGTTTCCACATATTTTCATTTTGTATATTCAAGTGGTGTATCTCTACCTTAAGTGTGTGAAACTAGTAGAACACTAGCAGAAGACACGTGTGACATGATTAAATTAATCTAATAGGTAATTATTATACATATAGATGCAAAAAAGATAGATCAAGAAACATATAAAAGGTTAAACAAATATCATCTTTTCAAGCAAACCATAACAGTTGAAATATAATAGAATAATTTTTTTTCTGCAAGGTTTTTCAATCAAACACAACTGAAAAAAGTTGATAAGTAAAAGAAAACACACATAATACTATGGATACTCTCATTATAGGGATTAGAGACCAACTCATAATAGTTTATATATAACCTTCTAAAAGATAAGAACTCAATTTACAGTCAGACAAATCCCTCCAACATGTAGTGTGACATTATCCAAATTATGATGATCTGCTTCTTAGACATGTGTCTGTTGATGAATAATATATAATTAGCACTCACAATAATTTAAAATCAATTTGATACCATAAAACAACCTGATTAAATCCCCCCAACTTGTAACACATCATTACTATGGTGTCATACATGACCAAACGCCTTTTGATGAATAATATATAATTAGTACTCATAATATTTTACATACAACTTGCTACAAGAAAATGAATAAAAAATGTAAACCATAATCACTCCTTTTGTAGGATAATTAGATAGAGTCACAATAATATACATGCAATTAACTAAAAGAATAGAACTTAATTAACTATCAACAGACTCCTTCTAACATGTGGCGTGTCCTTAACAAAATCACATGTGATCCACTTCTAGTGCATGTGCTTTTTGATACACATAATTACTACTCACAATAATTTGTCTAACCTGCTTAAATAGAACAACATGATTAACTATCAACTGTCTCCTTCCAACTTTTAGAGTGTCATCACTAAAATTAAATGTTCTCCCATTCTTACACTTGTGTATGCTAACAACTAATATATAATTAATACTCACAATAATTTGCATACAACCTAAAAAAAGAGAACAAACTAATTAATTGTCAATGACTAGTTCCAACATATAGCATGTAAGTACCAAAACTACCTCAAGATAAACAAATATAAGAAACTATAAACATGTATATGCTGGGTTGTTGAGCTCAACACTAAATGTTGAAGTACTTAGATATGTTGTCGAAGCTGTTGACTCCAGGTCAATGTTGACTCAAGGTCTAAATTAAGTAAACCCTTATTTTCATGATGACTAAACCATTCCACTTATTTGTTTCTAATGCTTCTACGTGAGTGATTTTAGATTAGGTTTAAACACACTCCAAATGCCCTAACTTGCACATCCTAACTTGGAGAAAAGATAATTCAAAATCAATGCAAGTATACTTTTGTGGAATATGATGTAAATCCATTAAAATCATGTTTTAAATCACTTTTAATGATTGTATGACTTGTAATTAAGCTTATAAAAAATTAGGATCATTTAAATCGAATATTTAAGCACTTAAAGGACATTTCCCAAAATTCATTACAAGCTGTTTGTTGGTCGACGTACAAAATCGACCAATCCCTTAATGGATCTTGAAAATGCCATGGTTCGGTTGAGTTTCACACTCATAGAACTCAACTGATCCCTACACTGGGTAGAACTGATGTAAGTGACCGGTCAAGTTTTATCCAGGATAAACTCGACCGATTGTTCAAATCTGCTTTGTCATATAGTGCAATCCGTTGAGTTACCTTTATTGAAACTCGACCGATCGCACTGTATGGAAAAGTGTAGAAAAATGTTTCTAACAATTGGAGTGTTGCAAAACTTAAAAAAATATCCATTACAACACTCCAAACAGCCAGAATTTGGCCTTAAGTGTTCGTAAAGACTTCTAGACTTCCCCAACTATAAATATACTCCCTTGGGCTTCATCCCATGGGTAACCAAGCCTTATGAAGGTCCCTATTCTATAGTTGAATGAATCCTACCACCTATTCTTTCTCTAAGCTTAATCACTTGCTACATCCATTAGAATGAGTAGGAGATTTGTACAAGAGTTAGTCCTACTTGTATATCTTGTGAGGCTCTCACTTTCACCACCTCCCAATCTCTCATTCAACCATGAAGATGGAGGTCTATCTGTTGGCTAAGAGAGGTGAAGAAGAACACGAGAAGGAGTCCCTTGGTGAAGAAGAAGGCAAGGCCAAAGACTTGGAGCAAGAGTGGGTAAGCCCTTGGTGAAGGTATAAGACTCCTTGCTCAAGTGGGTAAGTCCTTGGTGAAAACATCTAATTGGCGAAGGTGAAGTCAAAGGCTGAAGATCCAAGAAGAGTCAGTAATTCCTTCAAGGCCAAAGACTTGTGCAAGAGTGGGTAAGTCCTTGGTGAAGGCAGAAGACTCCTTACAAGGTAGGTAAGTCCTTCGATAGGTTGAAGACTCTTGGCTTGGATAGGTAAGTCCTTTGGAAGGTCATGTATTGTATGTCTTATGATGAATAAAAAGAGTGCAATGTTTAAGAAATCCTAGAGGTTGACCTCTCTAGGTAGTGGACTGACATACTTCTAGTTTGAAGTATGGAACCACTCTACATATCTTGTTAATTGGTGCATGTTCAATCTCTCTTATCCTTGCTACGAATGTTTAGTCTCACATCAAATTTCCCATATTAGCAACCTTATCTTATGAAATATCATGAAGGTCTAATGAATTTTATTTAAGTGCATTCAGCTCTATTCACTCCCATCTAGAGAATATCACCCATCCTAGGATCCAATAGAAGCACATAGATGTGATTTTAAAATATGTATATATAGCTCATCAACATGCGAGTAGCCTTTTGAAAAATTTATAACCCATGTCACATTCAAAGTTTTCATAGGAAGCAATAATTTATATACTACCCTCTAAAAGATAAAAACTCGATTTACAGTCAACTAACTGCATTCAACTTATATTGTGTCACTATTAATATAATTTATACTCCCTTATCAAACATGAGCCTGTAGACAGCTAGTATATAGTTAGTACTCACAATAATTTAAATACAAACTGATACACAGATAATTTGATTAATTTTCAACTGACTCCCTTGAATAGTAGTGCGTCATTACTAAAATTACCAGTGTGGATGTGCTTGTCATATGTATGTTGGTGACTAGCATATAATTAATACTCACATAATCTACATACAACCCACGAGAAGAGAACAAATGAGAAAACACATACCACATAGAGTCATTTTTATATGATAGTTAGACATCTCACAGATTTTTACATACACCTACTTAAAGAGATCCACTGTTAGTTGACTCCCTCCAATTTGTGGCATGTCATACCAAAATTTAATGAGTTGCCTTTATTGAGCATGTGCATGTTGATGACATATATTCAATACTCATAATAATTTGCATACAAATCACTAAAAGAGAACATCTCAATTAATTACGAGCTGACTCACTCCAACTCATAGGGTGTCATCACTGAAATTAAATACCTTTCCCTTCTTATGTATGTGCTTGCTGACATATAACATATAATTGATACTCACAATAGTTTACATACAATTAGATAAAAGATATCAATTTGACTAATTATAGGTTGACTTCTTCCAAAATATAGTGTGTGATTAGTAAAATTATCCCTGCAGAAAAGGAGAAGCAAGTTAACACGTACACAAGCTGGAATCTGACTGTTGATGTATGTAGACATGTTATCGAAGCAAGCATATAGAGCTCATAGACATGTAGGTGCTGCTTGAAAATGTTATAAATCATGTAATATCCATAGTTATCCACTAAAAGCAAGTTGAGAAAAAAGAGACAAAAAAGTAGGCATGCAAGTTAATTGAAAAGTGGAAAACACCCTATTGAAAACAAACATGCATGTAGGTTCAAATCACCACTCCTCTATACAAAGATCACAGACATATGTGGGTAGCCTTCTGAAAATTTAATAATCAATGGAACATCCATAGCTATTTGTAAAAAGAAAGTTGAAAAAAAGGCAAAAGAAAGAAGGCATGTGAGTTGGTTGAAGAGCATGCATGCACCATATTGAAAAAATGTATGAGTGTGGATTGAGACCACCACACTTCTATTTATTTATATGGATATAAATTCGGTCCCATACATATAGATTGTGCTTTATTGGTTCTTTAAGAGAAACATAAATATTCAAATAACTTTTTAACTAAAAGTTTGAAGCTATCCATTATTCATTTTTCTAGTTGACAATATTTAATA
Organism: Alisma plantago-aquatica; assembly: GCA_963693085.1. Classification (NCBI taxonomy): domain Eukaryota; kingdom Viridiplantae; phylum Streptophyta; class Magnoliopsida; order Alismatales; family Alismataceae; genus Alisma; species Alisma plantago-aquatica. Next base: position 502,447,761 of record OY856414.1, on the reverse strand, counting down.
ATATTATCCTATGAGGGAGCTGTTAAAGCCCATTGTTGCTTATAAAAATATTGGTCATAAGTTTGTTGGTAAGGGGATATGTCAAAATAATTGTACTATATCTGATGAAACCATTTGGCAAAAAGATAATGGTTTAGTGCATTATATAGCTTATGAAGTTTTAACATACCTGAATTTAGGTTCACAGGGTAACCCTCCCTTCTTGTATACCAGTATTCAATAATATTAACACTCAGTATTTTTTTCTCATTAATTAAAAATGTGTTAGGAGTGATAAGAGTCAGATAGTATTTTGAATTCATAAATATTCTATATATGACATTTTAAAGATAAAATAACCATAGTAGATTAAATATTAGGAGGGTGATGTATAAATACACTAACAAATAAGATCATCATGTTTTTGACACACTAGAATGTTAATAAGATAAATATGAAAGAAGTTGAGTATAAATGAATATGGTGACACAATTTATTAATTTAGAGAACTAAAGGAACTAAGAGAGTACTTAATACACAAATAACAAAATATGACATGAAATGTTTCAAGATGTGAAGTTGATGGAAAATCCTGATTCCTCATATCCAATTTAGTTTACACATCAAATTCCATGTCATGTGTGCAAGGTTTTCTTAACGAATTGAATTAGTAATTTGACACATAAAAACTTATGTTTAGTTGTTATAAAGTCACACTAATATCATTTAAACTTTATCTACCGATCTGTCACACGGCCAAGCCCATCTATTCTCATGGATCCATCGAGCAGGGGACTAATCCCCTACCTCACAACCACTTCATGTGTTGGGGAACAATGAACATCGACCTAGTCTCTCCCTCCCCCCTCGTGCCCCTGGGTCTCGCCACATGTTTCTTACCCTCCTCATTCTTCACCTCCAACCTTGCGAGCATACTAGCCTCTACCCCTCACTACACATCACTGACCTAATTCTCCATTGTTCACATAATCTCTAGAAGTCAAGTTTTGGATGCACCTCTCAGCTCTTTGCTGACCTCTATGTTGTTTCCTGTGTTCTAGGTGATGTTCCCTTCCACATAGTTATAGGTACATTAGAAGACAAGGATGCAGGAAGATTGAATACATGGTATTGAACCTAAGGATACTTGGATTGGCTGGGTTGCTCTCTGCAATAGGTCTTGCATGTGATTAGTTTTATTAGATGTTTACCTTTTTACTTTGTTATACCACCTTTTATGGCGAGGCACAATTGTAAATGAATTATCATGTAACTTTGTAATAGTTTTGTTTTTGCTACTTTATTATTACATTGCCTTTATATTATACCATTTGAGTGGATCCCCTTTCGGGTTCCACTCTTAACAAAATGGTATCAAAGCCTAAGCAGTCAATAACTTTACTATTTCAAGTTATATTAGGTTGACCCTTAATTAGGTAGGTGACCCTTAGAGGTTGTTGATATACCTATTTTGTAATGACCTCACTTTTCATCAACCCCCAATTAAGGAAGGCCAAAAAGATGAGAGCCATTACCTACAAAAATTGCCCAAGGATGAAGATTTTAATCAAACAATATAAAATGGCAAATAATTTCATTCATTTCAATAATTGTTTATAAGATTCTTCCATGAACTTCCTATCATTAGGACTGTACTTTTGAGAAGAAACAACTGGCTAAATTCTCCTTTTAAATATTGAATGATTTCATGACATTTTCGTCATCTTCATGTCCTTTATCATGTATATTAGTTTATACCTAAAACGGTGTGAAACAAATACACGATCAATATGTTACTATACTGGTATGTGGGGTGCATCCAAAATGTGTAAGTAAATAACAACATATATTCTAACAATTACTTAGAAATATAAACTGTCATTTTCTTCATATAATCTTTCTTTAAGTGATAGTCATAGTGGCATTATGATTGAACATAATATAAATAAACAATCAACCTTTTAATTGTTCAATCCTCAAGATAAACCTCAAAAAGCACTAGCAAATTAAGGCGAGTATTCGTAGACGTAACCACATACCTCGATGGTGAACCATGCATATTATTATTCATAATACACTTCAATTATGTTCAAGCAATCCAATCAACAAGGATGAATCCCAACAATCATATTATATCTGCATGTAAGTAAATCCTTGAGTCTCACCATCACATTAAATAGATTAAGCCCTACTTTATCCTAATCTAGGGTTCAGGGTTTGTTCGATGTTGAGTTATCATTAGGGTTAGGTTTGGTATTCCAATGCCCATGTTCATTGTTTTAATGAATTAAGAACCCTAATTCATATTAGATGTTAGCAAGATTATCAAATCTTTCATATTATTGCACCATGAACACTTATATTATATTATGTGCATTAACCTAGGAAGTTATAATCTTTAATCTCTAAAACTTCATATGTAATTCACATTAGAAACCTTAATTATCATTGTTATGGTCATAATCACAATGATTTCTCTTTTTGTTCAAAAATATCAGTTATTATGGCAAATAAATCATTTAACATATCCAACCATCTTATTACACAAATATAGGGTTTAAAAATGTACACTTTAAGCCATCTTTACACTACTTTTGGAAAAGGAAGAATTATCAAGTCTCGATTATATTTTCTTTGTGTTTCTCTCATTATGTTGAAAATTTTTCATTTATAACTTGCCCTGATCCGATCATCATATCAATTACTACAAAATTTGCAAATGTATCATTATTGGGCCAATCAGATTAGGCCACGTCAGCCTAATGAGTATCATCTACAAGACCCATGTAGTCGGGCCCGACCAATGGCCTGTAGCCACTTCAGCCATGTGCTCCAGTGTTGCTGGGGTTTAAAATATAATCAAAAGACTCTTTTACCTTTACCTCAGTGGATGCGTTCCCATTGCTTGTGGGGGGGGGAGTGCTTGGTCTTTTGACCCTCAGTCGCCTTCAACCCCATGCGGGGCAACTTAGACCCCATTCTCAGGTGCACAGACACTTCTCAACACTATCTCCGAGCATCCTCCTCTCCAACACAACTCACGATTGCTGCCTCCCACCTTCTAGGTGCAAGAACTGCCTCCCGGTCCCTCCTTCACTGGCAACTACACTAGATAGATCCTGCAAGGTGTGGCACCACTGTAGTGGCCATCCTGGCCGCTGTGGCTAATCTCCTAACCATTGTCTCTTCACCGGGCTCAGGCTCTCATGGCGGTGCCCAAACCTATCCATCTCATAGTTGGATGAAGAAAGGGGAAGGGCAAATAGTGTGGCTACTAATCAACATAGTAGGCATCTGACTTCTTAGTCTATTTGCTGGAATTGCCTTTAGCCTTCCTCAGCATATGGAGGCCAAATTCTCCCCTCGAAGAGGACTTGTGAGGTCCCTACATATGTAACTTAGGAAATCCTAGTAGCAAGGAAGGGAGGAAAGAGAACAAGACCCATGGTCTGGAAGAGGAAGACCAAGTTTCCTTTGTTGTATAATCATGTGGATATAGAGACCATGAACCATGCACCTTTCCCTTCTCGATTCCTTCTCTTTACATTACTACCTTTCCAAAAGATTAAATCGATATTCCTCTAATATCAATTAATAACATAAAAGACATTCTTCTTGGGAAGGAAATGAATATATTCTACTTATTTTCTCCATATGAAAACTATCAAGTTATTTATTGAATAGATCCCAATATTACAAGAAAGAACTCTCCAGTCTCCCATAAAAAGGATTGGTAACATTGTATATAAAGGAAAAACAATTAATTACACCTTTCCAACTTTTATTTGGTCTTATAGGGGTTTCTTATAAAACTTTCTCTTTTAAATATTTCTTTAAAATGATTATCATTATCTTATGGAAAATCCTCTTTCTCTACATTTCTACAATTATCTTATTTTTAATATAATTTCCAAGTATACCAAAAGTTAGACCAAGATAACAATGTTTGTTGCCTCAAAAATTGTGTTGCCACTTATGGATAGATAATTACTTTTGTAGTTATTTAAAGCACCATATATGTTATTTTCTTTTGGCAACTTGCATATTATCTTATATTTCAATTGTCTACAATCTAATAAAGAATTCTTGAAAATAGTGAACTACACGAGATCCATATCATATAGAGTATTTGCACTTTCAATCTATAATTTATGAACAAGATACATAGACAATCATCTTTCTAATGCATCCTTCATATTATATTATTTGGAAACAAATATTCAAAGATATGGGAAAAAGTAGGTTATAACATCCTTCCCCTCTTATAATAATTTTGTCGTCAAAATTTGACTAATCATCCTAGAAGATGGTATGAGACAATTTTATCATTTAATAGTTATCCAACATTTCATAAAGACATTGTGTCATAAGCACTCAGCCACATAGGTGATTAACATTATTATTATTTCTCCAACAAAACTATTGGAGGAAATTGAGGATATTACATTCACCCCTCCTTAAAAGGAATTTTGTCCCCAAAATTCACACCAGTAAGGTTAAGGTGAAAGATAACTCATCTTAATCACTTTCACCAATATGCAAATTTCTCACGTCATTACTCGGATTGGTACTTGAATTCATTTTCAAGGTACATACACATCCTTAGTATCGTCTTTTATTTTTAACGATTACATTTTCATTTGTGATTCAAATTTTACTTGGTGATTACCTTTTGCACCTAGATTTCCAACCTATTGTTCATTTATCATTACATAAGGGTGAGGTAACACCTCTAACCCTAGATCATGCCATTAAGTTACTTAAGGTATTCATTCTCATATTTCAATTTTAAGCATAATATGTATTTACCCAATCTTTATCACTCATAATGGGATGAAATAAGCATCTGACTACAGCCCAAACGCAAATTTCATTTCATTCTAAGAGCGGAGATGGTATATCCACACATTATATTTCCACTTCACATTTTAAGTTGAATCATTCTCAACATGACTCTGAAATATACTTGCTTTTAATCCTACACAATTCTTATATTTCATGAAGTCAAGTGCCCCTTTCTCACTCTTTAAGTTTGGGCACAACTTCTCTCTAGTTTTCATGACTTCTTTATATCTTTTATATTTACACCTCATGTATTATGAGCCCTAGCCACTTCCTTGAGCTCTCTAGGGGTATGGGTACTTTTGGAGTGATCTCATCCTTATGCATCTAGGGAGTGCCTCTCACATTCACCCATTAGGCCACATGATGATCACGAAGGTTGCTAATCTCCTAAGTCATGGAACTTGGGCAAACCTAGTTGTTACCTCCCGACCACATGGTCTTATGCATTCAGTGCATAATCAACTCCTAATCCCATTGATCTTATGTACCTTTTATACACCCTACTTAACCTTAGGATTTACTTAGGACTCTACCCTTCCCAAGGGTTTCATTGAGATGTCACACTTTAACCATTTTCAAGCACTTAGTTTTCATATGCAATTCTTTAAACCAGATTTCCTCCATCTCTTATGATGCTCAATGTTCATTTTATGTCCCCTCATTGGAATCATGGTAACTTTCTCATCCGGACTCAATCTCATACTTATAGCCACTTTCATAGTGACTTTTCCTCATGTTCCTCAGAGATGGCATACTTAGGTTCAAAGAATCATACTCAATATATGTGCTTTCATATTTTATATACTTAATTCTTTACACTTTAGGTGACATTTATGGTTACCTCAACCTTTAAATTGATTTATCATCTCACCCTTCTTGAGAAGGTCCTAACTTAGGGTGACTTCATGGCTCAGAGGAGGGGGTTAGGCTCTCTAGCCACATCCCAACCCTACAGTCTAGGGTCTTGCCTCCCCATAGGTCATTTTCCCACTCTTGGGTCGACCCACCCTAGGTTGGCACACCAACCCTAAAGGTTTCATATTTTCATTCTTTATACAACCTAAATATGCATTTCTTATTATAACTTCTCAACCCTTTATACTCCTCTCTCATGGTGAGCCCTCTCTTTAGTAGAGCCACTTTATGGGGAATACTCTCTTTAGGGTTTTAGTCCCAGTGGACTTTCATACAATCCCATTTGGGCTTGGCATTCTTCTGGTCTTCTTATTCAGGCTAGACACTTCATATACCATCCTATCCAGGCTTGGTATTCCATTGGCCATCTCATCTGGTCTTGGCCCTTTATATGACCATCCCATCCGGGCTTGGTACTCCATTTTCCATCCCATCCAAGCTTGGTCCTTTAGCAAACTTCCCATCAGGGCTAGGTTCACAGTCATTTTTCGAATGAATTTATTTCAACCCATGATATTTAACTCATTAAAGATATCATATTTAAGGTCTGAGCAAGTTGTATCCATGAATGCATTATTCGTAGGTTGCTTATGTTTCTTATACTTTTCTCACGTATCATGAATGAATTCATCCATATGATTCACATTTGTCTTCCTTATTCCTTTTGAGGTCCATATGGGTGGTGTTACTATGCCACCACACTATTCTCTTTTCCCATAATTAGGGTTTTATATTTTTGAACATGCATTATTTTTATTATAACTTTTCAATCTATATTTTCCTATTCTCTATGGTATACCCACTCACTGGAGGTAGTTCTAATTGCATACCCACTCACTGGGGGCAGCATGACCACTCATTGGGGACAACTTACCCACTTACTGGGGGTATTCTTTATCCATATATTCTTCCAGAAATAGCATTAGAGCAATAAGCAAGTTATATTCATATTTTAATTTTCATGTATAACCATTAGTTACTTATATTTCTCATGTATATGCAAAATCTCTCTCACATGCATCATGCATGAATGTCTCCTCATTCACGAATGGGAGACTGGGTCCCGTAACTCATTTATATTTTTCTTACTTCTCTTTACTCTTACCCTAATTTGGATTCATATGGGTAGGATTTCTCTTTCACCCAAGAAACTCCCATTTCATAGGATTAGGGTTTAGGGTTCAGGTTAGAGATTACACAATCTACACCCTATATATTAGGGTTTCTATGTCCCTTGACCCACTAGGGTTCTCCTTCTTGAACAACCCTAGCTCCATCTAGAATTTACCCTTGCAAAAACATTTTTTTTACTTTGTCCACATTTCATGTTCATTATCATTTCCTCATGAACATTATTATTTGCACACTTGCATGTACTTTATTATTTTCACATTTACATGTACATTATTATTTCCACACAGCCTATACATTAATTGGAGGAGGATGCCTTAATCCTACTTCTAAAAAGCCCTAACTTTATATGAGGAGGGAAGTTCCTTTTAGGGTTTATTAAGTAAAGAGTGTGAGAAATGGATGAATCAAGGTGAGAAGAAAACCTAGAGGTATTTTACTTTCTGGAAAAATCATCCAACTTTGACCAGGCAGGATGCACAAGTCCGAGAGTCCTCGTAAGACGACTAGCGATGTGGAGGAAAATTTTGCCAGCCCCCAGGTCGTGGTCCCTTCTAGACACCATCATTTTTAGAGAATGCCCTAATAATTCCCTCAAATTTCTACATATTATTTGAAATTATAAACTATTAAATATTATTTGAAAAATCTGGCACTCTGATGCCAAATGTAGAAACATCACTATTCAGCAACCCCCAATTAAGGAAGGCCAAAAAGATGAGAGCCATTACCTAAAAAAATTACCCAAGGATCCAGATTTTAATCAAACAATATAAAATAGCAAATAATTTAATTCATTTCAAAAAAAAAAAATTATAAGATGCTTACATGAACTTCCTATCATTAGGATTGTACTTTTGAGAAGAAACAATTGGCTAAATCCTCTGTTTAAATCTTTAATGCTTTCATGACATTTCCGTCTTTATCTTCATGTCCTTTATCATGTATATCGATTTATACCTAAAATGGCATGAAACAAATACACAATTAGTATGTTGCCATATTGGTATGTAGGGTGCATCCAAAATGTGCAAGTAATAACAACATATATTCCAACAATTACTTGCAAATATAAGCTGCTATTTTCTTCATATAATCTTTCTTTAAGTGATACTCATAGTGGCATTATAATTGAATAGAATGTAAATAAACAACCGACATTTTAATTGTTCAATCCTCAAGAAAAACCTCATAAAGCACCGACAAACTAAGGAGAGTATTCGTAGGTATAACCACATAACTTGATGGTGAGCCATGCATATTATCATACAAAATACACTTCAATTACGTTCAAGCAATCCAATCAACAAAGATGAATCCAGACAATCATATTATATCTACATGTAAGTAAATACTAGAGTGTCACCATCACATTAAATAGATTAAGCCCTACTTAGTCCTAATCTAGGGTTCATGGTTTGTTCGATGTCTGGTTATCATTAGGGTTAGGTTTGATATTCCAATTCCCATGTTCATTGTTTAATGAATCAAGAACCCTATTATCAAATCTATCATATTATTGCTCCATGAACACTTATATTAGATTATGTGCATTAACCTAGCAAGTTATGATCTTTAATCTCTAAAACTTCACATGTATGATTATTCACATTAGAAACCTTAATTATAATTTTATGGTCATGATTACAATGATTTCTCTTTTTGTTCAAAAGTATCAATTATTACGGCAAATAAACCATTTTTAACATATTCAACCATCTTATTACACAAATCTAGGGTTTAAATATATTAAACACCACTTAAACCCATATTTACAATACTTTTGGAAAAGGAAGCATTGTCAAGTCTCAATTATATTTTCTTTGTGTTCCTCTCATTCTGTTGATAAATTTTCACACATAACTTGCCCCGATCCGATCATCCTAGCAATTACTAAAAAATTTGCAAAATTATCATTATTGGGCCAATCAGATTAGGCCACGTCAGCCTAATGAGTATTATATACAAGGCCCATGTGACTGGGCCCGACCAATGGCCCGTGGCCACTAAAGTCATGCACTCCAGCACAATTGGGGTTTAAAATATAATGAAAAGACTCTTTTACCCTTACCTTGGTGGATGAGTTCCCATTGCTTGTTGGGGGTGTTTGGTCTTTTGACCCTCAGTCACCTTCAACCCCACGTAGGGTGACTCAGGCCCCATTCTCGGGTGCATGAACACTACTCAACACTGTCTCTGACCATCCTCCTCTCCAACAGAGCTTACGACTGCTGCGGCCTACCTTCAAGGCGCAAGAACCGCCTCCCTGTTCCTTCTTCCTCCTTCATCGACGAACACACTAGATAGATCCTCCATGGTGCGACGTCACTGCAATGGCCAACCTGGCTACTGCAACTAATCTCCTACCCCTATCTCTACATAGGGACTAGGCTCTTGTGGCAGTGCCCATACCTAGCCATCTCACAGTTGGATGAAGAAAGGGGAAGGGTAGAGAGTGTGGCTACTAATCAACATAGTGGGCAACAACCTTCTTACTCTATTTTTTGGAACTACTGTCACCCTTCCTCAACATATAGAGGTCTGGTTCTCCCCCCCCTAAGAGGACTCGTGAGGTCCCTACATATATAACTCATGAAATCCTAGTATCAAGGAAGTGACGGGAGAGAACTATACCCATGGTATGGAAGAGGGAGACCAAGTTTCATTTGTTGTATAATCACGTGGATATAGAGAGACCACCAACCATACACCTTTCCCTTCTCGATTCCTTCTCTTTACATTACTACCATTCCAAAAGATTAAATCAGTATTCCTCTAATATCAATTAATACCATAAAAGGCATGCTTCTTAGGAAGGAATTGAATATATTCCCCTTATTTTCTCCATTTGAAAACTCTCAAGTTATTCATTGCATAAATCCAAATATTACAAAAAAGAACTCTCTAGTTTCCCATAAAAAGGATCGATAACATTGTATATAAAGTAAAACAATTAATAACACCTTTCCAACTTTTATTTGGTCTTATAGGGGTTTCTTATAAAACTTGTTCTTTTAAGGATTTATCTAAAATGATTATCACTATCTCATGGAAAATCCTCTTTCTCCTTCTTTCTAGGATTATCGTTTTTGCAATATTATTCCCAAGTATACCAAAAGTTAGACCAAGATAAAAATGTTTGTTGCCTCAAAAATTGTGTTGCCACTTATGGATGGATAATTACTTTTGTAGTTATTTAAAGCAGCATATATCTTATTTTCTTTTGGCAACTTGCATATTATCTTATATTTTTAGTTGTCCACAATCTAACAAAGAACTGTTAAAAATAGTGAACTACACAAGGTCCATTCCATATAGAGTATTTGCACTTTTAATCCATAATTTCTGAATAAGAAACATAGAGAATCATCTTTCTAATGCATCCTTCATATTATATTATTTGGAAACAAATATATGAAGATACAGGAAAAATAGGTTATAACATATTTTCTAATAGTGGAATACCAATTAAGGTTTTCTATCCCTGTGTAGATTGGTTACTACTACTCCCAACCCACTACTGTGAATGAGGCTCAGTTTTTGGGTAACCCTATCTACCCTTACCTTCTTCATGGAAGTAGAATTTCACCATGTATAAGTTGGGAAGCTAGTTCAATTATAATGAAGTCAGGTTGACTTGAACAAACATGTCCAGGCTTAACCCTTTTTCCCGCCTGAACCCATCCCCTTTGTTGCTTTTTGACATGTATAGAATACATCCACTATAGAACCAAGCATGCATTGGTAAAAACCTAGCCCAAGCTTTTAAATTTATGATATCCCAACAATGTTAAGTGATTATATCAATTAGCTATGTTGTGGATTGACATGCCTTGGATTTAACATGGACTATGTCCACATATCTCTATCCAAATCCATCTATCTAAGGATTGGATACAATTCTCATTGAGATTGATATGCTTTATACCCAAGTTTTGGTTGATGAAAGATATAAGTTTTAATAGATATCCTTACGTTTTTAGCTCTCTCATCTCTAACAATGTATGTGGTCATCTAGTAATCTAGATGAGTATATTGAATGCATATTTCACCTTATCTAGTGAAGACACTACGGTTGTAAACTAACTAGTTATGATGAGAGTGGTAGATGTCGTGCTTTATTAGGGTTTGATAGAAGTTGACCATGCATAATAAGAAAATCTTCTTACTCTTATGCTTACATATTAGAAAGGTAGTCATATGCCATTTAGGTGTCAGAAGAATTAGACCCTATTGCAAAACTAAGTGATGTTGAAATAATAGTATATGTGTTGTGTTGTCGAAGGTGGTTGTAACATCCTCAATTTCATAACTAATGTAAGTCTTTAATATGGAGTTTTCTAGTAAGTGTGTGCCAAGGGACCTAATGAACCTAACCATGGCTAGGTATGTAATTAAGTTCACAAAATTTGTAATACAAGTCATCTGGTCAACCAATACCGACATAATGGCTTAAATGTGTATGACTGTAGTTGGTTGTAGATAATTATGAATGAATTATTCTTGTAAATAACAAATGATATGAATGTATAATTTGATGACTTCACTTATCGGTTTGAGCCCTAGACCCAGCTTAGATCATCATGTTAAGTAATTAAAACAATATTGATCACATGTATCATGCAAGGGCTCCAATTGAGAAGTACTGTTAATTCAAGCTTTAATGTCATATTTTAGAATAAGATTAAGCTCTTTGACCCTTGGAAAGACCAAGGAATGGGCCATGTGTCCTAGAGCCCAATTCTAGCCCATTTGGACCAATTAGGTTCTTGCAAATAGGTCCTTGTAGTACAAATTAGAAAGAGTATTTAGTGCCCATAAAAAAATGCTAAAAATATTTTAAGCAGATGTATAATTAGAAGATAAGATAACGTGAGAAACTTCAGTTAATTATGATGTAATTAATGGAAAAGATAATTAAATAAGTAATTATCTAATATTTATTTATATGACAAGTTTGAAGTGTCCATATAGTTATTTTTTACTCGATATCTTTCTCATGTAAAGAAGATGACAATAGAAAGTTTTTCCCAAAAATTGGGATCAAGCAGAGTTATGAGGTGCTCTATATAATTATTTATCTAATTTGGACTTTTGTCAAAAATAAAATAAAAATATAGAAAAAGGGGGTGACTCAGTTTGCGGACTGACAGCCGCACCCCTGTTCTTCAAACCCGAATAGAGTCCCCCAAATGGGGGATGCTTGCCCAAGACTCGGAGGGCAAAAGGCTATAAAAGCCTAATTTTGTAGATCTCTCGAGGGTTGGACGAATTCGTAGCTAGGGTTCTGGTCAAACTGTGGGCTGGAAAAAGAGATTGAAGAAGAAGAAAGGGAGCATGTTAGTGGTGGCCATGAGGGTTGTAGGTCTGAGACTCTCCATCCATGACTTGGTCGTGCCCAGAGACGGTGCGCACTGGCTAGGGTAGCCGCTCAGAGAGGTTGGTGGTTCATTGGTGGTCTCCATGCATGGATCAGATGCCTGTAGATGATGACGCGGACAAGACTGAAATAGGGAAGAAGACCCCCTTTTCTCAGTGAGTGAAAAAGATGCGGACCCTTCTCGATCTGCCTGGGATGAAGATGGGATCACTGATCCTTCTCAGCCGTCAGATCAAGTTTGAACGGTTAGCATCGCTTTGATAAAGTAATTCTTCCAAAATTCATATCTTGGGATTGGGAGCTTGGATTTTATCAAACAAGATACCTACAAAAAGCTGATGATTAGTACTATCACTTAAAAATACTTCTAAATTATGATTTGATATTTGATATTTACTAAATATAGTGTATTCAAAACTATATGGTTTTGATGTTTGGTCAATTAAAAATAGCAATTGACTTTAGAAATTTATGAATAATTTACAGTAATCTTATTTTGGTATGCCTAGTATGATTCCAAAGCCTGATCTATCTTATTTGATATTTCTACTTCAGTTTTGATGCTAACCATAATAAGGGAATTTTGGATATTTCACCCATGATTGGATTATGCAATGACCTGATATTTTAATATGTGATCTTAATAAATTGTATGATTACTTTTTTAGAGATTTTATGGAGTTTCTTGTGTTTTTATATTAGTATTTAATTTCTGGCCTGAGTGGTCATTATGTAAGAACAATAGATGATTATCTTTACACAATAAGTGATATATGTATGGCTAATTAGGCCTTATATTAGTAATGTGATGGTATTCTACTTTAATTTCCTAATTGAATCAGAAAGTTTAGAATATGTGTCTATATTTGAGAATTTATTCTCATTATATGAAGTATATGTTCATATTAGTGCATAAGACGATTTATGTCTTATTTGAGTATAAAGATTATAATAACTATATAATAGGGATTTTACTTAATTTCAATGCCAAGATTCTATGGTAATTTTAGATTAAAGTTATGTTTAGTCTATAAGAACCCTAAGTTGGTATATAAAGTTAGGAAGATGGGGCTTTGAGATTTCTCAATAGAATGAGGGAGCATATACTTGGACTAATAGAACTACGATGATATCCAGGTTATTAAAGTTATGGAACTTAGAATCATGAATTCCTTATAGACACCCTCAGTACAAGAGGTAAGTGGTTCATGCCCATGAGTATTTATGTTTATCAAATCTAGCACATTTACATACATCTTAAATGAGAACTTCATATCTAATGTTCTAAGCAGATATGTAGGCAAAATTTTCTATACTTTATGATCATGATATTTCATATGCTCAATGTATTAATTAGAGATGTGTCATGAGATGGTAATGGATTAACAAGGATAGAAGGGTAAATTACTCTCACGTTTCTTAACGTTGTTCTGTATAAATGTTCAAGACCACAAGACAAGAAATACAAGTTAAGACTAACATACATCCATGGTAATGAGATATAACCATGTGTTAAGATTTTAAGTATGAACATACTAATCGGGTTCCTCACTTTTATACATATAATTGAGTATTAAGATTTCAAGTAGAAACATGTTATCAAGATTTCTTATATATATAAAGATCTAAGAACTAGGGAGTTAATCAGATTTCATAGAATGAGCAACATCTAGAAGCAAAATACAAAGTAAGATTTGAATGTATTAAGACATGATCTGTTTTCAATATAAGGTCCCAATTAGAGTGTATTGTAATTTGAGTTTATGATGATAGATATAAGATTATGATGCATCAAGTTATGATTAAGTTTCAAGATAAGATTATATAAGATTGATATTTTAAGGTTTAAGTTGTAAGGTGTAGGCTCATATGCAAATATTAAGATTCAGGGTGAAATCAGATTTAATAAGATCTTATAAAGGTTAAATCATCTTGTTAGAATTCATGTTTTTAGATATTTTGTACTTAAAATACTTTCATAAACTTGACTTAAGGTACTTTGTATGCTTTGTCTTTCTATATGTAATTCAAATCCTTTTTCCTAAGCCTCTAGACTCAATTGTCATATAATTATTATCAATGAGGTCATTCTAATAAATTAGAGTTTCAAATTAAAATGTATCTAGATAGCAAGGACATTAAATTTAGATTCAGACTTAGATTACTCAGTGTGTGAGTAGCCATATACAAAATAAAGATACATGATAAGGGTTTTAGACCCAATCTCAATTATGAAGTAATTGAGATCCATATTCACATTGAGTTGTAGATTCAGTTTATCACTTAAGCATAAAAGATTCAGATTTAGATATAGATTTAGATTTAGATTTTAGTACATGCTCAGTACTCAATACTCAGTAATCAGTTTCATATAAATTCAGTTATTAGCATTCAATTTCAGTATAAGATAAGCTCAGATTCAGTATTCAGTAAGCTTAGACTTAAGATAATTAATTTGGAACCTTTACATAATAAATTATATGATAAGTCCTCACTCAGTAGTCCCAGGATGATTCAGAGGCATTTGTTGCCAATTCATAGGAGTATTTACTCCAATTCAGAGGTACTTTGGTACCAAGCAGAGCGTAGTTACGCCAATTTAGAGACACCTCAATGTCATTTAGAGGCATGCAGTGCCAATTCAGGGTACTTCAGTACCAACTCAGAGCATAGATACGCTAATTCAGGAAGTCTTATTGTATAATGGTGGCCACAATCAGATAAAAATTGTAAGTAAAAGATACATTAGGCTAGAGCATGCCCATAATCTCATCCATGAGTATGATGAGAGGAAATTAGATAAGATAAGTATGACCTATGCACTGTGGTGCAGGTCTTGAGATCCATGTACTAGGGTACATGTCTCCAGAGAAAGATAAGGTTGAGAGATAAGAATTAAGACTAAAATAATAAGGAATAATACGTTACAGATTTTACTCACAGTTTGATGTTAGTTTCATGTTTATAAAATCTAATTTCAGCCTTTAGCAATGTATATTTTAAAATACTCATGCCACTTACTCTAATGACTATTTTTTCCAATGCATGGCTGGGGATGCAATGTTCGTAGGATTTGGAGCAGCTGAGGATCAAAGGAAAAAGTAAAGGTCTAGGAGATTTTCAAGCATTCCTAGTGGGGTGCCATCTACTGAGATGGTCCAGAGCTTAGAAATCTCTTTTTATGCATAGTCTTGTTACCAGTGTATATTAGATGAGTTATAGTTTTTCTTTTATCAAGGAACATGTATGAATCTGTTTTATTCAATGCAAAGTGTTTCATTTGCTTTAATTGCAATGATTATCATGACACTCCCAGATGAAGAAAAAAATATGACTTCCGCTCATGTATTATAAAAATCTGGGTGTTACAATATGGTATCAGAGCCATTTGGTAAATGGCCACTAGGCAAACATGATTCTTATAGTCACCCTAGAGTGAAGAGGTAAGGTTATGGTTTAGGGATAAATTCCAAAAAGGAATACCATAACCTAGAGAGATTAAGAGTCTTACGTCAGAATAGATAAATATCTCAGAGATAGAAGTCAGCCTAGTTCATATCTAAAGTAGCAACCTAAACCTAGCTAATGAGATAGCCTCTCCATTCTCAATGGTTATGTCTAGTCAATTGAGAATGGAAGAGGGATGTCATAAGAATTAGGCTTTGATGCATATCTCCTTTCTTACTAGTGCATGTGGTATGGGACACATGTATTAGTAGGTTGGTGAGAGGTAGTATGTAACATACTCAAATCTAGACACATAGTTGTAGCCTCCCTTTTTCTAGGCCCTAGTCGATTATATTTACAATGAATACCCGATCTACCTAATTCACAATGCATTAGAGATAATCGGAGCTAATCATTATCATAAATTCATTAATATCCTTTATATATGATAAAATAACCATAATACACTCAATAACAAGACTTAAGGAACAAATATACCGAATACCATGCTTGATTCGAATTTGACACCCTAACATATTCTTA
The DNA here is from genome assembly GCA_963693085.1 of Alisma plantago-aquatica. Taxonomy (NCBI): domain Eukaryota; kingdom Viridiplantae; phylum Streptophyta; class Magnoliopsida; order Alismatales; family Alismataceae; genus Alisma; species Alisma plantago-aquatica. The sequence goes on along the minus strand of OY856414.1, from coordinate 502,431,521 downwards.
GGAGTATAAGATGAAATGAATCAAATTAATATGTAATAAGTATTAAAATTAGTGAGTACATTAAATGTATGTATGATATACGAATAATGAAATCTAATGGTAAACATATTCAAAATGTGAAATTGATGGCAACATTAGATTTCTTACATGCTAACTGGTCTAGCTTTCGATTTTGGTATCAATCGGACAACAATTACCCATCCATTTACTAATTTGAATTCTTAACTTAGTATACACCCCTGTATTCATGCTATTTACATTCCATGCCACCTGTTCTCTTTGTTCGGGAGACCCGCTCCCTCCTCTTAAGCGATCAACGCGTTCTCTGCGGATCACAGGCGGCCGGCAGGGCCTTTTCTTCTTCTCCTCCCTTTCCCTTCTTCTGCTCCCCCAATTCCTCACCTCCTCTCCGCTACCCCTTTTCCTCTCTTCCATTCCTTTCTCTTCTGGTACCGCACAGAACCCTAGCCACCCCATCTTCCCTTTCCCCCAGCCCTTGATGGCAACACCATGTGAGGTAGAGCCCTACATCGTAGGCAGTGCTGCCGCCTCCCCTTCTCCCTCCTTTGCTTGCACCAATCTCGTGAGAACCAAACCTGCACTTGCAGGATACTGCAAAGGTCTTCAGATGCACACCCGATACCACCTTTTCCTCTTCTTTCTCTATCACCAAAATAAGCACCAGTAACACGATTTGTTGAGGAAGCCACCAAGGACGTCGTCCTCCTCCCTGAACGTGAGAAGACAGTATGGTCTACCACCCTCGGCGCAGCTATAGCTGTGGTGTCTTCCACTGCCCCATCAGCAAACGTCAACCATCTACCAGACAAGAAGCTCTCTGTCTTCTCCTTCTGCGACCTACCTTCCTTGGTCCGCCGGCTTCACCAACAACCTACAGTCAGGTCCTCCGGCATGGGGCCTTTGCTGGTGCTTGATGACCTGCAACCAACCTCAGATCCCTCACACAGCTGCTGTGACAGCTTGCTGAGATTAGACGCTACGACCACCAGTCAAGCAGTCACAAAGGACTCACTGCCGACCCCCCCCATCCATCTCCTGTACCCGCCGGCCATGGCACCTCTGCCGCCACCTATGGAGGTTGTTGCAGGGAAGCACCTTGCGGCCAAAAGTAGTTGTTGCCAACTGCAGAGCCCAATGAATACTCCAGTGGACACCACCAACTGATCAACCTACTGCACTTGTCCTCCCACTGCGGCAACCTATTTTCAACAGACCCTCATCACAGTCTTGACCTGCAACCATCGGCAACTCCACCTAGACACCGTCGCCAATGGTAGGCCCATTGTTGGCCTGGGAACCCTCCACATGTTGATGACAATTTCTGCAACAGATTGGGAAGTCGATGACCACAAATAAGTATTTGACTCCACCACAATCTACTGACTAAAGGTCAACTACTACTGATCTGTAATACTACATGCAAGTCAGCCTCCTCTTCTATTCAACTTTGATTCATCGTGATGCAACATATTAGACAAAGAGTTAATAATCAGTTAAAAAGAAGAGTAATTTCGATAATATAAGATATGTGAGTATGCCTTTTCGTTGCTTCTTACCAATCCATATCTGCCACAGTTGAATACATAATATGAATTCCAACGACTGTCTTAAGTACAAACTCTTCAACCTAACCATCTAGAAGACATAGTTGGGTAACCAAATCCTATGGAATATGCTTGAAGTCTGGAATCCTGGTGGGCTTATACACTTAATAATGGCATATATGTGAATAATATGCATGGAACTGGCATATAAACTTCGTTACACGGACTATTGTAGTCAATTCACTTCTATACCTAATCACCTTCAAGTATTTATATAGTTAGATAATAATTTGAAATACATACTGGTCTAGGAAATGTACCTACCTAGGTTGAGAAATTTTTGTATTAAAGGCACGTGAAATATGTACCATAATGTGTATTTGTAAATGTATAACATTGAAATCTACATCTATCCTTATACATTGTATAGTAATATTCGTGACATGTTCAATAACTATATAATGCAATGTGTATACATACACACACTAATATGCATGTGAAATATGATGCTGGGAAGAATATACAAACACCTAGTATTAGAAATGAGAATAACATTACAAAACCTAATTCACATATATGCAATTTTTACTTTTATGACTAAATATGGATACAAGAACTAAAATATATACCTAATGAATGATATGTTAACTGTATAAGATTCAAAACCTCAACACATCATTAGGTGACAATAATTTGGATAAGATCTTATAGATCTACACTAGGAGTAGATATGCTTGTATGCTTTGGTTTGACTAACATACCTAATATATTCATAGGATGAAAACTCGGCCTTGTGGACCAAGAATATAGATTGAGTTAGTCTTTAGCTGTGAAGATCAGGTATGTACACTCTCTATTTTTATTTTGGGCATTAAATGACTGAAATCCATATATCTTTTAATGAGGCATCTATTGAATTGTAAATCCTTTTTTAAAATCCAAATACTTGGACATTTATTGCTCCTGATATGAATTCCTTTTGTTTCTGTGATATTTAAATTGCTATGTTCCTATGGGTCTTTGGGCCCCTCTTGCCTTGTTGTCTTTTATTTAAAATTGACTAAAATGATAGTCTTGCCACTGTATTTTATGCATGCTACATGTTTTACTAGAATATCTAGAATAGCGGTACTTATGTACAACCATATTTATATAGGGCGTGCGTATTCCGCCCGGGGTGTGCGTTTCCACCCTTGTTTATTTTTAGGCCATGATCCTGTGGTGTTATGGCCCTGTTTTAGGTATATTTAGTCTACATTGTTATGCATGCAAATATTCTTGTTTTAAAAAGAATATGTGGATGAATGTATGGCAAGACACTCTTTTATTATCATGCTTGTAATCTGAATTTAATATGCCTCATTTCTTTTGCTTCATTTCTTTTGTTACTTTTCTCTTGAACATACCTAATTGCAAATATCCCCCTTTTCTTTTGGGAACATCTCTTTTTGCACTTTTAACCCTATATAATGCCCAGAATGTTTTATATATGTACATACTCAGCCTTTGTTGACCTCTTTGTTGTTTCCTATGTTCTGGGTGATGTTCCCTTCCACCCAGGTTTAGGTGCATTAAAGATCAAGGTTGCTCGAAGATCATGTAAAGAGAATTGTACCTAAGGATAGCTTGGAATGGCTAGGTTACCCTCTGTTACTGGATTTAGTTGTACTTAGTTCAAGTTTTTTGTAATCACCTTTTATGGTGAGGCACAATTGTATAAATGAATCATGAAGTGACTTTGTAATAGTTTTGTTTACGCTGCTTTATTATTACATGGTTCTTGTATTATATCATTTGAGTGGATCCTCTTTCGGGTCCCACTCCTTACAAAATGGTATCAGAGCCTAAGCAGTCGGTAACTTGACTATTTCAAGTTATCCTAGGATGACCCATAATTAGGTAGGTGACCCTTAGAGGTTATTGGCAAACTGATTACCTAGTAGTAGAATACCAATTAGGGTTTTCAAACACTAATTATTTGGGGCACTTACACTCCTCAACCTACCTATGTGGACGGGTGTTAGCCTCTAGTAAACCTTAACACCCATTCTCTCTTTACTGGGGTGGGATAAAGATAATTGAATCTTGTAGTGTTGGTTCACATGTCATAATTTTCTAGGATTCTTCCTTAGAGCTATGAAGTGTGAGTTGATTGAATAGTCATAGATTGAAATTACCTTAGTTCTCACTTTAACCCCTTCTATTTGTTGTTACCTAGCACGCCTCAAATACATCTATTTTGGGTTGAGCATGCGTGAAAAATAACATAAAATCCTGATGTAATTTCTAGAGTTGAGATTAATTCCTTGACACTATGTGATAATTAGAATTAACTCTATTATGGTTAGGCATGAATTTCCCTCAACATGGAGTACATCATCATAGTTATGCCCCTTTTCCATTTCTCTAATGGTAGGGTACCGATCTCATTGAGCTTGTTATGTCTCATACATGAGAATTGTTTGGTGAAAGTTATCACTTTTGGTAGATATCCTTAAGTGTTCACCTCTCTAACCCACATAGTGCACTTAGTTTACCTAGTGATTAATATGAGCAGGTTGACTATATAGGTTACATTATCATGTGAAGAACAACGGATGTAAACTAGCTAGTAATGAGAATAAATTCATCCTATAACATTGGGTAATCTTATGACTTCAGTAGGTCCTGAGATGAGGCATTTTGAACTATGATTAAGAGTGTCATGGGTAATGGTGTATGTCATGCATTATTAGGATTTTATAGAAGTTGATTGTGTGTAATAATAAGTTGTTGCCCTCGTATGCCTTCGAATTAGAGATGTAGACATATTCCCTTTTAGGTGATGGAAGGAGTAGACCCCTTTTGTAGAATGCAATGGTGATAGAATAATACTATAGGTATCATCTGGTGGATAAGTGGTGGACTTGGTTCTCGAATTGATTTTTGGTGCCAATTTTGTATTTTTCATCGTAAGATTTTTTTTTGCTTTTTTTCCGTCAAACTTATTTTCATTATTATTTTATATGTACAAAGGAAAAGTTTTCATATTTTATTGAAGGTTTTAGAACCAAGTCATTGCCACAAGGAAGTTTGTTTTGTAGAGGAACCCTTTGAATGAAGAGGTACTTGAATGGAATGATGGACATGAAACCCTAGGACTAAGTGTTGTGTAGAGAGTACGAAGAAGCCTTGGATGCTTAAGACATTAGTTCACCCTTTTTGCCCCTCTAGGTGATAATGTTGATGATATTGATGATGATGATGGTGATGATAATGATGATGATGATGATGATGATGATGATGATGATGATGATGATGATGGTGATAATGATGATGATGATGATTATGATGATAATGATAATGAGTAGATGAGAATATGGTGACCATAATGATGTGGATGATGAGGGTTTGTAAAAAAAAACTAGCGCTCAGGTCTAGCAGTGGATGGATTTCGGGGACGAAATCCTTTTTAAGGGGTGGAGTGTTGTAACATACTCAAATCTAGACACATAGTTGTAGCCTCCCTTTTTCTAGGCCCTATTCGATTATATTTACAATGAATACCCGATCTACCTAATTCACAATGCATTAGAGATAATCGGAGCTAATCATTATCATAAATTCATTAATATCCTTTATATATGATAAAATAACCATAATACACTCAATAACAAGACTTAAGGAACAAATATACCGAATACCATGCTTGATTCGAATTTGACACCCTAACATATTCTTAGGAGTATAAGATGAAATGAATCAAATTAATATGTAATAAGTATTAAAATTAGTGAGTACATTAAATGTATGTATGATATACGAATAATGAAATCTAATGGTAAACATATTCAAAATGTGAAATTGATGGCAACATTAGATTTCTTACATGCTAACTGGTCTAGCTTTCGATTTTGGTATCAATCGGACAACAATTACCCATCCATTTACTAATTTGAATTCTTAACTTAGTATACACCCCTGTATTCATGCTATTTACATTCCATGCCACCGGTTCTCTTTGTCCGGGAGACCCACTCCCTCCTCTTACACGATCAATGCGTTCTCTGCGGATTGCAGGCGGCCGACAGGGCCTTTTCTTCTTCTCCTCCCTTTCCCTTCTTCTACTCCCCCAATTCCTCACCTCCTCTCCGCTACCCCTTTTCCTCTCTTCCATTCCTTTATCTTCTGGTACCGCATAGAACCCTAGCCACCCCATCTTCCCTTTCCCCCAGCCCTTGATGGCAACACCATGCTAGGCAGAGCCCTACATCGTAGGCAGTGCTGCGGCCTCCCCTTCTCCCTCCTTTGCTTGCACCAATCTCGTGAGAACCAGACCTGCACTTGCAGGCTGCTGCAAAGGTCTTCAGATGCACACCCAATACCACATTTTCCTCTTCTTTCTCTATCACCAAAATAAGCACCAGTAACACGATTTGTTGAGGAAGCCACCAAGGACGTCGTCCTCCTCCCTGAACGTGAGAAGACAGTATGGTCTACCACCCTCGGCGCAGCTATAGCTGTGGTATCTTCCACTGCCCCATCAACAGACGTCAACCATCTACCAGATAAGAAACTATCCATCTTCTCCTTCTGCAACCTACCTTCCTTGGTCCGCCGGCTTCACCAACGACCTACAGTCAGGTCCTCCGGCATGGGGCCTTTGCTGGTGCTTGATGACCTGCAACCAACCTCAGATCCCTCACACAGCTGCTGTGACAGCTTGCTGAGATTAGACGCTACGACCACCAGTCAAGCAGTCACAAAGGACTCACTGCCGACCCCCCCATCCATCTCCTGTGCCCGCCGGCCATGCAACCTCTTCCGCCACCTATGGAGGTTGTTGTAGGGAAGCACCTTGCGGCCAAAAGTAGTTGTTGCCAACTGCAGAGCCCAATGAATACTCCAGTGGACACCACCTGCTGATCAACCTACTGCACTTGTCCTCCCACTGCGGCAACCTATTTTCAACAGACCCTCATCGCAGTCTTGACCTGCAACCATCGGCAACTCCACCTAGACACTGTTGCCAATGGTAGGCCCATTGTTGGCCTGGGAACCCTCCGCATGTTGATGGCAATTTCTGCAACAGATTGGGAAGTCGATGACCACAAATAAGTATTTGACTCCACCACAATCTACAGACTGAAGGTCAACTACTACTGATCTGTAATACTACATGTAGGTCAGCCTCTTCTTCTATTCAGCTTTGATTCATCGTGATGCAACATATTAGACAAAGAGTTAATAATTAGTTAAAAAGAAGAGTAATTTCGATAATATAAGAGATGTGAGTATGCCTTTTCGTTGCTTCTTACCAATCCAGATCTGCCACAGTTGAATCATAATATGAATTCCAACGACTGTCTTAAGTACAAACTCTTCAACCTAACCATCTAGAAGACATAGTTGGGTAACCAAATCCTATGGAATATGATTGAAGTCTGGAATCCTGGTGGGCTTATACACTTAATAATGGCATAGATGTGAATAATATGCATGGAACTGGCATATAAACTTCGTTACACGGACTATTGTAGTCAATTCACTTCTATACCTAATCAACTTCAAGTATTTATATAGTTAGATAATAATTCGAAATACATACTGGTCTAGGAAATGTACCTACCTAGGTTGAGCAATTTTTGTATTAAAGGCACGTGAAATATGTACCATAATGTGTATTTGTAAATGTATAACATTGAAATCTACATCTATCCTTATACATTGTATGGTAATATTCGTGACATGTTCAATAACTATATAATGCAATATGTATACATACACACACTAATATGCATGTGAAATATGATGTTGGGAAGAATATACAAACACCTAGTATTAGAAATGAGAATAACATTACAAAACCTAATTCACATATATGCAATTTTTACTTTTATGACTAAATATGGATACAAGAACTAAAATATATACCTAATGAATGATATGTTAACTGTATAAGATTCAAAACCTCAACACATCATTAGGTGACAATAATTTGGATAAGATCTTATAGATCTACACTAGGAGTAGATATGCTTGTATGCTTTGGTTTGACTAACATACCTAATATATTCATATGATGAAAACTCGGCCTTGTGGACCAAGAATATAGATTGAGTTAGTCTTTAGCTGTGAAGATCAGGTATGTACACTCTCTATTTTTATTTTGGGCATTAAATGACTGAAATCCATATATCTTTTAATGATGCATCTCTTGAATTGTAAATCCTTTTTTAAAATCCAAATACTTGGACATTTATTGCTCCTGATATGAATTCCTTTTGTTTCTGTGATATTTAAATTGCTATGTTCCTATGGGTCTTTGGGCCCCTCTTGCCTTGTTGTCTTTTATTTAAAATTGACTAAAATTATAGTCTTGCCACTGTATTTTATGCATGCTACATGTTTGACTAGAATATCTAGAATAGCGGTACTTATGTACAACCATATTTATATAGGGCGTGCATATTCCGCCCGGGGTGTGCGTTTCCACCCTTGTTTATTTTTAGGCCATGATCCTATGGTGTTATGGCCCTGTTTTAGGTATATTTAGTCTAAATTGTTATGCATGCAAATATTCTTGTTTTAAAAAGAATCTGTGGATGAATGTATGGCAAGACACTCTTTTATTATCATGCTTGTAATCTGAATTTAATATGCCTCATTTCTTTTGCTTCATTTCTTTTGTTACTTTTCTCTTGAACATACCTAATTGCAAATAGCCCCCTTTTCTTGTGGGAACATCTCTTTTTGCACTTTTAACCCTATATAATGCCCAGAATGTTTTATATATGTACATACTTAGCCTTTGTTGACCTCTTTGTTGTTTCCTATGTTCTGGGTGATGTTCCCTTCCACCCAGGTTTAGGTGCATTAAAGATCAAGGTTGCTCGAAGATCATGTAAAGAGAATTGTACCTAAGGATAGCTTGGAATGGCTAGGTTACCCTCTGTTACTGGATTTAGTTGTACTTAGTTCAAGTTTTTTGTAATCACCTTTTATGGTGAGGCACAATTGTATAAATGAATCATGAAGTGACTTTGTAATAGTTTTGTTTCCGCTGCTTTATTATTACATGGCTCTTGTATTATATCATTTGAGTGGATCCTCTTTCGGGTCCCACTCCTTACATAGTATGTCAGGATCCCACATCTCTGGGTATGTTCATGATCACCACATATCTAGGAATGTAGGAGTTACCTAAAGAACCTATGATTTGACAATCATGTACACCTAATGTTAGAAAGTCATGACAATGTTGAGGTAGATGTCCTAAGTATAGAGCCAAGTTTAGTTTCATAAACTCTAAGTATGAGTTGAGAAATAGAACAACGTAATAGATAATGCTCACATAAATATTTTATGAAAATACATTACATATCTCTTTGCATACAAAAATTTGAACATAAGTGTTCCTTAATATGTTAATTATCAATAAATGAAGAGGTAAGCAGAACCCTAAGGTGGGTAGTAGCCTAGTGAAATTTTGAGGATGAAATTTATTTAAGGTGGGTAGAATTGTAACATCCTCAATTTCATAACTAATGTAAGTCTTTAATGTGGAGTTTTGTAATAAGTGTGTGCCAAGGGACCTAATGAACCTAACCATGGCTAGGTATGTAATTAAGTTCACAAAACTTGTAATACAAGTCATCTGGTCAACCAATACCAACATAATGGCTTAAATGTGTATGATTGTAGTCGGGTGTAGATGATTATGAATGAATTATTCCTATAAATAACAAATGAGACGAATGTATAATTTGATGACTTCACTTATCGGTTTGAGCCCTAGACCCAGCTTAGATCATCATGTTAGGTAACTAAAACAATATTGATCACATGTGTCATGCAAGGGATCCAATTGAGAAATCATATTAATTCAAGCTTTCGTTTCATGATTTAGAATAATATTAAGCTCTTTGACCCTTGAAAAGACCAAGGAATGGGTCATGTGGCCTAGAGCCCAATTCTAGCCCATTTGGACCAATTATGTTCTTGCAAATAGGTCCTTGTAGTAAGAATTAGAAATAGAGTATTTAGTGCTCATTAAAAAATGCTTAAAATATTTTAAGCAAATGTATAATTAGAAGATAAGATAATGGGAGAAATTTTAGATAATTATGATGTAATTAATGGACAAGATAATTAAATAAGTAATGATCTAATATTTATTTATAAGATAAGTTTGAAGTGTCCATACAGTTATTTTTGACTTGATATCTTTCTCATGTAAATAATATAACAATAGAAAGTTTTTCCCAAAAATTTGGATCAAGCAGAGTTACGAGGTGCTTTATATAATTATTGATCTAATTTGAACTTTTGTTAAAAAGAAAATAAAAAAATATAGAAAATAGGGGGCGACTCAGTCCACGCGGACTGAGAGCCACACCCCTATTCTTCAGACCCGAATAGAGTCCCCCAAACGGGGGATGCTTGCCCAAGATCTGGAGGACAAATAGCTATAAAAGCCTAATTTTGTAGATCTTGCGGGTTGGATGAATTCGTAGCTAGGGTTCTGGTCAAAACTGTGGGCTGGAAAAAGAGATCGAAGAAGAAGAAAGGGAGCATGTTGGCGATGACCATGTGGGTTGCAGGTCTAAGACTGTCCATCCATGGCTTGGCCGCGCCCAGAGATAGTGCACACTAGCCAGGGTAGCCGCTCGAAGACGTTGGCGGCTCATTGGTAGTCTCCATGCATGGATCAGACGCATGTAGATGATGGTGCGGACAAGACCGAAACATGGGAAAAGACCCCCCCCTCAACGGGTGAAGAAGATGCAGATCCCACACAATCTGCCTGGGATGAAGATGGGATCGCTGATCATTCTCAGCCGTCAGATCAAGTTTGAACGGTTATCATTTCTTTGATAAAGTAATTCTTCCAAAATTCATATCTTGGGACTGGGAGCTTGGACTTTATCAAACAAGATACCTACAAAAAGTGATGATGGGTACTATCACTTAAAAATACTTCCAGATTATGATTTGATATCTGATATTTACAAAATATAGTGTATTCAAAACTATATAATTTTGATGTTTGGTCAATTAAAAATAACAATTGACTTTAGAAATTTATGAATAATTTAAAGTAATCTTATTTTGGTATGCCTAGTATGATTCTGAAGCCTGATTTATCTTATTTGATATTTCTACTTCAATTTTAATGCTAACCCTAATAAGGGCATTTTGGGTATTTCACCCATGATTGGATTATGCAATGACCTGATCTTTTAATATATGATCTTAATACATTATATGATTACTTTTTTGGAGATTTTATGGAGTTTCTAGTGTTATTATATTAGTATTTAATTTTGGACATGAGTGGACATTATGTAAGAACAATAGATGATTATCTTTACACAATAAGTGATATATGTATGGCTAATTAGGCATGATATTAGTAACGTGATGGTATTCTACTTTGATTTCCTAATTGAGTCAGTAAGTTTAGAATATGTGACTATATTTGAGAATTTATTCTCATTATATGAAGTATATGTTCATTTTTTGATTGGGAAGTATTTGAGTATAAAGATGATTTATGTCTTATTTGAGTATAAAGATTATAATAACTATATAATAGGGGTTTTACTTAATTTCAACACAAAGATTCTATGGTGATTTTAGATTAAAGTTATGTTTAGTCTATAAGAACCCTAAGTTGGTATATAAAGTTAGGAAGATGGGGCTTTGAGATTTAGAAATAGAAAGAGGGAGCATATACTTGGACTAATAGAACTACGATGATATCCATGTTCTTAAAGTTATGGAACTTGGAATCAGGACTTCCTTATAGACACCCTCTGTACAAGAGGTAAGTGGTTCATGCCCATGAGTATTTTAGTTTATCAAATCTAGCACATTTACATACATCTTAAATGAGAACATCATGTCCAATATTCTAAGCAGATATGTAGGCAAGATTTTCTATACTTTACGATTATGATATTTCATATGCTCAATGCATTAATTAGAGATGTGTCATGAGATGGTAATGGATTAACAAGGATAGAAGGGTAAATTACTCTCATGTTTCTTAATGTTGTTCTGTATAAATGTCCAAGACCACAAGACAAGAAATACAAGTTAAGACTGAGATACATCCATGGTAATGAGATATAACCATGTGTTAAGATTTTAAGTATGACATGCTAATCGGGTTCCTTACTTTTATACATATAATTGAGTATTAAGATTTCAAGTAGAAACATGTTATCAAGATTTCTTATATATATAAAGATCTAAGAACTAGGGAGTTAATTAGATTTCATAGAATGAGCAACATCTAGAAGCAAAATACAAAGTAAGATTTGAATGTATTAAGACATGATCTATTTTCAATATAAGGTCCCTATTAGAGTGTATTGTAATCTGAGTTTATGATGATAGATATAAGATTATGATGCATCAAGTTGTGATTTAGTTTCAAGATAAGATTATATAAGATTGATATTTTAAGGTTTAAGTTGTAAGGTGTAGGCTCATATGTAAATATTAAGATTCAGTGTAAAATCAGATTTAATAAGATCATATAAGGTTAAATCATCTTGTCAGAATTCATGTTTTTAGATATTTTATACTTAAACTACTTTCATAAACTTGACTTAAGGTACTTTGTATGCTTAGTCTTTCTATATGTAATTCAGATTCTTTTTCCTAAGCCTCTAGACTCAGTTGTCATATAGCTATTATCAATGAGGTCATTCTAATAAATCAAAGTTTCAAATTAAAATGTATCTAGATAGAAAGGACATCAAATTTAGATTCAGACTTAGATTACTCAGTGTGTGAGTAGCCATATACTAAATAAAGATACATGATAAGGGTTTTAGACCCAATCTCAATTATGAAGTAATTGAGATCCATAATCACATTCAGTTGTAGATTCAATTTATCACTTAAGCATAAAAGATTCAAATTTAGAATTCAGTACATGCTCAGTCCTCAAACTCAATAATCAATTTCATATAACTTCAGTTATTAGCATTTAGTTTTAGTATAAGATAAGCTTAGATTCTGTATTCAGTAAGTTTAGACTTAAGATAATTAATTCAGAACCTTTACATAATACATTATATGATAAGTCCTCACTCAGTAGTCCCAGGATGATTTAGAGGCATCTGTTGCCAATTCAGAGGAGTGTTTACTCCAATTCAGAGGTATTTTGGTACCAAGCAGGGCGTAGTTACGCCAATTCAGAGACACCTCAGTGTCCTTCAGAGGCATGTAGTGCCAATTCAAGGCGTAGATACACCAATTTAGGAGGACTTATTGTATAATGGTGGCCACAATCAGATAAAAAATGTAAGTAAAAGATACATTAGGCTAGATCATGCCCATAATCTCATCCATGAGTATGATGAGAGGGAATTAGATAAGATAAGTATGACACATGCACTGTGGTGTAGGTATTGAGTTCCATGTACTAGGGTACATGTCTCCAGAGAAAGATAAGGTTGAGAGATAAGAATTCAGACTAAATAATAAGGGATAATATGTTACAGATTTTACTCACAATTTGATGTTAGTTTCATGTTTATAAAATCCAATTTCAGTTCTTTGGCAATGTATATTTTAAAATATTCACACCACTTACTCTAATGACTGTTTTTCCCAATGCATGGCTGGGGACGCGATGTCCGCAAGATTTGGAGGAGCTGAGGATCAAAGGAACAAGTAAAGGTCTAGGAGATTTTCAAGCTTGCCTAGTGGGGTGCCATCTACCGAGACAGTCCCGAGCTTAGACATCTCTTTTTATGCATAGTCTTGTTACCAGAGTATATTATATGAGTTATAATTTTTCTTTTATCAAGGACTGTGTATGAATTAGTTTTACTCAATGCAAAGTATTTCATTTGCTTGAATTGCAATGATTATCATGTTTGTGACACTCCCAGATGAAAAAAATATGGCTTCTGCTCATGTATTATAAAAATATGGGTGTTACAATGGTTGACTTAGTTCTCAGATTGATTTTAAGCACCAATTTTAGATTTTTCATCACAAAGTTTTCATTATCAAAGTTAATTTTCATGATGAAATTATCTATACAAAAAGAAAAGTTTTCATATTTTATCGATGGTTTTGGAACCAAGTCACCACCATAGAAAAACCTTGAATTGTGGAGAAACCTTTAATGAAGAAGCACTTGACTATCATGATCGAACTAAGACCCTATTCCTAAGTGTGGTGTAGAGAGTACGAAGGAGTTTTGGATGTGTAAGGCCAAGATTCCCTCTTATCGCCTTCTTAATGATTAGATGGTTATAGATTTACTGTGATAGACTGTTTTTTTTTGACTTAATTTCGAGGATGAAATTTCTCTTAAGGTGTGTAGGATGCGATGGAGTGGACTTTTGGAATCGTTAAATATCAAGGACATAAGCGAATTAATGTGTTTGGTTTATAATGTTGAAATTTCAAAGTTTTTGGTAAAGTTCGAGTGTTGATTGATGTTGATATTATGATTAAGATCCCTAAGTTCATGGATTTTGGAGTATTTAATTGGATAATCAAATAGCTAAGTTTTGTCACCAAATTTTAGTAGAATGTATCTTGAGAGGTAGCAAAGCTATGGATAAAATTTGGTGATGATTGGAGGATCCTAGATAAAGTTATTTTAGTTTGAAGTTGATGAAATAATTTGCATTATTTGTGTATAATGGACCAAAGTTTAATATTCCTGCCCTACGTTGGCTGTGTCACACACCCTTGGTTTGGGTTGGGTCTGCATGGCCAAGTTTTGACCTTGGATCTCAAATCCAGTGGTTGAGGCCTTTGAAGAGTTAGTGCCACCGATTTGCTAAATGAAGGGGTTGTTCTCAGCCCTTGGATAAGATCTGATGGTCACTGCATCATCTCCTATCTTGTGGTTACTTCCTAGACAGTAGGGAGAAACCACGATGTTGTGGTGCTCAAGGATCATGGAGTGAGGTGGGATTTCGTGTGATCAGTTGGCCTCAACTGCTTGCTAAACATCTATTTCAAACCAAACTTTGTGGCTTTTGGAGGAAAATAGGGGGAGTTCCAGTTCCCCCTTTCTACTGTCTCTCCACCACGAGTTGTAGGTGGGGATAACAGAGGGTAAAGGAAGAGATAAATAGAGGGGGTTCAATACATGAATCTGAGAGCTTCCTCTACAGCTGTTCATGGCCAACGACCCTCAGTTTTTCAGACAAGAAGATGGAGTCTGGGGGGTTTCGAGAAAGGTCTTCCACCATATTTTAGATCTGTGGTGAGGTTCCTATACATCTTGCTAAGCTTTTTGATGCTTCATGTATGTGTTCTGAGGAGAAGGGTGCTTTCCCCCTTTGCTCCGCCGTAGCAACACCCTCGGCGGCGAGGTCCTCCATCCAGTTAGGAGGAGCCAACATCGAGGAGTCAGAGTACCGACAACGTAGTTTCTAAGCTAACAGAGTCATTGTCGATGTTTCCTTATGGATCGGAGGCTTGACTAGTGCATGATTTGCAGTCATCCTTCACGCTTGCGGTGGCGCTCCTGCCTTGTGGAGAAACAGGGATCGGGTTTGCGTTGCAGGAGGAGAGAATGAGAAAGAAAGAGGGACAACAACTAAATCGGGTCCAGACTAGGAGAGGCGGGTTGAGTCCTATTCAGTATGAACCGGCCGACGCAAGTAAGAACTGACCAGCTTAAGCAAGGATCCTTAGAGTCATGTGGCAGGATTTGATTGGCCCTCAAAGGTAAACAATTCAGTAAATTACCATATCTTTGATAATTCATAGAAATTAGGTTGGTTATCATAAAATTGCAAATAAGGTACCAAAATTCTCAGAAAAATAAATAGAACAACATGGAACCATAATATTAGTTTTTTTTATGCTTAAATCATGGTGATATCATGCAAGATGTAGTATACTTGTTTCATGGTTAATAAATATCAAACTATGGCCTAAAATTATAATAATATGCCATTTTGATGTATATAATACATATAAGGTCAGTGATTATGATGTTGATGCACGAAATCATGTAATTTGCTCAATATATCTAATTAGGGCTAATAACCCTAAGTAAAATGTGATAATTATATTTATGATCAATAAATGATGGAATATTCAGTATATGCTCAAATCAATATATGGAACACAATGTGAAACTAACATATCTATATTATGTACATAATTGATGATTATATTGTGATTACTCATAATTAGGGGGTTGTAGCCCTAATTTGATTAATGCATGTGGCCTAAGACTAATATGTGCACATAGTAATGTGAAGCATGATTATCGACTCATGAACCATAATATGGAATAGTAATTTATTTGATGATTCCAAGACAAGAATACCAGTAATTATGGGAATAATAATGCACAAACCTAATGAGATAAGTCAAACCCTAATGGGCATAATTAAGGTTAATGATGATGAGAATCTGATGATAGTATATGATCTTGTCTTAACTAGGGTTTGACCAAGGTTAGAGTTGACATGAGAAATATGTGATTAGGATATCTCTTGATCAAGATACACCATTACCTCTTACTTGGCTTATTATATAATAAGCTTGTGTTATATGTGTAGTAAAATGCTTGGCATATGATATTAGATGAAATGACTATTTTTGTATGATATGTTGCTTGATTTTCCAAACATATTGCTATGAACACATGAAACATAATATATCTATTCCATTATATCTAAGAACTTCAACTCTTTGGTAGTCAAGTGCTGGAAAATAAAGTACTTCAACTCTTTGGTAGTCAAGTACTTGAAAGTGATCCAACTCTTTGGTAGTTTGATCACATTATGAAATGATCCAACTCTTTGGTAGTCGATAATAAAGGCCTTAATGCATTCAACTCTCAAGTAGTAAATGCATGGATGATATAATGGAAAATGTGCCTAAAATATGTGTTCTCTTTTGTTAATGAACATCTTTGTGCAAGTATATGTTTTTTCTTATATTTCTTTATAACTGCCAAGTATTAGTTTTACCTTATTTCTAAGCTTAGTAATGAGAGGTATATAAAAAGACATGTAGGCATACTCAATACAATATTCTTGAATATTGTGCTGACGTGTACCGCATGTAATCTTTTGTTTAGGTGATGTGGACATATGATTTTAAAGAGCTTGATAGTTGAGAGTTGTGTGGCGAGCTGATGTACAGGTGGACCTGTTGTCTTAAGATCATGTTGTTTAGAAGGTAGTATGTGTACATGTATATGTAGAAGCTTTCTGTTCAATATGTAATATCAAATGTCATATCAATTCATGTTGTAATTATATGTTGAATGGTGAACATGTGTTGTATGGTTTTATTATTGTTCATGTGCATGTGCTACTATTGTTTCCTTCTAACTTCCTCTGATTTTCTTCTTCTTAGCCTAGTGTGAGGTGTTTAAATTGGGATTCTCACTGAGGTGAGGGTTTCAATTTGGACATCACACATTAGATTAAGTTTTAGAAAATTTGGGGACGCCACAGGTGGTATCAGAGCATGAACAATAGCAAAACCTGGCATTTTCTCAATATTCAACTGAAAACTAAAGAAACTTGAACTTAATAATCTTTAGGGTTAGATTAGTCATTTTTTAGAGACTAGATCTGATCTAACCTCTAGATTAGCACCTAGATGTTTGAGAACTAGGCCTAGACTGGTGCTTGTGGTATAGCAAGTCCTTAGATGTCATTCTTTCCTTATAGTGTAGCGGTATAGGATGTTGCATTATTTGAAAATGACGTACATCACGGGAAGAGAAACCCTATACATATGGCGCTCGTTGTCTAGAGTAGCTACACTACTCTACACCATGTTCTCACCCTTTTCATTAGTTTTCATGGCACTATACTCTCTACTATGTGTGGGACACTCATTTTCTGGATTTGGTTTTTGATTCCAATCAGATCGAGACTCAATAGTTTTATTTGTCGCTTATTTTATCAGAGAAAAACTATATAATATTTTAGTATATATGTAAGTATTACAAAAATTTATCCCCACACATGTACAAGTTGGAGGTGGTCATGTAACCTGAGTGAAAGTGAATGATATCAATCTAGAAGAGAGAGTAGTTCTAGATTAGATGTCTAGAGCCTTGTTAGAATATGTGATAGATGAAATAGATGAAATTAGTTTTGATGATATGATGTATAGATGATATAAGATGGTTTATGATGATTAATGTTGTCTTTAAGGATTAAGGTTCAATTTTGAGGACTTGAGATAGACTTTGATGATGTATGTATATTTTTGTAAGATAAGATAAGCTAAGCTAAGACAAGGATGTGGATCAACAAGAGCCTCAATCTCTTTTACAAGGGAGGACCTCTAGTGTTGGGACCAATTTTAGGGTTAAATCCAGAGAGAGTGAGACCCAAAGGGAGAAGGTCATAGAACCTAAACTCCAAGATATGAGAAATATGAGATATGTGTGTTATGATATGTCCTAAACTACACTACTCATAAGTGATTGAGTTGAGTCACTTTTTGCATGATTCCTAAAGTCTTGTTGAACCCTAGATGTCCTTGGGAAGACCAAACCCTAGAGACAGAGAGAGGATATCTTCATATGAACATGTGAACATGAATATAACAACCTACCATCTGGGCAAGGGAGAGAGAGAGTCCCAAGACCCTGGAGGAGGTAAATGATGTTAGTATGTTGAGAAGCCTCATACTCAGGTTGCTGGTTTCCCACATAGGAATCTAGTGGAGGTGTATATAAGAGAGTTTCGGGTAAGCATGTTTCATGAGTAGAGATCTATGAAGAGTATGTCATAGCATGTTATTTGGTTTGTGCTTATGTGCTAGAGTTTATGAAGTTGATCACTAGTGCCAATGAGGTAATCTGAGAAACCTAGACTAAGAGAGGGAAGATAAAGTATATGCATATGAGATACTCATAGAGTTGAGTGAGCTCAGTGAGACTGAGCATGGCACTACCCTCAGGTAAGGGTTAGGAGAACCTCAATTGGACTAGATAAAGTTTTGATACATGTTTGACAAACCATTTGTATAAGTTTCTTAGCACTACCATTATATACTATAGATGAGAATGTGATCTAATCTTGAGATTTGACATATGGATATGATACGATGGAAAAACTAGAGATGGTTTGATAGATCTTAATGTATAAATGATAAACCACATACATACATAATTATGATAATGTGAATAGTTGGCTAATATCATGATGAACCTCTAATAGAGTTTTCAACCTAATATGAGAAAGTACAATGAGATGACACTAATGATACATGTTTCATGAATAGTGATGACATAAAATGGTTGGTGAATCTAGTGATGAATTCACCAATAAAGTTTGTAACCTAATCTGAGAAAGTAAAATGAGACTGTATTAATGATATTCATTAACTAAGGTGTTAATGTATGTGTTTAATGAATATGTTGATTAGAACAATGTAATGATGATGGCATCTTGATATGATATAGATGAATAAAGTGGGTTAATTATAATTAATCCCTTCATAAAATGTATAAGATAATGTTGGAATCCTAATGCATGGGTAAAGATAAGGATGCAACCCTAACATATGCGATAAGTCATGACATAATCTAAGCTTCTAAACCCTTGTTTCAACCTTGTATGAAAGGGGTGGTTAACCCTAGATAAGTTTGAGATCACCTAGAAAGATATATATATGGATATGTTGCACCTAGAGTGATGCCCTAATATATGAGTGAGTATCTTTGATTTCTATTAAAGTAAGAGATGGCATAATTTTGAAGGAAAATTTTCTTTTAAGATATATATGATGTGATGGACTGGATTTTTTTGGCTTAATTTTGAGCATGAAATTTCTCATAAGGTGTGTAGATGTGATGGAGTGGACTTTTAGAATCCTTAAATATCAAGGACATACATGAATTAATGTGTTTGGTTTATAATGTTGAGACTTCCAAGTTTTTGGTAAAGTTTGAGTGTTGATTGATGTTGATATTATGACTAAGATCCCTAAGTTCATGCCTTTTGGAGTATTTAATTGGATGATCAAATAGCTAATTTTTTTCACCAAATTTTAGTAGAATGTAGCTTGAGAGGTAGTAAAGCTACAACCAAAAATTGGTGATGATTGGAGGATCCTAGAGAAAGTTATTTAAGTTTGAATCGATGAAATAATTTGCATTATTTGTGTTTGATGGACCAAAGTTTAATATTCCTGCCCTAGGTTGGCTGTGTCACACGCCCTTGGTTTGGGCTGGGTCTGTGTGGCCAAGTTTTGACCTTGGATCTCAAATCCAGTGGTTGAGGCCTTTGAAAAGTTAGTGCCACAAATTTGCTAAGTGAAGGGGTTGTTCTTAGCCCTTGGATAAGATCTGACGGTCACCACATCATCTCCCACCTTGCAGTTACTTCCTAGATAGTAAGGAGCAACCACAATGTCGTTGTGCTCATGGATCATGGAGTGAGGTGGGATTTTATGCGATCAGTTGGCCTCGACTGCTTGCTAAACATCTATTTTGAACAATACTTTGTGGCTTTAGGAGGAAAATAGAGGGAGTTCGAGTTCCCCCTTTCTACTATCTCTCCACCATGAGTTGTAGGTGGGGATAACCGATTGTAAAGGAAGAGTGAAATTGTAAGGCCCCTAAACTTGCTTAATGAGTTGAATGAGCTTAATTACCATAATTGAATACTTATAACCCTAATCTAACATTTTTTTATGTTTTGAAATCATAAGACAAGCTTAAGTTTCAATTTTGGTCCAATTTGGACACTGTTCGAGCAAGTTATGCAATTTTCTTTACATTTTGGACTTTTCTACAATTTACCCAATTGAGGGGTTTTATTTGCAATTTTTCACATACATTATGTTCCTTAGATGTTATATTATCATTCTTGAGATTTTTGAGCATGGGGCTCCCAGTCGAGCCATGGTTTGAAGGTGTTTTTATCAAGGGTATTTTAGGATTTTTCCCTTCATGGATGAGCTACCTTTAGTAGCTATCAACTAAGGAATTATGTGATTGTCTGGGAATTTCGACAAATGAAAGCTAAGCAGGTCTATAGGGATGGTGGGAGAGCTACTTGTGTGTGTGTTCTTATATATTCTTAATAAATTAAAGCCATGGACACTTGGATATATACTAGAATTTCAACTTTTTCTTTTTCTTAATATTAAAGTGTCATATACTTATCCCCAAGCACCAAAATGAGTCACTTTATCTCCACCACCTATCTCCTTCTCCCAGCTTCGTTCTCCCGATATTCATTTGCAAATTTTTCTGCCCAAGGAAGAAGAAAGTGGGGATCTTCGTGGAAAAAATTCTAGCGTTGCAATTGATTCCCTTTTTGGGTCTATAAAGCTTCTTCCTAGTGATATTGACCTAAAAGTATAAGTTTTTTCTTATTTCCTCTGTTTAATTCTTTTCTATTCTTCCTCCTACATCTCTCTAAGTCAGAACCCTGTTGTTCCATGGTGAAAATGACTCTAGAACTCAAAAACCCTTCCTTCTTGTTTCTTTTTCTAGGGTTTTGCTTCTTTGTGGAGAGAAGTGCCTATTTGGCCAAGTTCAGATCTGAATCTAGGGATTCCTTGCCTTATTTTCTGGAGATTCTTGCTGTTTGATATCTGAACTACTCTATAAAGGTGATTTATATAACATTCTTCACTTATATTGCTTACTAGAAGCTTGTTAGTTCATGTTTATGCTTGAATGTGATGATCTAAGCATAAAGAAACCATGCTTGTTTAGAATTACGAATTTTTGTGGTGTTCCCTATTTTGTTCCAGTTCTATATGAACTTGTAAACATGTGTACAACCTTTCTAAGGTGTAACATGATCTGGGACAGGTTGATAGCATCAACCTATGGTGCTAAGCACACAATAATTGATTGTTCAAATTGGGGTTTTCAAGCTATTTCCTTCTCTATCACATAACCTATGGACATACCATTCAACAACCAATGGTGTTGCTATCTTGGCAACTGATGTTCGTGAT
This sequence comes from Alisma plantago-aquatica, assembly GCA_963693085.1. NCBI lineage: Eukaryota > Viridiplantae > Streptophyta > Magnoliopsida > Alismatales > Alismataceae > Alisma > Alisma plantago-aquatica. The sequence goes on along the minus strand of OY856414.1, from coordinate 502,410,027 downwards.
CAAGGGTGCTAAATGTATGGTGACAACCTATGGTCACCCCTTAGGTCAGGTTTTGGCTGAATTAGATATTTAATTATCATCCACTAAGTATTCTAATGATGTTATCAATCGATGATAATATTGTCTTAATATATGATGGTGTTAACTGAATGTATTATTGATATAGCAACCAATTGTGACCTAATGATCACAATTAATGGTGGATCAAGTCATCAACATATATGATGAATTAGGAATGTAATTGTAGATTTGACTAAACCTTAAACATGTGGTTCCTTGGTTGAATTGATCTAAGGGTTAGACCTATACTTCAATGGATAACCTTGAACAATGAACCTGATCCAATGAATAATATTGGATGCTTTAACATACAATGGATTAGAATAAATAGCATGTTATTATATGTGGGTCCTAGTGAAGATAATTCAATTGTTCAATACCTTTAATTGGTAGTCTTATCTTTGCCATTATATAGTTATATTTGATAAATCACTATAATAAGTAGAGGCGTAACTCCCATGTGATCTAGCTTGTTATACCTAACCTTGATGTAATTATATGATGTTAATTGGTTATAATCCGACCTCTTGAATGATTAATGTAATAATGAATTACACTCTTCTTGTGTTGAAACCACATTGTAGTACTATTTGAATATCATAGTGCCTTGCCATGTTAATATTTATGGACACATATGTGCTAATGATCTTTTGAGCCTTGTTTAAGGCATGGAATGATGATGATAACCTTATTATGAATAATGTGATGGTCTTAATGACCTTTCGGCATGTTTGAAGTCATGACTGAGGTGAATTCCTCTTTATGTTCCAACAAGGGTTAAAACCCTAGAACTTGTGATAAGATATTTGTATCTTGTAATAGTATGATGATAAGTATGGTACATTAATTTGTAATGAATGATAGGATGTGGTAATGTGATTAATATTTACATATCAAATGTTTTATATCCTTTTAAGTCATTATACATATACTCTTGTTAGAAAATAATTAGGGTTTGAATGCCCACTTGTATGATAAAACCTTAATGCATTCAATTGGCAGTAATTAATCAAGTGTAACCTTAATCATGTAGAGCCCTGTGCCGTAGAGCCATCTTCAGTGTTAGAACTTACTGGATGGTGAAATGAGTATTTGCAAGGGAAACTTAGAGCGCATACTGTCGAGTATGTGGGGGTGGCAAGTTGAGGATATATCCTTCTCATCCACAATTGCAGGTTATGGAGGATGGCTATGGTCATGCCTCATATATTTGATGTGATTGAGGATAGCTGCAGTTGTACCTCAGATTAGAGGGTTTTGTATACCCTATTTTCTAGTGTCGCAACTTGTACCAAGTACATACTAGTTGTTATCAGTTGACTATATGTCACTGTTGGCAGTTTGACTGGTGTTTCACTATAGTTTACTCGTACTGATTGAGGGGAAGAGATCTTAGGATACCGGCACTCCTAGATCTTATACGGATCTGAATAGCACTTCATAGTGGTCAGTTGGATTTTGAGTGGTACGACTCAACTCCCCAGAGCATAATAATAAAATATTTAATACCAGCCATGTAGTATAATTGCTAGGGTTTAATACGTATCACATTGGTTGATTAACCCTTACTTTGTCTTTACATTTCATAGTTCTTACATGATGCAAACTTATGAAAATTAGGTACTTCTACTTGATGTTACAACTTATTTGCTTAACTACTTAGTATGCTTAAACTGTTCAGTCTGTTCATATTGCTTATTCAATACTCTAACTGCTCAATGAATTTATTATTAATTAATATGTTATGATCAATATAAGTTGGAGAGAGTTATATATCTCACTGGGACTGGGTCTCACCCGTGGGTCACCACATTTTTTTGAGGTGGTCGTGGGCAACGTGGTCGAGGTCACGCTGTGGAAGAGAACCAACCTGGTGATCAATAGATTCAGAAGGTTGGTTAGTTGTAGATGTTAGTAGTAGAGTCCTAGTGTCGTCCTTGTACTCTCAGGTCCTGGTACGGGATGTGTTTTCTAGATGATATACTCGTATCGATACGAGATTTTGGTAGTGTGCCAATGTTTGTAAATATATGGCATGTACATGTGAAATATCTTTTATATGCATGATGTGACTGAGGTCTTTGGACCCATATGTAAATACTTGTTACAGTATATGAGAATGGAATGATGGACCTTTTGTAAATGTTCTAAAGTTTGTTTACATTGTTGGAAATGGTTTTAATTATCTCACATTTTTGACTATGTGATTAATTAGTAGTTGATCGTGTTTTGTGTTTTGAGTAATCTCATTTAGCGTGATGAGGTGTCACAAGTTAAGTTGGTATCATAGCTCTAGGTTTACTGAGTCTACAGGGACATAGGACTTAGGTTTGAGTCTGTTCTTATGTATCCAACATATCTGATCATAGTTTATGCTTATGAAGATATGTCTGGAGGACATGAAGAAAATGTTGAGAGTAGCTATGTTGCACCAGGAGGAGGTGCAAGGAGGCAGGCACATGATGAGAGATGCCAGAAGAAGGGCCAGAGTAGCCCACAATGCCTCATCTAGACCCGATAATGATGGCCAATCCTGAGTTTCAACATATTTTTAGATAGATGATGGCCACAATTACACATATCGCTGACAGAGCACCAACACCTCAAGCTAGGGCAACCACCTCCAATGTGGAGTCCCAAGGTGTCGGGAAGACATTTGAACGTCTTAGACACGTTGGGGCAATTGAATATGTAGGTAATTCTCATCCACCAGACACTGACATGTGGTTGACTGAGATGGAAAAGGCATTCAAAATCCTAAACATTGCTGAAGAAGACAAAGTTAAGCATGTAGTATACTTGTTAAAGGGTAGTGCTGGCCACTGGTGGGCCATAGAAGAGGAGAAAAGGTCAGGAGTTGTGATAGGATGGGAGGATTTTTAGAGGGAATTTGTTAGTCGATATTTTCCAGAGACCTACATAGATGAGAAAATCTCTCAACTCGAGAAGACTCATCAGGGAGCTATGACTATCAATGAATATGAATCAAAGTTTATGGAACTTCTGAGATTATGCCCGCACATGGCAGCAACAGACAAGGAAAGGATCTGGAGATTTGAGAAGGGTCTGAGTATGGAGTTGACTACTACAACATCAGCCTTGGAGAACAGGGAAGGTTTTCCACCTTTGTGGAATCTGTCAGGAGGATTAAGAAGTCTGCCATAGAGAAGCGTGAAGCTAATGCTAAGAAGTGACCTATGTAGTTTCAAGGGCAATCATCTGGAGGCATTAAGAAGCCAAGGTTTTTCCCACCGCCGTTGCAACCAAGGTCAACCACCAAGGTCACATGCACCATCACAGTGGACCCCGAGTCGGGGTAGAGGTCACAATTTTCCACCAACGGGAACCCGTAGTACCTCATCAGTTTCAGTGACAGGGCCGTTTAGGCCATATTAGGACACCAGAACATGCTACAAGTGTGGGCAAGTGGGACATACAATACCTTATTGCCCTATGAAATATAAGGAGGTGAATCAGCAGCCAAGACAAAGTTAACAAGGTCCACAACAACGCCAGTTTAGTAGTGGTAGTGGAAGAGGACGTGGCCAGGCATCCCATGCAGGATCCTCTGGACAAGCAAGCAGAGGACATGGATGACAACAGGTGACAACAAGGTTCTATGCCATGACCCAGCCTGAAGTAGTGGCCAATCCTCGAGTTGTGACAGGTCAGCTGGAATTATTTCATTCTGATATGTCAGCTTCTTGTTTTATATCTGTGTTAGTAGAGCCAGATGCGACACACTCTTTTATCACCAGAGAGGTGATAGATAGTTGTTATCTACCTATTAATCTTAGATCTGATAGCCTACGGATAGAGACTCCTTTGGTTGATTCCTCTGAGTTGCGAGAAGTGTGTCCTTCTTGTGTTCTTTCTTTTTCTGGACACAACATTCAAGTGGATCTTTTGCCACTTGACATGCATGATTTTGATGTAATACTTGGAATGGATACCTTGGAAAAATACAAGGTAGTCTTGGACTATAGTACTAAGGGGGTGACGTTCCATGATGGAGATGTAAAATGGATTTTTCAGAGTGATAGAAAGATTCTTCCTACATGTTTGATGTCAGCTATGACAACTGAGCGGTTGATGAGACAAGGATGTGAGGCTTTATTAGCTCATGTTGTGGATACCAAGGCAGTAGGTCCTAGTATCCAGGGTGTACCAGTGGTGCGAGAATTTGAGGATGTCTTTCCTGAGGAATTTCCTAGCATTCCCCCTCCTAAAGAGATTGAGTTTGAGATCAATCTTGTTCCTGGAACACAACCCATAGCACAGTCAGTATACAGGATGGCCCCAACATAGATGCAGGAGTTAAAGCAACAATTACAAGCATTGTTAGAGAAGGGTTTTATCAGGACGAGCACTTCCCCTTGGTGTGCTCCTGTGTTGTTTGTTAAAAAGAAGGATGGTTCAATGAGGTTGTGTATAGACTACAGACAGTTGAACAAGGTGACAATAAAGAATAAGTATCCTTTGCTGAGGATTGATGATATTTTTGATCAGTTGAGAGGTGCCACTATGTTTTCAAAGATAGACCTAAGGTCAGGTTACCATCAATTGATAATTAAGGCTGATGACATACCCAAGTTAGCTTTTAGGACTAGGTATGGTCATTATGAGTTTGTGGTTATGCCGTTTGGGCTAACCAATGCACCTTCAGCTTTTATGGATCTAATGAATAGGGTGTTTAGACCTTATCTTGATCAGTGTGTTGTCGTATTCATAGATGATATCCTGATATACTCCAAGGATAGTCAACAACATGAGCAACACCTTCACCAGGCATTGACTTTGTTGAGGCAACACCAACTATATGCTAAGTTCAACATGTGTGAATTCTGGTTATCTGAAGTGTCTTTTCTGGGTCATGTTATATCTACGAAAGGCATTTGTGTTGATTCCAAGAAACTGGAATCTGTACTAGATTGGGAACAACCAAAGACACCGACAGAGATCCGTAGTTTCCTAGGTCTGGCAGGTTACTATAGGAGGTTTACCAAAGACTTCAGTTCTATAGCGTTACCCCTAACTAGGTTAACCAGGAAGGATGTTCCTTTTGCTTGGAATGACAAGTGTCAACGTTCTTTCCAACTTTTTAAAGAAAAGTTGACTAGTGCACCAGTGTTAGTACTTCCAGAGCAATTAAAAGGCTATATTATCTTTTGTGATGCTTCAAAGAATGGATTGGGATGCGTGTTAATGCAGGATAAAAATGTGATTTCTTTTGCTTCTCGACAGCTTAATAAACATGAGGAGAATTACCCAATACATGATCTGGAGCTTGTAGTGGTGTTTCATGCCTTAAAGATCTGGAGACACTATCTTTATGGATAAAAGTGTCAGATCTTCACTAACCATAAGAATCTACAGTATATCTTCTCAAAACAGGAGTTGAATATGAGGCAGAGGAGATGGATGGAGCTGATTAAGGATTATGATTACACAATAGACTACCAACCAGGGAAAGATAATGTGGTAGATGATGCATTGAGTAGAAATTCATCTTCATCATCAATGGTAGACAATGTACAATTAAATTCATTGATGTGCCATATGAGAGATATGCTAGTGTCTCTTCGCCAGATGAATGTAAAGTTAGAAGTTTCCTTGTTGGCAGGATTGTTGGCACAGTTACAAGTGAAACCTACCTTGAGACAGTAGATTCATGATGCACAATCGAATGATATTGTGATACATAATATCCGATTAGGGATTGGAAGTGAAAAGTGTGATGGCTTTCATGAGGTAGATGATGGTACAATTTGTTACCATAATAGGGCAGTAGTTCCTGATGTTGATGGGTTGAGGAAGATGGTACTTGAGGAGGCTCACTCCTCCATGTATGCAATGCATCCTGGAAGTACCAAGATGTACCAAAATTTGAAAGACATGTATTGGTGGCCAGGTCTAAAGCGTGATGTGGCAGAGTTCATTGCCAAATGTCCAGTTTGTCAGCAGGTGAAGGCTGAGTACCAGAAGCCTATAGGGACATTACAACCCTTGCCAATACCACAGTGGAAATGGGATCATATTACTATGGACTTTGTGGTTGATCTTCCTAGGACAACCAAGGGTCATGATTCCATATGGGTGATAGTAGATAGATTGACCAAGTCAGCTCATTTTCTTCTAGTTAAGACGACGTTTACAATAGAGAAATTGGCACAAATATATGTTGATGAGATAGTCCATCTGCATGGCATTCCAGTGACTATAGTTTCTGACAGAGGTCCAAAGTTTACAGGTCATTTTTGGGAGCATTTGCATTCAGCAATGGGAACACAGCTGAGATTCAGCACAAATTTTCATCCACAGACTGATGGCCAGTCTGAAAGGACTATTCAAACTTTATAGGATCTCTTGAGGGCATGTGTGCTGCAATTTCTTGGTAGTTGGGATGTACATCTAACTATGATAGAGTTTGAATACAACAATAGCTATCAAAGAAGCATAGATATGGCCCCTTATGAGGCTCTATATGGTAGACGATGTCGGTCACCTCTTTGCTGGTATGAGACAGGTGAATATCAACTTTTCGGTCCTGAGTTAGTACAACAGACTACAGAAAATATTAAAGTAATACAACAACAGCTGAAAGCATCACAGGATAGGCAGAAATCTTATGCAGATAATCGACGTAGACCACTTGAGTTCCAAGTGGGAGATAGAGTATATCTTAAGGTTTCTCCTTGGAAAGGTGTGCTGAGGTTTGGAAAGAAGGGTAAGTTGGCTCCTAGATTTATGGGACCATACCCTATCCTAGCTCGTGTTGGAAAGGTAGCATATAAGTTGGAGCTACCACCAGAGCTACATAGATTGCATAATGTCTTTCACATATCTATGTTGAGGAAATGCCATCCAGATACTGACCAGACAATCCAACCAGTAGAGGTTGAGTTAGATGAGGATATCTCCTATGTTGAGGGTCATGTGTTGATCCTGGATAGAAGGGTGAAAAAGCTGAAGAGAAAAGATATAATACTAGTGAAAGTTTTGTGGAATCACCATGGCATAGAGGAAGACACATGGAAACTAGAGAATGAGATGCGTAGAAAATACCCATCTCTTTTTGTGTAGGATTTTAGGGTGAAATCCTTGTTAGGGGTTTATAGTTGTAAGGCCCCTGAACTTACTTAATGAGTTGAATGAGCTTAATTACCATAATTGAATACTTATAACCCTAATATAACCTTTTGATATGTTTTGAAATCATAAGACAAGCTTAAGTTTAAAATTTGGTCCAATATGGACACTGTTCGAGCAAGTGATGCAATTTTCTATACATTTTAGACTTTTCTACAATCTACCCAATCGAGGGGGTTTCTTTACAATTTGTCACATACATTATGTTCCTTAGATGTTATATTATCATTCTTGAGATTTTTGAGCCATGGGTCTCCTAGTTGAGCCATGGTTTGAAGGTGTTTTCATTAAGGGTATTTTAGGGTTTTTCCCTTCATGGATGAGCTACCTTTAGTAGCTATCAACTAAGGAATTATGTGATTGGCAGGGAATTTCAACAAAGGAAAGCTAAGTAGGTCTAGATGGATGGTGGGAGAGGTTCTTGTGTGCGTGTGCTTATATATTCTTAATAATTTAAAGACATGGACACTTGGATATATATTAGAATTTCAACTTTTTCTTTTTCTTAATATGAAAGTGTCATATACTTATCCCTAAGCACCAAAATGAGCCACTTTCTCTCCACCACCTCTATCCTTCTCCAAACTTCATTCTCCCTCTGTTCAGCTGTGATTTTCTTCCCAAGGAAGAAGAAAGTGGGGATCTTCTTGGAAAAAATTCTAGGGTTGCAATTGATTCCCTTTTTGGGTCTATAAAGCTTCTTCCTAGTGATATTGACCTAGAAGTGTAAGTTTTTTCTTATTTCCTCCATTTAATTCTTTTCTTTTCTTCCTCCTACATCTCTCTAAGTCAGAACCATGCTGTTCCATGGTGAAAATGACTCTAGAACTAAAAAACCCTTCCTTCGTGTTTCTTTTTCTAGGGTTTTGCTTCTTTGTGGAGAGAAGTGCCTATTTGGCCAAGTTCAGATCTGAATCTAGGGATTCCTTGCCTTATTTGCTCGAGATTCTTGCTGTTTGATATCTGACTTACTCTATATAGGTGATTTATATAACATTCTTCACTTATATTGCTTACTAGAGGCTTGTTAGTTCATGTTTTTGCTTGAATGTGATGATCTAAGCATAAAGAAACCATGCTTGTTTAGAATTACGAATTTTTGTGGTGTTCCCTATTTTTTTCCAGTTCTATATGAACTTGTAAACATGTTTACAACCTTTATAAGGTGTAACATGATCTGGTACAGGTTGATAGCATCAACCTATGGTGCTAAGCACACAATAATCGATTGTTCAAATTAGGGTTTTCAAGCTATTTCCTTCTCTATCACATAACCTATGGACATACCATTCAACAACCAATGGTGTTGCTATATTGGAAACTGATGTTCGTGATCAAGGGTGCTAAATGTATGGTGACAACCTATTGTCACCCCTTAGGTCAGGTTTTGGCTCAATTAGACATTTAATTATCATCCACTAAGTATTCTAATGATGTTATCAATCGATGATAATATTGTCTTAATATATGATGGTGTTAACTGAATGTATTATTGATCTAGCAACCAATGGTGAACTAATGATAAAAATTAATGGTGGATCAGGTCATCAACATATATGATGAATTAGGAATGTAATTGTAGATTTGACTAAACCTTAAACCAATGGTTCCTTGGTTCAATTGATCTAAGGGTTAGACCTATACTTCAATTGATAACCTTGAACAATGAACCTGATCCAATGAATAATATTGGATGCTTTAACATCCAATGGATTAGAATAAATCACATGTTATTATATGTGGGTCCTAGTGAAGATAATTCAATTGTTCAATACCATTAATTGGTAGTCTTATCTTTACCATTATATAGTTATATTTGATAAATCACTATAATAAGTAGATGCATAACTCCCATGTGATCTAGCTTGTTAAATCTAACCTTGATGTAATTATATGATGTTAATTGGTTATAATCACACCTCTTGAATGATTAATGTAATAATTAATTACACTCTTCTTGTGTTGAAACCACATTGTAGTACTATTTGAATATCATAGCGCCTTGCCATGTTAATATTTATGGACACATATGTGCTAATAATCTTTTGAGCCTTGTTTAAGGCATGGAATGATGATGATAAACTTATTATGAATAATGTGACGGTCTTAATGACCTTTCGGCATGTTTGAAGTCATGATTGAGGTGAAATCCTCTTTATGTTCCAACAAGGGTTAAAACCCTGGAACTTGTGATAAGATATTGGTATCTTGTAATAGTATGATGATAAGTGTGATCCATTAATTTGCAATAAATGATAGGATGTGGTAATGTGATTAAGATTTATATTTCAAATGTTTTATATCCTTTGAAGTCATTATACATATACTCTTGTTAGAAAATAATTAGGGTTTGAATGTCCACTTGTATGATATAACCTTAATGCATTCAATTGACACTAATTAATCAAGTGTAACCTTAATCATGTACATCCCTGTGCCATAGAGCCATCTTCAGTGTCAGAACTTACTGGATGGTGAAACGAGTATTCCCAAGGGAAACTCGAAGCGCATACTGTTGAGTATGTGGGGGTGGCAAGTTGAGGATTTATCCTTGTCATCCACAATTGCAGGTTATGGAGGATGGCTATGGTCATGCCTCAGATATTTGATGCGATTGAGGACAGTTGTGGTTGTACCTCGGATTAGAGGGTTTTGTATACCCTATTTTCTAGTGTCATAACTTGTACCAAGTACAGACTAGTTGTTATCAGTTGACTATATGTCACTGTTGGCAGTTTGACTGGTATGTCACTGCACTTTACTCGTACTGACCAAGGGGAAGAGATCTTAGGATACCGACACTCTTAGATCTTATACGGAACTAAATAGAACTTCACAATGGTCAGTTGGATTTTGAGTGGTACAACTCAAACTCCCCAGGGCATAATAATAAAAGATATAATACCAGTTGTGTAGTATAATTGCTAGGGTTTAATACATATTACATTGGTTGATTAACCCTTTTTTTCTTTACATTACATAGTTCTTACATTATGTAGACTTATGAAAATTAGGTACTTCTACTTGATGTTACAAATTATTTGATTAACTGCTTAGTATTCTTAAACTGTCCAGTCTATTCATATTGCTTATTCAATACTCTAACTGCTCAATGAATTTACTGTTAATTAATATGTTATGATCAATATAAGTTGGAGAGAGTTATATCTCTCACTGGGACTAGGTCTCACCCGTGGGTCAATACATTTTTTTAGGTGGTCGTGGGCAACGTGGTCGAGGTCTTGCTATGGAAGAGAACCAACCTAGTGATCAATAGACTAGTAGGTTGGTTAGTTGTAGATGTTAGTAGTAGAGTCCTAGTGTCGTCCCTGTACTCTCAAGTCCTAGTAGGGGATGTGTTTTCTAGATGATATACTCGTATCGACACGATATTTTGGTAGTGTGCCAATGTTTGTAAATATATGGCATGTACATTTGAAATATCTTTTGTATGCAGGATGTGACTGAGGTCTTAGGACCCATATGTAAATACTTGTTACAATATATGAGAATGGAATGATGGACCTTTTGTAAATGTTCTAAAGTTTGTTTACATTGTTAGAAATGGTTTTAATTATCCCACATTTTTGATTATGTGATTAATTAGTAGTTGATCGTGTTTTGTGTTTTGAGTAATCTTGTTTAGTGTGATGAGGTGTCACAAAAATAGAGGGAGTTCAATGCATGAATATGATAGCTTCTTGTATAACTGTTCATTGCCAACGACCCTCAGTTTTTCGGAGAAGAAGATGAAGTCTGAGGGGTTTTGAGAAAGGTCTTCCACCATATTTTAGATTTGTGGTGAGGTTCTTATACATCGTGCGAAGCTTTTCAATGCTTAATGTATGTGTTCTGAGGAGAAGGGTGTTTTCCCCCTTTCCTCCGTCGTAGCAACACCCTCGGTAGTGAGATCCTCCATCCAGCTAGGAGTAGCCAGTGGCGAGGATTCAAAGTATTGACATCGTAGTTTCTAAGCTAATAGAGTCATTGCTGGTGTTTCCTTATGGATTAAAGGCTTGAGTAGTGCATGATTCGCCACCGTCCTTCATGCCTGTGGTGACACTCCTTCCTTGTGGAGAAATAGGGACCGGGTTTGCGTTGCGGGAGAGAATGAGAAAGAAAGAGGGACAATGACTAAATCGGGTCCAGGGTAGGAGAGGTGGGTCAAGTCCTATTCAGTATGAACCGTCCGATGCAAGCAAGAATCGACCGGCTCAAGCAAGGAGCCTTAGAGCCATGTGGTGGGATTTGATTGGCCCTCAAAGGTAAACAATTCAATAAATTATCATATCTTAGATAACTCAATGAAATTAGCTTGGTTATCAAAAAATTGCAAATAAGGTACCAAAATTCTCAGAAAATGAATAGAACACCATGGAACCATGATATCAGTATTTTATGCTTAAATCATGGTGATATCACGCAAGATGTAGTATACTTGGTTCATGGATAATAAATATCAAACAATGGCCTAAAATTATGATAATATGCCAGTAAATCCTTTTTAATGCATATAATCCATATAAGGTCAGTGATTTTGATGTTGATGCATGGAATCATGTAATTTGCTCAATATAGATAATTAGGGATAATAACCCTAAGTAAAATACGATAATTATATTTATGATCAATTAATGATGCAATATTCAATATATGCTCAAATCAGTATATGGAACACAATGTGAAACTAACATATTAGTATTATGCACATAATTCATGCTTATATTGTGATTACTCATAATTAGTGGGTTGTAACCCTAATTTGACTAATGCATGTAACCTAAGACTAATATGTGCACATAGTAATGTGAAACATGATTATCGACTCATGAACCATAATCTGGAATAGGAATTCAGTAAGATGATTCCATGACAGGAATACAAGTAATTATGGGAATAATTATGCACAAACCTAATGAGCTAAGTCAAACCCTAATGGGCATAATTAGGCTTAATGATGGTGAGAATTTGATGATAGTATATGATCTTGTCTTAACCAGGGTTTGAGCAAGGTTAGAGTTGACATGAGAAATATGTGATTAGGATATCTCTTGATCAAGGTACGCCATTACCTCTTACTTGGCTTATTATATAATATGCTTGTGTTATATGTGTAGTAAAATACTTGTCATATGATATTGTATGAAATGACTATTTTTGTATGATATGTTGTTTGATTTTCCATACATATTGCTATGAGCACATGAAACATAATATATTTATTCCATTATATCTAAGTACGTCAACTCTTTGGTAGTCAAGTGTTGGAAAATAAAGTACTTCAACTCTTTGGGAGTCAAGTACCTGAAAGTGATCCAACTCTTTGGTAGTCTGATTGCATTATGGAATGATCCAAATCTTTGGTAGTCGATCATAAAGGCCTTAATGCATTCAACTCTTAGGTACTAAATGCATGGATGATGTAATGGAAAATGTGCCTAAAATATGTGTTCTCTTTTGTTAATGAACATATTTGTGCAAGTATATGCTTTTTCTTATATTTCTTTATAACTGCCAAATATTAGTTTTACCTTATTGCCAACTTAGTAATGAGAGGTATATAAAAAGACACGTAGCATACTCAGTATAATATTCTTGAATATTATGCTGACGTGTACCACATGTAATCTTTTGTTTAGGTGATGTGGAGATATGCTTTTGAAGAGCTTGATAGTTGAGAGTTGTGTGGCAAGCTGATGTATAGGTGGTCCTGTTGTCTTAAGATCCTATTGTTTAGAAAGTAGTATGTGTACATGTATATGTAGAAGCATGCTATTCAATATGTAATATCAACTATTGTAACAATTCATGTTGTAATTATATGTTGAGCGGTGAACATGTGTTGTATGGTTTTATTATTGTTCATGTGCATGGGCTACTGTTGTTTCCTTCTATCTTCCTTTGATTTTCTTCTTCTTAGCCTAGTGTGGGGTGTTTAAATTGGGATTCTCACTGAGGTGAGGGTTTCAATTTGGATGTCACACATTAGATTAAGTTTTAGAAAATCTGAGGACACCACATTAACCCTTTTAAGGAGTGGAGTCTTATAGACTTAGGAATGTTGCTCAGGGAATAAACTATGGCAACCCGATGCCACATGAGTGAGATTACTAAAACAAAACACATAATTAACACTAAACATCTATATTACTAGAAAATATGATAAATTAAAACTGATATCTATAACCACAAAGTGGAAACAAATTACATATGAATTCACAAACTGTACCACCTATAACACATATCATACCATCAAGGTGTATACATCATCGTTCACTGGCCAACTTGCTACAACCTTTTACATAGGATAACAGGTTCACATATACATGCCATATATGAAGAACTATGGCATACTGCCAAAACCTCGTATCGATATACAACATCTACAAAACACCTCAAGGACCCGAGAGTACATAGAAAAAATATATGACTCTACTACAAAACACTAGCAGCATATCACACCTTCAACAATTACTGCTCCTCTTGCTGCTCAACCTCAACCACACGATCTCTACCTCATCGTGCATGACCACCGAAAAGATGCGGAAACCCACAGAGTGATACCAACGTCCCAGCCAGAGATATAACTCTCCTCCAATGACTATTACTAGCACATGTAGATTATATAGCAGGAATATAGTACTATTAATAGGATGAACAAATTCAACTAAATGATATAAGGGAAACTAAACCACGTATTAGGCAGATTAAGCAGTTTAAGCAACTACAATAGGTCAACAAATTATCTTATATTCTCAGAAGGAATATGAGGAACATGTATAAAAGATATCAAATAAATAGTATAAGAAACAAGGCATAGGTTCATCCAATGTGAAACGTTTTTAGCCCTAGGAAAATATACGAAACGACTATATTATGTCTTTTATTACGCTCTGATGATTTGAGTTGTACCACCCAAATCCAACTGACCACTGCTAAGTTGAAATCAGTGCCATCTAAGATCTATGGAAGAGTCGAACTCCATGATCTCATCACACAAATACCGATCAGTACGAGAGATGATGCAGAGACATAACAATCATCTACCAACAACGACATATAGTCAAGATGAAAACAACTAACCCACCTTGGTGCATGGCATGATGCTAGAGAATAAGTCACACATACCCATTCCAAAAGAAGAAATCTGTAGTTATACTACTGCCTTCACACATCACAATATCAAAATATCCAAGGCATGACCACAGTCATCCTCCACAACATGTAATTGTGGATGTAAGGATTTCTCAACTTGCACCCCTGCATATTAAAAAAATGCACTCCAAGTTTTCCCGTGAATTCTCGTTTCACCATCCAACAACACCTGAAACTAGAATGGATCTATGACACAATGCAACTACATGATTAAGGTTTCTCTTGATTTGTTATACCAATTTGTTATCTTGTAATGCACCAATCAAGTTATAAAATATAAACCCTAAATAGATTCTACAAAAATAAGGGGAGATTGCAACTCTGGAAGATATATAAACGTATAAGGTATAAACTTATCACATCATCACATGATATCATTTCCATATGAGGCCATCAACATTATCACATCACTAGAGAGTAACAATCCCTCATCACATCGCTAGAGGATATCACCTCAACTAGGCATTAAGCATCTGCCAAGGTCATAAGACCTAAGCATATCATCATTACTCATTATGCTTCATCAAGGCTCATAATCATTACCCTATGTCGTATAAGGGTATCGTAGTAATCACAAGCTATGATGTACATTCAACCTGCAACATTAGGGTTACCCAAGTAGGAGAGACAAAACACTTCATTTTATGCTAAAAACTTAAGAAAGTAAGCATTATCACTTTGTATTCAATATTAGGGTTAGGTTTTCAATAATGTAACCGATTAGGGTTTCCATAACAACATATAACATCAACCCCAGATATAATTACTTCACACATCCTTGGGACATTTATATTCCATCATTTTCATCACTAATAAACAACACATAGACACCATATTGTCCAAAGATTACCATCGACTGAAGAGAGCATACCATCATGGTCGAAGATCAATATCAAAGTAAACAAATGAAGAGAACACTAAGTCTTCATTGACCGAAGAGATCACCAACATACCTTCGATTGATGGGGGGGACACTACCTTCAATAAGATAGAAACCCTAGGTCAAAGAATACCAGATCAAAGGCATATACATGACTGAAGAGAAACTCAACATACTTAGGTTGAAGAGGAAAACAAGTCATGTGAATGAAGAACATCAAAACAGCTCATGGACAGTAGATCAAGGGGTCACCTAAGCAACCAATCCAAGGGAAACCATCTCATCGACCAAACCTCATCACCCAACCTTCAACAACTTGAATCAGGACACAAGGATCATCAAGGGAGAGAAAACCACTCACAAAAACAAGATCAAAATAGGTGAGTTATCAGCCTAAAACCAAAACATCAAAGAGAGATGTAACTCAAGGAAAACATCACTGAAAACCCTAGAATCCAGTTACCAAAAACATAGGAAAAACAAATCATGATATAGGAGAAAATACCTACATTCAATACATGTAAAGAAGAACCAAAATCACCATTATCTACATGATGACTGAAACATGAACATCAAGATCAAAACCAACCTTCGAAGGAGTGCATGAAAGCACCAACTTCTTACCATCCATAAAACTCGAGAACAAGAACTAGGGTTTCGGAAAAAGAGCTACTCTATGCAAGATCACTTCAGAATCATAAACCCTAGAACAAGGTATAAACATCATACAACATATAATCACGTTTTAGAGATGAAAAGAACTCTGCATGTAAGATAAAGATGAAAAAATAGTAGAGGAGAGAGTTATATAACCCATCTTGATTATGGTGAAGCAACCTCCAAGCAAAGAAGCTCCAAAGGAAAGAGAGAGCCTAGCTTTGATCACCTCCATGACCAAGATAGTCACCACCTCAAAAGAGAAGAAAATGCTAGGTTAAAGGGAAAGAAAGATAGATCTAAAGCTTCTAGGCTGAAAAAGAACAAGAAGGGGAGAAAGAGAGAAGGAAGTTCCTCAATTCAATTTTAATACTACCATGGAAAACCATGTGGGTTCAATACAAGAGAGAGAAGTTCCTCCAACTCAAGCATAAGTACCTCCATGGAAAATCCATGGGTTCAACCAAGAAGAAGAAAAGAGAGGTAAGGTTTGTAGGAAAACGAAACCAAGAGGGTAGACCACTTACCAAACTCAAGAACAACAAAGGATCACCACACACAAGGGTTCAACCTCCTTGCTCCAAGGTTGATATCCTCTTCACCACCAAGCACAAAAGGAGGATGAGATAAAGGATGGAGAGAGGGTTAAAAAGGATCATTTCTTACAAAAGAAGGGGTTTATATATCCAAGGGGAAGAGAGAAGCAAAGAGGACATGTGTCATTCACATAAGTGCCACTTTTCCACCAAGGAACAACCATGAAACCACTAAAACCATGCATGCAAGATAGGTTATGAAAAACAAGAACGATAAGTGACCTCAATTAGTCCTAGGGGATCATCGATCAAAGGGAAAACAAGGGAACAAGGCCCATCGGTCGAAGACACATCAACGACCCAACACAAGGAACCCTAGGTCATCATCGACCAAAAGAAGAGAGGAAAAGCTCTCCAATCAATGAGACTCCATCACACATACAAAACCACCATTGAACATCGGGGTAGAACCAATATACATCAGGGATGGTCACGTAAAGACCAAAACTCAAACAATCAACTCACATGGTCAAATCCAAACTATGGCATCCAAGCGAACCCTAGAAACAAGACTCAAGGTGTCACCACTTATCTCCTCATCAAAACAAGGTTCAACAAGGTGCCCCTAAGCATAATTCTCTCTCTCATGATTCCAAAACATATGAGACACATCAAGCATGTGAAAAATTGCAAGATAATCCCTCAAAATGGGTAAATTGCAACTTGGTCCAAAGTAAGCACACATATATCATAACTAGCACAAACATCATGCAAACTGGGCCAAACTGAAAACATAAGCACATCACATGATTAGATTAAGGTCTAAGTATATTTTTAAGAAAAAGCAAGCAAGATCAAGCACTAATCTAGGTCAGGGGTCTTACAACCATAAACCCCTAACAAGGTTTTCACCCCCAAAATCCTACACAAAAAAGGAAGGATACTTCCTATGCATCTCGTCCTCAAGCTTTCACGTGGCTTCCTCAACACCAGTGTGATTCCAAAAAAACCTTAACTAAAATGATATCCCTCTTGGTCCACTTATTCACCCTCCTATCAAGGATCAACACATGACCTTCCACATATGATACATCCTCCTCCAACTCCACCTCAAAAGGTATGTCAGGGTGGCACTGACTAAACATCAAAACATGAAACACTAGATGCAACCTATGCAACTCAGGTGGCAACTCCAACTTGTAGGCCACTTTTCCAACACGTGCCACCACAAGGTAAGGTCCCATATACATGGGAGCCAACTTACCCTTCTTCCCAAACCTCAACACGCCCTTCCAAGGAGAGACCTTGAGATACATCTTGTCTCCCACTTAGAACTCCAACAACCTCCTATGATTATCCACATAAGATTTCTATCTATCCAGGGCTGGTTTCAATTGTTGTTGTATCATATTAATCTTCTCAGTCATCTACTATACAAGCTCATGCCCCAAAATTTTATATTCAACCATTTCATACCAACACAACGAAGATCTACAACATCTCCCATACAAAGCCTCATAAGGTGCCATGTCGATACTCCTATGATAGTTGTTGTATGCAAACTCTATCAAACTGAGGTGTACATCCTAACTGCCCAAAAGCTACGAGACACATACTCTTAACAGATCCTCTAAAGTCTGTATAGTCCTCTTAGACTATCCATCTTTCTACTTGAAATGATGTATTGAACCTCAACTGCGTATCCATGGCTGTGTGCAGACGCTCCCAAAAGTGACTGGTTAACTGAGGTTCTTTATCTGACATGATGGTGGCTGGGATACCATGCAAATGAATAATCTCATCAACGTACACCTGTGCCAACTTCTCACTAGTATATGTTGTCTTCACAGGAAGGAAGTGCATTGACTTGGTCAACCTGTCCATTATTACCCATATGGAATCATGGCCCTTGGCTTTCCTAGGAAGTCCAACAACAATGTTCATCATGACATGATCCCATTTCCACTACGGTATAGGTGACATTGTAAAGTCTCTATAGGTTTATGATGATCCACTTTAACCTACTGACACACAAGACACCTTGCCATGAATTCAACTGTCACAGTTCAAACCAAGCCATTCAGATTATGGTATATCTTGGTACTGCTTGGATGCATAACATACATCGAAGAGTGAGCCTCTTCCAGAACCAGCTTCCTTAGGTTATCAACATTAGGAACCACTGCTCTACCATGGTAACACACCATCCCATCCTCTAACTCATAGAAACTATCACACTTCTTGTTGCCAAGCTATGCTCGGATCTGTTATACCACAATATCATCACGCTATACATCTCTGATCTACTGTCTCAATGTAGGCTTTACCTATAACTGTGCCAAAAGGCCAACCAACAAGGATACCTCCAACTTTACATTCATTTGGCAAAGATATACTAACACATCTCTCTTATGGCACACCAAAAAACTCAACTATGCCTTATCAGTGGGTGATGACGAAGAAGACTTCCTGCTTAAAGCATCTGCCACCACATTCACCTTCCCTGCGTTGGTTATGTATGCCCATAGAACCAATCATGTAATGATTGTAATGGCATATCATGTAAAAACAATTTGATTATTACTTAAAGGCAAGTTTCCAATTCATTCTATTTAATTTGATTGTGAGATAATGATGTAACATTTTAAATGTCTAGAGAATAATATTACTCAATGATGTATGTCTTCAAGTATTAGTCTTATGGAAGTAAGATCATATGGATGTTAACAGTACATATACATATTCTCATTATGTCCTAGATCAGTTGTTATTGTGGAAGGTTGATAGACAACAATAACACATAAGATCAGAGTGTGAGTTGGTTGATGACTAAATCTCGTTAGTCATCATGTGACAATATCAAACCAAGCACATAGATACATGTTAGTGAATAGTGTATCGGACAGACCCACCATGAGACTGACACATGGAAGCCCTCTTCATAGAAGTCATAGTCAGGTCTCATAGTGATGGTGGTGGTTGTGGTTCTTAGACTTGAAATTACTACACTCAACACATGTCGTTGGGTACACTTTGACATCATCAAACAGAATCCTGAAATATGGGTTGTTATAACAGTGATGATTAGGTGACTTTGACATATGGGGATTGACTATGAGTGATAGATATAGGATTTCTCCTTCACACTGGAGTGTGGTGTCATAGGCCTCTTGATTAGTGATACTGAGAAATGCATGGCCATGCACATGTGAGTCAATATATATGATACTGAGCTTGCATATATCTCATCCAATCTACTCTGGTTCAAGAAACAAGATTGGATAATAATGAGGGTGACTACTCCATGCCTCTAGTTCAATCTAGACATCGGTGACAAAGGAACTATACAAACACCACAACACCATACACATATTGTAGGTTGAAGTTGTTCCCCAACTTTCTATTCACTTAGGTAGCATTAATGCGCGACTAGGCACCACTCCTTGCTTATGATGCCATAAGTTGTTATGGACATTCATTGCCAATGTGATATGGGACCTATAGGGTCACACACATAGGTCTTGATCTAGAAGAGGAGTTTAGAACTCAAATAACATTTGAAATAAGTGCTAAAGTGTTTAGGCATTTGATTCATGCAACAAACATGCTGACAACATTGCCAAACACCCATCTCAAGTGTTGAGACGTTCGTTTGGAAGTGCCAAATGGCCGTCTCAAGAGTTGAGATGGGTGTCTGGGTATCAGGTCTGTTGTGAGTTGAATTTGAATAAGGAACGAACCGACATGACCAAACCGGCTCAACTCAAGTCACCAAACGACTGTCTGGGTCACCGAGATGGCCATCTTGCATGGGCAAGATGGTTCTGTTTGGTTGGGGAAGGTTCTAGATGTTTCCCTATTCGTTTCGCTTGTACTTGTTGCACAAGGAAATCAATGTCTAACATTTATGGGAATTGATTTTCCAAATTCATGTATAACTGGGAAACTGTGAAATGACCATCTCACAGGGAGAGACGATCATCTTGCATGCTAGATAGACATTTGGGCCGTTTCGGCTATTGTAAGTTGTGAAATTTCTAGAATTGTTGTGAAAATTTGAGATCTTCCAGTTCCTTCCACTCCCACATAGACTGGGAACCTGAACCCAAACCCCACCTATAAATAGAAGGGTAATGTGACTTCCTAGAGAACAACACAGACACCTGAGAATCAATTCCTCTGACAACTATTGTCCTCTATGGTTGTGGTAACCAAGAGAGCCTAGACAAGTCCTCCCCGATAAGGGAGGGATAGCCACAGGAGAGAACAAATGAGAATTATCATTGTGGGAGAGAAAGTTGATGACTAGCACACCAACGGGAGGAATAAATCATTCCTGACCATTCTAGTAGAACAAAAAAAGTTCGAGGTGGTGCATGAGGACTATCATAGAGGTGGGAAGTCATTTTTTGCCGCTCGAAGGACAACGTCAACCAACAGTTCATGACAAGAGGAGCTACTGAAGAAGACGACATTTGTGGCTGCAGTCCATGGTGTAGACCAGGAGGCACAATAGTCAGACATCTCCCAGTTTAACTAGGATTTAGAGTTGCACATCTACAATGACGAGGATTGTCACTGGAATTTCTCTAGGACCAGGTATATCCTCGAAGCCATCCTTCCTGCATTATAGTTATTGACACGATCTACTGATTATGGGGAATATGGTAGATAAAATTTGAAATTCCACTCTTTGCTCTGTGCCATATTTCCCAATAGTGGTATCAGAGCCAACATCAATTTACTATATTATAGGATAATCTATATGATTGGATTTTTGTTTTGTCATTATATTATTACATGCGATGCAAATAATATCTTGTCAAATCCAAACACCACGATAATCCCAAACTAATATATATGATATGTATATGCAATTTACACACGTCGCCCTAAAATCAATTTTGATGGTGGATGTGTAGCATGGTTATGGCCAATGACCCCTATCTGTGCATGGTTGTGTGGTTGGTTTATCCATTCATCTTGGTCTGCGTTCCGAGCCTCTATAATATCTTCCTAATGTGAAGTTAATTCTCTCCTAACTTTGCTCCCCTCAAATGTAACTCAAGGTTTCCCTATTATGATGTAAATCTAGGATAGTTTACTTTCCTGTTATGACAAAGAAGAAGACATCCTAAAGATGAGCTACCGACTGAAGGACCTTGGAGGACATGGTGGACAAACCAGACCGATCACCTGGTGGATTCGAATGATCTGCTGAAGGTGCCAGCTGATGGTGGACAGATGGACCAGACGACTGATGAGATGACCTAACAACTGGCTAGGAGGCGAGCCGATCAGTTTAAGGGTTGAACCGATCAACCCAAATTAGCATGCATAGATCTTCATCAACAATAGGTTTCTGCATGTGATGTAGACCTTGATGATGTAATCCTTTATGGCTCTAAGGGATTACATTAGGACTGTCCATAACCCACACTTTTGTTTATTGTATGTTTTCATTGTGGGATATAACATGTATATGATATGTACTATATACACGGTGATTGGATAAAGTATATGTATTTATATAAACTCCCTTAATTAAAATATATCAAAGTCTTAGATGCTTTCCAAAAGTGGCACACATGAAAATCTTGATCGACCAAGCATAGGCTCCACCTCTGTAGGGTGAACCGTCTATCTCATGGAAGTGTGATGGTAATAATGTAGGTTCTGACTATGCAGGGTGCATTATTATCGTGTCAACTTTTAGGTTGAGCTTGACTGGTGATTCTCAAAGTATCTGAGCCCAGAAGCATGCAGGTGATTATGGCAAGGTGTTGGGCATATCATCTATCGATAATTTCATATGATGCACTGGGCAAGAGTTTCCTACCTTGATGGTTAATTGTGTTTTACGGTGTTGATCGGGCCACACTTGAATCACCTTAGATCTGGCCCACTAGAATATTGCACACTGTAATAATCTGAATTGATATTGAGGGCTATGAATTTGAATAAAATAGTGGGTGATAATAATTAAATACCTAATTAATATCGTCAAAATTTTCAAATCAAATCAATTCAAAAATGGTTTTTGACAGATGCAAATTTTCTCTTGTAGAATCAATGACGAACAAATCTGATTTGTGATTGGTCCTGAAGAAGGACAAACTTGATGGGAAAAATTTCCATGTCTGGTTTTGGACTTTGAGAAGGGTTCTCAATGAAGAGTGCAATATCTACATCCTTGACAAACCACTACCTAAAATACCTCCTCCTGATGCACCTAGGGCACAAGTGGATGCTTACTGGAAGCATGCCAATGATGCATTAGAGATAAAGTACCTTATGCTAAGCTGTAAAAACTATGAGTTGCATGAGTAATGTGAGGACATGAGTGTTCTTGAGATGGTGACACTTCTTAAAAAGGTAATACTTGGTCTTAACAGACAAGAAAGGGACACTATCTTAAATGTTTTGCTCGAGTCAAAGCTGACAGAGGGAACCTTAGTAGAAGAACATGTGCTCAAATGATTAGACATGTGTATCATCTTGAAGAGCTAGGATTCACTTTGAGCCAAGAGTTGTAAATTGAAATGATTTTAAGGACTATTCCTGAATCATATAGCCATTTTAGTGCATGTTACCATGTGAGTAATTCGGATGGACAAATGTCAGAATTGCTTGCCAAGTTGATTCATGCTGAAGAAAAAGTGAAGAAGGACAAGCATGTGATGGTGATCAGTGGGGCTAAGTCCAAAGATGAAAGCAAGGCCAAGAAGAGTTCTGTGGTAGAGCCTAAATCCAAGTCTTCAACACTCAAGATAAGGAGAAAGAAGAGTACAAGAGGAACTCATCCTTTGTACTTGAAGGCTTTCAGGAAATAGAAGATGGGGATGATGATATCCACTTTAGGTATATACGTTATTGAGATAAATATATCTACTTCATCACCTTGGGTATTAGATACTGAATGCGGATCTCACATATGTTCACATATGCAAGATTTGAAAGGAAGTAGGCCTTTGGGAAAAGGTGAGATGGAACAGTGAGTTGCTAATGGTGCAAGAGTTGCGGCCAGTGTAGTTGGAACCTATAGTATATCTCTACCCAGAAGGCTTATAATAAATTTAAAGAAATGTTGTTATTAACCTACTATAAATAGAAACATCATTTGTGTATCTTTTTTGGACAATGATGCATTTGAATTCCATATTAAAAGTGGTCGACGTTCTATTTCAAAAGATGAGATCTTTTATGGTAGTGCCCCAATGTCTTATGGTCTTTATTTGTTAGATCTAAAGACATATGTTTATAACGTTAATAACCAAAGACTAAAACTCAACAACTCAAACAAAACATACCTTTGGCATTTTTGTCTAGGGCACATAAATGTGAATCACATATATAGACTCCATAAGGATGGTTATCTGGATTCTTTTGATTTTGAATCATTAGAGACATGTGAATCTTGTTTGTTGGGGAAGATGGCTAAGACCCCTTCACTGGAAACAATGAGTGGGATAGTGATCTATTAGGACTCATACATAGTGATGTGTGTGGACCTTTTAGAACGGTTGCTGGAGGTGGATTTGCATACTTCATTACCTTCACTGATGACTTCAGTAGGTATGGCTATGTTTATTTAATGAAACATAAGTCTGAAGCTCTTAAAAAGTTCAAGGAGTTTATGAATGAAGTACAAAACCAAATTGGTAAAAGTATTAAGGCGCTTCGTTCTGATCAAGGTGGAAAATACTTAAACCAAGAGTTTGAGGACCTTCTTAGAGCCCATGGGACTATATCCTAGTGGACTCCACCTACAACACCTCAGTATAATGATGTATTAGAAAGAAGGAATCACACGTTACTGGATATGGTGGAATCAATGATGAGTTTAGATGATCTTCCAAATACCTTCTCGGTTTATGCTCTACATACTACCACATTTACACTAAACCAAGTACCATTTAAGTTAGTTCAAAAGACACCATATGAGATATGGAATGGGAAGCATCACAATATGTCTTTTATGAGGATTTAGGGATGTGAAGCTTATGTTAAGAAAGCATTTATTGACAAGCTTGGTCCTAAATCTAATAAATGTTATTTTGTTGGATATCCTAAGGAAACTAGAGGATATTACTTTTATTCTCAATATGAAAACAAAGTGTTTGTTTCTAGGGATGTTGCATTCCTTCAGATGGACTTGATTTCAAAGGAATTAGTGGGAGGAAAGTGGAACTCGAAGAGGTTCAAGACCAACAAGAAAATATTAACCAATAGATGAACTAGAGGAACAAAGAGATTCACAAGATGTTGTGGAATCACAAATTCCTCAAGTGACACATGAACCTCATAGATCTAATAGGACATGTCTTGAAACTAAGAGATTTGGATATCTTATAACTTAGGAAGGTAGTGAATTGGTCAGAGATGATGAGCCAATATCCTATAAAGATGCTATAGAGGGATCAAAGTTTGAGAAATGACTTGAGTCCATGAGATCTGAGATGGAATCCATGTATACCAACAAAGTATGGTTTTTGGTGGTTCCACCTGAAGGGGTAAAACCCATAGGGTGCAAGTGGGTATTCAAGAAGATGACTGAAATGGATGGAAAAGTTCAAACCTATAAGGGAAGATTGGTTGCAAAGGATTTCAGACAAGTTCAAGGTGTTGACTATGACGAAACCTTTTCTCCAATGGCCATGGTTAAGTCCATCAAGATCATGCTTGCTATTGCAACTTATCATGGCTATGAGATTTGGCAAATGGATGTTAAAACCACATTCCTTAATGGGAATCTTGATGAGGATGTGTACATGACACAACATGAAGGGTTTATAGATCCAAAGTTTGCAATAAAGTCTGTAAGCTACATAGGTCAATTTGTAGATTGAAGCAAGCATCTCAGAGATGCAATCTTCATTTTGACGAGATAGTCAAAGGGTTTGGCTTTACTCAAAATGAAGATGAACCTTGTGTGTACAAGAAAGTTAGTGGGAGCATAGTGGCATTCCTCATATTGTATGTAGATGACATACTATTGATGGGGAATGACATCCCTACTTTACAAAAGGTAAAGACATGGCTTGGAAATAGACTCTATGAAAGATGTGGGAGAAGCATCCTACATCTTGGGGATAAATATCCTATAGAAATAGATCCAGAGGGAATCTTGGACTAAGTCAAATCACATACATTAACAAAGTGTTGAAGCGGTTTAACATGGAGAACTCAAAGAGAGGAAACCTGCCTGCATGTCATGGTGTCCCCATCTCTAGAGCTCAATGTCCCAGTTCTTGTGAAGAAAGGGACCACATGAGTGTGATTCCATATGCTTCAACAATCGGATCAATCATGTATGCAATGTTGTGTACCCATCCAAATGTCTCGTATGCCTTGAGCATGACGAGCAGATATCAGTCAGATCCAGGTGATACTCACTAGATAACTGTAAAGAACATCCTCAAGTACTTGAGAGGGACTAAGGATCAACTCTTGACCTATGGTGGAGAGGAAGAGTTGGTGGTAAAAGGTTACACTGATGCAAGCTTCCAGACTGATCAAGATGATTACAAATCACAATCAGGATTTGTGTTCTACCTCAACATTGGAGCTGTGAGCTAGAAGAGTTCCAAGCAAGAAATAGTTGCCGATTCTACAATAGAGGCTGAGTATATTGCTGAATCAAGTGAAAAAAAGGAGGTTGTATGGATCAAGAAGTTCATTATAGAACATGGGGTTGTTCCAAGCATCATTGACACAATTGAGCTATATTGTGACAACAATAGAGATATTACACAAGCTAGGTGTAACACTCGGGTCCACTACCCTAGGATCTAGTAGAGTTTCAGGAATGACGACCGGCCCCACAAACCACCACTAGCCTTAACTACATGCTTTGTCCTCATTCACACGCAAGCCGAGGTCAACTTCTGGACTGGTAACCCATCCTAGTACTACTCCAAGCTAAGCACACTTAATTATGGAGTTCTTTAGTGATGGGATCCCGAAAAAGGAGGTGCACCTTAGTGATATGGGTAGTCCAGTCATTCCTTTTTGAAGATCATGTTATCCAAGGCCTCAAATCCTGGGATGTTACAGTCTTCCCCACTTAGACTCTTGACGTCCTAGTCAAGGATCAACTATATGGCCTCATAATCTTTTCCCCATTTCAATGTAGACCCAAATGATCCACACCCAACTCCTGAACACAACTACTAGTGCAAGGGTGGCTCCATCAACTTGGATAGCCCTTTCCAACATGCCTGGACACTACAAGTGCATGGGTGGCACCATCAACTCAGATAGACCTTTCCAACATGCGTGGACTGCACAGCTGAAAGACTGGCATAACACATGACCATGTGGGCCCTACCTACTAGAGGGGAATTGGCTCTGATACCATTTATAACGCTCATGTCCACTGCCCTAGGTTCTAGTAGAGTTTCAGGAATGACGACTGGCCCCACAGACCACCACTAGCCTTAACTGCGCGCTTTGTCCTCACTCACATGCAAGCTGGGGTCAACTTCCCGACTGGTCACCCATCCTAGTACTACTCCAAGCTGAGCACGCTTAACTATGGAGTTCTTTAGTGATGGGGTCCCGAAAAAGGAGGTGCACCTTGGTGATATGGGTAGTCCAGTCATTCCTTTTTGAAGATCATGTTATCCAAGACCTCAAATCCTGGGATGTTACACTAAGGAACCCACATCATATCATTGCGCAAAGCATATACAAAGGCAGTTCCATCTCATACGAGAGATCATTCAGCATGGAGATGTAAAGATTTACAAAGTACCAACTGAGAACAACATCACTGATCCCTTAACACATGAACTTTCACAATATAAGCATGACAATTGTGTAAGGTCACTCGTAATACGATTCGTGGGTGATTGGCTCTAAGTGCAAGTGGGAGTCAGTTGGTTATGTATGCCCATAGAACCAATCATGTGATAATTTGTAATGGCATATCATGTAATTTTTTATTATTATTAATAAAATGCAAGCTTCCAACTTATTCTGTTTAATTCAGTTATGAGATAATGATGAATATTTATAAATGTCTAAAGAATAATATTACTTAATGACATATGTATTCAAGTATTAGCCTTGTTGAAGTGGGATCATACAGATGTTAAGAGTACATATACATATTCTCATTATGTCCTTAATCGCTTGTTATTGTGGAAGGTTGATAGACAATAATAACACATAAGATCAGAGTGTGAGTTGGTTGATGACTAAATCTCATCAGTCATGATATGCCAATATCAAACCAAGTACATAGATACATGTTAGAGAATAGTGTATTGGATAGATCAATCGTGAGATTGATGCATGGAAGCCATCTTCATGGAAGTCATAGTCATGTCTCATAGTGATGGTGGTGGTTGTGGTTCTTAGACCTAAAATCACTACACTCAAAACATGTCATTGGGTACACTTTGACATAATCAAATGTAGTCCTGAAATGTGGGTTGTTATAATGGTGATGATTGGGTGACTTTGACACATGGGGATTGTGTGTGAGTGATAGATATGGGATTTGTCCCTCCTACTGGAGTGTGGTGTCCTAGGCCTCTTTATTAGTGAGACTGAGAAATGCATGGCCATGTGCATGTCAGTCAATATATATGATATTGAGCTTGCATATATCTCAAATAGTATTCTCTGGTTTAAGAAACAAGATTGGATAATAATGAGGGTGACTGCTCCATGCCTCTAGTTCAATCTGGACATCAGTGATAAAGGAACTATACAAACACTACAACACCATACACAGATTGTAGGTTGAAGGTGTTCCCCAACTTTCCATTCACTTGGATAGCATTGATGTGCGACTAGGCACCACTTCTTGCTTGTGATGTCATAAGTTGTTATGGACATTCACTGCCAACGTGATATGGGACCTATAGGGTCACACACATAGGTATCGACCTAGAAGAGGAGTTCAGATCTCAAATGACATTTGAATTAAGTGCTCAAGTGTTTAGGCATTTGATTCATGCAACAAACAGGCTGACAACACTGCCAAAAACCCATCTCAAGTGTTGATAGGACCATCTAGAAGTGCCAAACGACCGTCTCAAGAGTTGAGATAGGATTTTGGGTGTTAGGTCTGTAGTGAGTTGTATTTGTCTAAGGAACAAACTGACCCAGCCAAACTGGATCAACTCAGGTCACCAGATGACCGTCTGGGTGATAGAGACAGCCGTCTCGCATGGGCAAGATTGTTCAGTTTGGTTGGAGACGGTTCTAGATGTTTCCCTATTCATTTCTCTGAAACAATACTTGTTGCACAAAGAAATCAATGTCTAATTATGACTACCCGACACTAAATCAGACTGTCACAGTGTAATTAATTGCGGAATTAAACATAAACAACAAATTACTGAAAATCACTAAAAATTAAAACCTTTTTGCAAAGAGATCCTTTTTCTAGGAAACTCTGATAATAAGAACCAAAGTAATATATACATTCTGGTTCACAAAGTACATACCATGTACCTTTTCTCCTTGAGGATTACATACGACAGTTGCTCTGTTAAATCTACACATAAGCAACATAAAACCTCGAGGCATTCAATGCCAAAAATCTCATATCGATCATAAAAGTACTAACTACTGACTCCTAGGACCTGAGAGTACATAGACGACTCATAGGACTCATATATACAAGACACGACAGTCAGTATCTCCACCTGAGATATTACTGTTGTCCTTGATGTTGTTGTCCTTCTTCTGTTGTATGATTTCTACCTCCTCGTCTACGTCTACCTGAAAATGTTGGATCCCACGGGGGTGAGACAATTGAAAATTGTCCTAGCGAGAGATATAACTCTCCGCCAGAAACATTATTATTGCAAGGAATATTGATAAACTGAACAGAAGAATCACTATTGAACAACATGATTTAATTATTATTAAGTAGAATAGAGAAATGTCATCTTTTAAAGCATTACAACTATACATGATAAGGAAGTAAATCATCTATCTGTTTTAATACGGAATATGAAGAACATGTATAACTTCTATCCATTTAGGATACTGTAAACAATGTAACATCAACCAATGATTTCTGTATTTCATTCTTAAGCAAATATGCTACATGGCTGATTACATTTTACAATCATTCTTATGCCCTGAGGAAGTGAGCCGTACCGCTCAAATTCAACCTTCGGTTGCGAAACCCAAAGCCGGTGCCATAGAAGATCAAAGGAAGAACCGGACTCCTCGATCTCATCCGTCTCGGTCAGTGTGAGACCAAAAGTAGGACCACAGTCTCTTGCTTAAGTGACCTCACATGGCTACCCATTCTCTAGACCGCCTTGGTACAGGTCCCGACACTAGAAAATCTGAGCCACGGGCCAGTTCACTGTGTTCTCTGAGCCATGAACACATTCATGCTCCATCACACTCAGCCATGGGCCTGTTCACCATGCTCTTAAACATATCTTGAGTCTACAACCGAAGTTGCACTCTAATCTTCCTATTTTCAGCTAGGAGAAACCCCACATATTCAACAATATACGCTCCGGATTAACCAACAGGAAAACTCGTTTCACCATCACACGCTACTGATGATGATTGATCTATGGCTAGGGCTCTACATGATAATATTCCACTTGGTTATTTAAGTACATTACCATATTATTTTAGCATCAATCAAGTTTTCAAACAAGAATTATTATGAAAAATGCTACAAAGAAACAATACTCTTATAAAGTACTTTTCAAAACTTTATAGAACATTGGGATCTCAATCCCTTGTCTCATTATGGGGAATTCACATCCCTCAACAACACCATCATCATGTTTACTGGATCTGGGTATTCAAACCCTTAGTTCATCACTGAACATGGTTACCACTGTCAGGTAACTATTACCTCCAGGTCATCTGACCAAGCTATTCATGATACTTGTTACACAAGCATCTCACATAGCTCACCGGGTATATTCAATTTCTGTTGTCACCTCTTACTAGGCAACAAATAAAATAATGGCTCACAAGGCCCATTAACATCATAACTCATACCTGGTTATGCTCATCATCTCATGATGCCTGCATGGTATACTTGATAACAACCATATCGATTTCATATCAACATTATATAATACAAAGATAACATCATTATTCCCTCATTAAGGTTAGGATTTCTCATCTTTATCAATTAGGGTTTCATATAACATCACCCTACATTAGGGTTTCACATAACATCACCCTATATTAGGGTTTCACATAACATAATTGGATAACCCTATATTAGGGTTTCACATAACATCACCCTATATTAGGGTTTCACATAACATAACCCTATATTAAGGTTAGGGTTTCCCATTCCATTTCAATTAGGGTTTCTCAACCCATTTCCCAAAATTAGGGTTAGGGGTTCTCATCCTTCTCGACGAGGGTTTCATGATCACATTTTCAAAGATCAAATCCTAATTCGAAACTCCATGCATTTTGGAGAATGCATTGATATTATAATTAATATCCAAAACCTAACTCATTGTCCCACATGTATAGAATTACATAATACCTTCATAAGTATTCAATTAAACTTATGTATTGTAATTTCCCTTTATTTATTAGGGTTTCCATTCTCCATTGATTAGGGTTTTATGATTACCTCATTAATCCACACGCTAAATAAATGCTTCCACATATCTTGGAGCACATAGCATTATTTAAGTATTAAATCATACTTATCATTGTTCCATGTACTAGGAACACACATCACCATCAAACCTTATTTAGTTAACTTAACCTTTCACTAAGTATATGCATCTATGCTTATCATAGTGTATTGAACTTATTACCTTCATGGCATCAAGTGATAATCACTCTAATTATACTAATCACCTAAGTACTTTAGAAGTACTTCAATTGAAATCAACCTTGAGATACTCTTCAACCACTTATAAGGTTATTAGTAATTACATGGTCTTGAACCAGTTGACCCTTCAAACGGTCTTGGACCAAACCTCCAAACGGTTTGAGACCGTTTAGACCTTCAAACGGTCTTGGTCTAAAACCTCAAACGGTTTGAGACCGTTTAGACCTTCAAATGACTTGGTCTAAAACCTCAAATGGTTTGAGACTGTTTAGACCTTAAACAGTCTTGCCCTAAATCCTTTAAATAGTTTTTAAGACCATTAGACCTTAAACAGTCTTGAGGTCACTTGACCTTCAAACGGTCTTGAGCTCTTTGATCTTCAATCGATTTTGAAAATGTTTGATCAGGTTAGAATTTGAAACCGTTTGACCCTTGAACGGTTTAAAACCGTTTGATCAAGTCATTTTTGAAAACTTTTAACCCTAAATGGTTTGAGACCGTTTGGTCCTCAAATGATTTGGGACCGTTTAGTCAAATCAGCTTGAAACCGTTTAACCCTAAATTAGAGTTTTGTCTTCAATTGACCTAGGGTTTTGAAACCAATTGAGCTAGGGTTCTGAAATCAATTAAGTTTGATTGTTTGAAGTTATTAGGTAATAAGAACAATCAATCCTTGAACCTATTGAAACCATTTAGTCTCTAACAGTTTGAAACCATTTGCCCTCCAATCAGTTTTGAAACCGTTTGGTCACCAAACGGTTTGAAACCGTTTGGTCTAAAACGGTTTGAAAACCGTTTCACCAAAACAAAGTGAAACTATTTACTCTTGATATTCTTGAGGTGTGTGCTAAGATGATGCCATTATCATCAAGCTTCAGACCTCTGATTTCTACTACCATATATATGGAAAT
Source organism: Alisma plantago-aquatica (assembly GCA_963693085.1). Lineage (NCBI taxonomy): Eukaryota > Viridiplantae > Streptophyta > Magnoliopsida > Alismatales > Alismataceae > Alisma > Alisma plantago-aquatica. Next base: position 502,377,882 of record OY856414.1, on the reverse strand, counting down.
TTCATCAATTGTTCAAGAAGAAAACAAAAGATCAACATATGATGAGAGATTGAAATCAATAATAACATTGATGGGTTCAAGTTATATAACCCACCTTCAAAGTAGCTTCAAAGCTTCAAGATTCACGTCTATAATGGTGAAAGAATCTCCTTCAACTATCCAAGGCTCGTTTCCAACTTTTTGGATGCAAAAGACACTCAAGATTGAGCATTGGATGGAAGAGAGAAGAAATTCAATATTGAAATCCAATTTCAACCATCAATTCAAGGTTGAAGATGATCATGGAGCTGACCTTCAACTTGGGGAACATTTTCCTCCTGCTCCTAAGCTCCTTGGTCATCGGCCAAGGCAAAGGAAGAAAGTGGTTTGCAAAATAGCCTTTCAAGTAAGGAGAAAATCAAGTATATGTAATTGATTTTCTAGGAGAGAGAAAGTAGGAGAAAAATTCATCCAATTTCTTGCCACATGCCCCCTCCCTTCCTTGAATTCGAATCCATATTCCTTCATCCTCAAAATCCTCTCATTTATCTTTGAATTATAAGCAACCACTTAAGCACCTTAATTACTATAATGCTATTATCCATTTTTAGTGGACATTACTTTTTAATTAACAAATGTGAGTGGATTTCTTCACCTACTTAGGATATTTCGATGCAACACAAGGAATTTGGACGTCCTCTCATTATAGGATTTCAACCACATCCTTTTTAGTTGATGGTCACTTCAATTATTATATTTATTTTTGCTACAAATTAAATTAGGGTTTCAATTATGCTTAAATCTTGATTATTTTATTATCAAGATTATCTCTCCTCAGAAGTAGTTCAAACAAGATACCCCTTTATTTTTCTTTTCTCTAAATGATACCAAGAAACAATAGGGACACTATTAAAGTGGTATTTTACATATTCAACCGTAGATTTTGGGTAATTTGCAAATTACACCAAAACTAGCATTCAAAAGCACAGACATTATTCAAACAAGCGCCTTCTTGGAACTTAAGCTTTTGGAAGCCATACCTCAACATCATTCTCATTCTTATGATGATATAACACTTGAGGAACATTTATCATGTGACATTTGCAAGGTAACCCCTTAAATTGGGTAAATTGCACTTTAGTCCAAAATAGGTAAAATATTGTTTCAACATTATTCAAATAGGACCAAAATTGAAACATAAGCTCTCATTTAGTCTTAATTACTTTTCAAAAGATAAAGACAAAAATCTAAATGACTTACTTAAGCAAAACTTCTAGGGTTAAGCCTTAACCCAGGTCAGGGATGTTACAATTATCCACCCCTAATAGGGATTTCGTCCCCGAAATCATCAAGAGAAAAGAGAAGGGTACTTCCTCCTCATCTCTTCTTCCAATTCCCACGTAGCCTCTTCAATGCCACGATGATGCCAGAGAACTTTCACAAGCATTATGTCTTTCTTTTTCAACTTTTTGATTCTGTCCAGAATCATCATTGGTCCTTCTACATAGGCTATATCTTCATTTAACTCTACCTCCATAGGTTGTAAAACTAACTCCGTGTCAGGGTGAAACTTTCTCAGCATGGATATATGGAATACTGGATGCAATCGGTGTAGTTCAGGTGGCAACTGCAACTTATAGGCTACCTTTCCAATCTGTTCAGTGATTGGATAAGACCCCATAAATCTAGGAGCTAACTTACCCTTCTTTCCAAATCTAAGAACACCTTTCCAAGGTGAGACTTTGAGATATACTCTATCTCCAACTTGGAACTCTAAAGGTCTCCTCCGTTTGTCAGTGTATGACTTCTGTCTATCCTGTGCAGCCTTTAAATATTGTTGTATTACTTTAATCTTCTCAATTGTCTGTTGCACTAACTCAGGACCCAAAAGTTGGTATTCCCCTATTTCATACCAGCATAATGGAGATCTAGAACGTCTACCATATAATGCTTCATATGGTTCCATATCAATACTGTGTTGATAACTATTTTTGTAACCAAATTCTATTAAGCTCAAGTGTATATCCCAACTTCCTACAAACTGAAGGACACATGCCCTAAGAAAATATTCCAAAGTTTGTATAGTCCTCTCAGATTGTCCATTTGTCTGTGGGTGAAAGGCGGTACTAAACCTTAACTGCATACCCAAAGCTTTATGTAGTCATTCCCAAAAATGACTCATGAATTGGGGACCTCTATCAGAAACAATTGTAGCTGGAACCCCATGTAAACACACTATATCATCTATATAGATCTGTGCAAGTTTCTCAACAGTATAGATTGTTTTGACAGGAAGAAAATGTTCTGACTTAGTCAACCTATCAACTATCACCCAAATGGAATCATGACTTTTGGTTGTTCAGGGTAAACCAACCACAAAGTCCATGGTCACATGATCCCATTTCCACTGTGGTATAGGTAAAGGTTGCATTGTTCCTGTGGGCTTTTGATGTTCAGCTTTAACCTACTAACATACTGGACACCACATAACAAACTCAACTACATCTTTCTTCAAACCAGGCCACCAATACATATCTTTCAAGTTATGATACATTTTAGTGCTACCTAGATGCATTGCATACAACATAGAATGAGCTTCCTCCATGACTAACTTCCTTAAGTCATTAGCATCAGGTGCTACCATCCTACCATGGTAACAGACTACCTCATCATCTGACTCATGAAACCCATCCCATTTCTCACTACCATACTTAGATCTAATCTGCTGAATCATAGTATCAGCCTGTTGTGCCTCTTTGATCTATTGTTTCAGAGTAGGTTTTATGTGCATCTCAGCTAACAGTCCAGCTAACAAGGATACTTTAAATTGTACATTGTTTTGCCTCAAAGAGACAAACATGTCTCATTTAAAGCACACTAAAGAGTTCATCTGTGCTTTGTCTATGTTTGGTGATGATGATTTTCTACTTAGTGCATCATGCACTACATTAGCCTTTCTTGGATGATAATCAATTGTACAATCATAGTCCTTGATTTACTCCATCTAGCGGCGTTGTATCATGTTCAACTCATGCTGTGAAAAGATGTATTTTAGGTTTTTATGGTCTGTGAAAATCTGGAATGTCTCTCCATAGAGATAATGTCTCCAGATCTTTAACACATGAACCACTACAGCTAATTCTAGATCATGTGTTGGATAATTTTCCTCGTGTTTCTTAAGCTGTTGAGAAGCAAAGGAAATCACTTGTTTATCCTGCATCAACACACATCCTAGACCGTTCTTAGATGCATCATAGAAAACAATATACCCCTTCCCTTGCTCAGGTAACACTAACACAGGTGCAGTGGTTAACCTTTCTTTCAACAATTGGAAAGAATGTTGACACTTGTCATTCTAGACAAAAGGAACCTCCTTCCTAGTTAACCTAGTTAGGGGTAATGCTATAGAACTGAAGTTCTTAATGAACCTCCTATAGTAACCCACCAGTCCTAGAAAACTGCGTATCTCTGTTGGTGTCTTTGGCTGTTCCCACTCCAAGATAGATTCTATCTTTTTAGGATCAACACGGATACCTGAGGCAGATATTATGTGTCCTAGGAAAGACACTTATGATAACCATAATTCACACTTATTGAATTTGGCATATTGCTTGTTCTCTCTCAGTAAAGTCAGAGCCTGACGAAGATGTTGTTCATGTTGTTGAGCATCTTTACAGTTAATCAAGATGTCATCTATAAATACTACTATGAATTGATCATGGAATGGCCAGAAGATTCTGTTCATGAGTTCCATGAATGCAACTGGTGCATTAGTTAGTCCAAATGACATAACTATGAACTCATAGTGACCATACCTTGTCCTGAAGGCTGATTTAGGTATGTCACTCTCCTTGATGCATAACTGATGGTATCTTGACCTCATATCTACTTTTGAGAATATAGTTGCACCACACAACTGGTCAAACAAGTCATCTATCCTTGGCAGATGATATTTGTTCTTTATAGTTACTTTGTTTAGCTGTCTATAGTTGATGCATAATCGCATAGACCCATCTTTCTTTTTAACAAAAAGAACCGGAGCACCCCATGGTGAAGTACTCGGTCGAATAAAACCTTTTTCAAGCAACTCCTGTAACTGTTTCTTAAGTTCTGCCATCTCAGCAGGTGCCATTCTATAAGGTGTTTGAGTTATTGGTTGTGTACCCATGATTAAATTAATCTCAAAATCAATCCCTCGGGGTGGAGGAACACCTGAAAGTTCCTCAGGAAACACATCCTCAAATTCCCTAACAATCGGAACTTTAGAAAGACTAGGACTCTCTGCCCTGGTATCTACCACATGTGCCAAGAATGCAAAGCATCCTTGTCACATCAACTTCTCAGCTACCATAGCTGACACTAGATAGGTTGGAAGAATCTTTCTGTCCACCTGAAAGATCCATGTAACACCATTGTCTGTGAACATAGCCTGCTTGGAACCACAATCCAAAACAACCTTATACTTTTCTAGGGTGTCCATCCCAATGATTATGTCAAACACATGCATCTCAAGTGGTATAAGATCCACCTGAATGCTATGTTCTGAAAAATAAAGAACACAGGGAGAACATATATCCCGCAACACCGCAAATCCAACTAATGGAGTTTCTAATAACAAGTTATCTGCTCTATGACTGACGGTCATATTGTAGTCATGAATCACTTCCCGAGTGATAAAGGAATGCGTAGCACCTGGATCAATCAAAATAGATATAAAATAGGATGAAGACATATCAGAATGAATTAATTCCATCTGACCTATCACGACTCGTGGATTAACCACTGCTTCTGACTGATTCATAGCATAGAATCTTGCCGTTGCTGGTTGTCGACCACTTGCCCTATTGTTAGATGTAGATGAACCAGCTTGGGATACCTGTCCACGTCCTCGAGTACCACTACTAAACTGTCACTTCTGAGAGCCTTATTGACTCTGCCTCGGTGATTGGGTTACACTCATGTCTCTAACTAGACAATCTTTCATCAGATGTCCCATCTTCCCACATTTATAACAAACTCTGTTCTCCCGCTGTGGTCTAGATGGTCCTATTACTGACATTGATGCTGAGCTGCGGGCTCCCTCTAGTTGTAAACTATGACCTCTACCCTTGCTGGATGTCCATTGTGTCTGAGTATTAAACCTTGGTGGTGCTGTTGGTGCAGAAAACCTTGGATTCTTAAAACTCTCAGACCTCTGTCCTTGGAACTGTGTATATACTTTCTTACTGTTGGTTTGACGCTTCTCAATCACAGACCTTTCTATCCGCCTAACTGACTCCACAAAGGTGGCAAACCTCTCTCTATTCTCTAGAGCAGATACTGGTGTGGTTAAATCATCATTCAAACCCTTCTCAAAATGCTGAATCCTCTCCTCATCTGTAGTAGCCATGTGTAGACAGAACCATAGAAGCTCCATAAAATTAGCTTCATACTCACTAATGTTCATTGGTCCTTGCCTTATCCGCTCAAACTGAGAGATCTTCTCATCCAGGTAAGTCTTGGGAAAATATCTACTAACAAATTCACGCCGGAATTCTTCCCATCCAACTTCAACACCTGGCCTTTTGCCTTCTTATATGACCCACCAATGGCCACCACTCCCCTTTAATAGGTACACTACATGTCTAACCTTCTCATTGTGGGCTCCGATCTCCAAACCATGGATTAATACCGATTTAAACACATGCGGAAGCATTCGGTAAACAGCGGAAGACGAAAATCACGGGAAAATAAAACTTTTTCGAGATTAGAGCTTGAAACCACAAACCTTTTTCATAGAAAAAGGATTTAACTGTTTACAACTCAGACCAATTACTTCTTGAGTAATTACATGCAACATGCTTACAAAATTTTCTCAAGAATGAACCACAAGACATTTCAGGACCTGAGAGTACAGAGGACATCTAGGACTTTACTCTAACTACACCATGAAGCAGACTAGATCTCCACCTGAGATAGTTACTGCTCCTGATGCTGCTGCTGCTGGGATTGTCCACCTGAGTTCTTATTCCTCCGTCTTCGACGACCACCTAAAAAGTAGAAGTCTACGGGGTGAGACAATTATACACAATTGCCCCAGCGAGAGTTATAACTCTCCATTAGGCTTTATAAGCAAGGCAGGAATAACTAAAGCATTAAGAGCCTTCAAGATATTCACTAGCAGTTCTATGATAAGCAGAGTTCAATCAATATTAACAATATGAGAACCTCCATGCTATTCAATGATAACATCAATCAAATAACTCGTAGCTAACTTTAACAGATATGCTACGCTATTGATTACGTTTTTCAAACATTATTGTTATGCCCTGTGGAGATGAGGTATACCACTCATACTCCAACTGATCACTGAGAAGTCGCATCAGTATCATACATAGGTCATTAAGAGAGCCGGATTCTTATGACCTCACCTTCCTCAGTCAGTTAGAGGATTGATTGTTTGACATCTGGCGGGATGTCTATGTAATAGCTCACCAGGGTACTCTGGTCCTTCGCTATTTTTAGAGTTACAGTGGCATTCTGTACTCTCTTCGCTATCGGAAGATTTCTTGTTTATCTTTCACCGATACGGGGTTTATGTCTTTAAGGGAGTGTAGAGATACAGCTCACCTTTAAACTTTGGGGTGGGGTCTGATGGACTACTAGAATCTACATCATCCACTCACCCTTTCTGTTATAGTGAAGGTATGATGGACTACGAGAATCTACATCAAATACCTACACTAGGATGTCAGGTTCTACACATCCATGTACCCCACATACTCAACAGTATGTGCTCCAGGAGTTCCCTTAGGAAAACCTGTTTCACCATCATTTAGACAACTGACAATGATGGATCTATGATCAGGGCTCTACATTTCACTTGATTAGTTAGGTACATTCAGTATTCCAATCATCATACAGTAACACAGCTATATATGAGAATACAAAATGTAGCAGGCCTAACTTATCACAATTATCAGATATTCATCTTCAAGTCATCTGTCAAGCATGACCTTGATAACATTTATGGCTCTTACAGCTCATAAATTGCAAAGGATGTCACTTAATAGTGCATCAAGATGGTTCACTATTCATAAAGCATAAGACATGCTTTCAATGAATATAACATGGTATTCCATACCTGGGTGTGACCATCATCTCATAACAACCTGCATGGTTAATTCAACAGATAATTGTAAATAATTTAGTAAATAGGGATACATTCCCAATTAGGGTTTCACTTGGATTCACCCTCAACTAATGTTTCACATGGAATCACCCTCAAATAGGGTTCCACATGGGATCACCCACAACTAGGGTTCCACATGGAATCACCTTCAAATAGGGTTCCACTTAATAACCCTTACAATCAGGGTTTACTATTCATCTTTCATGTCATCGCCCTAAAATTAGGGTTTACTATTCACTCCATGGTGAATTGTACTCATTACATCATCATGTAAGAGAAACATCATCATTAAGACTCTTAATTATCATTAAGATCCATTAGATATCATCATTAGGGTTTCTATGACCTCACATAGGTGGGTCATTCCCTAATCATGCACCTTCATGTGTAAAAGAAGTATCTTACTAGAGATTCCTCCTAAAAAGGGCACTCTCTCTCTCTAGGATACTTTCTCTCTCTAGAAACACTTTCTCTTTCCTCTCTCTAGTAGATGGTGGCAACACCACTCTAGATTAGGTTGAGACAAGTCTCCATTGACTGTTATGAGCCAAAGCATCAACATTATGTGATTAGGGTTTGATTAGATTAGGGTTTTACCCCTTTAGACCCCTCGAGGGTATTTTGGTAATTTGCCACATGATCACCATCATGGGTTAACTCACTAATCACATAGTCCCTTAATGACCTAGGTTACCATTAGGGTTTGGATGGAGTCATCATTAAGCCATTGGCACCATCAAATGGTTAAGCATAAATCACCACAAATCTCCAAGTGGTTTCCAACTTTCAAACGATCTCAACCATCCAAACGGTCTTGAGACCGTTTGATCCTCAAACGGTCTTGAGACCGTTTGGTCTCAAACGGTCTTGAGACCGTTTGGAGGTGAGGACCGTTTGGGAAGTTTGACTTCCAAACCGTTTGGAGCCTCAAACGGTTTGAGGTCGTTTGGACCAAACGACCTTGAGGTCGTTTGAGCTCAAACGGTCTTGAGGTCGTTTGAGCCCAAACGGTCTTGAGATCATTTGAGCCCAAACGGTCTTGAGACCGTTTGGTCTCAAACGGTCTTGAGACCGTTTGGGTCCAAACGGTCTTGAGACCGTTTGGCCCAAATGGGCTCAAACCGTTTGGACCTCCAAAAGGGTTCAAAGATCACCAATATTTATAGATAAGTGTGTTGAAGCCCTCAATTGGTTAAAGCTATGCTAACCACTTATAAATTGAGTCAATTAGGGTTAGCCTTAGCCACTTAGTCATCAAATTGACCCTCAATTGCAAACCAATTAGGGTTCAATCGTTCTCAATTAGGGTTTCAAATTGATTGGTCATCAATGTTCAACAGTGTGAATCAATTCAAGGTTGAACCTATCAATTGACCTCCAATTGGGCTCAAACTTGGCCCAAACGGTCTTGAGGTCGTTTGGACATCACCCAAACGGTCTTGAGACCGTTTGCCCAAAGTTTGACCAAGATCCAAACCGTTTTGACTCAGGTTGAAGTCCTATTAGGTCAAAATCAGCACTTTTCAATCAATGCATCAATTTCCTACAATTGGACCCTCAAACCACTAGATTAACTCAACCCTAAACCTTCAAACGGTCTTGGGTTGTGCCCAAACGGTCTTGAGACCGTTTGGGTCCTTCAACCCAAAACTCAACAAGATCTATGTGTTAAATCATCACTTTTTCACCCGATTAGGGTTCCATGTTGAAGTGCCTTCAACTCCCAATTGGTTAAGAATTAGGCTTTGATTCTTTGCAGGGATGAAATTCAACCTGTTGGGAACAGACCCTCAAACGGTCGTCCCTTGGTCAACGCCCTCAAATGGTCTTGAGACCGTTTCAATCCAAACGGTCTTGCAAGACCGTTTGAGAGCAAACGGTTTGAAACCGTTTGAACCCAAACGGTTTGCAACCGTTTGGACCAAAAGGATCCAAGACCGTTTGGAAAAGCAACATAGGGAATCACGCCCCTCATCTTCAACCTCTTGCAAGGTCGGTTTCTCCACTGGTTCAATTGCAATCGTGCAAAGAAGAAGGGAGATAGAAGGAGATATACTAGCAAATTTGCAAGGAACAAAGCATGATTATAAAGCACAAGTTCAGAGTTATAAAACCCACCTCAAGTTTGATCTTAAAGCTCCAAGACTCTAAGGTCCAAGCTCTAATGGCGTCCTTGAGCTTCCACAACTCGATCAGGGATGAAAACTCCAAGGAATCGAAGCTTTGGTTGGCTAGAACAAGAAGACTAGTTAAGCTAACCATGAAACCAACCCTAGAAAGTGAAAACCACCATGAATTCGAGCTAGACATGAGGTTTCTTACCTAGAGCAAGCTACTTCGTCTCCCTGTTCTCCAGAGCAAGTCCTTGGCCGTTTAAGAAAGAAAGGAAGTGAATGGAACAGGGAAGGATCGTTTGCTCGTTTGCAAAAGAAAGGCTTTTATAGTTTTAAGCTATTTTCTAACATAATGACCCTTTTAAAGCCAAAATTCGCATCTAGGTCCCTCCTTGCTCAAGGGCACGTCCAAGACCATCTAACCTTATGCAAATCTTAGAAAAACTCAAGATCTAAGGGTATAGGAATCCAACCTTCAACTAGGGTACATACATGTTAGGGTCTTGTACCCATTTTAGGTGATTTCTACCACAAAGATCATTTTTCTTATCTGATTAGTGAATGATGTAACTCTTTCATCATTTCTACTCTAAATGATGACAAGAGTCATAAAAGATGTTCTAGATGGTGAAATTACAAGTGGGACCCCTTAATTTGGGTAAATTGCAATTTATCCCAAATTAGGTTTTCTGAGCTTGGGGATTGCTTCCACAGCTGCACCTTGGTGCCCAAGCTTGGGAAATCCCTCAAACCTCATCATAGACATCCCCATGATGTCTTAACATCAAAGGAACATCTTATCTTGTGAATTTTGCAAGTTCAACCCTTAAACTGGGTAATTTGCACATAGGTCCCTGCATACAACATAATGCTACAACTTTATGCAAAAGGAGCAAGATATGAAAGTGAATGTCCCTGAGGGACTTAATTACATGCCAGGGAGTGTTCACAAGTATAATAATTACATATTTAGGCAAAACTTCCAGGGTTAGATCATAACCCAGGTCAGGGGTGTTACAAATTCTTTACCCCTCAAAAGGATTTCGTCCCCGAAATCGATAAAGCATATTATAAGAAAAGAGTAGGATATTTTCTTCTCATCTCATCTTCTAGTTCCCAAGTGGCTTCTTCAACACCACGATGGTTCCAGAGGACTTTTACAAGGCTTATATCCTTCTTCTTTAACCTTTTGGTTCTGTTATCGAGGATTGATACTGGTCCCTCCTCATATGTTATATCTTCATTCAACTCTACTTCCATAGGCCGTAGAACTGATTCAGTATCTGGGTGACATTTTCTCAGCATGGAAATGTGAAACACAGGGTGCAGCTTCTGTAACTCCTGGGGTAACTCTAGTCTATAGGCTACCTTTCCAACTCTTTCAACAATTGGATAAGGTCCCATAAATCTAGGAGCTAACTTCCCTTTCTTCCCAAAACGAAGGACTCCTTTCCAAGGTGAGACCTTGAGATACACTCTGTCTCCAACTTGGAATTCTAAGGGTCTACGACGTTTATCGGCATACGAATTCTGTCTATCTTGTGCAGTCTTCAGCTGTTGTTGTATAACTTTAATCTTTTCTGTAGTTTGCTGCACAAGATCAGGGCCTAACAACTGGTGTTCACCAGTTTCATACCAACACAAGGGTGATCTACAACGTCTACCATATAAGGCTTCATATGGTGCCATATCAATGCTATGCTGATAGCTATTGTTATAGGCAAACTCTATCAAGCTTAGGTGTAGATCCCAACTCCCGGTAAACTGGAGAGCACATGCTCTCAACAGATCTTCTAAGGTCTGTATAGTCCTTTCTGACTGTCCATCAGTCTGAGGATGAAAGGCTGTACTAAACCTTAGCTTGGTGCCTAGGGCTCTGTGTAACTGTTCCCAAAAGCGACTTGTAAACTGGGGACCTCTGTCAGAAACTATAGTGACAGGAACTCCGTGCAAACGTACTATCTCTTGAACATATATCTGGGATAACCTCTCAGCAGAAAAGGTTGTTTTGACAGGCAAGAAATGGGCTGTCTTTGTCAACCTATCAACAACTACCCAAATGGAATCATGTCCTTTGTTTGTCCTGGGTAGGCCAACAACAAAGTCCATGGTCACATGATCCCACTTCCACTGTGGTATGGGTAAGGGTTGCATTGTTCCTGCAGGTTTCTGGTGTTCAGCCTTAACCTGCTGACACACAGGACACCTCAGAACAAACTCAGCTACATTCTTCTTCATCCCAGGCCACCAATACATATCCTTCAAGTTCCGATACATCTTGGTGCTCCCTGGATGCATAGCATACATTGAAGAATGAGCTTCTTCCAGGACTAACTTCCTCAGGTTATCCACATCTGGCACTATCATTCTTCCATGATAGCATGCCACCTGGTCATCTGACTCATGAAAACCTTCTCGTTTCTCATCACCAAACTCAGATCTAATCTGCTGTACAAAAGCATCTACTTGTTGAGCCTCCTTTATCTGCTCTCTCAGGGTAGGTTTAATCTGCATCTCAGCTAACAGACCAGCTAACAATGATGCCTTCAACTGCACATTGTCTTGTCTTAAAGAGATAAGCATATCTCTTCTAGAGCATACTAAAGAACTTAGTTGTGCCCTATTCATGGTTGATGTTGCTGATTTCCTACTCAAGGCATCAGCAACCACATTGGCTTTGCCTGGATGGTACTCAATTGTACAATCGTAGTCCTTGATTAACTCCATCCAACGACGTTGCCTCATATTGAGCTCATGCTGAGTGAAGATATACTTAAGGTTCTTGTGGTCTGTGAAAATCTGAAATGTTTCTCCGTAGAGATAATGTCTCCAGATTTTCAAAGCATGAACCACAGCAGCTAACTCTAGATCGTGTGTTGGATAATTTTCCTCGTGTTTCTTAAGCTGTCGGGAAGCAAAAGAAATCACTTGGTTATCCTGCATCAACACACATCCAAGTCCATTCTTGGAGGCATCACAAAAGATTACGTATTCCTTTCCTTGCTCAGGCAACACAAGCACAGGTGCACTTGTCAACCTCTCCTTCAACAGCTGAAAAGACTGTTGACACTTATCACTCCAAGTAAAAGGAACATCCTTCCGGGTTAACTTGGTCAAAGGTAAGGCTATAGAACTGAAATTCTTAATAAACCTTCGATAATAACCAGCTAACCCCAAGAAACTTCTAATCTCCGTCGGTGTCTTCAGTTGTTCCCACTGCAATACAGACTCTATCTTTGCAGGGTCAACACGAATTCCCGAGGCAGATACCACATGTCCAAGGAAGGATACTTCAGATAACCAAAACTCACACTTGCTAAACTTAGCGTATAGCTTATGCTCTCTTAGCAAGGTCAAAGTCTGGCGAAGGTGTTGCTCATGCTGCTGAGCATCCTTACTATAAATCAGTATATCATCTATGAAGACGACAACACACTGATCGAGGAAAGGTCGAAAGACTCTATTCATGAGTTCCATGAATGCATCCGGTGCATTGGTTAGTCCAAACGACATGACCGTGAACTCATAGTGACCATATCTTGTCCTAAAGGCAGACTTAGATATGTCACTGTCCTTAATGCGGAGTTGATGATATCCATACCTTAAGTCTATCTTAGAAAAGACTGTTGCACCACGCAACTGGTCGAAAAGATCATCAATCCTCGGAAAAGGATATTTATTCTTTATCGTTACTTTATTGAGTTGTCTATAATCAATGCACAACCGCATCGATCCATCTTTCTTTTTAACAAACAAAACCGGAGCACCCCAAGGTGAGGTACTCGGTCGGATGAAACCCTTCTCAAGTAACTCTTGAAGCTGTTTCTTGAGTTCTGCCATCTCAGCAGGCGCCATCCTATACGGAGTCTGGGCTATGGGTTTCGTATCTGGGACCAAATTGATCTCAAAATCAATTTCCCGGGGTGGTGGTATACCAGGAAGTTCTTCGGGAAACACATCCTCGAATTCCCTGACTATCGGAACTTCAGCAGGGTTGGAACTCTCCTTGGTAACATCTACCACATGGGCTAAGAATGCGTAGCATCCTTGCCTCATCAACTTATCAGCAACCATAGCTGATACAAGACAAGTGGGCAGAATCTTTCTTTCACCTTGAAAGATCCATGTGTTGCTTTTATCAGCAAACACTGCCAGCTTGGATTCACAATCCAAGACAACTCGATACCTTTCCAAGGTATCCATCCCTAGGATTATATCAAATCCTTGCATGTCAAGCGGTATAAGATCCACCTGAATGCGATGCTTAGAAAAGGAAAGTACGCAAGGAGAGCATACTTCCTGCAGAACAGCAGACCCACTCAACGGGGTTTCCAACAACAACTTATCTGCTCTATGACTAGTTGTCAAATTGCAGTTACGAATCACTCTTCGAGTGATGAAAGAGTGCGTAGCACCCGGGTCAATCAAAACAGATACTACACAAGATTTCGACATATCAGAATATAAAAGTTCCATCTGACCTGTCACCACTTGTGGGTTGACCACTGCCTCTGGTGGGTTCATAGCATAGAACCTCGCCGTAGCCTGTTGCTGAGGTGGTGCTGATGATCCAGCTTGAGACGCTTGCCCGCGTCCTCGTCCTGTTCCTTGAGATTGTCCTCCTTGTGATCCCTGTTGTCCTTGTCTCGGAGGCTGTGTCACACTGACGGGTCTAGATCGGCAGTCCTTCCTCAAATGTCCCACCTTTCCACAGTTGTAACATCTTCTCTCTTGTGGTCCGGTGACAGACATTGAGGCAGAACTCTGTGTCTCCCGAGGCGGTTGTCTTCTTCCTCTACCTCTACTAGGAGACCACGGAGTCTGAGAACTAAATCTAGATGGTGGAGGGTTAGGTGCAGAGAATCTAGGCTGCTTAGAGTCCCTAGATGAAGAACCCTGGAACTGTGGATATCTTTTCTGAGTCTGCCTCTTCTCAACCACAGATCTCTCTATCCTTCGGACTGACTCAACGAAGGTAGAGAATCTTTCGTGGTTCTCTAAGGTAGACACAGGGGTAGACATGTCAGCATTCAACCCCCTCTCAAACCTTCTGATTCTCTCTTCCTCTGTGGCAGCCATATGCGGACAAAACCGCAATAGCTCCATGAACTTAGCTTCATACTCGCTAATGTTCATCATTCCTTGTCTCAGTCTCTCAAACTGAGAGATCTTCTCGTCTAGGAAAGTCTTTGGGAAGTATCTATTAACAAACTCCCGCCGAAAATCTTCCCACGAGATCTCTACTCCAGGCCTCTTCTGCTCTTCCATGTTCCACCAGTGACCATCACTTCCTTTGAGAAGATAGACAACATGTCTAACCTTCTCAACTTCAGGGATGTTGAGGATTCGGAAAGCCTTCTCTAACTCAGTCAACCACAGATCTGCATCTCAGGGTAAGCAGTCCCGTGGTACTCGGTAGCTCCGACACGACGTAGTCGCTCGAACGTCTTCCCGATACCTTGCCCTTCTGGCTGGACAGGTGCCCTAGGTGCAGGCATAGGCAACCTGTCGGTTATATGTGTCATGGCAGTCATGAACTGCCCGAACATCATCTGGGCTGCTGGATTACCCATGTCAGCTGGGTCAAACTGGGGTGGCTCTCTGGGTTGTTCTGGTACAGGTTGCTCCACCTCTGGTACTCTTGCACCACCTTGAGGTGCACTGGCACTGCTCTCTTCCACATACTCATCATGTGGCTCAGACATCTTAAGTATCTTCTTCTCCTGAGGAGTAGAAGATTCTATTAGATAAGGAAGGAATACTAAAGATAGACTCGACTTCCTATGTCCTATGCCTCTGTAGACTCAGCGAACCTAGAGCTCTGATACCACTTAATTTGTGGGCTCCGATCTCCAAACCATGGATTAATCCCGATTTAAACACATGCGGAAGCATTCGGTAAACAGCGGAAGACGAAAATCACGGGAAAATAAAACTTTTTCGAGATTAGAGCTTGAAACCACAAACCTTTTTCATAGAAAAAGGATTTAACTGTTTACAACTCAGACCAATTACTTCTTGAGTAATTACATGCAACATGCTTACAAAATTTTCTCAAGAATGAACCACAAGACATTTCAGGACCTGAGAGTACAGAGGACATCTAGGACTTTACTCTAACTACACCATGAAGCAGACTAGATCTCCACCTGAGATAGTTACTGCTCCTGATGCTGCTGCTGGGATTGTCCACCTGAGTTCTTATTCCTCCGTCTTCGACGACCACCTAAAAAGTAGAAGTCTACGGGGTGAGACAATTATACACAATTGCCCCAGCGAGAGTTATAACTCTCCATTAGGCTTTATAAGCAAGGCAGGAATAACTAAAGCATTAAGAGCCTTCAAGATATTCACTAGCAGTTCTATGATAAGCAGAGTTCAATCAATATTAACAATATGAGAACCTCCATGCTATTCAATGATAACATCAATCAAATAACTCGTAGCTAACTTTAACAGATATGCTACGCTATTGATTACGTTTTTCAAACATTATTGTTATGCCCTGTGGAGATGAGGTATACCACTCATACTCCAACTGATCACTGAGAAGTCGCATCAGTATCATACATAGGTCATTAAGAGAGCCGGATTCTTATGACCTCACCTTCCTCAGTCAGTTAGAGGATTGATTGTTTGACATCTGGCGGGATGTCTATGTAATAGCTCACCAGGGTACTCTGGTCCTTCGCTATTTTTAGAGTTACAGTGGCATTCTGTACTCTCTTCGCTATCGGAAGATTTCTTGTTTATCTTTCACCGATACGGGGTTTATGTCTTTAAGGGAGTGTAGAGATACAGCTCACCTTTAAACTTTGGGGTGGGGTCTGATGGACTACTAGAATCTACATCATCCACTCACCCTTTCTGTTATAGTGAAGGTATGATGGACTACGAGAATCTACATCAAATACCTACACTAGGATGTCAGGTTCTACACATCCATGTACCCCACATACTCAACAGTATGTGCTCCAGGAGTTCCCTTAGGAAAACCTGTTTCACCATCATTTAGACAACTGACAATGATGGATCTATGATCAGGGCTCTACATTTCACTTGATTAGTTAGGTACATTCAGTATTCCAATCATCATACAGTAACACAGCTATATATGAGAATACAAAATGTAGCAGGCCTAACTTATCACAATTATCAGATATTCATCTTCAAGTCATCTGTCAAGCATGACCTTGATAACATTTATGGCTCTTACAGCTCATAAATTGCAAAGGATGTCACTTAATAGTGCATCAAGATGGTTCACTATTCATAAAGCATAAGACATGCTTTCAATGAATATAACATGGTATTCCATACCTGGGTGTGACCATCATCTCATAACAACCTGCATGGTTAATTCAACAGATAATTGTAAATAATTTAGTAAATAGGGATACATTCCCAATTAGGGTTTCACTTGGATTCACCCTCAACTAATGTTTCACATGGAATCACCCTCAAATAGGGTTCCACATGGGATCACCCACAACTAGGGTTCCACATGGAATCACCTTCAAATAGGGTTCCACTTAATAACCCTTACAATCAGGGTTTACTATTCATCTTTCATGTCATCGCCCTAAAATTAGGGTTTACTATTCACTCCATGGTGAATTGTACTCATTACATCATCATGTAAGAGAAACATCATCATTAATACTCTTAATTATCATTAAGATCCATTAGATATCATCATTAGGGTTTCTATGACCTCACATAGGTGGGTCATTCCCTAATCATGCACCTTCATGTGTAAAAGAAGTATCTTACTAGAGATTCCTCCTAAAAAGGGCACTCTCTCTCTCTAGGATACTTTCTCTCTCTAGAAACACTTTCTCTTTCCTCTCTCTAGTAGATGGTGGCAACACCACTCTAGATTAGGTTGAGACAAGTCTCCATTGACTGTTATGAGCCAAAGCATCAACATTATGTGATTAGGGTTTGATTAGATTAGGGTTTTACCCCTTTAGACCCCTCGAGGGTATTTTGGTAATTTGCCACATGATCACCATCATGGGTTAACTCACTAATCACATAGTCCCTTAATGACCTAGGTTACCATTAGGGTTTGGATGGAGTCATCATTAAGCCATTGGCACCATCAAATGGTTAAGCATAAATCACCACAAATCTCCAAGTGGTTTCCAACTTTCAAACGATCTCAACCATCCAAACGGTCTTGAGACCGTTTGATCCTCAAACGGTCTTGAGACCGTTTGGTCTCAAACGGTCTTGAGACCGTTTGGAGGTGAGGACCGTTTGGGAAGTTTGACTTCCAAACCGTTTGGAGCCTCAAACGGTTTGAGGTCGTTTGGACCAAACGACCTTGAGGTCGTTTGAGCTCAAACGGTCTTGAGGTCGTTTGAGCCCAAACGGTCTTGAGATCGTTTGAGCCCAAACGGTCTTGAGACCGTTTGGTCTCAAACGGTCTTGAGACCGTTTGGGTCCAAACGGTCTTGAGACCGTTTGGCCCAAATGGGCTCAAACCGTTTGGACCTCCAAAAGGGTTCAAAGATCACCAATATTTATAGATAAGTGTGTTGAAGCCCTCAATTGGTTAAAGCTATGCTAACCACTTATAAATTGAGTCAATTAGGGTTAGCCTTAGCCACTTAGTCATCAAATTGACCCTCAATTGCAAACCAATTAGGGTTCAATCGTTCTCAATTAGGGTTTCAAATTGATTGGTCATCAATGTTCAACAGTGTGAATCAATTCAAGGTTGAACCTATCAATTGACCTCCAATTGGGCTCAAACTTGGCCCAAACGGTCTTGAGGTCGTTTGGACATCACCCAAACGGTCTTGAGACCGTTTGCCCAAAGTTTGACCAAGATCCAAACCGTTTTGACTCAGGTTGAAGTCCTATTAGGTCAAAATCAGCACTTTTCAATCAATGCATCAATTTCCTACAATTGGACCCTCAAACCACTAGATTAACTCAACCCTAAACCTTCAAACGGTCTTGGGTTGTGCCCAAACGGTCTTGAGACCGTTTGGGTCCTTCAACCCAAAACTCAACAAGATCTATGTGTTAAATCATCACTTTTTCACCCGATTAGGGTTCCATGTTGAAGTGCCTTCAACTCCCAATTGGTTAAGAATTAGGCTTTGATTCTTTGCAGGGATGAAATTCAACCTGTTGGGAACAGACCCTCAAACGGTCGTCCCTTGGTCAACGCCCTCAAATGGTCTTGAGACCGTTTCAATCCAAACGGTCTTGCAAGACCGTTTGAGAGCAAACGGTTTGAAACCGTTTGAACCCAAACGGTTTGCAACCGTTTGGACCAAAAGGATCCAAGACCGTTTGGAAAAGCAACATAGGGAATCACGCCCCTCATCTTCAACCTCTTGCAAGGTCGGTTTCTCCACTGGTTCAATTGCAATCGTGCAAAGAAGAAGGGAGATAGAAGGAGATATACTAGCAAATTTGCAAGGAACAAAGCATGATTATAAAGCACAAGTTCAGAGTTATAAAACCCACCTCAAGTTTGATCTTAAAGCTCCAAGACTCTGAGGTCCAAGCTCTAATGGCGTCCTTGAGCTTCCACAACTCGATCAGGGATGAAAACTCCAAGGAATCGAAGCTTTGGTTGGCTAGAACAAGAAGACTAGTTAAGCTAACCATGAAACCAACCCTAGAAAGTGAAAACCACCATGAATTCGAGCTAGACATGAGGTTTCTTACCTAGAGCAAGCTACTTCGTCTCCCTGTTCTCCAGAGCAAGTCCTTGGCCGTTTAAGAAAGAAAGGAAGTGAATGGAACAGGGAAGGATCGTTTGCTCGTTTGCAAAAGAAAGGCTTTTATAGTTTTAAGCTATTTTCTAACATAATGACCCTTTTAAAGCCAAAATTCGCATCTAGGTCCCTCCTTGCTCAAGGGCACGTCCAAGCCCATCTAACCTTATGCAAATCTTAGAAAAACTCAAGATCTAAGGGTATAGGAATCCAACCTTCAACTAGGGTACATACATGTTAGGGTCTTGTACCCATTTTAGGTGATTTCTACCACAAAGATCATTTTTCTTATCTGATTAGTGAATGATGTAACTCTTTCATCATTTCTACTCTAAATGATGACAAGAGTCATAAAAGATGTTCTAGATGGTGAAATTACAAGTGGGACCCCTTAATTTGGGTAAATTGCAATTTATCCCAAATTAGGTTTTCTGAGCTTGGGGATTGCTTCCACAGTTGCACCTTGGTGCCCAAGCTTGGGAAATCCCTCAAACCTCATCATAGACATCCCCATGATGTCTTAACATCAAAGGAACATCTTATCTTGTGAATTTTGCAAGTTCAACCCTTAAACTGGGTAATTTGCACATAGGTCCCTGCATACAACATAATGCTACAACTTTATGCAAAAGGAGCAAGATATGAAAGTGAATGTCCCTGAGGGACTTAATTACATGCCAGGGAGTGTTCACAAGTATAATAATTACATATTTAGGCAAAACTTCCAGGGTTAGATCATAACCCAGGTCAGGGGTGTTACACTCATCTTCTGGGATATTAAGAATTCTGAAGGCCTTTTCTAGTTCAGTCAGCCACAAGTCCGCATCTGCTGGGTCAGCTGTACCAGCATATTCAGTGGCTCCTACCCTGCAAAGCCGCTCAAAATTCTTGCCAGCTCCATGTCCCTCATTGTGAGCTAGTGCCCTAGGTGCAGGTGGTGGCATCCTATTCGCCACATGTGTCATAGTTGCCATGAACTGCCCAAACAGAGCATGGAAAGCTGGATTTTCCAGTGTAGCTTGGTCAATCTGGGGATGTTCAGGTACTGATTCTTCCCTATCCTGATCACTTGCACCTCCTCCTGGTGGAGCAACACTGCTTTCAACAGCATGTTCTTCAAGTGATCCAACCATCTTCAAGCTTTACTTCTTATCCTGAGAGTAGAAGTCACTATCAAATAAACTAAAAGATACTAAAACAGACTCAACAACCTTAATCCTATGTCTCTATAGACTCGGCAAACCTTAAGCTCTGATACCAAAACTTTGTGACGACCCGAAACCAAATTAGACCGTCACAGTGTAATTTATTGCGGAATTAAACATAAACAACAGATTACTAAAAATTATTAAAAATTAAAACCTTTTTGCAAAGAGAACCTTTTTCCAAGAAAATCTGATAATAAGAACCAAAGTAATATATACATTCTGGTTTAAAAAGTACATACCATGTACCTTCTCTTCTTGAGGATTACATACGACAGTTTCTATGTTAAATCTACACATAAGAAACATAAAACCTCGAGGCATTCAATGCCAATAATCTCAGATCGATCATAAAAGTAATAACTATTGACTCCTAGGACATGAGAGTATAGAGACAACTCATATGACTCATATCTACAAGACACGACAGTTAGTATCTCCACCTGAGATATTACTACTGTCCTTGATGCTAATGTCCTTCTTCTGCTGTATGGTTTCTACCTCCTCGTCCGTGTCCACCTAAAAATGTTGGATCCCACAGAAAATTGTCCCAGCGAGAGATATAACTCTCCGTCAGAAACATTATTATTGCAAGGAATATTGATAAACTGAACATAAGAATCACTATTGAACAGTAGGATTTAATTATTATTAAGCAGAATAGAGAAATATCATCTTTTAAAGCATTACAAATATACATGATAATAAGGAATATGAAGAACATGTATAAGTTCTATCCATTTAGGATACAATAAACAATGTAACATCAACCAATGATTTACATATTTCATTCTTAAGCAAATACGCTACACAACTGATTACATTTTACAATCATTCTTATGCCCTGAGGAAGTGAGCCGTACCGCTCAAATCCAACCTTCGGTTGCGAAACCCAAAGCCGATGCCATACAAGAGCAAAGGAAGAGCCGGACTCCTCGATCTCATCCACATCGGTCAGTGCGAGACCACAAGCAGGACCGTAGTCTCTTGCTTAAGTGACCTCAGTCACAGGGTTAGCTCACATGGCTACCCATTCTCTAACCCGCCTTGGTACAGGTCCCAGAGCTAGTAAATCTGAGCCACGGGCTAGTTCACCATGCTCTCTGAGCCATGAACGCATTCATGCTCCATCACACTAAGACATGGGCATGTTCACCATGCTCTTAAACATATCTTGAGTCTACAACCGAAGTTGCACTCTAATCCTCCTATTTTTGGCTAGGAGAAACCCCGCATATTCAACAATATACACTCCGGATTAACCAGTAGGAAAACCCGTTTCACCATCACCCGCTACTGACGATGATGGATCTATGGCCAGGGCTCTACATGATAATATTCCACTTGGTTATTTAAGTACATTACCATATTATTTTAGCATCAGTCAAGTTTTCAAACAAGAATTATTATGACAAATGCTACAAAGAAATAATACTCTTATAAAGTACTTTTCAAAACTTTATAGAACATTGGGATCTCAATCCCTTGTCTCATTACTGAGAATTCACATCCATCAACAACACCATCATCATGTTTATTGGATCTGGGTATTCAAACCCTTAGTTCATAATTGAACATGGTTACCATCTTCAGGTAACTATTACCTCCAGGTCATCTGACCAAGGTATTCATGATACTTGTTACACAAGCATCTCACATAGCTCACCAGGAATATTCAATTTCTGTTGTCACCTCTTACTAGGCAACAAATAAAATAATGGCTCACAAGGCCCATTAACATCATCACTCATACCTAGTTATGCTCATCATCTCATGATACCTGCATGGTTAGTACTCTTGATAACAACCATATCAATTTCATATCAACATTATACAATACAAAGATAACATCATTATTCCCTCGTTAAGGTTAGGATTTACCATCTTTATCAATTAGGGTTTCATATAACATCACCCTACATTAGGGTTTCACATAACATCACCCAATATTAGGGTTTCACATAACATAACCCTATATTAGGGTTTCACATAACATCACCCTATATTAGGGTTTCACATAACATAACCCTATATTAGGGTTGGGGTTTTCCATTCCATTTCAATTAGGGTTTCTCAACCCATTTCCCAATATTAGGGTTAGGGTTTCTCATCCTTCTCAATGAGGGTTTCATGATCACATTTTCAAAGATCAAATCCTAATTCGAAACTCCATGCATCTTGTAGAATGCATTGATATTATAATTAATATCCAAAACCTAACTCATTGTCCCACATGTCTAGAATTACATAATACCTTCATAAGTATTCAATTAAACTTATGTATTGTAATTTCCCCTTATTGATTAGGGTGTCCATTCTCCATTGATTAGGGTTTTATGATTACCTCATTAATCCACACCCTAAATCAATGCTTCCACATATCTTGGATCACATAGCATTATTTAAGTATTAAATCATACTTATCATTGTTCCATGTACTAGGAACACACATCACCATCAAACCTTATTAAACTAACTTAACCTTTCACATAGTATATGCACCTATGCTTATCATAGTGTATTGAACTTATTACCTTCGTGGCATCAAGTGATAATCACTCTAATTATACTAATCACCTAAGTACTATAGAAGTACTTCAATTGAAATCAACCTTGAGATACTCTTCAACCACTTATAAGGTTATTAGTAATTACATGGTTTGAATCAATTGGACCTTCAATGGTTTGGACCAATTACACCTTCAAATGGTCTTGGACCAATTGACCCGTCAAACAGTTTTGGACCAAACCTCCAAACGGTTTGAGACCATTTAGGCCTTCAAACAGTCTTGGTCTAAAACCTCAAATGGTTTGAGACCGTTTAGACCTTCAAACAGTCTTGGTCTAAAACCTCAAATGGTTTGAGACTGTTTAGACCTTAAATGGTCTTGCCCAAAATCCTTTAAATGGTTTTGAAGACCGTTAGACCTTAAACGGTCTTGAGGTCACTTGACCTTCAAACGATCTTGACCTCTTTGATCTTCAATCAATTTTGAAACTATTTGATCAGGTTAGAATTTGAAACCGTTTGACCCTTGAACGGTTTAAAACTGTTTGATCAAGTCAACTTTGAAAACATTTAACCCTAAATGGTTTGAGACCGTTTGGTCCTCAAACAGTTTGGGACCGTTTAGTCAAATCAGCTTGAAACCTTTTAACCCTAAATTAGAGTTTTGTCTTCAATTGACCTAGGGTTTTAAAACCAATTGAGCTAGGGTTCTGAAATAAATTAAGTTTGATTGTTTGAAGTTATTAGGTCATAAGACCAATCAATCCTTGAACCTATTGAAACCATTTAGTCTCTAAAAGTTTGAAACCGTTTGCCCTCCAATCGGTTTTGAAACCGTTTGGTCACCAAACGGTTTGAAAACCGTTTGACCAACACAAAGTGAAACCATTTAATCTTGATATTCTTGAGGTGTGTGCTAAGATGATGTCATCATCATCATGCTTCATACCTCTGATTTCTACTGCCATATATATGGAAATTTCATCAATTGTTCAAGAAGAAAACAAAAGATCAACATGTGATGAGAGATTGAAATCAATAATAGCATTGATGGGTTCAAGTTATATAACCCACCTTCAAAGTAGCTTCAAATCTTCAAGAATCACGTCTATAATGGTTAAAGAAGCTCCTTCAACTATCCAAGGCTCGTTTCCAACTCTTTGGATGCAAAAGACAATCAAGGTTGAGCATTGGATGTAAGAGAGAAGAAATTCAA
This sequence comes from Alisma plantago-aquatica, assembly GCA_963693085.1. NCBI lineage: Eukaryota > Viridiplantae > Streptophyta > Magnoliopsida > Alismatales > Alismataceae > Alisma > Alisma plantago-aquatica. The sequence continues at coordinate 502,353,948 of OY856414.1, read as the reverse complement.
TGTTGAAATCTGATTTCAACCATCAATTCAAGGTTGAAGATGATAATGGAGCTTACCTTCAACTTGGGGAACATTTTCCTCCTGATCCTAAGCTCCTTTGTCATCGGCCAAGGCAAAGGAAGAAAGTGGTTTGCAAAATAGCCTTTCAAGTAAGGAGAAAATTGAGTATATGTAATTGATTTTCTAGGATAGAGAAAGTAGGAGAAAAATTCATCCACTTTCTTGCCACATGCCCCCTCCCTTGCTTGATTTTGAATCCATCTTCCTTCATCCTCAAAATCCTCTCATTTATCTTTGAATTATAAGCAACCACTTAAGCACCTTAATTAATATAATAATATTATTCATTTTTAGTGGACATTACTTTTTAATTAACAAATGTGAGTGGATTTCTTTACCTACTTAGGATATTTTGGTTCAACTCAAGGCATTTGGACGTCCTATCATTATAGGATTTCAAACACAGCCTTTTTAGTTGATGGGAACTTCAATTAATATATTTATTTTTGCTATAAATTAAATTAAGGTTTCAATTATGCTTAAATCTTGATTATTTTATTATCAAGATTATCTCTCCTCAGAAATAATTCAAACAAGACAAACATTTCTTTTTATTTCTCTAAATGATACCAAGAAACAATATGGACACTCTTGAAGTGGTATTTTACATGTTCAACCCTATATTTTGGGTAATTTGCAAATTACACCAAAACTAGCATTCAAAAGCACAAACATTATTCAAACAAGCTCCTTCTTGGAACTTAAGCTTGTGGAAGCCATACCTCAACATAATTCTCATTATTATGATGATATAACACTTGAGGAACTTTTATCATGTGACATTTGCAAGGTAACCCCTTGAATTGGGTAAATTGCACTTTAGTCCAAAACATGTAAAATATTATTTCAACATTATTTAAATAGGACCAAAATTGAAACATAAGCTCTCCTTTAGTCTTAATTATTTTTCAAAAGATAAAGACAAGAATCTAAATGACTTAAGCAAAACTTCTAGGGTTAAGCCTTAACCCAGGTCAGGGATGTTACACTAACATTGATGGGAACTGATTTGCCAAATTTGTGTACAATTGGGAAATTGTGGAACGACTGTCTCACAGTGTGAGATGATCATTTTGTGTGCCAGATAGCTGTTTGGGTTTGCCAAGCGGCTGTTTCGGCTGTTGCAGGTCATGGAATTTCCAGAATTGTTGTGAAAACTTGAGATCTTCTAGTCCCTTCCATTCCCGCATAGACTGGGAACCTGGACCCAAACCCCACCTATAAATTGAGGGGTACTAGGGGCTTCCCAGAGCCAAAATAGACAACTGAGAATCAATTCCTTTGACAACTATTGTCCTCTATGGGTGTGGTAACCAAGAAAGTCCAGGCAAGTCCTATGTGACAAGGGAGGGATAGCCATCGGAGAGAACAATTGAGAGTTGTTGTGGGAGAGCAAGTTGGTGACTAGTACACCAATGGGAGGGACAACTCCTCCCTGATTATTCTAGAAGGACGACATGAGTTCTAGGTGGTCTGTGTGGACTACCATAGAGGCGGGAAGCTGTTGTTTTCTGCTCATAGGACAACATCAACCATTAGACCTTGACAAGAGGAGCCACTGAAGAAGATGATGTTTGTTGTTGCAGTGATGGTGCAGACTAGGAGACACAATAGTTACATATGTCCTAATGCAACTAGGATTCAGAGTTGTGCATCTACAATGATAAGGATTGTCGTTGGACTTTCTCCAAGACTAGGTATATCCTCGAAACCATCCTTCATGCATTATAGTTATTGATGTAATCTATTGATTATGGGGAATATGGTAGATAAAATTTTAAATTCTACTTCCTGGTCTGTGCCATATTTCCCAACACCTTGGATGTTAATCTATGGTGCAATCATAATCTTTGATCAACTCCATCCATCATTGTTGCCGCATATTCAGCTCCTGCTTTGAAAAGATGTATTGTAGGTTCTTGTGGCCCATGAAGATATGACACTTTTCACAGTAAAGGTAGTGTCTACAAATATTTAAAGCATGGACCACAACTGTAAGCTCTAGATCATGCGTTGGGTAGTTCTCCTCTTGTTATCTTAAGCTGTAACGAAGTGAAAGAAATCATGTTCTTATCTAGCATCAACACGCAACCCAAACCATTCTTCAACACATCACAGAAGACAATGTATCCATTTCCTTGGTCAGGTAGCACTAAAACGGATGCACTAGTCAACTTCTCCTTCAAAAGCTGTAAATAACATTGACACTTGTCATCCTAGACAAATGATACTCCTTTCCTTGTCAACTTTGTCAGGGGTAACACCACCATGCTAAAGTTCTTGATGAACCTCATGTAAAATCCTGCCAAACCTAAGAAATTGCAAGCCTCTATCAACATCTTGGGGTGCACCCATTCTGACATAGACTGAACCTCCTTGGTAGATATCATGTGCCCAAGGAAAGTCACCTCCTTCAGCAAAAACTCACACTTTCTAAACTTGGCATACAACTTGTGTTGTCTCAACAAGGTCAACGCTTGTCATAGATTCTTCTCTTACTATTTACTATCTCTGGAGTATATCAGGACATCGTCGATAAACACTACCACAAACTGGTCAAGATTAAGCCGGAACACCCTGTTCATCATATCCATGAACGTTGCTGGTGCATTGGTTAGCCCAAATGACATAACCACAAACTCATAGTGACAATATTGAGTCCAAAAGGCTGACTTGGGTATGTCATCCACGTTGATCCATAGCTGATGATATCCAGACCTCAGATATATCTTTGAGAACACTACAACACCCCTTAACTGATCAAATAGATCATCTATCCTTAACAAGATGTAATTTTTCTTGTTCAGTTGTCAGTAATCAATGCATAATCACATAGATCCATCCTTCTTCTTCACAAATAACACAGGAGCACCCCAAGGGGAAGTGCTCAGTCTGATAAATCCCTTCCCAAGGAACTCATGCAATTGCTTCTTTAGCTCTTGCATCTCAGTTGGTGCCATCCTGTACAGTGTCTGTGCTATCGACTATGTACTAGAAACCAGATTGATCTTAAAGTCAATCTCTTGAGGTGGGGGAACATTTGGGAATTCGTCATGAAACACATCTCCAAACTCACAAACGACGGGCACCTCCCAAATACTAGGAATCCTCACCTCAATATCCACTACATGTGCCAATAACATCTCACATCCTTGCCTCATCAACCTCTCCACTGTCATCACTAACACTAGACACGTCAGAAGAATCTTCCTATCTCCATGGAAGAGCCACAAAACATCACCGCCAAAGAATGTTTCCACCTTGGAACTACAATCCAAGAGCACCCAATACCTTATCAAGGTATCCATTCCAAGGATCACATCGAATTCATGCATGTCAAGTGGTATAAGGTCCACTTGAATGCTGCACCCTGAGAAAGAAAGAACACATGATGGACACACTTCCTGCAACTCAGCAGAACCAACCAAAGGGGTTTCTAAATGAAGACTATCACATCTACAACTAACATGCAAGAAAAAACTAGTTATCACTTCTCTAGTGATAAAAGAGAGTGTCACACTTGGGTCAACCAAAATAGATATAAAGTAGGAAGAAGACAGACCAGAATGAAATAACTCCATTTGTCTAGTCATGACCCGAGGGTTGGCTACTCCTTCCAGCTGAATCATAGCATATAATTGAGTCATTGTCTATTTTCGCCCCCATCCTCTATTGGCTTGCCCAGACAAACCATCTTGTGATGCCTGACTATGTCCTCTACCTCCACCACTACTGAACTATCACTGCTGCGATCCTTGTTGACTTGTCTCAACTATTGTGTCACCTCCTCATCCTTCATTAGGTAATACGACCTTGTATGCCAGTCTTTCCACATTTGAAGATAATCCTACTCTCATACCATGGACTAAATGACCCTATCACAAAAACTGACGTCGCATAATGAGCTCTTGTCGGCAGAAAACTACGACCTCTGCCCTTATTTGGCAACACTACAACTAAACAACTAATCTCATCTGTCACTAAGGTGATGAAAACCTAGGTGATACTATGTCGGTCTCTTCTTGGCATTCACCTCACACTTCTATATCACCGACCATTCCATTCTCCTTATAGATGCCACAAATGTGGCAAACCTCTCCCTATTCTCTAAAGCTGACACCATCGTCATCAATTCTAAACTCAAACCTTTCTCAAAACGTTGGATTCTCTCCTTGTCTGTTACATCCATGCGAGGACAAAACCTTAGCAACTCCATGAACTTGGCCTCATACTCATCGATCGACATAGATCCCTGTCAGATCTTCTCAAACTATGAGATCTTCTCATCCAAATAGGTCTCCTGGAACTAGCGGCTCACAAAATCCTGTCGAAAGTCTTCCCAACTGATTTCCATTCTAGGCCTCTTCTCCTCCTCAATGGTCCACCAATGACCAACATTACCCTTCGATAGGTATACCATGTGCTTCACCTTATCCTACTCCAATGCTCCAATGTGTCATAGCCTCTTGAAGGTCTTCCAAGAACCCTGGGATTCTACATTAGGGATAGCTTCCCTTGCTTGGGGTATGGGAATTCTATCCATCATATGCGTCATCGGCCATGAATTGCCCAAACATGGACTAGAAAGCGAGATTGGCCATAGTTGCTGGGTCAAAATGAGGCACCTCACACACTCCATCTATTCTTGCCTACCTCCTCGCACCACCTCTTATTGTAGCAATACCACTCTCTGCTTGTTCTTCATGTTCTCCAGACATATCTTTCCCTTTCTTCTTCTTCTTCTTCTTCTTCTTCTTCTTCTTCTTCTGTATAAGAAGAAGTTATGATCAAATATGCTGGATATGCAAGAACAAACACAAACCCTAGTCCTATGTCCCTATCGACTCAGCGAACCTAAAGCTCTGATACCAACCTTTTCATGTGGAATCCTGATGCCACATGAGCGAGATTACTCAAAACAAAATGCAAAATTAACACTAAACATCTAGATTACCAAGAAAATAGGGTAAATTAAAACTGATATCTCATAACCATAAAAGGAGAAACATATTACATCTAAGTTCACAATTTGTACCACATGTAGCACATATCATACCATCAAGGTGTATACGTCATCGTTCACTGGCCAACTTGCAAAAACCCATTGCATATGATAACATGCTCACATATACAAGCCATATTTGTACAATTATGGCATACTAACAAAACCTCATATCAATATACAACATCTAAAAAACACCCCAAGGACCTGAGAGTACATGGATGATGCATAGGACTCTACTAAAAACATTATAAACATATCCCACCTTCAACAATTATCACTCCTCTTGATGCTTAGCCCCAACCACACAATCTCTACCTTGTCGTGCACAACTACCTAAAAGATGTGGAAACCCATAGAGTGAGACCAATGTCCCAACGAGATATATAACTCTCCTCCAACAACTATTATTAGCACATGTAGATTATATAACATGAATCTAATACTTTAACAAGATGATCAAATTTAGTTAAATGATATAAGTGAAACTAAAATACAAATTAGGCAGTTTACAAAACTACAGTAGGTTAACATATTATCTTATATTCTTAGAAGGAATATGATAAAAGATATCAGCTAAGCAATATAAGAAACAAGGCATAGGGTCATCCAATGTTAAATGTGTTTATTCCTAGGCAAATATACTACACAAATGTATTATGTCTTTGATTATGCCCTGAGGATTTGAGTCATACCACTCAAATCCAGCTGGCCACTGCTAAGTTGAAATCAATGCCATACAAGATATATAGAAGAGACAGAATCCATGATCTCACCACACAACTCCCTATCAGTATGAGAGACGATGCAAAAATATAACAGTCAAATACCAACAACAACATATAGTCAAGTTGAAAACAACTAGCCCACCTTGGTACATGGAACGACACTAGAGAATAGGCCTAGCATGCCCGTTCTAAAAGAGGCAATATGCAATTATAATACTGCCTTCACACATCACAATATCCCAATATCTGAGGCATGACCACAATCATCCTCCACAACCTATAATTGTGGATGCACGTATTTCTCAACTTGCGCCCCCGCATATTCAGAACTATGCACTTTGAGTTTTCCCACATGAATTGCTCATTTCACCATCCAACAAGTCCTAATAGTGGAATGGATCTATGGCACAAGGCAACTACATGATTAGGGTTTTACTTGATTGGTTATACCAATTGGGTGTCTTTAAATGCATCAATCAAGTTACAACATATAAACCCTGAACATAGTTTACAAAAGTAAGGGGAGATTGCAACTCCAGAATATATAAAATGCATGAGGTATAAGTTTATCACATCATCACATGATATCAATGCCATACGAGGCCATCAACATTATCACATCACTAGAGAGTAACAATCCCTCATCACGTTACTAGAGGATATCACCTCAACTAGGCATTAAGCCTCTGCCAAGGTCACAAGACCTAATCATATCATCATTACTCATCATGCCTCATCAAGGTTCATAATCATTACCCTATGTCATATAATAAGTATCATAGCAATCATGAGCTATGATAAACATTCAACCCACAACATTAGGGTTACCCAAGTAGGAGAGAGAAAACACTTCATTACATGCTAACCACATAAGTAAGTTAGCATTATCACTATGTATTCAAGATTAGGGTTAGGTTTTCTATAATGCAATTGATTAGGGTTTCCATAACAACATATAACATCAACCCTAGATATAATTACATCCAACATACTTGGGACACTTAGAGTCCACCATTATCATCACTAAGAAACAACACATAGACACCATATGTCCAAAGATTACCATCGGCCGAAGAGAACATACCATCATGGTTGAAGACCAACATCAAAGTAAATGACTGAAGAGAACATGAAGTCTTCATCAACCGAAGAGATCACCAACACACCTTCAACCGAAGGGGGGGGGCAACACTACCTTTGATTGAAGAGAAACCCTAGTTTTAAGAAAATCAATCAAAGACATATCATCGACCTAAGATAAACTCAACACACTTAGATCAAAGAGGAAAATAGGTCATGCGACTGAAGAACATCAATACAGCTCATCGATCGCAGATCAAGGGGTCACTTAAGAGACAAATCCAAGGAAAACCATCTCATAAACCAAACCTCATCACACAAAATTCTATCACTTGAATCATGATACAAGGATCGTCAAGGGAGAGAAAACCACTCACCAAAACAAGATCAAAATAGGGAGTTATCAACCTAAAAACAAAACATCAAGAGAGATGTAACTCAAGGAAAACATCATTCAAAACCCTAGAATTTGATTACCAAAAACATAGGAAAAACAAAACATGATATAGGAGAGAAAACCATACATTCAACACATGTAAAGAAGAATCAAAATCTCCATCATTTACATGATGATTGAAACATCAACATGAGGATCAAAACCAACGTTCCAAGGAGTGCATACAAGCACCAAATTCTTACCATCCATAAAACTCAAGAACAAGAACTAGGGTTTAGGAAAAAGAGCTACTCTATGCAAGATTACTTCAGAATAATAGACCCTAGAACAAGGTATAAACACCATACACCATACACCATACAATCACGTTTTAGAGATAAAAAGAACTTTGCATGTAAGATTAAGGTGTAACAATAGTAGATGAGAGAGTTATATAACCCGCCTTGATTATGGTGAAGCAACCCCCAAGAAAAGAAGCTCATAAGGAAATAGAGAACCTAGATTTGATAACCTCCACAACCATTCTAGTCACCATCTCAAAAGAGAAGAAAACCCTAGGTTAAAGGGCAAGAAAGAGAGATCCAAAGCTTATAGGCCGAAAAAGAACAAGAAGGAGAGAAAAAGAGAAGGAAGTTCCTCAATTCAATTTGAATACTACCATGGAAAACCATGGGTTCGATCCAAGAGAGAGAAGTTGCTCCAACTCAGGTGAAAGTACCACCATGGAAACTGCATGGGTTCAACTAAGAAGAATAAAATATTGGTAGGGTTTGTAGGAAAATGAAACCAAGAGGGTAAATCACTTTCCAAGCTCAAGAACACCAAAGGATCACCACATGCAAGCGTTCGACCTCCTTGCTCCAAGGTTGAGCTCCTATTCACCACCAAGAGCACAAGGAGGACGAGATCAAGGAAGGAGAGAGGGTTCTAAAGGATCATATTCTTCCAAAATAAGGGGTTTATATATATAAGAGGAAGAGAGAAGGAAAGAGGATATGGATCATGCACATAAGTGGCACTTGTCCACCAAGGAACAACCATGCAACCACTAAACCATGAATGCAAGATAGGTCATGAAAAAAAAGAAGGATAAATAACCTTACTTGGTCCTAGGGGACCATTGGTTGAAGGGAAAACAAGGACACAAGGCCCATAGGCCGAAGACACATTAGCGACCCAACACAAGGAACCCTAGGCAATCATCGACCAAAAGAAGAGAGGAAAAACTTTGCAACCGATGAGACTCCATCATACACACAAAACCACCATTGACTATAGGGGTAGAACTAATAAACATAAGGGGTGGTCTATGAAAGACCAAAACTCAAATGGTTAGCTCACATGGTCAACCCCATTCTAGGGCATCCAAGCGAACCCTAGAAACAACACTCAAGGTGTCACCCTTCTCTCCTCATTAAACCAAGGTTCAACAAGGCACCCCTAAGCATCATTCTCTCTCTCATGATACCAAAATGTATGAGACACATCAAGCATGTACAAATTGTGAGATAAACCCTCAACGTGAGTAAATTGCAACTTGGTCCATAGTAAGCACACAAATAGCATAACTAGCACAAACATCATGCAATTTGAACCAAACTGAAAACATAAGCATATCAATGATTCGATCCATGTCTAAGCATCTTATTAAGCAAAATCAAGAAAGATCAAGCACTAAGCTAGGTCAAAAGTCTTACATAAACAATACTAGTAATGTTTGCAATAAGTCATAGTCAAGTACTTCGAGAAATAATGTCAAACTCATGTAGCTACCCCTAACCATGATTATTGAGAGAGCCTTGCTATTATATAACAAAAAATGTAACCGATCATTGGAATATATTTCAAAGTGTATTTTCTATCTTCAAAACATGAACTTAAGTCGGGTAAAGTACTAAGTTAGGTAAAAAAATGATTTGTTCTATACCTAAAACTTGAACTTACTATCCACACATTTCATATTGACTAAAATGAGTGGTGTGGGTGACAATACTCTAGGAATGAGGTTGAACACACTAAGGATGTAAGAAATGGTGAACATCATCTAAACATATGATCACAACAAACTAAAGTGAAAATGAACTAATTACGCTTTAAAACACAACATTAGTAATTCATTATGTTTCCTAAAACATTGATGGTTAGTTCATAACGAGCATGCAATACACTAAACTTCTCTAATATAAATGGTAAAACATGGTTACTAACCAAACTCTAATTTTAAACCTTAAGCATAGTTCATCAAGTAGTTTTTAGATAATAGCTTGGTAGTCATTCACAAATTAATTAATTTTTTTAGATAAAATATGTAAATATATCTAACTTAAGAGTGACACTATTATTGAAAAGCAAAGAAAATTTATATGCATTATACCCTACCTTCTATATGCGTTCAATATTTAATCTACATGGTAATCATCAAATAAAATTAATTTGATAGTAACAATGATAGGAATCATGGTGATTGTGTTTGAGAATTGATGCTTGCAAACAAGTTTAGTTCAACAGATCATCACTTGCAATATGAAAGGTTCTATTGGGAGTCCTATTTATGAAGTGTTGGCTAAATTGGACATTTATATACCCTTCATTTTGATGATGACAAACATTTCACACTTGTGGATCTAACACATTATTTGAGTATTTCACGGTTCAATGGAATAAGGAAATCCTACTTAGTGGGAAGATGAAGATCAATGCAAATTGAAGATCAAATACACTTAATTGTATAAATGTTCATGATTGTACTCAACTGTAAACACTTCTACAAAAATATAATGTACAAGTGCTTAGACATCATGTAAAGCAAGTGTTAGATCTTCCCTACCCACTTATAACCCTTAGATAGACCCCCCCCCCCCAAAGTTAGTCACCAACACACATTGTAACACACACTTAGTAGGTGATTCAAAAGTTTAAAATAGGGACACCCTCTATCGAAGAACTTGTTAAATGAGACACACTCAGTCGAAGTTCTTGTTGATCGAAAAGCACCTCAGTCAAACTTGAGAGCACTGTTCAACAACTTACACATTTGTTCTCTAGACCAGTATTCGACATAAAATATTCTCGATCGAGTAAACATCGATCTAAAACTTGTGACTGTTAGACTAAGTGGTTGGTAGTTGGGAGTTGGAAATAGACGTTGCAATACTTTTGCCTTAAACCCAGGATCGGTCGAATAAAATCTTGACTGAGACACAGTTCGGTGGACCAAATTTTCGACCGAGCAGGGTTCTAGATTGTTCTTTTCAAGCACGAACAAATTAGCAATTGCTAGCCACCTAATGTACACCTAACTACTAGTTAAGCACTAAGAACAATCTAGACACTCCCTGCAACGTCTATAATCACTTGTAAACCATTCCTATAAATAGGAGAGGCCTTAGGGCACCCAAATCACAACTTGCATACACAATATCCAAGATACACTTGAGCATCTACTATTGAGAGCAACTAAGCTAGAATTTACTTGCCATCTTCATCCTTGTGATCTAGAGTTGTATCCTATAGTTATAATGTCCTAGCCACCACATATAGCCACGTCCATCCTAAGTGGATAGGATATCTAAATGCTTGATATAGGATCAAAGCATTGTACTTCATTGGATAAGTAATTTATTTCTTCCAATCTATTTCTTCTATATTGTATTTTGTTCTCATTGACTACTCCTAGGGTTAGAGGCTGTTGAAAGGAGGTTGCTTGGTGCTACTTCAACAAGTGAAGGCTGCTCCAAGGTGTGCTTGAGATTACTTCAAGAAGGATGCTTCAAAGGAGGTTGGATCTACTTCTAGGTGAAGGCTATCTCAAGGTGGTGAAGGCTACTCTAAGGATTGCTCGTGGTTACTTCAAGAAGGCTGCTTCATGGGGGGTTGAGGCTACTTCAAGGTGAAGGCTACTTCAAGTGGAAGGTGATTGTATTTTATGTAACATCATTGCGAGGTAATAAAATAAATCATTTTCAAAATCCCAATTGGAAACAATTGGGTAGTGGACTAACAACCTTTAATTCAAAGGTTGGTACCACTCTAAACTGAAGTGCTTCCTTATTTACCCCTCCTTCTTTGGTTCAGTGCTTTAATTGTTTCAATTAACTTTAAATTATCCAAAAATATCTATTCATCCCCCTCTAGATCTTTCAATTGATATCAGAGCAGGTCTTCAAGGAGCCATAATAGGTCTTGAAGAATGGGGGATGGTGCACTTCACAACCTCAACCTTAAAGGAACCTACGTGAGCTGGCTGCCACCCTTTAATGGAAGCAACTACACTTATTGGAAGAGAAAGATGCAATTTTACTTCTAAGGGATTAGCTTGGACCTTTGGAGGATGGTATCTACACCCTTGTACTTCCCACGACGGAATATGCAACATGGGATCCAAATATGATAAAACAAGTTCAATTAAATGCAAAGGTGGTAAGCATTTTATATTATTCTATTTATATAAGTGTGTTTAAAAGAATATCTTCATGTGATACAACTTATGATATATGGTATAAAGTCTCCATAACACATGAAGGAAATACCCAAGTTAGAAACACCAAAATTAATATGCTTAAATAAAAGTTTGAACACTTTTTTATGCTACCTAATGAATCTATTAGTGAAATGTATGCAAGATTTTCTTCCATTGTTAACAATTTAAGTGCACTAGGCAAATATATAAGTAAAGAAGATCAAGTGTCCAAAATTATTAGATCATTACCTCCAAGATACAAGCCAAAGTTGACAGTCATTGAAGAAGCTAATGATCTCACCACAATGAGGATGGAGTAGGTTATTGGAAATCTAGAGACTCATGAGGTAACTCTTGAAGAAGAAGAAAGATTGGAAGCTAAACAAAAGAAGGAGAAAAGGAAGGACATTACTTTTAGGGCATCAACTAAAGAAAGCAATGAAACAAGTGGAGAAGATAGTGAAGAATAGACACTCATTGTAAATGGTAAGCAACATATAAGGTTTAAAACCAACAAAATTCTTCTGCTTCTTCTTCTTCCCTTAGGTGTTTTGAATGTGGTAAGAAGGGACATTTAAAAAATGAGTGTCCCAAAGACAAGAAGGGAAAGAAATCCTTTCTAAAGAAGAAATAAAAATCCTACAAAGTAGCTTAGGATGACTCAAGTGATGATAGCAAGAGTGAGGAGGAAGTGGAATGTCTCATGACCAAAGAAGACACTGTAAGATATTTCATTGCAACAACAAATGAAGAAGAAAATGAGGTAAGTCTTCTTGATTTATCTAAAGAAGAGTTAGTCACTAGTATTGAAGAATTACATGATAAATATTTTTATTGTAAAAAGAGATTAAAAAGGCTTACAAAAACTAATGAAGATTTGTATGCTAAATTGAATGATCTTACTTTTAAAAAGGAATGTCTTATGTCTGAAAAATCTACTTTGAAATCATCTATCAATGATTGAAATATTAAGTTGCTTGATCTAGAAATTAAAAATAACTTTCTTTGCCAAGAAAAGGTTAAATTGCTTGCCAAGATAAATGATCTTCAAACTCAACCTATTTTATGCACTCATTTGGATTATGATGCTATTGTCAAAGAAAGAGATAGTTTTTTTTATCTAATATAGATCAAGAAAAGTTAGACATTAAAAAGAGAATGGATGAAATTGCTAAGTTGCAAAAGGATATTAGTAGCTTGAAAAACAAAGTCATTCTTGACGAAATTCTAAAAGAATCTTCTGGTCAAATTGGGAGGAGAGGACTAGGTTATGTGCCCAAAGATAAATCATACCAAAAACCTAGACCTAAAAGGACTCAAGAACTCAAAACCAAAGTCATGTATGTACCTAAAAACAATCCATCTCATGAATACAATGTTAAAAAGAGAAATGAAATTGTATTCATCTGTTGTCATTATTGTTTACGTCTTAGACATTATTCATTTTCATGCTCTTACAAGAAAAATAAGGATAAGGATCTAGTTTGGGTTCCAAAACCTCAAACTTAGAAATGTGGAACACTTAGTTGAGATTTGACCTAAAACTTAATTTGAAAATAAAAATTGTCTTATCTCAACTAAACAAAGCCTTAACTTACATATTTTTGTATGATTTGATTGGAAATAACAACATGCCTTGCTCAAAATTGATACAACGCACATAAAACATATCGGTCGATAAAGTACTCAACCGAGACTCTCTTTGGTCGAAATGATAGTCGACCAAGAGTGGTTCTGTAAAAAATGTATTTTGTGGCAAATCATTTTGGCTGACACAATAGCTCGACCAAAATATTATTCGGTTGAACAAATTGTCAACCTAGTATCATTATCTAAAGAAATTATCATTAACTTGTGATTATAATCAATATTATTAAACTCTTCCAATTAGATATTCCAAAAAATCTTCATAAATGATCCTAACCAAAAGGACCACTATATGGGGACCAAACATTTATACTTTGTAGGTCTATAAATATTGCCCCAAATATGACCAGAAATGAGAAGACTTCCACGCACATGGAAACAAGGTCACATTTGGAGAAAGATTCAAAGGTAAAACTAATGGCATAGGTAATGCTGCAAAATTCTCAAATGTGCTATGAGTAAAAGAATGAACATGATTCATATGTATCAAAAGGAAAAATGATTGTATTTCTCTCAAATTTGTGAACACTATAATATATTGTTTGCGAAATAAAAAGATTGTTTACAAAAATATCTCAAAAATTAATTAACTGGAAGTACCTTAGTATTTTTAAGCTCACAAAGTTTGGTTATAATATGCATATATTTTTGCTCTTAATCATATTTTCTACACCAATTCTAGCTTAAAATACCCTTTAATTGGTTAGAAATTGTCTATTAATCCCACTTTGAGCCTAAAGGAATCTCATATCATTTCAGGGCTTAACATCCCTTGCAAATGGTTGAGAAATTATTCTTAGTGTTTAAATTACAACTAAACTTGACATTTTCTTGAGGGGAATGATACCAACTTACTTTTTACTCCCTTAGAAAATATACTCTTTGATATATATGCACAAAATTTCTAATTGAATTTCATGTTATTTCTATTGCACAAGATTCTAGTAATGTTTCTTTGATTATCCACAATAATTTATTATCATGCACAAGTACAAAAACAAGCTCAAAACAATTAATCAAAACTACTCACATACCCTTGTTAGTCGAACATATTTTGGATTGAGATGACTCGATCGACAAAATTGTTGACCGACTTCCACTCGGTGCAACCCTCGGCTGACAAAGCACTTTTGAACTGATTTTCCTATCAAAATTTCACGAACTGATTTTTTTTGCAAAAAGGCCCCTCATTCGAGAAATTTTTTGACCGAATCCTCCAACTAACTGTCATTTTTACAAATTGCAATGGTCGACCAAACTAGCCGTTATGAGGAGCGTCAGAAGAGACCCGTTAGGCTCTTGGTTGATGAAAAGGGTAACCGAGCAAGTCATTAATTTTCTATAAAAGGACCCCAACCCACCCATTCAACACACACTTCACTTGCTTTCTTCTCCACCTCCTCTCTAGTGATCCTTAGAGCTATTCTTCAGCAATACTCTTGTACTACCATCCCTAGTTCTTCTCCACCTCCATTTATCCAAGATGTCTTCATCTTTAGTGCGTGGTGGGAAGAAGCAAGTAGCAGTGAGGAAGGGAAGACAGGTCACTCCAACCTTGAGTGTCATCAATGACATCACCTAACGACGTTGCTGCTGGAGAACGCTACCTCAAGATGACCTCAAATACCCCTCTTCCTTGATGCCCGGTGGACAACAATGACTTCATCATGCTTCTTGACCTCCCCAAGCTCTTCAAGGTGCAAAAGTTGATGGAGTTTCTTGAACCATCCTTTCAATTCTAGTCCACCCAAACCGTAAATGAGTTCTACGCTAATCTTACTAGGGACTCCAACAACCCCTTCTCTTTCACTTCCATGGTTTATGGGTTAAGATTCTATTTTTCTAAAAAAGACATCCTCAAAATGGTAGATATAGATGAGGAGGAATATGGAGGCTTCATAGATTTAACCACCAGAAACCCTCTATCCAAACTCTCCACTAATGATAACACCATTATCTTAGGAGATGTAAAAAGGGCCATCTTCCTTCCTAATACTTCATGTCATGAGAATAGGGGAACCTACTATGATACATCTCTCACCCCTAAAGCTATGGTATTAAACCTCATTATTTCCCACATCATCTACCCTAGAGAAAACAAAACTAAAATCGCATAATTTAGGACGTATTTAATCTATGCTATCCTAGAGAGTATTCCAGTCAATTTCATTTGAATTATCCTATCCAACATGTTTGAATTCTCTGGAAATCCTCCCTATTCTTATTTTTTGTGTCAAATCATTAAATTTTTCCTTGGAAAAAACCTAAAGGATCTCAACTACAAGAGTGATAGGCATCCTCAAAAACTCACCAAACACACTGTAGATAAGATGGGCCTTGAATTTGGATACAAGAGGGCTAGGACCGAAGGAGAGACATCCACCGAAGCAAATCCTCCACCTCATACTCCTCATAGATACTCCATAGAAAATTTAGCCAATGATGTGTGTTATCTTAAAGGGGATACCTTTCACCTTGGGAGACAATTAGATTACAATAATCATGCCATGACCTATCTTAATCAAAGAATGCAAGCCTTGTCTCCTAATGTTCCCGACACATACCCATATACACTCTATCCCGGGAGCCTCTATCCTTTTAAACCTTTGATTCCATACATCAAAATCCCATAGCCATCTTCACATGATCTTTCCCATACTCAATACTCACCTATGCAACTCCATGACATTGCTGCCCACTTCAAGTTTGAAAGGGTACCTACATTTCTGGAGGCATATGCTCTTACAAAGACATGTGCATTTGATTGGCAAACACTTGTCAAGTATTATGGTGATGCTCCATTTCTTGGGAAAGATCCTGAGGTTGATGTGATCTTACAATCCTTCAAGTGATGTTATCCTATGTAGTGAGTAGTATTCCTTATGTAATCATTTCTAGTGAAGTCTATGATGTTATCTTATGTTGCTATCACTAAAATTGAGCTTGTTTGTGTTCACTTAAAGCATGTTAGCAAAATCTATCTTGTGACTTTCATTGAACATTTTCTATCACTTTTTTTTGCATCTTGTGTATCATATTGAGGGGGAGTATCTCATTTAGGGTGAGTAAAATGTTTATATGGCTATCTTTTTGAAATGAAAAAGGAGGAGAAATAATATAAAATAAAATAAAAGAGTTTCATGCTCTCTTGGATTAACATTAATTGATGCTATATTCCTTAAAGAGATGGATACTATGTTCCATATATCTTTAGGAAACATTAGCACACATTTTATGAAAACAAGAATATGTTCTTCATCTCAGGTAAATCTCAGGTACAAAACTCATCTAATTTAAATCATTTTGATTATATTTTAGAAATGTTTGTCATCTTCAAAAAGGGGGAGATTTTTGGTTAAATTGGACATCTATATACCCTTTGTTTTGATGATGAAAAACATTTCACACTTGTGGATCTAACATGTTATTAGAGTATTTCAGGGTTCAAGGGAATAAGGAAATCTTACTTAGTGGGAAGACAAAGATCAATGCAAATTGAAGATCAAATACGCTTAATTGTATAAATGTTCATGATTGTACTCAAATGTGAACACTTGTACAAAAATATAATGTACAAGTACTTAGACATCATGTAAATCAAGCGTTAGATCTTCCCTAACCACTTACAACCCTTAGATAGATCCCCCCCCAAAGTTCGAGTCACCAACACACATTGTAACACAGACTTAGTAGGTGATTCAAAAGTCCAAAATAGGGACACCTTCAGTCGAAGAACTTGTCGATCGAGACACACTAGGTTGAAGTTTTTGTCGACTGAGAACCACCTCGGTCAAACTTGAGAGCACTGTTCAACAAGTTACACATTTGTGCTCTAAAACAATCTTCGATCGAAAATATATTTGATAGAGTAAACATCAGTCTAAAGCTTGTGATAGTTAGACTAAGTGGTTGGTAGTTGGGAGTTGGAAATAGATGTTGTAATACTTTTGCCTTAAACCCTGGATCGGTAAAATAAAATCTCAACTGAGACACAGTTCGGTCGGCCAAATTGTCGACCGAGTAGGTTCCAGATTATTATTTTCAAGCACAAATAAATTAGCAATTGCTAGCCACCTAACGTACACTTAACGGCTAGTTAAGCACTAAGAACACTCTAGACACTCCCTACAACATCCATAATCACTTGTAAACCATTCCTATAAATAGGAGAGACCCTAGGGCACCCAAATCACAACTTGCACACACAATATCCAAGCTACACTTGAGCATCCACTATTGAGAGCAACAAAGCTAGAATTCACTTGCCATCTTCATCCTTGTACTCTAGAGTTGTATCCTATAGTTACAATCTCCTAGCCACCACATATATCCACGTCCATCCTAAGTGGATAGGATATCTAAACACTTGATATAGGATCAAATCAATGTACTTCATTGGATATGTATTTTGTCTCTTCGAATATATTTCTCCTATATTCTATTTTGTTCTCCTTGACTACTCCTAGGGTTGGAGGCTGTTGAAAGGAGGTTGCTTGGTGCTACTTCAACAAGTGAAGGCTGATCCAAGGTGTGCTTGATATTACTTCAAGAAGGCTGCCTGAAAGGAGGTTGAAGCTACTTATATGTGAAGGCAATCTCAAGGTGGTGGAGCTACTTCAAAGTGGTGAAGGCTGCTCTAAGGATTGCTCGTGGTTACTTCAAGAAGACTGCTTCAAGGGGGTTGAGGCTACTTCAAGGTGAAGTCTACTTTGAGTGGTAGGTGATTGTATTTTATGTAACATCCTTGCGAGGTAATAAAATAAATCACTTTCAAAATCCCAATAGGAAAAAATTGGGTAGTTGACTGACAACCTTTGATTCAAAGGTTAGAACCACTCTAAACCGAAGTGTCTTCCTTGTCTCCCCCTCCTTATATGGTTGAGTGCTTTAATTTTTTCAATTAACTTTAAATTATCCATATTGCTCTGTTCACCCCTGTAGATCTTTCATTAAGATTGGCCATTCATGTTTAAGTGATGGAAAATGAGGAATTGTAGAAAACCTAGTAACCACATGTGTGTAATGACATGATTCATGTAAGAGGATAATGAAACTGTCATAACAATATAGGACCTTGATTGAATATAATACCGCTAAGATAACTTACGTCTTAGGATGAAACTGTCCTAGATCAACCTAGAATATGAGAAAAATATATGGACTTGGTGCATGAAATAATGTAGGTTCACCGTGAGGGTTTGTATATAAGTATGAAATGGATTATTTTGCAAAAGTCCACTACATTGAGTATATTAGAAATCTTAGATAGGTTAAAAACTATATCTCAATACTCATGACTAATAATGGATGGATTTCGGGGATGAAATCCTCTTTAATGGCTGGAGTGCTGTAATATATCCAAATTTAGGTTCATAGGGTAACCCTCCCTTCTTATATGCCATAATTCAATAATGTTAATACTTAGTAATTTTTCTCACCAATTAAAAATGTGTTAGGAGTGATAAGAGTCAGATGGTATCATGAATTCATCTATATATGACATTTTGAAGATAAAATAACTATAATAGATTAAATATTAAGAGGATGATGTATAAATACATTAACAAATATGATCGTCATGTTTTTGACACACTAGAATGTTAATATGATTAAATATGAAAGAAGTTGAGTATAAATGAATAGGGTGACACAACCTATTAATTTAGAGAACTAAAGGCACTAAAAGAGTACTTAATACACAAATAATAAAATATGACATGAAATGTTTCAAGATGTGAAGTTGATGGAAAATTCTAATTCCTCAAATCCAATTTAATTTACACATCAAATTTCATGTCATGTACATAATGTTTTCTCAATGAATTGAATTAGTAATTTGACACATAAAACTTATGTTTGATGGTTATAAATTCACACTAATACCATTTAAAATTTATCTATCGATCTATCATATGGCTATGCCTATCTATTCTCACACATCCAGTGAGTAGGGGACTAATCCCCTACCTCACTATTGTTTCCTACACTGGGGAGCTATAACCATCGACCTAGTCTCTCCCTCTCCCCATTATGCCCATGGGTCTTGCCGCACATTTCTCACCCTCCTCATTCTTCACCTCAAACCCTGTGAGTTTTAGGGAAATACATCATCATATAGGTAGTGGAAACAAAATTTTTATTGACATATGTCCCATTAACGAGCGGATCACGTTAATAACTATGCAATGGAATGGATAGTTTCATAAAGATATGCCTGGTCCTGGTGCAAGTCTAGTGACAATCCTTGTCGGTGTAGATGTGCACTCTATATTGGATGATGTCTGTGAAGCTCCTGGTTTCATTGAGACTCATCTGAATGCATCTCTATAGACAACAGACTTGAACGTTGTCATCTACATCAACTCCTCTCATCACGGACTGTTGGCTGACATCATCCTCTATATTGATGGGAAAAGGCAACCTCGCCTCTAGAGAAGTCCACACGGACCAACTAGAACTCCTGTCAGCCTACTAGAATGGATAGGAAGGAGTTATCCCTCCCGTTAGTGTACTAGTCACCAACCTGCTCTCCCCTAATAATGATCTTCAATTATTTCTATCCCTTTCTATCCCTCCCTAGTCGGGTAGGACTTGCTTGGGTTCTCTTGGTTACCATAATCAGAGAGGACAACAATTGTTAGAGCAACTAATTCTCAATTGTCTATGTTGTGCTTTAGGAAGCCCTCAATACCCCTCTATTTATAGACAGGGTTAGGGCCAATGTTCCTAGTCTATGCGGGAGTGGAAGGGACCATAAGATCTCATTTTTTCACAACAATTCTCAAAACTTCATAGCCTACGGAAGACAAAATGGTCATCTGGAAAACCTAGACACTTGTGTGTCATGCGAGACAGTTGTATCACACTGTGAGATAGTCATTTTACTGTTTCTTAGTTTTGTACATATGTTGGCAATTCAATTTCAATTAGTGCATAACATGACGTCAACACTAATCATTGATGCAATCAAATTGCAACCCCAAAATGGCCATTTGGTGCAGGTGATATGGGCATCTCACACCACTCGAGATGGGCATCTCACATGCCAGGCCAGGCTGAATTCCAGCAATGTACAAGACAATTAGCTTGACACTCCAACCAGTTGTCTCAAAACTTGAAACGATTGTTTGGTAGTCTAGTAATTTGTTTTGTGAATTGAATACCTTAAAACTTTAGTAATCAATCCATCCATCATTCAAGATCAAACTCCTCTTCTAAATGAGTTCTTATGTCTATGACCCTATAGGTCCCATATTACGTTGGTTGTGAATGTCCATAACAAGTTATGACGTTACAAGCAATGAGCGGTATCTAGTCACACATCATTGCCACCCAAGTAAATGGAAATTTGGAGAACTACTTCAACCTATAATCTGTGTATGGTGTTATAATGTTTGTATAGTTCCTTTGTCACTAATATCTAGATTGAACTAGAGGCATGGAGCAGTCATCCTTATCATTATTCAATCTTGTTCCTTGAACCAGAGCAGACTGTCTGAGATATATGTAAGCTCAATATCACATATTGAATCACATGTGTGTGGCCACACATTTCTCAGCCTTGCTAATCAAGAGGCCTTGGATGTCATACTCCCTTAGGAGGGACAAATCTCATCTCTATCACTCACAATCAGTCCCCATGTGTCACAATCACCCAACCGTCATCTTTATGATAACCCATGTTTCAACATTATGCTTGATGATTTCAAAGCATACCACACGACATGTGATGAGTGCAGTGATTTTAGGTCTAAGAACCACAAACACCCCATCACTATAAGATGTGATTCTGAATTACCTAGTTCAGGTTTCCATGTTTCACTCTTATGGTGGGTCTGTCCGATACACTATTATGTAACATGTATCTCTATGCTTGGTTTGATATTGCCATTTCATGACCAATGAGATTCTATCATCAACCAACTCACACTCTAATGTTATGTGTTATTGCTGTCTATTTACCTTCCACAATAACAACCGATTGAGGACATAACAAGAATGCGTATACTCTTAATATCTGTATGATTTCATTGTTCAGGTCCTCAACCTGAAGACATACATCATTGAGTATTATCATTCTTTAGACATTTATTATGTTATTTCATTATATCAAAAAATGAATAAACAAAATAAATTAGAAGCTTTCCTTTATTAATAATAAAAGCATTTACAAGTTATGCCATTACAAGCATCATATGATTGGCTCTCTGGGTATACATACCAACACAAGCGTCCTAGCCTCTACCCCTCACTATAGATCACCGACCTACTTCTCCATTGCTCACTCTGTCTCTAGACGTCAAGTTTTGGATGCACCTCTTAGCTCTTTGCTGGCCTCTATGTTGTTTCCTGTGTTCTGGGTGATGTTCCCTTCCACCTAGTTATAGGTACATTAGAAGACAAGGATGCATGAAGATTGTATACATGGTATTGGACCTAAGGATAGCTTGGAAAGATGGGGTTGCCCTTGCAATAGGTCTTACATGTGATTAGTTTTATTAGATGTATACCTTTTTACCTTGTAATACCACCTTTTATGGTGAGACATAATTATAAATGAATTATCATGTAGCTTTGTAATAGTTTTGTGTCTCCTACTTTATTTATTACATAGCTTTTATATTGTACCATTTGAGTGGATCCCCTTTCGGGTTTCACTCTTTATAGAAGTTTTACAACATGCGAGAAAACCTAGAGTTGTCAAAGACATACATTTTGAAAATAACGTGTCCAAAATATGTGTATTTTAGATTAGAAAACCTAAAATACTTGTGAAAATTAGAAGCTCATATTTTTGTAGTGATTCTAACAAAATTATTCTCAATACACATTGTATAATAGACTTTTGTTGTAGTCATGCTAATTGTATATTATTTTGGATACTCATTGATTTATTATATTAAATTTTCACTGTACATATACTATAGCATGTTCACTTGAATAAATGCAATGAGAATAACAGAGAAAAACTATACTTGAATTCAATATAATTAGGCATAAACTCATCATTTCACATGTTTGGGAACATTAGATGATTCCAAAGATTGTAAAGGTAGTGTCACACCTTTATTTAGTAAAGAAAATAAGGAGACATAATTAGAGTTTATAGGAAATCAAGTTGTAAGTTAAATACATAGGAAGGAAAAAAAATATGTTTTTTAGATAATTCAGGAGGCTATCTTATTCATCCCACCCTCCTTTGATGAGAAAATTCAAAATTAAGACCACAATAATTAATCAACTAAGTAAAAGAAAATATGGTAGTTTTGGGACATAATATTAATGAAGGTAAATAAGAAGATCAATAAAAGAGAAGCAACTGATAAAGAGGGAACCAACCTTGACTCCCACGCGCCCAAAGAAACAACAATTGCTTTTTGACATGGGCAACACCATTACACATATCTATCCTGAAGTTGAAACATCAAAGTGACCACATCCCTCACCCCTCTAGATCTGCTACACGTGCATCCCACACGTAACTCTACAAAAGGATAGTGTGATTCAGTGCAAATAATTGTGATCTAGAGACTATTCTCACTATGGATGTACACACAACCTAATTAAGATACATAAGGGTCAATTTGTAATTCAAAAGTTAAGACACAAATTGCAAGCAAACCCTTCCCCTGCTCATTAAGATGGTAATACAATAGAAAGCTAATAATTTGACAAAGTAAAGGAAAAAAAACCATTGAGCGCTCTCATGACATTTTTCATAGTTCTTTTAGAATACACATGTTTGAAATTTTAATTTGAAGAACTAAAGGAGAAATACATCTAACCCATTCCACACATTTTTCTACATAGTATTCATTTCAACTTGTTTGTCATTTTCACAAGAAAATCAAGATTTCCATATTCTACATCATAATGCACTGCCAAGATTCTTGATATACCATTCATTACCAAAAACTCACACTTACTATTTTCTGTCTTGAAGGCTCTGCTAGGGTTTTGGCGGCTCTGCTAGGGTTCATGCGCGGAGGCGGGAACGGCGGCTGGGGAGGCCGTGGAGGAAGAGGATGTTTTGGAGGAACTCGACCACTGGACAAAGCGGTGAGGGAGGAAGGAAGAGAGATTGATGCGATGGAAGGGATGGAGGAGGTAACTGGAAATGAAGAGGTCGAGATAGGCACGACTATAGAGCCTGCATCGACGACATCTAACGAACCAGGGAGCGGAAAGGAAGGTCCACTACCAACCACCAACTTAGGCAGGTCAGACAGGCCGGCAGACTTGCACAACAACCCGCTAGCGGATACAGTCCAGATGAGTAAGAAGCAATCGCAACATGAGATTCTCCGACGGCTGGGAATTTCCTTGAACTTCAGAGATCGTAGAATGAAGGATGCGTGCACCAACGAACCTGAAATCGGAGGGGGTCCCGGCCCGCCGGCGATGGAGGAATTCCCGACGCTACAAGGTGGGAAAGTCGGAGAGGTGCTGGAAGAGGGAGCAACACCCAGGAAAACCGTGTCCTATAAAGACATAGTCAGCGACGACGAAGGTACCGGCAGATTGCCGTTCCTTGGATTTGATGATCCGAACGCAAAACTACAAAAGCAGGACGTCCGAACAAGCATGATAGAAGGAACACCGACGTTTGAAATTGAGCAAGGTAGATTCGACGCACTGATGAGGCCATGGATGTACGTGGTAGTGGTGAAAGTCATCACCAGGAATGTCAGATTTCTTACGATGCAGGATATAATCAAGGCTATGTGGAGACCAGGTGGGGCATTCAAGCTTATCGACCTAGAGAACAACTACTTCATCGTGCAACTAACGTGAGAAGATGACTACTTGACGGCTCTTACGGGAGGACCATGGCCATTTATGGGCTCCTACCTCAGTGTGCAACCATGGGACCAGTTGTTTTCACCATCCTCTGCCAATCCAAAACACATGGTAATATGGATAAGGATCCCACGATTGCCTATATTCCTTTAACAAACACAGTTCTTGGAGGAAGTCGGAGACACAATAGGGACAACAATCAAGGTGGACTCAAACACTGATCAAAGGAGAAGAGGGAAATTTTCAAGAATTGCAGTTAAGCTAGACACCAACAAACCTTTGGTGCCCGAAATAATGGTACAAGGAGTGCAGTACAACATTGAATACGAAAATATAACCAACATCTGCATGTTTTGTGGGAAAGTCAGACATTTGTCTGAAGAGTGTGTTGAACGGAAGAAGGCCATTGAAGCCCAGACGAGCGCAGGGAAGCAACCCGACCGGACAGAAGTATCAGTGAAACCTTTGGGGAAATTCTAAGAAAACCCGACACGCACACCCTTTTCTCAAGCGGCCGAGGAAGGAAGACACACTAGGGAGGAAAGGAGGTATTCCAACAAATAACAGGTTTGTGGATTTAGACGCTGAAGATGAACAACAAGAGGGATCAAAGATGGTAGGGAGTGTCGGTCTGAAACCGGGATTCAAATGGCGACAGTGGAAGATGCTGAATAAGAAGAAACGGACGACGGAGGACGCCAACCGAACCAACACCAGCATGACACAGAGTAAGGGGGAGCAGACGCGTAAGGTCGGAGAGGAGAAACATCATAGGGCCTTGGTCGTAGACGACGAGAATACGGTGATCATACCAGAAGGCAAGGCAGGTCAAGGGGAAGGGCTAAAATTCATTATGGGAGAAACACAGACGAGGACCATGGTGGGCAGTCCGAGCAAGCCGATGATGTTTGGGGCATCGGTAGGTATCCATCTCAGGAATAGGAAGGTGATCAATTCAAAAGACCTTTCAAGGAATGGAACAAGGAAAAAGAATAGAAGGAACGATGAGGTACGGGAGGAGAGTGAACCGGGCACAGAGGACCCAGGAACTATAGAGATGGTTACCCAATGAAAGTGGTAACCTGGAATGTCCAGGGTATCTGCGGGAAGGATACCCAAAACACAATACAAGATTTAACCAGAATTTATAAGATCGATGTTCTTATAGTCCTAGAGACTAGGATAAGTGGAATGAATGCGGATAGGATTGTGAAATCGTTAGGGTTTGAAAGATCCTATAGAGTTGGGGCGACGGGATATTCAGGAGGTATATGGGTTCTATGGAAGAGCAGGATAGGGGTGATGGAGATAGTAGCTGGGCACAAGAAGTTCATTCACTGCCGAGTTAACAAACAGATGAGGCTGACTTTCGTGTATGCGAGCATAAAGTAGGCAGGCAGACGACTGTTGTGGGATCACCTACAAACTCTTGAAGAGACATCACCTTCACCATGGCTGGTCGCAGGTGATTTCAACGCAGTTCTACAGGCTGACGAAAAGGTGGGGGGTGAACCCATCACGGTGAGCAGCTGTAGGGAGTTCGCCATGGGTCTTACGAACGCCGGCCTGGAGGAGTTGGGGGCATCTGGCCCAAAAATGACCTTCAAACGAGGGTGGTTGACGGAGAGGCTATATAGGGCAGTGGCTAACCATGAGTGGTTGGAAGCATTCCCTGCAACTAAAGTTGAAGTGCTACCGAGAATCAACTCAGATCATTCCCAGATTCTTATCACGACGGATGACAGAACTAGGAGGCTTGTGCATCACCCTAAGACGAGCACTGTTTGGTATACAAGGAAGACATTCCAGAGGTTTATGCAAGAGAACTGGGACAACAACATACCCTACCACGAGGCAGTGGCCAAGAGGATGAAAAGATCAATAGAATGGGAGAGATCGGAAAGAAGACAACTCACAACAAGGAAACGAACATTGTTGAATGGGATAAATAAGCTCCAAGCTGACACTGGAGGGAGGGGGAGTGAGTGGCAAGATGAACAGATAACACAGATGCAGTTGAAGTACAACGCCATTCTAAATGCAGAAGGCGAAGAATGGAGGCAAAAGGCGAGATGTGATTGGATGAAGGCAGGAGATGCTAACACTAAATACTTCCAATCACTGGTGCAAGCCAATAGACAAATGAATAAGATCACTAGACTGAAGAACGCCGATGGATCTTGGGAGGAGGACAAAGCTGTTATCAAAACAACGGTGAGGAATTTCTTTATCAATCTTTTCAAGAGGAAGGATACGAAGATAAGAACCAGAGCCATCGCTGCATATGCGGGCAATTTCCCGCAGATTCAGGAGAAGGACAGGACGGTCATGGGACGTGCACCAACAAAGGAGGAAATCAAAGAAGTTCTAATGAAAATGAACCCTATAAAAGCTCTAGGCCCCGACGGAGTGGATGCTGGGTTCCTACAACGGAACTGGGATCAGCTGGGCGAGTCCATTACACTAATGACACTTAACTGTTTTGCAGGGGGTCGATTGCAGATAGCCTTGCAAACGCAACTCTGATCTTGATTCCCAAAAATCCAGCACCGGAGAACTGCAGCCAGCTGAGGCCAATTGCTGTAAACAATGCATGACTTAAGTTGTTATCCAAAATTATGGTGGATAAGATCAAACCATTCTTGCCCACCTAGATATCGCCCGCACAAAGCAGCTTTGTGTCGGGCAGATGAATTACTGACAATATCATTATGGTCTAAGAGCTAATTCATTCCATGAGAACCAGGTCGGGCAAAAGTGCAGTAATGGCCAAGAAAGTGGGCCTCTCAAAGGTGTATGATAGAATGGAGTGGGAGTTCATTGAAGACACGTTGCGCAGAACTGCAATACCAATGGAAATGATCACTATCATCTTAAATATAATCAAGGCAGGGGAAATTACGATCAATTGGAATGGAGAGAATCTCCAACCTTTCAAAGCATCCCGGGGGGTGAGACAAGGAGATCCTCTATCTCCTTATATCTTTGTACTATGCCTGGATAGGCTAAGCCAAGCAATTGCAGCAGAAGAAAGGGAGGGAAGCTGGGTGCCATTCCGGGCAACAAGATGAGGAGTCGGCATATCTCACGTCTGCTTTGCAGATGACCTTATTTTGTTTGGGGAGGCAACACAACAACATGTCTGCACTATGATGAAGGTACTGAAGAATTTCGAACGAGTGTCAGGACAGATGTTAGCCAAGGAGAAATCAACTGTCTTCTTTTCCAAGAACACTACTAATCCGGTAAGAAGGGCAATCACCAGGATCACAGGAATACGCCAGACGAAGAATCTTGGGAAGCATCTGGGAATTCCAATCATTCATGATAGGCCAAAGAAGGAGCTATATCTCAACATCATCTAGAAGATTGAAAACTGAATATCAACCTGGGCGAACAAGTCATTGTCACTAGCGGGCAGGACAACGCTGATTAAGTCAGTTCTCAATACCCTCCCGATATATTTGATGCAATCGATGACCTTGCCTGTGGCGGTGTGTGATGGTATTGATCAAGTGGTAAGGACTTTCCTGTGGAAGGGGGTGACGAGACAAAGTGACATACACCTGGTAGCCTGGGACAAAGTCATAGCCTACAGAAGCGAGGGAGGTCTTGACATCAAGAGGGAGAGAGTCCAAAATGAAGCCTCACTATAGAAAACCTACTGGGACTTCATGTCGAATAGGGAAATGGTTTGGAAACAGGTGATGAAGGAGAAATTCTAGCATAAAGCCAAAAAGGGAAGGACGTGCACGTCGGGTCTCTGGAGATCGATAGCCAGAATCCATGCTGAGCTGAGCAATGACACTAGGAAGATTATAATGTCAGGTGCTAACACAAAGGTGTGGACGGACAGATGGCTTGAGGGTGGTCGTTGTCCGGAATTGAGGCATGACAGAACTATTCCTGAGGAGCTCAATGACCTTACGGTCGAGGAAATGGTGGATTTGCACGGCAACTGGGATGAGGAGTTCACCCGTCATTGGTTTATGGACAACTCAACACAAACAATACTATCCATGCCTCCGCCAGATCCAGCCGTGGGAACTGACGAACTGTGGTATCTACAGGATGAAGCCAGAACACTCACTACAAAGAGGATATACAGAAACCTACTAAACGAATACTCGAAGAAGACTCCTGGGAGGTGGAAGACCATATGGCAGTTACAGGTGCCTGAGAGGGTTAAAATGCTGTTATGGCTAGGG
Organism: Alisma plantago-aquatica; assembly: GCA_963693085.1. Taxonomy (NCBI): domain Eukaryota; kingdom Viridiplantae; phylum Streptophyta; class Magnoliopsida; order Alismatales; family Alismataceae; genus Alisma; species Alisma plantago-aquatica. The sequence goes on along the minus strand of OY856414.1, from coordinate 502,325,567 downwards.
CTGCACGGCGGAATAATGACAAATGAGGCAAGAGCGAGGCGTGGGTTTACTGAAGATACCCAATGTCCACGATGCCAAAACGGGAGTGAATCCCTTTTGCATCTGTTCGTCACTTGCTCAGAAAGTAGAAAGCCGTGGAAGCTCATCCAGGACGCTACTCAACTCAACCTGAAACTAGGCCCAACGTTTGAGCAATGGCTAAGGGTCAACTTGAGGAAGAAGAAGGACACTACAGACTGGAATACCTGGATAACGATGACGATTTGGAAGATTTGGGGAAGCCGGTGCACAGTGGTTTTTCAGGTAACTAAAACTAGCACAGAGGGCTTATATGCAACAATCAAACAGGAGGTGAAGATTTGTAGGAAAGCATTTGCTCAAGAAAAGGGCCTGCCAGCACCCATGGAAGAAACAGCTTGGACACTGCCGAGGGAGGGACATATAAAACTTAACATGGATGCTACAGTGAAGAGGAGGGAAATGGCTTCAGCATTTGTAATCAGAGACCACACAGGTCGATAGCTTGGAGGGCAATATGAACAAGGTTCTATCACAAACATCCTCAAGGCGGAAATGAGAGCTATTGCCTATGGCATTCAGGAGTGCATGGGTTGTTTCAACAATCTACAGGTTGAATCGAGCAGTAAAAAAGCGATAAGCATGATACAAGGTAGGATGGACACCCCAGTAAGCTGCAAGAAGGAGTGTAGATTCATCAGGAAGCTCGCATGCTCATTTCAATCAATCGAGTTCTTATTCAAGAGGTGATCCGGTAATAAGGTAGCGGACTTCCTGGCCAAATGGGGAAGAGGTAGGAGTGAAATTTGGGGTAGGTGGCAGCAGTGTCCTGATTTCCTCTCTGACATGATCAAAGGGGAAGCTACACTGTGCCACATCATATCATCAGATGATGATGAGCCTATACTGAGGGAACATGATGAATAATATTTTCCCCAGGGTCTAAAAAAAAGATTCTTGATATACCTAAAATCCATAGGTGAGAAATCCCTTTCTAACCTAACATGTGGTTTAAAATTTGAACAATTTCTACTTCTCTAGCACTTCTCTGTAGTAGAGCTACATATTTTGAACTTTTACTTGATCAAAGTCCATTGTTTGGAAAAACCTTTTTTAGCAAAATTCAAAATTTATTTATTAAGATATCTACTTTTTTATAATATAACCGGTTAAACATGATTTCAGTTTTCACAAAATATCACATATTTGGGAATGTTTACGTGTTGGGTTTTAATCAAACAAGGAAGGCTTGTTGTTTTAAGTGAAGGGTTCATGATGAAGAAACCTAGGATTCCCCAGTGCCATCCTTAATTTATCTCCCTACCACATATCTCGATGTTTCTGTGGTTACTATGGAAGAAGGGTATCATCCCCTATTGTTATTCCAAAAAGAATTCATTAGATATTAGAATATTATACAATGTAGTTCTTTTGTGAGGCTTTCCATAAATTTATCCCATAGGGTATATTGCAAGGAGGGCGTGGTGGGTTGTAGTAGTGAAGCCAAGAATGTTTTCTAGGGGGCAACACATGAATATGAACTCAGAAAAATATGTCAATATGGTAATATTGATATAAGAAGTCAAATGTTGATAAACATTTATAACGTTTGCAAATCAGAAAAGAAACATAAGAAAATCATACCAGGTCTCTGACCGGCCTAAATTGCGCTTCCAAAAAGTGGAGTGGATTTGAAGTAGTCAGACTTTTAAATTTATAACCCGAAACCTTCTAGGCCCCCACAACTTTGTTTACGGGGTCGAAGTAGATATACAGGGTCGAACACAGGGACAAGGGTGGTAGTGTTGAGAATGCTGAATCGACACGTTACACTCCGGTAAGGGTAAAGAGATGATAAAATTCCATAAGGGAACAATAGTATAAGGCCGATAGAACAAAAGAAATCTTTCTCCAACTGGATCTACGAGGAAAAATTAGGTTTTAAGCATTTATCAGTTTTTAGAGGTTTTTGTGCAACGGAAACAGAGAGATAACACTAATGTTAAAGCAAGGTACGAAGGAGAAAACTTCAGTAAAACAAGCGGCAGCAGAAACATCCCTGTACCCCTCCTCTCGAAGCGGGTACCTCTAACCAAGCATCAACACCCCTCTCGAGGTTGCTGGACTTAAGTTAGAGTGGAAAGGTTACTAAAGCAACTCCAATTCCGGGCACTCTCGTACTCCAGAATCGGACCAAACACTAGAGCCACAACACCTCTCTCAAGGCTGTTGCAATGGGAAAACGCGATTCAGTAGCTAATCGAAACACGATCCAAGCATACAAGCTAGAGTTCAGATGTCAAACATAGTAATCATCCAACAAAGGTACCAAACATAAAGTAGCAGATAGTTAAACTCTTCTAATTCCATTAACATATAAGGGTCTGATTACATTGCATAAGTAAAAGAAGTAAATGAATGAAATAATAAAGATAAATGTCGCCTCCTTGATCTAGAAGGGAGACAGACAGCAACAGACTCTCCAGCTCGATATCGGGCATGGGCCTTGCCCGATACCCCCGTGTCGGGCGGCACCCTCTCGGGCGGCACACTCATAATGTGCAGCCATATCGTGCAGGTTACCCTTGCCCGATACGATCATGTCGGGCGGCACCCTCTCGGGCGACATGCCATGACTGGCGATGCGTATTGGGGTTCGATATCGTGCCGGGCTAGAGTCATGCTTCTAGTATCGGTCACTTGTATCAAGTATCCTTGTTGGCCGATATCGGCATGTAGTGGTACTCGGTACGGCCCTAAGTGAACCATTCCCTCCCTCTCAGGATCGGGAAGAGATCACCTAGAATCACCCGACACAACCTTTGAGGCACGACACACTAGCTCTTGAAGCTTTTCTGAGTTGGCTTGCGCATGGGTCCGACCCGTCCCATCGGAGTCCTATAGCTGCTATTTATAGGCAGTGGTTGGAGGAAGTTATGGTGCTCCAGATGCCACATGTTTTTCTTTCAGCTCCTTTATTGTGGCTTCAGGGGTGCCCGATATGCGTGTCGCCCAGCACAAGGATATTGGGCTGTCGGCCATCGTGACGAGTGGCGCCTGCCAGTGGGTGGCCTGCATCGCGCGACATGCTTCAGCAGTCATGGCGGGTCCGGCTCCCTGTCGGGTAGAAGGCGTGCCGCTCATCCGCTCCCTCTTGCGCGGTGCCCTTGTGTCGCGCGACAGTGTATCGGGCTGCCCTATCGGGCAGTGACCGTATCGGTTGGCTGGTTGGTAAGGAGGCTAATGTAGGTGGAACATGTTCGTGGGTCGGGACATGCCTTTTTTCCGATAAATGTGTTAAAAACTGAGGAAAACTCTGTAAAAGATGATAAAATTGAGTTAAGAGCATAGCGAGGCCTGTTTATTCAAAAATATATATAAAAGGAGAGGAAAATAGTTTAAAAGGGTAGTTTTGATAATGAAATAAGGGCCAAAAACATCAAAAAATTTGGTGTTATCAACTCCCCCAAACCTAGCATTTTGATTGTCCTCAATCAATCTTTATACTTTGTTTTTGTGATGCTTCTTCTTGACCGGTATAGTTTTAAGACCATGGGTTTGAGCGAGCATTGATATGTCTTACTGACAATACAACCCGACCATGAACAACAAACTTTATTTCTCCTGCCTTATTTAAGCAAAAATTTTCTCTACAACTACAGTGAGACTTTGGTGCATGATTTTGAAGTTAGCTTTCACACCAAACAGCTTTTGGGGGCAGAAAGTTGTGTGCTTGGGTAGGCTTAGGCTTTTTGGGTTTTTCTTGTTTCTCATCATTCCATCCAGGTAAGGGTCCGTTAGAAGGCAATTGGTCCCTGCAGTCCAAGCCAGTTGGCTTTAGAGCAGTGATTTCACGTCCTACGTACCACTGCCCCGGATCTACCATACCTAAAGATGGGTACTTTTGGAAAATAAGTGTGTATGTATTTTTTTCTTTCTTTTCATTTGGCACAACTCTCATGTCTTTATTCACTCTCATAAGGCTATTCTCTCTTTTTGGGATTTTTGTTGGGTAAGGGAAAACAAGAGGAATTTTTGTTGCTGTTTGGGAAGCTTTTTCCTTATGCATACACGTCTCTTAGCTATTGCGAGATTATTTTTTGAAATTTTTGGCGTGGAAAGTTGTAGTCTTTTGTCGTTTGAGGCTGCGTTATTAGAGAGACATAACAAAACTTGCATCTCCTTAGGCACATAGAAAATAAACTGGCAAGAAGTCGTATCTGATTTTTACTATATAGCGTCTTTGTACATATGTATGGAGACAAAATAAGCAAAATTTTTCAAAATTTGATTTAGAAGAAGAAGAAGAAGAACAAAAGGGGTGGTGAAGAAAAAATTTATACCTCCCTCACTGGTACATGGTACCCCCCAAACTTACTCCACACTCTGTCCCAGAGTTGTGAAGTAGATAAGGTAGGGTAATGTTACCCCAGTGAGGGATAGCCGGTGAGCGCGCCTGCTCCAGTAGTCGACGTGGTGGAGATGGTCAAGCTTCTCTTTATTTGATATCCATTCTAGGATGAAGATGCTGCAGTCAGTTGTACCAGAAGGCAAATGTGGGTTTCGAATTGCAAGATTCAATGAGATCAGTCATGCACTTTTGCTGAGGGAGAAAGTTCCAAGACTATTAGGCATTCCCTTAAACCAGATGCTTCCTTTGTGAACATGAACAAAAGGACTGATCATCAATCTCAGTTTCTTTAAACTTTCATCATCTATTGAACTAGTCAGAGAAGTCCCCTTATTCTCTTCCAATACTTTTTCTTGATTTGGTAGCCCCCAAGAGAGATCCATTTCCTTATCATAGTCTGTCTTCTGCGGTGGTTTAGGACCATCTCCAAAAGAAAAAATTAGTGGAAGTCTTTCTCTAGTGGCTTCTGGATTGAATGTAGGTATTTTGGGTTCATCAGCCATGAAGCCACCTTCTTCATGGGGGCACCTTCTTTGGATATAGTGTCCACAAGTGTTTTCAAGAGCTCTCTTTCTACCATAGGCCGATTATCATCATCATAATCTGCGCGAGCCTTGCGTTTCCTTTTTGAGAGCTTTGCACTTGTTCTGGCTGCATCCTCTGGAAAAGAAAATGGACTCGTTACTTCTTCCGTCCTTGCTCTCTTTTCAACGGTTGAGGGCTCAGCTGCATGGGGATCTGCCTCGGGATTCTGGCATTTATGTCCGACCGTTGTTGCTTTGGCTGCTGCCTCAGTGTCAATTCTTCTGCCGTGTTTGTCAATCCAAAGGGCGGTTTGCTTTGTACGGGCCATATCTGTTATCATTAAACAAGTTCATTGATCATTCAAATGTTAGGTAGACAAGAAAATTGATGTACGATAAGATTCGGCTCGTTATAAAGTTCGGGTATCGTCGATCAAGGGAACATTCTAGGTGATACAAAGCTGGACGATACAGAGGAAAGCTGCGTGTTAAACACGTTGCCCGACACGGGTGTGTCGGGCGATACGGTTGCGTGAAACAAACAGCCCGATAGGGACTTCCTGAGGGAAAAACGTATCGCCTGATAACAAGAACAAACGAGGTGGTACCAGGATGGGCGACATGGCTATTGCCCGACATAATTTATTGGGCAAGCTTGTTTTAAAGACGGGTCACGCGACACACGTATCGGGTGATACAAAAGGGAAATTGACTAAAGCCGTTAAATCTGCACGCCGCGCGTGATAGGAAGGTCGTGTCGGGCAAGCAAGCTGTCTGGCTATACCTTTACTATCTGAGGCTCTCACGTGACATGAGAGCAAAAGCTATCCGGGTGACATACAAGCAAATGGGGAGATTACCGAATGATACAGGTAGCTAGAAGAGCAAAAGTAGTAGCCTGACACGGTAAAAACCTCCGTACTATATATAGCAATCTCAACCAGGGGTAAATCGAGTAAATCTAGGATGCGTGTCGGCCGTTGAGACAAGTCATTCCCGAGACGAGGGTTCCATCCGTCTAATCAAGGGCAATTACTCATCTTGCCCGATATGGGAGCTTTCCGCCCAGGCGTGTTCGTCCGACACGGCCCTTGCGATCCCCGATATACTGTCGTCCGATATGAGCACGTTCAACGCGCCGGTTAAGCTGCTGCCCGATACGGAACTTTCAGAACAAAACTAGAAGGAAAACCTTAGAAACAAAGCAGGAAAAAGCGGTCGATGAGTAAAACATCATTGCCTAAGGTTAAGTCCCCCGCCTCAGATAGTTTTACCCATCCAGGTCTATAAAACAGAGCGGTGGTCCATAAAACAGAAGAGTCAGCGCATGTGGCGCATGCACTGACTCGGGCCTTATTACAGTCCGAATGTTCGTAATGTTTTTTTTATGAAAGCAAATAACATCCTATTCTAGGAAAATAAAAAGCTCGGGCTATCTCCCGAGGAGCGCTGTAGTTTTCGTCGCCAGCTCGACCAATTTAGGTCCTTCGCTTTTAGCTTTCAACAACATCCATGTCCTGCAAGTTGATCTCTGCCCTCCTAACAAAAGCTTCGTCTTCATAGTACCTCTTCACCCTGTGCCCGTTTACTTGAAAGACCTTGGTCAGATCATCTTTGTCGTATAGCTCCATCATTCCTGATGGGTATATCTTTGATACAGTGAATGGTCCCGACCATCACATTTGTAACTTTCCTGGAAAAAGACGGATGGAGGATTTAAATAGTAAAACTTTAAAACCTTCACTTACGTCCTTCCTCTTTAGGTGGGCATCATGCCACACCTTTGTCCTTTGTTTATAGATCTGTGAGTTCTCATAAGCATACATCCTTAGTTCTTCAAGCTCTTGTAACTGCAAATATCTCTTTTCACCTGCTTTCTCTAGATCCATATTCAAGAATTTAATTGCCCAAAGGGCCTTGTGTTCCAGTTCAAGCGGTAGATGACAGGATTTTTCGTAGATCAACTTGTAGGGGGTGGTTCCAATGGGCATTTTATAGGCAGTCCTGTAGGCCCAAAGTGCGTCGTCAAGCTTTATTGACCAATCCTTCCTCATCTGGCTGACAGTCTTTTCTAGAATCTACTTGATTTGTCTATTAGAAACCTCCACCTGCCCGGAAGTCTGTGGGTGGTAGGGTGTAGCGATCTTGTGCTTAACTCCATACTTTCATAGGAGTGCTTCAAACTGTCTTTCTCTGAAATGTGACCCTCCGTCGCTTATTACACTGCGTGGTACCCCGAACCGAGGGAAAATTGTTTTCTCGAACAACTTGATCACTGACTTGGCGTCACACGTTTGGATTGCCACAACTTCTACCCATTTTGACACATAATCTACTGCCACTAGAATGTACTGGTACCCCCTTGATGGGGGAAACGACCCCATGTAATCAATTCCCCATACATCGAAAATCTCTACTTCAATCCAGCTTGACATCGACATCTCGTTCCTTCGCCCTATATTGCCAGTCGATTGGCATTCTTTGCAGACCTTTACAAACTGTGCGGCGTCTTTGAATAAAGAGGGCCAATAAAAACCTGATTGTAACACTTTGGAAGCAGTCCTTTCGCTGCCTAGATGTCCTCCATAAGGGGAGGTGTGACATTCTTTAAGAATGTTTGGGGTTTCTTCTTCGGGAACACATCTCCTGTACAAGTTATCAGCACATCTTCTGAAGAGGAGAGGATCGTCCCAATAGTAATTTTTCACATCCGCAAACAACTTCTTCTTCTGGTTATAGGTGATGTCAGGGGGCAGTTCTTCACAGGCAAGATAGTTACAGATATCTACGAACCAGGGTAAGTCTCCTTCCTTGGTTTCAACCAACATTAAAGCGTCGTCGACATAATTGTCATTGATGGGCGGTTCCCCCTGTACTTCGGTCACGATCCTTGATAAGTGGTCAGCGACCACATTTTCTGCACCCTTCTTATCGATAATCTCATGGTCGAACTCTGGTAGCAATAAGGCCCACCTCAACAGTCTGGGCTTTGTGTCTTTCTTTTGCATTAGGTATCTTATTGCCCCGTGATCTGTGTATACTTTGACCTTTGCTCCAATGAGGTACGACCTGAACTTATCAAAAGCGAAGACGATCGTGAGCATCTCTTTTTCCGTAGTTGTATAATGTACCTGAGCTTCGTCCAACGTGCGACTAGCGTAGCAGATCACATGGTGCTTTTTATCCTTTTTCTGCCCCAGGACCGCTCCTACTGCATAGTCGCTGGTGTCGCACATAAGCTCGAACGGTAAATCCCAGTATGGACCTTGGAGGATGGGTGGGGAGACAAGAGCGTTCGTCAAGACCTGAAAAGTGGTTAGATAGTCGTCAGAGAAAACAAATTCAACATCCTTTACCAGCAGATTGGACAATGGCTTTGAAATCTTTGAGAAGTCCTTTATGAATCTTCGGTAATAGCCGACATGTCTGAGGAAGCTCCTCACTCCCGTCACAGACTTCGGTGGAGGAAGCTTGGTTATGGCTTTAACCTTACTAATGTCCACCTCGATGCCACACCTTGAAACCTTATGTCCCAGAACGATGCCTTCTCGTACCATAAAATGACACATTTCCCAGTTTAAAACCAGACTCTTCTCCTCGCATCTTTGCAGGACCAAAGAGAGGTTTTTCAGGTAGGTATCAAAGTCTTTTCCATAGACAGAAAAATCGTCCATGAAAACTTCCACGATATCTTCCAGAAAATCTGAGAACATTGATATCATGCAGTGTTGAAACGTAGAGGGAGCATTATAGAGTCCGAAGGGCATCCTTCTGAAGGCATAGGTGTCGTAGAGGTAGGTAAAGGTTGTCTTCTCTTGGTCATTTGACAAGATGGGGACCTGATAAAATCCTGAAAAACCATCCAAGAAACAGAAAAAGTCATGATGCGCTAATCTTTCAAGAACTTGATCAATAAAAAGTAGCGAAAAATGATCCTTTTTTGTAGCTTGGTTTAGCTTCCTGTAATCAATGCACATTCTCCATCCTGTGACAGTCCTAACCGCCACCTCATCACCCTTGTCTCCTTTTACCATTGTCATACTGCCCTTCTTGGGTACTACGTGGATCGGGCTTACCCAGTTACTATCGCTGATCGAGTAAATGATCCCCACATCCCTTAACTTGATTACCTCTTTCTTGATGACTTCTTTCAGCATCTGATTCAACTTTCTCTGGGGTTGAGCCAGAGGTTTGGCAGATTCTTCCAGATTGATGCGATGCATACATAGAGTGGGGCTAAGCCCTTTGATGTCTTCCACTGAGTATCCTATAGCCCGCCGATGGAGTCTTAGCTCCTCAAGAATTATGTCTAGCTGGTTCTTTGAAATATTGGCATTGACGATGACAGTGTTCCTTTCTTCTTGATCCAGAAATTCGTATTTCAACCCTTCAGGTAACGGTTTCAATTCAGGCTCAGCCCTGGGTGTCATTTCTTGCGGCGCCCCCTCAAGAGAGGCATACTTGACAGATTCCACCCCCTCATCCTCATTGCTCAAATCTTCATCAGACAGGTTAAGAAGGCTGAGACACTCCACAACTTCTGGACTTTCCAAATTAGAATCCTGACTGCTTATCGCCCTTGCAAGGGGGTCTACCATTTGGATGTCTTCTTCTATCTCCTCACAAAACTGATCGTAGCTTCTCGCAAAGCAAGCAAACTCGGACAGGGAAGGTCCCCTCATCGCATCCTTCACCTTGAAGTCTAAGTGATCGTTTCCGACCCTCAGAGTGATTATCCCCTCAGAAACATCGATCAACGCCCTTCCCATAGCCAGGAAAGGACGTCCAAAGATGACAGGGCAGCGAGGGTCCTCCACGGTGTCTATGACAACCATATCACACAGAATGAAGAAATTACCCACCCAGATTGGCACATCTTCGACAACACCGACAAGTCTTTTGAAGGTATGATCTACTAGTTCGATTCTCATATTAGTTCTAACCATATTGGTTAAACCTAATCTCTGCGCAAAGCTTAGGGGCATTAGGCTGATGCTAGCCCCTAAGTCGGCAAGACCTCTCCGTTCGACGTTGTCTCCGATAGCGAAAGGAATTGTGAAAGCCCCAGGATCTTTCTTTTTGTTGGGCAGATCTGGTTTTACGAAAGTAGAGGACATAGCTGCTAGATGCACAGTCTCAATCCTTCCTCCTCTTCTCTTCTTTGTAATTAAATCTTTGAGAAACTTGGCATAAGTTGGCATCTCTTCCAAGGCATCCAGAAAGGGAACTTCAAGATGAAGTTTCTTGATTGATTCCATGAACTTTTCATGGCACTTCTTCATGTTTGCCTTTATCAATTTGTATGGAAAAGGTAGTCTGGGAGCGTAAGGGCTTCTCCCACCAGGTAGCTCCTCGAAGTATCTCTATTCTGGCTCTCTGGCATCAGCTTGTCGACTTTCATCTTCTACAGGATTCACACCCACAATCCCCAATTCAGGTTCTGGTCTGGCCTCTCCATTATGCTCCACTATCCTCTCGGATCTCAGTACTACCATCCTGGTAGATTTGGGATTGGAGAACATCTTTCTTGAAGGGTTCTTCATCAAATTGGCCATCTGGGCCAACTGTTGATCAACCTGACGTTGGCGTGTCTGCATATTCGCCATCTGGAACTGCATGGAGTTTAGAACTCCTAGATGGAGAAGCGTACTCTGCGCCAGCTGATTTATGATTGTATCTTGTCTCTTTATAAAAGCGAATAACTGTCCAACAAAGTTTGGTTGGTTTGAAACCTCGTCTTGGCCTTGACTGGTGCTCGAGGGAGGTCTATCTCTCCCTTGGCGTTCACCTTTTGAATGGGGTGTGTCAACGCGAGGTGGCATGTTGGATGGCGTCGGTGCTCAGTTAAACAGAATGCCTTTCCTCTGAGTACCTAGAATCGTGTAATAATCAAGTCAGAAAATCTGTTATTAATAATATGAGTTATTCATTTTAGGCAAAGAATAATAACAATAATAATGAAAGGAAAAAGAGAGTGCTGTCAAGCTTATTTCTAAGCTTGAGGCACTGGAGTGTAGTTAGTGGATTCATGTTCGTCAACAGTACCGTTTTGCCTTGTCCCCGACAACGGCGCCAAAAAGTTGACCGGCCTAAATCGCGTGTCTAAAAAGTGGAGCGGATTTGAAGTAGTCAGACTTTTAAATTTATAACCCGAAACCTTCTAGGCCCCCACAAATTTGTTTACGGGGTCGAACACAAGGACAAGGGTGGTAGTGTTGAGAACGCTGAATCGACATGTTACACTCTGGCAAGGGTAAAGAGATGATAAAATTCCACAAGGGAACGACAGTATAAGGCCGATAGAACAAAAGAAATCTATCTCCAACTGGAGCTACGAGGAATTAGGTTTTAAGCATTTATCAGTTTTTAGAGGTTTTTGTGTAACGGAAACAGAGAGATAACACTAATGCTAAAGCAAGGTACGAAGGAGAAAACTTCGGTAAAACAAGCGGAAACAGAAACATCCCTGTACCCCTCCTCTCGAAGCGGGTACCTCTAACCAAGCATCAACACCCCTCTCGAGGTTGCTGGACTTAAGTTAGAGCGGAAAGGTTACTAAAGCAACTCCGATTCCGAGCACTCTCATACTCCAGAATCGGACCAAACACTAGAGCCACAACACCTCTCTCAAGGCTGTTGCAACGGGAAAATGCGATTCGGTAGCTTATCGAAACACGATCCAAGCGTACAAGCTAGAGTTCAGATGTCAAACATAGTAATCATCCAAAAAAGGTACCAAATATAAAACATAAGATAGTTAAACTCTTCTAATTCCATTAACATATAAGGGTCTGATTACATTGCATAAGTAAAAGAAGTAAATGACTGAAATAATAAAGACAAATGTCGCCTCCTTGATCAAGAAGGGTGACAGACAGCAGCAGACTCTCCAGCTCGATACCGGGCAGGGGCCTTGCCTGATACCCCAGTGTCGGGCGGCACCCTCTCGGGAGGCACACTCATAACGGGCAGACGTATCGTGCGGGTTACCCTTGCCCGATACGATCATGTCGGATGGCAACCTCTCGGGCGACATGCCATGACCGACGATGCATATCGGGGTTCGGTATCGTGCTGGGCTAGAGTCATGCTTCTAGTATCGGTCACTTGTATCGGGTATCCTTGTTGGCCGATATCGGCCTGCAGTGGTGCCCGGTACGGCCCTAAGTGAACCATTCCCTCCCTCTCAGGATGGGGAAGAGCTCACCTAGAATCGCCCGACACAACCTCTGAGGCACGATACGCTAGCTCTTGAAGATTTTCTGAGTTGGCTTGCGCAAGGGTCCGACCCGTCCCATCAGAGTCCTGTAGCTGCTATTTATAGGCAGCAATTGGAGGAGTTATGGTGCGCCGAACGCCACATGTTCTTCTTTAAGCTCCTTTATTGCGGCTTTAGGGGTGCCCGATATGCGTGTCGCCTGGCACAAGGATATCGGGCTGTCGGTCATCGTGACGAGTGGCGCCTGCCAGTGGGTGGCCTGCATCGCGCAACATGCTTCAACAGTCATGGCGGGTCTGGCTCCCTGTCGGGTAGAAGGCGTGCCGCTCATCCGCTCCCTCTTACGCGGCGCCCTTGTGTCGCGCGGTAGTGTATCGGGCTGCCCTATCGGGCAGTGACCGTATCGGCCGGCTGGTTGGTAAGGAGGCTGATGTAGGTGGAACATGTTCGTGGGCCGGGACGGGCCTTTTTTCCGATAAATGTGTTAAAAACCGAGGAAAACTCTGCAAAAGATGATAAAACTGAGTTAAGAGCATAGCGAGGCCTGTTTATTCAAAAAATATATAAAAGGAGAGGAAAACAGTTTAAAAGGGTAGTTTTGATAACGAAATAAGGGCCAAAAACATCACAAAATTTGGTGTTATCAGTCTTCTAGGGTTGAACATGATGACTAGACATTCCTTGAAATATTTTTATGATTATCTCATTGCTAATGAAGGAAAAAAAAATCTTTTCAATGCAACGAACAAGGCAATTGATAAGTCAATTATTCTCCATCTTATTGTACAATCAATTCTTTATGATCTTCACAGCTAAAAAATTCTTTCTACTATTGTTGTTGCAACAGGTAGAAGTAGTGCTAACTTTATAAGCTTGAATATCATAGAAAACCTTTATCTTTCTTCAACTTCACTAGTTTTAGTGCAAGATTGCCAATTCCTTATAGATGTGATAAGTCAAAAATTTGGACATCTAAATATAAGTATCAAACTACATATCAAGCTTCTCAAGGTCAAATTTAAAAAAGTCAAAAGGATGAAAATATGCAAACTGAATCAATTTCTATTTGACAAAAGAGCTAAACTCATCACTTTGGTCAAAATAGGAAATACCTAGAAGTAACTTTGTATTAGTTTCACTGGAATGATCATCCAACTTTGTCATCATCCAATCAATTATGATGTTAAAAGTCTCAAACCAATAATGTTGTAGATGTGTTTCCTTTTCAAAATTTCTTCTTGATCTCCCATGAAGTACAAATACTTCATCCATGTCAGAAATATCTATCTTATGATTCATGCAAAAGACGAGTATTGTCTGAATTAAGATCTTCCATTGGTCATCTTGAATTCTCAAAGAATATAGTTGTTCTTTGGATAGCTTTACCAATGCCATTACACTCAAATTTTTTGATCTTTTATTTGAAAAGCTTGTCATAAATTAGGTGTTTTTCCTACAAGTATTACCAAATGTAATAGAAAAAAATTCAAATCTTTGAATTTGATTAAAATATATACTTGCTAGGCCTCTTTATTTTGCTTCTTTACCATAATCCACAATAATATCCAAAACAACACAATGAAAGGAAATTAAAAGATAAAATTTAGTAAAGATGTGTAGTGAGAACTCCTTCGTGTGTCAATTGTTCTTTAATACCATGCTCTTGATTTAATCATGTGCCAATTTTGATATCACCACAATTTATTCTAGCATTCAGTGTTTCCACTACTTTTACTCAAAGAGAATCATGTCACTTACATGAGCCACAAAATATATTCAAAATATTTCAAATTGACTCAAAAGTAATGCTACCAGTGCATGTCTTTCTGCTACAACTACAAAAACTAGCTAAAGATGATGGAAAAATGATGAACATAATAAGTTGATTTGTTTTATCTTAGAATTAGACTTGTCAGTCCATTTAATTATCCATTCATGTTACTTGCTCCATCATATCCTTACCCTCATAATTGTAAAATATTGAATTTTGTTGCATAAAGAAAGGAATCAAAAGCTAGTTTAAGATAAATAAATGATGTATTAGTTACACACATAATTCCAACAAAATGATCAACAACTACTGTTTGTGCATTTAATATCGTAACACAAAGGTCATTTATTCTGTCATGGATACATCTTGGACTTCATCAACTAAAATAGTAAATTCATCATTTCCAATATCTTTTACTTTTTGATCTTTTGTTTCAATAAATATTACATTGTAAAGATCTTTTTATATATTAGGAAAAAATAACTTCAAATTTCTAGGAGCATTGTTTAAACCAACTTTGTTAACATTCTCATTATGGGAAGCAAGAAACCACAACAATTCCAAAAAGTTGCCTTAGTTCAATAAATCTAAACCTTCATTGTGGCCACAAAAAGCTAATCCTTAATTTAAAAGATATCGAACATAATCAATTGATGCCTCCAATCATGTACGATATTTCCTTTTAACTTCATCTTATTTAGACAATGCGACATCAATATTTTGATCTTTATTCATTAGGCCATTACACATTATTCCAGCCTTATTGTGAGCACCTAAAGAATTGTCGACATGTGTTTTAAAACCCTTTTCCCCCTTTGAATTTTTGTATCCTCTACTAACAAAAGCATGATCATGACCAGATTGTGGAAAGAGATAACAATTGAGGCATTATGAAAACTTTTTATCTATACAATATACTCTAGCCAATTGGGTTAATCATCAAACCACAAAGGATTAAATCAACATATTTTTTTTCCATACTGCGTAAAGGAAAATTTATGAACTTTAGGCTGACAAAGATTGTTCTGTAAGTAAGACTGAAGAATGGTGTCTCAAATATTAAAAGAATGACTAGTTATATTTGACCTCAATCTTAGATTAAAAATTTATTATTGAGAATTCAATTCAACTTATTTAATCTTTAGTGAACTCAACATATGTACTTTGAGGTTTTGAATAGTATTCTCATTGGGGTTTGATTTCTGTGGTTTCGTTCTATTGATATCTCTCTTTTATAATTAAGTAGATGTATTTGTATTTGAAAATATCATGCATTCTATTTCTAAGTTTTTTATACAATTGAAAATGTGCATTAATATAAGTTTAGTTAAAATATAACAATAAATAAAAGAAACATATATGATGTATGAAATGATTTTGTAAAATATTGCCTACATATGTGTTACTTTTTCTTTCAATTTATTTCCAACAAGGTATCTTTGCTAAGTTCACACTCTAAGTCAAGAAATAGACTATTCTGTCACGTTTCTCCAAGAACAAAATAATACGTACACGGTAAAGGTACATGGAATACCTTAAAAGCTTTAAAAAAACTGCTAGTAGTCCAAACTTGATGCTTTCATAGATATGATTTTCATGTAGGAAATAGTATTGTACGACCGTCCGTTGTAGTTTTAAAATGAGATAATTAGTCTATATAATTGATAGAAGAAAAGTGTCACATCCTTATTTTTTTAGTACTTGCTTACAATCTTTCTAATGTCTTATCATATATAGACACATATTATAGATGTGTCAATTTTTTTTAATATTTGTGGTCATTACCATGCATTGGAAAAATTTACCACAAAGAGAATGTATAAATAAGATGACATCTAAAATTTCAAGATTTAATTCATTTTAAATAATTAGTTATGTAATATCTAAACTTTATCTTGTTTTAACCATATTAATTATTCTAGTCAACTTTTTAGAGAAGGGCTACACTAGAATATGCTAGACTCTAATGTGATCATTTGGTAAAAATTTGGTTTTAATCGGAGTTTATTTAGTCAAGTAACTAATTTTCTTAAGATAATGGCCTTTTAATTAGAAAAAAGGGCATTTCCCGAAAAAAAAACAATTCTTTTGGGCCTCGTAGCGGCCGTCCTGCTCCTAGTGGGTGGTTGAAATTCCCTTAGGAATTGTACCCTGTCATAACTTCATATCTTAATGTAGCCTAATGCATAAACTATAATGGATCGTTGGCATATGCACCTTAGTTATGCGGTAGCTCTATGATTAAGAAACTCTGAACCTTTACTCATATCCGTAGTCTGATCACTTTCATTATTTTATTCTTGGTGGGTAACTGCTGTATATACAACAAGTTATAGTTATACTAATCTATTTTACTATTTAAATAATCAAAAGACAAATGTTAATCGGCCATATCTATGTACTTGGACCAGGTCGTACTGTCCTAACCTAAACTATTAAATCAAAATTTGTAATCAAACACCACCGAGCAAGCAATATAATTATAATACTAGTTACGTGTAGGCATATATATACATTATTGTGCAACAAAAATACGTTTAGTTAATGGGTATACACACTTTATATGTCTAATTAGAATTCAAATCAATAACTTATGCTTGAACTACTAAGACCCAAATTAGAAATCCCAATGCTATCAAGGTCACTTAATGATCTAAGACACTTAAAATGTTATGGTTTTTAAACTAACCAAATAAAATTTGCCTAATGTATGAATTTTTAGCATACATGAAAAGTTCATGTGATAATAATCCAAAAGAACACCCTTACAACCCTAAACATGTTGACTAAAAGGGATACACCATCTGATAAAACCATTGGGGTTTTTCAGGAGAGAGTTAGATCCGGTTTTGCAGAAGGACAACGTGGATAGGAGTTTGGCTTACTACCAGGTAAATGGGCCATATCTTTTGAATTCATGTTATCTAATTATCCTTCTCAGAATAATCCATTAGACACATGGTCTAATGTTCATACATAGATTACTACTTTTCAGTACAGTAGAATTTCTATCTCAGATGGTTCGTGCTTAGATCATATAAATTATCAGTTATTATTCATGCATAATTGTTAGAGATCAACATGTGAATTATTAGAACTCAAAATGCATGATTGAAATTTATTCCAGTACGTTAATTCCTTACAAACATTTAGAATTTAGAATCTCCTTCAGAATACTAGATTTAGATATAGAATCTAGATTTCATTCAAACTTATCACAATTCTTTACTAGTTGAGTTTAGAATTCAGAACAATATTTATAACTTAGAATGCCAGAATAGATTTCATACTCCAAAATTTATCTCAAATAGTTGAGATGCAGAATCAGTATAGAAATAGAAATAGATTCAAAATAATAAAAAAATAGAACAAGAATAGAAAAAGACACCAGAACATAATTTATATTATATAATAAGTCCTCACAGAATAGAAGTACTGCGATACACAGAATAGAAGGCAATTATGCCACAGAAGGTGCATTGCACCATAGAAGGCACATGCTGCCACAGAACATAAGACACATCGGTGTCAGTAGAAGGCAATTATGCCATAGAAGGTGTGTTGCACCATAGAAGGCACATAATGCCACAGAAGAGGACTTATTATATAGTAGTGGCAACAAAAAGATAAAATGTGTAAATAATAGATGCACATACTGATGTTTAGTATAGTTGTAGATGGCAAGTTTTCATAATGAAATTATTTATTTTATGTTATAGAATTCAATGCCACTTACTCTAACTAGAATTATTTTCATTGTGCATGGCTGGAGACGCGACGTCTGTAGATAGTGACGAGTAGCCCGTGAAGGAGTTCAGATTCAAGGAAGTAGGATATCTATCACTGGTGGGACTTTATCTTAGGCGATCCTTCCATATTATGATTTTATCTTTTCTCTTTTAGTTCATGTAGGGAGATGTGACTCCCAGACTCACAATTTCATATTATTGGACAATACCTTTTTAATCAGTTACTATGGTTAGTTTACATGTTACTGTATGCTAGATATGTGACATCTTGCCCTAGTAATTTATATTATATGTGTGTTGATGCTTCCACATATGGTTTTGTGGTATATATATGGGAAAGCATTACAATTTGGTGTCAGAGCAGTTTAATAACCATTAGTGATTGATATCATTAGATAGACCTCTTATAGATACCCTTTTACAGATGGCCCCCAAGAAGAAGTCTGATAAGGGCAAGGAATATGTTGATGGAGAGGAAATCTCCTACAATGTGGGAAATGATCATGAGGCGTCTGGGGGAGGCAACCCTAACCCTACTCTGGATGTGCTCGTCAAGGCCCTAACTGACGCCCTGACTGGTCCACGCATGGGACATCTACCGCCGAGGAACCCAGAGCTGACCCTGGTTGATTTCCTGAAGTTCAAGCCAGAGACTTTCTCTGGAGAAGTTGAGGCAGATGTAGTCACTCGTTCTGAGGAGTGGTTACTAAGTGTGGAGCACTATTTTTCATGATCTGGGATGCCTTGAGCATTCCAAGGTTCTTTTCGGGACCCATCTGCTGAAGAGTGCTGCCCACGTCTAGTGGGAGAACTTCACCAATGCCCGAGGACCTAATGCTGCACCACTGACCTGGGAGTAGTTCACTATCACCTTCCAGAACCGCTACATTTCAGAAGCTATGATCAAGAAGAAGGAGATGGAGTTCATGTGCCTCAAGCAATGTGACTCCACCGTCAGCCAGTATGCTATGAAGTTTCAGATGCTACAAAAATACGAAACTGAAGATGAGGTACACCTAGCCAAGAAGTTCATGCGTGGTCTGAATCCCAACCTCGGGTTTTCTTTAGTAGGACGCGGCATAAGGACAGTAAAAGAAGCCCCAGAAGCTGCCCTGGAGCTAGAGGACCACCCAGGATGAAATTGGAAGAATGGAGGATCTTCTGGAGGCAACTATCATCATAAAGGTCTGAATGGTGGACAAAACAAAAAAAGGAATGCCCCAGAAGGACCACCATCTTAGAGAGGAGATCCTGGAGGAGGAGCTCAGAAAGCACCTGGCTAAGTTTTCCCCAAGTGTCAAAAGCCCCATGATGGGGAATGTAAGTTTGGGCAGCTAGTATGCTACCTATGTGGTGATGAAGGTCACTTCAAGTTCAACTGCCCAAAGAAGCAAAAGCAAGACCAGAACAATCACAGAGAGAAGCGTCAGGGAAGGGTGTTCTCCATGGATATAACAGAGGTAGATGAGGACCAGATAGTTGAAGATATGACCTAACCCTAGTATTTAAATTATAGATAAGTATGCTATGACACATAGTATAGACTTCTTAGTATAAGAGTAATGAACTGAGGATGGTCGGTATTACCAGCAAAGAATAAGTAAAACACGAAGGTGGGTAGTACATAAGAATTTTGAGGACAAAATTCATCCAAGGTGGGTAGAATTGTAACATTCTAATTTTTTAAGTACTTGCTTACAATCTTTCTAATGTCATATCATATATAGACACATATTATAGATGTGTCAATTTTTTTTAATATTTGTGGTCATTACCATGCATTGGAAAAATTTACCACAAAGAGAAAATGTCTAAATAAGATGACATCCAAAATTTCAAGATTTAATTCATTTTAAATAATTAGTTATGCGATATCTAAACTTTATCTTATTTTAACCATATTAATTATTCTAGTCAACTTTTTTTGAGGACGGGCTACACTATAATATTCTAGACTCTAATGTGATCAGTTGGTAAAAATTTGGTTTTAATCGGAGTTTATTTAGTTAAGTAACTAATTTTCTTAAGATAATGGCCTTTTAATTAGAAAAAAGGGGCATTTCTCGAAAAAACTAGTTCTTTTGGGCCTCGCAACAGCCGTACGATCTGGGCACATGTTGCACTGAGATAATCACAACCGCTGAGAACTTCCTTCAACCACCCGCTAGGAGCAGGACTCTGTGTCCAGATCAATTTCAGATTTTCTCCCGATACGAGCGTGCGTTTGGAACCAGACTTCACCGCTGGATTGAACCCTAGATCTTAGCATATATATATCTAACACCCAGTCTTTGAGCCACCAGTTTACATCCTACGTTCTACCACTTTCTCATTCCGTTCTGTGTACGAGAGCCCGACGAAGAGCCTTACACCAGCAACAGCCTGAAACTCCATCGTCGTACACTTTCAGACGGGGGCGGTTGTGCAAGGAGCAACGAGGGACCACTACTGAGTCTTCTGAAGCCCCATTGACTAAGTTCTAATCGTCAATATAGGTAACTCTCCCCATACCTATCTCCTTTGTTATGATCATGGTCTTTTTCTTTGTGTGGCATGCTTCCTTACGCCTATTGGCTGTCACCGACGCGTCCTCATAATCTTTCCGGCCGTCTTGATGACCCGAGTTCCTCTCCCCTCGATTTCTGCAATTTGTGTGTACGTGAGGACTCCTCAGCAAGGGTCCCCACTTCAGTCTCCCCAGATTAGCAGTCGGTGCTTTGTCCACCTCGACTTAGTATAAGAATCGCTGACTGTTAGTGTTGCTTCTCGCTGCGAATATCAATGTCAGATTTTTTTGGTTTCCATCATTGTTAATACAACTTGATACATACTGTTTCACAAAACTGTGATTGCTATATAATACTACAAGACAACTGTCGGTTTGGAAACATTGTAGCATGTCCATGTACCTTGTTGCCAGTAATCTTATGACTTGAGCCTCATGTATACATACCTGTATACCCACGTAATGTGGTGGTTAAGGTCCTGAAACATAGTTCGTCGGTAATCTATTCTGCATATAAAATTTAAGCCTCTTCTGCTTAGTTACTGCTACCTTCACATAATCAATGCTAATCTATGTAAACTTCACATTAGGAATCGTACCCTGCCATAACTTCATATCTTAATGTAGCCTAATGCCTAAACTATAATGGATCGTTGGCATATGCACCTTAGTTGTGCGGTAGTACCATGATTAAGAAACTCTGAAGCTTTACTCATATCCGTAGTCTGGTAACTTTTGTTATTTTATTCTTGGTGGGTAACTGCTGTATATACAACAAGTTATAGTTATACTAATCTATTTTACTTTTTAACTAATCAAAAGACAAATGTTAATCGACCATATCTATGTACTTGACCAGGTCGTACTGTCCTAACCTAAACTATTAAACCAAAATCTGTAATCAAACAACACCGAGCAAGCAGTATAATTATAATACTAGTTACGTGTAGGCATATATATAAAGTATTGTGTAACAAAAATACATTTAGTTAATGGGTACACACACTTTATATGTCTAATTGGAATTCAAATCAATAACTTATGCTTGAACTATCAAGACCCAAATTAGAAATCCCAATGCTATCAAGGTCACTTAATGGTCTAAGACACTTAAAACGGTTATGCTTTTTAAACTAACCAAATAAAACTTGCCTAATGTAGGAATGTTTAGCATATATGAAAAGTTCATGTGATAATAATCCAAAAGAACACCCTTACGACCCTAAACACGTTGACTAAAAGGGATACACCATCCGATTAAACCATTGGGTTTTTTCAGGAGAGAGTTAAATCCAGTTTTGCAGAAGGACAACGTGGATGGAGTTTGACTTACTACCAGGTAAGTGGGCTATGTCCTTTGAATTCATGTTATCTAATTATCCTTCTTAGAATAATCCATTAGACGCATGGTCGAATGTTCATACGTAGATTACTACTTTTCAGTACAGTAGAATTTCTATCTCAGATGGTTTGTGCTTAGATCATATAAATTATCAGTTATTATTCATGCATAATTGTTAGAAATCAATATGCGAATTATTAGAACTCAGAATACATGATTGAAATTTATTCCAGTACGTTAATTCCTTACAAACATTTAGAATTTAGAATCTCCTTCAGAATACTAGATTTAGATACAAAATCTAGATTTCATTCAAACTTATCACAATTCTTTACTAGTTGAGTTTAGAATTCAGAACAATATTTATAACTTAGAATGCCAGAATAGATTTCATACTCCAGAATTCATCTCAAATAGTTGAGATGCAGAATCGGTATAGAAGTAGAACTTGAATCAGAATAATAAAAAAATATAACAAGAATAGAACAAGACACCAGAACATAATTTATATTATATAATAAGTCCTCACAGAATAGAAGTACTGCGATACACAAAATAGAAGGCAATTATGCCACAGAAGGTGCATTGCACCATAGAAGGCACATGCTGCCACAGAACATAAGACACCTCGGTGTCAGTAGAAGGCAATTATGCCATAGAAGGTGTGTTGCATCATAGAAGGCACATAGTGCCACAGAAGAGGACTTATTGTATAGTAGTGGCCATAAAAAGATAAAATGTGTAAATAAAACATGCACATACTTATGTTTAGTATAGTTGTAGATGGAAAATTTTCATAATGAAATTATATCTTTTATGTTATAGAATTCAATGCCACTTACTCTAACTAGAATTATTTTCATTGTGCATGGCTGGAGACACGACGTCTGTAGATAGTGACGAGTAGCCCGTGAAGGAGTTCAAATTCAAGGAAGTAGGATATCTATCACTGGTGGGACTTTATCTTAGGCGATCCTTCCAGATTACAATTTTATCTTTTCTCTTTTAGTTCATATAGGGAGATGTGACTCCCAGACTCACAATTTCATATTGTTGGACAATACCTTTTTAATCAGTTACTATGGTTAGTTTACATGTTACTATATGCTAGATATGTGACGTCTTGCCCTAGAAATTTATATTTTGTGTGTTGATGCTTCCACATATAGTTTTGTGGTATATAAATGGGCTAGTGTTATAAAAAGACAATAAAGAAAACATTATATCAGAAGACCACTTAGTTTCAAGATGGAAAAAAATCACTTTTGGGTTTCACCAATAAAAGATGGAAAATGGAGCAAAGGCCTGCAAATCCGGTTGTTATAGGCGGGGGTAGAGAAGCTTTGTCTGTAAATAAGAGATGTAACAGACTTGTACTAGTCCAGTGATTGAGCATCACCCAGTAGTGAGAGTTTTCTAGAGAGTATGCAATTGTTAGAAAGTAGATGAGAAGAGATGTATT
This sequence comes from Alisma plantago-aquatica, assembly GCA_963693085.1. Taxonomy (NCBI): domain Eukaryota; kingdom Viridiplantae; phylum Streptophyta; class Magnoliopsida; order Alismatales; family Alismataceae; genus Alisma; species Alisma plantago-aquatica. The sequence goes on along the minus strand of OY856414.1, from coordinate 502,302,565 downwards.
CATTTTTAATGCAAAGATTGTGTTTGCGTGGGGACCTACGACTGTATGGTTTTTCTTTTCGGGCAAAAAAGGTGACGAGGGCTTAAATGGCTTCTTCCATTATGACTATACATATTTTGGTTTGAGTTCTTCTCTATGGATCAGAAATGACCCATTTTGGGTTCCTTTTTGTTCTCTTGCATGTATGAGAACAAAATTAGGGAGAGAAGTAATTTATGACCATACGTATTTTGGTTTGAGTTCTGCTATGTACCGGAAATGACACCCATTCAGTGGCGCGGCCACATATGGGCCTAGATGGGCACGGGCCCTACCCAAACTTTGAGAAATATGTACTTGAGGAAGTAAACTCTAGTATAAAATACATCATATATCCCTACCTTAGTTCTTAAGTCTGCATTCTAATAAAACAGTGCCTCCACCTCATGGAGTTTTCTGGCTAGGCCACTGCACCCATATTGAGATTCTTTTTGTCCTCTTGAATACATGAGAATAAAACTAAGAAGGGAAGTAAGTTACTTCCCTCCCTAGTTTTGTTCTTCTACATGTAAGAGCACAAAAGAAGTCCCAAAATGGAGCCATGTTTGGTCCAAATATCATATTGCAGTTGTTCTTTTTTAAAACGAGAAAGACGATGAGCGCTGAAAGGACAGCTTTCACTCTGACCAGTTGTCTTATGGTTTTGATAAAAAAACTCTAACTTTTAATTAATATAATTATTCATTAAAAGTTAAGAGAGATTATATTATTAGGAGGTGTTTGGAGAGAGCACTGAAAAGACACCCACTCTTACGATCGGAAGGGAGGGCACTCTCACATACGGTAGGCAAATACACTAGGATCTAAAATACACATTTTTTTTTTGGAGTCTCAGGGAGACTCCGCTCCCCCTCCTCCTCAAACAGATGTCAGAGCCCAGATGACCCAATGCGTTAATAATTACAGTGCACTCAGGGGAATTCGAACCCGGGTCCCCCAGGGAGGACAAGCCGGACCGAACCACTTGAGCCACACTGGCCGGGTCACATTTTTATTCTTTGGTTGTGAATGGGTAAGCATGTGTCCTCCAATGCCCACATGTAGCCTACGCTAATGAGTGTTTTGCTATTCTTTTCTTGGTATCAACATGAGTTATTCTTATTCTCGGCAAGGAGAGGTCAATTTGCATTCGGGCTTGCACAAGAAAAAACTATAAACCTTGATCAAATTAAATAACAAGCTTGCGAGTTTCACAATCCTAATTAGTTAAACGGGTAAGGATGATATGTTTGATCGGTTAAAAAGACACCAATGAAATGACACATGTTTGAACAATAAAAGGCATCATTAATTTACCTCCGCAACACACATTCTCAAGTTTTTCGGTTACTTAGACAACAGGGGGTCACCCCTATTGTTATTCCAATTAAAGCCTAGTTAGTTGGGTCTACTAGGTAGTTGGGCGAATGGGGGAGCTCAAACCAGCTATACATAATTGTGTCTTTTTATTCTTATGTTTATCATGTTGCTTTCATTTATTGACCTCGGACTTGGTGTTATTAACCAATGTTGGACTAGAAGATTTTTAGAACTATTCACCCCCTATTGAATAATGTCATATAAAGGGCTCTTTTTAGGGTCCTAATTTAACAAATGTGAAAAATTATATAAAATTCTAGTATATTTTCTTTAACATATATATATTGAAGTAGTGCTTTGTCCATGTCACATTAAGATCTTAATGAGATTCATATTATGTTTTGCATAGGATAATCAAATAATAATAAAGCAACAAGAAAAATATTAATGCATATCTAACAAAAAGTGAAACATTTCAAATGCATGGCATAAACACAACCACCATGAAAGTACACAACGGAAAGATGGTCATGTTCAACTTTAAGTATAAAGTACATTAATTGTTCAACAACTCTTACGGTTAAGCCAAACCCTGGTTCATCTTGCATTTTAATGTTGGAAAACACCTAGAATTAAAGGCAAACACAAACAAAATAAAAACACAAGATAAATATTGTACTTTGTAATATGGAGGAGTCTATTTAAGTAGTAAGAAGGATAGAGCATACCAAGTGATAAGTATAAGAAGATAAGTTCAAAAGAGAATATTCTGTGAAAAGTATTGAGAACAACAACAAGGCACATGTTGATACAATGAAGTGATCACGGGTCCAAAGCAATATACAATTTATATGACTATAAATAATCATTGCAACAGTGTGTTGGTATCAGAGCAGACACACTAGATAGTGTGATGATTAAGGTTTAGTATCTAGTGTGATATTAATGAATAGGTTAAGGCCCCACTGCTTAAGTTTAAAGAGTGTAGGCACCACCTACTAGCACTCGAGTATATAAAAGGTGAAATTGCACCACCACCCAACTACTTGGGAATTAGGCACCACCAGCTAATACCAACATCTATATAAATGTGAAATAGGAACAACCACCTATGGCATGACTATAATTTACAATACGTCAGAAACCACAAGTGCGACATGCATAAAATTACTAGGATCCGAACTGTAACAACCTCACTTTCCATGTTCCTCAATAAAGGAAAGACCTTCAAATTAGGAGTCATTACCTATATTCCCAAGGATCCAGATTTAGCAAATAATAAGTAATAGAAAACAATTTTATTAATTCACAAATATTGTTTACAAAATGCTTACATAAAATTCTATTACCAAAACTATACATAGAGAAGAAGTGTCTATCTAAATCCTCCTTACTTAGATTAATGTCTTCATGTGGTTTCATCTTCATCTTCATGTCTCTTATCATGTATATCAATACCTAAAATGCCGTGAAACAAAACACGGTCAGTATGACAAGTCACATCAGTATGTTGGGGAAACAAAAGTTCACAAGTAATGATAACAACACAATTCGACAATTAATGTTTAACAAACCAAATTTAACATTTTCATTATGACTACCCAATTTAGATTTCTCCACCCTCTGTCATAACTCCTCAGGGCCTCATACTACAATATTCACTGTCTTCCCCTATCCAGGAAAATGACTTCATCATGTCTCCCCCTATCCAGGAGGGTGACTTCATCATGTCTCCCTCTATCCAGGCGGGTGACTTCTCATGTACCCCCTATTCAGGCTGGTACCAAAACATGCCTTCCCCTATCCAGGCGGATGGCCTTTCCATAGATCCAGAGGTGGCCTAGATCCGGTCTAGTCATGTTCATATATCATGTGATAATCATAGTCACTTTAAAGTTTACATGGAATGAAATAAATAAGCATGTATATATTTTCAAACTATGCAAACAAATCTCTAGGAAACCACGTGAAACTACAATGAAGGCGTAGCCACATACCTTTGCCATGTATATTATTCAATTATACTTCAAGTATATTGTCCAATCAAGCAAGAAAATCAAGCAATCAACATATAATCTTGTACGCCGTGGATAAGTTATAATAAAAAGACGTGTCTGCCCTTGTACTGTGAACTGGTTTATCGCCCAATGGAGGGACATTCGGGTCAAATCGTCTCATTGCATCTACCTCCTCATGAAACCCTATGCTACCGTCCATGGGAGGGCCAACATCTACATTGTCTCCCCTCTTTGGGGCATGGGAGGATCATGTAAGGTTTCCTGCACCTCCCCAACCCCTGACCAAACACAAAGGGGTTGCAGGTTGAGGTTGAGGTAGCACGAACGGTGGGGACCATACTCAAGAATGCCGTGGGGAATAGCAGTGCTACGACAAGTTTTTCAAAGGAATAACCCTCACCTCGATTCTAGGAGACATCGTCCTAGGACACTATGAAGATGAGGGCTTTGTAGGTGCAGGCTTGATAGGGGTCTATCCTTGTTCCTGGCCAAGAAATCAAGGTGCACATGCCTCTAGCTGTCCTAGGAGCAGAAGAGAGGGGTTGGTTCTCACGACCACTCCAGGGTTTTCTTATGGCTGCAAAGACCAGAGACTTTATCATCTGTAGAGAGCGAGGGTTCTGCAGTCCCCCATAAGGTTCTAGACAAAACCCTACACGGAGAAGGAGATGGATCACACACAAGAAAGGAGAGGGATCCCCCCATATATATGTATATATATATATATATATATAGTTAGGCTAGAATACACTTGAGTGTATTTGGAGCAGAATACACTCAAGTAATTTTTTATGATGCAATATTTTTTTCAAAAATATAATCTGTTGATCTTCTTAAACATCTTGTGAATAGCTCATATATAAAATTTGAGTACATTTGTACATTGGTAGGTCATGTTATAAAGACCGCAAAAATTATGCATTTCAAACTAGTTTCGTGCGTCGATTTTGTTGTCCTTGGATGAGTAACTTACACTCATCCAAATGGACTCAAAATTTATATGTAGCGTAGTTATAGTATGACAGTGAAGTTCAATGGTTTATGTTTTGCAAAAAAAAGTCTTGATATGCAAACACACTTGAGTGTATTCGTACGATCTATACACTTGAGTGTATTCTAGATTGACTCTCTCTCTCTCTCTCTCTCTCTCTCTCTCTCTCTCTCTATATATATATATATATATATATATATATATATATATATATATATATATATATATATATATATATGACATTTATTCAATACCCGTGCGGGTAACCTGGAGTTCGCTACCCGGCAGGCAAAAAAGTAACTCTTCTGGTCAGAAAAGTAATCATGCTATAAAAAAAGTAACTATTTTGATAAAAAAGTAAATATGCGACTAAAAAGTAAATCTGTGAAAAATACACAACATATATGTATATAATCGTATTTTTGAATCTGCTGTTGCAAACCTAACTATCTATGTATGAAACTTTACAGTTTACAAGGTAAAGTAACCCTCTACATGACAAAAGTAAGAAACTAAAAAAAAGTAACCAAAATAGGGGGAAGATAGCTACCCGCGGGGGTATTAATAATGGACCCATATATATGTGTATATATATATATATATATATATATATATATATATAGGGTTGGTATTCAATACCTGTGCGGGAAAATAGGATTTGCTACCCATGGCCTGAGTTAGACGCTGGCATATATAGTAAATACCAATTGCGGCTAACAATTAAAAGGACAATGGAATATATGGTAATTATCATTCTGCCAACTAACTTTCCAATGAGCGGTGGTATCTAGTGTAAATAAAACCCCAACAACCTGCTATTTCCATGCATACCAATGTATATTATTTTACTGATTACATGTGCGGATCGGAACGCACGTAATATGTATACATTATGTGATACAACCGAGTTCTGTCACAAGACGTCATCCTCGATTACACTTTTTTCATTCATGTTACAAGTTTTTAATTCAAATCACGTAATGTTGCTTCCAATTACATTTAAGTTTGTACTAAAGTTCATTCTTTTAGATAGAAAACTTGATAGATCCAAACTGTAATACCAAATGTCATCCTTAATTATAACTTTCTCATTCTCATTATTGAATATATGTTCTCATTACAATATGTTCCTTCTTATTATAAATTTTATGTATTGGGGTTCATTATGTTAAATAAGAAAACTTCATACACCCAAGTTGTATTACAAAATGTCATCACTGGTTACAACTTTCACATTCTCATAACAAATTGTTCCTCAATATTACAACCTTTGATGTACATCATTCTCTTAGATAGTAGAATTTGATATCTCCAGACTGTATTATAAAATATTATCTTTAGTTGTAATTTTTTCCTTTCTGATATAAATTCTCTGTTTGGGTTACAAATCTTACCTTCTTATTTCAAAATTCTATCTTTTTTACTTACAATTATAACTCATTGTATGTCGCTAGAATACCACTTGTACGTAATATGAGTACATTATGTGATACAACCAGGTTCTGCTACAAGATGTCATCCTCGTTTACACTTTTTTCATTCACATTACAAGCTTTTTATTCGAATTACATAATGTTCCTTCCAATTACATTTAACTTTTTACTAAAGTCATTCTTTCAGATAGGAAATTTGATAGACCCAAACTGTAATAACTGAATGATGTCCTTAATTATAACTTTCTCATTCTCATTATTGAATATATGTTCTCATTACAATACGTTCATTCTTATTATAAATTTTATGTACCGGGGTTCATTTTGGTAAATAATAAAACTTCATACACCTAGGTTGTATTACAAATGTCATCACTAGTTACAACTTTTATATTCTCATAACAAATTATTTGTTCTCATTACAAAGTGTTCCTCACTATTACAACTTTTGATGTATACCATTCTCTTGGATAATAGAATTTGATATCTCTAGACTGTATTACAAAATATTATCCTTAGTTACAATTTTTTTCTTTCTATTACAAATTCTCTGTTCGGGTTACAAGTCTTTCCTTCTTATTACAAAATTTTATCTTTTTTTTCTTACAATCATAACTCATTATATGTCACCAGAATATCACTTGTTTACTTGTTGTTATTTTTTTTTGAAGTTAAATAGACAAATTTCATTATGGAGTAGCCATATAGCACCTACATGAGGAGAAAAACAAACTAAAAGACCACAAAGAGATCAAGAACATATACAAACCACCACAAAAACTCTTGTCGGAATCTGAGAAGGACAATGATGTATAGATCCCTCTTCTCCTTTGCTGGCTAACACAACTTTCTATGATGAATATCTTCAACCTGAGTATGTATATGTGGTAGAGAACCTGCACTAAATCGGTGTTCCAAAAGGATATTTTTCCCACACTTGCTTCCATAAAAACTCCACAATAAAATTGACCGAGAAAGAAAAATCTACCACGAGAAGAGAAAGAAGTGCTGATTAACAACGAGATAGAAAAAACAAGAGAATAGTCTAGCCTAAACAAAAATCCAGTAAAAGAGAAAGGGGATCAGAAACTTGTCACAGCCAGGCTCAATGACAGGGAGGAAGAAGACTGCTGCCGCCAAAGACATCACACCCACACACCTCCCGAAGAAGAGACCCTATTGATGACAAGCATGAAGAGGCTGATGAGGAATGGGGCACTACTTTGTGGCAGCCAAACCCCCTCCCCCAACCAACCTCCTGTGGAGGAAGGAACCCTAGTGGCACTAGGGTGAGAGAGCGGGGAGGCGCGGTTCATATTTTTCTACTTGTTGCTATTTTCTTATATTTTTTTGCAACACCTTTTGAGTGATCTTCTATATCACCAATATCTGCATTAATTACAATTTTCTCCTCCTTATTTTAATTTCTCTTTTCTCAACTCTCCTTAGAAAATGTTAAGCATATATGTATTTTCATTTTTGTTGTATACTCATCGTGTATTCTGTATTTTAATTGAATTATAAAATTTGATATATTTTTCCAAAATTTATGTCACCATTACAATATGACTACTATAACAACAAACCTCCTTACAGAATGTTCTTATATGTACATATGTACTGAGAGGGTCATCGTTTATAAAACTATGTCGCAATACAATTCTGACTATCACCTCACAAATAGTCTATTTGTGTTCTAAAATCTCCATGATGATTACAACTTACTTTTTTCGATTATAAATTTGCGGTGCCTGTTATAGTATATCAACTCTCCTTAATAGTGTTTGTGAATGCATGTGCATATGATTCTATTTTAAACATTTATTACAGATTCATTTATGTCCCATATTCTAATATATTTATATACAATATTTCATGATAAGAGGATTTTTCATTTTACATTATTACACGGTGTAATATATTTTTTCTAGCACATTACATTTTAGTTTTTTGTATTACAAAATGTATGCTTTAGATAATGTGCTCTTTGAGATTACAATTTTTCTTTGCGTGTTATAGTTTCACTTTTCTATTTAGAATATGTTATCTCTTCTTAGAGGGTAATCATCCTCAACACAAAATACATATACATGGTCATATTTTTAACTTTGTTTCTGACGTCGTATGTATTACACATTTAATATATTATGAAATTCTAAAATTTATATCACATTAAAACATAATATATGTAGCGGGGAGGAGTTATTCAAGTGGTTCGACATGGAGCCCCCTCACAAAGGAACTCGAGTTTGATACCCAGTGGCCGCTTTCGGAATGGTACTCATCGTACATGCTAGCCAACTGTGCATTTTAACAGGTTTCCATGTGTGTGGGGGCTTGGGACCCGAGGGTTTCGTTGTCCGTGGGGGTCACCAAGTGGCCAGTCTACATGAAAAGTTCTCTCAATAAAATAAACATTATACACATACAAATACTAGAGTTTCATGTCTCAAAATATATAATTTTACATGTTATATGTCTAACATGTACGTGGTTGTCAGCTTCTCTACTCTTAAATCAAACTTGCAACATAGATCAATGCACATGTATCTAATGTTGCCACCACCTAATCCATGCACGCAAAGCACTTACAAACATATTTACAATTAGTGCCAGTGCTCCCATATCAGTACACCACAACGTGAAATAACTAGGGAGCCGTGTAACTTTGCTTATCTTCCCACACAGACAGCAAGTAAATTCCCATATATATGTGTGTGTATATATATATATATATATATATATATATATATATATATATATATATATATATATATCAATGTTTTAGAAAGCGGGAAGCGGGAGGCGTGTGGAGAGCACCTTGTGGCCGCTTGAGCGCCACGCGGCCGCTCAGGCAGGCGTTTTTTGAATAAGCGGGTACCTAAATTCTTCTATAATTTAATAAAAAATATATACATATTTGTATATAAGTAATATATTTATAAGGAACTTTTATACTTATTTAGATAGCCTACACAAAAAAATAAAGCACTCAGATAGTTTTTGACACAGTTGTAATATGGTATTTGGGTACTACTAATACCCAAATAGTTTACTTTCACTACAGTGAATATATTCTGATTATATGTACTAAAATGCACTAAGCAGTAGAAGATATATAATGTATTAATGTAGATTATGTAGTAAACAATTAGAATATATAGAATGTTTTATTATCAATATCCAGTAAACAGTAGAATATATATTACATGATAAAATGTATTAGTATATTATATTATATAAGGTATAAGGGTACATAAATACAATATGCAGTAGATATTTATGTATGTATTGGTGCATTATAAAATGTATCATACAATAATGTTTCATATTAAACAATGTACAACAGCAATGTATTATATTATTACAGACTTATAGTATTGTATATTATATTACATGCTAATATAGTCACTCATGCACATACATAGATACTAGGAAAGTCAATATATAGCAGCAAAAACAACATTTGATTACAAAAAAATGAAAAATGAAAGCAACGATACCAAAATCCAGCGCCCAAAAATTAAGCGGCTAAATGCGGGTGCCCAAAACAAGGAATCAGGCAGGCGCATAAGTGGGTTAAAGCGGGTTTAGGCGGCCACATGAGTGGCCGCTCAAAGCCTTAACCAGGCGGTTGGGCCTCTTGACCGCTCAGGCGGGCGCCTGGGACGCTTTTCAAAACACTAATATATATATATATATATACCTCTCTAAGCCTTCCCCTGGTATTTCCTCCTCGGGACTAGCTTTGCTTTCTTTTCCTAAACACTTGCCAAATCCTTCATCTTTCCCTTCATGAGATTTAGTAAAGTTAACTTGTTTAAATAAGGAGAAAGGATCAAGACATGAAGTCCACGAGACACAACCCTTCCTCACCCCTTTCTTTCTCTCTCTTTCTCTAAAGTATTTCTTGAATCAATTATCCCTAATCCAATTTTTCTTAATTGATATATCAAAAGCCAACATGGCACTTTTTAATATCACCTAACTTGATAATATGAATTCATTAATGTTTTCCCCACTTATATTCACATAGTAGGATTTTATGGGAGTATCCTTTCATATCCATGATAACTTGCACTTTTCTAACATCATTTTAGAGCAAACCATTATCTAACAAAATCTTATTTTTCTCTAATTTCTAGAATCCTCTTCATTTCCTTTATTATTTCCAAGCATTCAAAGATTAAATTAGGATAATACTAACATGTTTCCTCAAATATGGTATTGCCAATCTTGGCTAAGTAATTACTCTTTCAATTATGAAAACACCATGTATCCTATTTTCCTTTGGAAACTTGGCAATTGTTTTATTTATCATAACAAAAGCCATTACTATTTATTCATGTATGAAAGCATTCCATTTATTTAACTTGTGCCACAAGAACGCATGCCACAAAGGTAATTAAACTTATTACCCCACCAACAATACCATTGAGGAAATTTATTTATTAAAACATGCTCTATATTCAATTTTATCAAAATTGAGGATATTGCATTTACCCCTCCTTAAAAGGAATTTTATCCCCAGAATTCAAACTTAGTAAGCTTATGTGAATGATAACTCATCTAACTTTCAAACCTTAGGGTTAGCAATCGTACTTAGATATTCTTAACATCTTTTATTGTTATGCACATTTCTCACATTATTACTAGGATTGACACTTACATTTTCATTAGTGTTTCGACTTCACTTGGTGATTATCTTCTCACCTAGGTTTCCAACCTATCATTCATTTATTTTCTCACATAAGGGTGAGGTAACACCTCCAACCCTAGATAATTTCATTAAGTATATTTAAGGTATTCATTCCCATACATCAATTTTAAGCATAACACGTGTCTACTCAATCTCTCTACCTCATAATGAGATAAAATAAGCACTTGACTATAGTCCAAATAAAAAGTTCATCCCATTCCAAGAGCAGAGATGGTGTATCCACACACTATCTTAAAATTTCACATTTTAGGTTGAATCATCTCTACATCAATCTAAACCATACATACCTTTTAATTCCACACCTTTTTTATATTTCATGATGTCAACTATTTATTTCTTTTTTTTGCTCTTGAGTTTGTAGACAACTCCTTTCATCATTACATGACTTCTTGTATCTTTTACATTTTCACCTCAGGTGTTATGAGCCTTAGACACTTCCTTGAGGTCTCTAGGGGTATATGTACCTTTTTGTAGTGATCTCAGCCTTATGCATCTAGGGAGTGCCTCTCACATTAACCCATTAACCACATGAACATCCTGAAGGTAGCTAATCTCCTGAGACATGGGCCTTGAGCAACTGTAGCTGTTACCTCCTGACCATATGGTCTTGTACATTCAGGGTTCAATCAACTCTTAATCCCATCGATCCATGTACCTTTAATACTCCCTACTTGACCCTAGGTTTGACTTCGGGCTCTACCCTTCCCAAGGGTTCATCACTAGTACATTATATTTAGATGCAATTCTTTAAACCGATTTCCTTCATATGTTATGATACTCATTACTCACTTTATGTCCCCTCATTGGACTCATGGCAACATTTCAAGGCAACATTTCTTTTCCAGACTCGATCCCATATGGTCAGCCACTTCCATAGTGATTTTTCCTCATGTTCCTCAGATATGGCATACTTGGGTTCAAAGAATCATACTCAATATATGTGCTTTCATCTTTTATATTATGTGACATTCATGGTTACCTCCATATGTTAAATTGATTTGGTCAACTTACCTTTCTAGGGAAGGTCCTAACCTAGGGTGCCTTCATGGCTCATAGGAGGAAGTTAGGCTTCTTTAGCCACAACCTGTTCCTAAGGTCTAAGGTTCTTCCTCCCCCATAGGTCATCTTCCCACTCCTGGGTTGACCCACCCCATGTTGGCATACTAGCCCTAAAGGTTTCATATCTCCATTTTCATGCATGACTATTGGTTACTTATGTTTCACATGTATATATTCATGCATTTTCTTTCTAACTTCTCAACTTAATCTCTATGGAACACTCCCTCTCTAGAGTATTCATGTGGGGAACCCTCTCTCTAGGTAAGTCCCTGCAATGGACATCATACATGTACCCTGGCCCAATCACCTATCACTATAGTGGTAATCATACATAGGCCTTTGTCTGAGGTGATTATCTTTTTTTGGCCAGATCGCCGACCAACATAGTGACCATACATAGGCCCTCTTGACCCAAGGTGATTAGATAGACCCGATCATGCATCCTACATGTATTTCATAGATCCATTAGAGTATTAGTTGAGGAAGTTATTCTCACATTATGTGTTGTTCTTAAGTTTCTTAAAACTTTTCTTATTAACACCTTGTTCCACATGCACACATGCATGGGAGACCGAATTACTTAACTCGATTATATTCACATTCTTTCACATGCATCCTTCATGCATTGGTTACCAGAAACATGTATATTCTCTCTTTCCTCTTATCCTAATTGGTTTCATATGGGTAGGGTACTATATCACCACACTATTCACATTTCTCATGATTAGGGTTTTAGGGTTAGGGTTAGGGAATACACCCTACCTCTTAGGGTTCCCATGTCCCTTGAACCCCTAGGGTTCTTCTAAACCAACCCTAGCTCCATCTAGAGTTTATCCTTACAACCCATAAAACCACTTTTCTTTATTTTGTCATTATTTGAACATTGCATTTACATTATTATTCCACATTACATGTACACTATTATTCCCACATTTACACACACACTATCATTTTCACATTATATATACATTAATTGGTGGAGGATGCCTTAATCCTACTTCTTCTCAAAGGCCATAACTTGAGATGAGGAGAGAAGTTCTTTTTAGGGTTTATTAAGCAAGAGGATGAGAAGTGTATGAAAGAGATGAGAAGAAACCCTAAAGGTATTTTACTTTGGGCAAAGACTTCTAACTTTAGCCAGGCAGGATGCACGGCTTCGGGAGTCCTCATAATCCAACTAACGGTGTAGAGGAAAATTTTGCCAGCCCCCGGTTGTGGTCCCTTCTAGACACCATCGTCTTTAGAAAATTCCCTAATAATTCCCTCATATTTCTACGAATTACTCAAAATTATAGCTATTAAATACTATTTGAAAAATGTGGGGCTCTGATACCAAATGTAATGACCTCACTTTCTGTGTCTCCCCCAACTAAGGAAAGACCTTCAAATTGAGAGCCATTACCTATATTCCCAAGGATCCATATTTAGAAAATACTAAGTAATAGAAAACAATTTCATTAATTCACAAATATTGTTTACAAAATGCTTACATGAAATTCCATTACCAAAACTATACATAGAGAAGAAGTGTCTATCTAAATCCTCCTTACTTAGATTAATGTCTTCACATGGTTTCATCGTCATCTTCATGTCCCTTATCATGTATATCATTATATACCTAAAACATCATGAAACAAAACACAGTCAGTATGAGAAGTCATATCGGTATGTGGGGGAAACAAAAGTTCACAAGTAATGATAACAACACAATTTGACAATTAATGTTTAACAAACCAAATTTAACATTTTCACCATGACTACCCAATCTAGGTTTCTCCACCCTCTATCATAACCCCTCAGGGTCTCATACTGCACGGTCTTACCCTATCCGGGCAAATGACTTCATCATGTCTTCCCTTATCCAGGCGGGACTTCATCATGTCTCCCCCTATCTAGGCGGGTGACTTCTCATGTACCCCCTATTCAGGATGGCACCAAAAAATGCCTTCCCCTATCTAGGCGGATGGCCTTTCCATAGATCCAGAGGTGTCCTAGATTCAGGCTAGTTGTGTTCATATATAATGTGATAATCATAGTCACTTTAAAGTTTGCATGGAATGAAATAAACAAGCATGCATATATTTTCAAACCATGCGAACAAATATCTAGGAAATTACGTGAAACTACAATGATTATTATTAGGCATAGACACATACCTTTGGCATGCATATTATTCAATTATACTTCAAGCATATTGTCCGATCAAGCAAGCAAATCAAGCAATCATCATATAATCATTTGGGCCACAGATAAGTTATAATAAAAAGACATGTCTACCCTTGTACTGCAAACTAGTTTCTCACCCAACAGAGGGACAATTTGGTCAAATCATCTTGTTCCATTTCCCTCGTCACGAAACCCTATGCTACCATCCATTGGATGGCCAACAACTACATTGTCTCCCCTCTCTGGGGCATGGGAGGATCACATAAGGTTTCTTGCACCTCCCCACCCTGACTGGACACAAATGGGCCGCAGGTTGAGGTTGAGGCAACATGAACGACAGGGACCAGAACCGAGAACACCGTGGTGAATAGCAGTCTATGACAAGTTTTTTAGAGGAATAACCCTCACCTCATATCAAGGAGACGTCGTCCTAGGGCGCGATGAAGCTGAGGGATCTATAGGTGTAGGCTTATTAGGGGTCTACCCTTATTCCTGGCCAAGAAATCAAGGTGCACATGCCTCCGACTGTCCTAGGTGCGAAAGAGAGGAGGTGGTTCTCACGACCACTCCAGGGTTTCCTTATGGCCGCAAAGACCAGAGACTTTATCATCTGTAGAGAGTGAGGGTTCTACAATCCCCCATAAGGTTCTAGACAAAACCCTACATGTAGAAGGATATGGATTGCACACAAGAAAGGAGAGGGATCCCTAGTGTGTATATATATATATATATATATATATATATATATATATATATATAGACACACACACACATACATACATATATATATATGTATATATATATATATACACACACACACATACATACATACATATATATATACAGCCGACAAGGAGTGGCTCAAGTGGTCAAGCACGGTGTCTCCTCATGAAGGGACCCGGGTTTGAATCCCAGCTGCCGCCTTGGTTTATCACCCTCCTGGACGTTCGGCCTCCGTCACGGGCGTGGGAGAGGGGGAGAGAATGCCTCTCTTTATCCCATATATATATATACAAACATATATATATATACAAACATATATATATATATATATATATATATATATATATATATATATATATATATGTATATATACATATATATGTATATATATGTCTATATATACATATATATGTATATATATGTATATATATACATAAATATATATATATATATATATGTATATATATACATATATATGTATACATATGTATATATATACCTATATATATGTATATATATAAATGTATATATATATACCTATATATATGTATATATATACATATATATGTACATACATACATACATACATACATATATATATATGTATATATATTGCCGCCTTGATTTACCACCCTCCCTGGCGTTCGGCCTCCGCCACGGGCGTGGGAGGGGGGGGAGAAATCTTTCTCTATTAATCCCATATATATATATTTACATATATATATACACACATATATATCGACCTCTCAAAGCCTTCCCCTGTTATTTCCTCCTCAGGACTGACTTTGCTTTCTTTTCCTAAACACTTACCAAATCCTTCATCTTTCCCTTCATGATATTTAGTAAAGTTAACTTGTTTAAATAAGGATAAAGGATCATGACATGAAGTCCATGCGACACAACCCTTCCTCATCCCTTTCTTTTATGTTTCTTTCTCTAAGGTATTTCTTGAATCAATTATCCATAATCCAATTTTTCTTAATTGATATATCAAAAGCCAACATGGCACTTTTTAATATCACCTAACTTGATAATATGAATTCATTAATGTTTTCCCCACTTATATTCATATAGTAGAATTTTATGGGAGTATCCTTCCATATCAATTAACACTTGCTCTTTTCTAACATCATTTTAGAACAAACCATTATCTAATGAAATATTCTTTTTCTCCAATTTCCAGAATGTCTTCCTTTCCTTTAGTATTTTCAAGCATTCAAAGATTAAATTAGGATAGTACTATTTTTTGCCCTAAACATGGTGTTGCAAATCTTGGATAAGTAACTACTCTTTTGATTATGAAAACACCATGTATCCTATTTTCCTTTGAAAACTTGGCAATTATTTTATTTATCATAACAAAAGCCATTACTATTTATTCATGTATGAAAGCATTCCATTTTTTTAACTTGTGCCACAAGAACCCATGCCACAAAGGTAATTAACCTTATTGCCCCATCAACTATACCATTGGGGAAGTTATTTATTAAAACATGCTCTATATTCAATTTTATCAAAATTGAGGATATTACACACACATATGAAGCATTCGGTCAAAATTTGGAACAACATCCAAAAATTCACACATGATGTACCGTGTCAAATAAGGAATTGTTCTTTTGGAGAAATCATGGTAATATGTACCAATGTGTCATAAAATATGCTAATGATGCTAATAAGAGAAACATGCATCGAATTTTGGTGTGATTTGCAAAAAGGGAAATCATCAAAATATAAGAATCTTGGATCTACAATAACTTGAACCCATAAAAAAAATTGATCATGAGATAGAAAACCCTGTGTAACATAAAACATACTTAGGAGGGAGAAATAAGATATAGTGTGAAATCAATGTATTAAAAAAAGTAGCACAATATCAAATCCAAAGAGGAAACATCAAGAGGATAATATGAATTCAATAAAGTGAAACAATATATCAAGATCTAAACTTAGTATTTCAAGTGGGACAAGCAACCTCAAATTCAAAGATGAACAAAAAGTAGAGAAAGGTAAAACTGTAATAAGCCTAAAATAGTAAAATCACTAGTACAAAAATGTCATATCTCATCAGTTATTTTTGATATATCTCATTAGTTATAAACGACAACTAAGTGGGAGATTTCTAAAACTCAAGATGTATGGCATTGCTTATTTTGCCAAAAAGAAACCAAAGACATACATATATATCATCTATTCCACATTACAACCAAATCGACAAAATAACACACATCGTGCGACAAAAATGTGGTTTTCCTTGATTTTTCCTCGTCGGTTATTGCAAAAGCATTGACGAGGTAATGCTCAATTATGTAGTGAATTTCTTATGAAATAGACAATGAGGTAATGCTTAATAGTATTTTGTCGATTTTATCATTGAATAAATAAATGGTGAAAATGAAGGGATATGTTGTTGGTTTCTTTCACATAACGGATTACATAGGTATATGTAGTCAGTTTCTTATAAAATAACCAACAACAAATGTGTTATTTTTTATATAGTTGGTCTGAAAACCTGCTATCTAGCTACTAGCCTATATGGAGCCTGTAGTTCATTAGAACTGATAAATCCATGCCTCACACCTTAACAAAAGGCAAACATACCTAAAAAAAATAAATATATATAAGAAACATTCTATTACTTTTCATTTCAATGCACACACATATGAATGAGCTCACAACTTAATTGATTCAGTTCTCATCCACACATTCAATTTTCATACACATGCACAAATACACATTAGAAAATGGACTCAATAACATCCATTTCTCATCATGCACTTCACATTCAATTCACATACACATATACATGAACACATATACACATTAACTTCCAAAGAGTTTAAGTACACATCAATAATATATAAAATAAAATATTGACATCAAAGTTTGATTACAAATATCACTCAACCTCCCAATTAGTTGACAAGTCCACATGCTTGCTAAAGTAGTTTTCCCACTCTTCACGTAGGTCATCTAGTCGCTCCAATGTATAGGCTACAATAGTGTCAAAAATTTATAAAGAGAATGAGACGTAACTTTAAATTATATTTGACTATTTCTATTATCAAATGAGACTACTTAATAATTATGATCCAATACTAACGACAATACCTTTGCTATTCATTTGATATATAGTAATGTCTGTCTGACAATGTTGTGTAGGTACGACATCATGTAGTATCCGCATACCCAGTTACTGTCTTGTACAAGGCACTATAGATTTACAATTACATTAATAAATGTAATTAAGCACAGTTGTTAATATATATGCATTGAAGTGAGAAGACTATATACATTAACACTCCTCCATGCCATGATGATTTTTTGTATCTACTTTCCCTCCACTGCTATGGAATGCTTTAAATATCCTATAAGTTATATTAACAAATATATTGCATTATTAACGTGTCATATGATGCAAACGTTAAGACATATGTTGAGCATGAAAAAAATATACATGTGCATGAATCAAAAATTTCATTGGGTGTCCCTCAATTGGTCTTAGTTTAATGCCTGAAGGATCAAGAAAATACAAAGTATAGATCTCGAGAACAATCATTAACAACTGTCAATTCTTATTTCTAAATGTATAGAAGGAAAATAAAATAAAAATTAAATTCCATAACAATTATACATTCATAAGTTAGAAACATAAATAACACGCCCAAAACCTTACACAACATTGAAGGGAGATATGATCACGGTCTTTGAAGAACCAAAACCCTTCATCACAGTAGTCATGTAATCTCTAGCTACACCACTAATGATTGATGGAATTAAAAATGACACATTTGAGAATCTAAACCCAACAACCATGTAATACAAATGACTGAATATATATATATGTATATATATATATATACATACATGCAATTATCAGTTAACATATTGGAAACAATTATAAAACATGCATTTTTCACATATAATGAGGTATCTAAACTCAGCGTATCCAAAGTTTTATTAGTGATGTGTCATCCATTGATAACAAAATAGCTCTAAAATATCTGTCAACACTATAACAATGTCACAATATGTACCTACAATCTCCTCTTGAAGGTCGATCACCATGGTATCTGATAGATCTGTATTGTCTAACCATAGTGTGAACGCTTTGTAGTTAGGGCCTAACGAGTCGAACAACTCCTATGGAATAAAATGTGGGGGCAGAGGCTTTGAAACCTTAGGTGGTTCTTAGCTATTGTGGTCTGTATGCATATATTCTCATATTATCTTCTAACTATACATAAATTTAGTCTACATTTGTCATACCTCAAGAATTGCAATGAGCCATTTGGGCTACCCAGTATAGTCACCTTTTACCTCTCCGATTGAAGTGGCATCTAGGTTCTCATATATGAGTGGTGTTTTATTTATGCCAGAATGACATGTATGACAAACACACAAACATGATCAGCGGGAAGGAGAACGCCATGAACCTTATCAAAGCGTCGAAAAACCTCACCATATGTCATAATGTTGTATGATGGAACACTAATAACTGGACGACATTTTCTAGCCATCTACAATTTTATAAAACACAATATTTAAATTTACACACATATATATTGTGTTAATGCATTATTTTATCACTATGTATAAACACAACATATAAATTTACTTAAATTGAATCTTACCTCGATGGTGCCACACATGTCTAAAGGAGTACTACCAATACCCTTCTCGGGTGTGTGACACTGTATAGGATCTATGACTGTTGGATGAGACTACATTGCCTGAGAAGCCTTAAACTCATCCAAGGCTACATCTATCAATATTTGCACATCCTTTTGGTCCATTCCACTTTTCTTGGAAAATATGCACTTTTGTTGGGATGAGCCAAAATTAGATTTTAGCCCAAAGCCAATTCTAGCAGCCCTAACACATCTAGGATGCTCATATGTCCCTAGAGAAACTATCAATTCCTCATGTGTGTCCTGAGGGGAGAACTTTTCCTCCTTTCTTTGCTCACCCAAATCCAACTATTCATCATAAAAACCAACTAATCAATAAAACTAAATAATCCAGGGAAAAAAGAACACAAACTTACATTGTGAGACCAAGAAATTTACCAATTTTGCAGCCAGCTCCTTGATTGGTTGGACGAGAATTTATTTGGCTTTATTTTTCCTTGAACCTATCCACTGCAAATAACAAGGCAAATGTCCAAAAGAACTAGAAGACTCAACAGCGGAAGGAGTAGAAGTACAAGGTCCTTGTTCTTGCCCTCTCAACTGGAGGCATTTAACATAACCACCTAAACCCAACCGACGGTTGTGTACATTCTTGTCACACCTCTTTTTTAACCATCTAGAATTTCCTGATTAATTTAATATGAATATTGTTAACTAATCATAAGAAATCATAATAATGTAATTAATTAAATACCTTGAACTCATATGTTTTTCTCTCCTCAAGAAATTGTTGTCATTCTTTTTTATTAAGATAGGGCCATTGCAGTATGGGGTCCTTGTACTTCTTGGATCATATATGTAGTTTCTTGTGAGGATTGTCCACTAATCTACATGTATTCTCCTGATTAGCTACATAAGATTCTTGCAATGTAACTTTTCATCTAGCTTATACAGGCCCTAAAAAGGTTCAAAATTCACTACTTTTTAGAAATAAAAAATATATGAAAATACTATAAAAATAGAAATGCATATATCTCACCTCTAACTCCCTCCATATGAGGTCTTTAGTGGCCTTATCCATGTGTCTCCGGTATTCAATATGAAGAGGCATTTTTCTTTGACTAAGGACCACACAATAGCTGACAAACTCTTTAGTAATCAACATGCCTATTTTATTAAGTTTAATAGAGGCAATCTTCCCTTTGTCCGTAGTTGAGGATTTTTTTATCAATGCTATCTCTCTACTACATGTAAATTTAGCAGCACCATCATCACCCTAGTCAGGAGGCCCAGTAGAATCCTCACGCCCATGACTGTTGGCTCCTGGTTAGATGCCATCTATAAAATAAAAACAAAGATATGAAAAAGTCAGATCACATATGACAAAATAAACATGTTATATAATGTAAATATAACATATGAAGCAGAGAATGGAATATAGACATCATATTTAATGCTTGTAGTATACCTTAAACTAATATCCTTTGTATGTGATCTACACATGCATAGTCATTAGTGTTAGATTCAACATTTACACTTGGAAAGACAACAAAAAATGGACTAGAGTCATAATACTTGTCATAGTACTCTTCTTCATCAATATGATTTGAAATGAAATGTCTTTTCCCATGAAGAAACACAAACTAATTTTGTTGTGCAGGATCATCATTATAGAAGAGTTATTCAATTAGGATGAATTTTATTATATAAAACATGAAAATCACACTAATAAAATCAAACTATCATAAAAGCTGCATCAGACACTTAATCATCTTCAACTCTAGGTACAAATTCTCTTGTAAGTCACTAAGACAAATTATAGTCCAAGTCATGATGTATGTGAGTATAGGGAAACATACATGGTTAAAGGGAATGTGCAAACAAGAACATCAACAAAAGTCAGTATATTTTAATATGAAAGAATCTATTTAGGTAGTAAAAATGGATAACAAGAGAAACATCCACAATGAGGATGGGAAACGATACATATTTGCCTAAATGATACAATCGACCAAGAAAAAGAACATGGCATGTATTTGAGGATTTAACATTATCACTAATGAAAATAATTATATAGTTTATTTTGCCACAAAGAAACTTTAAGAAACATAAGTAGTTAGAGAACACACCCCACAAACTACATGGTGATCGCATTATATCACTATTGCAATATAAAATAGTAAGGATGAGGCACCACCATCTCAAGATAAAGGAGAGTAGAAACCGTCACCTACTGCTTAAATATATAAAAAGGATAAATGTGCACCACAACTAGCTACCAAGGAAATAGCCACAACCCTCTAATCCCATGTGTATAAATTCACACTAGGCACCATACTTAGAACATGCAAAAAATGTTGTGGAAAATTCAACATATGATGAGAAATCAACTACAAATGTGAAAAATATCAATATCCTAACAAGAGGTAATGTATCCACAAACAAACCATGAAGTAGTCGATTTTAGCAAGGTGTCATCAAAGATACCAACAAGAGTTCACAAAAGAAATATACATCAAATTTGGATTTAATTCCCCAAAAGGTAGAACTTGTAAAAATACAAGAACTAGTTGCAACATATCTTGAAGCATTCACAAATTGATTCATAGGATTCAAATTATCAAGAAACATGAAAACATATCAAGAAAAGTGAAACAATATCTTGAGGAAGTTTAGCTATATAAAAGGGTATCAATATATAACATCCAATGAGGAAGCATCAAGATGATAATAAGATTCTAAAGAGTGGCATAATACATCAAGATGAAAAGTTTAGGTTTTGAGTGGCACAAGCTACCTCAAATTCATATATTAAGAAGAAGAGAGGGAAGTGAAACCCTAATAGAGTAAAGTAGGAAATGTCTCAATTCTTTGAAAGTATAATATGGAAGAGTAATGCAAAATGAACTATACCTTATTTAATACTCCTCATCACGTTAAGAATAGTTCTAATATCACTCACTACCTTGAAGAAAATTAAACATCAACATGAATTGCATGTATTATTTAGACCTTAAACATCAACATAAATTCCAAAAAGGACTAGCGGCACATTTTTGCCCGCTAGTCTTCTATTGCGTGACGATTTTCAAAAGGTGTATGCCTATCTCATAGTTATTCTCTAATTTCAATATGCTCACAAATCTAATACATATTGGATTCTAGTGAAATTAGGTTAAACAAATTTTATATGTAGGAAGGTTGCATACATTTTATTGCTATAAAATCTTTATGCAACTTTCTTATACTATGAACTTATTAAGATAAACATGCTTTCTAATTTAATAAATTCGACTTGTGTGGCAAAAAAGTGTGTCCCCAATCATTCATCAAACATTGACATGTGACATGTTATTTTAGTCAATATGTGAGGTAAAATCCATGATGCAAAGGAAAAACATGCAACCAATAGATCAAATTATATATGGTATATATAATGAAATAAAATGAAATTCAAAGCATGTCTACGAATAGAATATATGAATTGTTTTTATTAAAGGAGTCATCTAGGAACCTATAGATTGACAACAAGATGACATATCGCAACCCCCGACCCACATGCAATGGTGGATGATTCCATTGGGTTCTTGGGGCTGCGTTAATCTTAGCAAACCCAACAAAGGATTGCAAGACAACTATAGACCTTAAGGAAGTTTTCTGCCATCATTTAGAAATAGGGAATCATCTCAAGAATAAATAGGAGAAAATAACATCCACAAAAAATTATTGCATAGTGAACATGCTACTACAGAAATGACATATAATGTCACATTTAGAGGCATCAGTTGTATTCCAAAAACCGATGCCTAAACCCTACAACGTCAGCTAAAAACACAAACTGACATCTATATGTGAAGACCGACTGGTTTTCATAAGACACAGGTATCACTTTCTATTTAGCGTCAGTTGCGCAATAAGAAACTGACATCTAAAATCATCCGGAATCCAATTTTTCCAGTGAAAAAAAATTACCTCCAAAAATTTCACTAATGGCATTGGGTGTTGGCCAAATAACTGACAACTAAAGGTTTTTCGCAAGATAGAAAACGACTCCTTTTTTGTCGTTGGTTTTCTTACAATAACTGACGTAGATGTGTGTTCACGCGCTGTCTCCACAAAATTTTATACCCCTCTTTGGCGTCGGTTTTTTATGGAAACCGACGACTGTTGTTGTAATTTAAGAATTTTTTTTGTGGGCATATGTCGATAGACGTCGATTTTTCTAATTGAAATCGATGACTATGATTGAACATAGGTGTTGGTTTTTTATGGTGATCGACGTTTTTGGAACTTAGGATTCAGTTTCTAAAACAACCGACGATGATGGTAAACTGAATAGCACCCGCAAAACAGACTCTTACCCATTCTCTATTTCATCACGATTTCACCCGCTAGGTCTGGCAATTGTTGCCGCTCGTCATTGCTCACCTTCCGCCGTTGCTCCCTCACCACCATTACTCCCTTTTCTCTCTTGAGAGGTGACATCAGAGCTTGGGAATACACCAGAGCCGCCACTACCACCTAGCGCCAGCTATTGCTCAGTTGGCCGCCGGTGCCGCTCTTCCTGCTCGTCTACCACCGTACTCTATCTATCGCCTCCAGCCACTCTACCTCCTATGCTATCGGTCCTCTTTCTCCTTCTTTTCCTCCAACTACCAGCCACCTCCAGCCGCCAACAGCCAGCCCCGCCAGCTAAATCTCCTTAGTTAGATATCTAAAACCCTAATATGATGTTTGTTCTCTGATTTAGTAGTGATGTGTCACCCTATCCTCTAAATGAGGTGGAGGTTGTTCTATGTGAAATCACAGGTTGGAACAGCCGTGCTGGGCAGCATGGCCGTGGTGGTAGCACGACCGTGCTGGGTAGCACGACTGTGGTGGTTGATTTTGTGCTGTGAATCCATATTGTATGATGTAGATTGATGATGATAATGTTTGCTTTCTGTCTTGATTAACTAATCCAAATGAAATGTGAACTAATGTGTATGTTGCTATATTTGAGACATAATCTTGTACACATTTCACCCTAATCTTGTATTAACTATATTGCTCAATTATGAATGATAGGATACCTACATTTGTGTGTAATGATTATCTTGATGATGAACATGCATGTACATTGGAGATGTTGAAATCAATGTTATAGAATATGATACCTAGACTAGGGTATGATTAAGACTAAAAGATGTTGCTATTGTAAATCAACCTAGGATATGAACAAATCTTGTGTTTGCATATATTTGTGCTTCTAATCCTCATGCTTGACCTAATTCAGTAAATTTTGATGCATGTTGAAATAAGATTCAAATTTGTCCATTCTAGCATCCTAATTTGATTTGATTATGTGCTTTGAACCTTGAAACATGCGTGTTAAAGATACATTTATGTTGAATCTCAAACTTAACTCACATGTGGGTCTTCTATTTCTAAAATGATTATGTGTAACTCCTAAATCAGTAACATTATTCTTTGTGCACCCAAATACCTTGTGAATCATATATGCGCCCTAAGGTGATTAAATGCTTAAATCTTGACTTGAAATATGACCTAGTATGTATGTTGATATATGAAGCTCTAGTTAAAACTTCAAGATTGACCCCTAATTAATACATTATAATAGAATTGAATCGTGCATTTGTGTTGTTGCAGGTGTTGTTGACTTGCTGTTGATTTGCATATATTTCTTCTTCAGCCTTCAAGTGAGGTATAATATTCTCACTCTCCCAATGTGCCATTAGGCTTCATTTTGATTCAAATCTTTGATATATGGAATCATGGTTTATTTACTGTTTAGTATTTACTGACAAGCATGATTAAATGATGTTGCATAAAACTTAGGATATGAATGATGAAACTAGGATTGTAGGTATAAGAATGACAACATACATGTATTTGTTGGCCTAGAAACCCGTCCAAGATTTACTCATTAGGAGTAAATCTTGGATAGTTCTCAGTTTGGGACTATTCTTGAACACTTATAATCTCACTTAGGATGTAAGTGTATAATGTGTATTGGGTTTTCAAAATAATTTCAGTAGCATTTCCACGTTTGTTCTCTAAGTACATATGTACTTGGAGAACAATGGGGAAATGCTGCCGAATTTTTTTGAAAACCCAATACACATTATACACTTACTAGTGAGATTAGGTGTTCAAGAATGGGATAAGTGGTACACATTTATTATATATAAGACCTTAAACCCTAAAATTTTAACCATAAACCCTAAACTTTTAACCCTAGACCCTATTCTTTTAGCCCTAAACCCTAATATATACTTGTTTTCTCTTTGATCATAGAATGGATAGATCATGGATGTCCATTCCAAATCACTGCACCCCAGAGTTTATTTCAGGTCTTGATCAGTTTATTAGATTTTCCAAGGAACATAGGAAACAACCTGGAGATAGGTTCTACTATCCATGTAGGCATTGCGGTAACAACTTAAAAGTCAGCACTGGTGACGAAATCAATAGTCATGTCATGTGCAATGGGATTGTACAAGGCTATACAGAATGGCACTGGCATGGAGAAATTTCAAACCTGAAATCAGTGGATGTCAATAGTAGTGCTTATGTTGAAGAAGAAATTGCCTCCGATGACGTAGATGTAAACAAACCAATTCCAATAGACATCATTGATGTTGTGCTGGATAGTTGTGGGGTAGAGCACACCGATCCACCTCTCATGTTTAGAAACATTGTATATGATGCCGAGATACCGTTATACATAGGTTGTAAGTTTATGAAGCTTAGCATTGCGTTGAGATTGTATAAGCTGAAAGCTAACAATAGATGGAGTGACAAAAGCTTCACGTCATTGTTGTCTTTGTTGAAAGAAATTCTTCCTGAAGGAAACGAGCTGCCAATATCAACATACCAGTTAAAGAAATTGTTGTGCCCAATGGGAATGGAGGCCAAGAAGATACACGCATGCCTGAATGATTGTGTATTATTTCAAAAGGATTGTGTAGATTTGAAAGATTGTCCAAAATGTGGTGCGTCAAGGTATAAATTGACGACTTCGGGGGAGTCCAAAACTGGTTCTCCTGCCAAGGTGATGTGGTATCTATCTATACTATCATGGTTTCAATGCTTGTTTTCCAATCCGATAGATGTGAAGAATTTGAGGTGGCATGCTGATGTTAAGAAAAATAATGATGGGATCCTACGACATGCGTCTGATTCCCCACAGTGGAAGAAGATTGATTTATTATACCCTAAATTTGGTGAAACAATCATGAATCTAAGACTAGGGATTTGTACAAATGGGATGAATCCGTACTGGACATTGAGCATCCAACATACAACTTGGCCAGTTATGCTTGTTATATACAATCTTCCTCCCTAGTTGTGTATGAAAAATAAGTACGTTATGCTGTCGTTGTTGATATCGGGCCCTAAACAACATGAAAATGATATCAACGTTTATCTTGAACCTCTGATTGATGACTTAAAGAAACTCTGGGGTGAAGGTGTGATGACTTATGATGCTTCACAAAGAGAGACATTTCGTTTGCACGCTATGCTATTTTGCACTATTAATGACTTTCCAACATATGGGAATTTGTCTGGATATAGTGTCAAAGGATCTAAAGTGCGTCCTATATGTGAAGAGAACACTGATTCAATACGACTAAAACATGGTGGCAAGACTGTATATCTTGGTCATCGAAGGTTTCTTCCAAAATTCCATCTATATCGTAGGTTGTGCAAAACATTCAATGGACGGAATGAGGAATGGTATGCACCTAAACCTATACCTGGGAAGGTTTTTTATGAAAGAGTAAAAGACTTTGCCAATGAATTTGGTAAGAGATCACAATTTACCATGGCCACACAGAGTGACAAATCTTTATTCAAGAAGAAGTCAATATTTTGGGATCTTCCTTATTGGAGTTCTTTGGTAGTCAGGCATTGTATCGATGTAATACACGTTGAGAAAAATGTCTGTGATAGAGTCATTGGTACTTTGTTGAATGTACCAGGTAAGACTAAAGATGGAATAAAATCTAGAATGGACCTACATAAAATGGGAATAAGGATAGAATTAACAAAAGTAGTTAGTGGCGATCAGAGAACATACTTATCTCTTGCTTGTTACACGTTGTCTAGAAAGGAGAAGAAGCCTTTTTGTGAATGCTTGGTAAATGTTAAGGTGCCACAAGGTTACTCATCCAACATTCATAGATTGGTATCAATGAAAGATCTGAAGTTGATAGGTCTTAAATCTCATGATTGTCACACTCTAATGCAACAAATATTACCTGTGGAAATTTGATCTATATTGCCGAAGCATGTAACGTTTGCAATCACCAGACTTTGTTTCTTTTTCGACAGTCTGTGCAGCAAAGTTATTGACCCTGATACTCTCGATAAATTGCAAAGGGAAGTGGTTGTTACCCTATGTCATCTTGAGATGTATTTTCCTCCTTCGTTCTTTGATATCATGGTACATCTTGTTGTCCACTTGACTAGGGAAGTGAAAATGTTGGGACCAGTTTTCTTGCATTGGATGTATCCCTTTGAACGATACATGAGAATTTTTAAAGGTGATGTTTGAAACCGTTATCGGCCTGAAGGGAGTATTATTGAGGGTTATGTCGTGAGAGAGGTTATGGATTTTTGCAATGACTTTCTGAGTGGTAATGATGCTCCTATTAATGACAAAGATATTGACGAGCATTTTGGAAAAGGAATTTTGGGATCACAGATGAAAGTAATCAACCATGAGCAGTTGGAACTTAGTCACTTGTATATTTCACACAACATCGACGAACTGAGTGTTTATATCGAGGAACATACCAATTTCATCAAGAGACAATATCCTCGAGCCAATTCAATGTGGCTTGCTAGAGAGCATAACAAGACATTTATTAAGTGGTTCGAAGATAAAGTTTTACATCAACTATCTCAAACACCAGATAATCTTACTGAAACTATTAAATGCCTTGCCTTTAAACTAAAATTGAATGTTATGTCTTATGAAGGGTTTGACATAAATGGATTCTCATATTACACAAAGCGTCAAGATGATAAGAGTGTCGTCCAAAATAGTGGGGTCACCCTTCAAGCGTCTTCATTGTTTTTTGCAAGTGCAAAGGATAAGAGTCCATGTGAAGCTAAAATGTCATATTATAGTGTCATTGATGACATATGGGAGTTTGACTATGCAGATTTTAGAATTTCACTCTTTAAATGAAATTGGGTTGATAACACTAAAGGAGTTATAGTGGATGAATTGGGTTTCACATTAATGAATTTTGAAAAGATTGGTGAGAAGGGTGAACCATTCATATTGGCTTCACAGGAGAAACACGTATTTTATATCGATGATCCTGTAAATGATAAATGGTCGGTTGTTCTTCATGGTAAAAGATAGCTCATTGAAGATCCTATAGATGAAGAAGAGTACTATGATAAGTATGATGACTCCAGTCCATTCTCAGTTGGGTTGCCAACACCACCAAATATTGAAGCTAATGATGACTTATATGTGCACGAAGATCACAATTAAGGACTGTTAATTGATAAAAGATCAGAATATTAGAGGCATGCATGTTTATATATTTTTATATATTTTATTTTTCTGAATGTGCACTTTATAATGTTTTATTATCTTCTAGTTATGTCAAATGCTAAATGTTTGATTTTTTAATGACACTTTCAGATGGCTGAGCATGAGCATGATGATCGTGATGATGAAAACTATTAGGGTGAGGATATCAATGCGCCACCTCACAATGTAAGTTTTTAAAATATATCC
Organism: Alisma plantago-aquatica; assembly: GCA_963693085.1. NCBI lineage: Eukaryota > Viridiplantae > Streptophyta > Magnoliopsida > Alismatales > Alismataceae > Alisma > Alisma plantago-aquatica. The sequence continues at coordinate 502,273,723 of OY856414.1, read as the reverse complement.
TATATTTCTATCTATATGTTCATTTATAGTTATATCATGTAAGCGTGTTTTTTTTGTCAAATTTTAGGTTGGTGATGTATCCCCTGAAGAAATTGGGGTACTTGATGAGCAACAATTTTTTTTTGAGAAAGTGAGGTGCATCACAATGATGAACAATAATGTGGCCCAAAGAAGATGTCATCTATACTAATATTGTATGGTAAATTTACATTATGTTAATTTGTTAATGTGTACATATGAGTCAATTGATCTAAAATTATATATACAAGTCAAAAGGAAGACACCCGCTACATCTCGGTCTCCACCTCCACCTCCTGAAGTACCAAGTTGACTTCGAAGGGACCTACATGCCTCGTTAGGTCCTAATTGTAGGGGTATGGTAGTATGGATAGGAAAACATGATTCAAATTTCCCTATAAATGTTTCTATTCCAGAGGATGTTGTAGTCCAATCATACAATAACAAGCTATTTATACACGATATTTTGGAGTTGTTTCGTTATGATTGGATGAATAAATCTATGATAGAGCTATGGATATGGTGAGATCATGTTTATACATCCATATATCTTGTTTTTATATACAGTGATCTGGTTCTTATATATTAATGCATATGTAATACATGTTTTGCAGCCACTTACACACGATATGTACATATTTTTTATTTTCCCATATGGGATTTTTGGTTTCATCTTTGATTAATCTTGTAGATAAAGACCCTTCTTCAGCTACTTCATACTGCTATGCTACTTTTAAATATTTTGGTATAAAAAGAAGACGGTGATAATGGCTCCATTCAATGTCGAGTAAGTTTACTTTTCTTATAATTTGGACTTAAGAAAATTATATTTTATTGTGGATTTTGAGTTATTAATTTTTAACTTTCTTACCTGTAGTGGTAGGCATTGGGAGTTACTAGTTATTGCCCCCAAGATGTTCACTGTCTATTATCTAGATCATGCGAGGAATGAATTGAATATATTATATGGACACACAATGAAAAAGCCATTATTCCTGTGAGAAATATTTCATATTTTTATATCCGTTAACATCTGTTATTTCATTACTATTTAATTATTGCAATTTAATGTGTTACATTAACATGTAGGGCTTTACATGAGTTCAAAAGAGTTGGAGGAAAGGTCCCCAAGAAAAGAACCAACCATTAATTTGGGAGAATGTGAAAGTAATTTAACGACTCCAATGTATATATTATTTATGTGAACTGTGCTTATTTGTATTTTTGAATATTTTGTATGTCTCAATTTATAGTGTGCTACACAAGACAACGGCTGGGCATGTGCATACTATGTGATGCGATTTATGGATCTAATTATCAAACATTCCGCAATGGAAATCGATACCATACATAAGGTATTATATATAGTCTCATTAGATAATATGTAATATATCAATCTTATTATATATTATTAATTATATATATACGTCATTCTCTTTGTAGGTGTTTAAAACTAACTTCAGTGTAGGTGGAAAGTTATTAGATGTACATACTCCCTATACGAGCGAGGAATTAGATGTTGTAAGAGAAGAATGGACGAAAGCCCTACAAGTAGTGGGAATTTTTAAATATAATTGGGGTTTTGATGACAATGATGACAATGATGAATAAAGAATGATATTTCAAAACCTTGTTCTCATAATTATTTTTGTGTGAATGTGAATGAATTTTTTTGAATTGTCATATGTGTGAATGTGAAGATGATCAATACATGAATGTTTCTACATGTGTCTGAATGTGAAAAGAGATGAAATGAATGGAACTGTAGGTTGCTAAATGTGTGTAAAAATGGAGGAAATTTGAAATGGAACTACTAGTTTCTACATGTATGTGACAAAAAATAATATGAATTAAATGTGCTTGTGTGTGAATCACATGATCCATATATAATATTATCCCTCTTGTTAATTTTGTAGGTTTGTGGCATGTTGTTGGCTGATATCATGGATGTTGTAAACCTGCAGTATAGAACTGAACTGTAGGTTCTACATCCTGCTGACCAGCCATACAGTAGGCCAACATACTTATAAGAAAAAAATTAGAACATAGGCGTTGGTTATTAGTATAAAACCAATAACAAAGACATACAACGTCAGTTATTAGCAAAAAACCGTTGTCTATGTGGCTAGGTAGTGTCAGTTATATATAAAAACTGACGCCGATGGTGCCCTTGCTGGTGCATTTTATTAGTGGAAGGAAGGGTTATGACGTCGATTTTTGTGAAACACCGACGTCTTTGACCTGGATATAGTGTCGGTTTTATTAAATAACCGACGCCTATAGTGCCCTTGCTGGCACGTTTTTGGTGGCAGGAAGGGTTATGGCGTCGGTGTTAAAACCGACGCTGAAAGTTTCGACTTTTAGTGGCACCCACTTGGGTGTCGCTTTGAAACCGATGCCAAAGGCCATAAATAACCGACACTAAAGATCGGTTCTGTACTAGTACATGAGATATGGGAGAATCTAAACTCAGGGAAATAGGGCAAAAAGCAAATGGAAAGCAGAGAATGATGTAATAAATACATAGTAGTGATAATAGAAGAAAGAGAGAATCCTGATATACATAAATTTAGTTGAAATTGAAGATGAATATGGATTATCTTAATCTATTAGTTATAGATTGTTTTCAATTCTTGTGAGGGTTCTCAACTGAATATTGAACTTGTGATGCCTCTTTCAGGAATGATGATTTAGGGGTAAACAAGGCCAAAATAGAAATGGGAAATAACATCTAGGATCTATGTATGTTGGTGTATATTCTATAGAAGATAATCCTTATATGTGGTCGTATGAAAATATTCTACTGTTGATTTGATTAGTAAAGGAAATTCAATTTGTTGATTCCTAATTGTTAATGTGATATTTACTTACATAATAAATATCTTTATAATGATTGGTTTCAAGCCATGAAACTTCAAGTATGTGACTTGAATGTGATATCCTAATGAATGACAATTAACAATATTATTTAATATCCCTACTCAAGTACTGTTGGAGATTGGAAAAGAATAATGTATGTGAGACAAGTTTGTGTGGGGGAATGATGACAATGTCTTGTGCATCAAATAGGTATTCGATACAAAGTAAGACCCATATGTAGTTCTTAGAGAACTCGTGTATTAGATAGATATATGTTGAGAATGATTCATTGACCAATATATGATAGTCTTAATCATATTTAAATATAAAAATGATGTTGTGGTGCGTCAACTTGAAGCCACCACAATGGTGACATTATGACAATCACACTTTGACCCTAATCAACATGATCTTTTGAAGGTTTCCATAAAGCTATTGATTGGGTGTGATGAAAGTCATGCTACAATATATAAGGAACATTAACCTCCCATATAATAGGAGAGATATCCTATACCTTTATATAAGTATGACTAAAGGAATACATGGCAATGATCATGTGAGTCATTATGTGATACTGATATCATATATTCTTACTAATCTAGTTGGAGATCAATGAACTTGGATGAAACATGAGGATGATGTGTCCAAGCCTCTAAATGTGATTAAGAGTTAATACAACACAATAAAATTTACCATTTATGTTTAAGTCTTGTCTGACTAAACCTACTACTTGGATATAAATGAATGAATGGATTGCAATGTTGATGATTGAATCCATTAGTGATGTATTACGATGCATCGATTTTAATGTTGATGATTGAATCCATTAGTGATGTATTATGATGCATGGATTGTAATGTTGATGATTGAATCAATTAGTGATGTATTATGGTGCCTATATGGTTAAATACATAGAGGTAACTTGAAGAAAGTTTGAATCAGACATTAATGTACTTGTCAGATTAAATATAGGGTCCTAAAATTAAGTTTTTAGTACCTAGAATTAAATGTGGGTATAGATTTAGGACATGTGTTTCCTAAACATTAATAACTTCAGTGAGAACTACTCCTCACATAAGAGGAAAGTCCATGTCATACTAGGACTAGAGACATGTTACACAATGGTGTGTCCTAGTGGATGATGGATTTCCTCACTCCACGAGGAAATCCCAATCTCACCACAATGGGTTCAAGAAACCCCAACCTCTTCACTCCTGTATATATGATATATGAGGGAGAATTCATGGCATGCGATCACATTTTCTCATTGTTTCCTTCAAGGTTTAGAAATCCAAGAGAAACTGTTTAGAAATAGAGGTGGCTAGAAACTCCAGATTATCTTTTGACACTTCTATAGATATTATGGAGACAATTTCTTGCAACAATCTCATTCTGGACAAGAAAATCCATTAGAAAAACAAAGAAGATCACCATGATGAATATATTATTCAATAAATAATATCACTCACACTAGAGTATTATGCAAACAAGCATTAGTGCAAAGATCGAGATTGACAATGACAATCATCATGAGTCTGTTCATGGGACTTGAACCTACATCTACTTAATTGGTTAGTCAACCACCATGAAGGTCCTCCAAAACATGACATTCTTCCATCGTTAGCAATCCACATAATCAAGGAATATTCTATGGTAGAATCCATATTTAGAAACTCTTCTTGAGTGTACCACCCCAAAATTTCACATATATAATTGAAAGACCTAATTGGAGTTCTATCATAAAAGTTAAGAAATGTACTTAAAGGAAGTAGTCTAAGTGATAAATTTTGTTTAATTAATAAGAATGACATGTCTTATTTCTTTATGCACTAATCAGCTCACCTTTATCTTAAAATGGAAAGAAATAAGATTCTACTCTTTTTTCTTTATCCTAAGATAATCCTTTCTAATACACAAAAAATATAATGTGGAAAACCTCCAAATGGATAAATTCCCTAAATCTCAAAATTTGAACTCAATTAATTCACTAGATAAAGGATTCTTCATATTTATCTCATCTTTTAATACATATACATTAAGTTAATGACATATTCAAGTTGATAGACAAAACATAGCCAAACCCTAAATCTAATCAGATCGGAAGTTTTTAGACTTCTTGTTTAACCTATAGTTCAAATTGGAGGTTATTTAGACTTATTTGACCACCTAGTTTAATTATTAAAGAATCTATATGATTTTTAATTAAATTACCTTCCATTTAATCATCTAACCTAAGTTTTTGTTTAATGCGTTGTCATGTGAATCGTTTTCTCCCATTTACTTTTATTGGCTCGATCAGACAGCCGTAATGAAGTCAAGTAGGACAAAGATTCATATGAAAACTGATGATCTGTCTCCCCTACATGAGTCCCAGGCATATCAAGACTCGACAATAGTCATTTCCTTTCCCATACCTGATTTCCCTCTCCACTTATCCTCAGGGCAAACTAATCCTCTCCCCACAATCCTCATAACTTCCCAAGTAGATTGATCCCTATAACAATAGAACTTCTTCTCCCTCTCACACCATGAAACTTATATATGAGACCCCCCACACCAATATATATATATATATATATATATATATATATATATATATATATATATATAGACCACTTACTAAGAAACATCACCCACCAGTCGCCACACCCTCTAGCACCCTCACCCTAACCTTCCATACTCCACCTATATCTGCCAACAAGGTTGTATTCGCCTGGTGCTGGTAACCATCAAGACGACTCCAAACACGTCAAACCCGATGTGTGGTTCACATAAAAACTACTCGCGGGCTTGATTCAGCCTCACTGGGTGAGTTCTCCTTTCCTCTCTTTTTGTTTGATTTTTATTTTCCTGAGCAATCTCAATGTTTCTAGCCTCCCTTCTTGCCTCTTTCACTACTAATATCCCCTTTGTGATATGGTGAGTTTGTTTGAGTTTCCAAAACAATACCTTGACCTTCCCTGTATTGGTTTCAATTTTTGCTTCCTCCCAACCATGACGATGGATGCCATTTTGGCCTCAAGGTACCTCACTGATTCAATGCTTGGCTTACTAGAGTCAGACAAAGCCAAGGAAGCTAATGGGAGTGTAACCCATGGTTGACGTGTAGTGAATCAAAGTTGTTGATTGAAAATTTATTATGTTGTTTGAGTTCATGAGAACACATAAATTATTTTCATCAACCAAAGAATAGAATAGGCAATTTCTGCATTTGCCCCAGTTGAATCACCTTTCTGTGTCATGCCCTAATGGGCATATTCAAGTTTTACTCGTCCCATTTCTTTTGGCCACACTGCCACCCCGAGCGGGCCTTGGTCCAATTGGCCATATCTAAATGGTCCACCTGGGATAGAAATTTTGTTTCTGGATAAATTGCCTACATGTTGTTATCTGACGCTGTGACTCATTGGTTCTTCCTAAATTCACAAGAATTGGACCAATGGTCAGAAAAATAAATGCAAATATGATTTAGAAGGGATGTTTGATATCTAGATGATGGATTATGTTTTGAAGCCTGATTTTAACTCCGAATTTCCTTCTTTTAAATAAGAACCATGGAAACCTAGAAAACTAAAGTGAATGTAATTTTAGTGAATGATTATTAAATCAACATGGTAATAAGAGTTCAATCACCCAAGGAAAATATTTTGGTCTATTCAAGATAATATGAGCAATTAGGTTTTTCTTCAAGAGAGGTAAGTGGTTCATGCCCATGAGTATTCATATTTTTTTAAACTCAATACATTTACATATTTCTCATATAAGGCATTTTGATTTATGTGTTCTAATATTCTATGATTTCATGTAAGTATTGCAATTAAAGCTTTCATACCTCCACGATGGTGTTCTCACATGTACCCAATATCTCAAGTAGAGATATGTTCCCAATATCTCAAGTAGAGATATGTTTGATTGGGATTCATGAACCAAATTCATGAGAAAATTAAAGGATCATATTCCTATAAGATTTCTTTGTAATGATTCATACTAATGAATATGACTACAAGATAAGATATGCAAGCAAGATAGTATTCTTGATAATGTGGGATAACATTGCATTTAAGATTTGAAATATAAATATACTATTAATATTTCTTGGATAGATTAAGATATAGGAACTAACTGTTGTTAAGATCCCTGATATGATTAAGATCTAAGAATTAACTATACAATAAGATATAATAGTAGAATGTATTAAGTTATGTTTAAGTTTGCAAAATAAGATTATATAAGATTCATGTTTTAAGATTTAATATTTAAGCTCATATGAATGCATTAAGATTCATGTTAAATAAAATTTAATAAGACCTTAAGAAGATTGAGTTATCTTGTTAGAAATCATATTTTAGATACTTTCATATACTTAGTATTTCTATATTTAGTACAGATTCTTTTCTAAAGCCTTTAGACTTGGATGTCATACATCTAATATCATAATTTTATTAAATCATTCTATCAAATTTGAGCTTAAGATTTAAATTATCTAGACAACAAGAATACCAGATTTTAGATTTAGATTTAAATTCAGTCCAAAATTAAAGAACAACAATATAATTTCAAATATAATAGATTATGATTTAGAGACAAGAATAGAACATATTAAAAGATAATAGATTTATATTACATGTGAGAAATTAATAACATAGTCAGAAAATGACATCAGAACATTAACTATATACATTACATGACAAATCCTCACTAGAGAGTCTTGAATCAATTCAGAAGAGACTGTGAGTGTCATAGAGGGCAGGTTGTTCTGGTAGAGAGTGTGTTCCACCATATAGGACACATTAGAGTAAAAAAGGGCATGTTGTGCCAACAAAGGGTATGTTGCACCATAGAGGACACTTCAATGTCACAAAGGAGGACTTATCATATACCAATGGCCACAAATTAGATACAATAGATAAAATACACCTCAATTCAAGACATGCACATAATCTCATTTATAAGTATGATGAACGAAATTAATATAAGAGACACATAACTCATGCCATTTTTGCAAGTCATGTGGCCCATACACCAGAGTGTAGATAGATTCAGATACATAACCCAAGCCCAATATGCATGTTACGTGTGTAGGTCATGAGTCCCAGGCACCAGAGTACATGTCTGTAGAGATAGATAAGTTAAAAGATAAGATCTAAGCTAAATAAAGAAGAGTTATTATGTTTATGAACTTCTACAAATTTTATGTTTACATCATGCATTAAATTTTTAAGAGTATGTTGTAGTATCTTATTACTCCAATTTTGTACACATAGAATACTCATGTTGTTGTATCCTCAATTTTGTCAAATTGAATTTATTAAATATAAATCCATGGTTTGATAAATAATTTTCTCAAATGATATTATTGGTGGAGTTAATAATGTTAATCACCTTTGTGGCATGGGTTCTTGTCAAACAAGATAAATAAATAGGAGTTCATACATGAATAATTAATAATGGCTTTTTGATATGATAAATGAAATAATTGTCACGTTCCCAAAGGAAAATAAGCTACATGGTGTTTTAAACAAGTAAAAGAGTAATTATCTAGCCAGTTTGGCAACACATGTTTTGACAGATCAATGAGGATTGTTTTTATCTAACTTTTGGTAAACTTGAAAATAATAAAAAAAGGAAGAAAATTCTAGAAATTGGGAGGAAAAGGATATTCTGTGAGATAATGGTATTGTTTTTAATAATGTTTAAAGGATCAAGTTTTTTTATGGGAAAGACATACCAATAAAGATAAATATAACTTGGAAAGTATATTAGTGAGTTTATTTGAAATAAGGATAATGATGATGGAGGAATATGTCAAAGAAAGAGGTAGATGTATAATCTAGAATTCTTGATAAAATTTGCCAATAAAGTGCAATGCATTTATATGCATTCCTTATAAACTTTTAGTGTAGAAATTAACTAATGTTGGTAATATTATTTAAGAAAATACTTTAAAAACAAGTAGTGGATATGTATATAGGTGTTCCCGAGATGGAAACATGTTAAATGATTTCCTATTTGCAACAATGTATTCTTTTCATAACTATGAGAGAAAGAGAGACTTGTAGCAAGAAAATAAAGATAACAACCTTTTTGCAAGCCATGTATATATACACATGTCAAATTAATCAAGTGGACAAAAAGAATCAACAAGTGATTGTCCAGAATAGGAGGCAATTCTGAAGAGGCAATTACCAAGGGAAGGAATCCATGAGGTTAGTGTATATAAATATACATGTGGGTCTCCATACATTATTGTTGGATCCCTCTTCTTATTTCTCCATCATCCTCCTCCTTGGAGGCTCTAGGGTTTAGTCTGGAACATGTATAGTAGATCACAAGAACCCTCATCCTTGAATGGTGACATAATCCTTAGGCTCCATAGCATGAGACAACCTACAATGCTGCTTTCCTTGGCTACACTCCTTCAGTCCAGTAGTAGATGCCTTCAGCATGGACGATTGAGTTTTGGAGCTCTGTATGAGTAAGAAGATGGAGCAAACCTTCTCTAGTCTTCCTCACACTATCACCTTTCTCCTATGGAGCTTTGAACCACTACACTACTCTACTTATCCTCCACCTTCTACACAGGCCCTGACCTATCTTGGGAGAGGGAAAACTCCATGGTTTCCAGTTGATGTTTCTAAGTCTGGCCATGTCCATCGAGGGCTGGTGAGGGTCCTCAACCTCCTTCCACCCCTTGGGTCTAGGAGTCAAGGCGGATGGCTTAGCTGTAGGGTTCCATAATTGTAGACGAGCTTTGTCGCGAGAAAGGAGGAGCCCCGCGGTCCAAGGACCAATATACCCTTACATGCATGTATATAATGCAAAGACAAACAACTCTCTCCCCTTACAACCAAGCTGGCCTGGATATAAAGAATCAAATGCATTTTTGCTTTTGTGTCAACCTCTGGTTGGCTTTGATAACTTTATATTGAAAATAATGTAGAAAATGATTGGGAACTCAGAATTAGACAAGTTATATATGAAAGTTGTTTAGAAAAATGAGAGAAATCTAAAAAAAATACTTTTAGAGTCTAGTTATGCTTATAATGACAAAAGTAGTGAAAAGATGGGTTTAAGTGGTGATTAAAGCATGAAAACCCAAGTTTTGAATATTAACATGTTGAATATGTTAAAAACCCTTCTTTTATGGTATTATCTAATCTTGTTGAATAATATGATTTCCATGATGACCATGATAATAAAGATGATAACAAGGTTAACAAAGTGGATAGCCATACATGTGAATAGATAGGGTTATGCAATTATGGTCATATCTTGTTATGTTGATTAATGAATTTAATATGAACTAAGTGTTCATAACAAATGGATATGGTAGATTTGATGACCATGATTACACCTACTATGAACTAAGGTTCTTGAGTCTTTTGATCACTAAATATGGAAATTGGAGTACTGAAGGATAACTCTAATGATAATTTGTTAACAAGAAACCTAAACCCTAGATTATGACCTGAGTAGGGTTTCACCTAATTAATGTGACGTTGACACTTTAGAATTTACATACATGCAAATTAACTATTGAGTTGCTTGGATTGATGTAATATACTTGAACTATACATTGCATGATAATTTACATGGTTCTACAAAAGGTACATGGTTAAGCTTATGCCGACCTACATTAGTTTGTCACTGTTTTGTGAGTGTTTCTCAAGGATTGAACAAGTAACTATTTGATGTTTGTTTACATTTTTTTCAATCATAATCCCATTATAAGTGTCACATAAAGTACGATTATGTGAAGAAAATGATAGTTCTTATATACAAGTAATTGATTAAATATATGTTGTTATGTACTTGCACATTTTCCATGCACCCCACATGCACAATATGGCAACATACTAATTTGTGTTTTATTTCACTCATTTTAGGTATATGAGGATATACATGCTAAAATACATGAAGGTAAAGATGAAACTACATGAAGAAAATAAAGAAATAATTAAATGAGGATTAGCTAGTTACTTCTTCTCAATATGTATAATTCTTATGATGGAAAGTTGTGTAAGTTCTAGAGGAACATCTTGTAAACAATATATATGAAATAATAGAAATTATTTATTGTTATTCATTATTTGCTAAATCTGGATCCTTGCAAAAATTTTAGGTAATGGCTCTCATCCTTTTGGTCTTCCTTAATTGGGGGTTGTTGAAAAGTGAGGTCGTTACACATGCCCCTTACTCTAACAATCATTTTTCCAATGCATGGCTGGGGATGAGATGTCCATAGGTGAGGAGTAGGAGCAGAGAAGAGCTTAGAGACTCAAATCACAATGATATAGTAGAATAAGATATGGTGGGGTGCCAATTATAGGATGATCCCTAGATTTATAGATCCACTTATATGGTTCCATGTTTAGATTTTTGGTATGGAAACTTAGTCTAAAGTGGTTAAAAAGAGTTTTCCATGTGATTACCTTAATGCCGCCTTTTGAAAGAACAATGATGATAATGTTTATTATTTGAAGTTTGTGTGATTGATTATTTTGTTGTTGTGAATGCCAATTTTATGTAATCCCCCCTTGAATACACAAGTTATGGATAATTTGGTGTTGCTTCTGCTACATGCATGTGTGTTCTTAGGGAGTGTGTTACATTCATTCAAGATCATATTGCTTGGATCACACCTCAATTCTGATCCAAAGACATCGGAATTGACAATACATTAGATAGTCTAGATCTGAGGTGAGCATTCAAGATGCATTTTGTAGCTTCTTCCATGACACAAAATATGTTTTAAAACCCTAATGTAGTAATTTTGCATCTGATAGATCATGCTTAGTAGATTCGTAGGTTAAAAAAATTCTATTTCCACTTATGAGAACTTGACATTGGGATTACAGCTACATCAAATGCCCTATATTGTATTTTTGATCTCCAATTGATGTTTACCTGTTGAATCATCTTGCACGATTTCATATGACAAATATTGTTTAATGTGTAATAAAGATGTCCTAATTAATGTTGCTATAATCATATATGAAATTATAATATATATGTATATATGAAAACACAAATCAATGCATTATAAATGATTTTTTTGTGTGTTGATATATTTATTGCCTAAACCCTATATATGATTGTTTAATATTGATTATGGTTAATTGTTTGTAATTTTAGATACAACTTGCACGTCATAGCCCTTTACCTTACATATGTATGCCTTTTTATCTTATTCCACTCGAATGTAACTATATTTTTCTAATATATCTGGTGTAATAGTTTAGCATGAACTAGGTATTTGTAGTGACCCTTGGTCCAATAATCCCCGTACAATGACCTCGTCTAAGCAAGGGAGGTTATTCTACTTTCCAAGACCAAAATCCACTTTCGATAACCAATAATAATTATCATTCCCATCTAAATGAGTTTTAGCATACAATAAAAATATAATCTCCACAAAGGATTCACACCACACATTTGCAAAATGAATATGTAAACTTCCCAGTAATTGGAAATACATATAATAACTAAAATTTAATACTCCTTCATTGATCATTGATAAAGATTCATCAATAGTATCTTTCCTTGATGTTCTAATTTTAGCCTAAAATCTCAATGGAGTTGGGTGTCAACATATTGCTATGTTGGTATGTCAAACACAAAAGAAAATACCAATATTTGTAAATAAAATTAATGTTAAATAAAGTAAAAAGTTTGCAAATATGAAAGGGTATTTAATTTCATGTTAATATAAAGTCACAACCATATTTGGTGAACATGTATCTTATGATGCAATAGATAAAATGAATGACTATTATACATCAACTAAAAGTTTCCTATTCTTTTTTCATTGTGAATTCTAGGTGTATACCAATTTTTTGTTTCTCTTTGTTCCAAATTTTTCCATGGTGTGAGTGATTACTCAATACTATCATGATTGGCTTTATCCCAAAACATCGCCACATGATTGTCTAGGGTTCTTATCATATTATCTAGGGTTCTTATCATATTATGTTTGTATGATACACATAGTACTTTCACAATGAACTAAATTAGAATAAGCATCTAAAGTTTTATAAATCCTAAAGCATCCAGGGAAAACCAAAATCTTAGTCAATGTGATTTATATTATATTGTCCACACACTTGATTTAGTGTAGATATTATCCATTCATAGTCTCTAATAAATGGTTTAATCTTCATAATCAATAATTAGAAAGTGATACTATCAAAATTCATACAAAACCTTAGCTAGGATTTTGTGTCAAGCAAGGATCTCAAAGCTCTAGGGTTTCATTAGATAAGCATTTGTGATCATTTTCTAGGGTTTTCTTATTTTAAGTCTTATAATTGGGGAAGACCGTAATTATTCATATTTACAACCCTAAATTTCTTTATTCATCCAAAAATACACATCTAAACATCAAGTAATGAAAAAATGAAAGTTTGTTAACCAAAAAGGTCATCTTTAATATCACCATATACTTTACTCATAGGGAAAACGTTTTTCTATCATTGAAGCTATTTTTAACCCTAACCCATTTTCCTTCTAAATAAATTTGAAGAATGTATATAAGTATTCTTGTAACTAAAGGCCAAAAAATCTATTCACCCTATTTTGATTTAATTCAATGTTCCTTTAAGATCATTTACATATACACACACAAAGAGATATCTCTCTTCATATATACATAAAGACACACACACACACATATATATATAGTTGTGTGTTCACTATGTTCTTATCTACACTCTATTTTCTAAAATATTGGTATTTGAAGTTATATGCACCAATCAAGACGTTACACATTAGAAAATAATCTAGATAGCCTAGATCTCACGACTCTTACTAAAATTGCATTAAAAATACCACAATATCCATGCACCCAAATCAATATCAATGGGTGTACTAGTCTTTTGGACCCATTCCTCAACCCCGGAGTCATGCTTGAGGCTCCAATAGACGAAGTGTGTCCATTAGAAAGTTTCCAAGCCTTAATTAGGCTATGATGGTCTCTGACACTTGTGTAAAGCTCATAGCTTGCAAAGTAGGAACTACATAGGGGAAGAAACCTACATATGGAGGAGGTAAATTGAGGCATTAGATTGGATTTGTGGGGTCTTCCCAAGACTCTCTATGTCTTATATGGGTAGGGGAAACCTAAATTCAATTTTTGTTACTCGAGGAGAGGATGAGGTTTGTGATGAGAATTAGTCATTATCTCATTTATCCATGATAACCCCATATATAGGGTTTGGATGATAGATGGTAACCTCCCCAAGTTATTGGGATGGTTGTCATGAGACATTAGCAATATGATAATAAGAGATGTGAGACGATTTAGTCACATGTTCTTATTTTTTTGGGATAGGTGAGCACGGGAGGGAAGCACAAATATCACAGTGTCACCCAAATATATATACTAGTTGGACGTTGGTTCCAACAAATTCCAAAACTATGTTTAGGTAGCTATTATTTAGGCCATGTTTTAAGCACAAACTAACTTCAAATTTGATATCATCTTGAATTAGCTATAAATAGATATTTGGATAATGGATGTAGGTCACAACAAATCCCTTCAACCCTAATATTTTTTTATAGGCAACATTTAGTTAACTAATTAAGTGCCTATGTCACAATAAAACTTAGATTTCCTCAAAATTTGTCTAAGACTCTAACATTCTTATTAACTTGTATAGAATTATAGGTGTCACAAGGATCTAATTACAAACCCAAAAGTCCAAAATAGGTTTTAATTGACTTCTAGGGATGCCTAGGTCATACCATGTCCTATAATATATCCAAGAACTTCATATAGTTACCACTTTCATATTCCAATCCTTGTTGCTTCATAAATGCATCGAATGAAGTTAGGTCTCGATTCATAAATGGAAAATTAAGTCAAGTATGGAAAATTAAGTCAAATATCACTTCAATCACCAAAGGCATCAGTTTGACTTTGCCTACTTACATTGAAGAAATCAACAAAGCTCATAACCTCAACATTATTAACAATGTCGTTCCACTATAAATACTATTCTCTTATTCCTCAAACTGAATTTATGTTGAATACTAATATTATATCCTAAAATTCCTAATCATTATGATTAAAAGTAACAAAGAATGAAGTCATTATATTCACCCCATCTCAAATACGTTTTTTATCCCTAAAACTCAAATCCATTTTTTAGGTGGATGAAAAACTCTATGAGCTTCACAAGTGATGTACCCACATGCTTTCAACCATGCAAGTTTTGGGATTAGATGAAATCAATCCTACTTTATACATCAAGTCTTCCATATGAAAATCTAGGGTTCATATATCCATGATGACCTTACACTAAAGAGGTCTCCCATTACCTATCAAAGATTTACCTAATTTGGGACTATATATTGGAGGAATGGTTACATCCAACCAAGGTATGCCATTTATGACTTTGGACTACACAATCTTAGGATACTCCTTCTACAAGACTCATCTAGAGCAAACTCTATTCATCCCAACTCTGGCTTTCTTTCTTTATAGGGGGCATGAGGTTTACGTTGGTCCTCACATCGCATTACATAGGTCACCTCACCTAATATATGTTTAGGTATTACATAGAATAGTTAAACTACCACCAACACTATTTATGCATGCTTCACATCAATACCACGTTTTCAACCTTACAAGAGGTTTTACAAGTAATATATTGGGTGCTTACACCCCACTTTGAAAAGTTCAATCTATATCTAGTTGATCCTTTTAAACATATGGACATTAATTCTCCACTTATTCATGTGGACCATCATCATTCTAATAAGTTGTTAAGGTTGTACATCTATTATTTATGAACATAGAACTAATGATTTAACATGCTCCTCAATGCACAATATGATTTTCTACTTATGTTTAACTTACATGTAGTACATGTGACTACCCCAGTCTCTTGTACCTACACTAAGGTGAACTAGGCATTTAAATGCAATCCAAATAAAAAGTTCACTTCAGGTTAAGTGTTGATATTGGAAACCACATATCATATTATAATATTGAAATTATTCTAGTTCCTACTTATTTGAGTGACTCTTAATGTACTAAAAAGATTTCTAACTCAAAAGAGATTTCTAAATATTATTAATCCACGAGATTTCTTTCTCTTAGGGTCTTTGAGTTTCTAGTACACAACCACCATTAGGGTTTCATATTTTTCCTCATTAGTTATACAATCCCTCATGTATGGACATACCAAAGTCAAGGAACTACTTTTTCCATCACATGGTTTGGAGTTATACTACAAGTTTCTGAATTCAATGTATCAACTTTCAAAATCCTTCACACTATAGATCTTTCTATTCTTAATATTCCCATATGTATCCTTAGTCCCTAGGTATACCATTGGATCTCTAGGGGTGTGTAGGTACCTATGGAGTGACTTTCTCCTTATCTCAAGTCTCATAGACCTATATATTTTCCTCACTTGACCCCATGCTTGACCGAAGGTTGTAAATTGACACTTATGCTCAAGAAGGTATGAATATACTAACTTCCCAAGTATTTTCATTCATGATTCATTATAAATATGGATATCACAACTTGTCATGATTTTGTATCATGGACTTATCCCATACAAGACGTCTCTATGGCTTATGTGAATTGATGAAAACAAAAGTTGATACTAAAGTTTAAATCATATATTAGTCTAATTAGGAAATCAAAATAACATAGATCTATAATGCAATGTAAATATTTGTACTAGGTAGATTTAGGGGCTATCATGCCTCATAAAACTACCTCCATACTATTATATCTACTTAATTTTTATTTAAATATCGTCCATGAGTCTATCATGAGAAATAACTCATAAAAATTATATTTTTTAAATATGAAATTATACTTGTCCACTAAATTAGACAAGAAATTACTAAATTAACAAAGAGTATCACAATGACTTAATTGCAAACCCAAAATAGTTAAAAAAAATTAAATGAATTCTAGCTATCCTAGCTTGTACCTAGGTCCTATAATGAATCCAAGAACTTGATATAGTTCCACTTTCGTATTTTGTGCCTTATTTCATCATAAAAAACATCCATTAAAATTGGGCCCTGATTTATATATGGAAAATTAAGTCAAATGCCTCTTTAATCACTAAATGAAATAAATTGTGTTTCATTACTTATATTGAAGAACTTAACCAAGGTCATAACCTAATTTTTTTATCAAGGTCATTCTATTATACTATTACTATGATATTCATCAAGTTGACTTTAAGTTGAATGTTAATATTATATCCCAAAATTCCTAATCATTATGATGACAGTACCAAAGGTTGGGGTCATGATGTTCACTCCACCTGAAATACAAATTTTGTCTACTAAATTTCATCCAAAACCTTTTTTAAGGTGGAAGAAAAAACTCCATTAGCATGACAAGTGGTGTGCCCTACATGCTTTCGATCATGTCATTGTTTGGGACTAGATCAAGTCAATCCTAATTTTTACATTAACTCCTCCACACAAAAATCTCGAGGTCATATTCTCGTGAGGAACTTACACTAAATATGGCTCACCTTACCCCTCAAAGAGTATCCAAGCATGGGATTATATATTGGAGGAATACCTATATGCAACCAAGGTATACCCTTTACCAAATATGTTTGACTACAAAACCTTAGGTACTACTTTTCTAGGACTTAACTACATGAAACTCTATTTGTCCCAACCCTATATGTCCTTCTAACATCACATAACATAGATTACTTCATTTTGATTCTATATACTAATATTTGTCTAGGTATTGCATGGAATAGTTAGAGTACCAAAAAGTTTATCTCTGCATGCTTCACATATGTATATAAGGGATTTTACAAGTACTATTTTGGATGTTTACACCCACCTTAAAAGGTTTTATCTATATTAATGTTAACCTATATTTAGGTGGACATACATAATAACTATGTTTCAAACCCAAATTACACTAAGTATGGTCTCTCACCATGATTCTTGACTTACTTTACCACATGGAAATTATTTTTCACATATGAAGATTAAAGTTCTACTCAATTATGTGGACTATCACCAATCTAGAAATATTTTGAGGTCACACATCTATTTTTTTGGCTGAACATAGAACTAATGATCAAACCATTTTCCTCAATAGAAGAATATGGCTTCCTACTTAAGTTTAATGTACATGTATTACATGTGAATACCCCAATCTTTAGTACCTACACTAAGTTGAACTAGGTATCTAGTTACAATCCAAGTAAAAAGTTCATTCAAGGTTAAGTATTGAAATTGTGAAACCACATATAATCTTATAACATTGAAATTATGCTAGGTCATGCTTATTTGGGTACATTTTCATTCATGAAAAAATTTTCTCACTCAAATAAATCTTCAAATGTTTAAAGAGTGATTTTACTCAGGGTCCTTGAGTTTCATGTGCACAACCATCCTTAGGGTTTCATATTTTTTGAATAAGAAAAAGGTTACATATTTTTTCTCATGAGTTATTATGGGTGCGATTCTCAAGCTCTAGTACCTAAAATTTGGAACTAACAATGTAAATGAACTACTTTTTCCCTCATATGGTCCAAAGTTATACTACAAGTTCCTAAATTCAAGGCCGGATGTTTAGCAGAGCACACACAATAATAGATGCGATCTAGGGCTTCTTCACACACAACTCTATCTTGAGGTAGTAGTTTTAGGTCCATGTTCTTAGATGATATATGTTATTTTGGAGTCTTTTTCTCTACTTGTATATGTCATATTGATTATGCATAATGAATGGGATATGTTTTCTCTCAAAGAAAAGTTCTCAAATTCAACATTTTTTGAGTCAATTTATGCAAGATATCATTATATACATCTTTCTATTCTTCATATTCCTTATGTATCCTGGTTCCATAGTCATTCCCTTAGCAGCTGTAAGGGTGTGTAAGTACTTATAGAGATATTTTCTCCCCACCTCAAGTTTTATTTAACTCTATGTTTTCCTCACTTGACCATAGGGTTGAACTAGGATTTAATATAAAAAGAATGCTTTAGAAGGTATGAATAAATCTTACTTCTTAGTTATCATCATCAATGATTCATTACTAAATAGGGATATCTCACCTTGTCATGATTATATGTATCTAGGACCTAGCGTGAGCAAGGTGGTTCTATGGCTTACATGCACTACTACAAAATTTACTTTGAAATATTAAATTTGAAATCATAGATTTACGAAAGAATGAACATATTTAGACAAGTTGTATGAGTTCATCAAAGCTCACATGTCACTCCTACATCTCTCTACTCCACCAAAAAGTGTATTCATGTTGTCTATCACCCCAACATTTTGATTTCAATGTAAACCCTTAGTTGGTTTATGGTTAGGGATAAAGAAGGGGTGAAACCCTGATGTGACTATCATATGATATGTTTGGGTTTTTGTGTTAGTAGAGAGGATTTATTAGAAATGTTTTGTATTTTGGTGAACCCTTGTATGGATCAAATATGCTTTAGTATGCATTTTGATATATGAGAACGTGATTGTGCAACTGATATGTGAACCAATCTACAAAGAACCCAGTTTGACTTAGGCACTTCGAACACCCAAGTTGGGTCAAAATGTGGAGATAAATAAATATTTTAGGTTGATCTATATAATTAGGCCAAGCTTTTAAGCAATGGGTCTGACATGTGGGCTTGTAGATGCCAAAGGAGGTCAAAATGCCAGAGACATCAAAGCCATAGGTTGAAGAGAGAGATCAAACTGTTGAAAGTTGGTACAACCTTTGAGAAGTCAATCCAACCTTGTAAAAGTTGACCCAACCTTACATACAATTGAGGTCCATGTCTCATCCTTGGTCAACTCACTTGGTAACTAGTAAACCTATTTCCATGGTAATCAGTCTGACCTCTAGTAGGTCGGTTGACTTCCCAGGGTCACTGTTTCAATTTGAAGTTAAGGGAGTTTTAATATCTAGATGATTTATATAAATTTCTTTTGTCTAAAATAAATCTTATGGATCCATTGATGGAATTTACCTGCTTGATCATGAAGTGGTAGTGTTGAGGTGATTCCTTGGGTTTGTACCCTGCTTGGTTTTGTGGAAAAAGATTTTAGACAATTCTTAGTAAAAGAACATATATAAGGTTTGTCCCTTCACTACCACATAATGGGGATATGTCATCAGTTATTTTTATCATTCCATGTTAGTTTCAAACCGACGACCAAGTGGGCGAAGGTAAAAACACAACCATTCTTCGTTGGATATCGAAATTGATGACATCAATTTATGTCGTCGCTTCTTTGTTAGGGCAGAACCAATAATGACATATCAAAACTGATGCCATCAAAATAACACGTAGTAGAAAATGTACTTTGTGGTCTACTTTGACCTTTACTCATCGGTTTCAAGAAAAGTCATTGATGCCGTTATTATTTTAATTGGGCGTGTAATGATAAACAATCGATGTCAAATTTATTGATGTCAATTTTATCAGTGAATGACAGTGAAAACTTTAGGTATATATCGTCAGTTTTTTGAATATAACTGATCTAACATGTGCATGAAGTCAGTTATTTCCAAATAACTGACAATAAATGTGTATTTTTTATATATAGTAGGCCTACAGACCTGCTATCCAGCCTACTATCCTGTTTAGAGCCTTGTTTTTCAAAACTAAATGTTTTGAAGAAATTCAGGCTCTCTGCAAGCATCACGGCTTAACAATAGGCCGACACACCTATAAGAAAAAGATAAAATTTATACAATGTAACATGCCACGTACTTCATTTTTCTCAATTCAAATTGCACACAAATCCATGAACTCACATCTCACTGGTTTCATTTCTCATCCACACTTCAATTTCATACATATATTAGTAAATAAACATCATTCTAAGCCTCATGCCTTCACATTCAAATTCACACACACATATGTACTTAACATTCAATTCACACTCACAAAATACATATCAACATCAGCTACCATCTCAAATTTTAAGTCAAAATGTATAATTATATCAACATTCAATTCACACTCACAAAATACATATAAAAATTTGACATCAATGTTCGAACTACTATATAATATCAATCAACTGTCAATTTTTTCATTCTAGTCCACATTTCCAATGAAGCAGGGTGCCCACTGTTCACATAGGTCATTCAACTTCTCAAATGTATAGGGTTTAGTTTTTGAAAAATACTGCTAAGAGTATGAGACTTCGAATTAGATTTGATTGTTTGTATTATCAAATGAGATTAATACGATCCAAGACTAATAACTTGCATTCTCTATACAATTGATTTGTTCTACGTGATCGACAATCACTTGCATATACAACATCATGTATGCCCAACTATTGTCTTGTATAGGGGCATGTACATTTACAATTTACAATAATAAAATGTAATTAAGTAGAGTTGGTTATATATTATGCAATTGGAATTAAAAGACTATTCATCAAAACACATCCAAGTTACTGATTTGTTTTCCTTATCTACCTTCCCTCCATCAATATGGAATGTCCTCACACCCGTATAAGTTAAATTAACATATATGTTGCATTATTAAACTGTCATTTGATGCAAACATTAATAAATATGTTGGGAATCAAAAAATTATACTTATGCATGAATCATGAATTTTATTGGGTGTGCCTCATTTGGTGACAACTTTTCACCTGAAGGATCAAAGAGATACAAACTCCAAGTCTTAGGAACAATCACTAACAACCGCCAGTTCCTATTTCTAAGTGAATAGAAGGCAAACAAAATAAAAATTAAAGCTCACAACAAAATTGTATTCATAGGTTAGTCGTATAAACAACAATCTAAAAATTACCTAATGTTGAAGGGAGCTAAGATCACAGTATTGGAAGCACCAAAGTAGTCCATAATAGTAGTCACATATACTTTGATGCCACTCAGATCTATAAGTACTTTGCCAATAAGTGTTGGCATTAGAAATCCTACATTTGCTATTCTGAACTCATGAGTCACATAATACAAATGATTGAAATATATATATTAACCAATACCTAGTTTATATGTAGGAAACAATGAAATAATTTTTTAAAATATGAAAATGTATCACACTCAACGACACCAAAGTTCTATCACTAATGTGTTCAAGCAATCATGCTTAAATAGCTGAAAAACATCTTGCAATACTATAGCATTGTCCCATTGTATACCTATTATTTCCTACCTAAGGCTGATAACAATGATATCTGTTTGGTCTATAGTGTCTAATTATTTTGTCAACGTCTATAAGCTAGGGCCTAAGAAGTCAAACATCTCGTATAGAATAAAATGAGGGGGTGGAGGCTTCAGAACCCTAGGGGGCATCTTAACTGTTGTAGGCTGCATGCATGTATTATAATATTAGCTTTCTATTATTTTATACAAGTTTCAATGTACATTTTTCATACATGAGGAAATATAATGAGTCATTTGGGCCACCCTATAAAGCTGCCATCTACCTCGCTGTGGTGGCATTTGGGTTCTCGTGTGGGAGATGTATGTCCCTCATTCCTGGAAAGACACTTATGATTCTCACACGATAGTGATCAGTGGGAAGGGGAATATCATGAACCACATCAGAGATAGAAGCCTCGACATCTGTCATGATGTTTCTTATTGGTTCATCAACAACAAGACACCATTTTCTGGCCATGTACAATTGTATAAAACATTCAATTTAATTTGAAAAACATAAATATTTGACATTTGGGATTATTTTATCACAATGTATAAATTGACTTGAATTGGATCTTACTCGACCGTGCCAAGCGGGTCTGAAGGACTACTCCCGATGCACTCCGTGGGTGAGTGATGAACATGTTCTGGTGATTTCCAGAGAAGCTTGTGCCTCCTGACAAGCTATGTATTTCTCTAAGGCTGCATCTACAATTCTCTACACATACTCTTCCTCCACCCAATTCTCGGCTTGTTTGCGCTTTTGCTTGGATGTGGCAAAAAAGATTTTTATCCGATACCCAGATCTAGAATTCCTAACACATCCAAGATGCTCTTCTATCTCTAGAGAAACCGTCAATTCATCATCTGTGCCCTAAGGGGTGAACTTGCCCTCCTTTTCTTGGGCAGCCAACTCCAACAAATTATCATTAAAAACTGACTAATCAGTAAAACTTAACAATCCAGTGAAAAATGAACATGGTCATTATTGTGAGACCAAAAACTTACCATTTTTTAAGCCACCTCCTGTGTTGCTTGGATGAGGATTTCTCCGGCTTTGTTTCTCCTCTCATATATCTGCTCAATATAGTGAGTCAACCTTTCAGAAGCACTAGAAGACTTGGAAATAGAAGGAGTAGAAGTAGAAGGCCCTTATTGTTGCCCAACTTTATCTTACCCAACTTTCTCTTACCCTTTCTCTTGATCCTTCTATTGCCCTTATTCTTCTCCTTGCTCTTACTCTCGTTATTACAATCCCAATTTTTAGGTTCTTTTGGTGAGAAATGTAATTTCTCATATTAAAGATATTTGAAAAAATAATGATATAATTTGTTTTGAATAAATGGATTTCGTTTACAATAGCTGTGATGGTTGTTTTGTGGGCTTTATTGGCTATTAGGCCCAATAACAAAGAAAAGACAAAAAAAACTCCATTATTACATGAGTAAATAAGAAAATGGAGAAAAGAAAGATAAGAAACCTCTAGAAGGCAAATGAATGTTATCCAAAGTTGGATTTTGTGCCTCTTGGGTTCCTTGGGTCCCAAGGAGTCCAAAGTTTCAAAGATAATGTAACAAGAAAAGAAAAGATCAATTAAGTATTTCTTTATTAAGAAAGAAATTGAAAACAATGATAAAATGTGGGAAATAAGTGAAAATAGGTATAATTGAGTTACCCTTGGTGGATTTTCGTATCCAAAGGATTCCTAATGTTAAATGGAATGCCAATGAGGAAAATAAAAAGAAAGATAAAGTGAAATCCTCAAAAAAAGATATTTTAATAAGAAATAAACAAGATAATGAGAAATAATGAATATAGATGCATCTAGAAGGACAATAAGTATCCTTTAAAAGGAATTTCGAAATCTTAGGGTTTCTTGGGGTCCAAGGAGCCCCAATGGAGAAGAAAGAAAGAGAATATACCAATAATGAAAAATAAGAGGATAATGCGATACATTATTAATGAATTTTGTGGTATTGTTAAAGAGGTGGTATTTTCTACTAAAAGAAAACATGATTTCGTGCCAATGGATTAAAAGCCAAGAACAAAGAGATGGAAAGAGGTAATTTTCGAATTCCTAAATATCCAAAGTATAAAGATTATCAAAAAGACATTTAAGAGAGAGAGAAACTCACTTCTTAGTGAAGGAATCAGATTCCTATTGGAAAAGGACTTTGTTTCTTCGTAGGCAAGCACCATAGGGCGTGGACACCCTCCTCTATATAAGACAGACCCTCTGGTTCGAAGTTCAAGAGAGATCCCACGTATCCCTTTCTCTCTTTTCTATCTTCTTCTTCGTTTCAAACCCTAGCCATGTAGTTGGTGCTTTCCCTGAAGCAACGGGGAGCTGTGGGTCATCTTGATGGAGGCTTGGTGTTCCCCGATGACTTGAGGATGATCAGCTATCGTCCCTGAGTGCTCGACCTTATGCAAAACACCTACAACATGCCGCACATTTAGCTGAACGACGTAGGCTGGGCGTGCTTGGAACGGCCACCTTGACCGCGAACTGAAGGCGCCTCGTGTGCACCAGGGCACGACAGAGGCAAAGCAGCTTTTTCTGGTGAGGATCGCGGCCTAGGGAGGAAGAGACAGCCCGCACAAGGCTGCAGACGGCGACCGCTAGGGCTAGCTGGAGGTGGAAGACGACCCATTGGTCGTTGGTCGTTTTTGCCCCTCCGCGGGCTGAAGAAACCACCAAATTAAATGAGGGCAGATCGGTCTTTTCGTTACATTTTCCAAACGAGCGCGTTGCATGAATAGAGGTGATGTGGCATCCTCTGATTGGTCCAAAAAGGTAATCCTTGCAAAATTCATAACTAAATAATGGTAGCTCGGTTTGATACATATAATATATGTATTTTGCTCAGAAAAATGAGAGGAATTCATTAAATGGTTTTAGAGGCTAATTCCTCTTGCAATTCGAAAAGTAATGGAAGTTATCAACTTTAATGCTTTAATGATTAAGAAACCCTATTTTGAGATGATTAATGTATTTAGTAGGGTTTAATGGAGGATTAAAGTTGATATTAACCTATTAATTGTAAAAAGGTATATTAAGAACAAAAAGGATGAACTTTGCACGTAATAAGTTTAATTTAGAGTTTCATGTGTATAAATATACTTTAATGGGCCTTGGAACCCTAATATTAGTAAATGTGACTCTTAATGGTTTTAATTATTCAAAATCGTGAATAAAACTAAGATATGGCGATTCTAAGCTATTTTGAGTATAAATGTTCCTAATTGTGAATAAATACCATTAATATGGTAATTAGGGTTTTCTAATGGATAAAATGTGGAATTAGTAATAAATGGAGTTCATAGGTGAATTAGACCACAATGAACTATGAATTGATGATACAATGAGCATAATGATCTTGTCATGGATTAAAAGGATAAAAATGGTAGTTTTAATGTAAAAAAAGGCTTAATGGACTTAATTGATGGATAATGTTGCCTTTAATCCGAAAATAAGGTTATATGTTGTTAAAAGGTAACCTTAATATCTTTCATGAAGAATAAATGAGATAATTAGGGAAAATTAGGGTTTAAAATAGTAAAAATGAAGTGAAACCCTAATTGCAATGAAAACCCTAAAAGTGGACTAGAAACCCTAGGAAGCAAGTTAGGTTTAATAGATCTTGATGGCATCATCAATAATAGGAAATTGTATGTATATTTTAGGATCTAATTGTCTGCTTGCTTGCCTATTTGGATATCTTGATTGATTGGATTATTCTGTCTCAAATCAGCCTGATAGGTATGTGGTTATGCTTATGGTTAATCGCTTTAGTTTCATGGCGATTCCCAGTTGTTTTATCAGTTTCCTGAAAATAACTTCCTGGATGCCTTTTATTTCATGCAACTATAAAGTGACTATGTCTATCACCATAAGTATGCATACATGACTGGCTTAGATCCTGGTCCTCATATGTGGCTTTGCTAATGATGAAAAGGGTAACCTAGTAAAGGGTCTACTTGATAAGTGGGACCATCAGGTTATCAAGAGTTAGGGATTGGGCTACCTACGTGTAGTGCCATGCAACTCTTTAGCACACCATGAGTTAAGGAGTGCGCTACCTATGGGTAGTGCCATGTGACTCAACCCTAGAAACTGATTCACTTGTTAGGTAGGATTATGAGGGGTTAAATGGGGATCTACCATAAGGAAGGTAGCATCCAGGTCCACAACAGGGACAGTGCAGAGGTTAGGATATGTATGGATGGAACAGTTATGTTGAAAACATAAAGTTGTTTGTTAAATCATATTTGACTGCAATATGTGGTTACCGTTAATTGCACGATTATTGTTTCCCCCATATACCAGCATAATTCATTTATGCTGACTGACGTTTTGTTTGTTGGCATTTTAGGTACAAGTGAAAAGAACAAATAGTAAAGTGGCATATGTGGAATTAAATGAGAATTAAAGTGCAAAGGAGGATTAGTTAGAATAGACTCCGGATGTGAATATAAGTAGATGTCCAAGTTTTTGAAAAAGGTATGCAAAGTTTATTTTTTTTTCAGCCTTTCAGTTTAGTTGGTAGAATTTGATAATTATTATTGATTATTTTTCGAACCTTTGATCTGGAAATTGGGATAATAGCTCTGACCTCGTGGTTTCCCATAATTGGGGGTTACTAGGAGGTGGGGTCGTTACATTGGGTATCAGAGCATAGGTAGAGGATTTTCTAAAAGACAGAGGTGTATAGAAAAGGATCACGTCTGGGGACTGGCAAGATTTTCCTCTACACCACTAATCAGAATATGAGGACTCCCAGATTAGTGTGACTGCCTATAGAAAGTCTCATGATTTGACTCAAAATAAGATACCTTTAGGACTCTCTCATCTTGTTCATCCCTTCTCAACTCAAATGCTGTTAAGGATTAGGGTTTTCTCTCTTTTCCTCACCCTCTTGAGGTATGGGTAAGGTTGATAAGGTCTAAGAAATCCTCCACCAGATTAATGAAAAGCATGTAATTAAGATGTCATGGACATAAGCTTAATAGATTAAGCATAAACTAAAGAATAGATACATGCTTAGGTCGTATGACATGAGTTGTCATTGCCCTTAGGAGAAACCTGAGGCTAGACCTTCTTGTCAGGAGGATGAGTAGAGAAAGTTGGTTATGGAGGCAAGATCTCCATTAAAAGTAGAGACTCGGCACATCCTCTGAGGATGATGCTAAACCTAACCCTAAGTGGTGGTTAGAGAGAGAGATGGCATGCATGATGACAGGATGTCATGATAGACTAGGTGTGTGGATATGCTTTTGGATGCCCATGACGTTACGAGCCATGTGAGGTTGGATGACCTAGTGCCTTTGGCAACCCAAACCTGGGAAGGGTCATGCATGTTAGAGAGAAGGATAGCTCCTTCATTGATGAGGTTAGAGAAGAACCTATAGGAACCCTATGGGCATATGTGAGTAGGGCATAACATGCACCCAGAGTACATCACTAGTGCAGTAAGTTGAAACCCTGGCCAAAAGGGCATGATAGAAGGCTTATGAGATAAGCATAAGGGGCTATGGATAATCTTGAGCAAAAATAAGTTTGATCTGAGGCTTCACCCATGTAGGGGTATGCTTAGGATCTTGATCCTCCATGGAGAGAGGACCTCTAGTAGCAAGGCTGTTTGTAGGGTTAGCTCTAGAGAGAGAGAGCAAGACTCATGCAAGAAGGTCGGAAGCCTAGACTCCGAGATATGAGGAAAAGTATGAAGTTGAGGATGATGCGACCTAAGTGGATGATAGTGGTTGCCTCATGCTTGATCACTGGAGGATGATGATATCTTGGTTTCCATTAGAGGAAACAAACCCTAGAGAGAGGATGAGGTTTCTAGTACCTATGTGCCTATGATATAGGTGTCCTAGAGGAGGACTCAACTCTGAAGTGTTACTCGAGTAGAAGGATGACAGGAAGTGCATGTCATGCCTTATACATGCTTGATTCATGGTTAAGAGGTTGAGCATGCGGTTGGACACCCAAAAGTGAACCTAGGGTTCCTAGGCCTAAGAGGGGAAGTGGTGTACCTGATGCTCATGACAAGATTTGAGTTTCTATAGATTCAATCATGATACTCCTCATATTTAGAGGAAAGGGAAACCCGTAAGTTTAAGGTATGTTTGATGAACCCCTCATAGCTAAGTTGATGACATGGGAAGGTATGATCTTAATCCAATGTTGTGGATGAGGACAAGTGTGACCTAGTATGGTTTAGCAGGTGGTCTTCTTGTGCCTTAGTGGCTTTCTAGGGTTAAGCATGCTCATGTGGATGTAAACCATAAACATAAGGACGTTTGTGACCTTGATTATCAAGATGTAGTTTCCTCCCATCCTGGGAGAGGGACCCTTTTATAGGGTGTATACCAGTGTCTATGGTTTTGAGGTAACATAAAGAGGTCTCATAGGATCTTGAGAAGCTAAGTGAAAAGTACATGGTATGAGAATGAACCTTTAGACCCAAAAATAACCATCTCTAAGTGCATGTGGATGTGTTACCATGGAGGTAACCGATATGGGGCCTGTCCAAGGTAGGCAGGTCACCATGACCCCTGTGAAAGGATGAAAGATAGCCTAGGAATGCAAAGAGAGATGATGGATACTGGGGTAAGGTTCTAAGTTGGACATGCATTATGTTAGAATCCTAAGTCTATCCTAGGGTCAGGTAGGGATAAGACCGATGGAAGTAGGAGTTTCCAAATTCCCTAGTTGCACGTGACCATAGAGTCAGGAGGTAAGAACTATCATTGTCTAAGGGCCATGGGTTAGGAGATTGATCACCTTCATGAAATCATGGGACCCAAAGGGCAGATGAGTAGGGCACTCTCTGGATGCATAAGGGAAGAGGGATGACCCCAAAAGTGACAACACCCTATAGACCTAGAGGAGATGACCAAGGAATGTGTGTGGACCCAAGTAAGTTCGAGACCAATTTTCCATGGAAGTAACTTTGATATCAAGATGATTATGATGTAGAGGCATAAGCTACACATTTCAACTTAGATTTGAAGGTGTATTGGCAATGTGGGATGTACCATCTCTACTCTTGGAATAGGAAGAACTTTGTGTTTGGACGGCCGCCAAATGCTTATTTCCTCTTATTATTGGAGTGAGAGATAGGATAATATGCATTGTTGGATCCTAGATGGGTGATTAGATGCTCTAGAGGGGGGGTGAATAAAGCTGAATACACTTAAAAAAAAATTCATTAAGCCTTTAAGATATATCACAAGATAAGGTTGCTTAATAGGAAATTTGAGTGCAACTAAATCATACATAGCAAGGATGAGAGAGATTGAGCAAACATATGTAGAAAAGCTATTTAGAGTGGTTCCATACTTCAAACTAGAAGTATGTCAGTCCACTTACCTAGAGAGGTCAACCTCTAGGATTTCCTAACCATTGCATTCTTATATTCATTCATAAGACTTACAATACATGAACAAACAAAGGACTTACCTATCCAATACAAAGAGTCTTCAACCTTACCAAGGACTTACCCACTTTGCAAGGAGTCTTCTGCCTTCTTCCAAGGACTTACCTACTCTTGCACAAGTCTTCAGCCTTGTAGGAATTACCCACTCTTCTTGGATCTTCCGCCTTTGACTTCACCTTCACTCGGAGAAGCGTCCACCAAGGACTTACCCACTTGAGCAAGGAGTCTTCTACCTTCACCAAGGGCTTACCCACTCTTGCTCCAAGTCTTCAAACTTGATCTTCACTAAGGGACGCATTCCCTTGTTCTTCTTCACCTCTCTTAGCTAAGAGAGAGAACATTCATCTTCATGATTGAAATGAGAGATGGGGAGGTGGTGTAAGTGAGAGCCTCACAAGATATACATGTAGGACTAGCTCTCTTACAGATTTCCTACTCACTCTAATGGATGTAGCAAGTGATTAAGCTTAGAGAGAGAGGAGGTTGTAGGAAGAACTCAACTATAGAATAGGAACCTCACATAGAGTTTGCATTGAATGCTCAACCTTGGAATGAAACCCAAGGGGTCCTATTTATAGCTGGGGATGCCTCTTAGCCTTTGGGAACACTTGAGAACAAAAACTAGCCATTTTGTGGCTTGCAATAGATATATTTTCACTTGTTGCAACTCCATAATGGTTAGAAGCAATTTTTCTACACTTTTCTGTACAGTGCAATCGGTCGAGTTTCTATAAGGGTAACTCGACCAATCAACTAAACGACAAGGCCGATACTCAAATGATCGGTCGAGTTTGTCCTGACAAAACTCGATCGACTATTAGGAATCAAAACGGTCAGTTACTTGATCAGTCGATTTCTGTGTAAACACAACTCGACCGATGCAATCTCCAGAAAATTGCTCAAGGATGATCGGTCAAGTTTTGAGGATGGGAAACGCGACCGACAAAGTGCCTGTAATCAATTTTCAAAGTTGCATCTAAAGTGATCTAACATTCGATCTAAGTGCTCATAATTTTTTCTAAGCTTAATTATAAGCCATACAATCATTACAAGTGATTTGCAACATGATTCTAATGGATTTACCTCATATTACAAAAATGTGCACTTGTATAGACTTTGACTTGTCTTTTCTCCAATTTTAGATGTGCAAGTTAGGGCATTTGGAGTGTGTCTATACCTAATCTGAAATCACTCAAGTAGAGACATTAGACACCAATATGTGGAATGGTTAGTCATTATCAAAACATGGGTTTAGTCAATTTAGATGTGAGTCAACATTGACCTAATTGACCTTGAGTCAACATTCTCCCCCTTTTTGAAGATGACAAACCATTCCATAAATGTATTGAAAGCTTTTAAGTAAAATCATACCTTTGGATAAACCTAGGGGTTTCAATAGGATTGAGCTCATGTGCTCCCCCTCAATGGATGCACATGGAGTTCTCATACTCCCCCTCAATTGATGCTATTTCTCCTGCATGGGTAGCTTTCACAACATTTATAGAATACTATGTCTTCTACTCATATATGTTCTACACATATATGTCTTCTCCCATTTACCTTCTCCTCTTTACATGGACATACTTCTCCTCTTCATGTAAGACATGCCTTCTTCCTCTTTTTAAAAGAAGACATACCTTTCTCCCCCTTTGTCATTTCAAAAAGGGGGTTATGAAGAAATAAGAAACATCACTTGCTAAAGAGAAAGGAGATAACACAAATATATAAGGAGAGTAGAAGAGAACAGATAGGGGCTTGTCCAAGCATAGAAAGAAAAGCAAGTTAAAACATATAATTGAACAACCCAAAATGCAAGATAAGGTGCTGTAGAAAAACAATAAATCACAATTTTTACCCACAAGATGACAAAATTTGACCAAAAACCATCAGAGCTCATCACAAAGCAATGAGTCTTGCTCAGAAGGTTGTTTCTGCATAAAAACACTAGTCTTGCACCAAAAAATGAAACTGGAGCAAACTCTGCATAAAATCCAAAAATTCTCCAATTTCTACATACAATGTCGATCTATGTATCCTGCATCACAATGTTATTCACACAACTCAAGATAGTAGATATGCAATTTAAGGAACAAGCTTGAGCATGTATGAGACAAGATACAAGCATAGCATATAGATGAGCAAAGATGCCAATCATAAACAAGGTTAGAACTACATGTATGTGAACTACTAGTAGATGATATCATAAGTTAGGACTACTAGTAGGATCTAGATCATAGCAAGAGATACCAAAAGATATACAAGATAGAGCAAAGCTATGAATATATGTAGAGATATATTCAAACAAAGAGATATACAATTTTAGAAGCATGAAAGCATATAAATCACTAGATATGCATCCTTACCATAACATGATTACCCCTAAGAATCTCAAGGTTGTATCAAAACAAGATATACACCTATATAGATGTAGCAAGTTAGAGTACAATAGAAGCAATTTTAGACACAACTAAGAGATCCAAAGAGAACATCATCAAAACCTGCAAAACAACTCAAAGCAAGTAATTGCAAGATATAGGTATACCAATTTAGAGCAATTAGAGAGATAGAGTTGTAAGTAAGATAGGAAATTTATAACATGGAAATATGCATATATAAAGGTACCAAATGAGAGTGCCAAAGAATAAGGCTATTGGCTGAGAAAATCTAGTTGAGAGGGAAATTCTCATTCCATAAGTCAAATGTGTATTCTGTGCACAGTGTTATCGGTCGAGTTATGTGCATTGACAACTCGACCGATGACAGATGTTGGAAACACCCATTGGTGCCTATCGGTCGAGTTTCTATCAGGACAAACTCGACCGGCAGAGCAACTATCAAAAAGCACATATATACCATGAAAACATATTTGAAGTAATGACAAATATACAAACCATATCCAAACATGTCTAAGCAAGTTGGTAATGCACTATAGAAGCATTAGAAACAGTTTTTGAGCAAGAGTGTGAAGAGAATCACAAAATACCACTTTTGACTAAAAAACCATATGTATAGTGCACACCATCTTGACAAAACAAGTTAGGATTGGTTATAAGCAAGAAAAACATTACCTTTGTTCTTACCATTCCTTTTTCCACTTGTTATCACCCTCTACACATCTCACCTTTCTTCTTTCATGTGGATTGAGAAGTCAATTTGGAATTCAATAGCTCAAGTCAATCCATTTGCAAGTACCTACAAGAAGAAAGATGTAATGGTCCCAATCATGTTTTTGGGTCCGGAGGAGTTAGTTTAGCAACCCAAGTCCTATTACTCTTGGTTGCTTTCCTAAAAGGACAACAAGTAGAGTAATGACCAATTTCATTGCAATAGTTGCATGTACCCATAGTCCTGGAACTAGAGGATTCTCCATGGAATATTGGAGGTCCTTTATCTTTGTTGTTCCTTTGACTACTATTATACCCTAAACCATGTCTACCAATTTGCTTAGTAGTATGGTGTAGGATGTCATTATGACTCTTCTTACCAACTAAGAATCTTTGCAAAGAAGATCTCAAGCCATCATTATCATGCATAAGAGAAGTAATAGTAGAAGACAAATGATTGATATTATCTCTAGCATGTAAAAGATCATTTTCTAAGCAAAGAGCTTTAGTTAAATAAGAATCTCTATCAATATGAAGAGCAACAACATCATTATCTCTACTAGTAGAACTAGAACAAGATTCATGCACATTGATTTTAGTAACCAAGGAGGCATTTTCTGTTTTGCAAAACAAAATCTTTATCCTTGTTTTCATATTTAAGAACATCAATATCATGCATGAGAGAATCAACAATTAAAGTATGCTCATTAGAACTAGGCATAAGAGGTTGAGCTTCTAGAAATCTAATCTTATCAAGAAAACTAGCATTTTCAAGTTTAAGAGAGTCTACTTGGCTAAGACAAGCATTTTTATCATCAAGCAAGTAAGAATTAGCATGTTCAAGATCATCTAGTTCTACATGCAAATTATCAACAATTTTAGCAAGCTTTTTCTTTTTCCTTTTAGAAGACTTAAGAGAGGCATAAATATCATGAATAATAGCAATAAAAGATTCTTTATCTAAAGAGTTTAGATTTACCTCACTTGAGTCTTCACTTGTTGATGCTATAAGAGCAAAATGGCATTCTCCTTCATCACTAGAGCTTGAGCTTGATCCTTCACTTGAATCTTCACTTGAGCTTGAGTTGGAGGAGCCACTTGAGCTTGAGTGCCATGTCTCCTTCTTCTTGTGAAGATGGGTCTTTTTGCCTTGTGGGCAATCTTCCTTGTAGTGACCCTTCTTTCCACATGTGATGCACCGAATGGAGGAGGACTTGCCTTTGTAGAATCTACCCTTAGAGTACATGGCATCTTCTTCAACTTGAGAGGATGGAGAAGCTTGACCAACAATAGCCTTGATTTGAGCTTTGATTTCAGCCTTCTTCATTCTCTTAAGTTCTTTCTCCTCTTATCTTTCTACTTCCTCCCTCTTGTCAAGTGTGGCTTCATGTGCTTGTAGATTTCCAGTGAGCTCTTCAATAGGAATATCCCTAAGAGACCTTGCTTCTTCAATGGAAGTCACCTTGGGTTCCCACCTCTTGGGAAGAGTTCTAAGGATCTTTGAGTTGATCTCTCCACTAGACATAGGATGTCCTAGAACAGCAAGACCATTCACAATGGTGTTGAGCCTTGAGAACATGTTGGATATCCTCTCCTCCTTTCCCATCTTAAAGTTCTCACGCAGCCCTTTGAGCATGTAAACTTTGCTTTCCTTCACTTGATCCGTCCCGTCATAAGTGATGCAAAGCTTTCTCCATACCTCATAGGTTGTTTCACATGAAGAAATCCAGTTGAACTCGGTGGGGGTCATGGAGGCATAGAGGATGTGCATGGCTCTAGCATTAAAGGTTGCTTTCTTCAAGGTAGCTTCATCCCATTCTTCAATCTTTGTCTTTGGTAGCTCATAGGGGTTGTTCACCATTTGCCACATCTCAAGACTTGATCCTTGGATGTATAATTGAAGCCTTCTTCTCCAATAGAGGAAATTGCTCCCATCAAAGATTGGTAGGCTTGTCACAAGATAAGGTTGCTAAATAGGAAATTTGTGTGCAACTAAATCATACATAGCAAGGATGAGAGAGATTGAGCAAACATAAGTAGACAAGCTAGTTAGAGTGGTTCCATACTTCAAACTAGAAGTATGTCAGTCCACTTACCTAGAGAGGTCAACCTCTAGGATTTCCTAACCATTGCATTCTTATATTCATTCATAAGACTTACATGACTAAACAAATGACTTACCTATCCAATACAAAGATTCTTCAACCTTACCAAGGACTTACCCACTTTGCAAGGAGTCTTCCACCTTCTTCCAAGGACTTACCTACTCTTGCACAAGTCTTCAGTCTTGTAGGAATTACCCACTCTTCTTGGATCTTCTGCCTTTGACTTCACCTTCACTCAGAGAAGCTTCCACCAAGGACTTACCCATTTGAGCAAGGAGTCTTCTGCCTTCACCAAGGGCTTACCCACTCTTGCTCCAAGTCTTCATCCTTGATCTTCACCAAGGGATGCCTTCCCTTGTTCTTCTTCACCTCTCTTAGCTAAGAGAGAGAACATTCATCTTCATGATTGAAATGAGAAATGGGGAGGTGGTGGAAGTGAGAGCCTCATAAGATATACATGTAGGACTAGATCTCTTACAGATTTCCTACTCACTCTAATGGATGTAGCAAGTGATTAAGCTTAGAGAGAGAGAGGAGGCTGTAGGAAGAACTCAACTATAGAATAGGAACCTCATATAGAGTTTGCA
Source organism: Alisma plantago-aquatica (assembly GCA_963693085.1). NCBI lineage: Eukaryota > Viridiplantae > Streptophyta > Magnoliopsida > Alismatales > Alismataceae > Alisma > Alisma plantago-aquatica. Next base: position 502,238,463 of record OY856414.1, on the reverse strand, counting down.
TTGAATGCTCAACCTTGAAATGAAGCCAAAGGGGTCCTATTTATAGCAGGGGATGCCTCTTAGCCTTTGGGAACACTTAAGAATGAAAACTAGCCATTTTGTGGCTTGCAACAGATATATTTTCACTTGTTGCAACTCCACAACGGCTAGAAGCACTTTTCTGCACTTTTCCGTACAGTGCAATCGGTTGAGTGTCTATAAGGGTAACATGACCGATCAAGTAAACGAAAAGGCCGATACTCAAATGATCGATCGAGTTTGTCTTGACAAAACTCGACTGAAAATTAGGAATCGAAATGGTCAGTTATTTGAACAGTCGAGTTCTATGTAAACACAACTCGACCGATGCAATCTCCAGAAAATTTCTCAAGGATGATCGGTCGAGTTTTCAGGCTGGGAAACTCAATCGACAAAGTGCATGCAATCAATTTTCAAAGTTGCATCTAAAGTGATCTAACATTCGATCTAAGTGCTCATGATTTTTTCTAAGCTTAATTACAAGCCATACAATCATTACAAGTGATTTACAATATGATTCTAATGGATTTACATCATATTACAAAAAACATGCACCTGTATAGACTTTGACTTGTCTTTTCTCCAATTTGAGATGCGCAAGTTAGCGCATTTGGAGTGTGTCTATACCTAATCTGAAATCACTCAAGTAGAGACATTAGACACCAATATGTGGAATGGTTAGTCATCATCAAAACACGAGTTTAGTCAATTTAGACGTGCGTCAACATTGACCTAATTGACCTTGAGTCAACACGCGTGCCATACACCAAGGATAAAAGATGATGTGAGTTGGAACGTTGTTATGAGGTATGAGGACATAGATGATAACATACCCTTATGGGGTGAATGATATGTGGATGGTTTACAAACACTAAGAGTATTAAGGTAATCATCTTGTGAGGATGTTTTAACATGGACTATGTGGAATTTACAAGTGATACAAGGTTGAGTTTGATAACCAAGAAGATGAGCTTAGAGTGTTCTTGATGAAGATGGACTGGAGTTCAAGCTGAGATAATAAGTAAAGGTGTACGTCTTCAACATTATCGTAGGATGTGAAGTGGCAATGGGTGCTCTGGTTGAGATGCATCTGCCTAGTTTGGATAGAGGTTAGAAGAGGTTGTTGGGTTAATCGTAAGTTTAAAAAAAGAGATATGTTTGGCTAACACTCGGATGTAATGAGATTGTTGATCAAGTTAGTAGTTGTTTGGTTATCCATCCTAGTCCTTGATGCAATGAAAACATGGTTGTAGAACCTCAGATGCACTTCTTTGGAAAAGAAGGTGATAAAACCCTGATGAGAGTGGTTTAGGGTTTCTAAGGAATTGATCTTGAGGAATCATGACATATAGAAGATCATGATTTAGGTTCATCATACATCATGGTACTACTAAGATAGTAAGTTACAGTAGTATTTTTGATGCGTAAGATGAAAAGTGTACAAAGATGCATGCCATGCATGTCAAGAGGTGAAGGACGAACACCAGTAACCCAGTGTAGTGATATAGAGGATAAAGAGTCCCCGAGAGGGAATGGGAGTTGATCACTATGGATGTTGTGGTAAGTCTCCCCTAGACCAAGGAAGGTCAAAATGCAATATGAGTTATGGTAGATCGTCTTACCTAGATGACACGAGGAAGAAAAGAGTGCTGCCAAGGGACAGATCCAGTTGAACTACATATGAAAGAGAGATAGTTCAACTACACCATGATGTGAGTTCAAAGGTTCTTGAGTTTGACCTAAAGTTTGACTTGCATACGGTGGAAGAACTCAATGTTAGTATAGTTTATCACCCCTAACTAAGGGTTAGTACGATCCAGACTAGAGGGTCTGATGAGAGCATGTGTGCTCATTCAGGGTGATATCTAGAGACAATTCTTGTCTTCTGTAAGATGTGATGATAACCACCATAGCCAGTGTCGAGATGTAAAGGAGCTCTATAAGGGAGGTTGTGTTAGTCACCATGATGTTGGTGAAGGGACCTCACGAAGGCCCAAAAAGGACCACAGTGAGTGCATATGAAGTCACTTTGATCGTATGATGGCTGAAAGGAGCCCAGGGATGACATGAGTCGTAAGCTGATACAAAGTAGACTAACATGCAGTTCACTATGGGGGAATATGTGACATGAAAATTCAACCCCTCTACGTTATAGCTAAGAGAGCTGAGTCCCCGATGCATGAGTTCTTTTTGAGATGGTTTGGTGGAGAAGGTTAAATTTTCCCTTACCCCTAAGGATAATTTGATGTGTGATGAGTTCCATGTGTCCAATTTAGAGCACTATGTGAGGTACCCGGGCCATGTGTGGAGCAATGAACCTAGTGAGCCCCAAGGGAGGCTGAAATGACCTGAGTCACCTATGAGGTTTATAGATGCCAAGATGAAAGATCTTAGAGAAAAGAATATGCGATGATAAAGGTTCTTTGGAAACACCATGGATAGGGAAAAGCGACATAGGGGCCAATGATGGACATGGAAAAGTCTTATCCTATATTGTTTGTTTGCTTGATGGAATTGTGAGGACAAAATTCCTATAAGAGGAGAAGGATGTTACAACCCCAATTTTTGGGTTCTTTTGGTGAGAAATGTAATTTCTCATATTAAAGATATTTGAACAAATAATGATATAATTCGTTTTGAATAAATGGATTTCATATACAATAGTTGTGATGGTTGTTTTGTGGGCTTTATTGGCTATTGGGCCCAATAACAAAGAAAAGACAAACGAAACTCCATTATTAAATGAGTAACTAAGAAAATGGAGAAAAGAAAGATAAGAAACCTCTAGAAGGCAAATGAATGTTATCCAAAGTTTCATTTCGTGCCTCTTGGGTTTCTTGGGTCCCAAGGAGTCCAAAGTTTCAAATATAATGCAATAAGAAAAGAAAAGATCAATTAAGTATTTCTTTATTAAGAAAGAAATTGAAAACAATGATAAAATGTGGGAAAAAGTGAAAAGAGGTATAATTGAGTTACCCTTGGTAGATTTTCGTATCCAAAGGATTTCTAATGTTAAATGGAATGCCAATGAGGAAAATAAAAAGAAAGATAAAGAGAAATCCTCAAAAAGAGATATTTTAATAAGAAATAAACAAGATAATGAGAAATAATGAATATAGATGCATCTAGAAGGATAATAAGTATCCTTAAAAAGGAATTTCGAAATCTTAGAGTTTCTTGGGGTCCAAAGAGCCCCAATGGAGAAAAAAGAAAGAGTAAATACCAATAATGCAAAATAAGAGGATAATGTTATACATTATTAATGAATTTTTTGGTATTGTTAAAGAGGTGGTATTTTCTACTAAAAGAAAACATATTTTCGTGCCAATGGATTAAAAGCCAAGAAGAAAGAGAAGGAAAGATGTAATTTTCGAATTCCTAAATATCCAAAGTATAAAGAATATTAAAAAGATATTTAAGAGAGAGAGAAACTTGCTTCTTAGTGAAGGAAACATATTCCTATTGGAAAAGGACTTTGTTTCTTCATGGGAAAGCACTATAGGGCGTGGATACCCTCCCCTATATAAGGCAGACCCTCTGGTTCGAAGTTCAAGAGATATCCCATGTATTCCTTTCTCTCTTTTCTATCTTATTCTTCATTTCAAACCCTAGCCATGTAGTTGGTGCTTTCCCTGAAGCAACGGGGAGCTGTGGGTCATCTTGATGGAGGCTTGGTGTTCCCCGATGACCTGAGGATGATCCAATATCATCCCCTAGTGCTCGTGTGATGGAGGCTTGGTGTTCCCCGATGACATGAGGATGATCCAATATCATCCCCTAGTGCTCGTGTGATGGAGTGGACTTTTAGAATCCTAAATGTCCAATGACTTAAGTAAAAGCATATGTTTTAGTTAGATTGAGAGTTTCAAGCTTTTGATAAAGTAAGTGTGTTGATGTGAGGTTGATATCATGATTAAGATCTATCTTTTAATGCCTTTTTGATGAATTTAATTGAATGGTCTAATAGTTGAGTTTTGTCACCAAATTTGAGTAGAAGATAGTTTGAGTGGTAGGGAAGCTATGGTTAAAATTGGGTGGCAATCAAATATTCCTAGAAGATGTTTTTAAGGTTTGAATTTTGTGAAATAATGCACATTATTGAGGATTTATAGACCTAAGTTGGGATTGATATTGGTGTCACACACCCCTTTTGTTTGGAGCCAGCTGCATGGCCCTTTTCTGGCCCTAGATCTCGGATCTAACAGCCCAGTTCCTTGTAACATGAAGCCACATATTGGCTTAAGTGGACTCTGGCATTCAGCCCTTAGATCATGATCTGATGGATGGAAGCTTGTCTCCTACCTTGCGGTTAGAGCAAGGTAGTGGGGCAGCTAACCCCGCGACCACCTCGAACACCTCTCATCATAGTCATGGGGTGTGGGCTAGAAATGATCGAGCAGTTAATCTTGACTCGAGTAGAGGAGCGCGTAGACCCCTTAAACGAGTTGTGATACCGCTCCAGTAGGGAGAATGAGCCCTCCATTCTCACAGGTTCTCCACCGCAGTGAGCAGGGGGTGGTCGAAGGTGGAGAATGGAGATATATGTAGTTTTTGAGGAATACAGAGAAGGGAAAAGCAAGCACGAGGTCAAGGGAGAAAGATGCGGGCAGTTTTAGTGGTTTCTGGTGGAGGTTTCATGGCTAGCGAACTTCAGTTAGCCGGAGAGGAAGGAAGAGCTCGGAGCTGGTAGTAGGTGATCACAGCTGAAATCAGAGGGCACAGATGATTTCGTGGAGGTGCTTCAAAGCTTTTAGAAGCCCCAGATGTGAGAGTGGTGGCGGATGGCCCATTTACCCCTTTTCTCCTCCACGACGTTGGAAATGGCGGCGAGTTGGTGGAAAATAGGGATGGAGCCACGAGCGAGGAAGCTGAGATGCCGAGAGCATCTAACTGTGGTTGACAAAGTTGATGGAGGCCAAAGGAGATGATAGGGATCATCCTCGTGCCATCATCTTGCTCGCTGGAGTAGGGTTGTGCGGCAACGCCTCATGAAATAGAGAAGCGTGGGCTTCTGCGGACTCTAGCATTGAATGTGAACAAAGTGAACCGGGTCCAGTAGCAATAAACCAACACGGATCGGCCGATTCAATGTGATCCAAGATCTGGAGGAACGCCCCCTCACGGACACGTGGCATAATTCAATTGGCCCTAAGAGGTAAATATTAATTACCGGATCTTCCAAAATTTATAGTAATTAGTATGCTTATAAAACAAATACAAGTAATATACCGAAATTCTAAGAAAGATGAGTAGAATGTAATGAAATCATAATATCCATCTTTTGAAGCTTAAATATTAGTGATATCATGTAAGATGTGTAATGATTATTTCATGGATAATAAATATCAAATGATGATATAAAATTATGGAAAAATATCAGTAACTCCATAATAATGTTTATAATGCACCTAAAGATTGTGATGATCAGGTTGATGCACGAATTTATGTAATTTGCTTAATATGGCTAATTAGGACTAATAACCCTAATTGATGTGTAATAAATGCATACATGCTCAATAAATGATGAAATTCATAGAATACTCTTGTATTAGTAACTGGAAGATAATATGTAGATTTGACATCAATTTTGTACACGAAATTCATGTTATATGAAGTTGACCTTTAATACATGGTTTAAAACCCTAATCTTGGTTAATGGTGTAACCTAGGGTTAATTAATGTGTACAAAAATGATATGGAAGATAATGTTTAGATAATGAATCAAAATCTAGAAAATGACATCAGTATGATAATTATAAGACGAGAATGCAAGTAATAATGGAAATATCCTTATGAGATAAGCAAACCCTAAAATGGATATACTTATGGTTAAGATGAGATGTAAGATGATGAGAACCTAATGATGGTACATGTAATCTTGTCTTGATCAGGTTTAACAAAGATATAGTTGACATCAGGAGTATATGTGATTAGGTTATCTCTTTGGAAGGTACGCCATTACCTCTTACTTGGCTTATTATACAATATGCTTGTGTTATATGTGTAGTAAAATACTTGGCATATGGTATTGGATGAAATGATTGTTCTTGTATGATATCTTGCTCGATTTTCCATACTTATGGCTATGAACACATGAAACATAAGATATTGGATCCATCATATGATAGCACTAAACTCTTTGGTAGTACAGTGCATTGAAGTGATCTCAAACTCTTTGGTAGTAGATCACATGTGTTAGATCTCAAACTCTTTGGTAGTAGATCACACGTTAAATGATCTCAAACTCTTTGGTAGTAGATCATAAGGCCTAAAAACATCAAAGCCCTTGGGGGCAGATGTACGAGATATATGATGGAAATGTGCTTAAAATATGTGTTCTCTTTTGTTAATGAACATCTTTGTGCAAGTATATGCTTTTCTTATATTTCTTTATAACTTCCAAGTATTAGTTTTATCTTATTTCCAAGATATGATGAGAGGTATATAAAAGACACATAGGCGTACTCAGTTCAATATTCTTGAATATTGTGCTGACGTGTACCGCATGTAATCTTTTGTTTAGGTTGTGGTTATGCTCTTGAAGATCCAGGATAGTTGAGAGTTGTGTTGCGAGCTGATCTACAGGTGTACCTATTGTCTTAAGATCCTGTAGTTTAGTGGTAGTACATGTATATGTATAGTTTTCTGTTCAATATGTAATACCAAATGTTGTAACAATTCATGTTGTAATTGTATGTTGAATGGTGAACATGTGTGTATGGTTTTTATCATTGTTCATGTACATGTGCTACTGATTGTTTCCTTTTGACTTCCTATCATTTTCTTATTCTTAGCCTAGTGTGGGATGTTTAAATTGGGATTCTTACCGAGGTGAGGGTTTCAATTTGGACATCACACATCAGATTAAGTTTTAGAAAATCCGGGGACGTCACAGGTGGTATCAGAGCATGAAAAATAGCAAAACCTGGCATTTTCTCATTATGCAACTCAAAACTAAAGAACCTTGAACCTTAAGAACATCTTTAGGGTTAGATTAGTCATCTTTTAGAGACTAGATCTGACCTAGCCTCTAGGTTAGCACCTAGATGTCAGATAACTAGGTCTAGACTAGTGCTTGTTGTATGTCAAGTCCTTAGATGTCGTTCTTTCCTTGTAGTGAAACAGTATGGGACGTTGCACTATTTGGAAATGACGTGCATCAAAGGAAGAGAAACCCTAGACATATGGCGCTCATTGTCTAGAGTAGCTACACTAGTATACCCCCTGTTCTCACCCTTTTCACTAGTTTTCATGACACTGTACTCTCTACTATGTGTGGGACACTTGTTTCCAGGATTTGGTTTTTCATTCCAAACGGATCGAACCTTGATAGTTTTCTCTGACGCTTGTTTTCTCGGAGAAAAACTATATAATATTTTATTATGTATATGTATTACAAAAATGTGTCCCCACACATGTATGGGTAGGAGGTGATCATGCAACCTAAGTGAAAGTGAATGACATCAGTCTAGAAGAGAGAGTAGTTCTAGATTAGATGTCTAGAGCCTTGTTAGAATATGTGATAGTTGGAATAGACGAAATATATTTAGATGATGATCTAAGTCTTATATAGATGATATAAGATGGTTTATGATAATACATGTTTGTATTTGAGGACTTAAGTTTAGTTTTGAGGTTTTGAGATAAGTTTTTATGATGGAAGTAAATAGGCTTTTATGAGACAAGATATGCTAAGTTAAGACAAGGTTGTGAGTCATCATGAGCCTCAAGCTCTTTTACAAAGGAGGACCTCTAGTGTTAGGACCAGTTTTGGGGTTAGCTTAAGAGAGAGAGAGACCCATAGGGAGAAGGTCAGAGAACCTAGACTCCATGATATGAGAAATATGAGATATGTGATATGATATGTCCTAAACTAGAATACTCCTGAGTGATTGAGTTGAGTCGCTTTATGCATGATTCTTATAGTCTTGCTGAACCCTAGTTGTCCTTGGGAGGACCAAACCCTAGAGATAGAGAGAGGCTGGTTATATGTGCATTTGTGAATATGAATATGAGTGCCTACCATCTGGGTGAGGGAGAGAGCCCAAGACCCTGGAGGAGGTTGCTATGTTAGTTTTGTCCAGCCTCATGCTCGGGTCGGTGGTTCCCATATAAGAATGTAGTGGTGTGTATATAAGAGAAAGAGAGTTGAGAAATAGTTTTCATTGGTATAGAGTTGAGAAGAGAATGTCATAGCAAGTTTTGGTTTGTGCTTATGTGGTGAGAGGTTGTAAATCTATCACTAGTTCCAATGAGGTAATCTGAGAACCCTAAGCTAAGAGAGAAAAGATAAAGTATGTGCTTATGAGATACTCATAGAGTTGAGATAGCTCAGAGAGATTGAGAATGACACCACCCTCAGGGTAAGGGTGGGAGAACCTCAGTTGGACTAGATAAAGTTTTGATATATGTTTCACAAGCCACTCATATAAGTTTTTTAGCACAACCATGATATAATAAAGGTAAGGATGTGATATGATCTCGAGATGTGGTACATAGACATGATATGATGTAAATCTAGAGATGGTATAATTGATATCAATGCATAAATGGTTAACCATGCACATGAATAATGATGATAATTTGATAATGATGGCTAATCTTGTGATGAAATCACTAGTAAATGTTACAATTTATTATGAGCTATGAAATAAGATCATATGAATGAATCAAGTTACATGAGGTGTTAACTTTAGTGCTTAATAAAGATGAAAAAAATATAGTTTGACAGTTAACACAACATAATGCTTATAACACCTTGATATGATCTAGATGGATAATGTGGGTTAATTATAGTTAACCCCCTCCTAAAAGACATATGTTAATGTTGAACATGTTCTAATAATTAGCTCAGTCAAATGTTGATGACACCTTGATGTATGGGTTAACTTGGGTTAACTCCTTTAGAACATGGTAAGATGATGTGGGAACCCTAATGCATGGATAAAGATAAGGAAGCAAATATAACATACGAGTTATGTAATGACATAACCTAAGTTTATAAACCCTGAGTTTAACCTTGAATGGAGTGTTTGTGCACCCAAGATGGTTGTAAACCTCCTAATAGTACTTTGGATACATGGTTCTAGGTAACCTTTGCAGATATGTTACAAATAGAATGGTTACAACATGAGGATGAGAGCAAGATAAGTTTACCCTAGAAGCATGAGTAGGGTTTACTTTTGAGGACGAAAGTTCTTTTAAGATGTATATGATGTGACAAAGTGGGTTTTCTGGCTTAATTTCGAGGACGAAATATCTTTTAAGGTGTGTAGGATGTGATGGAGTGGACTTTTAGAATCCTAAATGTCTAATGACTTAAGTAAAAGCATATGTTTCAGTTAGATTGAGAGTTTCAAGCTTTTGATAAAGTAAGTGTGTTGATGTGAGGTTGATATCATGATTAAGATCCATATTTTAATGCCTTTTTGATGAATTTAATTGAATGGTCTAACAGTTGAGTTTTGTCACCAAATTTGAGTAGAAGATAGTTTGAGTGGTAGGGAAGCTATGGTTAAAATTGGATGGCAATCAGATATTCCTAGAAGAAGTTTTTAAGGTTTGAATTTTGTGAAATAATGCATATTATTGAGGATTTATAGACCTAAGTTGGGATTGATATTGGTGTCACACACCCCTTTTGTTTGGATCCGGCTGCGTGGCCCTAGATCTCGGATCTAACAGCCCAGTTCCTTGTAACATGAAGCCACAGATTGGCTTAAGTGGACTCTGGCTTTCAGCCCTTGGATCATGATCTGATGGATGGCAGCTTGTCTCCTACCTTGCGGTTAGAGCAAGGTAGTGGGGAAGCTAACCTCACAACCACCTCGACCACCTCTCATCACAGTCCTGGGGTGTGGGCTAGAAATGACCGAGCAGTTAATCTTGACTCTAGTAGAGGAGCGTGTAGACCCCTTAAACGAGTTGTGATACCGCTCCAGTAGGGAGAACGAGCCCTCCATTCTCACAGGTTCTCCACCGCAGTGGTGGTGGTCGAAGGTGGAGAATGGAGATATAGGTAGTTTTTGAGGAATACAAAGAAGGGAAAAGCCAGCACAAGGTCAAGGGAGAAATATGCGGGCAGTTTTAGTGGTTTCCGGTGGAGGTTTCATGGATAGCGAACTTCGGTTAGCCGGAGAGGAAGGAAGAGCTCGGAGCTGGTAGTAGGTGATCACAGCTGAAATAAGAGGGCATAGATGAGTTCGTGGAGGTGCTCCGAAGCTTTTAGAAGCCCCAGATGTGAGAGTGGTGGCGGATGGCCCATTTCCCCCTTTTTCTCCTCCACGACGGTGGACATGGCGACGAGTTGGTGGAAAATAGGGATGGAGCCACGCGCGAGGAAGCTGAGATGCTGAGAGCATCTAGCTATGGTTGCTAAAGTTTATGGAGGCCAAAGGAGATGATAGGGAGCATCCTCGTGCCATCATCTTGCTCGCTGGAGTAGGGCTGTGCGGAGGCGCCTCGTGAAACAGAGAAGCGTGGGCTTCTGTGGACTCTAGCATTGAACGTGAACACAGTGAACCAGGTCCAATAGCAATAAACCAACGCAGATCAGCCAATTCAATGTGATCCAAGATCTGGAGGAACGCCCCCTCACGGACACGTGGCATAATTCGATTGGCCCTAAGAGGTAAATATCTCAATTAATTACCAGATCTTCCAAAATTTATAGTAATTAGTATGCTTATCAAAAAAATACAAGTAATATACCGAAATTCTCAGAAAGATGAGTAGAATGCAATGAAAGCATACTATCCATCTTTTAAAGCTTAAATATTAGTGATATCATGTAAGATGTGTGATGCTTATTTCATGGATAATAAATATCAAATGATGATATAAAATTATGGAAAAATATCAGTAACTCCATAATAATGTTTATAATGCACCTGAAGATTGTGATGATCAGGTTGATGCACGAATTTATGTAATTTGCTTAATATGGCTAATTAGGATTAATAACCCTAATTGATGTGTAATAAATGCATACATGCTCAATAAATGATGAAATTCATAGAATACTCTTATATTAGTAACTGGAAGATAATATGTAGATTTGACATCAATTTTGTACACGGAATTCATGTTATATGAAGTTGACCTTTAATACATGGTTTAAAACCCTAATGTTGGTTAATGGTGTAACCTAGGGTTAATTAATGTGTACAAAAATGATATGGAAGATAATGTTCAGATAATGAATCATAATCTGGAAAATGACATCAGTATGATAATTATAAGATGAGAATGCAAGTAATAATGGAAATATCCTTATGAGATAAGCAAACCCTAAAATGGATATACTTAGGGTTAAGATGAGATGTAAGATGATGAGAACCTAATGATGTTACATGTAATAATGTCTTGATCATGTTTAACAAAGATATATGTTGTAACAATTCATATATGTAATGCCAAATGTTGTAACAATTCATGTTGTAATTATATGTTGAATGGTGAACATGTGTGTATGGTTTTTATCATTGTTCATGTACATGTGCTACTGATTGTTTCCTTTTGACTTCCTCTGATTTTCTTCTTCTTAGCCTAGTGTGAGATGTTTAAATTGGGATTCTTACTGAGGTGAGGGTTTCAATTTGGACATCACACATCAGATTAAGTTTTAGAAAATCCTGGGACGTCACAGCTCGACCTTGCACAAACCACCTACAAGAGGTTGCACGTTTAGCTAAATGGCGCAGGCTGGACGTGCTTGGAATGGAAACCTTGCCCTCGAACTGAAGGCGCCCCGTGTGCAACAGGGCATGATGAAGGCAATGCAGCTTTTTCCGACGAGGATCGTGATCCAGGGAGGAAGAGATAGCCCATGCAAGGCTGCAGACGGCGGCCGCTAGGGCTGGCTGGAGGTGGAAGACGACCCATTGGTTGTTAGACATTTTTGCCACTCCACGGGCTGAAGAAACTACCAACTTAAATGAGGGCAGATCGGTGTTTTTGTTATATTTTCCAAACGAGCGCGTTGCATGAATAGAGGCGACGTGGCATCCTCTGATTGGTCTGAAAAGGTAATCATTGCAAAATTCATAACTAAATAATGGTAGCTCGTATTGGTACATATAATACATGTATTTTGTGGGGTCTTCCCAAGACACTCTATGTCTTATATGGGTAGGGGAAACCTAAATTCAATTTTTTTTACTCGAGTAGAGGATGAGGTTTGTGATGAGAATTAGGCATTATCTCATTTCTCCATGATAACCCCATATATAGGGTTTGGCTGATAGATGGTAACCTCCCAAAGTTATTGGGATGGTTGTCATGAGACATTAGTAATATGATAATAAGAGATGTGAGACGATTTAGTCACATGTTCTTATTTTTTTGGGATAGGTGAGCACGGGAGCGAAGCACAAATATCACAGTGTCACCCAAATATATATACTAGTTGGACGTTGGTTCCAACAAATTCCAAAACTATGTTTAGGTAGCTATTATCTGGCCATGTTTTAAGCACAAACTAACTTCAAATTTGATATCATCTTGAATTAGCTATAAATAGATATTTGGATAATGGATGTAGGTCACAACAAATCCCTTTAACAACCCTAATATTTTTTATAGGCAACATTTACTTAACTAATTAAGTGCCTATGTCACAATAAAACTTAGATTTCCTCAAAATTTGTCAAAGACTCTAACATTCTTATTAACTTGTATAAAATTATAGGTGTCACAAGGATCTAATTACAAACCCAAAAGTCCAAAATTGGTTTTAATTGACTTATAGGGATGCCTAGGTCATACCATGTCCTATAATATATCCAAGAACTTCATATAGTTACCACTTTCATATTCCAATCCTTATTGCTTCATAAATGCATCGAATGAAGTTAGGTCTCGATTCATAAATGGAAAATTAAGTCAAGTATGGAAAATTAAGTCAAATATCACTTCAATCACCAAAGGCATCATATTGACTTTGCCTACTTACATTGAAGAAATCAACAAAGCTCATAACCTCAACATTATTAACAATGTCATTCCACTATAAATACTATTCTCTTATTCTTCAAACTAAATTTAAATTGAATACTAATATTATATCCTAAAATTCCTAATCATTCTGATTAAAAGTACCAAAGAATGAAGTCATTATATTCACCCCATCAAAAATACGTTTTTTAACCCTAAACCTCAAATCCATTTTTAGGTGGATGAAAAACTCTATGAGCTTCACAAGTGTTGTACCCACATGCTTTCAACCATGTAAGTTTTGGGATTAGATGAAGTCAATCCTACTTTATACATTAAGTCTTCCATATGAAAATCTAGGGTTCATATATCCATGATGACCTTACACTAAGGAGGTCTCTCATTACCTATCAAATATTTACCTAATTTGGGACTATATATTGGAGGAATGGTTACATCCAACCAAGGTATGCCATTTATGACTTTGGACTACACAATCTTAGGATACTCCTTCTACAAGACTCATATAGAGCAAACTCTATTCATACCAACTCTAGCTTTCTTTCTTTATAGGGGGCATGAGGTTTGCGTTGGTCTACACATCGCATTACATAGGTCACCTCATCTAATATATGTTTAGGTATTACATAGAATAGTTAAACTACCACCAACGCTATTTATGCATGCTTCACATCAATACCACGTTTTCAACCTTACAAGGGGTTTTACAAGTAATATACTGGGTGCTTACACCCCACTTTGAAAAGTTCAATCTATATCTAGTTGATCCTTTTAAACATATGGACATTAATTCTCCACTTATTCATGTGGACGATCATCATTCTAATAAGTTGTTAAGGTTGTACATCTATTATTTATGAACATAGAACTAATGATTTAACATGCTCCTCAATGCACAATATGGTTTTCTACTTATGTTTAACTTACATGAAGTACATGTGACTACCCTAGTCTCTGGTACCTACACTAAGGTGAACTAGGCATTTAAATGCAATCCAAATAAAATGTTCACTTCATGTTACGTGTTGATATTGGAAACCACATATCATCTTATAATATTGATATTATTCTACTTCCTACTTATTTGAGTGACTCTTCATGTACTAAAAAGATTTCTAACTCAAAAGAGATTTCTAAATATTATTAATCCAAGGGATTTCTTTTTCTTAGGGTCTTTGAGTTTCTAGTGCACAACCACCATTAGGGTTTCATATTTTTCCTCATTAGGTTCCTCAGGTATGGACATACCAAAGTCATGGAACTACTTTTTCCATCACATGGTTTGGAGTTATACTACAAGTTTCTGAATTCAATGTATCAACTTTCACAATCCTTCACACTATAGATCTTTCTATTCTTAATATTCCCATATGTATCCTTAGTCCCTAGTTATACCATAGGATCTCTAGGGGTGTGTAGGTACCTATGGAGTGACTTTCTCCTTATCTCAAGTCTCATAGACCTATATATTTTCCTCACTTGACCCCAGGCTTGACCCAAGGTTGTAAATTGACACTTATGATTGAGAAGGTATGAATATACTCACTTCCCAAGTATTTTCATTCATGATTCATTATAAATATGGATATCACAACTTGTCATGACTTTGTATCATGGACTTATCCCATACATGACGACTCTATGGCTTATGTGAATTGATGAAAACAAAAGTTGATACTAAATTTTAAATCATATATTAGTCTAATTAGGAAATCAAAATAACATGGATCTATAATGTAATGTAAATATTTGTACTAGGTAGATTTAGGGGCTTTCATGCCTCATAAAACTACCTCCCTACTATTATATCTACTTAATTTTTATTTAAATATCATCCATGAGTCTATCATGAGAAATAACTCATAAAAATTATATTTTTTAAATATGAAATTATACTTGTCCACGAAATCAGACAAAAAATTACTAAATTAACAAAGAGTATCACAATGACTTAATTGCAAACCCAAAATAGTTAAAAAAGAATTTAAATGAATTCTAGCTATCCTAGCTTGTACCTAGGTCCTATAATGAATCCAAGAACTTCATATAGTTCCACTTTCATATTTTGTGCCGTATTTCATCATAAAAAACATCCATTAAAATTGGGCCCTGATTCATATATGGAAAATTAAGTAAAATGCCTCTTTAATCACTAAATGAAACAAATTTTGTTTCATTACTCATATTTAAGAATTTAACCAAGGTCAAACCTAATTTTTTTTATCAAGGTCTTTTTGTTATACTATTACTCTGATATTCATCAAGTTGACTTTAAGTTGAATCTTAATATTATATCCCAAAATTCCTAATCATTATGTTGACAATACCAAAGGTTGGGGTCATGATGTTCACTCCACCTTAAATACAAATTTTGTCTACTAAATTTCATCCAAAACCATTTTTAAGGTGGAAGAAAAAACTCCATTTGCATGACAAGTGGTGTGCCCTACATGCTTTCGATCATGTCATTGTTTGGGACTAGATCAAGTCAATCCTAATTTTTACATTAACTCCTCCACACAAAAATCTCAAGGTCATATTCTCGTGAGGAACTTACACTAAATATGGCTCACCTTACCCCTCAAAGAGTATCCTAGCATGGGATTATATATTGGAGGAATACCTAAATGCAACCAAGGTATACCCTTTACCAAATATGTTTGACTACAAAGCCTTAGGTACTCCTTTTCTAGGACTTAACTACATGAAACTCTATTTGTCCCAACCCTATATGTCCTTCTAACATCACATCACATAGATTAATTCATTTTGATTCTATATACTAATATTTGTCTAGGTATTGCATGGAATAGTTAGAGTACCAAAAAGTTTATCTCTGCATGCTTCACATATGTATATAAGGGATTTTACAAGTACTATATTGGATGTTTACACCCACCTTAAAAGGTTTTATCTATATTAATATTAACTTTTATTCAGGTGGACATACGTAATAACTAATGTTGGAACCCAAATTACACTAAGTATGGTCCCTCACCATGATTCTTGACTTACTTTACCACATGGAAATTATTTTTCACATATGAACATTAATGTTCTACTCAATTAAGTGGACTATCACCAATCTAGAAATATTTTGAGGTCGCACATCTATTTTTTT
Organism: Alisma plantago-aquatica; assembly: GCA_963693085.1. Classification (NCBI taxonomy): domain Eukaryota; kingdom Viridiplantae; phylum Streptophyta; class Magnoliopsida; order Alismatales; family Alismataceae; genus Alisma; species Alisma plantago-aquatica. Next base: position 502,222,370 of record OY856414.1, on the reverse strand, counting down.
GGCTGAACATAGAACTAATGATCAAACCATTTTCCTCAATAGAAGAATATGGCTTCCTACTTAAGTTTAATGTACATGTATTACATGTGAATACACCAATCTTTAGTACCTACACTAAGTTGAACTAGGTATCTAGTTACAATCCAAGTAAAAAGTTCATTCAAGGTTAAGTATTGAAATTGTGAAACCACATATAATCTTATAACATTGAAATTATGCTAGGTCATGCTTATTTGGGTGCCTTTTCATTCATGAAAAATTTTTCTCACTCAAATAAATCTTCAAATGTTTAAAGAGTGATTTTACTCAGGGTCCTTGAGTTTCATGTGCACAACCACCCTTAGGGTTTCATATTTTTTGAATTAGAAAAAGGTTACATATTTTTTCTCATGAGTTATTATGGGTGAGATTCTCATGCCCTAGTACCTAAAATTTGGATCTAGAAATGTAAAGGAACTACTTTTTCCCTCATATGGTCCAAAGTTATACATCAAGTTCCTAAATTCAAGGCTGGATGTTTAGCAGAGCACACACAATAATAGATGTGATCTAGGGCTTCTTAACACACAACTCTATCTTGAGGTAGGAGGTCGACTACCAGCGCATAGCTTCTTTCTCTCCCTTGGGCATCCATCAAATGCTTTCCCTTTGTAGATCATTCACCTCTAGGGTATCATCAGACTTGATTCTTTTATCTATCCCTTATCCAATTTTCCATTCTGATCGACGGGTCTAGATCCTAGACCGTAGATCTTTTATCTAGGGGAGTGGGGTGGAAATTTTGTTATGGAAATTTTGTTTGGTGGATTCGTCTCCAGTGCATTAATTGCTTCACAGAGGTGTAGAGGTGGCCTTCATGACTCCTTTAACATCAATCTATTGTGAGGATTTGCTCTTCCCTTTTCATGATATGATATCCTTTCCTTCTCACTTTTTCTTCCTATTTTGTTTGTTCATGTTGCAAGGTAGTTCTCGACTGTCTAGTCACCATATATTAGTGTTTCTTAGTCCCTTTGGGGTTGTTAGTCTCCCTAATGAGAGTGATAAGATTTTTGATAGCTCTCAAGTTTTCCTTAAGACATATATTTTCTTGAGTATATGACATTGATACTAGAGTCTACCTCTTATGGGAACATTAGTTTGTTCATCCCTTTAACCACTACTATGTGCTTAACTTGAAAGAAAAGTTCTCAAATTCAACATTTTTTGAATTGGATATGTTTTTTCTCAAAGAAAAGTTCTCAAATTCAACATTTTTTGAGTCAATTTATGCAAGATGTCATAATATACGTCATTCTATTCTTCATATTCCTTATGTATCCTGGTTACATAGTCATTCCCTTAGGACCTGTAAGGGTGTGTAAGTACTTATAGATATATTTTCTCCCCACCTCAAGTTTTATTTAACTCTATGTTTTCCTCACTTGACCATAGGGTTGACCCAAGATTTAATATAAAAAGAATGCTTCAGAAGGTATGAATAAATCTTAGTTCTTAGTTATCATCATCAATGATTCATTACTAAATAGGCGACCAAGTGGGCGACGGTAAAAACACAAGCATTCTTTGTTGGATATCGAAACTGATGACATCAATTTATGTTGTCGCTTCTTTGTTAGGGCATAACCAACGATGACATATTAAAACTGATGACATCAAAATAACACGAGTGGAAAATGTACTTTGTGTTCTACTTTGACCTTTACTCATCGGTTTCAAGAAAAGTCATTGATGCCGTTATTATTTTAATTGGGTGTGTAATGACAAACAATTGATGTCGAATTTATTGATGTCGATTTTATCAGTGAATGACAGTGAAAACTTTAGGTATATATCGTCGGTTTTTTGAATATAACTGATCTAACATGTGCATGAAGTCAGTTATTTCCAAATAACTGACAATAAATGTGTATTTTTTATATATAGTAGGCCTACAGACCTGCTATCCAGCCTACTATGCTGTCTGGAGCCTTGTTTTTAAAATCTGAATGTTTTGAAGAAATTCAGGCTCTCTACAAGCATCACGACTTAACAACAGGCCGACACACCTATAAGAAAAAGATAAAATTTATACAGTGTAACATTCCACATTCTTCATTTTTCTCAATTCAAATTGCACACAAATCCATGAACTCACATCTCATTGGTTTCATTTCTCATCCACACTTCAATTTCATACATATATTAGTAAATAAACAACCCTTTTATCCTCATGCCTTCACATTCAAATTCACACACATATATGTACTTAACATTCAATTCACACTCACAAAATATATATCAACATCAGCTGCCATCTCAAATTTTAAGTCAAAATGCATAATTATATCAACATTCAATTCACACTCACAAAATACATATAACAATTGACATCAATGTTCGAACTACTAAATAATATCAATCAACTGTCAATTTTTTCATTCTAGTCCACATTTCCAATGAAGCAGGGTGCCCACTGTTCACGTAGGTCATTCAACTTCTCAAATGTATATGGTTTAGTTTTTGAAAAATACTGCTAAGAGTATGATACTTCTAATTAGATTTGATTGTTTGTATTATCAAATGAGATTAATACGATCCAAGACTAATAACTTGCATTCTTTATGCAATTGATTTGTTCTATGTGATTGAAAATCACTTGCATATACAACATCACATATGCCCAACTATTGTCTTGTATAGGGGCATGCACATTTACAGTTTACATTAATAAAATGTAATTAAGTAGAGTTGGTTATATATTATGCAATTGGAATTAAAAGACTATTCATCAAAACACATCCAAGTAACTGATTTGTTTTCCTTATCTACCTTCCCTCCATCAATATGGAATGTCCTCACACCCGTATAAGTTAAATTAACATATATGTTGCATTATATAACTATCAATTGATGCAAACATTAATAAATATGTTGGGCATCTAAAAATTATACTTACGCATGAATCACCAATTTTATTGGGTGTGCCTCATTTGGTGTCAATTTTTCACCTGAAGGATCAAAGAGATACAAACTCCAAGTCTTAGGAACTATCACTAACAACCACCAGTGCCTATTTCTAAGTGAATAGAAGGCAAACAAAATAAAAATTAAAGCTCACAACAAAATTGTATTCATAGGTTAGTCATATAAACAACAAGCTAAAAATTACTTAATGTTGAAGGGAGCTAAGATCACAGTCTTGGAAGCACCAAACTAGTGCATCATAGTAGTCACATATACTTTGATGCCACTCAGATCTCTAAGTACTTTTCCAATTAGTGATGGCATTAGAAATCCTACATTTGCTATTTTGAACTCATGATCCACATAATACAAATGATTGAAATATATATAATAACCAATACCTAGTTTATATGTAGGAAACAATGAAATAATTTTTGATATAAGAAAATGTATCACACTCAACGACACCAAAGTTCTATCACTAATGTGTTCAAGCAATCATGCTTAAATAGATCAAAAACATCTTGCAATACTGTAGCATTGTCCCATTGTATACCTATTATTTCCTACCTAAGGCTGATAACAATGCTATCTGTTTGGTCTATAGTGTCTAATTATTTTGTCAACGTCTGGAAGCTAGGGCCTAAGAAGTTGAACATCTCCCGTAGAATATAATGAGGGGGTGGAGGCTTCGGAACCCTAGGGGGCTTCTTAACTGTTGTAGGCTGCAGGCATGTATTATAATATTAGCTTTATATTATTTTATACAAGTTTCAATGTACATTTGTCATACGTGAGGTAATATATAATGAGTCATTTGGGCCACCCTATAAAGCTGCCATGTACCTCGATGTGGTGGCATTTGGGTTCTCATGTGGGAGATGTATGTCCCTCATTCCTGGAAAGACACATATGATTCTCACACGATAGTGATCAGTGGGAAGGGGAATATCATGAACCACATCAGAGATAGAAGCCTTGACATCTATCATGATGTTTCTCACTGGTTCATCAACAACAAGACAACATTTTCTGGCCATGTACAATTTTATGAAACATTCAATTTAATTTGACAAACATAAATATTTGACATTTGGGATTATTTTATCACAATGTATAAATTGACTTGAATTGGATCTTACTCGACCATGCCAGGCGGGTCCAAAGGTCTACTCCTGATGCACTCCGTGGGTGACTGATGAACATGTTCTGGTGATTGCCGAAGAAGCTTGTGCCTCCTGAGAAGCTATGTATTTCTCTAAGGCTGCATCTACAATTCTCTGCACGTACTCTTCCTCCACCCAATTCTCGTCTTGTTTGCACTTATGCTGGGACATGGCAAAAAATATTTTTATCCCATACCCAAATCTAGCATGCCTAACACATCCAAAATGCTCTTCTGTCCCTAGAGAAAACGTCAATTCATCATCTGTGCCCTAAGGGGTGAACTTGCCCTCCTTTTCTTGGGCAGCCAACTCCAACTAATTATCATTAAAAACTGACTAATCAGTAAAACTTAACAATCCAGTGAAAAAAGAACATGGTCATTATTGTGAGACCAAAAATTTACCATTTTTTTAAGCCACCTCCTGTGTTGCTTGGATGAGGATTTCTCCAACTTTTTTTCTCCTCTCATATATCTGCTCAATATAGTGAGTCAACCTTTCAGAAGCACTAGAAGACTTGGAAATAGAAGGAGTAGAAGTAAAAGGCCCTTGTTGTTGCCCAACTTTCTCTTGTCCAACTTTCTCTTGCCCTTTCTCTTCATCCTGCTATTACTCTTGTTCTTCTCCTTGCTCTTACTCTCATTGTTACAACCCTACTTTTTAGGTTCTTTTGGTGAGAAATGTAATTTCTCATATTAAAGATATTTGAAAAAATAATGATATAATTTGTTTTGAATAAATGGATTTCGTTTACAATAGTCGTGATGGTTGTTTTGTGGGCTTTATTGGCTATTGGGCTCAATAACAAAGAAAAGACAAAAGAAACTCCATTATTACATGAGTAAATAAGGAAATGGAGAAAAGAAAGATAAGAAACCTCTAGAAGGCAAAGGAATGTTATCCAAAGTTGGATTTTGTGCCTCTTGGGATCCTTGGGTCCCAAGGAGTCCAAAGTTGCAAAGATAATGCAACAAGAAAATAAAAGACCAATTAAGTATTTCTTAATTAAGAAAGAAATTGAAAACAATGATAAAATGTGGGAAATAAGTGAAAAGAGGTATAATTGAGTTACCCTTGGTGTATTTTAGTATCCAAAGGATTCCTAATGTCAAATGGAATGCCAACGAGGAAAATAAAAGAAAGATAAAGAGAAATCCTCAAAAAGAAATATTTTAATAAGAAATAAACAAGATAATGAGAAATAATGAATATAGATGCATCAAGAAGGATAATAAGTATCCTTAAAAAGGAATTTCGAAATCTTAGAGTTTCTTGGGGTCCAAGGAGCCGCAATGGAGAAGAAAGAAAGAGAAAATACCAATAATGCAAAATAGGAGTATAATGTGATACATTATTAATGAATTTTGTGGTATTGTAAAAGAGGTGGTATTTTCTACTAAAAGAAAACATGATTTCATGCCAATGGATTAAAAGCCAAGAACAAAGAGAAGGAAAGAGGTAATTTTCGAATTCCTAAATATCAAAAGTATAAAGATGATTAAAAAGATATTTAAGAGAGTGAGAAACTTGCTTCTTAGTGAAGGAATCAGATTCCTATTGGAAAAGGACTTTTTTTCTTCGTGGGAAAGCACCTTAGGGTGTGGATACCCTCCCCTATATAAGGCAGACCCTCTGGTTCAAAGTTTAAGAGAGATCCCACATATCACTTTCTCTCTTCTCTATCTTCTTCTTCATTTCAAACCCTAGCCACGTAGTTGGTGCTTTCCCTGAAGCAATGGGGAGCGGTGGGTCATCTTGATGGAGGCTTAGTGTTCCCCGATGACCTGAGGACGATCGGCTATCGTCCCCGAGTGCTCGACCTTGCGCAAACCACCTACAACAGGCTGCACGTTTAGATGAACGACGCAGTCTGGGCGTGCTTGGAACGACCGCCTTGGCCACGAACTGAAGGTGCCTCATGTGCACTAGGGCACGACGGAGGCAAAGAAGCTTTTTCCGGCGAGGATCACAGCCCAGGGAGGAAGAGACAGCCCATGCAAGGCTGCAGACGGCGGCCGCTTGGGCTGGCCGGAGGAGGAAGACGACCCATTGGTCGTTGGACATTTTTGCCCCTCTGCGGGCTGAAGAAACCACCAACTTAAATGAGGGCTGATCGGTCTTTTCGTTATATTTTCCAAATGAGCGCGTTGCATGAATAGAGGCGATGTGGCATCATCTGATTGGTCCAAAAAGGTAATCCTTGCAAAATTCATAACTAAATAATGGTAGCTCGGATTGGTACATATAATATATGTATTTTGCTCAGAAAAATGAGAGGAATTCATTAAATGGTTTTAGAGGCTAATTTCTCTTGCAATTCAAAAAATAATGGAAGTTATCAACTTTAATTCTTTAATGATTAAGAAACCCTATTTTGAGATGATTAATGTATTTAGTAGGGTTTAATCGATGATTAAAGTTGATGTTAACCTATTAATTGTAAAAAGGTATATTAAGAACAAAAAGGATGAACTTTGCACGTAATAAGTTTAATTTAGAGTTTCATGTGTATAAATACGCTTTAATGTGCCTTGAAACCCTAATATTAGAAAATGTGACTCTTAATGGTTTTCTAATGGATAAAATATGGAATTAGTAATAAATGGAGTTCATAGGTGAATTAGACCACAATGAACTATGAATTGATGATAAATGGCCATAATGATCTTGTCATGGATTAAAAGGATAAAAATGGTAGTTTTAATGTAAAAAAAGGCTTAATGGACTTAATTGATGGATAATGTTGCCTTTAATCCGAAAATAAGGTTATATGTTGTTAAAAGGTAACCTTAATATCTTTTGTGAAGAATAGATGAGATAATTAGGGAAAATTAGGGTTTAAAATAGTAAAAATGAAGTGAAACCCTAATTGCAATGAAAACCCTAAAAGTGGACTAGAAACCCTAGGAAGCGAGTTAGGTTTAATAGATCTTGATGGCATGATCAATAATAGGAAATTGTATGTATATTTTAGGATTTAATTGTCTGCTTGCTTGCCTATTTGGATATCTTGATTGATTGGATTATTCTGTCTCAAATCATCCTGATAGGTATGTGGTTACGCTTATGGTTAATCGCTTTAGTTTCATGGTGATTCCCGATTGTTTTATTGGTTGCCTGAAAATAACTTCTTGGATGACTTTTATTTCATGCAACTATAAAGTGACTATGTCTATCGCCATAAGTATGCATACATGACTGGCTCAGATCCTGGTCCTCCTATGTGGCTTTGCTAATGATGAAAAGGGTAACCTGGTAAAGGGTCTACTTGATAAGTGGGACCATCAGGTTATCAAGATTTAGGGATTGGGCTACCTACGTGTAGTTCCATGCAACTCTTTAGCACACCATGAGTTAAGGAGTGGGCTACCTATGGGTAGTGTCATGTGACTCAACCCTAGAAACTGATTCACCTGTTAGGTAGGATCATGAGGGGTTAAATGGGGATCTACCATAAGGAAGGTAGCATCCAGGTCCACTATAGGGACAACACAGAGGTTAGGATATGTATGGATGGAACATTTATGTTGAAAACGTAAAGTTGTTTGTTAAATCATATTTGACTGCAATATGTGGTTACATTTAATTGCACGATTATTGTTTCCCCCATATACCAACATAATTCATTTATGCTGACTGACGTTTTGTTTGTCGGTGTTTTAGGTACAAGTGAAAAGAACAAATAGTAAAGTGGCATATGTGGAATTAAATGAGAATTAAATAGCAAAGGAGGATTAGTTAGAATAGACTCCGGATGTCAATAGAAGTAGATGTCCAAGTTTTTGCAAAAGGTAAGCGAAGTTTAATTTTTTTTCAGCCTTTCAGTTTAGTTGGTAGAATTTGATAATTATTATTGATTATTTGTCGAACCTTTGATCCGGAAATTGGGATAATGGATCTGACCTCTTGGTCTCCCTTAATTGGGGGTTACTAGGAGGTGGGGTCGTTACATTTGGTATCAGAGCATAGGTTTCTCATTTAATCTTTAATAATTATTAAATTTTACAAACTCCGTAGAACCCAAGGGAGTTATTAGAGGATTTTCTGAAAGACAGAGGTATCTAGAAAAGGATCACGTTCGGGGGCTGGCAAGATTTTCCTCTGCACCGCTAGTCAAAATACGAGGACTCCCAGATTAGTGTGACTGCCTGGCCAAAGTCTCAGGATTTGACTCGAAATAAGATAACTTTAGGACTCTCTCATCTTATTCATCCCTTCTCAACTCAAATGCTGTTAAGGATTAGGGTTTTGTCTCTTTTCCTCACCCTCTTGAGGTATGGGTAAGGTTGATAAGGTCTAAGGAATCCTCCACCAGATTAATGAAAGGCATGTAATTAAGATGTCATGGACATAAGCTTAATAGATTAAGCATAAACTGAATAATAGATACATGCTTAGGTCGTATGACATGAGTTGTCATTGCCCTCAGGAGAAACCTGAGGTTAGACCTTCTTGTCAGGAGGATGAGTAGAGAGAGTTGGTTATGGAGGCAAGATCTCCATTAAAAGTAGAGACCTGGCACATCCTCTGAGGATGATGCTAACACTAACCCTAAGTGGTGGTTAGAGAGAGAAATGGCATGCATGATGACAGGATGTCATGATAGACTAGGTGTGTGGATATGCTTTTGGATGCCCATGACGTTATGAGCCATGTGAGGTTGGATGACCTAGTTCCTTTGGCGACCCAAACCTGGGAAGGGTTGTGCATGTTAGAGAGAAGGATAGATCCTTCATTGATGAGGTTAGAGAAGAACCTATAAGAACCCTATGGGCATATGTGAGTAGGGCATAACATGCACCCAGAGTACATCTGTAGTGCAGTAGGTTGAAACCCTGGCCAGAAGGGCATTATAGAAGGCTTATGAGATAAGCATAAGGGGTTATGGATAATCTTGAGCAAACATAAGTTTGATCTGAGGCTTCACCCATGCAGGGGTATGCTTAGGATCTTGATCCTCCATGGAGAGAGGACCTCTAGTAGCAAGGCCATTTGTAGGGTTAGCTCTAGAGAGAGAGAGCAAGACTCATGCAAGAAGGTCGGAAGCCTAGACTCTGAGATATGAGGAAAAGTAGGGAGTTGAGGATGATGTGACCTAAGTGGACGATTGTGGTTGCCTCATGCTTGATCCCTGGAGGCTGATGATATCTTGGTTTCCATTAGAGGAAACAAACCCTAGAGAGAGGATGAGGCTTCTGGTACCTATGTGCCTATGATATAGGTGTTTACCTTCTGATATAAGAAAAAGAGTTCCTTAGACCTGAAGAGGTTTAGTAATAGGTTGTGAGGCCTTGTACCTTGTTGGTTGTCCTAGAGGAGGACTCAACTCTGAAGTGTTGCTCGAGTAGAAGGATGGCATGAAGTGCATGTCATGCCTTATACATGCTTAATTCGTGGTTAAGAGGTTGATCATGCGGTTGGACACCCAAAAGTGAACCTAGGGTTCCTAGGCCTAAGAGGGGAAGTGGTGTACCTGATGCTCATGACAAGATTTGATTTTCTATAGATTCAAGCATGGTACTCCTCATATTTAGAGGAAAGGGAAACCCCTTAAGTTTAAGGTATGTTTGATGAACCCCTCACAGCTAAGTTGATGACATGGGAAGGTATGATCTTGATCCAATGTTGTGGATGAGGACAAGTGTGACCTAGCATGGTTTACCAGGTGGTCTGCTTATGCCTTAGTGTCTTTCTAGGGTTAAGCATGCTCATGTGGATGTAAAACCTAAACATAAGGACGTTTGTGACCTTGATTATCAAGATGTAGTTTCTTCCTTATCTCAAGTCTCATAGACCTATATATTTTCCTCGCTTGACCCTAGGCTTGACCCAAGGTTGTAAATTAACCCTTATGCTCGAGAAGGTATGAATATACTCACTTCCCAAGTATTTTCATTCATGATTCATTATAAATATGGATATCACAACTTGTCATGATTTTGTATCATGGACTTATCCCATACAAGACGTCTCTATGGCTTATGTGAACCGATGAAAACAAAAGTTGATACTACATTTTAAATCATATATTAGTCTAATTAGGAAATCAAAATAACATGGATCTATAATGCAATGTAAATATTTGTACTAGGTAGATTTAGGGGCTTTCATGCCTCATAAAACTACCTCCCTACTATTCTATCTACTTAGTTTTTATATAAATATCATCCATGAGTCTATCGTGAGAAATAACTCATAAAAATTATATTTTTTAAATATGAAATTATACTTGTCCACTGAATCAGACAAGAAATTACTAAATTAACAAAGAGTATCACAATGACTTAATTGCAAACCCAAAATAGTTAAAAAAGAATTTAAATGAATTCTAGCTATCCTATCTTGTACCTAGGTCCTATAATGAATCCAAAAACTTCATATAGTTCCACTTTCGTATTTGCCTTATTTCATCATAAAAAACATCCATTAAAATTGGGCCCTGATTCATATATGGAAAATTAAGTCAAATGCCTCTTTAATCACTAAATGAAACAAATTGTGTTTCATTACTTATATTGAAGAACTTAACCAAGGTCATAGCCTAATTTTTTTTAATCAAGGTCATTCTGTTATACTATTACTCTGATATTCATCAAGTTGACTTTAAGTTGAATCTTAATATTATATCCCAAAATTCCTAATCATTATGTTGACAGTACCAAAGGTTGGTGTCATGATGTTCACTCCACCTTAAATACAAATTTTGTCTACTAAATTTCATCCAAAACATTTTTTAAGGTGGAAGAATAAACTCCATTAGCATGACAAGTGGTGTGCCCTACATGCTTTCGATCATGTCATTGTTTAGGACTAGATCTGTAACGACCCCGCCTCCCGGTAACCCCCAATTAAGGGAGACCTGAAGGTTAGAGCCATTATCCAATTAATAAGATCAAAGGTTCGACAAATAATCAATAACAATTAATAAACTTTACCAACTAAATTGAAAACTGGTATAAAATAAAACTTTTCTTACCTTGGAAAAACTGGGATTTCTAAACTTCTATCCATGAAGATGCTAAACTAACTAATCCTCCTGTGCACGTTATTTCTCATTTAATTCCACATCTGCCACTTTACTGTTTGTTCTTTTCATTTGTACCTAAAATGCCGACAAACAAAATGTCGGTCAGCAAGAAGCTGGTATGTGGAGGAAACAATAATCGTGCAACTATAGTAACAAAGTAATCAGCCAATTATCATTTAACAACCAAGATTACATTTTAAACCATACTACTCAATCCTTTCATATCCCCTATCTCTGTGCTATCTCTGCAGCAGACTGAGATACTACCTCTCTCTAGGTAGATCCTTATTAAACCCCGCATGATCCTACCTAACAGGTAGATCAATATCTAGGGTTGAGTCGCATGGCACTACCCATAGGTAGTCCAATCTCTAACTCAATGTGACTTGATGGACCTAACCCATTGGTAGCCATTTACTAAGTCATCCAATGACCTGATGGGCCTACCCCATTGGTAGCCATTTACTAGGTCAACCCATTAAGCTATAAAGGGGACTAGGATCTGAGCTAGTAGGCATATTTCTTATGTGATAGTCATATTCACATTATACTTTGCATGAATTAAATACATTCAACAGTTTAATTCAAGCCACGATGGAAACATCGATAAAATCCCAGAAAACTAATTCGGGTAGTCATAAGCGTAACCACATTCCTCTACATGCAGATTCAGTTGCAGGAATAATCCAAACAACAATAGGAAAGCAAGCATTCAATAAGATCCTGAAACAATTATACAATTTCCTTTTTATTACTCATGTCATTAAGATCTATTAAATCTAGCTCGCTTCCTAGGGTTTCTAGTCCACTTTTAGGGTTTCCATTGCAATTAGGGGTTCTCTTAATCGCTTACTATTTTAAACCCTAATTGATCACAAACCCTAATTATCTCAACATCTAATCCTCAATTTCAGATTAAAGGCATGCTTATCCATTAATTAAGCCTCTTAAACCTCTTTTACATTAAAGCTACTATTTTATCCTTTTAATCCATGACAAGATCATTATACGCATTTATCATCAATTCATAGTTCATTATGGTCCAAAACACATATGAACTCGATTTCCCATTAATTCCACCTTTTATTCATGAGAAAACCCTAAATACTACATTTAGGGTATTTATCCACAAATTAGGAAATTTAATGCTCTAAATATCTTATAACTATGAAAACTCAATTCTATATATGAAATCAAATAATTAAAGCCATTAGTAGTCCTAATTACCACCATTAGGGTTTCAAGGCCCATTAAAACATATTCATGCACATGAACTTTCAATTAAACTAATTACGTGCAAAATTCATGTTTTTCGATCTTAATGTATCTCTTTATGATTAACATGTTAATATCAACTTTAATCATCAATTAAACCCCACTAATCACATTAATCATTCCCAATCAGGGCTTCTTTAATCATCATTATATTAAAGTTAATAACTTCCATTACTTTTATAATTGCAATCAGAATCAAGCTTCAATTTTATTTCTATTATATTCCCCTTGTTTTTCTGAGCAAGTTTCATATTTTATGCATACTCATCTGAGCTACTATTAGGGAGATATGAATTTTGTAAAATTACCTTCTTTGGGCCAATCCTGGAGCGCCACGTCGACCTCCCCATGCGATACGTTGCTGTTTGAAAACATAACCGTATTACAAATATGCCCTTGGCTTAAAAGTTGGTTTTTTGGCACGCGAAGGGGCAGATTCGTCCAATTCCAACTCTATCTTCAACCTTACGTAGCTCGACCTGCTACCGCCCTAGGCGCCCATGGTGCAAATTTATCTCCCTCATCTGGACCCCGGCGGCCACCGGAGTGGCTTCCCCTACCTCCGTTCTGCCTTTGCACACACGAGAGTGCTGCTGGATTGCGACCAAGTCAGCTAGTTCAAGATCCTTAGCTCTGCAACACTTGGGCGATCTGCTGCCCTCCCGCAGCCGCCGCGCAAGAACCCAGGCTCAGGGAAGATGGATGCGTCTTCATGAGGTGTCGTGGGAGCGTTGTGCTTTCCTCGTACTCATCTACTCGTTCCTCATCACTCATAGACACACTACTCCTCTCCCTTAGGGTTTGTTTTCAAAGAAGGAGAAGAAGAAGATAGGAATACGTGGAACCTCCTAGAACTCATCCCCGAGCTCTACCCCTTATATAGGGGAGGGTACTCAAGCCCCAAGACGTTCACATAAGAGGGAACAAGTATCGTTCCTAATAGGAAACAACTTCCCTTAATTAAGAAGCAAATATTCTCTCTCTCCCTCATCCCTTTGATATTCATTTTTCTTTAATTATTAGGATTTCGAAAATTACCTCCTTTATCTTCGTTGTACTTGCCCTTTTATGTATTGGCACGAAATTTAGTTTTCCTTTTAATAGAAAATATCTCCCTTGTAATAGTACCATGAGATTCATTAATAATGTGCTCACATTATATTCTTATTTTCTTTTATAAGTATTTTCTCTTTCCTCTTTCTTATTTATTGGGCTCCTTGGACCCCAAGAAACTCAAAGAATTCGAAATTACTTTTTAAGGAATACTCATTATCCTTAAATGCATCAATATGCATTAATTCCCATTATCATGTTGAGTTCTTATTAAAATATTTCTTTTTGAGGATTTCTTTTTATTTCTCTTTAATTTTCCTCATTGGTTTTCCTTTTTATATTAGGAATCCTTGGGATACGAAATCCCACTAAGGATAACCCAATTGTACCTCTTTTTACTTATTTTTCTCATTTTACCATTGTTTTCAATTTCTTTCTTAATAAAGAAATATTTAATTGATCTTTTCTTTTCTTATTGCACTCTTTATGCAACTTTGGACTCCTTGGGACCCAAGGAATCCAAGAGGCACGAAATCCATCCTTGGATTACATCATTTTGCCTTATAGGGGTTTCTATCTTATTCTTTTCTCAAAAACTCAATTATTCATAAACTAATTGAATTTTCCTGTTACTTGGGCCCAATAGCCAATAGAGCCCACAACAAAATCACCAACGCTATTTTAAACGAAATCCATTTATTCCAAAAAAATTATATCATTTGTTGTTCAAATATTTTTAATATGAGAAATTACATTTCTCACCAAATGAACCCAAAAAGTGGGGTTGTAACAAGATCAAGTCAATCCTAAATTTTACATTAACTCCTCCACAAAAAAATCTGGAGGTCGTATTCTCATGAGGAGCTTACACTAAATATGGCTCACCTTACCCCTTAAAGAGTATCCTAGCATGGGATTATATATTGGAGGAATACCTATATGCAACAAAGGTATACCCTTTACCAAATATGTTTGACTACAAAACCTTAGGTACACCTTTTCTAGGACTTAACTACATGAAACTCTATTTGTCCTAACCCTATATGTCCTTCTAACATCACATCACATAGATTACTTCATTTTGATTCTATATACTAATATTTGTCTAGGTATTGCATGGTATAGTTAGAGTACCAAAAAGTTTATCTCTTCATGCTTCACATTTGTATATAAGGGATTTTATAAGTACTATATTGGATGTTTACACCCACCTTAAAAGGTTTTATCTATATTAATATTAACCTTTATTTATGTGGACATACATAATAACTATGTTTGGAACCCAAATTACACTAAGTATGGTCCCTCACCATGATTCTTGACTTACTTTACCACATGGAAATTATTTTTCACATATGAACATTAATGTTTTACTCAATTATGTGGACTATCACCAATCTAGAAATATTTTGAGGTCACACATCTATTTTTTTGGCTGAACATAGAACTAATGATCAAACCATTTTCCTCAATAGAAGAATATGGCTTCCTACTTAAGTTTAATGTACATGTATTACATGTGAATACCCCAATATTTAGTACCTACACTAAGTTGAACTAGGTATCTAGTTACAATCCAAGTAAAAAGTTCATTCAAGGTTAAGTATTGAAATTGTGAAACCACATATAATCTTATAACATTGAAATTATGCTAGGTGATGCTTATTTGGGTGCCTTTTCATTCATGAAAAACATTTCTCACTCAAATAAATCTTCAAATGTTTAAAGAGTGATTTTACTCAGGGTCCTTGAGTTTCATGTACACAACCACCCTTAGGGTTTCATATTTTTTGAATAAGAAAAAGCTTACATATCTTTTTTCATGAGTTATTATGGGTGAGATTCTCAAGCTCTAGTACCTAAAATTTGGAACTACCAATGTAAAGGAACTACTTTTTCCCTCATATGGTACAAAGTTATACTTCAAGTTCCTAAATTCAAGGTCAGATGTTTAGCAGAGCACACATAATAATAGATGTGATCTAGGGCTTCTTCACACACAACTCTATCTTGAGGTAGGAGGTCGACTACCAGTGCATAGCTTCTTTCACTCCCTTGGGCATCCATCAAATGCTTCCCCTTTGTAGATCATGCACCTCTTGGGTATCATCCGACTTGATTCTCTTATCTATCCCTTATCCAATTTTCCCTTCTGATCGACGAGTCTAGATCCTAGACCGTAGATCTTTTCTCTAGGGGAGTGGGATGGCAATTTTGTTTGGTGGATTCGTCTCCAGTGTAGTAATTGCTTCATAGAGGTGTAGAGGTGGCCTTCATGACTCCCTTAACATCAATTTATTGTGAGGATTGGCTCTTCCCTTTTCATGATATGATATCCTTTCCTTCTCACTTTTTCTTCCTATTTTGTTTGTTCATGTTGCAAGGCAGTTCTCGACTGCCTAGTCACCATCTATTAGTGTTTGTTAGTCCCTCTGGGGTTGTTCGTCTCCCTAATGAGAGTGATAAGATTTCTGATAGCTCTCAATTTTTCCTTAAGACCTATATTTTCTTGAGTATATGACATTGATACTAGAGTCTACCGCTTATGGGAACATTAGTTTATTCATCCCTTTAACCACTACTATGTGCTTAACTTGAAAGCATCTCTCATGGAAAGCTTCTTAAGACAACATTGTGAAAGAGGAATATATACATAAGTAATTTATTCTCATTCCACCATGAGTTTTAGTGGTTTTATGTCCATGTTCTTAGATGATATATGTTATTTTGGAGTCTTTTTCTCTACTTGTATATGTCATATGGCTTATGCGTAATGAATTTGATATGTTTTCTCTCAAAGAAAAGTTCTCAAATTCAACATTTTTTGAGTCAATTTATGCAAGATGTCATAATATACGTCTTTCTATTCTTCATATTCCTTATGTATCCTGGTTCCATAGTCATTCCCTTAGGACCTGTAAGTGTGTGTAAGTACTTATAGAGATATTTTTCCCCACATAAAGTTTTATTTAACTCTATGTTTTCCTCACTTGACCATAGGGTTGACCCAGGATTTAATATAAAAAGAATGCTTCAGAAGGTATGAATAAATCTTACTTCTTAGTTATCATCATCAATGATTCATTACTAAATAGGGATATCTCACCTTGTCATGATTATATGTATCTAGGACCTAGCATGAGCAAGGTGGTTCTATGGCTTACATGCACTACTATAAAAGTTACTTTGAAATATTAAATTTGAAATCATATATTTATGAAAGAATGGACATATTTAGACAAGTTGTATGAGTTCATCAAAGCTCACATGTCACTCCTACATCTCTCTACTCCACCAAAAAGTGTATTCATGTTGTCTATCACCCCAACATTTTGATTTCAATGTAAACCCTTAGTTGGTTTATGGTTAGGGATAAAGAAGGGGTGAAACCCTGATGTGACTATCATATGATATGTTTGCGTTTTTGTGTTAGTAGAGAGGATTTATTAGAAATGTTTTGTATTTTGGTGAACCCTTGTATGGATCAAATATGCTTTAGTATGCATTTTGATATATGAGAACATGATTGTGCAACTGATATGTCAACCAATCTACAAAGAACCCAGTTTGACTTAGGCACTTCGAACACCCAAGTTGGGTCGAAATGTGGAGATAAATAAATATTTTTGGTTGATCTATAGAATTAGGCCAAGTTTTTAAGCAATGGGTCTGACATGTGGGCTTGTAGATGCCAAAGGAGGTCAAAATGCCAGAGACATCAAAGCCATAGGTTGAAGAGAGAGATCAAACTGTTGAAAGTTGGTACAACCTTTGAGAAGTCAATCCAACCTTGTAAAAGTTGACCCAACCTTACATAAAGTTAATATCCATGTCTCATCCTTGGTCAACTCACTTGGTAACTAGTAAACCTATTTCCATGGTAATCAGTCTGACCTCTAGTAGGTCGGTTGACTTCCCAGGGTCACTGTTTCAATTTGAAGTTAAGGGAGTTTTAATATCTAGATGATTTATATAAATTTCTTTTGTCTAAAATAAATCTTATGGATCTGTTGGTGGAATTTACCCACTTGATCATGAAGTGGTAGTGTTGAGGTGATTCCTTGGGTTTGTACCCTACTTGGTTTTGTGGAAAAATATTTTAGACAATTCTTAGTAAAAGAACATATATAAGGTTTGTCCCTTCACTACCGCATAATGGGGATATGTCGTCAGTTATTTTTATCATTCCATGTTAGTTCCAAACTAACGACCAAGTAGGCGATGGTAAAAACACAACCATTCTTCGTTGGATATTGAAACTGATGACATCAATTTATGTCGTCACTTCTTTGTTAGGGCAGAACCAATGATGACATATCGAAATTGATGACATCAAAATAACACATAGTAGAAAATGTACTTTGTGATCTACTTTGACCTTTACTCACCGGTTTCAAGAAAAGTCATTGATGCTGTTATTATTTTAATCGGGTGTGTAATGACAAACAACCGATGTCGAATTTATTGATGTCGATTTTATCAGTGTATGATAGTGAAAACTTTAGGTATATATCGTCGGTTTTTTGAATATAACTGATCCAACATGTGCATGAAGTCAGTTATTTCCAAATAACTGACAATAAATGTGTATTTTTTTATATATAGTAGGCCTACAGACCAGCTGTCCAGCCTACTATCATGTCTGGAGCCTTGTTTTTCAAAACTGAATATTTTGCAGAAATGCAGACTCTCTGCAAGCATCACAGCTTAACAATAGGCCGACATACCTATAAGAAAAAGATAAAATTTATACAATGTAACATGCCACGTTCTTCATTTTTCTCAATTCAAATTGCACACAAATACATGAACTCACATCTCACTGGTTTCATTTCTCATCCACACTTCAATTTCATACATATATTAGTAAATAAACATCATTCTTATCCTCATGCCTTCACATTCAAATTCACACGCACATATGTACTTAACATTCATTTCACACACAAAATACATATCAACATCAGCTGCCATCTCAAATTTTAAGTCAAAATGTATAATTATATCAACATTCAATTCACACTCACAAAATACATATAAAAATTTGACATCAATGTTCGAACTACTAAATAATATCAATCAACTGTCAATTTTTTCTTTCTAGTCCACATTTCCAATGAAGCAGGGTGCCCATTGTTCACGTAGGTCATTCAACTTCTCAAATGTATAGAGTTTAGTTTTTGAAAAATATTTCTAAGAGTATGAGACTTCTAATTAGATTTGATTGTTTGTATTATCAAATGAGATTAATACGATCCAAGACTAATAACTTGCATTCTTTATACAATTGATATGTTCTACGTGGTTGACAATCACTTGCATATACAACATCACGTATGCCCAACTATTGTCTTGTATAGGGGCATGTACATTTACAATTTACATTAATAAAATGTAATTAAGTAGAGTTGGTTATATATTATGCAATTGGAAATAAAAGACTATTCATCAAGACACATCCAAGTTACTGATTTTTTTTCCTTATCTACCTTCCCTCCATCAATATGGAATGTCCTCACACCCATATAAGTTAAATTAACATATATGTTGCATTATTAAACTGTCATTTGATCCAAACATTAATAAATATGTTGGGCATCGAAAAATTATTCTTATGCATGAATCACCAATTTTATTGGGTGTGCCTCATTTGGTGACAATTTTTCACCTGAAGGATCAAAGTGATACAAACTCCAATTCTTAGGAACAATCACTAACAACCGCCGGTTCCTATTTCTAAGTGAATAGAAGGAAAACAAAATAAAAATTAAAGCTCACAACAAAATTGTATTCATAGGTTAGTCATATAAACAACAAGATAAAAATTACCGAATGTTGAAGGGAGCTATGATCACAGTCTTGGAAGCACCAAAGTAGTGCATCATAGTAGTCCCATATACTTTGATGCCACTCAGATCTATAAGTACTTTGCCAATCAGTGATGGCAATAGAAATCCTACATTTTCTATTCTGAACTCATGAGCCACATAATACAAATGATTGAAATATATATAATAACCAATACCTAGTTTATATGTAGGAAACAATGAAATAATTTTTGATATATGAAAATGTATCACACTCAACGACACCAAACTTCTATCACTAATGTGTTCAAGCAATCATGCTTAAATAGCTCAAAAACATCTTGCAATACTATAGCATTGTCCCATTGTATACCTATTATTTCCTACCTAAGGCTGATAACAATGGTATCTGTTTGGTCTATAGTGTCTAATTATTTTGTCAACGTCTGGAAGCTAGGGCCTAAGAAGTCAAACATCTCCTATAGAATAAAATGAGGGGGTGGAGGCTTCAGAACCCTAGGGGGCTTCTTAACTGTTGTAGGTTGCATGCATGTATTATAATATTAGCTTTCTATTATTTTATACAAGTTTCAATGTACATTTGTCATACATGAGGAAATATAATGAGTCATTTGGGCCATCCTATAAAGCTGCCATCTACCTCGCTGTGGTGGCATTTGGGTTCTCGTGTGGGAGATGTATGTCCCTCATTCCTGGAAAGACACATATGATTCTCACACGATAGTGATCAGTGGGAAGGGGAATATCATGAACCACATCAGAGATAGAAGCCTCAACATCTGTCATGGTGTTTCTTACTGGTTCATCAACAACAAGACAACATTTTCTGGCCATGTACAGTTTTATAAAACATTCAATTTAATTTGACAAACATAAATATTTGACATTTGGGATGATTTTATCACAATGTATAAATTGACTTGAATTGGATCTTACTCGACCATGCCAGGCGGGTCCGATGGACTACTCCCGATGCACTCCATGGGTGAGTGATGAACATGTTCTGGTGATTGTCAGAGAAGCTTGTGCCTCTTGAGAAGTTATGTATTTCTCTAAGGCTGCATCTACAATTCTCTGCACATACTCTTCCTCCACCCAATTCTCGGCTTGTTTGTGCTTATGCTGGGATGTGGCAAAAAATATTTTTATCCCATACCCAGATCTAGCATGCCTAACACATCAAAGATGCTCTTCTGTCCCTAGAGCAACCGCCAATTCATCATATGTGCCCTAAGGGGTGAACTTGCCCTCCTTTGCTTGGGCATCCAACTCCAACTAATTATCATTAAAACTAACTAATCAGTAAAACTTAAAAATCCAGTGAAAAAATAACATGGTCATTATTGCAAGACCAAAAACTTACCATTTTTTAAGCCACCTCTTGTGTTGCTTGGATGAGGATTTCTCCGGCTTTGTTTCTCCTCTCATATATCTACTCAAAATAGTGAGTCAACCTTTCAGAAGCACTAGAAGACTTGGAAATAGAAGAAGTAGAAGTAGAAGGCCCTTGTTGTTGCCCAACTTTCTCTTGCCCTTTCTCTTGATCCTGCTATTGCCCTTGTTCTTCTCCTTACTCTTACTCTCGTTGTTACAACCCCAATTTTTTTTATTAAGAATGAAATTGAAAACAATGATAAAATGTGGGAAATAAGTGAAAAGAGGTATAATTGAGTTACCCTTGGTGAATTTTCGTATCCAAAGGATTCCTAATATTAAATGGAATGTCAATTTGGAAAATAAAAAGAAAGATAAAGAGAAATCCTCAAAAAGAGATATTTTAATAAGAAATAAACAAGATAATGAGAAATAATGAATATAGATGCATCTAGAAGGATAATAAGTATCCTTAAAAAGGAATTTCGAAATCTTAGTATTTCTTGGGGTCCAAGGAGCCCCAATGGAGAAGAAAGAAAGAGAAAATACCAATAATGCAAAATAAGAGGATAATGTGATACATTATTAATGAATTTTGTGGTATTGTTAAAGAGGTGGTATTTTATACTAAAAGAAAACATGATTTCATGCCAATGGATTAAAAGTCAAGAACAAAGAGAAGGAAAGAGGTAATTTTCAAATTCCTAAATATCCAAAGTATAAAGATTATCAAAAAGACATTTAAGAGAGAGAGAAACTTGCTTCTTAGTGAAGGAATCAGATTCCTATTGGAAAAGGACTTTGTTTCTTCGTGGGCAAGCACCTTAGGGTGTGGATACCCTCCCCTATATAAGGCAGACCCTCTGGTTCGAAGTTCAAGAGAGATACCACGTATCCCTTTCTCTCTTCTCTATCTTCTTCTTCGTTTCAAACCCTAGCCATGTAGTTGGTGCTTTCCCTTAAGCAACGAGGAGCTGTGGGTCATCTTGATGGAGGCTTGGTGTTCCCCGATGACCTGATGATGATCAACTATCGTCCCTGAGTGCTCAACCTTGGGCAAACCACCTACAACAGGCTACACATTTAGCTGAATGGCGTAGGCTGGGCGTGCTTGGAACGACCGCCTTGGCCGCGAATTGAAGGAGCCTCGTGTGCACCAGGGCACAACGGAGGCAAACCAGCTTTTTCCGGTGAGGATCACAGCCTAGGGAGGAAGAGACAACCCACGCAAGGCTGCAGACGGCTGCCGCTAGGGCTAGCTGGAGGTGGAAGACGACCCATTGGTCGTTGGACGTTTTTACCCCTCAGCGGGTTGAAGAAACCACCAACTTAAATGAGGGTAGATCGGTCTTTTCATTATATTTTCCAAACGAACGTGTTGCATGAATAGAGGCGATGTGGCATCCTATGATTGGTCCAAAAAGGTAATCCTTGCAAAATTCATAACTAAATAATGGTAGCTCGGATTGGTACATATAATATATGTATTTTGCTTAGAAAAACGAGAGGAATTCATTAAATGGTTTTAGAGGCTAATTCCTCTTGCAATTTGAAAAATAATGGAAGTTATCAACTTTAATGCTTTAAAGATTAAGAACCCTATTTTGAGATGATTAATGTATTTAGTAGGGTTTAATGGATGATTAAAGTTGATATTAACCTATTAATTGTAAAAAGGTATATTAAGAACAAAAAGGATGGACTTTGCACGTAATAAGTTTAATTTAGAGTTTCATGTGTATAAATATGCTTTAATGGGCCTTGAAACCCTAATATTAGTAAATGTGACTCTTAATGGTTTTAATTATTCAAAATCGTGAATAAAGCTAAGATATGATGATTCTTAACTATTTTGAGTATAAAGGTTCCTAATTGTGAATAAATACCCTTAATATGGTAATTAGGGTTTTCTAATGGATAAAATGTGGAATTAGTAATAAATGGAGTTCATAGGTGAATTAGACCACAATGAACTATGAATTGATGATAAATGAGCATAATGATCTTGTCATGGATTAAAAGGATAAAAATGGTAGTTTTAATGTAAAAAAGGCTTAATGGACGTAATTGATGGATAATGTTGCCTTTAACCTGAAAATAAGGTTATATGTTGTTAAAAGGTAACCTTAATATGTTTCGTGAAGAATAGATGAGATAATTAGGGAAAATTAGGGTTTAAAATAGTAAAAATGAAGTGAAACCCTAATTGCAATGAAAACCCTAAAAGTGGACTAGAAACCCTAGGAAGCGAGTTAGGTTTAATAGATCTTGATGGAATGATCAATAATAGCAAATTGTATGTATATTTCAGGATCTAATTGTCTGCTTGCTTGCCTATTTGGATATCTTGATTGATTGGATTATTCTGTCTCAAATCAGCCTGATAGGTATGTGGTTACGCTTATGGTTAATCACTTTAGTTTCATGGCGATTCCTGGTTATTTTATTGGTTGCCTAAAAATAACTTCTTGGATGACTTTTATTTCATGCAACTATAAAGTGACTATGTCTATCACCATAAGTATGCATACATGACTGACTCAGATCCTGGTCCTCCTATGTGGCTTTGCTAATGATGAAAAGGGTAACCTGGTAAAGGGTCTACTTGATAAGTGGGACCATCAGGTTATCAATAGTTAGGGATTGGGCTACCTACGTGTAGTCCCATGCAACTCTTTAGCACACCATGAGTTAAGGAGTGGGCTACCTATGGGTAGTTCCATGTGACTCAACCCTAGAAACTAATTCACCTGTTAGGTAGGATCATGAGGGGTTAAATGGGGATCTACCATAAGGAAGGTAGCATCCAGGTCCACTACAGGGACAATGCAGAGGTTAGGATATGTATGGATGGAGCAGTTATGTTGAAAATGTAAAGTTGTTTGTTAAATCATATTTGACTGCAATATGTGGTTACAGTTAATTGCACGATTATTATTCCCCCCATATACCAGCATAATTCATTTATGCGGACTGACGTTTTGTTTGTCGGCATTTTAGGTACAAGTGAAAAGAACAAACAATAAAGTGGCATATGTGGAATTAAATGAGAATTAAAGTGCAAAGGAGGATTAGTTAGAATAGACTCTGGTTGTGAATAGAAGTAGCTGTCCATGTTTTTGAAAAAGGTATGCGAAGTTTATTTTTTTTTTCATCCTTTCAGTTTAGTTGGTAGAAATTGATAATTATTATTGATTATTTGTCGAACCTTTGATCCAGAAATTGGGATAACGACTCTGACCTCTTCGTCTCCCTTAATTGGGGGTTACTAGGAGGTGGATTTATTACATTTGGTATCAGAGCATAGGTTCCTCATTTAATCTTTAATAATTATTAAATTTTACAAACTCCATAGTACCCAAGGGAGTTATTAGAGGATTTTCTAAAAGATAGGGGTGTCTAGAAAAGGATCACGTCTGGGGGCTGGCAAAATTTTCCTCTGCACCGCTAGTCAGAATATGAGGACTCCCGGATTAGTGTGACTGCCTGGCCAAAGTCTCAGGATTTGACGAGAAATAAGATACCTTTAGGACTCTCTCATCTTGTTCATCCCTTCTCAACTCAAATGATGTTAAGGATTAGGGTTTTCTCTCTTTTCCTCACCCTCTTGAGGTATGGGTAAGGTTGATAAGGTCTAAGGAATCCTCCACCATATTAATGAAAAGCATTTAATTAAGATATCATGGACATAAGCTTAATAGATTAAGCATAAACTGAAGAATAGATACATGCTTAGGTCGTATGACCTGAGTTGTCATTGCCCTCAGGAGAAACCTGAGGCTAGACCTTCTTGTTAGGAGGATGAGTCGAGAGAGTTCGTTATGGAGTCAAGATCTCCATTAAAAGTAGATACCTGGCACATCCTCTGAGGATGATGCTAACCCTAACCCTAAGTTGTGGTTAGAGAGAGATGGCATGCATGATGACAGGATGTCATGATAGACTAGGTGTGTGGATATGCTTTTGGATGCCCATGACGTTATGAGCCATGTGATGTTGGATGACCTAGTGCCTTTGGCGACCCAAGCCTGGGAAGGGTCATGCATGTTAGAGAGAAGGATAACTCCTTCATTGATGAGGTTAGACAAGAACCTATAGGAACCCTATGGCAATATGTGAGAAGGGCATATCATGCACCTAGAGTACGTCCGTAGTGCAGTAGGTTGAAACCCTGGCTAGAAGGGAATGATAGAAGGGTTATGAAATAAGGATAAGGGGCTATGGATAATCTTGAGCAAACATAAGTTTGATCTGAGGCTTCACCCATGTAGGGGTATGCTTAGGATCTTGATCCTCCATGGAGAGAGGACCTCTAGTAGCAAGGCTGTTTGTAGGGTTATCTCTAGAGAGAGAGCAAGACTCATGCAAGAAGGTCAGAAGACTAGACTCCGAGATATGAGGAAAAGTAGGGAGTTGAGGATGATGCGACCTAAGTGGATGATAGTGGTTGCCTCATGCTTGATCCCTGGAGGGTGATGATATCTTGGTTGCCATTAGAGGAAACAAACCCTAGAGAGAGGATGAGGCTTCTGGTACCTATGTGCCTATGATATAAGTGTTTACCTTCTAAGATAGGAAAAAGAGTTCCTTAGACCTGGAGAGGTTTAGTAATTGGTTGTAAGGCCTTGTAACTTGTTGGTTGTCCTGGAGGAGGACTCAACTATGAAGTGTTGCTCTAGTAGAAGGATGACAGGAAGTGCATGTCATGCCTTATACATGCTTGATTCGTGGTTAAGAGGTTGAGCACGCGGTTGGACACCCAAAAGTGAACCTAGGGTTCCTAGGCCTAAGAGGGGAAGTGGTGTACCTGATGCTCATGACAAGATTTGATTTTCTATAGATTCAAGCATGGTACTCCTCATGTTTAGAGGAAAGGGAAACCCCTTAAGTTTAAGGTATGTTTGATGAACCACTCATAGCTAAGTTGATGACATGGGAAGGTATGATATTGATCCAATGTTGAGGATGAGGACAAGTGTGACCTAGCATGGTTTAGCAGGTGGTCTTCTTGTGCCTTACTGTCTTGCTAGGGTTAAGCATGCTCATGTGGATGTAAACCCTAAACATAAGGACGTTTGTGACCTTCATTATCAAGATGTAGTTTCCTCCCATCCTGGGAGAGGGACCCTTTTGTAGGGTGTATACCAGTGTCTGTGGTTTCGAGGTAACCTAAAGAGGTCTCATAGGATCTTGAGAAGCTAAGTGAAAAGTACATGGTATGAGAATGAATCTATAGACCCATAGATAACCATCTCTAAGTGCATGTGGATGTGTTACCATGGAGGTAACCGGTATGGGGCCTGACAAAGATAGGCGGGTCGTCATGACCCCTGTGAAAGGATGAAAGACAACCTAGGAATGCAGAGAGAGATGATGGATACTGGGGTAAGGTTCTAAGTTGGACATGCACTATGTTAGAATCCTAAGTCTATCCTAGGGTCAGGTTGGGATAAGACCGATGGACGTAGGAGTTTCCAAATTCCCTAGTTGCACATGACCATAGGGTCAGGAGGTAATAACTATTATTTTCTGAGGGCCATGGGTTAGGAGATTGATCACCTTCATGAACTCATGGGACCCAAAGGGCAGATGAGTAGGGCACTCTCTGGATGCATAAGGGAAGAGGGATGACCCCAAAAGTGACGCCACCCTATAGACCTAGAGGAGATGACCAAGGAATGTGTATGGACCCAAGTAAGTTCGAGACCAGTTTTCCATGGAAGTAACTTTGATATCAAGATGATTTTGATGTAGAGGCATAAGCTGCATGTTTCAACTTAGATTTGAAGGTGTACTGGCAATGTGGGATGTACCATCTCTACTCTTGGAACAAGAAGAACTTTGTGTTTGGACGACCACCAAATTCTTATTTCCTCTTATTATGGGAGTGAGAGATAAGACAGTACGCGTGCCATACACCAAGGATAAAAGATGATGTGAGTTGGAACGTTGTTATGAGGTATGAGGAAAGAGATGATAACATACCCTTGTGGGGTGAATGATATGTGCATGGTTTACAAGCACTAAGAGTATTAAATCAATCATCCTGTGAGGATGTTTTAACATGGACAATGTGGAATTTGCAAGTGATACAAGGTTGAGTTTGATAACCATGAAGATGAGCTCAGAGTGTTCTTGATGAAGATGGACTAGAGTTCGAGCTGAGATAATAAGTGAAGGTGTACGTCTTCAACATTACCTAAGGATGTGAAGTGGTAATGGGTGCTCTGGTTGAGATGCAACTGCCTAGTTTGGTTAGAGGTTAGAAGAGGTTGTTGGGTTAACCGTAAGTTTAAAAAAAGAGATATGTTTGGCTAACACTCGGATGTACCAAGATTGTTGATCAAGTTAGTAGTTGTTTGGTTAGCCAGCCTAGTCCTTGATGCAATGAAAGGATGGTTGTAGAACCTCAGATGCACTTCTTTGTAAAAGAAGGTGATAAAACCCTGATGAGAGTGGTTTAGGGTTTCTAAGGAATTGATCTTGAGGAATCATGACATATAGAAGATCATGATTTAGGTTCATCGTACATCGTGGTACTAATAAGATAGTAAGTTACAGTAGTATTTTTGATGCCTAAGATGAAAAGTGTACAAAGATGCATGCCATGCATGTCAAAAGGTGAAGGACAAACACCAGTAACCCAGTGTAGTGATATAGAGGATAAAGAGTCCCCGAGAGGGAATGGGAGTTGATCGCTATGGATGTTGTGGTAAGTCTCCCCTAGACCAAGGAAGGTCAAAATGCAATATGGGTTATGGTAGATCACCTTACCTAGATGACACGAGAAAGAAAAGAGTACTGCCAAGGGACAGATCCATTTGAACTACATATGAAAGAGAGATAGTTCAACTACACCATGATGTGAGTTCAAAGGTTCTTGAGTTTGACCTAAATGTTCACTTCCATAAGGTGGAAGAACTCAATGTTAGTATAATTTATCACTCCTAACTAAGGGTTAGTACAATCTAGACTAGAGGGTCTGATGAGAGCATGTGTGCTCATTCAGGGTGATATCTAGAGACAGTTCTTGTCTTCTGTAAGATGTGATGATAACCACCATAGCCAGTGTCGGGATGTAAAGGAGATCTGTAAGGGAGGTTGTGTCGGTCACCATGATGTTGGTGAAGGGACCTCACGAAGTCCTGAAAAGGACCACAATGACTGCAGATGAAGTCACTTTGATCGTATGATGGCTGAAAGGAGCCCAGGGATGACAAGAGTCATAAGCTAATACAAAGTAGACTAACATGCAGTTCACTGTGGGGGAATATGTGACATGAAAATCCGACCCCTCTAAGTTATAGCTAAGAGAGCTGAGTCCCTGATGCATGGGTTCTTTTTGATATGGTTTGGTGGAGAAGGTTAAGTTTTCCCTTACCCCTCAAGATAATGTGATGTGTAATGAGTTCCATGTGTCTGATTTAGAGCACTATGTGAGGTACTCGGGCCATGTGCAGAGCAATGAACCTAGTGAGCCCCAACGGAGGCTGAAATGACCTGAGTCACCTTTGAGGTTTATAGATGCTAGGTGAAAGAACTCAGAGAAAAGAATATGTGACGATAAAGGTTCGTTGGAAGCACCATGGATAGGGCAAAGCCATATAGGGGCCAATGATGGACATGGAAAAGTCTTATCCTGAATTGTTTGTTTGCTTGATGGAATTTTGAGGACAAAATTCCTATAAGAGGGGAAGGATGTTACAACCCCAATTTTTGGGTTCTTTTGGTGAGAAATGTAATTTCTCATATTAAAGATATTTGAACAAATAATGATATAATTCGTTTTGAATAAATGGATTTCATTTACAATAGTTGTGGTGGTTGTTTTGTGGGCTTTATTGGCTATTGGGCCCAATAACAAAGAAAAGAAAAAAGAAACTCCATTATTAAATGAGTAAATAAGAAAATGGAGTAAAGAAAGATAAGAAACCTCTAGAAGAAAAAGGAATGTTATCCAAAGTTGGATTTCATGCCTCTTGGGTTCCTTGGGTCCCAAGGAGTCCAAAGTTGTAAAGATAATGCAACAAGAAAAGAAAAGATCAATTAAGTATTTCTTTATTAAGAAAGAAATTGAAAACAATGATAAAATGTGGGAAAAAGTGAAAAGACGTATAATTGAGTTACCCTTGGTGGATTTTTGTATCCAAAGGATTCCTAATGTTAAATGTAATGCCAATGAGGAAAATAAAAAGAAAGATAAAGAGAAATCTTCAAAAAGAGATATTTTAATAAGAAATAAACAAGATAATGAGAAATAATGAATATAGATGCATCTAGAAGGGTAATAAGTATCCTTAAAAAGGAATTTCGAAATCTTAGAGTTTCTTGGGGTCCAAGGAGCCCCAATGGAAAAGAAAGAAAGAGTAAATACCAATAATGCAAAATAAGAGGATAATGTGATACATTATTAATGAATTTTGTGGTATTGTTAAAGAGGTGGTATTTTCTACTAAAAGAAAACATAATTTCATGCCAATGGATTAAAAGCCAAGAACAAAGAGAAGGAAAGATGTAATTTTCGAATTCCTAAATATCCAAAGTATAAAGAATATCAAAAAGATATTAAGATAGAGAGAGAAACTTGCTTCTTAGTGAAGGAAACAGATTCCTATTGGAAAAGGACTTTGTTTCTTCATGGGAAAGCACCATAGGGCATGGATACCCTCCCCTATATATGGCAGACCCTCTGGTTCAAAGTTCAAGAGAGATCCCACATATCCCTTTCTCTCTTCTCTATCTTCTTCTTCATTTCAAACCCTAGCCATGTAGTTGGTGCTTTCCCTGAAGCAATGGGGAGCTGTGGGTCATCTTGATGGAGGCTTGGTGTTCCCCGATGACCTGAGGACGATCGGCTATCATCCCTGAGTGCTCGACCTTGCACAAACCACCTGCAATAGGCTACACGTTTAGCTAAATGGTACATGCTGGGCGTTCTTGGAACGGCCACCTTGGCCGCGAATTGAAGGCGCCCTGTGTGCACTAGGGCACAGTGAAGGCAAAGCATCTTTTTTCGACGAGGATCACAGCCCATGGAGGAAGAGACAGCCCGTGCAAGGCTACAGACGGCGGCCACTAGGGCTGGCTGGAGGTGGAAGGCAACCCATTGGTTGTTGGACGTTTTTGCCCCTCTACGGACTGAAGAAACCACCAACTTAAATGAGGGCAGATCGATATTTTTGTTATATTTTCCAAACGAGCACGTTGCATGAATAGAGGTGATGTGGCATCCTCTGATTGGTCCAAAAAGGTAATCCTTACGAAATTCATAACTAAATAATGGTAGCTCGTATTGGTACATATAATACATGTATTTTGTGGGGTCTTCCCAAGACTCTCTATGTCTTATATGGGTAGGGGAAACTTAAAGTCAATTTTTTTTACTCGAGGAGAGGATGAGGTTTGTGATGAGAATTAGGCATTATCTCATTTCTTCATGATAACCCCATATATAGGGTTTGGCTGATATATGGTAACCTCCCAAAGTTATTGGGATGGTTGTCATGAGACATTAGCAATATGATAATAAGAGATGTGAGACGATTTAGTCACATGTTCTTATTTTTTTGGGATAGGTGAGCACGGGAGGGAAGCAAAAATATCACAGTGTCACCCAAATATATATACTAGTTGGACGTTAGTTCCAACAAATTCCAAAACTATGTTTAGGTAGATATTATCTAGGCCATGTTTTAAGCACAAACTAGTTTCAAATTTGATATCATCTTGAATTAGCTATAAATAGAAATTTGGATAATGGATGTAGGTCACAACAAATCCCTTTAACAACCCTAATATTTTTGTATAGGCAACATTTAGTTAACTAATTAAGTGCCTATCTCACAGTAAAACTTAGATTTCCTCAAAATTTGTCTAAGACTCTAACATTCTTATTAACTTGTATAAAATTATAGGTGTCACAAGGATCTAATTACAAACCCAAAAGTCCAAAATTGGTTTTAATTGACTTCTAGGGATG
The DNA here is from genome assembly GCA_963693085.1 of Alisma plantago-aquatica. Lineage (NCBI taxonomy): Eukaryota > Viridiplantae > Streptophyta > Magnoliopsida > Alismatales > Alismataceae > Alisma > Alisma plantago-aquatica. The sequence continues at coordinate 502,191,722 of OY856414.1, read as the reverse complement.
CCTAGGTCATACCATGTCCTATAATATATCCAAGAACTTCATATAGTTACTACTTTCATATTCCAATCCTTATTGCTTCATAAATGCATCGAATGAAGTTAGGACTCGATTCATAAATGGAAATTTAATTCAAGTATGGAAAATTAAGTCAAATATCACTTCAATCACCAAAGGCATCAGATTGACTTTGCCTACTTACATTGAAAAAATCAACAAAGCTCATAACCTCAACATTATTAACAATGTCATTCCATTATAAATACTATTATCTTATTCTTCAAACTAAATTTAATTTGAATACTAATATTATATCCTAAAATTCCTAATCATTCTGATTAAAAGTACCAAAGAATGAAGTCATTATATTCACCCCATCTCCAATACATTTTTTATCCCTAAAAATCAAATCCATTTTTTAGGTGGATGAAAAACTCTATAGGCTTCACAAGTGCTGTACCCACATGCTTTCAACAATGTAAATGTTATGACCCACATTTCGTTTTACCAGTAAGTACCTTGGTTAGTGCATAATTGAACTAGTTATGTTGAGATGAGTACTTGCTTTTGTTAATAGTGTTTTGAGCTTTGAGCAAGTGTTAATGTATCATTAGCTTGTTTTCCTGTTCTGAGGTTGAGGACAAGTTTGTGCTTGATCCGTTGCCAGAGAAATCACGCGAAACCGACCTAAGAGTAAAAAGATATGAGCTTTTTAGCGAGCAGGGACCTATATGTAATTTCTGAAAGTTCTTGGGTAATTTGCATCCGGCCCCCTGGGCGCCCTTCCTTATCCCTTCTTTAGTTTTTCCTTTATTAGCTTTGTTAGCCGACCTTGAATGAACAATACATTCATTCCTTCAGTTGCTGCTTGAGAAAAACAGAAAAAGGGAGAGGGAGAGAGCGAGCTAGAGGAGAAAGCTGGGCAATCAAGCCCCTCCTTCTCCGTTATTCTTCGATTCCTCATCTTCTCCAGCCGAATCAGCCAGCCACTTCACCTTCTTCCCCTTCCCCTTCTTCTTCCCCGTTCCTGCTGCCCGGCCAAGATAGGAGCCGGCCAAGGAGGTGCTAGGAGCGGCCAAAGACGTGAAAAGCAACGTCTACGGGTTGCTGCTAGGTCGTCTTGAAGTTCCCAAGGTATTTCGTGCGGAGATTTCCCGCGAATCGACCCCGAATCCACCTTCTTCCTCGGGGATTTCCGTTTCTGCGTAGGTTGCATGGCGTGTAAATCAGTTTGCACGGCGTGCAAAGTTACAGAAAGCTGATGTCGGGGATTTCTGTTTCTGCACAGGTTTGCACGGCGTGCAGATCAGTTGCACGGCGTGTAGATCAGTCGCACGGCGTGCAAATCAGTTGTACGGGGTGCAGATCAGTTGCACGGGGTGCAGATCAGTTGCACGGGGTGTAAAGTTGTAGAAAAATAGAACAGAAGTGTTTCTGCCCAGATTGCACGGGGTGCAAATCAGTTGCACGGGGTGCAAAGTTGTAGAAAAGCAGAATTAGGCATGTTTGTGGACGTTTTCGGTGTATACGAACACACCGAATTGGGTGAGTATTATCTCACTTCATTATCAAGGTTTAACTCATTTAATTGTAGATATTGCATATATGAAAATGATGTTTATGTGTATATGTGGGTAATAGAGATTACTCGGATGTCGAGCATAGTTATCATCCCTAGACTTTTAATTCGCATAGTTCAAACGAAATGAAATGATTAGTAATATAAATGTGCATGCCTTACGTGTAATTTCAGTAAGATGCGAATAAATGTGATAAAGTATTTCAGGTTGAGTATTCCTTTCAATACAGTATATTTGAATGTTCAGTAATATGAAATCAGTATAGAGACGTGGAATAGATATGAAATCTATTTACAGTGAACGAATCTGTTTGCATGAAAGCATAGCTGAGTTATGAGTTATTGCAATATAAGTGAATAGTTGTTGCACTATATATAGAAATGTTATGAAAGTTGAACTTCTAGTTTCAGCTAGTGAATTGTAGAATTACAGTATATTCCAGTAGTCGAATATGTGAGAGAGAGACACAATGTTATAAGAGTTTTCTTGTTATAATAAAATGTGTTAGACTTAGATGCCCTGACACCGTAGAACCCCTTTGAGAGGTCTGCTTCTTAGGGGTGAAACTCATGTTGCAACAATAACTATGCGGAGTCACGGTGGCATGAGGATAGAGATCTAGTGTTGCAACAAGAACTGTGCGGAGTCACGGTGGCACTGGAGAAAATAGGGGTTATTGCAACAAGAACCGTGCGGAGTCACGGTGGTAACCCAGTGAGACTCTCTGCCTGTGTGCTCAGGTTAGAGGAGGAGTCTAGAGCACTCAGAGTAGTGCATTGAGGCCGGAGAGCATGTGGTCCTGTAGCAGAACAGGGCTGGCGTCAGACTTAGCATTTCCCGGGTGTGTCGCTAAGTCTTGTACGGTGGGTTCGTAGTTCGCTACGAGACTTTATATGCAGAGTACACTGCATATGATCAGGGCATAAGTTAAAAGATGATTACTTAGAATTAAGTTAGATTAATATGAAACTTGTGTATGTTCAGATTTGGAATTTATAATACTTGTTCTTTAAATGTTCATTATACTTTTCTGCGATAATTGCACTGTTTAATTATAGCAGCTCAGTTTGTTATTTTATTCACATATTCCTGTTAAATGTAAAATATGGAGTTATCCGATGATGGCTAAGTGAAGTATTATTCACTGAGCGAGTAGGCTCATTCCTCTACTCAAACATTTTCAGGTCAGCGACAGTTCCAGGAATCAGAAGGATCTTTTCATCCTAACGCTTAATCTGTAGAAGGTATATGTAGTTAGTTTAGTTAGATAGTGGTCTCTTAGTCCTTTCGCCTCGGTCCTTGGGACATGGCGTGGGTGAGAGAGAGTGTGTATGTGGAATGTGTATAAAGATGTAAATTAACTGTTATGTTTACTTTCTGTTAAACAATGTTACATGTTGTAAACTTTGATTATGTTCTCTAGCCAGTTTAATTGAAATGCTTTCACAATAGTTTATTATGTTTTAGTTTATAGAAATAAATCCGGATATTATTACGAGGTTTTAAAAAGGAAAAGTTCTCAGTGATTTGTTTATGTGATAATCCCTCCGTTGCGCCCTAATCTCATGATTAGTGGTTAGTGTGAGATCGGGGTGTGACATCTTTTGGTATCAGAGCATAGGTTGAGTATATGAATGCTCTAAGTCAAGGTCAGGGGACGATAAGAGACCAATAGGATTAGGACTTAAGTGTTAACCTTCTAACTGCAATTTTCTAACAGGAAGTGTTCTGTTATACTATTGTAGATGGCAGGAAGAGGACGTGGTCACGAGAACCAAGAAAAGAGCTTAGGCTGAGTCATCAGGGATCATTTGGATCAAAAGATAAAGTTATAAGTGAGGAAAATAATAATTGATATGTCTTTAGCTCTGGGAGGTCTTAGTGTTTAGATACCCTGGCCATGTGTCTGAATACTTAGATTGACCAGTATCAAGCTACTCTGTCTATTCTTCTCTGGATGCCCTGGCCAGGTATGCATAGGAAGGATAGGCTAGAGAGAAACCCTAGAAATCTTAGGGTTAAGAAACTGGAAATTTATGCAGGAGTAAGAGATTAAACATAGGATGCAATGCAACTCTTGCTTTATATTTGCTTATTTGATTGGAAATCATTAGAAATGCTCTTATATGTATGGATTTAGATTTTCAGTTTATAGAATAAATATGATTCTTTTATATTGTTGTGTGTCATGAAGTGATTTAGTTATTGTTTATATTCTTTGTATTAAGTAGACCAGAAGTTATGTTTAAATGAGTTTTCCCTAAGTGGATATTCTTTCCACATGTTTGAGATTAATAGGAGTTGGTTAATCCTGAGTAGCTCTTGTCTTCAGGACTACATGTTCGACCTGGTCCGGCTGGCAGGATGCGTTACTGGGATCTAACGACTCTTATTAAATATATAATAAAAGTAGATTCTGGATAATTTAGATCCGAATCATGGTGAAAAATGTATATAAACTAAGATGTTGAGATATAAGAGAAAGATTAGAACAACTAAGAATTAGTTGGAACTGATATCGGGAACCCAACATTGGGACCTCATATGAGCAATCCTTAATTAGAAATAAAGGAACACAATAAGGTTCAGATTAAATTTAATGATTAGGTGAGAAATACCCTTAATGGTACTAATCAATAATGCATAACAAATGCATGGATCCAATACATGATTAGTAAACCCTAGTGGAGGGTGTCTCATTGTGAACCCTGGTTGAGGGTGTATCCTTGTGAAACCCTAGTTGAGGGTATATCATTGCGATTGTTTATAGGCAACTTTATAATAAAGTTATGCCTTAAACTAAGATAAGTCCATATCATGTGAGATAGATGGACAATTCTAATGTGTGGCCTATGCATTATATGCTTAGGGTGAGTATTCTGTGATGGAATGCATTAAGAGGGGAAATACCTTAATACAAGATAAAGTTGGTTAACTCAAGAGGGTCTGAATTAATGAGAAATGGGGAACCCTAACCCTAATTTGGGGAAAAGGGAATGATAAGCCCTGTTTGATAGTGAACCCTAATTCCTGGTTAAGGAATGATGGTATTACTATTGTATCACATGATGTGATGAATATCTTGTATGACTGTTATCATGCCTAATAACCATGCAGGTATGATGAGATGATGAATATAGCCAAGTTTGGGCTGTGACATTTATATAATAAATGTTGATTGGCTTTTTGTGTGTTGATGACATTGTTGCTTAATAAAAGTAATAATGTGTATGGATTTTTTTGAGCCATGTGAATAAGTTGTTGCCTAGTGAGAGGTGACAAGATATGAATGGCCTTGTGAGCCATGTGTGATGCTTGGGTAACAGGTATCATGTTTATTTGTAGCATTTGTGTTAATAAGTTATGCTAGAGAACTTAGGTGATGTTACATTTCTGTTATATATCTATAGTTCATTGATGATTATTCATATCTGTTGTATTCATTACAAGTAGATGGATGAACTTATGAGATCTAAAGTTTGATTTCAAACTAAGGAAGCAAATTCACACCACAATAATGCTATGTTACTGATAAGGACCAAACCCTAGAATGTTTAGAGTTGAAGTAGTTCAAGGGATGTCGCTAGTGATTTGACTTTGAATACTAGTATCTCTATAAAACAAAATCATGAGATTTGCACTATGAAAAGTAAACTAGTATTGATAGTAATCCAGGGTTTAAAGGTAGTTAATCTGAAAGGTAGATAAACAATATGAAATTGATTCAGAGAAAAGAGTAAGATACAAATTTGAAATGTAACAAATGTGTTTGAAACAAAAGGAGAAATACAATATAAGTGAAGTGCGATATAAAATAAATTCTTACAGTAATAATAAGAATGAGTAATAATCTATTCTTACCTTGTGTGTTTCAATTTTTGGGATGTTTATTCTATAGAATCAAAATGAGAAGGATAAGTAACCAGAGGTAAGTAGCATAGAATGAGGAGAATTACTCGTCACATGATCTGGTATTAGTTGTTGTAGTTCATGCTCATAAGACATGACATTACTATCTTTATGGTGGGGTGTGCCAGGTGTTTATAGATCATAAGAGCTTGATATATATCTTTACCCAGAAGGATCTGAATCTTAGACAACGGAGATGATTAGAATTGATTAAGGATTATGATATAATGATAGATTATCATCCTGGAAAGGTGAATGTAGTAGTTGATGCCCTCAGCAGGAAGTTAAGTTCAACAAATGATGCATTCTCTATGGCATGTTTCGAGAGAGAGATGCTAGTAGAAATGTGAAAGTTGAACTTAGACTTAAGGGTGACATAACTTAGTGGTTTGATTGCATAGATGCAAGTCAAGACTACTTTTTATGATCATATCAAGGAACTACAGTAGGGTGACAGTGGGTTGCAGCAGATCGTACATGACATGACAGGGGGAAAAGACCAAAGTTTAGGTTTTCTGACGATGGTGTGTTGTATCTTCATGACAGGTTGTGTGTACCTGGGAACAGTGAGCTGAAAGAGCAAATTCTTGAAGAAGCGCATGCTTCTATGTATGCTATGCATCCAGGTAACACGAAAATGTATAGGAACCTCAAAGAGATGTACTGGTGGTCTGCTATGAAGAGGGATGTAACTGAGTACGTGGCCAGATGTAGTGTGTGCCAGCAGGTTAAGGCTGAGCATAAGAAGCCCACAGATACTTTGCAATCTTTTCTTATACTAGAATGGAAATGGGAACGTATCACAATGGATTTTGTTGTAGGGCTACCCAGGACACCTAGAGGTTGTGACTAAATATGATGAGTGTGGATAGACTGACTAAGTCTGCTCACTTTCTTCATATCAAGTCAACCTCTGATGTTCCGAAGTTGGCTAAGATATTCATGGATGAGATAGTCAGGTTGTATGGTATCCCAGTTTCAATTATATCTGATAGAGATCCTAAGTTCACATCCAGGTTTCGGAATCAGTTGCATCGTTCTTTGGGCACAAAGTTAAGATTTAATACAACTTCTTACCCGCAAACAGATAGTCAGTCAGGGAGGACCATTCAAACTCATGAGGACATGCAGAGGAGTAGTAGAAAGCTGCATAGGATAGGAAGAAGAGTTATGTTGAGATGAGACGTCGACCTCTTGAGTTTGAGGTTGGTGACGAGGTTTATCTGAAGGTTTCACCATGGAAAGGAGTGCTAAGGTTTGGCAAGAGGGGTATGTTGACCCCTAGGTATATGGGCCCATATCCTATTGTTGAGAGGATTGGACCTGTAGCCTACAGGTTGGATTTTCCGTCTGAGTTGGCAAATCTTCATGATGTGTTCCATGTGTCTATGCTGAAAAAAAGTGTCATCCCGGTACAGAAAAGATTTTAGATCCAGAACCGGCGTAGCTTAAGACATACGTGTCCTACGTGGAAGGACCAGTGCAGATAGTTGATCACCGAATCAAGAAGCTTAAGAACCGTGAGTTATCTTTAGTGAAAGTTTTGTGGAGGAATCACAATATAGAGGAAGCTACGTGGGAGCTTGAATCAGAGATGTGTAACAAGTTTCCTTTTCTCTTTTAGGAATTTCGGGACGAAATTCTTATAAGGGAGGGAGATTGTTATTACCCACATTTCGTTTTACCAGTAAGTACCTTGGTTAGTGCATAATTGAACTAGTTATGTTGAGATGAGTACTTGCTTTTGTTAATAGTGTTTTGAGCTTTGAGCAAGTGTTAATGTATCATTAGCTTGTTTTCTTGTCCTGAGGTTGAGGACAAGTTTGTGCTTGATCCGTTGCCAGAGAAATCACGCGAAATTGACCTAAGAGTAAAAAGATATGAGCTTTTTAGCGAGCAGGGACCTATATGTAATTTCTGAAAGTTCTTGGGTAATTTGCATCCGGCCCCCTGGGCGCCCTTCCTTATCCCTTCTTTAGTTTTTCCTTTATTAGCTTTGTTAGCCGACCTTGAATGAACGATACGTTCATTCCTTCAGTTGCCGCTTGAGAAAAACAGAAAAAGGGAGAGGGAGAGAGCGAGCTAGAGGAGAAAGCTGGGCAATCAAGCCCCTCCTTCTCCGTTCTTCTTCGATTCCTCATCTTCTCCAGCCGAATCAGCCAGCCACTTCACCTTCTTCCCCTTCCCCTTCTTCTTCCCCGTTCCTGCTGCCCGACCAAGATAGGATCCGACAAAGGAGGTGCTAGGAGTGGCCAAAGATGTGAAAAGCAACGTCTACGGGTTGCTGCTAGGTCGTCTTGAAGTTCCCAAGGTATTTCGTGCAGAGATTTCCCGTGAATCGACCCCGAATCCACCTTCTTCCTCGGGGATTTCCATTTCTGCGCAGTTTGCACGGCGTGTAAATCAGTTTGCACGGCGTGCAAAGTTACAGAAAGCTGATGTCGGGGATTTCTATTTCTGCACAGGTTTGCACGGCGTGCAGATCAGTTGCATGGCGTGCAGATCAGTTGCATGGCGTGCAGATCAGTTGCACGGGGTGCAGATCAGTTGCACGGGGTGCAAAGTTGCATAAAAATAGAACAGAAGTGTTTCTGCCCAGATTGCACGGGGTGCAAATCAGTTGCACGGGGTGCAAAGTTGCAGAAAAGCAGAATTAGGCGTGTTTGTGGACGTTTTCGGTGTATACGAACAGACCAAATTGGGTGAGTATTATCTCACTTAATTATCAAGGTTTAACTCATTTAATTGTAGATATTGCATATATGAAAATAATGTTTATGTGTATATGTGGGTAATAGAGATTACTCGGATGTCGAGCATAGTTACCATCCCTAGACTTTTAATTCACATAGTTCAAACAAAATGAAATGATTAGTAATATAAATGTGCATGCCTTACGTGTAATTTCAGTAAGATGCGAATAAATGTGATAAAGTATTTCAGGTTGAGTATTCCTTTCAATACAGTATATTTGAATGTTCAGTAATATGAAATCAGTATAGAGACGTGGAATAGATATGAAATCTATTTACAGTGAACGAATCTGTTTGCATGAAAGCATAGCTGAGTTATGAGTTATTGCGATATAAGTGAATAGTTGTTGCACTATATATATAAATGTTATGAAAGTTGAACTTCTAGTTTCAGCTAGTGAATTGCAGAATTACAGTATATTCCAGTAGTCGAATATGTGAGAGAGAGACACAATGTTATAAGAGTTTTCTTGTTATAATAAAATGTGTTAGACTTAGATGCCCTGACACCGTAGAACCCCTTTGAGAGGTCTGCTTCTTAGGGGTGAAACTCGTGTTGCAACAATAACTGTGCGGAGTCACGGTGGCACGAGGACAGAGAGCCAGTGTTACAACAAGAACTGTGCGGAGTCACGGTGGCACTGGAGAAAATAGGGGTTATTGCAACAAGAACCGTGCGAAGTCACGGTGGTAACCCAGTGAGACTCTCCGCCTGTGTGCTCAGGTTAGAGGAGGAGTCTAGAGCACTCAGAGTAGTGCATTGAGGCCGGAGAGCATGTGGTCCTGTAGCAGAACAGGGTTGGCGTCAGACTTAGCATTTCCCGGGTGTGTCGCTAAGTCTTGTACGGTGGGTTCGTAGTTCGCTACGAGACTTTATATGCAGAGTACATTGCATATGATCAGGGCATAAGTTAAAAGATGGTTACTTAGAATTAAGCTAGATTAATATGAAACTTGTGTATGTTCAGATTTAGAATTTATAATACTTGTTATTTAAATGTTCATTATACTTTTCTGCGATAATTGCACTGTTTAATTAGAACTGCTCAGTTTGTTATTTTATTCACATATTCCTGTTAAATGTAAAATATGGAGTTATCCGATGATGGCTAAGTGAAGTATTATTCACTGAGCGAGTAGGCTCATTCCTCTACTCAAACATTTTCAGGTCAGCGACAGTTCCAGGAATCGGAAGGATCTTTTCATCCTAACGCTTAATCTGTAGAAGGTATATGTAGTTAGTTTAGTTAGATAGTGGTCTCTTAGTCCTTTCCCCTCGATCGTTGGGACATGGCGTGGGTGAGAGAGAGTGTGTATGTGGAATGTGTATAAAGATGTAAATTAACTGTTATGTTTACTTTTTGTTAAACAATGTTACATGTTGTAAACTTTGATTATGTTCTCTAGCCAGTTTAATTGAAATGCTTTCGCAATAGTTTATTATGTTTTAGTTTATAGAAATAAATCCGGATATCATTATGAGGTTTTAAAAAGGAAAAGTTCTCAGTGATTTGTTTATGTGATAATCCCTCCGTTGCGCCCTAATCTCATGATTAGTGGTTAGTGTGAGATCGGGGTGTGACATCTTTTGGTATCAGAGCATAGGTTGAGTATATGAATGCTCTAAGTCAAGGTCAGGGGACGATAAGAGACCAATAGGATTAGGACTTAAGTGTTTTCCTTCTAACTGCAATTTTCTAACAGGAAGTGTTCTGTTATACTATTGCAGATGGCAGGAAGAGGACGTGGTCACGAGAACCAAGAAAAGAGTTTAGGCTGAGTCATCAGGGATCATTAGGATCAAAAGATAAAGTTATAAGTGAGGAAAATAATAAGTGATATGTCTTTAGCTCTGGGAGGTCTGAGTGTTTAGATACCCTGGCCAGGTGTCTGAATACTTAGATTGACCAGTATCAAGCTACTCTGTCTATTCTTCTCTGGATGCCCTGGCTAGGTATGCAGAGGAAGGATAGGCTAGAGAGAAACCCTAGAAATCTTAGGGTTAAGAAACTGGAAATTTATGCAGGAGTAAGAGATTAAACATAGGATGCAATGCAACTCTTGCTTTATATTTCTTATTTGATTGGAAATCATTAGAAATGCTCTTATATGTATGGATTTAGATTTTCAATTTATAGAATAAATATGATTCTTTTATATTGTTGTGTGTCATGAAGTGATTTAGTTATTGTTTATATTCTTTGTATTAAGTAGACCAGAAGTTATGTTTAAATGAGTTTGCCCTAAGTGGATATTCTTTCCACATGTTTGAGATTAATAGGAGTTGGTTAATCCTGAGTAGCTCTTGTCTTCAGGACTACAGGTTCGGCCTGGTCCAGCTGGCAGGATGCGTTACTGGGATCTAACGACTCTTATTAAATATATAATAAAAGTAGATTCTGGATAATTTAGACCCGAATCATGGTGAAAAATGTATATACACTAAGATGTTGAGATATAAGAGAAAGATTAGAACAACTAAGAATTAGTTGGAACTGATATCGGGAACCCAACATTGGGACCTCATATGAGCAATCCTTAATTATAAATAAAGGAACACAATAAGGTTCAGATTAAATTTAATGATTAGGTGAGAAATACCCTTAATGGTACTAATCAATAATGCATAACAAATGCATGGATCCAATACATGATTAGTAAACCCTAGTGGAGGGTGTCTCATTGTGAACCCTGGTTGAGGGTGTATCCTTGTGAAACCCTAGTTGAGGGTATATCATTGCGATTGTTTATAGGCAACATTATAAGTAAGTTATGCCTTAAACTAAGATAAGTCCATATCATGTGAGATAGCTGGACAATTCTAATGTGTGGCCTATGCATTATATGCTTAGGGTGAGTATTCTGTGATGGAATGCATTAAGAGGGGAAATACCTTAATACAAGATAAAGTTGGTTAGCTCAAGAGGGTCTGAATTAATGAGAAATGGGGAACCCTAACCCTAATTTGGGGAAAAGGGAATGATAAGCCCTGTTTGATAGTGAACCCTAATTCCTGGTTAAGGAATGATGGTATTACTATTGTATCACATGATGTGATGAATATCTTGTATGACTGTTATCATGCCTAATAACCATGCAGGTATGATGAGATGATGAATATAGCCAAGTTTGGGCTGTGACATTTATATAATAAATGTTGATTGGCTTTTTGTGTGTTGATGACATTGTTGCTTAATAAAAGTAATAATGTGTATGGATTTTTTTGAGCCATGTGAATAAGTTGTTGCCTAGTGAGAGGTGACAAGATATGAATGGCCTTGTGAGCCATGTGTGATGCTTGGGTAACAAGTATCATGTTTATTTGTAGCATTTGTGTTAATAAGTTATGCTAGAGAACTTAGCTAATGTTACATTTCTGTTATATATCTATAGTTCATTGATGATTATTCATATCTGTTGTATTCATTACAAGTAGATGGATGAACTTATGAGATCTAAAGTTTGATTTCAAACTAAGGAAGCAAAGTCACACCACAATAATGCTATGTTACTGATAAGGACCAAGCCCTAGAATGTTTAGAGTTGAAGTAGTTCAAGGGATGTCGCTAGTGATTTGACTTTGAATACTAGTATCTCTATAAAACAAAATCATGAGATTTGCACTATGAAAAGTAAACTAGTATTGATAGTAATCCAGGGTTTAAAGGTATATAATCGGAAAGGTAGATAAACAATATGAAATTGATTCAGAGAAAAGAGTAAGATACAAATTTGAAATGTAACAAATGTGTTTGAAACAAAAGGAGAAATACAATATAAGTGAAGTGCGATATAAAATAAATTCTTACTGTAATAATAAGAATGAGTAATAATCTATTCTTACCTTGTGTGTTTCAATTTTTGGGATGTTTATTCTATAGAATCAAAATGAGAAGGATAAGTAACAAGAGGTAAGTAGCATATAATGAGGAGAATTACTCATCACATGATCTGGTATTAGTTGTTGTAGTTCATGCTCATAAGACATGACGTTACTATCTTTATGGTGGGGTGTGCCAGGTGTTTATAGATCATAAGAGCTTGATATATATCTTTACCCAGAAGGATCTGAATCTTAAACAGCGGAGATGATTAGAATTGATTAAGGATTATGATATAATGATAGATTATCATCCTGGAAAGGTGAATGTAGTAGCTGATGCCCTCAGCAGGAAGTTAAGTTCAACAACTGATGCATTCTCTATGGCATGTTTTGAGAGAGACATGCTAGTAGTAATGTGAAAGTTGAACTTAGACTTAAGGGTGACATAACTTAGTGGTTTGATTGCATAGATGCAAGTCAAGCCTACTTTTTATGATCATATCAAGGAACTACAGTAGGGTGACAGTGGGTTGCAGCAGATCGTACATGACATGACAGGGGGAAAAGACCAAAGTTTAGGTTTTCTGACGATGGTGTGTTGTATCTTCATGACAGGTTGTGTGTACCTGGGAACAGTGAGATGAAAGAGCAAATTCTTGAAGAAGCGCATGCTTCTATGTATGCTATGCATCCAGGTAACACGAAAATGTACAGGAACCTCAAAGAGCTGTACTGGTGGTCTGGCATGAAGAGGGATGTAACTGAGTACGTGGCCAGATGTAGTGTGTGCCAGCAGGTTAAGGCTGAGCATAAGAAGCCCACAGATACTTTGCAATCTTTTCCTATACTAGAATGGAAATGGGAACGTTTCACAATGGATTTTGTTGTAGGGCTACCCAGGACACCTAGAGGTTGTGACTCAATATGATGATTGTGGATAGACTGACTAAGTCTACTCACTTTCTTCATATCAAGTCAACCTCTGATGTTCCGAAGTTAGCTAAGATATTCATGGATGAGATAGTCAGGTTGTATGGTATCCCAGTTTCAATTATATCTGATAGAGATCCTAAGTTCACATCCAGGTTTTGGAATCAGTTGCATCGTTCTTTGGGCACAAAGTTAAGATTTAATACAACTTCTTACCCGCAAACAGATAGTCAGTCAGGGAGGACCATTCAAACTCATGAGGACATGCAGAGAGTAGTAGAAAGCTGCATAGGATAGGCAGAAGAGTTATGTTGAGATGAGACGTCGACCTCTTGAGTTTGAGGTTGGTGACGAGGTTTATCTGAAGGTTTCACCATGGAAAGGAGTGCTAAGGTTTGGCAAGAGGGGTAAGTTGACCCCTAGGTATATGGGCCCATATCCTATTGTTGAGAGGATTGGACCTGTAGCCTACAGGTTGGATTTGCCGTCTGAGTTGGCAAATCTTCATGATGTGTTCCATGTGTCTATGCTGAAAAAAAGTGTCATCCCGGTACAGAAAAGATTTTAGATCCAGAACCGGCGTAGCTTAAGACAGACGTGTCCTACGTGGAAGGACCAGTGCAGATAGTTGATCACCGAATCAAGAAGCTTAAGAACCGTGAGTTATCTTTAGTGAAAGTTTTGTGGAGGAATCGCAATATAGAGGAAGCTACGTGGGAGCTTGAATCAGAGATGCGTAACAAGTTTACTTTTCTCTTTTAGGAATTTCAGGACAAAATTCTTATAAGGGAGGGAGATTGTTATGACCCACATTTCGTTTTACCAGTAAGTACCTTGGTTAGTGCATAATTGAACTAGTTATGTTGAGATGAGTACTTGCTTTTGTTCATAGTGTTTTGAGCTTTGAGCAAGTGTTAATGTATCATTAGCTTGTTTTTTGTCCTGAGGTTGAGGACAAGTTTGTGCTTGATCTGTTGCCAGAGAAATCACGTGAAACCGACCTAAGAGTAAAACGATATGAGCTTTTTAGCGAGCAGGGACCTATATGTAATTTCTGAAAGTTCTTGGGTAATTTGCATCCGGCCCCCTGGGCGCCCTTCCTTATCCCTTCTTTAGTTTTTCCTTTATTATCTTTGTTAGCCGACCTTGAATGAACGATACGTTCATTCCTTCAGTTGCCGCTTGAGAAAAACAGAAAAAGGGAGAGGGAGAGAGCGAGCTAGAGGAGAAAGCTGGGCAATCAAGCCCCTCCTTCTCCGTTCTTCTTCGATTCCTCATCTTCTTCAACCGAATCAGCCAACCACTTCACCTTCTTCCCCTTCCCCTTCTTCTTCCCCGTTCCTACTGCCTGACCAAGATAGGAGCCGGCAAAGGAGGTGCTAGGAGCGGCCAAAGACGTGAAAAGCAACGTCTACGGGTTGCTGCTAGGTCGTCTTGAAGTTCCCAAGGTATTTTGTGCGGAGATTTCCCACGAATCGACCCCGAATCCACCTTCTTCCTCGGGGATTTCCGTTTCTGTGCAGGTTGCACGGCGTGCAAATCAGTTTGCACGGCGTGCAAAGTTACAGAAAGCTGATGTCGGGGATTTCTGTTTCTGCACAGGTTTGCACGGCGTGCAGATCAGTTGCATGGGGTGCAGATCAGTTGCACGGGGTGCAAAGTTGCAGAAAAATAGAACAGAAGTGTTTCTGCCCAGATTGCACGGGGTGCAAATCAGTTGCACGGGGTGCAAAGTTGCAGAAAAGCAGAATTAGGCGTGTTTGTGGACGTTTTCGGTGTATACGAACACACCAAATTGGGTGAGTATTATCTCACTTAATTATCAAGTTTTAACTCATTTAATTGTAGATATTGCATATATGAAAATGATGTTTATGTGTATATGTGGGTAATAGAGATTACTCGGATGTCGAGCATAGTTATCATCCCTAGACTTTTAATTCGCATAGTTCAAACGAAATGAAATGATTAGTAATATAAATGTGCATGCCTTACGTGTAGTTTCAGTAAGATGTGAATAAATGTGATAAAGTATTTCAGGTTGAGTATTCCTTTCAATATAGTATATTTGAATGTTCAGCAATATGAAATCAGTATAGAGACGTGGAATAGATATGAAATCTATTTACAGTGAACGAATCTGTTTGCATGAAAGCATAGCTGAGTTATGAGTTATTGCAATATAAGTGAATAGCTGTTGCACTATATATAGAAATGTTATGAAAGTTTAACTTCTAGTTTCAGCTAGTGAATTGCAGAATTACAGTATATTCCAGTAGTCGAATATGTGAGAAAGAGACACAATGTTATAAGAGTTTTCTTATTATAATAAAATGTGTTAGACTTAGATGCCCTGACACCGTAGAACCCCTTTGAGAGGTCTGCTTCTTAGGGGTGAAACTCATGTTGCAACAATAACTGTGCGGAGTCATGGTGGCACGAGGACAGAGAGCCAGTGTTGCAACAAGAACTGTGCGGAGTCACGGTGGCACTGGAGAAAATAGGGGTTATTGCAACAAGAACCGTGCGGAGTCACAGTGGTAACCCAGTGAGACTCTCTGCCTGTGTGCTCAGGTTAGAGGAGGAGTCTAGAGCACTCAGAGTAGTGCATTGAGGCCGGAGAGCCTGTGGTCCTGTAGCAGAACAGGGCTGGCGTCAGACTTAGCATTTCCCGGGTGTGTCGCTAAGTCTTGTACGGTGGGTTCGTAGTTCGCTACGAGACTTTATATGCAGAGTACACTGCATATGATCAGGGCATAAGTTAAAAGATGATTACTTAGAATTAAGTTAGATTAATATGAAACTTGTGTATGTTCAGATTTGGAATTTATAATACTTGTTCTTTAAATGTTCATTATACTTTTCTGCGATAATTGCACTGTTTAATTATAGCAGCTCAGTTTGTTATTTTATTCACATATTCCTGTTAAATGTAAAATATGGAGTTATCCGATGATGGCTAAGTGAAGTATTATTCACTGAGCGAGTAGGCTCATTCCTCTACTCAAACATTTTCAGGTCAGCGACAGTTCCAGGAATCAGAAGGATCTTTTCATCCTAACGCTTAATCTGTAGAAGGTATATGTAGTTAGTTTAGTTAGATAGTGGTCTCTTAGTCCTTTCGCCTCGGTCCTTGGGACATGGCGTGGGTGAGAGAGAGTGTGTATGTGGAATGTGTATAAAGATGTAAATTAACTGTTATGTTTACTTTCTGTTAAACAATGTTACATGTTGTAAACTTTGATTATGTTCTCTAGCCAGTTTAATTGAAATGCTTTCACAATAGTTTATTATGTTTTAGTTTATAGCAATAAATCCAGATATCATTACGAGGTTTTAAAAAGGAAAAGTTCTCAGTGATTTGTTTATGTGATAATCCCTCCGTTGCGCCCTAATCTCATGATTAGTGGTTAGTGTGAGATCGGGGTGTGTCATCTTTTGGTATTAGAGCATAGGTTGAGTATATGAATGCTCTAAGTCAAGGTCAGGGGACGATGAGAGACCAATAGGATTAGGACTTAAGTGTTTTCCTTCTAACTGCAATTTTCTAACAGGAAGTGTTCTGTTATACTATTGCAGATGGCAGGAAGAGGACGTGGTCACGAGAACCAAGAAAAGAGCTTAGGCTGAGTCATCAGGGATCATTAGGATCAAAAGATAAAGTTATGAGGAAAATAATGAGTGATATGTCTTTAGCTCTGGGAGGTCTGAGTGTTTAGATACCCTGGCCAGGTGTCTGAATACTTAGATTGACCAGTATCAAGCTACTCTGTCTATTCTTCTCTGGATGCCTTGGCCAGGTATGCAGAGGAAGGATAGGCTAGAGAGAAACCCTAGAAATCTTAGGGTTAAGAAACTGGAAATTTATGCAGTAGTAAGAGATTAAACATAGGATGCAATGCAACTCTTGCTTTATATTGCTTATTTGATTGGAAATCATTAGAAATGCTCTTATA
This sequence comes from Alisma plantago-aquatica, assembly GCA_963693085.1. Classification (NCBI taxonomy): domain Eukaryota; kingdom Viridiplantae; phylum Streptophyta; class Magnoliopsida; order Alismatales; family Alismataceae; genus Alisma; species Alisma plantago-aquatica. Next base: position 502,174,774 of record OY856414.1, on the reverse strand, counting down.
TGTATGGAATTAGATTTTCAGTTTATAGAATAAATATGATTCTTTTATATTGTTGTGTGTCATGAAGTGATTTAGTTATTGTTTATATTCTTTGTATTAAGTAGACCAGAAGTTATGTTTAAATGAGTTTTCCCTAAGTGGATATTCTTTCCACATGTTTGAGATTAATAGGAGTTGGTTAATCCTGAGTAGCTCTTGTCTTCAGGACTACATGTTCGGCCTGGTCCGGCTGGCAGGATGTGTTACTGGGATCTAACGACTCTTATTAAATATATAATAAAAGTAGATTCTGGATAATTTAGACCCGAATCATGGTGAAAAATGTATATACACTAAGATGTTGAGATATAAGAGAAAGATTAGAACAACTAAGAATTAGTTGGAACTGATATCGGGAACCCAACATTGGGACCTCATATGAGCAATCCTTAATTAGAAATAAAGGAACACAATAAGGTTCAGATTAAATTTAATGATTAGGTGAGAAATACCCTTAATGGTACTAATCAATAATGCATAACAAATGCATGGATCCAATACATGATTAGTAAACCCTAGTGGAGGGTGTCTCATTGTGAACCCTGGTTGAGGGTGTATCCTTGTGAAACCCTAGTTGAGGGTATATCATTGCGATTGTTTATAGGCAACTTTATAATAAAGTTATGCCTTAAACTAAGATAAGTCCATATCATGTGAGATAGATGGACAATTCTAATGTGTGGCCTATGCATTATATGCTTAGGGTGAGTATTCTGTGATGGAATGCACTAAGAGGGGAAATACCTTAATACAAGATAAAGTTGGTTAACTCAAGAGGGTCTGAATTAATGAGAAATGGGGAACCCTAACCCTAATTTGGGGAAAAGGGAATGATAAGCCCTGTTTGATAGTGAACCCTAATTCCTGGTTAAGGAATGATGGTATTACTATTGTATCACATGATGTGATGAATATCTTGTATGACTGTTATCATGCCTAATAACCATGCATGTATGATGAGATGATGAATATAGCCAAGTTTGGGCTGTGACATTTATATAATAAATGTTGATTGGCTTTTTGTGTGTTGATGACGTTGTTGCTTAATAAAAGTAATAATGTGTATGGATTTTTTTGAGCCATGTGAATAAGTTGTTGCCTAGTGAGAGGTGACAAGATATGAATGGCCTTGTGAGCCATGTGTGATGCTTGGGTAACAAGTATCATGTTTATTTGTAGCATTTGTGTTAATAAGTTATGCTAGAGAACTTAGCTGATGTTACATTTTTGTTATATATCTATAGTTCATTGATGATTATTCATATCTGTTGTATTCATTACAAGTAGATGGATGAACTTATGAGATCTAAAGTTTGATTTCAAACTAAGGAAGCAAAGTCACACCACAATAATGCTATGTTACTGATAAGGACCAAACCCTAGAATGTTTAGAGTTGAAGTAGTTCAAGGGATGTCGCTAGTGATTTGAGTTTGAATACTAGTATCTCTATAAAACAAAATCATGAGATTTGCACTATGAAAAGTAAACTAGTATTGATAGTAATCCAGGGTTTAAAGGTAGTTAATCTGAAAGGTAGATAAACAATATGAAATTGATTCAGAGAAAAGAGTAAGATACAAATTTGAAATGTAACAAATGTGTTTGAAACAAAAGGAGAAATACAATATAAGTGAAGTGCGATATAAAATAAATTCTTACAGTAATAATAAGAATGAGTAATAATCTATTCTTACCTTGTGTGTTTCAATTTTTGGGATGTTTATTCTATAGAATCAAAATGAGAAGGATAAGTAACAAGAGGTAAGTAGCATAGAATGAGGATAATCACTCGTCACATGATCTGGTATTAGTTGTTGTAGTTCATGCTCATAAGACATGACGTTACTATCTTTATGGTGGGGTGTGCCAGGTGTTTATAGATAATAAGAGCTTGATATATATCTTTACCCAGAAGGATCTGAATCTTAGACAACGGAGATGATTAGAATTGATTAAGGATTATGATATAATGATAGATTATCATCCTGGAAAGGTGAATGTAGTAGCTGATGCCCTCAGCAGGAAGTTAAGTTCAACAACTGATGCATTCTCTATGTCATGTTTCGAGAGAGATATGCTAGTAGAAATGTGAAAGTTGAACTTAGACTTAAGGGTGACATAACTTAGTGGTTTGATTGCATAGATGAAAGTCAAGCCTACTTTTTATGATCATATCAAGGAACTACAGTAGGGTGACAGTGGGTTGCAGCAGATCGTACATGACATGACAGGGGGAAAAGACCAAAGTTTAGGTTTTCTGACGATGGTGTGTTGTATCTTCATGACAGGTTGTGTGTACCTGGGAACAGTGAGCTGAAAGAGCAAATTCTTGAAGAAGCGCATGCTTCTATGTATGCTATGCATCCAGGTAACACGAAATTGTACAGGAACCTCAAAGAGATGTACTGGTGGTCTGGTATGAAGAGGGATGTAACTGAGTATGTGGCCAGATGTAGTGTGTGCCAGCAGGTTAAGGATGAGCATAAGAAGCCCACAGATACTTTGCAATCTTTTCCTATATTAGAATGGAAATGGGAACGTATCACAATGGATTTTGTTGTAGGGCTACCCAGGACACCTAGAGGTTGTGACTCAATATGATGATTGTGGATAGACTGACTAAGTCTGCTCACTTTCTTCATATCAAGTCAACCTCTGATGTTCCGAAGTTGGCTAAGATATTCATGGATGAGATAGTCAGGTTGTATGGTATCCCAGTTTCAATTATATCTGATAGAGATCCTAAGTTCACATACAGGTTTTGGAATCAGTTGCATCGTTCTTTGGGCACAAAGTTAAGATTTAATACAAATTCTTACCCGCAAACAGATAGTCAGTCAGGGAGGACCATTCAAACTCATGAGGACATGCAGAGAGTAGTAGAAAGCTGCATAGGATAGGCAGAAGAGTTATGTTGAGATGAGACGTCGACCTCTTGAGTTTGAGGTTGGTGACGAGGTTTATCTGAAGGTTTCACCATGGAAAGGAGTGCTAAGGTTTGGCAAGAGGGGTAAGTTGACCCCTAGGTATATGGGCCCATATCCTATTGTTGAGAGGATTGGACCTGTAGCCTACAGGTTTGATTTGCCGTCCGAGTTGGCAAATCTTCATGATGTGTTCCATGTGTCTATGCTGAAAAAAAGTGTCATCCCGGTACAGAAAAGATTTTAGATCCAGAACCGGCGCAGCTTAAGACAGATGTGTCCTACGTGGAAGGACCAGTGCAGATAGTTGATCACCGAATCAAGAAGCTTAAGAACCGTGAGTTATCTTTAGTGAAAGTTTTGTGGAGGAATCACAATATACAGGAAGCTACGTGGGAGCTTGAATTAGAGATGCGTAACAAGTTTCCTTTTCTCTTTTAGGAATTTCGGGACAAAATTCTTATAAGGGAGGGAGATTGTTATGACCCACATTTCGTTTTACCAGTAAGTACCTTGGTTAGTGCATAATTGAACTAGTTATGTTGAGATGAGTACTTGCTTTTGTTAATAGTGTTTTGAGCTTTGAGCAAGTGTTAATGTATCATTAGCTTGTTTTCTTGTCCTGAGGTTGAGGACAAGTTTGTGCTTGATCCGTTGCCAGAGAAATCACGTGAAACTGACCTAAGAGTAAAAAGATATGAGCTTTTTAGCGAGCAGGGACCTATATGTAATTTCTGAAAGTTCTTGGGTAATTTGCATCCGGCCCCCTGGGCGCCCTTCCTTATCCCTTCTTTAGTTTTTCCTTTATTAGCTTTGTTAGCCGACCTTGAATGAACGATACGTTCATTCCTTCAGTTGCCGCTTGAGAAAAATAGAAAAAGGGAGAGGGAGAGAGCGAGCTAGAGGAGAAAGCTGGGCAATCAAGCCCCTCCTTCTCCGTTCTTCTTCGATTCCTCATCTTCTCCAGCCGAATCAGCCAACCACTTCACCTTCTTCCCCTTCCCCTTCTTCTTCCCCGTTCCTGCTGCCCGGCCAAGATAGGAGCCGGCAAAGGAGGTGCTAGGAGCGGCCAAAGACGTGAAAAGCAACGTCTACGGGTTGCTGCTAGGTCGTCTTGAAGTTCCCAAGGTATTTCGTGCGGAGATTTCCCGTGAATCGACCCCGAATCCACCTTCTTCCTCGGGGATTTCCGTTTCTGCGCAGGTTGCACGACGTGCAAATCAGTTTGCACGGCGTGCAAAGTTACAGAAAGCTGATGTCGGGGATTTTTGTTTCTGCACAGGTTTGCACGGCGTGCAGATCAGTTGCACGGCGTGCAAATCAGTTTCACAGTGTGCAAATTAGTTGCACGGGGTGCAGATCAATTGCACAGGGTGCAGATCAGTTGCACGGGGTGCAAAGTTGCAGAAAAATAGAACAGAAGTGTTTCTGCCCAGATTGCACGGGGTGCAAATCTGTTGCACGGGGTGCAAAGTTGCAGAAAAGCAGAATTAGGCGTGTTTGTGGACGTTTTCGGTGTATACGAACACACCAAATTGGGTGAGTATTATCTCACTTAATTATCAAGGTTTAACTCATTTAATTGTAGATATTGCATATATGAAAATGATGTTTAAGTGTATATGTGGGTAATAGAGATTACTCGGATGTCGAGCATAGTTATCATCCCTAGACTTTTAATTCGCATAGTTCAAACGAAATGAAATGATTAGTAATATAAATGTGCATGCCTTACGTGTAATTTCAGTAAGATGCGAATAAATGTGATAAAGTATTTCAGGTTGAGTATTCCTTTCAATACAGTATATTTGAATGTTCAGTAATATGAAATCAGTATAGAGACGTGGAATAGATATGAAATCTATTTATAGTGAACAAATCTGTTTGCATGAAAGCATAGCTGAGTTATGAGTTATTGCGATATAAGTGAATAGCTGTTGCACTATATATAGAAATGTTATGAAAGTTGAACTTCTAGTTTCATCTAGTGAATTGCAGAATTACAGTATATTCCAGTAGTGGAATATGTGAGAGAGAGACACAATGTTATAAGAGTTTTCTTGTTATAATAAAATGTGTTAGACTTAGATGCCCTGACACCGTAGAACCCCTTTGAGAGGTCTGCTTCTTAGGGGTGAAACTCGTGTTGCAACAATAACTGTGCGGAGTCACGGTGGCACGAGGACAGAGAGCCAGTGTTGCAACAAGAACTGTGCGGAGTCACAGTGGCACTGGAGAAAATAGGGGTTATTGCAACAAGAACCGTGCGGAGTCACGGTGGTAACCCAGTGAGACTCTCCGCCTGTGTGCTCAGGTTAGAGGAGGAGTCTAGAGCACTCAGAGTAGTGCATTGAGGCCGGAGAGCCTGTGGTCCTGTAGCAGAACAGGGCTGGCGTCAGACTTAGCATTTCCCGGGTGTGTCGCTAAGTCTTGTACGGTGGGTTCGTAGTTCGCTACGAGACTTTATATGCAGAGTACACTGCATATGATCAGGGCATAAGTTAAAAGATGATTACTTAGAATTAAGTTAGATTAATATGAAACTTGTGTATGTTCAGATTTAGAATTTATAATACTTGTTCTTTAAATGTTCATTATACTTTTCTGCGATAATTGCACTGTTTAATTAGAACTGCTCAGTTTGTTATTTTATTCACATATTCCTATTAAAAGTAAAATATGGAGTTATCCGATGATGGCTAAGTGAAGTATTATTCACTGAGCGAGTAGGCTCATTCCTCTACTCAAACATTTTCAAGTCAGCGACAGTTCCAGGAATCGGAAGGATCTTTTCATCCTAACGCTTAATCTGTAGAAGGTATATGTAGTTAGTTTAGTTAGATAGTGGTCTTTAGTCCTTTCCCCTCGGTCCTTGGGAGATGGCGTGGGTGAGAGAGAGTGTGTATGTGGAATGTGTATAAAGATGTAAATTAACTGTTATGTTTACGTTCTGTTAAACAATGTTACATGTTGTAAACTTTGATTATGTTCTCTAGCCAGTTTAATTGAAATGCTTTCGCAATAGTTTATTATGTTTTAGTTTATAGCAATAAATCCGGATATCATTATGAGGTTTTAAAAAGGAAAAGTTCTCAGTGATTTGTTTATGTGATAATCCCTCCGTTGCGCCCTAATCTCGTGATTAGTGGTTAGTGTGAGATCGGGGTGTGACAGTAAGTTTTGGGATTAGATGAAGTCAATCCTACTTTATACATTAAGTCTTCCATATGAAAATCTAGGGTTCATATATCCATGATGACCTTACACTAAAGAGGTCTCCCATTACCTATCAAAGATTTACCTAATTTGGGACTATATATTGGAGGAATGGTTACATCCAACCAAGGTATGTCAATTATGACTTTTGAATACAAAATCTTAGGATACTCCTTCTACAAGACTCATCTAGAGCAAACTCTATTCATCCCAACTCTAGCTTTCTTTATTTATAGGGGGCATGAGGTTTACATTGGTCCTCACATCATATTACATAGGTCACCTCAACCTAATATATGTTTAGGTATTACATAGAATAGTTAAACTACCACCAACGCTATTTATGCATGCTTCACATCAATACCACGTTTTCAACCTTACAAGGGGTTTTACAAGTAATATACTCGATGCTTACACCCCACTTTGAAAAATTCAATCTATATCTAGTTGATGCTTATAAACATATGGACATTAATTCTCCACCTATTCATGTGGACCATCATCATTCTAATAAGTTGTTAAGATTGTACATCTATTATTTATGAACATAGAACTAATGATTGAACATGCTCCTCAACGCACAATATGCTTTTTTACTTATGTTTAACTTACATGTAGTACATGTGACTACCCCAGTCTCTTGTACCTACACTAAGGTGAACTAGGCATTTAAATGCAATCCAAATAAAAATTTCACTTCAGGTTAAGTGTTGATATTGGAAACCACATATCATCTTATAATATTGAAATTATTCTAGTTCCTACTTATTTGAGTGACTCTTCATGTACTAAAAAGATTTCTAACTCAAAAGAGATTTCTAAATATTATTAATCCAAGGGATTTCTTTCTCTTAGGGTCTTTGAGTTTCTAGTGCACAACCACCATTAGGGTTTCATATTTTTCCTCATTAGTTATATGATTCCTCAAGTATGGACATACCAAATTCAAGGAACTAATTTTTCCATCACATGGTTTGGAGTTATACTAAAAGTTTCTGAATTCAATGTATCAACTTTCAAAATCCTTCACACTATAGATCTTTCTATTCTTAATATTCCCATATGTATCCTTAGTCCCTTGTTATACCATAGGATCTCTAAGTGTGTGTAGGTACCTATGGAGTGACTTTCTCCTTATCTCAAGTCTCATAGACCTATATATTTTCCTCACTTGACCCCAGGCTTGACCAAAGGTTGTAAATTGACACTTATGCTCGAGAAGGTATGAATATACTCACTTCCCAAGTATTTTCATTCATGATTCATTATAAATATGGATATCACAACTTGTCATGATTTTGTATCATGGACTTATCCCATACAAGACGTCTCTATGGCTTATGTGAACTGATGAAAACAAAAGTTGATACTAAATTTTAAATCATATATTAGTCTAATTAGGAAATCAAAATAACATGGATCTATAATGCAATGTAAATATTTGTACTCGGTAGATTTAGGGGCTTTCATGCCTCATAAAACTACCTCCATACTATTATATCTACTTAATTTTTATTTAAATATCGTCCATGAGTCTATCATGAGAAATAACTCATAAAAATTATATTTTTTAAATATGAAATTATACTTGTCCACTAAATCAGACAAGAAATTACTAAATTAACAAAGAGTATCACAATGACTTAATTGCAAACCCAAAATAGTTAAAAAAGAATTTAAATGAATTCTAGCTATCCTAGCATGTACCTAGGTCCTATAATGAATCCAAGAACTTCATATAGTTCCACTTTCGTATTTTGTGCCTTATTTCATCATAAAAAACACCCATTAAAATTGGGCCCTGATTCATATATGGAAAATTAAGTTGAATGCCTCTTTAATCACTAAATGAAACAAATTGTGTTTCATTGCTTATATTGAAGAACTTAACCAAGGTCATAACCTAAATTTTTTTTATCAAGGTCATTCTGTTATACTATTACTCTGATATTCATCAAGTTGACTTTAAGTTGAATATTAATATTATATCCCAAAATTCCTAATTTTTATGTTAATAGTACCAAAGTTTGGGGTCATGATGTTCACTCCACCTTAAATACAAATTTTGTCTACTAAATTTCATCCAAAACCTTTTTTAAGGTGGAAGAAAAAACTCCATTAGCATGACAAGTGGTGTGCCCTACATGCTTTCGATCATGTCATTGTTTGGGACTAGATCAAGTCAATCCTAATTTTTATATTAACTCCTCCACACAAAAAACTCGAGGTCGTATTCTCATGAGGAACTTACACTAAATATGGCTCACCTTACCCCTCAAAGAGTATCCTAGCATGGGATTATATATTGGAGGAATACCTATATGCAACCAAGGTATACCCTTTACCAAATATGTTTGAATACAAAACCTTAGGCTCCTTTTCTAGGACTTAACTACATGAAACTCTATTTGTCCCAACCCTATATGTCCTTCTAACATCACATCACATAGATTCCTTCATTTTGATTCTATATACTAATATTTGTCTAGGTATTGCATGGAATAGTTAGAGTACCAAAAAGTTTATCTCTGCATGCTTCACATATGTATATAAGGGATTTTATAAGTACTATATTGTATGTTTACACCCACCTTAAAAGGTTTTATCTATATTAATATTAACCTTTATTTAGGTGGACATACATAATAACTATGTTTGGAACCCAAATTACACTAAGTATGGTCCCTCACCATGATTCTTGACTTACTTTACCACATGGAAATTATTTTTCACATATGAACATTAAGGTTCTACTCATTTATGTGGACTATCACCAATCTAGAAATATTTTGAGGTTACACATCTATTTTTTTGGCTGAACATAGAACTAATGATCAAACCATTTTCCTCAATAGAAGAATATGGCTTCCTACTTAAGTTTAATGTACATGTATTACATGTGAATACCCCAATCTTTAGTACCTACACTAAGTTGAACTAGGTATCTAGTTACAATCCAAGTAAAAAGTTCATTCAAGGTTAAGTATTAAAATTGTGAAACCACATATAATCTTATAACATTGAAATTATGCGAGGTGATGCTTATTTGGGTGCCTTTTCATTCATGAAAAAAATTTCTCGCTCAAATAAATCTTCAAATGTTTAAAGAGTGATTTTTTCAGGGTCCTTGAGTTTCATGTGCACAACCACCCTTAGGGTTTCATATTTTTTGAATAAGAAAAAAGTTACATATTTTTTCTCATGAGTTATTATGGGTGAGATTCTCAAGCTCTAGTACCTAATATTTGGAACTACCAATGTAAAGGAACTATTTTTTCCCTCATATGGTCCAAAGTTATACTTCAAGTTCCTAAATTCAAGGTCGGATGTTTAAAAGAGAACACATAATAATAGATGTGATCTAGGGCTTCTTAACACACAACTCTATCTTGAGGTAGGAGGTCGACTACCAGTGCATAACTTCTTTCTCTCCCTTGGGCATCCATCAAATGCTTCCCCTTTGTAGATCATGCACCTCTTGGGTATCATCTGACTTGATTCTCTTATCTATCCCATATCCAATTTTCCCTTCTGATCGACGGGTCTAGATCCTAGACCGTAGATCTTTTCTCTAGGGGAGTGGGGTGGCAATTTTGTTTGGTGGATTCGTCTCCAGTGCAGTATTTGCTTCACTGAGGTGTAGAGGTGGCCTTCATGACTCCCTTAACATCATTCTATTGTGAGGATTGGCTCTTCCCTTTTCATGATATGATATTCTTTCCTTCTCACTTTTTCTTCCTATTTTGTTTGTTCATGTTGCAAGGTAGTTCTCGATTTCCTAGTTGCCATCTATTAGTGTTTGTCCATGTCTAATCCTTGGTCAACTCACTTGGTAACTAGTCAACCTATTTCCATGGTAATCAGTCTGACCTCTAGTAGGTCAGTTGACTTCCCAGGGTCACTGTTTCAATTTGAAGTTAAGGGAGTTTGAATATCTAGATGATTTATATAAATTTCTTTTGTCTAAAATAAATGTTATGTATCCATTGATGGAATTTACCCGCTTGATCATGAAGTGGTAGTGTTGAGGTGATTCCTTGGGTTTGTACCCTACTTGGTTTTGTGGAAAAAGATTTTAGACAATTCTTAGTAAAAGAACATATATAAGGTTCGTCCCTTCACTACCGCATAATGGGAATATGTCGTCAGTTATTTTTATCATTCCATGTTAGTTTCAAACCGACGACCAAGTGGGCAACGGTAAAAACACAACCATTCTTCATTAGATATCGAAACTGATGACATCAATGTATGCCATCACTTCTTTGTTATGGCAGAACCAATGATGACATATCAAAACTGATGACATAAAAATAACACATAGTAGAAAACGTACTTTGTGGTGTACTTTGACCTTTACTCATCTGTTTCAAGAAAAGTCATTGATTCCGTTATTATTTTAATCGGGTGTGTAATGACAAACAACCGATGTCAAATTTATTGATGTCAATTTTATCAGTGAATGACAGTGAAAACTTTAGGTATATATCGTCGGTTTTTTGAATATAACTGATCTAACATGTGCATGAAGTCAGTTGTTTCCAAATAACTGACAATAAATGTGTATTTTTTTATATATAGTAGGCCTACAGACCTACTGTCCAGCCTACTATCATGTCTGGAGCTTTGTTTTTCAAAACTGAATGTTTTGAAGAAATGCAGGCTCTCTGCAAGCATCACAACTTAACAAAAGTCCGACACACCTATAAGAAAAAGATAAAATTTATACAATGTAACATACCACGTTCTTCATTTTTCTCTATTCAAATTGCACACAAATCCATGAACTCACATCTCACTGGTTTCATTTCTCATCCACACTTCAATTTCATACATATATTTGTAAATAAACATCATTCTTATCCTCATGCCTTCACATTCAAATTCACACACACATATGTACTTAACATTCAATTCACACTCACAAAATACATATCAACATCAGTTGTCATCTCAAATTTTAAGTCAAAATGTATAATTATATCAACATTCAATTCACACTCACAAAATACATATAAAAATTTGACTTCAATTTTCGAACTACTAAATAATACCAATCAACTGTCAAATTTTTCATTCTAGTCCACATTTCCAATGAAGCAGGGTGCCCACTGTTCACGTAGGTCATTCAACTTCTCAAATGTATAGGGTTTAGTTTTTGAAAAATACTGCTAAGAGTATGAGACTTCTAATTAGATTTGATTGTTTGTATTATCAAATGAGATTAATATGATCCAAGACTAATAACTTGCATTCTTTATACAATTGATTTGTTCTACGTGATTGACAATCACTTGCATATACAACATCACATATGCCCAACTATTGTCTTGTATAGGGGAATGTACATTTACAATTTACATTAATAAAATGTAATTAAGTAGAGCTGGTTATATATTATGCAATTGGAATTAAAAGACTATTCATCAAAACACATCCAAGTTACTGGTTTATTTTCCTTATCTACCTTCCCTCCATCAATATGGAATGTCCTGACACCCGTATAAGTTAAATTAACATATATGTTGCATTATTAAACTTTCATTTGATGCAAACAATAATAAATGTGTTGGGCATCGAAAAATTATACTTACGCATGAATCACCAATTTTATTGGGTGTGCCTCATTTGATGACAATTTTTCACCTGAAGGATCAAAGAGATACAAACTCTAAGTCTTAGGAAAAATCACTAACAACTGCCAGTTCCTATTTCTAAGTGAACAGAAGGCAAACAAAATAAAAATTAAAGCTCGCAACAAAATTGTATTCATAGGTTAGTCATGTAAACAACAAGCTAAAAATTACCTAATGTTGAAGGGAGCTAAGATCACAGTCTTGGAAGCACCAAAGTAGTGCATCATAGTAGTCACATATACTTTGATGCCACTCAGATCTATAAGTACTTTGCCAATCAGTGATGGCATTAGAAATCCTACATTTGTTATTCTGAACTCATGAGCCACATAATACAAATGATCGAAATATATATATAATAACCAATGCCTAGTTTATGTGTAGGAAACAATGAAATAATTTTTGATATATGAAAATGTATCACAATCAATGACACCAAAGTTCTATCACTAATGTGTTCAAGCAATCATGCTTAAATATCTCAAAAACATCTTGTAATACTATAGCATTGTCCCATTGTATACCTATTATTTCCTACCTAAGGCTGATAACAATGGTATCTGTTTGGTCTATAGTGTCTAATTATTTTGTCAACGTCTAGAAGCTAGGGCCTAAGAAGTCGAATATCTCCTATAGAATAAAATGAGGGGGTGGAGGCTTCGGAACCCTAGGGGACTTCTTAACTGTTGTAGGTTGCATGCATGTATTATAATATTAGCTTTCTATTATTTTATACAAGTTTCAATGTACATTTGTCATACGTGACGAAATATAATGAGTCATTTGGGCCACCCTATAAAGCTGCCATCTACCTCACTGTGGTGGCATTTGGGTTCTCGTGTATGAGATGTATGTCCCTCATTCCTGGAAAGACACATATCATTCTCACACAATAGTGATCAATGGGAAGGGGAATATCATGAACCACATTAGAGATAGAAGCCTCGACATCTGTCATGATATTTCTTACTGGTTCATCAACAACAAGACAACATATTATGGCCATGTACAATTTTATAAAACATTCAATTTAATTTGACAAACATAAATATTTGACATTTGGGATTATTTTATCACAATGTATAGATTGACTTGAATTGGATCTTACTCGACCGTTCCATGCTGGTCCAAAGGACTACTCCCGATGCACTCCGTGGGTGAGTGATGAACATGTTCTGGTGATTTCCAGAGAAGCTTGTGCTTCCTGAGAAGCTATGTATTTCTCTAAGGCTGCATCTACAATTCTCTGCATGTACTCTTCCTCCACCCAATTCTGGGCTTGTTTGTGCTTATGTTGGGATGTGGCAAAAAAGATTTTTATCCCATACCCAGATCTAGCATGCCTAACACATCCAAGATGCTCTTCTGTCCCTAGAGAAACCATCAATTCATCATCTGCGCCCTAAGGGGTGTACTTGCCCTCCTTTGCTTGGGCAGCCAACTCCAACTAATTATCATTAAAAATTGACTAATCAGTAAAACTTAACAATCCCGTGAGAAAAGAACATGGTCATTATTGTGAGACCAAAAACTTACCATTTTTTAAGCCACCTCCTGTGTTGCTTGGATGATGATTTCTCCAGCTTTGTTTCTCCTCTCATATATCTACTCAAAATAGTGAGTCAACCTTTCAGAAGCACTAGAAGACTTGGAAATAGAAGAAGTAGAAGTAGAAGGCCCTTGTTGTTGCCCAACTTTCTCTTGCCCTTTCTCTTGATCCTGCTATTGCCCTTGTTCTTCTCCTTACTCTTACTCTCGTTGTTACAACCCCAATTTTTAGGTTCTTTTGCTGAGAAATATAATTTCTCATATTAAAGATATTTGAAAAAATAATGATATAATTTGCTTTGAATAAATGGATTTCGTTTACAATAGCCATGATGGTTGTTTTGTGGGCTTTATTGTCTATTGGGCCCAATAAAAAAAGAAAAGACAAAAGAAACTCCATTATTACATGAGTAAATAAGAAAATGGAGAAAAGAAAGATAAGAAACCTCTAAAAAGCAAAGGAATGTTATCCAAAGTTGGATTTTGTGCCTCTTGGGTTCCTTGGGTCCCAAGGAGTCCAAAGTTGCAAAGATAATGTAACAAGAAAAGAAAAGTTCAATTAAGTATTTTTTTATTAAGAATGAAATTGAAAACAATGATAAAATGTGGGAAATAAGTGAAAAGAGGTATAATTGAGTTACCCTTGGTGAATTTTCGTATCCAAAGGATTCCTAATGTTAAATGGAATGTCAATTTGGAAAATAAAAAGAAAGATAAAGAGAAATCCTCAAAAAGAGATATTTTAATAAGAAATAAACAAGATAATGAGAAATAATGAATATAGATGCATCTAGAAGGATAATAAGTATCCTTAAAAAAGAATTTCGAAATCTTAGGGTTACTTGGGGTCCAAGGAGCCCCAATGGAGAAGAAAGAAAGAGAAAATACTAATAATGCAAAATAATAGGCTAATGTGATACATTATTAATGAATTTTGTAGTATTGTTAAAGAGGTGATATTTTCTACTAAAAGAAAACATGATTTCGTGCCAATGGATTAAAAGCCAAGAAAAAAGAGAAGGAAAGAGGTAATTTTCGAATTCCTAAATATCTAAAGTATAAAGATTATCAAAAAGGAATTTAAGAGAGAGAGACACTTGCTTCTTAGTGAAGGAATCAGATTCCTATTGGAAAAGGAATTTGTTTCTTCATGGGCAAGCACCATAGGGCGTGGATACCCTCCCCTATATAAGGCAGACCCTCTAGTTCAAAGTTCAAGAGAGACCCCACGTATCCCTTTCTCTCTTTTCTATCTTCTTCTTCGTTTCAAACCCTAGCCATGTAGTTGGTGCTTTCCCTAAAGCAACGGGGAGCTGTGGGTCATCTTGATGGAGGCTTGGTGTTCCCCAATGACCTGAGGATGATCGACTATCATCCCCGAGTGCTTGACCTCGTGCAAACCACCTGCAACAGACTGCACATTTAGCAGAATGGCGCAGGCTGGGCGTGCTTGGAACGACCCCCTTGACCACGAACTAAAGGCGCCTCGTGTGCACCAGGGCACGACGGAGGCAAAGCAGCTTTTTCCGGCGAGGATCGCGGCCCAGGGAGGAAGAGATAGCCCACGCAAGGCTGCAGACGGCGACCGCTTGGGCTGGCCGGAGGTGGAAGACGACCCATTGGTTGTTGGACATTTTTTCCCCGGGCAGATCGGTCTCTTCGTTATATTTTCCAAATGAGCGCGTTGCATGAATCGAGGCGATGTGGCATCCTATGATTGGTCCAAAAAGGTAATCCTTGCAAAATTCATAACTAAATAATGGTTGCTCGGATTGGTACATATAATATTGGTATTTTGCTCAGAAAAATGAGAGAAATTCATTAAATGGTTTTAGAGGCTAATTCCTCTTGCAATTTGAAAAATAATGGAAGTTATCAACTTTAATGCTTTAATGATTAAGAAACCCTATTTTAAGATGATTAATGTATTTAGTAGGGTTTAATGGATGATTAAAGTTGATATTAACATGTTAATTGTAAAAAGGTATATTAAGAACAAAAAGGATGAACTTTGCACGTAATAAGTTTAATTTAGAGTTTCATGTGTATAAATATGCTTTAATGGGCCTTGAAACCCTAATATTAGTAAATGTGACTCTTAATGGTTTTAATTATTCAAAATCGTGAATAAAGCTAAGATATGATGATTCTAAGCTATTTTGAGTATAAAGGTTCCTAATTGTGAATTAATACCCTTACTATGGTAATTAGGGTTTTACTATGGTAATTAGGGTTTTCTAATGGATAAAATGTGGAATTAGTAATAAATGCAATTCATAGATGAATTAGACCGCAATGAACTATGAATTGATGATAAATGAGCATAATGATCTTGTCATGGATTAAAAGGATAAGAATGGTAGTTTTAATGTAAAAAAAGGCTTAATGGACTTAATTGATGGATAATGTTGCCTTTAATCTGAAAATAAGGTTATATGTTGTTAAAAGGTAACCTTAATATCTTTCATGAAGAATAGATGAGATAATTAGGGAAAATTAGGGTTTAAAATAGAAAAAATGGAGTGAAAACCTAATTGCAATGAAAACCCTAAAAGTGGACTAGAAACCCTTTGAAGCGAGTTAGGTTTAATAGATCTTGATGGCATGATCAATAATAGGAAATTGTATTCAAGATCTAATTGTCTGCTTGCTTGCCTATTTGGATATCTTGATTGATTGGATTATTCTGTCTCAAATCAACCTGTTAGGTATGTAGTTACACTTATGGTTAATCACTTTAGTTTCATGGTGATTCCCGGTTGTTTTATCGATTTCCTAAAAATAACTTCTTGGATGACTTTTATTTCATGCAAATATAAAGTGACTATGTCTATCACCATAAGTATGCATACATGACTGGCTCAGATTCTGGTCTCCTAAGTGGCTTTGCTAATGATGAAAAGGGTAACCTGGTAAAGGGTCTACTTGATAAGTGGGACCATCAGGTTATCAAGAGTTAGGGATTGGGCTACCTATGTGTAGTGCCATGAAACTCTTTAGCACACCATGAGTTAAGGAGTGGGCTACCTACGGGTAGTGCCATGTGATTCAACCCTAGAATCTAATTCACCTTTTAGGTAGGATCATGAGGGGTTAAATGGGGATCTACCATAAGGAAGGTAGCCTCCAGGTCCACTACAGGGACATCACAGAGGTTAGGATATGTATGGATGGAGAAGTTATGTTGAAAACGTAAAGTTTTTTATTAAATCATATTTGACTGCAATATGTGGTTATATAGTTAATTGCATGATTATTGTTTCCCCCATATACCAACATAATTCATTTATGCTGACTGACGTTTTGTTTGTCGGCATTTTAGGTACAAGTGAAAAGAACAAACAATAAAGTGGCATATGTGGAATTAAATGAGAATTAAAGTGCAAAGGAGGATTAGTTAGAATAGACTCCAGATGTGAATAGAAGTAGATGTCCAAGTTTTTGAAAAAGGTATGCAAAGTTTAATTTTTTTTCAATCTTTCAATTTAGTTGGTTGAATGTGATAATTAGTATTGATTATTTGTCGAACCTTTGATTCGGAAATTGGGATAACTGCTCTGAACTCTTGGTCTCCCTTCATTGGGGGTTTTTAGGAGGTTGGGTCATTAAATTTGGTATCAGAGCATAGGTTCCTCATTTAATCTTTAATAATTATTAAATTTTACAAACTCCGTAGAACCCAAGGGACTTATTAGAGGATTTTCCGAAAGACAGAGGTGTCTAGAAAAGGATCACGTCCGGGGGCTGGCAAGATTTTCCTCTGCACCGCTAGTCGGAATACGAGGACTCCCGGATTAGTGTGACAACCTGGACAAAGTCTCAGGATTTGACTTGAAATAAGATACCTTTAGGACTCACTCATCTTATTCATCCCTTCTTAACTCAGATGCTGTTAAGGATTAGGGTTTTCTCTCTTTTCCTCACCCTCTTGAGGTATGGGTAAGGTTGATAAGGTCTAAGGAATCCTCCACCAGATTAATGAAAATCATGTAATTAAGATGTCATGGACATACGCTTAATAGATTAAGAATAAACTGAAGAATAGATACATGCTTAGGTCGTATGACATGTGTTGTCATTGCCCTTAGGATAAACCTGAGGCTAGACCTTCTTGTCAGGATAATGAGTAGAGAGAGTTGGTTATGGAGGCAAGATCTCCATTAAAAGTAGAGACCTGGCACATCCTCTGAGGATGATGCTAACCCTAACCCTAAGTGGTGGTTAGAGAGAGAGATGGCATGCATGATGACAGGATGTCATGATAGACTAGGTGTGTGGATATGCTTTTGGATGCCCATGACGTTATGAGCCATGTGAGGTTGGATGACCTAGTGCCTTTGGTGACCCAAACATGGGAAGGGTCGTGCATGTTAGAGAGAAGGATAGCTCCTTCATTGATGAGGTTAGAGAAGAACCTATAGGAACCCTATGGGCATATGTGAGTAGGGCATAGCATGCACCCAGAGTATGTCTGCGAGTAGGGCATAGCATGCACCCAGAGTACGTTAGTAGTGCAGTAGGTTGAAACCCTGGCCAGAAGGGTATGATAGAAGGCTTATGAGATAAGCATAAGGGGGTATGGATAATCTTGAGCAAACATAAGTTTTATTTGAGGCTTCACCCTTGTAGGGGTATGCTTAGGATCTTGATCCTCCATGGAGAGAGGACCTCTAGTAGCAAGGCTGTTTGTAGTGTTAGCTCTAGAGATAGAGACCAAGACTCATGCAAGAAGGTCAGAAGCCTAGACTCCGAGATATGAGGAAAAGTAGGGAGTTGAGGATGATGCAACCTAAGTGGATGATAGTGGTTGCCTCATGATTGATCCCTGGAGGCTGATGATATCTTGGTTTCCATTAGAGGAAACAAACCCTAGAGAGAGGATGAGGCTTCTGGTACCTATGTGCCTATGATATAGGTGTTTACCTTCTGAGATAGGAAAAAGAGTTCCTTAGACCTGGAGAGGTTTAGTAATAAGATGTGAGGCCTTGTACCTTGTTGGTTGTCCTGGAGGAGGACTCAACTCTGAAGTGTTTCTCGAGTAGAAGGATGACAGGAAGTGCATGTCATGCCTTATACATGCTTGATTCTTGGTTAAGAGGTTGAGCATGCGGTTGGACACCCAAAAGTGAACCTAGGGTTCCTAGGCCTAAGAGGGGAAGTGGTGTACCTGATGCTCATGACAAGATTTGAGTTTCTATAGATTCAAGCATGGTACTCCTCATGTTTAGAGGAAAGGGAAACCCCTTAAGTTTAAGGTATGTTTGATGAACCCCTCACAACTAAGTTGATGACATGGGAAGGTATGATCTTGATCCAATGTTGAGGATGAGGACAAGTGTGACCTAGCATGGTTTAGCAGGTGGTCTTCTTGTGCCTTAGTGGCTTTCTAGGGTTAAGCATTCTCATGTGGATGTAAACCCTAAACATAAGGACGTTTGTGACCTTCATTATCAAGATGTAGTTTCCTCCCCTCCTTGGAGAGGTACCCTTTTGTAGGGTGTATACCAATGTCTGTGGTTTTGAGGTAACCTAAAGAGGTCTCATAGGATCTGGAGAAGCTAAGTGAAAAGTACATGGTATGATAATGAACCTGTAGACCCATAGATAACCATCTCTAAGTGCATGTGGATGTGTTACCATGTAGGTAACCGGTATGGGGCCTGACCAAGGTAGGCGGGTCACCATGACCCCTGTGAAAGGATGAAAGACAGCCTAGGAATGCATAGAGATATGATGGAGACTGGGGTAAGGTTCTAAGTTGGACATGCACTATGTTAGAATCCTAAGTCTATCCTAGGTCAGGTAGGGATAAGACTGAGGGAAGTAGGAGTTTCCTAATTCCCTAGTTGCCCATGACCATAGGGTCAGGAGGTAACAACTATCATTGTCTGAGGGCCATAAGTTAGGAGATTGATCACCTTCATGAACTCATGGGACCCAAAGGGCAGATGAGTGGAGCACTCTTTGGATGCATAAGGGAAGAGGGATGACCCCAACAGTGACGACACCCTATAGACCTAGAGGAGATGACCAAGGAATGTGTGTGGACCCAAGTAAGTTCGAGACCAATTTTCCATGGAAGTAACTTTGATATCAAGATGATTGTGATGTAGAGGCATAAGCTACACGTTTCAACTTAGATTTGAAGGTGTACTGGCAATGTGCGATGTACCATCTCTACTCTTGGAATAGGAAGAACTTTGTGTTTGGACGACTGCCAAATGCTTTTTTCCTCTTGTTATGGGAGTGAGAGATAGGACAGTACGCGTGCCATACACTAAGGATAAAAGATGATGTGAGTTGGAACGTTTTTATGCGGTATGAGGACAAAGATGATAACATACCCTTGTGGGGTGAATGATATGTGGATGGTTTACAAACACTAAGAGTATTAAGGTAATCATCTTGTGAGGATGTTTTAACATGGACTATGTGGAATTTGCAAGTGATACAAGGTTGAGTTTGATAATCAAGAAGATGAGCTCAGAGTGTTCTCGATGAATATGGACTAGAGTTCAAGCTGAGATAATAAGTGAAGGTGTACGTCTTCAACATTACCTAAGGATGTGAAGTGGTAATGGGTGCTCTGGTTGAGATGTAGCTACCTAGTTTGGTTAGAGGTTAGAAGAGGTTGTTGGGTTAACCGTAAGTTTAAAAAAAGAGATATGTTTGGCTAACACTCGGATGTAACAAGATTGTTGATCAAGTTAGTAGTTGTTTGGTTAGCCAGCCTAGTCCTTGATGCAATGAAAGGATTGTTGTAGAACCTCAGATGCGCTTCTTTGGAAAAGAAGGTGATAAAACCCTGATGAGAGTGGTTTAGGGTTTCTAAGGAATTGATCTTGAGGAATCATGACATATAGAAGATCATGATTAAGGTTCATCGTACATCGTGGTACTACTAAGATAGTAAGTTATAGTAGTATTTTTGATGCCTAAGATGAAAAGTGTACAAAGATGCATGCCATGCATGTCAAAAGGTGAAGGACGAACACCAGTAACCCAGTGTAGTGATATAGAGGATAAAGAGTCCCTGAGAGGGAATGGGATTTGATCACTATGGTTGTTGTGGTAAGTCTCCCCTAGACCAAGGAAGGTCAAAATGCAATATGGGTTATGGTAGATCGCCTTACCTAGATGACACGAGAAAGAAAAGAGTATTGCCAAGGGACAAATCCAGTTGAACTACATATGAAAGAGAGATAGTTCAACTACAACATGATGCGAGTTCAAAGGTTCTTGAGTTTGACCTAAATGTTCACTTCCATAAGGTGGAAGAACTCAATGTTAGTATAGTTTATCACTCCTAACTAAGGGTTAGTACAATCTAGACTAGAGGGTCTGATGAGAGCATGTGTGCTCATTAAGGGTGATATCTAGAGATAGTTCTTGTCTTCTGTAAGATGTGATGATAACCACCATAGCTAGTGTCGGGATGTAAAGGAGCTCTGTAAGGGAGGTTGTGTCGGTCACCATGATGTTGGTGAAGGGACCTCACGAAGGCCCAAAAAGGACCACAGTGAGTGCATATGAAGTCACTTTGATTGTATGATGGCTGAAAGGAGCCCAGGGACGACATGAGTCATAAGATGATACAAAGTAGACTAACATGCAGTTCACTGTGGGGGAATATGTGACATGAAAATCCGACCCCTCTAAGTTATAGCTAAGAGAGATGAGTCCCTGATGCATGGGTTCTTTTTGAGATGGTTTGGTGGAGAAGGTTAAGTTTTCCCTTACCCCTAAGGATAATGTGATGTGTGATGATTTCTATGTGTCCAATTTAGAGCACTATGTGAGGTACCCGGGCCATGTGCGGGGCAATGAACCTAGTGAGCCCCAAGGGAGGCTGAAATAACCTGAGTCACCTGTGAGGTTTATAGATGCCAAGGTGAAAGAACTCAGAGAAAAGAATATGTGATGATAAAGGTTCTTTGGAAGCACCATGGATAGGGCAAAGCGACATAGGGGCCAATGATGGACATGGAAAAGTCTTATCCTGAATTGTTTGTTTGCTTGATGGAATTTTGAGGACAAAATTCCTATAAGAGGAGAAGGATGCTACAACCCCAATTTTTGGGTTCTTTTGGTGAGAAATGAAAATTCTCATATTAAAGATATTTGAACAAATAATGATATAATTCATTTTGAATAAATGGATTTCATTTACAATAGCTGTGATGGTTGTTTTGTGGGCTTTATTGGCTATTGGGCCCAATAACAAAGAAAAGACAAAAGAAACTCCATTATTAAATTAGTAAATAAGAAAATGGAGAAAAGAAAGGTAAGAAACCTCTAGAAGGCAAAGGAATGTTATCCAAAGTTGGATTTCGTGCCTCTTGGGTTTCTTGGGTCCCAAGGAGTCCAAAGTTGCAAAGATAATGCAACAAGAAAAGAAAAGATCAATTAAGTATTTCTTTATTAAGAAAGAAATTGAAAACAATGATAAAATGTGGGAAAAGGTGAAAAGAGGTATAATTGAGTTACCCTTAGTGGATTTTCGTATCCAAAGGATTTCTAATGTTAAATGGAATGCCAATAAGGAAACTAAAAAGAAAGTTAAAGAGATATCCTCAAAAAGAGATATTTTAATAAGAAATAAACAAGATAATGAGAAATAATGAATATAGATGCATCTAGAAGGATAATAAGTATCCTTAAAAAGGAATTTCGAAATCTTAGAGTTTCTTGGGGTCCAAGGACCCCCAATGGAGAAGAAACAAAGAGTAAATACCAATAATGCAAAATAAGAGGATAATGTGATACATTATTAATGAATTTTGTGGTATTATTAAATAGGTGGTATTTTCTACTAAAAGAAAACATAATTTCACGCCAATGGATTAAAAGTCAAGAATAAAGAGAAGGAAAGATGTAATTTTCGAATTCCTAAATATCCAAAGTATAAAGAATATCAAAAATATATTTAAGAGAGAGAGAAACTTGCTTCTTAGTGAAGGAAACTGATTCCTACTAGAAAAGGACTTTGTTTCTTCATGGGCAAGTACCATAGGGCATGGATACCCTCCCCTATATAAGGCAGACCCTCTGGTTCGAAGTTCGTGAGAGCTCCCACGTATCCATTTATCTCTTCTCTATCCTCTTCTTTGTTTCAAACCCTAGCCATGTAGTTGGTGCTTTCCCTGAAGCAACGGGGAGCTGTGGGTCATCTTGATGGAGGCTTGGTGTTCCCCGATGACCTGAGGACAATCGACTATCATCCCCGAGTGCTCGACCTCACAAGAACCACCTGCAATAGGTTGCACATTTAGCTAAATGGCGCAGGCTAGGCATGCATGGAACGACCACCTTGGCCGCGAACTGAAGGCGCCCTGTATGCACTAGGGCGCGACAAAGGCAAAAAAGCTTTTTTCGACAAGGATCACGGGCCAGGGAGGATGAGACAGCCCGCGCAAGGCTGCAGATGATGGCCGCTAGGGCTGGCTGGAGGTGGAAGACGACCCATTGGTTGTTGGACGTTTTTTCCCCTCCGCGGGATGAAGAAACCACCAACTTAAATGAGGGCAGATCGGTCTTTTTGTTATATTTTCCAAACGAGCGCGTTGCATGAATAGATGCGACGTGGCATCCTCTGATTGGTCCAAAAAGGTAATCCTTGCAAAATTCATAACTAAATAATGGTAGCTCGTATTGGTACATATAATATATGTATTTTGTGGGGTCTTCCCAAGACTCTCTATGTCTTATATGGGTAGGGGAAACCTAAATTCAATTTTTGTTAATCGAGGAGAGGATGAGGATTTTTATGAGAATTAGGCATTATCTCGTTTCTCCATTATAACCCCATATATAGGGTTTGGCTGATAGATGGTAACCTCCCAAAGTTTTTGGGATGGTTGTCATGAGGCATTAGCAATATGATAATAAGATATGTGAGACGATTTAGTCACATGTTCTTATTTTTTTGGGATAGGTGAGCACGGGAGGGAAGAAAAAATTTCACAGTGTCACCCAAATATATATACTAGTTGGACGTTGGTTCCAACAAATTCCAAAACTATGTTTAGGTAGCTATTATCTAGGCAATGTTTTAAGCACAAACTAACTTCAAATTTGATATCATATTGAATTAGATATAAATAGATATTTGAATAATGGATGTAGGTCACAAAAAATCCCTTTAACAACCCTAATATTTTTTTATAGGCAACATTTAGTTAACTAATTAAGTGCCCATGTCATAGTAAAACTTAGATTTCCTCAAAATTTGTCTAAGACTCTAACATTCTTATTAACTTGTATAAAATTATAGGTGTCACAAGGATCTAATTACAAACCCAAAAGTCCAAAATTGGTTTTAATTGACTTCTAGGGATGCCTAGGTCACACCATGTCCTATAATATATCCAAGAACTTCATATAGTTATCACTTTCCTATTCCAATCCTTATTGCTTCATAAATTCATCGAATGAAGTTAGGTCTCGATTCATAAATGGAAAATTAAGTCAAGTATGAAAAATTAAGTCAAATATCACTTCAATCACCAAAGGCATCATATTGACTTTGCCTACTTACATTGAAGAAATCAACAAAGCTCATAACCTCAACATTATTAACAATGTCATTCCATTATAAATACTATTATCTTATTCTTCAAATTGAATTTAAGTTGAATACTAATATTATATCCTAAAATTCCTAATCATTCTGATTAAAAGTACCAAAGAATGAAGTCATTATATTCACCCCATCTCAAATATGTTTTTTATCCCTAAAACTCAAATCCATTTTTTAGGTGGATGAAAAACTCTATGGGCTTCACAAGTGTTGTACCCACATGCTTTCAACCATGTAAGTTTTGGGATTAGATGAAGTCAATCCTACTTTATACATTAAGTCTTCCATATGAAAATCTAGGGTTCATATATCCATGATGACCTTACACTAAATAGGTCTTCCATTACCTATCAAAGATTTACCTAATTTGGGACTATATATTGGAGGAATGGTTACATCCAACCAAGGTATGTCATTTATGACTTTGGAATACACAATCTTAGGATACTCCTTCTACAAGACTCATCTAGAGCAAACACTATTCATCCCAACTCTAGCTTTCTTTCTTTATAGGGGGCATGAGGTTTACATTGGTCCTCACATCGCATTACATAGGTCACCTCACCTAATATATGTTTAGGTATTACATAGAATAGTTAAACTACCACCAACGCTATTTATGCATGCTTCACATCAATACCACGTTTTCAACCTTACAAGGGGTTTTACAAGTAATATACTCAGTGCTTACACCCCACTTTGAAAAGTTCAATCTATATCTAGTTGATCCTTATAAACATATGGACATTAATTCTCCACCTATTCATGTGGACCATCATCATTCTAATAAGTTGTTAAGGTTGTACATCTATTATTTATGAACATAGAACTAATGATTGAACATGCTCCTCAATGCACAATATGATTTTTTACTTATATTTAACTTACATGTAGTACATGTGACTACCCCAGTCTCTTGTACCTACAATAAGGTGAACTAGGCATTTAAATGCAATCCAAATAAAAAGTTCACTTCAGGTTAAGTGTTGATATTGGAAACCACATATTATCTTATACTATTGAAATTATTCTAGTTCCTACTTATTTGAGTGACTCTTCATGTACTAAAAAGATTTCTAACTCAAAAGAGATTTCTAAATATTATTAATCCAAGGGATTTCTTTCTCTTAGGGTCTTTGAGTTTCTAGTGCACAACCACCATTAGGGTTTCATATTTTTCCTCATTAGTTATACGATTCCTCAAGTATGGACATACCAAAGTCAAGGAACTACTTTTTCCACCACATGGTTTGGAGTTATACTACAAGTTTCTGAATTCAATGTATCAACTTTCAAAATCCTTCACACTATAGATCTTTCTATTCTTAATATTCCCATATGTATCCTTAGTCCCTAGTTATACCATAGGATCTCTAAGGGTGCGTAGGTACCTATGGAGTGACTTTCTCCTTATCTCAAGTCTCATAGACCTATATATTTTCCTCACTTGACCCCAGGCTTGACCTAAGGTTGTAAATTGACACTTATGCTCGAGAAGGTATGAATATACTCACTTCCCAAGTATTTTCATTCATGATTCATTATAAAAATGGATATCACAACTTGTCATGATTTTGTATCATGGACTTATCCCATACAAGACGTCTCTATGGCATATGTGAACTGATGAAAACAAAAGTTGATACTAAATTTTAAATCATATATTAGTCTAATTAGGAAATCAAAATAACATGGATCTATAATGCAATGTAAATATTTGTACTAGGTAGATTTAGGGGCTTTCATGCCTCATAAAACTACCTCCATACTATTATATCTACTTAATTTTTATTTAAATATTGTCCATGAGTCTATCATGAGAAATAACTCATAAAATTATCTTTTTTAAATATGAAATTATACTTGTCCACTAAATCAGACAAGAAATTACTAAATTAACAAAGAGTATCACAATGACTTAATTGCAAACCCAAAATAGTTAAAAAAGAATTTAAATGAATTCTAGATATCCTAGCTTATACCTAGGTCCTATAATGAATCTAAGAACTTCATATAGTTCCACTTTCATATTTTGTTCCTTACTTCATCATAAAAAACATCCATTAAAATTGGGCCCTGATTCATATATGGAAAATTAAGTCAAATGCCTCTTTAATCACTAAATGAAACAAATTGTGTTTCGGTACTTATATTGAAGAACTTAACCAAGGTCATAACCTAATTTTTTTTATCAAGGTCATTTTGTTATACTATTACTCTGATATTCATGAAGTTGACTTTAAGTTGAATGTAAATATTATATCCCAAAATTCCTAATCATTATGTTGACAGTACCAAAGGTTGGGGTCATGATGTTCACTCCACCTTAAATACAAATTTTGTCTACTAAATTTCATCCAAAACCTTTTTTAAGGTGGAAGAAAAAACTCCATTAGCATGAAAAGTGGTGTGCCTTACATGCTTTCGATCATGTCATTGTTTGGGACTAGATCAAGTCAATCCTAATTTTTACATTAACTCCTCCACACAAAAATCTCGAGGTCATATTCTCATGAGGAACTTACACTAAATATGGCTCACCTTACCCCTCAAAGAGTATCCGAGCATGGGATTATATATTGGAGGAATACCTATATGCAACCAAGGTATACTGTAACGCCTGGGCCCACTGCCCAAAGCTCTAGTAGAGTTTCAGGAATGACGACTGGCCCCACAAACCACCACTAGCCTTAACTGCGCACTTTGTCCACACTGACGCGCAAGCCAGGATCAACTTCCCGACTGGTCACCCATCCTAGTACTACTCCAAGCTGAGCACGCTTAACTATGGAGTTCTTTAGAGATGGGCTCCCTGAAAAGGAGGTGCACCTTGGTGATATGGGTAGTCCAATCATTCCTTTTAAGATCAACTTATCTGAGGCCTCAAATCCTGGGATGTTACAATCTTCCCCACTTAGACTCTTGACGTCCTCGTCAAGTCTCAACTATATGGCCTCATAATCTAACCCCATTTCAGTGCAGACCCACAATGGCCCATGGACACCCAGCTCCCGTCCACGGCTACCAGCGCAAGGGCGGCTCCATCTCGTCTCTACGGAGGAATTATATATTGGAGGAATACCTATATGCAACCAAGGTATACTGTAACGCCTGAGCCCACTGCCCAAAGCTCTAGTAGAGTTTCAGGAATGACGACTGGCCCCACAAACCACCACTAGCCTTAACTGCGCACTTTGTCCACACTGACGCGCAAGCTAGGATCAACTTCCCGACTGGTCACCCATCCTAGTACTACTCCAAGCTGAGCACGCTTAACTATGGAGTTCTTTAGAGATGGCTCCCTGAAAAGGAGGTGCACCTTGGTGATATGGGTAGTCCAATCATTCCTTTTAAGATCAACTTATCCGAGGCCTCAAATCCTGGGATGTTACAATCTCCCCCACTTAGACTCTTGACGTCCTCGTCAAGTCTCAACTATATGGCCTCATAATCTAACCCCATTTCAGTGCAGACCCACAATGGCCCATGGACACCCAGCTCCCGTCCACGGCTACCAGCGCAAGGGCGGCTCCATCTCGTCTCTACGGATAGCCCTTTCCAACTTGCCTGGACCGCACGGCTCAAGACTGGCATGCCACATGCCCATGTGGGCCCCCACATACTGGAGGGGTTATGGCTCTGATACCATTTGTAACGCCTGGGCCCACTGCCCAAAGCTCTAGTAGAGTTTCAGGAATGACGGCTGGCCCCACAAACCACCACTAGCCTTAACTGCACACTTTGTCCACACTGACGCGCAAGCCAGGATCAACTTCCCGACTGGTCACCCATCCTAGTACTACTCCAAGCTGAGCACGCTTAACTATGGAGTTCTTTAGAGATGGGCTCCCTGAAAAGGAGGTGCACCTTGGTGATATGGGTAGTCCAATCATTCCTTTTAAGATCAACTTATCCGAGGCCTCAAATCCTGGGATGTTACATATACCCTTTACCAAATATGTTTGACTAAAAAACCTTAGGTACTCCTTTTCTAGGACTTAACTACATGAAACTCTATTTGTCCCAACCCTATATGTCCTTCTAACATCACATCACATAGATTACTTCATTTTGATTCTATATACTAATATTTGTCTAGGTATTGCATGGAATAGTTAGAGTACCAAAAAGTTTATCTCTGCATGCTTCACATATGTATATAAGGGATTTTATAAGTACTATATTGGATGTTTACACCCACCTTAAAAGGTTTTATCTATATTAATATTAACCTTTATTTAGGTGGACATACATAATAACTATGTGTGGAACCCAAATTACACTAAGTATGGTCCCTCACCATGATTCTTGACTTACTTTACCACATGGAAATTATTTTTCACATATGAACATTAAGGTTCTACTCAATTATGTGGACTATCGCCAATCTAGAAATATTTTGAGGCCGCACATCTATTTTTTTGGCTGAACATAGAACTAATGATCAAACCATTTTCCTCAATAGAATAATATGGCTTCCTACTTAAGTTTAATGTACATGTATTACATGTGAATACCCCAATCTTTAGTACCTACACAAAGTTGAACTAGGTATCTAGTTACAATCCAAGTAAAAAGTTCATTCAAGGTTAAGTATTGAAATTGTGAAACCACATATAATCTTATAACATTGAAATTATGCTAGGTCATGCTTATTTGGGTGCCCTTTCATTCATGAAAAAAAATTCTCGCTCAAATAAATCTTCAAATGTTTAAAGAGTGATTTTACTCAGGGTCCTTGAGTTTCATGTGCACAACCACCCTTAGGGTTTCATATTTTTTGAATAAGAAAAAGGTTACATATTTTTTCTCATGAGTTATTATGGGTGAGATTCTCAAGCTCTAGTACCTAAAATTTGGAACTACCAATGTAAAGGAACTATTTTTTTCCCTCATATGGTCCAAAGTTATACTTCAAGTTCCTAATTTCAAGGCCGGATGTTTAGCAGAGCACACATAATAATAGATGCAATCTAGGGATTCTTCACACACAACTCTATCTTGAGGTAGGAGGTCGACTACCAGTGCATAGGTTCTTTCTCTCCCTTGGGAATCCATCAAATGCTTCCCCTTTGTAGATCATGCACCTCTTGGGTATCATCCGACTTGATTCTCTTATCTATCCCTTATCCAATTTTCCCTTCTGATCGACGGGTCTAGATCTTAGACCGTAAATCTTTTCTCTAGGGGAGTGGGGTGGTAATTTTGTTTGGTGGATTCGTCTCCAGTGCAATAATTGCTTCATAAAGGTGTAGAGGTGGCCTTCATGACTCCCTTAAAATCAATCTATTGTGAGGATTGGCTCTTCCCTTTTCATGATATGCTATCCTTTCCTTCTCACTTTTTCTTCCTATTTTGTTTGTCCATGTTGCAAGGCAGTTCTCGACTACCTAGTCACCATCTATTAGTGTTCGTTAGTCCCTTTGGGGTTGTTAGCCTCCCTAATGAGAGTGATAAGATTTCTGATAGCTCTCAATTTTTCCTTAAGACCTATATTTTCTTGAGTATATGACATTGATACTAGAGTCTACCTCTTATGGGAACATTAGTTTGTTCATCCCTTTAACCAATACTATATGCTTAACTTGAAAGCATCTCTCATGGAAAGCTTCTTAAGACAACATTGTGAAAGAGGAATATATACATAAGTAATTTATTCTCATTCCACTATGAGTTGTAGTGGTTTTAGGCCCATGTTCTTAGATGATATATGTTATTTTAGAGTCTTTTTCTCTACTTGTATATGTCATATGGCTTATGCATAATGAATTGGATATGTTTTCTCTCAAACAAAAGTTCTCAAATTCAACATTTTTTGAGTCAATTTATGCAAGATGTCATAATATACGTCTTTCTATTCTTCATATTCCTTATGTATCATGGTTACATAGTCATTCCCTTAGGACTTGTAAGGGTGTGTAAGTACTTATAGAGATATTTTCTCCCCACCTCAAGTTTTATTTAACTCTATGTTTTCCTCACTTGCCCATAGGGTTGACCCAGGATTTAATATAAAAAGAATGCTTCATAAGGTATGAATAAATCTTACTTCTTAGTTATCATCATCAATGATTCATTACTAAATAGGGATATATCACCTTGTCATGATTATATGTATCTAGGACCTAGCGTGAGCAAGGTGGTTCTATGGCTTACAAGCACTACTACAAAAGTTACTTTGAAATATTAAATTTGAAATCATATATTTATGAAAGAATGAACATATTTAGACAAGTTGTATGAGTTCATCAAAGCTCACATGTCACTCCTACATATCTCTACCCCACCAAAAAGTGTATTCATGTTGTCTATCACCCCAACATTTTGATTTCAATGTAAACCCTTAGTTAGTTTATGGTTAGGGATAAAGAAGGGGTGAAACCCTGATGTGACTATCATATGATATGTTTGGGTTTTTTTGTTAGTAGAGAGGATTTATTAGAAATGTTTTGTATTTTGGTGAACCCTTGTATGGATCAAATATGCTTTAGTATGCATTTTGATATATGAGAACATGATTGTGCAACTGATATGTCAACCAATCTACAAAGAACCATGTTTGACTTAGGCACTTCAAACACCCAAGTTGGGTCAAAATGTGGAGATAAATAAATATTTTTGGTTGATCTATAGAATTAGGCCAAGCTTTTAAGCAATGGGTCTGACATGTGGGCTTGTAGATGCCAAAGGAGGTCAAAATGCTAGAGACATCAAAGCAATAGGTTGAAGAGAGAGATCAAACTGTTGAAAGTTGGTACAACCTTTGAGAAGTCAATCCAACCTTGTAAAAGTTGACCCAACCTTACATACAATTGAGGTCCATGTCTCATCCTTAGTCAACTCACTTGGTAACTAGTCAACCTATTACCATGGTAATCAGTCTGACCTCTAGTAGGTCGGTTGACTTCCCAGGGTCACTGTTTCAATTTGAAGTTAAGGGAGTTTTAATATCTAGATGATTTATATAAATTTCTTTTGTCTAAAATAAATCTTATGGATCCATTGATGGAATTTACCCGCTTGATCATGAAGTGGTAGTCTTGAGGTGATTCCTTGGGTTTGTATGCTACTTGGTTTTGTGGAAAAAGATTTTAGACAATTCTTAGTAAAAGAACATATATAAGGTTTGTCCCTTCGCTACCGCATAATGGGGATATGTCGCCAATTATGTTTATCATTCCATGTTAGTTTCAAACTGACGACCATGTGGGCGATGGTAAAAACACAACCATTCTTCGTTGGATATCGAAACTGATGACATCAATTTATGTCGTCACTTCTTTGTTAGGGCAGAACCAACGATGACATATTGAAACTGATAACATTAAAATAACACGTAGTAGAAAACATACTTTGTGGTCTACTTTGACCTTTACTCATCGGTTTCAAGAAATGTCATTGATGTCATTATTATTTTAATCGGGTGTGTAATGACAAACAATCGATGTCGAATTTATTGATGTCGATTTTATCAGTGAATGACAGTGAAAACGTTAGGTATATATCGTCAGTTTTTTAATATAACTGATCTAACATGTGCATGAAGTCAGTTATTTCCAAATAACTGACAATAAATGTGTATTTTTTATATATAGTAGGCCTACAGACCTACTGTCCAACCTACTATCCTGTCTAGATCCTTGTTTTTCAAAACTAAATGTTTTGAATAAATGCAGGCTCTCTACAAGCATCACGGCTTAACAACAGGCCGACACACCTATAAGAAAAAGATAAAATTTATACAATGTAACATGCCACATTCTTCATTTTTCTCAATTCAAATTGCACACAAATCCATGAACTCACATCTCACTGGTTTATTTCTCATCCACACTTCAATTTCATACATATATTAGTAAATAAACATCATTCTTATCCTCGTGCCTTCACATTCAAATTGACACACACATATGTACTTATCATTCAATTCACACTCACAAAATACATATCAACATCAGCTGCCATCTCAAATTTTAAGTCAAAATGTATAATTATATCAACATTCAATTCACACTCACAAAATACATATAAAAAATTAACATCAATGTTCGAAATACTAAATAATATCAATCAACTGTCAATTTTTTTGTACTAGTCAACATTTCCAATGAAGCAGGGTGCCCACTGTTCACGTAGGTCATTCAACTTCTCAAATGTATAGGGTTTAGTTTTTGAAAAATACTGCTAAGAGTATGATACTTCTAATTAAATTTGATTGTTTGTATTATCAAATGAGATTAATACGATCCAAGACTAATAACTTGCATTCTTTATACAATTGATTTGTTCTACGTGATTGACAATCACTTACATATACAACATCACATATGTGACCGGCCTAAATTGCACGTCTAAAAAGGGAGCGAATTTGAAGTAGTCGGACTTTTAAATTTATAACCTGAAACCTTCTAGGCCCCCGCAACTTTATTACGGGGTCGAAGTAGATATACAGGGTTGAACACAGGGACAAGGGTGGTAATGTTGGGAATGCGGAATCGACACGTTACACTCTGGTATGGTCAAGGAGATGATAAAGTTCCCCAAGGGAACAATAGGCTAAGATCGATAAAATAAAAGAAAACTATCTCCAACTGGAGCTACGAGGAAAATTAAGGTTTTGAAGGTTTATCAGTTTTTAGGGTTTTCACGCAACAGAAACAGAGAGGGTAATACTATTGCTTTTAGTAAGGAACGAAGGAGAAAGCTTCGGTAAAACAAACGACAACAGAAACATCCTCTACCCCTTTTCTCAAAGTGGGTACCTCTAACTAAGCATTAACACCTCTCTCGAGGTTGTTGGCCTTAAGTTAGAGTGGAAAGGTTACTAAAGCAACTCCGATCATGAGCACTCTCGTACTCCCATATCGGACCAAACACTAGAGCCACAACACCTCTCTCGAGGCTGCTGCAACGGGAAAACATGATTCGGTAGCTAGTCAAAACGTGATCCAAGCGTACAAGCTAGAGTTCAGATGCTAAACAAAACAATCGTCCAACAAAAGGTACCAAACATAAAGCAGCAGATAATTAAAACTCTTCCAATTCCATTAGAATAAAAGGGTCTGGTTACAATGCATAAAGAAAGTAAATGATTGAAATAAGTAAAGATAAATGTCGCCTTCTTGATTTAGAAGGGAGACAGGGAGCGATAGATCCACCAGCCCGATACTAGGTGGGAGACTTACCCGATACGCCTGTGTCGGGCGACACACCCTCTCGAGCGATACGCTCATGATGGGCAGACGTATCATGCGGGGCGCTCATGCCCGATACGATCATGTCGGGCGGCACCCTCTCGGGTGACACGTCGTGACTGGTGATGCGTATCGAGCTTGGTATTGAGCGTGTCGGTCATCGTGACGAGTGGCGCCTGTCGGTGGGTGGCCTGTATCGCGCGACACGCTTCAGCAGTCGTGACAAGTCCGGCTCCCTGTCGGGTAAATGGCATATCGTTCGTCCGCTCCTTCTTGCACGACATCCTCGTGTATCGTGCTGCCCTGTGTCGGGCAGCGAGCGTATCAGCCAGCTGGTTGGTAAGGAGGCCGATGCAGGTGGAACACATTCGTGGGCCGGAACGGGCCTTTTGCTGATAAATGAGTTGAAAATCGAGGAAAACTCTATAAAAGATGATAATATTGAGTTAAAAGTGTAGCGTGGCCTGTTTTTGCAAAAACATGACAAAAAGGAGAGGAAAACAGTTTAAAAGGGCAGATTTGATAACAAAATAAGGGCCAAAAACATCACAAAATTTGGTGTTATCAGTATGCCCAATTATTGTCTTATATAGGGGCATGTACATTTGCAATTTACATTAATAAAATGTAATTAAGTAGAGTTGGTTATATATTATGCAATTGGAATTAAAAGACTATTCATCAAAACACATCCAAGTTACTGATTTGTTTTCCTTATCTACCTTCCCTCCATGAATATGGAATGTCCTCACACCTGTATAAGTTAAATTAACATAAATGTTGCATTATTAAACTGTCATTTGATGCAAACATTAATAAATATGTTTGGCATTGAAAAATTATACTTACGCATGAATCACCAATTTTATTGGGTGTGCCTCATTTGGTGACAATTTTTCACCTGAAGGATCAAAGAGATATAAACTCCAAGTCTTAGGAACAATCACTAACAACCACCAATTCCTATTTCTAAGTGAATAGAAGGCAAACAAAATAAAAATTAAATCTCACAACAAAATTGTATTCATAGGTTAGTCATATAAACAACAAGCTAAAAATTACCTAATGTTGAAGGGAGCTAAGATCACAGTCTTAGAAGCACCAAAGTAGTACATCATAGTATATACTTTGATGCCACTCAGATCTCTAAGTACTTTTCCAATCAGTGATGGCATTATAAATCCTACATTTGCTATTCTGAACTCATGAGTCACATAATACAAATGATTGAAATATATATAATAACCAATACCTAGTTTATATGTAGGAAATAATGAAATAATTTTTGATATATGAAAATGTATCGCACTCAATGACACCAAAGTTCTATCACTAATGTGTTCAAGCAATCATGCTTAAATAGCTCAAAAATATCTTGCAATACTATAGCATTGTCCCATTGTATACCTATTATTTCCTACCTAAGGCTGATAACAATGGTATCTGTTTGGTCTATAGTGTCTAATTATTTTGTCAACGTCTGGAAGCTAGGGTCTAAGAAGTTGAACATCTCCTGTAGAATAAAATGAGGTGGTGGAGGCTTCAGAACCCTAGGGGGCTTCTTCACTATTGTAGGTTGCATGCATATATTATAATATTAGCTTTTTATTATTTTATACAAATTTCAATGTACATTTGTCATACATGAGGAAATATAATGAGTCATTTGGGCCACCCTATAAAGCTGCCATCTACCTCACTATGGTGGCATTTGGGTTCTCGTGTGGGAGATGTATGTCCCTCATTCCTGGAAAGACACATATGATTCTCACACGATAGTGATCAGTGGGAAGGGGAATATCATGAACCACATCTGTAACGACCCCGCCTCCCAGTAACCCCCAATTAAGGGAGACCGAAAGGTCAGAGCCGTTATCCAATAACCCGGATCAAAAGTTCGACAAATAATCAATAATAATTATGAAATTGTACTAACTAAACTGAAAATTGGTATAAAATTAAAACTTTACTTACCTTTTAAAAACCTTAGAAATCTATCTATCCAGAGCTTGAATCTACTCTATTTAATCCTCCTTGCACTCTACGTTTTATTTTCACAATGTGTCACTTTACCGTTTGTTCATTTCAGGGTTGTACCTAAATGCTGACAAACAAAACGTCAGTCAGTATATCGAAATATACTGGTATGTGGGGACAGCCAAAAGTTTCCACATATGGATAACAATCTAATTATCACAATCAAGTTAATTAACCAGCCAATTTACATTTTCCAGTATGACATTCTCCACCACTTTTTCCCTAACCCTGGCATACCCACCTTAGGGTTTCCTTTGCTAATGACTTAAGGCCACCTTCTCAATCCCGAGCTTGGTGCCTGGGGTCACCACTCATGGTGCCCTCTAGCCATGCAATATCATATGCCACCTTCTCATTCCCGAGCTTGGTTCCTGGGATTACCACTCAAGGTGTCCATTGTTCTACCTATCTAGGCCTGACCTTTGGCATCATCCATCAGGGTGGCATGTAGGTGCGAGAATACATACTTATATTATTAATGTGATAATCATAGTGACTTTATAGTTTGCAAGTATGAACATCCAAACTGATAATTTGCATTCAATGTGGTTAACCATCTGGAAAATCCTCGGGAAACTAAGGCGATTATTCATAATTAACCACATACGTGATCCAGAGTAACTTGTTGTCCAAGTAATAATGATAAAGAACAAGCAACAAGCAATCAAGAATATCCTGAAATTTAATGCATGACATCCAAGTGTTATAATTTATCCAAAACATTCTAAAGTTAGACTTGGATTCCACCTTAAGCTTTTTAGGCCACTTTAGGGTTTTATTACAGTTTTAGCCTCCATAATACTTTTACCACATTTAATGTCCTCTTATTTAACAAACCCTAATTTCAACATCATAGGCACAGTTAAAATCCATTATTTTTCTTCTATACTAAAACTACCATATTTATCTCTTTTAAGTTATTTCAAGATCATTAGACTCAATTACCACCTTTAGTTTCCTTCGAATTGATAATTCATACTTCATCATGATTTAATTCATAAGTGTATTCCATTTAGTATTAATTCCCCCTTTATCCATTAAAAAAATCCTAATCACCAACTTAAGGGTATTTTATTATGAAAACTT
Source organism: Alisma plantago-aquatica (assembly GCA_963693085.1). Taxonomy (NCBI): domain Eukaryota; kingdom Viridiplantae; phylum Streptophyta; class Magnoliopsida; order Alismatales; family Alismataceae; genus Alisma; species Alisma plantago-aquatica. The sequence goes on along the minus strand of OY856414.1, from coordinate 502,138,514 downwards.
AGTTATATAATTATCTCTTCGAATTTAACCCATTAAAACCCAATTTTTCTCCAGTTAGGGTTTCTAACATAATTATGTGCATAAAACCCTAAAACAAGCATGCAACTTCTTTTTCAAGATTAACTCTCCCTTTTATTCTCAATAGGATAGTATTTCTTAGAATTAGGGTTCCAAACAAAATTAACCCAAAAGAGTCATTAAATTTGAGTTCCATATCAAATTAGGGTTTTACCATTATTTAATACATCAAAGGTGATAACTTTTTATACTTTTTAAATTTTAAGCAATACCAGGTTCCAATTATATTTTTATTGGATTCTTCACATTTTTTGATCAACTTTCATGTATGGATCACCTTCATCCGATATTTCTATCATGAGATACATATTTTACAAACTAACTCTTTTTTCGACCAATCAGAAATGACCACGTGGGTTTATTGGATTAAAAGAAAATCGGCGGGCAATGTGTGTCACGGAACCGGAATCCCAGTCCCATGAAACAAACGTATACCAAAGGTGACATGCGGAAGCGTAAAGCTTAGCACACATGAACAGATAACAAGATACAAGCACCAACATAATCTCAACAATCAACAAGATATATTAAGAAACATCATTATATTACATGATTTAAATTACATGTTCAAGAGTTACTTTGTACAAGTGTGCTCATGTATACTATATCTGGATCTTACAACAAGTACACCTAGCATAGCTCACCGAGCCCATCAACCTTCTAGCCATCTCTGAACCTAAAAACAACATACGAGAAATGGGTCAACACACGAGGTGTTGAGTATGGGGCCGAAAGATACACATATATATAAGCTTTGCATAATTTTGAAAAGATTTCAAGATTAAACGAACAAGAATAAACATGTTAATTATTTAACAAATGCGAAACCATATTTTATGTCATTTCACTCCATTATACCAACAATATCAAACATGTTTAAGGCCTTCGACAATCTTCCCGTCGGAAGGGTCCGTAAGGGTGCTCAAGCTTAGCTAACCCTTTTATACGAGAGGGACCTCAAGGTCGTAACTAAGAGCCCTTTATCAACAATATTATAATGGATTTCCATATATATATATATATATATATTCAAGTTATAAAACAGATGAAGCAAACATCGAGTATGACATAGCAATACTACATGGCAATATTTGAGAAAATAGACAAACGAGCATATAATATATGTCTTTTCAAGCAAGAAAGCGGTAGTCATATAACTAGATAAGGCCCATACCTGATTCAGAGATTTCACAACCTAACATATCCTTCACCATCTAGCCATATGCCAAACCTGATTAACAACAAGATTACATATATACATTAGATTCTCATCATTACCCTAATTAGGTGCATTTTAGGGTTTTGCCCAAGGTGGGTTCCAAATTGCTTATTGGTTCATTATATGATATTATACTGATCTATAGGTCATCATGATGGTGTGGTTCAAGTTTCATGCCATTATAACGTTCCATGCTCTTTCTACAATCATAACAAGGTTTAAGGCATTTACATGCATTCTAGGGTCAAACGACTCACAATAGAGTAATCAAGGTCAAAGATCATCAAGGTAGGAGAACCCATCATCAAACATGGTTTATATCAGCAACATTAGGTCATAAGAAAAATATTCCAAAATTAGGTAGTTGTCCACTAGCAACAAGTTTAGCAATCTAGGCAGAGTTCATCAATAAAGTCCAAACTACGCACATATGTGCAAAAGGAGTAATTTATGAGTAATAGGGAGAGTAGGACATTCATTAGGGTTACGAAGAAATTATTGTTACTGCTTATTAGAATTAGGGATAGATTGAGTAGTCAAGATCCCATTTTGCATCATGATCATACATCAACTATATTCCAAATGATTAACATATGCATCTTTTATAAAAGCAGGGAACAAAAGATAGAATTAGACTCTGAAACCTAGTGCATTGTGTAGATCTCGTTGAGTAGATGAATTTTCATATATTATATGCGATATTTCGCCAAAGGAAAAGAGAGTTATCATTTTTCTAAGATTTCCATTCTAACTATATGGAGGGACATAGGGCGCTACCTTGATTTATGTCGTGATCTGGTCCGTGGATCACCGATCCGGCGGTTAGCATCCTGCCTCACTTGTAGGTACCGGAATGTGGGTCCGTTAGCTACATAACATCCAGCTGTTCGTTGATCTCCCTCGTGATGGGCCTCCGGCTCCCTTTTGCATCCCAACTGATGCCGATCGGCCCGCTTGGGTGTTTTCCTCACCCGACCCCGTCGATGCACAACACCCCTATTTCCGCGGAGAAATAGAGCAAGTACAGGGGCTGCCATCCAGCTCCCTCAGCCGTGCTTCCACCGGCGAGCACCAAAATAAAAGGGGGAAAGAAGAACAAAAGTGGTCGAGAAGGCCTCTATCTAAGCCGTAGCAGTGGCCATCTAGCAGGAAGAAGGTGTGAAGGAGGTTGGAGGGGTCTATTCCCAGTGCCGCCTGGTCTTGTTCCTTCGGTAGGGAAAGACACACGACTAGATAGGTTTCATCCAACTTGGATTCAGAAACTCGATCATCTTCACAACAATCTTACAAAGGCGTTGAAAGGATGGTAAGACCCGAGGAAGCCAGGGATCAATGTCCCAAGGTGATGGCGGCGGTCATCTAGAGAGTATGGAATACGACAGACAAACCTAGAGGAAAGGAGAAAGAAAGAAGAAGAAGACCAGGGACATGGGCTAGCGGAAGGGTTTATAACAGAAGTAAAACTGCTAGGGTTTAGATTCCAAGCATTTAAGAACTTTCCCCCATTGCCCGATTTGGCTAGAGGCGGCAGACATGCTTCCCAGATATTATGATTTTTCCCAAAATGGAAGGGGAAAAAGGGGCAAGAAATTGGGCCTCGATTTCTATTTGGGCCCAAAAGATTGCAAAAACCCAAATAAAATTGATCAAAACATGTGCAAATCAAGCTAGTTTCGAATTATCACATCTTGGGCTACGAGCCTTCAATTGAGGTGATTTTTGTGTCGTTGAATTCATAATTGAGTCCACTACAATGTGGTGTATATCAGATTGACAAAAGATCATGGAGTTGAGGTCCAAAATTAGATGCAAGAAGGTGACGTGATATGGCAATATACTTAGTTTAAATGTACAAATTAAAATCACAAACTGCAAAATTGACCAGTGTAGTCGCCAAATTGGAACATCATAACTATCTAATTATGAAATTAATATCAAATTGAGTAAGGGACACTTGATGAGATAAAAGGGTAACATCATATCTACTTGATTTGTTTTTATTTGATTATGATATTAGGCATGCTACCCTTAATTATTCAAGGTAAAATCTCTAAACATCATCGTATTAAGTTCATGATTTCAAAGCTACATATGATTTTGTACTAGGTCTAGCTTACAAAAGTGACTATTGCACATCTACTAAAATTTTAACTTAAATGAGATTCGTTCATGTATCAAGCATCATTCAAGGAACAACATTATCATCAACGTCAAGGTTTTGAAACTTTCTCACTTGTATCTACAAAGAGCTCCACCTACTCAAGCCACTCAAGCTAAGACATATATGTGTCCAACAAGACATGTTAACCACAATTTCTACTTGTAACATAAATTTCTACCCATCTTAAGGGCAACCACTACATTCCTTTATCTATAACTACTAACCCGAGTATGAGGCTCATCATGGATATCACACATCATATACATCATCTTAGGTCTTGGGACATCTCCCTCACCTATATATATCAAGCATCCAATTTTCAATTTCCTCTTTCTCTAGGGTTAGATATTTTGATAGGAAATCTAGGGTTTAACATTTTCAAGGAAACCACACGTCAGGTCACTCAACTCATATACTTAGAAGTATTCTAGCTAGGGACTCATCATCAAGTATTTCATTATTCATATTATTCAACATTTCAAATATTTTGGAGTTTAGGTACTCTAACCTTTTCCCGATACGGGTCAACTCATATCAACATGTCACCCTATCCATATGTTCCATGCTAGAGGTCTTCCTTTGTAAAGAGATTGAGGCCCGTGTTGGTATCGAACCATATATCATATCTCCACACCTACAAGACTAGGTACAAGCAAGCATGTCCACCCACTAGCTATGTTTAGCACATCAACCAAGTGGTATGTATCATACAAGGTGCTAGATTTAGCTAGGGTTGCATCATCAAACTACTTGGCCTTGTCAAGGTCAAACTTGGGTCTTATCAATATCAACATCATCATCAACATCAAGATCGACATCAACATCATTATCATTATCATCACTATCATCACTATCTTAGGTTATCTATGCTACTTACTAGCCTAACCTTTATCATGGATCTAGACAACTCTAGATACTAAAACTATCATCTAAACTCTGATCTAGACTTGATGTTACATCTATTTCTCTTAGGTTGCATGGAAACTCACTACCTTTCTACGTGTGGTAACATTTTTCATATGTACATATAATAATACTTGAAATATGTTTTCTCCAACGTTTAAACAGGCGATGAAAACCACCATACTCCATTCGAATAAAACTAAAACTAAAACGACTTACCACACTCATTAGACAGTCTAGTATCATGACACCTAGAGAACTAGTAAGAACATGGTGCACACTTGTGTAGACATCTAAAGCACATGTCACGAATCATGTCTAGGGAGGTAACTTACACAAGTCTACACCTAGTTATAGAACATCTAGGTTCTAACCTAGAGGCTAAGTCAACCTAATCCACAAAGGACATCTTATTAAGTTTCTAGGGTTGAGATGTAAGGTGAGTTTAGTTTGTGTTTCATGTGAGCAATGTTTGGTGTAGTTATTGTTCATGCTCTGATACCATCTGTCACGGAACCAGAATCCCAGTCCCATGAAACAAATATATACCAAAGGCGACATGCGGAAGCGTAAAGCTTAGCACACATGAACAGATAACAAGATACAAGCACCAACATAATCTCAACAATCAACAAGATATATTAAGAAACATCATTACATTACATGATTTAAATTACATGTTCAAGAGTCACTTTGTACAAGTGTGCTCATGTATACTATATCTAGATCTTACAACAAGTACACCTAGCATAGCTCACCGAGCCCATCAACCTTCTAGCCATCTTTGAACCTAAAAACAACATACGAGAAATGGGTCAACACACGAGGTGTTGAGTATGGGGCCAAAAGATACATATATATAAGCTTTGCATAATTTTGAAAAGATTTCAAGATTAAACGAACAAGAATAAACATGTTAATTGTTTAACAAATGCAAAACTATATTTTATGTCATTTCACTCCATTATACCAACAATATCAAACATGTTTAAGGCCTTTGACCATCTTCCCGTCAGAAGGGTCTGTAAGGGTGCTCAAGCTTAGCTAACCCTTTTATACGAGAGGGACCTCAAGGTCGTAACCAAGAGCCCTTTATCAACAATATTATAATGGAGTTCCATATATATATATATATATATATATATATATATATATATGTATTCAAGTTATAAAACAGACGAAGCAAACATCGAGTATGACATAGCAATACTACATGGCAATATTTGAGAAAATAGACAAACGAGCATATAATATATGTCTTTTCAAGCAAGAAAGTGGTAGTCATATAACTAGATAAGGCCCATACCTGATTCAGAGATTTCACAACCTAACATATCCTTCACCATCTAGCCATATGCCAAACCTGATTAACAACAAGATTACATATATACATTAGATTCTCATCATTACCCTAATTAGGTGCATTTTAGGGTTTTGGCCAAGGTGGGTTCCAAGTTGCTTATTGGTTCATTATATGATATTATACCGATCTAGAGGTCATCATGATGGTGTGGTTCAAGTGTCATGCCATTATAACGTTCCATGCTCTTTCTACAATCATAACAAGGTTTAAGGCATTTACATGCATTCTAGGGTCAAACGACTCACAATAGAGTAATCAAAGTCAAAGATCATCAAGGTAGGAGAACCCATCATCAAACATGGTTTAGATCAGCAACATTAGGTCATAAGAAACATATTCCAAAATTAGGTAGTTGGCCACTAGCAACAAGTTTAGCAATCTAGGCAGAGTTCATCAATAAAGTCCAAACTACGCACATATGTGCAAAAGGAGTAATTTATGAGCAATAGGGAGAGTAGGACATTCATTAGGGTTATGAAGAAATATTGTTACTGCTTTTAAGAATTAGGGATAGATTGAGTAGTCAATATCCCATTTTGCATCATGATCATACATCAACTATATTCCAAATGATTAACATATGCATCTTTTAGAAAAGTAGGGAATAAAAGATAGAATTAGACTCTGAAACCTAGTCCATTGTGTAGATCTCGTTGAGTAGATGAATTTTCATATATTATATGCTCGTTTGTCTATTTTCTCAAATATTGCCATGTAGTATTGCTATGTCATACTCGATGTTTGCTTCGTCTGTTTTATAACTTGAATACATATATATATATATATATATATATATATATATAAATATATATATATATATATATATATATATATATATATATATGGAACTCCATTATAATATTGTTGATAAAGGGCTCTTGGTTACGACCTTCTATCTCTAGGGTGTGGTCCTTCTAAAGGCAACCAAGATATCATCAACCTTCAGGGATCGATCATGAAGCAACCGCTATCGTCCATAGTTCAGGGTTTTAGGCTTCCAACCTTCTTGCTGGGTTTCCTACTTTCTCTAGGGCTAACCCTACATTCAACCTCACCATTAAAGGTCCTCTCTTCATGAAGGTTCATCCTCAAAAGCATGCTCTACATGGGCGAAGCCTAGGTTCGAACTTAGGGTTGCTCAAGTTTGTCCATAACCCTGTATGCACTATCATAATTCCTTATCCCTGGTTTCATCCTACCGTCAGCACTATGACGTTCCCTAGGTGCCAGCTATACCTTACTTGCACAAGCCCATAGGATTTCTAAGGTCCTTCACTCACCTCATCATCTAAGGAGTTATCCTTTACCCTGACATGCACGATCCTTCCCAGGGTTGGGTTGCCAAAGGTGTTAGGTTATCCATGGATCATATGGCATCCCAAAGGCATGTTCCTTCAAACACCTGGTCCAACTCATCTCTCTCTAACCATCACTTAGGGTTAGGGTTAACATCATCCTCAGAGGATGTGCTAGGTCTCTACTTGCAATGGAGATCTCTATCTCCAAGACTAACTTATCCTCCTGACAAGAAGGTCTACTCTCAGGTCTATTCCGAGGATATGACAACTTATGTCATACGACTTAAGCATGTATCTATTCTTTAATTTGCGCTTAATCTATTAAGCTTATGTCCATGACATCTTATTTACATGCTTTTCATTAATTTGATGGAGGATTCCTTAAACCTTATTAACCTTACCCATACTTCAAGAGGGTGAGGAGAAGAAAGAAAACCCTAATCCTTTATATCCTTATCAGAATTTTGTGATGAGAAGGGATGAATAAGATGAGAAGTCCTAAAGGTATCTTATTTCGATTCATACCCTAAGACTTTGGCCAGGCGGTCACACGGGTCCGGGAGTCCTCGTATTCCGACTAGCGGTGCGGAGGAAAATCTTGCCAGCCCCCGGTCGTGATCCCTTTCTAGACACCTCTGTCTTTCGGATACTCCTCTAATAACTCCCTTGGGTTCTATGGAGTTTGTAAAATTTAATAATTATTAATGGTTAAATGAGGAACCTACGCTCTGATACCAAATGTTACGACCCCACCTCCCGATAACCCCAAATTAAGGGAAACCGAGAGGTTGAGCTGTACCCATTAATCCCGAATCAAAGGTTCGACATATAACCATAAATAATTATTAAATTCTAACAGACTATACTGAAAATGGTAATAAAATTTTTCTTTACATACCTTTCGAAAACTTGGATCTCTATTCTTCTATCCATACCGATACTAATCTATCTAATCCTCCTTTGCACTTTAATTCTCATTTAGTATCACATGTGCCACTTTACTGTTTGTTCTTTTCATTGTACCTAAAACGCCGACAAACAAAACGTCGGTCAGCCGTAGCTGGTATGTGGGGGAAACAATAAACATTGCAACTATAATAACAATGTAATCATTCAATTACTTGTTTAACAACCAATATTACATTTTAGATATAACTTCGCGATCCAAGAGTACCCTATCCTCTGTGTTGTTCCCATTAGACCCCTCATGATCCACCCATAAGTGAACCAATTTCTAGGGTTGAGTCACATGGCACTACTCGTAAGTAGTCCACTCCTTAACTCGGGATTTGCTAAAGAGTCTCTAACTCACGGTAACCTAGACCTTACTCTAGGATTACCCCTTTTTAGCCTTTTCAAAGTAACAGAGGTGGACCCAGATCTAGCCAGTTATATTATGCACCTTTATAGTGATAATCATAGTCACTTTATATGTTGCATGAAATAAATAAACATCCAACAGTTTAGTTGCATTCAAAGCGATTAAACATTCAGGAATCCACCAGGAAACTAAAGCGGTATAGCCATAAGCGTAACCACATACCTGATCCATAGCAACTTGATGTCCATGCATTTAATATTCAACATAATTAACAGGCAATCAACAAAATCCTGAAAATAATGCATAACATCCATGTGTCATTGTTTTATTCAAACATCCTTAAGATCAACTTTGATTTCTCCTTATGATTTCTAGGACGACTTTAGGGTGTTATTAGGGTTTTAGCCTTCATTATGCATATATCACTTTTAATGCTCTTCTAGTTCACAAACCCTAATTTCTGCATCATATGCACAACTGCATGTCCATTAAGTCTAATATGTTTCTTTTACACCAAAATTATTACCTTTATCCTTTTAGGTCATATACACAACATTAAGGCTAATTATCACCTTCTATTTCTTTCAAATTGACAAATCGTATTTCATTGTAGTTCAATTCACATATATGAACCGTATTTATCACTATTTCCACTTTGTACACTAGTGAACACTAATTATACAAATAATTCACATTAAAGATCTTTGGTACTTAAATTGGATTTATAACAACATAACATTGTCTTATTCATGTAATTGCACAATTAAATCATTAAAAGGCATATCTTCCTAAATTAGGGTTTCTAAGCCCACTAATGCAAACTTGGATATATGAAACCCTAATTTAAGCCAATTATGTGCAATTATCATCCTTTTATCATCAACATGTTAATATTTGTTCTAAACATTCAGAGAACATCACTTTATTCAACTATCATCAATTTCAAGGGTTTTTCACTAATTAAACCAGTAAATATGATGACTTTATGTACTTTTCCAATTTCAAGCATATAACCTCTAAATTAAACTAATAATGTGCAAAGTTCTTCCTTTTTGAACTCAATACACCTTTTTGCATTTAACAGGTTAATATCAACCCTAAAGATCTATTAAACCCTATTAAACACTTTATTCACTTCAAAATAGGGTTTATTAACCTTTAATTCATTAAAGATGATAAATTGCACTTCATTTCGAACTATGATCAGATTCATGTTATAAAACCATTTTTATTGAATTCCTTGTGTTCTTCTGATCAAAATTCATATATAAACTTTTGTCATCTGAGCTACGAATATTTATCTATGAATTTTTCATTAAAAGAACTTACTTGGCCAATTGGAAGAGGCCACGTCACCCTTTGCCCATGCAATGCGCCTGTTTTGGGAATATTTCGAATTTACCGAAAAGCCCCCGGTAAGTGATCTGTTTCTTTAGCCCGCGGAGGGGCATTTCTGTCCAACGACCAAGGGGTCGTCTCCCACCTTCGGCCAGCCCTAGCGGCCGCCACCTACAGACCTGCGTGGGTTGGTTCTTCCTCCCCCAGGCCACGATCAAAGCCGGAACTGGTTGCTCCCACCCCGACCTGCTCTGGCGCACCCAGGGCGCCCTTTTTCTCATGGTTAAGGTGGTCTGTCCTCGCTCTGTGGCCATGCTCTTGTAGACGACATTGCAGCCCGGCGGCTGCTGCTGTGTGCGCTCCAGGGCATGGCTTCCATGTTCGTGAGTGTCGTTGACATCGTGGGTCAGTCGGCTATCACTTCGATCCATGATTGGCTTATAATTGCTTCCTGGTTGTGCCACACTACTCGGTTAGGGTTTATGGGAAAAATGAGGAAGAAGAATAAGAGGAAGAAATATAGGATTCTCTGGACTCGAGGCTAAGGGGTCTACCCCTTTTATGGGGGAGGATATCCTCGCCCTACGGTGCCCCTTCTAAGAGGAAACACGTCCTCTCCCTTTGGGGAAACCTAATTCTTCTATGAGAAGTAACTCTCTCTCTTTTTCTTAGTTTCCTTCGAAAATCCTTCTTCTTCAATATTCTCTCCTTTCCCTTTCTCTTTATTCTTAAATTTTAACTTATTTTCCACGAAATATATATATATATATTTCCTTAAGAAAATACTTCCTTTTCTCAAAATTTCATAATTAATGGGTTATGTATTCCCATTACCTCTTTATTTTATAATTAAGGTATTTTCTCTTCCTTTTCCTTTATTGGGGCTCCTTGGCACCCAAGAAAACTTATTATTTCGAAATCCTTTTCCAAGGATATTTATTATCCTTCTAGATGCATCTAAATGCACTATCTCACATTTTCTTGTTTATTTCTCATTAAAAATATATCTTTTTGAGAATTTCTTTTTATCTCTCTCCTATTTTCCTCATTGGCATCCCTTTTATCATAAGAAATCCTTGGGATACGAAATTCCATAAAGGGAAACTCAATTATCCATCTTTTCACTTAATTTCCACATTTTCTCATTGTTTTCAATTTCTTTCTTAATAAAGAAATACATAATTAATCTTTTATTTTTCTTATTTCTTTTCTTTGAAATTTTAGACTCCTTGGAACCCAAGGAATCCAAGAGGCACGAAATCCTCTTTGGATTTGCCTTCTAGAGGTTTCCATTATTTCTTTTCTCAAATATCCATTTACTAATTGAATTTCCTTTGTTATTTTCCTCTTTATTGGGCCCAATAGCCAATAAAGCCCACAAATCAAATAACAAGGCTATTTTAAACGAAATCCAATTATTCATAACAAATCACATCATTCTTTGTTCAATTATCCTTAATATGAGAAATTTCATTTCTCATCAATTGAACCCAAAAATTGGGGTTATAACATCCTTCCCCTCTTATAGAAATTTTGTCCTCAAAATCCAAACAAACAAACAAACAAGTCAGGATAAGAATTTTCCATGTCCATCATTGGCCCCTATGTGGCTTTACCGTACTCATGGCGCATCCCAAGAACCTTTATCATCTCATATTCTTTTCTCTGAGTCCTTTCATCCTGGCGTCTATAAACTACACAGGTGACTCAGTCCATGTCTGCCTCCCTTGGGGCTCACTAGGTTCATTGCTCAGCACATGGTCGGGGTACCTCACATAGTGCTCTAAATTGGACACATGGAGAACATCTCCCATAACTCTATCCTGAGGGGTAGGGTCAAAACCTAACCATCTCCAGCCATCCATCTCTAATGGACCCATGTATCGGGGACTCAGCTTTCTCAGCTACAACTCAGAGGGGTCAGATTCTCATTATATTCTCCCACAGTGCAATGCATGTTAGTCTACTTTGCATCTACTCATGATTCTCATCGTCTTTAGGCTCCTTTCAGCCATTGCATGATTAAAGCGACTTCCATCTTCATGCACTGTGGTCTCTTTTTCTAACCATCATGTGGTACTTTTCTAACCATCATGTGGTCCTTTCACCAACATCACCTTACTGAAGTGGTGTCCGACACAACCTCCCTTATAGAGCTTCATATAAAACCCGATACTAGCTATGGTGGTCATTGTCACATCTTTCATAGGACAAGAACTGTCTCTAGATATCACCCTGAATGAGCTTACATGCCCTCATCAGACCCTTTAGTCTGGATCATACTAATCATAGTTAGGGGTGATAACATATACTAACGTTGAGTTCTTCATGTACCTACTTCCACTTTATGGAAGTGAACCTTTAGGTCCAACTCAATAACCTTTGAACTCACTTCATGGTGTAGTTGAACCGTCTCTCACATGGGTAGTTCAACTGGATCTGTCCCTTAGCATAACTCTTCCTTTCTCATTTTATCTAGGTAAGGCGACCCACCATAACCCACATTGTATCTCGACCTTCTTAGGCTCAGGGAAGACCTATCACAACATCCCTAGTGTTGAGCTCTCATTCCCTCTTAGGGACTCTTTTGTCCTCTATATCAATACACTGGGTTATTGGGATTCGTCCTTTACCTCCTGGCTTGCAGGGTCATAAACCACATGCAACTTCATCTTAAGCATCTATGGTGCTATTGCCATTTTCCACGGTGTATGATGGTCTCCAACCATGACTCCATGTATGTCATGATTCTTTCAAGATCAACTCCTCGAAACCCTAAACCACTCTAGTCGGGGTTTCATCACCTTCTCTTCCAAAGAAGTACATCTGAGGTTTTACCATCACCCTTTCATTGCATCAAGAACTAGGTTGGCTAACCAAACACCCCTTAACTTTTCAACGCATCTTGTTTCATCTGAGTGTTATCCAAACACCTCTCTTTTTCAAACTTAGGGATAGCCAAACAAACTCTTCCAACTTATAGACAACAAAGCCTTAATCAGATCATTCATTATCACTTCACATCCTTAGGTAACATTACACTTCCATGTATTTTGCTTATCATGTCACCTTAAACTATATGTTCATCTTCATAAGAACACTCTCTGATTCCATCATCATGGTGATCAAACTCAACCTGGTATAACTTGTAAATTCTACATAGCTCATCATAGAAACTTCCTCATAAGGGGAATACCTCATTCCTCTTAGTGTTTGCAAGCCATCCATCATTCATTCACTTTACCATGGTAAGATATCTTCTCTATCCCCATTTCTCATGGCAACGCTCCAACCTACATCATCTCTTATCCTTGGTGTATGACATGCATAATGTCCTATCTTTCACCCCCATAACAAGAGGAAATAAGCATTTGGCTGCAGTCCAAATACAGAGTTCTTCCTGTTCCAAGAGTAGAGATGGTACATCCCACCTTGCCAGTACACCTTTAAATCTAAGTTGCAACGTGCCGCATATGTCTCCACATCACAGACATCATGATAACAAACAAGCCTTGAACCTACCGAGGTTTATATCCTTAGTCAACTCCTCTAGGTCCATAAGGTACCGACTCTTTTGGGGTCATCCCTCTTCCCTCAAGCATCAAGGGAGTGCCCTACTCATCTGCCCCTTTGGGTCCCATGAGTTCATGAAGGTGATCAATCTCCTAACCCATGGCCCTCAGACAATGATAGCTGTTACCTCCCGACCCTATGGTCATGTGCAACTGGGGAATTAGGTAACTCCTACTTTCGTCGGTCTTATACCTACCTGACCCTAGGATAGACTTAGGATTATTCATTATAGTACATGTTCACTTAGAACCTTACCCAAGTCTTCATCATCTCTCTTTCTGCATTCATGGGCTGACTCTCATCTGTTCATAGGTATTATGGCAACCTGACTACCTTGTTCAAGCCCCATACTGGTTACCTCCATGGTAACACATGCAATAGAGATGGGTATCTACGGGTCTACAGGTTCATTCTCATACCATGTACTTTTCTCTGAACTTCTCAAGATCCTACGAGACCTCTTTAGGTTACCTTGAACCAACAAAACTGATATACACCCTTCCGAAGGGGTTCCTCTCCCAGGATGGGAGGAAAACTATCTCTAAGGTCACAAAAGCTCTTAGGTCCAGGGTTTACATCCACCCGAGCCTACTTAACCCTAGCAAACCATTAAGGCACAAGCAGTTCACTTATCGAACCATACTAGGTCATACTTATCCTCTTTCCTCGATGTTGGATCAAGATAAAACTTTCCCTTTTATCATCAGCCTATCTATGAGGGGTTCATTACACAAAGCTTAAACTTAAGGGACTTCCCTTTTCCTTTATTCATGAGGCGTACCATGCTCAAAACTATAGAAACTCAATTCTCATCATGAGCATTAGGTATACCACTTCCCCTCTTAGGCCTAGGAACCTAGGTTCACTTTTAGGTGTCCAAATTCACGCTCTATCTCTGAACCATGAATCAAACTGGAAAAGGCATCTCGTGCACTTCCTATCCTCCTTCTTCTTGATCAACACTTAGGGTTGGGTCCTCCTTAAGGACAACTAACAGGGTACAAGGCCTCATAGCCTGCTACCACACATTTCTAGGTCTAAGGAACTCTTCTTCCTACCGTAACCACATAGGCACCAGATGCTTCATCTTCTATCTCTAGGGTGTGGTCCTTCTAAAGGCAACCAAGATATCATCAACCTTCAGGGATCGATCATGAAGCAACCGCTATCGTCCATAGTTCAGGGTTTTAGGCTTCCAACCTTCTTGCTGGGTTTCCTACTTTCTCTAGGGCTAACCCTACATTCAACCTCACCATTAAAGGTCCTCTCTTCATGAAGGTTCATCCTCAAAAGCATGCTCTACATGGGCAAAGCCTAGGTTCGAACTTAGGGTTGCTCAAGTTTGTCCATAACCCTGTATGCACTATCATAATTCCTTATCCCTGGTTTCATCCTACCGTCAGCACTATGACGTGCCCTAGGTTCCAGCTATACCTTACTTGCACAAGCCCATAGGATTTCTAAGGTCCTTCACTAACCTCATCATCTAAGGAGTTATCCTTTACCCTGACATGCACGATCCTTCCCAGGGTTGGGTTGCCAAAGGTGTTAGGTTATCCATGGATCATATGGCATCCCAAAGGCATGTTCCTTCAAACACCTGGTCCAACTCATCTCTCTCTAACCATCACTTAGGGTTAGGGTTAACATCATCCTCAGAGGATGTGCTAGGTCTCTACTTGCAATGGAGATCTCTATCTCCAAGACTAACTTATCCTCCTGACAAGAAGGTCTACTCTCAGGTCTATTCCGAGGATATGACAACTTATGTCATACGACTTAAGCATGTATCTATTCTTTAATTTGCGCTTAATCTATTAAGCTTATGTCCATGACATCTTATTTACATGCTTTTCATTAATTTGATGGAGGATTCCTTAAACCTTATTAACCTTACCCATACTTCAAGAGGGTGAGGAGAAGAAAGAAAACCCTAATCCTTTATATCCTTATCAGAATTTTGTGATGAGAAGGGATGAATAAGATGAGAAGTCCTAAAGGTATCTTATTTCGATTCATACCCTAAGACTTTGGCCAGGCGGTCACACGGGTCCGGGAGTCCTCGTATTCCGACTAGCGGTGCGGAGGAAAATCTTGCCAGCCCCCGGTCGTGATCCCTTTCTAGACACCTCTGTCTTTCGGATACTCCTCTAATAACTCCCTTGGGTTCTATGGAGTTTGTAAAATTTAATAATTATTAATGGTTAAATGAGGAACCTACGCTCTGATACCCAATGTTACGACCCCACCAAACGATAACCCCAAATTAAGGGAAACCGAGAGGTTGAGCCGTACCCATTAATCCCGGATCAAAGGTTCGACATATAACCATAAACAATTATTAAATTCTAACAGACTATACTGAAAATGGTAATAAAATTTTTCTTTACATACCTTTTGAAAACTTGGATCTCTATTCTTCTATCCATACCGATACTAATCTATCTAATCCTCCTTTGCACTTTAATTCTCATTTAGTATCACATGTGCCACTTTACTGTTTGTTCTTTTCATTGTACCTAAAACGCCGACAAACAAAACGTCGGTCAGCCGTAGCTGGTATGTGGGGGAAACAATAAACATTGCAACTATAATAACAATGTAATCATTCAATTACTTGTTTAACAACCAATATTACATTTTAGATATAACTCCGCGATCCAAGAGTACCCTATCCTCCGTGTTGTTCCCATTAGACCCCTCATGATCCACCCATAAGTGAACCAATTTCTAGGGTTGAGTCACATGGCACTACTCGTAAGTAGTCCACTCCTTAACTCGGGATTTGCTAAAGAGTCTCTAACTCACGGTAACCTAGACCTTACTCTAGGATTACCCCTTTTTAGCCTTTTCAAAGTAACAGAGGTGGACCCAGATCTAGCCAGTTATATTATGCACCTTTATAGTGATAATCATAGTCACTTTATATGTTGCATGAAATAAATAAACATCCAACAGTTTAGTTGCATTCAAAGCGATTAAACATTCGGGAATCCACCGGGAAACTAAAGCGGTATAGCCATAAGCGTAACCACATACCTGATCCATAGCAACTTGATGTCCATGCATTTAATATTCAACATAATTAACAGGCAATCAACAAAATCCTGAAAATAATGCATAACATCCATGTGTCATTGTTTTATTCAAACATCCTTAAGATCAACTTTGATTTCTCCTTATGATTTCTAGGATGACTTTAGGGTGTTATTAGGGTTTTAGCCTTCATTATGCATTTATCACTTTTAATGCTTTTCTAGTTCACAAACCCTAATTTCTGCATCATATGCACAACTGCATGTCCATTAAGTCTAATATGTTTCTTTTACACCAAAATTATTACCTTTATCCTTTTAGGTCATATACACAACATTAAGGCTAATTATCACCTTCTATTTCTTTCAAATTGACAAATCGTATTTCATTGTAGTTCAATTCACATATATGAACCGTATTTATCACTATTTCCACTTTGTACACTAGGGAACACTAATTATACAAATTATTCACATTAAAGATCTTTGGTACTTAAATTGGATTTATAACAACATAACATTGTCTTATTCATGTAATTGCACAATTAAATCATTAAAAGGCATATCTTCCTAAATTAGGGTTTCTAAGCCCACTAATGCAAACTTGGATATATGAAACCCTAATTTAAGCCAATTATGTGCAATTATCATCCTTTTATCATCAACATGTTAATATTTGTTCTAAACATTCAGAGAACATCACTTTATTCAACTATCATCAATTTCAAGGGTTTTTCACTAATTAAACCAGTAAATATGATGACTTTATGTACTTTTCCAATTTCAAGCATATAACCTCTAAATTAAACTAATAATGTGCAAAGTTCTTCATTTTTGAACTCAATACACCTTTTTGCATTTAACAGGTTAATATCAACCCTAAAGATCTATTAAACCCTATTAAACACTTTATTCACTTCAAAATAGGGTTTATTAACCTTTAATTCATTAAAGATGATAAATTGCACTTCATTTCGAACTATGATCAGATTCAGGTTATAAAACCATTTTTATTGAATTCCTTGTGTTCTTCTGATCAAAATTCATATATAAACTTTTGTCATCTGAGCTACGAATATTTATCTATGAATTTTGCATTAAAAGAACTTACTTGGCCAATTGGAAGAGTCCACGTCACCCTTTGCCCATGCAATGCGCCTGTTTTGGGAATATTTCGAATTTACCGAAAAGCCCCCGGTAAGTGATCTGTTTCTTTAGCCCGCGGAGGGGCATTTCTGTCCAACGA
The DNA here is from genome assembly GCA_963693085.1 of Alisma plantago-aquatica. Lineage (NCBI taxonomy): Eukaryota > Viridiplantae > Streptophyta > Magnoliopsida > Alismatales > Alismataceae > Alisma > Alisma plantago-aquatica. Next base: position 502,120,979 of record OY856414.1, on the reverse strand, counting down.
CCAAGGGGTCGTCTCCCACCTTCGGCCAGCCCTAGCGGCCGCCACCTACAGACCTGCGTGGGTTGGTTCTTCCTCCCCCAGGCCACGATCAAAGCCGGAACTGGTTGCTCCCACCCCGACCTGCTCTGGCGCACCCAGGGCGCCCTTTTTCTCATGGTTAAGGTGGTCTGTCCTTGCTCTATGGCCATGCTCTTGTAGACGACATTGCAGCCCGGCGGCTGCTGCTGTGTGCGCTCCAGGGCATGGCTTCCATGTTCGTGAGTGTCGTTGACATCGTGGGTCAGTCGGCTACCACTTCGATCCATGATTGGCTTATAATTGCTTCCTGGTTGTGCCACACTACTCGATTAGGGTTTATGGGAAAAACGAGGAAGAAGAATAAGAGGAAGAAATATAGGATTCTCTGGACTCGAGGCTAAGGGGTCTACCCCTTTTATGGGGGAGGATATCCTCGCCCTACGATGCCCCTTCTAAGAGGAAACACGTCCTCTCCCTTTGGGGAAACCTAATTCTTCTATGAGAAGTAACTCTCTCTCTTTTTCTTAGTTTCCTTCGAAAATCCTTCTTCTTCAATATTCTCTCCTTTCCCTTTCTCTTTATTCTTAAATTTTAACTTATTTTCCACGAAATATATATATATATATATATTTCCTTAAGAAAATACTTCCTTTTCTCAAAATTTCATAATTAATGGGTTATGTATTCCCATTACCTCTTTATTTTATAATTAAGGTATTTTCTCTTCCTTTTCCTTTATTGGGGCTCCTTGGCACCCAAGAAAACTTATTATTTCGAAATCCTTTTCCAAGGATATTTATTATCCTTCTAGATGCATCTAAATGCACTATCTCACATTTTCTTGTTTATTTCTCATTAAAAATATATCTTTTTGAGAATTTCTTTTTATCTCTCTCCTATTTTCCTCATTGGCATCCCTTTTATCATAAGAAATCCTTGGGATACGAAATTCCATAAAGGGAAACTCAATTATCCATCTTTTCACTTAATTTCCACATTTTCTCATTGTTTTCAATTTCTTTCTTAATAAAGAAATACATAATTAATCTTTTCTTTTTCTTATTTCTTTTCTTTGAAATTTTAGACTCCTTGGAACCCAAGGAATCCAAGAGGCACGAAATCCTCTTTGGATTTGCCTTCTAGAGGTTTCCATTATTTCTTTTCTCAAATATCCATTTACTAATTGAATTTCCTTTGTTATTTTCCTCTTTATTGGGCCCAATAGCCAATAAAGCCCACAAATCAAATAACAAGGCTATTTTAAACGAAATCCAATTATTCATAACAAATCACATCATTCTTTGTTCAATTATCCTTAATATGAGAAATTTCATTTCTCATCAATTGAACCCAAAAATTGGGGTTATAACACCTTTCTTATGTCCATCAGGGCTCCCATGTGGCTTTACCCTTTCCATGGTGCTTCCCAAGAACCTTCATCATCTCATATTCTTCCATCTGAGTTCTTTCTTACCTTGGTATATAATACCCTCATAGGTGACTCAGCACATTTCAGCCTCTCAAAAGCTGAATAGGTTCAAGGCTCAACACATGGATTGGGTACCTCACATAGTGCTCTAGATCAGACTCATGGAACACATTTCACATCATGTTATCCTGAGGGGCAAGGCTAAACACAACCATCTCCACCAATCCATCTCAAATGGACCCATATATTGGGGACTAAGCTTCCTCAGTTGTAGCCTAGAGGGGTCGGATTTTCACATCACATATTTTCCTATAGTGAACTGCATGTCAGTCTGCTTTGCATCAGCTCACGACTTATGTCGTCTCTGGGCTCTCTCTCTCAGCCATTGCATGATCAAAGCGACTTCATCTGCACACACTGCGGTTCTTTTCTGACCTTCGTGAGGCCTCCTTCACCAACATCATATTAATGAAGCGGTGACCGACACAACCTCTCACTAAAACTTCTTGCATCCCAATAAAGGCTATGGTGGTTAACATCACATCTTAACAACTGTCTCCATGTATCACCCTGAATGAGCACTCATGCTTTCATCAGACCCACTAGTCGTGATCATACTAACCATTAGTATGGGGTGATAAACTATACTATCATCGAGTTCTTCATGTATCCACTTCTACCTCATGGAAGTGAACCTTTAGGTCCTACTCAAGAACTTTTGAACTTGCATCATGGTGTAGTTGAACCATCTCGCTCTTATAAGTAGTTCAACCGGATCTGTCCCTTGAAAGTACTCTTTCTTTAACATGTTATCTAGGTAAGGTGATCTACCATAACCCATATTGCATCTTTATCTTTCTTTTTCAAGGGAAGATTTACCACAACATCCATAGGGGTGAACTCCCATTCCCTCTCGAGGACTCTTTATCCTCTATGTCAAAACACTAGGTTACTGGTATTCATCCTTCACCCATGGCTTGCATGGTCACCTGTCACATGCATCTCCATATTAAGCATCCCAAGTACTCCTATCACTTACTATCTTTGTAGTATCACGGTGTTCGGTGATCTTGAAACCATGATCTCTTGTATGTCATGATTCCTGAAGCTTGATACCTAGGAAACCCTAAACCACTCTCATCAGGGTTTCATCACTTTCCTTTCCAAAGAAGTACATCTGAGGTTCTACAACCATCCTTTCATTATATCACAGACTAGGCTGGCTAACCAAACAATCATTTACTTGATTAACCACTATTGATATATCTGGATGATAGCCAAACTTATCTCTTTTCCTCATCTTAAGGTTAGCCTAACAACCTCAACTTCTTCTCACTTCCTGCTAAACTAGCTAGGCAGCTATATCTCAACCAGAGCATCCATTACCACTTCACATCCTTAGGCATTAGGTAAAGTTGAAGACATACACCTCCAAGTATTCTACTTATCATCTCATCTCTAAGTTTGTCTTCAACAAGAAACTCTAAGCTCATCCTCATGGTGATCAAACTCAACTTTGCATAACTTGCAAATTCCACATAGCTCATGATAAAACATCCTCACAATATGATCTCCTTAATACTCTTAGTGTTTGTAAACCATCCATGTATCATTCACTCCACAAGGGTATGTTATCATCTCTATCCTTATACCTTGTAGCAACGTTCCAACTTACATCATATTTATCCTTGGTGTATGGCATGCGTACTGTCCTATTTCTCATTCCCATAACAAGAGGAAATAAGCATTTGGCTGCAGTCCAAATACAGAGTTCTTCATGTTCCAAGAATAGAGATGGTACATCCCACCTTGTCAGTACACCTTCAAATCTAAGTTAGAATGTGCAACTTATGTCAAACATCATGATATCAAAATTACTTCCATGGGAAACTGGTCTCGAACTTACTTGGTCTAAGCACAATCCTTGGTCATCTCCTCTAGGTATTTAGGGTTCTTACACTTTTGGGGTCATCCCTCTTCCCTCATGCATCCAGAGAGTGCCCTAGTCATCCGCCCTTTGGGTCCCATGAGTTCATGAAGGTGATCAATCTCCTAAACCATGGCCCTCAGACAATGATAGTTGTTACCTCCCGACCCTATGGTCATGTGCAACTAGGGAATTGGGCAACTCCTACTTCCATCGGTCTTATCCCTAACTGATCCTTGGATAGACTTAGGATTCTAACATAGTACATGTTCAACTTAGAACCTTACCCAATCCTTCATCATTTCTCTCAGCATTCATGACTGACTTTCACCCCTTCATAGGGGTCATGGCAACCTGCCTACCTTGGTCAGGCCCCATACCGGTTACCTCCATGGTAACACATCCACGTGCACTTAGAGATGGTTATCTATGGGTCTATAGGTTCATTCTCATACCATGTACTTTTCACCTAGCTTATCAAGATCCTATGAGACTTCTTTAGGTTACCTCAAAACCAACAAAATTGGTACACACCTTATTAAAGGGTTCCTTTCCCAGGATGGGAGGAACTACAACTCTTGACAAGGTCATAAATGTCCTTATGTCTAGCTTTTACATATGAGCATGCTTAACCCAACAACTACTAAGGCACAAGCGGACCACCTACTAAACCATGCTAGGTCACACTCGTTTTCTTTCCTTAACATTAGATCAACTTAGTTGTGAGGGGTTCATCAAACATACCCTTCACTTAAGGGGTTTCGTTTACTTTTACACATGAGGAGTACCATGCTTGAGACTCAAATCTCATCATGAGCATTGGGTACACTGCTTCCCCTCTTAGGCCTAGGAACCCTAGATTCTCCTTTGGGTATCCAACTGCATGCTCAATCTCTTAACCACGAATCAAGCATGTCTAAGGTATGTCATGTACTCCCATGATCCTTTTATATGAGCAACACCTCAGAGTTGAGTCTTCCTCACGGACAACCAACTAGGTATAAGACCTTACAACATGTTACTAAACCTTTCTAGGTCTAAAGAACTCTTCTTCCTATCTCAGAAGGTAAACATCTATACTATAGGCACATAAGTACCATAATTCTCATCCTCTCTCTAGGGTTTGGTTCCTCTAAATGCCACTAAGATATTATCATCCTCCATGGATCAGGCACGAGGCAACCACTATCATCTACTTAGGTCTCATCATCCTCTACCCTTTATCGTTCCTCATGTCTCAGAATCTAAGCTTCAAACCTCCTTGCTAGGGTCCTGCTTTCTCTCTCTAGAGCTAACTCCACATCCAACCATACTACTGGAGGTTCTCTCTCCATGAAGGATCAAGCTCACAGGCATACCTATACATGGGTGATGCCTATATTCAACTTATGTTTTCTCAAGGTTATCCTTAGTTCTTTTATGTTTATCTCATAAGCTATCCAACATGCTCCCTTGGCTAGGGTTTTAACTTACTGCTCGTACTACTAATGTACTCTGGGTGTATGCTATATCCTACTTGCAAAAACCCATAAGGTTTCTATAGGTTCTTCTCTAACCTCATCGATGAAGGAGCTATCCTTCACTCTAACATGCACGACCCTTTCCAGGGTTGGGTCGCCAAAGGTACTAGGTCATCTAACCTCTCATGGCTCACATGACATCCAAGGCATGTCTATCCAAACACTTGGTCTACCATGACATCTAACTCATCATGTTATCTCTTTCTCTAACCCTCACTTAGGGTTAACATCACCTCAAAGGATGTGCTAGGTCTCTACTTTTAATGGAGATTTCTTCCTCCAAGACTAACTCTCTGCACTTATCCTCCTGACAAGAAGGTCTAGCCTCAGGTCTTTCCTGAGGGCAATGACACCTCATGTCATATGACCTAAGCATGTATCTATTCTTTAGTTTAAGCTTAATCTATTAAGCTTATGTCCATGACATCTTATTTACATGCTTTTCATTAATTTGGTGGAGGATTCCTTAGACCTCAATAACCTTTCCCATACCTCAAGAGGGTGAGGAGAAGAGAGAAAACCCTAATCCTTGAGGTCCTTAATAGAATTTGAGTTGAGAAGGGATGAACAAGATGAGAGAGTCCTAATGGTATCTTATTTCGAGTCATATCCTAAGACATCGGCCAGGCAGTCACACAATCCGGGAGTCCTCATATTCCGACTAGTGGTAAGGAGGAAAATATTGCCAGCCCCCGGACGTGATCCTTTTCTGGACACCTTAGTCCTTCAGACAATCCTCTAATAACTCCCTTGGGTTCTATGGAGTTTGTAAAATTTAATAATTATTAATAATTAGATGAGGAACCGATGCTCTGATACCAATTGTAACGACCCCGCCTCCCGGTAACCCCCAATTAAGGGAGACCGAAAGGTCAGGGCCATTATCCAATAACCTGGATCAAAGGTTTGACAAATAATCAATAATAATTATGAAATTCTACTAACTAAACTAAAAATTGGTATAAAATTAAAACTTTACTTACCTTTGAAAAACTTTGGAAATCTATCTATCCAGAGCTTGAATCTACTCTATCTAATCCTCCTTGCACTCTATGTTTTATTTTCACAATGTGTCACTTTACCGTTTGTTCATTTCAGGGTTGTACCTAAAATGCTGACAAACAAAACGTCGGTCAGTATATCGAAATATACTAGTATGTGGGGACAACCAAAAGTTTGTAAATATGGATAACAATCTAATTATCACAATCAAGTTAATTAACCAGCCAATTTACATTTTCCAGTATGACATTCTCCACCGCTTTTGCCCTAACCCTGGCATACCCACCTTAGGGTTTCCTTTGCTAATGACTTAAGGCCACCTTCTCAATCCCGAGCTTGGTGCCTGGGGTCACCACTCATGGTACCCTCTAGCCATGCAATATCATAGGCCACCTTCTCATTCCCGAGCTTGGTGCCTGGGGTCACCACTCAAGGTGTCCATTGGTCTACCCATCTGGGCCTGACCTTTGGCATCATCCATCAGGGTGGCATGTAGGTATGAGAATACATACTTCTATTGTTAATGTGATAATCATAGTGAATTTATAGTTTGCAAGTATGAACATCCAAACTGATAATTTGCATTCAATGCGGTTAACCATCCGCAAAATCCTCGAGAAACTAAGGCGGTTATTCATAATTAACCACATACCTAATCCAGAGTAACTTGCTGTCCAAGTAATAATGATAAAGAACAAGCAACAAGCAATCAACAATATCCTGAAATTTAATGCATGACATCCAAGTGTTATAAATCCAAAACATTCTAAAGTTAGACTTGGATTCCACCTTAAGCTTTTTAGGCCACTTTAGGGTTTTATTAGGGTTTTAGCCTCCATAATACTTTTATCACATTTAATGACCTCTTATTTCACAAACCCTAATTTCAACATCATAGGCACAGTTAAAATCCATTATTTCTCTTCTATACTAAAACTACCATCTTTATCTCTTTTAAGTTACTTCAAGATCATTAGACTCAATTACCACCTTTAGTTTCCTTCGAATTGATAATTCATACTTCATCATCATTTAATTCATAAGTGTATTCCATTTAGTATTAATGCCCCCTTTATCCATTAAAAAAACCCTAATCACCAACTTAAGGGTATTTTATTATGAAAGCTCAGTTCTATAATTATCTCTTCGGATTTAACCCAATAAAACCCATATTTTCTCCAATTAGGGTTTCTAACATAATTATGTGCATAAAACCCTAAAACAAGCATGAAACTTCTTTTTCAAGATTAACTCTCCCTTTTATTCTCAATAGGATAGTATTTCTCAGAATTAGGGTTCCAAACCAAATTAACCCAAAAGAGTCATTAAATCCGAGTTCCATATCAAATTAGGGTTTTACCATTATTTAATACATCATAGGTGATAACTTGTTGTACTTTTTAAATTTTAAGCAATACCAGGTTCCAATTATATTTTTATTGGATTCTTCACATTTGTCTGATCAACTTTCATGTATGGATTGCCTTCATATGATATTTCTATCATTAGATACATATTTTACAAACTAACTCCTTTTTCGACCAATCAGAAACGACCACGTGGGTTTATTGGATTAAAAGAACATTGGAGGGCAATGTGCTTGTTAATTTGTGAGATTACCTTGAAGGACATCCCTCTTAATAGGGATGCGAGGGCCGGGGAGTAATTCTCCCCCCGATCGTCTTCAATCTCGCGATCCAGTTCGCGATCCAGGTTCCTGGTTGGTCAACTGGAGAGTTGACCCGGAGCATCTTGCTCCCTCAGCCGCCGGTGAAGGAGGATACACCTCCGCCACACCCTGCCGAAGTCAACCATGGTCTTGGTTGGCTTGCTGCTAGCCTAGACCATCGGTATGGAGAAGCTCTCCTCTGGCAAGGTACATGGTCGTTCAGGGAGTAGGTCGAGCGCCCTCCTTGGAATTGGTTGCTTCGGATGACTGGGTCCCCCTTCGCGAACTCGATGGGGTACACAGAGGTAATGCACAGGGTGCGAGGCCCCCTCTTTATATAGAGGACAACCGCTGTGTTTTCCCCCTAATTTTGAAGAATCTTGCCCAGACCCTGGTAAGCCCCAAAACTTGGGTCAGTTAGATGCGGAAAAGGCTCTCAAAGCCAAAAGAAAAGTTTCCTAGTTCTCACATTAATTGTGTGGAGAGGAAACAGGATCCACAGAACTCGCATTACTGTTCCCCCCTTCCTTTTCCTACTCGAGGTAGAAGATTATGCAGCCATCGTTGGATCTCAGATCCAATGGCTGTCATGCCACGCGCCCAACAAGATATAGAAATAATTGTGACATTAATGATAATCACAACACTTTAGGGAATTTTGTTAAATCCATAACTCCCAAACCGAATATCCAATTAAACCCAAATTTTGAGAAAACGTTTATAATAACGTTATCTACCTATATACCAAAATTGTGCTCATTATCTTAAGGAAAACGTGCCTTTTATGTTGGTGCAAGATATCACTTAATTATATATATATATATATATATATATATATATATATATATATCACATATTTTCTCTTTCCCTTGCTATTAAATTATTATTCTGAGTTCCTTGAACCTCAAGGAACCTTAATGGCTCAAAATCCCATCTTGGGAATATTTATTTTGCCTCTTTCCTTATCTTTCATCCTTTTTCTTATTATCTCTTTTTGAATATTTCTCTTTATTTCTCTTTCATTTTCCTCATTAGTATTCTTTTTATCATTAGGAATCCTTGGGATACGAAATTCCACCAAGGATAACTCAATTATACCACTTTTCACTTGTTTTCCTCATTTTACAATTATTTTCAATTTCTTTCTTAATAAAGAAATACTTAATTGATCTTTTCTTTTCTTATTGCATTTTCTTTGCAACTTTGGACTCTTTGGAATCCAAGGAACCCATGTGGCACAAAATCCACCTTTGGATTAAGTTCTTTGGCCTTATAGATGTTTCCACACCTTTCTTTCCTCAAAACTCAATTATTCATTTATTAATTGAATTTCTTTGTTAATGGGCCCAATAGCCAATAAAGCCCACAACACAAACATCAAGGCTATTGTAAACGAAATCCATTTATTCGCAAAAAATTGTATTATTTGTTTCAATATCTTTAATATGAGAAATTACATTTCTCACCAAAAATTGGGGTTGTAACAACATCAGAGATAGAAGCCTTGACATTTGTCATGATGTTTCTTACTGGTTCATCAACAACAAGACAACATTTTCTGGCCATGTACAGTTTTATGAAACATTCAATTTAATTTGACAAACATAAATATTTGCCATTTGGGGTTATTTTATCACAATGTATAAATTGACTTGAATTGGATCTTACTCGACCGTGCCAGGCGGGTCTGAAGGACTACTCCCGATGCACTCCGTGGGTGAGTGATGAACATGTTCTAGTGATTGCCGGAGAAGCTTGTGCATCCTGAGAAGCTATGTATTTCTCTAAGGTTGCATCTACAATTCTCTGCACGTACTCTTCCACCACCCAATTCTCAGCTTGTTTGTGCTTATGCTGGGATGTGGAAAAAAAGATTTTTATCCCATACCCAGATCTAGCATGCCTAACACATCCAAGATGCTCTTCTATCCCTAGAACAACTGTCAATTCATCATCTGTTCCCTCAGGGGTGAACTTGCCCTCCTTTGCTTGGGCAACCAACTCCAACTAATTATCATTAAAAACTGACTAATCAGTAAAAGTTAACAATTCAGTGAAAAAAGAACATGGTCATTATTGCGAGACCAAAAACTTACCATTTTTTAAGCCACCTCCTTTGTTGCTTGGATGAGGATTTCTCCGGCTTTGTTTCTCCTCTCATATATCTTCTTAATATAGTGAGTCAACATTTCAGAAGCACTAGAAGACTTGGAAATAGAAGGAGTAGAAGTAGAAGGCCCTTGTTGTTTTCCAACTTTATCTTGATCCTGCTATTACCCTTGTTCTTCTCCTTGCTCTTACTCTCGTTGTTACAACCCCAATTTTTAGGTTCTTTTGATGAGAAATGTAATTTCTCATATTAAAGATATTTGAAAAAATGACATAATTTGTTTTGAATAAATGGATTTCGTTTACAATAGTCGTGATGGTTGTTTTGTGGGCTTTATTGGCTATTGGGCCCAATAACAAAGAAAAGACAAAAGAAACTCCATTATTACATGAGTAAATAAGAAAATAGAGAAAAGAAAGAAACGAAACCTCTAGAAGGCAAAGGAATGTTATACAAAGTTGGATTTTGTGCCTCTTGGGTTCCTTGGGTCCCAAGGAGTCCAAAGTTGCAAAGATAATGTAATAAGAAAAGAAAAGATCAATTAAGTATTTCTTTATTAAGAAAGAAATTGAAAACAATGATAAAATGTGGGAAATAAGTGAAAAGAGGTAAAATTGAGTAACCCTTGGTGTATTTTCATATCCAAAGGATTCCTAATGTTAAATGGAATGCCAATGAGGAAAATAAAAAGAAAGATAAAGAGAAATCCTCAAAAAGAGATATTTTAATAAGAAATAAACAAGATAATGAGAAATAATGAATATAGATGCATCTAGAAGGATAATAAGTATCCTTAAAAAGTAATTTCGAAATCTTAGGGTTTCTTGGGGTCCAAGGAGCCCCAATGGAGAAGAAAGAAAGAGAAAATACCAATAATGCAAAATAATAGATTAATGTGATACATTATTTATGAATTTTGTGGTATTGTTAAAGAGGTGGTATTTTCTACTAAAAGGAAACATGATTTCGTGCCAATTGATTAAAAGCCAAGAACAAAGAGAAGGAAAGACGTAATTTTCGAATTTCTAAATATCCAAAGTACAAAGATTATCAAAAATATATTTAAGAGAGAGAGAAACTTGCTTCTTAGTGAAGGAATCAGATTCCTATTGGAAAAGGACTTTATTTCTTCGTGGGCAAGCACCTTAGGGCATGGATACCCTCCCCTATATAAGGAAGACCCTCAGGTTCGAAGTTCAAGAGAGATCCCACATATCCCTTTCTCTCTTCTCTATCCTCTTCTTCATTTCAAACCCTAGCCATGTAGTTGGTGCTTTCCCTGAAGCAACGGGGAGCTGTGGGTCATCTTGATGGAGGCTTGGTGTTCCCCGATGACCTGAGGACGATCAGCTATCATCCTTGAGTGCATGACCTCATGGAAACCACCTACATCGGGCTGCACATTTAGCTGAACGGCGTAGGCTGGGCGTGCTTGGAACAACCACCTTGGCCGCGAACTGAAGGCGCCTCGTGTGCACCAGGGCACGGCGGAGGAAAAGCAGCTTTTTCCGGTGAGGATCGCGGCCCAGGGAGGAAGAGACAGCCCACGCAAGGCTGCAGACGACGGCCGCTAAGGCTGGCTGGAGGTGGAAGATGACCCATTGGTCGTTGGACGTTTTTGCCCCTACGCAGGCTGAAGAAACCACCAACTTAAATGAGCGTAGATTGGTCTTTTCGCTATATTTTCCAAACGAGCGTGTTGCATGAATAGAGGCGATGTGGCATCCTCTGATTGGTCAAAAAAGGTAATCCTTGTAAAATTCATAACTAAATAATGGTAGCTCGGATTGGTAGATATAATATATGTATTTTTCTTAGAAAAATGAGAGGAATTCATTAAATGGTTTTAGAGGCTAATTACTCTTGCAATTCGAAAAATAATGGAAGTTATCAACTTTAATGCTTTAATGATTAAGAAACCCTATTTTGAGATGATTAATGTATTTAATAGGGTTTAATGGATGATTAAAGTTGATATGAACCTATTAATTGTAAAAAGGTATATTAAGAACAAAAAGGATGAACTTTGCACGTAATAAGTTTAATTTAGAGTTTCATGTGTATAAATATGCTTTAATGGGCCTTGAAACCCTAATATTAGTAAATGTGACTCTTAATGGTTTTAATTATTCAAAATCATGAATAAAGCTAAGATATGCTGATTCTAAGCTATTTTGAGTATAAAGGTTCCTAATTGTGAATAAATACCCTTAATATGGTAATTAGGGTTTTCTAATGGATAAAATATGGAATTAGTAATAAATCAAGTTCATAGGTGAATTAGACCACAATGAACTATGAATTGATGATAAATGAGCATAATGATCTTGTCATGAATTAAAAGGATAAAATGGTAGTTTTAATGTAAAAAAAGGCTTAATGGACTTAATTGATGGATAATGTTGTCTTTAATCCGAAAATAAGGTTATATGTTGTTAAAAGGTAACCTTAATATCTTTCGTGAAGAATAGATGAGATAATTAGGGAAAATTAGGGTTTAAAATAGTAAAAATGAAGTGAAACCCTAATTACAATGAAAACCCTAAAAGTGGACTAGAAACCCTAGGAAGTGAGTTAGGATTAATAGATCTTGATGGCATGATCAATAATAGGAAATTGTATGTATATTTCAGGATCTAATTGTCTGCTTGCTTGCCTATTTGGATATCTTGATTGATTGGATTATTCTATCTCAAATCAACCTGATAGGTATGTGGTTACACTTATGGTTAATCACTTTAGTTTCATGGCGATTCCTGGTTGTTTTATCAGTTGCCTGAAACTAACTTCTTGGATGAATTTTATTTCATTCAACTATAAAGTGACTATGTCTATCACCATAAGTATGCATACATGACTGGCTCAGATCCTGGTCCTCCTATGTGGCTTTGCTAATGATGAAAAGGGTAACCTGGTAAAGGTTCTACTTGATAAGTGGGACCATCAGGTTATCAAGAGTTAGGGATTGGGCTACCTACGTGTAGTGCCATGCAACTCTTTTGCACACCATGAGTTAAGGAGTGGGCTACCTATGGGTAGTGCCATGTGACACAACCCTAGAAACTGATTCACCTGTTAGGTAGGATCATGAGGGGTTAACTGGGGATCTACCATAAGGAAGGTAGCATCCAGGTCCACTATAGGGACATCGTTGAGGTTAGGATATGTATGGATGGAGAAGTTATGTTGAAAATGTAAAGTTGTTTGTTAAATTATATTTGACTGCAATATGTGGTTATAGTTAATTGCACGATTATTGTTTCCCCCATATACTAGCATAATTCATTTATGCTGACTGACGTTTTGTTTGTCGACATTTTAGGTACAAGTGAAAATAACAAATAGTAAAGTGGCATATGTGGAATTAAATGAGAATTAAAGTGCAAAGGAGGATTAGTTAGAATAGACTCTGGATGTGAATATAAGTAGATGTCCAAATTTTTGAAAAAGGTATGCAAAGTTTAATTTTTTTTCAGCCTTTCAGTTTAGTTGGTAGAATTTGATAATTATTATTGATTATTTGTCAAACCTTTGATCTGGAAATTGGGATAACGGATCTGACCTCTTAGTTTCCCTTAATTGGGGGTTACTAGGAGGTGGGGTCATTACATTTGGTATCAGAGCATAGGTTTCTCATTTAGTCTTTAATAATTATTAAATTTTACAAACTCCGTAGAACCCAATGGAGTTATTAGAGGATTTTCCGAAAGACAGTGGTGTCTAGAAAAGGATCACGTCAGGGGGCTGGCAAGATTTTCCTCTGCACCGCTAGTCGGAATATGAGGACTCCCCGATTAGTGTGACTGCCTGGCCAAAGTCTCAGGATTTGACTCGAAATAAGATACCTTTAGGACTCTCTCATCTTGTTCATCCCTTCTCAACTCAAATGTTGTTAAGGATTAGGGTTTTCTCTCTTTTCCTTCACCCTCTTGAGGTATGGGTAAGGTTGATAAGGTCTAAGGAATCCTCCACCATATTAATGAAAAGCATGTAATTAAGATGTCATGGGCATAAGCTTAATAGATTAAGCATAAACTGAAGAATAGATACATGCTTAGGTTATATGATATGAGTTGTCATTGCCCTCAGGAGAAACCTGAGGCTAAACCTTCTTGTCAGGAGGATGAGTAGAGAGAGTTGGTTATGGAGGTAAGATCTCCATTAAAAGTAGAGACCTGGGACATCCTCTGAGGATGATGCTAACCCTAACCCTAAGTGGTGGTTAGAGAGAGAGATGGCATGCATGATGACAGGATGTCATGATAGACTAGGTGTGTGGATATGCTTTTGGATGCCCATGACGTTATGTGCCATGTGAGGTTGGATGACCTAGTTCCTTTGGTGACCCAAACCTGGGAAGGGTCGTGCATGTTAGAGAGAAGGATAGATCCTTCATTGATGAGGTTAGAGAAGAACCTATAGGAACCCTATGGGAATATGCGAGTAGGGCATAGCATGCACCCAGAGTACATAAGTAGTGCAGTAGGTTGAAACCCTGGCTAGAAGAGCATGATAGAAGTCTTATGAGATAAGCATAAGGGGCTATGGATAATTTTGAGCAAACATAAGTTTGATCTGAGGCTTCACCCATGTAGGGGTATGCTTAGGATCTTGATCCTCCATGGAGAGAGGACCTATAGTAGCAAGGCTGTTTGTAAAGTTAGCTCTAGAGAGAGAGAGCAAGACTCATGCAAGAAGGTCGGAAGCCTAAACTCCGAGATATGAGGAAAAGTAGGGAGTTGAGGATGATGCGACCTAAATGGATGATAGTGGTTGCCTCATGCTTGATCCCTGGAGGCTGATGATATCTTGGTTGCCATTAGAGGAAACAAACCCTAGAGAGAGGATGAGGCTTCTGGTACCTATGTGCCTATGATATAGGTGTTTACCTTCTGAGATAGGAAAAAGAGTTCCTTAGACCTGGAAAGGTTTAGTAATAGGTTGTGAGGCCTTGTACCTTGTTGGTTGTGCTGGAGGAGGACTCAACTCTGAAGTGTTGCTCGAGTAGAAGGATGACAAGAAGTGCATGTAATGCCTTATACATGCTTGATTCGTGGTTAAGAGGTTGAGCATGCGTTTGGACACCCAAGAGTGAACCTAGGGTTCCTAGGCCTAAGAGGGGAAGTGGTGTACCTGATGCTCATGACAAGATTTGAGTTTCTATAGATTCAAGCATGGTACTCCTCATGTTTAGAGGAAAGGGAAACCCCTTAAGTTTAAGGTATATTTGATGAACCCTCACAACTAAGTTGATGACATGGGAAGGTATGATCTTGATCCAATGTTGAGGATGAGGACAAGTGTGACCTAGCATGGTTTAGCAGGTGGTCTTCTTGTGCCTTAGTGGCTTGCTAGGGTTAAGCATGATCATGTGGATGTAAACCCTAAACATAAGGACGCTTGTGACCTTCATTATCAAGATGTAGTTTCCTCCCATCCTGGGAGAGGGACCCTTTTGTAGGGTGTATACCAGTGTCTGTGGTTTTGAGGTAACCTAAAGAGGTCTCATAGGATCTTGAGAAGCTAAGTGAAAAGTACATGGTATGAGAATGAACCTGTAGACCCATACATAACCATCTCTAAGTGCATTTGGATGTGTTACCATGGAGGTAATCGGTATGGGGTCTGATCAAGGTAGGCGGATTTCCATGACCCCTGTGAAAGGATGAAAGATAGCCTAGGAATGTAGAGAGAGATGATGGAGACTGGGGTAAGGTTCTAAGTTGGACATGCACTATGTTAGAATCCTAAGTCTAACCTAGGGTCAGGTGGGGATAAGACCGATGGAATTAGGAGTTTCCTAATTCCCCAGTTGCACATGACCAAAGGGTCGAGAGGTAACAACTATCATTGTTTGAGGGCCATGGGTTAGGAGATTGATCACCTTCATGAACTCATGTGACCCAAAGGGCAGATGAGTAGGGAACTCTCTGGATGCATAAGGGAAGAGGGATGACCCCAAAAGTGACGACACCCTATAGACCTTGAGGAGATGACCAAGGAATGTGTGTGGACCCAAGTAAGTTCGAGACCAATTTTCCATGGAAGTAACTTTGATATCAAGATGATTGTGATGTAGAGGCATAAGCTACACGTTTCAACTTAGATTTGAAGATGTACTGGCAATGTGGGATGTACCATCTCTACTCTTGGAACAGAAATAACTTTGTGTTTGGACGGCCGCCAAATGCTTATTTCCTCTTGTTATGGGAGTGAGAGATAGGACAGTACGCGTGCCATTCACCAAGGATAAAAGATGATGTGAGTTGGAACATTTTTATGAGGTATGAGGACAAAGATGATAACATACCCTTGTGGGGTGAATGATATGTTGATGGTTTACAAACACTAAGAGTATTAAGGTAATCATCTTGTGAGGATGTTTTAACATGGACTATGTGGAATTTGCAAGTGATAAAAGGTTGAGTTTGATAACCAAGAAGATGAGCTCAGAGTGTTCTTGATGAAGATGGACCAGAGTTTGAGCTGAGATAATAAGTGAAGGTGTATGTCTTCAACATTACCTAAGGATGTGAAGTGGTAATGGGTGCTTTGGTTGAGATGCATCTGCCTAGTTTGGTTAGAGGTTAGAAGAGGTTGTTGGGTTAACCGTAAGTTTAAAAAAAGATATATGTTTGGCTAACACTCGGATGTAACGAGATTGTTGATCAAGTTAGTAGTTGTTTGGTTAGCCAGCCTAGTCCTTGATGCAATGAAAGGATGGTTGTAGAACCTCAGATGCACTTCTTTGGAAAAGAAGGTGATAAAACCCTGATGAGAGTGGTTTAGGGTTTCTAAGGAATTGATCTTGAGGAATCATGACATATAGAAGATCATGATTTAGGTTCATCTTACATCGTGGTACTACTAAGATAGTAAGTTACAGTAGTATTTTTGATGCCTAAGATGAAAAGTGTACAAAGATGCATGACATGCATGTCAAGAGGTGAAGGACGAACACCAGTAACCCAGTGTAGTGATATAGAGGATAAAGAGTCCCCGAGAGGGAATGGGAGTTGATCACTATGGATGTTGTGGTAAGTCTCCCCTAGACCAAGGAAGGTCAAAATGCAATACGGGTTATGGTAGATCGCCTTACCTAGATGACACGAGAAAGAAAAGAGTACTGCCAAGGGACATATCTAGTTGAACTACATATGAAAGAGAGATAGTTCAACTACACCATGATGCGAGTTCAAAGGTTCTTGAGTTTGACCTAAAGGTTCATTTCCATAAGGTGGAAGAACTCGATGTTAGTATAGTTTATCACCCCTAACTAAGGGTTAGTACGATCCAGACTAGAGGGTCTGATGAGAGCATGTGTGCTCATTCAAGGTGATATCTAGAGACAATTCTTGTCTTATGTAAGATGTGATGATAACCACCACAGCCAGTGTCGGGATGTAAAGGAGCTCTGTAAGAGAGGTTGTGTCGGTCACCGTGATGTTGGTGAAGGGACCTCACGACGGCCCAAAAATGACCATAGTGAGTGCAGATGAAGTCACTTTGATCGTATGATGGCTGAAAGGAGCCCAGGGACGACAT
The DNA here is from genome assembly GCA_963693085.1 of Alisma plantago-aquatica. NCBI lineage: Eukaryota > Viridiplantae > Streptophyta > Magnoliopsida > Alismatales > Alismataceae > Alisma > Alisma plantago-aquatica. The sequence goes on along the minus strand of OY856414.1, from coordinate 502,103,759 downwards.
GAGTCGTAAGTTGATACAAAGTAGACTAACATGCAGTTCACTGTGGGGGAATATGTGACATGAAAATCCAACCCCTCTAAGTTATAGCTCAGAGAGATGAGTCCCTGATGCATGGGTTCTTTTTGAGATGGTTTGGTGGAGAAGGTTAAGTTTTCCCTTACCCCTCAGGATAATGTGATGTGTGATGAGTTCCATGTGTCCAATTTAGAGCACTATGTGAGGTACCCGGGCCATGTGTGGAGCAATGAACCTAGTGAGCCCCAAGGGAGGCTGAAATGACCTGAGTCACCTGTGAGGTTTATAGATGCCAAGGTGAAAGAACTCAGAGAAAAGAATATGTGATGATAAAGGTTCTTTGGAAGCACCATGGATAGGGCAAAGCCACATAGGGGCCAATGATGGACATGGAAAAGTGTTATCCTGAATTGTTTATTTGCTTGATGGAATTTTGAGGACAAAATTCCTATAAGAGGGGAAGGATGTTACAACCCCAATTTTTGGGTTCTTTTGGTGATAAATGTAATTTCTCATATTAACGATATTTGAAAAAATAATGATATAATTCGTTTTGAATAAATGGATTTCATTTACAATAGTTGTGATGGTTGTTTTGTGGGCTTTATTGGCTATTGGGCCCAATAACAAAGAAAAGACAAAAGAAACTCCATTATTAAATGAGTAAATAAGAAAATGGAGAAAAGAAAGATAAGAAACCTCTAGAAGGCAAAGGAATGTTATACAAAGTTGGATTTCATGCCTCTTGGGTTTCTTGGGTCCCAAGAAGTCCAAAGTTGCAAAGATAATGCAACAAGAAAAGAAAAGATCAATGAAGTATTTCTTTATTAAGAAAGAAATTGAAAACAATGATACAATGTGGGAAAAAGTGATAAAAGGTATAATTGAGTTGCCCTTGGTGGATTTTCATATCCAAAGGATTCCTAATGTTAACTGGAATGCCAATGAGGAAAATAAAAAGAAAGATAAAGAGAAATCCTCAAAAAGAGATATTTAATAAAAAAATAAACAAGATAATTAGAAATAATGAATATAGATGCATCTAGAAGGATAATAAGTATCCTTAAAAAAGAATTTCGAAATCTTAGAGTTTCTTGGGGTCCAAGGAGCCAATGGAGAAGAAAGAAAGCGTAAATACCAATAATGCAAAATAAGAGGATAATGTGATACATTATTAATGAATTTTGTGGTATTGTTAAAGAGGTGGTATTTTCTACTGAAAGAAAACATAATTTCATGCCAATGGATTAAAAGACAAGAACAAAGAGAAGGAAAGATGTAATTTTCAAATTCCTAAATGTCCAAAGTATAAAGAATATCAAAAAGATATTTAAGAGAGAGAAACTTTCTTCTTAGTGAAGGAAACATATTCCTATTGGAAAAGGACTTTGTTTCTTCATGGGCAAGCACCATAGGGCGTGGTTACCCTCCCCTATATAAGGCAGACCCTCTGGTTCGAAGTTCAAGAGAGATCCCATGTATCCCTTTCTCTCTACTCTATCTTATTCTTCATTTCAAACCCTAGCCATGTAGTTGGTGCTTTCCCTGAAGCAACGGGGAGGTGTGGGTCATCTTGATGGAGGCTTGGTGTTCCCCGATGACTTGAGGACGATCAGCTATCATCCCCGAGTGCTCGAACTCGCGCAAACCACCTGCAATAGGCTTCACATTTAGATAAATGGTGCAAGCTGGGTGTGCTTGGAACGGCCACCTTGGCCGTGAATTGAAGGCGCGTGTGGACCAGGGCACTGTGAAGGCAAAGCAGCTTTTTCCGACGAGGATCGTGGCCCAGGGAGGAAGAAACAGCCCGCACAAGGATGCAGATGGAAGCCTCTAGGGCTGGCTAGAGGTGGAAGACGACCCATTGGTTGTTGGATGTTTTTGCCCCTCCGTAGGCTGAAGAAATGTAATGCCTGGGCCCACTGCCCATGGTTCTAGTAGAGTTTCAGGAATGACGGTTGACCCCACAAACCACCACTAGCCTTAACTGCACACTTTGTCCACACCGACGCACAAGCCAGGATCAACTTCCTGACTGGTCACCCATCCTAGCACTACTCCAAGCTGAGCACGCTTTATTATGGAGTTCTTTAGATATGGGCTCCCGGAAAAGGAGGTGCACCTTGGTGATATGGGTAGTCCAATCATTCCTTTTAAGATCAACTTATCCGAGGCCTCAAATCCTGGGATGTTACAAGAAACCACCAACTTAAATGAGGGCAGATCGGTCTTTTTGTTATATTTTCCAAACGAGCCTGTTGCATGAATAGAGGCGACGTGGCATCCTCTGATTGGTCCAAAAAGGTAATCCTTGAAAAATTCATAACTAAATAATGGTAGCTCATATTGGTACATATAATATATGTATTTTACTAAGAAATATTAGAGGAATTCAGTAAAAATGGATTTAGAGGCTAATTCCTCTTGCAATTCGAAAAGTAATGGAAGTTATCAACTTTAATGCTTTAATGATTAAGAAACCCTATTTTGAGATGATTAATGTATTTAGTAGGGTTTAATAGATGATTAAAGTTAATATTAACCTATTAATTGTAAAAAAGTATATTAAGAACAAAAAGGATAAACTTTGCACGTAATAAATTTAATTTAGAGTTTCATGTGTATAAATATGCTTTAATGGGCCTTGAAACCCTAATATTAGTAAATGTGACTCTTAATGGTTTTAATTATTCAAAATTGTGAATAAAGCTAAGATGTGATGATTCTAAGCTATTTTGAGTATAAAGGTTCCTAATTGTGAATAAATACCCTTAATATGGTAATTAGGCTTTTCTAATGGATAAAATGTGGAATTAGTAATAAATGGAGTTCATAGGTGAATTAGACCACAATGAACTATGAATTGATGATAAATGAGCATAATGATCTTAGCATGGATTAAAAGGATAAAATGGTAGTTTTAATGTAAAAAAAGGCTTAATGGACTTAATTGATGGATAATGGTGCCTTTAATATGAAAATAAGGTTATATGTTGTTAAAAGGTAACCTTAATATCTTTCGTGAAGAATAGATGAGATAATTAGGGAAAATTAGGGTTTAAAATAGTAAAAATGAAGTGATACCCTAATTGCAATGAAAACCCTACAAGTGGACTAGAAACCCTAGGAAGTGAGTTAGGTTTAATAGATCTTGATGGCATGATCAATAATAGGAAATTGTATGTATATTTTAGGATCTCATTGTGTGCTTGCTTGCCTATTTGGATATCTTGATTGATTGGATTATTCTATCTCAAATCAGCCTGACAGTTATGTGGTTATGCTTATGGTTAATCACTTTAGTTTCAAGGTGATTCCCGGTTGTTTTATCGGTTGCCTAAAAATAACTTCTTGGATGACTTTATTTCATGCAACTATAAAGTGACTATGAGTATCACCATAAGTATGCATATGTGATAAAGTGGATTTTCTCCTATTTGTGCATCATTACTCTTGTTACTTTAAGACTTCACTATTTATGTCTCCTTTGACTTAATAACTCTATGGTGTCCACCTAAGTCAAGATTTCACATTTTGAGTCAATATGATACACATATATGCATGAAATGTTAGTGTTGTTATACCCTTGAACCCTTTGATTAAATTGTTGATCATGCGTGCTTATTTTGATTTGATATTTTGCAAAATTGTTCTAGACCCTGTTACAAAGCTATGGTCCAAATTTGAGACCATTTGGACCTTCCTACGATTTGTTATGATTTTCCTAAGATCTACTCTTTTTATACCTTGTTTTAGCTCAATTCTATGCCTTTATCTCTGTTGGGCTGGCCACATAAGCCCAATACAACATTGTAGCCCATTTGCCTGTTCCCTCCTCTCTTTTCCTCTTCTGGAAACTAATGAATGACCGATGAAATGCCCTCCGCCTCCACCCAGATTGAGTAACGGATGGGAAGCTATGATCTCACAACCCTAGTTTGCACCTTATATACCCCCCTCCCTTGTTTGCCCTTCTCCCTTTTTCCCTAGTCTTCTCGTGCCGCCAACTTTCCTTCTCCCCCTTTGTTCTTTATCTTGCTCAAAGGTGCACGATTGAAGCTTGCTGCCACCAGCCGGGGGCTTCTGGGGAGCTTGCCCCCACTCTTCCCTTCCCCACCAATCAAGCCCGAGCGAGGAGGGCGACAGACGATGATGGTGCGCCCTACTCCAACCCCAGTCTTGCGCTTTCTTGGGCGACTTCAAAGGGTAGCTGCCGTCGAGAATGATGGAGGCATCGTCCCCTGTCTTTCCTCTGTTCCTGTATGCGGAACACGGGGGGTCTCATGCGGACTACGGAAGGGGGCTATGGGCGGACGACTCTCCCAAGCATGGGCTCATAGGCGGGGTAGGGCAGGACCTTCGATTCTGCATCCAGCAGTGATCTCACGGGCAGCGTGGGCCAGAGGTGAGGAGATGCGATGGCAAGCGGCTGATGGCTGGTGAGAAGGCGTCTGGTATCGTTGGCTACTGTGACAAAGCGGCCCAATGATGATGGGCATAGGTGCGCAATGTGGACCGCAGGATGGGGAATCCACGATTGCTGGTGGCACATAAATGAAATGGTAACACTCTGGTCCTCTAAAGTTCTGGATAGAAACTCTAAAAAATGATATCTTGCTCATACTAAGACCAAAACATATGAACTTATATATCAAACTGATCCTCTCGAAAAGACCTACAACATGAGCTTATTTCCAGACCCTGAACCTTCTTCTAGTTCCATTATATTGCTAAAGATGTAACCTTTGACTACTTTGAATATGCTTAATACATGATTATGATTAATGATTGGATCTTGATGCTCAATCTACCCATGATCCTTAAATCAGTATCTTTTATGCACCCTTGAACTAAATGAAGGTCATACTCCCCCTAATGCCCATACATGACTCCTTTTGTGCATGTTTGACCATATTGGACTATAATGATGTACATTGCCCTTCTGATGATAATCTTGCTACTTAATGATGGAATAATGGCTAATCAACTTCAAATCAGTAATATATGTCTCTGCTTGACCTTAATATAATCCCCTAGCATCCTCCTTGCTATGGTTGTTTCTTTTGACATCTAATGCATGTATATGCCCCTATTATGTGAATGCTTGATTATACTTTGAACCAATGATGGGTTGACCTAACCTATGCATGCCTCTATGTCTTTATGTTGCTGATATTGACCATCCTTGATGCTTGGTCCCCTTGAATTGATAATCTTTGACCTTGATTACTCTATTATGAGCCTTTGATCCTTTAATGTACTAAGGAACTTGAACGTTGAAATGGTCATATGTAATCTGTGGAACCTTAGAATGATATGAAACTAGAACCACACCATAATGGTGACCTCTAGATCAGTACAATATCATATAATGAACCAATAATCAACTTGGAACCTATCTTGGCCAAAACCCTAAAATGCATCTAATTAGGGTTAATGATAAGAATCTAATGTGTATATGCAATCTTGTTGTTAATCAGGTTTGGCATGTGGCTAGATGATGAAGAATAAGTTAGGTTATGAATCTATGAATCAGGTACGGGCCTTATCTAGTTATATGACTAGCTTTCTTGTTTGAAACGATATCTATTGTATGATGATTTGTTTACTTGCCCAATATTGCCATGTAGTATTGCTATGTCATACTCGATGTTGCCTCATCGGTTTTATAACTTGAACACATATATGTACAAAACTCCATTATAATATTGTTGATAAAGGGTTAACTCTTGGTGATGTCCTTGAGGTCCCTCTTATATAAAAAGGGTCAGCTAAGCTTGAGCACCCTTACGGACCCTTCTGATGGGAAGTTGGTCAAAGGCCTTAAACATGTTTGATATTGTTGGTATAATGGAGTGAAATGACATAAAATATGGTTTTGCATTTGTTAAACAATTAACATGTTTATTCTTGTTCGTTTAGTCTTGAAATATTTTTCAAAATTATGCAAAGCTTATATATATATATATATATATATATATATATATATATATATCTTTTTGCCCCGTACTCAACACCTCGTGTGTTGACCCATTTCTCGTATGTTGTTTTTAGGTTTAGAGATGGCTAGAAAGATGATGGGCTTGGTGAGCTATGCTAGGTGTACTTGTTGTAAGATCCTGATATAGTATACATGAGCAGACTTGTACAAAGTGACTCTTGAATATGTAATTGAAATCATGTAATATAATAATGTTGCTTAATATATCTTGTTGATTGTTGAGATTATGTTGGTGCTTGTATATTGTTATCTATTCATGTGTGCTAAGCTTTACGCTTCCGCATTTCGCCTTTGGTATACATTTGGTTCATGGGACTGGGATTTCCGGTTCCGTGACAACATACATGACTAGATCAGATCTTTGTCTTCCTCTGTGGCTTTGCTAATGATGAAAAGGGTAACCTGGTAAAGGGTCTACTTGATAAGTGGGACCATCAGGTTATCAAGACTTCGGGATTGGGCTACCTACATGTAGTGCCATGCCACTCTTTAGCACACCATGAGTTAAGGAGTGGGCTACCTATAGGTAGTGCCATGTGACTCAACCCTAGAAACTGATTCACCTGTTAGGTAGGATCATGAGGGGTTAAATGGGGATCTACCATAAGGAATGTCACACCCCGATCTCACACTAACCTCAATCCACGAGATTAGGGCGCGACGGAGGGATTACTCACAAGCCAAACCTCTCATAAATTTTTTAAACCATTTTAAAGACATTAAAAAGATAAACTGATTTATGCTGTAAAATGAAGCTAAACAATCTGCGGAAGCATTTTTATTAAACTGACTAGTAATATAAACAAAGTCTACAGCATATTACATTGTCCGACATAAAATAAGGCATAACAGTTAATTTACATCTTTATACACATTCTCTCTCACCCACACCATGTCCCAAGGATCGAGGGGAAATACTAAGAGACCTCTAACTACTAACTACATAAACCTTCTACAGACCGAGCGTTAGGTTGAACGGATCCTTCAGATTCCTGTGATGTTGATAACCTGAAAATGTTTTGAGTAGAGGTATGAGCCTACTCGCTCAGTGAATAGCATTTCATTTAGCTATCACTAAACAACTCATCAGGTTTATAAAATTGAAATAAACATAAATACAGTACAAGCAGGGCAGTTCTAATGACATAGCAGATTACAGAATATAATCGCATTTCTATGCAACAACAGATAATTTAAACCAATAAACATATATAATGAATTGGCACAAAAGTTCAGATAATATTAATTTACTGAGATCTTATATGATTACATATTTATATTATTATGCCCCAAACATATGCAGTGCACTCTACATATTAAGATTTGTAGCGAACTACGATCCCACCGTACAAGACTTATTGACACACCCGGGAAATGCTAAGTCTGACTTCCCGTCCTGGTCTGCACAGGACTCTCAGGCTCTCAAGGGCCTCAGGCACTCAAGGGCCTCACAACACTCTCAGGCTCTCAAGGGCCTCACTGCAGTTCCTAGGCACTCAAGGGCCTCACTGCACTAACTCTGAGTGCTCTAGACTCCTCCTCTAACCTGAGTACACAGGCGTAGGGAGTCAACACTGGGTTACCACCAGAATTACTCAACTGGTTGGTCTTGGATAACCCTATATTACTCCAGTGCCACCGTGACACACGCACGGATTATTGTTGAACACTGGTCGCCGACCATCTAGACTCAGGGCTAGATCGGTCATTTCACCCCAAAGGTACAGACCGCGCAATGGGGTTCTACGGTGTTGGGGCACCTAAGTCTATTAACTGATTAACATATAACCATTTAAAACAAGAATATCACATTCTATACTTACTGCACATTCTGAACATTTCTTGAAGCACATATATAACATTTGTCATCCTTAAACATGATTCAGTATTATTTATCCAGTTTCAATGCTAAACATCTACTTTTAAATCAGCAAATACATTGCAACTATAATACAGGAAATTTCATCATTTTCATTAAGCATATCAAGTATTTCAAGTTCCAATGAATCTAACATACTCTATTGTATGTACTACACTGTTTAAAAGTTATACTAACTGATACAGAAGTAATTAAGTATTTAAATTGAGTTAAATAATGATTTCTAAATGAACTACTACTCACAGTACTGAAACTCAGCCGACCAATCTGGGAACTCGGCCGATCAGCTGGAAACTCGGCCGATCCACCTGCAACTCGGCCGATCAAAACCCTGTTTGATTTCCTTATAAAGGAAACTCGGCCGAATCATACCTAATTTGGCCGACCAAAACACTGATCCTGCAATAAAACAGTAACTAGCATCTTAACCCAAAAGAAAGTCTAAGGATGGCTCGATTAAAAGCTAAGTCTACAAATTCCTAATCAAGACCATATGCCGAAGTCAGAACTACCTCTCATTAAAACCTTTTACGCCCAGGTTGATCCTAATCAAGCATGCTGCTGCAAGCAGTAGCTCCTTCACGCCTTGGTTCAGGTTGGAGAAAAGCTTCGATTGGTGGATGGAGCTTGGCTAGGAGCTCTGGATTCCGGTGTGGACCTCAAGGTGAATTCGTTGGCGTCAAATTCGGTGCTAGATCGTGCCCTAGGTGGCCCCAGGTCGGACTTGCTGCTGCAAGCAGCGGCTTCTTCACCTCACGTATAGGTGGAAGGATCTCTTGCTAGGCGCTGCTATATCCTTTGGCTATGATTTCAAGTAGAGACCTCAAGGACGGAGTCATAGCGGCCATTTAGTGATACTAGCTGCGCCCAAGGTGGCTCCTAGCTGAGCCACGAAGCCTGGCCACTGGAAACTACTACTGCAGGTCGGCACCTGACAGGACGAAGCGATAGAGGAGGAAAGAGTGGAGAAGGAAGAGAGAAAGAAGAAGGTGGAGGTAGAGGAGAGGTGGGCGTAACCAAATCGGGGCTAAGGGCTGGGAATCGCCCAGCCATCGCCTCCCTTTCCTCTGCAGGTCGCGCGCTACAGTGTGTCGCCTTCCCTGTTCTATCGGGTGAGAAAGACAATGAGATAAGGAAGAAAAGAAACGTTGGGGTTAATAAGCTAATAATTGGGTAAATTGCAGAAATCAGCCCAAGAACCCAAAAGTGTCACAACTTTCGCCTCGTAGGTCCAATTTGAACAATTTTTCTTGCAAATTTACAAGCACGAGGTCCTCTACACCCTCAAAACAAGAAATCGTCCAAATTGACTAATGACACATGATCAAAATGCTAATTGCATCAGTTAGTACTTAACTCAACTCAATTAACTTAACAATCATCATTACTATTTCATTAATCACCTCAGATGATTAAATCTTGACTATTGATTCACATATTGTCTTATCTTAATTATCCAAGATGTTTAACAAAGTGATTAGCACTAATCAAGGTGTTTCACGCTAATCGAGGTATTTATTGACTAACCCTGATATGGGTCGTAACAATCTCCCTCCCTTATAAGAATTTCGTCCCGAAATTCCTAAAAGAGAAAAGGAAACTTGTTACGCACATCTAACCTCAAAACTCCCATGTGGCTTCCTCTAAGTTGTGGTTTCTCCACAAAACCTTCTCTAAAGGTATCTCACGATTTTTGAGTTTCTTGATCCTCTGATCAACCATCTTCACTGATCTTTCAACCTAGGACACATCTGATCTGATTCCAGATCAAACCACAATACATGGTCTTTCTAGAATTGTTATAACAGTATCTCAATTCATGGTAATTACCGAGAAATTATGATAGTATACATGCAGACAAACTAAAAATTCTTAAATAAACAGAATGCATGTCAATCTGGTACTAAAATAAAATCATGCAATTAACTGTTAAACATCATCACATCTCATAATGAAAATTGATATCAAAATACTTGATTCATCGTACACCCTATCCTTAGGGTTTCATTTGCCTTATTCATTCATCACATGCCAACACCCTACTCTTAGGGTTATCTCATTCACTAGTCACATGGCAACACCCTATTCTTAGGGTTTCCGTTATCTCATCTGTTTGATTGCAATTCAAATCACGATACGGTATCATTCTAAAACTGGCAGAGCAGTATATTCAAAATCATTGTAATTACTGAGTAATCTTTATATCATACATGCAGGCAAATTTAAAATTCATAAATATCCCAAACTCAAATCAATTTTGGCACATACATACTGAATTCATGCAATTGAACATCTTATTACACCAATAAGAGTAATTTACTTCACCTATAAGAAACCATCTGTAATATTTTTCAATTATCTGAAATTTCTCAAAGAACGTGCATATTAACCAAATTCCTGGTTTGTGCATCACATAACTCAATTAAGAGTTGCTTACATATCATAACATAAATAATTAATAGTACTTGATAATTTCTAATGATATCTCAGAGAAATGTGCCAATTCATGTAAATGTTAAGTCACACACATTAACATAACAGGAAGCATGCAACTAGGTTTATTTGCATATTTTAATGCTATCTTACTATCTTGAAATCATCCACCTAATGATTTACCAAATTTGTATTGCCTGGGTTTATATTCAAACCGAACCATTATCAGTTGTGTATTTCTAAACTCAACATTCACACTAAGCAAACTCTATAAGACTTAAATGTTCTTCCCAACTTCCACTGAGATGCATAACACATGCTCTCAGCATGTCCTTAAGAGTCTGAATGGTTCTCTCAGACTGACCATCCGTATGCGGGTAAAAAGGTTGTACTGAATCTTATCTTTGTGCCCGAAGCACGATGCAACTGTTTCTACAATCCTAGATGTGAACTTAGGTTCTCAAAATGACATGATTGAAACTGGATTACCAAGCAACCTAATTATTCAATCCATGTATATCTTAGTCAAGTTTCGAAACATCAAAGGTTGACTTAATATGAAGAAAGTAAGAAGACTAAATTAGTCTATCCACAATCATTCATATCAAATCATAACCTCTAGGTGTCTTGGCAACCCTATCACAAAATCCATTGTGATATGTTCCCATTTTTATTCAGGCATAGAAAAAGATTACAAGGTAGCTGTAGATTTCTAGGGTTCAGCCTTAACCTACTGGTACACACTACTTCTAACCACGTACTCAGCTACATCCTTCTACATATCTGACCATCTATTTCAACTTCTTGAGATTCATATACATCTTAGTGTTTCCTGAAAGCATAGAATACATTAATACATACACTTCTATAAGAATCTTTTCTTTCAACTCACTATCTCGAGGTACACACAACATGTCATGCTAATACAACATCTTATCATCTTAAAAACTTAAACTCTGGTCTCTTTTCCTCCTATCATGTCATGCATGGTCTGGTTTAACTCACTATCACCCTATTGTAGTTCCTTGATTTGATCATAAGAAGTAGGCTTAACTTACATCTGTACAATCAAATCACTCTGTGTTGTCACCCCTAAGTCTAAGTTCAACTCCCACATTTCTACTAACAGGTCTCTATTGAAACCTGTCATAGGGAATGCATTAGCTGTTGAACTTGACTTTCTACTGAAAGCATCATTCACCACATTCTCTTTACCATGGTGGTAATCTATTGTCACATCATAAAGATAGTGACGCCATGTCTTAAAAACATGAACTACATCAGCTATCTTTAGATCATATATCGGGTAATACTCCGATTTCTATGCTACTTTCTTATAGTTACATTTTAGGTTTATGTTTTACTCTTTTCTCTAAGTCATTTCATGTTGTTCATGTACCGTTCAGATTAACTACCTTAAAACCCTAGATTACTATCACTACTCGCTTACTTTACATAGATCAAATCTCAAGGTCTTATTTTACAGAGATACTAGTATTCAAGATTAAATCACTAGTGATATCCCTTGAACTACTACAACTCTAATCATTCTAGGGTTTTGGTCCATATCAGTATCATAGAATTATTGTGTGTGTGTGTGGTCGATCATATAGATCAATTTGAGCTGCTTGGGTCAATAGCATATTAACCCAACACTCAATTTTAATTATACTGGCTGAAAATTCAGTTTTCACAATAGTTTATGTAATTCGTTTATTAAATAGCTAACAGAAGCTCTGAAAATTCTAGAAATTTTATATGTTATACCTGATGAAGTTTCATACCTCCAGTAAAAATTTGAGATCATTTCTAATTACCAAAATATAATTAAAAATCAAACAGTGCACTGCTATATTGCAGTCTGCAGCAGATTCGGTCGAGTTGTAAACTCGGCTGACACCCTCACTGTAGAGATCAAAATTCATCCAAAAATTACGCCAATTTAACAAAGTGTCTAAAATTGTGTTTTTCAAGCACAGTTAAAATTTGAGATCAATTGGATATACAAATAAAAAGATAAAATTCAATTACCACACTGCTATGTCATTCTGAAAATGTGATCGGTCGAGTTTGAAACTCGGCCAATAAACAAGTCAGAACATTCTTAAAAAATTCTGATATTTTCCAATATTGTTTACATTTTATATATCCAAATCATATCCAAATTTGAGATAAATCAGAGTTACACATAAAATACTAAAAATCATTTACTGAGACACTTTACTTATACAATGTTGTGTTTATGTATCATCAAAACCCTATTTTGGGCCGATTAGGGTCTATGCTTCTCAAACCCTAATTCTCAAGACAAAAGAACATTTAGACTTCTTATCATAGTTCAAATATCCTAGTGTATATACATTCTCACTATGTTACGGGTCTAATTCATCCAGAGTCTACTCTTATTTTATTGTTAATAGGAGTCATTAGATCCCAGTAACGCATCCTGCCAGCCGGACCAGGCCGAACCTGTAGTCCTGAAGCCAAGAGCTACTCGGGATTAATCTACCCCTATTAATCTTAAACATGTGGAATGAATATCCACTCAGAGCAAACTCATTTAAACATAAATTTGGGTCTACTTTAGTACTAAGAAAACAAACACTTAACAATTCACTTCATGACACAACAATATAAAAGAATCATGTTTACTTTACAAATTGAAAATTTCATTTCATGCATATAAAAGCATTTCTAGTGATATTTAAATCAAATAAACAATAATAGACAAGAGTTAAATCGCATATTATATGTAATCTCTTATTCCTACATTAATTTTTGATCTCTTAACCCTAAGATTTCTAGGGTTTTCTCTCTAGCCTATCCTTCCTCTGCATACCTGGCCAGGGCATCCAGAGAAGAACAGACAGAGTAGCTTGATACTGGTCAATCTAAGTATTCAGACACCTAGCCAGGGTATCTAAACACTCAGATCTTCCAGAGCTAAAACACATCATTTATTATTCGCCTTACTTATAACTTTATCTTTTGACCTTAATGATTCTTAACGACTCAACTTAAGCTCATTACTTGATTCTCGTGACCACATCCTCTTCCTGCTATCTGCAATAATATAACAGAACACTTCCTGTTAGAAAATTATAGATAGAAGAAAGACTCATAAACCTTAATCCTATTGGTCTCTTATCGTCCCCTGATCTTGACTTAGAGTATTCATATACTCAACCTATGCTTTGATACCAAGATGTCACACCCCGATCTCACACTAACCTCAATCCACGAGATTAGGACGCGATGGAGGGATTACTCACAAGCCAAACCTCTCATAAATTTTTTAAACCATTTTAAAGACATTAAAAAGATAAACTGATTTATGCTGTAAAATGAAGCTAAACAATCTGCGGAAGCATTTTTATTAAACTGACTAGTAATATAAACAAAGTCTACAGCATATTACATTGTCCGACATAAAATAAGGCATAACAGTTAATTTACATCTTTATACACATTCTCTCTCACCCACACCATGTCCCAAGGATCGAGGGGAAAGACTAAGAGACCACTAACTACTAACTACATAAACCTTCTACAGACCGAGCGTTAGGTTGAACGGATCCTTCAGATTCCTGTGATGTTGATAACCTGAAAATGTTTTGAGTAGAGGTATGAGCCTACTCTCTCAGTGAATAGCATTTCATTGAGCTATCACTAAACAACTCATCAGGTTTATAAAATTGAAATAAACATAAATACAGTACAAGTAGGGCAGTTCTAATGACATAGCAGATTACAGAATACAATCGCATTTCTATGCAACAACAGATAATTTAAACCAATAAACAGATATAATGAATTGGCATAAAAGTTTGGATAATATTAATTTACTGTGATCCTATATGATTACATATTTATATTATTATGCCCCAAACATATGCAGTGCACTCTACATATGAAGATCTGTAGCGAACTACGATCCCACCGTACAAGACTTAGCGACACACCCGGGAAATGCTAAGTTTGACTTCCCGTCCTGGTCTGCACAGGACTCTCAGGCTCTCAAGGGCCTCAGGCACTCAAGGGCCTCACATCACTCTCAGGCTCTCAAGGGCCTCACTGCAGTTCCTAGGCACTCAAGGGCCTCACTGCACTAACTCTGAGTGCTCTAGACTCCTCCTCTAACATGAGTACACAGGCGCAGGGAGTCAACACTGGGTTACCACCAGAATTACTCAACTGGTTGGTGTTGGATAACCCTATATTACTCCAGTGCCACCGTGACACACGCACGGATTATTGTTGAACACTGGTCGCCGACCATCTAGACTCAGGGCTAGATCGGTCGTTTCACCCCAAAGGTACAGACCGCGCAATGGGGTTCTACGGTGTTGGGGCACCTAAGTCTATTAACTGATTAACATATAACCATTTAAAACAAGAATATCACATTCCATACTTACTGTACATTCTGAACATTTCTTGAAGCACATATATAACATTTGTCATCCTTAAACATGATTCAGTATTATTTATCCAGTTTCAATGCTAAACATCTACTTTTAAATCAGCAAATACATTGCAACTATAATACAGGAAATTTCATCATTTTCATTAAGCATATCAAGTATTTCAAGTTCCAATGAATCTAACATACTCTATTGTATGTACTACACTGTTTAAAAGTTATACTAACTGATACAGAAGTAATTAAGCATTTAAATTGAGTTAAATAATGATTTCTAAATGAACTACTACTCACAGTACTGAAACTCAGCCGACCAATCTGGGAACTTGGCCGATCAGCTGGAAACTCGGCCGATCCACCTACAACTCGGCCGATCAAAACCCTGTTTGATTTCCTTATAAAGGAAACTCGGCCGAATCATACCTAATTTGGCCGACCAAAACACTGATCCTGCAATAAAACAGTAACTAGCATCTTAACCCAAAAGAAAGTCTAAGGATGGCTCGATTAAAAGCTAAGTCTACGAATTCCTAATCAAGACCATATGCCGAAGTCAGAACTACCTCTCATTAAAACCTTTTACGCCCAGGTTGATCCTAATCAAGCATGCTGCTGCAAGCAGCAGTTCCTTCACGCCTTGGTTCAGGTTGGAGAAAAGCTTCGATTGGTGGATGGAGCTTGGCTAGGAGCTCTGGATTCCGGTGTGGACCTCAAGGTGAATTTGTTGGCGTCAAATTCGGTGCTAGATCGTGCCCTAGGTGGCCCCAGGTCGGACTTGCTGCTGTAAGCAGCGGCTTCTTCACCTCACGTATAGGTGGAATGATCTCTTGCTAGGCGCTGCTATATCCTTTGGCTATGATTTCGAGTAGAGACCTCAAGGACGGAGTCATAGCGGCCATTTAGTGATACTAGCTGCGCCCAAGGTGGCTCCTAGCTGAGCCACAAAGCCTGGCCACTGGAAACTACTACTGCAGGTCGGCACCTGACAGGACGAAGCGATAGAGGAGGAAAGAGTGGAGAAGGAAGAGAGAAAGAAGAAGGCGGAGGTAGAGGAGAGGTGGGCGTAACCAAATCGGGGCTAAGGGCTGGGAATCGCCCAGCCATCGCCTCCCTTTCCTCTGCAGGTCGCGCGCTACAGTGTGCCGCCTTCCCTGTTCTATCGGGTGAGAAAGACAATGAGATAAGGAAGAAAAGAAACGTTGGGGTTAATAAGCTAATAATTGGGTAAATTGCAGAAATCAGCCCAAGAACCCAAAAGTGTCACAACTTTCGCCTCGTAGGTCCAATTTGAACAATTTTTCTTGAAAATTTACAAGCATGAGGTCCTCTACACCCTCAAAGCAAGAAATCATCCAAATTAACTAATGACACATGATCAAAACGCTAATTGCATCAGTTAGTACTTAACTCAACTCAATTAACTTAACAATCATCATTACTATTATCATTAATCACCTCAGATGATTAAATCTTGACTATTGATTCACATATTGTCTTATCTTAATTATCCAAGATGTTTAACAGAGTGCTTAGCACTAATCAAGGTGTTTCACGCTAATCGCGGTATTTATTGACTAACCCTGATATGGGTCGTAACAAGGAAGGTAGCATCTAGGGCCACTGTAGGGACAACACAGAGGTTAGGATATGTATGGATTGAGCAGTTATGTTGAAAATGTAAAGTTGTTTGTTAAATCATATTTGAATGCAATATGTGGTTACAGTTAATTACACGATTATTGTTTCCCCCATATACTAGCATAATTCATTTATGCTGACCGACATTTTGTTTGTCGGCGTTTTAAGTACAAGTGAAAATAACAAACAGTAAAGTGGCATATGTTGAATTAAATGAGAATTAAAGTGCAAATGATGATTAGTTATAATAGACTCTGGATGTGAATAGAAGTAGATGTCCAAGTTTTTGAAAAAGGTATGCGAAGTTTAATTTTTTTACAGACTTTCAGTTTAGTTGGTAGAATTTGATAATTATTTTTGATTATTTGTCGAACCTTTGATCCAGAAATTGGGATAACGGCTCTGACCTCTTGGTCTCCCTTAATTGGGGGTTACTGGGAGGTGGGGTCATTACACTCATTGTAGATCTCTCACCAGGCAACGTTTCCAATAACCACCTGAACCCAACCTGTGGTTGTACACATTCTTGTCACACATATCTTTTTGAGCTTTGTGAAGGACTTGTTAATTCATACAAGTGAGGTTGTTAAGTAACCATAAGAAATCATAAAAATGTAATTAGTTCAATTCCTTGAAAGAATCTATTTGTCTTCGTCGAACAAACTCCTTCTAATCCTCTTTATCAATGTAGTTCCATTTAATCCAGGGTTCCTTATTGTCTCCAAAGACATAGTCTCATGTGAGGATTGTCCACCAATCTCATCATCTTCTCCCAATGAGAAGCATAACATACTTGTGATGCAACTTTTTTATTAAGTTCATGTCGGCCTTAAAAAGGTTCAACATTCAATACTGTCTAGAAATGTTAAAAGAAAGAACAAGAAAAATACTATAAAAATGTAATTGCATTTATCTCACCTCTAAATCCCTCCAGATGAGGTCTTTACAAACCGTACTCGCTTGCCTCCAATCCTCAATAAGGAGAGGCACTTTTCTTCCACTAAGGACCCCACAGTAGTTGACAAATTCTTAATTAAGTGGCATGTCTACTATTTGCGACATCTTTCCTCATAGTTATCTCTCTAACTCCCTTACACTATTAGCACCCTGGTCAGGATTCTCAGCACCCTCATCTAGATGCTAAACATCCTCACACTCGTGATCACTATGCTCTTGGTTAGACGCCATCTATAAAATCAAATATGAAAAAGGTCAGATCATAAATAAAAAATCAGATCACATACAAAAAGTCAACACTATAAAAAATTAGACCACATATAAACAAATAACCATGTTATATAATGCAAAAAATCACCAAATCACATATGAGTAGTATGCCTTAAACTAATATCCCTTCTATGTGATTTTCATGTGTATAGTCATTAGTATTAGATTCAACATTTACACTTGGTAAGCCAACATAAAGTGGACTAGAGTGATCATACTTGTCATGGTACTCTTTTTCATCAATAGGATCTAAAATGAACAATCTTTTACCATGAAGAATGACATATCAATTTTCTTTTATAGGATCATCGATATAGGATACCTATTTTGCATGTGATCCCCTGATGAAGGGTTCATCCTTCTCGCCGGTCCACTCAAAATTCACTATTGTGAAATCAAGCTCGTAAACTACAACTCCTTTATTGTTATCAACCCATTTACCCCTAAATAAGGGAACTCTAGACTCTGTGTCCTAAATTTATCATATGTCTTCAATGACATTGTAATAACATACCTTCCTTCACGTGGACTTTTAACCTTGACACTAGAAAAATATATTGTAGATTCTTGAAGGGTGATCCCACTATTTTGGATGACACTTTTATCATCTTGACTTTTTGTGTAGTACAAAAATCCATTAATGTCAAACCTTTCACAATATGTAACGTGGGTCTTTGACTTATACGCAAGCCATTTGATAGTTGATGTAACATAATTTGGTGTTTGAGATAGTTGATGGGATACTTTTATTTCAAACCACCTAATAAATGTCCTAATATGCTCTCTAGCAAGCCACATTGAACTAGCTCAGGGATAACTTGTCTTGAGCTCATTGGTGTTTTCGGTGGTATAAATACCGACATCATCAATGTTGTGTAGAACATACAAGTGTGCTTGTTCCCATTGCTCGCTAGTGATATTTATTTGTCATTCTCCAAATATACCTTTGTCGGAATAAACATTAGGGTTCACAACATTAGAAGGAATACATTGCAACTCAAAAAGTATTGCAAAAATCTATAACCTCCCTAGAAATATAGCCCTCAATGATACTCCCTTTGGGTTAACAATGATTCCAAACAACACCTTTAAAATCACTCATGTATCGCTCAAAAGGATACATCCAATGCAAGAAAATTGGACCCAACATTTTTTCTTCCATAGTCAAATGGACAACTAGATATACCATGATTTCATATAATGAAGGGGGAAAATATTGCTCAAGTTTACACAGCTCTTTGCAACTTATCTAGAATCTCAGAATCAATTACTTTTCTACATAGAGTGTTGAAGAAGAAGCAAAGCCTAGTGATTGCAAACCTTACATTCTTAGGAAGGATGGATCGAACAACTAGGCAATATATGTTGCATTAGAGTGTGACAATCATGATATTTATGAGCTATTAGCTTCAGATCCTTCATTTGACCACAATCTACATATATTGGTTGAGTATCCCTATGGTACGTTAACATTACGCAAGCACTCACAAAAAGTTCTCTTCTCCTTTGTAGACAAGGTGTAACAAGTTGGAGGTAGATATGTGTGGCGACCTTTGGTAACTTCTTTTGTGAATTATTTCCTTATACCCATTTCAAGTAGGTCCATTCTAAATTTTATTCCATATTTAGTTTTACTAGGTATATTCAACAAAGTGCAAATAATGCTATCACAAACATTTTTCTCAACATGCACGACATCGATACAATGTCAAACTGTCAAAGAACTCCAATAAGGAAGATCCCAGATTATTGGACTCTTTTCAAATAAAGGATTTTCACCTGTCAGAGTAGTACACAATCTCTTACCAACATGATATACAATGTTGTTTACTCTTGCATAAACATCCTCCCCTAACATAGGTTTAGGGGCACTCCATTTCTCAGTTGAGCCATTGAATGTTTTGTGCAACTTTCGGTAAGGATGCACCTTTGGAAGAAACCTTCTATGACCAAGATATATAGTCTTACCCCCATGTTTTAGTTTGATAGAATCTGTATTTTCCTCACATATAGGACATGCATTGGTTCCTTTGACACTGTAGCCAAACAAGTTCCCATAAGCAAGAAAGTAATTGAAAGTGCAAAACAACATAGCACATAAATTAAACATCTCTTAATGTAAAGAATCATAAGTCATCAAACTTTCTCCCCATTGTTTCCTTAGGTCATCAATCAGAGGTTCAAGGTAAACATCAATATCATTTCCAGGTTGTTTGGGCCCCGATATCAGCAATGATAGGATGACATACTTATTCTTCATACACAACCACAAAAGATTGTATACAACAAGCATGACATGCCAAGTACTATGTTGGCTGCTTAATGTTTCATATGGATTCATCCCGTCAGTACAAAGTTCATGTCTTAAATTTTTTGCTTCTTTGCCAAATTAAGGATACAATAAATCAATCTTCTTCCATTGTGGGGAATCAGACACATGTCGTAGCATACCATTGTTATTTTTCTTTACCTCTGCATGCCAAGATAAATTTGTGCATTTATGACATTAGCAAACAATCATTGAAATCGGGGTATTATAGGAAAATACCACATCACCTTGGCAGGAGACTTGGTTTTCTTTTTACCTGATGTCATCCTTATGTACCTAGACGCCCTACATTTTAGACATTCTTTCAAATCAATATAGTCCTTTTGAAAAAACAAACATTCATTTGGGCATGGATGTATCTTCTTAGTCTCCATTTCCATTAGGCACAACATCTTTTTCATTTTGTAAGTTGAGATTGGAAACTCGTTGCCTTAAGGGAGAATTTCTTTCAACAAAAACAATAGAGAAGTGAAGCTTTTGTTGCTCCATCTACTGTTAGCCTTCAGAGTATACGATCTCAACACAACGTTCAACTTGGTAAACTTTGTACAACCTAAGTATAATGGTTTCTTAACATCGAGCACAACATTTCTAAATAAGGGAGGTGGGTCTGTAACATTTACCCCACAACTATTTAGCATTGCATCAACCATGTCTGTTGGAATTGGTTCGTTCTCATCAACATTGTCAGTCATTTCTTCTTGGAAACAACTACCACTACCAACATCTGTTGATCTCATACAAGAATCTCTCCATGCCAATACCATTTTGTATAGCCATGTACAATCCCATTGCACATGACATGATCTTTGATCGTGTCATCAATGTTAACTTTTAGGTTGTTGTTACAATTCCTACAGGGGCAATAGAACCTATCTCCAGGGCATTTTGTATGTTCCACTACAAATCTTACAAAATCATCAAGACCATTAATAAATGCCAGAGTGAAGTTATTTGGTTTAGACATCCATGATCAATCCATTTCTATATGATCAGATGGGAGACGAGTAGCTCATTAGGTTCTAGCTAGTAAGTAAATTTTAGGAAAAAATATGTTTCAATAATTGAGCCCTAAGCATCTGGTAGAATTCAAATTCATGCATGTGTGACACCTATCTCATTCTTGAGAAATTCATCTCACTAGTAAGTGTTTATTGCATGTTCGATTTCAATAAATTTCAACAACATTTCCCCACAGTTCTCCAAGTACACAAATGTAGACGAGAAAATACCCACCTACATATGTACCCAGAGAACAAGTGGAAATGTTGTCGAAATTTATAAAAATCAAACACACATTATATGCTTACATACCAAATGAGATGAAGTGATCAAGAATAGTTCCAAATCGGGGACTATCCAAGGTTTACTCCTAATGAGTAAATCTTAGACAAATTTCTAGGCCAACATACTATATGGGTTAGGGGATAGTAAAATTGGGTTTATTGTTTAGAATATTAGGGTTTAGGTTTAATTAGGTATATCTATATCAATTTTTAAGCAAATCAAGTTAATTTAGAGAAAGTTATATCAGCTTTAGTGTATTAATTCCAAGTTATGATTATTTATCCATACTAACATTCATATCGCTAACATTGAAACTAGGTCATGTATGTTTGAGCAAGATAGTCAACATTAATAGCAACGCCAATTCAAGTTAATTTAGAGTCATTTTTCATGCTGGAATAATATTTTTGAAATAATTTTAGTGTATATTCATACACAATTCAACACCTATAGCTCTATGATTACAATTAAATACACAATTTTTAGTTAGAAATAATTTTAGAGTTTACAATTCATACACAATTCATCACATATAGCTCTATAATATAATTCATTACAATTAATCTAATTAACTACATTACAATCATATAATTGATTCATCACAATCCAAAGAATTCATCACATAAAATCTTTAGAAGCAGTTTCCATCAAACAAACTATAATTGATAATGACAATTTGCATTTTGACTTTTGAATGTGTTCATACTTGCACATGCAAAAAAGGTAGAGAAAGACCTACCTCTTTCTACCTTGTTGGACTGGAGCTGTGGTAGTAGAGAAGCAACAACTAAGGGAGCGACAGTGGCATACAAGCAACTAGAAGTGTTGAGCGGTTGCGATGGAGAAGTAGCTAGTAGTTGCGGAACCGGAAACCAACTCCTCAATAGTAAGAACGTTGACAATGGGGTCCTCAACAACAACAATAGTGGTGGAGATCCTCATCCTCAGTAGTAGCGGCAGTGACAATCCTCATCTTCAGTAGTAGCAGTGGCGACAAT
The DNA here is from genome assembly GCA_963693085.1 of Alisma plantago-aquatica. Lineage (NCBI taxonomy): Eukaryota > Viridiplantae > Streptophyta > Magnoliopsida > Alismatales > Alismataceae > Alisma > Alisma plantago-aquatica. The sequence goes on along the minus strand of OY856414.1, from coordinate 502,081,529 downwards.
GATCATCCTATACAACAACATCAACAACAACGACAGAGTCCTTGGCAGCAACAATAATAGTGACTGTGAAGACAGACTCAACTAGCGACAATAGAGAAGAGAATTGGAGCAGTGTCAGGGGCATAAATCACCGGAGAGGCACCTTGTTGAAATTGTCGAGGGCAAAAATATAGAGAAACACAAGTAGTGGAGGGGGAAGGGTTTCTTGTGGGGTTAAGTAAGATATTTCTCATTGGTTGTTACAAAAACTGCTGACCTAGGTTTAGTTCGTCAGTTATCCACAAAAAACTGCCAGTCAAAATAGAACTTTTTTGTTGGTTGTCCTTATTAAACTGATACCTAAACTCCTGACCCATCGAGATGTATTCTTTCAGTTCTGTTAAAGAAAACCAACAATAAAAATCAAGTGGGGGTGAAAAAATTTTGCGAGACACATGGCACAAACATATATCTCATCCGTCTCTTTAGAAAGAACCAATAAGACACTCCAATTGATTCCAATAGGATAGATGGCGTATGTACCTACTTATCCTATCAGTTTTATAGAGAGAAACTGATGATGTAGATTTTTTTTGGAGGCATATGAAATGCTCCCAATAATTTTTTGCAAAATTCTACTTTCTTGGTTGACATATAGCGTTGGTTGCTTTGAGAAGTGAACAATGACAAACTAAGTGTAGCCCATGTTTTCTCAGTTAGTCAATCCATGAAAGTTTCAACATGGAACTGACACTATATACATTGTCAATTTTCCTTAAAAAATGACCCGAGGCAATATGTCATGTCTCTAATAGTGACTTTTCTTAATCTTCTCTCATGTTCTTCTCCATCCTCATCTTAGTGATGAGGTTTAGATCTTGGAGGTTAGATATTAACCATGGTTCCTCCTCCTTCCACCCTTTTGTTTTCCGTGATGCTTCCTAAGGTGAAAGGAAGATGAAGGGGAGGTTGGATGATGGGTTTTTGGAAGAGGGGAAGAAGAGGTGTAAATGGAGATTAGATGAGGGATCACACCCAAAGATACCTATCTAGTTGTGTGGATGCACCCTACTGATTAGTTTCTTACACAGAGAGTATGGGGTAGTGGAATAACACCTAATAAATTTATGGTTGATGATACTTCCATGAGAAATAGATGTGGATTCTTACTACCTAATGCTAATTTGAAAATTTGTTGTAGAAATCACATTATTGATCTGTACAATATCTACTACCTTTTACCCTAACTAAGTAAATAATGATTAATTGTGTTATTACAACACATATTTAGATCACATGATAAGCTTTTGCTGAACTCTTAAGTGAGTTAAAATGATAGACACACTTCATCCCTTCATATATTGAGCTAAATGGAATAGAATAATTTTAAAATTTATTCAAGGAGATGATATCTACCATGTTAATTAATTTACCATGATTCTTGAATATGGAGTTTGATTTATAAGCTAACAATGTTCTAAATTTCCTAGCTTGTAAGTGAGAGTTTATGAAGAATATGGTATAATGAACCTTAAATACAATTGTTTCTATTCTTATTGAGAAGACGTATGCATGAAATAAATTGTGATTTCACATTTATTAAGTGACGATATCTCTCATGTTCTTTGAATATTGTGAAATCATGAGCAATCCATTCATAAGAGAACATTAAAAATAAGATGATGATGATTGTATACCTAGACATATCAAAAGCATAGAATATAGATGAAGAAAAGTGATGGGGATGAGAATGATAAGGATTAATGAAAGGTATGCATTGATATATGAAAAGGTATTATACACACCGAACCCAAGATGTAAGAAAATATCCATTCTTTCCATGAACTCATACAAATAAGTTATGAAATAAGGATACATAAGCTGAAGTGATTAATAAGATGATAACTATGATGGAATTTAATGATGTTGATGATAGAGATGACTGGTGTAACCTGTGAGTTAAATGAGAAGTCTTGATCCATTATCATGTTCCCTTTGAGTAGTTGGGACTTGAGCCATTACTCCCATGAGGCTTGGGATGTCAGACCATGTTGATACCCCAATACATGGTTATGGGTGTGGTACCACAATGGGGAAGAGATGGTACGATAAGAAAGATAACCTCATCAAAGATAGTATATGAAAATTAAGGTAGAAAAAGAGAATAAGATATGTTCAACTCATTGTTATCCTAAGATTGTGTTGTATGATTACCATTCACTAATTCAGTTATTAATCCTACCTAGTTACTCTCATATATTGTCAATGATACGCGTAATAAAGAATAAACATCCCTAATCTGTGCTTTTATGTCATTGAAGGTATCCACTGATTGAAGCAACAACACCTCATAAAATGTTTTTTGTAGGTATTCAAGTTACACATTGGAATATTAGTGGAGGCTTTGTTGTGTTTTTAGCAATTTAGTTAGAGTCCTTACAGACCTATAATCTTGCATGAGATAGATAATTACATATGATTTGACACATGTTCTCTTATTATTGATATTTTCATATGTTTCTTATTCATGATGTATAGTAATTAAGAATGATTTCAATGTTTTATCTATGGTATAACAAGGAAATTGAAGTAGTACCCCTGAGTCATGATATGGTGATGACTAATTTAGTTTGATAATTTTGATATGGATCTTTTATGCTTATGTTGAGACAATTGCACTTTTGTGAGCATTCTCTGTTTATGCTTCTACATCAATTATTGATATCATCGAGGTTTTAACACACTTGATTGGATACAGTGGCTAAGTTTCCCTTATATCCTCAACATATAGGGTAGTTAGGTTGACCTAGGTGGCAAGTGCTACAAATGGGTATCAAAGTTTAGGTTTAGTTAGTCTAGATGGACAAAAAGTATACATGATTGGAGTTAGAGTTGCAAAATGATGGTAATTTTGGTATTTTAATGGTTGTGGTTGATGGAGCCAGCCTATTTCTTTTGTTACTAACCTAAGTATAACTACCTAAATTCATATAAAATTGACCTTTCTCATTTTTAGATGTGGCTGATTGAAGAGAAACTGATATAAAGAGAAAAATATAATCCTTTTCAATAAACTACAAAAGCATCATAGACTGCCACAAACCTAGGGAAGGTAGTGAATCTATTTAGCCCTAGTTGTTCCCTAAACATCTATGGGATGCATGGTCCATAACAATTCTTGCCAAGCATTTAAGAAGGTGGAGTATAGATATGTTGGGAAGACCTATGAATGTCAATCTTTTAGATGTTGTTTGACTTGCAACGATCCTTGAGGAAGACAGGGATACTCATATTGGAGTCTCTTCCCATCCATGTTTCATCCTTATGGACCAATTTCCTTCTATGTATGCCCATAGAAGGATGTGTACAAATTGCAATAGTCTGGAGGCCCTTCATTGGAATGTGGAGTGCTTCTTTGGTAGTCTGATTTCATCAGACAAATCTATGATCTCTTCTTTTTTTTGTCTCAAGTTTGCAAAATGTTTTGTGATAGATGTGGCAGAAATAGATAGTTCACCCATCTTACTCCATATGTCCACAAAATCTCTTGGACTGGAGGCTACCTCATCTATCTTTTAATGAGTAGTGAAAGTCACTTGTGACGTCCCCAGATTTTCTAAAACTTAATCTGATGTGAGATGTCCCAATTGAAACCCTCACCTCAGTGAGAATCCCAATTTAAACGCCCCACACTAGGCTAAGAAGAAGAAAATCAAGGGAGTCAGAAGGAAACACAGTAGCACATGTACATGAACAATAATAAAACCATACACACATGTTCACCAGTCAACATATAATTACAACATGAATTGTAACAACATTTGATATTACATATTGAACAACAACTATACATATACATGTACTACATCTAAACAACATGATCTTAAGACAACAGGTCCACCTGTACATCAGCTCGCCACACAACTCTCACTATCCTGGATCTTCGAGAGCATAACCACAACCTAAACAAAAGATTACATGCGGTACACGTCAGCACAATATTTCATGAATATTGTACTCAGTACGCCTACGTGTCTTTTATTTACCTCTCATCGTATCTTGGCAATAAGATAAAACTAATATACTTGACAGTAATAGAAGAATATAAGAAAAGCATATACTTGCACAAAGATATTCATTAACAAAAGAGAATACATATTTTAAGCTCATTTTCCATTATATGCTCGTGCATCCACCTACCAATGGGATAGATGCATTCAGGCCTTATGATCTGCTTACCAAAGAGATAGATCATTGTACATGTGATCCACTTACCAAAGAGATAGATCACTCACTAGCACTACGCTTACCGAAGAGACATAGTGCTTTCATATAATGGAACATATATATTATGTTTCATGTGTTCATAGCCATAAGTACGGAAAATCAGACAACATATCATACAAGAACAATCATTTCATCCAATACCATATGCCAAGTATTTTACTACTCATATAAAACAAGCATATTGTATAATAAGCCAAGTAAGAGGTAATGGCGTACCTTCCAAAGAGACATTCTAATCATCATATTCCTGATGTCAACTACGTCTTGGTCAAACCCTGGTTAAGATAAGATCATATGTGCCATGCATTAGATTCCCATCATCTCAACCCTATTTATATCCATTTTAGGGTTTGCTTATCTCATTATGTTATATACATTATTGCTTGTATTCTCTTATTGTGATTAGGTTACTGATCTTAGGACCAGTTTAGGATACATAATCTGATTACTTGATTACATATGATTATGTGCACATGTTAACCCTATGTCACATGTATTAATCATATTAGGGTTTATATCACATTAAGAGCAACATCATCATATAACATGGATTTTGTTCATCATTATGATCTCATAATTAAAACTGAGGTTCAATATACTGATATGAGCTTTCTCTGTAAATTTCATCATTTATAGAGCATGTATGTATTTATTACATTTTATGTAGGATTACTATCCCTAATTAGACATATTAATCAACTATATGCTTTCGTGCATCAAAATCATAATTACTGAAATCCAATGGATTATAAACATGATTATAGAATTACTGACATTTTTCCATAATTTTATATCGTCATTTGATATTTATTACTCATGAACTAAGCATTCTACATCTTACATAATATCACTGATATTAGAGCATTAAAAGGCTGATATTATGCTTCCATCTTGTGCTATGCATTTTTTTGAGAATTTCGGTATATTATTTGTATTTTTCGGACATCGGAGCTATTTTCTATGAATTATACAAGATATGAATTTTTTTGAGAAAATTTACCTCTTTTGCCCAATCGGGAGTTGCCACGTGTCCACGCTCCGTTTGTTGGTCGAGCTGGTCTGATCCACAGGTTCAAGTTGATTTGGTTTAGCATTTGGGTCGCTTGGTTCGGTGGTCTGGGACAACTATTGGACCCAGACTGCTCTTTCTTCTTTTCACATTCCTTGCCCGACGCAACGCCTGCGGGTGTCTTGCAGCCGCCGCCACGACTGGGGGGGTAGTTCTCTGCCCAATCTGCCCGACGCCTTCGCGCGTCGTCTCCTGGACAACGGCCGCTGATGTGGGGCCTCTACCTGGTTCATCTGTCTCCCACGCTACGGCGGAAGCCTGACTGTGCACCCCCCCTGTTCGCCGTGTTCTCACGAGCCCGCCTGCTCTTCCTTGCGGGGCATTGCCGCTGGGCTCTTCTCGTTGTGGCTCGCTGCCAAGGTCTTCTTCGTCTCTCTCCCTTGAACAGGTCGCCGCTGCAGGGCATGACTCCGGCAAGCAATCACCTACCCTTCGGTCCTTCTCATCGGCTTCGGACTTCACCTGCTAGGAGCCCGCTGCCCATGGTTCTCTGCTCCTCGCCTACTGAGTCGTCAGGAAAGATCCCAAGCTTCTTCCCACTTCGTGCAGGCTACCAGGCCTCGACACCCACCCATCATTTCTTCTTTCTCGCGATCATCTGCACACCCATGACCTGGCATTCCTCCTCACAGATTGCTTTAGATCCTTCCTCCACATACTCGCCGCTGTAAGGCTACACCACGGCAAGGACATGGAGGCATCCTGCTCCTCCTCTACAGGTCTCTCGGTCATGTGTTGTGGTTTGTAGAGAGAGGATGCAATCAAGGTGGGGTGGTAGCTCTCCCTCATCTCTCTGCTACAACGATCAGTTTAAGGTCTATTAAACTACCTTTCCTGCCGAGGCTAAAAGCCAGTTGGTTTCACCTGTCTCCCCACGTAGGGTGGTCGTGGTGATGTGGGGTGTTGCCTCGCAGTCGCAGATAGCCCACGTCTCTGTTTTAGTCGTAAGTAGAGGGTAAACTACAGTCATAAGATCAAAGAATCCAAAAGCCAGGACAAGGCCACGCCATCAATCCATGGCACCCTCACTCCAAAGGGACTAGATGCCCTTAGACAAAACTCGGCCCACTGCCTACCCAAAAATCAAAAGGGCACGAGTACACTATTGATCCAAGCCCAAGATTTATTAATTAGAAACCCTAGGTCCATAACCACCAAACTGTTCATTATTCACCATATTAAACCCATATACCTCCTTCTGGGAATATCAAAATATTATTAAACTTTAACCAATACTTCAATATAACTCAAGGTACCTTGTACACCAATTTGGTGTCAAAACTCAACTGTTAGACCAATCAATTAAATTCCTCAAAAAGGCATTAAAAGAGAGATCTTAATCATGATGCCAACCTCGATCAACAATCAAGCTCTACCAAAACACTTGGGACTCTCAAAACAACTCAACATGCCTGACTTCACTTGTGTCATTGGATGATTAAGGACTCTAAAAGTCCACTCCATCACATCCTACACACCTTAAAAGAAATTCCGTCATCGGAATTAAAGCAAAACCCACTTTGTCACATCATATACATCTTAAAAGAACTTTCTTCCTCGAAAGTAAGGCATACGCATACCTCCAGGGAAAACTTTATCTTGCTGTCATCCACACGTTGGTAGAATTCTATGTGCAACATAGCCAAAAGTCCCAGAACTATATCCAAGCTACTAGGATGTTTTACAACATCTAGGGTGAACATCACTTCTTAGGAGCTCAAACAAGGGTTTAGAAACTCTGATTAGGTCATGACGTATGTCATATGTTAGGGTTGCATCCTTATCCTTATCCATGCATTAGGGTTTCTACATCATATTATCATGTTCCAAAGAAGTTAACTAAAGTTAACCCATTATATCAACGTGTCATCAACATTTTATTTAGCTCATTATTAGAACATGTTCATCATTAACATATGCCTTTTAGGAGGGAGTTAACTATAATTAACTCGCTTTATCCATCTGGATCATATTAAGGTGCCATCATCATTATGTGGTGCTAACTATCAAACTATATTTTCCACCTTTATTAATCATAATGATTAATACATCATTTAACATGCTTCATTCATATGATCTTATTTCATTGTTCATATTAAATTTCAACATTTACTAGTGATTTCATCATAAACTTAGCCAACAATTTCACATTATCATCGTTATTCATGTTTGTGGCTAACCATTTATGCATTGATATCAATTATACCATCTCTAGATTTACATTATATCATGTCCATATATCACATCTTGAGATTGGATTACATCCTTACATATATTATATCATGGTTGTGCTAACAAACTTATACAAGTGGCTCGTGAAACATGTATCAAAACTTTATGTAGTCCCAATGAGGTTCCTCTAACCCATACTACAAGGGTAGCATCGTGCTCAGTCTATCTGAGCTAACTCAACTTTGTGAGTATCTCATAAGCATAAACTTTATCTTTCCTCTCTTAGTCTAGAGTTCTCAAGTATACCTCATTGGCACTAGAGATAGCCTTACAAGCTCTAGCCACATTAGCAAAAACCAAAACATGATACAACATACTCTTCATAGGTCTTTACCCAAGAGATATGTTTACCCAAAACTCTCTTATATACACCACTAGATTCCTATGTGGGAAACCACCAACCCGAGCATGAGGCTTCACAGAAACTAACATAGCTACCTCCTCCAGGGTCTTGGGCTCTCTCCCTCACCCAGATGGCAGGAACTCATATTCATTTTCACTTGCATATATATAACGAGCCTCTCTCTATCTTTAGGGTTTGGTCCTCCCAAGGACATCTAGGGTTCGAGACATCTATAGGAATCATGCATAGAGAAACTCAACTCATTCACTCAGGAGTAGTCTAGTTTTAACATATCATATCACATATTTCTCATCATCTCATAACTTGGAGTCTAGGTTCTCTGACCTTCTTCCTGTGGGTCTCACTCTCTCTGGAGTTAACCCTATAACTGGTCCCAACACTAGAGGTCCTCCTTTGTAAAAGAGATTGAGGCTCATGCTGACTCACAACCTTATCTTAACTTAACATACCTTATCTCATAAAAGAATGCATACTTGCATCATCAAAACTTATCTCAAATCCTCAAAACTGAACTTAAGTCCTCGAAGACAAACATAGATCATCATAACCATCTTATTTCATCTATATAAAACTTACATCAAAGCTTATTTCATCTATTCCATCTATCATATATTCCAACAAGGCTCTAGACATCTAATCTAGAACTACTCTCTCTTCTAGACTGATGTCATTCACTTTCACTTAGGTTACATGACCACCTCCTACTCGTACATGTGCGGGGACACATTTTTGTAATACATATACATAATAAAATATTATATAGTTTTTCTCCGATAAAACAAGCGTCACGGAAAACTATCACGGTTTGATCCGGTTGGAATCCAAAACCAAATCCTGAAACGAGTGCCCCACACATAGTAGAGAGTACAGTGTCATGAAAACTAAGGAAAGGGGTGAGAACATGGTGTAGACTAGTGTAGCTACTCTAGAAAACGAGCGCCATATGTCTAGGGTTTCTCTTCCCTTGATGCACGTCATTTCCAAATAGTGCAACGTCCCATACCGCTGCATTACAAGGAAAGAACGACATCTAAGGACTTGCTACTCAACAAGCACTAGTCTAGACCTAATTCTCGGACATCTAGGTGCTAACCTAGAGGCTAGGTCAGATCTAGTCTCTAAAAGATGACTAATCTAACCCTAAAGATTATTAAGGTTCAAGGTTCTTTAGTTTTGAGTTGCATAATGAGCAAATGTCAGGCTTTGCTATTGTTCATGCTCTGATACCACCTGTGACGTCCCCGGATTTTCTAAAACTTAATCTGATGTGAGACGTCCAAATTGAAACCCTCACCTCAGCGAGAATCCCAATTTAAATGCCCCACACTAGGCTAAGAAGAAGAAAATCAAGGTAGTCAGAAGGAAACACAGTAGCACATGTACATGAACAATAATAAAACCATACACACATGTTCACCAGTCAACATATAATTACAACATGAATTGTTACAACATTTGATATTACATATTGAACAACAACTATACATATACATGTACTACATCTAAACAACATGATCTTAAGACAACAGGTCCACCTGTACATCAGCTCGCCACACAACTCTCACTATCCTGGATCTTCGAGAGCATAACCACAACCTAAACAAAAGATTACATGCGGTACACGTCAGCACAATATTTCATGAATATTGTACTGAGTACGCCTACGTGTCTTTTATTTACCTCTCATCATATCTTGGCAATAAGATAAAACTAATATACTTGGCAGTAACAAAAGAATATAAGAAAAGCGTATACTTGCACAAAGATATTTATTAACAAAAGAGAACACATATTTTAAGCTCATTTTCCATTATATGCTCGTGCATCCACCTACCAATGGGATAGATGCATTCAGGCCTTATGATCCGCTTACCAACGAGATAGATCATTGTACATGTGATCCACTTACCAAAGAGATAGATCACTCACTAGCACTACGCTTACCAAAGAGATATAGTGCTTTCATATAATGGAACATATATATTATGTTTCATGTGTTCATAGCCATAAGTACGGAAAATCAGGCCACATATCATACAAGAACAATCACTTCATCCAATACCATATGCCATGTATTTTACTACTCATATAAAACAAGCATATTGTATAATAAGCCAAGTAAGAGGTAATGGCGTACCTTCCAAAGAGACATTCTAATCATCATATTCCTGATGTCAACTATGTCTTGGTCAAACCCTGGTTAAGATAAGATCATATGTTCCATGCATTAGATTCCCATCATCTCAACCCTATTTATATCCATTTTAGGGTTTGCTTGTCTCATTATGTTATATACATTATTGCTTGTCTTCTCTTATTGTGATTAGGTTACTGATCTTAGGACCAGTTTAGGATACATAATTTGATTACTTGATTACATATGATTATGTGCACATGTTAACCCTATGTCACATGTATTAATCATATTAGGGTTTATATCACATTAAGAGCAACATCATCATATAACATGGATTTCCCAATTTAAACGCCCCACACTAGGCTAAGAAGAAGAAAATCAAGGGAGTCAGAAGGAAACACAGTAGCACATGTACATGAATAATAATAAAACCATACACACATGTTCACCAGTCAACATATAATTACAACATGAATTGTTACAACATTTGATATTACGTATTGAACAACAACTATACATATACATGTACTACATCTAAACAACATGATCTTAAGACAACAGGTCCACCTGTACATCAGCTCGCCACACAACTCTCACTATCCTGGATCTTCGAGAGCATAACCACAACCTAAACAAAAGATTACATGCGGTACACGTCAGCACAATATTTCATGAATATTGTACTGAGTACGCCTACGTGTCTTTTATTTACCTCTCATCATATCTTGGCAATAAGATAAAACTAATATACTTGGCAGTAACAGAAGAATATAAGAAAAGTGTATACTTGCACAAAGATATTCATTAACAAAAGAGAACACATATTTTAAGCTCATTTTCCATTATATGCTCGTGCATCCACCTACCAATGGGATAGATGCATTCAGGCCTTATGATCCACTTACCAAAGAGATAGAGCATTGTACATGTGATCCGCTTACCAAAGAGATAGATCACTCACTAGCACTACGCTTACCGAAGAGACATAGTGCTTTCATATAATGGAACATATATATTATGTTTCATGTGTTCATAGCCATAAGTACGGAAAATCAGACAACATATCATACAAGAACAATCATTTCATCCAATACCATATGCCAAGTATTTTACTACTCATATAAAACAAGCATATTGTATAATAAGCCAAGTAAGAGGTAATGGCGTACCTTCCAAAGAGACATTCTAATCATCATATTCCTGATGTCAACTACGTCTTGGTCAAACCCTGGTTAAGATAAGATCATATGTGCCATGCATTAGATTCCCATCATCTCAACCCTATTTATATCCATTTTAGGGTTTGCTTATCTCATTATGTTATATACATTATTGCTTGTATTCTCTTATTGTGATTAGGTTACTGATCTTAGGACCAGTTTAGGATACATAATCTGATTACTTGATTACATATGATTATGTGCACATGTTAACCCTTGTCACATGTATTAATCATATTAGGGTTTATATCACATTAAGAGCAACATCATCATATAACATGGATTTTGTTCATCATTATGATCTCATAATTAATACTGAGGTTCAATATACTGATATGAGCTTTCTCTGTAAATTTCATCATTTATAGAGCACGTATGTATTTATTACATTTTATGTAGGATTACTATCCCTAATTAGACATATTAATCAACTATATGCTTTCGTGCATCAAAATCATAATTACTGAAATCCAATGGATTATAAACATGATTATAGAATTACTGACATTTTTCCATAATTTTATATCGTCATTTGATATTTATTACTCATGAACTAAGCATTCTACATCTTACATAATATCACTGATATTAGAGCATTAAAAGGCTGATATTATGCTTCCATCTTGTGCTATGCATTTTTTTAGAATTTCGGTATATTATTTGTATTTTTCGGACATCGGAGCTATTTTCTATGAATTATACAAGATATGAATGTTTTTTTGAGAAAATTTACCTCTTTTGCCCAATCGGGAGTTGCCACGTGTCCACGCTCCGCTTGCTGGTCGAGCCGGTCTGATTCACAGGTTCAGGTTGATTTGGTTTAGCGTTTGGGTCACTTGGTTCGGTGGTCTGGGACAACTATTGGACCCAGACTGCTCTTTCTTCTTTTCACATTCCTTGCCCGACGCAACGCCTGCGGGTGTCTTGCAGCCGCCGCCACGACTGGGGGGTAGTTCTATGCCCAATCTGCCCGACGCCTTTGCGCGTCGTCTCCTGGACAACGGCCGCCGCTGTGGGGCCTCTTCCTGGTCGATCTGTCTCCCACGCTACGGCGGAAGCCTGACTGTGCACCCCCCCTGTTCGCCGTGTTCTCACGAGCCCGCCTGCTCTTCCTTGCGGGGCATTGCCGCTGGGCTCTTCTCGTTGTGGCTCGATGCCAAGGTCTTCGTCGTCTCTCTCCCTTGAACAGGTCGCCGCTGCAGGGCATGACTCCGGCAAGCAATCACCTACCCTTCGGTCCTTCTCATCGACTTCGGACTTCACCTGCTAGGAGCCCGCTGCCCATGGTTCTCTTCTCCTCGCTTACTGAGTCGTCAGGAAAGATCCCAAGCTTCTTCCCACTTCATGCAGGCTATCAGGCCTCGACACCCACCCATCATTTCTTCTTTCTCGCGATCATCTGCACACCCATGACCTGGCATTCCTCCTCATAGATTGCTTTGGATCCTTCCTCCACATACTCGCCGCTGTAAGGCTACACCACGGCAAGGACATGGAGGCATCCTGCTCCTCCTCTATAGGTCTCTCGGTCATGTGTTGTGGTTTTTACAGAGAGGATGCAATCAAGGTGGGGAGGTAGCTCTCCCTCATCTCTCTGCTACAACGATCAGTTTAAGGTCTATGAAACTACCTCTTCCTGTCGAGGCTAAAAGCCAGTTGGTTTCTCCTGTCTCCCCACGTAGGGTGGTCGTGGTGATGTGGGGTGCTGCTTCACAGTCACAGATAGCCCACGCCTCTATTTTAGTCATAAGTAGAGGGTAAACTACAGTCATAAGATCAAAGAATCCAAAAGCCAGGACAAGGCCACGCCATCAATCCATGGCACCCTCACTCCAAAGGGACTAGATGCCCTTAGACAAAACTCGACCCACTGCCTACCCAAAAATCAAAAGGGCACGAGTACACTATTGATCCAAGCCCAAGCTTTATTAATTAGAAACCTTAGGTCCATAACCACCAAACTGTTCATTATTCACCATATTAAACCCATATACCTCCTTCTGGGAACATCAAAATATTATTAAACTTTAACCAATACTTCAATATAACTCAAGGTACCTTGTACACCAATTTGGTGTCAAAACTCAACTGTTAGACCAATCAATTAAATTCCTCAAAAAGGCATTAAAAGAGAGATCTTAATCATGATGTCAACCTCGATCAACAATCAAGCTCTACCAAAACACTTGGGACTCTCAAAACAACTCAACATGCCTGACTTCACTTGTGTCATTGGATGATTAAGGACTCTAAAAGTCCACTCCATCACATCACTAGTTGTTTATAAAGAGCCCAACAGATTAAGATAGTATTTGATGTAGGATTGTTTCATAAAAGAGTTTAGACTCATGTCTTTCCTAATTATTCTATAGGAGGAAACATAATATATTTTTATAGTTTGAAGTAAGGAAACATGAAAACATATGAGTACTATTTGCAGTTTCATGAGTTTTTGAGGTCTTGTCCTCATTCCATACCCATATATGAAGCCAATATTAGATTTGGAGATGGGTTGATAGTTGACATGCAAGAAACTATACTAGTTATATAATTTCACAAGAAGTTTGAAATTTTTTGTGGAAGCTTGTAGAAGGATAGAGAGAGATTTGATAACTAGAAGGATAGAATAATCTAACAAGAAAGCAAGTTTTCATGTTGATACACAACTGATGATACTTTGCTTGGCAAGGAGAAGGTAGTTGAGGATTTTGCACCAGACAAGGTAGACGTCAAAGAGGTAGAGATAGTGGTGGTACACTATTTAATGCACGTTTTTATAGTTGTGGAATGATCATTATAGATCAAGTAGTTAAACCTTAGTGTACCACTTGTAAATGCCATAATAATGGGCAATGCCAGGGAGATGGTTTTGGTGGATGATTCTTTCGCAACAAGTCTACACACCTGAGGATGGATTTCTCAAGGAAGTTATTTTCATTACCAAGATAGAATTGGGAGAGATGATGTAATCCCTCCTCCATTTACTAAATTTTAGGGAACAAATTCTCTAAGGATGTTGGATTTATAAAACTCGTGTCTAGCCTTACTCTTAAAGCCATCAATATGCCTTTGGGTTGATTATGATATGATGATTGGATACTTTTATATGTCACATATAATCTTACTAATGCTTGTGCATTAATGAAAAATGGATAAATGATGTTTGAATAAAATGTCTAACTATATAATTACAAATTATTATTGAATGTGTAATAACATAAGATGTTTAAACACTAGTTTAGGTAAGAGTTTGTGATAAATAAGGGGTAAATACCAAATATGACTATTACATGATACGCTTGGGTACTTGTTCTGTACAAAAAGTGTTTAGCAGGTTATAAAGTAGCTGACTGTAACCTTGATGCTTTATTATGTGTTTTTATAGCTTAGAATTGGTTCTAATGATAAATTGGCTTACCTACAAATAAGTTGATCCACTTGGGCGCTTTGAGGGTCCATATTGGGTTGAAGTGTGGAGATCAATCAAAGTGTTGAGTTAATGTGGATAATTTGATCAAACATTGAAGAAGTTGATTTGACTTTTGGTCTTTGAGGATCCAAAGCTGGTTGAAATGAAGAAGATATCAAAGAGACAGGTTGCAATTTGGGATCAAAGCGTCAGAAGTCAGTTTGAACTTCCAAAGTGGATTTGACCTTCCATGTGTCAGGCTATTAGGTTGGGGACTGGTAGTCCTACTTGGTGCATATTCATTTCTGTTGTGAGTACAAACTTCTAGTAAGTCAACAAAACTATCATGGTCAAAATTTATACTTTTAGATAAGGGAAATTTTGTGTTTTGGATGAGCTATTAACATTCATTTTGACCCTAATTGATTACATAGCATGAATTCACTGAATTTTACTTGTGCAACATGGCAGGGCAATCTAGAGGGTGATTACTAGGGTTTGGACCCTCTGTATCTTGGTGGAGAAAGATTTATGTTTATTCTTAGTGAAAGATGTAGTATAGATTAGTTTCATTCCATTCTTCACCTTCACTTCATGTTATTACCCATCCTCATCTTGTTGATGGAATTTAGCTCCAAAGTATGATATTGACCATGGTTCCTTCTCCTTTTACCCTTTTCTAGCACCTTTTGCTTCCTAGGTCTAAAGCAAGAGATACATGGATGTTTTTCATGGGTTTTTGATTGAAGGGAAGAGAGATGTAGATGGATCTTAGAGGAGACATTGTGCTAAAAAAATACCTAAATGAGTGTAAATTTTCTACCCATTAATTTTATCTATAAAAGGGATGGGGGAGTGGAGATATTCCTAATAGTTTATTTGCTTAATGATACTTCCATTAGAAATATATGTGAATGCTTACTTCCTTGTGATAAATATACAATTTTATAATTAAAAAAAACTATTAGTCTATATGATATCCTTTCCCTTACAAAATAACTAAACAAAGTATTAACTGGGATATTATTAAGTATATGTGGACATTATGCCACTCTTTTACTCAGTTCTTGATTGACTTGAAATGTTAGACTCACTCATTAATATGCTAAGATAAATGGGATATAATATATTTAATGTTGATTGAAGGATATGAAATCTACCATGAGTAATTAAATGAACATGATTCCTATATATATTGTTTACTTTATAAGATATTTTAAATTTCCTAACTCATCATGAGACTTTATGAGGAATATGGTTTAGTGAAACTTAATTGAGTTTTCCTATTCTTATGGAGATAATAGCTTTCATATGATAATCTGTGCCTTTCATATTCATTATGTGATGATTTGGTTCCATATTCTTTGAATATTGTGGGATCATGAGAAACCTATTCATAAGAGAATCTTATAACCAAAATGATGTGTGAATACGTAGCTAGAGTTGAATAATAGAAATTAGATAAAGAGGAATGATATGAATGAGATTGAGAAGAATGAATGAAAGAGATTCTCTAATGTAATGAGGTATTATTTACCTAAAATCCATAATACTAAGTAATGATGAATGCTCAACATGAACTCATACACTTACATCGTGAATTATGAAGTAGAATAAACAAGCTAAGATGATTGGAAAGAGGATACTACTTATGGAAGCTAATGAGGATGAAATAGATGAATAGTGATGTGAGTTATGAGAAGTCTTAAGCTAATTATGAAACTGTATGTGGTGATAAGATATTAATGATCTTATCATAACAATCTATGTATGTGATCTTGAGCAGGTGATGCTAGTATAGAGTTGTAACATCCCATGATTTAACACTTGGATATAAGTGATCTTAAAAGGAATGATTTGACTACCCATATCAATAAGTGGGACTTCTTTTTATGTTTCCTATCAATTAGTACTATGGAGCTAAGTATGCTTAGCCCAATGTAGTGCCAGGGTGGCTGACCTATTTGGATGTACAATGAGGGTTATGCGTGAGTAAGTACAAAGCACACTGATGAAGCTGATGTTGATACGCAAGACATGTGATCATTACCAAATCTACACTAAATCCTTGAGATGGGTATTAAATATGGTATCAAATCTAGCCCCCCTCCCATAAATGGGGCCTGCATGGGCATGTGACACCCCACTCTTGATCTATATGGTCTATGCATACTGGAAGGTGATGTTAGCATTGGTGGACCTACCCATGTGTTGGTAGCCATACGTGAATGGGGTTTAGGTGTACATGGGTCATTCTCGGTCCTTACTATAACATGAAAGAGATTATTAGGCCATATTATAAAGCCTTGTTGAGGATATTAAGAGTTTAATTGGTAGAGACTATAACATCCATGACTTGAGACCTCCCATTAAAATGATCTCAAATAAAAATTATTGGACTACCCATATCATTATGGTGCACCTCATTTTCATGTTTCCCATAAATAGGTACTTTATATTTAAGCATGCTTATACTAGAGTAGTATGGGGATATGTGACATATTAGGAAGTATAATGTTGGCCATGTGTGAGTGAGGACAAATCAGACAGTACATTCCAGTGTTGGTCTGTTAAGCCAGTGAACATTTTTGAAACTCTAATAGAGCCTCCATCTTGGGGTTCAGGCATTTCCAAGAAGGTCTCATGTGATTATTTAAAACTTATCTGGGTTTATTAGTTATCTTGATCATTATGGAATGAGTTGACTAGACTGTTAAGTATAACCTAGGTTGCGTCACTCTCTTGCCTGGTCTAGGGAAAACTACAACAAAATCCATAGTGATGTACTCTAATTTTTTTTGGAGATAGACATGGGTTGTATAAAAAATCAGATATTTGATATTTATCCTTGATATAATGGAAGGTAAAGAACTTATATATAATGGCCTCTATATCATTATTCATATTTGTCCACCATAAATATCACTATAAGTCCTTACACATCTTAGTAGACCCAGGAGGAGTTTTACCCATGAACCTCCTATAACACCTTATCCTTCAAATAATTTCTTTTCGGAGCATATACCTATAGAATGATTAAAGAACAATGCAAATGCTTCCTACTAAGGTCACAACTAAAATAGTTACCTTACCAATATGGTGGAAAATGAAGTTGTAATCTTTCAACTGCTCCATCCATCTTCTCTATCTAAAGTCCAAGTATTTTTAGGTTAGAATATACTTTAGTCTTGTATGGTTGGTAATGATATGAAAACAAGCACTATGTGTGTAATGACACCAAATATGAAAAACATAAATAATGGCATCTAACTTGAGGTCATGGGTTGGATACTTGACTTCATTAACTACCAAGAGATTTAAGAAACAACCTTCCCTTCATGCATCAACATACATCCTAACTCAAAATTTGAGGCATTGGTGAAAATGTCAGAACCATTATTTCTCAAAGGAAGAGTAAGGACTAAGTATAGTGAATTCAATTTTGAGGTCTTGGAAATCAGATTCACAAACATTGATCTCAATGAAAATTTCTCCCAGTTAGTTTAGCATGGGGAAACTTTGTATCTATGAAGTTCCAAGATGAAACACTAACAATAACTAATGAGACAAATGAAACTAAAATATTTTTCGGTTCAGGAACAATGGTGACTTTGATAGGGTCAACTAAAATTTTGATGCCAGATATGATGCGACCCAAGAACATGACTTTGTTGATCCATAATTTGCATTTTGACAATCTGCATTTAGTTTTTGAGTTTGAATAAATCAAGGTATTTACAAGGATGTTTATTATGTGAATCAGCATCTTTATAGTATAAGGATATCATTAATAAAAATTGCCAAAAACATGTCCAAGAAAGGTTGGAATAATCCATTCATAAGGTTCATGAATGCAATTGGGGCCTTACTCAACCAAAGTGTGTGACTAGAATATCACAATGCTTGTACTTTGTTCCTGAGGGTGTCTTAGGATATCATCATTCTTAACCTTGAGTTTCTAAAATTTAGATGAAAGGTCAATATTGGAAAAGACATTATTAAAATAGAGTTGATTGAATGAATTGTCAATTTTAGGTAAGATTCTTGTTTTGACAATGTCTCGATTGATCATATAATAATTTACACACATACTTTATGAATAAATCTTTATTTTTAACAAATAAGAGGATTTCTACCCAAGTGGATGTGCTAGTGAGGATAAACCCTTGTTGAGCAATTCTTACAATTGTTTCTTGATCTTAGTCAGCTGACATGTGCCATCATGAACAATGTCCAAGAAGTAGGTGTCTTATTTGGTTCTAACTCCATCAAAAATTTAGTATAACAGTATGGAGGAAGCACTAAATGATCCTCAGGATATACACTCTTATCCACACATGACAACAATGTTCTTCAGGTAATTGTATCAATATTTTCTATGTTTTTAGTTTCTAGGCATTCTCTACACCCTTTTGTTGTCATGGTTCAGCTTTAATCATTGATACAACAATATTATAGTTTTATTATTTAATGATAGGAATAGGATTTGGCATATAGATAAAAATCTTTTTATCTCAAAAATCCAACAAAAATAATTCCTATATATCAAAACGATCCCAAGAATTAGGTCAAAGTCTTTCATGTTAAGCAGTATGCAATGAGACTCTAGATGAAGCCTTTATAGTAGACATGAAACTTTTCAAAAACGTGGTATGAGGTATATATCCTTCTATTAGTGGTAGCCAGATTAGCAATATACCATGGGTCCCTCAATTTCATCCATCGATTGTAGACTTCATATGTGAAGGTACGAGTAGATCCAAATATAAAAACGAGTAATCACTAAGTGACAATAGAGATATATCATAACTAGACATATACACATAATTTATAATGTCTTACAAATTCTAGAAATCATATTATTTTATGAAAGTATACCAAAATAGAAGTATCTTGTATCAAACAATTCCCATTTTTATGAACTTCCTTGGCATTTAGGCAAAGAAATGGTCTTGGCAATGGTATTTTACTTTGTCGTTAAAATGATACTCTTTATTATATTAATGGAACACTAGTTTGTTAGATTTACTTGCCCCATAGTGGCATGTTCTATAGATAAAACATATTAGGATTTTCAAATTTGGGCCTTGTCCTTGATTTGAATCTTTCTTATTACCTTGAGAGTTTCCTTTATTCTAGGAGGGAGTGAACAATGGACATTATTTCTATATACTTTTATTTTAGTGGGTTTTACTTTTGTTATATGTTTTAATTAATGTTCATCATTAAGAATGAGGTAGGCTAGTCATAGAATTTCCCTTATCTAACCCCTACGGTTCTTTCCGCAGTGAGACCATGATCATAGCTTGCTTGAAAGGTGGTTGGCTTGGGAAGATGGGACAAATGCACATCTAGTTATGTGTAGACCATCCATGAATCGGTATTCTCTATCTTATGCAGTAAGGCCATGGGAATGAAGTTCAATAAGGAGGAAGTTTATATTGTATTCAAGTACATCTAGGTTCCCTTGGTGAGGTTGTAAAATTGCTTTTATTTTTATTTTATTTTATATATGGGCATGAAGAAACTGGGTAAAATGGATTTCATAAATTCCTACTTCACGGAGATGTCTTGATGTGAATGGAAATAATTTTCTTAATGTAGTTTGTGGATCCCTTGGGTTAACATGTGACAAACCTTACTTTGTCATTATTGGGACATTTAAGGACCCCAAAGGTATTTTAGATAGATATTAACAAAACTATCATGGTAACACGTGATGTTGGGAAAGAGTACTAGAGTATGGCAATACTATATGCCCTAGAAGGTAGTGATTTTATCCTTAGTTGCATAATTTTCTTTAGTGGAATGTTGCACCTTTTATGTATCCCCATTAAGTAGTTGAGACTTTACTCCTATGAGGCTTGGGATGTAGGACTATGTTTAGATGCTTATTAGTGTAGTACCACAATGGTGAAGACATGGTAGGGTAAGAGAGATAAAGTAGTAAAATATCTTTTATGAACATAGGGAATAAAATTTAGTATATGATATGATACACAAAAGATGGGAGTCACATAAGAATAATTGGATATTATGACAAAAACTCTTTAGATGTTTATGTAATCTGATTCATTTACTCATCCTTCCTATTTACTCTCATATCTTCTAAGTTACAAATGTAATTAAGAATAAACATCCCATGACTATGCTCATCTATTCAGTGGGAGGTAACCACTCAGTAAGGTGAATGCACATCACAAAATATGTTGTCAATGTTTTTAGGCATCAAAGTTGCACATCAGAAATGTAGTAATGATTGTGTTGAGGTTGTTAGTAGTTTAGTTACAGTCCATCCACACCTAGATCTTAGTGTGAGAGCGACCATTATGTATGATTTTGAAGTATGTTTTATTTTTGTATATCTTGTATTATATTTTTTATTCCTGATGGCATTTATGTAATGATATTTTAATGTGTTATTTTGCAATAAATAAGGAATAAAATATAACATATTAAGTTATAAGAGGATGTTTATAATATATGAAATTTTCATGAGAATGTAACCAATGTATGTACCTTAATAAATTGATTATGGATATTTTATGGTTATCCTAAGCTACTTGGTGTTTGGTGAATGCTATTCTTATGCTTCCACATTGGTTGTTGACCTGGTCAAGGTTCTTTTTTGTCTTATCGATCGTAGCATTTTAGTTTCCCTTCTATTCTCTTCTTCTAGAATAACTAGGTTAGCTCATTCAATGGGTGATATAATGAACTGACTATGGACACCACATTTTTCATCATTCATTCAATAATCAAGATAAATTATTCTCTCTGGCGAATGATGGAATTTATCCCATATGTTCTACAATTTTTCATTTTCCCACCTATTTAATCCATTAATTTTTCCCGCGTTCTATGGTTTGGGTTTTTTTAATACAAAATGTATTTTTTCTTTGGATGTAGGCACAATTCTCCTTTACATTCATATATCTATAAGACCATTTCCCACAAATCACCCAATATGGTTATCCTAAATAAGTTATTTTTGTGTGAGACCCACAATATTATTTATTCATCCTGCTCTTGGGTTATAGGTACAACTAAGGGTTCATCTACAAATGATGTGGTCCTCCTCCCTTCCCTGACTTTATCAGAGAAAAGAGTAGGACAAGCATTCCACAACACATGCCCCTCATTATTTTTGGATCCCCATTTCATAATGCTATATATATTCATTTCCTATAGATATTTGATTACCATTATCTTGACCAAAAAAATCCATATCTTTTCTATAATAAAGAAGACTTAATGCTCACATTTTATCATCTTATCTTCCTTTGTTATTATTTATTTTTATTTCATAGATGACTCAACCCCACAATCCAATATTCATTTATCTAAAATATCTCCAAAAGATCCCTACAAAATCTAGAAACTCAAATAATGAAATTATCTTTTTCTACTTGGAGACACCAGATGGATCTGAGCCATCCACCAGGTTCTTGATTGGGGAACCACACAATGTGACACATGTTTGGCCTCACAAATGGATGTTGCAACCCTATTCCAATATCTTCACTAGAACCCCTAAACCCTAATCTATCCTATAAACATCTCATATAACACCATATCATTTTATACCTTTTAAATCTCTTAAAGCCATAGATCCAATTTCACCCTCTTTACAACCAGTCACTTGAGTTACTAGAGGATCCTTCCTCTATCACAAATACTATTTAAATGTTGTTAGGCTACAAAACGATAACTTCTTAATTTATTTTGGTATAAATTTATCCTTACCAATTTACTTTAACTATTAAGGTAGTAGTTCTTAGTTAAATTCATGGTTATTTTAATATCTTAATCATAACTACTAAAGTGCTCATACATATCAACCGATTGATTTATATCAACTTTCACATGACTTGATCCATAATATTTTATGATTTAATCAATCTAAAAGATTGAATATTTCCCAAAAAAGAATTGTCTTGCTTTCATATCTTATCTCCTTTCTCACACTTTTGTCCCAAACGCCCAGGATGTGTCTCTACTATGGGAGGTCCTTAGGTTATAGAGAACCCACACATGAAAATTAGGATATTAGGAAAATGATGGGAAATATACACCCATCTCTAGCACCAAACATCTACAAACCAAAACTCACCCCTTTGTCGATTCATGTTGTCACCATGGCTTGTACCTGAGACCTCTTGGTTATAAACCAAGGATCTAACCATCTGGGTGTCCCATTTTAGACAATTCATCCCCATTTTACATGTTTTCATGTTATTATATTTATTTAGGTATGAATCACCATTTTAACTCAAGATTAGAAAAGATTACAACACTAATTATCAAGCAACGTGGGGTTGTCTAATACCTACCCTACTCATAATAAGATTGTCAAATTCTATCTCTGGACACATGGTTCCTTTTCCTTATCCATCCCTAGGTGGAGTAAATTTGGTTTTCTCACATTTCCCATAGATTTAAATAGACATATTTATTTCCATGTTTTCTGTATAAAACATGGTGGTGAATGCAATCTTTATCCTTTTATTGTTTTTGTGGTGTCTTATGCAACTGGAAAATCAGATTTATTATTATTATTTAGGTAGGTAAAGTAGACAAACTCTACTGGGGATGCACAACAATTTGAGTTTATTTATTTCTTTTTTTTTTGAAATTTTTGTTGGATCATGTTTTTGTATTGTTTCTATTTTTCAGGAGAAATAGAGAATAGGACAGGGGTCACTTAAGCATAGGATCTTCTAGTTGTCTGCCTACTTTAGAATTTGAGATTCCACCATTCCTTGTGGTTCTTATGATTATTCTCTCTTTTCAAGTTTTCCCTGTCAATATGATGTCCGTTATAGTTTCTGCTAATTATCTTCTTTCTTAGATCCATCTTTTTAGGGTTTGTCTGCCACTTCCTAAATAAGATTGATTTAATACCTCCCACTTAGGGGTTTTTTCCACTTCCTAATTATGGTTTTCTTTATGCTTCCCAATTATAAATTTTATTGCCACTCCCTAATTAGGGTTTTCTCTCTACTTCCCGATTAAGGTTTTTCAGGATGCTTCTAAAAATGGATTTTGCAGCCATTTTCAAATTAGGGGATTTGCTTATGTTTACCTTATTGAAATTCTCTTCAAATTTATTAAAAAAAATAAATGAAAAATGAAAAGAAGAATAAATAAAGAGATAAGGGAGGTCTTCCATACATATAGGATACTTTCTTTCCTAATGACTGCATCATTGATTGCTTGCATGCATAGTTTTTTTTTTTGAGAAAGGGATTGAATTGCATGGGGGTTTCCACTTGTTCTTTTCCTTCCCTATATGGATGTTATGGGATTGCACCAGAAAATGTAAAAGCTTTCAATTTCATTGTATACACCTACAATCATGCTTCTATGGAATGAGTGCCAAAACTCATGTTGGATCCCTGGATGAGGTGTATCGGTGTTAGTAAAGGTGTTGGCATATTAGAACGCTGGACGTCCAACAACCTTGAGACACTTCTCTCCTATAACTAATGATTGATTGTGGATGTCGTAGTCATGAGGTGTATTAGAAGTAGTACTTAAATCAGTTGGGATGGGTTTACTTTCATGATGAGATCCATCTTGTTATATATAAGCTAACGACCCACCTCTCCCATACAAGTCATGCCTGAGTGAGTACGTAACACACATATAAACGCATATGCTAAATAAGTGGGAGTTTGATCCTCTACATATGTATCTTCATATTGCTAATGGTATTACATGTTTCCAAAGGTGGTGCTTGCTTTGTAAATGTTAAGATGGTTATTCACTTCATGCTTTGAGATTGTAATAATATTATCTAAATTGTCAGATTGTAACCTTTCCTTATGTAGGATAACAATCTCTAACAATCTTAATAATCTCAAACAATCCGTAGAAATATTAACAATATCCAATAATCTTGAGTAATCTTTAACAATTTTAACAATCTCTAGCAATCTTAAACAACAATAACCAATATTCATTAATCTTCACAATATGGAAAAACTATGATGACCTTTTTAATATCAACAAATTTGAACATATTTTCAAGGTTGAGCAATTCCTTCAATCTTGAACAATTCTTTCAATCTTGAGCTTCTCCTAGATACCATCTTTTCTTTTTAACCATCTCCTCTAGTCAATATGAAACCATAAACCACAGTTGACACCCTGACCGACCAATGTCCCAACCTACCTTATGCCGATAGGCTGTTCTAATTCCATCATGTTACCTTACCAAAATTTCATAGTCCACCCTTGTTGTTGGGTTGCCAAATTTACCCATGTTCTTTTTTTTTATCTTGAGTGGCTGGCCTTCATCTTCCTAGTGGCCTACTTTGCATTAGAAGGCTGTTAAAATCAGCTCTCTAGACATATTGCACTCTCCCCAATATCATTTTAATTGATCGATGATGAAAGGATGCCCAATTTTAGTCTCTTCTCATAAGACACCACTCACGTTTGAATTCTTTGGTACCTACCTAAAGACTGTCAAAATTCATTTAAAACTTTACATGATCTTCAAGCTTGAGGCCTAATAATCGATGAGTTTAAAGGCCACTCAATTTAAGGAGGATTTTTCAGGAAGCCTTGACCTCTTCCTGTTAGATGTTCATCCTTAAGCTAAAAGGCTGCCCAATTTTGATATGTGCTTTCATGAGTAAATCACATCCAAATTTTCCTACATGTTGGACCAACAAGTACCTCCTTATATGGCCTCCTAATTCAACTTGATCATTTCAAGGAACATATTCACAAATTACATTGTATGGATAATCAATTATTGATCTTGGACCTAACTTCCAAATCATGATTAGGTACATAACTCATGTTCTAAACACTTCAATACAATCCACTCAACAGATCTTCCAACTCAACTGGCATGTCACCTAGTAAGAACGTGGCCCATCCATGTCCACCAACACACAATCTTGCATCATGAGATAAAACTAAACTAGTATGCCTCTTTCCCTTTCATTATACATGATCCTAGACTTTGGCCTAGAACTGGACCACCCCTCACTCTAGACTTCCCTATCTACTGGGTTGATCCTAAAAGACTATGAGATACATCAACACTTTGTTTCACCACCTTGCTCCAAAAATGGGATGCGGTCCTAGAAAGTGTTGCGAACAACTGTCTTTATATATTAAAAAAGAGTACAACCCTCTCTTATAAATAGGAGGGGAAACAACAAGGAAACACATAGATAACCCTAATGGTCCTATTATACATAGGTCCACATTACATAAGAGTTAAGTAAAAACAATTAAAAGAGAATAAAACAACTACAAATAAATATATATCAATACCCCCTCAAGCTGGAGCAAGATATCAATCATGCCCAGCTTGAAACATAGCTTTGTAACTCTTTTTCCAGAGAGAGGCTTTGTAAAAATATCAACAGTTTTCTCGTGTGTAGATAAGAAGTGGGTAGTGATCTTCTTGCTTAGCACAACATTGTGAAAAAAATGATAGTCCACCTTGATATGCTTGGTCCTTTCATGAAACATAAGATTACTAGTAATGAAGGTAACATAACCATTATCACGGTACATTGAAACAACATGAGTGATGGGAAATCCAAATTTAGACAAAATAGATTTGATGCATAAGATATCAATCATGCCCATGTTGAAACATAGCTTTGCAACTCTTTTTCTAGAGAGAAGCTTTGTAAAAATATCAACAGTTTGCTTGTGTGTAGACAAGAAGTGGGTAGTGATCTTGTTGATTACCACAACATTGTGAAAAAAAATGAAAGTCCACCTTGATATGCTTGGTCCTTTCATGAAACATAAGATTACTAGCAATGAAGGTAACATAATGATTATCACGGTACACTGAAACAACATGAGTGATGGGACATCCAAAGTTAAACAAAATAGATTTGATCCATAATCGCTCACAAGTAGTATGTGCCATTGCATGATAATTAGCTTCTGCACTGGATCATGAAATGACAGTTTGTTTCTTACTTCTCCAGGTAAACAAGTTACCCCCTACAAAGGTACAGTAGCCAGAGGTGGATCTCCAATAAGATTTACATCCTACATAATCAACACCAAAATATTCGGTCACATCTAGATGCCCATTTCTTTTATAAACCAGTCCCTATCTAGGTGCATTCTTCAAATATCTCAAGACTTGGCATGCAACGTCCTAGAGACATTGCCTAGGACAATCCATGAATTGGCTAAGAACACCAACATTAAATCATATATATGGCCTTGTAATAGTAAGATAGAAGTTTGTCAACCAAGCATTTGTAACTAAATTGATCTTTTAAGGGTCGAGTAGATTATGCCCCTAGATCACGAGCTTGGTCTATAGGACAAACTGTAGGCCTGCAACCAAGCATTCCAGTTTCATGAAGTAAGTCCAGAGTATACTTCCTCTATGATAAAGATGCTCCATCCTTGTTATGTGCTACCTCAATGCCAAAAAAGTACAGTAGACGCCCAAGGTCTTTGGTAAAAAATGCTTCATAAGATATTGCTTTCTAGCAGCAATTCTAGCAACATCCCTGCCAGACATGATAATATCATCCACATAAACAATAAGAACAATAATGCAAGAAGTAGTGGTTTTCATAAATACAAAATGGTCACATTGAGATCGTATGAATCCAAATTTGTACAAAAAAGGGATAACTTGTCAAAGCATGCTCAGGGACTTTGTTTTACGCCATAAATGGATTTCTTTAGAAGGAAAACTTTCCCAATGTGCTCTCCTTACCAATATAACTAGGAGGTTGTGACATATAGATAGTCTCCTATAAATCACCATATAAAAAGGCTTTCTTAACATCTAGTTGATGTAAGAGTCAAACGTTATTAACAACAACAAAAATAAGAATGCAAACAAAATTAAGGCGAAAAATAGGGGAAAATGTTTCAAAGTAATCAATCCTAGCTTCTTGTATGTATCCCTTAGCAATATGTCTTGGCTTAAGACGTTCAACTATTTCGTCATGCAAATATTTCACAGTGAAAACCCATCTGCAACCAACGTGTTTACTACTTACAAGGAGATCAACAAGTTCCCATGTCCTACAAAAATGAAGTGCATGTATCTCCTCATCCATGGCTTTTTTTCCATCTAGAGTGTATTTGTGCCTTTTAAACATTCTTAGGAATAGAAATTGTAGATAAAGCAACAGTAAATTTATCCATCAAAGCATTTAAATGATTTGTGGACACATGTTGAAGAATACAATGTCTAGCACCATATCGTCACCCTTTTTGTAATGCAATGGACATGTCAGAATCAGAAATTTTAACAGAGTTAGTAACATTACCATTGTATTGAGGTGGATCATCAGTCTCACAAGATGTCAAAGTAGGGGATACTTTAGGTAAAAGTTCAGTCACATTAGGTTTAGGAATGAACATAGTTGGAAGTGGCACCTAGATACTTGGTTCATACTAGAAAGATGTATCTACAAAAAAAGGTGATGTACACAATGACATAAAAATGACGTGCAACATGATCAAAACATTTATACCCTTTTTATGTATGAGAGTAACCAATAAAACAACATTAGAAAGCTTGAGGTGATAATTTATCATTCCTAGTTTGGTGATTGTGAACAAAACATAGGCATCCAAAAACTTTTGGTGGTAAAGCAAAGATAGGTTCATGGGGATAAAGAAGACTACAAGGAATATTATTTTGAAGCATAGAAGAAGGCATTCAGTTGATGAGATAATTAGCTACAAGAATAGCACTAATCCAATAAAATTTAGGAACTTTCATTTCAATTAGGAGAGTGCAAGTTACATCAAGAAGATGCCTATTATTTCTTTTGGAAACTCCATTTTGTTGAGGACTATAGAGACATGAAGTTTGGTGAATGATTTCTTTGGCAATACAAAACTTTTGAAAACCATGTTGCACATATTCAGAAGCATTACCAGTGCAGACAAATTTGGGAGTAGCAGAAAATTGAGTTTTTATCTCATCAAGAAATTTTCAAAAAACATACAAAAATTCAGAATGATCTTTTAACATGTACAACCAAGTAGTAAGAGACCAGTCATCAATAAAAGTAAAAAAATATTGTACACCTGTATGGTTAGCAATACAACATGGTCCCCAAACATCAGAATGAACTAAGTAAAACAAACTTGGACTTCTATCGTTATGACGATGAGGAAACATTGTTCGATAATGTTTTCCAAGTTGACAACACTGACATGAAAAGTTCTCAGTAGACAAAGTTGGAAATAAAGACTTCAATTTGGAAGCAGAAGGGTCACCAAATTGCAGGTGCCACTGAAGAAGAGAACTCGACTGGGCCACAAGAGTAGTAGTAGCTGGGGTTGATGAGGTCTGCAAGTAATATAAACCATCTCCTCCTTCATATCCCCCACAAATTGTCTTCTTCATCCTGAGATCCTACAATGTAAGGAATGAAGGTTACACTGCAATTTAAAGTTTGGTTATTTCACTGACATTCATCAAGTTTAATGGGAATTAGGCACAAGCAAGATAGCTTTAAGGAGGTGGATGTTCATATCCCCTCTCCAAATAATTGGAGAGGTGGTTCCATCCTCTAGACGCACAGGAGGATGGCAAGTAAATTTCTTCAGATAAGTAAACAATTTCTTATTACCAGTCATATGAGTTGTAACACCCGAATCAATAACCCAATCATCTTTTGATGAAAAGGAATAAGCTTGAAGATACAAATTGAAGGGTCACCTGACTGTTGGGTAATATTTTCTTGAGGAGTAATAGTAGAAACATAAGTGTCCTTGATCAGTTTGTTAAGGTCACAAGAACTTAATGTCACCATCTAAGGATTAGTGACATGAGGAACAGAGGTAGAATCTCCATCAACATCATGAGTTGATACTTTTTTTTGCCCATTCAGGTTTCCCATGATTTTTCCAGCATTTGTCTTCGATGTGATTTGTTCACTCACAAAATTTACACTATTTGGGTTGGGACAAGGAAGAAGAGGATCCTTTTCCACTATTATTAAGATTTTTTTCCTCGAACATGTCCATGATTACCTCTTCAGACAACAATAAGGACTGCAAGATCCTCAAAATTTGGAATAAAAGATATAGAGCAAGACAATCACAAATAAACGTCATCTAATGCCGACAAGGGTTCATAGGCAAGAATTTACCGATGAACAACTTCATAAATAGGTGGTAGAGATGCTAAAAATTGATAAAGTTGTATTTCCTCTTGTTGCTTTTGCATTTTGACAATGTCAGATGATAAGAGGAGATGAATCTTTAGTTCACCCCAATTGCCTTTGAAGGTATCAAAGTGTGAAGTGAAGCCAGAGTTATCATCAAGTTTTAGAGAATGCAAACACTTGTATAGATCAAATACTCAACTGCATTTCCTTTACTAGAATATACTTGGGCAAGGTGATCCCATGCCTCTTTGGCGGTGTTGATGAAGAGAAGAATAGCATAGATATGTGATTCACAACTATTCATGATCCATGAGAGAACTAGTGAATCATGTTCAGCCCAACTCTTAAAATTTGAATTCAATTTCTCAAATGCTTCCTCTTTAGTTTTCTTCTTATCAGATATTTCTTCCATTACTGGAGGTAGATCTGTCAGATGTTCCAATTTTCTAGAGGAGTATGCATATATTTGAAATGAGTGTGCCCATAAAACATAGTTGGAGCCATTAAATTTTACAGAAGTAACACACTTGGGGTGTGTTTTTGACATCACAATCACAAAAGAATATGACCTGATAATATACCAATTTAAGGTAGAATGGAGCAACAAAGAAAAAATAGAAATAGGGGTAGACAATCACTGACATGCTATGTCAAGAAGAGGACATGT
The DNA here is from genome assembly GCA_963693085.1 of Alisma plantago-aquatica. Classification (NCBI taxonomy): domain Eukaryota; kingdom Viridiplantae; phylum Streptophyta; class Magnoliopsida; order Alismatales; family Alismataceae; genus Alisma; species Alisma plantago-aquatica. The sequence goes on along the minus strand of OY856414.1, from coordinate 502,051,025 downwards.
CATGTCACTTGCAGCAAACTAGAATAGAAGGTGTTTGACACGATGTGTCAGAAGTAGAGACGTCGTGTTGTGGGTGTAGATTTCAAATAGTGGCAAATACGCTATAGCAACTGGTGGCAACAAGCCATATAATTAGGCACACATTGTCTAAAATGGAGAAACAACAGATCATGCCCAAAAAAAGGTCCAGAATAAATGGTGAACCTTATGGATCATCAAGATAAATGAATATATAATGTAAATATCCAATCATAATAGTATGTGAATAAATCCCTATAGAAGGTGTTCATAGATGAGCACAAATAAGATATCGTACGACTTTCCAAACACTAATCTTTAGGGCATAAGACCGGTAGAAAGACCATAGCCAATTTTCTTGGATCCTCTTGTTGGGAAGAGGATATAGATAGAAAGGAGACTAGATCTCCTTTGATGTGGTCAGTATTTGTGGAGAAAGGAGAAGATGATGGGTGGGGATGGGGGAGGAGATAACGACAATGTTGGATTGGAAAGGAGAGGTCTTTCATCAGATATCCAGCTTGCTCTGATACCATGTTGAGAACAATTGTCATTCTATATTAAAAAAGAGTACAACCCTCTCATATAAATAGGAGGGGAAACAACAAGGAAGAACATAGAAAGCCCTAATGGGCATATTATACTTAGGCCCACATTACATAAGAGTTTAATAAAAAGAATTATATATATATATATCAATAGAAAGAATTAATCAAAATGGGTAAGTGCATGGGTGCTTAGGATTCTATGTATGACCCTAAATGAGCATGGAGACCCTTCAAACGAAAATGCCATGAGGAAGTAGGTGGTTAATCAACCACAATTACTAGCCTTAAACAGGCTACCATAAACATGATTAATCACATGATGCCCAATCTCACACTTTGTTTTCTAAATAATTCCCTTGTGAACCCTCCCCTAAGGAAAATCAGATCCCATATACCGTGCAAAAATAGATGATTATTCATCCACAACCACTAGACCTGAGCTGGTCACCATGTCCCTAGTTGTCATCCTAACTTTACCACAGGGTTCATAGAACCCTACAACTCACACTGTCATGGGCCTAATATGTACGCATAATGTTAGCACTAGAGGAACCTTTCTATCCAACGTAAGTTAGGGGAAAGCACAATTTATTCACCATTCAACCCTAACACATATTCTTAGGAGTCATACATTTACAACATTGTGAAAGATCAAGGAGTATCTTATTTCTATTTCCTGAAAATGAAGTCCTTTCACTTTTCATATGATAAAATGTGTCCAGAAGGATCTATCATGACACATCATATTTCTTTATATTTTGTAGTAATACTTTATGTTTGAACCATGCTAACCTAAATTTAAGGTCATCAAGAGCTAATAGAGTCTATATTTTACTTGTTCATGCAAGATATCAATTGAGATGACCAAATCAAGAAATGCTAAAAATAATATGATATGTATGCTAAAGGAGGTGTCGATAACCAAGAAAATTCTATTGGAGGGAAAATGTTTAAATATAGTACATAGGTTCTAAAAACCTTATACCATTGAGGTCTTGCAATAAGACACACATAGCAGGTAAACTATATGCCTTACATGCCTCCATTCATCTTGAAGGCATGGGACATCCCATCTCTTTATTCTAGGGTTCTTTGAATGACAATACATCAATACATTCTTCTCCATACAATATATGGAACCCTTATCCTAATCAACTAGGTCCATTCTAGACTAGGTCGTACCAATATCCACCACATGTGAGTATTGATTCAGTACCAGTGCCTCTTGAGCCAACAACATCCATTCTATTCCTAGACGATGATGCCAAGAAGGAGAAGAAGGACTATGAGGTGATATTACTTGGGATAACTACACAAGCACAAAACAAGAAATACTTTTAGGAGTGTTCACCATTTGTATCATTTTAATGCTAGGGGCATATTTGCCAACCTCTACACGTTCTACCCTGTTCCACCACCGTGGTAAAATCCATACATGGAAGGATCATGTGGGATCTCACCACCCATATACATGGCACCTCCAACGGGAATCAAATTGTCATTTATACTTGTGGTCACAAACAACAAAGTAGAGTCCATCCTAGAGTTTGCCATTGTAGATTCCATCATTCTTGAGATCTTGCACAAGCTCAAATAGTTAGAAGGAAAGAAGAACAAGGGGAAAACCATCAATGACTTTTGTCATTTTGCAGATGCAAAGTTACCTATACAACTTTGACATGCCAAAGCTTCATAAATACTTGGGGAAGGGTGATTTTCTCTCTCATGTCAATTCATATTGTTCTGAAATGGTGGGGGTATAAGATAATAAATAGGTCTCAATTGACTAATTTTCTCAAACATTGACAGGTCCAGCCCTAGCATGGTACAACAAACAAGACCTAACAAAACTCACCTCCTGGGCATAACTGGCTAAAACGTTTTTTGGACAATACACATGGAATAGAGATCAAGTCCTAATTAAAGAGGACTTGAAGGCACTACGACAAAAGAGGCATGAAGTCTTATAAGAGTTTGTTGGCAGATGGAGAGAACTAGGAGCCCAGTTAGTGTTTTAGACCATAGACAAGAAAACACTTAATATGGTGATAAGGGCAGCCTCACATGTGCTTACAACATGGTTGTATTTGTTAAGGTATGTCGCATTCTCTGAGCCGATTCCATGTAGAGTTTGGATTGAAAACTCCATCAAGAGAGGAGTCTACTAGAGCACATGCCTCACCCTTAAACCTATATCTCTATCCACAACACAAGTCTTAAGTAAAAGTGGAAAAATACTAAGGGAGTACACTCAAACTGTGTGAGAAATAATGATTCCAACTAGCAGCAATAGTGACAAGTGATGACAACTAACTATTTAAATACATCCATCATAGGCACAACGGTCCCAAATTAGCAATGTCACAGTGTGACCAAAATGACAATTGGCCATAATGGTGCCACCCAATGCTCAATACTTCTAACATGAATACATAACCAATACCGAATTTGTTAAACCAATTTTATGTGTACATGGCACCACCATTCCAGCCTCTCAAACAAGAACTCATTGCAAATAGCCCACCAGCACAAGGGGAGGCACCAACAACCAATCCTATGATAGAAGATCCCACAAAACCTAAGATGAAGTTAAACCCTTTGGGAGCTTCCCTCAACACTATCATGTCCACTCTCAAACATCTTTTGAGGTTTCCAACTATATGGATCCACCAAATCCCTTACCTAAGAGCTACAATGCCAATGCTCGCTGTGATTATCACCACACCAAATGGCAAAAGATGGACTGATGCCTCATTCTCAAGTATGATCTACAAGATTTGATTGATTCATGTCAAATTAGCTTCACTAGAGGACACACCATCCTCATTCAATATTTTAGCCTCCATCATGATTCCAGAAGATCAAGCTATAGGATCAATCCATCCCTTGAATGAAAACCTCAAGAACTGTTGTCTAAACACTAATGTCATTGCTTGCATCTAAGAAAAGAAGCCAGTGATCCATTATAGTGCTCGAAGACTGGTCATCATACCAGGAGAAACTCCAAGACAAAGAGTCCACCTAGTTTGGGTCCTAAAAGAACTCTCTATGATGTTGATAAGGCCATTATCATACCAAGGCCAGCCATGGCCATGATAGTCATACCCGTTGTGATAAGCCAAGAAGATAAAGGACTAAGAGTTCCTAAATATAAATATGTACAAGTTTTGGCCCAAGCCATGTTAGTAGAGATTCCACAATCCCTAGATAAATGGAAAATGAAGATCAATATCTATGAGGGAGGTTGTGGACACTAAAAATGCCTAAAACTAATATTAGATAATACATGGGTAATCCTTATTCCCACTGGCAACACAAAGTAAGTGCCTCCTACCCATGATCTCTATGAAGAAACTATTATAGGAGGATTAGAGATAATATAATTCATGAATAACCCTAAAGAATAAGTGTCATTGATAGAAATGATGCCTAACTTCACCACACATAGGGAGGCCATGATGAAAACCCTGGCAGGATCATACATCTCTAAATAGGTAAATGAAGAAGCACTCACCACCATCATCAGATTAATTACAACTACACATTAGTAACATTCTTTGATGAAGAAGTAAACGACATGGGAAACCAAACATTTTATTGATTGTCATTTCCATATACAGAGGTCTCATGATCCCTTCATGCTTCATAAAAAATAAGACTTGCCTTAGTGAATCCCCCTTAAGATGCTCATCAATATGGGAAGAGATACTTCCAATCTACAACCAACAATCAAGAAAGCAACATCCTTATATGGTGTGCTAAAGGAATCCCTTGGGGGATTTTACATTTTGAAATATAGAATGAGACATAAACATTCTCAATATTGTTTGTTGTCATGTCTTTCAATATCCTCCTAGGAAGACCTTGGATTGATCAGAACTGGGTGGTCCCGTCATCATTACACCAAAAGACCAAATATTGACCAGGGGAAGCTATAATTATTTTCCATGATGACAAACAAAGTATCACCATATCCTATATAGAATAAGACAAACTCTGGTTAGGTTTGAAATGGTTAACATCACCACTATTATACATCTTCCACCACAAATATATCAAACCCATCATCTTCTGTATGACTCTACACAATTCACTAAATGATTATAAGAAATGAACATTCACATGGACAGAGGCATGTGACTCATACAATAGGGGCATTAAACAATTGTATGAATCTCACCATGGAAAATGGGAGTTGCCTAAGGTTCTATGACCCATCCAACTCTTTTCATTGCTTCACAAGATGGACATCGCATCGGAAGCTTGCCTCACTATGGCCCACTTCAAGTGCCTGAAAAAGTGAGGCTACCTAAGTATCTAACACCATCTCAAAACCAGAGTAGATAGGCACGATAGATATATCTGACAAAGAGATTCAACACATGGTGTTATATATATAGGACATAGGCATCAAGTACAAGGGTCCCCATCCTTACTTCTCCTAAATTGTTGCTACAATAAAAGACATCACTGAAACCTCCAAAGTTGTCATCCTATGATGATACCTTACCTCATTCAAGAGGTTGATGGTGAAGACCAAGATGAGTACCTGAGTATTGCGACCATCTTCAAGAAGATCAACCCCATTAATGAAGTTTTGAAGGGAATTCAAACCTCCCATAATAACCAACACTCCAAATTCATGATCATCTCTCTAGACAAGGAATCTATCAACTCTACAATCACACCTATGGTTGATAGGCCTTGCTCAAAACACTTAGTCAAAGGGAGCCTGGAGGTAGAGTATGAAGGAAATTTTCATGACCAGAAGGATGTAGTCATTCACGACTACATGAAGGAGGGAACATATCAACTCTTAAGAAAGGAGAGATCATTCAACTTGGCCAATTTCAGCATGCCAATGACGATCTCAACTTACTATGTCTAATTGACTCTAGGAAGTGGGGTGACAAATATATGGAGGAAGATTATGGTGTCCCATATGATGAATAGGATGATTCTTATGAAATGTTTGATGAGAGATCAATGCCATCTCTGAAGAAGTGGAAAAATATCCAAAGGACTCATCTTCCCCATGTGAAGTATGGATGTAGATTAGAACTTGCACATGGAGGAGCATAATGTCTTGAAGGCAAAGCCCCTCCCTTACCTAGAAAAGATTGATAGAGAAATGACATCTCGAAGTTTCAAAGAGAATAGAATGGATATTTATCCATGGTTCACAATTTTCACACCTTCCACTATAAAACCGCATAAAATAATGAAATACATTAAGACCAAAAAGAATATAAGGTGTTCCATCCCTCCACAAATTTGGTGATTGTTTCAAAAAATTAGCACAAATTTACAACAAGGATGATGCACAACTTGAATATATATATATCATGACTACATGACAAAAGAGAACCAACCCTTTCACTTTGAGGATGACGGAGAGACGGTTAAGCTTAGCTCAGGCCCCCAACTACACAAACTCGAAATTAGGGTATGTATACCTCAATTTGTCAAGGATAAAATGATAAAACTCCTATGAAACTACATTGATGTGTTTTCATGAAGTCACTCATATGTGATTGAGTTGGATGACCAGATCTAGTTCATCGAATGTCTAATATAACATGTATTCTCCTAATAATAAAAAATCTAGATGATCAGGACCAGAATGAATACTCAAGTCAGGGAAGAGGTATAAAAACAATACAATGATGATTTCTTAGAGACGATGAAATATCCTACTCGGTTCACCATCATTGCTCATGTACCAAATAAGTATGTAAAAGTAAAAATGTGTCTGGACTATCATGATCTCAAAAATGCATCTTCAAAATATGAGTTTCTACTATCACACATTGACATATTAATTAACTGCCCTAATGGACAAACACTCTTGACATTTATGGATAGTTTCACTGCCTAAAATAAAAACAAGATGCATAAGGAGGAATAGGAAAAGATTGACTGCATAATAGAACAGAAAGTGTTCTACTGTCATTTCATGACTTTTGACCTAAAAAATTATTAGGCCACCTATAAGAGAGTGATGGTCTCTCTATTCCGTGACATGATGCATTTCGTCTATGGTTTAAGTCTGTATGATTTCAAATGGAAGAATTAAAAAATATTTAGAGGTGGAGGTTTATGTGGATGACGTGATAGACAAATCCTAGAGCCCAAAAGATCACATTGTCAATCTAGAAAAGGTGTTTCAATGACTACAATGATTCTCACTACATCTTAACCCTACAAAATGCACCTTTGATGTTGCATTTGTTAATCTACTAGGGTACTCTATTAGGAATCAAAGTCAACACTTGGAGTTCCAGATCCATTCAAAAATACCTTCACTAAATATAGAAAGGAGACACAAGGCCTGCTCGATCATCTCCAATATATCATCCACTTCGTTGTCATCTCATACCCAACTACAAGCCCATCTTCAAGCTGCTAAAGAAGAATTCTAACTCAGGATGGAAGTAATAGTGTGGGAAAGCACTACAAAAACTAAAGATCACAATTGCATGCCCTCTACTGTCAAGATACCTTCCACACCCTACCCAAAAATGAGAGGATATGATATATGAAAAAAATCTTATCCTTTGGGTAGTGAAACGTCATTTGATAGTCACATAAAAATGATAGATGGGTGTTTGGTGCCACCACCATGTTTTATATGGAGAATAATGAAAAACATGATAAGTCATTGAAGCCATGTGTAAATCTATAAGTTATCATCCAAGTTGGATAGATAAAAAACAAATGTGTATAAATAGTAAATTTGAAGTTTAGATCCAAAAAATCTTATTATGAGTGGGGAAGGATTAGTACCCCAATCTTTCCTAGTAAATTATTATCACGCCTCTTTTTATGTTGCACAAAAATGAGTGATTAAAGAAAATAAGAATAAAGAACAAATAAAAATGAATTAAAAAGTTATTTTTTAGTGGTGGAAGGGACATTAAGGCTTGATATGTCTGTGTCTTTCCCATAATAACCCAAAACTCCTATTTTTATGTAAATTGGGGTCCTAATTACCTTAGGACATCCCACAGAGGAGATCCCTCATGGGTGAAAAGGACTGATGCATAGGATTAGAGTGTGATTAGAAGACATAGGATAATGATGGGATCTGATGTTTTAGAAGAAGTGAATTGCAACACATTTATAATAGTAGTAAAGTAGAGTAGTTATACTAGTTGAACGAATCAGATGCAACAATTATACCAATTTGGTCAAAATAATTATAGTAGTTTACCATTCTACAAACGCTAATAGGGTAGGGGATGTCAGAGGAAGGATCCTGATCATGAGAAACAAAATAAAAGAGATATATAGATAGTTTAGCTTTAGGAGGTTCAAAAGGGGCCCAAATAATGGATGATATGGGTGGTATTTATATGTGGATATTAGGGTTCAAGAATCTAGAAATAGCCTTCTTGAAGAGGTGATAGATCATCATGATATGCCACACAGGAGAGGCATGTGGATTGAGGTGATCTAACATGTGGCACATGAAGATGGCTTGGATGCACTAGGTGACTTGGTAGGCTGAAAGTTGGTTTCTCGATTTCAAGTAACCGTAATAATGTTCTAGACTTTCTATAAATCAGAGAAAACCATGGAAAATAATAATTCAGGATTAACTCTTGGGTATGTCAGGAAAATCAATTGAATCCCCTTGAATAAAATAAATGTTTAATCAAGGATAATTTAACTAGGAATTATACGAAAAAGAGCTTGTATAAAGAATAATTGACGAGAAAATTACAATGGTTTAAAAGAAGGTTTCTTTACAAAAAGTCCCAAAATAGGTGAAAGGTGTTGAAAATGGGTGATTTACATATGTAGGAAAATGTGGAATGATGTGAAGAAAATGATAAATGTGGAAAAGTGAAGGAGTCCATGGATCATGAAGTTGAGCATCAAAGTGCAAGAAAAAGTCCCAAGAACAACCTTGGTGACACAAAATGGTTGTGTTGTTAATGCCAAATTCATAGGGGAAATCTCAGACTTTGAGTAGCTACAACAAAGCAACGACCATGACCATGCTAGCCATAATGACTATGCCTAGAAGATCCCAGAATGACTATGATGCCCAAAGCTCAAGACGCATGTGCTGTGAAGAACGATCATCCTGAACTCCCCCACCACGACCATGCTATCTAGCATGGCCGTGCTACCTAGCCACCACCACGGTCATGCTGCCCAACACAACTGTTCTACAGACCCTCCAAATCCCAAACTTTAACTATAAATTCACATCCATTAGCATGACCATTTCCTCCTAGAGAAATTGTACTACCCTCCACTGTAGAATGACCATACTACCTCACACCCTAACAAACGTTTTGCATTGTTTTTCCTATCTTAGCCCCACTTAACTCTAGGATTTCCTAGCCCCTATATATACATGGTTTGTGGTTGGGAGCCAAGGTTAGCCACTCTATAACCACCTTAGCACTTTTTTTCATCCCTACACATCCATTGATCTCCCACCTATTCCCACCTACTCCCACTCCATTCCCTCCATCTCCTGCCTCAAAACCTAGTTTTCTAGGGTTTTGTCTACTTCCATTAACCCTTCCATGCCATCCAACTACCAAGGAGGAAGGAGGACGAGCTCTTTCTTCTGGAAGTGAAGAAGAGGACTTCCATGAGCTCCTATGACTTTTCTCTCTTCTACTTTTTCTTTTTCTATTTTTTGTTCCATGAATATCTAAGCCCTTCTAAGAGGACTATTTGGGGTTAAAATGTGGGTTTTAATACCACATAGGGGAAACATAACTTGTAAACTCTATAATTTCGTTTTAAATTCATTTCCTGCTGCTTCTATCTCATTTCCCATGAATCATCTTATGGTTTGTTCTTGAAAACATGGATTATCTTGTAATTTGTGCTTTAAACCAGTGAGGTCTTGGAGAAAATGACCTTCATGTAGCTATTTTATGAAAGATCTAGAGGGGGGGTGAATAGAGCTTTTGATACTTTAAAATTAAATTGAAAACTTAAAGAAAATTAGGAGGAGGAAACAAGGAAGACACTTCAATTTAGAGTGGTTCCAACCTTTGAATAAAAGGTTGTCAGTCCACTACCCAATTGTCTCCAATTGGGATTTTGAAAGTGATTTATTTTATTTACCTCACAAGGATGTTACATAAAAATAAAATCACCTTACACCTCCTTGAAGTAGTCTTCACCTTGAAGTAGCCTCAACCTCCTTGAAGCAGCCTTCTTGAAGTAACCTCAATCCCTTGGAGCAGCCTTCACCACCTTGAAGTAGCTCCAGTACCTTGAAGTAGCTTCAACCTCTTTTGAAGCAGCCTTCTTGAAGTAACCTCAATCACACCTAGGAGAAGCCTTATCCAACAAGAAGTATCTCCTATCACCTCCTTCAAAACAACCTCCAACCCTTGGGGTAGTTAAAGAGTACAAAATACAATACAAAGGAAATAGATTGGAAGAAAGAAACACTTAGCCAATGAAGTACAACGTCCTGATTTCTATATCAAGGGTGTAGATATCTTATCCACTTAATATGGACTTTTCTATGTGATGTCTAGGATATTGTATCTATAGGACACAACTTTGAAGCTCAAGGAAGAAACTAGTAAGTGATTCTCAGCTTTTTTTCTCTCTAGAGTGGATGCTCAAGTGTAGCTTGTGCGCGGTGTGCATCCTAAGGACTCTCCTATTTATAGGAATGCTTTGCAAGTGTTTAGGGACATTGTACAAAGTCTCTAGATTGTTCTTAGTGCTTAACTAGCCGTTAGGTAGATAGTAGTTAGGTTGCAATCGCTAAAGTGTTCGAGTATAGAAGAACAATCCAGAACCCAACTTGGTTGACAAGTTTTTTGACTGACCATGTCTCAGTCAAGAATTTCTTCGACTGAGCTTGAATTGAATTCAAGTGTATTCCAAAGATTATCCTCAACTCCCAACCACTCAATCTAATAGTCATATGATTTGGATTGAAGATGTGTCGGTCGACCATATTTTTGACCAAAGAATGACTTAGAGCATAATATGTGTAAGTTTTCGACTGGTGCTCTAAATTCTCACCGAGGTGGTTCTCGGTTGAAAAAAACTTCAACTGAGGGTGTCTTAGTTGACTTGTTTCTTGACCGAGAATGTTACTAGTGCAAGTTATTAAACCACCTATCAAATCTTTGTTCTAATGAAGGAGTGACTCTAATATCTAGGGGGATCCTAACTAAGGGTTATGAGTGGATTGAGAAGATCTAACACTTGATTTTCATGATATCTAAGTACTTGTACATTATATACTTTTACTAGTTTTTACATCGAGTGCAATCATGAAAACATTAAGCATTTAAGCACATTGATCTTCAATTATCCTCATGGTATGATCTCCTCATCTTCTTGAACCCTGAAACACTTAAGTAGAATGTCAGATCTAGAAGAATGAAATGTTTGTGAGAATCAAAACAAAGGGTATACTAATGTCCAATTTAGCCAACAAACTCCCCCTTTTTGAAGATGACAAACATTCCTAAAACAAAAAAAGTATTTGAAATGAAATGAGTTTCATTCCTGTGACAAACCTGAGGTGAATTAAGTCCTTGGATCTCATAAGATGTATGCTAATATTCCTAAAGATACATGGAACATGATATCCTTCTCTTATAGCAATTTAGCACCAATTAATGTCACACACGAGATCATGAAAATATTTTAAATATTTTATTTCTCCAACTTTGTCATTTCAAAAATCAATAAGAATCCCCCTTAATTGATTACTCCCCCTTAATTGTTTACTTTTAAAAAAATGTCAAATTTAGTTACAATTCAAGAAATGTATCTCTCCCCAAATATAAGCAATATAAGAACAATTATAAAAAAGAAGTACAAGTCATATCCAAATGAGCTTGTTCTCATGAACAAATAAATGTAAGCAATCTCAATTTCATTAATAATGAAGTCATTACATAGATCTTACTACTCATGATATAAAGGTAACAAGAGAAATATCACTTGAAAGAATTTAATATTACATCAACTTCAGGATCTTTCCCATAAAGTGGAGTATCGACATAGTATTTTACAACTGTCTGCTAGTCAAGTGCACCTGTCTTTGTGAGAGCATATGATTCCAAATATGTAGGTGCCTAATCAAATAGGAAATGAGAAGGTATGTCTTGTAGTTGCATTTGTGAATATTAGATATGGGTAAGATCATTTGATGGTGGCCGTGGAACTTGAGTATATTGGATGTAAGGATTGAATGGATAAATTCTCCCAAGATATTTTGCATAAGGATAGGTGTCGGGAACATTAGGAGTTAAGGCTTGCATCCTTTGGTTTAGGTAGGTCATAGCATTGTTATGGTAATCTAAATGCCTCCCAATTTGATATGTGGCTCCTTTGAGATAGGATACATCATTAGCAAGATTTTCTATGGAATAGCTAGGAGTAGGAGGTGAAGGATTATCATTAGTGGATGTACCTTCTTCGGTCCTAGATATTTTATGCCCAAAATCAATCCCCATAATATCAACAATGTTTTGTGTGATTCTTTGGGGACATCTATCACAACACTACCCTAAGTTTTCTAATTCTTTGCCAAGGAATATTGGATTATTTGACAAACAAAACCAGCATAAGGTGGGTTCCCAGAAAAATCAACCATGTTGGAAAGGATGATAGAAATGAAGTTTTTGGGAATGCTTTTAAGAATGGCATAAATAAGGCACATCCTAAATTGGGGAATTTTGGTTTTATTGGCTCTATGATGGATATTATGGATGATAATAAGATTTACTATCCTGGCGTCAGGGGTTAAAGAAGTGGCATAATTGGTTCCACTATGCTCATGTGCTAAAGAGTTAGGAGAAAAGATTGCCTTTTTAATATCACTAAGACTGATGGTTCCTTTGTTAGTGGAAAACTTAGAGATGGGGTTTCCACTGGTTAGGTCTACAAAATCAGCATACTCCTCAGCATCTATGTTTAACATTTCTAGGATGTCATTTTTAGAGAAATGGAAAGATAGACCATTAACCATAGAAATGAAGGAGTAGGGTCATTGGAATCTCTATTTAGGTTGGAGTATAATTTGTTTGCATCTTGGATAGACCAAAAAATAAAGGAGGGGATAAGAAATTCCTTCTACTTTTGCACCTTTAAGATTTGGGAGAGATCAAGAAGGTTGATGAAGTCATTGAGTTCCACAGTATGACAAGGAAGATGAGACTTGGATGTGGGCTTTAGGTATCTTTCTCTAGAAGCTGCATCATTGAAGGGGATGTCGTTGATGATGCCCAATGTTGGAGTTGGTGCATGTCCCTTCCTTGATGCTACTTGCTTCTTGCCATCATAAAATATGGTGGAAGCCATCTTGAAAAAAGTATGGTGGAAGAAGATGCATATAGGATAGGGGGATGAAGGTTGCTGAACCATAGATCTAAGGAATGTTAGAGAGGTGGTAGATAAGAATGCTCTTGAGTTGTGAAGAGAATGGTTGGATTGGGGGCTATTTATAGCAAAACATAACTATTCTCAGTCAACAAACTCATCGACCGAGCCCTTAATGACTCTTTTTCCCAACGGCTCTATAACAACTAGTCGGTCAAACTTTAATTTGGAATTTTTTACAACGATCAAGGACTCAATCGAGAATTTTGTCTACTGAGGGACCTGTGGTTCAAATTTTGTTTGACTGAAGGAATGTGTAGAATATTCTTAGATAGGACGCGCATAGTCGACCAAGGGTCCCGTTGAGAGAAAGTCGATCAAGAATTTTGTTGACCGAGGATGTCCTCAGTCCAGTATTTTGTCGACTAAAATTTGACACTTTGAGTAAATTTTTATTATGAGAATGGAGTGAGCTTGACAAAGTACTTTGTTTATGATATTGAATCATTGTAAATAAATATTTTAAAAGAATAATTGTATCAGTTTATGCAATAAAATTACTTTAAATTTATGTCAAAACTCACACTAGAAACCAAAAATATGATCAAGAATCTTGAACAAATATATCAAAGAAAACATCTTCTAGTAGAGTAATAAGTAACTTCCTTCTAATATATCAAAATTGGTCCAAAGGAAGTGGTTTGGTAAAAATATCAGCCAATTGTTCTCCATATCAACATGATGAAGAGATATATTATTCTTAGAAATATCGTCTCTCAAAATAAATGTCTAATCTCAATGTGCTTGGCACGAATGTGTAAAACTTGATTATGAGCCAAGTTTATAGAACTAGTATTATCAAAGAAAATTGGCATAGAGGAAAATACAAAACTATAATTATTCAAGACTTGTTGCATATAAAGCCCTTAATCACAAGATGAACCTACAACCATGCATTCAGCTTCAGTGGTAGATAAAGCAACTGTATTTTGTTTCTTACAAAACCAAGATACTAAGGCTCTTCCTAGCAATAAACAACCACCACTTGTTCTCTTTCGATCAATACAACAACCAGCATAATCAGCATTGGTTTAAGATTTTATATCCAACAATTAACCTTTGGGATACCACAAACCATAATTTATAGTGTCGGCAAGATATCTTAAAATTCTTTTGATGGCTTGAAAATGAGAATGCATAAGATTTGATTGAAATATAGCACAAATCCAAACAACAAACATAATATTCGGTCCAAATGCAGTCAAGTATAGCAATCTACCAATCATAGCCCTATACAAGGAATCATCAATGGGCTCACCATCTTCATCCTTGTCAATTTTAGTAGAAGTGGTCATAAGAGTAGTATCATGTTTGAAATTTTCCATATTAAACTAGTTTAAGAGTTCCTTAGTATATTTCTGGCTTACAAAAATTCCAACGGGCGTTTGTTTTATTTGAAAACTAAGGAAAATTTTTAATTCTCACATGAGACTCATTTTAATTCTTTTTGCATGATATTACTAAATTGAGCACATAAGGACTCATTTGAAGCACCAAAGATAATGTTGTCAACATATATATGAACAAATAGAAAATTTGATTCATATGATTTGAAAAATAATGTAGAATCAGATTTTAGAATAGTGAAACCATTATAAAAAAGATAGTTCGTAATTCTTTCATACCAATTTCAGGGTGCTTATTTTAGGCCATAAAGGGATTTCTTAAGTTTATTAACATGATCAAGCTTTATGTGAATTTCAAAACCAGGTAGTTGGGAAACATAAACTTCTTCTATGATTCCATTTAAGAAAGCACTTTTTACATCCATTTGAAAAAGTTTGATGTCTTTATGGGAAGCTAGAGCTGATAATATTCTAATGACTTCAAGTCTAGCTACAGGTGCATAAGTCCCATAAAATTCTATCCCTTCTTGTTAATTGTATCCTTGAGAAACCAACCTATCTTTGTTTCTAACCACTTCCCTGGGTTCATTAAATTTATTTCAAAAAACCCACTTAGTTCTAATGATGATTTTGTCTTGAGATCTAGGAACTAAATCCCATACATTGTTCTTAGTGAATTGGTTTATTTAGTCTTGCATAGAAATTATCCAATAATCATCTTTTATAGATTCATTTATCTTTTTGGGTTCAACAACTGATACAAAGGCCATGTTTGCAACATCTCTAAATGATGATCAAGATTTTACTTTTTCAAAAGGATTTCCTATGATTAAGTCTTGAGGACGATCTTTGATTATTCTTGAAATTGGTTTTTGTGACTCATTATTTTGATCATTATTTTGTTAAATTTTAGAATTTTTATCATCCTTTGTTGACTTGGTCAGGTCCTCAATTTGGTGTGTAGTATTGTTCAAGTTTTCATTTCCTATTTCATTTTCAGCACTTTGTGATGTAATTTCATGAAATGTGATATGAATTGATTCTTCAACTTTCTTGAAAATATTATTGTAGATTATAAATGGCTTACTAGATGTTGAATATCCCAAGAAAAATCCTTTTTGTGATTTAGGGTCAAATTTGTCTCTATCATCCTTTGTGTTCAATATATAGCAAGGTGTACCAAAGGTATGGAAGTAGTCAACTCTAGGTTTCTTATTAAAGATGGGTTCATAAGGAGTTTTCTTAAGATGCAATTGAATTGAAACACAATTTAATAAATAGCATGCTATATTTATTGCTTTGGTCCAAAAGGTTTTTGGTATATTATGTTCTAGTAGCATTGTTATAGCCCCTTGTAAGGACTAGTTTTTCCTCTCAACTATCCCATTTTGTTGTGCGGTGTGTGGAGCTGAAAAATTATGTGTATCTCATTGAGATGTACAAAATTCCTCGAATATATGGTTTTCAAATTCTCCCTGAAGTCACCAAAGTTAATTGCAAACAAAGGACTTTAATTTTCAACAAAGATATATGACAAAACTACTTTTGGTCAACCTTTTCTTTGACCAGATGACTTCTTGGTCAAGCTCTTTTTCTACTGAGATGGAGTTATGTAGATTTTTCAATGAATGCAACACTTTTAATGTAATCAAGTCATACTATTTTCAATTTTTTGTTTTGGATAACACAAGTAAGTAGTCAAAATATACAGAGATATACAAGTTAAAGCTTATCTTAGTTGACATATGACATATATGCATTTCACAATGAAGTTTAGGTCAAATCTCAACAAAGTGTCATAAATTCTAAGTTTGGTGTCTTGGAACCCAAGTGATGTCCTTCTTCTTCTTGTATTCATAAGAGGATGAATAATGTCCAAGACATTGGCAGTAGAAATAAGAAACAAAATCAATTTGGTTTCTTTTCTTATCATTTTGGGTATATGCCATATTGTTTTTGGGTACATAGATAGTATTGGTTCTGGAGACTTGTGATTTTCAAGCTCTAGGCTTTTGATAATGATTTTATTTGGGTACATAGTCTAGTCCTCTTTTACCAACTTGTCCAGAAGATTTTTCCAAAATTTTATCAAGAATGTTATTATTTTTCAAACTATCAAAATGCTTTTGTAACTTAACAATTTCAGCCATCTTCATAGTAATATCTATTTTTTCTTGATCTAAACTAGAAAGCAAGGTATCTATTTCTCTAACAATAATATCATAATCCAAATGTGAACATAGAATATGTTGGGTTTGATAATCATTTGTCTTTGCAAGTAATTCAACCTTTTCTTGAGAAATAAGATCATTATTTTTTTCTAACACAAGAAATTTAGCATTATAATCATCAATAGAATCTTTAAAAGTATTATTCTAAAAAATAAGACTTTCATTTTTAGAAGTAAGATCATCTATTTTAGCATGCAATTCATCATTTATTTTAGAAAGCCTTTTCAATTTTATTTTTCAATCAACATATTTAGCATGAGTTTATTCAAGACCATTAACTAAATCATTTTTGGATGATTCAAAAATGATTACCCCATTTGAGTTTTTATTTTCATCTTCCTTAGCCATGAGACACTCCACTTCTTCTTCTTCACTTTCACTATCATTGATTGATTCATCCCAAGTTGCTTTGTAGGTTTTATCTCCCTTGTCTTTCTTCTTGAAAGAAGATTTCTTTCCTTTCTTGGCTTTAGGACATTCATTCTTTACATGTCCCTTCTTGCTGCATTCAAAGCACCTAAGGGAAGAAGCACTTGAATTTTTTTTAGATTTATACCTTCTATATTCCTTACCATTTACAATAAGTGCATCTTCTTCTTCATCTCCTTCACTTGTCTCATCACTTTATTGAGTGATGACCTTTGATTGAGCCTTGGTTGTAGCTTTTAATTCAATGTCCTTCCTTTTCCCCTTTTGGAGTTCAACCTCCGACCTTTCTTCTTCTTCTTCAAGGGTGACCTCTTGTGTCTCAAGGTTTTCGATGAGTTGCTCCTTCTTCAATACAGTGAGCTCATTAGCTTTTTAAATGGTCGTCCCTTTTGGCTTGTACTTTGGAGGTAAGGATCTAAGAATCTCAGACACTTGATCTTCCTCACTTGTATACTTACCCAAGGCACTCAAGCTGTTAACAATAGAAGAAAACCTTGCATACATTTCACTAATAGTCTCATTAGGTTGCATGCGGAATTTTTCAAACTTTTTTTTAAGCATGTTAATCTTGGTATTCTTAACTTAGGTTGTACCTTCATGTGTAATCGAAAGTTTATACCATATTTCATAAGTAGTTTCACATGAAGGTATCCTATTACACTCACTGACGGAAATGGAACAATATAAAATGCTTACTATTTTTGCATTCAATTGAACTTGATTTACCATTTTGGGAATCCATGTTGCATACTCTATATTAGGAAATGCATAGGGAAACGAAACCATTCTCCAAATCTCCAGGAGGATCCCTTGGAAGTAGAATAGCATCCTTCTTTTCCAATAAGTTTAGTTACTTCCATCAAAGGGTGGTGGCCGACTCACATAAGTTCCTTTGAGGTTGAGGTTGTGCAGTACACAGTCCCCCATTCAAGACTATTTAAGGCTCCTTGAATGCCTTCTCTGATACCATTTGAAAGATCTAGTTGGGGGGTGAATAGAGAGTTTGATACTTTATAATTCAATTGAAAACTTAAAGCAAAGATGGAGGAAATAAGAAAGACTCTTCAATTTAGAGTGGTTCCAACCTTTAAATCAAAGTTTGTTAGTCCACTACCCAATTGTCTCCAATTGGGATTTTGAAAGTGATTTATTTTATCTACCTCGCAAGGATGTTACAACAAAATACAATCACCTTCAACCTCCTTGAAGTAATCTTCACCTTGAATTAGCCTCAACCTCCTTGAAGTAACCTCAAGCCCTTGGAGCAGCCTTCACCACCTTGAAGTAGCTCCACCACCTTGAAGTTGCCTTCACCTTGAAGTAGCTTTAACCTCATTTCAAATAGCCTTCTTGAAGTAATATCAAGAACACCTTGGAGCAGCCTTTTCCAACAAGAAGTAGCTCCTATCACCTCCTTCAAAATAGCCTCCAACCCTTGGATTAGTTAAGGAGTACAAAATACAATACTAAGGAAATAGATTGGAAGAAAGAAACACATAGTCAATGAAGTACAACGTCTTGATTCCTATATCAAGTGTGCAGATCTCATGTCCATTTAAGATGGACGTTGCTATGTGATGGATAGGAAATTGTAGCTATAGGACACAACTTTGAAGCTCAAGGAAGAAACTAGCAAGTGATTCTCAACTTTGTTGCTCTCTAGAATAAATGCTCAAGTATAACTTGTGTGTATTGTGTGTCCTAAGGCCTCTCCTATTTATAAGAATGGTTTCTAAGTGTTTAGGGACGTTGTAGGAAGTCTCTAGAGTGTTCTTGGTGCTTAACTAGCCACTAGGTTGAGTTTAGTTGGGTTGAAATTTCTTAAATGTTTGAGTTAAGAAGAACAATCCAAAACCTAGTCCGGTTGACAAGTTTTTCAACCGATCATGTCTCGATCGAGAAGTTGTGATGGGAGATAGCAATGTTGAAAACAATGAGGATTTGCATAACTCTCCAATTTCTCCATCGAACAAGTTGCTTCATGACTACTTGATGTTGGGAAAATACACTTTTCCAATTTCCACTAAGGTTCATTAGATGCCAGAACAACACTTCTCAGTCCCATTGACTCATCTCGGACTTCATCCTATATTCTATGGGTTTGGGAATGAAAATTCGTACAAGTACACTAATGCCTTTGTGGAGACTTGCTCTACTTATAGGACTCCTGTATCCACTTCAATTCTATATGGCACACATTGTTCCCCTTCTCTCTCAATTACAAGGCAAAGGAGTGGTATTCTTTAAAGAAAAACATTGTCACTTGGGAGGTGATGAATAATGTGTTTCTAAAGAAGTTTTATTCTATTGCCAAGATGAACCAGATGAGAAGATACATAACCTCCTTCAATCCAAAAGAAAATGAACAATTCCATAAGACATGGGAAATGTTTCAAAAGTTGTTGTGAGTTTGTCCCCATCATGAGGTGCCTATTTGGAAACTTGTCCATGATTTTTACATGGGTCTTTCTGAAATGGGTCGAACCAGTATAGATTAATATTGTGGTGAAGCATTCATAACTAAATATTATGAGGAATATTGGCCCCATTTTGACCACTTGGGTGAAAACTCCTGACACCAAGCTTCTAGTGTCAGTGTCCAATATGATAGAACCATGCCAGGTGCCCCTCCTCAAGCTAGAGATGATACCAATCCACAAGTGATGAAGATCTTGGCAAACATGATGAACTTGATAAAGAACCATGTGTGAGGATCTTCTAGCCACTCCACCAACTCCATTAAGGATCTTTGTGAGGAGGTGCAAGCTCTACAATATTTCAAAAGCCGCAACAACCAATGTCCAATGTCCAATTCCTACTCTCACGAATTGAGGAATAACCCAAATTTCACATGGAAGAAACAAGGGGACCAAGAGCCCAGATGAGGTCAACAAAGATGTGTCCTCTCATAGACAAAGTATTAATAGGTTTGATCAAAGGTTGAACAAAATCTCCTTATCACTTGCCCACCGGGAGGAAGGAAGTTTTCCCCTCCAAACTTTAATTAATCCTACTACTGCTAGAGGATCCATGGGTGCCCCTCATGGCAACTAAATCCCACCACAAAGGCAAGTTTCAACCTTTCAACAATACCAAGGTCCTCCAAACCCTTATGCTCCACCACCAGCACCTCCATTCAACCTCCAATACACCTCACAACCACCTTATCAATATCGAAAACCACCACATCAATACCCACCACTTACACAATATAATCCAAAACAACCACCTCCAAAAAACCTCCACAAAAAGTGAACATTTTGACAATCTTAAGGTGTGATAATGTTGTTGAGCATCCCAAAAGGGGCACCATGCAAAGTGACAAAGTTCACAAAGGAAAACCATTGCTAGGAGGTGTTGTCTTACCTTCTTTGAAGATGAAAACACCATGTGTCCATCCATTTTGTGTGAGTTACAAGTGCACTAGAAATTTTTTCATACCATCTTCATGTGAGAGTGCCAAGGGAACTAATAAATATGTGAGAGTCACTGACTTTTGAAACCATAATACAATGTGTCCCACAATTGTTTGAGATGACACTAAGTGTCCCAACTGCTGATCCAAGAAACCCTAGTATAGTATTCTAAAGTTCTCAAGTTTTCAAAATGATTGAGCCCCTCCCTTGGATTACTTAGAAGACCCCTTCTCCAAAGGAAGGAAAAAATATACTGTAAAAATTCTGAAGTTCTTGAGACATGTGATGATTAGCACATTATTGTGTGACATCATCAAGAAAAGCCCAACATATGCATAATTCCATAAGGGTGTTCATACCTTGAAGAAAGAGATAATGAGGAAGATACCCAAGATGATCATGTTGACCAATTTGCATGTTTCATTAATGAGGACCATTATTTTGAGATATATGATGATGATCCCAAAGGAGAAAAAGATGAGCACAAACAGTTGACAAAGTTTGCATGACCTTTGGGAGGAAGACCATGTTGTGAAGGCTTTTTAGAGGAGGGCCTATGATGAGGATGTAAACACTTTGCTAATGAATAGTTGATGATGAAAGCAACACCAAGGTCGACTTAAGACAATCAATTTAGCACTAGTGAGAGGCCACCAACATCAGTTTGATATTCTTGCACTCAACACCTATTTCTTGTTATGATTTTGTTTTTCATATTCAAAGAAACACACACAATATACTTGATGATTATTCTATTTGTGACACCTATTAGAATAGGTGCACAGTTGGAAAGATATGCATGGAGGATCTACCTAAGGGAAGATCAAAATTGAGAAAAGAATTGAAAATGTGTGAAAAGGCTATAGGAAAGTAATCACCATGGCTGTTCTACCCAAAACAACTATGTTGGCGATATCTTTCTTACTAAAAGTCATGTTGATCTCTCTCTCTCTCTTGGCAAATATATACTACGACCCCATGTCCATCACCCTTCTATTCTAAACTTCTAATTCATGTTGAGGACACCATGTTTTAAAAAGTATGGGGTGGTAGGGAGGTAAGCCCTTGTTTTACCTCACATTCCTCTATATCTCTTGTTCCAACTTTATCCAAGATGATCAAATAATCTAAATAACCTTTAAACTTGTCCATCAATATATATTTTCACTTGCCTTGCATACCTGAATGAATATCATTTATTTTTGTATTTTTATGTAATTTTTCATTTTTTATTTGTTTTTCCATTCCATGCCGTACACAAATTTTGTATTTTTTGTAATTTCTTGTGTGTTTTAGCTAGAATTTTCTTGTCTGTTCTTGAATTCCTCCTAGTATAGGTTTTGATATGATTGAAGGAAATTTGGCACCATTTTGGCCAATTTTTCCCATGCTTGAATCTACTTGCCTAATAGTGCTTTTCAAGTTTATCAAATCCAACATGGTGGTATTGGCTGAAGTTAGGGTTCTCTAGGTGCGGGCTCTGGCATCTCTCTTCTTGAGGTGATCCATGGTGGGTGTCATGGTCAGGGCGGACTCCACCGTCCCGTCCTCCACAATAGAGGGGCGGGTGCCTCGGGCGATCTGTCTACGGATGTGACGGTGGGCAGAGGCTGAGCTGCGGAGGTGGCGAAACCAATGGTGGTGCGGCCTAACCTTACTCCTATGGCGGCGACGGGGGATCCTAAAGCCCCATCTTTTAGGGTCAATGATGGGAGGCCTTGGATGAAGATGCCAGCACCGACGGTGGCATAGATGGATGAGTTCCACAAGTTCTCTGTCATCGTGCAAGTTTTGGGATCCAAGTGCATCATCAACCAGCTTTATGGTTGGATGCTCAGGAGCTGGAGACCCAGGGGGAGCTACAATGTTCACCACTTGTTGGGGGCATTTTCCTCGCACGATTCACCTGTGAGGAGGATATGAGAACAGCTCTCGAGAAAGGGCCTTGGTTCTTTGATCAGAAATTGGTTCTGACGATAAGGTGGACTCTAGAGGCAGATATTCGGTGAGTGGCTCTCATCTCGGCACCGGTCTGGCTCCCCCTTCTGAAGGTTGGGCATCATTGGTCGAGAAGGGCTATCACCGTCATAGCATGTGGTGTGGGTGAGCCAAAGGCTGTGGACTTCCACACTGAGGGGAGATACGGAGGGGCGGCGCACGTCTGTGTGGATCTCAAGGCAGACAAGAAACCACCATAGTGGTCATGGTGGAGATGCCAGATGGCAAGGAATTGGAATTCAGGGTGATCTACGATGATCTCCCCCAACATTGCCTGAAATGTAAAGTGTTTGGGCATTCTACTAGCGATTTCCCAGGGGCGAGATTTGCTCTTCAATCCCCCCCCCCTTTGGTCCGTGGTCAAGAGTTGAGTCTGAGGCCTAGGAAGAGAAGGTTCGGGTGGAGCAGGAGAGTACAGGAGGGAAGAATCGACACCTCAGTGGTCGCAGCAGTGGTTGAGAGGCGGCTATCGAGTGGGGTGGATTTCAGTCCATCTGACCAGGTAGTGAGTGAGGCAGAGGTCATCATTTCTCAATAGACAGTAGAGAGGAGTGCGTAAGGGGTGGTAGCTCTGGTTGATTAGGGGTTGAAGGTGATGGCAAATTCAGTGGAAGAGGAGGTTCTGGTGGGGTCAGTGAAGACGTTCAGGGTCCAACCAGTTGCTACGCAGGAGATGGAAGCAGTGGTGTCGGCAGGGCACCAGGGGAACTCCAACCAATTCTCCATCTTAGAGAACCTAGGCACAGATGACTTGGTCAATGAAATGATTGGGACAACTAGCAGAAGAAGAGCTCTATAAATGGAGAGCAGCATCAGGGGAAGGATGATTTCTCCCAGAGTGAACACCCCTGGAAGGGGTGGGCATAAGAGTAGATAGTATGTCAGTCCTCACTTGGAACGTGAGGGGGGCGTTGAGGCCCAGAAGATAGAGGAGAGTGAGGAAGGTTATCTCAGATGAGGGGGCTTCCTTGATGTTCTTATTGGAAACTAGGATCATGAGGGAGTACAGAGAGAAGGGTGTGGGTCTATTTCCTGATGGATGGGGGGCGGAGTCTAATCTTGAGCAGGTGGAAGGGGGTCTATTGCCCTGCATTGGGATAGGGGGGTGTGGGATGTTCAGGTCATCAGTGCAACTGATCAGACTATGGTCGTAAGTTGCATCAACACTGACGAATTCCATTGTATCATCATGGGGGTATATGGCCAAAACAACGAGGGGAGACGATGGACATGCTGGGAGACTATTAAAGAAACCACTCAACAGTAGGTTCCCCAACTGGTGATTGGGTACTTCAACCACGTGAGGAAGGCAGGGGAGAAGCATGGGGTCCTGCCCATTCCAGACTTGGTTCTTAGTAGATTCAATGATGTAGTGGATGCTTCTTGCCTAGTTGAATTAAACATGAATGGTTATCTAACCACGTGGCTGAATAAGAGGAGCCCAACACATCGAATTGCAAGCCAGCTCGATAGAGGCTTGGTAAATTCAGTTTGGTTGGACTGTCTTCCAGAGGTGCATGTGTCTTTAGGGAGACACCCAAATAGTGACCACTCTTGGATGAAAGTGACCCTGGTGGAGGATGTGAAGAAGAATAAACCGTTCCAATTTTTGAATTTCTGGGCGGATTGGCCGAGGTTCAGGGATGTTGTCAAAGAAGCTTGGGATGATAGGGTGGTGGGTAACCTGATATTATGTGTGGAAGAAAAACTCAAGAGGACAAAGAAGGACCTAAAGATATGGGTGGATGATCTGGTCAACCTCCTAAATATGGTGATTCAAGCCAAACAAGATTATAAGGAGGCTGCGAGACATCTTAGGATTCAACCCTTAGATGTTAATAGAATAAAGGATGAAGAAGAAAAGGCAGACATATTGCTTAAGTTGGAAAAGGTAGAGGAAATGTATCATTGGCAACAGAGTAGGCTAAGATGGATAAAGGATGGGGATAGGAATACTAGAGTCTACCATAATGCAACAAAGAAGAATGCATGAAGGAATGCATCCATGGGCTGATGAAGGAAGATAGGTCTACTATGAGTGGACCAAGAGAGATGGTGGAGGAGGCCATTAACTACTTTAAGAACTTATATAATAGGGAGCATGTTATTCAGTGGGGTTGCTTGCCCAATGTTAAGGTGAGCGAGGAGATGAACATGGAGCTGTGTGGCCCGGTGACGGATAATGAAATCAGGGAGGCAATTTTCTCAATAGGCCCTTCTAAGGTTCCGAGCCCCGACAGATTTAATGGACAGTTCTTTCAAAGCTGCTGGGATATTATAAAGGTTATGTCGGGTGGTGAGGTGGTTCATGGTGGGAGGTAGTATGCTTCGATAAGTGAGGCACAATTTCATCAGATTGATCCCCAAAAAGAATTTGGCTTCTTCTATGGAAGATTTCCGGCCTATTTCTTGCTGCTCAGTGTTATATAAAATCCTTGCCAAACTTTTGTTGAGGAGACTTAAGAATATCCTTCTAAAGGTTGTGTCCCACAACCAAATGGCCTTCATACAAGGAAGAGACATCGCTGATGGTGCGCTGTTGGCTTCTGAATTTCTCAATCAGTTCAGAGGGAAGAATGCTTCTAGAAAGGCGTGTTTCAAGATGGATATCACAAAGGCATATGATCATGTTGATTGGTCCACTTTGAGGAGGATAATGGAGGCACAGGGCTTTTCCAGTGGATGGATTAAGTTGCTGATTCAGCGTGTGGAAGGTACTTCTTTTTCTGTTCAGTGAATGGAGTACCACATGGCTTCTTCTCTGCTTCCAATGGGCTGAGGAAGGGGGACCCTCTATCACCCATGTTTTTTGTGATCATCATGGAAGGTCTCTCCTTTGTGATAAATCATGCTGAAAGCGAAGGGAGACTTAAGGTGTTCAAGATTAAGAGTGTGCACGTAGTCTCGCATCTTGTGTTTGCAGACGAAGTGATGATATTCATAGCAGGCCATAGTAGGTACCTCATACAGGTGAGGTGCATCCTTGTGGAGGTGGGGCGTATGACATGGCTCTATATTAGTGATATAAAATCCAGAGTGTTCTTGTCTCATTCTTGCGATTCCAGACGAGGAAGGTTGAGAGCTATTGTAGGCATATCGCGGGGGAGGCTCCCCACAAAGTATCTAGGCATCCCTATATTTGGGGGCAAAGGGAGGGGTAAAGACTATGGGAATTTGGTGGATGAGTTGAGATCACAGATTGACAAGTCGGCCGATTAGGCTATCTCATTTGCTGGCAGGCTGGTGTTGTGTAATTTGGTCTTATTGGCTATGATTAGATTCTGGTGTAGACAAGCAGAGATCTCATTGTTTGTCATTGAAAAACTTAGATGTCTGGTGAGTAATTTTATGTGGGGTGGGGGGTGGCTCATGAGATTGCGTGGGACACCATTACAAGAGATCGTATGCAGGGGGGATGGGGGTGGTTGATCCGTGTATGGTGGCAAGGGCTGCTACGCTTTAGCATATCCATAGATTCATCATGCAACTGGAGTCGGTGTGGGTTGTGTGGGTGAGGTGCATATATGGTTGTTCTTTGGGGTCTACGAATAGCATGAATGGTTCAGTTGTGTGGAGGAGGATGTCCGGGGAATGGGGTGTTGTCAGGCATGCCTACCAGCATCACCCAGACGGTTCCTAGGCATGCTCCATTTCCAGACCTTGGGTGCAAAAGATGTATGGCCCGCCGATTCCCTGGGCTGATGTTGTTTAGAACAAGCTGAAGACACCCAAATGGGGTTGCTGCTTGTATAGGGCGGTGCTCCAGCGGCTTCCTTTGGTGGATAGATTGTATGCGTGGGGCTTGATCGTCAACCCAGTCTGCTTGTTGTGCAAGGAGGTGGATTAAATGCACGACCATCTATTCTTCGGGTGTCTGTATTCCTTATATGTATGGTGCAGATTGGCACTAAAGTGTGGATGGGGGGTGTCCGTCGAAGTCGCTTGAGGTTGGGCTGGAGTGGATAAAGCAGAAGATAGAGGGAAGAAATAACATGTGGGCCTTTGGGGCGTTGGGAGTGGTAGCTACAGTTTTTGGCATTTGGTAGGAAAGGAATACCAGGCTTCATGGCGGGTCTGGTACCGATAAGTTTGTGTTTTTTGATCGGTTGTTTGATAGTATGGGGCTTATTTGTAGGGCCAAACGTACCCTATATAAAGGTTTGGACCCGGTTGCCAGATAGCAGTGGGGGTTTTTGTAGTTAGTTTCACCCTCTGTACAATATATGTTTACCTATATAGGGTTTTTTGACATAGTAATATTTTACCTTATCCAAATAGTGCTTTTCAACAAAATCTCTACGTATTATGATGTAATGATTAGAATTGGGATAATGCAACCCATTGATGATGTATTTGGCTAAATGAGTCCTATGTTGGGATTTTGCATGTGCTTCAAGCCTCTTGCAAGTAATGGACTATTTTGAAAAATGTGATCCTTACAAGCCTTGAACACTTGGGATTATTCATTCAATGTGAAAAGAGTGTCATATATTATTTTGCTCATTTTATGCATGGTTTGTGTTTTGGTGAAAGTGTTGAATGGATTACCTATCTTGAATCAAAACATACATGGATCTTCATCACCTATGACCCATCTTTGACCTGACATTTCTTCTATCATCGTCTTACCTCTCTGCCTCATGAAAGGATGCCAAAAGTGCAAATATTATCCCTGACCACCCTCCAAAAGTTTGTGGTGGCCATATCTACATCCCCCTACTTCACTCACCATATGTCTTTCTTACATATGGGCCAGAGAACAATAAAAAGAAAATGAAAAAAGAAATAAGATATTGCACTATAATGGCCTCTCAAGAAAATAAGATGAGTGATGCTATGTAATAGCACTCTACTCCCTTATATTACCCTTTTTTCTCTTTTTAAGCCTATTAGGGTTGGGTTAAATCAAATTTAGCTCTCACACCCCTACACAAGACAAGTGGGTTGTGATAGGTGAAATGAAGTGTATGATGGAGTCCTAGAAAGTGAGATAACAACCCCAACTAATATGATGCGTGACATGCATGACCCAGTATATCCAGAGCATTATGAAAATTTCATCACTTACATGTTTGGTTGATATCCATATTTGAAGTTCTTATGCTTTGTGCTTGAATCACATTGAAAAATAGAGAAGTGAATAGAGACTAGTGGATTGCATGCCTAATTTCACATGTCAACTTACTTTAGCCAATGAGCATCATAGTGATTGCATTCTCCCATGTTTTCTTGATTGAAATGAAAGTAAGATTAAGTTTGAGCATACATGAGGAAAATTACGTTTCAAGTTTGGTGGTGGTGATGCAGATGGCTCATCTTGTGTCTTCTTATACTTTAACCACATATAAACATGTTGGAATGCATGCTATTTCTCATAATATGTGTATTACTATCAGGTGCACTTGTAGACGTTCTTTGCATATTTTTTAGGTACTTGGACCACACTAGCTAACACCATAGTTGTGCTACCTAGCATGCCTATTTTACTAACCCTCCAAATCCCAAACATTACCTATAAAGTCACCTCCACCAACATGATTGTTCCCTCCTAGTACAATATTTCTATTGATAACATTGAATTTTGTGGATATTTCATGCCTGCTTTTACTTTTGATCTCCTCTCTTTATGCAGAGTTACCCTAATTTCCCCCATTTTTCATGTGTATTCCTCTTATGTCGTAGTTTGAATATAAGTACTAGTTCCCATGCAAGTGAATTATCAAATCATGGGTTTTATCATGAGGTAGGAAGTCCATATATTTCCACAACTGATGGAGGACATAACAAAATAAACCAGGGAACCATCACCAGACCAACCATCGATGATCAATGGTCCATAGAAAAAGATCGAAGGACAAGTCCAATTGATCATCGGTTCTCAACATCCGATGGCTTGTCAGGAAATCCTTCAGTATGGCCATTAGATGTCAAGATATGATGGCTCACCTAGACCCTGTTCAGCCCACATTCCATAGCTTAACCATTAGATCTTTAAACCGATGGTCTACTAAAGACTATCACTCTAGTCGCCAGCCATCGATTCCAAAGAACTGATGTTCTAAATAAATCCATCAATAGGTGACCACTATAAGAGGGGAAGAACCGTGCCTCAGCTGCACATCCTAGAAGCGATGTATGTACTGAATGGTCATTCAAGGTTATTAAGCGCGTACCCTCAGTTACATGCCCACTCTTGTGCTGCAAGTAAAGAGTGCCTAACCAAAGCTATAAATAGCTTTAGTGGGGTGCCTAGAAGGGGGTCACCACCCATGCAAGTCTCGAAAGTGCTGCCAGAACCAACTTGCACCATCAATCAACTCCTTCACCATGAGTTTGTGAAATCTAGAGGACAAAAGTCCAAAGGCCTTCCCTTCTACTCGTTGTTGATCTTCTTTAACTTATTCATCAACAAGAAGGGAACGTCGAGCACTACCTTCACACCATCACTAACGTATAGATTGGAGGGTCTATCCATCGACCTTAGCCACCTATGGTCATTGTTGGTATATCCACTTCTTCTTTGAATTTGTCCACTCTCCATTCCCTCCATTCCACTTTATCATTCATCTCCATGTCCCATTATACATGTAATTACATAATTTTACTCATCACCATGAGTGCCTAAATATATTTCTTTGGTTAAGAGTAGCCACTAAGGCTCTCCATACATATATACACTTATATCCATTTAATATACACACTTAGAAATGTTTATCTCTATACTCTTGGTCTTAATGCTTCATTTGTATGTTTAGCTACCATCTTGTGTTGTTTGATTGTTAGTACCTTGAAACAATAGTATTAACCATATCTAAGGGTTATAGATTTGGACGAAGCATGAGAATGTTGAAATGCTTAAGCTAATATTTATATGGTTTTATTGTGATTGTTTCTTTGCCATCTCAAGAGCAAGATAACCTTATAATCTAGATCTATCTTAAGCTCAAGAGAGGAGGGAATGGACATTTATGATGTTTACTTGTAAACTTTATAAGGGTATACAATGGGTGTGAGTATTGATGTTGGTGAGAGACCTTAGATGGTGGAACCCAATCCAAGTTTCCCATCCATACTTGATATCTTATCTTTTAGCTTTCTTACTCCTTTATTTTGTTTTACTTCTTGGTTGGTTTTATTTGTTTACTTTCTTTCTTGATAGAAGCACCATCGTTCCATAAGGAACACAAAGTTTTATCTCACACTTTAGTTGGTGTAACTTAGACAAAGGTCTCCATTCTTAATACATACCACCCTTGTCCCTGTGGATCGAACCCAATTTACTACATTGTGGAGGACTGAGTGCCAAGATATAAATTTTGAAGTCTGATTACTCTAGACCAGATCCTTTTTGGATTTGTAATTTAGGCCAGTCAACTTTTTGGTTCCATTGATAGGGACAAGGCATCCAATATTGTTAAGAATCTAAGTCTACTTAGCATACATCTGTGTCTCAAGTCTAGTAATAAACTTGACTATACATTTTTATGTTCAATAACTCTAACTACCTCAAATAATTTGTGTCGCATGTCCAATTTCTAACTTGACTATGCAAACTATTTCAGACAGCCAGAACTGAAATGGAGCACGAAAACTACCAACAACAAACACCATGGCTCCTCGGAAGGCAACCCACCACAGCACTAGGGTGGAAGACCTTCAAAATAATTGTGAAGAAGAACGTGAAGAAGAGTGCAATGAAGGAGAGTGTCACAATAAAGAGTGTGAAGAAGAACGTGATGAAGAGGAATGTGAGTAAGAGCATGAAGAAGAGCATCATGATGAAGTACATTGTGATAGAAATAGGATAAACATGACGAATCACAAAAATGAATATAATGATGATGACGAGGATCCTTCCCTTCATGAATTGGCTGCTACAAGGGCCAACTAATCAAGATGCCCAATAATCATTCATAGGTTCAATACTCCAAACTTCAAACTCAAGCCTATAGTCATCATCATGACCTAGAACAAAACCTTTGGAGGAAATTCTCAAGACAAAAACCCTTAACATCACTTGGATTCCTTTAAAATATATATGACACCATCATGATAAATATGGTGCCACAAGAGGCAATCTACTACAAAGGATTCAACTTTTATCTAAGGGATAAAATATATCATGGTACCTTGCTCTACCTAACAAGATCATCAATAGATGGGTACCCTTGGCTGACGCTTGTCTCCAAGTTCTATCCAGTTGAGAAAACTCTCAAAAATAGGCACAAGATCACTAGATTCGTACAAAAACCATGTTAGAACTTGTATGAAGCATGGGAAAGATTACAAGAGTATCAGAGGGACTGCCCTCTCCAGAACTATGATAAGGTATTATAATCGCTACCTTCTACAATGGATTTACTTCAGCTGAAAGGACTTTACTAAATGCTATTGTACGAAGTGATATCCTTGGTAAGAACCCAATGAAGACCAGGAAGATCATTGATAACATGGAATCCATGTAATCTGGTTTAGATTATGATAGGGGTGCGACAAAGAAGGTATTATATGAAGGTAATTCTGTTGAATTTAAGTCTTTATAGACCAAAACCTCCCAAATTCAAAAGATTGCATTAGATGTGAGCAACTGAAGGATTCTAGAAGCAAGGGAAAGAGCAAAGCCTAAAAAGTGATGAAATATGTTACATGTGGGGAAGAGGAGCAAGGAATAGACAAATACATATATACCCAACCCAAAGAAGATGATGAAGAAGAAGATATTGGAAATGTCTCTTGTGCTAACTTCAAGAGGCCACATCATCCTAGGTTCTCTTATAGAAACAAGGATGCCGCTAAAAATGCTCAACTAAACAACCCACCTAAAAGACCGCTAGGTTTCGGTAGAGGTGGAGGACCATCTGTGTTCATGGGCAACATGACTTACCAGTAAATTAGGAATAACTACCAAGGTCAAGGACAAGGCTAAAACCAAACCATATATTGAAGTGGGCCAAGTCAAGATCAAGGTCAGAACAAAAATACCAATCAACCAGATATGATATCTAAACTTTTCAATTTTGCAAAAAGACAAGCATATGTGAATGAGAAACTAAATCAGAGTTCCATAACCAACACTGGTGTATTGAATATAATGAAAACCCAACCGGGGGGCATGACAACTCAGATGGCTAACATGCATACCCACCAAAAATAATTTGATCATCAACTTGCGCAACTATCAAAATTGATAAACCCACGAGGAATGATACCTTCGAACACCAAAAGTGCAAAAATGGCCACTCTCAGCTCTGAAAAGGTTATAGAAGAACCAACATGCTAGACCATTTAGGAAAGTACTCCTACTACCAAATCCCAACCCAAACCCACCATAGTAGAAGAACTTGAGGTGGAAGTTCTACCAAGAAGATGAAGGCCAAAGAGAAGGGTTAAGAAAAAAAAATATGAATCAGCTGAGGAAGTCTTTGTAGATAGGGATCCTTATGCACCGAGGGTTCCCTTTCCCTATAAGTTAATCTAGCAAAAGAAGATACAAAAAGTTTATGGAAGTTGTAGATAAATTGCACATGGATATTCCATTTCTAGATGACATTGAAGACATGCCGACATATGCAAAGTCCTTCAAAGACCTAACACTAAGAGAAGGTGAGGAGACCATGTCAAAACTATCAGGATCAAAAAGATGTCCAACGCTTTCATCCAGGAAAATACATCTTCCAAGAAAAAAGATCTTGGGCCCTTTTCAATCCCATTCAATGTGGGAGACAATGAAGTCAGCCAAGGTTTGGATGATCTTGAAGAAAGCTGTAACGACCGTCTCGCGAAGACAGGATTAACTAATGCGGAAGCGAATTATTTGCAGCGGATTACTGAAAATCACTGAAAATTTAAAACTTTTTGCAAAGAGATCCATTCACAGGAAACTCTTTAACCATGAACCAAAGTATTCCAAATTCATCCTGGTTCACAAGTACACAACATGTACCATTCCTTTTCAAGGATTACAACATTGACTGTCTTGTTAACAAATATACACAGGCAATATAAAAACTTCGAGGCACTAAGCCAAAACTCAGATTGATACATTTAAAACTGAGTAGGGGTTACTTTTACATTATCAGGAAGAATTATTCATCATAGAACAAAATAAGATAATCTCCATTCTCAAGGAGGTCATTGCATCTACCCATGGTAGATAAGTAATTCATCTGTCTACTTTGCAGAGAATATAAAGAAACATAATTAACATTTATCTACTAAGGAATACACAAAGAAATGCAACATCAGCCAATGAATCTCCGTATTCAATCCTTAAGCAAACATTCTATACGGCTGATTACATTTTACAATCACACTTATGCTCTGAGGAGATGAGATATACCGCTCATACTCCAACCGACCATTACGAAATCGCCTCGGTACCATACATAGGTCATCAAAAGAGCCGGATTCTTATGACCTCATCTGTCTCGGTCAGTACAAGACCACATGCAGGACATCTCGTGTCTCTGCTAACTAGCTAGCCAGGGTATTCTGGCACCTTCACTACAGAGTTACAACGTCAACTGCACTCTCATCGCCAATCGAGAGATTTCTTGTTTATCTCCTCGATCCGACATTAAGTATCATTGGGAGATTCGTGATACATCCATCCCGACATATTCATGAAGGATTGAGAGGTTTCTTATTTACCTTCCAACAATCTCTTCAAGAGGACGTAAGGATATTTTCGCCCATTTACCCCCACATATTCAAAATATGTGCTCTGGGTTTTGCCGCGGGCACCCGTTTCACCATCACCTATTCCTGACGATGATGGATCTATGGTCAGAGCACTACATGAATAGATTTCACTTGATTTATTAAGTACATTCTCATATTCTCTTAGCATCATCCAAGTTCTCAAACATAACTTATTACAACAATGCTATAAAGAGACATGTACTACTTTTATCAGATATTTATCAGTCTTTCAAAGACCCTGGGAACTCAGTCCCTCATTTCAATACTGGGAATTATCATCCCTTCACTTTCTCATCACCATAATCATATGGTTCTGGGTATTCAAACCCTTAACTCATCATTGAGCATTATTATACCTTTTTCAGGTAACTATCACCTTCAGGTCATCTGACCAAGGCATTCATTATACTTGTTACACAAGCATCACATCTAGCTCACAAGGTCATGAAATATCTTGTCACCTCTCACTAGGTAACAACTTACTCATGTGACTCATAAAAGTCCATGCATATTGCTTCTTTTACTAAGAAACAATCAACATTAAGACACATAATGCCAATCAACATTTATTATATAAATGTCACAGCTCACACAAGTTATATACATCATCTCATAATATCTGTATGGTTATTAGGCATGATAACAGTCATACAAGATATTCATCACATCATGTGATGTGATAGTAACACCATTATTCCTCTACCAGGAATTAGGGTTTACTATCTAATTGGGATTTTCATTCCCTTTACCCAAATTAGGGTTAGGGTTCCCCATTTCTCATTAATAAAGAGTTCATGATCTCATTATCTGTCCAACCCTTAATACATTATTCCATACCTCTGGGGCATTCAAGGATATCATATTTGATTATTCTAGAACATTACTTTCATCATATAGCATTAATGATCATCAATTCAAGGTATGAGTTCATTTCTCATCCTTATCATGGTATGATTATATCATACACATTATTTGGGCTTAACCCCATTCTCAAGGTACATTAATTAACACTCATCAAGGTGTAACAACTCATTACATTTCATTGTAATAGTTGCATAACACACTTCATATGTTTCTTACCCAATTATATTGGATTTGAAGTACATCAAGGCATATAAACCCTGAAATGCTGAATGTGATAACTATCATATCTTGATGTATCACTTTCTCATCATTTCAAACTCTGTTGAGTTATCCATCTTATCTTGTATTAAGGTATTTCCCTCTTAATACATTCCATCACTAATCTCTTACCTTTAGCATATAATGCAAAGGCCACACATTAGAATTGTACAACTATCTCACATGATATGGACTTATCTTAGTTTAAGGCATGACTTTATTATAAAGCTGCTTATAAAAAATCACAATGATAGACCCTCAACTAGGGTTTCTCATCACATATCTTATGTATCCTTCATCCAATTATATTTGACTTATAATCATATCAAGGTATACGATCATATGAGGTCACTTTCAAATCACATCTAAATCAAGCATAGAGAACCACGGCCGTGCAACCAAGAACGGTCGTGCAAAGGGAAGCCACCACAGCGGTGCTACCTTGCACGGTCGTGCAAAGTGAAGCTACCACGGTCATTCTACAGAAGTTCCCCTCATGAATCATATTCAAGTATGAATTCTATTCTTTCATTAGGGATTAGGGTTTCACATACCATCTCCCTTCTTTAGAATAGGGATTACATATAGCATCACCCTTCATTAGGGTTTCATATCACGTTTCCCATATTCAAGGTTTGCTAATCATTCCCAATTAGGGTTTCTCATGAAATCACCCTTAATTAGGGTTTCACATGGATACACCCTCAACTAGGGTTTCACATGGATACACCCTCAACTAGGGTTTGAGTTCAATAACCCTGTCAATTAGGGTTTATGTTCATATTTAGGGTTTCATGATCTCTTTACTTAAGAATCATAACTCATAACCACCACATAAATCATATTCATGTATGAATTCATGCTATCAACTTCTCAACTTGAATAGGTCATATCACCCTTTAGTTGAGTACATACAACTATGATTAACATAGTGTATCAAGTCATTGACCCTATAAGCAATTAGGAATTCATCCCTTAATTGGCACTAATCCCTTAGGTACTATTCGGGTATCAACCTTTGTACCTTATTTGATTATCATTACTAATCAACATTGGATCAATGGATCATTTATCATCTTGATTCTCAAGAGATTCAATTACATTGGACCTCCATTACATAGGGTATCCAATTGAATTAGGGTTTTCAAAGTTGATTCCTTCAATCATTGAATTCATGGAACCAGTCATCAATTGGACCTACCCTCATACTTCAATTGAGTTTAATAGGTCAACCTTCAACTGATTGGACTCTCAATTGACCCTCAATTGATCATCAATTAGGGTTTGATTCAATTGAATTAGGGTTTGGAATCGATGATTCAACAACACTAATCAATGTAAGACTAGTTGCTTTGAAACCATTGAACCATCATCCAAATTGGGTATGACCTGACCCCAAACGGTCTTGAGGTCGTTTGGATGACCTCCAAACGGTCTTGAGACCGTTTTCCCATCATATCACTCAAATCTAAGCAATCCAATTGGGGTTTGGTTCATTGGATTGATCACCAAATCAACATTGCATTCTATATCAGCTTAGTACCTTTAGACCTTCAAACACCTAACCATACTCAACCCTAGACCTCCAAACGGTCTTGGGTGACCACCAAACGGTCTTTAGACCGTTTGGATGAGCTCCAAACGGTCTTGAGACCGTTTGGCTCATCCAACCTTTGGACTTTAGTGAAAAATCATCATGGATTGGTCTATCGAGTTGATCAACAAATCAGCATTGAGTTGCAGTATGATTTGGTACCTTTGGACCTTCAATTGATCAACTATACTTGACCCCAGACCTCCAAACGGTCTTAGGGTGATCCCCAAACGGTCTTGAACCCGTTTGGATGATCCCCAAACGATCTTGAACCCGTTTGGGCTAATCAACCCAAAATCTCAACTTAACTCATTGGAATTCCAGCACTGTTTTCAATTAGGGTTTGCCTAATTGAATAGCCTTAAACTCACGATTCCTTGGGAGTTAACCCCTCCAATTTGGAGAGTCATTAACCAACATAATTATGAACAGTAATCACAAACTTTCAACGCTTGGTCAACTCAATAAAACGGTCTTGAACCCGTTTGCCCAAGCAGGTCAAGTTAATCAGGTGAAAATCAGCACTTAATCCAATTAGGTTTTCCTAATTGATTAGCCTTCAACTTATGATTCCTTTGTAGTTAACCCCTAAAATTTGGAGGGTCATTAATCAACATCCTTATGAACAGGAATCCCAAACGGTCAACGCTTGGTCAACCATCTCAAACGGTCTTGAACCCGTTTTCCCAAGCAGGTCAAGTTATTCAGGTTGAAAATCAGCACTTAATTCAATTCGATTTGTCTAATTGATTGGCCTTCAACCTATGATTACTTTAAAGTTAACCCCTTAAATTTGGAGGGTAATTAGCCAACATAATTAGGAACGATATTCCCAAACGGTCAATGCTTGGTCAACTCCTTCAAACGGGTTTGAACCCGTTTTCCACCAAACGGTTTGCAACCCGTTTGGTCACCAAACGGTTTTGGTGAAACCGTTTGGTCCCAACTTTTGAGATCGTTTGCTCCCATGATATTTGGTGAGGTGCTTTCTTATGATGATATCATCATCATCTTCCTTCGTGCACCCAAGAACAGCAACCGTTCTTGATGGAACTTGCAGCAAAGAAACAAAAGTGTATAAAATTGAAGAAATCAATCAACAAAGCATGGAAGATTGATGCAATAGCAATGTTTGAGGGTTTAAGTTATAAAACCCGCCTCCAATTGAGATCCAAAGCTCCAATATCACGCCAATAATGGTGGATGAATCTCTTGTAACTCCACCTAGGCTCGTCCTCAAGCTTTTGATTGTAAAAGTTGGCTAGGGTTGAAGAGGAGATCGAAATAAGAAGGAATCCATAATTTATTTTCGATTTCCACCATGAAATCATGGAGAACAAAGGTCAAGGGCTTCCCCACAGGTTGTGGACGTGCTCCCTGATCCTCCCTAGCTCCTTGGTCGGTTTTGCAAGCAAGGGGAAGAAGAAAATCCGAAAAAGGCCTTGGTTTGGGCTTGGAAATAACACTTTTATAAGGAAATTGATGAGAGAGAAAATGCCTTATAAAAATCCAATTAATCCCAATAAAGTGGCCGCCTCTTCCCCCTCAACTACCTTGGGTACGAGGAACCTTCCTTGACTTTAATTCTCCTTCATTATCCTCAATTTAAAGAAAAGAAAATTAAGCACCTTAATGCTTATAATATAATATCCCACATGTGAGTGGATATTACTTTTCTTTATAAAAAGGTGAGTGGAATTTCACCTACTTAAGATATTTTCGTTCCTTATCTTGTTAAAGAAACGTCCATACTTATTCAAAATCAACCCAAAACATTTTGGTTGAAAGCCCTTCAATTATTTTTATTCATTTTTGCCCTAAATCGAATTAGGGTTTCAATTAGGCATTATTCTTGATTATTTTAATGTCAAGATTCTCTCTCCTACAAATTAATTCAAATGAGGAGTCCCTCTCATTTTCTTTGCTCTAAATGATGCTAAGAAACATTAGGGACCTTGTTGAAGTGGTAATTTGCATATTGAACCCTAGATTTTGGGTAAATTGCACATTACACCAAAACTAGGTTTTAATGCACAAGGATTGCTTTACACGCTTAATCTTGGTGTCCAATCTTGTGGAAACCATACCACTGCATCATATTCATTCTTATGATGTCTTAACATCCTAGGAACATCTTATCATGCAACATTTGCAATTTAACCCCTCAACTTGGGTAATTTGCACTTTAGTCCAAAATAAGCAAACATTGCTTTAACATTGTTCAAACAGGACCAAAATTGAAACATAAGTTCCTCATGAGCCCTAATCACTTTTCAAAAGATAAGATTAAGCATATAATCATCTTCTTTAATCAAAACACCTAGGGTTAAAGCATAACCCAGGTCAGGGATGTTACAAAAGCATTTGACTTTATGCCTCCACATTAGCTCAAAGGCTAGGACTGATTTACATGGTCAAGACATGAATGTGAATCTAGTTAGCCAACCATTCATTCACTAAACCAATAGGGATTGTCGAAGATGTCCCTATCTAAGTGGGGACAATTTTTCATACCATGTGATATCATCACAGTTGACATAATGAAAACCCCTCATGCCCAATGATATTCAGAAGACCATTCCTCTCTACTAGGAGAGGTTTGATATCTATCAAAGTTGGGATCATTACCATATGAGTAGGGAACGATCACATTGATTTTCATATTCAAGACTCCATGAGGAGGACTATCTCTCTTCGAGTTAGTATATTTCATGGAAAACTACATCTAGTTTTGCAAAGAGGTCCAAGAGGAGAAATGCTATAGTCGATCCACTTGTGAGGGCCTTGAACAATCCATACCCAAATATTGAATACCCTGAAGTAGTTGAGTTCTTGATGATCTGAATCAACTTGAGATGGACTACAATGATGAAGAAGATAAAAGTTATGAGACTGTAAACTACACCTCTCTAGAGCAGACTCTAGAGGTAAAGGAAGCACTTGAGCCCAAACTGGAGCTAAAGTATCTCCCTAAAGGATTAAAATATGAATTTTTGGACAATGAAGAAAGGAGACCAATATTTATAAATTCTATCTTGACAAATGACTAATAAGAGAAGTTGTTGAATGAAGTCAAGCTCTAAAGAAAAGCCATTGGATACTCTGTTGATGACATAAAAGGCATAAGCCCAGCTGTCTGCATGCATAGAATAAATCTGGAAGAGAATGCCAAACCTCTAGCCCAACCTCAAAGAAAGTCAAAGTAGATGCTTAGGGAGGTGGTAAAGAAAGAGGTGATAAAGCTTCAGGATGTGGGTATTATATACCCGATAAGCAACACCAATTGGGTAAGTCCAATACACGTAGTCCCTAAAAAGGGAGGCATGGCAATAGTGAAGGGTGAAAAGGGAGATGAAGTAGCAATAGGAACCATGACCTGGTGACGGGTGTGCATAGACTATAGAAAGCTCAATGCCACCACCAAGAAAGATCATTTTCCATTTTCATTCGTAGATCATGTCTTAGAACAATTAGACAATCATTCATATTTCTACTTCTTACATAGATACTTGGGCTTTTATCAAGTCCCTATCCACATAGATGATCAAGAGGAAACCACATTTACCAGTATCTATGATACTTATGCATTTTAAGGATGGCGTTCAGGCTAAGCAACACACCTACAACATTTTAAAAGTGATTGATCTCATTATTTGCCAATTTTCTAGAAGACATTATGGAAGTACTCATGGATGAATTCTCTATCTATGGAACTAATTTCGACAATTGCTTAATGAACTAATCCCATCTCCAAAGAAAATTGTGAAGAAAAAGAGTTAGTGTTGAATAGGGAGAAATGCCACTTTATGGTGCAGGAAGGTATAATACTTGGACACAAAATTTTGAGAAAGGAATTGAAGTCAATTTAAGGAAAGTAGAAGATGTATCTAATCTTCCAGCTCCTAAATTTGTAACAGGGGTAAGAATTGTTTTAGGCCATGCATGTTATTATAGAAGATTCATCAAGGAATTCTCTAAGATAAAAAAAAAACCTTTATCCAATTTTCTAGTTGAAGACACTATGTTTGATTTTACGGATGAATGCCTTGAATCTTTCAAAACTCTCAAGGATGCCCTAACAACAACTCCAATCCTCCAAGATCCAGATTTGTGATGCAAGTGAATATAATATTGGAGAAGTACTCATGCAAATCAAGGTAAGAAACACCATGCAAATTTTTATGATAGCAAAACATTGGATGATGATCAAGTGAATGACACTACCACAAAGAAAGAGATGATAGCAATAGTATTCATTTTAAACAAATTTAGGTCCTATTTGATAGGATCAAAATAAAAGTATAGACATACCACAATTCTACCAAGGACCTAATGTTGAAGAAAGACACTAAGCCCAAACTCTTGTAGTGGGCTCTACAACTATGAGAGTTTGATCATGAGATTGTCAACAAAAAAGGGCCAGAGAATGTTGTTGCCAACCATGTGTCATGAATCATGGTTACTAAAAAAGACCCACTTCATATTAATGAAAACTATGTTGATGAAGCTTTGATGATGTCAAGATCCATTGAACCCTCTTTACCCTAGTTTGTAGACATTTACAATTACTTATCATGTCAACATCTACCTCCTGAATCACCTACAATCAAAAGAAGAAACTCTTTTCAAATTTGAAAAATATTAATGGGATGATCCTCTTCTATGTAGAGATTCTCTGATAGTTTGTATCTCTGATGTATCCCAAAAGAAATACCCCAGATTCTCCGTGAATGTCACTCTTCACCTTACAATGGTCATTTAGGTAGAGACAAGATTGCAACCAAAGTCCTATAGTCTGGTTTCTATTGGCCATCTCTATTTAAGGATGCCTACATATTTGTTAATACTTGCAAGGAGTGTCAACACACCGAAAACATATCCTAAAGGAATGAAATGTCCATGTCTGACTAGATCAAGGTGGAGATTTTTGATGTTTGGGGAATTAATTATATAGGACCCTTCCCATCCTCTAAAGGAAATTAGTACATTTTAGTCGTTGTAAATTATATGTCAAAATGAGTAGAAGAAATAGCTAACCCATCTTCTGATGCAAAACCTATGATAAGACTATTTAAAAATATCAAATTTCTCATATTCAAAGTCCCGCATTGCTTCATTAATGATGGTTGATCCCATTTTGCTGATTGACAATTCACAACATTGCTGAGAAAGTATTGAGTAAGGTGCAAGGTTACCATTCCCTATCACCCACAGACCTCTAATCAGGCGAAGCTCTCCAACACAAAAAATAAATTTTTTTTAGAAAAGGCAGTAAGGAGGACAAAGAAAAATTGGTCCATGAAGTTAATAATGTGTTGTGGGCATATCACACTTCTTATAAAACCCTTATAGGGACAGCCCCCTATAGATTGATATATGGTAAAGCCTACCATTTGCTAGTTGAATTAGAGAATACTTTCTGGGTAATCAAATTCCTAAATATGGAACTAAGATTGGTGGGAAAAAAAGAGATTTTTGCAACTACAAGAATTAGAGGAGCTTTGAATCCATGCCTATGAAAATGCAAGGATCTATAAACAAAGAACAAAGGTGAGTCATGATGCCCACTTAAAGAGAAAGGATGTGTCTGAAGGAGACACATTTCTTCATTTCAATTCAAGAATTCATCTTTTCAATAGAAAACTAAACTCAAGATGGTCAGGTCCTTTTATTGTATCAAAGATACATCCGTTGGGACTCATAAAGATATACACTGACAAGACTGGGACTTTCCAGGTGAATGGACATAGGGTCAAAAGATATTATCAAGATGAGGCATTCACCAGGAGAGCAGAAGTCCAATTAGAGGAACCACCACCTACACCACCAGAAGAGGGATGAGAAACTGACCAAAGATAGTCAAGATAAAGACTATAAATTAGCACTTCTTGGGAGGAAACCCAATGATCTCCTTTACATGTTTTCTAAAATTCTAATTTGTTTATATCTTGCAGCAACCCAAATTTTGCTAATTTCTAATTTAGGTTTTACCATAGTATTAGAAATTTACCCCTCTTCCTAATCTCTAGAGTACATAGAATAGAGTTAGTAATTTAATTTTTATTTATACTATAGGAACCATCAATTCTTTTAAAGAGCATTGAAGTTCAACCTAGTTAGGTCGTCAGATCTCAGAACCATTGATTCTCAAGCTCTTGGAACCATCTAAAGCACCCATCAATTCATTCCATCCTGCCTCCAACCTGCCTGACCATCAGATATAAAGAGGCACTCACCATCAGATGATTTCCATGGACTATATATTAGTAGACCAATTAAACCATCAGATGTTTGTATTTGCACGATTATCGAAATTTAAAGGATAGTGCAACCATCAGATGCTTGCCTTATAAGGTTAGCAAGTGGCCAGTGGAACCATTAGATTTGGATCTACCAAACTATAGGATCATTAAAACCAATTATTTAGACTAAGTGAAGCCATCAAATTATTAGTAGTTGGGAAACCATTGGATCCTTAATATGGAGGGACCATCATATTGTTACACAAATGGTGAGCCATCTTAAGATCTGATGGATACTCTAGGGCCCACCATCACCCAAAATGAGCTATAAAGGAAGGAGAGCCTAACTTCCTCACTTTTTACCAACAATATGATAGTCAAACTAGTGCAAGAACATTAAATCCTAGCCACCTACCTCCACCAACAATTAACTTAACCCTAGTTGCCAGCATGATTAAGCTAACCTTTATTGGGAGTCGTGCACCATCCCCTACCTCCCACCATTGGAAGTTAGACGGTCCAAAACTTTGACAAAGCTCAAAGAAGTGCACTACCAAGGTCGAACTTCACTAAGATGGACTCCAAAACTAGATGGCTTCCTGTAAGAGCAAGAGTAGCATGACAGTCGACATCGTCGACAACTGGTAACATCTCTGGTCTCTTTTCCTTTTTCATCAACTGACCGTTCTTCACTTTCTCTTTTCTCACTCCGACAAGACACCACCATTGTTTAGTGTTCAGATTTTCTTCCTTCGCCTATCTCCTAGGTACCTTCATCATTTTCACTAGACATCTACTTTTAGTCTGTCATTTCCCTTCTCGGTCGAACTATCAGATCTTCCGACCTCTCCCTCTCGCTATAGTATCATCAAATCATTGGACCCTCACCTAGGATGA
The DNA here is from genome assembly GCA_963693085.1 of Alisma plantago-aquatica. Lineage (NCBI taxonomy): Eukaryota > Viridiplantae > Streptophyta > Magnoliopsida > Alismatales > Alismataceae > Alisma > Alisma plantago-aquatica. Next base: position 502,008,093 of record OY856414.1, on the reverse strand, counting down.
GCCATCGATTATTTTACCACTGCAACTGAAATCCATTTCTGAATAAAACCATTGGTTCTTTTTCCACATTCTCAAAACCATCAATTCTTTTCCTGCCTAAGAAAACCATCACCTTTCTAACACGAGAACCTTTTTGAGTTGCTTTGTTAAAACTGTTCGTTTTTTTCTCTGAAACCATCGAGTGTTGATATCACTGATTTACAATCTTATGTAATTTCTATACTACATTTCTTTTAAATTGAGCTGGCCTAATTATCCAAGAGGCATACCAATACCTGCATTGCAAGAAAAAAATTTAGAATGGAAGTTAACCTAGTCGGGAAATCAAGTGCCAGCAAGGCTACTACATTCGGAGTACCAATCAACCAGGAAGATGAAGAAGAATATATTAACCTACATTGGGAGTCAATCCCTGTCAATACACAAGATAGAGAGAAATGCCACAGAGAGAACAACTCTGAGGATTCCTCTAGTAGCGATTCCAATAGTGATGATGTTTTTAGTTATAATACATTAATAGGAACAAAGGCCTCTAGGTATGCACCTTCCATAGAAATATAAAACCCAAAGAAGAGGAGGGAACCCAGTTCTCATCCTATGGAGGTCAAGAAAATTGGAAAGGGTACCAGAACCTACCAATATAAGAGGCCTGACTCCGACACAACTAGAGACTACAACTACACTTAAATTTTTCCCCGGGGAAATTTCACAGACTATAGAAGTTGCCTAAAAAGACTTGAAATGTGGAAGGATGGTCTTCGAGAATCCAGAGCATAGGATGATACAGTAAATTCCAACATGACTAAAATATCTGATTCAAGGTGTAAGCGGATGGTATTGTCCAAACTGGAGGGAAATTTATAGCAACTGCTATGTACCCCAGGAAACTCTAAACTTAGGGGACAATGCTTTCATTGCATTGCGGAAGATTGAAGCAATAAATAGGGGAGTGCCTCTAGAGTGGATTGCAAATGAAAATTTCTAAGATCTACAGGGTAAATATGTCATGCAAGTCATCCATGACAGGAGATTATGCTATGATGCACACATGGAAGACATCCCCTGCAGGATGTAAACTCTTGTACCTCTCCCCAAAAAGACTCCATGGAGGGAGAAATTAAGAAACTTAGAGAAATAAGTTGAAACCTCAGCTCCAGATGAAGGTACAAAGAGTTTGATAATTCCTCCTCCTCTATCACAATCACAGTCTCCTCCTAAACTAGAAACGTATACCGCTCCCATCCCACCCTTGAGAGAAATGGGGGAAAATTCATGGCTTCTGATATACCTCCACTTTTTTCCTATACATATCAACAATCCACCTTCTCCTATCACACTTTGTCCAACAACCATGGGTCCCCTACCAAAACAACCTCCTATCGATACCACCATAGAAATTGTTCAGCCAAAAACAACACCTACTTCTGCACCTCCACAAGATACCAATATACCACCAGATGAGGAGGGAACACCACATGATGAAGAAGTAGAACCTCCTACCATGTCTAACAAAGTGGCGACAAAGAAGTGGTTGATGGAGAAATGATAGGAAATGATGAACTAGAAACAACAATAGAACCAACACCCACATATCTAATACGACCAACATTTAACAATTTTTACATGGATGGTTGCTATGGACTATCTCTTGAAGATTTGTTGTTCATCATGAAAGAACTCCAGCCACATGAAGACTAGATCGTCACAATATTCAAATGAGATAGTGTCCAAGTCCTCCAACTAGACCTCCATGAGACATTAACAGTAGGAGGTTATATGATAGCTAATGTCATGATAGCCTATTAGTTGCTTTTAGTTGACATGCTCGATATTGTCTACATGGCCTACTATGACATAGTCGATGACATTTTATATAATAAAGAATTAGGGGAGGCACAATGACTTATTGATCATCTAAAATACAACCTCACACATTTCATATTTGTCCCCATTCTACATGATAGACATTGTACACTCCTATTAGTAGATATACCAGCTCAAGCGAAGATCCTCTATAGTAGATCAGATGCTCATTTTAGCTTAAAAAGTGCACCTCTACATAAAATAGCTAAAATCATCACCGAATAGAAATAAAGCCAAGTGGCTACAATAAATTGTTGAGCTAATACAGATGTTTGGAAGGGGAATTCTAGATGAAAGCCTAAAATTTGAGAAGCCACAATTTTCCCATAGGTTCCTTCAACAACAACTAGGATCAAATGATTGTGGCTTATACGTGTTCTTCTAGATACAGATGTTGGCCACAACAAATAAGAAGGTGAAATTATATCAGGAAGATTACTACCACCACATTTGACAGACCTATGCTTTAGAGATCTTAACACCAGACTGGGCACTTATGAGCTCACAACATTAAAATCTCCTATTCTTACTCAACCTCACTCTTTGACACCCTGAGGATAGGGTCCATGATAAGTTTGGGGGGTCCAAGTAGGAAAACCTAGTACATTCTCATGCCATTCATTTCAAATTTCTTACATCACTTACTCTACTATCTCTTTACTTAAATTGAGATTTTTTTCATAAATGTTTATGTCAAATGGACAATTTTGCCAATGTATATAATCTAGTCTTTTTAAATTTGGAAGGAGAATTTTTTATGCATAGCAAATCTTAAAGGCACATTTTGAATACAATTTTCGTGAATGTTATCATAACCCTTAGCCTCATACTTTCTTGTCTTCTGGCTAATTATTATTGTAATCTGTGGCAACACATCCCACTATCACACAGACAACAAGATGTTATGCGAAAACGTGCGGAAATCACCATAACCACGGATTACCAAAAACACGGGTTAATTAAAACCGATTGCAGAAAGCTGATAAACTAAGAAACTATTACATCTGGGTCCTCATCTGCAAGTCAAATAGGTTATTCAAGATCTGATACGTGTCCATAGATTAGAGGAACAACTGTCTAACCATCACATGAGTTCATCGCCTGTTATATGTACATAAAGGCCCACATCCGGCCAGCAGCAGGATATACAGAACATCAACAGCTATACATCGTGAAACAACATCAAAATGCTCCCAAGGATCTGAGAATACAGGGATGACTCTAAGACTCTACTATAAAACATCCAAACAACAACATGTCCATCGCTTGGCTTCTACTGCTCTTCTTGCTGCTCGGCCGTAACTCCACGACCACCACCACATCTAGCTCGAACACCTAAAAAGGGTGTAAACCAGCGGGGTGAGACACACAGTCCCAGCGAGAAACATAACTCCCAGCCGAAACTACAGAACCTCAGAAAGATAAAGCAAAAATAGAAGATAACTGATAAGAGGTATAACAAGAGCAGTTATGTAAAATAACTCTATTCATACCGACAAGCTTACCAGATGTACGGAAGGCATATATCCACTTATTTCTCTATGGAACATGATTAACAAGATAAGATTTACGAGGTTTTACCACATAACATAAAAAACATATAAGTAACTGCAAGATATAACAAGATTAACTGCACAAGCAGGGCCTCAACCAATGTTTCGTGTTTTGTCTTAAGTAGTAAATATTATACGGCTGGATTACATATTCTTATACCCTGAGGAAGTGAACCGTACCATTCAAATCCAACCGACGGCTGCAAAACCTAGAGCTGGTGCCATACAAGGTCAAATGGAAGAGCCCGACTCCACGACCTCCCACCTCGTGGTCAGTGCACGAGTACAGCACAAGCAGGACCGCAGTCTCATGCTGAAGTGGCCTCAGCCACAGGGTCAGGCTACCCTCTGCCTAGCCCGCCTCGGTATAGGTATCGGCGCTAGTGAAACTGAGCCACGTGCCTGTTCACCATTCTCTGAGCCATGAACACATTCATGCTCCTCATATCACATATCCTGAGCCATGGGCCTATTCACCATGCTCTTCACATACTTCGTCTACGGGCCAGAATCTACACCCTGGAGTCTACAACCGAAGTTGCACTCTTACCTCCTCACTTTAGGTTAGGAGAAACCTCACATACTCAACAATATGTGCTTCGGGTTAACCCGTAGGAGAACCCGTTTCACCATCACCAGCTCCTGACGATGATGGATCTATGGCCAAGGCAGCTACATGATATATTCCACTGTGATTAATTAGTATCTTTTATGTGGATTTCAAGATTCAACCAAGTTATATAACATGTAAACTATAATAAAATAAGCAGTATGAAACTCAGTAGTATGCTTTCACTGTAATCAACATCATCCTGATCCATCACAAGGATCCATGTTACATGTTATCACTTGGCCTCTTGCCAATCATCTAGATCCATCTCAAGGATCCTCACAAACCATGGGATCTCAATCCCTCATCATATACTGCCACTACCTCTCAAGGCTTACATCATCATCACAACACATCATACATGTGATCTCATCATCAAGAGTAACTGACAAAGCAATGTGACTCATCATACATACCTCATAGCCTTTATCTTGGCTATGTATCACCTGCATGGTTAGGGCACACAATAATCACAGGCTTAATAGAAAGACCATGCTATCAGTATAGGGTGACATTAATGATTATATACTTTATCAATCATGCTTCAACTTATGATCATGAGCTTAGGTTTCATCACAAAGAAAACCATATTACATGCTTACCATTTGTTTAGCATTATACAACATATCATGATGGTTACATTCATGGGTAAAGACATATGTGTTACATAAACAAGTTTTACCATAACAAATACCATTCATCATATCGATTTCTATGAGGGCCAGGACTCTCACTAAAAGCACCACAAACCCTCACCATAAGCAATATCAGGTAGGATACCCTCATCTAACATCCATCCCATAACGGCCAGCACCAAAGTGCAACATGCAACGCTGCGTCAGGGTGCCATGCACTCACTTGAATTGTACAACATAGCGTTAGGCAACGCGGGATATCAGGCGCAACACAACGTCGTGTACAAAGGTCCGTGCAGCTAGGTGTATCGGGCGACAGGGTATTGCGTAACGCCCGTCAGGGGTAGCTGTCGGCCGACACACAAAAGCTAACGTGACGCCCGTCACAGGACCATTAGCAACGTCCACCTCAAAGCACAACAACAACCAGCTACATCTAGGTCAGGTGTACTAAGCTCAAACAACCAGCAAAGGGGCCTATCGTTCAACCCACCAACCCATGAACTATCGACCATCACAAGGCAGAGTGGTAGTGTGACGCCCATCACAAAGACCAGGGGTATCGTCCATCACCATCACAACATGTATCGTTCAAGAGTCTAGATCAAGAAGGCTGTCGGGCAGCACCTCCCCAAACTCATAACGACCAAGGTGCAACCCAAAAGATCGTCATCAACCTCAAGCACAAGGGCACCAAAACCCTAGTGGATCAAGAAGATGTCTCACCTCAATCAACTAAGAGAGAGGGGTCTTGCACATCATCTATCACCAAACAGGCAACACAAGGATCAACCCTAGCAAAGTTCACAACTATCACCCAGGTCACCCTTCTAGTCCATGGTGAGAGGAGAGTGTTGCTCAAGCAACTAGAACACAAGCTCACCTCTCAACTTAAATGAGAGAGGGGTATTGCCCATGCTACTAAAAGCTCAAACTCACTCCTCTAGACCAAGGAGAGAAAGGAGTATTGCTCACCAAGAAACCCTAGATCATAGGTTTGGCCAACATGGTGCAACTAAGTAAGGAAACCAAACTAACAACAACATAGCTGATCAACAAGAACAAGCACATAGAAGATGGTAATGTAATTAGGGTTAGGAGTTATGTATCCCGCCTTAAGAAAGGTCCAAGCTCCTAACTCCAAGCACCACAAAGCAAGGAAGAAGGAGACTCCAAGGGTATCAGCCACCAAGCTAGCTCCTCCAAGGGTATCGGCCACCAACTTGCAAGAAAGGGAGTGTGTCGTGCACTAAGTTAGAGGGGGAACTAAGGAACTAAAGGGATCCTTAGCAAGGGAAAGGAATCACATATATAGAAGGGAAAGGAGGAGAAACCAAGGTAGAGCCAAGCAAGGTGTCATCCACCTCGGGACACTTGTCCTAGTGCACGAGCCACCACTCTAGAAAGCCTTAAACACATGTCCAAGGTCATTTCTACATGCAAGCATCAAGCACCAAGTGTCCACTAGGGGTGACACAAACGAGGTCAAAGATGGTCAAAGGCTCTTGGGTGACACACCCCAACATGGGTGACACAAGCACCACTTGCCCGAAACAAGGTTCAACCATGCCAAAGCAAGGCACCACAAGGCCCAACAAGCTCAAACGAGCCCAAAGGAACTCAACCAATGAGCCCAAACCTTACTCTCTACTCTAGAGGAAGCAAGGAGAGAGAGAAACACCTCATAAGGTGGCAAACTTGCTCACAAACCCTAGACTTGGGTTATTTGCAAGTAGCACCTCCAACTCTCAACAAAGCACAACCAAACCCTAATCACCACTAAAGGTGATTAACAAAGCACCAAAGCATCAGGATTAAGCAAAGCAAATAGGGTAAACCCTAAACGAAGGTCAGGGTCCTTACAAGCTAACCCCCTTCAAAGGGATTTCGTCCCCGAAATCCGAAGACAAAAGCGAGGGATACTTCCTCCTCATCTCTTCCTCAAGCTCCCACATGGCTTCCTCAACGCCATGATGTTGCCAAAGAACCTTTAAAAGAACTAGGTCCTTCCTCTTCAGCTTCTTAACCCTTCTGTCAAGGATTGCCACAGGACCTTCTTCATAGGTCATATCTTCATCAAGCTCAACTTCAACTGGCTATATCATTGTTCCTGAATTTGGATGACTTTTCTTCAGCATACTGACATGGAACACTGGATGTAACCTGTGCAACTCTGGAGGCAATTCTAACTTGTAAGATACCTTGCCAACACGTGCTATAACTGGGTAAGGTCCAATATATCTGGGTGCTAGCTTACCCTTCCAGCCAAACCTTAGCACACCTTTCCATGGCGATACTTTAAGATACACTTTGTCTCCTACTTGGAACTCCAAAGGTCGTCGACGATTGATTGCGTAAGACTTCTGTCTGTCCTGTACCGCTTTCAACTGTTGTTGTATCACTTTGATCTTTTCTGTTGTCTACTATACTAACTCAGGACCCAAAAGCTGATACTCACCAGACTCATACCAATACAAAGGAGATCTGCACTTCCTTCCATACAAAGCCTCATAAGGAGCCATGTCAATGCTCCGTTGATAACTGTTGTTGTAGGCAAACTCTATCAAACTGAGATGTACATCCCAACTGCCTAGAAACTGCAGAACACAAGCTCGAAGGAGATCTTCTAAAGTCTGAATAGTCCTCTCAGACTGTCCATCTGTCTGCGGGTGGAATGCAGTACTGAACCTCAACTGTGTTCCCAACGCTTTGTGCAACTGCTCCAAAAAATGACTCGTGAATTGAGGACCTCTGTCAGAAACTATCGTCGCTGGCACACCATGCAAACGTATTACCTCATCCACGTATACTCACACGATCTTCTCGGTGGTATACATTGTCTTTACTGGTAGGAAATGGGCAGACTTCGTCAATCTGTCCACTATCATCCAAATGGAATCATGATTCTTAGTTGTCCTGGGTAGACCAACTACGAAATCCATGGTTATATGATCCCATTTCCACTGTGGTATCGGTAAGGGTTGCAACGTACCTTCCGTCTTTTAATGCTTAGCCTTGACTTGCTGACATACCGCACATCTAGCCACGAACTCAGCTACATCTCTCTTCAAGCCGGGCCACCAATACAAGTCCTTCAGATTATGGTACATCTTGGTGACACCTGGATGCATAGCATACATCTACATGTGTTCTTCCTCGAGCACTAACTTCCTCAGATCATCGACATCTGGAACCACCATCCTATCATGATAGCAGACTAGCCCATCCTCAGACTCATGGAACCCATCACGCTTTTCGTTGTTGAACTCTGATCTGATCAACTGTACTGCATCATCTGTTTGTTGTGCATCTTTGATCTGCTATCTCAGTGTAGGCTTGACTTGCATCTGTGCTAAAAGTCCAGCTAATAACGAAACTTCCATCTGTACATTCATCTGTCGCAAGGAAACAAGCATATCCCGTCTATGGCATACCAGGGAACTCAACTGTTCCTTCTTTGAAGAAAGAGAAGAAGACTTTCCGCTAAGCGCATCGGCTACCACATTCGCCTTACTAGGATGGTACTCGATAGTGCATTCGTAATCATTAATTAACTCCATCCATCGATGTTGTCGCATGTTTAACTCATGCTGCAAAAAGATGTACTTTAGATTCTTATGATCTGTAAAGATCTGACACACCTCCCCATACAGATAGTGTCTCCAAATCTTTAATGCATGAACCACTACTTCCAAGTCCAAATCATGAGTCGGATAGTTCTCCTCGTGTTTCTTAAGCTATCGCGAAGCAAAAGAAACCACATGACCTTCCTGCATCACCACACAACCTAAAACTTTCTTGGAAGCATCACAGAAAACAACGTAGCCTTTTCCAAGCTCTGGCAGGATTAACACTGGAGCAATGGTTAGCTTCTCCTTCAAACTCTAGAAAGCTTGCTGACATCGATCATACCAGACAAAAGGTACATCCTTTCTAGTCAACTTTGTCATTGGAAACACAATTGCACTAAAGTCCCTGATAAACCTCCGGTAGTATCCTGCTAAACCCAGAAAACTACGAACTTCTATCGGCGTCTTCAGTTGCTCCCAGTCTGCAACGGATTCCACCTTCTTCGGGTCCACTTTGACTCCTTCAATGGATATCACATGGCCTAAGAAAGTCACTTCTTCCAATAAGAACTCACACTTACTGAACTTGGCATACAACTGATGTTGGCGAAGAAGAGTCAACACTCGTCGAAGGTGTTGCTCATGTTCTTGCATGTCCCGACTGTAGATCAAGATGTCATCTATAAAGACTATGACAAACTGATCTAAGAATGGATGGAACACTCTGCTCATCAGATCCATGAAAGCAGCAGGTGCATTGGTTAGCCCAAACGGCATAACCACTAACTCAAAGTGGCCATACCTCGTCCTGAAAGCTGACCTTGGTATGTCATCCACCTTAATCCTCAACTGATGATAATCGGACCGTAGATCGATCTTTGAGAACACTGTAGCACCACGCAACTGATCGAATAGATCATCTATCCTCAGTAACGGGTACTTGTTCTTGATCGTGACCTTGTTCAACTGTCAGTAATCTATACACAACTGCATCGATCCATCCTTCTTCTTGACGAACAACACTGGAGCACCCCAAGGCGACGTACTCGGTCGGATGAAACCTTTCTCCAACAACTCTTGCAACTGCTTCTTAAGCTCTGCCATCACTACTGGAGCCATCCTATACATTGTTTGTGCAATTGGCTGCGTTCCTGGTACCAGATTGATCTTGAAATCAATCTCTCGGGGTGGAGGAACACCACGAAACTCATCCGGAAACACATCGGCAAACTCTCAGACAACTGACACCTCCTCGAGGCTAGGACCTTTCGCCTTGGTAGCCACGATGGTATCCACCACATGAGATAAGAACGCCTCACATCCTTGTCATAGTAACTTCTCTACCACCATAGCTGATACTAAGCATGTCGAAAGATTCTTTCTATCTCCCTGGAAGACCCACTTCTCTCCACCATCGTCGAACATTGCCTGCTTGGAACCACAGTCCAAAACAACCTTATAATTCTCTAAGGTATCCATCCCAAGGATAACATCAAAACCATGCATATCAAGTGGTATAAGATCCACTTGTATACTATGTCTCGAAAAAGATAAGACACACGATGGACACTCTTCTCGAAGAATCAAGGAACCATCAAGAGGGGTTTCTAACAACAAACTATCCTTCTTACAGCTAATAGGTAAACGACAGTTTTCAAGCATACTATAGGTGATAAAAGAGTGTGTAGCACCTGGGTCAACCAGAACAGATATAAAGCAAGAAGAAGACATATCAGAATGAAATGACTCCATCTGACCTGTCACTACTCGCGGGTTGACTATCGCCTCTGGCTGACTCATAGCATAGAATTGAGCCATTGCTTGCTGTCCACATCCTCTGCTTCCCTGAGCAAACAATCCTGCTTGAGACGCTTGACTGCGTCCTCGCCCTCGGCTACTATTGGGCTGCTGTCGATCTGTCCCTTGTTGATTCTGCCTCGACTGTTGTGTCACTTCAGTATCCCTACTCGGGCAATTCAACCTGAAATGCCCGGTCTGACCACATAGATGGCATACCCTATCATCTAACCGTAGCCTAAATGGCCCTTTCACTACCACTGAAGCTGTGATATGTGCCTTAGATGGCGAAGAAACATATTCTCTTCCCTTACTCAGAGACCACTGCGATGGTACACCGAAACTTCTCATCGCTGATGGTGATGAAAACATGGGATACTTGAAGCCACCAAACCTCTGTCCCTGGAACTGAGCAGGCCTTTTGTGAGACATGGATTCTCTTTTCTCCTTGACTGACCTCTCAATCCTCTAGACAGATTCCACAAACATAGCAAACCGCTCACGGTTCTCCAATGTAGAAGTAGGTGTTGTCAGCTCAGCACTCAGACCTTTCTCAAAGCATCTGATCCGCTCCTCATCTGTCGCAGCCATGTGAGGACAAAACCTCAACAAATCCATGAACTTGGCTTCATACTCGGTGATGTTCATCGTTCCTTGTCGCAAACACTCAAACTGACTAATCTTCTCATCCAGATATGTCTTTGGGAAGTATCTGCTGACGAACTCATGCTGGAAAACTTCCCAACCGATCACCTCACCAGGTCGCTTCTCTTCCTTGATGGTCCACCAATGACCAGCACTACCTTTCAGAAGGTAGACAGCGTGCTTTACTTTGTCTACTTCGGGGATGTCGAGGATCCAGAAAGCCTTCTCATGACTTGTCAGCCACAGATCTGCATCCGCTGGATCAGCCGTTCTAGCATAATCTGAAGCTCTGACTCGGCGAAGCCGCTCGAAGGTCTTCCCAATACCCAAATCTTCTCCATGGGGAGCCTGTGCTCTCGGAGGAGGCACTGGCAATCGCTCAACCATAAGATTCATTGTAGCCATCATTTTCCCCATAAGCAGTTGATAGGCAGGATGTTCAAGAATGGCTGGGTTAGGTTGGGGGACCTCAGGCACCCGATCTTCATGTGTCTGCCCTACGGCTCCATCAACTGATGCAGCATCGCTATGCTCATGAGCATGTTCTTCATGGATTCCAAACATCTTGGCTTTTCTTCCGCTGGGGGCATAAGATGATTGTAAGAAAATCTGGAAAACACACAAGGACAAACTCAACCTAGTCCTAAATCCTTGTAGACTCAGCGAACCTAGGGCTCTGATACCAAAACTTGTGGCAACACATCCCACTATCACACAGACAGCAAGGTGTTACGCGAAAATGTGCGGAAATCACCATAACCACGGATTACCAAAAACACGGGTTAATTAAAACTGATTGCAGAAAGCTGATAAACTGAGAAACTATTACATCTGAGTCCTCATCCTGCAAGTCAAATAGGTTATACAAGATCTGATACGTGTCCACATCTTAGAGGAACAGCTGTCTAACCATCACATGAGTTCATCACCTATTATATGTACATAAAGGCCCACATCCGGCCAGCAATAGGATATACAAAACATCAACAGCTATACATCGTGAAACAACGTCAAAACGCTCCCAAGGATCTGAGAATACAGGGATGACTCTAAGACTCTACTACAAATATCCAACAACATCATATCCATCGCTTGCCTTCTACTGCTCTTCTTTCTGCTCGGCCGCAACTCTACAACCACCACCACGTCTAGCTCGAACACCTAAAAAGGGTGTAAACCAGTGGGGTGAGACACACAGTCCCAGTGAGAAACATAACTCCCTGCCGAAACTACATAACCTCAGAAAGATAAAGCAACAACAGTAGATAACTGATAAGAGGTATAACAAGAGCAGTTATGTAAAATAAAGCTATTCATATCGATAAGCTTACCAGATGTACGAAAGGCATATATCCACTTATTTCTCTATGGAACATGATTAACAAGATAAGATTTACGAGGTCTTACCACATAACATAAGAAACATATAATTAACTGCAAGATATAACAAGATTAACTGCACAAGAAGGGCCTCAACCAATGTTCTGTGTTTTGTCTTAAGCAGTAAATACTATACGGCTGGATTACGTATTCTTATGCCCTGAGGAAGTGAACCGTACTGTTCAAATCCAACTTACGGCTGTGAAACCCGGAGCCAGTGCCATACAAGGTCAAATGGAAGTGCCAGACATCACGACCACCCACCTCGTGGTCAGTGCACGAGTACAACACAAGCAGGACCGCAGTCTCATGCTGAACTGGCCACAGCCACAGGGTCAAGCTACCCTCTACCTAGCCCACCTCGGTACAGGTATCAGCGCTAGTGAAACTGAGCCACGAGCCTGTTCACCGTGCTCTGATCCATGAACGCATTCATTCTCCTCATATCACATATCCTGAGCCATGGGCCTATTCACCATGCTCTTCACATACTTGTGCTACGGGCCTGAATCTGCACCCTGGAGTCTACAACTAAAGTTGCACTCTTACCTCCTCACTTTAGGCTAGGAGAAACCTCGCATACTCAACAATATGCGCTCCGGGTTAACCCGTAGGAGAACCTATTTCACCATCACCAGCTCATGACGATGATGGATCTATGGCTAGGGCAGCTACATGATATATTCCACTGTGATTAATTAGTATCTTTTATGTGGATTGCAAGATTCAACCAAGTTATACAACATGTAAACTATAATAAAATAAGCAGTATGAAACTGAGTAGTATGCTTTCACTGTAATCAACATCATCCTGATCCATCACAAGGATCCATGTTACATGTTATCACTTGGCCTCTTGCCAATCATCTAGATCCATCTCAAGGATCCTCACAAACCATGGGATCTCAATCCCTCATAATATACTGCCACTGCCTCTCAAGGCTTACATCATCATCAAAACACATCATACATGTGATCTCATCATCAAGAGTAACTGACAAAGCAATGTGACTCATCATACATACCTCATAGCCTTTGTCTTGGCTATGTATCACCTGCATGGTTAGTGCACACAATAATCATAGGCTTAACAGAAAGACCATGCTATCAGTATAGGGTGACATTAATGATTATATACTTTATCAATCATGCTTCAACTTATGATCATGAGCTTAGGTTTCATCACAAAGCAAACCATATTACATGCTTACCATTTGTTTAGCATTATACAACATATCATGATGGTCACATTCATGGGTAAAGATATATGTGTTACATAAACAAGTTTTACCATAACAAATACCATTCAGCATATCGATTTCTATGAGGGCCAAGACTCTCACTAAAAGCACCACAAACCCTCACATAAGCGATATCGGACAGGATACCCTCATCTAACGTCCATCCCATAACGACCAGCACCAAAGTGCAACATGCAACACTGCGTCAGGGTGACATGCACTCACTTGTATTGTGCAACATAGCGTTAGGCAACGCAGGATGTCAGGCGCAACGCAGCGTCGTGTACAAAGGTCCATACAGCTAGTTGTATCGGGCAACAGGGTATTACGCAACACCCGTCAGGGGTAGCTGTCGGCCGACACACAATAGCTAACGTGACGCCCATCACAGGACCATTAGCAACATCCACCTCAAAGCACAATAACAACCAGCTACGTCTAGGTCAGGTGTACTAAGCTCAAATCAACCAGCAAAGGGGCCTATCATTCAACCCACCAACCCATGATCTATCGACCGTCCCAAGGCAGAGTGGTAGTGTGACGCCCATCACAGAGACCAGGGGTATCGTCCATCACTATCACAAAATGTATCGTTCAAAAGTCTAGATCAAGAAGGTTGTCGAGCAGCACCTCCCCAAACTCATAACGACCAAGGTGCAACCCACAAGATCGTCATCAACCTCAAGCACAAGGGCACCAAAACCCTAGTGGATCAAGAAGATGTCTCACCTCAATCAACTAAGAGAGAGAGGTCTTGCACATCATCTATCACCAAATGGGAAACACAAGGATCAACCCTAGCAAAGTTCACAACTATCACCCAGCTCACCCTTCTAGTCCATGGTGAGAGGAGAGTGTTGCTCACGCAACTAGAACACAAGATCACCTCTCAACTTAAATGAGAGAGGGGTATTTCCCATGCTACTAGAAGTGCAAACTCACTCCTCTAGACCAAGGAGAGAAAGGAGTATTGCTCACCAAGAAACCCTAGATCATAGGTTCGGCCAACATGGTGCAACTAAGCAAGGAAACCAAATTAACAACAACATAGCCGATGAACAAGAACAAGCACACAGAAGATGGTAATGTAATTAGGGTTAGGAGTTATGTAACCCGCCTTAAGAAAGCTCCAAGCTCCTAACTCCAAGCACCACCAAGCAAGGAAGAAGGAGACTCCAAGGGTATCAGCCACCAAGCTAGCTCCTCCAAGGGTATCGGCCACCAACTTGCAAGAAAGGGAGTGTGTCATGCACCAAGGTAGAGGGGGAACTAAGGAACTAAAGGGATTCTTAGCAAGGGAAAGGAACCACATATATAGAAGGGAAAGGAGGAGAAACCAAGGTAGAGCCAAGCAAGGTGTCACCCACCTAGGGACACTTGTCCTAGTGCACGAGCCACCACTCTAGCAAGCCTTAAACACATGTCCAAGGTCATTTCTACATGCAAGCATCAAGCACCAAGTGTCCACTAGGGGTGACACAAACGAGGTCAAAGATGGTCAAAAGATCTTGGGCAACACACCCTAACATGGGTGACACAGCCCCTGGGCGACACAGCCCTGGGCGACACAAGCACCACTTGCCCGACACAAGGTTCAACCATGCCAAAGCAAGGCACCACAAGGCCCAACATGCTCAACCGAGCCCAAAGGAACTCAACCAATGGGCCCAAACCTTCCTCTCTACTCTAGAGGAAGCAAGTAGAGAGAGAAACACCTCACAAGGTGGCAAACTTGCTCACAAACCCTAGACTTGGGTTATTTGCAAGTAGCACCTCCAACTCTCAACAAAGCACAACCAAACCCTAATCACCACTAAAGGTGATTAACAAAGCACCAAAGCATCAGGATTAAGCAAAGAAAACAGGGTAAACCCTAAATGAAGGTCAGGGTCCTTACATAATCATTCTAGCAGTAATGTTTTGGGCTACTAATTCATCTAACAAACACTTACTTGGCCTTGCCTTCACACCACTCTTATCGCAAGATATTATGGGAAGCCAAAAGAAAGCTACTATCCCAACTAAAATCCTATGAAATAAGGAGGATCCCTACTAGTGTACCCCTGATTGACCACCCAACTTCCCAGTATAGATTGAAAAGTGCTAGTTCCAGTGACAGAGGAAACAACTACCCCTTCCAATTCTAAATCCCCACTTTGGGAAGAAAAGAGGCTCGACTGCATACTTCTCCATAAAACCCCATCACCTAAAAGTCTTGTGAGCAAGAATAAAAGCTGAGTGTGAATAAAAGCATGAGAGTTCTTCCCGATAAGATGATGAAAAGCTCTGTTCGGCTGGTGTATTGCTTCTCTTAAAAATGCATGTATGTCATGCCCCGTAGCAAAGTCTGGAAGCCAAACAAATATCCACCCATCTTTCATTGAATACCTCACATAACCACTTAAAACTATATCAAGACTGAAAGTTGAGTGACACTATTGTAAAACAGTACTCATAGTTGATTAAGCCCTAGAAAGATAGGAAACACCATCAGCCTTGGCCTACCATTATAAAATTAGCTAGACTATCCAAAAAATTAAAGGTCAGGTGTGAAAGACACCTCTATGACATTTTGCATAAGTAAAGTTTGCAAAAGAGGATGAACTCGTATTGTGAAGGGGACCCTCCTCCTAAAAAGAGGATATTCCAGGCATATTGGTAATGCAACTTTAAACTAAAGAAGAATGAAGCTGGAAGCATAGTAAGTAGTCCAAGCTATTTCAAAAAAATCTTGACCAACGAATGATATGAAGGCATGGTTGACAAGTAAACAAAACATTAAACAAATAAGGCCCTAATGTTTTCACAATGCCTTGATTCTATCTATTAACTTGAGGACAAGCTAGACTCTAAGTTTGGGGGGTTGATGACATCCAATTTAATGGATATTCTAGGCCTAATTTTAATTCTGATCTCCTCTCTTTATGCAAACTTAACCTAATTTTCCCCCATTTTGCATATGTATTGCTCTTATGCCCTGGTTTGATGATAAGTACTAGTTCCCATATAGGTGACTCATCAAATGATGTGTTTTACCATGAGGTAGGACATCCATTTCTACAACTGATGGAGGCCACATTAGAGCCAAGGAGCCATAACCGGACCAATCATCAGTTCCCAAACGAATGGTCCCCAAAAAAAGATTGATGGACAAGTTAGTCTGACCATCAGTTCTAAACATCTAATGGCTAGTCAGGTAATTCTTCATTATGGCCATCAAATGTCAAGAACCAATGGTTCACCTAAACCCCACTCAACCCGCTTTCTATAGCTCAACCATTAGATCCCTTAAACCGAATGTCTACCACAGGCTAGCACTCTCGCCATCGACCATTGATTCCCAAGAACCGATGGTCCAACTGAATCCATCAGCCAATGGCCACTAGAAGAGGGGAACAACCGATGCCTTGGCTACACATCTTGAAACCTCTAGCCATACGGAACGGTAATTCAAGGTTGTTAAGCACATGTCCTGAGGCACATGCCCATGTTTTCCCTACAAGTAAAGAGTGCCTGACCAGAGCTATAAATAGCACCCCTAGGGTGCTGAGAAGGGGGTCACCTGCCGCGGAATATGTGAAAGTGCTTCCAAAACCAACTCACACCATGAACCTGCTCCTTTGTCATCTGTTTGTGAAACCCAAATGATGAAAGTCTAAAGGCCTTCCCTACTGCTTGCCACCAATTTGCTTTGAATTCTTCATTGACTGAAGGGAAATTGATGAGAAAAAGCTTCACTCCACTACACCATCTTCAGATTGGAAGGTCTTTCCATCGACCTTATCCACCTATGGTCATTGTTGGTGTATCCATGTCTATTTTGAATCTGTACAGTCTCCATGCCCATCCATTCCACTTTGTCATCCATCTCCATGTCCCATTATACTTGTAAATCCGTTATGCTTCTGATCACCATGAGTGTCTAAACATATAGCTTGGGGTGGGAGTAGCCACTAAGGATCTCCCAACATGTAAATACCTATGTCCATTGAATATATGCTCTCGGCAATGTTTATCTCCATACTCTTGGTCTTAATGCTTCACTTGTATGTTTAGCTACCATCTTGTGTTGTTTGATTGTTAGTACCTCAAAAGAGTAGTATTAAACATATCTAAGTGTCATGAAGTTGTATGAATGCATGAGAATGTTGGAATGCTTAATCTAATAATCATATGGTTTTATTGTTATTATTTGTTTGTCATCTTGAGAGAGAGACAACCTTTAATATAGATCTATCCTAAGCTCAAGAGAGGAAGGAATGTACATTTATGATGATTGCTTGTAAACTTTTGAAGGGTATACAATGGGTGTGAGTATTGCATGTTGGTGAGAGACCTTAAATGGTGAAACCCGATCCAAGTTTCCCATCCATAATTGATATTTTATCTTTTGACTTTCTTACTCCTTTATTTTTTTTTACTTCTTGGTTGGTGTTATTTGTTTACTTTCCTAATTTCTTGAAGAACCATCATTCCATTAGGAACACACAGTTTTATCTCACTCTTTGGTTGGTGTAACTAAGCCAAACCTCTCCATTCCACCCTTGTCCCTGTGGATCGACCCCAATTTACTAATTTAGACCCCATATTACAGTTGTGAGGGCCTAAGTGTTAGGATATAAATTTAAAAGTCTAGAGACTCTATATCTTCTCCTTTTTGTACATGTGATGTTTCACTTAATCCTTTATTGCTAAAGAGGTTTTCATGCAATTCTCACATTCACAATGTTGATATATTTATTCCTCATCTTATGTAGAATATTCATATATGATCCCACTAAATATTTTGTAATCATAGATTTCATCTTTTATCTTGATTCATGTAGAACTCTTTGACTATCTAGTTAAGTCAAAATATCCTCTTCTGAGTTGTTTGTTTCAATCCCAGATTGAACGTTGCAGTTTATAGAATTTATATGCATTTTTGAAGTTATAAATCCTTTTAGGTTGTATCATGCACACATCCCTTGATGTATTCCTTTTAAGGAATATGGTTTTAATCTTTAGATACCAAATATCTTAGTCTATTTTAACTACAACAACAAGATTGACAATTGGTAAAGGAATTTCTATCATGTTCAACAACTTGAACTGATTTGAAAACCTTATTCAACAAATATGTCCTTTTATGTTATCCATGTAGGTATTTTCCACAAGGCCCTATTGCACCCTTTAGGTATTACCCCTCAAGTAGTACTATCAAGGTTATACCTTGTTAGTTTACATGGATCCCATAATGGCCTTGAGCCTTCACTTAGATTATGGTTCTCAATAGCTTCTAGTTGACTAGTTAGCTCATCATGTTATGACCAACCTATCTGAATCATTGGATTAACAATCCTCCAATATCAGACATGTTCTACTAGAACTATCTCATTTTATCTTATATGATGAACTCAAGATTCCACAACACCTTGTGATTCTCTTAGTTCTCATTGTGCCTCTTTGTTTACCTTGAACATGTTGAGTTCTTCTCCCACTATTTCTTCAGGAACTCAATAATTCTATCGACAAAACACTTTGTTATTGGATTGGGATTAATAATAATATTCAACAATTATGGTTTTTGGATAAACCTTTTCAAGAAACTTCTTTCTGAATGTAGGTTTCAATCCTTTAGACATATTGGGACATTCCCATATCATATCATATATGATGTCTAATAAACCATTCAGATGATACATCATTTAGTGATAGCTTTATATTTATGAGGATAATAAGATTATATTAATTTATAATCATATCATGACTCATCATGGTATAATTCATTCATTCTGACATATCATTATGTTAAAATGGATTTGACTTGTGATACATTATCATAGTTCTTTCCTGAAGGTTCTTAAGGTCTTGATGTAAAGTATTTCAACATTTGATCTCACCAAAGTTTCTTAATACGTTCATCAAAGCTATACTTCATTTATAATCTCCTTGAACACTTCAAGAGATTTTATTTTACTGAGTACATATCATCATATTATCAGTAAATAAAATGAGGTATGAGTGATTATCGAATCACCCCCTAAGACACTCCATGAGTACTTCACTCCAGGGAACTACATCTCCTGCATTGCAACCCTTGTTGACCAAATGTTGGGTCAACAATTTTCTGTTCCATCAGCCCTCCTCAGACTCATCCCTATGTTCTACAAGCTTGAAAATGAAAATCAATACCCTTCAGTTGATGTGTTCCTAGAAACAAGCTCCACTTTCCTCACTCCAGCTGTCACATATGATTCCATTAGAAGGACCCTATTCCTCTTTTCACTCAAGGAAAAATCTAAGGAATGATACATGTCCAAGCCAGTACTGCTTACTTGGGTGGCACTCAAGAATGAGTTTTTGAAGAAATTCTACCCCATCTCAAAGCAGACACAAATGAGGAGGTACATCACCTCATTTACTCAAAAGGAGAATGAGAAGTTCGATGAAACTTAGAAAAGATTTTAGAAGCTTCTTAGATATTTCCCTGACCATGAGGTCCCTATCTGGCAACTTGTACAATCCTTCTACACCAGGCTGTCTAAATTGGGCCAAATGGTGGTTGACTCCTCTTGTGGTGGAACCTTCATGGCAAATCCCCGGAAGAGTCATGGTCTCTCTTTGAGCAATTAGCTAAGAATTCACGTCATCAAGCTTCTAGCATGGGAGTGCATTGTGATAGGAACTGGGCTCCTCCTTCACTTCATCCTACTCTAGATAGGAATGATACAACCGCCCAAATGATGAAGATTATCCCCGATTTGATGAATTTGATGAAGAATCAAGATGGGAGCTCTACTACTCAATCCACCATGTCCATTGATTCCATTAATGAAGAGGTTCAAGCTCTTCAATATTTTGGAAACCACAAAAATCAAGGGACAATGTCTAACTCCTACACTTTGGAATGGAGGAATCACCCCAATTTTTCTTGGAAGCAACTAGGTGAAGAAGGATAAGAGAAACCAAGGCAACACCAAGGGCCAAGAAATAGTTCAAAGTTTGAATAAGAAGTCCTTGGGAGACTATAAAATCTGGATGAAGTGAAGAGGGATGTGTCCTCCCATAAGCAAACAATTAGCCACCTCACGCAAAGGCTAGATCAAAGCTCTCTTTCACTTGCCCTCTGCGGGAGGGAAGAATCCCTTCTAAAACTATGGCCAACCCAAACAATTATGGAGGTTCTATGAGTACTCCTCAAGCTATCTATGTCCCACCAGAAGTGCAAGTCACAACTTTGCAACAATATCAAGGTCCCCCTCAACCATATGCTCCCCTCCCCCACAACCCAACTACAACTTCAATACCCTCCACCTCCACCACATTCCTACTTGCAACCCCCACCTCAATATCAACCACCTCCACAACAGCCTCCACAACAACAACCCCCACAACAACCTCCAAAACAACAACCCCCACAACAATCTCCACAACAACAACCTCCATAACAACCTCCACAACAACCAACTTACATCCTCCAAAATCCTAATGCCCTACACCAAAGACCACCACCACCATCATCCTCACAAGCTCCCTCTTCTCTCCATGATAAAGTGAACATGATGTTTGTCATATGGGGGAGGAAGGATGTTGAAGAAGTTATGGGGAAGAAAAGGAAGGTGGCTAAGGAGCACAATGGAAGGATGTGGCTGGAAAATTCTTGTGGAAAGGCTACGACCACTAAAGATATTGGTGTTCTATTTTTACTTGAGAGTGCCAAGTGCACCAAAGTCCTTGATGCCCCTGGTCCTATTGAGAAAATGTCACACAATTTCCCATAACTATTTGAAAAGGCAAAGTCACTCATCTCACCCTAAGT
Source organism: Alisma plantago-aquatica (assembly GCA_963693085.1). NCBI lineage: Eukaryota > Viridiplantae > Streptophyta > Magnoliopsida > Alismatales > Alismataceae > Alisma > Alisma plantago-aquatica. The sequence continues at coordinate 501,986,999 of OY856414.1, read as the reverse complement.
GGATGTCATGGGAACGTGCCAATGGCACCAAAAATTCATTTTTCTCCCCATCCTGTGATAAGATAACAAGGACTGCTCACATTTTGTTGAGATGATAACACTCCAGCCACCACTACAATCTATTTATGGTGATTTGGAAAATGCCCATATCCCAAAGAAGCATGATTACATGGTGAGAGGGATAAAGAAAGGAAGAACTCACTTATCAACCTTCATGTCCCTAATTAGAAATGCATTCACCAGAAATTGAAGGGTGGTCAAGGAGGTACCCAAAGTAATCATTGTTATGAAATGAGTGAATTTCATTTTGGGCAGATACTTCCATGAAAAGAGTGGAGACCTAGGGATACCCTATATCTAGTGTCACATACACTATCATTTTGTCAAATGTGCACTTATAGATTTTGGGCCCCAATGAAAATATCATATCCTATGACCTGGTTGTGTAGCTAGGTATAGAGGAATGATTCTAGTAACCTATGTTCTATTTCTAGATGATAGATCTAGGAAAATGCATGTAGCTATTTTTCAAAATCATATGGTATAAGTTGACAATAGAATGAGGGATGCTTACCCGACAAATCTTCTGGTTATAGATTTTGAGCCCTTGGATGGAAATGAATACATCATCTTGGGGAGAACCTTCCTGTCTACACTGGATGCAAAAATCAAAGTGTACACTGATAATATGACGGTCACCTATGATAGGAAGAAGATAAATATTTTCATGTTCACAGAGGAAGAAAATCAAAGGTTGAAGGATGAAGATTTGTGCACCAACTTGGATTATACCAACTTTTGTGAGCAGTGGTTGGCAAACCATAGTTACAGAAGCATACATTTCCCTTGGAATGAGGACCAGGTAGTCAGAGCCTTGGAAAGGGCCACTTTGGAAGAGAAAGGAGACACTTTTGGTGTGAACACTTTAAGTAAAAAAAATAACAAGTCTAGCCAAAGGCTCTCAACTTAGCTCTAGTGGGAGGCAACCCACGTTGGTTTGAAACTCTTTCTCTAAAAACCCCTTTTCTTTATTACACTATTATTTTCCAACAAATACACACATACACCATACTTCATGGTTTCTTTATTTGTGAATCATGTTAGTACAAGTCAATCGAGGAAATATGATGCATGAAGGAGCTAACCAAAGAGAGAATCACATTTAAATGAAAAGAAAATATTAGTGAAAAAGCTTTAGGAAAGTGGTGGTCCTGCTCTACTCACCTAACGCTACGTTATCACCCCACCTCTTGGAATTTGTCAACTATGACTTCATACCGTCTACCCTACTATTCTAAACTTCTATTTCATGTTGAGGACCACATGGTTTAATAGTTGGGGTGGTAGGGCGGTAAGCCCTTCCTTTACCACATTTTTCTCTATGCACCCTATTCTAATTTTTTGCCAAGATGATCAAATAGTCTAACTAGCTCTTATACTTGTCCATCCTGACTTTGTGTGATTGTTTTGCATACACATATATCTGGTAGTTCAATTTCATGCATTTTTGTGTAACTTTTCAAAAAATTTGCTCTTTTGCCATTCCATCTCATGCATTGCATTTCATGTAGATTTTTTTGGTAATTTAGTGTGTTTTAATTAAGATTTGCTTTCGTTATGTTTTCTATTCCCTAAAATGTAGTTTTAGATGTGATTAAGTGCAAGTTGGAACCATTTTGGACAATTTTACCAAAATTTAGAATGTCTTTCCCAAGAAGTATGTTTTGACCTAATCTACACTTTTTGAATAGAAAATCTTGATACATGAAAAATGCATGCTACATTCCTATTTTCTATTGCAAAATGGTCTAAATTGTTGGCTTTATACATGTGAATCACTTGTCTCATGTTTGTGAATGGTTTGGTATTGTGATTTGAGCAAGCTATGAATGCTTAAGACTTGTGGAATCACATGAAAAAAGTATGAATTTCATGTTGTTCACTCATGTGGTGTGACATTACTTGATGAAGTGCTGTAATAATTTTCATGTAGGAGATTTTATGTTGAGAAACACACTAGTGTCCCCTCGTTGATCTGAGTTTTCTTTCATTATCTTCTTACCTATCTACCTCATTAAAGGATTGTATGTTCTATGACCCATATTTAAAGTTTGTATGCTCAATGCTCTTTTCATGATTGGTTTAGTGAAAGTACAGAGGCGAGAGGAGGAACACATGTCATCAATAATCATCTATTGCAATGCATTTATCATTCTTATTTGTTGGAAGAAACTGAAGAGAGATTAAGTTGGAGCATACTTGAGGATAGGTATGTTTTAAGTTTGGGGAGGTTATACAACCCTATTTTAGGGCTCCAACTTGTATATTTTTGCATCTTAATCACATATATACATTATTAGAGTGCACGTTATTCCCCTTATATATGATTTCATATCAAATGCACTTATGGCCACTTTTTATGTGTTTGTCAGGCATTTGCACATGCATTGGATGTAAAGGAGATATAAGGAGAGGATCCTTAGGTTTCTACACCCCAATATTGGACCCATATCTTCCCCAAGCATCCCTTGAATAGGGAAAAATTGGTCCAAAGCAACAATTAGCCATTTGGAGGATTTAAGAGCATTCATAAGTAATTGGACCCTCAAAATGGGTCGTGGTATATTGCCACGATTGTAGCCAAATTCCTCAAGTCACATGAGAAATTTAAGATACAACAACGTAGACACCATGGCCGCGGCAGCGTCACTCCAAAGATACCAAACCCGTGGTGACGAGTGTGCACAACGATCAGAATTTCAACCACTACGACCATGGCCATCAATACAACTGTGGCATCTCAGATCTACCTCAACCATGGTGATCACCATGACTGTGGCAAACAACATCGACAATAACCTCCCCAGTAGAATGGTTGTGGCTAGTCCCTCTACCACACTCATCCTCCATGGCACGCCCATGCCACCAATCACCTAACACAGTCATGGTGCCCACCACGGATGTGTCCAGTCCCTCCACCACACGCGTGCCCATGGCACGCCATTGACACCACTCACCCAACACGGTCATGCTGAGCACCACGGTCGTGGTCACTGACCCTCCAAGATTCCACTTAAACCTTTCACTTTAACCTTCTTCACTTCACTTGTGATCTTCCACCATGACTAGGATGACCTCCACCCACCACAGTCGTAGTGACTAGCCATCCCTAACAACTCTTTCCACTGCATTTTTAACAGTAACCTCACTAACCTTAGTTCTTCCCCACCACCTATTTATACTGGGTGGTAGGTATAGCACAAATGTTAGACACTCCTACACCTTCCATATCATTCAATATCTCTCACCTACCCCATCCATCACCCACTCCATTTCCACCTTCCACTACCACAAAACCCTAGTTTTCTAGGGTTTTGGCTACTTCCACCACCCATTTCATGCTATCTTTCCACCAAGGAGGGAGAAGGATGTGCTCTTACTTCTAAAGGTGAAGAATAAGAAGATCTTCCACGAGCACCTTGGATTCTCTTCCTTATTCCACTTCTTCTTTTACTCTTTTTTGCAGTATATGCCCCTTGTGGTGGGTTGTTTGGGGTTAAAATATTACTTTGATACCTTGTTGCGGGAATATATCTTGTAAACTATACAATTTCATAGTATGATTATTGATTTCTACTTCTATGTTATTTTGCATGATTCTACTTGTGATTAGTGCTTGAAAACCTAATTTTCTTATGGTTTTATTCTTGAAACCACCCATGTCTAGAAGAAGGTGGCATATGTATGGTTGTCTTGGGATTTGCTCCTAGGTCTGAATAATAGATCCCTAGATAGCACCCCATCTTGCCACACATATATCCCCTCTCATACTCTGAGGTATGAGATCTAAGTAGCTAGCATAGGATATTTTAGTGCAATTGCCTAAGAGTTTACTAAAATCTAGATGGTGAGTAATGTGATGTGAAATACCCTCACCTCTACTCCCCATTCCTACCTTTGTCTCCCAATTACCCTAAGCACTCTTACCCTAGAAACCTAGATTAGTAAAATCAGATTGCAATCCCATCTAACCTTGGTCCAATTGAACCTCATAAGGATAGATAAGGTGTGCAAGGGTGTAGTTCCCCTTCCCACACACTATACTATCCATGTCCAACCAATAGTCTAGGGTGATTCCATTGCATTTGATTAATTTTTTGTCTTAGAAATATATGATGAATGGTTAGGTTTTGCATACTATGTTTCCACCAACTAATATCTTAGTATCATTTCCTTCAAATGGCCCACCTCTCTTTAACATTGCTTAAAACCTGTCATGCTTTCTTAGCTTTTTATTGTTAGTTCATGCTTTCTTAGTTGCTTTGTTTTATTTCTCCTTAGTTAATTCCCTTGTATTTGGTAGTTATTACTTGCTAAGGTGTTAGTGCATCCTTGTGCTTTCTTAAACTAGATAGTGGTAGTTTAGGTCTCTAATTGCTTTAGTGTCTTAATTGCTAGTCTAGTGTAGTATTCTGCTCTCCCTTAAGTAGTTACTTCTGTTGTTAATTAGAATCACTCATTTAGGGTTAAAATTGGGTTTTTGCTTATCTTGTTTCCTTTCTTGTTCAATTGCTTGCATCTTAGTGTAATCACCCCAAATCAAGATTAAACCTTAAAAATCATAATCTTCTCTTTATGTACATAGCTCACACTAACTAACCTCTAGTTCCCCACTCTCCCTACAGATCGACCCTTCTCTTTCCTCTTGCCTATAGTATAACATGACCTCGTGCACTTGCGGGTGATTGTGATTGGTCTAAGTGAGTGTGTTAGTTAGGTCCTTATTCCAAGTGTGTGAAAAATACACTCATTTTTAGTATGATTGAAAGTTTTCTTGTCTCTCCTCAGAGGCCGAATGTTTCAAATGCCCTTGACAGTGTTATTATTATATTTCAAGTTTTTTCATAACATACTAATGCTATCGTACTTGTATAAAATGAACTGACATTCTAATGTTGTTGAACCATGACTCAGAAACTAGTAAAATATAAGGTTTATGCACCATATTTTGACTATTAAAAATATAGAGAAGTAGTGCATCAATATTTAAAAATAGATATTGAATCATGATTCAATTAGAGATTGCACTAGTATTCAAAAGAGGTGATTTATGTTTCACATTCAAGATAAACTAGTTCTAAAATCATGGTTCGTATAGATTTAAACTATAGTTGAACTAGGATTCAAAAAGAGCATAGAGGGTGAAGCTGATTTGCATAGAGGTGAACCATGATTTGTATATGATTTCAAATAGGATTGCAATTAAGGATGCACTAATATTCATACAAAAGAACAATAGTTCTACTAGAAGCTAAATTGAGATTCAAACGAAGTTGATCCATGACATATGTAGAGACTAAACTATGAGGTAAATAGAAATTGGATTAGGATTCCAATAACTATTTAACTAGGATTGAATTAGAAGTTGAACAAGAAGTTAAATGTAATAGTGCAATAGAGGGTGAACCATGGTTCAGATGAACTTCAATAGTAGATAAACTAGTATTCATTAAGAGCCTAAAATATGATTCATAGAGAGGTGATACATATAGAGGTGAACTATGAATTATATATAGTTTGAGTCGAGATTTAAAAAAAAGACACTAGAATCTAGACAGAGGACCACAATTGTAATATTGGATGAGCCAAGATTCACACAAAATTGGACCATGATAGGTGTTGAACCAAGATTTATTAGAAGATGGACCATGATTCCAATAAGGGTTGTACTAGGATTAAATATGAGCTAATTTTGGATTCAAACCTCCTTGACAACAATATTAATGTATTCACTTTTTCTAAAACGTATCCATTTTATTGTGATTGAATACGATGAACCATTATTCAAAGTGTCAAAAGCACGATTAAAGCTATCACTATATCATACAAAAGGTTTTTGCATTATTATTTTAGAATACAAAAATAGTAGAAGTTTATAAATAAATAATTTAAAATATAGGTTGAACCATGATTTAAATAAAGGTTGGACTATTCAGATGAGTCAAACCATAAAGATGAACCATTTCTCAAGCTATGGTGCATTTATATTTATAATTTAGTTAAATTAGGATTTGTAAAGAGAGTGAACGATGATTCTATAGAGGGCAAACCATGATCCATATAGAGGTGAACCATGATTCATATAAAATTTTAACTTGTATTTGACTAAAGGATGTATTAGATTCAAAATAAAAGATATGGGATTCAAATAAAGGCTAAACTGAGATTTTAGTGCACTTGAACCATATTATATTTAGAGGATGAACTAATTATGAATAGGATTTGGATTAGAATTCCAATAAAGGTTGCCCTATGATTGAATTAGAAGTTGACCCAAGATTCTAATGGAGAGTGAACTAGAAGGTAAACCATGATTCATGTGGATTTGTATAGTAGATGATATAGAATTTGTAAAGATCCTAAACTTTGATTAACATAGAGGGTGAACTGTAAGGAGTGGGGCCCGAAAGGGGATCCACACACTCACACAAAATAATATCATCCATCCACATGCAAGACAAACACCATAATTTCATAGTGGATCAATAAAAATTTTTCAATGTATCAAGCATGTTGATCACAAACCAAACTAAAAAAATGAATGAGACACATATAACTACTGTAACTTCATTACTCCAAAAAGTCTAGCATAACAACACAAAAGCAAACTAATATCTACATATGTTTGTCTGTAGAGGGCAAGCTAGCCATCTCAAACCTATCTTCAAGAAGTGCATGAACTATACTTTCTTAGGTACAAGAAATGCAAATTTAACTCCTTCATGTACTTCACTTAAGGTAGTAGACAAAAATCCACAAAGGAAGAAATAATGTAAACATCAACAAAATGAATAGGTGCATGTAAATAGAGTTTGGACAAAAAATGAAAAGGGCACAAAATAATGATGTAATTCTCTAATGAAATGAGGGATAAAAATACCATCGAAATGAAAGCCAAGAGAGACTATTCAACATGATGAGTTAAAGCACTTGTGGAAAAAAAGAATGTATTTCCTAAATTCATATATAATTCGTAGTTATAGTGGGCATGTAATTTAGTAGGAAAAAACTAGACCAAAATGAAAAACACATTCATGGCTTCGCCACCACAAATTAATGGGCATCACCACCTGATTGAAAGAAAAGAGGCATTTTACCACCTCAATAATGGGCATCACCACCCAAACCAAAATAAAAGAGGTACCACTACCTCAACATTGGGATCACCACCTAATATAAAATAAAGGAGGCACCCACCTCCACAATGGGCATCACCACCCAACAATGAGTAAAGGTAATTACCATCCAATTATTTAGGAACATGCATCACCACCTATCTCCATCAATCTAGGCATCACTACCTACATATATGGAATATGGATTGCCACTAGATCCAAATATAAATAAAAAACACACAATAGGCATCACAACCTAATGCTTAACTATGGATTATTGTATAGTCATCACAAAAACATGCATGTTAATAGGGAAGCCTAGATTCAGTCAAGTGAATGAAAGTGGGCCCTTTTTAGAGTTACTCCTCAATAATGATCAACTAAAGTTTCAATATCATAATGAGTTCCAACATTTCAATTTCAAACTAAGAAGAACATAAGAAAATATTATGTCATCACATGTCAACTGGATTCCAATTTAAAAATGGAAACAACATAATTTCAGCTTACAAGGTAACATTTTAGATTTAATTTTGAACATATAGAAGATTAATGACAATATTGGTTTAATTCCAAGACAATGTTCAAAATAGGCTAGATAGACTAAAAGGGAAAAATATAAACACAAATAGTTCAATTATGTCATAAAAAGAGGGTATAGAATTAATTTCCCACAACGAGAGATATAATGATGCAACATAACTAACACATCATCCACAAAAATCCAAAGTCAAAACCTTAAATTCACATCAGGGTCCCAAACTTCCTACTTCACACACACACACACACACACACACACACACACACACACACACATATATATATATATATATATATATATATATATATATATATATATATATATATATATATATATATATATATATATGGGTATATCTTCGCTACCCGTGCGGGTAACTAAATTCACTACCCGCACATCAGTTTTGTAATAGGAAGGCATGCATTTGTAATGAGACGGTCCAAATTTGTAATGAGACGATCAAAATTGTAATACAAAGACTCATTTTGTATTACAGCGTTGTTACAGTCATAAATATATATTTTACTATTTCCAAACGGAGAATACAAACATCATGTTGTATTTACAAAATGAGTCTGTCTATTACAATTTGGACCGTCTCATTACAAATGCGTGCCTTCCTATTACAAAACTGATGCATGGGTACTGAAGATATACCCTATATATATATATATATATATATATATATATATATATATATATGGGTGTTCATTCATTGCCCGCGCGGGTAGCATAGATTTTTGCTACCCTGCAGCCAAAAAAGTAACTCTCCTAGCTAAGAAAGTAACTTTGCTGTAAAAAAAAGTAACTATGGTGTCAAAAAAGTAACTCTGCTGGCAAAAAAAGTAACTCTATACAAAATATACAGTAGATATATATAAGGACGGGTTTTTTGATTTTGGAGGGGCAAATGATATTATTTTTGGCTCAGATTTTTTGGAGAGCTAGACAAAATAGTCCTCTACAATTTTGAAATTTTTTTTTTGAAAAAAAAGTGATCGGAAGGGTGGGCGGGTAGCTACCCGCGCGGGCAATAAATATGGGCCATATATATATATATATATATATATATATATATATATATATATATATATGTGTGTGTGTGTGTGTGTGTGTGTGTGTGTGTGTGTGTGTGTGTGTGTGTGTGTGTGTGTGTGGATGCATTTGTTACCCAGCTTGGTAACTTATAATACAACTATTTTGGTTACAATCTGAGCATTTTGGTTACAATTGTTCCATTATGGTTAAAATTTGTCATTCCTGGTTACAATTTGAGAGGAGATTTTTTTCTTCAGAAATGTCATTTTTATTTTTTTTGCAGCTGACAATACAAAATTGACATTTTTTTACAAAATGATTATTTGTATTACAAATATGTCTGTCTCTTTATAGTTTGCTACCTTCCTATTACAAAAGTGGATCCACCAGTAACTAACCTTAGTTACCTGACTCTGGTAGTGAATATATGGCCTATATAAATTTTGATTAATTGTCATTAATTATGTAAACCATTAAAATTGCCTTTTTATTATAAATGATTTAGGTTACCATACTATCATGTACATAATATATTTGATTATATACTATAATTTACTTTATTTTTCAAATGCATCAATAATTAGTTGCATATTTCTAAGAGTATACTATTACCTGGATAATAAATAAAAACGGATGGTTGTTACAACCCATATCCTGATTTATTGATAATTTGAGGGTTTAAGATAATTTTTATGTTAATTACACCTTTATTTTACCTTACTAACACTTAGTATTATTAAAGGCTTGGCTTAGACTTTGGTTGATCTTAAACTTGTCTTTAATAAGTTAAAGAAAATATGTGTTGTGAATACATCAAGGTTTGAACCGTAGTTGATATAGTAATAGCCCACACATGTATATGAAATAAAATTAACATATTTGAGGAAATAATTAATAAAATTATTATTAATTAACACTTTTATTTATTACTACAAAAGAAAAGAAATTCAATTATGAATCCAACACAAAAAGAATGAACCAAATGGAAGTTAAAATGAGAAAGTTATGACACTTTTAAGTGTTCATCCAGAATTAAGTTGACATATTGATGGTTTTACAAAACGATGGTTTACACTAAAGGATGATTTCACAAACTGATGGTTTTCAAAAATCAAAAGTTTTTACATGTGAAGCCACCCAGAATAGCAATCACAAAACTGATCATAACTTTTTCTTATTAATCATAATTTGATGAAATTTGTTTCATTGGATTTGTATTTAAATTCTATACATAGCCAGAGCCATAAATTAGAAAAGAATGATTTTGATAACAACTTCTAAGGTGATCTTTTGGGAAGAATGTTAAGAAAAGAAGAAACTATATGTTTCATTATAGTTTCAAATTGGTAAGCAGTTTATGATCGTTGGTCTTTCCTTCTCTTTTTGTTCCCTTGCCTAGAACTCCTAATTCATCAACCAAAGGTTTTCCTTGAACTTCTTCCTTTGTCTTCTACCTCCAATAGGTTTCTATTAGATCTATATATTGACTGCCAAGTCGTTCAAAATTAGTTTTTGAGGTTTGGAGCTCGAATCTGAGCTCTACATATTGTTTTTAGATCTACCTAGTGGAAACCCATGATCAATAAGCTAGATTACATACAAGTAAGAGGAAAATCTCCTCTAAACCTTGATTTTAAAGAGTTCAAGTCCAAAAATCATAAAATACATGTACTGTTATATGTGGTGAATGTTGTAGTTTATTTATTGAATCAAAATTAGAGATTTAAGTAGACTTATTGTTTGTTTACAAATTATTGTGATGTCTTATATATTCTTTTAGATCCAGAATGGATTGTTACGAGACTTTAGTAGATCTTGATAGTAGAATTAGAGACACTAGAAACCTAGGTTTGCCCTAGTTTCTACAACATCTAATCACATTATGAATATATGATCTTGTTGATGATTGTTTTCTGTTAGATACTTATTAAGTTCAAGGTATAGTTCATTCCAATATTTACTAGCTAATATCCCCAATTTATCATTTCAAGTAGAGTAATGTATTGATGCCAACAATTTAGTTTAAGTTCTATGTATAGAAAGTGAAAATAGAAGCATAAGATATAGACTTAATCTAAGAACAATATAGTAGTATGACTATTAGTGAAGCTAATGAATTAACTAGACATTATGTACCCTAAAAACTATACAATACATCAGGGAGGTCTGCATCATGAAGGACAGAACATGACTATTTAAGGTTAGAGTCTAGGATGAGGTAGTTGGATCATACTAGAGAGGTACATGGGACTAAGCCCAGTGAGGACACTCTCCCTAAAATAGTGAGGTTCCCAATATTAATTGGAGATTTTAGTGGAACCCAGTGAAGTTCACTTAGTTTAGATACTGCTAAGTAGATCAAGGGAACTGTTGATGTAGTTAAGCCAAGTTCTTTGACTCTCTGCCTCTTTTCTAGATTTAGAGGAGCAGTTCAAGCTATTTGATCAGTTGTATATGCTCCGAGGCCGGATGTGGTGACCTTATTGTAAACCGGGGATCTAGTTTAGTAGAATTAGACTCCCGAGTCTACTCTAAGTCTTACATAGTCAGATCGTAGCTTGCTACAATGCTTCCAATATTGTGTCACAGTTCATCTAGATCTAGGCATAATAAAAGAATAATAAATTAATGAATGGATTAATTAAATAATTTATTGCAATTTACATCAAAGCAACGACCACATTGGATGACTTATAGTTTTAAAATGCCATGTTTGTATTCTTATATATTTAATTATTTTAACAATATACATCTGAATTACCATAGTTTCTTGTTCACTTTCCACACATTGAGCTAGTAGCTCACACACTCTAGTAAAACATTTTTCCAAGAACCAATTCATCTCATCAGGAGGAGTCGAAGGCTAGATATCATCAAGAGTAGATCAACTAAGGTATGAAGCTGAGTAATTAGTTAGCTATATTGTCTCTTATCCTTCTTTGCATCCTATAAATGTGAGAGTGAGGACTGAGAGAAGTTTTGTAATTTGATGTAGTTGATGTAAACTAAAGCAACAACTAGTTTCTTTTCAATTGGATATGATGTAAGAGTTTAACTTAGTTGTTAATGTTTGATTTTTTGAATAAATAAGATTTTATATGCTAAGTTAAAATGAAATTCCTTTAGTCCTATCTAATTAAAAAAATAAAAATTTAAGAATGATTTTTAGTTAGTGATTGAAAGTGAATGGTTAGTCTAGTCCCTCTTTGGTGGACCTAAACCCTGATTATTGGATTTTGGGTTGTGTCAACAACAATGCCTCTTAAAATCTCACACGACTAGAATCACAAACTAAGAAAAAAAGATGAAAATGCCTTTGGGTTAGTAAGAAAAACCAAAGATCCATGAGAGGGTATTCACGGAAAACCACAAAGAGGCATTGTTTATTCAGTTCTTGGTGAGAAGTAAAATCACAATATTCTAATTATCATATGCATTTCATCTTACACTCGACATATTGTCCCTGAGTGATATGAATTGAGTGTGTAATGTCAAGATTAAGGGAGTAGGAGGGAAACTGGGCACAAACTAGGTCAAAAACCATCAATTGAAATAAAAGTTCACAAAATAAATCAAGGGGAAACTACAAGAGGGGAAAGGTAGAATAAATATATGAAGGATAAATGTTGGTTAGAACCCTTCAAAAGGTATCAAGCATGAATTCTGGAGCTTTCTAAACCTTTGCTAAAATAGGGAATTCTCTATTTTCTCTTGGGTACCTAGTGGTAGAAAATGGGATCTAGAGGGGTACCTGAAATATGGCTATAGTCAAGGGATTGAGGACTTTAGGTTTCTACATGGTTAGACAACATTTTCAAGGAGAAATATTTATAGGAGAGAGACATATGTGTGGTTGCAATCAGTAGTGATTTAATAGGGGATGGAGAGGAGGCAGGGTTTGATAGAGATGTGCATGCCATACATACCTAAATTAACTAGGATCACTTAGTTCAAGAAGGTTCAATGAAACTACTAAAGAGTGAATCAGAAGGTTTAATGGATTGGAGAGAGAGACCAAGAAAAGAGATATATCACACTACTATTGTGCAAGGAAATATATGGAGGTGAGTGACAAAGATGATTTTTGTCCCTTAGACTGACTTGGAACCTGTAGAAAAATGAGAGACACAATGTTGGTTGTTTAGTCAGTAAAACAAATACATAAGTAGTGTATGAAATCAAGGACTTTATGGAATCACTTCCATTAATTCAAACATTTATCAATCTAGAGATTTAACTTTGTATTTTTTTCTAAATTTATTTTAGGGATCATTTAATGTCAAAATTAGATAAAAGTTCAAAATAAACTAATTAAATTATGTAGATTCCAAATATACCATCAATTTCCACTTTTTAGATTATCTTTTGAGTTATTTATTTTTTTAGAGTGGAAAGACATCCTTTCCATATTTACCATCCAATATAACATCTACCATTAATGACTTGGAATTATATTTGTCTTAAGATAATATTGTAATCCCATGGTTTCCTTAATTATTATACTCAATAGTTGCCATTATTTTCACTGAAAGCCTTTAGAAGGCATTCAAATTCTATGAAAATAAATTAGGCATAGACAAAAAATCCATTAATGTTCATTACCCAATTATGTATATGAAGGATCGTCATATGAATCTTATTGATTAGACGATTTATCTCATTTCAAGAATGTAAGTGAAATTATTTTTATTAATTGGGTCAGTTATACATTCATATTTTTAGTTATGATATTGAACTTATGGTTATACCACATATCATCTATCATTATACAACCTCCAATTTATTAATTTTATATCAACTTATGTTTATTAAATATGTATATAGAGAGGTTTAGGATTTATCATGCAAAATGTCTTATTATTATATATCCATTAATGTAAATCATCCAATCACTACCTAAGTTAATCTTTAATATCATCATATTTGTGTCTAGGGTGCAAGCTAATGTAAAATGTACTATATAGTCATAATTATATGAATTATACTATATTCTTTAAGTTACATGTGGATTCTAATGTCACCTAAACCCATTATATGACCCTACTAGGGTACAATATATACCCCATATGGTGTTATCTTGAGGATACTCTTACAATTAGATAATTCAATAAAATAGGGTTTCCAAGGTCATGGAGTTAGATTTTGGTATGTTACATGAACCGTGATTTGTATATAGATGAACCATAATTTGCATCAGATTTTAGCAAGGATTAAATAAAAGGATGCACTAGTATTACAAACAAAAGAGCTATCATTGAAATATAGTTTGAAAGGAATTGAGATTTGAATAGAAGTTGGACTAGGATTTATTATAGGATGATATATGATTGAACTAGAAGTTGAATTAGGAATTGAATGAAGGGTGCACTAGGATTGAATCATACACTAAATAAAGATTTGACTAAGTGCTTCAAAAGATTGAAATAGAGGTGAGTCATGATCTGAATAGATGGTGTACTAGTTTTCAACAAAGATAGAACCCTGACTCAAATAGTAGTTGAACCATGATTTGGACAAATAGAAAAATATGATTGAGAAAATGCATGCATAGAATTCTTATCGATATTGGAATTCATAGGGAAGAAAATGGATTTAACTGAGCTATAGCCCTTGGATTGACTAAGGATTTGAGCCATAGCACATACCTAATCATTCAAATCTTTATTGTGAAGTCTAGAGGCCGAATCAACATTTGCATAAGAGTAGGACCAAGATTCCAATAAAGGTTGCACTAGGATTTAGCTAGAAGATAAACTAGGATTGAAATGTAGGATGAAGTAGAGAGTGAATTATGATTAATATGGATTTAAATAATAACATGAATAGGATGGTAAAGAGCTTGAAGCATCATTTAGATAGAAGGTGAACCATGATTCCTACATAATGTGAAACATGATTCAAATAAATGATGTACTAGTGTAAATCACTATGATTCAAATATATGGTAATATATGATTCAAACAATGTTGAACCATGATAAATATAGTGGATGAACCAATATTTGTATAGAATTTGGATTTGATTTTCTATAAATGTTGAACCAAGAGTGAGTTAGAACATAACCCATTTTTCAATGGAGGGTACACTAGGATTAAATTAGAAGGTAAAGTAGGATTTGAGCAGAAGGTGTCATAATATGGAATTATAGGATGAATCAATATTTAATACATGATGAACAAGTATTCAACAAAGACTAAACCTATATCTAAATAGTAGTTGAACCAATATTTGAACATAGGGTGAAACAAGATTGAGACTAGGTGCGTATAAGGATTGGGGTAGTTGAGTTGATTTATAAAAGATTAGTGTGTGAAATTTTCAATAATATATGGCACAATGTGGGAAGTGGAGATAAAGAAGATGCCAAAAGATTTGTGCAATCCAAATATGTTACCATGTGATGAAAGAAGACCGCCCATCACCACATTTGAAGCTCGAACAAACACACCACTATTATCAATCAAGTTTGTCTTCATGGTCTAATTTCTAGGTTGTGGATAAGTTGTCTTTCCCTTTCATATGTGAGCAATACATTTCAAACACTACTACCCAAAAGATAGTCCTTGGTTTCAAATATCTCGACAACACTATTAATATATTTTGAAGTTTTCTATCATACACCCGTACAATCCTTTTTTAATTTGATGAAGTAACATTCAAAAAGTGACTGAAAAAATGATTCAAAGATTAGTACATTAGGATTCAAAATGTTTATACATAATGATTGGAGTGTTGAAATTATTAGAATAAATGTATGGATTAATGATTGAAAATAGAGGCTAAACCATGTTTCAATTTGAAACTCCACTAGAATTCAAAGGAGTTGAAAATGATGGTTCACATTGAGGACGAACCAAGATTCGAATCATGGTAGATATGGATTCAAATAGTAGTTGAGTATGATTACTATCGAGCTTGAACCATGATTTACATAGAGAGTGAACATGATTCATATAGAGGTGAACCATGATGAAGATATAATTTCATTTGGGACTCGAACAAAAGTTGCACTAGTATTTGAAGAGAAGAAATATAAGTCAAATAGAGGCTAAACCATCATTTATATAGAGACTAGACCAATATTTTAGAATAAGTCAGAATCTGATTCCAATAAGGGATGCATTATGGATGAATTACAATATGAAGGACTCAATTGGAGGTCATACTAGAGGTTGAACCATGATTTTTATGGATTTAAATAGCAACTGAACTAGAATTTGGAAGGTGACCAAATCATGATTCAATTAGAGGGTTAACCATGATTCATATTTAGTTGAACAATTTTTAGCATAGAATTTGAGATAGGATTCTAATAAAGGATGCACTAGTATTAAAACAAAAGAACTATGGTTCAAATATAATTTGAACTAGAATTCCAACAATGGCAATCCATGATAAAGGATGAAATAGGATTTAAATGGAGGTTAGACCACGATTCCTGTAACATCCCTGACCTGGGTTATGAGTTAACCCTAGGTGTTTTGCTTAAATATGTAATTAAATCTTTGTGATTAACTCTGAGCATGTAATTAAGTTTCTCAGAAACGTATATTTCAGTATTTGCTCCTTTTTATTTAAAGTTGTAGCATTGTTTTGATATACAGGGACCTATGTGCAATTTACCCAGTTAAAAGGGTTAGCCTGCAATTTGTACATGTTGAGATGTTCCTCTGATGTTGAGACATCATGGGAATCTTTTTGGTAAAGTTTGAGGGATTTCCCAAGCTAGGGCACCAAGGTGCAGCTGTGGAAGCAATCCCGGTGCTTGAAACCCTAATTTGGGGTAAAATGCAATTTACCCAAATTAAGGAATCCAAATTGTAAAATATGTCATCTAATGTATCTTTTTAGACTATTGCCATCATTAAGAGAAGAAATGATGAGGGAGTCACCTCAATTAAATTATCAAGTTATGAGATATGCCTTGTGATTGAATAATCAGGGTATATGTGCAATATTTCTTTATGAATGTACCTCATTATTAGCTTGCTCTCCTTTACCTTCTTTTCCTAAGACCTTAAGAGAAGGTTTGTCCTTAGAATAAAGAGGAAGGGACGATCAAGTAAAGAAGGAGGGACCTAGTTGGAATTATGGACAACTTATGAACTAATGTTGAAAATCCTACCCCATGTATATAAGCTCTCCTTCCCTTAGTTGCAAGGGAACTTAACCTTCGTTCCCTTACTATTTCATTTCACCAAAGACGACCAAGGACTGCCT
The DNA here is from genome assembly GCA_963693085.1 of Alisma plantago-aquatica. Classification (NCBI taxonomy): domain Eukaryota; kingdom Viridiplantae; phylum Streptophyta; class Magnoliopsida; order Alismatales; family Alismataceae; genus Alisma; species Alisma plantago-aquatica. The sequence goes on along the minus strand of OY856414.1, from coordinate 501,970,025 downwards.
TGGAGCTAAGGAGGACGACCAAGGGGTGCAAGGTAGGTTTAAACCCTTCTTCTTGCCTAATTCCATGGTTAGAACTCGAATTCAAGGTCATCTTCATGGCTAACTCTTGAAACCCTACCTTTCTAGCCGTTTCTTTTCATCCTTCCTTGGAGTTTTCACCTTGGCCAACCTGTAAGAACTCAAGGACACCATTAGAGCCTGGAGCTTGAAAGCTTGGAGCTCAAGGAGCAAGCTTTAGGCGGGTTTTATAACTCTAAACCCATGCTTTACTATGTGCATCTTTATATGCATTTTGATGATAGCTCTTTGTGTTTCCCTACTTTTCCCTGCTATTTTGCAAGAAAATTCATGGGATATTCGTACTGTTCTTGAGCTAGGACATGAAGGCGTGATTTCCAAGAAAAACCCACCGCTTTTCACTTCCTTAAATGGTCTCACCAGTTTTCTCTCTCGGTCTCAAGACCGCGAGGTGAGCAAATGGTCTCAAGACCGCGACAGAAAGAAATTTGTTCCTAATTATATAGTCTAATTACTCTCAAAATTTGGGAGGTTAACTCCAAGGGAATCGGGAGATATGACCTTTTTAAGTAACAACTTTATTTGAATTTATTTCCTGATTTTCAAACGGTCTGAAATTGCCTTTTGGGTAAACGGTCTCAAGACCGTGTAAGATCGTTGACCAGGCATTGACCGTATGAGATTACTGTTCAAAATAATGTTAATTAACAACTCACCAAGTTTTATGGTCTAATTCCAAACGGGCTAAGAGTTGAAGGGTGAATACTAGGGCTAACCCTAGATGAAATCAGTACTGAAATTATGGTGACCTAATTAGGGTTTTTAGGGTTGATTGACCTAAACGGTCTCAAGACCGTTTAGGGGTCACCCAAACGGTCTCAAGACCGCGAGGGCAATCAACCATGACCGTTTGGAGGTCTGGGGTCAAGAATAGTTGACCAATTGAAGGTATTATTACACCAAATTACTTTGCAATTAAATATTGATATGATCATCAACTCAATAGGTCAGACCTTGATGAATTTGCACTAGAATCCAAAATTGGATGGCCAAACGGTCTCAAGACCATTTGGAACTCATCCAAACGGTCTCCAGACTGAGAGGACAATCACCCAAGACCGTTTGAAGGTCTAGCGTTAAGTATTTTGACCAATTGAGGACCTAATTGCAAATAAGTTATCAATTGATTAAAATACTGATTTAGTGACCCAATCATGGTTCAACCTCTATCTAATCACCTTAGATTTTGATGAAATCTTGGGAAAACGGTCTCAAGACCATGTGGGGTCCACCCACATGACCTCAAGACCGTTTGGGCCAAGATTGGGCCCAATTGGAGCTCAATTGAAGGGTTCAACCTTGTGTTGAGTCACATTGTTGAGTGTTGATGGGTGAACATTGATAGACCCTAATTGAATCGACTTCAACCCTAATTGGTCAACAATTGAGGGTCTATTGAATGACTAAGTGGTCAAGAATAATCTTAATTAACCCAATCCATAAGTGGTCAACGTAGCTTTGACCTTTTGAGGGCTTCAATATTGGTTGACATTATCGGTTGTATCATCGAATCATGTTGATGGTCTAAGTGGTTAAGACCATGTGAGCTCGCGGACTCAAGGTCGTGAGAGGGCTCACGGTCTCAAGGTCGTGAGAGGGCTCACGGTCTCAAGACCGTGAGGGGTCTCACAGTCTCAAGACCGCGAGGGGCCTCACGGTCCTGAGGTCAAGATGGGCAAACGGTCAACGTCTCTTCGCGGTCTCAACTTCAATTTGATCTTCGCGGTCTTGAACCACTTGAAGGGCTTCGTGGTTTTGAACCACTTGAAGATGCTCGCGGTCTTGAAGCTTAAGGAGGCTTGCGGTCTTGAAGATAGAAGAGGGCTCGCAGTCTTGGAAAGTCAAAGTGGGCAAACGGTCAACACTTTCAAACGATCTCAATTTGATTGAAGGTTGATAATCGAAATCAATCAATGTGATTCAAGGTTGACTTCATTCAATCAATTGATGATATAAATGGTCCAATGTTGCCCTAATAGAACCCTAATGACAACCTAGGATATTAAGGGGTTAATTGACTAAGGTTTGGACCATGATGATGATCAATGGAGTGAATTACCAAAATACCCCTGAAGGGCCAATTGAGTTATATCTTGCTCAATTCAAACCCTAGTCACATGATGATGATGTTTTAGCCATGTTAGCCTATGATGACTTAATCCGACCTGATCCAGGGTGATGTTGACATCACCAAACCTTATGATGAGAGAGAAAGTACTTCTAGAGAGAGAAAGTACTTCTAGAGAGAGAAAGTACCCTTTTTAAGTGGAAACTCAATTGAAGCATCCCCAATACACAGAAATGAGCATAATTAGGGTATGATCCACCTGTGTGAGATCATAGAAACCCTAATTATGATAAATGATGAACTTTTAACTAATCTAAGATCATCAATGAAGATGTTACTCATACATGATGATGTTATGAGTTCAATTCACCTTAATGTGAATAGTAAACCCTAATTCAAGGTTGATGACATGTAATGTGAATAGTAAACCCTAATTCAAGGGTAATGGCATGCTTTTGAATATTAAACTCTATTTGATAAGAATTAGAGATTTAAACTCTTATGACAAGAGTAGGAAGGATATTCCTCATCTTTGTATTACCTTTATCAGTTGTATTAACCATGCAGGTTCTGATATGAAGGTAATCATATCCAGGTATGGATGATGATGTTATATTCATTAAAGGCATGTTGTTAGCCTTATGAATAAGTAAAGTAATCTGATGTCTTGTCAGTGGCATCCTATACTGATAATGGGATGTGAGAGCCATGAATACCATCAAAGTCATGCCTTAGAGATGACTTGTGATGAGGATAATGAGAAATGATGACTGATATGAGTTAGGCCTGTTACATTTAGTATTCTTCTTTTATAGCTGCTATGCTACTGTTATTGTTTGAAGAACAATGTATGCTGTTAAAGAATACGGAATGTACCTAACTAATCAAGTATAATGTAGAGCCCTGATCATAGATCCATCATTGTCAGAGATTAAGAGATGGTGAAACAGGTTTTCCTCAGGGAACTCCTGGAGCACATACTTTTGAGTATGTGGGGTACATGGATGTGTAGAACCTTACATCCTAGTGTAGGAAAGTGATGTAGATGTGGAATCCATCCATCCTTCACTATATTTTCATACTGTATCAGTGGTAGGTAAACATGAAACCTCCTGATGACAAAGAAAGCACAGATATCCGTATCAGTGGTAGGTAAATATGAAACCTCCTGATGATGAAGAGAGTACAGAACGCCACTGTGACTCTAGAATAGTGAAGGACCAGTTTACCCTGGTGAGCTATATTAAGTAGAGACACGAGATGTCCTACAAGTGATCCTCTTACTGACTGAGGAAGGTGAAGGTCATGAGAATCCGGCTCTCTTAATGACCTATGTATGATACTGATGTGACTTCTCAGCGATCAGTTGGAGTATGAGTGGTAAGCCTCATCTCCACAGGGCATAATGTTGTTTGTAAAACATAATCAACCATGTAGTATAACTTGTTAGAGATAACTCCAAGTTAGTTGATTGATGTTACATTGCAATAATGTTTATATTCTCCATATCTCCTAAATGGTTGAGATCTTGTTATACCTGCTACTGTCATAGAATGCTTTAAAGGCTTTACTGTTTAAGATATTCTTTGATGTTATAATAAAGCTTCTGGCGAAGAGTTATAACTCTCGCTGGGACAATTATGTATAATTGTCTCACCCTGTAGGCTTCAAATTTTTAGGTGGACGTAGGAGACGAAGGAACCAGCCTACAGGTGATCAGTCTCAGCAGCAGCATCAGGGGCAGCAGTAATCTCAGGTGGAGATTGTCCTGCCATATGGTGTAATTAGAGTCAGTCCTATGTGTCCTCTGTACTCTCAGGTCTTGGAGTCTTTTGTATAGTGATCTTGAGATTTTGTATCTTGATGTATATAATTACTCAAGAAGTAATTATCCTGAGATGTAAACAGTTTATCTCACTTTATGAAAGAAGCTTTTATGGATTCAAGCTCTTGTCACGAAAAGTTTTAATTTCCCGTGATTTTTGTCTTCCGCTGATTACCGATTCGCTTCCGCTAAGTTTTAATCGTGTTTATGTCATGGTTTGGAGATCAGAGCCCACAATTAGTGGTATCAGAGCTCCAGGTTCAGTTGAGTCTACAGAGGCATAGGACTTAGGATGTAGAGTCTACCTTTAGTACTCCTTCCTCATCTAATAGAATCTTCTGCTCATCAGGAGAAGAAGATACATAAGAATGTCCGAACATCGTGATGAGCACGTGGTAGAGAGTAGTTCTAGTGCACCTCGAGGCGGTGCAAGAGTTCTGAGGATAGAACAACCTGCACCTGAGTCGCCAAGAGAGCCACCCCAGTTCGACCCAGCTGACATGAGTGATCCAGCTGTACAGATGATGTTCAGGCAGTTCATGACTGCCATGACACATATAACTGATAGGATGCCCATTCCTGCACCTAGGGCACCTGTCCATCCTGAAGCACAAGGTATTGGTAAGACATTCGAACGACTTCGTCGTGTCAGAGCTACCAAGTACTTCGGAACTGCCGACCCTGCAGATGCTGACTTATGGTTGACAGAGTTGGTGAAGGCTTTCAGGATTCTTATGATTCCGGAAGCTGAGAAGGTTAGACATGTTGTCTATCTTCTCAAAGGCAGTGCTGGTCACTGGTGGAACATGGAAGAGCAGAAGAGACCTGGAGTAGAGTTCTCATGGGAAGAGTTTCGTCGGGAATTTATCAATAGATATTTTCCAAAGACCTTCCTAGATGAGAAGATCTCTCAGTTTGAGAAACTAAGGCAGGGTATGATGAACATTAGTGAGTATGAAGCTAAGTTCATGGAGTTGTTGCGGTTCTGTCCACACATGGCTGCTACGGATGAGGAAAGAATCAGAAGATTCGAAAAGGGTTTGAATTCTGATATGTCAACCCCTGTGTCTGCCTTAGAAAACAGAGAGAGATTCTCTACCTTCGTTGAGTCAGTCCGAAGGATAGAGAGATCTGTGGTTGAGAAAAGACAAACCCATAAAAGATATCCACAGTTCCAGGGTTCTTCATCTAGGGATTCCAAGAAACCTAGATTCTCTGCACCTAACCCTCCACCACCCAGATCAAGTTTTCAAACTCAATGGACACCAAGCAGAGGTAGAGGACGGAGTCAACTGCTTCAAGGGACGCACAGTTCTGCATCTGAGTCAGTCACTGGACCACCCAGACCACAACAACAGGAGAGGAGTTGCTACAACTGTGGTAAGGTGGGACACTTGATGAAGGATTGCCGTTCTAGGCCTGTCGGTGTGACACAACAAACCCCGAGACAGAATCAAAAGGGATCTCAGAATAGACAACATCAAGGAGCAGCTCGAGGACGTGGACAAGCGTCTCAAGCTGGATCATCAGCACCACCTCAACACCAGGCGAGTGCGAGGTTTTATGCTATGAACCCACCTGAGGCAGTGGTCAATCCACGGGTAGTGGCAGGTCAGATGAAACTTTTATATTCTGATATGTCTACATCCTGTGTTGTATCTGTTCTGATTGATCCGGGTGCTACGCACTCTTTTATCACTCGTGAAGTGATTCGTAACTGCAATGTGACTGTTAGTCATAGAGTAGATAGTCTGTTGTTAGAGACTCCGTTGAGTGGGTCTGCCATTTTGCAGGAGGTATGTTCTCCCTGCATCCTTTTCTTTTCTGACCATCGCATTCAAGTGGATCTTATACCACTTGATATGCAGGGATTTGATATAATCCTCGGGATGGATACCTTAGAAAGGTATAGAGTTGTCTTGGATTGTGAGTCCAAGTTGGCTGTGTTTGTTGATGAAAGCAACACATGGATCTTTCAAGATGAAAGAAAGATTCTGCCCACCTGTCTTGTGTCAGCTATGGTTGCTGATAAGCTGTTGAGGCAAGGATGTCATGCATTCTTAGCCCATGTGGTAGATGTTACCAAGGAAAGTTCCAATTCTGCTGAAGTTCCTATAGTCAGGGAATTCGAAGATGTGTTTCCTGAAGAACTTCCTGGTATACCACCACCTCGGGAGATTGACTTTGAAATCAATCTGATCCCAGATACGAAACCCATAGCTCAAACTCCGTATAGGATGGCGCCTGTTGAAATGGCAGAACTCAAGAAACAGCTTCAAGAGCTACTTGAGAGAGGTTTTATCCGACCGAGTACTTCACCTTGGGGTGCTCCGGTCTTGTTTGTTAAAAAGAAAGATGGGTCAATGCGGTTGTGCATTGATTACAGACAACTCAATAAAGTAACAATAAAGAATAAGTACCCTCTGTCGAGGATTGATGATCTCTTTGACCAGTTGCGTGGAGCAACAGTCTTTTCAAAGATAGACTTGAGGTCTGGATATCATCAACTCCACATTAAGGATAGTGACATATCCAAGTCCGCTTTTAGGACAAGATATGGTCACTATGAGTTCACGGTTATGTCGTTTGGACTAACCAATGCACCAGCTGCATTCATGGAACTCATGAATAGAGTTTTTTGACCTTTCCTTGACCAGTGTGTTGTCGTCTTCATAGATGACATTCTGATCTATAGTAGGGATGCTCAGCAACATGAACAACATCTTCGCCAAGCTTTGACCTTGCTAAGAGAACAAAAGTTGTATGCTAAGTTTAGCAAGTGTGAGTTCTGGCTGCCGGAAGTATCTTTTCTTGGACATGTAATATCTGCCTCGGGAATTCGTGTTGACCCTACAAAAGTAGAATATGTTCTACAGTGGGAACAACCGAAGACACCGACGGAGATTCGAAGTTTCTTGGGGTTAGCTGGCTATTATCGAAGGTTCATTAAGAACTTTAGTTCTATAGCTTTACCTTTGACCAAGTTAACCCAGAAAGATGTTCCTTTTTCTTGGAGTGATAAGTGTCAACAATCTTTCCAGTTGCTGAAGGAGAGGTTGACAAGTGCAGCTGTGCTAGTGCTACCTGAACAAGGAAAAGGATATATAGTTTTCTGTGATGCTTCCAAGAACGGACTAGGATGTGTGTTGATGCAGGATAAACAAGTGATTTCTTTTGCTTCCCGACAGCTTAAGAAACACGAGGAGAATTATCCAACACACGATCTGGAGTTAGCTATTGTGGTTCATGCTTTGAAGATCTGGAGGCACTATCTCTACGGAGAAACATTCCAGATTTTCACAGACCACAAAAACCTTAAGTATATCTTCTCTCAGCATGATCTCAACATGAGGCAACGTCGCTGGATGGAGTTAATCAAGGACTATGACTGTACAATTGATTACCATCCAGGAAAGGCCAATGTTGTTACAGATGCCTTAAGTAGGAAATCAGCAACATCAACCATGAATAGAGCACAACTAAACTCTTTAGTATGCTCTAGGAGAGATATGCTTATCTCTTTAAGGCAAGACAATGTACAGTTGAAGGTGTCATTGTTAGCCGGTTTGTTGGCTGAGATGCATATTAAACCTACCCTAAGAGAGCAGATTAAAGAAGCACAGCTAGGTGATGCTGCAGTTCAGCAGATTAGATCTGAGTATGGAAATGAGAAGCAAGATGGTTTTCATGACTCGGAAGATCAAGTAGCTTGTTATAATGGAAGAATGATAGTGCCAGATGTGGACAACTTGAGAAAGTTAGTCCTGGAAGAAGCCCATTCTCCCATGTATGCTATGCATCCAGGGAGCACCAAGATGTATCGGAATTTGAAAGATCTGTATTGGTGGCCTGGGATGAAGAAGGACGTTGCAGAGTTTGTTCTGAGGTGCCCTGTGTGTCAGCAAGTTAAAGCTGAACACCAGAAGCCTGCAGGAACAATGCAACCTTTACCCATACCGCAGTGGAAGTGGGACCATGTGACCATGGACTTTGTTGTTGGCCTACCCAGGACAAGCAAAGGACATGATTCCATTTGGGTAGTTGTTGATAGGTTGACTAAGACAGCACATTTCTTACCTGTCAAAACAACCTATTCTGCTAAAAGGTTATCAGAGTTGTATGTTCAAGAGATAGTACGTTTGCACGGAGTTCCTGTCACAATAGTTTCTGACAGAGGTCCTCAGTTTACCAGTCGTTTTTGGGAACAGTTGCACAAAGCCTTAGGCACTAAGCTGAGGTTTAGTACGGCCTTTCATCCACAGACTGATGGACAGTCGGAAAGGACCATACAAACCTTAGAAGACCTGTTGCGAGCATGTGTTCTCCAGTTCACCGGAAGTTGGGATCTACACCTAAGCTTGATAGAGTTTGCCTATAACAATACCTATCAGCATAGTATTGATATGGCACCTTATGAAGCCTTATATGGTAGACGTTGTAGATCACCCTTGTGTTGGTTTGAGACTGGTGAGTACCAGTTGTTAGGTCCTGACCTGGTGCAGCAAACCACGGAAAAGATTAAAGTTATACAACATAAGATTAAGACTGCTCAGGATAGGCAGAAATCTTATGCTGACAAACGTCGTAGACCCTTAGAGTTCCAGGTTGGAGACAGAGTGTATCTTAAGGTCTCACCTTGGAAAGGGGTCCTTCGTTTTGGAAGGAAAGGGAAGTTAGCTCCTAGATATATGGGACCTTATCCAATCATTGAACGGATTGGAAAGGTAGCATATAAACTAGAGCTTCCCCCAGAATTACAGAGGTTACATCATGTGTTTCACATTTCTATGTTGAAGAAATGTCACCCAGACACCGAGTCAGTTCTACAACCTATGGAGGTAGAATTGAATGATGACATATCTTATGAGGAGGGACCAGTGTCAATCCTTGATAAATGAATTAAAAAGTTAAAGAAGAAAGATATAAGTCTTGTGAAAGTCCTCTGGAACCATCGTGGTATTGAAGAAGCCACTTGGGAATTAGAGGATGAGATGAGAAGGAAGTATCCTGCCCTTTTCTCGTAGTATGATTTATCGATTTCGGGGACGAAATCCTTGTAAGGGGTGGATAATTTGTAACATCCCTGACCTGGGTTATGAGTTAACCCTAGGTGTTTTGCTTAAATATGTAATTAAATCTTTGTGATTAACTCTGAGCATGTAATTAAGTTTCTCAGAAACGTATATTTCAGTATTTGCTCCTTTTTATTTAAAGTTGTGGCATTGTTTTGATATACAGGGACCTATGTGCAATTTACCCAGTTAAAAGGGTTATCCTGCAATTTGTACATGTTGAGATGTTCCTCTGATGTTGAGACATCATGAGAATCTTTTTGGTAAAGTTTGAGGGATTTCCCAAGCTAGGGCACCAAGGTGCAGCTGTGGAAGCAATCCCGGTGCTTGAAACCCTAATTTGGGGCAAAATGCAATTTACCCAAATTAAGGAATCCAAATTGTAAAATATGTCATCTAATGTATCTTTTTAGACTCTTGCCATCATTAAGAGAATAAATGATGAGGGAGTCACCTCAATTAAATTATCAAGTTATGAGATATGCCTTGTGATTGAATAATCAGGGTATATGTGCAATATTTCTTTATGAATGTACCTCATTATTAGCTTGCTCTCCTTTACCTTCTTTTCCTAAGACCTTAAGAGAAGGTTTGTCCTTAGAATAAAGAGGAAGGGATGATCAAGTAAAGAAGGAGGGACCTAGTTGGAATTATGGACAACTTATGAACTAATGTTGAAAATCCTACCCCGTGTATATAAGCTCTCCTTCCCTTAGTTGCAAGGGAACTTAACCTTCATTCCCTTACTGTTTCATTTCACCAAAGACGACCAAGGACTGCCTTGGAGCTAAGGAGGACGACCAAGGGGTGCAAGGTAGGTTTAAACCCTTCTTCTTGCCTAATTCCATGGTTAGAACTCGAATTCAAGGTCATCTTCATGGCTAACTCTTGAAACCCTACCTTTCTAGCCGTTTCTTTTCATCCTTCCTTGGAGTTTTCACCTTGGCCAACCTGTAAGAACTCAAGGAAGCCATTAGAGCCTGGATCTTGAAAGCTTGGAGCTCAAGGAGCAAGCTTTAGGCGGGTTTTATAACTCTAAACCCATGCTTTACTATGTGCATCTTTATATGCGTTTTGATGATAGCTCTTTGTGTTTCCCTACTTTTCCCTGCTATTTTGCAAGCCAATTCATGGGATATTCGTACTGTTCTTGATCTAGGAGATGAAGGCGTGATTTCCAAGAAAAACCCACCGCTTTTCACTTCCTTAAACGGTCTCACCAGTTTGCTCTCTCGGTCTCAAGACCGCAAGGTGAGCAAACGGTCTCGAGACCGTGACAGGGCAAACGGTCTCCAAGACCGTTTCTCCCCGTTTCCCGAGCGAGGACCGTATAAGAAATTTGTTCCTAATTATATAGTCTAATTACCCTCAAAATTTGGGAGGCTAACTCCAAGGAAATCGGGAGACATGACCTTTTTAAGTAACAACTTTATTTGAATTTATTTCCTGATTTTCAAACGGTCTGAAATTGCCTTTTGGGCAAACGGTCTCAAGACCGTGTAAGGTCGTTGACCAGGCGTTGACCGTATGATATTACTGTTCAAAATAATGTTAATTAACAACTCACCAAGTTTTATGGTCTAATTCCAAACGGGCTAAGAGTTGAAGGGTGAATACTAGGGCTAACCCTAGATGAAATCAGTACTGAAATTATGGTGACCTAATTAGGGTTTTTAGGGTTGATTGACCTAAACGGTCTCAAGACCGTTTAGGGGTCACCCAAACGGTCTCAATACCGCGAGGGCAATCAACCATGACCGTTTGGAGGTCTGGGGTCAAGAATAGTTCACCAATTGAAGGTATTATTACACCAAATTACTTTGCAATTAAATATTGATATGATCATCAACTCAATAGGTCAGACCTTGATGAATTTGCACTAGAATCCAAAATTGGATGGGCAAACGGTCTCAAGACCATTTGTAACTCATCCAAACGGTCTCAAGACCGAGAGGACAATCACCCAAGACCGTTTGAAGGTCTAGGGTTAAGTATTTTGACCAATTGAGGACCTAATTGCAAATAAGTTATCAATTGATTAAAATACTGATTTAGTGACCCAATCATGGTTCAACCTCTATCAAATCACCTTAGATTTTGATGCAATCTTGGCCAAACGGTCTCAAGACCATGTGGGGTCCACCCACATGACCTCAAGACCGTTTGGGCCAAGATTGGGCCCAATTGGAGATCAATTGAAGGGTTCAACCTTGTGTTGAGTCACATTGTTGAGTGTTGATGGGTGAACATTGATAGACCCTAATTTAATTGACTTCAACCCTAATTGGTCAACAATTGAGGGTCTATTGAATGACTAAGTGGTCAAGCATAATCTTAATTAACCCAATCCATAAGTGGTTAACGTAGCTTTGACCTTTTGAGGGCTTCAATATTGGTTGACATTATCGGTTGTATCATCGAATCCCGTTGATGGTCTAAGTGGTTAAGACCATGTGAGCTCGCGGACTCAAGGTCGTGAGAGGGCTCACGGTCTCAAGGTCGTGAGAGGGCTCACGGTCTCAAGACCGTGAGGGGGCTCACGGTCTCAAGACCACGAGGGGCCTCGCGGTCCTGAGGTCAAGATGGGCAAACGGTCAACGTCTCTTCGCGGTCTCAACTTCAATTTGATCTTCGCGGTCTTGAACCACTTGAAGGGCTTCGCGGTTTTGAACCACTTGAAGAGGCTCGTGGTCTTGAAGCTTAAGGAGGCTCGCGGTCTTGAAGATAGAAGAGGGCTCGCGGTCTTGGAAAGTCAAAGTGGGCAAACGGTCAACACTTTCAAACGATCTCAATTCGATTGAAGGTTGATAATCGAAATCAATCAATGTGATTCAAGGTTGACTTCATTCAATCAATTGATGATATAAATGGTCCAATGTTGCCCTAATCGAACCCTAATGACAACCTAGGATATTAAGGGGTTAATTGACTAAGGTTTGGACCATGATGATGATCAATGGAGTGAATTACCAAAATACCCCTGAAGGGCCAATTGAGTTATATCTTGCTCAATTCAAACCCTAGTCACATGATGATGATGTTTTAGCCATGTTAGCCTATGATGACTTAATCCGACCTGATCCAGGGTGATGTTGACATCACCTAACCTTATGATGAGAGAGAAAGTACTTCTAGAGAGAGAAAGTACTTCTAGAGAGAGAAAGTACCCTTTTTAAGTGGAAACTCAATTGAAGCATCCCCAATACACAGAAATGAGCATAATTAGGGTATGATCCACCTGTGTGAGATCATAGAAACCCTAATTATGATAAATGATGAACTTTTAACTAATCTAAGATCATCAATGAAGATGTTACTCATACATGATGATGTTATGAGTTCAATTCACCTTAATGTGAATAGTAAACCCTAATTCAAGGTTGATGACATGTAATGTGAATAGTAAACCCTAATTCAAGGGTAATGGCATGCTTTTGAATATTAAACTCTATTTGATAAGAATTAGAGATTTAAACTCTTATGACAAGAGTAGGAAGGATATTCCTCATCTTTGTATTACCTTTATCAGTTGTATTAACCATGCAGGTTCTGATATGAAGGTAATCATATCCAGGTATGGATGATGATGTTATATTCATTAAAGGCATGTTGTTAGCCTTATGAATAAGTAAAGTAATCTGATGTCTTGTCAGTGGCATCCTATACTGATAATGGGTTGTGAGAGCCATGAATACCATCAAAGTCATGCCTTAGAGATGACTTGTGATGAGGATAATGAGAAATGATGACTGATATGAGTTAGGCATGTTACATTTAGTATTCTTCTTTTATAGCTGCTATGCTACTGTTATTGTTTGAAGAACAATGTATGCTGTTAAAGAATACTGAATGTACCTAACTAATCAAGTATAATGTAGAGCCCTGATCATAGATCCATCATTGTCAGAGATTAAGTGATGGTGAAACAGGTTTTCCTCAGGGAACTCCTGGAGCACATACTTTTGAGTATGTGGGGTACATGGATGTGTAGAACCTTACATCCTAGTGTAGGAAAGTGATGTAGATGTGGAATCCATCCATCCTTCACTATATTTTCATACCGTATCAGTGGTAGGTAAACATGAAACCTCCTGATGACGAAGAAAGCACAGATATCCGTATCAGTGGTAGGTAAATATGAAACCTCCTGATGACGAAGAGAGTACAGAACGCCACTGTGACTCTAGAATAGCGAAGGACCAGTTTACCCTGGTGAGATATATTAAGTAGAGACACGAGACGTCCTACAAGTGATCCTCTTACTGACTGAGGAAGGTGAAGGTCATGAGAATCCGGCTCTCTTAATGACCTATGTATGATACTGATGTGACTTCTCAGCGATCAGTTGGAGTATGAGTGGTAAGCCTCATCTCCACAGGGCATAATGTTGTTTGTAAAACATAATCAACCATGTAGTATAACTTGTTAGAGATAACTCCAAGTTAGTTGATTGATGTTACATTGCAATAATGTTTATATTCTCCATATCTCCTAAATGGTTGAGATCTTGTTATACCTGCAACTGTCATAGAATGCTTTAAAGGCTTTACTGTTTAAGATATTCTTTGATGTTATAATAAAGCTTCTGGCGAAGAGTTATAACTCTCGCTGGGACAATTATGTATAATTGTCTCACCCCGTAGGCTTCAACGTTTTAGGTGGACGTAGGAGATGAAGGAACCAGCCTACAGGTGATCAGTCTCAGCAGCAGCATCAGGGGTAGCAGTAATCTCAGGTGGAGATTGTCCTGCCATATGGTGTAATTAGAGTCAGTCCTATGTGTCCTCTATACTCTCAGGTCTTGGAGTCTTTTGTATAGTGATCTTGAGATTTTGTATCTTGATGTATATAATTACTCAAGAAGTAATTATCCTGAGATGTAAACAGTTTATCTCACTTTATGAAAGAAGCTTTTATGGATTCAAGCTCTTGTCACGAAAAGTTTTAATTTCCCGTGATTTTTGTCTTCCGCTGATTACCGATTCGCTTCCGCTAAGTTTTAATCGTGTTTATGTCATGGTTTGGAGATCAGAGCCCACAATTTCAATAAAGGTTGCACTAGGACTGAATTAGAAGCTAAAGTAGGATTTTAATGAAAGTCACACTAGGATCGAATTAGATGCCAATGTAGGAATCTATTAGAGGGTGTTCTAAGATCAAATTTGAAGTTGAACCATGATTCTAATAGTGTAGTAGTATTCACTAGAGATTAAACCATGTTTGAATAATAGTTGAACCAAGATTTAAATTTACGGAAAAACATGACCGAGAAAGCAAGTGTACCAAGGTTGGGGTACCTTAGTTGAGTTAAAAAGAGAAGTATGATATATACAAAAATACACCTGCACTACTGAGGTCATTGATACAAAGGGTATTGAAAGAATCATCCTTATAGATATAAATTATATTTTTGATATGTTGAGAGAGAACCCCCTTAATACCAAGGCAAAACCACAATTCAAGACATCTCCATGGCATAAGTTCCAACACGTGGTGAATTTGGCTTGCCCATGTGGATTTCAGCAATAGGATTCAAAACTAGTACATACATTACATGCCCTTCAAGGACAAGTTTACTATATTTTTTGTAACACACCCATACTATCATGCTTGACATTGATGAACCTCCAAAAATGGTCAAATTATACTAAACCCTAGTTACACTAGGATTCAAAAGGTGTGTGAACCATGACTCGAGTATTGAAAAATATAAGGATAAGTATAAGAATCAATATTTAGGAATAGAAGTTGAACTATGATTTAATAGAGGCTTTACTAGAAATCAAAGGAGGCATAAATAAGGCCTAGTTTGCATTGAGGATGATCATGATTCACATCATGGTATATAGTGAATTAATAGTGGCTAAAAGGGTTTTAATAAAGATCATGGAACAAGATTCGCCTATAGGTTCCACCATGATTCATTAGCATCACTCAAACATAAATTGAATCAAGATTCAAGATACACTAGTATTCACACATACAAACCATGATATGAATAGTGGCTAAACTAAGATTTGAATAGAAGTTGAACATGGATATGAATGAAGGTTTCACTCAGATTTTATTCGTAATTGAACCGCATTGGAATTCAGGGTTCAAGAAATTAAAATTAGAAGTTAAACCAAAAGTCAAATTGAGGTTGCACTAAGATTAAACTAGTGGTTGAACCATGTTTAAAATATAATGTTCACTAGTATTCAATAAAGACTAAACCAAAAATTCAAGTAATTATTTTATGAGAGTTCAAACATAGGGTGAAATTGGATTCTAAAAGCGTGTTTATCAAAATAGAAGTATCTGATTTGAGTTTAAAAAATGTAATAGGTGAAATTTTAAATTTGATTCTATGTTAT
The DNA here is from genome assembly GCA_963693085.1 of Alisma plantago-aquatica. Lineage (NCBI taxonomy): Eukaryota > Viridiplantae > Streptophyta > Magnoliopsida > Alismatales > Alismataceae > Alisma > Alisma plantago-aquatica. The sequence goes on along the minus strand of OY856414.1, from coordinate 501,954,626 downwards.
TGTGGCAGTGAATACAAAAAGCTACAAAATGCTAAAAGATTTGGTACATGCAGTTTCAAAATACAAAAAACTATAAAAAAACTATGTTCATGGATTATATCACAAACATGTTGAGAAAACACCTCCTTCGTATTGTATTTAAGTGATATTTTACAAGCTGAAGTAAGACATTTACTCCCATGGATGAGAGTAATGAAACTTCCCTCCTCCATGTGTATGGATTCTTATCAATTGGATATATAAGGAGAGTAACAGAACATGGATGCACACACACATGGTTGGAAATCCCAACTAGGTTTGGACTGGCCTAAAAACCCTTTCAGTGGGTGCATCCATGCATGTCACATTCCACACATCTGGGGAATTTGACCTCCTAGAGTTCCATACAGGGGAGCAACCCATATTGGTTTTGCCACTTGGCCCATTCAAGATTTTAGACATGTGTTGCATCTCTTCAAAACTATAGTTGTAGTCTATTGATTGGATAATTCCAAACTGTAAGGACAATTGGGATCTCCAACCACTATGCATCTTTTCGTGGTTGAATTGTTTGTGATGTATTTCTATATAGTAGAGTCTCTTTGATTCTTTATACATTTTGAAAAATCAAAACTCTTTGACTTATGTTCCTTCTCCTTTCTTCTATGCTACAACAAGTTTGTTCATAATGTCCCCATATATTGAAAGAATGATCAACTCCATTCATCCATCACTCTGACTTGCATGTGCATGCTTCATGTCGGTAAATAATGTTGCATACAAGGAAAGTATACATCATATTCATCTACTACATTGACATTCCTTCATCGAACGCCACATATATACCCTGAATGTAGATATTATTAGGTAAAATGTTCTGATTCATTGTTTGATCACATTTATACCTTGATAACGAACAACATACTTATTAGTATTTGACATTCTATAGGTACTACAATGGGTGATTTTGAAACACCTTCGATGCCTCTAACTCCATCCCCTTCAAACAATCAAATTGGTAATGTTACAATAGTACCATAAATTCATTTCCATAACATAACAAAAGATAAAATTATCATATAGAATTCGCTACCATCATTGGAAGGAAAAAGTATACAAGGATATAGAGGTTTCTGATGTAACATTTTCTGTCTGAACTGAAACATGAAAGATTCTCAATTAATTGAGAAAAAACTATTCACATGTATTGCCATGTCATACCAAACATTTTTTGAAATTAGTTACCATTGATGCTTATTTTCCTATTTAACTTGTAGCTAAAATATGGTAGGATCTTCACAAAAAGTACATTTTAAAGAAACTTATACATTCTTGAAGAAAACTCTATGCAAAAGTTTATTGTTGTGAATTTTTGAAATGTTAATATAATAGAAGATAAAGAAGTTACAGTTAAATTCATGATTTTCAAATAATGTTAGATAATATGGAGAATTAAAGAATATGATCTTCCTGAATCTTTCATTGTTCCTTCTTTAGTTGATAATTTTATAAGTTCTCATAAGCATTATAAGATTAATTTAAAGCTTAAAAGAAAGACAACGTAACTGGATCATGTGATCATACACATCCTAAGAGAAGATCAAATCAATATAGGGAGAGATTTATATTTAAAAAAAAGTTGTCTTTCATTATAAATTTAGTTGATAATGGAGTTAAAAAACATAATTCCTTTAATCAAAACAAAATGGAAGAATAAGACAAGAAAATAAATAATAATAAAAATAAAGGTAACATGGACATAAGAAGAAAAACAATTTTTGCTTTGTATGTAGTAAAACTAGTCACACTTCTCCAGAATGCAAGCACAAGATGAAGCAAGTAGTTTAGTATTCTAAGAAATAAACAAAATATATTGGGAGGACATATTTGTAGCGTTCATAAGCCTGGCCAATATGGAATCACATCAACATGATTATTAGATCATCGATTCTGGTTTAACATGCCATGTTAGTGGCAATAAAGATTGCTCTATGACCTACTCAGAAGTAGAAAACCATCATCATCAAGTTGTCACTGCAACTCTAGTGATTCCTCTATGACCAACAAGTACAATGTTGTGATGGAGATGATGTCTGGGAAATTCCTATAGATAATAAATGTCTGATGTATGCTCTGGACATTAGGGTAAATTTGATTTCAATGTCCCAAAATGTTAAGTTTGGGATCAAGTTGTCTTTTAAATCTGACATGTCATTTTTTCTAAGTTTGGGGAGGACTATGTGATGAGATATTATTTAGATGACTTGTTTTTCTTGAATATAGCAAACATTTCTACTAATAATATTTCTTCTTCTACTTATATTGCTGACTCTTTTGATATGTGGAACAATCGACTTGAACATGTTAATTATTAATATTTACAATGCATGAAATATATAGGATTTTTAAATGAAATACATGGTGTTGAGAATCTGAAATTTAAATGTCATCTATGTATAAAAACTAAATCTACAAAGAAATGGTGTCCTCAATCCTCAAATAATACATTGAGATTCAAGGTTGTTAGATTTATTTCACACAGATCTTGGAGATTTATAATAAATTTTTTATAGATGTGGGGAAAGAGTTATAAAATATTCATAGTCTCGTGGTATATAACTTATATTTATTATATTTGAAATATGAAGCATTTGATATGATCATTAATATAAAACATAAGTATAAAATCAAATTCATAGGATAATAAAACTTCTTCACATAGACATGAGTTGTGAATATGATTGTACTTAAGTTAGTGATATTTGTATAACCCATGGTATTATATACAAATACCACTCCATAGATACATTAAGCAAATGGGATTATTAAACATAAAAATAGAACTCGAAAAGAGATGAAGAATTCTATTTTACTTCACAATTTTTGGTGGAAGCCATTTTTTAATCTATTATCATTCAAAATTTCAATGAGTACAAAGAAAAATAAGACCCCACATGAATTCTTGAAAGGACATCCTCCTAATTTGAAATATCTCAAAGTCTTGTGGTGTTTAGAAAAATTGTTATTAATAGAAACTAAGAGATGAAAATTCAGACCTAGAAACCTTGATCGTGTTTCTATTAGTTATGCTCAAAGTAGTGCAATGAATAGATTTTCATTTTAAAAGTAGAAACAATGATGTAAAGCCTAATATTATTTTGGAATCTAAACATACAAGATTAATCGAGCATATATTTCCTACGAAAACTTTAACAAAAACTTTATTTAGTACATCAACTATAACTTTAGAAAATATGCCTAGTATTTTTAGTGTTAATGATTTATAGAATGTGATGATCTAGAACCTAGAACATCAGCTAAGATGAGGAAGGAAAAAAATCATAGTGATATATTACATTCCTTTATTGTAGATAATGACCCTTTATCTATATAAGAATGTTATTAATCCATCTAATTCCTCTCCACAGAAGGAAGCAATTAATAGTGTGATTGAATCTATGTTATAAAAACACACATGGGAGTTAGTGGATCTTCCACCAAGGTAACAAACCCATACGATGTGAAATTAAAATTGATGAGACTGTAGATATATATAAAACTCAATTTGTTGTTAAGGGATTTATTCAATAAAAGGATATCAAGTATTTCAATACATTTTCTTTTGTAATTATAATTTCTTCAATTGAGAAATTAACTAATTTAACATCTATTACTTAATTTATTATACATAAAATGGATATCAAAACTACATTCTTGAATGGATATTAAGAAGAAGAAATCTATATCTATTAATCAGGATATCACATTTTTTCCAGAAAAAGAACACATGGTATGCAGAATAATAAATCTCTCTATGTGTAGAAATAAGCTCCTAAAACTAGCAAGAGAAATTTAGTAAAGTCATTATATCATATAAGTTCCATGTAGATGAAGGAGTCAAATGTATATATATATGTATGTGTGTGTGTCTATATATATATATATATAAATATATATGAATGTATATATATATATGTATGTGTATATATATATATATATATTCTAAAGTTAATAATCAAAATTGTATTATTATATGTCTTCAATGTGGATGAAAAACTTATCTTTGGTACTAGTGTTGATATTATCAACGATACAATTTTTTTTCCAGATCTTGATAGTGACTGAAAGGTATGGAAGAAGCATATGTAATCTTGGAAATTAAACTTCTATGAAGTATTATAGCAACAAGATCTCTCAAGAACATTATGTTGAAAAAATCCTCAAAATATTTTTAATGTTTGGTTGTAAGGCAGTTAACATGCTTTCTAATTCTAATTGCAATCTTGAGAAAAATAAAAGAGCTAATATTCAACAAATTAGATATGCACAAGTAATTAAAAGCATGATATAGTTAATGAATAATACTCGTCCACGTGTAGCATATGCAATTGGGATATTAAGAAGATACATTCAAAATCCTAACATGATTATTAGGATGTTCTACATAATGCTTTAAGATACCTGAAAGACACACTTAATCATGGATTGGTATTTTGTGGATCTCCAACAATGCTAGAAGGATATTGTGATGGTAATTGAATTCTTGATGGAAATGAGTTAAAATCTACAAGTGGATACATCATCACGTGGGTGGGTTGCTTGGGAATCCACCAAGCAAACATACATAGCTTGTTCCAGTATAGAATCTAAGTTTATTTCCTAAGTAAAGGTTGAAACTGAAGCGAATGATTGATCTTCCCGTTTGGAAGAAACCTTCTCCTTTAGTGTTTAATTATGTACTATGATAATCAAGCTGCCATTGAGAGAGCTAAAAACAAAGCTTAATATATTATATACCATAACATTGTGGAGAAGCTTATGTAAGATAGCATAATCTCAATGGGTTATGTTAACTTAGACTTGAATTTGGTCGATCCTTTAATAAAGCCCATTAAGTCAAAAATTATAGAGTAGGTATATTGAGGAGAATGAGATTATGCCCATATCAGAAGTCAAAGTTGTAGATACCCAACCTTCTTGTTATGAAGATCATGAGAAGGAGATTCAATGGGGAAAATTAAGTCACATGATGACTCAATGTAATATAAATTTGTATCTCATTCTTGTGATGTAAATACTATTCTACAGTGATAGTTGACTATATTTTATTCTTAACAGATTTCATAGCTATTGATGGTAGTATATATGACTGTAATATATATTTGATGAAAATCCAACTATATGAGCGTTGAGTGAGGCCACTCCTATTGAGATTTGTGTAGATCTCAAATGCATTGATGATATCTAATAGGTGCATGGCATAAAATCATCATCACTTAAGAATGATAATTTACTCTATGAAAGTAATGAGGGTAATGAGCCTTTTATAATAGGAGGAAATTCGTCAAGAATATAGTTCCACAAATCTTCTAATTGTTATGCACATCAATCCATGCTTTGGTTCAAAAGTCAGGTTTCACCAAGAGCTATGCAAGATATTTGTTTAAATTTTGTCAATGGGATTCTATTCGAACCCTTTATTTTTGAAATAGTCGGAGTTGTTGTATTTATATGATATTTCAAAGGGCAAAATGGAGTTTTAGTCCCACATGTAAGAGTTCTGAACTTTCTTCTTCTTGATATACAGATTCTTATCCATTGAAAATTTGAGGATTGCAAGGAAAGATGGGCATCGCACATGTATGGTGAGGCAATCCAATTGAGCTTGGTCCGAATGACGCAGGTGCATGGTAGTTGTAAATCCGGCCTTTTTGACTCCTTATTGGAATGCAGTCTGTTGTTTGGACGATTCCAAGCTGCAGATCAGTTAGAATGTCCGACCGCTGCACATCTTTGCGCGTCTTAACAATTTATGATATATTTTTATTTCGACACTTTCTACTCCGATTTATTGTTTGACTGCATTTGTACTCGGATAACGAGCAACACTGCATTCAAACAGGGTCCTTTCCGTGGCAAGATCACCAATTGGTGGATAATTTGCTGTGCCACGTGAGCGGTGGGCTACACACATAGTTGACAATACCTTTCTTGGTGCATAAAGACGAAAGGTCTATTTCCGTGGTCTTTTTGTTGTGGCTGCAACAGGACCATCAGAGGAAGATCTCGTGAGGACTCTGGCGGATTCCATCGGTAATAGTCACCAAAAGTGGTGGGGGAATGATTTGAAAACTGTATTTTCCAAGTGACAAGTCATTTCAAGCGCACACGTGAGATTGCTACCTGAGGAACAAATAAACGTCTGTTTGCTTCGGAGGAAAAACGAGAAAAAAATAAGAGTACTGATATAGACACACTACTTACACCACCATCTACACCCCAAGACTTCACAACGAGCATCATGCACGCATACAATTTTTGCTTTTTGCGTGTTCCTGATGCTCTGTCTGTATTGTGCCAATTTCGCAATTGAATCATACCAGAAGTTGAACGGACAAGTTGAGGCTGAGACTATAAAACCCCTCATACCCCCACCTCTTCCTCTTGACTCCATCTTGCTCCTGCCCGACCAAACGCTGCTCGCCGGCTGCTTCCTCTACGCCGTGTCGTGTCCAGCCTCGTCCCGTCCCGTCCAGACGACGTCGTCGTCTTGCACGTCGCCACGCTCCGTTGGTTGCCTCCTCTTCTCCACGTCGCGTGCAGCCCGCCGCCGTCTCGTCCAGACAACGTCGTCGTCTTACACGTCTCTGTGCCACCCGTCGTCTCGCTCAGTGGCGGACCGACGTTGGGGCCACATGAGGCCGTGGCCTCACCAAACGCCGGTCAAAGTTCCACTATATACATAGAAAATTTCTGGGAATAAGCGTACATAAAGAATTGGCCTCACCCTTAGTAATATGGAGTAAATAATGGACAAGAGTAATTCCCCGTTGCATTCTCAAAACTCATGCATATTAAAATCGTATATTGAGAAACGCACATGAGTTAAGTCACACACGCATTAAAACTGAAGAGAGAAAGAGAGAGAAAAAGTAGACATTAATATACTAGAATTCTTGTGTGAAAAATATTTTCAACAGTCAAATCACTATATATATTGAAAATATTGCACGAAGAGGGTAGTTATCACAAGCAAAAAGGCGCCATTTATTATGTAGAGTTCGTATTTGGAAACGATCGGCCTCTTCCCCTCTAAATGATGCAAATAGTAATTGTCTAATAACAACTCAAAGAAAGAGAAAACATATCTTAAGAAAAAAGAGAAGCTATGTGAAAAAAGTAATATTGATCATTAAAATAGAGGGAGAGAGGGGGGCTAGTCAGATGAAGGAGGAACTAACTCACATATATTCATATAAAATCAAGAAACTGGATTTAAGATATGAATGTAATAGATGAATTTTTTTATTTAACTGAAAATTTAAAAGATGGAACCTAAACATTCTAATTTTTGATATTTTATTCTAACTAATATTTTCTAAGAATATTTTGACTCAGCAACACGTAACTTTCTAAGTAATGAACCATGACACCTTTACTTATTGTGGATTCACTCGTTCGTTTCATTGCATTAGTAGAATAATGCCCCCTTGTCTTCTTGACTTTCTATACTCATTGTTAGCGCATGTTTCTTAGATTATCTAAATTATTTTTCTAAATCTGCATTGAGTTCTAAACAACAAGCAACGACAAGATCGACATAAGATATGACTATGGGCTATAATCTCACAACAAGATATGTTTTGTGATTTCAAGTATGGATGTAGCTCAAATGGTAGAGCGCTCGCTTTGCATGCGAGAGGCACGGGGTTCGATCCCCCACATCTCCAATTATACGTTTCCATCCAGAAAGGACTAGCGGCGCAGCTTGTTGTCCGCTTGTCTTCTGTCTCGATGTAAGGAGAAACTATATAAAAATATATAAATAGTATGGATTTTTATTTCAGATTCATAAATTTTTAAGGGTTATGTAAAAATATTATGGTCTTTACATATTTAATGCTACACAAATCAACCTCCATTAATATGTTATGGACAAGTATGTAATCCATATTTCCGACAACTACTGGGAAAAAGAAAGTGAACGCAATTTCAATGCCACGGATTAGCATGTACCAAATTCAAGTAATGTTTCTATTGAGTTCGATAAAGTTAACATTATTTTTAACACTATGCATATGATAGTAGATTCTTGAACTCGTCAACAAATTTCCCAATATCGTTTGAATGTCTGGGACTTTGTGAGAATGGCCTACTTATAAAGGGGTTCTTATCAACCTTGTCTTCGCCATGTCCATCACACTTCTTTCTTATTTATCTTGTCTATCATACTCCTTTTAGAGACCTAATTATTGTCATCGATCTTACATCGAAATTGGTCTAAATAAGATAACAAAAAGATTATCATTTAGTCAACTAGTTATTGATATTCACAATATTACTGCCTCTTACAGCAATTCTACTACTAACAAAAATCATAAAGCATCATCTACACCAAAAAAATTCTAAACTATAATTTGATTGAAATTTGAACGAGTTGTCAGAAAATATCGATTCAAAGACGATTATGGAATGTTTTTGATACAATAAAACCTCATGGGGTTTCTCTATAGTTCTTTTCATGCAGCTTGTAACTAGTAAATATTTTATTTTATGGAAATTTTATTTTTGTTTTTCAAAACTACTTTGATCTTGCTTTTCTAATTTTGGATATTGTCGTTATTAGGGATAATTTGTTTAGTTATAGATGGCCTCACCTACCTCCAGTTTCTGGATCCGCCACTGGTCTCGCTGACTGTCGTCCCCCCAGAACCGGTTCGTCTAGCTCCGCCATCACGCCCAACCCGCCGTTATGATCAAGAAAAGATCACCTCCAGCCCTCCGCCCACGTCTATACCGCTCCCTCTCCAGACCATCATCAAGCGTCGTGTCCTCTGCCACGCCGATGACTCATCTGCCGTCGTGCCCATGCCGTGGAAAGCAGTCGTTGGTGAGATCTACCTGTAAGTGCCCCGATACATATATTTTCTCAGAGTGATGTACAAAAATCAGTCTTGTGTATACCAAATTCTAGAATGTGAGGTTGTATGCATTTTGTTTTCATTTTTTGCTAAAGAATGCAAGCTTATATGGGTCATTGTAAATGTTATCGAAAATTATGAATATTCGTTATGACTTGTGTGATGTTTATCTAATCATGGAATTTTCCTGATTATACACACTGATTTGATTTATAATAAATACAGTTCTTGATAGTTTTTGGTTATACCATGAATATTAATTAGTATCGTGCGTAAAATTACCATCAACATATCAATAGATGTGGAGCACATATTTTGACCAAATATGATCACTTATCACGTATAATAAAAAGTTATATAATATAATCAGTAATCAAATTTGTATTTCATCTCACAAATCAAATTAACATATGATTGTGCGTACTATATTAGAATATATCTAGTATATTTGCTAATGACTTTTGGTATTGTATTGAATATAATTAAGTATTGATTTCGGACTTAGTCGTTGTATACATACAAAAGTGTGGTCGAGTCAGATATTATGACCAACTGAAAAAATGAGGGAGTCTGAAAAAAATTCGAATTTCAAAATCATTGTCTTGTTGTAAAATGAGTATAAGTGCAAGTAAGTGGGTAGTTGGGTGGCGGGTTGCTTAATTACAATAGCAACATGCATTGATTTATTGCAGCAATATGCATTGCTTTATTACAGCAGCTGCATGCATGCAACCATGCAACCGTTGTAACATATTTATCACCTTGAAGTCTGTGTCGCACTCTGCTATATATTTTTTGGTGTAATGTGTTTATGTAATTAGCACTGTAGTTGATACATTTAAGTACTGATTTGTGAATTTTTAGAAAAATATATAAATATACGTGATTTACTTGATTCAGACGTCAACAAAATATTCATTTTTACATATTTATTATTGAAAAAGTTATATAATATAATCAGTAATCAAATTTACATTTCATCTCACAAATCAAATTAACAAATATAATCAGTAATCAAATTTACATTTCATCTCACAAATTAAATTAACATCTGACTGTACGCACTGTATTAGAATATATCTAGTATATTTGCTAATGACTTTTGATACTACATTGAATATAATTAAGTATTGATTTCAGACTTAGTCGTTGTATACATACAAAAGTGTAGTCGAGTCAGATATTATGACCAACTGAAAAAAAAAATGAGGGAGTGCGAAAAAAAATCGCATTTCGAAATCATTATTTTGTTGTAAAACGAGTAAGTGGGTAGTTGGGTGGCAGGTTGCTTAATTGTAGCAGCAACATGCATTGATTTATTGCAGCAATATGCATTGCTTTATTGCAGCAGCTGCATGGATGCAACCATGCAGCCGTTGTAGCATATTTATCACCTTGAAGTCTGTGTCGCACTGTGCTATATTTTTTTTATGTAATGTGTTTATATAATTAGCACTATAGTTGATACATTTAAGTACTGATTTGTAAATTTTTAGAAGAAAAAAAATATATACGTGATTTTAGTTGACATCAACAAAATATTCATTTTTACATATCTATTATTGAAAAAGTTATATAATATAATCAGTAATTAAATTTGCATTTCATCTCACAAATCAAATTAACATCTGACTGTACGCACTGTATTAGAATATATGTAGTATATTTGCTAATGACTTTTGGTACTGCATTGAATATAATTAAGTATTGATTTCAGACTTAGTTGTTGTATACATACAAAAGTGTGGTCGAGTCAGATATTATGACCAACTGAAAAACGGAGGGAGTCCGAAAAAAATCGAATTTCAAAATCATTGTCTTGTTGTAAAACGAGTATAAGTGCAAGTAAGTGGGTAGATGGGAGGCGAGTTGCTTAATTACAGCAGCAACATGCATTGATTTATTGCAGCAGCATGCATTGCTTTTATTACAGCAACATGCATGCATGCAAGTAATGTATAGCACTAACAAATTTTCGGCCTAAAAGAACGTGTCGCACGGTGCTAAAAGATGCAAATGGTGGTTGTTTTGTGTATTCCCTATATTGGAGTGTCGATATTGGTAGAAGAGATGTGCTGTGAAGAATTTTCCAAAAAATATTATGAATGAAAGCAAGAATCGGTTCGCATCTTCTGTGCGTACGTGCGTTTGCTCTACTGTGGCTATCACTGGACAGAGGTAACCAATCCGGCGAGCCGACCTGGTAAGGACGTCAGCGGCTCGGATTTTTGCGGGACGAAAGGATCAAGTTGCCGACATATTTTTGCTGGTTTTATGCACGTCGTAGGCCCGGAGGGTGACCTTGTCAAGGATATCGTTTATTTATCATACATGGGAAATCTGGGCAGGTCGGTCGCCAGATGCGTACTTCCAACATGCCTCATACCGTGGGAAAAGACAAAACAAAAAAGGGTAAACGGAAGGTAGCTTGTTGCTGTAGTGAGATATACAAACGATCAATCACACATCAGCCGATGATCGGTTTACTTAATTGAGAATAAACTGTTTTGTTTAGGAATACAGTTTCAATATAACAATTTTATCGTGCAATGACTCTCCGCTGCGTGAAAGGACAATTAAGGTTTTGCAGTTCGAATGCGGGTACTTTTGCGATTTCACTTTGGTTTGGGCTCACCGGCTTAGTATGGCGACGTAGGGCGTAAGCTGCGAGGTGGGACCTACCGTGGCAACCCAGACATCTAACTCGTGAAAAACACGTCGCTGAATTGTGTGGTTACGATGTTGCCACCATTCTCAATTCACTCTTCATCCTCACTTTAAAGCTCTATGGTTGCGCTGAATAAGAAAATATGGAGTTTCAGCTGCTATTGTAGCTCTATTTGCTGGTCTAAATCTTCTATACCTATTTTCTGCGCCCACTTGTGTGTCCATACATATGATTCTTTGACTTATGCCCCCATAACTTAATTAGAGTACAATCGAGATGTGTTAAACACATTGTCCTACACATACAAGATGTAAACCCATATTTGGTAGAATGCACTTTAGGGAACTAGAAAACATCGAGATAAGGAACGTTTAATTGAAACTGCACGTTCAGTTTAGTTGAGGGATAGTATGGTTTAGTGTAAAAACAAACCAATACCTTTAAACTCACTTGTTTGGGTTACGCTAGTGTAAAAGCAATTCTTTGATTTCCGACGCAGCTACATGCCCCACTTTGTCGAAAAGTACAGAGTTTGTATGGCGCCCATTTTAGGTGGGGTCGGATGCAGTACCTTCTCTCAAGTTCTGCCTCTTTGATAGTACACAATCCTATCTTTTTTGGTCTTCATCTGTTGCTAGCCAAATGAAAAAAAATCAAAGGCTGAGCATTTTTCCAGCTTCCAACTAAATCGATTATTTGTAGACGGAGTTCATTCTTTTTAAACTTTTTTTTTTCATTCTTTTTAAACTTTTTACTCTACAAATCCCACTTTGTACTTCAAAACATTCAACCAGAGATGCCTCAAACGTATATGAGCTTGTTTTCTTCTGTTTGGTTACATGAGTTTAAGAATGTAATCATCGGGAGAGAGAAAGATAAGTTTCACAATGTTGTTGCACACAATCATTTTCTCTACAATACATCATATTCTTTTTCATTACACTACTGGTTATTATTTTTCACGGTGCATATCACATTTCTTTTCCTTTTTTTGTCTTGACATTTTTTCTTCAACTTCCTCTTGTGTATTGACTACACTTAACAAAATGTGGCATGTCGTCCACATTTGATCACATCCAATTTCATTATGATACATATTTCAGGATTTTAGATGAAAATGAGACTCCTAAGTAATTAGTAATCAAACACTATGTCCGCTTACACCATACCAAATAGTGGACCAAACCAAAAAATATAATGTTAGAACTTTATCTAAACTAACTACACCCGTCCAAACATGTCCTAAACACGTTTGTAAATGTGTAGACATAACCCATGGCTAGAGGTCAAACTACAACATATTTAAGTTAGATAGGAAACTAAGTAAATGAACTACACCGAGGGCTTGTTCGGTTGTGGATACTTGTGAATATGAGTTTCAATAAAAGAAATAAAAGACCATGAAATATATTTACTTGGTTGTCCATTTGATAAGTTGAGTTGGTTTAATATCTTTTTTACGTGCACTTGTTATAAAAAAGCCGACAACAACATGAAATGTGGAAAATGAACTATGCCAAAAAGGGGTGCAATTTCATTACCCAATGGCATTGTACACAAAGATAATTGGGTAGAGTTGTTCTCCTTCTATTAGTTTCAATTCCACAATATCAAATAAATACAACTGAAAGCTCGATGTACAATGGATGTACATTTTTTGCTTTCATCCCAATCAAACATTCCCTTAATTTGATTGTATTTTAGCTTTTCTACCACTCACATGAAGGTGCTATCATCCCTTTCTAGCTTCATCTATTGAGATAGAAGGATTTCATTATAGTTGACTTTTATGAAAATGTGATGTCACTTCTATTAATAAAATCTGGTTTCTACATTAGGGAAATATTATTTTGAAATCATAATTACATCTAAGTGATATTGTGATCAAACAAACAAGTTAATCGACACAACATTCAACAAAATCATAACTAATGTTCTTACTTTTTCCATATTTTGAAATGCATTGTGTTACTTGAAATTACTTACAACCAATATGTTGTTAGTCTCTTTCTATACCTTTGCAGTACATCTCCGTCACAACCCAGTCTATGTTACAATAGCTGGATTACAAACACTCACACATTATAGAAAATTTGTTATAAAAAATTGCCCCATGTAGATTCTATGTGCTAAAGAGGAACGTTAGAGGAATTGAGCTATTAGAAACTTAAACTAAGTTCATTATACCAGAAATTATATCACAAGCTAAGTGAAACTATTATTTGAAGCAATAGAGAGAGAGTGAGATTGGAAAACCACATTTGAAGGTAAGTGTTTTGAGTGGTTACAACTTGAAATACTCTAGCTCCACTAGATAGAGAGATCAACCTATAGGATATTAATACCTTGAGTATCACCTTGTACTAATCAACACAAGACCATACACCAAGAAAACCTCTTTTTTTAGATCAAGAGTAACTAGTTTTATTTTTCAAGCAAGGAGCCAATAAACTTACCTAAGGGACAACCTTCCCTTACATATAGTTATTTGCCCTACACCTTTGTTATCCAAGGCAGAGTTTCAATCAATATAAGACATAATTTGCAAAAGATGAGAGAATCACAATTGACAATTAGGATAGCTCTTTGACAAATATTTAAGTTGGTTTTTGGGGAAGGCTGCACAATAGAATTACAAAACTTTACCCCAATAAAACCCAAGCCTCAGAACCATCATAGCCATAAATTGTTTCTATAATAAAGACAAATTAAGGATCTCAAATATACCTTAAGATATTGTTGTTGTCTAATAACAAAACATGTTATGTCATTGTCATTCTCATACTTTATTGTCCAAATCTGAAGGCTATGTAAGCAACAACATTGTTGAACTCACAACAACAACAACAAGAGTATGTATTCTCTAAAGGATCTAGAGGGGGGATGAATAAAGCTTTTTGATGATTTAAAAATAATTAAAACACTCAACTGAAGAAGGAGGAGGAAACAAGGAAGACACTCATGTTTAGAGTGGTTCCAACCTTTAAATTCAAAGGTTGTCAGTCCACTACCCAATTGTCTCCAATTGGGATTTTGAAAGTGATTAATTTTATTTACCTCGATAGAATGTTACAATAAAATACAATCACCTTCCTTGAAGTAGCCACAACCTCCTTGAAGCAACCTTCTTTGAAGTAACTCCAAGCCCTTGGAGCATTCTTTTCCTCCTAGAATAAGCTCCACCACTGTGAGATAGCCTTCCTTTAGAACTAGTTGTTGGATCCTAGATGGGTGATTAGATGCTCTAGAAGGGGGGTGAATAGAGTTGAATGCACTTAAACAAAATTCATTAGACCTTCAAGATATATGATAAGATAAGGTTGCTAAATAGGTAATTTGAGTGCAACTAAAACATACATAGCAAGGATGAGAGAGATTGAGCAAACACAAGTAGACACGCTATTTAGAGTGGTTCCACACTTCAAACTAGAAGTATGTCAGTCCACTTACCTAGAGAGGTCAACCTCTAGGATTTCCTAACCATTGCATTCTTATATTCATTCATAAGACTTACAATACATGACCAAATAAAGTACTTACCTATCCAATACAAAGAGTCTTCAACCTTGCCAAGGACTTACCCACTTTGCAAGGAGTCTTCCACCTTCTTCCAAGGACTTACCTACTCTTGCGCAAGTCTTCAGCCTTGTAGGAATTACCCACTCTTCTTGGATCTTCCGCCTTTGACTTCACCTTCACTCGGAGAAGCTTCCACCAAGGACTTACCCACTTGAGTAAGGAGTCTTCTGCCTTCACCAAGGGCTTACCCACTCTAGCTCCAAGTCTTCAGCCTTGATCTTCACCAAGGGATGCCTTCCCTTGTTCTTCTTCACCTCTCTTAGCTAAGAGAGAGAATCCTTCATCTTCATGGTTGAAATGAGAGATGGGGAGGTGGTGGAAGTGAGAGCCTCACAAGATATACATGTAGGACTAGCTCTCTTATAGATTTCCTACTCACTCTAATGGATGTAGCAAGTAATTAAGCTTAGAAAGAGAGAGTAGGTTGTAGGAAGCACTCAACTATAGAATAGGAACCTCACATAGAGTTTGCATTGAATGCTCAACCTTGGAATGCAGCCCAAGGGGTCCTATTTATTGCTGGGGATGCCTCTTAGCCTTTGGGAATACTTGAGAATGAAAACTAGCCATTTTGTGGCTTGCAACAGATATATTTTCACTTGTTGCAACTCCACAACATCTAGAAGCACTTTTCTGCACTTTTCCGTACAGTGCAATCGGTCGAGTTTCTATAAGGGTAACTCGACCGAATGTATTGAAAGCTTTCAAGTAAAATCATACCTTCAGAGAAACCTAGGGGTTTCAATAGAATGGAGTTCATATGCTCCCCCTCAATTGATGTGCATGGAGTTTTCATACTCCCCCTCAATTGATGTTATTTCTCCTGCATGGTTAGCTTTCATAACATTTATAGAGTACTATGTCTTCTACTCATATATGTCTTCTCCCCTTTACCTTCTCCCTTTACATGAACATGCTTCTCCTCTTCATGTAAGACATGCCTTCTCCCTATTTTGTCAAAAGAAGACATACATTTCTCCCCCTTTGTCATTTCAAAAAGTGGGGTTATGAAGAAATAAGAAACATTACTTTTTAAAGAGAAAGGAGATAACACAAATATATATAAGGAGAGTAGAAGAGCACAGATAGGGACTTGTCCAAGCATAGAAAGAAAAGCATGTTAAAGCATATACTTTGTATAACCCAAAAGGCAAGATAAAGTGCTGCAGAAAAATAATAAATCAAAATTTTGACCCTCAAGATGATAGAATTTGCCCAAAAAGTGCCAGGGCTCATGGAAAAGTGATGAGCCTTTCTCAAAAGGTCGTTTCTGCATGAAAAACACTAGTCTTGCACCAAAAACTGAAATTGGAGCAAAATCTGCATAAAATCCAAAAAATACTCCAATTTCTACATATAATGTAGATCTATGTGCCCTACATCACAATGTTATGCAAGCAACTCAAGATAGTAGATATGAAATTCAAGGAACAAGCTTGAGCATGTATGAGACAAGATACAAGCATAGATATATATGAACAAAGATGTCAATTATAAACAAGGATAGAACTACATGTATATGAACTACTAGTAGATGTTATCACAAGTTAAGACTACTAGTAGGATCTAGATCATAGCAAGAGATATCACAAGATACACAAGATAAAGCATGGCTATGAGTAGATGAAGAGATATATCCAAACAAAGAGATGTGAAATTTTAGAAGCATGAAAGGATATAACTCACATACAAATATGCATCATGAGAGAGAAGGTAGCTTTGCAATGGAACGTGAGTCTCAGACCGGCAGCCTCGGGCGGGGGATGGAGTTGTTCTGGTAGTAGAGAGACAACCTCTGGACGTCTGGACCCTCCTCAGGGATGGCCCTTGAGGTTTTATTTATAGGCCTTGAGTGAGGTCAAACGGTCTGGAGACCGTTTGGGTTCAAATGGTCTTGAGACCGTTTGGCGTCAAACGGTCTTGAGACCGCTTGGCGTCAAACGGTCTTGAGATTGTTTGGCGTCAAACAGTCTTGAGACCGTTTGGCGTCAAACGGTTTTGAGATCGTTTGGCGTCAAACGGTCTTGGGACCGTTTGAACTCCATGCGGTCTTGGGACCGTTTGGCTTCATGCGGTCTCGGGACCGTTTGAACTCCATGCGGTCTTGGGACCGTTTGGCTTCATGCGGTCTCGGGACCGTTTGAACTCCATGCGGTCTTGGGACCGTTTGGCTTCATGCAGTCTCAGGACCGTTTGAACTCCATGCGGTCTTGGGACCGTTTGGCTTCATGCGGTCTCGGGACCGTTTGAACTCCATGCGGTCTTGGGACCGTTTGGCTTCATGCGGTCTCGGGACCGTTTGAACTCCATGCGGTCTTGGGACCGTTTGGCTTCATGCGGTCTCGGGACCGTTTGAACTCCATGCGGTCTTGGGACCATTTGGCTTTATGCGGTCTCGGGACCGTTTGAACTCCATGCGGTCTTGGGACCGTTTGGCTTCACTCGGCCTTGAGGTTGGTTTATTCTTTTATTATTTTTTTGTGCTTTTTCTGCAAGTGTAAAAGGAAAAAGTTAGTTTGATGATGTATTTACAAAAAGGGGTAAAATTAGGTTTATGTACCGTATAAACGTAAAAAGGGTATGGAAAACTAAAGAAAAAGACTAAGATAAACTACTAAAATAGGAGGTTATCACCTCATTACCAAAGGATGATCACCACTAAGAACCTCAAGGTTGTATCAACACAAGATATACACCTAGATAGATGTAGCAAGTTAGAGTACAACGGAAGCAATTTTAGACACAACCAAGAGATCCAAAGAGATCATCATCAAAACCTACAAAACAACCCAAAGCCAGTAATTGCAACATATAGATATACCAATTTAGAGCAATTAGAGAGATAGAGTTGTAAACAAGATAGGAAATTTAGAACATGGCAATATGCATATATAAAGGTACCAAAGGAGTGCCAAAGAATAAGGCTATTGGTTGAGAAAATCTAGTTGAGAGGAAAATTCTCATTCAATAAGCCAAATGTATATTATGTGCACAATGTTATCAGTCGAGTTATGTTCATTGACAACTCGACCGATGACAGCTGTTGGCAACACCCATTGGTGCCTGTCGGTCGAGTTTCAAATAGGACAAACTCAACCGACAGAGCAGCTGTCAAAAAGCACATATATTTCATAAAAACATATTTAGAGGCATGCTAAATATACAAACCATATCCAAACATGTCTAAGAAAGTTAGTAATACATTATAGAAGCATTAGAAACATTTTTTGAGCAAGAGTGTGAAGTGAAACACAAAATACCACTTTTGACTCAAAAACCACATGCATAGTGCACGCTAACTTGACAAAAACAAGTTAGAAATGGTTATAAACAAGAAAATATTACCTTTGTTCTTACCATTCCTTTTTCCACTTATTTTCACCCTCTACACATCTCACCTTTCTTCTTTCATGTGGATTGAGAAGTCAATTTGCAATTCAATAGCTCAAGTCAATCCATTTGTAAGTACCTACAAGAAGAAAGATGAAATGTCCCCAATCATGTTTTTGGGTCCGGAGGGGTTAGCTTAGCAACCCAAGTCCTATTGCTCTTGGGTTCTTTCCTAAAAGGACAACAATTAGAATAATGACCAAAATCATTGCAATAGTTGCATGTGCCCATAGTCTTGGAACTAGAGGATTCTCTATGGATGATTGGAGGTCCTTTACCTTTGTTGTTCCTTTGACTACCTTCATACCCCAAACCATGTCTACCAATTTGTTTAGTAGTATGGTGTAGGATATCATTAAGGCTCTTCTTACCAACTAAGAATCTTTGCAAAGAAGATCTCAAACTATCATTATCATGCTTAAGAGAAGTAATAGTAGAAGACAAATTATTGATATTATCTCTAGCATGCAAAAGATCATTTTCTAAGCAAAGAGCTTTAGTTAAATAAAAATCTCTATCACTATGAAGAGCAGCAACATCATTCTCTCTACTAGTAGAGCTAGAACAAGATTCATGCACATTGATTTTAGCAAGCAAGGAGGCATTTTCTGTTTCTAATTCTTGCAAAAAAAAATCTTTGTCCTTGTTTTCAGATTTAAGAACATCAATATCATGCATGAGAGAATCAACAATTAAAGTATGCTCTTCATTAGAACTAAGCATGAGAGGTTGAGCTTCTAGAAATCTAATCTTATCAAGCAAACTAGCATTTTCAAGTTTAAGAGAGTCTACTTGGCTAAGAAAAGCATTTTTATCATCAAGCAAGCGAGAATTAGCATGTTCAAGATCATTTAATTCTACAAGCAAATTATCAACAATTCTAGCAAGCTTTTTCCTTTTCCTTTTAGAAGACTTAAGAGAGGCACATGTATCATGAATAATAGCAATCAAAGATTCTTTATCTAAAGCATTTAGATTTACCTCACTTGAGTCTTTACTTGTTGATGCCATAAGAGCAAAATGGAATTCTCCTTCATCACTAGAGCTTGAGCTTGATCCTTCACTTGAATCTTCACTTGAGCTTGAGTCGGAGGACCCACTTGAGCTTGAGTGCCATTTCTCCTTCTTCTTGTGAATATGGGTCTTTTTGCCTTGTGGGAAATCTTCCTTGTAGTGATACTTCTTTCCACATGTGAAGCACCGGATGGAGGAGGACTTACCTTTGTAGAATCTACCCTTGGAGTACATGGCATCTTCTTCAACTTGAGAGGATGGAGAAGCTTGTTCCATGATAGCTTTGCTTTGAGCTTTGATTTCAACCTTCTTTACTCTCTTGAGTTCTTTATCCTCTTGCCTTTCTACTTCCTCCCTCTTGTCAAGTGTGGCTTCATGTGCTTGTAGATTTCCAATGACCTCTTCAATAGGAATATCCTTAAGAGACCTTTCTTCTTCAATGGAAGTCACCTTGGGTTCCCACCTCTTGGAGAGAGTTCTAAGGATCTTTCAGTTGATCTCTCCACTAGACATAGGATGTCCTAGAACATCAAGACCATTCACAATGGTGTTGAGCCTTGAGTACATGTTGGCTATCCTCTCCTCCTTTCCCATCTTGAAGTTCTCAAGCAGCCCTTTGAGCATGTAGACTTTTCTTTCCTTCACTTGATTTGTCCCTTCATAACTGATGCAAAGCTTTCTCCATACCTCATAAGCTGTTTCACATGAAGAAATCTGGTTGAATTCGGTGGGGGTCATGGAGGCATATAGGATGTGCATGACTCTAGCATTCAAGGTTGCTTTCTACAAGGTAGCTTCATCCCATTCTTCAATCTTTGTCTTTGGTAGCATGTATGGGTTGTTCACCATTTGCCACATCTCAAGACTTTATCCTTGGATGTAGAATTGAAGCCTTCTTCTCCAATAGAGGAAATTGCTCCCATCAAAGATTGGTATGATGATCAAGTATCTCCCTCCTTGGTAGTCACCCATATTCTCCTACTTGTTGAAGTATGCTTGGAGAAGATCCACATTGATACCAATTGTTGGATCCTAGATGGGTGATTAGATGCTCTAGAGGGGGGGGTGAATAGAGCTGAATGCACTTAAAAAAATTCATTAGACCTTCAAGATATATGATAAGATAAGGTTGCTAAATAGGTAATTTGAGTGCAAATAAAACATACATAGTAATGATGAGAGAGATTGAGAAAACACAAGTAGACAAGCTATTTAGAGTGGTTCCACACTTCAAACTAGAATTATGTCAGTCCACTTACCTAGAGAGGTCAACCTCTAGGATTTCCTAACCATTGCATTCTTATATTCATTCATAAGACTTACAATACATGACCAAACAAAGGACTTACCTATCCAATACAAAGAGTCTTCAACCTTACCAAGGACTTACCCACTTTGCAAGGAGTCTTCCGCCTTCTTCCAAGGACTTTCCTACTCTTACATAAGTCTTCAACCTTGTAGGAATTACCCACTCTTCTTGGATCTTCCGCCTTTGACTTCACCTTCAATCGGAGAAGCTTCCACCAAGGACTTACCCACTTGAGCAAAGAGTCTTCTACCTTCACCATGGGCTTACCCACTCTAGCTCCAAGTCTTCAGCCTTGATCTTCACCAAGGGACACCTTCCCTTGTTCTTATTCACCTCTCTTAGCTAAGAGAGAGAATCCTTCATCTACATGGTTGAAATGAGAGATGGGGAGGTGGTGGAAGTGAGATCCTCACAAAATATACATGTAGGACTAGCTCTGTTACATATTTCCTACTCACTCTAATAGATGTAGCAAGTGATTAATCTTAGAGAGAGAGAGGAGGCTGTAGAAAGCACTCAACTATAGAATAGGAACCTCACACAGAGTTTCAACCTTGGAATGAAGCCCAAGGGGTCCTATTTATAGACGGGGATGCCTCTTAGTCTTTGGGAACACTTGAGAATGAAAACTAGCCATTTTGTATCTTGAAACAGATATATTTTCACTTTTTGCAACTCCACAACGGATAGAAGCACTTTTCTGCATTTTTCCGTACGGTGCAATCCGTCGAGTTTCTATAAGGGTAACTCAACCGATAGAGTAAAAGATAAAGCCTATATTCAGACCATCGGTCGAGTTTGTCCTGGGGAAACTCGACCGACCAATGAAAATTGAATTGGTCTGGTACTCCATCGGTTGAGTTCTGTGTAGTGTAAACTCGATCGATCAAAAGTCATTTTCAAGATCCAATCAGGATCGGTCGACTTTGCACCTCACATAACTCAACTGATGAATAGCCTGATGTGAATTTTTGAAATTGGCTTTTGAGTGCGTAAACATTAGATCTAAGTGCTCTTGATTTTTTCTAAGCTTAATTACAAGTCATACAATCATTACAAGTGATTTACAACATGATTCTAATGAATTTACATCATATTACAAAAATGTGCACTTGTATTGACTTTGACTTGTCTTTTCTCCAATTTGATATGCGCAAGTTAGAACATTTGGAGTGTGTCTATACCTAATCTGAAATTACTCAAGTAGAGACATTTGACACCAATATGTGGAATGTTTGGTCATCATCAAAACACGGGTTTAGTCAATTTAGATGTGAGTCAACATTGACCTAATTGACCTTGAGCCAACACTAGCTCCAACCTCCCTTGAAGAAGCTTTCCTTAAAGTAATCTCAAGCTCCTCTTGAAGAAGCCTTCTCCACCAAGAATTTGCTTCAACCGAGCTCCCTCAAGAAGCCTTCACAATCTTGTAGTAGCCAAGGAGCAAAAGTATCTTGTACCTGTGAAGGGGGATTGGAAGAAGAAAATACAATAATTGAGTGTAGCGCTTTGATCCTATAACAAGTGCTAGAATCTCCTATCCACTTAAGATGAACGTAGCTATGTGTGGTGTCTAGGAAATTGTAGCTATAGGACAACTGTAGAGAACAAGGAAGAAGACAACAAGTGAATCTTAGCTTTGTTGCTCCCAATAGTGAATGCTCAAGTGCATCTTAGGTGCTTTCAGTGTCCTAAGATCATTCCTATTTATAGAAATTGTTTGCAAGTACTTAGGGACATTCTAGGGAGTGTCTAGAGTGTTCTTAGTGCTCAAATAGTCGTTAGGTGTACATTAGTTGGCTAGAAATTTCTAATTTATTCGTGCTCGAAAAGAACAATTCATAACCCTACTCGGTCGAGAAGTTTGTCAAACGAACTGTGTCTTGGTCGAGAATTTCTTTGATCGAGCCTAGGTTTAAGGAAAAAGTGTTGCAATGTCTATTTTCAACTCCCAAATACCAACCACTTAGTCTAACAGTTGCAAGCTTTAGATTGAAGTTTGCTCGGTTGAGAATATTTTTGACCGAAGACTATTTTAGAGCACAAATGTGTAATTTATTGAACAATGCTCACAATTTCGACCGAGGCGATTCTCGGTCGACAAAAACTTCGACCGAGTGTGTCTGGGTCGACAAATTTTTTGACCGAGGTATTCTTGTTTTAGACTTTTGAATCACGTACTAAGTGTGTGTTTGAATGAGTGATGTTGACTCTAACTTTGGGGGGAACCTATCTAAGGGTTATAAGTGGATAGGGAAGATCTAACGCTTGATTTACATGATTTCTAAGTACTTGTACATTATATTTTTTTACAAGTGTTTACATTTGAGAACAATCATGAACATATATACAATTATGCTCAATTAATCTTAAATTTGCATTGATCTTCATCTTTCCACTTAGTAGAATTTCCTTATCCCTTTGAACCCTGAAATTCTCAAATAACATGTTAGATCCACAAGTGTGAAATGTTTGTCATCATCAAAACAAAAGGTATCAAAATATATAATTTAGCCAACACTCTCCCCCTTTTTGAAGATGACAAAAATTTCTAAAATATAATTAAAATAATTTAAATGAGATGAGTTTCATACCTAAGATTTACCTGAGATGAGAATATTCTCTTGTTTTCATAAAGTGTGTGCTAATGATTCCTAAAGAGATATGGAACATAGTATCCATCTCTTAAGGAATGTAGCATCAATTAAGGTTAAGCTAAGAGAATATGAAACTCATTTATTTTGTTTTATATTATTTCTTACCCTTTGTCATTTCAAAAAGATAGCCATATAATCATTTTACTCCCCCTCGATATGATACACATGTTGTAAAACAAAGTGATAGAAAATGTACAATGAAAGACACAAGATAGATTCTTATTAACATGATCAAGTGAACACAAACATGATAAATTGCATTGATAACAACATAGGTATACAACATTAGCTTCACTAGAATGATTACATAAGTTGTACAACTCACTACATCAGACATCATCACTTGAAAGATTGCAAGATTACATGAACCTCAGGATCTTTTCCAAGAAATGGAGCATCACCATAGTACTTGACAAGTGTTTTCCAATCAAGTGCACCTGTCTTAATAAGAGCATATGCCTCCAGAAATGTCAGTGTCCAATCAAATTTGAAGTGGGCAGCTATGTCCTAGAGTTGCATGGGTGAGTATTGGGTATGGGAAAGATCATGTGAAGGTGATTGTGGGACTTGGGTGTATTGGATTGAAGGGTTAATTAAAAGGATAGAGACTCCTGGGATAGAATGTATATGGATATGTGTCAGGAGCATTAGGAGACAAAGCTTGCATTCTTCGATAAAGGTAGGTCATGGCATGATGTTTGTAATATAATTATCTCCCAAGATGATATGTAGCCCCTTTGAGATAACAAACATCATTTGATAGATTTTCTATGGAGTAGATAGGAGGAGTAGGAGGTGGAGGATTTGGTTTGGTGGATGTCTCTCCTATGGTCCTAGCTCTCTTGTACCCAAATTCAAGTCCCAATTTATCTATAGTGTTTTTGGTAAGTTTTTTAGGACGCCTACCACACTGTAGTTTAAATCCTCTAGGTTTTTGTCAAGGAAAAATTGGATAATTTGGCACAAAAAATAAGCATAGGGAGAATTTCCAAAGAAGTCAAACATATTGGATAGGATATTGTGGATGATGTTGACATGAATGCTTTCTAGGATAGAATAAATTAGACACATCCTGAATTGTGGGATTTCAATTTTGTTTGATCTGGGGTAGATGTTATGGGAAATAATAAGGTTTACTACCCTAGCTTTAAGGGTTAGATATGTAGCATAGTAAGTTCCCCTATTCTCATGAGATGAAGTATTAGGAAGGAAAATGGCCTTTTTGATGTCTCCTAGGCTATTGGTATTTCCATCGGTAGAGAATTTGGAAATAGGGTTTCCAGTGGTTAGGTCTATGAAATCTCCATACTCCTCCTCATCTATACCTAGCATTTTTAGGATGTCTTTTTTTAGAGAAGCGAAAAGCTAGCCCATCAACCATGGAGGTGAACGAGAATGGTTCATTGGAATCCCTAGTGAGGTTAGCATAAAATTGATTGACAACTTGTGTGGACAAGAAATAGAAGGATGGGGTAAGAAAATTTGTTAAATGTTCCACCTTGAAGAGTTCAGGGAGATTAAGCGTGATGAAGTTGTTGGTGTCCATCGGTTATCAAGGACGAGGGGTCTTCGAGATGAGCTAGAGGTAGCGTTATCCAGCATCAACATCGCTGAAGGGAATGTCATTGATGACACTCAAGGTTGGAGTGACCATTCTTCCCTTCCTCGTAGCTACTTACTTCTTCCCACCGTGACCTGAAGATGAGGCCATCTTGAACAAATGGAGGTGGAAGAAGAGCTAGAGATGGTAGTAGAAGAGTGTTGCTGAAAAATATCTCTAAAGATCACTAGAGAAGAGATGGAGAAGAAAGCAATTGAAATGTGAAGAGAATGGGCACATTCGGGTCCCTTTTATAAAAAATCAGGGACCTGCTCGGTCGACGATTTCATCTACCGAGGCCCAACGAATCTATTTTGACGCTCCTTGTAACAACTAGTTCAATCTACCATTGGAATTTAATAATTTGACTGTTGCGATGAGGATTCAGTCAATTTTTTTTCGAATGAGGGGCCTTTTTGCAAAAAAATGAGTTTATGAAATTTCTGGAGGAAACTCAGTTCAAAATTGCCTTGTCAGCTGAGGGTTCCACCAAGTGGAACTCGTTCGAGAATTTTGTCGACTGAGTATCTTCTTGTCCAAAATATTTTCGACCTAAGTAGAGACTATGAATTGTTTTGTTGAATTGATTTGAGCTTGTTTATGTGCTTGTTCATGCTAATAAATTATTGTGACTAACCAAGGAAATAGTTCTAGAATTTTATGCAATAAAAATAACATGAAATTCAAGTAAGAAAATTATTAAGAATTTTGAGCACATATATCAAAGAACACATCTTTTAGGAGAGTAATGAGTAACCTCTTTCTAATATATTGAAATTAATCAAGAGGAAGAGGTTTGGTAAATATGTCCGCTAGTTGCTCTTCAGTATCGACGTGATGGAGAGATAAATTATTTTTAGAAATATGGTCTCTTAAGAAATGATGTCTAATTTCAATATGCTTGGCACGACTATGCAAAATAGAATTATGGGCCAAGTTTATAGCACTAGTGTTATCACAAAAATCTGCGTAGAAGAAAATGCAAATCCATAGTCATTCAAAACTTATTGCATATAGATTACTTGAGCACAACATGAACCAACAACCACATATTCAGCTTCAATGGTGGATAAGGCAAATGTATTTTGTTTCTTACTAAATCAAAATACTAAGGATCTTCCTAGTAAGAAACAACCACCGCTTGTGCTCTTACAATCAAGTCGACAACCAACACAATAGGCATCGATGTAAGCTTTTAAATCCAATGATTGTCCTTTAGGATACCACAAACCATAGTTGATTGTACCAGTGAGATATCTTAAGATCCTTTTGACTGCTTGAAAATTAGAGTGCATTGGTTTTGATTGAAATCTAGCACAAAGCCCAATAGAAAACATGATATCTGGTCTAGAAGCAGTTAAATATAGCAAACCACCTATCATGGCCCTATATTAGGAATCATCAATGGGTTCACCATTTTCATCCTTGTCAATTTTGGCAGAAATAGCCATTGGTATGGTAGCGTGTTTGAAATTTTCCATACCAAATCGTTTAAGAGTTCCTTAGTGTATTTATCTTGGATTAGAAATTTTTTGGCGGGTGTTTGTTTTATTTTGAAAACTAAGAAAAAATGTTAATTCTCCCATAAGACTCATTTCAAATTCTTTTCGCATGATATCACTAAATTGATTGCATAAGGAATCATTTTAGGAACCAAATATGATGTCATCAACATATATTTGAACAACAAGAAAATTTGACTCATATGTTTTGAAAAATAGTGTAGAATCTGATTTTCCTGTTGAGAAACCATTATCGAATAGATAGTTTTTAATTCTTTCATACCAATTTTGTGGTGCTTATTTTATACCAGAAAGATCTTTATTAATTTTATATACATGGTCAATCTTGTCAGGAACCTCAAAGCCAGGTGGTTGACCAACATATACTTCTTCTTCTATGATTCCATTTAGAAAGGCACTTTTTACATCCATTTGATATAGTTTGATATCCTTATGGGTAGGTAGAGCTAATAACATTCTAATAACTTCAAGTCTAGCTATAGGAGCATAAGTTTCATCAAAATATATTCCTTCTTGTTGATTATATCCTTGAGCTACCAGCCTTGCTTTGTTTCTAACTACTTCCCTGACTTCATTAAGTTTGTTTTAAAAAATTCACTCAGTTCGAATGATGGTTTTATCTTGTGGTTTAGGAACTAAGTCCCATATGTTATTTTTCATAAATTGATTTATCTCTACTTGCATAGATATTATCCAATATTCATCCTTTAGAGCTTCGTTTACCTTTTTTGCTTCAACAATTGATACAAATGACATGTTTGCAACATCTCTAAATGATGATCGAGATTTTATCTTATCAAAAGGATTTCCTATGATTACGTCTTGAGGATGGTCCTTGATTATTCTAGGAATAGGTTGTTGTGTCTCATTTTTTTGTTCATTTTCATAATTTGATCGTCTTTTGTATATTTGGTTAGGTCCTCAATTTGATGAGTAATGTCATTTAAGTCTTCAATTTCATTTTCAGTGCTTTGTGTTGTCATTTCAGGAAATGTGATATAAATTGATTCTTCAACCTTTCTAGAGATGGTATTATAGATTCTAAATGCCTTGCTAGAAGTTGAATATCCCAAGAAGAATCCTTTGTGTGATTTAGGGTCAAATTTATCTTTATCATCCTTTGTATTTACAATGTAATAGAGTGTACCAAAAGTATGAAAATAATCCACTCTTAGTTTCTTGTTGAAGATTTGTTCATAAGGAATCTTCTTAAGATGGAAGTGAATTTTTACACGATTCAATACATAACATGCCATATTGATTGCTTCTACCCAATTTTTTGTAACTTTATTGTGTTCAAGTAACATTGTTCTAGCCTTTTCTTGTAAAGATCTATTTCTCATTCTTACTATCCCATTTTGTTGTGGGGTGCGTGGAGCTGAAAAAGTATGAGTGTACCCTTGGGATGTACAAAATTCTTCAAAGATGTTATTTTCAAATTCCCCACCATGATCACTCCTAATGGTACATATTTTGTTTTGTAGTTGATTTTCAATTTTAAAACAAAATTGAATGAATATTCTATTTGTTTCATCTTTAGTTGAGAGAAAATGAACCCAAGTGTATCTACTATAATCATCAACAATAACAAAGCAATATCTTTTACCACTAATAGATTGAGTCCACATAGGACCAAATAAATCCATATGAATGAGTTCTAATGATCTAGTAGTGCTAATTAATGTTTTGGATTTGAAAGAAGTTTTACTTTACTTTCCTAAAGTACATGGTTCACATTTTTCAAGTTTATTAAAAGAGAGTTTAGGCAAACCACAAACAAGATCATATTTAATCAATTTTTTAAAAACATGTGAGCTTGCATGACCTAGTTTTCTATGCCATAATTTTAAAGATTCATCATTTGCAATAAGGCATTTTCCAATAATAGCTTGCATGGAATTAGGTATAAGTATATATAGATTCCCTATTCTTTTTCCTTCATAAACAACATTATTAGTGTTTTCTATGAGTATTTTGCAGCAAGATTTGTTAAAAATCTCGAGCCCTGAGAGTTTACGCCGTCTGGTGGGGAGTCACAAATGTGGCACTTCTACGGGGGCGGTTCTCTCACAAATTAAAAAAAAAGTTTTGTTAAAAATAACATCATAGCCACTATCACATAATTGACTAACACTAATAAAGTTGTGATGCAATCCATCAACAAGCAGAACATTTTTAATTTAAAGATTTGTACCAATATTACCTATTCCAATAATTTTACCTTTTGCGTTGTCTCCAAATGAAACTATTCCACTCTTCTTTTTTTAAAATGTTTAAAAGCTTCTTTGTTTCCAGACATATGTTTGGAACAACTATTAACCACCCAATTATGCAAAATAGATAAATTTTGGTACCCATGTGATGGTCCTTTTGGTTAGGGACATTTACTGAAGCATTTTGTACTTTAGAATAACTAATTAGGGAGATTTTTTGAAGGTTTTTGATAAATAAGGTTGAATATAGTCACAAGTTTATTGATTCAATAACAATTTGTTATAGAATAATAGTCGGTCGACAATTTCTTCGACCAGAATGTTTTTTGGTCGAGCTATTTGTCAGCGGAAATGATTTTCCAGAAGATATGATTTTGATAGAACATCTCTTGGCCGACTATTTCTTCGATCGAAGAGTGTGAGAACGCATTACACTAAATGATATTACTCAAAACATAAAACACAATCAGACTTGGATCAGGTTGGTTTGACAACCTATGGTGCTAAGTACCTATCAACCAATGGCCAATTTTAGGGTTTTAAGATGATTTCATCTATAAACCCATAACCCAATGATGGTACCATTGCAAAAACCCTATGGTGTTGTCTTCATTACAAATGATGGTGGTAACCAAGGGTGTCAACTAATGTTCACCCCTTAGGTCATGTTTTGGCCTAATTAGAAGCCTAGTGATTAAGAACTACGTACCCTAATGATGCTACCAATCAATGGTGATATTAGTTTGATATTTGATGCTAATTAATGAATATAATGCTGATCTAACAACCTATGGTGTCTTAATGGTCACTAATGATGGTGGATTAGGTCTCCAAAACCTATGGTGAGTTAATCATATAGTTGTAGCATCAATTAAGCCTTAGACCAATGGTTTCTTGGGTCACTTGATGCAATGGTCGGACCTATACTGTAATTGATGGTTTTAACATATGAACTTGACCCAATGGTCAAGATCTAATGTTTATTCCTCCAATAAAGTGGAATGATGGCTAATGTAATATGTTGGTCCTAATAATGTGATTTATATGGTATCCTTTATATTATCAACTTAAGGAGCTTACTTGTTGACAATGGATGGCTTGTTTTAAATGAACAGTCAATTTTGGGTTTTACCCTACTCTTTGTGTTGTTAATAAAGGGATGTCTAGGG
This sequence comes from Alisma plantago-aquatica, assembly GCA_963693085.1. Classification (NCBI taxonomy): domain Eukaryota; kingdom Viridiplantae; phylum Streptophyta; class Magnoliopsida; order Alismatales; family Alismataceae; genus Alisma; species Alisma plantago-aquatica. The sequence continues at coordinate 501,924,604 of OY856414.1, read as the reverse complement.
TTAGATGGTGACTCTTTCTAGAGAAAAAATCAAGGACTTCATTGGTGGTTCATCCAAGGTGTTTACCTATGTAAACAACCAATGGTATTACCTTTTGAACATCCAATGGTTTTGGGTGACATTGTGGTATGGTGATATGGGTTGAATGATGATGGAACAAATGGAGGGTTACCCTTAATAAGGTAGTCTTACCTATTCATCATATGAATAGAAGGGATGATAACCATATTGTGTTGATATGTAACCCTAATGAGGTATAGCTTGTTATACCTAGCTTTAATATAACTAAATGATGGTAATTGGGTATGAATACTCCTTGAATGATTAATACAACCATGGAGTACTCTCTTATTATTGTTGAAACCCTAGTATGCTATAACCCGATAGTTACACCTTGATTTATGTGTGGGTTCATACTTGAGAATAGTATGGAATGTGATGGTGATGCTTCACCTTATGCATCCATGATCTAATGGGGATGCCATGAGTTAGGGTTTGGGTATGAGTGTTGATTAGTAACATTAATATAATTCATCTTGTTGAACCTAACTCTAATGCAAATAGATAAAGATGAGTATTCATGTTTAACCTTCTTATATGATGACATGATGGTGAAATAACCTCCTTAACATGATCAAAACCTTAATGTGTTAATTGGTGGTTATCATATCCACATGGTTGATACTTTCTTATGCTAAACATGTGCATTATGAATATGATGATGGTTAATCATATCTAGATTCCTTGCATGTTGATGTAATAAAGGAATGTTCTTATTGTTAATATAACCCTTCTATGATTGTTTATGAATATCTCCTAGCTCATTAATGCAATATTGTGCTGATCTAGTGTATTATATGTAAGTCATATTGTTTAGCCTTGTTATAAGGCATGGAAAGATAATGATGATCTTGTAGGGAATACTATGATGGTCTTAATGACCTTTGGGCATGGTTGAGCCCTGAACGAGGTGTAATCCTCTTATGTTGATAAAGGTTGATACCCTGTGATATTGTGAAAAGGATTTATATCATGTGATAGTATGATGGTCTTAATGACCTTTGGGCATGGTTGAGCCCTGAATGAGGTGTAATCCTCTTGTGTTGATAAGGGTTGATACCCTGTGATATTGTGGAAAGGATTTATATCTTGTGATAGTATGATGACTAGTGTAGTCTCATGAATGAAAAGTGAATAGTACCATGTGTTGACGAGATGAGAAATTGAGTTTTACACATTTTATAACTTTTGAAGTCGTGATACTTATATGCTTTCTAGATGTGAATTAGGGTTTGTATATCCATTTGTTTGATGCAGCCTTAATTCACCCAATTGGAGATAACTAATCAAGTGAAACTCTAATCATGTAGTGCCCTGTTCCATAGAACCATTTTTAGTGTCAGAACTTGCTGGATGGTGAAACGAGTATTCCTAAGGGAAACTCAGAGCACATACTATTGAGTATGCAGGGTCCTTGTCATCCTGACACCAAGTGTTTCAGGAGGATCTATGCGGTCATACCTAGCCTACTTTTTAAGAATGACTTCAGTCAAGTCTCAGTGATTATAACATAATGTGATTAGAGGATAACTGTGGTTGTACCTCAGTGATTGGGTTTGAATACCCTAGATGCTAGCATCGTGACTTGTACCAAGGTGGGCTAGTTACAAGACAATATGTCGTTGTTTTGCAATTTGACTATATGTCACTATGACTCGTACTGATCGAGTATGGAGAAGATTTTGGAGTCTGGCTCTTCCTCGATCCTATATGGAACTGATTGCGACCAAGCGATGGTCAGTTGGATTTTGAGTGGTACGACTCAAACTCCCCAGGGCATAATAAAAGATGTAATACATATGTGCAACATATTTTCTTAGGGTTATAGACGACGTTCCACATTGGATGATAACCCTTGTTTGTTATCTTTACATAAAGATGATGCTTAGTGCAATTAAGAGATAGTAGATATACTTAGGTTGTGGATATGCTTAAGATTGTAGATGCTTACATACAGTATCTATGCTTATGTTGATAATTATACTGCTACTGCTGATTATAATCATGATGCTAGCTATCACATGTTATTAGTTATGTTTAGCATGCTAGCCATGCCTTTGTAACTAGAGATGCATATACTGCAAATCATGCTTATCCAGATAGTTGTGCTTATGTTGTTATCTCTTCTTATGATGTTGATATGTTCAACCTGTTAGACATGTTAATGTTGTTAGCTATGTATATGATACTAGATTTATTAATGATGTTAGAGATGCTCATGCTGTTAGACTCCTTATATTGTTAATAGGGATATGAGAATAGTCTGGCTAATGAAGATAGTTATCAACTGCTCCTTTATGTATTTTGTTAATCATCAGTGTTGTTGAGCTTATTTGTTATATATGATTAAACTACTTAAACTATCTCATTACCTAAAAATGTTGGAATCAATCAATGTTGTTGGAGGTTATATCTCGTGTTGGGACACGGGTCTCACCCTTGTGGTTCGCCACATTTTTTTAGGTAATCGAAAGTGATGAAAATAAACGTGTGGCAGTAAATAGGAGCTATAGTAATGAATATTTGAGAAAGTTGATTAGATGTCTAGTGTGTCCTAGAGTCATCCATGCACTCTTAGGTCTGGGCAGGAAAAGTTTTTATATGGTGTTTCAAACGAATCTGAATTTTGTTAGCATGTTAATGCTTGTTTGTGTGGCATATAAAAATATTGTTATCTTGTGTGTATATGTTGTGTCTAAGGTGATAGAACAATTTGTATCAAATTCTTATCTTAGTATGGATAAAGGAAAGTTGTTGGGCTCTTATGCAAATGTTTCTGAGCAGGTGCTGACGTTGAAATCAGTTTTAATTTACCCATATTTTTGGGTAATTGGTTAATTATTATACCTTAGGAATAATATACACATGATCAAATGTTCATCTAGAACTTAAATCAAAACAAGGAACTTTATAAAATGGGAATCCATGTCAAGCATAGCTTTTTAGTGCATGGATCATCATTTGCAAGCAAGAACATGAGCTAGCAAGCTTATGGTAAGCAATAAACGTGGAGAAAGTGATAAAAAATGCCTCTAATTAGAAGATAAACTCCCAAACAGAAGAAAATATGAGAAGGTAGGGTAGGAAATCCAAGCATAAGCAGTGAACTCATCCATCTAGCACCTTTCTTCATCAAATAAGCAAATCCTAAGCATAAGGAGCAAGAAAGGTAGGGTTTTAGAGCTTTAGAGAAATTTCTACCACGGAACAGCAAGGTTCCGACCTGGATAAATGTAGGAGGAAGTATAAAAAATAAATAAATAGAGGGAAGAAGGGGATTATTACTCTTTCAGGTTAAGATCACTAGAAGGAAGCTTTTCAAACCCTAAAAGGAAGTCAATTGCAACCCTAGATTCTTTTTCCAAGAAGATCCCCTCTTTCTTCTTCCTTGGATCGGAAAATTTGTAGCAGAACAGAGGGAGAACGAGGTTCATATAAGGAGGAAAGTGGTGGAGATAAAATGGCTCATTTTGGTGCTTACGGATAAGTATATGAAACTTTAAGATAAACAAAAAGAAAAGGATGAAGTTCTAGTATTTTTCCAAGTGTCCATTGCCTTAAACTATTAAGAATATACAAGCACACACACAAGCAGATCCCCCACCATCCATAGAGACATGATTATCCCTCATTTCTTGAAATTCCAAGCAAAACAAATAATTCATTAGTTGATAGCAACTAAAGGTAGCTCATCCATGGAGGGGTAAACCCTAAACTACCCTTGGTGAAAACACCTTCAAACCAAGGACTAAATAGGTGCCCCATGGCTCAAAAATATCAAGAATGATGAGAGAATATCCAAGGAACATAATTCAAATGATAAATTGCAAATAAAACCTCTCAATTGGGTAAATTGTAGAAAAGTCCAAAATGTGCATAAAATTGCATAACTTGCTCAACCAATGTCCAAATCAGACCAAATTTAAAACTTAAGCTTATATTATGATTTCAAGCATATAAAAAGGTTATATTAGTATTATATTAATTCAATTATAATAATTAATATTATTCAACTCATTAAACAAGTTTAGGGGCCTTGCAGAGAGAGTCTTGGTCAAAATCTTTGCCGACCAAGAAGGGTTCTGTGTGAATTTATCAATTTTAAACAAAGCATTTTGTTATTTCTAATCAAATCATACTGGAATATGCAAGTTAAAGATTAGTTTAGTTGAGATAAGACAATTAGATTTTCAAATTAAGTTTTAGGTCAATCTCAACTACAAATTCCATTTTTCTAGGTTTGTGGTTTTGGAACCCAAACTAGATCCTTATTTTTATTTTTCTTGTAAGGGAATGAAAAATGAATAATGTCCAATACCTAAACAATAATGAAAACAATTGAAATCAATTTCATTTCTCTTTATAACATTATGGTCATGATCTCGAGTGTTTTTTGGTACATACATGACTTTGGTCTTGGGTGCTTGTGTCTTTCTAGCTCTAGGTTTTTGATAGGATTTTTCTTTGGGTACATAACCTAGGCCTCTCCTCCCAATTTGTCCAGAAGAGTCCTTTAGGATTTGATCAACAATGTCTTTATTTTTCAAGCTACTAATATCCTTTTGTAACTCAGCAATTTCATCCATTTTCTTTTTAATGTCTAACTTTGCTCGATCTAGATTAGATAACAAACTATCTCTTTCTTTGACAATAATATCATAATCCAAATGAGTACATAAAATAGGTTGAGTTTGATGATCATTCATTTTAGCAAGCAATTCAACCTTTTCTTGACAAAGAAAATTATAGTTTGTTTCTACAACAAGCAACTTGATATTATGCTCATTAATGGAAGATTTTAAAGTGTCACTTTTAGATATGAGACTTTCATTTTAAGAAGAGAGAGTATATATTTTAGCATACAAATCATCATTTGTTTTTGTAAGCTTCTTTAGTTTCTTTTTACAATCAACATATTTGTCATGTATTTCTCGAAGACTAATGACTAATTCTTCTTTAGATAATTCAAGAAGGCTTACCTCACTTGATTCCTCATTTTCTTCTTCTTTGGTCATAAGACATTCCACATCTTCCTCTCCACTTTCACTTTCATCACTTGATTCGTCCCAAGCAACATTGTAAGTTTTGTCTCCTTTGTCTTTCTTCTTGAAGGAAGAATTCTTCCCTTTCTTGATTTTGGGACATTCATTTTTCACATGTCCTTTCTTGCTGCATTCAAAAAACCTAAGGGAAGAAGAGAAAGAAGAACTAATTTTTTTTTTAGATTTATACCTTCTATATTTCTTACCATTTACAATAAGTGCATCTTCTTCATCATCTCCTTCACTTATTTCATCACTTTCTTGAGTGATGACCTTTGATTGAACCTTTGCTGTAACATTTAAGGCAATGTCCTTCCTTTTAACTAGTTGAAGCTCGACCTCCAATCTTTATTCTTCTTCAAGAGTGATCTCATGAGTCTCTAGGTTGCCAATGAGCTGCTTCATCTTCATTGTGGTTAGATCATTTGCTTCTTCAATGGCTGTCACCTTTGGTTTTTACTTTGGAGGCAATGATCTGATAATTTTGGACACTTGATCTTATTCACTTATATATTTGCCTAATGCATTTAAGCTACTAACAATGGAAGAAAATCTTGCATACATTTCACTAATAGATTCATTAGGTTGCATATGAAATTGTTCAAACTTTTGCTTTAGCATATTAATTTTGGTATTTTTAACTTGGGTAGTACCTTCATGTGTTATGGAGAGTTTATGTCATATATCATAAGCCGTATCACATGAAGATATTCTATTAAAATCACTTACAAAAATAGAACAATATAGTATGCTTACCACCTTTTCATTTAACTAAACTTGTTTTACCATGTTTGGATCCCATGTTGCATATTCAGTTGCGGCAAGCACATAGGGAGTAGACACCATCCTTCATAAATCCAAGATGATTCCATGAAAGTAGATTTGCATTATTCTTTTCAAGTAGGTGTAGTTTCTTCCATCAAAAGGTGGTGGCCAAGTTACATGAGTTCCTTCAAGGTTGAGGTTGCTAAGCATGTTGTCCCATATTCTTCAAGACCTGTTATGGCTCCTTGAAGACCTGTTTTGATACCAATTGAAAGATCTAGATGAAGTGTGAGTAAATATTTTTGATGATTTAAAAATAATTGAAACAATGAACCAAATAAGGTGGAGGAAACAAGGAGGACACTTGTGTTTAGAGTGGTTCCAACCTTTGAATTCAAAGGTTGTCAATTGTCAACAATTGGGATTTTGAAAGTGATTAATTTTATTTACCTCGCAAGGATGTTACAATAATATAAAATCACCTTCCTTGAAGTAGCCTTCACCTAGAAGTATCCTCAACCTCCTTGAAGCAACCTTCTTTGAAGTAAATCCAAGCCCTTTGAGCAACCTTCTCCTCCTAGAAGTAGCTCCATCACCTTGAGATAGCCTTCCTTTAGAAGTAGCTCCAACCTTCCTTGAATAAGCCTTCCTTGAAGTAATCTCAAGATTCTATTGAAGAAGCCTTCTCCACCAGGAAGTAGCTGCAACCGAGCTCCCTCAAGCAGCCTCCACGATCTTGGAGTAGCCAAGGAGCAAAAGTAGCTTATACATATAAAGGAGGATTGGAAGGAGGAAATAAAACAATTGAGTGTAGAGATTTGTTCCTATATCATGCGTTAGAATCTCCTATCCACTTAAGTTGAACGTGGTTGTGTGGTGGCTAGGATATTGTATCTATAAGACAACTCAAGAGCACAAGGAAGAAGACAACAAGTGAATCTTAGCTTTATTGCTCTCAATAGTAAATGCTCAAGTGTAGCTTAGGTGCTTAGGTGTCCTAAGACCTTTCCTATTTATAGGAATGGTTTGCAAGTGCTTAGGTACATTCTAGGGAGTCTCTAGAGTGTTCTTAGTGCTTAACTAGCTGTTAGATGTACATTATTTGGCTAGCAATTGCAAATATGTTTGTGCTTGAAATGAACAATTCAGAACACTGCTAGGTCGAGATGTTTATCGACCGAACTGTGTCTCGGTCAAAAATTTCTTCGACTGAGCCTGGGTTTAAGGAAAAAGTGTTGCAACGTCAATTTTCAACTTCCAACTACCAACCACATAGTCTAACAGTCATAAGCTTTAAACCTAAGTTTGCTCAGTCGAGAATATTATTCGACTAAAGACTATTTTAGAGCTCAAATGTGTAAGTTATTGAATAGTGCTCACAATTTGGACCGAGGTGGTTCTCGGTCAATAAAAACTTCGACGGATTGTGTCTCAGTCGACAAATTTTTTGACTATGGTTGTCCCTATTTCAAACTTTTGAATCACCTACTAAGTGTGTGTTTCAATGAGTGATGGTGACTCTAACTTTGAGGGGAAATCTATCTAAGGGTTATAAGTGGATAGGGAAGATATAATGCTTGATTTTCATGATATATAAGTACTTGTACATAATTTTTTACACAAGTGTTTACATTTGAGTACAATCATGAACATATATACAATTAAGCACATTTGATATTTAATTTACATTGATCGTCATCGTTCCACTTAGTAGAATTTCCTTATTCATTTGAACCCTGAAATACTCAAATAACATGTTAGATCCACAAGTGTGAAATGTTTGTCATCATAAAAACAAAGGGCATATTAATGTCCAATTTAGCCAATATTCTCCTCATGGAATAATATCATCTGACCTTTACATGTGTAACAACGCATGTATGTAGTTTACCTAGATGTAAGGGAACCCTTAGGATGCCTATAATATCCTCAATTTTGTAAGATTGAATTATATACATGAATTTATTTGTAAATTCCCTAATAGTATTATTGGTGGAATGATAATATTGATCACCTTGTAGCATGGGTGCTTGTTGCACAAGTTAAATAAAAGAAATTCATAGATATGTAAATTATAATGGATCTTGATATGATAAATGAAATATTTGTCAAGTTTCCAAGGGAAAATAGAATACATTGTGTTTTTGATAATTAAAGGATTAGTTATCTCGCCAAGAGAGGAAACACAATGTTGATGCACCAAAATCATTTTCTCGACTTAACTTCAGTAAAATTGAAAATGACAATGGAAAGAAAGGGAATTAAAGAAATTGGGAGAAAAAGGACATTCCACTAGATAATGGTAATGTTTTAATGGGATGTTTAAATAGATTGTTTTGTATTCCATTAGATCCCATGGATTAGATGTAAGTTGGGGAAAATGATAATGATTTTCTATAATTGATTATAGAAATACACCAAAGAGGAGACAAGGAATAATCTAGATTCCAACTCATAAAGAGCTTACAATAACTTAACGATCAAGTTATCTAATATGTTCCATATAGTGGTGTGCTTCCCTTTATGGATTTTTGGTGCAAAAATTGGTAATAATTTGTGGACATAAATGTCTCCGTATTGGGATCTATTTAATATGTTTCTTTGTTACATGCCTTTTTTCATAAATGTCTTGATATGGCAAGAGGGAGATATTATTCTGTAGTGACTTTACATGAAGAATAGATAGCCATGACTTTCAAGGAAAAGTAGGGGGAGTTGTTTTTTTTTCTTAAAGCATCTTCCATCCATGAGATATGACCATCCTACACACCATGTAATCATGTACATGGTAGGCATGCATTAGAATTGGAAAGAAAATAAAGAGAATAAGGGAACAAGCCTAGCGAGGTGGATTGGGGAAAGGTTCTGGGTATATATGTATGTATTAGGACATAGGTTCAATCCTGCTTGTGGATAACCTCACCTCTTCTCCATTATCATCTATATCCTCCATAACAGATGTGACCCACCAACTCATCTCCCGAGCATCCATTGCCAACTTATATAAGGAATTCGAGCCTGGGGAATAGGATCGAAGAACCCTCTCCCACATAGATGATGATACCGACCATGGAAGTCTCCCCATCCTTCTTCCTTCTTCCTTCTTCTAATTGGGGTAGATGAATGGCAAGATCTAGAGCACGTCTTGGGCCATTATGTGAGAAGCCAAGGCATCTGTGATGGAATTCGACCCTCATGGGAATCTCCTCCTTCCTCCCTTAGGGTGCACGATGGGGATTAGAACCTGCTATTCTCTACTTGACCACAAACCAGTGACCAACCATGACTCCTCCTCACCCCAGATAGACTAGAATGCCTTGACCGTCTGCCAACCTCAGCAAGGGTGTGTGTTTGTACCCAGGTCATGCGTTGAACCTGCAAAGAGTGGAGGTGGGGGAGGTGACACTCGTTGGGGCGGCCTCATCAGCCAAGAGTTGGCCTTGTTGGCTAAATGGACATCTATAAAATCCCTTTGTTTTGATTATGACAAACATTTCATTCTTATTTATCTAACGAGCTACTTGAGTGTGCAGGATTATGGTGGATGACGAAGCAACTAGGGAGATCATAAGTTTATAGTTTTATTTTCATGCAATGTAATCACTATTGTAAAAACTTGTACAATTATATAATGTACAAGTACCTAGATTGCATGTAAATCAAGCATTGGATCTTCCCTAGCTACACACCATAGTTAGACAAGTCATCCCTTCCAATAGGATCACATTATGCACACTCATGCACACACTTAGTATCTTAATTGATAGATTGAAACAGAGTCAATCTCGGTCGACACACTCCTCGACCGAGACACTCTCGGTCGACAACCTTATCGACCGAGATTGACCTAAAGTAGCCGTTAGACTTAGCAAATGAGTTAGTTGGCAGTTGGAAGTGAACGTTGCACTCAGAGAGCCTGTCGGTCGAGAAAAGCTCGACCGAGTAGGTGTCTCGGTCGACCATCTGTCGACCGAGACGGTCTCTGACAGAATCTGCAGAGTTAAAGCAATTAGCCGTTGTAAAAACGACCAATCTATTCCTAACGGCTAATTGAGCACTTGGAACCCCCTAGAAACTATCTAGAAGGTCCTTAAGCATACTTAGGCTATCCCTATAAATAGGACAAGCTATAGGACACTAGTATTCACCTTGCTACACTTGAGAATTCTTTCTAAGCACTCTTGAGCAATCTTTTACAAGCAATTGAGCACTGTGATCACTTGGCCATATTCCATCTAGCTCAAGCTCGTCCTATAGGCTAGATTTTCCTAACCCTAGCATCCACAAGTCTATTACCTTGGCTAGGAAAATCCATACGCTTGATATAGGCAATTCAAGCCTTGAGCTTAAAAAGGATAAGTTGTACTTTCTTATTTTCTTTCTTGTTCCTTGTAATATTTGTACTCTTCGTTGCTACTCCAGGGAGGAGACTGCATATAGGAAGAGGGTGAAGCTCTTCGTGTGAAGAGGAGGACTTTGGACTACTTCAGAAGGCTATCTTGACGGGAAGCTACTTCGGGAGGGAGGCTACTTCAAGGGGGAGCTTGAAGTTACTCCAAGGAAGGCTGCTTCAAGGTTGGCAAGATTACTTCTAGGTGAAGGCTGTCCAAAGGGTGTTTAGAGAGTGTTGTAATTTTATGTAACATCCTTAAAAGGTAATAAAATTCAATACTTTCAAAATCCCGGTTGGGTAAGCAACCGGGTAGTGGACTGACTCCTTAGCATTTGCTAAGGTGGAACCACTCTAAACACCTGTGTCTCTCTTCTTATCTTTTACTTTGGTTGTTTGAGTTTAAATTGTTTTAAATTATCAGAAAACTCTATTCACCCCCCCTCTAGAGGTTTTCAATTGGTATCAGAGCAGGCTTCAAGGAGCCCTAACAAGGTCTTGAAGAAATAAAGGGAGGAGGTGACTACAACCACAAGAAAAGGAGCATGGACAAAAGTTCGACAAGTTGCAATTGGTGCTTGGGAACAAAGCACTCTACGTCTAAATGTCCATGGAGGTCAAAGAAAAGAGATGCACATAAAGAGTGTTTCGTTGCTACAATAAGTGAGGAAGAAGAAGAAGAGGTAAGTTTGCTTGATTTACCTAAGGAGGAGTTAGTTGCTATTATTGAAGAAACACATAACAAATATGTTGAATACAAAAAGAAATTAAAGAAATCAAATAAAGAAAATGATGATCTAAATGCTAGACTTCTTGAGCTTACATCCAAAAATGATGATTTATATGCTAAATTGAATACTCTTGGTTTTGAAAAAGATAGCATTATGTCTGACAATCGTACTTTGAAATCATCTCTGAGTAATAGTGAAGTGAAAATTTTCACTCTAGAGACTAACTATGATCTTCTATGTCAAGAAAAGACTGAATTGCTTGCAAAGTTAAATGATATTCAAAAACAACCTATATTGTGCACCCATGTAGATTATGACAATATAGTGAAAGAAAGAAATATGTTATCATCCAATCTAGATCAAGCAAAATTAGATATCAAGAAAAGAATGGATGAGATCGTTAAGTTGCAACAAAAAGTTAGCAAGTTAAGCAACAATGGAATCCTTGATAATATACTAGAAAATTCCTATCATCAAATAGGGAGAAGAGGACTAGGTTATAAGCCTAATGAGAAATCCCATCAACAACCTAGAAGGACACAAGCGAGTCAATCTGCTTATATACCTAGAGGCACAAAAATGTATATACCCAAGAATAACCTAAATCAAAACCATAGAACAAGGTTTGAGGTTGATACAATTTGTTGTCATTATTGCTCACGCCTTGGACATTATTCTTTTTCATGCCCATACAAGAAAAAGAATGTCGAGATGGTATGGGTCCCAAAAACCCCAAATTAAACAGGTTCAACTAAGTTGAGATATGACCATAGACCTTAATTTGTATATTCTTATGTCTATCTCAACTTAACATTTAGGGATAACAAAATCTTTGCATTGTATGTGAAAATTATTCTTGAAAGATTCTATTTAATCATTCCTTTCAGAAATACTTGCAATGAATAAAATGTTTCAAATAAATTTTTTGTATGCTTCTATATCTTAGTCTATCCAAAGTAATCTTAAATTCATGAATGGATATTATTCTTGAGTATGCTTCACCATATTTGATGTTCTTATTAAGCTCTCATAATTAGTACACTTTAATGAGTCTCAAGCTATCTGCAGAACTCATACTTCGCATATGAATGATTCATACTGGAAACCTGCAAAATATGCCTCTTGGTTAAAATAAAATTTGACCAAGGGGCACTATGGTCGAAATCAAGGGCGACCTAAAATAAACTTTGATAAAAATTGTTTATTTAAACATTATTTTATTGAACTTTATCTTAGCATATTTTTAAATCAAAACGTCAAATCATTTGTAGTAATTAGAAGACTTAAATATTATTACTCCCTTGGAATATACATATGCTCTACAAAAATGTTCTATGATTTGCATTAAGATTCAGCCAAAAATTGAACTCAGAAAGTTTGTCGGTCGACAAATGCTCGACCGAGAACCACTCGGTCAGCCCGTCTCACTCGACCGACAAATTCTAAACAGACTAAGTATCAGACAAACTGTCGGTCGACGAGTGCTCGACCGAGACAATGTCGGTCGACAAGCGCTCGACCGAGAAATAGCCGTTGGATATGACCGTTGCGACCCGACCGTTATGACCGTTTTCTTTACCGTTGGAGGACCAAGTGGCGCGTCTGCAACTCGACCGTTGCGGACGCTCGGTCGACGAGCCGTCGACCGACCGGGTCGCTGGAATTCTATAAATAAGTGCAAAAACGAGCCACTTACTCACACTTGTATTTCCTTGCTTCCATAGTCCATCTCTAGTGCAATTTCGTGCAATCCTTCAGCACTCTTACCCTTAAATCTTCCTTGCTTCTTCTCCACTCTCAAGAAACACAATGGCCTCATCATCAACTGTTCGTGGGAAGAAGAAAGTTGCTGGAAGAAAAAGAAGAGAAGAGAGGGAAGCAACTCCGCCACTGACGATCATCAATGACATAGCTTTCGTCGACGGAGATGCTGGAGATAGATACTTTCGGCTTTCCTCTAAAGCTCCTCTTCCCCGACGTCCGGTCGAAGTGATGGACTTCATCAACATCGTAGATCTGGAGCATCTCTTTGGAGTACAAAAGATGAAGGACTTCATCAATCCATCCTTTCCTTCCTACTCCATTAAGGTAGTCAACGAGTTCTATGCCAATCTTCTATCTCACACCGAAAATGACACCACTTTCTTCTACTCCATGGTCAATGGACATAGTTTTAAATTTTCCGAAGGGGATATTCTTGACATGCTTGAAATTGATATAGATGAATATCAAGATTTCCTTGACCTTACCACCAGCAATCCAATAAATTTATTTTCCGATGATGACCATACCATTAGCTTAAGTGATATCAAAAGAGCCATATTTCAAGCCAATACCACTTGTCATGAAGATAGGGGAACCTATTATGCTATAAACCTAAAACCTGCATGTAGAATAGTAAACCTCATTGTTTCCACCAACATACATCCACGAGCCAATAAATCCGAGGTTCCCATTTTCCGCATGTGTCTCATTTATGCTATCATAAAAGAAATTCCCATCAACTTTATTCGCATAGTACTTAAAAATATGCTTGAGTTTTCTGGCAATCCACCATATGCCGATTTTGTATGCCAGATTACTCAACATTTTCTTAAGGTAAACATTGAAGATATGGGATATATATGGGAGCGTAGACCACCAAAGATAAGTAAGAACACCGTAGAGAAAATGGGGATTGACTTTGGCCATAAAAAGGCAAGAGTAGAAGGAGAGTCATCACATCAGGATATACCACCCCTCCTTCTACTAACCTTTCCATTGATCCCATCCAAAACACCCTTACTTATATTGCTGGCTCCCAATACCATCTTAGTAAACAATTAAACTACAATCACCATGCCATGACATATTTGAATCAAAGAATGCAAAACCTTTCTCCTGGCCAAACCGATGAATATCCGCATTCTTTAAACCCTGGCATGCTCGACCCATTTAACCCCTCATACAACTACTATCAACCTCCACCTTCACCATCAATGGATCTTGCTCATACTCAATTTTCTTCCATACAATTGCAAGACATAGCTGCTCACTTCCGTTTTGACCGAGTCCCCACTTTCCTGGAAGCATATGCGTTGACTACAACTGGTGCTTTGGATTGGAAAACTCTGGTCCAATACTATGGAGCTGAGCCATTTCTTGGGAAAGATCCGGACATTGATGTAATTCTTAAATCTTTCCTGTGAAGTGTTGGTGTTGTAATAGTTGTATTCCATATGATTGTAATCTTCTTCATGTTATTGAATGAAAATTGCTACTCTTTTCACATGATTATTTATTTTGGCATACTTCAAAATATGGATCATTGGTTCATTATTGTAGAGCATAACAAATAAGGAAGTAATAACAATTCAAAGGAAAAATATTACTACTATAATTAAATCAACAAATGCAGAAAATTCTGTTCTCCAGAACCTTTCTCGGTCGAGACAATAGTCGACCGATAAACACTGTCGGTCGAACAATGGTCGACCGACCTGGTTCCTGTTTTCAGACTGACATAATAATTGCATATATCTTTGTAAAATCTTTTATATGAACAATAAACACAAATCTGAATGATTACAAATTTTTCCAAATAATGTGCAAACATTATTTTGTAAAAGGGCTATGACCTTAGTATTGTTAAACAAGATTTGTATGATTGAGAGATATTGTGGCTAAATTAGACAAGCATAAAATCAATATTCTTAAAGGAATATCCATTTAAGGGGAAGCAAAATACAAATTTAAGGAGGATGTTTTCTTTGATATCTGCGGCTCTTAAAAACGACTACTTATGCTTTTATGGTTTGTATCAATATTGACATGAACGTTTCAATTGGTAATTTGCAAATTGTTGCCTCTTAGCTATTGCCTTACATTTTGGCTATTCAATGGACATCTTTTTCGTTCATTTTTGATGGGATATCTAATGAAGGGGGAGTTTTTAAATAAAACGGTTATCTTTTTGAGATGACAAAGGGGGAGAGATATATAAAACTATAATACTTATGACAAACTCAATCAATGAGTTTCATAAATATACTCTTGGCTTACATTGAAAGTTGCTATATTCCCAAATGAACTGGATTTCATGTTCCATAATTCACTGGGGATACTAAGCACACATTTTATAAATAAGAGGAAAAGTTCCAAACGGCAATCTAAAGGTATGGCATTTATATGTTTTATATTTCCTTTATTCATATTTTGGAAATGTTTGTCATCTTCAAAAAGGGGGAGATTGTTGGCTAAATGGACATCTATAAAATCCCTTTGTTTTGATTATGACAAACATTTCATTCTTATTTATCTAACGAGCTACTTGAGTGTGCAGGATTATGGTGGATGACGAAGCAACTAGGGAGATCATAAGTTTATAGTTTTATTTTCATGCAATGTAATCACTATTGTAAAAACTTGTACAATTATATAATGTACAAGTACCTAGATTGCATGTAAATCAAGCATTGGATCTTCCCTAGCTACACACCATAGTTAGACAAGTCATCCCTTCCAATAGGATCACATTATGCACACTCATGCACACACTTAGTATCTTAATTGATAGATTGAAACAGAGTCAATCTCGGTCGACACACTCCTCGACCGAGACACTCTCGGTCGACAACCTTATCGACCGAGATTGACCTAAAGTAGCCGTTAGACTTAGCAAATGAGTTAGTTGGCAGTTGGAAGTGAACGTTGCACTCAGAGAGCCTGTCGGTCGAGAAAAGCTCGACCGAGTAGGTGTCTCGGTCGACCATCTGTCGACCGAGACGGTCTCTGACAGAATCTGCAGAGTTAAAGCAATTAGCCGTTGTAAAAACGACCAATCTATTCCTAACGGCTAATTGAGCACTTGGAACCCCCTAGAAACTATCTAGAAGGTCCTTAAGCATACTTAGGCTATCCCTATAAATAGGACAAGCTATAGGACACTAGTATTCACCTTGCTACACTTGAGAATTCTTTCTAAGCACTCTTGAGCAATCTTTTACAAGCAATTGAGCACTGTGATCACTTGGCCATATTCCATCTAGCTCAAGCTCGTCCTATAGGCTAGATTTTCCTAACCCTAGCATCCACAAGTCTATTACCTTGGCTAGGAAAATCCATACGCTTGATATAGGCAATTCAAGCCTTGAGCTTAAAAAGGATAAGTTGTACTTTCTTATTTTCTTTCTTGTTCCTTGTAATATTTGTACTCTTCATTGCTACTCCAGGGAGGAGACTGCATATAGGAAGAGGGTGAAGCTCTTCGTGTGAAGAGGAGGACTTTGGACTACTTCAGAAGGCTATCTTGACGGGAAGCTACTTCGGGAGGGAGGCTACTTCAAGGGGGAGCTTGAAGTTACTCCAAGGAAGGCTGCTTCAAGGTTGGCAAGATTACTTCTAGGTGAAGGCTGTCCAAAGGGTGTTTAGAGAGTGTTGTAATTTTATGTAACATCCTTAAAAGGTAATAAAATTCAATACTTTCAAAATCCCGGTTGGGTAAGCAACCGGGTAGTGGACTGACTCCTTAGCATTTGCTAAGGTGGAACCACTCTAAACACCTGTGTCTCTCTTCTTATCTTTTACTTTGGTTGTTTGAGTTTAAATTGTTTTAAATTATCAGAAAACTCTATTCACCCCCCCTCTAGAGGTTTTCAGGCCTACACAGGGAAGGAGAAGGAATAGAGTCAATTGACTCTATTTTCCCTCCATGCATGTACAAAAGACAAGGATGGGCGTGATTTTTCACCTTTTATCAAGCCAATCACTACTAATAGGTAAGTGGCTATGTGGAAGCATCCTATTGGTCAATTTATTTTTATTTTGAAAAATGCATAACTAATGATTGGTAAATCAAATAGGACACATAATCGATAAATTTGGATCAGGAAAACACATAGATTCTAACGAAAATACTTGCAGACCCTAATTATGATTCTAGTTCTGAAAATGGTGCAAATATGGGTTAAAGTGGTGATTAAAGCATAAAAACACTAGTTTTGGTGATTATGATGCTTAAATAGTAAATCTGGTTAATTTGAGATGTTATCTGATATTGGTTAACATAATGGGAATCTAGGATGATCATGATGATAATTTGGATATCTAAAGTGGAAAATCATGCATATAAGGAATCATGTTTAAAGATCATAACCTGTGATGAATGAGTTTAATGTAATTCAAGTGTTCCTGATGGAAGGACATGATGAATGTAATAATTAGGGTTTCGAACATAATCTCTTTATTCATTATGATCTAAAGTTGAATAATTTCACATAGTTCCCCCAAATGGCATAAAAGCCTAACTGGATAATTAGGTAACACGTGATGATTACTATGGAGTTATAACTTTAATAAATTATTAGGCGACAGAAATAGGGTTTGAGATGTTAATCTATATCCTTAACCTGAGACAACTGTAAACCCTAGATTAGGTCTGAGTAGGGTTTAATGTGATTAATAAGTGATGGTGACACTTTAGGATTTACATGTCTGAAGATATAATATGATTTCCTAGATTCATCTTTGTTGATAGGATTGCTTGAACATAATTAAAGTGTAATCTACATGATAACCTACATGGATCACCATCTAGATATATAGTTATACCCAAGGTTAATCTCTTTAGTTTGCCAGCATTTCTCTGAGGTTTCCCAAGGATTAAACAACAAAAATGCTAGATGTTTATTTAGTTTTGTTCACACTATAATGCCACTATGACTATCACATAAAAGAAAGGTTATGTGAAGAAAATGCCATTTTATATTTGTAAGTATTTTTTCAAATATATGTTGTTATTTACTTGTACATTTTGAATGCACCCCACGTATCAGTATGGAAACATATTGATTGCAAATTTGTTTCATGCAGTTTTACGTATAAGCTGATATACATGATAATGGATGTGAAGATAAAGATGGAAATGCCATGAAAGCATTAAAGATTTAAAAGGAGGATTAGCTATTCATCTCTTCTCAAATGTACAGTCCTAATGATAGAAAGTTCATGTAAGCATCTTGTTTATAATATTTTAAATGAATGAAATTATCTGTTATTTTATATTGTTTGATTAAAATCTTGATTCTTGGGTAATTTTTGTAGGTAATGGCTCTAATATTTTTGGCCTTCCATAATTGGGGGTTGTTGAAAGGTGAGATCGTTACATTTGGCAATAGAGCACCAAAATTTTCAAATAATATGTAATAGTTTATAATTTCAAGTAATCTATAGAAATATGAAGGAATTATTAGGGCATTTTCTTAAGACGATGGTGTCTAGAATGGACCACGACTTGGGTGCTGGAAAAAAATTTCCTCCGCATTGCTATTCGGTTGACGAGGACTCCCAGGCCTGTGCATCCTACCTGACCATGGTCAGATGATTTTTCCTGAAGTAAAATACCTTTAGGGTGTCTTCTCATCTTGATTCATCCATTTCTCATCCTATTTCTTAATAAACCATAAAATGAATCTCTCTCCACCTCTCAAGTTCGGGTTTTGAGAAGAAGTAGGATTAAGGCACCTCTGCCAATTAATGTACATATAATGATGAAGTAATAATGTACATGTAATGTAGAAAATAATAATGTACATGTAATTTGGAAATAATAGTCTATATGCAATATGAAAATAATGATGGTTTTATGAGTTACAAGAGTATATGGGTCTAGGGTTGGTTTAGAAGAACCGGAGAGGTCAAGGGACATGATAACCCTAAGAGGTAGGGTGTAGTTATAACCCTAACCCAAACCCCAATATTGGGAAATCATAGTAGAATGGGTAAAATGGAAACCCTACCCATATGAACCCTAATTAGGGTAAGAGTAATGAGAATTAAGAAAAAATGTATATAGGTCTATATGACATAGTTTTCTAGGTATGAATGGGGAGAAATGTATGCATGATGCATGTGAAAAAAAAAGAATGAAAGATTTGAATATACATGAGAGACATACATGACCAATGCCTATGCATGAAAATGAAAATAGTAATATATATTGTTCATCATCCTAATGCTATCTCTGGAGGAATGAATAGATAAAGAATATCCCAGTAGGTGGGTATGAATGGAGATCACCTCCAAACAGTGGGTAGATCATTGAAAATACTCCCAACGAGTGAGTATGAATGCCCCAGTGAGTGGGTATACCATATAGATTGGGCAAATACAAGTTGAGAAGTTAACATAAAATGTGGTTACATAAAAAGAAATGAGTTACGAAACTTATGTTGGGTTTTAGGGGAGGCAGAGAAGGTAGCGGAAACAAAAAAATTTCTCCCCCAAACCCAGAACAAGGAAACGTATCAACGTCTATACAATAGGAAAGGATGGTTTGTGGAATCATACCTTGTCCTGAGGCTTGCTCGGCAACAATACCTCACGGCTTGCGCTGTATTCACCTCCGGTCTTAGACGGTGTCTGTGCAGCTCCTGGTCGCACCAGGACTGTCGACTCCTAGTCTCACCGGGACTGTCGGGATTGACAGTTGTCCTCCGAGCGGAAGAAATCTCCCGCCTCTGAAGTAGTCCACACGGACCACCTAGAACTCCAATCTCCTTGTCCCATAAGGAATTGGAAGGAGTCGCACCCTCCTGTCAGCGTACTAGTCACTGACACACTCTCCTGCCACCAGTCGCTTTCTGCAGTTGTCTTTCCCTTGTTGTGCCTCCCTTATCGTATAGCACTTGCTCGGGATCTCTCTTGGTTACCAAAACCAGAGAGAATGACAACATCACAGAGCAACTGGTTACACTGGGTTGTTCTCTGAGAGCCCCCCAATACCCCTATATATAGGAGGGTCATGGGACAGGGTTCACCATCCCGGGAAATGCAGGACTAAAAAGCAGGAGTAGAAGGGTTCGAGTTTTTCCACAAAAACAACCAACTCGCAACCTGAACTGATCATTTCACAACTGAAACGGTCGGTTGGGGACCTGAGCCGGTCGGTTGAAACCTCAACCGATCGGTTGAGACCCATGAAATGGTCGATTCACTTCTGAACCGGTCAGTTCGTGGTCCTGATCAGTTCCCGATTGACTTTCCTTCTTTTGTTTCTAATTGGTATCAAATACCAATCCTTGTTCCAATCAAATTGGGCAAGTGAAACGAAAGGAAATTTCTCACCAATCCTACTTTCCCAACTTGCTCAATTGCATCAGTTGAACCAATCGTTTCAACACTTGAAGCAATCATTTCAAACTGTCCATGAGCTGATCGGTTCACCACCTGAGCCGATCGGTTCACCAAGCTCAACCGATCGGTTCATCACATGAGCCGATTGGTTGGGAGTGCAGATTGTGCAGAATTAGTTAATTGTGGTTTCAATCAATCCGATACTCCAATCAATGTGTCAAACACCTTGAACATTATGACATTGAGCTATCAATTAATTGAGTGTTTAATTGAACTACTAAACTCCTTTAGTAATCAATCTAAACATTGTTTGTGGACAAAAATCCTCTTCCAGGTTGAATCCTATGGGTGTGACCCTGTAGGTCCTTTTCACGTTGGCAGTGAAAGTCCATAACACTTATGACTTCACAAACAAAGAGCGGTACCTAGTCACACATCAGTGCTACCCAAGTGAAATAGAAAGTTGGAGAACAACTTTCAATCCTACAATCCATGAATGATGTTACAGTGAATGTATAATTCCTTTGTCACTGATATCCCGAATGAACTCGAGGCATGGAACAGTCATCCTATCAACGTTCATTCACTTTCTTGATCTCAGAGCAGATTGGAAGAGATATGTATGACATCAATATCACATACTGATTCACACATGCGTGCGCACGCCTATTTCAATCCTACTCATCAAGTGGCCTTGGATATCAAACTCCCTCAGGAGGAACAAATCCCATATCTATCACTCACCCCTCAAAAGCCCCATGTGTCAAAGCCACCCAATCATCACCTTTATAACAATCCATGTTTCAGGACTGCATTTGATGATGTCAAAGTGTGCCCAACGACATGTGTTCAGTGTAGTGATTTTAGGTCAAAGAATCACACTCACCACCATCACTGTGAGTACTGACTGTGACTACCATGTCATCGTTCCATATGTCAAACTCACGGTGGGTCTGTCCGGTACACTTGTTCTCTAACAAGTGCCTATGTGTTTTGTTTGATATCTCTATATCATGACTAATGAGATTCTGTCATCAACCAACACCACAATCTAGTCTTCTGTGTCATTACTGTCTATCTACCTTCCACAATGACATCCGAATAGGGACATAATAAGAATGTACAAACTCTTAGCATCCGTATGATCTCATCGTTCAGGTCCATAACCTGAAAGCATACGTCATTGAGTACTATCATTCTCTAGACATTCAATCTATTCTATCACTATCTCATATGACTGAACCATAAAGAATTGGAAGCTTTCCTTTGATGTTTATCAAATCAATCTTAATGTATCCCACCAATCATCCCATGATTAGCTCTCAGGGAATGCATACTAACAGACTCCCACTTGCACTGTGAGCTAGTCACCGTTGAATCATATTCATAGTGATCTTCAAACATGTCCCACATGTTACTGTGTTCTAGTGCGAACATAGTGAGTGATGGCAACACCTTGCCAAAGTTAGTGTAAATTGCATGTCTCTCATCTCTTCACTGTACGTCATACGTATGAGATGGAGTTGCCGTAATATGCAATCTAGTATTCCTTTGCTAACCTTTAGCCACATTGCATGATCAAGGATTCCATACTTGTCATCAATGAGAGGAATATCTATAAGTTCATCTCATGAACTTACAGATCCATATAGTATCCACTGCTATTCTCTAACGCATAGATACTCGACATTTCCTTTTAAATAGTTTTATTGGAACACTTCCAATTATCAACAAACTTTCACTTTTATATATCCTTTATATATTTTGCGATTAATTTTTTGTCCTTGCGAAAGTTCGCATCAATGTAACTCCTTACATTGAACTCTTCCTTATCTCCATAGAACTAGTACTTCTCAAGTACTTATCAAGTTCTCATGGTATTCCAGTAACCCTTACTGGAAGAAGACATACATCCACTTGTCATGTCTCACATACGAGTTATCAGGATGAGCACATCATATTGCCATGTCCTACATACAAGATGATGAATGCATTTTGTTCTTTCCATGTTGATACATGCAAGATAATGGGATGATTACATACATGATAGATCCATATCTATTCTTAGTGTTCCCATTCTTCATAAGAATTGGACACTTGGCCTTGAGATACTAACTCCATGTAACATGGACAAGTTTTCTCCCACTGAATCTGAACCCTTCAGTACATATTGCCAATGTATGTTTTCTCCTTTTAGGTCAAGAGTTTTTCGGGAACTATCTCTATAGATATCTATTCCTATTACATAGGAAACATCTCTATCTTCCTTTAAGATAATTTCCACTTTTGGATTTCCATTCTAGAACATTTCCATTTCACATCAACATGTGGAATGTGAACACGCTCCCACTAAATCACAGATCCCTTCTTTATCTTTGACATATCAGTCAAACCCTTTGACTATATCATCAAAGTAAAGATCCAATTCTGAGTTGCTTGTACTCAATCAATCACATTGATTAGTCCATTGTAACTTATAGACTTCATTTGCATTAGTGGATTCATAAACCTTATAGGTTGTGTCACATACACATCCTTGTTTTATTCCTCATAGGAATGCGGTTTTAGTATCCATATGCCAAATGTCTTAGTCATTAAGTTGCAATCAACAAGCATCATCCTTCTCAAAATGTTATCCATGTGTCTTAACACTTAAGATTCATATGCACTTATGGATTTCATCCAATGGGTGCTACCATCAAGGTCATACCTTATGGTTCACATGGTGATCATTTAGGATGTAATGGTCATAAACCATAACTCAAAATTCGGTTCCTCATATTCGTCTAGATAGTTGACTCATCACATGAACAACTCATCACATAGATAATTGAGGTGTAAGGATATAAGAATTCACAACCCTTGTGATTCTTAATTTCTTTTATTAGTGAGGGGTATTCTTTTATTAAGAAGAATTCAGTTATTTGATAATCATTCTCTAACTCCTTAGAGTATGATTCCTTCTTGATTTAGACATCACCATGCCTTAATCATGAGTTCACTATGATACACTATCCTAATCACTCATAAGGATCTCAAACATTTGGTCCAAGTATTTCATTCATTGATCTCATCAAGAAACACTTTACCAAATTTGTACTTCATCTATGATAATCTTGAACACTTCAAGATATTCATATTGGTATTTCTCTAAATACCATTTGAAGTATTAGCATTTGTTCCAATAGGTATGTAAAAACATCACATGTATTATACCTAATAGGATAATCATTCTCCCACTACCATTAGTGAAGATTGATTAATCATGTTCAAGATATTCATGTCTCTTACTGGTTCTCTAACCAAAAGAGTCTAGATTTATCCATCACATGGAAACTAGAAATGAATTTCTCATGATTGATGCTAATTTGATTGTTTGAGTTATCTATAACTCTTAGGTATCATTTTATCTTATGCATATCAAATACCACAAGATAAATAAGGCATTGCCACAAAGATCATATCTTTCGAAATTGAAACATCTCTTTATAGATTGCCATCATTGTCATACAATATGCAAAAATAAAGTGTTTCTATCTATTGGAAAATATGAAATAGTAGTTCTCAACTCTATTTCGTGCCCTTTAGGCTGAAATAAATTGAAAGGTACTCCTATCTATGGCAGCAATACTTACTCCAATGATGGGTACTGCTTTCTTGGTCCTTTCACAAAGGCCATCACTTCTTTGTGGATATTGCATATCATATATGACATATCCATATCTTGGTATCATATACCTCAGATAAAGAAGCAGTTCATTTCATGATACCTTAGGTGGAGATCTCCATCCCCTCCTTCATCTTCTTTTGTTCTTCCAGATATAGAGGGAAATTCCCTCATACACCCTTTCCCCATGTGCCTTGAGGCTGAAGACAGTTTGGATTGCTGGCTAGCATCAGAACACTTCTTTGCTTTGCCCTTGTCCTTGCCCTTAAGAATTACCTTTTCTTTGATCACATCAAATATTATGGTTTGTCTTTCTTCATCTTTGCCTCTACTATCCTCAACATGTCCAACAACTTTGTCAACGCTTGTCAAAGTTGTTCATGTTGTAGCTTATCATGAATTGTATGATTCTCGCAACATTTGCAGTATCATACCAATAGACAACTCTTGGCTCCGAGAGAATCTTTCTTAGTCAAGTTTTTCCACATACCCAATCACATTGAGTGTGTGAATACCTTACTGGATCTCCTTCTGTCATGACATACTAGATAGTGTCTTGGAGACATCATATGTCTCATGTTGTCTCTACAACTCATAGTTCAGAGAACACAACATCAATCACTCCTCATCAATGTCATCCTCGGTATGCTTCCATAAGCATACTTTCAGCCATTGATGTGGTGGGATCGAGTTCATCTGGTTCAGGTATAATTAGGACTTAGAGCTTTCACTCTTTGATTGAGAATGCTTCTCAACGTCCTAACCAATCGTGGAAATTATTCCCATTTAACTTGTCCTTTTCTAGGATGGATTGCAAAGAAAAGTGATTGTTGTTTGTTGTCATTTGTACTACAAAAGGAAATATGCAATTTTTGTCCAAAAACTCATTTTTGACTTATTTGATTGATTTGAAAAGATGACGATATAATTAGGCCTTTAATTAATTATCGCTCCCACTATTTTACTTCAAATTGATAGCCCTCACCATCAATTTAGAAGATTGCAGCGTACAACCTTCTAGTGGGAAAGATCCTGAAATCCTCTAAGTCATGGACCAGCTAGGGCTGTCACCCACAACTTAGATCTCTCAGGTAGGCAACTCTTGCCAATTGCATCATATGCAACTCTTGATAAGATGTCATATGCAACTCCTTGCCATGATCATCTCCATGCCTCAAGGTGCTAGATCCTATCTAGGTCACCTTGTTAAGTCTGACCCAAAGCCAACATAATGAATATGCACCCTGCTAGGGAAGACCCACATATCCATCCTTCACGCTTCCACGAGATAGATGGTGCACCATGCTTGGGCATGCCCACACTTGGTCGATCAAGCTTTTCACATGTGTCGCATTTGTAAGGCATCTAAAACTTAATATTTAATGAGGGATTTGGTTTTTATATACATATACATATCCAATTACCACAATATATAGTATGTATCATATACATGCTATATCCCACAGAAAACATGTGAAACGATAAAAGCGATGATTATGGCTATCCTAATGTGATTCCTCGAGCCAAGAGGAATCACGGTCATCTAGGTCTACATCACATGCAACATGTACAAGATGAACTCTGTGCTTTGCCTTTCTAGGTTTGATCAACTCATCACATGACTGATCGGCTCGCCATCAGGCCGGTCCGTTGGGTGCCACCAGTCCATCGGTTGGCTCCTCCAACCAATCGGTTCGCCTGGTCGTCGTGCATCTCATCATGGCCGCTACCTGCTCGTCTCGCTCCTCGAACCGGTCATCAACCGATCGGCTCACTCCTTGAACCGATCTTCTAGAACGTCAATCGATCAGTTCACGCCTTGAACCGATCGTTTCAGCTGTCGTCTCGATGTCCTCCGTTCTTTGACATAACAGGAAATAAAATCTATCCTATTTTACATTGTAATAAGAGAAACCTTGAGTTACATTCGAGGGGAGTAAAGGCAGGAAAGAAATCTCGAATTATTTTGAGTTACATCAGGAAAAGGAGAAGGAAGATCGGTGCGCAGACCGAGATGCAAGCAACCACATACAACCATACACAGATAGGGTTTATTGTCCATAACTATGCTATACATCCACCACAAAACTCGTTTAACGACGACGTGTATCGAGTGCATTAATATTATATATCATATATGTATATTGGGATTTGTGGATTTAGGATTGGACATGCATAAAGCCAATTTTATTCGCATCGTATGCAATAAATAAAGGCGACAAACCAAAATCGATCATATCGATAATCCTAAAGTATAGAGTTGTTGACATGACTCTGATACCACTGTTGGGTTTTAGGGAAGGCAGAGAAGGCAGCGGAAACAAAAAAATTCTCCCCCAAACCTAGAACAAGGAAACGCGTCAACGTCTATACAATAGGAAAGGATGGTTTGTGGAATCATACCTTGTCCCGAGGCTTGCTCCGTGACAGTACCTCACGGCTTGTGCGGTCTTCACCTCCAGTCTTAGATGGTGTCTGTGCAGCTCCTGGTCGCACCAGGACTGTCAAATCCTAGTCTCACTAGGACTGTCGGGAAGAAATCTCCCACCTCTGAAGTAGTCCACACGGACCACCTGGAACTCCAATCTCCTTGTCCCACAAGGAATTGGAAGGAGTCGCACCCTCCAGTCAGCGTACTAGTCACTGACACACTCTCCTGCCACCAGTTGCTTTCTGCAGTTGTCTTTCCCTTGTTGTGCCTCCCTTATCGGGTAGCACTTGCTCAGGCTCTCTCTCAGTTACCAAAACCAGAGAGAACGACAACTTCACAGAACAACTGGTTGCACTGGGTTGTTCTCTGAGAAGCCCCCATTACCCCTATATATATAGGAAGGTCATGGGATATGGTTCTCCATCCCGGGCAATGCGAGACTAAAAAGCAAGAGTAGAAGGGTTCGAGATTTTCCACAAAAACAACCAACTCGCAACCTGAACCGATCGTTTCACAACTGAAATGGTCGGTTGGGGACCTGAGCTGGTCGGTTGACACCTCAACCAATCGGTTGGGACCCATGAAAAGGCCGGTTCACTTCTGAACCGGTCGGTTCGTAGTCCTGATTAGTTCTCGATTAACTTTCCTTCTTTTGTTTCTAATTGGTATCAAATACCAATCCTTGTTCCAATCAAATTGGGCAAGTGAAACGAAAGGAAATTTCTCACCAATCCTACTTTCCCAACTTGCTCGGTTGCATCAGTTGAACCGATCGTTTCAACACTTGAAGCAATCATTTCACCCTGTCCATGATCCGATCGGTTCACCACCTGAGCCGATCGGTTCACCAAGCTCAGCCAATCGGTTCATCACATGAGCCGATCGGTTGGGAGTGCAGATTGTACAAAATCAGTCAATTGCAGTTTCAATCAATCCGATACTCCAATCAATGTGTCCAACACCTTGAACATTATGACATTGAGCTATCAATTAATTGAGTGTTTAATTGAACTACTAAACTCCTTTAGTAATCAATATAAACATTGTTTGTGGACAAAACTCCTCTTCCAGGTTGAATCCTATGTGTGTGAACCTGCAGGTCCTTTTCACGTTGGCAGTGAAAGTCCATAACACTTATGACTTCACAAGCAAAGAGTGGTGCCTAGTCACACATCAGTGCTATCCAAGTGAAATAGAAAGTTGGAGAACAACTTTCAATCCTACAATCCGTGAATGGTGTTATAGTGAATGTATAATTCCTTTGTCACTGATATCCCGAATGAACTCGAGGCATGGAATAGTCATCCTGTCAATGTTCATTCACTTTCTTGATCTCAGAACAGATTGGAAGAGATATGTATAACATCAATATCACATATTGATTCACACATGCGTGCGCACACCTATTTCAATCCTACTCATCAAGTGGCATTGGATATCAAACTCCCTTAGGAGGGACAAATCACATATCTATCACTCACCCCTCAAAAGCCCCATGTGTCAAAGCCACCCAATCATCACCTTTATAACAATCCATGTTTCAGGACTACGTTTGATGATGTCAAAGTGTGCCCAACGACATGTGTTGAGTGTAGTGATTTCAGGTCAAAGAATCACACTCACCACCATCACTGTGAGTACTAACTGTGACTACCATGTCATGGTTCCATGTGTCAAACTCACGGTGGGTCTGGCCGGTACACTTGTTCTCTAACAAGTACCTATGTGTTTGGTTTGATATTTCTATATCATGACTAATGAGATTTTGTCATCAACCAACACCACAATCTAGTCTTGTGTGTCATTACTGTCTATCTACCTTCCATAATGACATCTGACTAGGGACATAACAAGAATGTACAAACTCTTAGCATCCATATGATCTCATCGTTCAGGTCCTTAACATGAAAGCATACGTCATTGAGTACTGTCATTCTCTAGACATTCAATCTATTCTATCACTATCTCATATGACTGAACCAAAAAGAATTGGAAGCTTGCCTTTGATGTTTATCAAATCAATCTTAATGTATCCCACCAATCATCCCATGATTGGCTCTTAGGGCATACATACCAACAACTTAGTCTTCCATGCATATGTGCATATGGAACACGACATTAATGAGAAAAGTTTTGACATACATAAGTAACCAATGATTTTATATAAAAATGGAAATCATAACATAACATGCTCGAACCCCTCATAAAAATCCGGATGTATGAAATAATGATGATTAAGCCCATGGGACAGAGGGTCATCAAAGGTCATCTATCTGAATAGGGGAAGACATCAAAGGTCATCCACTTCAATAGGGGAAGACATCAAAGGTCATCCTCCTGAATAGGGGAATACATTAAATGTAATGCCCCCGCTACCCGGTAACCCCCAATTAAGGAAGACCAAGAAGTCAGATGTGTTATCCCAAAAATAGGATCAATAGTTTTGCAAATAATAAAAAATAATTAATAAATTCTACCCGAAACTAAACTTAAAATAGGCATAAAAAATATACTTATCACATACCTTTCAAAAGTAGGAATCTGGAACTTTTACCTCAGTAGAATTCTATCTATCTAAATCCTCCTTTATGAATTAACTTTAATCTTCACAAGTTCCACTTTACTATTTATCCAATTTTGGATATTCCTAAAATGCTGACAAACAAAACATCGGTCAGTATAAATGAATAGATCGGTATGTCATGACAACCAAAACATTGCACATAAATTCTAACAAAATGATCAGATCAATAGTTGTTAACAATGCAAGATTACATTTTTTAATATGACTTCCCAAATGCTTCTACTCATACTCTGGGATACCCTCTTTAGGGTTAAGTCCTTGCAGGTGACTTTAAGGCAATGTTCTCCATCCTGAGCTTGGTACCTGGGGTCATCTCTCTGGGTGCCCAGTGGTCTTCCCTCCAGGGCTTGACCACCTATGACCTTCCCTCTGGGGCTTGGTCTTCTTATCTTACATCCAGAGATGGTATGTAGGTTAGGGCAAGTCATATATATACCTAAATTATGATAATCATATTCACTTTAAGGATTGCAGAAATAAAAGCATCCAAACAATTTATTTCCATGTAATCGATAAAATGTCAAAAAAAACAATGGGAAGCTAAAATGAGTATTCATAAATAACCACATATCGGATTAGGAGATTTCATAAGAAATAAGCATAGTCCAATCCAATCATGCAATCTAAGAAAGCAATCAAGCCAATCACACAAAAGAATAGAATCCTAAAAAGCATGTACAACCTATTTACTACATACTCATCAAGAACTAAATTTATTGACTTGGAATTAATTTCTAGGGTTTCTAATATGAATTAGGGTTTCATTAGGGTTCCTTTAGATCTATTTACAACTTTCCTTTTTATGTTCATAAAACCCTAAAACAACAGTTCTAGGTTCAAAACCCTAATTATCCCCTTATTCATATTAAAACCTTCTTTTCATCAAAATGACTTAGGATTAACTTAATATCATTTTATACAAAGGATTTCAAAATATATCTCATTAGAAACCATTAACATCTAGATTAGGGTTTCTAATCCCATTAAAGCATATTAGCCTATCAAACCCTAATATAAAGCTATTAAACACGTGTATCATCTATTTAGACATCAACACATCTTTTTATTAACAACATGTTAATATACTCATAGATCATCCATATTAATCTTCTTGATTTCATAACATCAAATTAGGGTTTTTCTTAGTTATAAACATTAAGAATAGCAACTTTAGGCACTTTTCAAACTATGATCAAATTTAGGCTCTAAAACTATTTTTATTGTAATCTACATAATTTTTTGATAAATTTTCAAATATACCATGCATTAATATGAGCTACCAATCATTAGCTAAAGATTAAACATTATAGGATAATCATAGATGGACATGTGTACCTTTCATCTCCTTTCCTTGCTTATCCTTTCCCAGCTCGCGGATCTCCTACTTGGATCCATTTAACCTAGAACCAGGATCTGAATGATCCTTTCCCCCCTTCATCACGCAGTGAGTCCTTGATCTCAGTGAAAAGATGCTAGGGCCCTTCGCCCATCGCATTGGACTCAGGGCAGTGCGGTACATTTTACAGGTGTCTTCTTCAACTCGTTTCCCACTGTTCTTAATGATGTAGATCCATGGTTAGTCAACTGATGGGCTAGCTTCATCAATCCTGCCTCTCCAGTAGAGAGTGAATATTCACATCCCTCTGTCGTGACCCGCCGAATCTAATGGTGGTCTCAGCGTTGCCTGAGCCAACCAGAGTCACCGAAACAGACAAAAGGTTCCTCAGCCAGGAAGCCATAGCTCAGAGAGGGTAAACTACATCTTCCGATGTGAAATTGGGTCAGGGAAAGTACTACGGAGTCCACCAGAGTCCCAGGGGAATGATATTCGTTTCAAAGGGAGACTTGTATCCCCTTATGTAGACTTGGGTCAGTAGTCAACGCAAGGCATTTTGGGGAAAACCTCCCTAGTCCTCCACAAGAGGGGAAACCTAGTATGACCATGTCTGGAATTCCCTCCCAAACTCATTGGGAGAGTTTCCAAAACCATACACTGACGAGATTATGAGAGAGTCCATATTGAATTGAACCTCTCCTATTTCCCAATCCTACCTGAGGTAGAAGATGACCCAGATACCCTTGTATTTTAATCAAACAACTGTTGTGCGGCACGCCTGGTTGTTATTCAAATTTTAATGTCAATTTAATCTGGGGAAATAAATGTGACATCACTGATTATCCCTCTCACTTTAGGAAACCTTTGAAAATTCATAACTCCCAAACCATGCCTCCTTTTAATCTCAAATTTTTAGAGAAGTCCATTAAGACTTAAACTAATTGTGTGCCAATTTTGGGACTCAAATTTGAAAGTATGAGAGACTTTTATTCATATGAAAGTTATCTCTTAAAAAGGCATATTTTATCCATACTTTTTCTCTCTGACTCTTTTATTCTCTTTATTTGGATTCCTTTTACCATTAGAAACCTTGTGGATTTGAAATCTCATCCATGATGCATATTCAAACATCTTTCCACATATTTCTTATATTTTTTATCATTATCTCAAATTTCTTTCTTAAAGATGCATTATTTGATTTCTTCTTTTTCTTTTAATCATATTGGACTCATTAACATATTATAATCTACGAAATCACATACACACAAGAAATATTGCAAAAGAAACCCATTCAATACACATAAATCATACAATTCCCATAATCATACATTTATTGGGGAAATTGCATTTCCAACCATATTAACCCAAAAATTGAGGTTGTAACATCCTTCCCCTCTTATAGGTATTTTTCCCTCAAAATTCCACCAAACATACAAACAATCAGGATAAGACTTTCCCATGTCCATCATTGGCTCCCATGTGGCTTCATCCTCTCCATGGTGCTTCCAAAAAAACCTTTATCATCTTATATTCTTGCATCTGAGTTCATTCACCTTGGTATCTAGAATCCTCACAAGTGACTCAGAATATTTCAGCCTCCCTTGAAGCTCAATAGGCTCATGGCTCATCACATGGCTCGGGTACATCACATAGTTGTCTAGATCGGACTCATGGAACATATCCTACATCATGTTATCCTGACACTACAGCAAAATTTCCCATTAGCGGCATTTATTCTAGTGGCATTTACAAAAAAAAGCCACTATCTTTTTAATATACAAGAATTTTTAATTAAAATGCCACTAAACCTCCTATTATAGAGTTTCTAAAAAGCACTTAACATTAACGACATTTATATTTTTAATTAGCGGAAATCCTAAATTGCCATACCCAAATTTGCTAAGGCAATATTGCCTTTCCCGCTCCAAATTTTACTCACTCACGCTCCAAATTTCCCTAAATCTCCCTAATTCAGCCCGTGTCGCGCACTCTCTCGCAAGCTTGCGATTGACTTCCTCTCCCTCTCTACTCTCTCCTTCGCGACGAGCCCTAGAAGGAAGCCGGTGCAGAGAAGCTACCGGCCGCAGAGAATCTCCAGAGAAGCTGCCGTCCAGCACCGACGGTGAGTCCTTGGAACCGGCGCGTCGAGGAGAGTTGTCGGCCGTGCGCGTCAATGGGATTTGGACCTAGCCAACCTAAAGAACCGCCTCAGGCGCCGACGAGCTCGAGGGACTCCAATCATCCCAAGCTTTGCAACTTTCTGAAGAGGTATGTTGGCGCTTCCCCTCTCCTCCCCGCACGCAATAACTCAATGAGCTCGTCAGGTTTCTCTCCTTTTCCCTCGTTCACTCCGCTAGCCCCCTGCACCCCCACAAATCCCACACATGGTCAAACTCTATTTCTCACACCCTATTCTCACCTCTTCTCTGCCTCCCAATTTGGTGACACTCTCACCATCTTCTCCGCCTCCCACCCCCATCTCGTCCCCTCTAGGAGAAGCCAACCTCCAGTCCAGATCACCAAAGATGGCCACGACAAACAAGCCCAATTTGGGTCATATTATTCAGGCACGAGGTGGATAAAGTTGAAGGTGGAGTGACCTATGTATGACTGAAATATTTAGAATGTGTCCAAACTCATACACTTGAGGGATAGATTTTGTGTATGTATTTGAGAGTGATACTCTTTGTTTTAGGGGCTTCATAGTTAATAGATAGTATTTTGGGTGGTGCATGAACACAATGTACATACATAGCCAAACACTTAATATTTTGGTAACACATAGGTCATACCACATGTAAGGTTGGATAAAATCTGATTTTGGTGTTATATGCATATTTTACCCTATATTTCCCTTTTTATTCTATTCTTTAAAATATAAGTCTTGTATTTACCTGCATTAAATGATATTTCCACCATTTAGTAATAACTTTCAATCATTTTGTAGAAAATTACTGAGTTTTGGAGCAGAAGAAATTTCATTAGTTGAGATTATTCTTCAACCAATGACCTCTTAGTCGATAAAAGGGCACTCATAATCAATATTATAAAAACCATTGGTTCATCAATCAATGGAAAACAGCAATCCTTTCTCATCTATAGAAATCTACAAAAAGTGCTAAGCACATCAACTGATGGTCAGATGGGTGACCAACTTGAAGACTTGGAACTTTATTCATTAACCAACTAATGATGTATTATTTACATTTTCATTGGTATCCATAAATTGATGGTCCTCATGCTCCAGAAACCTTAGACTTCAAAGTCTATGCATTTTCATAAGTATCCATAGACCGATGACAAGAGTAGGTCACCAAATAATGAAAAATCTTCCTTAATCCTCCTACATACTTGTAGACAAGAGTCCATTGATGGGATCATTGACCTCACCTACCTATGTAATTCTTTCTATCTCCCACTAATGAGAACATTGTATTCATTACCAAATGAAGAAACACATCCAGTAGTGGAGGACAAACTCCAGTTATCAATGGAGACATAACAAGCTCTCGTCTAGTGACAAAGATCCTTTTAACCCCTATTCCTACCTAATTAGTTAAGTGTTTGCCCAAGGAACCTCTCATGATTCCCGGAGTGCAAGAAAAATGCTCATATGCTCATGTGCCTTGATCACACACCAATTCCTATAAATAGGGACCCCAAGCCTTCAAAAAAGGGCCCATCTTCTTCCATGAAGTGCTGCCAAACTCATCATCTGTTACAACCCCACCTCCCGATAACCCCCAATTAAGGGAGACCGAGAGGTTGAAGCCGCACCCATTAATCCCGGATCAAAGGTTCGACATATAACCATAACAATTATTAAATTCTAACAGTCTATACTGAAAAATTGTAAGAAAATAAACTTTGCATACCTTTTGAAATTTTTGGATCTCTAAACTTCTATCCATGTCGATACTAATCTATCTAATCCTCCTTTGTACTTTAATTCTCTTTTAGTATCACATGTGCCACTTTACTGTTTGTTCATTTCATTGTACCTAAAACGCCGACAAACAAAACGTCGGTCAGCCATAGCTGGTATGTGGGGGAAACAATAATCTTGCAACTATGATAACCATGTAATCATTCAATTAATCATTAATCAGTCAAGATTACATTTTACATATAACATCCGCGATCCACGAGTACCCTATCCTCTGTACTATCCCTACAGTGGACTTGGATCCTACCTTCCTTATGGTAGATCCCCATTAAACCCCTCATGGTCCCACCCATAGGTGAACCAGTTTCTAGGGTTGAGTCACATGGCACTACCCGTAAGAAGCCCACTCCTTAACTCATGGCAGGCTAATGAGTCGCATGGCACTACACGTAGGTAGCCCAATTTCTAACTCTCGATAACCTAGACCTTACTCTAGGATTACCCCTTTTTAGCCCTTTCAAAGTAATAGAGGTGGACCCGGATCTAGCCAGTTATATATCTACTCATTTATAGTGATAATCATAGTCACTTTATAGTTGCATGAAATAAATAAACATCCAATAGTTTAGTTGCATTCAATGCGATTAAACATTCGGGAATCCATCAGAAAACTAACTCGGGTAGTCATAAGCGTAACCACATACCTGACTTGGCGAGTCATGCAGATCATGTGTATACAATCAAGTTAATCAACAGATCCAAGCAAGTAATTCAATCATCACACGGTTCCTGAAATAAATATGTACTCTATTTATTACACACTTTATCAAGAATCTACTTTAGTGACTTGGATTCACTTTCTAGGGTTTCTAATCCGCATTAAGTATTCATTAATACTCATTAGAGTTTCTTAGATCAATTTCTCGAACTTTACCTCTTTTAGGTTAACAAACCCTAATAGCACTCTTTTCCATTTATATAAACCTTAATTGCTCAAACTATTCATTTAATAGTCTTTTATACCCAGATTGACTTACGATCATCATATCCCTATTTACTTATGGATTTGAACAATTAAAACATTTAAAAGTCATATTCACCTAAATTAGGGTTTTCAAACTCATTAATGCATATTCATGCACGAAACCCTAAATTAAGCCAATTATATAAAAAGATTATCTTTTTAGATCTTATTTTCACTTTTATGAACAATAGGCTTAAATTATCCATTAATCATCATTAAAGCCATCTATCATCAAATCTAAGAGTTTTTCATTAATTAAATCATTAAAATGATAGCTTTTATGCACTTTTCATATTGCAAGCATATGTAGGCATATAATCTCTTAATTAACTAATGATATGCCAAGTCCATCCTTTTTCTTCCAAATATCCATTTTTATCATTAACAGGCTAATATCAACTTTAATCCTCTATTAAACCCTTACTAAACACTTTAAATATACCAACATAGGGTTCTTTAAACAATTAACACATTAAAGTTGATATCTTCCATTATTTTTCGAATTGCATAAGGAATCAGGCTTCACTCATAATTTATTTGGATTCCTCTCGTTCTGAGGATCAACTTTCATGTATAACATGTCCTCATCCGACCTACCAATTAATTATTATGAATTAAACAAAATTTACTTACCCTGGCCAATAGGAGGTTGCCACGTAGGCCCTTGCATGCAACGTTGGCTGGTTTGAGTTTATAACCAAATTACCACTTTACCCTCGACTTAAGGTCCATCTCTTCTGGCCCGCGGAGGGCAATTCTGTCCAACGCGCCTTTGATCGTCTTCCACCTCTGGACAGCGTGACGCGGCCGCCCTAGGTCCGTTTGGGCGCGATCCTCCTCCTCCCCCGGACCCCGAAGACGTCCAAAACCGGTTCCTTCCTCTTGCTCTCCCTCCGCCGCACCTACAGATGCCCTAATATGTGTCCACGGCGGTGGAACACGGCCTGGGCAGACCTGCAACACGGCCGCCCAAAGCAGCCGTGCTGCTGCTGCCACAGCCAGCAGGGATGAAGGGATACCCTCCAACCTCTTCGGCCCGTCATTGAAGCAACAAGGCTCCCTCGAGACCCAAACATGTAGCCTCGTGGCCGCGGAAACACCCATCTTTAGGTTAGTTAGGGTTTTGCATGTATGAAACAAGAAGGAGGAAGAGAGGAGTGGATGGGATATCCTCTGGGCTCGACCCTGGGCTCCTCCCTTATATAGGGGAGAGTTTTCCATGCCCCGTTATACTTGCCCTAAAAGAAACAAGGCTATTCCGATTAGGAAAGGAATTATTTCCTTAAAAAGTAGTCTCTCTCTCTTCTTAACAACTCCTTTCTTAACCATGATCCTTGGTCATTAAGGAATTCGAAATTCTCTCTTTTATCTCTTTGTGCTTGCCCTTTTTATTCATTGGCCACGAATTCCTATTCTCTCCTAATAGTAATTACTTCCTTTTTAACAATATCACAAAT
The DNA here is from genome assembly GCA_963693085.1 of Alisma plantago-aquatica. Classification (NCBI taxonomy): domain Eukaryota; kingdom Viridiplantae; phylum Streptophyta; class Magnoliopsida; order Alismatales; family Alismataceae; genus Alisma; species Alisma plantago-aquatica. Next base: position 501,888,120 of record OY856414.1, on the reverse strand, counting down.
TCACTAATAATGTATCTATTTATCTTTTTATTTTGCAAATTTGCTATTTTCTCTTTCCACTTTGCAATTATCTCGGTATTTTAGGTCCCTTGGACCTCAAGAAACACTCAAGGCACGGATTCCCACATTGGGGAACATTCGTTTGCCTTTATCTTCCTTTAAAAGTCAATTTCTCATATTATATTTATTTCTTATCAAAATATATCCTTTTTGAGGATTTCCCTTTATTTCTCTTTTATTTTCCTCTTGGGCATCCCTTTTATCATAAGAAATCTTTGGGATACGAAATTCCATAAAGGGTAACTCAATTATCCATCTTTCCACTTAATGTTTTCAATTTCTTTCTTCATAAAGAAATATTTAATTAATCTTTTCTTTTTCTTATTTCTTTTCTTTGCAACTTTAGACTCCTTGGAACCCAAGGAATCCAAGAGGCACGAAATCCTCTTTGGATTTGCCTTCTAGAGGTTTCTACATATTTCTTTTATCCATTATTCAATTATTCATTCACTAATTGAATTTTCTTTATTATTGCCATGTTATTGGGCCCAATAGCCAATAAAGCCCACAAAGCAACCAATCAAGGCTATTGTGCAAAGAATTCATTTATTCAAAACAAATCACATCATTATTTGTTCAATTATCCTTAATATGAGAAATTGCATTTCTCACCAATTGAACCTGAAAATTGAGGTTATAACATCCTTCCCCTCTTATAGGAATTTTGTCCTCAAAATTCAAACAAGCAAACAAACAATTCAGGATAAGACTTTTCCATGTCCATCATTGGCCCCTATATGGCTTTGTCGTACCCATGGCATTTTCAAAGAACCTTTATCATCACATATTCTTTTCTCTGAGTTCTTTCATCCTGGCGTCTATAAACTACACAGGTGACTCAGGCCATTTCAGCCTCCCTTGGGGCTCACTAGGTTCATTGCTCAGCACATGGTAGGGGTACCTCACATAGTGCTCTAAATTGGACATATGGAAAACATCTCCCATTACTCTATCCTGAGGGGTAGAGTCAAATCTAACCTTCTCCACCCATCCATCTCTAATGGACACATGTATCGGGTACTCAGCTCTCTTAGTTATAACTTAGAGGGGTCGGATTTTCATGTCACATTTTCTCCCACAGTGTATTGAATGGCAGTCTACTTTGCATCTGATCACGACTCTTATCACTTCTAGGCTCCTTTAAGCCCTTGCGCAATCAAAGTGACTTAATCTACACGCACTGGGGTCCCTTTTCCTAACCATCATGTGGTCCTTTTCTAACCATCATGTGGTCCTTTCACCAACATCACCTTACTGAAGTGGTGACCGACACAACCTCCCTTATAGAGCTTCATATAAAACCCGATACTAGCTATGGTGGTCATTGTCACATCTTTCATAGGACAAGAAATGTCTCTAGATATCACCCTGAACAAGCACACATGCCCTCATCAGACCCTTTAGTCTGGATCATACTAACCATTGTTAGGGGTGATAAACTATACTATCATTGAGTTTTCCATGCACCTACTTCCATTTTATGGAAGCGAACCTTTAGGTCAAACTCAAGAACCTTTAAACTCACTTCATGGTGTAGTTGAACCGTCCCTCTCACATGGGTAGTTCAACTGCATTTGTCCCTTAACAGAACTCTTCCTTATCTAGGTAAGGCGACCTACCATAACCCACATTGTATCTCGACCTTCCTCGATCCAGGGAAGACCTATCACAACATCCATAGTGTTGATCTCTCATTCCCTCTCAAGGATTCTTTTATCCTCTATATCGATACACTGGGTTACTGGGGTTCGTCCTTTACCTCTTGGCTTGCATGTCCATACACCACATGCAACTTCATCTTAAGCATCCAAAGTTCTACTGTTATTTTCCACGGTGTATGATGATCTCCAACCATGACTCCATGTATGTCATGATTCTTTCAAGATCAACTCCTCGAAACCCTAAACCACTCTAGTCGGGGTTTCATCACCTTCTCTTCCAAAGAAGTGCACTTGAGGTTCTACCATCATCCTTCCATCATATCAAGGATTAGACTGGCTAACCAAACAACCCTTAACCTTCCAACGTATCTTGTTACATACGTGTGTTATCCAATCACCTCTCCTTTTCAAACTTAGGGTTAGCCAAACAACCTCTTCTAGCTTCTGGTTAAACAAGTCAGATGTATCTCAACCAGAGCATCCATTACCACTTCACATCCTTAGGTATTAGGTAACATTACACTTCCATGTATTTCACTTATCATGTCACCGCAAACTATATTTTTATCTTCATAAGAACACTCTCTGATTTCATCATCATGGTGACCAAACTCAACCTGGTATAACTTGTAAGCTCCACTTAGCTTATTCTAGAAACATCCTCATATGGTGACTACCTCATTCCTCTTAGGGTTTACAAACCATCCATGTATCATTCACTTTACCAGGGTAGATATCTTCTCTATCCCATTCCCCGTGGCAATGCTCCAACCTACATCATCTCTTACCTTTGGTGTATGACATGCATAATGTCCTATCTCTCACTCCCATAACAAGAGGAAATAAGCATTTGGCTGCAGTCCAAATACAGAGTTCTTCCTGTTCCAAGAGTAGAGATGGTACATCCCACCTTGTCAGTACACCTTTAAATCTAAGTTGCAACGTTCCACATATGTCTCTTTATCACAAACATCATGATATCAAACTAGTCTTGAACCTACTGAGGTTTATATCCTTAGTCAACTCCTCTAGGTTCATAGGGTACCGACTCTTTTGGAGTCATCCCTCTTCCCTCATGCATCAAGAGAGTGCCCTACTCATCTGCCCTTTGGGTCCCATGAGTTCATGAAGGTGATCAATCTCCTAACCCATGGCCCTCAGACAATGATAGATGTTACCTCCTGACCCTATAGTCATGCGCAACTTGGGAATTAGGCAACTCCTACTTTCATCGGTCTTATCCCTACCTGACCCTAGGATAGACTTAGGATTTTACATTATAGTACATGCTCACTTAGAATCTTACCCAAGTCTTCATCATCTCTCTTTCTTTATTCATGGGACGACTCTCATCCGCTCATAAGCATTAAGGCAACCTGCCTACCTTGGTCAAGCCCCATACTGGTTACCTCCATGGTAACACTTTCACATGCAATAGAGATGGATATCCATGGGTCTGTAGATTCAATCTCATACTATGTACCTTTCACTTAGCTTCTCAAGATCCTATGAGACCTCTTTGGGTTACTTTAAACCAACAAAACTGATATGCACCCTTCCAAAGGGGTCCCTCTCCCCGGATGGGAGGAAAACTATCTCTAAGGTCACAAAAGCTCTTAGGTCCAGGGTTTACATCTACCCGAGCCTACTTAACCCTAGCAAGCCATTAAGGCACGAGCAGATCGCTTATGTACCATGCTAGGTCATACTTGTCCTCTTTCCTCAATGTTGGATCAAGGTCATACCTTCCTTTATCATCAACCTATCTATGAGGGGTTCATTACTCATACCTTAAACTTTAGAGGCTTCTCTATGAGGTGTACCAAGCTCGAAACTATAACAACTTAATTCTCATCATGAGCATTAGGTATACCACGTCCCCTCTCAGGCCTAGGAACCCTAGGTTCACTTTTAGGTGTCCAACGGCACGCTCTATTTCTGAACCATGAATCAACTGGCAAAAGGCATCTCGTGCACTTCCTACCATCCTTCTTCTCGATCAACACTTAGGGTTGGGTCCTCCTTAAGAACAAATAACAAGGTACAAGGCCTCATAGCCTGCTACCACACTTTTCTAGATCTAAGGAACTCTTCTTCCTACTGTAACCACATATGCACCAGATACTTCATCTTTTATCTCTAGGGCTTGGTCCTTCTAAAGGCAACCAAGATATCATCAACTTTTAGGGATCGATCATGAGGCAACCCACATCATCCATTATTTAGGGTTTTAGGCTTCCAATCCTTTTTGCGGGGTTTCCTGCTCTCTCTAGAGCTAACCCTACATCCAACCTCACCATTAGAGATCCTTACTTACATGAAGGTTCATCCTCAGAGGCATTCTCTACATGGGTGAATCCTAGGTTCGAACTTATGGTTGCTCAAGATCATCCATAACCCTTTATACTCCATCATAATTCCTTATCCAGGGTTTCATCCTACCATCATCACTATGATGTGCCCTAGGTTCCAGCTATGCCCTACTGGTACAAGCCCATGGGGTTTCTATGGTCCTTCACTAACATCATCATCTATGGAGCTATCATGTACCCTAACATGCACGACCCTTCCCAGGGTTGGGTTGCCAAAGGTGCTAGGTCACCCATGGATCTTATGGCATCCCAAAGGCATGTCCTTTCAAACACCTGGTCTAACTCATCTCTCTCTAACCATCACTTAGGGTTAGGGTTAGCATCATCCACAAAGGATGAGCCAGGTCTCTACTTGCAATGGAGAACTCTATCTCCAAAACGGACTTATCCTCCTGACAAGAAGGTCTAGCCTCAGGTCTCTTCTGAGGTCATGACATCTCATGTCATACGACCTAAGCATGTATCTATTATTTATTTTGCGCTTAATCTATTAAGCTTATGTCCATGACATCTTATTTACATGCTTTTCATTAATTTGATGGAGGATTCCTTAAACCTTATTAATCTTACCCATACCTCGAGAAGGTGAGGAGAAGAAAGGAAGCCCTAATCCTTTAGGTCCTTATCAGAAATTTTATGATGAGAAGAGATGAATAAGATGAGAAGTCCTAGAGGTATCTTATTTCGATTCATACCCTAAGACTTTGGCCAGGCGGTCACACGGGTCCGGGAGTCCTCGTATTCCGACTAGCGGTGCGGAGGAAAATCTTGCCAGCCCCCGGTCGTGATCCCTTTCTAGACACCTCCGTCTTTCGGATACTCCTCTAATAACTCCCTTGGGTTCTATGGAGTTTGTAAAATTTAATAATTATTAATGGTTAAATGAGGAACCTACGCTCTGATACCAAATGTTACAACCCCACCTCCCGATAACCCCCAATTAAGGGAGACCGAGAGGTTGAAGCCGCACCCATTAATCCCGGATCAAAGGTTCGACATATAACCATAACAATTATTAAATTCTAACAGTCTATACTGAAAAATTGTAAGAAAATAAACTTTGCATACCTTTTGAAATTTTTGGATCTCTAAACTTCTATCCATGTCGATACTAATCTATCTAATCCTCCTTTGTACTTTAATTCTCTTTTAGTATCACATGTGCCACTTTACTGTTTGTTCATTTCATTGTACCTAAAACGCCGACAAACAAAACGTCGGTCAGCCATAGCTGGTATGTGGGGGAAACAATAATCTTGCAACTATGATAACCATGTAATCATTCAATTAATCATTAATCAGTCAAGATTACATTTTACATATAACATCCGCGATCCACGAGTACCCTATCCTCTGTACTATCCCTACAGTGGACTTGGATCCTACCTTCCTTATGGTAGATCCCCATTAAACCCCTCATGGTCCCACCCATAGGTGAACCAGTTTCTAGGGTTGAGTCACATGGCACTACCCGTAAGTAGCCCACTCCTTAACTCATGGCAGGCTAATGAGTCGCATGGCACTACACGTAGGTAGCCCAATTTCTAACTCTCGATAACCTAGACCTTACTCTAGGATTACCCCTTTTTAGCCCTTTCAAAGTAACAGAGGTGGACCCGGATCTAGCCAGTTATATATCTACTCATTTATAGTGATAATCATAGTCACTTTATAGTTGCATGAAATAAATAAACATCCAATAGTTTAGTTGCATTCAATGCGATTAAACATTCGGGAATCCATCGGAAAACTACCTCGGGTAGTCATAAGCGTAACCACATACCTGACTTGGCGAGTCATGCAGATCATGTGTATACAATCAAGTTAATCAACAGATCCAAGCAAGTAATTCAATCATCACACGGTTCCTGAAATAAATATGTACTCTATTTATTACACACTTTATCAAGAATCTACTTTAGTGACTTGGATTCACTTTCTAGGGTTTCTAATCCGCATTAAGTATTCATTAATACTCATTAGAGTTTCTTAGATCAATTTCTCGAACTTTACCTCTTTTAGGTTAACAAACCCTAATAGCACTCTTTTCCATTTATATAAACCTTAATTGCTCAAACTATTCATTTAATAGTCTTTTATACCCAGATTGACTTACGATCATCATATCCCTATTTACTTATGGATTTGAACAATTAAAACATTTAAAAGTCATATTCACCTAAATTAGGGTTTTCAAACTCATTAATGCATATTCATGCACGAAACCCTAAATTAAGCCAATTATATAAAAAGATTATCTTTTTAGATCTTATTTTCACTTTTATGAACAATAGGCTTAAATTATCCATTAATCATCATTAAAGCCATCTATCATCAAATCTAAGAGTTTTTCATTAATTAAATCATTAAAATGATAGCTTTTATGCACTTTTCATATTGCAAGCATATGTAGGCATATAATCTCTTAATTAACTAATGATATGCCAAGTCCATCCTTTTTCTTCCAAATATCCATTTTTATCATTAACAGGCTAATATCAACTTTAATCCTCTATTAAACCCTTACTAAACACTTTAAATATACCAACATAGGGTTCTTTAAACAATTAACACATTAAAGTTGATATCTTCCATTATTTTTCGAATTGCATAAGGAATCAGGCTTCACTCATAATTTATTTGGATTCCTCTCGTTCTGAGGATCAACTTTCATGTATAACATGTCCTCATCCGACCTACCAATTAATTATTATGAATTAAACAAAATTTACTTACCCTGGCCAATAGGAGGTTGCCACGTAGGCCCTTGCATGCAACGTTGGCTGGTTTGAGTTTATAACCAAATTACCACTTTACCCTCGACTTAAGGTCCATCTCTTCTAGCCCGCGGAGGGCAATTCTGTCCAACGCGCCTTTGATCGTCTTCCACCTCTGGACAGCGTGACGCGGCCGCCCTAGGTCCGTTTGGGCGCGATCCTCCTCCTCCCCCGGACCCCGAAGACGTCCAAAACCGGTTCCTTCCTCTTGCTCTCCCTCCGCCGCACCTACAGATGCCCTAATATGTGTCCACGGCGGTGGAACACGGCCTGGGCAGACCTGCAACACGGCCGCCCAAAGCAGCCGTGCTGCTGCTGCCACGGCCAGCAGGGATGAAGGGATACCCTCCAACCTCTTCGGCCCGTCATTGAAGCAACAAGGCTCCCTCGAGACCCAAACATGTAGCCTCGTGGCTGCGGAAACACCCATCTTTAGGTTAGTTAGGGTTTTGCATGTATGAAACAAGAAGGAGGAAGAGAGGAGTGGATGGGATATCCTCTGGGCTCGACCCTGGGCTCCTCCCTTATATAGGGGAGAGTTTTCCATGCCCCGTTATACTTGCCCTAAAAGAAACAAGGCTATTCCGATTAGGAAAGGAATTATTTCCTTAAAAAGTAGTCTCTCTCTCTTCTTAACAACTCCTTTCTTAACCATGATCCTTGGTCATTAAGGAATTCGAAATTCTCTCTTTTATCTCTTTGTGCTTGCCCTTTTTATTCATTGGCCACGAATTCCTATTCTCTCCTAATAGTAATTACTTCCTTTTTAACAATATCACAAATTCACTAATAATGTATCTATTTATCTTTTTATTTTGCAAATTTGCTATTTTCTCTTTCCACTTTGCAATTATCTCGGTATTTTAGGTCCCTTGGACCTCAAGAAACACTCAAGGCACGGATTCCCACATTGGGGAACATTCGTTTGCCTTTATCTTCCTTTAAAAGTCAATTTCTCATATTATATTTATTTCTTATCAAAATATATCCTTTTTGAGGATTTCCCTTTATTTCTCTTTTATTTTCCTCTTGGGCATCCCTTTTATCATAAGAAATCTTTGGGATACGAAATTCCATAAAGGGTAACTCAATTATCCATCTTTCCACTTAATGTTTTCAATTTCTTTCTTCATAAAGAAATATTTAATTAATCTTTTCTTTTTCTTATTTCTTTTCTTTGCAACTTTAGACTCCTTGGAACCCAAGGAATCCAAGAGGCACGAAATCCTCTTTGGATTTGCCTTCTAGAGGTTTCTACATATTTCTTTTATCCATTATTCAATTATTCATTCACTAATTGAATTTTCTTTATTATTGCCATGTTATTGGGCCCAATAGCCAATAAAGCCCACAAAGCAACCAATCAAGGCTATTGTGCAAAGAATTCATTTATTCAAAACAAATCACATCATTATTTGTTCAATTATCCTTAATATGAGAAATTGCATTTCTCACCAATTGAACCTGAAAATTGAGGTTATAACATCATCACTCTTCACTAGTTGTGATGATAACAGTCCAAATCCACTGGTGTGATTCCTTAAATCATGTCATTGTGACAAGGAAAGTTGTATTATCCTTCCTTGCCACCATCACCACCATGTAGAGTGAAGATGAGGCCTACAATAAGATTCAGTACCCCGCGACTACAATTTTGTTTTGTTTCCTCATTATTCCCCATTATGTCTATATCCATCTTTTGTTTTCATTTATCTATAGCCTACATGTTCAATAAATCATTTGATTCACTAGTTATCATGAGTATCTAGAATCATTAACTTAGGTTGGAGTAATGGTAATCGGGCAATCCCTGGTAATATTCGTGGAGGAGATGATGTTCTCCGGATCCTTCAAAATCTGGCTGTTCCCAATACAAATACTGAAGATTGTATTCTTGTTAATGGTAAGGTGTCCTTGTCGCTGAAAGAGTGTTGGGACTTATGCAGGTCCAAGGCTCAAGTTCTGAACTGGACTACTGATTTGTGGGCGTCCTTGATTCCTAGGAATATCTCTGTTTTCTTTTGGAAATGTTACCTTCAGCACTTACCTTCTCAGGACACTTTATTGAATTTTAACTTCCAGCTCCTTTCTGTTTGCTATCTATGTTGGAAGCATGAAGAAGATGGACAACACCTCTTCTTTGACTGTTTCTATTGCACTGAGCTTTGGTCCTTCTTCAAGCTTAAGTACAGTCGTGCTCCTTCATGTCTGTGATCCCAAAGGGGTTTGGACCCTGTGTATACGTGATGTCAATAGCATAAATAGATAGTTATAGTTTTCCTTTATGTACAGTAGTTAGCTTCTTATCTTGTAAAGAGTTAAACTCTATTTTGGTGTTGTTTTTAATAAAGGAGGAGGCACGCATGGTTCAAAAAAATTAAAAGATACATCAAATTATAGATAATACTAGTTACTTACTTGAAATTCTTAAAGAAGGATTAGTGAACATTGGACCGATTGCAAAGATATAGGACGTGATTTCCTCTATTAGACTTCTTTTCAAGCTATCATGTCTACCACAATAAAGTTGGTTATGACAAGAAATAAAAGGTTAACTGATGTTATACAACTTTTTCTAAAAATATATAACATCGTTATATGTACTTACACTTTGTTAATACTAATATTATGCGGCCTCTGTCCACCCATAACAGTCACTATGAACTGGGCCTCTATGTCAATGTTAACATTCCCTATTGAAGAACAATTGGACATCATCCTAGATGATCGTTCCTTAAACCAATTGGTAATACCCAAACATTGGCATTTTCTAAAAGGAAGACACTACATGCCTGGTACAGTGACCCTAACTTTTGGCAATTATTCACATGTTATCGAGGTTGAGTATGATTTGGCGGGAAATCTTGTATCAAAATCCAGTTGGCATGATTGGATTGGAGAGATGCATGTGGTCTGTGGCAATAGGCTTTTTCTCCATCCAGTTGGCCATAATTCCATCAAAGTTTGGATAACCAACAACAACTGCGAGACCCCCGATCATCTACTATGGTATGAGCGCATGGCGTCAGATATCATCTATGAGGAATCTGAATCTGAGGCCCCTGTCAGTTCAGATTCGTCTAAATATAGTGATGAGCTTCGTGACACAACTTCATCATAAAAAAGACCACGGTAAGTCCAATTACCAAATATAATTGTCAAGACAAAAAATTTGTGTTTACACTTTTTGTCTGAAAGCAATCAATACTCATAGTTGCTTTCTATTCTGAACTTCAGGAGAAGATCGCCACAATGATAAGTCCTCGAAGTTACTGATGCGGGACCATGTTGGTGTAGTATTTAGTTGTCTATCTATCTAGACTTGTCTGTATTAATAATTTTTTTAATTATGCGCATGTTTAGGGGTACACCAACCCCTTTGTTTAGTTACTGTTTAGGGGTACACCCCTGTGTGTGGATGTAAAAAGATATTAATGAATGGAACTGAAAGTTTCTACATGAATGCTTATAACTGAAGTGTGTGTTCCCATGAATGTTCCCATTTGCATGATTACACTAGTATTTTCTCATATTGTATAGTGTATTTTAATATGACATACTTACTGATATGGTATATGTTTTACTATTTTTATAGAATGGATAAGTCTTGGATAGCAGAGGATGACCGAACTAGCAGTAAATACTTATGTGGAGTATCTAAATTTTTGGATTTTGCTTTTGAACATTCATCGATTGGAGACAAGATTGTATGCCCATGTAGAAAGTGTGCTAATGTATACCAGGTCACCAGAAAGACTGCATTGAGCCATCTACTGTGGCATGGCTTCTTACCAAGCTATATTTCTTGGGCTTTTCATGGTGAAGATGCCAATGTTCAAATGGATGCTCCTACTGATCAGGGAGATTTCCTTAATGCTGAAAATTTACAAGATATGTTGCATGATACTTTTCCGAGTTTCAGTGAAGATGGAAATACAGAAGGAGTGGAGCCATCTAGTGATCAACATTGCAATACTGAAAATTTTTATATCTTTTTAAAGGATTCTGAGACAGAATTATATCCAGGGTGTAAGAAATATAGCAAACTTGCTTGCATCCTAGAATTCTATCACCTAGTTTGTCTTAATGGCTTGAGTAAGAAAGCATCATCTATGTTTCTTACATTCTTTAAGAAGATGCTACCAGAAGGAGAACAGTTACCTAATTCTTTATATGAGCTAAAAAAGACGATTACGGGGTTGGGCTTAGATTATGTGAAGATTCATGTTTGTCCAAATGGTTGCATGTTTTTTTGGAAGGATTCTGCTAATAAAGACGTCTGTGATAAATGTGGAGCATCAAGATGGAAACCGATTACAATCCCAGATGATGATGATGAGCTTGCAAAAAAACCCAAGAGAATACCTATCAAAGTGCTCAAACACTTTCCACTTATACCCCACCTAATGTGGTTATTCATGTCATCAAAAACCTCATCCTTAATGAGGTGGCATGCAGAAGAATATGAAAAATATGACAAGTTAAGACACCCGGTTGATTCACCTGCATGGAAAACATTTGATGTGATGCATCCAGAATTTGTTGCAGACACTAGAAACCTTCGATTGGGACTTGCAACTGACGGATTTAATCCTTTTGGGACAATGAGTACTTCTTACAGTACATGGCCTGTTGTGATTATTCCATATAATTTACCTCCTTGGTTGTGCATGAAGCAACCATATTTTATGTTGTCCCTACTCATTGCTGGACCAGCTTCACCTGAAAATATAGATGTGTACTTGCGTCCATTGATTGATGAGTTGAAAGAACTATGGGATACTGGTGTACATACATATGACGCTGGAACCAAGGAATTCTTTCAGATGCGTGCTTCTTTATTATGGACAATTAGTAATTTTCCAAGATATGCACATCTATCTGGTTGGAGTACTAAAGGCTACAAAGCATGTCCCTATTGTAATAAAGATATTGTCTCAGATTGGTTGCCACATAGCCGTAAAGTTTGCTACAGAGGACATCGTAGGTTTTTTCCAACTAGCCACAGATTCTGAAAAGAAGCAAAGGCATTTGATGGTGAGTAAGAATTTAGATGTCCACCTAAACCTCCTTATGGAGCTCAAATCTTGTCACAATTGGAGGATGGAACAACTGTAATTGGTAAGAAAAGGCCAAGAGGTAAGGATTCAACACACAATTGGGAAAGGAAAAGCATATTTTTTGAGCTACCATATTGGAAAACTAACATTGTAAGGCACAATCTTGATGTCATGCACATTGAGAAGAATATATGTGAGAGTATTGTTGGAACATTGCTAGGTTTGAAGGATAAAAGTAAGGATAACTTGAATGCAAGGAAGGATTTGGAGGATATGGGAATCAAATTTCCGCTTCATCCAAAAACTGTTGGTAAATATACCATCCTACCTCCAGCTTGCTATACAATGAAAAAAGATGAAAAAATATTATTTTGCTACCTCCTAAAATCTGTCAAAGTTCCAGATGGGTATGCGTCTAATATATCTAGATGTGCACGACCAAAGGATCAGAAGATGCTACCAATGAAAAGTCACGATTATCACATGCTGATGCAACAACTTTTGCCATTAGTTGTCACTGTGTCCTTGCCCAATAAGAATGCTAAGTCATGTATTATTAATCTTTGTCGCTATTTTCAAAGGTTGTGCACTAAAGTCATAGATCCAATTGATTTTTTCTGCATTGGAAAATGCAATAGCTGTTACACTTTGTGAGATGGAGAAGATATTCCCTCCATGTTTTTTTGACATAATGGTGCATCTATCAGTCCATCTCTCTTATGAAGCTAAGATAGCCAGACCTGTTCAGTATCGTTGGATGTATCCAATTGAAAGGTAACATTTCACACGTCGTGATGACTTTACCTATTGGAATGTAATTTATCATAATATTTTCCTCAACTTTGTTTTCAGGTATCTGATGACCCTAAAAGGATATGTTCGTAATAAAAGATATCCAGAAGGGTCAATAGCAGAAGGATATATAGCTGAAGAGTGTCTAACTTTTTGTTCAAGATACTTGGATGGAGTTGAAACAAAGTTAAATCGGCCAAATAGAAACGATACTGACGAAGCAAATTTGGAAAACAAGCCAACACTTGACAGTGATGATTGGTCTATTTTCTCGATAGTAGGTCGTGGTATTGGTAAAATGGTAACATGTGTCTTGGACGAACATACATTGAAACAAGCCCATAAGTATGTACTATTAAATTGTGAAGCAATTGAACCCTACATTAAGTAAGTTAGTGTCAACTGTCTTCTAAAACGTCTCCCTAAGACTCTCAAACATGCACAACTAAAAAGGAGATGGGAACAAGGTTCTAAAATCAGCAAAATAAAGAAAGTGGCGATAAAGTTACAAGATCAAGAATTTCACAGCTACCCCGTGTGCCTAATGTCAATCCTTCTGTGTCTATTCATTCAATATTTGTAGAGAATAGAGCTGCCAGTAACCAAAATAGCAATGTATTTGCTGATAACATGGACCAAAATAACATCTTTGATCACCATGTTGAGTCATTGAATGTTACAACAACACCTTCTGATGGGCTAGGTAATCATTTCATTCATATCATTATATTTATAGTGTTGCATTTAATCATATATAATTATGCATATATATATATATATTATCCTTTATGAATGAATTCTTGGGTCAAAAACATCGAGCACGTGGCCGAACACAATGTTTGAAAGTTTGGAAAAGAAAGCCCGACGATCCAATTCCCATTGAGAAAAATCAATTTGGACAACCAGTAGGTGAAAACCAAAGTCACTTATCAAGTTTTCTGACAACCATTGAAAGAGATCCCAATCTTTGTCCACTAAACTATGAGGATTGGAGACAATTTCTAGCCAATAAAAAAGATTCTATATGGAATTTTGTGAAGGTATATTATTAAATTTTATTTTTAAATGGTTAAATGAAGCATCTAATTGATATCCTTTATGTCGGTAGAGTAAATTCACAATGGATTCAGATCTGAAGGAGTGGACAATGAAGAGACTAGGAAAGAAATGGAAGGACCACAAGTGCGAGTTAAGGAGACTATACTTCGTAGAAGATAGTCCATATGAACAACAGCTTGAACAAGTTGTTCCCCGCGTGGACAAGTCGCATTGGAAATTTCTTGTCGATTATTGGAGAAGTAAAAAAGGAAAGGTAATATTATTTTTTCTATTTGTTGATACTTACAGTACCGCACAGATAATTACTATGCACAATACTGCAATGTTTTCCACAGAGGAAGTCTATAACTAACAAGACAAGTAGAAAATTTCAAAAGGTTAGCCACACAACAGGAACCAAGTCGTTTGCATGTCTGAAATATGATGTGAGTTAGTAATTTTTGTGATCCATTTAGATAATTTGATGGCATCTGTTAATTTGATGTTTACAATAACCTTGTTTGAATGATAAAGATGGAGAAGGAAATAGGAGGAGAAGTGGATCCCATAATCTTTTTTGAGAAAACTCATCGTAAAAAAGATGGGAGCATAGTTGATGTTGAATCCGCCAAAATTTTGGTACAACACATAATATCCTATAGTATTATGTTACATTTACTAATTTCATAGAGGTATATATTTGGTATAAATTGCATCTCGTATGATTTGTTGTATGTAAGAAAAATTTTCTGAGGTAGGAGAAGAGCTACGAAGAAAACAACCTGATGTTACTTCAGATGAAATTTATAGGAATGTTATGGGAGAAGAGAGACCAGGATATGTTCGTGGTTATGGACTTGGACCATCACCTTCTAATATCTGGGGCAAGAACCGTAAATCCCGAGAAGCTGAAGAAGCACAAAGGAAGCATTTCCAGGATAAGCTTGAAGAACAACGGTTGGAATTTGATGCAAAACTTCAACAACAAAAGGATGAATTCAACCAAAAATTAGAGGAGTTACTTGTCATAACTAGAGCAGGAAACAGTCAAGCACAGCATGTTGTCACTGGCCAAGTATGAATACTTTTTATACAAGATGTGTGATATCAATTATTTTCCATGTTGACTTTTATGGACTTATGACAAAAATAAAATAATTGTGCAAACAAACTTATCAATGCAAACTCCACTCCATATAAGACATTCATCATTTCAGAAGGGACAAGTCTGTTTGTATTACTGTGAATTGCACTTCATTTTACGTTTATATAAATTTGTTATGTCAACTGTATTTTTTTTGTAGGATGTGTATCTGTTGAGTTTTACAGATCCAGATGCTAGAGTTGCATTCGGTCGAGTCTCTGAGGTTGACCCCATGAAAAGGGTGGGAGGTGCAATTTTAGGCTCATCATTTGTTGTTGTTTATGTAGAGGTTGCTTTGTTGGGCAACGATCCTCTAGTTAGACCTTATGATCAATATCAATCTATTGATGATGCTGTTGGCAACATCATAGCATGGCCAAAAACACATATGTTGCCAAGGTGAGCATAAAGTATTGCTTATACTGTTACATAATTGAAAACAAATGTAGTATCTAAAGTCATTTCCATTTGTTGCAGGACATGAAGTTTAAATTTAATTGCATTCTTGGATACTATCTAAAGAGAGGAGAGCTATAGTTGTTCTTATGTAATCCACTTTGTTATTTGTACATGCCGATCCAAAGTAATGGTGTTTCATGTCCATTGTCATAGACAATGTAGCCAAATAACAATCCTATTTTGTTTTGTCCTACTTTTAATTTTGTTATGGAGAATCTTAGTATTATGGATGATACACGCATTATGATTGGTTTGTGGTTTTTAGCTATGAACAATGTTTTAGATTCTTGTTTGTGGGTACGGATGAGGTGTGTTACTTGTACGAGTGTTGTTCTATTTTCTCACTGCGTTGTTTTTGAATGTTTTGTTTTTGGTACTAAGTATAATATAGTCTGGTGTTTTTGCATTTTGCAGAGGCACACTAAGTCATTGTCAACATTTCAGAGGTCTGCTCTGGTTGAGAAGTCTAGGCAGAAGCCTCAAGAAAGAATGGGTGTTCTTAGTAATGTGGGTTCCTCCTTGTTCCCTTAATTGTTAAAACAACATTTGTATATTTGTCTTTTTTCCTTTACCCCCTCCATCTAAAATAATACCCTTTCTGTAACATGTGGTTGTGATGCAGGCCCTAAAAGCCAATAACTATGGTAATGATCCTCTGCTAACTGCAGCTCTGTACTTGGAGATTAATTAAAGGCCTATCTCGAGAGCTGACAACCTCTGTATTGATGGCTTGTCTGACTGCCCAGGGCTACCATGGGACGCATCCATTCCTAATATAATAGTTGGCACTTTGGAGATCTTTGGCATGGATGGAGGATGCTCAACTATGGTGAAGTTCTCTGCGCAATGTGACACCCGTAGGCATATTCAGGATCTCATTCACTGTGGAAACATGAAGGGCGTTGTAAGTAAAATTTTTTAATGTATTTCGTTTAAATTAGTTAAACGAAATACATAAAAAAAATTTACTGACAATGCACTTAATGTTTCCACAACGAATGAGATCCTGAATAAGCCTGCAGAGAAGTTCACCACAGCTGTGCATCCTCCATCCATGCCAAAGATCTCCTAAGAGCCAACTATTATACTAGGAATGGATGCGTCCCATGGTAGCCCTGGGCAGTCGGACAAGCCATCAATAGCTGATGTAAGTTTTGAATTTTGACTACTTTGCATATGTATGGGTTTTTGAATGCTTAAGAGATACAAGTTAACTAAAACCTAACCATAATTTAAGAGTTATGTACATTTTTCACTTTTTCCTTTGTCATCCATGAAGTTATTTTATTTTGGTGTCCTTCAGTGTCATTAAGCTAACACGAAATCATCATGCTATAGTATGCATTCTTGGATACTATCACTTTGGAATAGTTGTTTTTATGTAATCCACTTTGGAATTGGAGGCTGATCTTTACCCCTTTGTGTTACAGTTCTATCTTGATGCTGGAAAGGGACATGTATACATGTACATTTTTGTGAAGATTGAGTTGCATTTAATTTCAAAGACTCCTTTTGTTGAATGCATGTCTGAAGCTTTCCATGGGCATGACAGACATTCTATTGATGCTAAGTGTGCACAAAGATGGTATGCTACTAACTTATAATGATACATATCATACAAGTGAACCAGAAGTTACCATCATTATTTCTGCCCATGCGTTAGTGCTTCTATGCCCATCATTTGATTTTTAAAGATACCAAACTTATTTACATATCATTTCAGTTTCCATTGGAGAATCTTAGAGTGGAGAAAAATGTGTTGAGTGCTCAATTAGAAGATAAGGATGATATGAAGAGGGAAGGTTATTCAACATGTCACTTTGTAAGTCTAATTGTAATTTTTTATAAATTGCCTTCAAGTGACCAATCGAGCTGTTGTGATAGTTGAACAATCACATGTGTTTTTGCATATGCTAGATTTTGTTGGAGGTCCATCTGTCTATGAGGCTTGCACCATTAGGGGTGACAAGGCTTCCTCTGTATATAATATGAATTGTGCATGCTCTGTTTTGCATCTACTTTAAGCCAAATACGGCCAAAAGCCCTGCAGTTCTGCATTCCTATCCCTGATCTCTTTCCGATTAACACACATAACTCCAAAGGTGCACCCAAAGTGGTGGATTGAGGAAAATACAAACTTTCCAGGCCTTTTTATGTATAGTTACTTTCATGTTCTTGAAATGATCAGGTTAGATGTGGAGCCAACCAAGACCAAACTAGTTTTTAGCTATAGGGAGGACTATAGTGGCTGAATACAATCCAAGACAACTCAGTTGCAGTCTTGTCAAATATGTGAGATAATGACTGGTTTATAGGTCAGATGGTGGAATTTCCTTCTGCATTGAGGGAAGCATTTCACTTTGTACAATGAGTTGTGGCAGCCACATCTTTGGCTAATAACTACATGCTTCTGAGGAGTATGCTCGACTTTCCTGTAGGACAAGCATATATGTTTGGTGCACATCTTTTCTGCATCTCTGTTTAATAATTAACTCATGAATTTACCATTGCATATTCCACACATTTTTTGTAGAGCAGGAACCATTATTTACCTTGTTATTATGTCTCATTATTCACATGCCTTCATAGATATTTCCAAGGGAATTTCATCTATTGGGGAGTTTTTATATTGTTCTCTGTTGAATAAGCAAACATCACTCATAATTATTGAAGTTAGTTCTCTTATTGCTTTGATAGAGATGGAATGTAAATTTCTTTTTAATTTGATGAATAAGCAAACATGAACATTGCTTTGATAGAGATGGAATGTAAATTTCTTTTTTATTTGATGAACGAATGTACTGTCAGTTAGTCTGTTGGTGGATTCGACATGGATGTTGCAGCTGCTCTGTATTAGGCCACTTGGTGGATTCAACCTGGATGTTGAGTACTGCTGCATATGTATTGAATATGGATATGTTTGGACCTATTGTTGATAATGCAGGTGGCATTGTTGAGATGAGTCAGCAGGTAAATTATTTGCTTCTACAAGGATCATCACATTTGTTTCTACACATCTATTAATTGAGCATATGTGGTATAATTCTGTGTTAATGGTGTGATTATCAACATATTTGTAATATTTAAGGATGGCTGTAGCGAGTGCAAATACCTCTTGATGATGTGAATGAAGCTCAAGAATGAGAATGGGGGATGGCCGAGCCCAATAGTTTGATCTATAGGTATGGATTTTTTTTGTTTATTTCCTATACATGGTGCTAAATGTGATAATCTTGAAATTGATAGTGGCGGTTTGATGTTGTAGGCTCTAATGGATTTGTAGGATGAAAATGAGCTAGTTCTTGAGAATGGCTGCTTGTTTATATGTAATCTACCCTTTGCTGCCATGTAAGAATGAAATTTGGGGGGCTAACTACTATTGAGCTCCCTGATAAGCAAAAGTCATTCCAATCAACAGAGGTATCTTCATGTGCTAGATCCCTTCTTTTTTGCTGCATTTTTAGTTGCTGGTTTTCCAATTTATTTGTTATTCTAGATGTTGGTTTCTAGCTGATTTGTTATTCTAGATGCTGGTTTACAGCTGATTTGTTATTTCTTTTTCTAAGTCAAGTGGCTATACATCGATCAATTTGTTATTCAGATTTGAATGTTCCAGCTGATGCTTATAATTTCCACTCTTCAGTGACCTTTAGCTGGATAGATCCTGAAGGAAAGTTGGTCATGGGCTTCAGTGTGCTTATCATAGGCACCATAGCATGTATGGCGTTATTTTGATGGTAAAATGAAGTGGGTGATACTTCTTTTTGTTAATGCTCACTTTGTATTTTGTAGAGGTGCATTATGAAGGGAGGCCATTGAGAAACTTGATTCAGTCCTTTGGTAGGTTTACTTAATCTAGAACGAGAAGGTGCTTACTGAATGGGCTTCTGAATCAACTGTGCATTCTGTAGACTTGAAGGTGTTCCTGTGCATGCCACCTCACCTCTACAAGCTGAGTTCATGGTTGTGGTCACTGCATCCAATATATGTACACACAACAATATCATGACGGCCATTATTCTTACTGACTCTAGCTCTTCGGTGAAGCTAGCAAGCCAGACAGTCTGCAACTCACCGAGTCTCCAAAACCTTTGGAGGAAATTCCTTGTCAACAAAGCTAGCCTAGACCTTTTAATGGTTATGTATGTCCCTAGGGACCTCAATAAGGCAGCTGATAAAATTGCAAAAACAACCTTATTCACTCGCACTTCCTTTTCTTCTTTCTGTAATAAGCCGGCTTGGCTAGAGTATGAACTAGATGTGAATTTCTCTGCTTTTTGGCCTGTTCTAGAGCACATGATGAATAAATGATAAGCTCTAGGGTTCCCCAAAAAATAAAGTATGTCATTGGTGTTGTATTCAATATAAGGGGCAAGGTAAAATGTCCTCCCCATGTAATTGTCATTTGTTTATAAATAAAAAATATTCATAATTTCAAAAAACTGAGTTTGGTTGCAATTGGCATTCAATTAGAAAACCTGATAATGAGTTGAAAACTGAATGACTAAAAGCCATGCAAATGTAGTAATACAGATCTAGTAGTCATTAGTGGCTTTTTTTATACACCATTAAACTCAATAAGAACATTTTCATACACCAACATAATCCAAAATAATGGCATTTGTATAAAAGCCAATTGATGAATAGTGGCTTTTTTATAAATGCCAAATGATGGTTTAGTGGCCTGTATGTGGCATTTATTCGAAGCCACTAAAGACAAACCTTTAGTGCCTTTTACAACTTAAGCCACTATCTTCCTAGTGGCATTGGCGCTAGAGGCATTTTTTTAAATGTCAACAAATGTCGCTAAACCTGTTTACTGGCTTTTATTTTTTTTAGTGGCTTTTCTGAAAGGCCGCTAATGAGTATGTTTGCTGTAGTGTGAGGGATAAGGCTAAACATAAGAAACTCCACCTATCCACCTCAAATGGACCCATGTATCGGGGACTCAACTTTCTCAGCTATAGCTCAGAGGGGTCGGGTTTTCATAACACATGTTCACCCACAGTGAACTGCATGTCAGTCAGCTTTGCATCAACTCATGACTCCTGTCAGTTCTCGGCTTTCTCAGCCATTGCTCGATCAAAGAAACTTCATCTACATACTCTGTGGTCTCTCTGACCTTCACAAGGTCCTCTCACCGACATCATCCCAATGAAGCAATGATCGACACAGCCTCCCTTACAAAGCTTCTTACATCTTGATATTGGCTATGGTGTCTATCATAACAAGAAAACTCTGCTAAGGGCAGAAACTAGTCCCAAAAATCACCCTGAACGAGCACACATGCTCTCATCAGACCCTCTAATGTCTGGATCAAACTCTCTTGATTTTCCATCAGTCAGGGGTGATATGTTGTACTAAACTTCAATCTAGCATCTCATTCTTCTTACACCTACTTCCACAACATGGAAGCAAATTGAAGGCCATACTCAAGACCATTTGAACTTGAATCACTATGCAGTCGAACCATCTCTTTCTCAAATATATGGCTCATCCAGATCTTATCATACTGGAATGTGTCGCCTTGGTAAGGCAATCTACCATAACTCATATTGCATCATGACCTCTCTTGGTCTAGGGGAGACCCACCAATATGTTCATGGTGCCCTACTCCCATTCCCTCTTGGGGACTCTTCATTATCTGTAGCAACTTACTGTGTTACTGGTGTTCGGCCTTCACCCTCTAGCATGTATGAAAACTGGCCACATGCAACTCTATATCCTTCTTCTAGGTACCACCACAAACCTTAACCATCTTGGTAGTACCAAGGTGTATGGTGTACTTAAAATCACGAGCTTCTTGCATGACCTAATTCCTAAAGGTTGACTACTCAGAAACCCTAAAACACTCTAGTAGCGGGTTTTTCTACCTTCTTCTCCTAAGAGGTGTATCCAAGGATCTCAAAACAACCATTTTATCTTATCAAGCTCTAGGATAGCTAATAGAGTAACGATCATCTTGACCAATGGATCTGGTTGTATCTGGGTGTTAGCCACATAGGCCAGTCTTCTAACGATCACAAGGTTCACCTAGAAACCTCTTCCAATCTCTCTACTAGCTAAATAAGACAACTATACACCTGAGTTGTATTCAGCTGAGAACATCTCGTTACCACATAAACTTCCTTATATGCCAGGGAATGTGAAGACATAAACCTTCATATACTCCACTCAACATCCTCATCTCAGGATTAGGTCAACTGAGTCAAGAAAACTTCAAGTTCATCACCTCATTTATCAAACCCAAACTTATGACTCATAGATTCCAAACTACTTCCAAAGAGGTACATTCTCATATTACCTCTATCCTCTTCGTGTTTTCAACCATCTATCCCTTGTACTTTTAAAAGGTATGGTACATCTTTCGTACTCAATCATCATAGAAGGGATTCAATTCATATCACCTCTATCCTTAGTATATGGCATGCATTTTGTCGTATCTCTCGCACCCATATCAAGATGAAATAAGCATTTGGCTGTAGTCCAAATACAGACTTCATCCCATTCCAAGAGTAGAGATGGTGCATCACACATCGCCATAACATTTTCTAATCTAAGTTGAAACGTACTGCTCATGACTCTATACCATGAATACTTCAATTCTATGTTTACATCCATGGAATGATGGTTCTCAAACACTCTGGGTCTTCATATCACACAATCCTTAGTCCTTCCCTCAAGGTCTCTAGGGTGCCGATACTTCTGGGGTCATGCCTCTTCCCTTATACATCCAGGGAGTGCCTCCCTCATTTACTCTTTGAGTCCCGTGAACTCATGAAGGTGATCAACCTCCTAAACCATGGTTCCCGAGCAAAGATAGCTATTACCTCCTGACCATATGGTCGCATGCATCTAGAGAACAAACAACTCCTACTCCCATCAGTCTTATCCCTCCTTGGCCTTGGTATTGACTTAGGATTCTATCATAGCAAATTTCAATCTTGAATCCTTACCCAAATCTCCATCATCTCTCTTATCACTCATGGTATACTTACCTCCCTTTATAGAATTCATAGAGACCTACCTATCTCGGTCCGGTCCCATAAAGGTTACCTTCATGGCAACATTTCCTCATTCCCCTTAGAGATGGTCACACATGGGTCTATAGATTCTTGCTGATTCTATGTGATCTCCATTTAGCTTATCAATCTCTTATAAGTGACCTCGTAAGGTTTACCTCAAAACTAAACAAGATTCGATGCTCACTCCAACACAAAATTTTCCTTCCCAAGACAGAAGAAAACTATCTCTTGATAGTAACAAAGGTCACAAAACGTTCTTACCTCCAAGTTTTACATCATCTTGTACATGATTATCCCTATCATACTACCTATGCATGTAGTTAGACAAAAGACAACTTATTAAACCACTCTAAGTTCCTTGGTATGTCATACTCATTAATTATTCCTTAAGGTTGGACCAATAACATACATGCATATGCACCAAAAAACATATATCTCAGCTTAACCAGGGTTTCCTTCTAACAAATGGGAAGGGGTGCCAAGCTTACTTCCTATGAACTCCATTAGCCTCATGAGAATTATGTGCACCATGTACTACTACCTCCCCTCTTAGGTCCAGGAACCCCTGGTTCACCTCTTATGCATCAGTTGACTAAATGCATGCTCAACTGTTCCAACATGAACCGAACCTATACCAGATAGGGCATATACATCCCCACATCCTCCCTCGTGAAAAACCCTTAGAGTCCTACTCCAGAAAAACAACTGGGTGTGAGGCCTCACAGCTTGTTACTATACCCCTTCAGGGTCTATGGAATTCTCCTTCCTACACCTAAAAGGTAGGCACTTATATCATTTGTACATTCATTCAAAAGCCTCTTTCTCTTTTCTGGGGTTTGATTCCTCTAAAATCATCCATGGTACAACACGCCTCCAAGGATCATGCATGTTGAAACCACATCTATCTACTCAGGGTCATCCAAACTAGGTCATATCATAACCAACTTCTCATGATTCCTTATGTCTCGAAGTCAAGGTCTCCAACCATCTTCATCGGGTCTCACTCTCCCATTCTAGAGCTAACCCTACAACCGGTCCTACCACTGGAGGTTCTCTCTTAGACGATGGATCAAGCTCTTAAGGATACACGTCTATCCCTACTTTAGTGAAACATACTATTAAAACTTATGTTTGGCTACGATCATATGAATCTCTACATGTCAATCTCAAAAAATATTAGGCATAACCCCTTTGGATCATGTCTAAATGATGCAAATTTATCGTGCACAAAAACGCAAGTGAACGCGTCGAGTAGTACAGGCCTTTGTGAGGCCCGAGTCGAACTCAGGATACGTGCAATCGTTGGGGACTCCTACTAACTACTCTCAATCAGCTAAGCCGATTAACAAGTTGAGAGTTGTTGTTAAAATAAAATAAAAATAAAAACAAAACGAAACAAGCAATCGATTAAATGTTGGTTAATCAATTCAAAAGGGAATCTTTAGGGTTGCGGTTTCACCGCGGGTTTTTATTGTATTAAATTCTATATAGCTACTCAATTTTATCTCTCTATCCAGGTAGTGGCCTGAAATCAGAATTTCCCACTGTCGTGGTACAATTCACTACCTATGTCTAGGTCGGTTCCACCATCGTAGTAACCTATACCCTAAACTAGGTGAATTATAAATGACCTCTCGGTATCCACCATTAATCTTACACTGCCTTGTTCAAGGGATTTGTCAATTAATGTAAATTCCATCTCTTTTCAACCGTTAATTCTTCTTTCAAAGCAATTAAGGGCATTCGATTATTATTATGGTGATCAAGCATAACAATATATTGGAGAACACGAAACTATAACACGGATTTAAGAGATAAGATATGAATTACTATTATAAAATCGTCATTCAATGAATCCCCGGGCTACTCCCGGTCCTAAAGATAAAGGGGATTAGCCCCACATGGTCATCTCAGAGTACAATGTAGTAGAGAAAAAGGGAAACATGAGAACTCTCTGGGATGTGTGCAGCAACTAATGGCGTGATCCCCAGTCCAGGGCACCGTCATTAGGTATATCTCCCGAATTAAGTTGCTAATTAACCACGACCGTCCGATTAAGATCATTCTGAATCAAACTAATATCTGACGGTGTCGATACCATCGACGCGGGTCGATGGTATCGACCTAGCGTGGTAGCGGCAATCCTTATTTTCTTTCGGCTGTGCGCCTGATGTCATCTCGATACCATCGACTCGGGTCAATGGTATCGACACTCTGAAGCGTCAGTTTTGTCCTTTTTCCGTCACTGTATCTCCACTAGTCGATGGTATCGACTTTTGTGTCAATAGTATCGACTCACTTTCTTCCAGCAACCTGATGGTATCTCGATACCATCGACATCCCCGTCGATAGTATCGACCTTGTTCTGGTCCTTGCGGCTGGCAGCCTGTGGTCCGGTCGATGGTATCGACCCCCGTCGATGGTATCGACGGAAGCAGATACTTGTTTTTCCTAAAATTAACACACAGAACCACATAAATTCACACAAAATATATTCTTTTGATAATTAATGCTAAAAAAAACTTACATAAAGGGAATTTGACATAAATAAGTAGCATAGACCAAAATGAATGAATTATGCAACATTAACCATAAAAATGACTAATAAATGCATAAAATGCATATCAAACAAGTCTATAAATGCGACTTAAAATCATCTCATCAAACTCCCCTAAGCTTAAACATTGCTCGCCCTCGAGCAACTAATCCTTAGAATAGAATTGCTAGAGTCAACTAAAGAACAAAGCATCACAACAGACATCACATATGACTCCCACCGGACATTCGCATACCGGCCCTTGCTAACCACAGAATGATAATTACCCTAAAGGCAACATTAATCATACATAAAATATGTTGACCTCACAACTAATGAACACTATCACATAAGGCAGTTAACATAATAAAATTCGCCGGTCCAGGCTTGGTGCATCTTGTGATCTTCTATACTACGTTGCTCACCCTAACTACCATCTATATGGAAGTAGCTCTCCTGATATTAATTAGTGAGGAGAAATTCACGGTGGCCTACCAATCCGAGCAACGGGTGGATGAAATGGGTGGCTCATGGAAGAAGTGGAAGTATCATACGATTGCAACATGCATAAAACAAAAATGCCCTAAATGATGCAACTGCACATGAGAAATTCCCTAATGCCTAATATTAGGTGGAATGATGCATGCACTAACCATCTGTCTCAAAATGAGATGTATATCTAATTAAGCTACATCATGTAATCATTCATCTTAAAATGTAGGTGAAATTATGTTCCTTTTCCTTCTTATTCCACTTGCTTCTAAATAAACTTTCTTCTTTTTTTCAGTTTTTTTTTCAAGCCCTTATATCCATAATTGGCAATGAATAATTTATAAGGCTTATTTTTTCTGCATAACTCAAACATTTGAAATATTTAGAAGGTATGGAACATTTTAATTCACCATTACAGAATAAATGAGGTACATGACAAAGTTTATGCATAGAAGTTATGAATGCAACTAAATGACATGCACCTAAGGGTAATGTGCATGTATAACTATTCGAATCTTTTCTTCATTTTTCATGCAAAACATATGAAGGTGATTACAATGCAAGTCCTATCTACATGACATGCAATCAAAAAGAGTTAAAACCGTACTTTACTTCCAATTCTTGGTGGATTGTGAAAAGCAATGGAGTGGAAAGATCACAAGATTAGTTGACTGAAACTTTGAAAAATACTATGTGTCCCTCCTTACTGACCTATGTAGTAGTTAAGAGGTTTCTCTCTCTTACTTCAAATTAGAGTCTCATTACCATTTGGTCAGTTAAGGCTCAACAACCAATTTCCGTCCACTTTCATGAATCAATAGGGATACACAGTTGTGAATTTCTGTTTTAAAGTTGACAAAACCAATCATTTTCTAAGTTAAGTGATCAAGGTTAAACACATTCAAGCTTGTGAACACTCAAAAATTTTTAAAATTTCCCTTCATTCCCATGCACATGCAACTGAGATGACACAAGATTAAAGACATCCACGATTACACTAGATAGAATGTGGGTCCTAAAACAAACTAAGATTGCAGAAAGAAAATGACAGGAAACAAAAGCAATAAAACTAAAAATAGAGAAAATGAAAGATAGAACTGTTCCAATAACCCCCCTAAGCTTGAATTCAACTATGGCCTCATAGTTAAAAACAAACTCAAAGGTTGGAATAGTGATACCAGATTACTCTTGTGGTGGAGGCAGGTACTTTGGAGCCGTAGGGTCCCAAGAAGGATACTCCCCCTGGAAGCTTGGATCAAACTGGGCCCTGGGTGGAGGTTGTGGATAACCTCCAAAATAATTTTGGCTCCAATAGTGGTCATAGAAGGGCTCCTGCTGCATCTCCATCCGATACAACCGATCATGTATATGTTGTTGGTTGTTGAGGAGAAGATGCTCGTTCTCGAACATCGCCCTTTGGTTGTCCAGTATCCAGTTCGTAGTGTCTTGAATACCAGTATACTTTGTCATGTGCTAC
The DNA here is from genome assembly GCA_963693085.1 of Alisma plantago-aquatica. Lineage (NCBI taxonomy): Eukaryota > Viridiplantae > Streptophyta > Magnoliopsida > Alismatales > Alismataceae > Alisma > Alisma plantago-aquatica. The sequence goes on along the minus strand of OY856414.1, from coordinate 501,861,227 downwards.
TGCTGCGTTTGCTGGATGTCTTACAGCACGGTGTACATGCCCTGCATAGAATAGGCATCCTCGCTTGGCTGCGAGGACGGTGGTGGTGGTGGCGTAGGCTGTGATGATGAAGATGCACCCAGATGCATCCGAGGACGCTTCCGTGGTGCCACTCGAGCTCGAAGAGGTGTAAATGCCTCCTCTTCCTCCTCAGCCTCGTCGTCATTTCCGTCGCCGCCACCGTCGTTGCCGCCTTCTTCATCGGAGTCGGTGATGGCTATGATTGGCCACTGGAAGTGTTGCGCCCCTTCGATGTTGAAGATCGGATCGGGCAACGAGCACTCCTGATAGGCATGGTTGACGTGGCAATGTGAATACGCCATTCCATCTCGAAGAAGTAGGAGATTGGACCGGTGTAGATGTTGCAAGTTCACCTTGCTTCTAGTAGATAGAGGAGTGAGGGTTTGGAAATTCAAACCAAGGTAGGTAGCCAGCTTGGTGATGAACCCGCCGAAGTGAATCGGCGCTTTCCTAGTACTCCTCTTCACCGCCAATACTCTCTGCAGAAAGAAGGCACCCCAATTGCACTCTTGACGCTTCAGGAGCTTATACAGAAAGAATAAGTCCGTCTCCTAAAACTTGCTGAGGGCCAAGTCACCCCGAGCAAATAGCGTCGAACTGAGCATCCGGTGTAGAATCCGGATGAAAGGGTGCTCGAAATCGGCTACCGCTGCATTATGGTAGCTAACGGACATCCCCGGCGGCACCGTAACCAGCTCGGCGAAGATGGCGTCGTAGTCGGTGCGGTTGTCCGGGCACCGGTAGTCGTTTGGCAAGTGGTTCCAGTTCAAGATCTTGTTGAATTTCCGGAGCGTAAGGGTGTAGTCGATGTCGAACAGCCGGAACGACACCCGGCCTTTGATCCACTCACGGTCGGTGGCAATAACGTCATTGGGCACGACACAGACGTCCAATGATGCCATGAACTCTGCCACCAACTCCTTGTACGTGGGCCAGTCGCCGAAGAACGGCTGACCATCTGCATGAGACTCCAGCTCGTCAGGTCTTCGGTTTGTGTGGCGCGCCTGTCCTTTCAGAACGTAGGCCAAGTTTGCCTCGAACCCTAAGTCACGGATCATGTTCCGTTCGACATAACGGGTTGGCTCTATCTTCCTCTTTAAGATCTCCTGATAGATCTTCTTCACCTCCGCGGATGGATGAATCACCCGCGGATGTGAAACCGACTCGAGAGGAGGTGGCATGAACTCCGGGATATCCATCGGGTTCGCACGTGAAGATGACACACCAGCTACGTGCACCATGTTTGCGAGAGAAAGAGGATTAGAAAGGAGCTCAGTGAAGATTGGAGAATCGAATCTCCGCTCGATGAAGAACTAGCTCGGTGTTGCTCGTCGATGGGCTTGCACAACTCTGGAACTCGCTCGGCACAAGTGGAGGAAGATTGCACTGAAGGTGTGATGTCATCTGACGCAACTACTCCCCATATATAGCCGTGGCCGACGCTACTGTCTGCCTATCGATACCATCGACGCGAGTCGATGGTATCGACTCGGGTAGCACAATCCGTACCTCTGCTAGTATCGACGGTTGTCGATGGCTGGATCTGCGGGGCCCAGATTGCTGACACATCGATACTATCGACGCGGGTCGATAGTATCGACCCATCCCCCAGATCGACTTCTTTGTTTGCTGCGATGTCGTTGATCTTTCTCGCGGATCGTTGACGTGGCGCATCGATACTATCGACGCGAGTCGATAGTATCGACTCTCTAATTAGGGCAAATCCTCGCGAGGCCCGACCGCCGCCTTTTTCACTTGAATGTCTAGATACCATCGATTGGGCCGTCGATGGTATCGACTTCACTGAGACAATTTGTTCTGAAAATCTCCAGAGATCTCGATGGTATCGACTAGCATCTCGATACCATCAACCTTGTCTTTACAATCTTCCTGTAGGTATGTCGATACCATCGACGAGGCCGTCGATGGTATCGAAGCAGTCCGATTTTTGCAGTCATCAACATGTACCATAGTCGATACCATCGACACAAGGGTCGATGCTATCGACTCTGCCTCAGCCCTACACAAGTAGCAAACAATCACGGTATCTTTTTTATACTAAAAACTAAGTAAAAACAAATTAAACTACAAATGTAAATGAACTAATCTAAGGTACCAATGGTTGGGTTGCCTCCCAACAAGCACCCTTATTTAACGTCTTAGGCTAGACAACTTGAGTCACATCATGCATCTAAAAGTGAAATGAGTTTGACGTCATTCACCTTCCTTGTGTAATCTTCTCAAAAATATAGCTTCAACCTCTGTCCATTCACCAAAAATGTCGTCTCACCATTGCGCACCAAGATTGCGCCATGTGACTTGACTTCTTCCACCATAAATGGTCCACTCCACCGGGATTTGAGCTTCCCGGGATGCAACTTCAGCCTTGAATTAAACAGCAACACACGATCTCCCTTCTTGAAGGTGTGCATCTGAATGTGACGATCGTGCATCAAATTAGTGCGCTCCTTGTATATCCGAGAGTTCTCATATGCAGTCATGTGCAACTCATCCAATTCATTTAATTCAAGAAATCTCTTCTTCCCCGCTTCATCATAGCTCAAATTGAGCTTCCTTAACGCCCGGTGTGCTTTATGCTCTAACTCCACCGGTAAGTGACAAGCCCGGCCATACGCCAACCTAAAAGGCGTGGTGCCTATAGGTGTCTTGTATGCCGTCCGATATGACCACAATGCATCCGGCAGTAAGGCACTCCAGTTCTTCCTCGTGGAAGCTACCGTACGCTCCAAAATCTTCTTAATTTCGCGATTGGAGACCTCCACCTGTCCTTGAGTTTGCGGGTGATACGGGGTACCTATGTTATGTTTCACCCCATATTTCTTCAACAATGCCGAGAACTTTTGATTCTTGAAGTGCGTACCCCCATCACTGATGATCATTCGGGGCACTCCAAACCTACAGAAGATGTTTTCTTTTACGAATCTGCACACTACAGAAGAATCATTAGTCCTTGTGGGTATTGCTTCTACCCACTTTGACACATAATCAACAGCTAAGAGGATATATAAATTCGAATTTGAGGACACAAAGGGTCCCATGAAATCTATACCCCATAAATCAAATACCTCCACCTCTTGGAAGACATTCAGGGGCATCTCTTGTCTCTTTGAGATGTTACCTACTCTTTGGCAGGAATTGCATTGTCTCATGAACTCATAGGCGTCTCGGAACAAGGTAGGCCAATATAGGCCACTTTCCAACACTTTGGCAGCCGTACGAGAGCTCGCGTGGTGTCCGCCCGTAGGTAGAGTGTGGCAGTGACGAAGAACACTCTCGTATTCCTCCTCAGGTACACACCTACGTAGAACACCATACCTGCATTGTTTTAAAAGAATGGGGTCATCCCAAAAATAGTATCTTAGAGAATGGAAAAACTTCTTCTTCTCTTGACACGTCCAATCTTCTAGAATGATCCTGCAAGCAAGATAATTCACGATATATGAAAACCAAGGATCTTTAGAATTCACTTTCAACAATTGTTCATCCGGAAATGTCTCGGTTATGGGTATGTGTAAATCTTTTTCATCCACCCTCTCTAACCTAGACAAATGATCCGCCACAACATTTTCAATCCCCGCCTTATCTTTAATTTCGATATCAAATTCTTGTAGGAGCAAGATCCACCTAATCAACCTAGGTTTGGCATCTTTTTTCTCCATCAAATATTTAATAGCGGCATGATCAGTCCAAACAACTACTTTCGATCCAACTAAATATTGCCAGAATTTTTCAAAAGCAAAAACCACGGCAAGCAATTCTTTTTCAGTAGTTTTGTAATTTAATTGAGCATCATTCAAAGTCTTGGATGCATAAAAAATTATGGCAAGTTTATTGTCCACCCGCTGTCCCAACACAGCTCCTACCGCAAAATCCGATGCATCACACATGAGTTCGAACGGCTTAGTCCAATCCGGTGTTTGAACAACCGATGCAGAAATCAATTTCTCCTTCAACACGTTGAACGCATGTAAGCACTTGTCATTGAAATCAAAAGTGGCGTCTTTCTCAAGAAGCTCGGATAAAGGTTTGGCGTTTTTTAAAAAATCTTTTATGAACCGACGATAAAATCCGGCGTGTCCTAAGAAACTTCTTACCCCTTTAACCGAATTTGGTGGGGGAAATTTAGAAATTACTTCAATTTTCACCAGATCTACCTCCAAACCTTTGCTAGACACCTTATGTCCTAGCACTATTCCTTCACTCACCATCATATGACATTTCTCCCAGTTGAGGACCAAATGTGTGTGCTCACATCTCTGTAATACCTTATCCAAATTATAAAGGCATTCATCAAATGAAGCACCATAAACAGAAAAATCATCCATAAAAACTTCAAGACAGTGTTCTACCATATCAGAAAAAATGGCGAGCATAAAACGCTGAAAAGTCGCTGGTGCATTGCATACTCCAAAGGGCATGCGGCGATACGCAAAAGTTCCATAGGGACAAGTGAAAGTAGATTTCTCTTGGTCCTTAGGATCGATTGAAATCTGATTGTATCCCGAATACCCGTCTAGAAATCAGAAATGAGATCGGCCGGCTAAGCGCTCTAGAATTTGATCAATGAATGGTAAAGGAAAGTGATCTTTTAGCGTAGCGGCATTAAGACGGTGGTAATCAATACAAACTCACCACTCGGTTACCAAATGGGTGGTGACAGGTTCATTTAAAATGTTTTGAGTGACAATAATACCCCCCTTTTTAGGGACTACCTGCGTGGGACTTACCCATGTTGAGTCTGAAATCGCATATATGATACCTGCACATAGAAGCTTAATCACCTCTTTCTTCACCACCTCCATCATGCTTCGATTTAGTCGACGTTGCGGTTGGATCACCGGCTTGGCTCCCTCCTCAAGCCGAATCTTATGCTGACACAAGGTAGGGGAAATCCCCTTTATATCTGCGACAGACCACCCAAATTCTCCCCGGTGGTTCTTCAGCACTTTCAACAATTGGTCTTCCTCTTCCACACTCAGATATGCAGAATTGATCACAGGTAACTTTTCTTCCTCCGCTAGAAAGGCGTACTTGAGGTGCGGTGGCAGTGGCTTTAACTCTAACTCCGGCGGACTGATCAATGATGATTGAAGCGGAGGGGGAAGTTCACCTAAATCTTCATAGTACCTCACATAGAAACATGGAAGCATCTGAAGCATCTTGGCGCACTCCTTGAGTGATATGCTTCTCATCCAATCATGAGTGATGTTAACTAAACAAGCCTCCAATGGTAATTCCGGATATGCATCAAAAACTAAATCTTCTATAGCATCATCCTCCATAGAGGGAGGAATGTCCTCATTCTCATCATTAGGGAATCCGACAGCCTTGCAAAGAGATACTACTTTGGTCTGCTCCATGATGTCTACATCCAAAGTTCCTTTGTCCACCTTGGTCATTACATGAGCCATATCCAGAAATGGCTTCCCTAGACAGAGTGAGATAGTATTATCAAAATGTTTCATCATGTGGCATTGCTCCTTGGATTTAGGTGAAGTGACGCTGGAAGGCATGACCATCTCAAATTGGTCATCGGCTATACCCAAGGTCAACCGACCTCTCCCCATCTCAAGTATCATGTCGGTTGTGGCTTGGAATGGTCTTCAGAGTAGTAGCTCATTGCCTTGCTCATCTTGCATCTCCATGACGACAAAATCTACAGGAAATACAAATCTATCTACTTTCACAAGCACATCTTCACAAATCCCATATGGTTTCACTACAAAGTTATCCGCCAATTGAATTGTCATGTTACTTGGCCTTGACTCCTTTAATCCCATCTTTTTAAATGTAGAAAGGGGCATTAAATTGAGGCTTTCTCCCGAGTCACATAATGCTTCACCAAATTTGACTTTCCCGATATAGCACGAAATGTTGAAGCAACCCGGATCTTGCCTTTTTGGTGGCAATGTGCCCATGATGAAGGCACTCACCTGCTCTTTAAGCACAACTACTTCCATGTCCAGAATTTTTCTCTTCTTCGTGATGATGTCTTTCAGAAATTTTCCGTAAGACGGAATTTGCTCAATAGCTTCCAATAGAGGGATGTTTACTGAAAGCTTCCTGAAACTGTCCAAGAACTTTTTGAATTGATCATCTACCTTCCTTGCCTTAGCACTATTCAGATAAGGGATCGGTACATCCTGTGCCCTTTGATGCGGTGGCACATAGGGAGTTCTTTTCTGAGGTCCCTCCTCCTCTGTAATAGGGTCTTCAGTAGCATCCACAACTGTGTCATCGACTGGTTCTTTGACCGGTGCGGGCAGCTCCTCATTGGCTCTAGCTTCTTATTCATCTTGGAGTTTGCTTGCTTCATCGGCCTTGGGATTTAACAATTTCTTGCCACTTCTTAGCAAGATGGCCTTAGCTTGTTGGTTCCCTCCTGGAACATTAGTATTTCCCGGGAAACCTGGATGAGTTGGCTTCTTCAAATTGGCTATCTCCGTAGCCATCTGTGCCATAGATGTCTCTGTTGTCCTCATTTGAGCCCCATGGCTCTGTAGTGTCTGCCCGAATTGGTTCATGAACTCCCCTTGTTGCTTTATTTGCTAGACGAAAGTAGCCATGAGTTCTTGGTTTTGCTTTATAACTTGATTGAGCAGCTCTGTGCTCTTATCCTCTGCAGTTGGCTGGGGTTTAGCATCCGGATCCTGCAAGAAGTTGTTAGGATCTTTCCAGGAAAACTTCTTGTCTTTTCTCCATGAATAATCATTGTTCCTATAACCTGGCTGCTGCCTCATAAATTTCACTTGAGCCTCATCCTCGGGCTGAGTATCCTCCTTTGCAAGCAATTTCTTTGCGAGAAGATCCATCTTCTCATTGAGTTCCTTTATTGCCTTAGATTCTCCTACTACTCGAACATGTTCCACAGTGCCTCTTTCACCCCATGATTGTTTCTTCGCCATGTTCTTTAAGATCTCCCAGCATCTAGTGTCTGTGTTATTCAAGAAGAATCCGGAACCGGCCGAATCTAGGTTGCTTCTATCATGCTCGGAGAGAGCAAAACAGAAGATATTCACTTGGGTCTCCTTATCCATCCCATGGTGCGGGCATCACCTGAGCATGATCTGAAATCTCTCCCAGGTCTCAGAATAAGGCTCGCCTGCTTGTTGAGTGAAGTTGTGGATCTTTCTTATCATGTCATTGGTCTTTTCGGGCGGAAAGAACCTCTCGAAGAAGACCTTCACCATGTGGTCCCAAGACTCCACATATTCATCGTCTAAGTTATGTAGCCATTTGCGTGCAATTTCCGCTAGTGAACTGGGAAAGAGCTTCAAGTAGAGCACGTCCTGTGGAAATCTATCGATCTTTACCATATCACAATTCTCCACAAACTGACTTATGTGCGCGACGGGGTCTTCGTTTTTGAGCCTGTGGAAGGCATTGGACTTCACTAAGTTGATCAAAGCTGGATCAATCTTGTAGGTCAGAATATTCCACGCTTGCTTCTTTATAGGCCCCTTGGAAGCGGACGAGGAAGAAGCTTTGATCTTCTCCCAAATTGTCTGTGGCTCGTCCATCTCTTCTTGTTCATGTTCAGAAATTATATCCTCAGGCTCATCTTGATTATAATCGCCCTCATCTTCTGGTCCCGGCAGCGGAACCTCTGGTGCACGACCCGCGTAGTCAGTACTACACATTTGCACCATGCACAGTACCTGAAAATAGAAAGATTAAATTTAGTCTAGTGCTTGACGATTGCAAATATTTAAAAAAATAGATTATGAATTTTTTTTTGAATGATAAAAAAAAAATAAAAAGGTGGCCTAGAGTGACTGCTCACAGCACTTGAAGTGCCAACAAATTTTCGTATCCCCGACAACGGCACCAAAAAATTGACACAAATTTACCGTGCGCAAAAACACAAGTGAACGCGTCGAGTAGTACAGGCCTTTGTGAGGCCCGAGTCGAACTCAGGGATACGTGGAATCGTCGGGGACTCCTACTAACTACTCGTGATCAGCTAAGTCGATTAACAAGTTGAGAGTTGTTGTTAAAATAAAAATAAAATAAAAACAAAATGAAACAAGCAATCGATTAAATGTTAGTTTAATCAATTCAAAAGGGAATCTTTAGGGTTCCGGTTTCACCGCGGGTTTTCATTGTATTAAATTCTATATAGCTACTCAATTTTATCTCTCTATCCGGGTAGTGGCCTGAAATCAGAATTGCCCACTGTCGTGGTACAATTCACTACCTATGTCAAGGTCGGTTCCACCGTCGTAGTAACCTATACCCTAAACTAGGTGCATTATAAATGACCTCTTGGTATCCACCATTAATCTTACACCGCCTTGTTCAAGGGATTTGTCAATTAATGTAAATTCCGTCTCTTTTCAACCGTTAATTCTTCTTTCGAAGTAATTAAGGGCATTAGATTATTATTATGGTGATCAAGCATAACAATATATTGGAGAACACGAAACTATACCATGGATTTAAGAGATATGATATGAATTACTATTATAAAATCGTCATACAATGAATCCCCGGGCTACTCTCGGTCCTAAAGATAAAGGGGATTAGCCCCGCATGGTCATCTCAGAGTACAATGTAGTAGAGAAAAGGGAAACATGAGAAAAACGAGATTGAGTGGTGAAACCCCTGAACGGAGAAAGTCCAATCGATCCTTGGCGTGGAATCCGCGTTCTTCCGCCTTTCGGTGGTGGAATTCATCTTCTTCAGCGTCCGAATCGGCTGGGGTGTGCTCTCGTGCTCCGTTCTTCTCTCCTTGCTCTCTGGTATGTGTGCAGCAACTAATGACGTGATCCCCAGTCCAGGGCGCCGTCATTAGGTATATCTCCCGAATTAAGTCGCTAATTAATCACGGCCATCCGATTAAGATCATTCTGAATCATACTAATATCTGACGGTGTCGATACCATCGACGCGAGTCGATGGTATCGACCTAGCGTGGTAGCGGCAATCCTTCTTTTCTTTCGGCTGTGCGCCTGATGTCATCTCTATACCATCGACTCGGGTCGATGGTATCGACACTCTGAGGCATCGGTTTTGTCCTTTTTCCATCGATGTAGCTCCACTAGTCGATGGTATCGACTTTTGTGTCGATAGTATCGACTCACTTTCTTCCAGCAACCTGATGGTATCTCGATACCATCAACATCCCCGTCGATAGTATCGACCTTGTTCTGGTCCTTGCGGCTGGCAGCCTGTGGTCCGGTCGATGGTATCAACGGAAGCAGATACTTGTTTTTCCTGAAATTAACACACGGAACCACATAAATTCACACAAAATATATTCTTTCGATAATTAATGCTAAAAAAAACTTACATAAAGAGAATTTGACATAAAGAAGTAGCATAGACCAAAATGAATGAATTATGCAACATTAACCATAAAAATGACTAATAAATGCATAAAATGCATATCAAACAAGTCTATAAATGCGACTCAAAATCATCGCATCACTAAACTAGCATCCCACCTTCCTGCCACACACTTCTACATAGTTTCATGCCTCTTTTCTGCTCATGTATGCCCTACAGGGTTCCTATATGGTCTCCTCTAACCTTCTCAATGAGGGAGCAATCCCTCACCCTCAACAGGCATGACCCACCCAAGGTCGAGTCACCACAAGGCGTCAGGGGTCAAACAACCACCCATGGTCTATGTTTCTCATGCATATCCAAAGCCTTTACGTAAAGCATGCATGTCAAACCCACGTACATGCATGCATGGTCAACTATGATATCCAACTCATCATGTCTTCTCTTTCTCTATCCACCGCTTAAGGTTCCTCAGAGGATGTGTCAGGTCTCTTCCTCTTCCTAGAGGCTTCTTCCTCCAAGGCTAACACTCTCCTCATCTTCCTACAATATGGTCTAACCTCAGAGCTCTCTTGAAGGCATGATAACACATGCCATGCAACCTAAGCAAGTAACTAATCTATAGTTTACACTTAAACTATTAAAACTTATGTCTATGACATCTTGTTTACATGATTTACATTATTTAATGGAGGATTCCTATCATTATTACCCTTATCCCAAACATAAGAGGGGTGTGGAGAGAGAGAAACCCTAAGCACTTAGAGTTATACATGAGTTAGGGTTGAGAAGGGAAGAAGCCAGATGAGAGAGTCCTAGAGTTATCTTACTTCGAGTAAAAACTTCTAATTTTGGCCAGCTAGTCACACAATATCCGGGAGTCCTCATAGGCTGACAAGCAGGGTGAAGGAAAATATTGCTAGCCCCCAAATAATGATCCTTTTCCAGACACCTCCATCATTGGATAATCCTCTAATAACTCCCTTGGGTTCTAAAGAGTTTGTAAAATTTAATAATTATTTGAGATTAAATGAAAAACCATGCTCTGATACCAATTGTAACGACCCCGCTACCTGGTAACCCCCAATTAAGGAAGACCAAGAAGTCAGAGGCGTTATCCCAAAAATAGGATCAACGGTGGAGCAAATAATAAAAAATAATTAATAAATTGTACCAGAAGCTAAACTTAAAATAGGCATAAAATTCTTACTTATCACATACCTTTCAAAATTTGGAATCTGTAACTTCTACCCTCAGTAGAATTCTATCTATCTAAATCCTCCTTTATGAATTAGCTTTAATCTTCACAAGTTCCACTTTACTATTTGTCCAATTTTAGATATTCCTAAAACACCGACAAACAAAACGTCGGTCAGTATAAATGAATATATCGATATGTGGTGACAACCAAAACATTGCACATAAATTTGAACAACGTAATCACATCAAATAGTTGTTAACAATGCAAGATTACATTTTCCAATATGACTTCCCAACCGCTTTTACTCACACTCTAGGATACCCTCTCTAGGGTTAAGTCCTTGCAAGTGGCTTAAGGCTACCTTCTCCATCCTGAGCTTGGTACCTAGGGTCACCTCTCTGGGTGCCCAGTGGTCTTCCCTCCAGGGCTTGACCACCTATGACCTTCCCTCTAGGGCTAGGTCGTCTTATCTTACATCTAGAGATGGTATGTAGGTTCGGGAAAGTCATATATATACATAAATTGTGATAATTGTATTCACTTTAAGGATTGCAAAAATAAAAGCATCCAAATAGTTTATTTCCATGCAATCGATAAAACGTCAGAAAAACACCAGGAAACTAAAATCAGTACTAAAAAATAACCACATACCTGATTAGGATATTTCACAAGAAATAAGCACAATCCAATCCAATCCAATTAGGCAATCCAAGCAAGCAATCAAGCCAATCACACAAAAGAACATAATCCTAAAAAGCATGTACAACCTATTTACTACATACTCATTAAGAACTTACTTTATTGACTTGGAATTACTTTCTAGGGTTTCATTAGGGTTCCTTTAGATCTATTTACAACTTTCCTCTTTTATGTCCATAAAAGCCTAAAATAGCAGTTCTATGTTCAAAACCCTAATTATCCACTTATTCATATTAATGCCTTCTTTTCATCAAAATGACTTATGATTGACTTAATATCATTTCAGATAAAGGATTTCGAAATATATCTCATTAGAAACCATTAATACCTAGATTAGGGTTTCTATGCCCATTAAAGCACATTAACATGTCAAATCCTAATATTAAGCTATTAATCACATGGATCATATATTTAGACATCAACACGTCTTTTTATTTACAACAGGTTAATATACTCATAGATCATCCATATTAATCTTCTCGATTTCATAGAACATAAAATTAGGGTTTTTCTTAGTTATAAAACATTAGGAATAACAACTTTAGGAACTTTTTGAACTATGATCAGATTGAGGCTCTAAAATATGTTTATTGTAATCTACGTAATTTTCTAATCAATTTTCATATATACCATGTCTTAATTCAATTTACCAATCATTAGCTATGATTTATCCAAGATAAAGCATTATAGGTCAATCACAGATGGACATGTGTACCTTTCATCTCCTTTCTTTGCTTATCCTTTCCCGGCTCGCAGATCTCCTGCTTGGATCCATTTAACTCAGAACCCAGATCCAAACAATCCTTCCCCCTCTTCATCATGCAACAATTCACTGATCTCAGAGAAAATATGATGGGGCCCTTCGCCCAACGCATTGGACTCAGCGGTAGTTTGGTACATTCCACAGGTGTCTTCTTCAACCTGTCACCTATTGTTCTTCGTGACGCAGAGCTAGGGTCAGTGAACTGATGCATTGACTTTGCCAATCCCACCTCTCCAGTAGTGAGTGAAGATTGCCATCCCTCAGTCGTGACCCACCGAATCTAATGGTGGTCTCAGCATTGCCTAAGCCAGCCGGAGTCGCCGAAATGGCTAGGAGGTTCCTCGGACAAGAAGCCATAGGTCATAGAGGGTAAACTACAGCTTCATGTGTGAAATTGGGTTGGGGAAAGTACTACGGAGTCCACCAGAGTCCCAGGGTTGCATTTTTCATTTCAAAGGGAGACTTGTATCCCCTTATATAGACCTAGGTTAGGAGTTGACGCAAGGCATTTTGGGGAAAACTTCCCTAGTCCTACACAGGAGGGGGAACCTGGTAAGATCAGGTATGGAATCCTCTCCCAAACTTATTGGGAAAGTTTCCAAAACCATACACTGACTAGATTATGAGAGAGTCCAGATTGATTCGAACCTCTCCTATTTCCTAATCCTACCTGAGATAGAAGATGACCCAGGCACCCTTGTATTTTAATCCAACGACTATTGTACGGCGTGCCTAATTGTTATTTGAATTTTAATATCAATTTAATCTTGGGAAATAAATGTGACATCACTGATTATTCCTCTCACTTTAGGAAACCTTCAAAAATCCAGAACTCCCAAACCATGCTTCCTTTTAATCTCAAAATTTAAGGGAAAGTCCATTAAGACTTGAAATACATGCCCGACTTTGACCCCTGTTATTTTGGGGTCATATCTAGTATTTAGAGTTTGCCTCGATTTGGTACCGCTCTCGCGGCCCGCACCAAAAAAGTGCTTTACCCGCCAAGTTTAGGATGCAAATTCAAAAGTATGGACATGTGTACCTTTCATCTCCTTTCTTTGCTTATCCTTTCCCGGCTCGTAGATCTCCTGTTTGGATCCATTTAACTCAGAACCCAGATCCAAATGATCCTTCCCCCTCTTCATCACACAACGATTCGTTGATCTCAGAGAAAATATGATGGGGCCCTTCGCCCAACACATTGGACTCAGGGGTAGTTTGGTACATTCCACAGGTGTCGTCTTCAACCCGTCACCTATTGTTCTTTGTGATGCAGAGCTAGGGTCAGTGAACTGATGTGTTGACTTTGCCAATCCCACCTCTCCAGTAGTGAGTGAAGATTGCCATCCCTCCGTTGTGACCCACCAAATCTAATGGTGGTCTCATCATTGCCTAAGCCAGCCGGAGTCGCCGAAATGGCTAGGAGGTTCCTCGGACAAGAAGCCATAGGTCATAGAGGGTAAACTACAGCTTCATGTGTGAAATTGGGTTGGGGAAAGTACTACGGAGTCCACCAGAGTCCCAGGGTTGCAGTTTTCATTTCGAAGGGAGACTTGTATCCCCTTATATAGACCTAGGTTAGGAGTTGACGCAAGGCATTTTGGGGAAAACTTCCCTAGTCCTACACAGGAGGGGGAACCTGGTAAGATCAGGTATGGAATCCTCTCCCGAACTTATTGGGAAAGTTTCCAAAACCATACACTGACTAGATTACGAGAGAGTCCAGATTGATTCGAACCTCTCCTATTTCCTAATCCTACCTGAGATAGAAGATGACCCAGGCACCCTTGTATTTTAATCCAACGACTATTGTATGGCGTGCCTAATTGTTATTTGAATTTTAATATCAATTTAATCTTTGGAAATAAATGTGACATCACTGATTATTCCTCTCACTTTAGGAAACCTTCAAAAATCCATAACTCCCAAACCATGCTTCCTTTTAATCTCAAAATTTAAGGGAAAGTCCATTAAGACTTGAAATACATGCCCGAATTTGACCCCTATTATTTTGGGGTCATATCTAGTATTTAGAGTTTGCCTTGATTTGGTACCGCTCTCGCGGCCCGCACCGAAACAGTGCTTTACCCGCCAAGTTTAGGATGCAAATTCAAAAGTATGAGAGACTTTTATTCATATGCAAGTTATCTCTAAAAAAGGCATATTTTATCCATATTTTCTCTCTCTTACTCTTTTAATATTTGTAGTTGGATTACTTTTACCATTAGAAGCCTTATTGATTCAAAATCTCATCCATGATGATTATTCAAATATATTTCCACATATTTCTTATATTTTTATCATTATCTCAAATTTCCTTCTTAAAGATGCATTATTTGATTTCTTCTTTTTCTTTTAATCATATTGGACTCATTAACATATTATGATCCACGAAATCACATGCACACAAGAAATATTGCAAAGGAAATCCATTCAATACACATAAATCATACAATTCCCATAATCATACATTTATTGGGGAAATTGCATTTCCAACCATATGAACCAAAAAATTGAGGTTGTAACATTAAAGGTCATATCAGACCCTAGATTGGGAAGGTCATATAAGGATTAGACCATGCCCCGTATTGGGAAGGTCATATGAGGTTAGACCAGTCCCCAAATTGGGAAGGTCGTATAAGGTCAGGCCCCATATTGGGAATACCAACATGGAAACTAACTCCAGATTAAGAGGTGGCCTAACGTCCACTGTAGGGACAAGACCCTAAGAGAGGGTATCCCAGAGGTTGAGTAAAAATGGGTTGATATGTTATGATAAAAATGACAATATGAAACCTTTAGGGATAGTGTGCCAACTTGGGATGGGTCAAACCAATAATGGGAAGATGACCTATGGGGGAGGCAAAAACTTAGACCTTGGGGTCAGGTTGGGGCTAGAGAGCCTAACTTCCTCCCATGAGGTATCAAGGCACCCTAGGTTAGGAACTCCCCTAGAAGGTAAGTTGACCAAACCAATTCAATCATGAATGTCACCTATAAAAAATACAAAGGCACATATATTGAGTATGATTCTTTGAACCCAAGCATGCCATCTTTGAGGATGAGGAAAAGTCATTATGGAAGTGGTTGACTGTATGAAATTTAGCCCCCCAAAAAAAGTTGCCATGAGTCCAATGAGTGGATATAAAATGAATAATGAGCATCATACGAGATGGAGGAATCTGATTTTAAAAAAATCACATACAAAAATAATGTACTATAAATGAATCTTGGGAAGGTTAGAGCCCAAAGTCAATCATAGGGTTAAGTGGGGAGCATCAAAGGTACATGAACCAATGGTATTAAGAGTTGATTGTTCCCTGAATGTACAAGACCATGTCATCGGGAGGTAACATCTAGGTTTGCCCAATGTCCATGAATCAGGAGATTAGCTACCTTCATGATGATCATATGGCCTAATGGGTGAATGTGTGAGGCACTCCATAGATGCACAAGGATGAGATCACTCCAAAAGTACCTATACCCCTAGAGACCTCAAGGAAGTGGCTAAGGCTTATAATCCCTGAGGTGTAAATTTAAAAGATACACGAAGTCATGTAATGATGATAGGAGTTTTGTACAAACTCAAGTTTGAAAAATGCAATTGACTTAATGAAAAATAAGAAAATTGTGAATTAAAAAGCTTGTATGGTTTAGAGTCACGATGAGTTTGGTTTAACCTAAATTGTAAAATTTTAACATAAAGTGTGTGTATACCATCTCTTCTCTTGAAATGGAATGAATTTTGTATTTGGTCTATAGTCAAGTGCTTATTTCATCTCATTGTAAGGGAGAGAGATTGGGTAGATACATGTTTTGCTTAAAATCGACATATGAGAATGAATGTTTTAAGTTTAGTCTTAATGACATGGTCTTGGATGGGAGGTGTTCCCTCACCCTTATATGAAAATAAATGAATAATAGGTCGGAAACAAAGGTGAAACGATAGTCACCAAGTGGAATTGAAAGAACAAATGAAAAATGTAATCACTAAGAGATTATATCATGTAGATACTAAGGATGTAGATATACCTTGAATTGAAATCAAGTACCAATATTATTAATAATATGAGAAATTTGCATATCAATAAAAGATGTTAAAAGGTAGAAACCCTAAGGTTTAAGACAGAGATGAGTTATCATTCAACTTAAACTTACTAGGTGTGATTTTGGGGACAAAATTCCTTTTAAGGAGGGGTGAATGTAATATCCTCAATTTTGTGAAATTTAATTATATAATTGAATTTATTTGTAAATTCCCCAATAGTATTATTGATGGAATGATAATATTGATCATCTTTTGGCATGGGTTCTTGTAGAGAAAGTTAAATAAATGAAATTCATACATGAGTAAATAATAATGTCTTTTGATAAGATAAATGAAATAGTTGTCAAGTTTTCAAGGGAAAATAAAATACATGATGTTTTAGATAATTAAAGGATTAGTTATCTCGCCAAGAGAGGCAATGCAATGTTAATGCACCAAATAACATTATCTTGACTTAACCTTGGTAAACTTGAAAATGATAATGGAAAGAAAAGGAATTCTAGAAATTGGGAGAAAAATGAAATTCCACGAGATAATGGTAATTGTTTTAATGGAATGTTCAAATAGCAAGTTTTGTATTCCATTATATCCCATGGATTAGAAGTAAGTTGGGAAAACATTTTAACGAGTTTCTATAATTGATTATAGAAATACATCAAAGAGGAGACAAGGAATAATCTAAATTCCAAGTCATAAAGAGTTTACAATAACATAGGGATCAAGTTATCTAATATGTTCCATATAGTGGTATGCTTCCCTTTATAGATTTTTGGTGTCAAAATTGGTAATAATTTGTGGACATAAATTTCTTCGTATTGGTATCTACTTAATATGTTTCTTTGTGACATGCCTTTTTGCATAAATGTCTTGATCTGGCAAGAGGGAGAGATTATTCTTTAGTGAATTTGACATGAAGAATTGATAGCCATGACTTTCAAGGAAAAGTAGGGGGGTTTGTTAGTTTTTGTGCTTAAAGCACCTTCCATCCATGACATGTGACCACCCTACACACCATGTAATCATGTACATGGTAGGGATGTGTTGGAATTGGAATGAAAATAAAGAGAATAAGGGAACATGCCCGAAGAGGTCGGTTGGGGAAAGGTTACGCATATATATGTATGTATCAGGACATAGGCTCGGTCTGCTTGTGGATAACCTCACCTCTCCTCCCATATCATCTTCCTCCTCCATAATAGATGTGACCCAGCAACTCATCTCTCAGGCATCCATTGCTATCTTATATAAGGAACTCAAGCCTGGGGAATAGGATCAAAGAACCCTCTCTCACATAGATGATAATACTGACCATTAAAGTCCCCCAGTCCTTCTTCCTTCTTCTAAATGGGGAAGATGGATACCAAGATCTGGAGTATGTCTTGGGCCATGTCCTAAGAAGCCAAAGGCATATGTGATGGAATTCGACCCTCCCAGGAATCTTTTCCTTCCTCTCTTAGGGTGCACGACGAGGATTAGAACATGATGCTCTCTTCTTGACCACAAACTAGTGGCCAGCCGTGACTCATCCACACCCCAGACACACTAGAATGACTCGAAAGTCTACAAACATTGGTGAGGGAATGTGTGTGTACCGAAGTCATGTGCTGACCCTACAAAGAGTGGAGGTGGGGGATGCGACGCTCGCAGGGGTGACCTCGTTGGGTAGGAGTTGCCCTACATAGGGAAGGAGAAGGAATAGAGTCAATTGACTCTATTACCCCTCCATGCAGGTACAAAAGACAAGGAGAAATATAGCTTTTCACCTTTTATCTAGCCCACTGTTATTAATAGGTAAGTGGCTATGTGGGAACATCCTATTGATCAATTTATATTTATTTTGAAAAGTTCATAATTAATGATTGGTAACTCAAATGAGGACATATAATATATGAATTTTGATAAGGAAAAAATGTAGAATCTAAAGAAAATACTTGTAGACCATGATTATGATTTTCGTACTAAAAGTGGTGCAAATATGGTTTAAAGTGGTGATTAAAGCATAAAACCCTAGTTTTGGTGATTATGATGCTTAAATCAATAAATCTAGTTAATTTGAGATGTTATCTAATATTGATTAACATAATGGAGATCTAGGATGATCATGATGATAATTTGGATATCTAAAGTGGAAAATCATGCATATAAGGAATCAAGTTTAAAGATCATAACTTGTGTTGTGTTGTGAATGAGTTTAATGTAATCCAAGTGTTCCTAATGGAAGGACATGATGAATCTCATGATTATGGTTTAGAACCTAATCTCCTTATTCATTATGATCTTAAAATTTCATAATTTCACATAGTTTCCTCTAATGGCATAAAAGGCCTAACTTGATAATTAGGGTAACACATGATGATTAATGTGGAGTTATAACTTTAATAAACTATTATGTGACTGAAATAAGGTTTGAGCCCTTAATCCATATCCTTAACCATAGACAACTCTAAACCCCAGATTAGGGCCGAGTAGGGTTTAATGTGATTAATAAGTGATGGTGACACTTTAGGATTTACATGTCCATAGATATAATATGATTTCTCGGATTCATCTTATCTGATTGGATTTCTTGAACATAATTGAAGTGTAATATGCATGATAATCAGCATGGCTCGCCATCTAGGTACATGGTTACACCTAAGGTTAATCATTTTAGTTTGCCAGATTTTCTCTAAGGTTTCTTAAGGATTGAACAACTAAAATGTGAGATGTTTATTTAGTTCTATACAATTTATAATGCCACTATGACTATCACATAAAAGAAAGATTATGTGAAGAAAAATCCATTTTATATTTTTAAGTATTTGTTGGAATATATGTTGTTATTTACTTGTAAATTCTGGATGCACCCCATGTACTTGTATGGAAACATATTGATCGTGTATTTGTTTCATGTAGTTTTAGGTATAAACTAATATACATGATAAAGGACATGGAGATAAAGATGGAAATGTCATGAAAGCATTCAAGATTTAAAAGGAGTATAGATAGTCATCTATTCTCAAACGTACATCCCTAATGATAGAAAGTTCATGTAAGCATATTGTTTATAATCTTTTGGAATGAATGAAATTATCTACTATTTTATATTGTTTGATTAAAATTTAGATCCTTGGGTAATTTTTGTAGGTAATGGCTCTCATATTTTTGGCCTTCCTTGATTGAGGTTGCTGAAAAGTGAGGTCGTTACAGCATCACTAGGGCCTCTAAGGAGAAGTAGAAATAGACTATTGACATTGTAGCATATTTGTATCGTCTCATTCTTGTAGAGCAGTCATAATTGATTTGTTTCACTTTATCAAAGGTATAAATTAAAATGTGTGTATATCATCCTTTAGAGATCACCTATTTATATAGGAGGGGAATATAGGTTAAAATTTTACAAAAACCTAATTGCCTTTTATAATTTGAAACACAATTAATCATAAAATAGGCTTCATTGGAATAAAATTTCAATTGATCGTCTAGTCACCCTCTAGATCGATTAAACAACACTATCAATTGCACATTACACATCAGTTGGTCTTTAGGGATGAATCAACTGATAGTTGAGGACCTAGAGTCATGAGAGAAGAACGCGAGTTCCTACAAGGCAATGGGAATACTTGAAGTGTAGGTCGTGTGGATCTGTCCAAATTCAAGTCAAATCACATGAAACAAAGGGGATATGCAACTAGTCAATGATGATATCCTTACCTTCTAACCAACCCCTTTAATTTTGTTTCAAACTTCAATCATTCATTTGGTCAATACAATTGACTTGTAAGAACTTGATATTTTAGACCAATTATTTTTCTTCCAACATGGTTTATGTTAGAATACATATAAATAAGTCCGGATGCATACATGTTTTACATTCAGAGTCACAGAAGTATATACATGTTGATTACAATTAAAAACATAGTTGGATCCTATATACATTTAAACAAAGGACTACCCAATGCATGTCTCTTCAAGATCTTTCATCTACCACATGTCCATGAATTCCACGAGGGAATGAAACCACACATGGACCCCAAGAAGGGAAACATAGGTCCGTAAAGCTAGTACTAAATTCAAGTATTGAGATATTTAAGAAAATATGTTTAAAATAAGATTTAGGTTTAAGAGAAATAATAGGGTTATTTTATTTGGTAGATATTTAGTTCAAAAAAATAAAGAATGTTCACATTTCAAGATGGTAGTGTCACAATATCGTGTAGTTATCATCTATGCAAGTTTTTTCCATGCTCAAGATATCAAAATATTTAAGATTATTTGCAAAACAAAGAGTGACTATAAATATTAGGATTAAGCACTGTCATATCATTTCTTTATGAATGATTAAAATTACATGCGTTCAATCATCTATGAGAGAACGACACAATATCTTACTATTTCAACCACTATACTAGGGGATCACTAATCCATTACAACCTATGCATAGGGTGGAGGGACGTACCCAACCTCTATGAGCCAAAGATCTAAAGGGCCAAAGCCTAAAGGAACCAAACTTCATGGAGTCAAAATTCCAATAGATCAATCTTACTACTATCTTAATATTTCAAAAAATCCAAATAAGGTATTTTTGGTGATTCGATTTCAAAAGCAAGAATCGCTTATAAACTTTTTGGAGTTCACCGCCAAACAAGATGCATGGAATTTAAGAGGAAAAGAAATAACTTAATAAGTACATTGAAAATGTATTACCTTAAATTTTTCAAAGCTTCATAGATTTCTCAATCACCTCAAGGCTCTAAGAGGAATGTGCTATGATGGCATTATCACTTGTCTTGGAATCAATTTCTTGTTCTTCATTCTTATCTAGTTAGGTTTTCTTTGTTTCCCATATAGGTTTGTGATTTCTTGTCTAGTTAGGTTTTCTTTGTTTCCCATATAGGTTTACAATTTCTATTTCATTATAGGATTTCTAGTTAAATTGCATATATAACCAATTTCACTAGTTAATTAAATTTATACCTTAGATAACCACAACATTGTATTACCAATTACTTATGTTCTCTCTCTAGGTTTGACATGTTATCAAGCCAACACATGATCGTTAGCATTTTCATGTCCATTTTTTAAGGTCGATCGCGTCATGCATAGTCATCCATGATGATATATGTATCATTATTTAGTTAGGGATTCATGGATTCATGCATATTTCATTCCCAAGGTTACATTTCTAGCATAATATATATAAATTATTACTCCTTAGGTGATTTCCATATGAACATCTCCCTAGGGTTCCAAGAAATTTATTAGTTTCTATTTTTTTTAACTATTAATTTCTATCAAGTTGTACATGCTATCTTCTCTTCCATTTTTGGGTTTAAATGTTATAACATAGCGTACTATGGTCATTTTGAGCTATTTAGGCCATTGGGCTTTTATGATGCAAAATTTCCACTTTGCCCTTGATATATACATGCCTTACTACATGTCTTCGGTTACTATAACTTCTCATTAATATCCATTGGATTCATATTGTATCACAACAGTCATAAAATTCATACAATCTAAATATTTATTTTCTATTTATACACTTACTAAAGTTTTGTGGCCATATCTAACTAATAAGGTGAGAGAGAATTTCCATAGATCCAATAGTTTCAATTACTTGTATGTTTCATTAAGGATACTATAAATCTATTTTCTATTCTTTTTTTCCACTATCTACATTTAGTACATTATTTAACCAATTATTACCTCATGTCGAGATATTACTTTGTTTAATAAGGTGAACCATGCCAAATTAAACTTGTTGTATTATGTTTAAAAATAATATTTACATTCCTTCATAGAATTTTCCTAATGTGTAGTCTAAATATAATGAATTATTTTCATTTTCAATATGTGTATTATTCATTTATCATTCCAATTTTATACTATCATTAGATCTTATTAATATTATTTCTGGCTGAAATAACCTGAATATAGGCATTTGCATACATCTAGGAATTTTTCCATGATTTCCCTCCATTTTAAATCCATAATTCATTTTCTTTATATGCTACCCATTTAACATCTATATTAATCAATTATCATTTGAAAAAGAAAAGAAATATCAAAATATATATTTATTAGTCACAAGGGAGGAATTTAGTCAAATATGACTTAAAGAAACATTTTTATGAATTTTATTTGATTTTTCAATAATTCTCTAAGAATTTATACATTTTCATAGTTAATCATTTAAAAACATATAAAATAGTCACTCATGTCATTTACATAAGAATATATGGTCAAACTTAGGGTGAATAGTTTATTAAGTATCTAGTTCTATTATTTAAAATGCTACATATTGTACTTAATAGATCTATATGTACATATACTATTAGAATTAGGGATATGATTTTCATTTGTTATTAGAACAAATGAAGAAGAAATGAAGGGGGATAAAAAGACCTACCAATAGAAGTAAGGGATTCATCGTGAGTGGCCTGGAGGAGATTGGCTGACTCTTGGTCCACGAGTTCTATATGGTGAGGTTTAGTGAGGACCACCAGACTCAGAACCTACCACGTCTTTCTCCTCAAGGAGGTATAGAAGCAGAAGTGGCACACTGGGGGATCGTAAGCAGTCTAGAACAAAGGAAAGGTCATAGAAGGGAAAATCTAGAGTTTGGCCCTCAAATATAGGGAGAGAGATTGTCATCAAGATCCCTTCGAATGGTTAGAAGCTAACTATGATGGCATATCTGACATCGACCCTATAGTGGAGCCCAACTCCTCACCGAACAGCCTACCATAGATTGCAGTAGACTCGACAATTGGCTTTAGGGAACGAGGGAGTCATGGGGTGGTGGCTCTTGGTCCATAGGGTTTGGTGGATATGTAAAGAGTGAAACAGTAGAGATGAATGTGCTTGGGTGAGAACAGTGCCTGTCATTGACCTTAGAGTGACCAAGGAAGAAGGTGATGATGGTTATGGAGTTTTGGATCAGTTTGTGACTGACCAAAGGTTCTGGGAGCATTCTAAGGGTGTGACGAGACTCATGGAGCAATTGAATTGTGATGGTGATGCTTAGGATGAGGTGGTGAGTTTTTCAGATCTACTGGTGTGGGGGTGATCATTGATGGGATAGGTAGGGGCTTAAATAGGTAAAACTAGTGGCATGATTGGTTTTGTGCAACCTTAAGGAACCTTCACAGCATGCTAGTTGGATCGTAGGGGCTGTGAGGGAGGTTTGAGATCCTCGTCGGCATTCAGGCTACTTGGGAGCTTCCCTGTTAGGTGTTTGTTCTTTGTTGAGAGGAAAAGGCCTCAAGATGGTTGTTGGGGTAGGTGAGAATTCAAGGAACCATCATATGAAGGTTAAAGGGTGTAAGGCAAAGAGGTGGGGCAAATTGCCTTGCCATTGCAAGGCCAGTAGCCTTTGAGTATAGGGAAGATCATCCGGACACATTATCTGGCTTTTTGTCTTTCTCAGCCTGGGATTGGCTGAGGTTAGTGTGATGCACAATGGATGGTTGACAGAGCATTGAAAAAAAAGATTTTTTTGTAAAAAAATTACAGGATACATACAAAAATATTCTGAGCTGAGATTTTAACAAGAGCTTCACAATGATATCTAGTGTTTAAAGAGATACTAATGCATGTCAATATCCTTTCAATTATCCATCATAAGTTATTTAGTTAACCATATTTGAAATATCTAAGCCCCTGTAGAAATCTAGTGTTTCCATCTAGTGTTTCCATCTGTAGTGACCATGGGGGAGAATTTGAAAATGAGCTTTTTGAGCGGTTTTGTCATGAATCGGGTTGTCACACAACTTCTCTTCACCTCAAACACCTCAACAAAATGGGGTTGTAGAGAGGAAGAATAAGTCTTTATAGGAGATGGCTAGGACCATGCTTCTAGAGTATGACATCCCTACGAAGTTTTGGGCTGAAGCTGTCACTACCTCATGTTTTGTGCAAAATTGGGTTTTTACTCATCCTTCATTGAAGAAAACCCCCTATGATCTATGGCGTGGTAGGAAGCCTTCTATCGAGTATTTCCATGTTTTCAAATGTCCTTGTTTTGTTTTGAATACAAAAGATTCTCTCGACAAGTTTGATCTGAAATCTTACAAGGCTTTCTTTCTTGGCTATATCACTACTAGGAAGGCTTATAGAGTTTTTAATGTTGATCTTACTAAAGTAGAAGAATATATTAATGTAAAGCTTATTGAGACTAACCCCTCTATTCCCAAAGATATTGTTCCCAATGATGATGTTGTAGGTGAAGTAATTACCATACTAAAAGAACTCAACATCACTCAAAAGGGAAAAGAGGTGGCTACTCAAGAAGAAGACAAAGATGATGAAATGAAGGACCAACCCCCCAGTTTGCAAAGAATCATCCAAAGGAGCTGATTTTAGGTCATCCCTTTCAAAGAGTGAAGACGCATGCTTCTTTCAACAAAGAACAAGCCAACAACACTTTCATCTCACAACTTGAGCCTAAGAATGTCAAAGAAGCTCTTGGGGATGAATAATGGATCCTAGCTATATAAGAGGAGTTGGAGAAATTTGAGAAGAACAAAGTTTGGACCCTTGTTCTAAGACCAAGTGATAGAAAGATCACCGACACCAAATGGTTCTACCGCAACAAGCTTGATGAAAGCAGTAAAGTGGTAAGAAACAAAGCAAGTCTAGTGGCTCAAGGATACAATAAACACGAAGGTATAGACATTGGTGAGACATATGCACTTGTAGCTAGACTTGAGTCAATTCATATGTTGATTTCCTTTGCTAGTTATAAAGACTTTCTTTTGTATCAAATGGATGTTAAACGTACATTTTTGAATGGTACAATTGAGGAGGAAGTGTATGTTGTACAACCTCCTGGCTTTGAACATGATAGTCTACCTAACCATGTTTATTTGTTGCAAAAATCTCTCTATGAACTCAAACAAACACCAAGGGCTTGGTATCATAAATTGAAAAACTTTTTGTTAGATCATGGTTATATCATGGGCAAAGTGGATTCTACCTTGTTTATAAAACACACTTCTAACAATTTTCTTATCATTCAAATATACATTAATGATATCATTTTTGGCAGAACTAACCTTGATATTTGAAAAGAATTTAGTGATCTTATGTAGAGTGAATTCAAGATGAGTATGATGGGTGAACTCACATTCTTCCTTGGCTTTCAAATAAAGCAAACAAAAGATGGGAATTTCATCAACCAAGGCAAGTACACAAATGAACTACTTAAGTGCTTTGGAATGGAGAACACCAAGCCGATGGACACACCCATGTCAAACACTGCCAAACTTGATAAAGATGAACACGGTGAGAAGGTAGATGAGAATCTCTATAGAGGTATGATTGGAAGTTTATTTTACTTAACTACCTCTATACCTGATATAATGTTTAGTGATGGATTGTGTGCTCACTTTCAATCAAATCCTAAGAAATCACATCTTATAGCTATTAAGAGGATTCTAAGGTACTCATCCAAAACCCAAAATTTTGGACTATGGTATCCCAAGTCAAGGGACTTCACTCTTACTGCCTATAGTGATGCGGATTATGCAGGGTGCTTGATTGATAGAAAGTGCACAAGTGGCACTTGTTTCCTCATAGGACCATGCTTGGTGTTTTGGTTTTCCAAGAAATAGAGCACAATGGCATTATCAACCAATGAGGTTGAGTACACTATAGTCGAGAGTTGTTGTGCCCAAGTCCTATGGATGAAGCAAATGTGCCAAGACTTTAACATTCATTTTGATGCTTCTCCTATCTATTGTGATAATACTAGTGCAATTAACTTGTCATACAATGCTATCTTGCATAGTAGAGCTAAACATATAGAGGTTCACCATCACTTTCTTCATGATCACATTGCCAATAAGGATATCTATAACACACATGTGGACACAGAAAATCAGTTGGTGGACATTTTCACTAAACCTCTAACTGGAGAGCAATTTAACATTATTAGATCAAAACTTAGTATAACTACTTTGAATGAATTTGATATTCCTTCTAGCTAGTTTTTATTTATTTTATATGCCTTGTCTCTGTTTGGATCATCTTTGTTTGCTAATATGCTTAAAATTGGTTTTTCATGTTCTTTTTGCCTTATTTTTCTCTTAGTTTTGGGTATTTTCGCAAACACATGTTTTATCGGAAACACATGTTTTATCACTAAATAGTACGCAATGATGAGTGATATGTGCCAAAGTATGTTCAATATACATAATGGATTTGAAAATAAATCTCATTGTCATTAAAATGGCTAGAAATTAAGTTTAATGGTTTTAGGTCAGGTTGACCATCGATCGAGTTACCCCAGGACAAACTCGACCGATCGATGGCCGAGAGATTTTTTAAAAACCTAATCGGTCAAGTTTTCAAGTTCATAGAATCGATCGATGGCCGGGATGGAGCACACTTAAGTTGCGTACAACCGATTGTTCTGACTCTCAACTAGAGAAAAGTCGACTAATTTCACCTCCCTTAGCCCTAAGCTCTCCACCCTTGACCTCCCCTTCCTAAACCTAGCTCTAATCTGACCTAGGTCGACCATCCTTGACCTTCCCCCTTACTAAACATAGGTGTGTGAACATTTTTGGTGGTGTGTTTTATGCTTTTGCTTTCTCCTTACTCTCTATTACGTCTCTATGGATTCAAATAGAAGGAAGAGAACCACCCCCAAAAATGCACCATATTCCTCTTCATCTTCCCGCTTGATCCCCTTTTATGAGACTCTCTTTGTCTCAAATGAGGTTGTTAATATGTATAAGGCCCTCCTCTCATAAAGTCATTTCCCTTTTTGTGCCCTCTTTGAGCCTAGACCTAGATGCCAAGAGGTCATCGATCAAGTGGCAATGGTGTTACACGTTCACCATCTCTCAGCCATGGGTGTTGAACACACGTGCTACCACAATTCCATGGCTAGCACAAAAGTGGTTCACAAATTCTATGTGAACTTGCATTGGAATTATGACACCCATGTACCCCTTCCTAATACTCAAGTGATCCTAATGTATATGAAATCCGTGAAGAAATTCTAAGTCTTAGAGGATAACTTACACATCTTCTTTTCTGGTACCGATGAGACTGACACCTGGCGTAAGGATTACAATGAGTATTTTGACCTTATAGACCCTGAGGCTTTCAACAAGCAAAACAATATCACTCTTCCTGACATCCATTATTACTTGAAGAACCTTAGTTCCCCTATAAGAAGAAGTGCACCCTTCCCTCCTCTTCCTTAGATCTTAAGAGGTGTATCCTTGCCCTAGTGGTCAATTGCAACATCCATATGAAGAAAAATCAAACGGATATTGCAGAGAACATTGTGGTAGTCATGTATTGCCTCTTAGAGAATGTCAGAGTCAAGTGGTCAAGATACATCCTCCACCATATAATTTTCTTTGACCCAGGAAAGAATACCCGTGGCACCCACCCTCCCTACCCTGCCTTGATATGTGGTCTTTTTCAGTTTGCCACTGAGAAATCTCTCTTCTATGATTTCCATTACAGACCTACCAGGAAGGGAGTATGTATCAGTGAGACCACCATTCAGAAGTTTGTGCCTATCATTTCCTCTACCACACCTGGTGCCTCTACCTCTTCTTCTGCACCTGCCTCAACCTCTACCCAAGCACCTCCACCTCCTCATCCTACCTGACCTTCCCGTGCCTCATTTTGTGTGTCCAATGAAGCCCTCATGGGTTACATGATACATCAACAAGCATACAACCTCTAGGTCTAGGATCACCTGCATTAGGATTTATGTTCAATCATGTCAAACATGAACATGTCCTATGCACATCCCTACCCAACCTACCAGACCTACCTGGGAAGTGATTGTGCATCCTATGCATACAATCATTTTACCCTACCCCTCCACCTACACCTGCACCTTCCATTGATCCCACACCCACTACTACTGGTGGACCTACTCCCATTATCCTGCCTCTACCTACTGGCCCCTTGTCCACTTTACTTTCCAGTCTTGGCAATTCTACTCCTTCCTTCCCACAAGCCAATGACCTCTATGCTCTTGGTATGCCTTGGGATGAGAAGAATCCTCATTGGCTCGGTCATCGCTTCGGCCCCTATATTGATGAGGAGATGCCAAACCAGGATGATGAGGAGTTTGCTGATGCTGGCGTGGCTACTGGTGATGGTGAGGATGATGGTATTGCATGTGACGATGGTGATGGCTCTGATGGTTTTTCTGGGGACTCCGATGATGAAGGTGATGTTGATTCACCTTTAGAGGGAGATGATGATTGTGATTCTGATGTTGTAGATGATGTAGATATAGATGACCTAGATATCTAGATGTTCTTAGCTTTTAGTCTAATTTGCTGATCATATATATCTTTCTAGGAAATTTTGTATTAGAAACATCTGAGCACATGATCTGAGTTGTACTTTGTTATCATCTTAGTTTTCATCATTTTTGCTTGTAGTTGTTCAATGAGAACTTGCATTCTAGGTTGTAATCTATATTTTGTGCACTCTTACTCTTTGATCTGTTATATCTTATGAGTTGGTGCCATGTTTCACCATATTTTTTATTATGACTTAGCTTGTTTGTTTCTGTCATCTTTGTTTGGTGTATGTTTTGAGATTGCATGTTTTGGATATTTGCTTGGTTGTGCTTGGAGTAGACCTATTTTTATGCTCTTCTACCCCCTTCCTTTTTCATAATGTTAAAAGGGAGAGAAATTTAGTGTTTTGAATGAAGCTCAACCATATTGTTTTTATTGCCTATGTGATCCTTTTCTTGTTCATTATATGTTTTATCATGTGACTTGCTAAAGGACCATATAGAATGTATGTGTTGTATTGCTTTATGTAGATAGATTAACTATGTAGGTTAAATTAAGCATAGATTGAGGGAGAGTAATTCACATTGTTCAAATCTTGAATCCCCTTACAATTCACAAGGAAAAGGAATAATTTCAATATCCTTTTTAATATGATTGAGGAATGGTTTGTCATTATCAAAAAGGGAGAGAATGTTGACCTCAAGGTTATACATTGTCCATATTTTGATAATGACTCAACCATTCCATTCATATTTATCTAATATGTTTGTTCAATATTGATTTCAGGCTTTAGGTGCATGAAAAGGATCAAATTACACAAGCCCTAGCTTGTCCAAGTTCAAGTCAAATGCAATGCAAGTGTGCTAATTAGGAAATCACTTCAAACAATCTTAGAAGATTTTTGTAATCACTTGTATTGATAATATGACTTGTAACTAAGATGAGAAAAATATGTGGGACACTTTATACCAAGTTTTAATCACCCAAAAGTCAATTTAGAAAATTGATCACAGGATGTTCATCGTTCGAGTTACAATCTTGACCGATTCTATGATGGATTTCCTGAAGATGACCCATCGGTCGAGTTATGCATTCACAGAACTCAACCGACTGAATCACTGAGCAAACTCAATTTTACCTCATCGGTCGAGTCCCCAGAACAAACTTAACCGATAGTTTGAAAATTGGCTTTGTCTTTTAGTTGATCGGACGAGTTACCTTTATTGAAACTCGACCAAATGCACTATACGAAAAACACAGAAAAAGTGATTATAACCATTGGTGACTTGGTTTGAGTAAAAAATAGATATGTTTCCTTGTGCAAAATGGCCATATCTCGTAGGTACACAGAGGAGTCTCACTGGGACTTGTCTCCTTCACCCGAAGCCCAATCATATGAGGACTCTACAGAAGCTGCTCCCCTCCCTAGTCTCGTTCTCTCTTCCCGATGGGTCCCTGTCCAAGATGATCTCCCCCTCATCATCTTAGAAGATTTTTGAAATGGTCAACTTTGACTTTCATAGGGTTTCATTCCCTAGAGATCCCATATGAGGAGGGACTTGTTGTCATTTTAGTTTCCAACTACACTGGGTAACCACACCACCTCCCACCATAGTCTATATAAATATACCTATGAGAAAGACCAGGGGAAACCCCAAAAATTGTTCGCAAGTGCAAGATCCTTAACATATCATCTCTGGCCCTCTTTCTCACTCAATTATGCAGGTATCATGTTTCCCTTTTTCTCTATTTGTAGACCCCAACTAGAATCTCAATTTTTGGTATCACCATCTATCGAGTTTTCACTATGTCAAGCCTCACTGAACCTTATCAGATTCTATCATGCCCTTGTTTTTCTTTCCCTTTGTTCCATTGAGGAGTTTTGCCTCTAGTGATGGCCATTTCCATGGCCATGACTTGGTCATGGACCACTGAGCACCTCGTGACTTGATCTATAATTCTTTTTAGTGTGGATCCATCTCTAGAACTCAGCGGAGAGCTTGGGATGTCCAGAGAAGAAAGATCCCTCCTGCTTGATCAGAGCTTCTAAGTTCCAGTATTGCTCCTTGCACGCAAGAGAGAAAGATGAATCTAGGATGTGCTTTTCCCTGGGTTCCCTTGTATGGTAAATTGAACGATTACAGTTGCAAGGGTATTCTTGCTATTTTCTCACCTAGTTTTTTTTTCTAACACACACGCTGACTCACTGGGTCTATGTGTAAGTTTGAACATGTTGCATTGGCCCATCCAAGCATCACTTCCATATTCTTGGATATTTTGCCAACATGGTTTTATCTCGTGTTGTGATTGGCTAAAAGTTTAATAATTCACAGTAATTGATTGGATGCTCAGAAAAATGCATATAAATAGTCATTGGAATGGATTTTTTAAGTAGAATCCAATTTTAGTGTTTTAAAACCATAATTCCATCGTATTTGACCATGTTTTTCTTAATAGATCCAAATTAGGGTTTAGGATGGTATCTAAGGTGATAATTAATACAAACCATGTAATTTCAGGAACATAGGAATGATTCAAGATCATGCAAACTAACTTAGGATCTACCTTGCTCCAGGTAAGTGGGCCATTCCACTAAGCATATGTACTTTGGATGAATTGGATGGTAAGTATGATTTTGGATTATGCTTTAAATTTCCAAGTTAATGAATGAAATTAAGATAATGAGGATGCCTCATATTACATTATTGCATGTTGACTATTATATTCATAAAGTTATATGCTTATCACTGATGCTCATTAGTTTAATGCTAAGCTCATGTAATGGTTAATAAATTGGAAAAATAATCATGTAAATCATGTAATGTTAATGTCATGATTAAGAGGGGGAAATCCCATGATGATTAAGATGATGCACTTAAGTTGTGAATTGTTTCTCTTGATGTTATTTTGTCTTTATGGCATTGATGAACTCTTTCGTGAAATTATTGGATGAGGACAATTTACATTTATGGAAAGATAAGAATAATGATGTTAATGATTAATATAAGAGAATTAAGTAACCTATTATATGTTTCTAGAAATGATGGATCTTTTTGGTTATTATGGGCCTCCTAGCAATGGTGGGCTTTTTGAGCCTGATGTGCCCCACATGGGTAGTGATGGAGAGAATGCACATAATAATGTTTCTTAATTCATTGATGTAATGAAAGCTGAAGTGTAATGAGAGTTATTAATGTTAACTCATGTCAAGTTCTTTTCAAGTATATATGCCTATTTCTTAGTTCTTATAAAATGCATAGTGTCACTTACTTACATTTTTGCTTTGTGTTGCATGGCCCTGGAATGAGATGTCCCTAGATCAAGGAGCAAGAGAGAATTGATGCGGGCCCTTCAGTGTAGCTGACATCAAGGAGACTTTATCTTAGTGGGGTGCCATATACCAACCAATAGATTATATAGTCTAATTTATCATTTCATGATTTATATTTTCTTATCCTACATGTACTAAGTTTCATAATAAGACGAGACACTTTATGTTTTCCTTTCAAGAACACTGTATGAATCTATATTTTGAGTTAATGCAAGCTGTTTGATTTATCTTATTACTATTGAATACCATGTTTTGTAATGTTCCTCCAAGGCAAGTGACCCATGTTATGGACAATATAGGGTTTTCTTCCACTGACATATATGTACTTGAAGGGGCATTACAATATGGTACCAAAGTAATGAGTAGATGGCCACTAGAAAAAACGATTCACATGTTCTAACCCTAGGTATACCTTGTTTTCTAGATGGATCCTAAGAGATTTGAAAAGGTAAAGGATAAGGAAGATGATGTTAGCACTTCTAGTGAGGGAAGTGGACCAAGAAGGATACCTAAGGCAACCTTGGAGGACTTAGTCCAAATGATCACCAATACCCTAGGATAATGACAACATCAACCTAGGCACCACGAGCTGACTTTAGTGGACTTCTTTAAGATCAAGCCCAACTCCTTTGCCAGAGAAGGAGATGTTAATGTCATCACCAAGTGAGAAGAATGGAATAGGAGCATGGAGCATTGTTTTCATGACCTGGACTTCCCTCAATAGTCTAGGGTTCACTTTGCAACTCACATGCTGAAGGGAGCGTCCCATACATGGTGGGAGAACTTCCTCAACTCAAGGGCAGCCGATAAACCTCCACTCACATGGGAAGGATTTGTGGAAGACTTCCAGAAGAGCTATGTGTCTGAAGCCATAATAGAGAAGAAGGAACTAGAGTTTGTTAATCTAGCTCAGGTGGGTGACATGATGGTTACCCAATATGCCATGAAGTTTAGGATCCTAAAATGTATGGTTATGATTATGATGGGCGACATAGAACAAAGAAGTTCATCCAAGGACTCAAGCACGACCCAAGCTTTGTCCTGTCAAGAAAAGGCCACAGAACCCTTCATGCTGCTTTAGATGCAGCCTTAGAGATAGAAGACCACCTCAAAAGGTCTTATAAGAAGGAAGATCCTCAAAAGAATAACTGACATCAACCTCCTAACAACAAGAGGGAAGCACCTGAGGTTGAAGCCCCTAACTCTGAAGAGAAATCATAGTTTTTGAGTTTTAAGAGATGCCATGGAGGTTCGTGCTAGTTTGGTACTGGATTATGCTATTATTATGGAGAGCTTGGACATATAAAGCCATATTTCCCTAAGATATAGATCAAAGAAGCCAAAAGCTAGAACCCATCCCCTAAGAGACAGGAAAGAGTCTTTGCTATGAATTTGGAGGAGGAAAGTGATCATGGTATGGTTTAGATTGTCACTTTTATATTATAAAATTATCCTTAGACCGTATATGTGTATAGTCGTGAGCCCTTGATAATATGTTTTGAGGTTAGAGGAATATGGAAAACCCTCAGATGGGTAGTAGTCTAAGAAAATTTCAAGGACAACAATTATTTAAGGTGGGTAGAATTATAACATCCTAAAAATATAAACTAATGAATGAATCATTTTTGGAAACCCTAACTTTTGACTTTCAAATTTCATGTATCTAACAGTTAATATTGTGACTTTTAGACTCAAATATAATATTTAAAGAAAATTCTAATACCTTAAACAATGATTACTCTTTATGATGATAGATAATTGAATTTGGATGTATAATGCACTTTCCTCCCCTATATGTAACTTTATTATCATAAATAAGAATATGCACCCTCATTGGGATAATTTTGTCCAATAGACTCAAAGAAACTAAAATAAACCTTATTTGACCCTAAAAAGGAAACACATTTTTTAGGGGTCAATCATGATCAATATAATGTACATAAGTGATGAAAGTTATGTTATGGTAATACTTTATCTTTTGGTCATCAAATTAGAAAAGTACATGTCTAGGAGTGTTCTAGATCCTATGGTGTACATACATTCGAAATTTGAGGTCATTCTGACATCATATGATGCCTCAAATCTTTTTGGAGAGAAGTACATAAGATTTAGACCTAAGTTTTTCTATTATTTGATTAATGACATGTTTATCTATAGTTTGTGACTTACTATGTGTCACGCAGAATGAGATCCATCCCAGACTAGACTCCCAATCTTGTGGGTACACAGAGGCATCTCATTGGGACTCGTATCCTTCAGTCAAAGCCCAATCTTATGAGGACTCTACAGAAGTCGCTCCCCTCCCCGATCTTGTTCTCTCTTCTTGATGGGTCCCTGTCTGAGACGATCTCTCCCTCACCATCTTGGCAGATTTTTGAAATAGTCGACCCTAAATTTCATAGGGTTTCATGCCATAGAGATCCCAAATGAGGAGGGACTCCCTGTCCTTTTAGTTTCCAACTTCACTGGGTAACCACACTACCTCACACCATTATCTATATAAATAGACCTATGAGAATGACAAGGAGGAACCCCCAAAACCATCTACAAGTGCTATATCCCCAAGATATCATCTCCGATCCTCGTTCTCACTCAGATCTATAGGTATTTTGTTGTCCTTTTTCTATTTTTCTAGACCCCAACTAGAATATCAGATTTTGGTATCACCATCTTCCCAATTTTCAATATGTAAAGCATCGCCATACCTTTTCATATTCTATTGCACCCTTGTTTTTCTTTCCCTTCATCACATTGAGGAGTTTTCCCTCTGGTGACGTCCATCGACCACGGCTACAACTTGGTCTTGGACTACCAGGCACCTCATCACTCGATCTATAGTTCTTTTGAGTGTGGATCCATCTATGGAACTCAACGAAGAACTTGGGATGTCCAGATAAACATAGTCCCTCCCGCTGGATCAAAGCTTCTAAGCTACACTTTCCTCCATGTGCATAAGTGAGAAATCTGAATCTAGGTTGTGCTTTTCCCTGGGTGCCCTTGTATGGTAAATTGAACGATTTTAGCTATAAGGGTATTCTTGGTATTTTATCATGCATTTTTGTTCTCTGGCATGTATGCTGACTCACTGGGCCTATGTGTCAGTTTGGACACACAATATCTTCCCAACTAAGCATCACTGTCATATTCTTAGATATTTTGCCAACTTGGTTTTATTGCGTGTTGTGATTGGTGAAAAGTTTAATAATTCATAGTAATTGATTGGATGGTCAGAAAAATACATATAAATAGTCATTGGAAAAAAATAGAAATCTGATTTTAGCATTTTCATACCCTAATTCCATAGTATTTGACCATATTTTCTTTAATAGACCCAAATTCGGGTTTAGGATGGTATTTAAGATGATAAATTAATACAAATCACGTAATTTTAGGAACATAGGAGTGACTCAAGATTAGGGAGATTAATTTAGGATTTACCTTGATCCAAGTAAGCGGGTCATGCCACTGTGCATATGTACTTTGGATGAATTGCATGTTAAGTATGTTTTAGTATTATGCTTTAAATTTCCAAGTTAATGAATGAAATTAAGATTATGATGATGCCTCATATTACATTATTACATTTTGATTGTTATATTTACAAAAATTCTATACTTATCACTGAAGCTCATTAGTTTAATGCTATGCTCATGTATTGGTTAAGAAGTTGAAGAAAGAATCATGTAAATCATGGAATGTTAATGTCAAGATTAAGAGGGATATATACCATGATGATTAAGATAATGCACTTAAGTTGTGAATTGTTCCTCTTGATTTTTTTTGTCTTTATGGCATTGATGAGCACTTTGGTGCAACTAAGATGAGCCTTAACCAGCCTGATGAGCACTTTGGTGCAATTCTCAGATGAGGACAATTTATCTTGATGGCAAGATAAGAATAATGATGTTAATGATTAAGATAAGAGAATTAAGTAACTTATTATATGTTTCTCACAATCATGGAACTTTATGGTCGTTATGGTATCCTTGCAATGATGGGTTTTCCGAGCACGATGTGGCCCTCATGAGAAATGAGTGAGAGAATGCATATAGTAATGTTTCATAATTCATTGATGTAATGAAAGCTAAAGTGTAATGAAAATTCTTAATGTTAACAATGGTCACGTTCTTTTCAAGTATATATGCCTATTTAATAGTTGTTATAAAATGCATAGTACCGCTTACTTACGTTGTTGCTTTATTTCTCATGGTTGTGGGATGAGATGTTCCTAGATCAAGGAGCAAGAGATAATTGAAGCAAGCCCTTTAGTGTAGCTGATATCAAGGAAACCTTAGCTTGGTGAGGTGTCATCTACAACTCAATAGATTATATAGTCTAGTTTATCATTCATGCTTTAGATTTTGCTTAATTATCCTACGTGTACTAAGTTTGAGATTAAGATGAGATAGTTTATGTTTTCCCTTTCAATAACAATGTATGAGTCTATATTTTGAGTTAATGCATGGTGCTTCATTTATATTATTGATATTGAATATCATGTTTTATAATGTTCCTCCAAGCCAAGTGATCTATGTTATGGACAATGTTACAACCCCAATTTTTGGGTTCAATTGGTGAGAAATGTAATTTCTCATATTAAAGATAATTGAACAAATAATGATATAATTTGTTTTGAATAAATAGATTTCATTTACAATAGCCTTGATGATTGTGTTGTGGGCTTTATTGGCTATTAGGCCCAATAACGAGGAAATTCAATTAATAAATGAATAATCGAGTTTTGAGAAAAGAATGAGATGGAAACCTCTAGAAGGCAATTTTTTTTTATTTAAGTCGGGAGGCTCTCTATTCATCTCACCCTCCCCTTGTGAGCAAAAGGTTACGATCAATTACATCTCCTGCGTACTTTTGCAGGTTAGCTCACCTCTCTAGCAAAATAAAAAACACACAACTCAAGAAGAGATCAAAGAAAAACATCAAGCAGCGCTAGGAACAAAAAGCCAAGGTAGCTAGGGAGGGCGATTATAGTGCAACACCACGTACGGAATTCCCTTCTTCTCGAGATCTAACATACCACGGATCCTCGTAGGAAATCTACTGTAATCAGAAATCACTATAGGCTCTGTCGAAAAGCTCAACCATTGTCCAATCGCCCTGGGAATGGAGTTGATGCATCTGTGTACAAGAGAGCCGCCAATCGCCTCAACCTCCATAATATGTTTAAGGTCTTTTACAGTCTTACTCAAATTCCAGGGTGCGGGTTTAACTCCCCATAAAATATGATATGCTCTAGCATCATCAATCTCGATCTCAGAGATTTTCAAGAATTGGCTTTCAGCAAATTTTAACCCCACTACGCAAGCTTGGATCATAGCTGTGACATGGTCGTCAGCCGTAAGCCATGCTCTTGTAGACTGACAGGCAGTGGAGTAGTGATTACGTACAACACTTGCCATCCACCACCTCATCCTCCCTTCAGTATCGCGACTTCTACCGACAGCGATATTCATCTTCATAGTGTTGATATCGGGGTTCAGCCATCTCAGGATGTTCACCTCCTTGAGCATATAATTCGGGTCATTAATACCAATAAGGTTAAGCCTCTGATGGTCCTTAGGTTTCGCCAGGGAGCGAAAGGACTTCTTCTTCATCATGCTATTTACAAGCTCAATCATTGAATCCAAATCATTCTTTAATGGTGTCTTCCTTCCATCATATCGGGCTCTGCACCTCCATCGCCAAATAAAGAAAGGGATGATCAAGCCCAGGCAGGTGGTAATCCATAGCATGAAGTTCTTTGAATTACCTCGGGAGATATAGCTAAGCAGATCATGCTTGTTATGAGGCCTGGTCGAGTCCGTGACTTGGACAAATCTGTCCCAGAAAAAGCACGCTACATCACCGTGAAACAACAGATGGTCAGCATCTTCAGAATAAGGCTCTGCACAGCAGTCGCATTTGGACGCAAGGGCTATGTGACAGCGTGAGATGTTATCATCCGTCGGGATCGCTCCCTTTAAGTACTTCCAGAGTAAGGAGCTCGCCTTAGGTGCATCAATGCACCATAAGTGCCTCGCCTCATCGGGTTCATCAGAATTGTTGGTTGTTAAGATTTTCTTCATCGAGCGGATAGAAAGCTCACCTGTCATCTCCGGGGACCAAACAAGGTAGTCATCGTCATCATTAATCTCTTGATTTTCCTTCATAATCAACTGGAGTCCAGCGTCGTCAAGGATTTGTCTCAATGATAGCCAATCCCATCCTGCATTGATGATCCAGAAATCACGGACAAGAAAAGGTTGGTTTCTATCACTGGTGTATAAGGCATGATCAAACTGTCTATCATCACACCACAAGGCATCCCAGAAGGGAATCAGACCTTTCCCCACTATCCATCTACACCTAGGATAAACCATAGGGAAAGTATTCCATATTTGTTTCCAGAAGGTTGAGGCCGAGTCATAGTATCGTAGGTGACTAGGATAGATGGCAGATCTGCTGCAAGCTCGGTTTACATATTTGTCTCTGCAGAAGTTCGCCCAAATAGTGTCTTTGGCAATTACTTCCCAGCTAGCTTTGGCAACAAACGCATCACTGATGATCCTAGTGTTATGGAGTCCCAAACCTCCCTCATCAACCGGCCTAGCTATCTTCTTCCAGTTCAGCCAGACCTTACGATGTTTGTTATCACGATCATTCCAAAGGAACTTAGATAGGAGCGCATCGATGCGGTCAGAGATCCCAACTGGTAGCCCTATCACCGCCACAGTGTGGACAGTAGAGGAGGAGAGCACATGCTCAATGAGCATCTTACGGCCAGCAAAAGAAAGAAGACGGGATTTCCAAGAGGCGATTTTATGTTTTATCTTCTGGAACAAAGGCTCAAAGTCATTTAGGCTGTATCTGGCCATCTTGATCATGACTCCAAGGTAGGAGAAGCATTTCGCCGTATTGTCAATCTCTAAGGTATTCGCAATATTCGTAATCGTATCAGAATTTCTGCTTCCAACAGTGACGATCAATTTGCTACGGTTAATCAATTGGGCGGAGGCTGCCTCATAGAGCTTCAGGATCTTCTTCACGCATTCTAGCATTTGATGTTTGGCATTCAGGAACAAAATCACATCATCGGCGTAAAGTAGAAAAAGGGGGCTGTACCATTGCCTCTCGTCCGGAATCTATCTAAACGAAGAACGCTGTCTTGCTGATGGAAAATTTTGGATAGCAACTCTTCGAAGATGATGAACAGAAGGGGCAAAATCGCATTACCTTGTTTGAGCCCACGAAGCAAAGGAAAGAAACCAGCTGAATGGTCCCCTATAGAAATAGTGGCCCAGGTATTTGAGAAGAAACTCAAACATAGGTTGCAGAAGTCCTCCGAGAAATCGAAACGGATCATAATCTTCACAAGAATGTCCCATTCGATTCTGTCAAACGCCTTGGCCATGTCAATCTTTACCATGATATTAGGGTGCTCACCTCCTTGTTGTATGTCGTGCATCAGCTCTTTGGTCATCCGAATATGGTGGGTGATCTCCCGTCCATGTATGAAAGCGGCCTGTTCCGCTGAAATCAGCGTCGGCATGAGAAGCGAGAGTCTATTACTAACCACTCTAGCCATGATTCTAAGCGCCACATTTTCAATGGATATTGGTCCGAAGTCCTTCTCAATAGCGGTGGGGTTATCCACCTTTGGAATGAGCAAAATCTTACAGTAGTGAAGGTTGCGATGGCAGTTCTGGCCTCTGAAGAAAGACTCTGTCATCGCCATGAAGTCCTTCCATATCGTGTCCCACATCTCCTTGAAGAACGACACAGTGAAACCGTCAGGTCCAGGCGCTGTATGGCTGTCCATCTGGAAAAGGGCATGACGAACTTCATCCTCCTTCGACACAACAGATAAAGTACAATTATCATCCATGGTAAGCTTCTCTGGTATACAATGTAGCATATCTGTCAGCTTATCCTCATCATAAGTCGTTTTGTATCTATAGAAGCGACTATAGTGATCAGCAGCTGTCAGAGCAATGACCTTAGGATCCTCCACCTTAGTGCTGTCATCCAACTGTAAGAGACGAATATTGTTATGTTTCTTTCTGGCCTTCACAATCGCATGATAAAAACGAGTGTTTCTCTCGCCATCATTAAGCCAATTAACCCTCGACTTCTCCCTCCAGATCTTGTCTTCAGTATCCATAATATCTTGGAGCTCCGCCTCCGCTTCCTTAAGGTTCAGCTCGTTGATATGAGAAGGATAATCATCAAAGGTGATCTGTGTGGTGTGAACCACGTCTTCCATGTCCTTCCTTCTCTGAGAGATGTTACCATAAGTACGTTTGCTCCACGCCCTCAGCTCATGTCGGACCTGCTTAATCTTGGAATAGAAGACTGCGGACGGATGGCCAACGGGATCCTCGTTCCAGATCCGGTTGATAATATCACGGCATTCCGTGTTCTATAACCACATCTTCATGAACACAAAAGGTCTAGGACTGTATAGGTTTCTATCATCACCCGGTTGATATAAAAGAGGGCAGTGGTCTGATACTTGAAAGCGTGTAAGATGTAAGACTTTCGAATTCGGATATTTCGAACTCCATGAATCATTGAGAAAGATTTTGTTGAGCCTCTCCCAGATAGTAGGGGTGCCATACTGTTTATTAACCCAAGTATATTTGCTCCCTTCAAAAGGAGCTTCTCTCAAGTTAGCATCATGAATGAAAGAGTTAAAATCCATAACTTCTTGAAAGCTTCTATCACCACCTCCCCTCTTCTCCAAGTTATAGCGAATGATGTTAAAATCTCCAGTAATCATCCAGTAGGCGTCTCCAATCATGGTGGACATGTCTAAGCCTCGTCTGAAAATGGGAATTCTCCATCAGAGAGGTGTCTCCTGTGGACATATCGTCGATGTCCCTCACTAGGCCAACTATAGTCATTGCGATAGGTTCTGGGCGGTTCACATATGTTCCTATGTCTGCGGGATCTCGGACAATATTCTCCTCCATCAGCAATATGGATAAAGTCTTCGAATCTTCTCAGAGGTAGTACCATCTTCATCAATCACATATATGTTACAATGAGTTTCCTTCGGAGGCTGATGGCACCTCTCATCTGTGGCTGACACCACAGCTTCATCGCAATGTTCTTTCTCGTTTGTCGTCTCCATAGATGTAACGGCCTTCTCGTGACCTTGAGCTGTGTGACCTGCATTCGCATAGGCAGTTTTATGAATAGAGAAGGCCTCCATAGGGATGTCGAGCTCTTCACCTATCTCAGTTCTTGAAAAGAGGCTGGATCGAGGTCTTCCTCTAGCAACAATCTAAAGAAGGACATCTGATCTGCAGTCGCCATACGTCAGCACGACATATTGAGGAACATCTTCCTTGAAGGCTTCCACCAGGACTAATATACCAGAGATGT
Source organism: Alisma plantago-aquatica (assembly GCA_963693085.1). Taxonomy (NCBI): domain Eukaryota; kingdom Viridiplantae; phylum Streptophyta; class Magnoliopsida; order Alismatales; family Alismataceae; genus Alisma; species Alisma plantago-aquatica. The sequence continues at coordinate 501,820,166 of OY856414.1, read as the reverse complement.
CATCTGGGTTCCTTATCCAGTCCGAGACGAGGATCAAGCTTCCAAAACTGTTAACTATACTATCAATGGCGTCGTCATCTCGGCACATGATGGGTAAATCCGCTATCCAAAACCACAAGGCTTCTTTTCTGGAGCATCTCTCTCCGTCCTCCAGCGATCTGATGTTAATGTTCTTGCCATTGTAAATGAATATGTGTTCCTTGCAGACCTCCATCGCGTCTTCCTTGGTGGCGAAGAAAGCCACCGCTCTATATCTGGAGTGTCGATAGATGTCCGTGGCATGGTTCCATCTGAGCTTGAGGTCTTGATAAAGGTCCTCCCATATTACATGATTCGGCCAGGAGATCTCCACTGCGCGGCTCAGAGCTATCGCCTTGTTCTTCCTCTCTTCCGTATTAGGACCCAGATTCACTGATATCCTCTTGGGGACGTGCTTTGGCGTACCTCTAGCGGGTATCCCAACGTTCAGCACCGGGAAGTCTACTCTGGAGTTTATGTTCAGAGGCGGAGGGGTGTGCGTGACCTTACACTTCCTGGCCACATGCCCAGGTCTATGAGATATATAGCAAACAATCGAACTGCGGCATTGCGACTGCCAGTGTCCCTTGCCCAGGCAGCGATAGCATGTGTCCTTGGGTATATCCAGTGTCCCAAGGGCCAAGCCGATTGTTTCTTCTCTCGCCGTTTGAATATTATTGCCGCAGGACACGACCATGAGCATCGTTTTGGTACGGGCTTCTCACAGCCACGGCGGCCTGATCAGGTCTAGGCTCTACAGCCTCTTCCCTAGGGATCATGCTGTCGTCCATCGGGTTAGACGTCCCGATCACCGCCGTGATAACTGGTGATCCCGATTCACGAGTCGTAGTGATCACGGTGCTGTCTGTCGCATCAACTCTCAGTGTCGCCAGAGAGGCAAGATCATCGTCAGGCTTGTCCGTGACCATCTCCGTGCCATCTGCGTCCTCCTCCTGTGCGGCTTCTCGCGATCTCCCGAAACGATTCACTGGTGTCTCCGACGGTTGTTGGAAAGATGCTGGTGATGGTGAACGGAGGACATGCCTGATATCTTGAATGATTGTATCCGTCAGAGTGGATAGAGCCGCAAAACCTTCTCGTCTGTTTCTCACGGCCCTCTGCGCGTTCATCGCTTGCACGACTTGCCTCGTCATCCTGTGTGTGAACGGGGACGGTAGCATCTCGATGTCCAGGAGGGGGTCGTTGCGGGAAATGAGGTGGACTTCGGGGGACGGAGTGCCCACCTGAAGGGGGAAAAAGCGGCGGCCACCGCCGCCAACCAACAGGATCTCCCTAGGATCGCCCGCTGCACGCCAACCCTAGCTTTCCTGCACAACAACTCCCCTCTCTAGAAGGCAAATTTGAAGAGGGATTTCATGCCTATTGGGTTCCTTGGGTTCCAAGGAGTCCAAAGTTGCAAAGAAAAGACAATACGAAAAGAAAAGATCAATTAAGTATTTCTTTATTAAGAAAGAAATTGAAAATAATGATAAAATGTGGAAAATGAGTGGAAAGAGGCATAAATGAGATTTCTTGGTGAATTTTAGTATCCATGAGATTGATGATATTAAAAGGAATGCCAATGAGGAAAATAAAAGTGAAATAAAGAGAAATTCTCAAAAAGAGATATTTTAATAAGAAATAAACATAATAATGCAAAATAATGCATATAGATGCATATAGAAGGATAATGAGTATCCAATAAAAAGGATTTCGAAATAATAGAGTTTCTTGGGGCCCAAGGAGACCCAATAAAGATGAAAGAAAGAGAAAATACCAAAATTACAAAATAAGAGGATAATGTAATGCATTATTAATGAATTTTTGTGATATTGTTAAAAAGGAAGTAATTTCTATTAAAAGAAAAAAGAAATTTCGTGGCTAATGGATTAAAAGCTAAGAATAAAGATAATAATGACAGGGATTTTCGAATTCCTAAATATCCAAGTAATAGGAAATATCAAAAGGAGAGAGAGAGAGAGAAGAATTGCTTCTCTTTGAAAGAAATTGATTTCCTACTTGGAAAGGGACTCTTGGATTCGTCAGTAGCTGACCTAGGGCTTCTTTACTCACCCCTATATAAAGGGGAGATCCTCTAGTCCGAGTCTAAAGAACCCCACGTTTCTTTCCTTATTCTTCCTCTTTTCATCCATAAAACCCTAACCGAGGAAAGTGGAATGATCAGGGAACAACGAGGAGCCATGAAGGGTTTGAGATGGAAGCATATTACCCCACGAATCTGGGAGAAGATTGGCCGATGTTGCTATACCCTAATCTGCACGTCGTTGGCCATAGGAGCAGTTAATGGCATCTTCATCTGCGATCGCGTGACGCCCAGGTGCACGAGGAGGCAGTGGAGCCATGGGGACAGTTGGAGTCAAGTTTCGAGCTTCGTGGTGGTGGTGGTGGTTCACGGACCTCCACTGATCGGCAGCCAGGATATCGCAGATGTGGCTGCGTGAGGAAGAAGGCCAAAGAGGCCTCTGACTGATATGCCCCTCCGTGGGCTATAGAAGGAGCAACTTACGCAAGGCTAAAATTTTCTTTTCGTTATAACCTGAAGATGGGCGCGCGTGAGGTATGTGCATGGGAGTGGTTTCCTACGTGGCACCTCCCTATTGGTCAGTTTATGATTTATTTGCTAAAATCATAACTAATTCTAGGGAACTCGGATTAAAACAAGTCATATATGAAAATTTATCCTCGGAATGAGAGGAAGACAAAAAAATTATGTTTGAAGCCTAATTTTGCATGCTCTTCAAAAAGTAGTGTAAGTTATCAACTTTAATGAATTGAAGATTAAGAAACTCTACTTTGAAATGATTATTGTAATTAGTAGAGTTTAATGGGTGATTAAAGTTGATAATAACATGTTAATTGTAAAAAGGTACATTAAGATCGAAAAGGATGAACTTTGCATGTAATTAGTCTGATTTAGAGTTTATGTGCATAAATATGCTTGAAATTTGAAAAGTACATAAAGTTATCATCTTTAATGATTTAGATGGATTTAATGATGCTCATTGGATAATTCAAGCCAATATTAACCTGTTGTTAATAAAAGTAAAAATAGGATCTAAAAAGATAATCTTTTTATATAATTGTCTTAATTTAGGGTTTCATGCATGAATATGCATTAATGAGCTTGAAAACCCTAATTTAGGTGAATATATCTTTTAATTGTTTTAATGGTTCAAATCCATGAATAAATAGAGATATGATGATCCTAAGTCAATTTGGGTATAAAAGACTATTAAAATGGATAATTTGAGCAATTAGGGTTTATATGAGTAGAAAAGAGTATTTTAGGGTTTGTTGACCTAAAAGGGATAAAGTTTGAGAAATTGATCGAAACCTTAATGCGGATTAGAAACCTTAGAAAGTGAATCCAAGTCAATAAAGTATATTCTTGGTAAAGTGTGTAATAAATAGAGTACATATTCTTTTCAGGAATTATGGAATTGTTGAATTGCTTGATTGGATTGCTTTCTTGGTTGGATTTTCTTAATTCTTGTGAAATCATCAAGTCAGGTATGTGGTTATGCTTATGATTATCCCGACTAGTTTTTCGAGGATTTTATCGATGTTTCCCTCATGGCTTGAAATAACTGTTGGATGCTTTTATTTCATGAAACTATAGAGTGACTATGACTATCACTATGAATATACATGTATAACTGGCTAGATACGGGTCCACCTCTATGGCTTGTAAAGGCTAAAAAAAGGGTAACCTAGAGTAAGGTCTAGGTTATCGTGGGTTAGAAATTGGGCTACCAAGTGTAGTTCCATGAGACCCGTAGCATGCCATGAGTTAAGGAGTGGGATACTTACGAGTAGTGCCATGTGACTCAACCCTAGAAACTGGTTCACCTATAGGTGGGACCTTGAGGGGTTTAATGGGGATCTACCATAAGGAAGGTAGTATCCAAGTCCACTGTAGGGATAGCACAAAGGATAGGTTACTCGTGGATCGCGGAGTTATATTTAAAACGTAATCTTGGTTGTTAAATGATTAATTGAATGATTATGTTGTTACCATAGTTGCACATTTATTGTTTCCCCCACATACCAGCTTCAGCTGACCGATGTTTTGTTTGTCGGCGTTTTAGGTACAAGCCAAAAGGACAAATAGTAAATCGTCATATTGTGAAACACATGAAGTAAAATACAAGGAGGATTAGTTAGAATAGAATCCATAGGTGGATAGAAGTTTAGAGATCTAAGTTTTCAAAAAGGTATGCAAAAGTTTATTTTCTTACAGTTTTTCCATTTAGTCTGTTAAAATTTGATAATTATTCTTGGTTAGTTGCTGAACCTTTGATCCGGAAGTTATGGGTGCGGCTTTGACCTCTCAGTCTCCCTTAATTGGGGGTTATCGGGAGGTGGGGTCGTAATATTTGGTATCAGAGTGTAGGTTCCTCACTTAACCATTAATAATTATTAAATTTTACAAACTCCATAGAACCTAAGGGAGTTATTAGAGGATTATCCGAAAGACGGAGGTGTCTAGAAAAGGATCACGACCGGGGGCTGGAAATATTTTCCTCCACACCGCAAGTTGGAATACGAGGACTCCCGGATCCGTGTGACTGCCTGGCCAAAGTCTTAGGGTATGAATCGAAATAAGATACCTTTAGGACTTTCACATCTTATTCATCCCTTCTCATCACAAAATTCGGTTAAGGACCTTAAGGATTAGGGTTTTATCTTCTCCTCACCCTCTTGAGGTATGGGTTAGGTTAATAAGTTCTAAGGAATCCTCCGCCAAATTAATGAAAAGTATGTAAATAAGATGCCATGGACATAAGCTTAATAGATTAAGCGCAAACTAAAGAATAGATAAATGCTTAGGTCGTATGACATAAGTTGTCATGTCCTCAGAAGAGACTTGAGGCTAGACCTTCTTGTCAGGAGGATAAGTTAGTCTTGGAGATAGATAATCTCCATTGCAAGTAGAGACCTGGCACATCCTCTGAGGATGATGCTAACCCTAACCCTAAGGGAAGGTTAGAGAGATATGAGTTAGACTAGGTGTTTGAAAGGACATGCCTTTGGGATGCCATATGATCCATGGGTGACCTAGCACCTTTGGCAACCCAACCCTGGGAAGGGTCGTGCATGTTAGGGTAAAGGATAGCTCCTTAGATGATGATGTTTGTGAAGGACCCGTAGAAACCCTATGGGCTTATGCAAGTAGGGCATAGCATGCACCCAGGGTACATTAGTAGTGTGAGCAAAGGGTTGAAACCCTGACCAGGAGAGTATGAAGGATGGCTTATGAAATAAGCATAAAGAACTATGGATAACCTTGAGTGAACATAAGTTGAACATAGGCTTCATCCAAGTAGGGGCATTCTTTCGAGGTTGATCCTTTACGAAGAGAGGACCTCTAATGGTGAGGTTGGTTGTAGGGTTAGCTCTAGAAAGAGAGAGAAGGAACCAAACAAGAAGGTTGAAATCCTAGACTCTGAGATATGAGGAAAAGTAGGGATTTGAGGATTATGCGACCTAAGTGGATGATAGTGGTTGCCTTGTGCTTGACCCCTGGAGGGTGATGATATCTTGGTTGCCTTTAGAAGAACCAAACCCTAGAGAGAGGATGAGGCTTCTGGCACCTATGTGCATATGGTATAAGTGTTTACCTTCTGAAAAAAGAGGAAGAAGTTTTGGATACCCTGGAGAGGTTTAGTAACAGGTTATGAGGCCTTGTACCTTGTTGTTTGTCCTCAAGGAAGACTCAATGTTAAAGTGTCGATCGAGGAAAAAGGATGACCCGATACATGTTTAGTTTATGGTTAAGAGGCTGAGCATGCAGTTGGACACCCAAAAAGTGAACCTAGGGTTCCTAAGTATAAGAGGGGAAGTGGTGTACCTAATGCTCATGATGAGAGTTGAGTTTCTATAGATGTGAGCATGGTACTCCTTATATTCAGAGGAAAGGAAAAACCCTTACGTTTAAGGTATGTTTGGCAAACCCCTCCCAGCTAATTTGATGACATAGGAAGGTATGACCTTGATCTAATGTTGAAAAATGAGACCCTAGATGAACTATCATGGTTTAGTGGTATGCTTGTGCCTTAATAGCTTACTAGGGTTAAGCATATGGATGTAAACCCTAGACTTAAGTATGTTTGTGACCTTATTGTCAAGAGTTTTAGTTTCCTCCCATCCTGGGAGAGGGACCCTTTGGTTGGGTGTATACCAGTCTTGTGGTTCTGAGGAAACCTAAAGAGGTCTCATAGGATCTTAAGAAGCTATGCGTAAAGTACATGGTATGAAAATGAACCTCTAGACCCATAACCATCTCTAAGTGCATATGGATGTGTTACCATGGAGGTAACCGGTATGGGGCTTGACCAAGGTGGGCAGGATTGCCACGATCCCTATGAAAGGATGAAAGTCAGCGCATGAATGCAGAGAGAGAGAGAGATGATGAAGGCTTGGGTAAGGTTCTAAGTTGAACATGTACTATAAGAGAATCCTAAGTCTATCCTAGGGTCAGGTAGGGATAAGACCGATGGAAGTAGGAGTTGCCTAATTCCCTAGTTGCACATGACCATAGGGTCGGGAGTTAACAACTATCATTGTATGAGGGCCATGGGTTAGGAGATTGATCACCTTCATGAACTCATGGGACCCAAAGGGCAGATGAGTAGGGAAATCTCTGAATGCATTAGGGAAGAGGGATGACCCCAAAAGTGCTGGCACCCTATAGACCTAGAGGAGAGGACCAAGGATTGTGTGGTGACCCAACTAGGTTCAAGACAAGTTTTCCATGGAGGATACTTTGATAGCAAGATGATGGTAATATAGAGGCATAAATGGCACGTTTCAATTTAGAAGGTGTACTGGCAAGGTGGGATGTACCATCTCTACTCTTGGAACAGGAAGAACTCGGTATTTGGACGGGGGCCAAATGCTTATTTCTTCTTGTTATGGGAGTGAGAGATAGGACAGTACGCATGCCATACACCAAGGATAAAATATGATGTGAGTTGGAACATTGCTACGAGGCATGAGGATAGAGAGGATAACATGCCCTGGTAAAGTGAATGATACATGGATTATTTGCAAACACTAATAGGAATAATGTAGTCACCTTATGAGGATGTTTTTATCATGAGATATGAGTCATACAAGGTTGAGTTTGATCACCAAGAAGATGAGCTCAAGGTGTTCTCAATAATGTAGACTTAGAGCTGAAATGAGATAATAAGTGGAATACATGAAAGTGTATGACATCAACTTTACCTAATGCATAAGAAGGTGAAGTCGTAATGGATGCTCTGGTTGAGATATATCTTCCTAGTTTGGCTAAAAGAGGTTGTTAGACTAACCCTAAGTTTGGAAAGGAAGATATGTTTGGCTAACACTAATGTAACGAGATCAATTAATGGTTAGCCAGTTTAGTCCTTGATGCAACGAAATAATGGTGGTAGAACCTCAGATGCACTTCTTTGGAAAAGAAGGCTATGAAACCCTGACTAGAATGGTTTAGGGTTTTGAGGTATTGATCTTGAGGAATAATGACATATAGGAGATCATGATTTTAAGATCACCATACATCATACTATGAAGATAATAAGTGATAGTAGTACTTTAGATACCTAAGATTATGTTGCATGTGGTATATGTCCATGCAAGCCAAGGGTGAAGGACAAACACCAGTAACCGAGTGTGCAGATATAAAGGATAAAGAGTCCCCGAAAGAGAAAGGGAGTTCATCACTTTGGATGTTGTAAGTCTCCCCTAGACCAAGGAAGGTCAAGATGCAATAGGGGTTATGGTAGATCGCCATACCTAGATGACATGAGAAAGAAAGAGTACTGTCAAGGGACAGATCGGGTTGAACTACATATGAGAGAGATGGTTCAAATACACCATGAGGTAAGTACAAAAGTTATTGAGTATAACCTAAAGGTTCACTTCTGTGAGGTGGAAGTAGAAACATGAAGAACCCTATGTTAGTACAATTTATCACCCCTAACTAATGGTTAGTATGATCCAAACTAAAGGGTCTGATGAGAGCATATGTGCTCGTTCAGGGTGATAGCTAGAGACATTTCTTGTCCTATGAAAGATGTGATGATAACCACCATAGCCAATATCAGGATTTAAAGAAGCTTTGTAAGAGAGGTTGTGTCGGTCACCACTTCAGTAAGGTGATGTTGGTGAAAGGACCACGTGATGGTTAGAAAAGGACTACAGTGTGTGTAGGTGAAGTCGCTTTGATCGTGCAATGGCTGAAAGGAGCCTAGAGACGACAAGAGTCGTGAGCAGATGCAAAGTAGACTGACATGCAGTTCACTGTGGGAGTACATGTGACATGAAAATTCGACCCCTCTAAGTTATAGCTAAGAGAGCTGAGTCCCCGATGCATGGGTTATTATAACATGGTTTGGTGGAGAAGGTTAAGTTTGACCTTACCCCTCAGGATAAATTAATGTGTGATGAGTTCCATGTGTCCAATTTAGAGAACTATGTGAGGTACCCCGACCATGTGTTGAGCAATGAACCTAGTGAGCCCCAAGGGAGGCTGAAATGGCCCGAGTAACCTGTGTAGTTTATAGACGCCAGGATGAAAGAACTCATAGGAAAGAATATGTGATGATAAAGGTTCCTTGGAAGCTCCATGAGTATGGTAAAGCCACATAGGGGCCAATGATGGACATGGAAAAGTCTTATACTGAATTGTTTGTTTGTTTGATAGAATTTTGAGGACAAAATTCCTATAAGAGGGGAAGGATGTTACAACCCCAATTTTTGGGTTCAATTGGTGAGAAATGTAATTTCTCATATTAAAGATAATTGAACAAATAATGATATAATTTGTTTTGAATAAATAGATTTCATTTACAATAGCCTTGATGATTGTGTTGTGCACTTTATTGGCTATTAGGCCCAATAACGAGGAAATTCAATTAATAAATGAATAATCGAGTTTTGAGAAAAGAATGAGATGGAAACCTCTAGAAGGCAACTTTAAAGAGGGATTTCATGACTCTTGGGTTCCTTAGGTTCCAAGGAGTCCAAAGTTGCAAAGAAAAGGCAATATGAAAAGAAAAGATCAATTAAGTATTTCTTTATTAAGAAAGAAATTGAAAATAATGATAAAATGTGGAAAATGAGTGGAAAGAGGCATAAATGAGATTTCTTGGTGAATTTTCGTATCCATTAGATTGCTAATATTAAAAGGAATGCCAATGAGAAAAATAAAAGAGAAATAAAGAGAAATTCTCAAAAAGAGATATTTTAATAAGAAATAAACATAATAATGCAAAATAATGCATATAGATGCATTTAGAAGGATAATGAGTATCCAATAAAAAGGATTTCGAAATAATAGAGTTTCTTGGGGTCCAAGGAGCCCCAATAAAGAGGAAAGAAAGAGAAAATACCAAAATTACAAAATAAGAGGATAATGTAATGCATAATTAATGAATTTTTGTGATATTGTTAAAAAGGAAGTAATTTCTATTAAAAGAAAATAGAAATTTCATGACTATTGGATTAAAAGCTAATAATAAAGATAATAATGAGAGGGATTTTTGAATTCCTAAATATCCAAGTAATAGGAAATATCAAAAGGAGAGAGAGAGAGAGAAGAATTGCTTCTCTTTGAAAGAAATCGATTTCCTACTTGGAAAGGGACTCTTGGATTCGTGAGTAGCCGACCTAGGGCTTATTTACTCACCCATATATAAAGGGGAGATCCTCTAGTCCGAGTCCAAAGAACCCCACGTTTCTTTCCTTCTTCTTCTTCCTCTTTTCGTCCATAAAACCCTAACCAAGGAAAGCGGCATGATCAGGGAACAACGAGGAGCCATGGAGGGTTTGAGATGGAAGCATGTTGCCCCACGAATCTGGGAGAAGCTTGGCCGATGTTGCTATACCCTAACCTGCACGCAGCAGTGGCTGCACGGCTGCAAAAGCAGCCGCACATCACTGGCCAGAGGAGCAGGTTAATGGCATCTTCAGCTGCGATCGCACGGCGCCCAGGTGCACGAGGAGGTGGCGGAGCCATGGGGACAGTTGGAGTCAAGTTCCGAGCCTCGTGGTGGTGGTGGTGGTTCACGGACCTCCACTGATCGGCGGCCAGGACATCGCAACAGTGGCTGTGTGAGGAAGAAGAAGGCCAAAGAGGCCTTTGACTGATATGCCCCTCCACAGGCTATTGAAGGAGCGACTTACACATGGCTAAAATTGTCTTTTCATTATAACCTGAAGATGGGCATGTGCGAGGTATGTGCATGGGAGTGGTTGCCTACGTGGCACCTCCTTATTGGTCAGTTTATGATTTATTTGCTAAAATCGTAACTAATTCTAGGGAACTCGGATTAAAACAAGTCATATATAAAAATTTAGCCTCGGAACGAGTGGAACACAAAGAAATTATGTTTGAAGCCTAATTTTGCATGCTCTTAAAAAAGTAGTGTAAGTTATCAACTTTAATGAATTAAAGATTAAGAAACTCTACTTTGAAATGATTATTGTAATTAGTAGAGTTTAATGGGTGATTAAAGTTGATAATAACATGTTTTTTTTTGTGAACCCAGCTCCTTCTATTGCTTTTTATAGTTTTGGAAATATACAAAGAAAAAGAAACATCTTAGGGAACAGAATCACCTAAGAAAACCTTATAGACAGAAAAAGGAAAAGGAAACTATACAGAAAAAAACTCCTATAGACTGCCCAACATAAGATCAAGATCGTGAAGAATGATATTCCAAATAAGATCCACATCCTTGGAAATCCCACAATACACTCGATCATTCCTCTCCCTCCAAAGCCAGCTGAAAATACCAAGACAAAGAAGATGGGCCTTTCTGTCCTTGAAGCGATGGATATCATTAATCGATCTGGGATGCTGAAGATTAAGAAAAGCACTGGCTCTATTCCAAATCTCATAAGAATACGAGCAGCTGAACAAGATATGCTCAATGTCTTCTTCCTCACTGCAGTAAAGAAAACACATAGAAGCAAGACTAATCCCAATATGTTTCACATAGCAAGAAGTAGGAAGTCTGATATGACCGATTTTCCAGCCTAACATTCTCCAATTGCTTAGACAACTGAAACTCCAAAGCCACTGAAAGAAAGTATTCAAACCATTCTCAGGATGGAGACAACCCCAAATGTATTTAAAATTCACATCCATACTTCCATCAAACATAATATTGTCACTTCTAGTAGTTGGACTAGGAAGCAAGTAGAGAACCTCAATCAGATTACTGTGAAGTCTTGAATTCTCAACAGACCAGGAACCATTCCTGATGAGGTGGCTGACTTTGGCATCAGAAGGAAACCCCAATTGAATAATACTCTGTTGGCCCAACACCTCAGTAAGAAATCTCGACTCCTTGCACCAGGGATCATTCCAAATACTAACACTTTTACCATCGCCAATGACAAAAGTGATATGTCTTCTTAGACAATCTCTTTCAGCAAGAATTCTTTTAAACAACCATGAGAAAGACTCATGTATAGGAAGGGACCAAAACGAATGCTTAATTAAATACTTCTCATGGATCCATTTTATCTAGATACTATCTTTTTTCTTGGCAATGTCCCACCCATTCAAGAGAATAGATGATTGAATAATGTCTCTAATACATTTAATCCCTAAACCACCTTCCAACTTTGGTTTAATAACCTCACTCCATTTTACCAAATGAATAGGGTTTCTACTAACAGTCTTTCCCCAGATGAAATTATGATAGAATTGATCAATTTCATCACAAACAACACAAGGGATAGGGAAGTTGGCAATCAAAAAATGAGACATAGCTTGAAGAGTAGACTGAGCGAGCTCAACTCTGCCTGCCATAGAGAGTTGACTTACTTTCCAACCATCAAGACGACTCTTAATTCTGTCAAGAAGAGGACTACAATGAGCCTTGGTCAATTTGCCTATAACCAGAGGTATACCAAGATATCTCTACAGAAGATAACCTTCAGCAATGCCCAAAATATTGCCCAACAATTTTTTATTAGCATTTTGGTTGTAGAGTACAACACTTTTATCAGTATTAATCTTCAACCCAGTGGCAACATACAATTGGTCAAGCACTCTTTTGATAGCATAAGTACTCCGTTCATCCTCCTCAGAGAAAATCATCAGATCATCAGCAAAAATCAAGTGGGAAATAGAAAAGTTGGACGGGGTCTTCAAAGGTTTCAAATTCCCCTAATTAACCTCTTTATCAAGAAGAAGAGTAATGACCTGCATAACTAAAATAAAAATGTAGGGGGCTAGGGGATCTCCCTGTCAAACCCCATTGCTAGGCTTAAAAGAAACAGAAGCTTCACCATTAATAAGGATCTCATAGGAAATAGTATTAAAAATCTCCTTAAGCCACACAACCCAACAGTGAGGGAAGTTCATAACCTCAAGAATAAGAAAGATGGCCTCCCAAGCAACTCAATCATAGGATTTTGAAATGTCTATCTTGAGACACATTTTAGGCCTACCCTCTTTCTTGTTAAAGTCATGTATGAGTTCATTGGATAAGAGAACAACATCCTTGATAGATCTACCCTTCACGAAAGCACACTGATTACTACTCACTACAGAAGGCAGTACAAGTTGTAGTTTGTTAGTAAAAGTTTAGAAATAACTTTATAGAAGACATTGCAAAGAGCAATGGGTCTGAAATTTTTGAGCTCACATGAATTCTTCACTTTCGGAATAAGAGTTATAAAACTGTGATTAGCTTCCCTGAGCATTCTTCCAGAATTAAAGAAACCAAGAACACCCCTAGTAACATCATAGCAAATAACACTCCAACAAGTTTTGAAGAAATGCCCATTAAACCCATCAGGTCTTGGGCATTTCTCAGAGTCAAGATTCTTGACTACATCAACAATTTCCTTCACTGAAAAGCATCTATCAAGAGCCATTTTATGAACTTCATTCAATTTAGGAAAGACCAACATTTTCAGAATATCAGCATCAATACTGTGACCATTATTGAACAAGGAAACATAGTATCCCAAAATGTGCTGCTTTATCTCAGAACTATTAGTGTTGATGATCCCATCAATATCAAGGGCTCAAATATGGTTTATGTTTCTTCTCACTTTAATTGAAGAATAGAAAAACTTAGAATTGGAATTCCCTTCTTTAAGCCACTTGACTCTAGATTTCTGTCTTAAAACAGATTCTTCATGCTTATTAGCAATAAAGGCCTCTTTTCTTCTAGCATTAGCTTCAAATTGCAACAGAATATTAGAAGGATCATTATCAAGATTACTTTGTGCTTCACAAGCTAAAAAATTAATCCTCTTAGCAACATCAGTGAAATTCCCAACAGAGCTCCTATTCCATTTAGACAGCTCATATCTAAGCTTCTTAAATTTACTATAAACAATGAATATAGGAAAACCATTGTCATCCCCAGACCAAATTTTCCTAAAAATATCCCTAAAACCATCTTTTTCAGTCCATGCATTAATGAAACGAAAGGGGGAAACAATTTTACCCTTCTCACCAATGTCAAGAGTAAGGATCTTGTGATCACTGATGATATTGGAGTGGAGAACACCTTTGAACTCATAAAACTCCCTCATGAAATCATAATTATAAAGAATCCTGTCAATGAGAGAAGTAACAAAAAATTCCCCAGATTGATGGTTATCCCAAGAAAAGGAAGGACCATTTAGGCTCAGCTCAAAAAAACCACAATTGAGAATGCAATTATTGAAATCATCCATGGACTTCTTAGTAGGAGGATCTCTGCCCAACTTTTCTTTATCCTTTCTAACAGCATTAAAGTCACCTAAGATGACCCAAGGAGAAGAAACACTAGAGTTAATAAACTCAATATCATTCCATAATTGCTCCCTATCACCATCCGGATTATGTCCATAGACATCCGTCAAGAGAAAATTTCTATTGTCACAAACAACATTCATATGAATTAACTGATCTGACTCCTGAATCTTGATAATATTGCAAACCTCGTCCTTCTAAAGAACAACAACTCTACCGAGCACATGAGAGGAATGATTGGAAATCCAGCTAAACTCAGGAAAAAAATACTAAGCACTTTAGAAATCTTCTTCTGTCTTACTTTAGTTTCAATGAGAAGAATAATGTGAGGATTGAACTCTCTTATTTTCTCTCGGACTGTTGAGACCTTGAGGTTAAGACCTCTAACATTCCAGGACAACATATTAAGATTAAGACTAACCATTAGAACCGGTAGTGACCAGTACTTCACTGGTTTGGATCTCCCCCTTCCTATGATCTTCAGTCACTATTTTCAGATTAACAAATTTATTTGAAAGAGAAGTTTGAGTGACATTATCCTGATCCCTCATATTATTTCTAGCCTTACCCTTCGGCTTTCTTCTTTTGTTCCCTTTTTTCACAAATTCAAATCCTTCCTCCTCCCCATCTTGATTGGTAACATCCATAAAAGGAGGAGTAGAAAGGTCTACAACCCCTTCAACAACTTCCTGGTTGTTAATACTTTTTCCTTCAGACAAAGACATACTAATTTCCTCAAAAGAATCATTAGGTACATGGAATACTTCATCTTCGTCTTGGCCTTGCCCCAACATAACATCTTGTCCTTCCTGATTCAGAGTAATTCTATGAGAAATAATATCATGCACTCTAAATGCAGCCTTCTCTTCAGACAAATCAATAGCACTTTCATGGTCTCGTCTCATATGATCTTCTTGATCTTTGTGATTCAGGTTTGTGCTTTGAGGAATTACATCATCAACTTTAGGTGCAGATATCTCCCTAGAAAGAATAGAGGAAACGGGAGTAACAACTTTCTTAACCCACATTTGCTTAACCGGATGGCTTGAACCTTTAGCAGGATCTCTGCAGTCTGCCTATCCAAACAAGTTACACACTGAGAAAACTTTTGGCAGCCATTCGTACTCAAAGTTGACAGTATGAGAAACTCCATTGTCACTTGAAACTTCCAACTCAAGAGGAAACGTCGATGAAGCCTATATCAAGACTTGAATCCTGGCATATTCAAGATTCCTCAGACTAAAAGTTAATCTGTCTGCTCGTAAAGGGAACCCAATATAAGACCTGATTCTTGAGAACATCTTCATATCCCAAAGCTCCAAAGGAAGATTATGAAAACTGACCCATATGGGCATGTCTGTCAGCCTGAATCTCTTCAGAGGATCCTCAGGTTTCCATTTCATCAACACCATAGGCTTTCCCCTGACAAAGTAGATATCGTTGTCTAAGACGTTCTCCAGATCCACATCGTCCGAGAATTTAATCAGGAAGAAGCCTCGAACATGATTCATTATCTCAATCGAACCATTCAAAATCCATACCTGATATAGATACTTCTCCAAAGTAGGAAGATGAGGGTTGAAACCAACTATGTAGCCTGCAACACATCGCTTCCATCTATCTGCATTCTTCTCAGCTTCCTCTCTTGGGTAGATGAGCTTCTGGTTTCACATCTCTATATCCACTTTCTCCAGTGAAGTGTCGTAAATCCTTGGTTTCATCAGTTCCGCCCATGACTTTGTATTTCCAGATTGAGCATTCAGATCTTGACTCACACCAGATGAGCGTACGAGAGAGGAGGGAGGGGGGGGGGCGTCCATCTTCAGGCACAATGCCTCTGACGACCTCCTCATCACGCCGTTGAGTATCGCCAGAGCTCATCGCACCACCAGGTAGTGTTTCTTTTGACTCACACCAGATAATAACCTGTTAATTGTAAAAAGGTACATTAAGATTGAAAAGGATGAACTTCACACGTAATTAGTCTGATTTAGAGTTTATGTGCATAAATATGCTTGAAATTTGAAAAGTACATAAAGTTATCATCTTTAATGATTTAGATGGATTTAATGATGCTCATTGGATAATTTTAGCCAATATTAACCTGTTGTTAATAAAAGTAAAAATAGGATCTAAAAAGATAATCTTTTTATATAATTGGCTTAATTTAGGGTTTCATGCATGAATATGCATTAATGAGCTTGAAAACCCTAATTTAGGTGAATATGTCTTTTAATTGTTTTAATGGTTCAAATCCATGAATAAATAGAGATATGATGATCCTAAGTCAATTTGGGTATAAAAGACTATTAAAATGGATAATTTGAGCAATTAGGGTTTATATGAGTAGAAAAGAGTATTTTAGGGTTTGTTGACCTAAAAGGGATAAAGTTTGAGAAATTGATCTAAGAAATCCTAATGAATATTAATGAAACCTTAATGCGGATTAGAAACCCTAGAAAGTGAATCCAAGTCAATAAAGTAGATTCTTGATAAAGTGTGTAATAAATAGAGTACATATTCTTTTCAGGAATTATGGAATTGTTGAATTGCTTGATTGGATTGCTTTCTTGGTTGGATTTGCTTAATTCTTGTGAAATCATCAAGTCAGGTATGTGGTTACGCTTATGATTATCCCGACTAGTTTTCCGAGGATTTTATCGATGTTTCCCTCATGGCTTGAAATAATTGTTGGATGCTTTTATTTCATGCAACTATAGAGTGACTATGACTATCACTATGAATATACATGTATAACTGGCTAGATCTGGGTCCACCTCTATGGCTTGTAAAGGCTAAAAAAAAGGGTAACCTAGAGTAAGGTCTAGGTGATCGTGGGTTAGAAATTGGGCTACCAAGTGTGGTGCCATGAGACTCGTAGCATGCCATGATTTAAGGAGTAGGCTACTTACGAGTAGTGCCATGTGACTCAACCCTAGAAACTGGTTCACCTATAGGTGGGTCCATGAGGGGTTTAATGGGGATCTACCATAAGGAAGGTAGTATCCAAGTCCACTGCAGGGATAGCACAGAGGATAGGGTACTCGTGGATCGTGGAGTTATATTTAAAACATAATCTTGGTTGTTAAATGATTAATTGAATGATTATGTTGTTATCATAGTTGCACGTTTATTATTTCCCCCACATACCAGCTTCGGCTGATCGACGCTTTGTTTGTCGGCGTTTTAGGTACAAGCCAAAAGGACAAATAGTAAATCGTCATATTGTGAAACACATGAAGTAAAATACAAGGAAGATTAGTTAGAATAGAATCCATAAGTGGATAGAAGTTTAGAGATCCAAGTTTTCAAAAAGGTATGCTTCTATTGACATATATTTACTTAGAAGGGCATTACAAAGCCTGTCTGAGATGCATGTGAGCTCACATATAACATATCAAGTCACATGAGTATGGCTATACATTTCTCAGTCTCGCTTATCAAGTAGTCTAGATATCAATCTCATGTAGGAGGGACAAATCCCATCTACAACACTCACACTCAATCCCCATGTTCCACAACCACCTTAGCATCACCATTATGATAACCCTTATTCAAGGTCATGTTGGATGATGTCTAAATGCAATAAACAACATGGGATGAGTGTCGTGACTTTAGGTCTAAGAACCATAATCACCACTATCACTATGAGAGATGATTGTGACTACCATTCTATGGTATCAATGTGTCACTCTTAAGGTGGGGTTGTCTGATACACTGTTCTCTAACATGTACCTATGTGCTTGACTTGATATCATATATCATGACTAATGAGACTCTATCATCAATCAACACATACTCTAGTCTTATGTATTACTATTGTATATTTTGCTTCCACAGTCATATTCGACTAGGGACATAACAAGAATGTATGTACTCTTATCATACATATGATCTTATCATTCAGGCCCTCAACCTGAAGACATACACAATTGAGTGACATCATTCTTTAGACATATACTATGTATATGTCACCATCTAATGACTGAGACAAACATAATAGACAAAATTACCTTTATTATTATCAAATCAATTATATAATGCCACATTCCAATCATCATATGACTGACTCTCTAGGCATACATACCAACACTCTGAGTATAAGAGACAATGTGCCTTCACTAGAACATAACTTTCAACATCCAAGGACTTCAGCTGATTTCACCATCAATGGACACGATGTGCATATATAACTGAGCATTATGTGTCTCACTTCAGTTGGAAGCAACCGAGTCAACCCTGAGTAAACACACTTTGTTTGAATAATGACACAATCTTCATCCTCATCAAGAACAACCTTGAATAACATATGACATGGTGTGTAGACCCTTGGACACATCTTGTGAGTGGTTATTAGTTCCAAATCTCAAAAAATACGAGGATACATAGCGTGTATGTGCTAAGACATGATTTTTCCCCTCAAATTTCTAAAAAAATATAAAAATTAGGAGGATTATTATGTAGGTGATTTTATCGATTTTTAACTATGTGAGAGGATATCTAAGTGATGAAGCCCTAGCTGGGGTCTTCATCTTTTGTCTTTTTTTTCAGTATTCATATTAAAAATGTTAGAATTCATGTCTCTTTCTCAA
The DNA here is from genome assembly GCA_963693085.1 of Alisma plantago-aquatica. NCBI lineage: Eukaryota > Viridiplantae > Streptophyta > Magnoliopsida > Alismatales > Alismataceae > Alisma > Alisma plantago-aquatica. The sequence goes on along the minus strand of OY856414.1, from coordinate 501,801,785 downwards.
TAATTCCCATGTATGCTCAAATGCTCTTATAGATTTTTTGCTTGATCTTTTAGGTACTTGAGTAAGAATGGATGGGGAGATATGATGAAGGAGTCCAAAAGACCACTAAAACCATTGTCATTCTACACAAGAACTCTCAAGAATTGAAGTGAAGCAAAAGGTTCCATGGATGGACAAGTAAAGAAGGGAAGTGCATCAAAAATCCCTCAAAAATGCCCATTCCAAGGAACGATTGTTCTCCGAAGTTCAAAACTTTAGAAACTGATAGAGTAGAACATAGAGTTAGAATGATCACATCCATCACAAGAAATCATTTGGAAACCCTAGCCCATAATGACCAATTTGGCTAGAATAACCATTCCACACAAGCTCAAAATCCCCTTCCATCCCTGGCATTTTCATCACTCCCACCATGACCCTTCCTCCATAGTGTTGTCATTCTACCCTAGGCCATAACGACTATTCCACCTAGAAAAATTATTATACCCAACCATAGCCACGTCATTTCTACCCTACTAATGGTTGTATCTCTCTCACCATGACCATTCTACCAAGAACGGTCATTCAACCAAATTCCACCTCACTATTCACCCTGAGCTAAGCTCACCTGCACCATGACTCCATCCTCACCACGATCATTTCTAGTCACCACAGTTGTTCCATCCATCCACACCACATATATGGTGGGGTAGAACAGCTACTCTGCCCCAAAATACTAGAGAGTTCTTACATTATTCTACCCATTTCCCTCTCACTTGCCCTAGATACCTTAGACCCTATATAATCCTTAGTGGCAACTACAATAAGGAGGTTATCATCTAATTCACCTCACAACTAGCCTACCTCCTATTTTCCACCCCAAACCCTAATCTTTTTAGGGTTTTGACTAACTTCCATTGGCATTAAGTGCCATCCACATATGAAAGAGGCATGAGCTTGTCTACCCAATATCTAGAGGTGAATAAGAAGGCCAGTCCATCAACATTCATGTTTGTCTACATCTTCTTCTTCCCCCCTCTCTTTTTGTTTTTTCTTATATCATTAGTAGTTAGGCCCCTTTTGTGGGTTGTTTGGGGTAATAATATGGACTTTGATACCATGTAATGGGTAGTATTCATGTATAACATTTTATATTTTTTAATACTATTTTTTATTGTTCTCTCTCTTTCTTCGGTGTTTTAGCTCACTTAAGCCATAGAGAAAATAGGAATTTGGAGGCTTGGAAGGAAAAAAAACCCTAAGTCAACTTGTGGACACTTTGCTAGTTTTCCTCTCCACGGTTATACCCCTCCATTCGACTAGCCTTAGGTGTGATACTAAGTGGTTGGGCGTGTCTAAGTGGGTTCACCAAAGGTTTGAAAGAAGGGAATTTTCTCTCTTAATCCCAAAGATCTAAGTGGCTAGGTATGTCTCTCCTTCTACACTTGGCAAAGAGCGTGTTAGAGGTTGGATAGGGGTTAATAGGAGGTGGAAGTCCTCCTTCTACATCATATACCAACCTTTTCCACCAAGTGTTGCAGGATAACCACACATGGATGCTAGATTATGGTAAATCTCTATTTAGCCTACCCCTAGTAACTTGAGCCTTGTAAGGTTGGACAGATTGTGATTTAATAACTAGTTCCGCTAATTACCATCTATGTCACCCATGGCAACTAGTAGGCTAGGGCTCCTAACTGAAATCTCCCTTGTTTGGCTTGGTAACTCCTCTATTGGACATGTTGATTGAATATTCTCCTAATGCATGGTTGATTGTCTCATGTCCCCTAAACAACCCATTGTTCCAGTCGAGTGCTAAATCATTAATTGCTTAGTGATTTCTAACTTAGATTTCTCTCTTGCTCATCGTGATTCTTGATTGGCTAATGATGATTTGCTTTTGTTAGTGCTTGTGTTTGGTTCATTAGCTGATAATTTGTGATTCTTAATTGGCTAATAATGAATTGCTTTTGTACCTTCTTTGTCCTTGTGCTTCAACCCCAAACTTGCTGCACTTATACTACATACATTTGTTCATAAGAATGTGCTATTTGTATGAATTCGTTAGTCGTAATCAGCAGAGTACTTCTCTCAGATTCAAATGTACTAGCAGCACGCACGTTGCATTTAACCCACGATAAATTACAAAGTTACAAAAGCTAACATGGCCACCCCATGCTCACATGCTGAACGGAAACGGAACGTGAGGCATGTGACCGATAAAGAATTCCACTTTTGAGCACCTACTTAGAGAAACAAAAGACGAGGAAGGATGTACAAATGAAGCAGCAGATGGGACTACGATGCTGCACTAAGTACCCTTGCTACCTACCATGCATGATGTCATGAAAGAAGAGCTTACTTCCTCTATGCATGTGTTAATTTTGATATTGTCTGGCGGCCTCCATCCTTTTTTAAGCAGTACCTATTGTCCCCTTTTCCCTTTATGACTTTTAGTTTTAAATTTGGGATATACATTGTGTTCGGTTGTGAACTTGGTGCGGATGGCGCAAGGTTGCTCTTATGTTTCAAACAGCCCCCACAGTTTCTTAGCATTATCTTCTAAATAATATATTCCCGGAAAAACACAAGGCAGCCGGCCGATTGTGGGCATAATGGTGCTAGTGCTCGATCTGGAAGCAAGTGTATAGAGTTTCCATTTTCTGAATGTGTGACAAGTATGATGAAGATTTTAGGTGGGAGAGACTTGTTGGGCTCTCTTGGTCAGTTGATTAACTGCCAAACAACCCCTCCTTTAAGAGATGAATCATATAGGAGAAAGTAAGTATCCTTTGATTCATCCCCGATGAATCACGAAACTGGTAGCGGTCCAATCAAGTCGCCATCGAAGGGTCAGAAGAGCGGTAGCAGCTCAGGGGCCCGACCGACCGGCCGGCCCGATCAGCCAGACGTGAGGTGAGGTCACTGTCCCAGCGGTGGTTAAAATGGTTATTTTGAGCGAAGGAGCTAGTTGAGGAAACGAGCGTTACCGACACTCATACAACACCTACATTCTTTCCCTCTCTTGTGTATGAATATGATATACCTTCGATATCTGTTGTTGGGTGTCACTTTAATTAATTTGTCAAAGAATGAACGTAGGATTCCCTCTTGATAGAGGGCCCTTCACTCCAGTGCCGGAAGGGGTACCATAAAATTTATAAGTTGGGGCGTCGGAAACATCACTTTCACGACTTCCATGTTTCGAATAGTATATAGGAAGAACAGTGGGCGCCTCTCCTAGATGCAAATTGGATCTCGTTACACACTTTTTTTCCTTCAAATTCGTTTTAGGACGTCACCGACACGAGAGAGGTGGGGTTAGAAATGGAAAATTGAGATCAGCTTATAATTAGATACGTGTACCATGCCGATTTAGAAACTTCCGTTTATGTCTCTCTTCAATTTAAAAGAAAGGCATAAAGAAATATATACAAGTGCGAAATCTGGCATCAGCGCATTATCGACGGATTGATTTTTCATGAGGCGACAACTGAAAGAGTCCGGATGTGGTAAGGGTACGCGATTGTTTTGTTTTTTTTTGCTCTTGTCAAATAGGGAAAAAAAGAGGGTGGGAAATACCACAAAAAGTCGAGATGAAGGGGTATACAAGCAAAGCCGTGATAGTTGGCTAGCTATAATGTATGTATACTACTACTAATACTGCTAAAGCCTATGATCTTCAATTTGCATATGTACATGACAAGTTCAGAACACTCGCTCCTGATAAAGGAGAAAACAGTACTATGCCCTTCGTAATATATGTAGCAGGGCGTTTGGGTTAATAGGCAGATATATATATGTATATGTGTGAAATATATATGGGGGAGGATAGCCGGATGGTGGGGTATGTGTCGTCCCTCTCTCTCTCTAGCTAGCCTGATCCTCATTTCTTGGTCGTCTCCAGCGTCGGCGTTGGCAGCTGCGGCCGGAGCTGTGGAAGTGCCGGCGGGTGCGACTCGACCAGGATCGACCACAGCACGTGCACGTCCTCATATTGGCACGACTTGACGTCCTCGTATAGGATGTAGATACCTCTTCTACCTGAGGACAATAACACGCAGTTGATCAGAATACAGATACATGGAGTTGGGTTTCAGAGAGAAATAATCGGCATTGCCTGGCATTGGTACAGTAGGCATCTAAATATAAGTGATCAGAAATAGACAGATTCTGCAGTAACTGAAGTATTCTGATAAACAATAAATTAAGCAGCGGCAGGCCAAGAGAAGGGTGGGTGAAGGCTGAAAGCATGTAATCAAAGGAACTGAATGATGAATACGTACTCTTCTTGTGTGCCGAGTTGAAGCGGAGCCAGAGCTTCTTGAGAGGGCCGAGGAGGGACTGGAGCCACCCCATTCTTACAATCAGCTACTGAAGGAGAGGAGGAGGAGGCCGAAGCTTAAGGCGCGGACCTGCTCTGTCTCATTCGGAGCCAACGGCAGCTAGAGGGTGGGGGGTTTAGGATTGAATAAATCGGGTGTTGAGGGGAGGAAGGAAATAGGACGAGATGGTTGTTGGGTGAGAGCAACAGTGCTACAGTATTCATCACAAGGGATATGTGTGGGGAGAAAAAGAGTCACGTTAACAATAACATAATAATAATGGAAGGAATAATACCATACCCAGGACAGGAGGCCGTAATAAGAGAACTAGAATTAAAGAGGCATATCGAGAGGAGAGAGAAAATGATACGGTAACTACTGTCGGTCGGAATCGGGTTGCTTAGCCTCGGGTGAACTCCATCTTACTACTACTGCCATTTCCCACCTCTACGACCTCCACCTCACAACCCACATACATACGTGTACACTCACCCCTCATTTCACTCGCGAGTAGCAACGCCCCAATCATGATGGTGATCCATTGTTTTCACTTCACCTCGCTTCGCTTGCTGTGCTTCCTTCTTGGTGCCAAGTCACCATCAACAATCCTCTAGACGGCTTCTTCTTCAACGGGAAGCTGCAGACCATTATATTGGCCCTTTTTGGTGGGTTCTTAGCAACACGAGTTTGAGTAGTGGGTTTGCATCTTTTTTGGTTCTTGCTTCACCGACTGTTTATCCACGATACGTCGTCCATCGCCAGAGTGCAGTGTAGTGTACTGAAACCATAACCAATGGCTTAATCAGCATAAGGGAAAGGTGCGTCTGGCGTCCGTCCACACATAGAACAAGATGTGGCTTTTCTTCAATCTCAAGCCTGCAGACTGAATACCACCAAAACAGACCGGCAAACCTGCCGACCGTCTCGCCCTACTCATCAGATCTATATGGTGCTGATTTTATATCAACATAATATCACGAACAAGATCGCAGTCTTTGTTTACGGAATCTTTTTTATGAAAATAATCACACAGTTCAAACATACAAATCAAATACAATAGTCTTCGCTAATGTTTTATGTATATTCAGAGGAGTATCCTGTATGGACCGTACATTTATAACTAACACACCATTCTCGATACCGGTTTCAGCTCAATTACTTACGACCATAACCTGCGGTGGGTGCATAACAGCAACGTACTGGTTTTAGGGCCTAGACCGATTAGATATAGGTTGGTGATAGTTTGAATAAACAGTCCTTTTTGAACAAGTAATGTATGTAATACAAATACGCATGCTATCCTTAGCATTTTAACTATCCACACATGACCAAAATCCTTTGTTGTGTCATCATTTGATTGTTGTTTCATCAAAATTGATCTTGATGAGCCATCAAAGTCCAAAAGATGGAAATATTTTCTCTTTTTTATGGAGACATGCATTGCTGCGTTTCTAGATATCTACAACCAACTTAGTAGTGCAAAGCTCTAATTTTCCCAAGGGTGCAAGTGTCCTGTTTAGGACAACCGTATGAAATTGACATGGATCCCACCAAGATACACAACTAGACAAATTGTAGCAACCCTCAATTACAATCCATTTCTAACAACACAAAAGCGTAATACATTGGAATTAAAAAAGGAAATTTAGCACAAATAATATAACAATTTTGAGACATGATATAATCTACATTGATTCTCATACAAATTCTTTCGATGAACTTACACCAAAAGAAGTCAATACATGACAATGTGGAAAGACCGGATAAACCTCTTCGGATCGTATACATGGAAACCCACCATGTCTAAATTTGTAGGTGCATCAACCTCTTGAGAGCTATTCTATACCACATATAGACCTGTAAATGGATATTCGGAATCCGCACATTCGATCCGGATTTGAGTCTAAAATTAAAAAAAAAATTGACATCCGCATAATCTGATTTGGATTTAGGATATCAAATTTCATATCTGAAAATTTCAAATAGTATTTCGGATATGGCTATATCCGCTCTGAAAAAATATGAAATCTGACAAATATATATATATATATAATAATCAAATATATATTATCTCTATATTAAAACATAAATATAGATATTTTATCATATATATTCATAATGATATCAATATTTTCTATATATAATGTATTAATAATAATACATTTATGATTTTTGGTTTGGATTGGATATTTATCTGAATTCAGATTTTTTTGTCGAATCAGATTCAGATATTATCACGTGATATCCGTCAGATATCGGATTGGATTTTTTTTTCAGATTCGGATATCGGATATAGTAGTATATTCTCTGTATTCGATCCGTTTATAGGACTAGCCGCATACCACCAATGTTCATCAAAAGATAGTCATGCGTTCAACAAATTGTTGAAAGTGGTGTTGGTTGAATTGGATATTTGCACACTTTTTCTTTTGATGATGACAACATTTCTTTTTTTGTGTATCAAACATATTGTCTAGTGTTTTAGAGATCAAAAGATGAATAGAAAAGAATTTTGAAGATATTTGATTCAGCAGAAGTGGTTATTTTATCATGTCTATTCAATGGTACTACATTTATACAAGGCATAATGTACAAGTAATTAGATATCATGTTAAATCAAGCTATAAGTCGACTCGAACTATCCTAAACTTAATTTCATATTTATATAAAGCATTTAGGATAGTTAGATCCCATCAAAAAAATCATTTATGATATTTACCAAAAGTTAAATGATGCATGTAAAGTGATAATTTTGGTCGAGTCTTTTTGATAAAGTCATCCTTGGTCGAGCTCTTCCTTGACTGAGCAAAAGTATTCTTGTTCAAAATAGTCTTTGAAGGAAAAGAGTTGTTGAAAAGTTGCCAAAGAGAACAATTTTTGGTCAAAGTACAATCTAAATAAGAGGTCCATTGGCTGAATTATAGTTCGACTGAGGAAGTTCTATAAAAATAACATTGAGCCCTCCAGTAGTCATTGTTATTAAGTCTTTCATTAGTCTAACAACCAGTTTGACCCTTTTGGGTTCAATACTCACCCAAAAACTATCCTAAGTATTCCTACGTATTTCCTATAAATAGGATAGCCCCATGGACTCCCAAAACACACTTGAGCACTCCATTTGTAAGATCCTCAAATTTGATCAATTTGAATTCTATGAATAAATGAATTGATTTGATAAGAAAATTTTGTAATTGTAATTGATAGAATAATAGTTTTATCTTTGTAACATGAATTCAATTTGTGGCCCAAACAATGTGCTTTAGAAATAGGTGTTTGTGGCATAAGTTTTGGAAATAAGAGATTTTGTGTATAAATAAATGATAATGGATTTATGTTTTATTACATAATTGAAATATGAAATAGTAAGTATGTTTTCGGAATATTTTATGATAATATATGATTCAGATAATTAATGGAGTAATTATCTAACCATGGATGGCAATACAAGTTTTGAGGCATCCAATAAAGATATTTTGATCTGACTTTTGGAATACTTAAGAGTAATGAGAGAACTAAAATAATCTAGAATTTGATATAAAAAGGATTTTCCATGTGAAGTGGGTAATTAATTTTAAAAATTCTTGAAGAGTATGTTTTGCATGTAAGACTTATCCCAATAAATCCCACAAATTAGACATAATCTAGGAAAGGTATTAATGTTTTTCTCTTTGAATTTCCTAGAAAAAGGATGCTCTAAGAATCCTATAAAAATCATGAAGGATGAGGGATCTACTTGTAATAATTAAATATTGTTTTCTTAATTGAAGAGAAATAAAAGGATATCTAAAAACATCCCTTTAATATTAAACTTGGCATAATATGAGATTATATGAATATAAAGAAAGTATCCACTTTTGGGGCCAATTGGGATGAAGATGAGAAAGGGATATGAATTATTTAAGTTTCAATAATCTAGATTACATGTGAGTCCCTAGGACACGAAATAGGAAAATACGTATTTTTCGTTCTCATGAAAAATACTCAAGATAATTTATGATATTAATAATCAAAATATAGGATTAGGGAAGAAAATCTAAGAAGTTCTAAGATATTTTGTGGCCAAGATAATTTAGTTAATAATTATGTGGATTTGCCTATGAAATAATGTTTCGTCTAAATAAGGGAATAATGATGGAGATTTGTTTTTCCCAATGGAAGCAAATTGTCTGAATAGAGCTTTCCAAAAATATGATATGAGGGGTGGTTTCCTGTATGTGACTTTTGGGTCTATGAAGTAAAAGATGTGATATTGCTATTATAAGGAATGGAGAGAGGAATATAGTTTTTACTTTTCTAACATCATGCCTTGCCTTTCTCCTAATTTTAGTTGGGGTTAAATTGTTGAATAAGAAAGTATATTTTTAATCCTTAAGGAAAGGAGATAAGAGTGTGTTTATATTGAATGTCATTATGAAAAAACCATTCCTTGCCGCTTTTGGATCTTCCTTGAACACCAAGGAAAAGGGAAGAAGGGAAACGAGCAAGGAAGTTATGAGAGGTATATATATATATATATATATATATATATATATATATATATATATATATATATATAGAGAGAGAGAGAGAGAGAGAGAGAGAGAGAGAGTCAGGCTAGAATACACTCGACTGTATCCAGAGCGGAATACACTCAAGTAGTTTTTTATGATGCAATATTTTTTTTTGAAAATCTAATCCATTGATATTCTTAAACATCTCATGAACAACTCATACACAAAATTTGAGCACATTTGGATATGTATAGCTCATGTTATGAAGACCGCAAAAATTATGCATTTCAAATTAGTTTCGCATGTCGATTTTATTGCCCTTGGATGAGTGACTTACACTCATCCAAATGGGCTCAAAATTTGTATGTAGCCTAGTTATAGTATGACTGTGAAGATCAATGGTTTACATTTTGCAAAAAATAGTCTTGATATGCAAACTCACTTGAGTGTATTCGTGTGATCTATACACTCAAGTGTATTCTAGCCTGACTATATATATATATATATATATATATATATATATATATATATATATATATATATATATATATATATATATATATATATATATATATATATATATATATATATATATATATATACACATACATACATACATACATACATACATATATATGGTGGATCCACACATAGCCAACCTACCCTTCTTCCCTCTCCCCATAATACCCCTCATCTGATCATCTTCTTTCCCACTTGCCTTCCTTTCTCTACTTGTATGCAGCCTATAACTTGCAGATGGTAGGTGGTGCAACACACCTCTATGAAGATGATGACTTTCATCATTGAGTTCAACTGTATATACTTAGTTCTCTTAGTTTGACCATGACACAATCATGAACAAACCTTAATAGGGACTTGGTCATGGTTTGTAGGCCTGACCTTCCTTAGGATCTATGATTTATGGGGGTAGATAGCTTTCCCCAGCTGCTTCTTCTAGGTGTTGCATTGACTATGGAGCCAATGAGTTTGATCATCACCAAAAAATAGACAATAAAGGAGGTCATAGGTCATGGCGGTGTGAGTGCAAGAGAGAGATGGGAGGATAAGCCATGATGGGTCATTTCCTCCTTGATCCTCCTCACAGTTCCCATTGCAAGAGGAGGGTAGGGTTGTGATGCCACGTCCTAGTGCAAGAGTAGGGAGTCAGTGACTGGAGATCATCATCCGACTGTTGAGAAGTGCAGGTGATTTAATCGTCAAGGTAGAGGCGAGCCCTGAAGTAGTTGGATCAGGCTGCCCAGGCAGTGAACACCCTCAATCATTGGAGGATATGTGCTAGGGATGGCATTGATGGTAGTGTCAAAGGTGGTGTGTCTCCGGCTACACCTGCAATGCCTCTACGCGAAGTAGGGCACCTTGTGTGTGGATGAGGGCGTGCGAGGTGAAGTCTGGTGGGGTTGGTCCTAGACCAATCAATTCAAGGAAAAACCAAAGATTAAGTCACAACCCACTAATCCAGCTGGAACATGGGCCTGGGTGGCGTGACCCAATAAGAGGCCTCCATGTCACCCATGGCAAAGGCAAATTACTTTTATTAAGTATATCTTCCAAAAATCATATTAAATGCTAGGATAATCAAAATGTAGTAAAATTATATATCAAATTGTTCAGGATAATGAGTAGAATCTAAATGAATTAGTATCATGAGCTAGATCTGATCCTAATTCCAAAAGTAATGCTAATACATGTAATGGAGATGATCCATGAATAAAACCCTAGATTTGATAAGTAAGATGTTGAATATATTGAAAAACATTACTTTGAGATATAATCTAATATTTATTGAACATAATAAGAACCCAATATGATGATTATAATGATGATGAATAATTAGGATTTATAACATGAATAATCATTAACATGTGTAATTAGGATTTTGAAATCAATGTATATCTTGTTATGACCTTAAATCACATGATCTAATCTAAATGTTCATAGTAATCTAATATGTTCAACCTGATGAGAACCTAAGTCTTCTATACATTTGGATAATAATGATCATTATTAAAGGTTTTGAGTAATAAATATAAAAATTAGGGTTTCATCTAATATAGAAATAGGATTTAGACCTTCTTTCTCCTTTTGGAAATTCATTTTAATAGTTGTACTACATGAGCATAATGGAGGCGACTGGCCGTGCGACTCAAGGTGAGATTCCCCACTGCCAACCGCCCTCTCCTCATCCTAGTATGCTATGGAGGAAGAAAGGTGATGGAGTAGGTCACAACGAATATCATTGTGCCTTATATTTCTCCCTAGGGTCAAAAGGCTAGCTAGATCTACCATACTCTAGTGCTTCTAACCTTCCTTTACCACTATTGAAGAAACCTATTGGCATAGCTGACAGTAAGATCTATTTCCTAAAGGCCGAATCGAGGGACAATGCTGCTAAATGGAGAATGTGCCTTTTTGGATACATGCTCGATTTCAAACCTCATCTCCCTACTCTCAAAAAAATATGTACACTAGATTTGGAACTCTGTCAGTCCTTTCAATTTAATCAATGCAAGGGATGAAATGTTTCTAATTACGTTTTCCAATGTTGTGGATCTTGACAATGTGCTTTTTCATAACTAGTTCGTCAGGAATAGACCTATAGTCCTTCTGAAGTGGAAGTAGGGTGATCCTATTAGGAGTCTCAAATTGAAGGACTCTTCAGTTTGGATAAGAGTCTATGGCCTCCCTCTTGATCAATGGGATAGAAGAATATTTGAGAGGATTGGTTTTGTTATTGGTGTCCTGATTTGTACTGATGAAGCTATTGAGGTTGCTTCTAGAATTGAATTTGCTTGACTTCAAATATATTTGATCTTGGATTCAATATTGTGGGAGAGTTTGTCCCTTGTTTGCAATGAATGTGAGTGTTATGATGTTAATATTGTATATGAATGGGTTCCCTACCTCTGTACTAAGTGTGGTTTCATGGGCCATGATGATTCTCAGTGTGTTTTGCATACACTATCTGATATAACTCATTACAAACCTATTGTTCCATAGAAGAATCTTACTAAAGAGAGTGATGCTATATGTATGGATCCTATTGGTGTTGAACATAATGTTGGGCTTGTTGCCAAGGATAAGGGATTACGTTCTATTCCTTCTATGTTAGTTATGGTTTTTTCATCCATGTCTACAAATTTCATGTAGGGTTCCATCTCTCTTGATTTTTTTTGATTCTCAAGAATTTAGTAGGAGGTTTGTCCAAAAAATTCCTCATGAGTGTCCACTCAAAACTAATGCTGGTATGTTTTAAAGAGTTACTACTTTTGGTTTCTCACCTATGCAGAAAAGACCCAAAGGTCTAGAGGTTATCAGTGAAAATGATAATCTAATTGAGATTGGTGACCCTACAAACTCATTTACTGAGGTTGTTAGTTCAACATCCCGAAGCAACAAATGACACTACTACAGAAATGGCTTATAAAGTCACTTTTCAAGGTGTCGGTTGTATACATAAACGGACACCTAAACTCTACAGTGTTGGTTTATAACATAAACCGACATACAATCTGTGAAGGTCGACCAGACACAGGTACCGCTTTTATTAAGTGTCGGTTAATTAATAAAAAACCGACACATAAAATCAACGGCCAAAACCACAATTCCAGCGAAAAAAATACCTCCAAAATTTGACATATGTCGTCGGTTCATAAATAAATAACCGACGACTAAAGGGTATTCGCGAGACAGGAATAGGTGTCGGTTGACCTTTAGTTAAAAACCGACGACTATAATATAGAATATGTGCCGGTTTTTGGAATAGAACCGACACAGTTGGTTTATCTGTCGGTTTATTAGAATAACCGACGCTTATTGTCAACTTAATAGCTCACCAGTGCGAGCTTCTCTTCCCCTTTCCCAGTTTCATTCCCGATTTCAGTTAGGTCCGATGATTTCTTGCTCGCCCCCATCGGTCGTTGCTCCTCCGCCGCCGCTCCGTGCTCCTGCTCCTGCCCTCGTCGTTGCTCTATGCTCACCGGCGGCTGTGCTCCTGCTCCTGCTCCTACCCTCTGTGCTCACCGGCAGCCGTCCGTGCTCCTGCTCCGTGCCCTCGCCGCTGCTCCGTGCCCTCGCCACCGCTACTCCGTGTCCTCGCCGACGCTTCTCCTCTCTTTGCCGCCACCTCCGCCGGTGGTTTCTGTGCTCCGGCCGCTGCTCTCCTCTGCCCTCAAGGTATGCCCGCACGCCCTGCCTTCTTCCTTCTTCCTCTGCTCTGGCGGCTGCTTGGGCGGTGCCAAGGCACGCCCAAGCAGCTGCTGGGCATTTTTTATATTTTTTTTTTAAGTTATTTACTTATTTGTGTTTAGGGTTTAGGTACTGATTTTGTGCTTCTACTGAGTTGAATCCTCTATTGTCTATACAATACATGTAATTTTGATCAAGTGATGATATGTAAATGTAGAAATAAGTTAGTAAGGTATCAATGATAAGTCTGCTGTAATGTGATGCAAAATAGTTATTGTATCATGCATATCTTAATACTTTTTTGTTTTATATTTGTATAGGGTGTTTTATGTGTGACAAGTCTATTGTTTTATATATAGTTGTGCATACCTGCGAGTTATCAGGAACACCTAAATGAATGTCTAACACCTAAATGAATATCTAGTTGTGTATTTTTCTAGTATCGTGAAAGATTCTCAATCGTGTGTATCACATGGGATTCTTATCTCAACACAATGGACTGCAATATATGTATCTAATGCCTTAAATGGAAGACTCGAATGTTATAAAATCCCATCAAAGTAGGTAGAAACAACTTATATATATTCAGATCTTAATAATTCCATGAAGTGCACATTATCTTACTCAGGAAAAGTATGTGTATAATGTAGGATTAGTTCCATATAATGGTTCTATTTTAGTAAGCACCTAGAAACCCGTCCAAGATTTACTCATTAGGAGTAAATCTTGGATAGTCCCTAGTTTGGGACTGTTCTTGAACACCTAATCTCACTTAGGATGTAAGTGTATAATGTGTATTGGGTTTTCGAGAAAATTTTGGTAGCATTTCCTCGTTTGTTCTCTAAGTACATATGTAGAATTCTTTTCAAGCTATCATGTCTACCACAATAAAGTTGGTTGTGACAAGTAATAAAAGGTTAACTGATGTTATACAACTTTTTCTAAAAATATATAACATCGTTATATGTACTTACACTTTGTTAATACTAATATTGTGCAGTCTCTGTCCACCCATAACAGTCACTATGAACTGGGCCTCTATGTCAATGTTAACATTCCCTATTGAAGAACAATTGGACATCATCCTAGATGATCGTTCCTTAAACCAATTGGTCATACCCAAACATTGGCGTTTTCTAAAAGGAAGACACTACATGCCTGGTAAAGTGACCCTAACTTTTGGCAATTATTCACATTTTATCGAGGTTGAGTATGATTTGGTGGGAAATCTTGTATCAAAATCCGGTTGGCGTGATTGGATTGGAGAGATGCATGTGGTCCGTTCCAACAGGCTTTTTCTCCATCCAGTTGGTCATAATTCCATCAAAGTTTGGATAACCAACATCAACTGCGAGACCCCCGATCATCTTCTGCGGTATGAGCGCACGGCGTCAGATATCATCTATGAGGAATCTAAATCTGAGGCCCCTGTCAGTTCAGATTCGTCTAAATACAGTGAGGAGCTTCGTGACACAGCTTCATCATCAAAAAGAAGTTACTGGTGTGGGACCATGTTGGTGTAGTATTTAGTTGTCTATCTATCTAGACTTGTCTGTATTAATAGTTTTTTTAATTATGCGCATGTTTAGGGGTACACCAACCCCTTTATTTAGTTACTGTTTAGGGGTACACCCCTGTGTGTGGATGTAAAAAGAGATTAATGAATGGAAATGAAAGTTGCTACATGAATGCTTATAACTGAAGTGTGTGTTCCCATGAATGTTCCCATTTGCATGATTACACTACTATTTTCTCATATTGTATAGTCTATTTTAATATGACATACTTACTTATATCTTGCTTAATGATGAACTGTAATGCACACATGTGACATGCTTGGAATGTAAATGATGGACTTTTCCCTAAATTGCCAATCATGCTTTTAAAGACATCAATAATCACCCTAACTTGAAGAACTAGGATTTTAGGTATAAGAATGACAACACATTATTTGTTGGCCTAGAAACTCGTCCAAGATTTACTCATTAGGAGTAAATCTTGGATAGTCCCCGGTTTGGGACTTTTCTTGAACACCTAATCTCGCTTAGGATGTAAGTGTATAATGTGTATTGGGTTTTTAAGAAAATTTTGGTAGCATTTCCCCGTTTGTTCTCTAAGTACATATGTACTTGGAGAACAGCGGGGAAATGCTGCCGAAATTTTCTTGAAAACCCAATACACATTATACACTTACTAGTGAGATTAGGTGTTCAAGAATGGATAGGTGGTACACATTTATTATATATAATAATGACATCACATGTATTTGTTAACCCTAGACCCTAATCTTGTCCTAATATATACTTGTTTTCTCTTTGATCATAGAATGGATAGATCATGGATGTCCATTCGCAATCGCTGCACCCCAGAGTTTATTTCTGGTCTTGACCAGTTCATTAGATTTGTTGAGGAACATAGGAAACAACCTGGAGATAGGTGCTACTGTCCATGTAGGCATTGCGGTAACAACTTGAAAGTCAACACTGGTGACGAAATCCAAACTCATGTCATGTGCAACGGGATTATACAAGGCTATACAAAATGGCACTGGCATGGAGAGATTTCAAACCCGAAACCAGTGGATGTCGATAGCAGTGCTTGTGTGGAAGAAGAAATTGCCTACGATAACGTAGATGTGAATGAACCAGTTCCAGTAGACATCGTTGATGCGATGCTGGATACCGATCCACCTCCCATTTTTAGAAACATTGTGCATGATGCTGAGATGTCGTTATACACAGGTTGTACTAAGTTTACGAAGCTTAACGCTGTGTTGATATTGTATAAGTTGAAAGCTAACAATAGATGGAGCGACAAAAGCTTCACATCATTGCTGTCTTTGTTGAAAGAAATGCTTCCTGAAGGAAACGAGCTGCCAATCTCAACATACCAGGTAAAGAAATTGTTGTGCCCAATGAGAATGGATGCCAAGAAGATACATGCATGCCCTAATTATTGTGTATTATTTCAAAAGGACTATGCGGATTTGAAAGATTGTCCAAAATGTGGTACGTCACGGTATAAATTGACGACTTCGGGGGAGTCCAAAACTGGTTCTCCTGCCAAGGTAATGTGGTATCTACCTATAATATCACAGTTTCAACGCTTGTTTTCCAATCCGATAGATGTGAAGAATTTGAGGTGGCATGCAGATGTTAAGAAAAATAATGATGGGATCCTACGACATGCGTCTGATTCCCCACAGTGGAAGAAGATTGATGTATTGTACCCTGAATTTGGTGAAGAAGTCAGGAATCTAAGACTTGGGCTTTGTACAGACGGGATGAATCCGTACGGGACATTGAGCAGCCAACATAGCACTTGGCCAGTCATGCTTGTTATATACAATCTTCCTCCCTGGCTGTGTATGAAAAATAAGTACGTAATGCTGTCATTGTTGATATCGGGCCCTAAACAACCTGGAAATGACATCGATGTTTATCTTGAACCTCTGATTGATGACTTAAAGAAACTCTGGGGTGAAGGTGTGATGACCTATGATGCTTCACAAAGAGAGACATTTCGTTTGCATGCTATGTTGTTTTGCACTATTAATGACTTTCCAACATATGGGAATTTGTCTAGATATAGTGTCAAAGGAGCTAAAGAGTGTCCTATATGTGAAGAGAACACTGATTCAACAAGACTAAAACATGGCGGTAAGAATGTATATCTCGGTCATCGAAGGTTTCTTCCAAAATTCCATCTGTATCGTAGGAAGCGCAAAGCATTCAATGGATTGAATGAGGAACACAGTGCACCTAAACCTATACCAGGGGAGGTTGTTTATGAAAGAGTAAAAGACTTTGTTAATGAATTTGGTAAGAGATCACAATGTACTACACAGAGTGACAATTCTTCATTCAAGAAGAAGTCAATATTTTGGGATCTTCCTTATTGGAGTTCTTTGACAGTTAGACATTGTATCGATGTAATGCACGTTGAGAAAAATGTCTGTGATAGCATCATTGGTACTCTGTTAAATATACCAGGTAAGACTAAAGATGGGATAAAATCCAGACTGGACCTACGTGAAATGGGAATAAGGTCAGAATTAATAGAATTACGTGAAATGGGTAATAAAAGAACATACTTACCTCCCGCTTGTTACACGTTGTCTAGAAAGGAGAAGAAAGCTTTTTGTGAATGCTTGATAAATGTTAAGGTGCCACATGGTTACTCATCCAACATCCGTAGATTGGTATCAATGAAAGATCTGAAGTTGATAGGTCTTAAATCTCATGATTGTCACACTCTAATGCAACAAATATTGCTCGTGGTAATTCGATCTATATTGCTGAAGCATGTAAGGTTTGCAATCACCAGACTTTGTTTCTTTTTCAACAGTCTCTGCAACAAAGTTATTGACCCCGAGACTCTCGATAATTTGCAAATTTAAGTAGTTGTTACCCTATGTCAGCTTGAGATGTATTTCCCTCCTTCGTTCTTTGATATCATGGTACATCTTGTTGTCCACTTGACTAGGGAAGTGAAAATCTTGGGACCGGTTTTCTTGCATTGGATGTATCCCTTTAAACGATACATGAACATTTTTTAAAGGTGATGTTCGAAACCGTTATCGGCCTGAAGGGAGTATTATTGAAGGTTATGTGGCGAGAGAGGTTATGGATTTCTGCAATGACTTTCTCAGTGGTAATGACACTCCTAATAATGACAAGAATATTGACGAGCTATTTGGCAAAGGAATTTTGGGATCACGTGTGAAAGTAATCAGCCATGAGCAGTTGGAACAAGGTCATTTGTATATTTTACACAACATGGATGAAGTGAACGTTTATATCGAGGAACATACCAATTTCATCAAAAGACAATATGCTCGAGCCAATACAATGTGGCTTGCTAGAGAGCATAACAAGACTTTTATTAAGTGGTTTGAAGATAAAGTCTTACATCAACTATCTCAAACACCAGATGATATTACTAAAACTATCAAATGCCTCGCCTTTAAACCAAAGTTGACTGTTATGTCTTATGAAGGGTATGAAATTAATGGATTCACATATTACACAAAGCGCCAAGATGATAAGAGTGTCGTCCAAAACAGTGGGGTCACCCTTCAAGCATCGACTATTTTTTTTGCAAGTGCAAAGGATAAGAGTCCACGTGAAGCTAAAATGTCATATTAAAGTGTCATTGAAGAGATATGGGAATTTGACTACATAGATTTCAGAATTCCTCTCTTCATATGTAATTGGGTTGATAACACCAAAGGAGTTATAGTGGATGAATTGGGTTTCACTTTAGTGAACTTTGAAAAGATTGGCGAGAAGGCTGAACCATTCATATTGGCATCACAGGCGAAACAAGTATTTTATATCGATGATCCTACAAATGATAAATGGTCGGTTGTTCTTCATGGTAAAAGATAGTTCATTGAAGATCCTATAGATGAAGAAGAGTACTATGATAAATATGATGACTCCAGTCCATTCTCAGTTGGGTTGCCAACTCCACAAAATATTGAAGCTAATGATGACTTATATGTGCGCGGAGATCACAATGAAGGATTGTTAATTGATAAAAGATCACAATTTTAGAGGCATGCATGTTTATATTTTTTTATTGAAGCTAAATGTTTACTTTTTTAATATCAATATCATTTTCTGATTTGATGTTTCATTATCTTCTAGTTAATACAAATGCTAAACATTGTGGGAGGGTGCTAAAGAACTATAGGACCAATCTCACTCGAGATTACATACGCGATGCTGAGAATAGGTTCTTGATTGATTCCAATTCTAGACATTGATCAGTATTTCACTAACTCTACACTAATAATTTTTGTTTGTATTCTCTTTGAAAAATAAATATAGGAAGAAGGAAGCCACACAACAATGGAACTACTTGGACCCCAAAGACTGGGAGGAGTTTGTTACCCAAAGAAAAATAGATGAATTCAAGGTATTAAGCGCCACTCCCAATTTAATTAATATACGTTTTTATGTATTCACCTATTCAAGATTAACCTTTATTGTTACTAACCAAATCAATGTGCTAACTAACTAGGCTATCAACGATGCTCAACGACAACTACATGTTACGACCACACAATGGGTCCAAGAGGATATGCAGGCGTTCGCCAAAGGTTATATAGATATATAGGCAGCAAGCCATGAAACAGCAAAAGAAGCCCCAATGAAGAGAAGCAGGATACAGATACAATACATAAAGTTCAGCACACACAAGTGCTTCAGATTCATATACCAACATGACAGACTAACACATATATAGTGCATAACAACAGCAACGCCGAATTTACATACAACACTAGCTTAGTACATATATAGTGGGACTAAGGTGACGATCCCACCTGCTAAAACAGGTTACCGACAACTACATGTTACGACTGGGAGGTCGTGATTCAGCAACCGTATGCATTAGCAGGTGGATCTGTTTGTCCTCCTGCTAATGCATATAGTTGCTGAATCACGACCTCCCAGTCGTAACATGTAGTTTTTGGTAACCTGTTTTAGCAGGTGGGATCGTCACCTTAGTCCCACTATATATGTACTAAGCTAGTGTTGTATGTAAATTCGACACTGCTGTTGTTATGTACTATATATGTGTTAGTCTATCATGTTGTATGGACATCGATTGTATTGCTCAGGTATTATATAGTCTCATTAGATAATATGAAATATATCAATCTTATTTATAGCTCATTAATTATATATATACATCATTCTCTTTACATGTGTTTAAAGCAGACCCCACTACAGGAACGGACTTACCAGATGTACATGCTCCCTATACGATGGGATAATTAAATGAAGTAAGAGAAGAATGGACAACAACCATACAAATAGTGGGGGTTTTAAAATATAATTGGGATGTTGATAGCGAATAATGACTAAAGAATGATATTTTGTAAATGAATTTTTGAATTATAATATATGTGTGAATGTTTCTACATGTCTAGATGTTTCTACATGTGTCTGAGTGAAAATGAATGAAAGTGTTGGTTGCTATATGAATGTTTCTACATGTGTGAATGTGAATGAATGGAACTACAGATTGCTAGCTACATGAATGTTTCTAAATGTGTGAAAATAAAATGGAACTGCAGGTTGTATTGCTAAATGCATGTGTGAATATTTTTGTTGTTAAATTTGTAGGTTTGTGGCCTGTTGTTGGCTGATATCAATGGATGTCGTAAAACCTACAGTTAAGTGCAGGTTTCTCATCCTGCGACTAGCCACAACAGGTCTGCAGACTGACAGAAAAAAAACAAAACAATAGGTGTCGGTTATTTGTATAACACCGACACACAAAGGTATAGTGTCAGTTTTATATAAATAACCGACGCCTGTTTCCTGTGGCGCGAAGGTATATCACGTCAGTTTATTATCTAATAACCAACGCTGATAGTGGCCAAGATGGCGCCCTTTCTGTGGCGCGAAGGTATATGGCGTCGGTTTATTATCTAATAACCGACGCTGATAGTGGGCAAGATGGTGCCCTTTCTGTGGCGTGAAGGTATATGGTGTCAGTTTCTTATCTAATAACAGACGCCTATACCTTCACGCCACAGGAAACAGGAGCGATTTTGGTGGCGCGCGAAGAGTTTGGGCATCGGTTTTGGAACCGACGCGTAATGGGTGAGCTTTTAGTGTCGCCCACATAGGTGTCGCTTAGAAACTGACACTAAAGGCCTTAAATAACCGACACTAAAGGTAGGTTATGTAGTAGTGTGAGTACCAATCTTTGTATTTCATCTTGGAATATAGGAGTCATTGGTAATAACATCAAAGGTGCCCAAGATGAAATTAGAAGGTCGAGCAGTGATATTTTTATCCTTATTGAAACTAAGTTGAGGTGTCCTAAAGTGAAGAAGTTTATGAATAAATATTTCCATATTTTCAATGGATATCTAATAGTAACTGCCATGATTTGGTTAGGATCTTCATTTTGTCGAAAAATGAAGTTGTTTCTATTATTAAGATATTTGAGTCTGATCAGTTTGTGCACTTGAAAGTTTTAGTTAACAATGAGCTCATCCTTCTGACTGCGACCTATGGACATAATGAAGATGGTGATATATCTTCTCTTTGGTCTGATTTAGACCTTCTTGCTCCTTCTATTGTGGACCCATGGATTCTTATGGGAAAATTGGCAAATTACCTCCTTTGAATAGATCAATGCAACAATTTAATGACTTTTCTCTCAATAATGC
The DNA here is from genome assembly GCA_963693085.1 of Alisma plantago-aquatica. Taxonomy (NCBI): domain Eukaryota; kingdom Viridiplantae; phylum Streptophyta; class Magnoliopsida; order Alismatales; family Alismataceae; genus Alisma; species Alisma plantago-aquatica. Next base: position 501,780,591 of record OY856414.1, on the reverse strand, counting down.
TTTGATTGAGTTGAATTTACTTGTTACTTATTTCACTTGAGATAATTATCAACATGGGAAAGAATTCGTCACCTTGAAGATTGATAAAGTCCTTTATAATTCTCCTTTTTTGTTTACCTATGAAGAGTTTTCATGTTCTATGATTTCTAATATTATTAGCAACCATAAAATAAATATGTTAACTATTGGTAAGTAGATAATTCTAATAATTCATTTTAGGTTTATTATTGGCTAGACAAAAAGTGCTAATTTTATGTCCATGGTGAAGGAAGCTTGGAACCATAGTGTGAATGGTTTTGTAATGTTCAAGTTATACAAGAAATTTTCTATGCTTAGATTTGATCTCAGGAAATGGAATAGACATCCTTTGGTGACATCTATGATAATGCAAGATCTACTTGTTTTAATTCTCATACAACTCAAGAAATGGTTAACCTTAGTCCTCATGATCCAAATTTCAGGGATGTTTCTCTCAATATGAGAAAGGAGGCAAAGATAGCTTTTGGCATTGAAGACTCTTTCCTAAAGTAGAAATCTCACGTGTAGTGGCTTAAGGAAGGAAATAGAAACACTAATTTCTTCTATTCTTCTCTGAAGATCCGTAGGGTTAGAAATAAAATTATTCATCTTGTTAGTAATGAAATCATCATTACTAACCCTAATATCACTAAAAGTGAAGCTCTGAAGTTTTATTCTGGCCTATTCAATTAAGAGCATCCTTTTTCAGGGTTTTGGGATTATGAACGGTATGGTTCTATTCTTTCTACTGATCAAAGAACTAAATTGTAAGATTAGGATTCTAGGAAGGAAATGGATGACATTGTCATCTATCTAAACATTGAAAAAGCTCCTAGACCTGGTGGTTTTAATGGGTTATTTTCAAAGAAACCTGGAGTGTTATTGGTGATGATGTGTTTGAAGCTATTACAAAGTTCTTTTCTAATGGAGCTCTTCTCAAAGAAGCCAATAGGACTTCTATTTCTCTAAACCAAAAAATGATAACACCTCTTCCTTAACAAATTGGTGACCTGTTGCTTTGTGCAATGTCTTCTACAAAAACATTTTCAATATTCTTACTAATAGACTTCAAGGCGTTCTTCCTTATATTATTGATGTTAATCAATTGGCATTTGTGAAAGGCAGATCTATTAAGGATATTATGCTTCTCACCAATGATATTATCAGTGACTTTAAGAACTCTAATAATTATTTTATGTGCATTCAATCTGACATAACTAAGGCATATGATTCTATCATTTGGAATTTTATATTTTCCATTATGTATCACATGAATTTTCCTACTATATGGATCAAATGGGTTGAAACTATTTTCATAATAGCTTGTTATCAACATTTGATGAATGGAGAGCCTACTAAAGCTTTTATGCCTTCTAATGGTAATAGGTAGGGTGACCCCCTCTTCCCTTATTTATTTATATTTGTTATGCAGGTTTTTTTTGAGCTTATGAACCAATTTATTAAAGATTCTAGAATTGATCCTATTTATGCATACAAGAATCTAAGTATCTCTCGTGTCATTTTGTTGATGATTAAATGATCTTCTCTAAATCTGATCAAGAGAATGCCAATAACATCAAAAGACTTTTTGATATCTTCGATAATGTTTATGGGCTTCATTTGAATCCAGATAAAAGTAGCATTCTCTATTTGGTTGTAGGGAAAATGTTTCTGATATTACTTCAATTTTGGGTATACCCCAAGGTTCTTTTCCCTAAAGATATCTTGGGCTCGATCTATTCAAAGGCAAACTAAAAGAAGAATTGTTCCATCCTTATTGTTAGAATTAAACATAGACTGGAAAGTTGGAATATTACGTCTTAGTCTCTTGCTGGTAGACTTGAACTTATTAAATCCACCCTTTCAACAATGTATCTTTTATAGGTTATTTCTTTTCCTATCCCAAGTTCTATCCTTGATGAGATTGATAAACTGTGTAGAGATTTTCTCTGGGGTCAATTTGAATAAAAAAGGAATTTTCATTTAGTGAAATTGTGTATGGTTGCTCTACCTAAATTCAAAGAGGGTATTGGTATAAGGAAAGAAAATATATTTTGAAAGCTTGACTCATTTTAAATTGTTGGGATATTGCCAGGAAAAAGGATACACTATGGGTCAAATGGGTTTCTAGAAAATAATTAAAGAACACCACTATATGGTTCATTCAGGAGTCTCCTAATTTCTCCTGGCTATTCAATACTATGATTAGGATCAGTTCGAAGCTACTACCTTTTATTGATTTTCATGTTGGCAAGGGTGATGATTTTATGCTGTGGAAAATCCATGGTTAAATTCTAAATTCTTAAGTAATTGGTTGGGTCTAGATCTCATCATCAGAGATGGTCTGTTTTATAACTCCTGAGATTCTCTTATTATATCTAATAATGTTTTGTGTTTCCCTGTGATCAGGTTCTTGAAGCCATTAATAACGTTGGTATCCATTTGAGTAACTTTGACCACATCATGTTTAATGGATGTGATAATATGAGCATTAGGAAGATTTGGGAATGTATTAGAGAGAAAGGAAATATCGATTGTATCATGGAGTGGATATAGAAGTGGAAAGCACCCAAGAATTTTCTTGTTCATCTTTGGAAAGTGAGACATAACAATATCCCAACTTCTGATTATGTGAGAAGAATTGGTATTCAAACAATTTCTATCTATTTTCTTTGTTTGAATGGATATGAAGATATTGATCACATCATTTTCAATACCCTTTTAGTATCAGCATTTGTGAACATGTTGTTCAGATAGTTTTTCTTTCTAAGTGACCTCATAGTTGGGATGATATGTTGAATTTTACTAATAATCAGGAGAAATTTGGCTTTTCTTTCATTGCCCATTATGTTTGGAGAGAGAGGAATTGTAGAGTGCATGATAATACCTCTCTTTCCTAGTCTAAGCTATTGTTTTCCCTTGAGGGGGTGTACTCGTTTATTCTGTGATTAGTTTACCCTTTAGGTAATTCAAGATTGAGGTTGTTGGCATTATCTATATGAATGAGAAGCTGGATCTGTGGATTTTAGACTTTTGTCCTTATGATTGTAGATTGTCAACCCTGCATTGAGTTTTCTAGTTTTGTTCTTGGTTATTTGATCTTTGGTGGTTTTGAAGATGTTTCTTACTTTCTCTGAGATTTTGAAGATGATTTTGAGTCTGGTCTTCTGAGATCTTTAAGATTTGAAGGAGACTTTTCTTTTTGGTTTCTGGTCTGCTGGTCCTCTGCTACATTTCTCTTAGTCAGTCAGAAAATCCTATATAGAATTGGATGTTCTGGATACTAAATGGTTAGATTCTCCCTGAAGATGTTCTAAACAGGAGCCTAGTTTTATACTAGTATACAACTTGAATTTTTATTTTGCTAATTCTAAATATGATTTTCTACATAGTTATTGAAGTTTTTGGTTTCCCATGATGATCCTTCTATTGGTTCTAAAATATTTAATCTTCTATTTGATTGATCTATTTTATGGAGGTCCCTGAAGAACATTCTTTATTCTTTTATACAAATTTACCTTTATCTTTTTAATTACTTTGCAATGTACTCACAAATTACAAAAATTGTAAAAAGAGTATTGATGACAAAAAATAGAATCTATAACTCTAAAGAATCAGGGCAACAATGGATAAGGGTTTGTACCCTTATTCCTTATCCAAACTTGAGACAATCATGAATCGTAGATTATGATATATGTTAGATTAATATGTCTTGAATATGATCGGTGACACTTTAGAATATACATATAGGAAGATAATGTTGGTTGTATGTTGAATGCTTGGATGTTTGGATATATGCATAAAGTACATGTTGCATGGTTCTACACGAAAATGAGGTGCTTGGTTACGATTATGAATACTATCTCTTATAAAATTTTGATGTTTCAAGTTTCACAAATGGATTGCAATTAAATTGTTTGGTTGTTTAATTACTTCCCTGCAATCTATAAGGCCCTATGAGTATCACCTTATATGGACATAACTTGCTCAAACCCAAGATGCTATATCTGGAAGGTTGGGGGTATGGAAAGAATTCATTATAGAGACTACCCCCAGCGAGTGAGTATGTCATTAAAATTACCCCTAACAAGTGGGTATGCCATTGATTTACCCCCAACAAGTGCGTATGTTTTAGAGATTACCTTCAGAGAGTGGGTATGCCATTGATTTACCCCAGTGGGTGGGTATTCCATTGAGACTACCGCCAATGAGTGGGTATTCCGTAGCGATTGAGAAATTAAGGGTTGAGAGGTTATAACAGAAAATTCATGTGCAATTATGCAATAATAATTGTTAATATGGTTGTTTATGTTGTTACACCTACATACAAATATTTTTCTTGCACCACGTATACAGTATATCTATATATTGATCCACATTTTGTATTTTTGAAGTTTTAGGAAATTACAATATTTGAAGATGTCAAGACATGGTGAATCAGATCAAAGACATTAAATCTAAGTAAAGGAGGAGTAGTTAGATGCTTCTTCTCATGTATAATACTTCTCATATTGAAAGTTTATGTAACTCCATTGAGGAGAACCAATCTACATCATGTAAACAATATTTGTGAATTAATGGAAATTATTTTCTATTATATGTTATTTGATAAGTTTGGATCTTGGGAATTTAGGTACTCAACTTTAAGGTCCTTTGTTAATTGGGAGTCACTAAAAAGTGAGATCGTTACACAATTACTTGTGTATTTGAAGCTTGACTTAAGATTTGCTAAATTTTGTTAGCTATAATATTCAAGTTCCCTATTCAACCATTCAAATCTTGTTCTAACAATAGTTGAAGTGACTCATATGCTTGATATAGGATATTTGTATATTGTGAGCATTATCATTCGCTCTCAAATCTTGTTCAAGTGTTCTTGGACTACATCCCGTGAGAAGGTTGTCTAGGGACTTGCTAGAGAAGGAGTCTTTTCATCGATTTTCTTCAAAGACGTCAAAGAAGATGTTTGGTGTGCTTCAAAGTCATCAAAGAAGTGGTTCTATTCACTTCAAATCCCTTAAAGAGAGGTGCAAGTTTGGTGCTCTTCATTGGACGTAAAAGAAGATGGTAACAGTTATTCTTTATGTTGTTCCTAGTGAGGATTAATAAAAGTTGATTGTTACAAATCGTGGTCAGGAACAACCAGGTAGTGGACTGACATCATCTGAAAGGACCAATATTTATAGTTTGCTCTTCTGGTTGATTTCTTATTTACACTTTTTAACAAATATTTTTATAAATAATAATATTATCTCTATTCACCCATCTCTAGATCTATCATTTGGTATTAGAGTAGGTCTTCAAAAAATCCGAATGGGTCTTGAAGGATGTGAAAAAAATGTGCTCAACCATCTCAATCTTAAAGGATATCCTGTGAGTTGACTGCCAGTGTTTGACAGGACAAACTACATGTATTAGAAGATAATGATGTAGTTCTACTTCCAAGGGATTAGCTTCAACCTATAGAAGATGGTTGCACTTCCATATGAACTTCCAAAGGTGGAATAGGATAAATGGAATGCAGAGTCGGTAAAAAGTGCAACACTGAATGAAAGGGTTGCTAGTATTATTTATAGCTTTCTATCTACTAGTGAATTTAACCACGTATGATCCTATCTACTAGTGAATTTAACCATGCATGATCCTATATACTAGTGAATTTAATCACATATCATCATTTGAATTTTCATATGAAATATGGAGAAAACTATATGTGACACACAAGGGAACTAAACAATTAAGAATAAAATAATAAATATGCTAAAAAATAAGCTTGAGTTATTCCACATGGCTAAATCTAAAATTATCACTGAAATGTATGCTAGATTTTCTACTTCTATAAATTATTTGAGTTCTTTAAAAAAAATATATGACTAAGGAGGAACATGTATCTAATATACTCATATCTAAGGCACACTCATCCGTGAGATGGTAGCATGTGAAAGCATCCACTAGATTCATGAGAAAAGATTCTAAAGGTAACTTAGGGTAAGCATGAGTGATAGAAAACCACATCTGGCAAAAAAAAGACTAAAATAATGGCAAAACTGGGGAGCAGAGGGGGAAGGGGGCGACCGATGGCGGCGGCCACGGCGGTGGAAAGGCCGGGGGATCTAACGTCAGGGAATCAGAAGGGGTTGATAGGGGACCTCGCGAGGAGGTGGGAGATTCCTTGGAGACAAAAAAGGAAAAGGTGGGGTTGCTATATCAGCATGAACAAGGCTTTAGGGTTACGAACTTGGGCATCGAGTTCTGCTATGGAGGCATGCGTGGAGGAGAAGCAGGAGAAGGAGATCCAAGCATAGGAGAGATGAGAAACCCTGAGGGGCGTAGAGAAGCAGCCCAAAAGGAAACATGTAACCCGCCGCCGCCACAACCCCTACCCAAAACCCTAATGGAAAGTGGAGGTATTGATCCGAGTTCGCTTGCGTCTACGTCAGCATGGAAGAAACCTACAACATCCGACACGACACAGATAAACGACACATCTATGGAAGGAGGACAAAGTAACGGGGAAGAGCCTAGAATGAATCAAGGTGCAGAGAAGGTAGAGATCTTCTTCCGGGAGAAGCTTTTTGAAGACAACCTGGACCACATAGATGTTACACTAGAGATCATAGATGGAGATCCTGTGCTCGAAGTCAAACCGGAAGCCATAGATGAGCTGGTTCGACCCTGGAAATATGCCATCATGGCGAGATTGATCGGAGCAGATATCGGTTACATGACGCTGAGGGACCGTCTGAAAGCTATGTGGAATATCACTGGAAGATACAACATCTTCGAACTGGAGTTGGGACATTACGTTATTCAAATGTCTTGTAGGAAAGACTATGAGACGACGATGTTTGGAGGTCCCTAGAAGATATTTGGGAAAAATCTAGCGGTGTGGGAATGGAGCGCCAGTTTCATCCCCACCGCTGAATTGCCCACATTCATGGTGACCTGGGTGCGAATTCTAAATCTACCACTACATCTGTATGTACCAACAATGTTGGAATACATAGGTATGGCACTTGGTCGCCTGGTGAAGATAGACAGCCACACTCTGAGCAGATCGAGAAGCAAGTTTGCAAGACTTGCGATTTAAGTAGACACCACAAAGAAAATGCAAACGTCCATTTGGATAAATGGTTTAGAATACCAGGTCGAGTATGAAGGATTCACATGGCAATGCACGAGATGTGGGAGGGAGGGACATCGTTCTAATGACTGTGAGGAAAAGGGCGAGACTGGGGAAGCAAGAAGAAGCCCAGGAGAGCAACACCCACAGAGCCAAGAGAAACCTAAAAATGCAGACGAGGGGGGTTGGCAAATTCAAGGCAGAAAGGGCACTAGAAGAAAACAAACGAATGGTAGAGACAATGTGCGGCAGCCTAAAAAAACTACAAATCGTTTCGCAAAATTTGAGGAAGAAGAAGGTACGGCTGACAGGAACAATGAAGACAATAGAAGTGGTAATGGGGAGTTTCAGAAGAGAGAAACAAGACCACCGAAGATATGGAAGAAGAAAAAACCAGCACAGGAAAAAAATGGGAATGGTGAAGAAGAAGCTCCTAAAGTGAACGACAGTAGTAATAGAGTAGAAAAGAGAGTTGAGACACCAAAGGCACGAATCATGTTGTTAAAAATCCAGAAATTGATGAAGTGATTATCATAGACAATGAGGAAAACACACAGGAAATGATAGTAGGAAAAGACGAGGCAGAAAACACAGTTCATGAAGCTACCATTGCAGCAGCTCGGAACTGTGAAAAAAAGGAGAAAAAACACACAGAACTAAGCGGGATTGACAGAAGAATTAAAGGGAGTGGAAAAAAATGAAAAGCCCGGGGAAGAAGCTACCGGTCCCAGAACCACTGGTACAAAGAAGAAGCCTACGCAGTATCTCGGCGGAAGTGATCAACTCAAGCACGGAGGCTGTGAAGAAAGTTCTTGCTGAAGTTGAGAAAGGGAAAGGGAAGGAGAACGTCCCCCCAAGCCAGTAAATAATCACCCCCCCTCTTCTACAACTAGTTATTTTATGTGTGACATCCTCTGCTGGAATGTTAGGGGAGCAGGAAACAAGAATACGTGCAATCTGATCAAGGAGTTCAAAAACACAAAGAAACCTCGTCTAGTAGCTATTCTCGAACCAAGAATAAGTGGAGAGCAGGCTGTTAAAACGGTGAAAAGACTGGGGTTTTCCAATTCTTTTAGAGTCGACGCCAGAGGTTTCTCTGGTGGAATTTGGCTTTGCTGGAACAACCATGAAGTTAAGATTGATATTCTGAGCTGCCACAGATAATTTATCTCCTATAAAATCAATAATAGTCTGTATGCTACCATAGTGTATGCAAGCCCACAGAAACAACTACGAAATCTTCTTTGGCGACATCTTGTGGAGATGGGGAACAAGTACAAGGGACCATGGGTCGTCTTAGGCAATTTCAATGCCAAGATTCACATCAATGAAAAACTGGGCAGTGAGACTTTCGATCATAGAGAAGCAGGTGTGTTTAGCGAGGCACTCCTAGAGGCAGGCTTATCCGACCTGGGGTTTTCCGGAGCTAAATATACATACAAGCATGGCACACTCCTGGAAAGGCTGGACAGAGCAGTTGCTAATGAAATATTTATGTTGAATTATACAGGAGCTAAGGTGGAGCACCTTCCAAGATTACAGTCCGATCATTACCCGATTCTACTGAAGATGGGCGGGCAACGGGCGAGTAACAAAAATAACAACAACAACTTCAAGATCAAGGCGAGCTGGAGTTTGGACATCAACTTCATGAAGGTTGTCCAAGACAAATGGAAAAGGGAGGACGGGGACTTCAACACAATTCTGGAGAGATCAAAGAAAGACCTCGCAGCAACTGGCAGGGAGGAGTACACAAAACGAAGGAAGAAGAAGGACCGCCTGATGCGCAATATTCTTCTTTTACAGGAGATCATGGCGGATCGATATGACCCAATTTCTGACGAGATGTGTATGGGAATGCAAGCGGAACTAGATGCCTTGCTGGAGGAGGAGGAAGAGGACTGGAAGCAAAAAAGTCATATCAATTGGCTTACAAATGCAGATAAAAACACGAGATTCTACCATGCATGGGTAAATCAAAGAAGAAGGGAAAATACGATTATCATGTTAAAGAATCAAGAAGGAGTTTGGGTATCAGAAGCTGAAGAATTAAAGAAGTTGGTGATAAACCACTTTAAGAATGCTCTTACGGAATCGATTAAAGACAGGACCCAGGCGTGTGAAGCATGTCTAGGTAGTTTCTGTAGCCTAACGGAGAATGAAAGGCAAGCTATAGCCCAGCCACCTTCGGCTGCGGAGGTTGAACGGATAGTAAAAAGTCTGAACCCCTACAAGGCTGCAGGGCCAGATGGAGCGGATGCACACTTTCTTCAAAGGAATTGGTCTTCAGTGGGAGAGTCCGTTTGCAGAACTGTGAAGGATGGAATTCTAGGCCATGATTTGTCCGAGGAGTTGTGCAAAGTGATGATGGTACTTATACCTAAACAAGCAAAGCCGGATAGATGTGATATGCTGAGGCCAATTGCTCTAAACAACATTGCTTTAAAGCTAACTTCAAAGACAGTGGTTGAAAGGCATAAATGTCATCTATCTAAATGGGTGTCGAAGGAACAAAGTAGCTTCATACCCGGCAGAAGCATCACCGACAACATAGCCATTGTACAGGAGATAGTCCACTTGATGAAAAGAAAGAAAGGGGCAAAGCTAATGGCAATCAAAATTGATTTAACCAAAGCATACGATCAAATTGCGTGGCAATTCATAGAGGATACCATAATCCGTGCTGGAATACCCCATAATGTAAGGAAATACATCATGAATTCAATTACCTGGGGATCGACTTCCATCTACTGGAACGGGGAATTAACTGAAGCTTTTAAATCAAGTAGAGGCCTGAGACAAGGCGATCCACTCTCCCCGTACCTTTTCATTCTGTGCTTAGAGCGATTGAGCCAGTTAATCAACCAAAGCATGAGGAGGGGTAAGTGGAAAGCTGCACGACTACAAAGGGGTGGTGAACCCATTTCACATGTCTGCTTCGCAGACGATATCATACTATTTGCAGAGGCAAGCAGAAAGCAAATGAAGGAAATTCTAAAGATCTTCAAGGTCTTCGGCGCAGCATCGGGGCAGACTATCTCAAACTCAAAAACTAGAATTTTCTTCGCTAACAGCGTACCTAGACCAAGCAGAACAGAGGTTCTAAATGAATGCAATTTTCAGGTGACTGAAGATCTGGGACGGTATCTCGGAGTCCCTATCATCCACAGGAAGGTGACGAGGACGACATATGAAATGGTGCTGGACAAGATCGAGAATAAAATAGGAGCTTGGTCAGCTAGAACCTTATCTCTAGCTGGCCGGGTGTGTCTAGCAAAGTCCTGTTTAGAAACCATACCTACCTACATTATGAAGACGGACGTGCTTCCAATCAGCTTGTGCAATAGGATTGATCGCACGATCAGAAGCTTCGTCTGGGGGGGAGCAAATAAAACACACCCAATGGCCCTAGTGGCTTGGAACAAGATAGTCTGTGATCAGAAACATGGAGGTCTGGGGCTTAAAGCAATGAAAGAATGGAATGAAGCTCTCTTAATGAGGCATTCATGGGACATCGCCACTGGAAAGGAAGGCATCTGGTGTAATAGTCAAAAAGAGAAGTACAATAGGTACAAGGAGGATGGAGGAACACACCTATCCAGACTATGCCGAGCAGCCTGCAAAGGAAAGAAATGTATCTTAGAAAATACAAAATGGATTTAAGGAGCGGGAAGACAACTAATGTGTGGGAAGACTGCTAGATTAAAGAGCATCTGCAGCTCAGACACCTCACAAGGAAGCCAATACCTAGTTCGTTAGAGGATTTACATGTTGCTAGCATGATCAACCTTGAAGGTCAATGGGATGAGAAGTTCGTGGAGGAGTGGTGTGGTCCGGAGATGGTGACTGAAATTAGGAAATTACCACCACCGGAAATATCTGATAGAAAGGACATAAGAATATGGAACCACACAGTTGATGGTAGATTTAGCACTCGCTCAGCTTATAATCTACTACGAGAGGGCAAAGACATAAGAACAGAAGGAAAATGGAAGTATATATGGAAGCTGAAAGATCCTAGTAGAATATGCTTCTTCTTCTGGTTACTTGAACACAAAGCTCTCATGACCAACGTCATAAGAAAAGAAAGGTCGATGACCGAAGATAGCACTTGCAGCAGATGTAAAGAAACTGATGAATCCATCCTACATGCTCTATGAGATTGCAGGTTAGTAAAACCAGTGTGGTCCAAGCTGAAAGAAAGCCAAGCACAGACTTTCTGGCAGGAAAAGGATGCGAGGAAATGGTTCTATAAACATTCAGCAGGCCAGGAAGAAGCTGCGATTGAATTCATGGTGGCATGCCACTACATCTGGATATGTAGGAATGAGGCCATCTTCAATAACAGGGAGAAACCGATCAGACATCAGGAGCTTCACATCAAAAGCCAAACTCAATTAATCTGCCATTCAGGGAAGACGGCGGCTCTTAATGCAGCAACAATGAAGCAACCAGGAAACTGGCAACCTCCAACAGCAGCCGAGATAAAAATCAATACTGATGCGGCTACAACAAAAGGTGGTGCTATTATTGCTGGAGTGGCGCGGGACTGGAAGGGTTCTTGGAAAGGAGGTTTTGTGATGAAGGTACAAGAGAGAAATGTGACTGCAGCTGAGCTCCTAGGTATCATGAAAGTAGTAGAACTTGCATGAGAAAAAAACTGGAGTCAGGTTACTATTGAATCAGATTGTCTCGCAGCTGTCAAGATGATCAATGGAAGAATGGAGGAGGCAGGACCTAGATACATCCACACTCTGTAATGCATTCAGATGAACGGAGACAGGAGGTATACTTTCTGCTATGTAGAGAGGAGTATGAATCAAGCAGCGGATCAGTTGGCTAAACAATTCAAAAATAAAAATTGCCTCGATGGTTGGATCGAGGAGGAACCTCCGGATATTATACATATCTTAAAAAAGGAGGGTTTTAATGGCAATATAGGCAATGGGTCCAATGTACAGATTGCAGTAGTTGATCAATAAAGCGGAAGGTTTTTCCAAAAAAATATACATACTCATATCTTTACCTCTCTGGTTCAAAGACAAGGTCACTGCTATAGAAGAATCAAGTGATTTATCTACGTTATAGATGGAATAACTTATTGGTAACTTGGAGACACATGAGGTGAAGCTCCAGGAGGAGGCCAAAATATAAGAATAAGAAAATAAAGCTAAAAAAAGGACATTGCCTTATCCTCTGCCAAAGTTGCGTCCAAAATCACCACTCAATCCAGAAGTGATTCAAGTGAAGATGATGAAGATTCCTTAATTGCAAATGGTAAAAAGTATAAAATATTTTTTCCTAACAAAAACTCTAGTGTTTCTTCCTATTCCAGTGTTAGGTGTTTTGAATGTGGAAAGGAAGAAGACTTAAAGAATGGTTCTCCTAATCACTCAAAAAGAAAAAGGATAAAGAGGACAAGTCCTATAAATTTCTTGGGATGTATCAAGTGGAGAAAGTGAAACCCATGATGAAAATGAAGAAGTAAAATGTCTCATGGCTATGTCTACCACAAATGTAGAAAAATCCAATGAGGTATTTTTTTGATACATTTAAAAAGGAAACTATTAACATTCTTGAAGAAACTCATAATAAGTATATGGAATGCAAAATCAAAGAGAAGAAACTAACTAAAATTGTCGATGAACTTCATGAAAATCTTGAAACTTTGAGCACAGAAAATCATATTCTAAAATTTTCAAATAGTACATTGAATGAATACATTGAAGGCTATAAAAATAAAATACTTGTGTTAGAAAATAATAATATTAGTCATATCTCTCTTGAAAAGGTTGAATTACTTTCCAAACTAAATGATTACCAATCCCACCTACTCAATGTCATTCAAACTATGATGCCTTAGTAGTTGAAAATTTTACTTTGATCTCTAATTTTTCTTATTTAAACAAATATATATCTAGATTGGTTGAAGAAAATCTTGAAGTATAAACAAATATCTTTAGAATTAAGCAAGTAAACAAAAATCTTGAAACTGTTCTTGATAAATCTTATAAGAATGTTTGACCAAGAGGTTTCAAATATGTGACAAGGAATGAAAGAACACATGTACCTAGTACTAAAATTATATATCTATCTAAAAACAAAGTGAATGATTCTCATAATATTGTAAGGAAATGTAGAAATATCATCTCTAACTTGTCATAATTTTCAACATCTTGGACACTACTCATTCACATGTTCTTATTGCAAGAAGGGATCCAATAACATGATTTGAGTTCCCAGAGCGCCGAACTTAAATTAAGTTGAGTATATAGTTGACAATGATTGTCACTTAATTTGAAAATTGTTTAATGTCATTTCTCTCAAGTTAAATATAAAATTATTTTACTTATTTTTTGGGAGAAATAGACATTTGTTTATGATTCCCGCAGATTGCCTCTCGGTTGATAAACTTATCAACCGAGGGGCCCTACGACCAAAAAAGACACTGACCAAAATAAGTCTTTGAACAAATTTTTTATTCTTGTTCATATATATATATATATATATATATATATAGACATGCATACATATATATACACACCATATATATATATATATATATATATATATATATATATATATATATATATAACCATCAAGGACACCACATGGGTTTCAAAAATCTCTTATTTGTAGGATTGGCTCGTGGATAGTGGTTGCTCCAAGCACATGACCGGAAATAAAAATGCCTTCAACAAGCTTGAAAGGAAAATGAATGGATCTTTACCTTTGGAGACAATGGCAAAGTACTGTCATTGTAATTTGTAATATCGGAACAACTATTTTTATTAGAAATATGCTTTTAGTTGATCATTTTGAATGTAATCTACTTAGCATTAGCGAACTTTGTGATAGTAGATATGATATCTTTTTTAACAAAATTTATTGCAGATTACTTAATGAAAAACATTAGTAATGTCATCAATGAAGGAAAAAGAATAGAAAATCTATGCATACTTATGCCTAACTCCTTAAATCTATTCAAGTAAAATGTCTTATTGCAAATGATAATACTCAATATCTATGGCATAGAAGACTAAGACACGCTAGTTTTCATATTAAAAGGAAATTGGTTAAACACAATTTAGTTTGTGACTTGCGTAAAATTTCTTTTCATAAACATGAAAATTGTGAACCATGTACTTTAGGTAAACAAGTCAAAAATTCTTTCAGGACTAAATATATACTTATTACTACTCATTAGGACTAAATATATGCTTAGTACTACTCATTAGTTTGAACTTATTCATATGGACTTCTTTGGTCCCATGTTTTCCCAATAAATAGGTGGTAAAAGATATTAGATTGTGATTGTTGATGATTATAGTAGATATACAAGGGGTTTGTTTTTTTTGGCAAAGATGATACCATTGAAATGTTTATCAAGTTTTTTCTAAAGTAGTAATCAATTTCAAATAAAAAAAATTCTTTATTATAAGTAACCATTGTGGAGAATTTAAAGATAATGTATTTGAAGAATTTTTCTCATCTAGAGGTTATAGCCATAATTTCTATGCTCCCTGTACACCTAAAAAAAATGGCATAGTTGAAAGAAGAAATCGTTCTTTAAAGGAATGGATAGAACCATGCTTTTAGAACAAAATACTGCACAACATTTTGAGTTGAAGCTGTATATACTTCTAGTTATGTTCAAAATTGTATTTTATTTCACCCACATCTTAAAGTGACTTCTTATGAAATACTTTTCTCTTAAAATCCTAAAGTGGATTAGTTTCATACCTTTAGAACACCTTGCTATATTCTTAATACTAAAGATGATAGAGACAAATTTAATCCTAAGTCATAAAAAGGTTTCTTTATAGGATATTATACCACAAGTAAAGCTTGTGGAATTTACAATTTGGTCTCCAAAAAGGTAGAAGAACCAATTTACATAAAATTTCATGAGTCCTTAATCAATAATAACTCAAATAATGACATAAGTTATACAATTGAAGAATTACCTTTTTCAACAAAAGATAATAACAATGTTGAAATTGAACAACCACTAGAACAAAATGTGGACACATCACAACCAACAACTGGATTAATTAAAAATCACCCACAAGAACTTATTATTGAAAATCCCTCAAGAAAAGTAAAAACAAGGTCATCTCTTTGAGATGAAGCAAATATAAATTTTGTCTCAATTTTTAAACCTAAGAAAATAGATGAAGCTCTTAAAGTGAATATAGGATTATATAAATGGAAGAAGAAATTAAACAAATCACTAAAAATGATGTGTGAGATTGGGTTCCAAGACTCAAATATAAAATGATTATTGGAACAAAATGGCTTATTAAAAAAAACTAAATGAAGTTCGAAAGGTTGTTAGAAATAAAGCAAGATTAGTTGCTCAAGGTTATAATCAATAAGAGAAATTTGATTTTGATGAGATATATGCTCTGGTAGCTTGTCTTGAAATTAATTAGAATTCTTTTAGTCCTAGCTACACATAAAAACATCAAACTATTTCATATGGATGTGAAAAGTTCCTTTTTAAAGAGAATAATTTAAGAAGAAGTATATGTTGCTCAACCTCTGGATTTTGAAGATTTAAATCATATTGATCTTGTTTATAAACTTAAGAAATTGGTATGATCATCTTGAAATTTTTATATTTCAAAATGGGTTCTCTATTCGTCAATATGATTCTATTTTTTAAGGTAACAATGTATTCATCCCGACTCCCTCGTACGAGACAAAAGCAAAGAGATACAAAATGGACTATAGAAGAAACATGTGTTGAATCCCTATGTTTTTTGTAAATGTATAGTATATGAACAGACCTGTAGATCAAAGAAGAAACATGGTCTCATTGATGGAGGCATCTGATTTCTAGTGTCAATGAAGTAGCATTCCTCTAAATCACCACCGTCGATTTCCAAAGAAAGTATCGCCTGATTCAACTATGAAGGAATGGCCAAGAAATGAACATTAACAAGAGAAATTAAATTCCTAATCTCCAAAATCAAGGTTTTTTGTCTACATGACGTGTTACTCACATTCACCACAAGATCTATCGCCGCACTATAGTCCATCTAAATGCTCTTGGGAGAATAATGTTGGACTATGCAGAGGTTAACCCCATAAAACATGGCTTCTACATAACCATAGACTTTGTTGGTAGTAATGCCCAGTGAAGAGAAGGCCCAGATCAGCTCTGCCTTGTGGTCCCTTAATATTCCATCGACTTCCTACTTAATAGGAAGGGGTCCTCCTATGTTTTGAACCTTGAGGTGATAGAAAGAGAAAGATATGGGGTAGTCATTCTAATATGTTATACATTGCGGTAAGTGAAACAAAATAGCAAAGGCCTTGGAATACCCAACAGAGACCACACATCACACATTGCTTCATCTACAACAGTGGAAGGTAACCAGTTGTGTTGGATCATCTTCTTAAAAGTCTTATGACACTGAACCAAAGGTTTTCTGGTTGCATCTTGCGCCCATCATATCAACATGAGCACCTTTGTTTCCACAAATGTTATAAAACTACTAGAGGTAGTAACCACTCTCTAATGAGGTCAGGGAACAAGGTTGAAGAAGCGTTGGCATGACAATGAGAGAGTTCTTGAGAAAATGAAGAGTCTGAGTTGATAATATTCAAGTTCATAGCCTATTCCAACTTACTCTGGAGAAGAGAGGTAGCCTCTCCTTTGAGGAAGAGATGGTCCAAATCTTATGTTTGAGGATTGGAGAAACATTCACATTTGAAGATAATTTCTATATGACAAGAGATAACATGTTCATCTATCGGGAGAGATCTATGAAGAAGTTTTCATATTATAGCTACAACTTTGAAGGTCACAAGATGGGACCACAACCAAGAGTAAAAGGGCCAAAAAGAAGCACCCACATGCCAAGCAAGAACTTTGGTTGAAGCAAGGGAGAAGACACCCGCTACGAAGGGCTCCCAAATAAGTTGATCAAGCTCCTCCTAAGGATAGTGGTGCATTTGCATATCCCTCATAACAACATTGGGATGGAGATAGGCTTTGATTTTATTATAACCCCATCCCACATTCTCTGTGTAGAAATCTCTCACCTTAGCCATAGGATCATATGGTTGCCCATGCTGAATGCTCAAAATTAGAAGTGAACCTGCCCAATAAGCATACCAAAAAGAGATATTCCATGTGTTTATATCCCAATGGGAATGAGAGATGACCAGAGAAAAAGATTTCCATATACTCTTCCAATAGGTGGAGGAGAAGGAACTCTTATTGAGATGCCATGTGTGTAGGGTTGTGTGAGTCCAAGGGAGCCAAAAATATTTTTCCACACAAAAGAAGGCCCAAATAGAACCTTCAGTCAGAATGTGCCAAGCTACTTTAATGAAGCATGCTCATTGAAGGTTTCCCAAATTCTAGATATTGAGAAGTCCATTCTCATGTGAGGTACAGTTGTATTGCCAGGCTATCGATGAGTGTCTCCTACTCACATCTCTAAAATCCCAAAGAAAGGAAATGAGAAGTCTTTTAATCTTCCTATAACTGTGCGTGGCACTTTGCTGGCCATAATAACGTTGAGGGAAAAAGATAAGAGTACCTCCTTAATGAGAGTATCATGGCCAGAGAAATTAAGGAGTTTTCCACTCCAAGAATCAACTCTTTCTCCAATTTTCTAAAGCAAGAAATCATAGTGGTATATGAAAAATCTACCTCTTACAAGAGGGATACCCAGATAAGTGATGTGGTCAACATTATAAAGGCATCCAAGATAAAGAATGAGCTGCTCCACTTTTTTTATATAAGTATGTCCCATGAGGAAAGAAGATTTACTATTGTTGACCCTTTGTCTTAAAGCTTCCGCATATATATAGAGAGAATGGAGGATATAGTTAATAGAAGACCCGACTATATTGAAGAAGAATACAATGTCATCGGTGAAAATAAGGTGAGTAGGCAGTGTACCACCCCCTCTTGTAGAGAAAGGACAAATAAGACCTCACGCACCAATGTCAGTTGTATGTCTACTTAAGTATTCCTCCATAAGGACAAAGAAGGTGGGAGACATTGGGTCACCCTATCTCAAACCCTTGGTAGCTGAAAGAAGCCTCCACATGTAACATTAACCTAGATGGAAAACCATGAGTTTTCAAGGATCGAAGAGAGGGCCCATAGAACCTCAAGATTAAAGAAAAACACTTTGAGAATAGCAAAAAGGAAAGGCCATTCTTTTTTGTCAGAAGTCTAGATCAACCATGTCTTCCTTGCCAGTGTCCCAAGCTACTCAGTAGAAGGCATCACTAAATCTGTCTAGTCATGGTGCGTTGTCTTGGTAGAGATCAAGAAGAGTCATGTGAACCTCCAACTCAATCACGGGGATAGAGAGTGAAGTGTTGTCCTCTTTCGTAATAGGAAAAGGATATGATCAAGGAGTTCTTGGGAAAAGGAAATATTGCCAATAGAAAAGAGATTAGAGAAGTATGCAATGGCCATTTGAAGCATTGTAGATGGACCTTCAACAATAGAACCATCCTCTAGAGATAGAGAATTGATAATAGAGGATCTCGTTTGAAATTTCACATGAGAGTGGAAGAAATTTGTGTTCAAAGAGAATTTATTCTACCTTTTAAAAAATTATGACTCACATTTTCTTATTGTTCATATATATGTAGATGATATTATCTTTGGTGCGTCTCAAGAATTTTATTGCACTCAATTTAGTTAGTTCAAGTAATAAAATGTTGGAAAGATTCTAATGGTTGAATTAACTCTTTACTTAGGAATTCAAATATAACAAACTCCACATGGTATCTTTCAAAATTAATAAAAATATATGAAAGAATTTCTAAAATGCTTTAACATGGATAATTGAAAAAATTATTCAATTTACATGGAAACATCTAGTAAATTGATAAAGATGAGAATGGTGAACCTATTTACAATTCTCTATATTGTTGTATAATTGGAATTATATTATACTTAATCTCCTATCATCCAAATATCATGTTTTCTATTGCTCTTTGTGCCCGATTTCAATCTAATCCTATGCAATCAGATCTAGGTTTTGCCAAAAGCTTTTGAGATATTTGGTCATCATGATGAATTGTAGAATTTGAAATCATAAATATAAAAATTTTGATCTTGAGTATGGCGATGTTGATTGTGTGGGTTGTCTTCTTGATTGAAAATCTACTAGTGGTGGTTGTTTCTTACTCAGAAAATATTTAGTTTCATGGTTTACTAAAAAATAAAATACCATGACTCTATTTAACATTGAATCTGATACATGGCTAGCAGTAGTTGTTGCAGACAAGTTCTTTGGATGCAACAATATTACCTGATTATAGTATTTGTCCATCTATGACTCCCATTTTATGTGATAATACTAGTGTCATTAACTTAGCTCATAATCCCATTTTACATAGTTGAACCAAACATATTGAAGTAAGATACCATTTTCTTCCTGATCATATTGCTAGAAATGGCGTATGTCTTTATCATGTTGATACAGAAAAAATTAATAAACATATTTACTAAACCACTTGCTTGAGAACAATTTTGGGTAATTTGAAACAAATTGACTATTGTTCCTCTTGAAGATGTGTATTTTGATCTTTTTCTAAAATAAATTTAATTATGACTTGAATTTGATCATAGTTTTCTTTTGGTTAATATGAACTTTTACCATCATATGAAATTTATTTCATATATTAGTTCATTTATATTATTGGCTAAACCAATGTTCAAATTGTCTCAATCAGTCACACACTCAGTGAAAGAACAGTTTGATCAAGAAGGTCGTTGGTCAATGAACAATTCAACTAGGAACCACCTCGGTCGGTGATTTGTTTGAAAATTTTTGACCATTGCTTCGACCAAAACTTGTCTTTTTTTACTATTGGGAACCTCGTTCGAACTCCAAGAATAATTATGTTTCCTATATAAATTTCTGAACTTGGACATGCTTCCTTCAACAACCTTTTCTATCATCTTCTCCTCTACTTGGGAGACTTCTAGTGAATCCTCTTGACCATTTCGAGTTGCTTTCTCCTACCAAACTCCTTTTCACACATTCTTTACATTATACTAAGACTTTTTATCCATATTCCTCCACCCCAATCTTTAAATGGCATCATTTTCTCATGGTGGGAACAAGAAGTAGCTCTCCAACATAAAGACAATTGATCAACCAATGATCATCAACAACATGATCTTCATCAACTCTGTTACTTCCAACGAGTTCCTTGACTTGTCTTCAAAGACACCTCTACCTTTATGACATGTGGATGTTGCTTCGTTTTAAGGGTGCTTGATCTAGGTAAACTCTCTAAATTTCAATACCGTCAATAGTTTCTTACCCCAACCCATCACAGTTGGTCTTATAGAGCCGTCTGCCAACATAGTTTTCTTAAACAAAGACACATATTCTTTCTCTTCCATTGTCAAAGGACTCTCTTTTCAATTTGATGAAAATTATATTCACACTTTACTTTCCATTGACAAAAAGGATTTCATCAATTATATTGACATCACTAGAAAAAATCCCCTCAACATCTTTCAAGAACATTTAAATGAAGATATTTCTCACACCTCTATCAAAAAGTTTGTTCCTCTTTCCGGTGCCACCTATAATGAGGCATGAGGTTCCCTATATGCCTCTTATTTTTTCCAAGAAGCATGCATCATCAACCTTATCATAAGCACAACTATTATGTATTGGGTTAACAAATTCAAAATCCCACAATTTTGCATGTATCTTATATTTTCTATCCGTAAATAAATTCCCATTAACTTTGTTAAAATCCTTTTCCATGAGATGCTTGATTTTAAGGGATCCCCTCAATTTTTTGAATTTGTGTGTCAAATAATTGAGTATTCATTTGTTAAACTCTCTCATATTTAGAATATGTTCCTGATTATCTTTCCCAAAGAATTAATCTGAACACTTTTGAGAGAATGGGAATTGATTTTGGTCACAAATGGTATTAGAATGAAGATGAGGTTCCACAATATCCCATTCCTCCACCTCTCCACCTCCTTCTTCTTACTCCCATGAAATGATTTTGCATATTTGAATGGGGTTTCTTATTATATTGGTAGACACATGGACTACAAACATCATGCCATGCCATATCTAAATGAAAACATGCAAGCCTAGATTCCTAATGTCCTAGATAACTATCATGTTCATCTTTATCCTGATAGAATTCCTCTCTATAATCCTAACATTAACTATTCCCAACCACCTACACTACCATCTGACCTTCACCATAAACAATTCTCAGATGCACAACTTCAAGATATAGCAACCCACTTCACCTTTTCTAGCCCAATTTTCTTGAAGCTTATGCTTTAACCACTAAGAAGACCATCAATTGGGAAACTCTTATAGAATAGTATGGAGTTGTTGCTTTCACAGGCCATTATCCTAAAATAGACTATATTCTTAGTCTTATTAGGAATATGTAAGAATCCTTTGGGTTTATGTCATTTGATATCTTTATCCATGTATTTCTTTTTTAGTATTGTATCTTTGTTTGGTGTACTATTTTTCATTCCTATATAATTCTTGATCTTCTTGGGGCTAAGTTTGATATTTCCATCTTTAGCCATATTTTTTTAATGTTATTACTAAGAAGAAGCATTATATTAGGGGAGGTATCATTTTTAGGGGGGGTCATTGTAACATCCCAGGATTTGAGGCCTTGGATAAGTTGATCTTAAAAGGAATGATTGGACTACCCATATCACCAAGGTGCACCTCCTTTTCCGGGAGCCCATCACTAAGAACTCCATAGTTAAGCGTGCTCAGCTTGGAGTAGTACTGGGATGGGTGACCAGTCGGGAAGTTGATCCTGGCTTGTGCGTCAGTGTGGACAAAGTGCGCAGTTAAGGCTAGTGGTGGTTTGTGGGGCCAGTCGTCATTCCTAAAACTCTACTAGAGCCTTGGGCAGTGGGCTCGAGTGTTACAAATGGTATCAGAACCATAACCCCTCCAGTAGGTGGGGCCCACATGGGCATGTGGCATGCCAGTCTTGAACCGTGCGGTCCAGGAAAGTTGGAAAGGGCTATCCGTAGAGACGAGATGGAGCCACCCTTGAGCTGGTAGCTGTGGATGGGAGCTGGGTGTCCATGGGCCATTGTGGGTCTGCACTGAAATGGGGTCAGATTATGAGGCCTTATAGTTGAGCCTTGACGAGGACGTCAAGAGTCTAAGTGGGGGAGATTGT
Organism: Alisma plantago-aquatica; assembly: GCA_963693085.1. Classification (NCBI taxonomy): domain Eukaryota; kingdom Viridiplantae; phylum Streptophyta; class Magnoliopsida; order Alismatales; family Alismataceae; genus Alisma; species Alisma plantago-aquatica. Next base: position 501,758,264 of record OY856414.1, on the reverse strand, counting down.
AACATCCCAGGATTTGAGGCCTTGGATAAGTTGATCTTAAAAGGAATGATTGGACTACCCATATCACCAAGGTGCACCTCCTTTTCTGGGAGCCCATCACTAAGAACTCCATAGTTAAGCGTGCTCATCTTGGAGTAGTACTGGGATGGGTGACCAGTCGGGAAGTTGATCCTGGCTTGTGCGTCAGTGTGGACAAAGTGCGCAGTTAAGGCTAGTGATGGTTTGTGGGGCCAGTCGTCATTCCTAAAACTCTACTAGAGCCTTGGGCAGTGGGCTTGAGTGTTACAGTCATGATTATCGCCCCAACCTTTTTGTAAATGACAAAGGGTGAGAAATCTTAAAATAAAGTCCTTGAGTTTGTGTTTTCATTCTCTTGACTAAGATGGATAAATATTTTGTTCACTTAGTCTTATATGATTTCTTGATATGAATGGTTACTCGTTTATCTTGAGAAATAGATGCCATGTTCCATATTTCTTAAGTTAAATGGCACACAATTTTGAAAAAACTTAAGGGACACAAATTCAGGTATCATTTCCCATCTTTAAATATTTCTTATTTTTTAAACATTTGTCATCCTCAAAAGGGAGAGATTCTCAGCCAAATGGGATATTTCCACACTATATCTTTTTATGATGACAACATTTCTCTTTTTTGTATCTAATGTGATATCTAGGGTTTTAGTATTAAGAGATGTGTAGATAAGAATTTTGAAGATATTTAAACAAGCACAAGTGGTTATTTTATCATGTCTATTCAATGCACTACATTTGTACAATGCATAATGTACAAGTTATTAGATATCATGTTAAATCAAGCTATGAGTCAATTCCAACTATCGTAGACCTAATTCCACATTTATATCAAGCCTTAAGGATAGTTAGATGCCATTAGAAAAATCATGTAGTGTGATTTGTAAAAGTTAAATGATGGATTTTGGTGAAATTATTCTAGGTTGAAGTCATCCTTGGTCAAACTCTTCCTCGATAGAGAAAAAGTCTTCTTGGTCAAAATAGCTGTCAGAGAAAGAATCATTGTAAATTTTCCAAAAAGAACAACTCTCGGTCTAAGTGCAGTTCGAACGAGAGTTCCTTCAGTTGAAGTATAGTTCAGCCGAGGATGTTCCATGAAAATAACTTTGAGAGCTACACTAGCTATTTCTATTAAGTCTTTTATTAGTCTAATGGCTAGTTTGACTCTAATTGCATGTAAACCTCACCCAACAACTATCTTAAGTTTTCCTAAGCATCTCCTATAAAAAGGATAGCCCCATGGACACCCAAAACACACTTGAGCACTCCATTACTTACATATTTAAATCTTGAATACTTTGCCAATTCCTATTAGCTACAATATTCGAGTGCCCTATTCCACCATTCAAATCCTGTCGTAACCAAAGTGGAAGTGAGTCCTATGCTTGAGATATGATATTCATATATTGTGAGCATTGTTGTTCTCTCTCACCAATCTTGTTCCCTTGTTCAAGTGTTATTGGACTACTTCCTGCGAGAAGGTTATACTAGGACTTGCTAGTGAAGAAGGAGTCTTCCCATTGGTGCTCTTCAAAGTCATCAAAGAAGAGGTTCTGTGCTCTTCAAAGCTATTGGAAGAGGTTTGATTCTCTTAAAAGTCGTTAAAAAAGAGGTGAAGGTTTGGTTCTCTTCCTTGGCTGAGAAAGAAGATGGTAACAACTATTCTTTGTAATTTTCCTTGTAAGGATTAATAAAAGTTGATTGTTACAAATTCTATTGAGAACAATTAGGTACTTGACTGCCATCATTTGACAAAACCACTCTATATATTTTCCTCCTGTGGTTGATTTATTATGTATATTTTCTTTAACAAAAAATTATATAAATGATCATATTAGCTCTATTCACCCCCTCTCTATATCTATCAAGTGGTTGGGTTTAATGGTACACAATAATATAATATAAATTTAAAATTATAATGTAAACCTTTACTTATGTTGAGTTTTAGGATTACATTTTTGTTATTTCTTAATCAATGCATGACTTGTAGGTAGGAAAATCTACACCTAGATTTGATCTTATTTAATACACAACAAGGTGCACATATAAAGGGTTGACTCCCAACATGTGATATGATACACCATAAATATAAACTATTGTGCCCTTAATACATAATTTTGATTACTACAAGGGCAAGTTCCATGGCATAGTTCAACATATAGAAGATTGTTGTGTCCTCACCATATGATATCAGCAACTGCAAGACCATGTCAGTCAACATCTTAAAATTCTAGGGTAGAGTCCAACTTATAATTATCTTGATTGACTTAAAGTTCATGATTTATACCCACATAATTATTTATGTACATGAACATGATATATTTCATAATTTATGATCTAATCTACAATACTTTATCATCATAAACTGGAAAACCTACTTTAACATCATGCAATTAGATGCACTACTTAATAAGGTACAACATATTCCATAATACACTATACATATGTTTCTTAAGATGAAAAGCATAAGATAAGAGTTTCAACCCAAGGTATGGACCATTTACCTCCACAACAACAATGTAAATTGATCTTGGGATTTTCAAGTGCCACACCTAATCACAAAAGAGATCATGAACATTTTATGAACACCACTTAGACCAAATACATATACTACCTAGGTCTAGTTAGGCCTTCCTATCCAAGTCCACGATTTGGAAGGATCATGAGCATGTAACCTTAATCTCATTCTATATCCTAATAACTAAGATCATGTACAACTCCTTCAAAATTATTCTATTAATTATTTGCACCTTTGCTCATAATCATATCATGTTGTTGAATTTTTACTTGGTTTTTATCCCTAATAAGGTTAATCATATAAGCCATTAAATCTAGCATCATCATTATAATCAGAGATATGACATGAGTTGTGTGCAAGGTTGGGGTCCAAATAAACTTATTAAGATTTTTTTGTCGTTACATGCTATTTATAGCCTTTAACCATCATCAATCTATATGTTATTACTTCTCATTACATCTTTTTCATTTCTACATCAAAATCCAAATATATAATTTTAATAACATTTTATATCTTAATATATTTAGATAGATACCTTATATTTCCCAATACAACTTATGGATCATAAGATATAATTTAAAAAAATCTACTTCCTTTATTCGGTGATGAAAACCATCCATACTTGGTCTAATGACCATACTTAGTCCAATGACCATGAAGAACAATGCCTATTGAATGAAGGAGCCACACACACACACAACATCTAGCACAATATCCACATAGGGTCCGAGTTCAATTAAGCATGTGGAGTCCCATCTTATTCCAATTTCAAGGGACTTTGCTATCTCTATAAAATATAGAGTTAACTCGACAGTCACTTCGATAACCAACTATAGTGCACTTTAGATCTTTGACTCATATTATGCATTGATTGGCATTGTCACACCTATGATCCTCTCTTTGTTCATTTAACCTCATAGTTGGTAGTAATGAACAAGATCAGAGAGTGGGGTTCCTCTACAAGTTGGAGGATGCCAACAACCCCTTCACCGCTGGTTAAGTCCCTACATGGGTGGTTGACATCTTGTCGAGTTCTCTCCTACATCTTGTGTTGGGGGTGGACATGAAAACTTCATCGACTTGTTTCCCACATCAAGCCCAAGTTCAGGCATGATGGCTTTTTTAGCTGCCACCAAGGTGTACTGCCATTCATCTAACCTTCTAAGCATCATTCATCACCTAGTCTGGTTATCTAGGTGGAAAGGTTGGTCTTTAGATCTTCCCATGTATCATATTGACTAAGGAAAAAGCCAATGGTCTCCTTCTTGTATTATGCTGATCTGATTGTTTTCATGATGATGATACCTATATGGACTATGGCGTACATATTCATACAACGTGTAGGGCATTTGTGTGTTGCATCTCTAGGGTCATAAATGACACACACACACACATATATATATATACATGTGTGTGTATGTATGTATGTATGTTTGTATGTATGCATGTATGTGTGTATGTATGTATGTATGTATGTATGTATATATATATATATATATATATATATATATATCCTCAAGAATAAATCTTAATTGATTTCCCACAACCCGTAGTACATCTATGATAGAGCTTCCTATTTCATCAGGATATTCGTGTGTGTATGCCAACTAACAAGTTACAACAAAGGTTATGCCTAATGATACCAACAAGGGAGGAGTCTGATCCTATGCATAAGTCTAAATAATCTTGGCATAATATCAAGTTAACCAAACATGTGATATAAAAATCTAGGTATCCATAGGAGATCAAGCAACTAAAAGTATTCTATCACATGTATAATATCATTTGGTCATTATTTCAACTATGGAACTTAATATTAGATCTAAATTCAAAAATCTTGTACATGTGAATTCTAGAATTATGATATGAATTATCGAGAGTCAATTTATTTTTCATATAGGTCAACTTGAACATAAATTTTTATAACATAGATTTGATTCTCTTAAAAATTGAATTGTAATTCCATCAAGACTATGAATAACTCCTCGTGGGGAGATGAGTTCAAGATATCAAGCTTTGACCATTTAATTTTATTACTCCATGATATACTTACCATGAATATACACCTGATAAAGTATTTAAGACACCTCCAATTATTTCTAAATGTATCATATAACCATATATACCATTATGATAATTTGGAAAAGGTCATGTGATATAAACATCTAGTAATAAATTGAATTGAATACTCAACTACATGAATAATTATCTATTGACTCAAGATGTTTCATTAACTTATTCCCATACCTTAATGATGACTAAACCATTTCAATTAATTCTACATAGTGATTTTACTTATGTCATTTCAAATAGATACACTTCAAATGCCTAGACATGCTAAACCTATTTGAAGAAATCAAGTCATACATAAATCAACATTTAAGATTTCATACTTTTCCTCCTTAGATAATTTTTATAATCACCTAAAATGATTTTATGAGATGTAATTAAGAACAAAAGTGTAAGTGTAATAGAATTAATGAATTGGTATTACACTTAGCACTAATTAAGTCTCTTCAAACAAGAACTTTCATCAATTAAGATTGCCTTGGACATAACTTAATCGATGGTATGTCACAGAATTGATGACATCAGACGAATTCCTAACTATTAAGAACTTTGATTGATCAAGAAAAGGCTTATGTTCATATTTCTTTTTCAGTCAATATACCTTTCTTGTTGGTCGATATTCTCACTGGTCGGTCAAGATACCTAGTTCTTTGGTGTAGGTTTTCATGGTCATTAACTGAGATACCTTATATGTTGTCTTAGATACTGGGCACATATGTAAAGTGCAAATTGAGTCCTTAAATAGGGGCCAAAAGTGAAGATATGTTTATTGGACACCCCCAATAATAGGCAAAATTTATTCTAAGTTATTAATGTCTAGGAGGGATCCTCAACTATAAATAGAACTCCTCGATTTCATCCTTGATTTAGCTAAGAATTATAAATGTCCTTATACTATATTTGAGAGAGAAAGTGCTTCAAAGAGCTTGTATCCACTCTCGTGAGCTTGTTCATTTTCTATATCAATTAGAGTGAGTAGGAAATCTATAAAAGAGCTAATCTTACATGTATATCTTGTGATGCTCTTACTTACCTACCTCGAATATCTTTCTCTCTTGTAAAGATAAAGATTCTCTTTCTTGGATAATAGAGGAGAAAATGAAGAGAAGGAGACCCTTGGTGTAAAGCTTCTCCTTGGTGAAAGTGAAGTTAAAGATGTACAACTGTTGCAAAAGAGTATGTAAGACTTTTTCAAAGGTGAAAGATCATGGACAAGGGCGGGTAAGTCCTTGGAGAAGGTTGAAGATTCATGTTCATGATGGGTAATCCTTTTGGAAGGAATAAAACTCCAAAGCAAGAGTAGGTAAGTACTTTGTAAGATTTTTGATTCCCTTGACCCAAAAAGGGAATCTAGTTTATCCTTTAATCTTGAAAAAGTTGGTCATATTATGTATCTATTATAATGGAAAATAAGATGGCTCTCATGGATGAATATCTGAGAGGTTGACATTTCTGAGTAGTGGATCTATGTGTAAGGCCCCTAACCTAGACTTAAGCTTGATCTTTCTTGTTTAACATAAGAAGATTCTTAAAACCTTAATCTTATCATGTTTTGTTCCTTAATAACATGTGACATGTTTATGTTTTCAGTTTGGTCCAGTTTTGATGATGTATTTACACATATATGTGCTTCTTTTGGACCTAATTGCAAATTACCCATATTTAGGGTTTATTTTGCAATTTGTCACGTGTTTTTGTGCCTCACATGTTTTGGCATCATGTTGGAGAGAGAGTGACGTCCCATAGCTTTTGTGCACCTTGGTTTGATGAGGTGGAATCATGTGTTGATGATAACAGTTTTGCTTAGATGCCTTGTGTAGAAGGTTGACTTTGGTTGAGTGTTGACCTATGGTGTCCCAAATATGTGGTTTTCCATGTTGAGTCTTCTTGAGGAACTTCTCTCTTCTTGGCCGAATCCATGGTTCTCCATGGTAGCTCCTAAGTTGAGTATAAGATCACCTCTCTTCCTTATCTTTTCGTCCTAGCATTTTACCCTCTTTCTTGTACACCTTTAGCCTAGGGTTCTTCTTCTTCTTTGAAGTGATTCTAGATTGATCATTAGATGGTATTTGAGTTTTTATTTCCCCTTCTTTCCTTGAATTATCATTCTTTTGGTGTTGTTCTTCCCAATCAAGGCAAGTTATATAATTTTTTCCTCGATTAATGTTGCACTTAATCTTTTGTGCAATTAATCTACCTCTAAAACATGGTTCTAAGTAGTATGATGATGATATCTAGAGCTAGATTTTATTTTGATGTGGTGACCTTGAGTAAATTAAACCTTTATTATAAACCCTAATTCTTGAACTGGAACTCTGTTGATGATGGAGGTGTTGGTTCTTGCATGCACATGATAAATGTTGGTTATCTTATCATGATCATGGTTTTGTTATCTAGCTTGATGATGGGAGTTTTAGATATATGAATTATGGTAGAGGATTTGGTTCTCTCTCTCCTTCTTAATGGTTCAATTTTCCTCTCATGATTAATGGTGGATTTAAGGTTTTGGAGATGATCCTTGTTTTGTGTTTTACTCCTTGGTAATTTTTTTTTTTGGATTTGCATGGGCCGAAGATCCTTGGTAATTTCAGTTTCATGATGATGATAACTTGTTTCTGATCATGTGTTGGAAGTGGTTTTCCCATCTTTATGTTCACCATGTCATGGATCATGTGGTCGATAAGTTTGATGGTTTGTAGTCGCTAAGTTTAGACCTCTTTGATTGGTCACTAAGGTGACCTACTTTCTTTAATCAATGAGTTTTCTCATCGCTCTTCAGTCGCAATGCTTTGAAGCTAAGTGGTCTATGTACCTGTAATCATTTGTTTGATCGATGAGCTTCCCTTAATGTACTTTAGTCACAAAGATTCTCATCGATTGATGAGATGAGTGATATTTCTCTTCGATTTCTTAGATGTGTGACTTTGCTCTCTCTTCGGTCGATGGTGTGATGACCATGATGGTCGCTGAGGTTGGTCTACCTCTTCAACTGACGATGATGGTCTGATCTACTCCTCTTCATTTAGTGAGACTTTTTGGGCATATGATTTCCTTGTATGGTTGACCTTATAGTGATTATGTTTGACTTGTTTACTTCCAGGAAAGTGGATATGATGGTAATTAGGGTTTAATGTTAGTTATTGTTTAGAAACTCTAATTCGGTTGGTTATGTTGAAACCTAACCCAAATTGCAAGTACATAATGATGTTGCCTAGTTACTTGAATAACTAGCATGTTGATAGAGAATTTTATCTCTCTTAAACTATTATAATCCTAATTTGTTATCATATAAGCATTATAGTTCTTGAATACATGGTTATGCCAAACTTATGTGTATCATGTCTGTGGTGGTATTAATAAGCCTTGATGAGGCATGGAAAGATAATGATATTCTTATAGGGAATAGTGTGAACAGTCTTATGACCTTGGCAATGTTTTTTTTGTCTTGATTTGAGGTGATATCATTTGTGTGATGTGAGAAGGGATTGGTATCCCATGGTGATGTGATTATGGTGATGGCCTTGTGTATGGAAGTGGAACAGTACCATGTAATGATATGACAAGTTTATACCTTATACATTTTATATGTTTTGATGTTGCACTCTATCTATGCTTTGCAGAATTTGTTTACAATTTTCTTGTAACTTGATTGATGTAGTTAAAAGACACTCAATTTCCTTTAACTAATCAAATGGAATCCTAATCATGTAGTTGCACTGGCCATATGTCTATTCTAGTGGCAGAACTTATTGGATTGTGAAATGTGTATTCCTAAGGGAAAGTTGAAGCGCATATTGTTGAGTATGTGAGGTATAGGTACTAAGTGTCCTTGTCATCTTGACCCCAAGATTTTAAGGATGGTTGCAGTCATGCCTCAACATGAGAATGGTTGCAGTTGTGTCTTGGTGTATCTGATGTGACAGAGGATAGTTGTGTTTGTACCTCAAATGATTGGGTTTGTATACCCTACTCACTAATTTTGTAACCAACATACCAAGGCAGACTAGGTTGATTTGTATTTGGACTTTATATGTCACTTTGGAGGACTCATACTAACTAAGGGAGGATGAGATTGTAGGAGTCTGGTTCTCCTACATCTTGTATGGCACTATTTTTGACTTCACAGTGGACAGTTGGAGTATGAGTGGTATACCTCATCTCCTCAGGAAATTATTTAAAGGCATAATACAAGCATGTATATCTACTTAGGGTTAAACATGACTCACATTGGATGTTTTCCCTTGCCTTTTTTATTATTGCTTAGTTTTATTAATGCGGTAAGGCAAAGTAATTGTTATACATGTTCTTCCTATTCCTTCTAAAAGCATTTGATGATTTTCTTGTCTACTAGAGCTGTTAAATCTGCCTAACTTGTTATTCCTAAGTGCTTATTGTTCTATCACTGGACCTTTTAGATTCCTTAATATCTAGTGGGATTGGGAATGATTCAAAGAGGAAGTCAAAAGTAGTTGGTGTACTCCATTCACTGACAACCCATTGTTTGTGGTCTTTAAGAAGCTACAACTGACAAATTAATGGCTCAAGAGTTGGGAAAAGAAGAAGGTGAACCTACCCAACCTTATGGAAATTTCAAAAGAGGAGTATAATGAAGACACAACTATCCTCAGATCGAACCCCTTGTCACAGGGGCCATTGATGACGATAAGGTTAGGGAGAGAAGATTTCTTGAAATGGAGAAAGCTCATGAGTTGTTTCTGTGGTAGAGGAGCAGGTTGAAATGGATTAATGATGGTGATATGAATACAAACACCTACCATTCAGCTATTAAAAAGAAAGAAATGTAGGATGCCATACACGAACTTATTGATGAGAATGAGCAGAACATGAACAGTAGGGAGGAGATCTCTACACATGCCCTTAATTTCTTGAACAACCTGTATAACAAAGAAAGAGGAGAAGCTCAACATTGGGCCTTTAATACTGACAAAAAATTCTCGAATAACATTAATATTGATCTTTGCATGGAACCTACTGAAGAGGAGATACACATGGCTCTTAAATCCATCCATACTTCCAAAGCTCCAGATCGGATTGTTTCAACATTAAATTCTTCCAATACATGTGGCCTTTGATCAAGGGTGATGTATGTAATGGTTAGATGGTTTATGAGAGGGGGAAACATGGTTAGGTCAGTTAACCATTGCTTCATAAAACTCATCTTGAAATAAATTGGTGCCAGTGAGATAGAAGACTATAGACCCATAGCATGTTGCTCGGTTCTTTACAAGATCATATCCAAACTTTTAGTGAAAAAACTAAAATGTGCCTTCCCCTTATCATTTCATAAGAACAAAATTCTTTTGTCTAAGGGAGGAGAATAGCAGACTATTCACTTCTGGTTGATGAGTTCTTGAATGATTTTAGAGTTAATAAAGCCACTTCCAAAGCCTGCATGAAGGTCGACATTAGAAAAGCATATGACAATGTCCAATGGGATTTCTTGTGGAAGATTATGAATGATTTTGGCTTCTCAACACAATGGATTAATATCATGTGTCAATGTGTTGAAATGAGCTCTTTCTCTATTTCGATCAATGGGGATCTTGAGGGAATGTTCAAAGCAACTAATGAGATAAGGAAAGGAGACCCCTTATCCACGTTACTCTTCAGAATCATCATGGAGGGCTTGAAAGGAATCACTAAAGAGGCTAAAGCAAAATGTCTTATCAGACCTTTCAAGATGAAAGGGGTGAAGGTAAAATGACATGTTTGATGTCTTCTTTTTCTCTATTGGGAATTCCAATCGGTTGAGAGAATTCTACAAAGTCCTAACCATGTTTGGAAACAATGCAATCCCTTATATCAGCTCTTTTAAATCATAAGTTTTTCTTTCCAAGTCTTGTGACTCCAGGAGATGTAGACTCAAGAGGGCAGTAGGGATGAACAAGGGCAAACTACCCACAAGATATTTGGGTATACCCATAGCTGGAGGAAGGGGCACATCTAGGTAATTTGGCATGTGCAAAGATAAGTTTAGAGACAAGATCAAAGAGTGGAATGTCCTTAGAATCTCCATGGCTGGGAGGTTGGTGTTGGTTAGAACAATTCTCCAAAGCATGATCAAACACTGGACTTATAAGTGTGATATTCCCAACCCAACTATCATCAAACTCAGAGCTTTGACTTCTAGATTTGTGTGGTGAGGGAAGGCCCATGGGATAGCTTGGAACATTATCACCCAACCCTACTCACAAGGGGGTTTGCAGATCACCGATCCAGAGGAAATCCTTAGAGACAACACCATCAAAAGAATTGATCGGTTCTTATGCCAGGCCAATAACATATGGTCACAATGGATGATAGAAAAGTATGGTATTGAATTGATAATCAAAGAACAAAGTAAACCCTCTGGAGTGTGGAGGAAAATGTGTACAACTCTCCCCTCCATCTAACACATGTATAGAATTGATAACACTAGTACCTAGTCTCGGAGTGACCTACCACCATGGAACAACACTATTATAGAACCTGGTTTAGAGTGGATGAGAGCTGTTTGGAGTAAGAAACACTGCTCGAAGTTGAGCACCTGCCTATATAGGGTAGTCTGGGGGAGATTTCCAACCAAAGATAGGATGGTCATATGGGGACTTGAGGTCAACCCTTACTTCCCTCTTTGAAAACAACAAGATGAATTCATTTACCATATGTTCCAGAACTACTGATACATGATGAGAGTATAGTCCATTGTTTGCTTGAAAAATGACTGGAGCTCCCTGACTACTTACAACCTGAAAGACATCCTCGATTGGATCCTTTCAAATTACGGCCAGGACAAAAGAAGTCTGGCTTTCCCCAGGCTGTGCATCGCCTCCAACTGCTACTGTGTATGGCATGAGAGAAATACCAGGGTACAATGGAATGTTGAAAAGAATGAGCTCGCTTTGGTGGACATCATTGTAGGCAATCTGTGCTGGTTCTTGAAATCCAAGAAGGAGATTTTTTGCAATCTTAATGTCAATACAAGAACTACTAGGGTTTTATAGAGTAACCCAATAGTGTGTTTTAGTTTTGTGTCTGACTTCAAATGCCTAGCTTTGTACAATATAGTCTTCTTGCTATACTAATGTTTTTTGTCAATACATATTTAACTATTTCAAAAAAATCTACCTAACTTGTGTAATCAGTTTAAATTATTCATTTCTCCTAATCTACTCATCCTTCTTAATAATGATATACCTTGGTGTGTTTCAATTATCATTGATTTAGAGTTATATCTCTCGTTGGGACCTAGGTCCCACCCTCATGGTTCGCCACATCTCTTTAGGTGGTCATTAGTGGTGTGGGAAGGATTGTGTTGTTGAGGAAGTGCATCTTGGAGATCATTAGTCATAGAAGGTAGGATAACTGCTTGTCTCGTAGTAGAGTCCTATAAGTCATCCTTGTACTCTCAGGTCTTCTAGATGATATGTACCTTGATACATGTTTTTGGCAGTATGCCTTTGTTCTATATAAGTGACTTGTATATGTGAATAGATCTTTTATAATAGGTGTGTGGCAGATGGCCACGGTATAGATGTAAATACCTTGTATGGTATGTGATATGCTACAGATTGTGAACTTTGTTGTAATATGTTTTCACATGGTGATGATTATATGAAATTGGTTTTAATTTATCAAGTTTTCTAGATATTTGATTCGATAGTCATTAATCATGTACCTTCTTTTGAGTAATTTTGCTCATGTGGAATCGGGTTGTCACTTGAAAGGTTGGTATCAAAGCTCTAGGTTAGTTGAGTCTACAAGGACATTGGAATCGGGTTGTGTTTGTTCTTGCATCCTCCAACATATCTGATTATAACTTCTGCTTATGCATATAAGTCTAGAGAGCATGAAGAATGTGCTGAGAGTATTGTTGTTGCACCAGGAGGTGGTTCCATTAGGTAGGCCAGAGTAGATGGAGTGCTTGAAGTGCCTCAGTTCGACCCAACAACCATCACCAATCCCGCTTTTCATTCCATGTTTGGGTAGTTGATGGCCACAATTTCACATATGGTAGATAGAGTGCATGTACCTTGAATAAGGGTTGTGTTCCTAATGCATAATCCTAGGGTTCTGGAATGACCTTTGAGAGGTTGAGGTGTGTGGAATCCATAGAGTATGCGGGTATGGTAAACCCGATAGAGGCAGACATGTAGTTTATGGTGTTGGAGAAGGAATTTAAGATCCTTAATATCCTAGAAGAGGACAAGGTGAAGCATGTAGTGTACCTGCTGAAGGGCAGTGTTGACTATTGGTGGGCCATTGAGGAGGAGAAGAGACCTGGAATGTGATCATTTGGGAGGAGTTTCTACTAGAGTTTGTGAGCTGATACTTCCCAAAGAGGTATCTTGATGAGAAGATCTTCCAATTTGAGAAGATTTGATAGAGATGGATGATGATCAATGAGTATGAGGCAAAGTTCATGGAGTTGTTGAGGTTTTTTCCTCACATGGTTGCGTTAGATAAGGAGAGGATCTGACGGTTTGAGAAGGGTTTGAGCACAAAGTTGATGACAATGGTGTCTACGTTGGAGAACCAGGAGTGGTTTACTACCTTTGGGGAGTCTGTGAGGTGGATGGTATGGTTGACTGAGGAGAGCTTGAAGCAATGCTAAGAAGAGGCAAGCTTAGTTTTTAGGACATTCTTTTGGAGGCTTCAAGAAGCCTAGGTTTTTGTCACCTCAGTCACATCAGAGATCAGTGGTACAGTCCCAGTGGTCCCCGAGCAAGGGTAGTGGTCATAGTTTTCTGACAGCTAGAGCCTGTAGTTAGCATATGTATCTATACAGGGCCATCTAGGCCACAATATCACTCGAGGATGTGTCACAAGTGTGGACAAGTGGGGCATAACATGTGATCTTTCCCTATGAAGGAAAAGGAGGTGATACAACAACTGAGGCACAGTCAGCAAGGTTCCCAATGATATTAGTTCAACAGTGGTGGTGGCAGAGGATGTGGTCATCCGTCATAGGTAGGATCCTTTGGATAGGCTAGCAGAGGACATGGATGACAACATGAAATGGCTTGATTCTATGCCATGATTCATCTAGAGAGAGCGGTCAATCTACAAGTCATGACAAGTCCGATGGAACTTTTTCATTCTGATTTGTCGTCTTCTTATTTTGTATCCATTTTGGTTGACCTGAGTGTGATGCACTCTTTTATTACTAGAGAGGTGATATGTGGTTGTTCCTTTCCTATTTGTAGTATATTGATAGTCTCCTTCTAGAAACCCCTCTTGATGGTTCTGTTGAGTTTTGGGATATGTGTCTAGCATTCAATCTTTCTTTCTCAGGATGCAGCATTGAAGTGGACCTTATGCCACTTGACATGAATGGATTTTATGTAATCCTTGGAATGGATACATTGGATAAGTACCGAGTAGTCTTGGACTGTAGTTCTAAGGTGGCGATGTTCTTTGTTGGTGATATTTCATCAATCTTCCAATGAGGTAGCAAGATTCTTCTGACGTGCTTAGTGTCAACTACGACAGTAGAGAGGCTGGTGAGGTAGGGGTGTAATGCCTTCTTAGCACATGTTGTGGATACCAAGGTGAGGAGTTCTAGTATATAGGAGGTGTCTATGGTGCGTGAGTTTGAGGACATGTTTCCTTAAGAATTTCCTAGAGTTCCCCCTCCTAGAGAGATTGATTTGGAAATCAATCTTGTTCCTGGTACACAACCAATTGCATAGTCACCGTATAGGATGGCACCTGCGTAGATGCATGAGTTACAGAAGTAGTTGTAATAGATATTAGAGAAGGTCTTTATCAGACTAAGAACTTCCCCTTGGGGTGCTCTCGTGTAGTTTGTGAAGAAGAAGGAAGGTTCAATGAGGTTGTGTGTCGACTACTAACAGTTTAACAAGGTTATGATCAAGAACAAGTACCCTTTATTAAGGATAGATCATCTGTTTGATCAGCTGAGAGGTGTTGTAGTGTCCTCAAAGATATATCTGAGGTCATGATACCATCAGTTGCGGATCAAGGCGATGACATATGCAAGCCAGCTTTCAAGACTAAGTATGGTCACTATGAGTTTTTGGTTATGTTGTTTGGGCTAACCAACACACCAGAAATATTCATGGATCTAATGAACAAGGTGTTTAGACCATAACTTGACATTTTTGTGGTAGTGTCATTGATGACATCCTGATATACTCCGTAGACAGCCAGCAACATGAGCATCATCTATAACACGCGTTGATGTTGTTGAGACAACACAAGTTGTATGCCAAGTTTAGAAAGTATGAGTTGTGGCTAGACAAGGTGTCTATTCTGGGTCACGTGATATCTGCTAGAGGTGTTTGTGTAGACCCCAAAAAAGTACAACCAGTACTAGAGTGGGAGAAGCCTAAGATACTAATGGAGGTTCATAGTTTCCTAGGATTGGTCGGTTACTACAAGAGGTTCATCAAAAATTTCACTGTTGTGGCGTTACCCCTAACCAAGTTGACAAGGAAAGGTGTACCATTTGCCTAGGATGACAAGTGTCAGTGTTCTTTTCATCTTTTGAAGGAGAAATTGACTAGTTCACCAGTGTAAGTTCTGCCTAGACAAGGAAAAGTTTACATCATTTTTTGTGATGTGTGCTGATGCAAGACAAGAACATATTTTCTTTTGCTTTGCGACAGCTTAAGAAACATGGGAAGAGCTACCCAACATATGATCTAGAGCTTACATATTTGGTCTATGCTTTAAATATTTAGAGACATTACCATTATGGAGAGAAGTGTCAGATCTTCACGGACCATAATAACCTTCGGTACATCTTCTCAAAGCAAGAGCTGAACATGCGGAAGATACAATGGATGGAGTTGACTGAGGACTATGATTGCACCATAGACTTCCATCCAGGGAAGGTGAATGTAGTGGGCATATGTGTTGATTAGGAAGTCTTCTTCATCATCATCTTTAGAGAAGGCAGAGTTATATTCCTTGGTGTTCCATAAGGGAGACATGTTGGTGTTGTTGCGTTAGATGAACATGAAGTTAGAAGTCTCCTTGTTGGTAGGCTTGTTAGAGAAGTTGCAGGTAAAGCCCACATTGATACAACAAATCAGAGATGCATAACGTGATGATACTATGATACAATAGATCCGATCAAAGTTTGGTAGCGAGAAGCGTGATGGTTTCCATGAGACAGAAGATTGGACTATTTATTTTCATGACAGAATAGTGGTTTCAGATGTTAATGGGTTGAGGAAGATGATCCTTGAGGAAGCTCATTCCTCGATGTATGTGATGCATCCAGGCAGTCCCAAGATGTACTATAACCTGAAAGATTTGTATTGGTGGCCTGGCTTGAAGCGTGATGTGGTTGAGTTTGTGGTAAGATGTCTTGTGTGCCAGTAGGTCAAGGCCGAGCATCAGAAGCCTGTAGGAATGTTGCAATTGTTCCCTATACTGTAGTAGAAATGGGATCATATCACTATGGACTTTGTGGTTTGTCTACCTAAGATAGACAAAGGCCATGATTCCATTTGGGTGATAGTTGACAGGTTGAGCAAGTTAGCACACTACCTTCCTGTGAAGATGACATATACATGAGAGAAGTTGGCACAAATATATGTGGATGAGATAGTTTGTTTGCAAGGTATCCCAGTGACGATAGTGTCTGATAGAGATCCTTAGTTTACTATTATTTCTGGGAGCATCTGTATACAACCATGGGTACACTATTGAGGTTCAGTACAACATTTCACCCGCAGACAGATGGTCAGTCAGAGAGGACCATCCAGATCTTGTATGATCTGTTGAGAGATTGTGTTTTATAGTTTCATGGAGGTTAGGATGTGCACCTTAGTTTGATACAGTTTGCTTACAACAACAGTTATCAGAGGATTATAAACATGGCACCATATGAAGCCTTGTATGGGAGGCGTTGTAGGTCTCCGCTATGTCGGAATGAGATTGGTGAGTATCAACTTTTGGGTCCTGATCTTGTACAACAAACTATGGAGAAGATCAATGTGATACATCAATAGTTGAAGGCATCCAAAGATAGACACAAGTCTTATGTTGATAATCATCACAGTCCTTTGGACTTCCAAGTGGGAGAAAAGGTGTATCTCAAGGTCTCTCCTTAGAAAGGTGTTTTTAGGTTTAGTAAGAAGGTTAAGTTGGCTCCCAGGCGTATGGGACCTTACCCTATGGTGCACATGTTGGGAAGGTGTATTATAGTTGGAGCTACCTCCTGAGTTGCACATGTTACATCAAGTGTTCCATGTTTCAATGTTGATTAAGTGTCATCCGGATACATAGCAAGTGTTGCACTCGGTGGAGGTTGAGTTGGAGGAATATGTGTCATATGCGGATGGTCTTGTGTTGATCTTGGATAGGAGGGTGAAGAAGTTGAAGAAGAAGGATATAATGTTGGTTAAGGTTTTGTGGCATCATTGTGGTGTTGAGGAAGACACATGGGAGTTAGAGGATGATATGCATAGGAAGTACACGTCTTTATTTGTGTAGGATTTCAGGGGTGAAATCCTTGTTAGGGGTTTATGGTTGTATGGCCCCTAACCAATCCTTATTATTGATATTTCTTTCTTAACATAATAAGATGCTTAAAACCTTAATATAATAATTTGTTGTTCCTTAATAACATGTGACATGCTTATATTTACATTTTGGTCCAGTTTCTATGATGTTTGAGCTAGTTACACATATATGTGCTTATTTTGGACCTAATTGCAAATTAACCATGTTTAGGGTTTATCTTGCAATTTGTAACATGCTTGTTGGGCCTCACATGTTTTGGCATCATGTTGGAGAGATAGTGGTGCCCCATAGATTATTTGCACCTTGGTTTGATGAGGTGGCATCATGTGTTGATGATTAGGGTTTTGCTTAGATGCCTTGTGTAGATGGTTGACTTTTCTTGTGTGTTGACCAATGGTGTCCCTTGGTTTTCAGAGATTGGCTTGATTTTTCTTCGACTATGGTGTCTTTGTTTGATGAGTTTTTTAGTGCACCTAGTGATCTTAGTGGTCGATGAGCCAAGATACCCTAGAAGGAGTTCTATGTGATAGATGACCTTTATTTTCTATTCAACCGTCTAGCTTTTAGGACCAAGTTTATTCAACCGATGTACTTCCCTGGACCTGTTAGGTTGATGATTTTGCTAGGTTTTAACGACCCTTGTTGCATGCTTATGTTTATTTCTTGCATGGACAAGTTTTGGAGGACAAGTGGAACATGTCACATGACACGTAACTTCCCTTACCTCTCTCCTACCATTGGGTATATATGCCCCTCTCTTTGCATGCAAGTGGTTCTTTTACACCCTCTTATTTCCCTCTTTCTTGGAGCTCATCCCTTGTGTTCTTGGTGGTGGAGAAGATCTCAACCTCTAATCAAGGTTTCTGATCCTTTGCATGTGCGATCTAGGGCTTGAAGCAACTCTTCTTTGGCGATCCTTTTGTGTTCCTTGATCTTGGTAAGTGGTCTTTCTTGCATGATCTTGTTTTCTAGAAACTCTACCTCTCTTCCTTTTCTTGGCCATATCCATGGGTTGTCATGGTGGTGCTTCTTGAGAAACTTCTCCATTCTTGGCAGAATCCATGATTCTCCATGGTAGTGCCTAAGTTGAGAAGAAGATCACCTCTCTTCCTTATCTTTTCATCCTAGGGTTTTACCCTATTTCTTGTGCTCCTTTAACCTGAGGTTGTTATTCTTGTTTGAGGTGATGCTAGCTTGACCGTTTGGTACTGATCAAGTTTGGGTTTTCCTCTCTTTCCTTGGAGTATCTAGCTTTTGTGGTTGTTTTCACAATCAAGGTGGGTTATAAAACTTTCTCCTTGATTATTGTTGCACTTAATCTTGCATACAATAAATCTACCTCTAAAATGTGGTTCTAGGTAGTATGATGGTGATATCTTGAGATAGTGTTTATGTTGATGTGGTGACCTTGAGTATATTAAACCCTTCTTATAAACCCTAATTCTTGTACCCGAACTCTTGTTGGTGATGGAAGTGTTGGTTATTGCATGTACATGATAAACGTTAGTTTTCTTCTCATGATCATGGTTTTTTTCTTCATCTTGATGATGGAAGTTTCGAATATATGAATTATGGTAGAGACGCTGCTTCTCTCTCTCTAACTTAATGGTTCAATTTTCCTCTCATGATTGATGGTAGATTTAGTGTTTTGGAGATGATCCTTACTTTGCATTTTACTCCTTGGTAATTTTAGTTTCATGATGATGATTAACTTGAATTTGATCTTGTGTTGGAAGCAGTTTTCCCTCTTCATGTTCCCATGTGATGAACCATGTGGTCGAAGAGTTTGATATTTTGTTGTCTCTAAGGCTAGACCTCTTTGAGTGGTCGCTAAGGTTACCTACTTTCTTTGGTTGAAGGATTTTCTTATGGCTCTTCAGTTGCCATGCTTTGAAGATAAGTGGTCTCTATATATGTAATGGTTTGTTTGATCGATGAGCTTCCCCTCATGACCTTTGGTCACCAAGATTCTCTTTGGTCGATGATATGAGTGATGTTTCTCTTTGATTGGTTAGATGTGTGACTTTGATCTCTTTGGTCGATGGTGTGCTGACCATGATGGTCGACGAGGTTGGTCCACCTTTTCAACCGATGAAGATGGTGTGACCTACTCCTCTTTAGTTGATGATATTTTCTAGACATATTCTTTTCTTGCATGGTTAACCTTATAGTGATGACATTTTCCAGGTTTACTTCCAAGAAAGTAGAGATGATGGTAATTTGGGTATAATGTGAGTTTCTATTTGAAAACTCTAATTCGGTTGGTTATGTTGAAACATAACCCAAATTGCAAGTACATAATGATGTTTCTTAGTTACTTGAATAACTAGCATGTTGATAGAATATTTTCTCTCTCTTAGATTGTTGTAACCCTAATCTATTATCATATAAGAATTATAGTTCTTTAATTCATGGTTATTCCAAACTTATGTGTATCATGTGTATGGTGGTATTGATGAGCCTTGATGAGGCATGGAAAGATAATGATATTCTTCCAAGGAATAGTGTGAATGGTCTTATGAACTTGGCAATGCTTTGTGCCTTAATTTGAGGTGATATCCTCTATATGATGTGATAAGGGAATGGTATCCCATGGTGATCTAATTATGATGATGACCTTTTGTATGGTAGTGGAACGGTACCATGTGATGATGTGACAAGTTTATAACTTAAACATTTTATATCTTCTGAACCTGCACTCTACCTATGCTTTGTAGAATCTATTTAGGGTTTTCTTATAACTTGATTGATGCAGTTAAAAGACACTCAACTGGCTTTAACTAATCAAGTGGAACCCCGATCATGTAGTCTCCCTGGATATAGATTCATTCTAGTGTTAAAACTTGTTGGATGGTGAAATGAATGCTCCCAAGGGAAATTCAGAGTGCATATTATTGAGTATGTGAGCTGCAAGTGACTAAGTGTCCTTATCATATTGACCCCAAGGTTTTGAGGATGGATGTGGTCATGCCTTGGCAAGAGAATGGGTGTATTTGTTTCTTAGTGTATATGATGTTATAGAGGACAAGTGTGGTTGTACCTCAGATGATTGAATTTGTATGCCCTGCTCACTAGTGTCGTGAACTATATACCAAGGTGGACTAGACTGATTTGTAGTTGGAATTTATATGTCACTACATAAGACTTGTAATGACTAAGAGAGGATGAGATCATAGGAGTCTAGTTCTCCTAGATCTTGTGTGTCATAGTTTTTGACTTTGTAGTAGAAAGTTGGAGTATGAGTGGTATACCTCATCTCCTTAGGGCTTAATTAAAACATGTAATACAACCATGTACTATATTTTCTTAGTTGTTAGACATGATTTACACATGATGTTTACCCTTTCCTTGTTTCTATAACTATTCAGTTGTTATATAATATGGTTAGAGAAATTAACTGTTATACATGTTCTTCTTATTCCTTCTAAAAGCATATGATGATTTGCTTATCTGCTAGACTTGTTAAATCTTCCTAACTTGTGTAATAAATTTAAATTATTCATTTATATAAATATGCTCATCCTTTTTAATAATGATATATCCTACTATGTTTCAATAATCATTTGTTGAGATTTATATCTCTCACTAGGACATGGGTCTCACCCTTGTGGTTCGCCACATCTTTTTAGTTGGTCGTCAGTAGCGTGGGCATGATCGTGTTTTTGAGGAAGAGAAACTTGGAAATCAGTGGTAGCAAACTGTTGAATAGTTTCTAGTCTCATAGTAGAGTCCTAGTATCGTCCCTATACTCTCAGGTCTGAGAGGGATGGTCTTTGTATATGATATCTACCTCGATACATGCCTTCATTGTATATACGTGGCTTTTATACGTGAATAGATCTTTTATAATAGGTGTGTGGTAGATGGCTATTGTATAGATGTAAATACCTTGTATGGTATGTGGTACTCTACAGGTTGTGGAGCTTGTTGTAATATGTTTCCTCATGGTGATGATTATTTGAAATTGGTTTTAATTTATCTTTTTTCCAGTTATGTGATTTGTTAATAGTTAATCACATGCATTGTTTTGAGCAATCTTGCTCATGTGGCATCGAGTTGTCACACTATGCCCTTGGGAGATAGAATCACCTTACGTACTTGTCATATATGTGGATTCTTTAATGTATCTCTCCCATGCTTTTAATACTTGTATTATCACCATGGGAAATAATTCAAGTTTGTTTATGTGGGTTTATGTCAAGTTTACCCCCCGCCCTGCATCTTGAGCCTATTTAGTCCCAATATAATCTAGTCACATAATTACACCCATATGATTAGATCACCTAATGTTCATCCTTATCACTCATCGCATACTTGATATTTGTTCTGGATCTTCATCTATGGTTTCTAATTTCACAACAACCATACCGCCACTCCTTTACATGATTTGGAGACATGATAGCACTCTTAATTCTACCTCATCTAGGGATTTAAAGATTGTGACGCTGATTGATCCATGTATACTCTATTTGGTTATGAAACACTAAAATCAAGTTTTTACAAATATTGTGATTTATTTTAATTGTGACAACATAATGATTAGATAGGTCTTGTTTGAAATCAAATAAATCACCTTTGAATCTAAGTATCTCACTTGACTACATCTGCACCAAAGAACTCATAAGAAAATAATAATTACTTCATTGTGTTGTATTTTTATTTTGTATATAATGCCACATATCGTGGAGACAAAATCAACTTTCTTTTCCATTAAGGAAAATGATAGAGCTTCGGGCATCCAAAAATAGTATAAGAAATTGTAAATATTGGAGGAGTGAGGTGAAAACTTTTGAGGGGAATTTATTTTACTTAGTACTTTTTTACTTTTCAGTCATCCTTCCAATGAAGAGCCATATTAGACCCATCCCAATAGAAAAAAAAACCTATGACTAGACACATATGGCAAATTACGCTTGCAAAAAACCACATAGTGTATAATGCATTGCAAGACTATCCCTTGACCTTTACTCTTGCCATGGGTTTACTTAAAAGAAAATGGAGATAAATTCAACTTAGAAGTAAAATCTAGGGAATGAAGGAGAGATGATTATAGGTTGAATGATTGGAAGATTTGTATTCAAGGGTTACCTACTATTGAGCTCCTTAGGAGAACATGTATGTGTCTGGTCTCTATATGTATCTGATGTCTTCAGGGAAAACACTGGATTGATCATATTTTCTTCAATTTTCTTTATGCTAAATACATATGGAGGCATTCTAAGGAAGAGATTTATTGGAAGGGGGGATTTCTATTTACGATTGCTCAACTTTCAAGAATAGGAAATCCTATTTTTTCCTGTTATTATTTGTTGTCTTTTATATGTTTGGAGAATCAAGAAATTAGCAATTTTTTAGATCTTGAGAATACATACAAAGACTACTTTGTGTCAATGTAGAGAGGACTTGATTTACATTGGATTCCATCCTCCTTAGTTTGTATAGATTCATATATCTACCTTCTTTGTTTGTTTTCCATGTAAAACTTCTTATATAGCTCTTTCTTCTCTCTTGTACAATTTTATGGACTCTTTGTCCCATGTGTGGTGTTGACCTTCCTGATGAAATAAATAAATAGCCCCACACTTGGTTGATAAAAAAATAGATGGTTTGAAACAATAATGTATACTTACTTTTGATAAATCCTTATCACAGTGAGAGACCATGGATTCTCAACAACATTAATTATATTTATAAATAAATATAAAACATATTTCACTTCTATGTATACCACTTAATGGAAGATAATCTTCAAAACCTCTCTTACATAGGTTGCAAGACAACACCAAATGTTTATGTGTGTAGATGCTAATATACCACCTATCCTTTGACGATAGTAGGAGAGCAATAAATCTAACAACATTTCTCCACCACAAGTCTATCATATACAAGTGTATCTTTCATTTTCTTCCTAAGAAGAATGTTGTAGACCACAAGAATATATATATGATTAATGAAATCATCATTGAATAAATAATTCATGCCATTCACATGAACGTATGCATGTCTCCACACCTTGTTTCAACATGTAATTTACCAAGTTATGAAAGGATAAGTATTTTTTTCCTATAAATTTATTCTTCTAGTAATATTGTCATTACATGATATTGTTTCAAGTATTAATTTCAAATCTATTATTATCCAACCTAGTCATTAAATTTAAGTTGAAAATCCCTTAATTGAACTGTTGTAAATTTGAATATCAATTTGCATGACTTGTAGACCAAAAAAAACATGACCTTATTATGACCATAGTGTTCATATGGGCACAATAGTTAAGTTGGCATAAATAGATAAGAATGTCATGCAGATAGAATGTGATGTAAACCACCTAGTTTGATATTTTATGTGCTTGTTATGTTTTCTAGAACAATTAAATGGATGCATTGATTTTGGGTGATAAAAACAATTATATAGAGGTCTATAATTTAATTGAATAGGTATAAATCTGAAGAGTCCATGCTTATATATTAACATAATTTTGGTTTCATTTGATAGAATGTATAAATCTACCATTTTCAACAGAATGGAAAAAATTGAGTGGTACAACTCCAATACCTTAAAACTAGTTTAGGGGACAAGAAAGAGTGATATTCAAATCAATTGGAATGATTACTTCACCACAATTTGGCGGCAATACAATTCCATTTTGGATTATTGATGATTTTCTAATTAACTTACATGGCATATGCTTGTAAAGAAGCAAGTAGGTACATGCTACCTTTCTTGATCATCTTGACTATAAGTAGCTAGGTTTCCCCATCCCTCCTCAAATTCCTCTAATCTTTGTGTTGATCTATGTTAGGTAGGAACTGGTCCAACATAGTATTCAAATGTTTCCCCTCCCTAGGTATTATGTTTTGACTTGTCAACAAATACAAATAATATATAGTTCATCCAATGATTTCCTTTGTGATATGTACTCTAAATTGGGAAGGGTTGTTGTATGCCAAATATCATTTTATAAACCCACTTCTCATTTACATGAACCCACTTTTCATTCTATCTGTTAAAATTGTAAGAAAAAATAAAGTAAACAATAATAAGTTTATGTTTGACCATGATAGCTCACTTCATGCCCTCTACTTAATTTTTTCCAAAAATTTGTGTTGTTCCATAAATATTCATGGATAAAAGTGGATGTATTAAGAATTTAGAATTAGAGAAAATGAAGAGATGAGGTTTCAATGCAAACTATTGGATCTGAGAAAAAAATAATGAATTTTCCTACAATATAATAAGTATTAAGAAGGATACACAATGATTAGACAACATCAAATAAATAATCAATCAAGAGTTCCAATATTTCATGCATATAAAATATATCAAGGTTTTAGACATAAATATATGTATATTAGACTGATGTATGCATAGTATTCAAATGTCTTTGTACCTTGTTCACTCTCAAAGGAACTAAATGAAAAGGATTGACTAGTATCAGTAGGCAAAAATCATTTTCTTCATGTAGCATCACAATGTATGTAACCACAATTTCAGAACTACAAAATAGACATCAATATCTAGGTTTTTCATATAGAATATCATAACTAAGATTCAAAATGTAAATAGGGTTCACATATAAAGAGATTCCATATATGGTCAAAAATATCAAATACAACGAGATTCTAAATGTTGTGAAATTTCAAATATGGCTAGGTTTTTTAGACTTTTCAAACACTAGAAGTTTCCAATACATATATGCTGATCTTAAAGATGCATAAATTTCAAGTATACATCTAGGATCATCATTATCCAATATAGTATTCGGCGAGGCATGGAAATCCTAACACATTCAACAATATATCACTTACCTCAACAGAACACACAAGAATCAAAATTAGTATTGAACACCCTAGAGATTCTACAATTCGAACATGATAAAAGAAATTGTTACTATATATTGACAATCACAATACACATAATATATAATTAGTTATTTGTTTAATCATTTCTCATGGTCCCATTGATAAATTCCTTCAAATCATTTTGACCATCTACATTAGTGATTATGTACTTCAATTCTATTTATGTTTAAATTTACTTGAGACATATAAATGTCTCAAATTCATTTAATGTGATATAAACCAAAAAATCTTGATTTTAAGTTTCTAATTAGGTTGTTAGAACATTTCACCTATGTTTTATAAATGTCAAATATATTTTGGGCATTGCTTTACTAGTATATATACAACTATCACCTTTTGAATAAAAAAATATTCATACATATCTTAAATAGATCCAATAAATAATTTAATATCTTTTGACCAACACTTGCAGTCTTTATTTAAATTATTCTTTCTAGTTGTTTAAAACTATTCAAGATAAACCATTCACATCAAGAAATAGTGTGGAAGAATATTCAACAAAAACATAATAAGAGTAACATTTACCAAAATGGTATTACATATAATATCATCCTATGGTTTAGTTTTTGTAATGTTCTAAGATTCTATGTTTTTACAACTAGATTATCTCTAAATCAATTATTTTTTTAAGTAATTTATGAGGTTTACCCCAAAGTGTTCTCGGACCGCATGCATACATCCGTAACTAACTTAGTGCAACATGTCAAATTTCATTGAGAGGAGTCATATAAAAAATAAAAAGGGTTCCCCCTATGTATATGAGAGATAGTCCTCGGCCTGAGGAGTGTCCACATGAGTTTGTTGAGGTATCTACATAGACACAGTCCTACGGTCCTTTTTCTATTTGGAAAAATTAGGAGTCTATTCTCATAGTTGCTCCACCAGAGGTCCGGGGTGGGGAGCTCTTTGGAGGCTCAATTTAGATCTTGAGTCTCACGTGGTAAAGAGAGTTTCCCAATTCATAGAATAGGAGAAGAGTAAGCACTCCCCCCTCCTTGCCCCCCTCGACCCCTGCTTTGTAGAAAGAAGAGCGTACCGATTACTTGCGCGGTTTGTTTTTGATGAAAAAGGCGACAATTCTCTACGTGACGCCCCATTCATCTTCGGCGCAAGTTGATCAGTGAGATATTACACACTCTTTCAATTCTAGGAAAACCTCATGGATGTCTCTACACCCCTACCTCCTTTATCACTGAGCAATCATATAGGAGCCTTAGCTGGTGATCCGGGTTGTTTCCCTCTCGACGATGAAGTTATCCCCCATCGTCTCACTGGCTGAATTTGACCCCTATTATTTTGGGGTCATATCTAGTATTTAGAGTTTGTGGTACCACTCTCACGGCCCGCACCGAAACCCCATCATGTCCAGTCAACTGCTGCACCTCAATGCATTTCTGGGAGAACCAGTCTGGGTTCAAGTGGCATTTCACCCCTAACCACAACTCATCTGAAGATTCTTCAACATCAGTCGGTTCGTCCCTCTCCCATACGGTCGACCTACTTCATCCCTCCACATAGTTTCACCCAAGCTTCATCCTGGTCATGGATAGATCACCCAGGTTAGGGTCCATAGGTAGTGAAAACCGCCCTATGATGACTCACTTTCGCTACGGCTCTGGTGGGTTCCCTTAACCAAGACACTGCCTATGATTCGTTGGCTCATTCTTCAACAGTGGTCAGAGATCACATTTCTCCTCCCACTACTTGGTACGGTTTCATTTTCTATTTCCTTTCACCTTTCCCTCACGGTACTACTTCACTATCGGTCACCCAAGAGTATTTAGCTTGACAAGGTGGTCCTTGCTGATTCATACGGGATTCCACGTGCCCCATGCTACTCAAGTCAGAGTGTAAACCAGTGTTTTTCTACTGGACTCTCACCATATAGGGTACAACACTCCACTACTTTGCCTAGCAGCACAACTCTTGTATTGCTCTCCCACAACCCCATTTTTATGGTTTAGGTTGCTCCCATTTTGTTCTCCTCTACTATGGGATTTTGCTTTCCTTTCCTCTGGCTACTAAGGTGTTTCAGTTTGCCAGGTTGCCTCTTATCTTCCTGGATTCAATAGGAGTTCAAAAGGTTAACCTATTTGGGCCAGATCTATTCTTATTTTCAACTCCCCGAAGCATTTCATCGCTTCCTACGCTATCTGGGTGCCTAGGTATCCACCGTAATTGCTCGTTTGAACCTCACCATTTCATTTAATAAGGCTATGCCATCATAAGGTGCTGCTAAATGGAAGGATCTTATCAACATCCATGAATGAGAAGTCATAGATCGAACTGTCAAATCAGAAAAATTGAATCATAGTATCAGATAAGTTCACGGGCTGGAGATAAGCAGACTCGAACCGCTGACATCCATCGTAGGGTAAACCACCTCCTATTAGTCCTCCCTTGAGCCCCCCTCACCTTTGTCAAGCCTTGAATTGACTTGTCCCCCATATAGAAATGGTAAAAAGCTCCCGGGTTGGGCTTTCCAGCGATATTCAGTGGTTTGATAGGATTCTACATGTATTGGTTATAGGACTGAACCCTTCTTGCTTAGCTCATGCCTTGATCCTTTGATCAAACCTTGAACTTCCAATCAACAATCAAATAGAAGGGCCTGATCTGACTATTGACTTATATAAGCCATTGCACTGACTTGAATGACTGGAAGAAGGGCTTCCAGTAGTCAGTCTCCTCCTCTCCTTTTTATTCGAGTAGTCAACTCGAAAGAAACGAGACCCCTTTCCTTTCCCCTACTCGCTCTTTAGCCCCTTTTCCCATGGGTGATGAATCAAGGAGGCAAATTGAGAAGTCTGTGGCCCGGGGGTGAGGGGGTCGTCAAGGAGCCCCCTCTCTCCCAACTTCTTCCTTCTTGCAAAAGAAGTTTGAAGTAGGGAATTCCAAGTGGAGTTGTTACTCCAATCAGTTGTTCAGTCAAGGCTCTAGCAATTTCTCATTTGCTTTTTGTTGATGATGTATCTGATTTGTGAATGCAACAAAACAGAATGCACAGGCTCTGATGAACTTTTTAGAAAGAGGTGAGATCTGGGTAGAAGATCCCTAGAGAAATAAGGAGCTATGCAATGAATCCCACCTACTAGGCACCTCAGTTTCATAGTAGCAATTGACTGATCCATGATTTGGGAGTTCCCCTCTTTGCTAGAAAGTGCAAAGCTAGTTACTTCTTGATATTAGTAGATTCCATCATGGCAAGGATAGATGGATGGAAGACCAATCTTCTCAGTTTGGGGGTAGGGTTCGAGAGGGATGGCCTCAGTTCTACTTTAGATCAGGTTTTCGACCCGTCATGTGTGATTCCTCTCTGACGTCTGCCATTGGGGAGGTGGCGACATTTGTTTGGGAGGCCTCTTGACATGGATAGGGCAACTGCCCATCTGGAGAGCTTGTCATATGCCTGGTGCTTTGTCGAAGTCTCAGGAATTTATGATCCTAAGAAATTTGTGACGCCGTCCATTGGTCCCAGGGGTGGAAAAGGAACTTCCCCTACTGCCTTGGGATGGGAAATGGAATTTGAGGAATCTATTTGAAACACATGGTCATGTTTGTTGGATGAGTTTCCGAAAAAATAGGCCATGGACCTTCTCCCTTCCATAAGGTGCGGTGTGATTCCAGTGAGGGACAAAGTAGGTCGACTGTAAGGGAGAGAGATTTTCGGGATGCCACTCCGTGAGTAGAGTGAGAATGAAGTGGACTACTTCTCTAACTAGCCTAGCATACTCTAATACAAAATGCCTGATTTACATAATCAAAAGTTTCCCCAAATAAGTGCCAAGCACTAAGGCTATCATAAAACCTTATCTCATGAAAGGGATGATTCTACCTACTTATTAGCTGCTATGAAAGTCCACGCTTTCCTCTATGAAAAAATGACTATAACTGAGTCAAGGTAAAGCTCTCTTATAAGAGGTAAGTCAAGAGTTCATTATTTGACTTATAGTATGTTTGTACCAAGGCCGACAAGGAAGGTCTATATTATAGGTTCAGGAATCCGTAAATCAATAGCAAATCTTCATAATTGAATAAAAGGAGGAAGAACAATATTCCAACAATTTGATATTGAACTCCTTTAATCTAGTTGTAAGGCTGGGAGAATATTTAAGGCACTAGTGAAAGCTAGAAGGCACTACTTGATGGTGATGGATTTAGGGTCGTCCCAGTCAAAGAAGGTAAGAGTAAGAAGTAGTAGGTTCAATAGAAAGTGAACTCAGACCTTGTCTTTCATGCATGGGGAGGAAGGAGATAACAAGAATCAAGTTGGTGGTATCTAGGGAATGGCTTCAACGGAGAAAGAGAGGTCGGAAAGTGAAAGGGTAGAGCATATGTAGCTCCTGATATAGGAGAATTCCAGATAGTGTAGTTATGTCGAGCGATAGAAGGGAGTCTGAAGACTGAAGATCGGTATAGTCTTGCAGAGATGAATGTCACTTGAATGAGTTGGAGAGGTGAAAATGGGAAATCAAACTCTTCCTTTTCAGGTGGGTTTAAGAAGGGTCTCATCGAGGTATTCATTAGGCTCCATCCACTTCCTATATTCCCACTCGAGAGGCATCAAGAGGGATGAGTTATTATCATAGCTAAATGCCCAAGTCAGACAGGTATAGAGGATTAAGAGACTATACTCACCCTTCATCCCTATGACATTCAATAGAAGCAATAGCAAAGAAAGCAACAAGAGTGGAGAGAACAAGATCTTCAAGATCAACTTCGGTAACAACAACTTGAGAAAGCAACAATTAGAGGATATTTGTGAGGAACCGACAACTTCTTTCTGTATATAAATAGAATATACACCGCCATTTGATGATCTGTCTGTTCAGACAGGTGCCATGGAAGTGAGTATGGAATCAGAGAAGGGGGACAACTACGTCAAAGACTAAGGGAAATGAGTTTTGAGACTCATCTAAGTTCCCATCAGTCATTTGAAGCCACGGGATGGGGAAAGTCAAAATAGAAGTATTGCACAACTATCCCAATAGGCGCAAGGAGTGACTTGATAAGAGGTCTCAGAGCGACCCCTATGGTATGGCTAAGATTTATTAGGGACTAGGAAAACCACTGGCGATCTGTCTTTAGTAGATAGTCTATTCTTTCTTACCTCGGGATAGGAGTTCCCAATTTTCTGACTATGAAAAGGTCTTTGTCACCCTTACCAGCTATTTGAGATGAGTGTCCAAACTATCAATCTTTTTGCCCCCTTAGCTATCCCTTCATGTCTTCGTTTAGTAGTGAACTCAAGGATGGTCTTTATGGATGAGCCGAAAAGGAGGTCTCCATAGATACCAACCAAACCCACTTATAAGGGAAGGTAGGTAAGTAAGAGGCGGATCTAGGGAATCTTGACTTCTTTGACTTCTTATTCTTATTCATAGTTGATCCCAACCTCCACCAGCAAGCAACACCGGAGTGAATCATAACATTTCAATCTGAAGGGGTCAGGACTCGTCAAGAGACGAGATGTATCCCCTACTGTCATGATATTTATTTGAAGGAAGGATACAAGGGGCCCAAAGGGGAGGGATACTGGCTTCTACATCATCCATGCTCATTCAATTTTTTATTATAGAGGAGCAGAGGCATAATAGAAGAAGAAGAAGCATCATAATTATTTCAAAAAATTTGGCCAGGACCGGTGTTGCATGAAGGTTCACATCAATGCGATAGACTTAAGGTCAAATTTGGTTTATGTAAGAGTTAATTGTAATGTGGGTAAGGGTCCTACTCCACCCTATCCACCTATGTGAAACCTTTGTCTCTAAGAAAAAAAGTCAGTTGTGAAGGTGGAAGACTACATAGATAATATATCACATAATAATTATTTGTGGTAATTATAGTCAAACTTGTTCCTGGCCAAGTATTCCAACAAAGTCATAGTAATTGATGGGATGGAGTATAATACTGAATAAAAATTTCTTCTAGAATAGTGGCCTTTCATATGATAAATTGGACACAACACCAAGTCATGTATAGGAAAAATAAGGAATAAACTCAAAAGACATCATCAAAGTGACTTACAAAAAGGTAGTGAATCATAAGAGAATTTGTATCAAATTCTAGGGCCATCACATATTATATAGGAACATTTGCATATTATAACTACAAGTGGCATCAAGTGTCTCAATATCTCCCAATCAAGTATATCTATAATCACATGGATTTGGATGTTGGTGACATTTCTACACAAGTGAAACATACAATTGTTTAACCACTTTATAGTGGTTAGGATTCTCCGTAAAATTAAAATAACTTACTAGAAAAAAAATCAATTGAACTTATTTAAGGATTGGAAGCTTTAGACAAGGGGTGGATAGAGATAATATGAATATACTTTCAAACAAAAGAGGGTGGATGCAACTTGCTTAAGGATTGATGAAAAAAACAATGAAGTAAGGAATCGACAATGAAGAAATCATAAAAATAGAAAATAACAATCATAAAGTATGTTAAAAATTTCTTGAAATTTGTACATAGAATTACCTAATAAGCATGTTAGCTATAATGATGAAACACTTTTAATTATATTTAATTGTTGGTCATGCCTTTTATAAACAATAGGTAGATTCATATTATTTAAACAAGGGAGTAACCTTGGGGAAAGGCACATGTTAAAGTACACATTTCTCTTTTAGACAATAGCTAGTGGAAAATTATGTACATATAACAACACTAGTTGTAGTCTAACAAATTTTAGTTAGATAACCAGACTAATAAAAGCACAATCCTACTCCAAGACCTTCTTGAATTAGTGTGCATGTGAGGAAAAAGTGTGATTGTAGTTGCAATAACAAATATGGAGGATATAGATCTAGTTAATGGGATTCTACAGATGGAAGGAAATCATTAGGTTGTTATAGTCTTATTGGAAATGAAATACATAGCTTAAATTGGCTAAGTTGACTATTCATGGTAGCCACGACATTCTATATGAATACATAGAGAGAGCATCTTAAATTTTCCTCTCATCTCTTTATGGATTGGTTTAACCTTAGTGGAGAATCAATAAGAGAACCCTATGACAAGGATACTAATCCAATGTATTACTCAAGAGGTTCACCAATGGAATTGGATCATCATAAGAAGTGATGAACATTGATGGCTTATCTTAGTGGAAAATAAAACTCACTTAATGGTTGGAGAGAGGTTTTGAGTGGAGAAAGAAATATTTATACCTTGCTCTTAGACTTGTATTAATATTATTTGAATTGTATTTGTCATAGAATTGGATCTGAATACAAAAAGTATAATTGGTGATTATATATTGATTAGGAGGTTAACTTGGTTTTCTAATTCAAGTTGGAATTACAAGTTATGATCTAATCAATCAAGTTCAACATATACCATGAGGTATCTTGCAGAATTATTAATCATGTGGTTTTTATCACACTAACAAATTCACCTATGGTTGAAATCTCTAAGTTTTTACCAAAACAACGTGCAATAATACCATCCGCAAGGAGACATGTCTTGTTGCAGTATAGCTAAGGATCAAATCCCAAGGGAAATTTTTTTTAGAACCTTACTAGCTTGTATCTAGTTAAACAAAAACTAATATTCTAAACCAAGAGTTGATTGGGTTGAGTTAAACTAAATGCAAAAGAAAGTAAAAGTACAAGACTAAAATTGGATTTAAATTAATGATGGAAGTAACTAGGGCATAATTAAGATTCACCACCTCCACATTCACAAACACATCTATAACATATCTGGGCCTGATAAAACCATTCAAAATAAGAAAAGCAAGATTCCACCTGTTAGGTGTACAAAATTATGTAGATATCTCCATGATCTTGATGTCTTGTTTCTTATAGGTCATTTGTGCAGTGCTCCTGATACTTCCATTATGAAGTTCTCATCTAGCTGTCAACCAAGTTAATCGATATTCAAACCCTACTCGTTAAATTTCTCACAATGTAGGAATATAATAGTTCATGTGGAGTAGGGGAACAATCAACAAATTATATGTTAAACGATAAACATTGAATTGAAAGATTATATATGATCCATAGAACATCTAAAATGGACATTCAAGCGTGGGTAGTGGGGCTAAAACCCACACCAAAGAGTGAAGTACTATTCACACTTCATGATAAAAATAAAGAAAATAGGGAAGAAGGATTGTCCATCTGCATGGTGGAGAGATGAATCGTGACCTGGTGGAGCAGAATTGTCTTCTACCTCAATGATGAGGATGATCCAAATGAGGAAGGAAGAGGGCACCGGAAGTAGGACGCAATGAATATGTTCCTTCATAGCTCTTCATTTCTTGAACTCTAATTCATCAGTGAAGAAGAAGGAGGTGGATGAATGGAGGAGTCAATGGGAAGAAGTGTTTGGTGGCCAAGGGTCGATGATGATCAATTTCTTGAGGTTGGGAAAAGAGTGGAAGCCTTGTAGTGTGATGGAGCAGAAGTGATCCCCTCCATGGAGGAGGGGTACATGTATTTATAGGCTCTAGAGTACTAACAATGGAACTCGTCAGCCTTGCATGAACATTGTTGGTCGATGGCTTGTAGAAGCTTCATCGGTGAATGGAGCAGAAGCACCATTGGAAACGGCTATCGGGAAATGAGTCTGTCTGACAATCAGGAAAGGATACAAACATGTCATCAGGCTTCAAGTACTAGAGTCTTGTCAGTCAATAGGGCAATGAAGATATGTTAGGTAGTAGCTTTGTTGGGATTGACTTGTAGACACACTATCCAACACCGGATCTGTTGATTCCATTGATTGAAATGAATTGATATCCCATCAGGTGATGGCTGGGCCATCGTCAAGGTGCACGTCGGTGAAGAGGAAGGCTTCTCTCCGGGCTTATCCATCGATCTGCAAGTCATCACTGCATGACGTTGTTGGTGACAGCTCAACTGCTTAGGCACAAACCCACCCCTGGGGGGATTGGCGTGTCGTTAGAGACCTGCATCAATGGAGGATGGACTGATGGGAACCTCATTTAGTGAAGAGACTGGTTGATGAAAATTAGGTCCAAAATATCACAGTTTTTGGACCCACTAGTCATTAGAGTAGCCACTGTGGCCTAAGATGGGGCACAAGATGTGAAGCTTATTCCTGCCATGGAAACCAATGGATGTGATCAAAACCCTAAATTACACAAAACTTAGGGAAACTCTATCGAAGTAAATTCAGAGGTAAATTGACAGGTTTTAAGTGAAAATATAGACTAAAGTGCGACTCAAATTAAGATGAATATGCATTCATCAATTTCTTTAGGATCATTTGCCTCTCATGTGGACAAACTCCCAATGAATCCATCACTCAATGTTAGCCAAGCATAAGAAAGGAAAACATATTAAAAAGAAAGTCAAAGAAGATGGTTGTTGATCTACACAGTGATAGACTTGTAACATCCTATGCAGAGAGGGTTAGTCACTCTACCTTGAGGCACAATCAAGGTCAACAGTTTGTATGATTTCATGGCATGTCAAAGGGACACAATCTGTTTAATTAGGATAAGTTGCCAAATGTGTCTATCACAGAGGGAGGTATGATGGATCTACATTCTAGTTGAATAAGTAGTTAAAGAAAGTGTAGTGTTACATCCAAAGGCGGTCACAAAAGGGTTACACTAGTGGTTTTAAGAGCAAGAGAAATGTGCACATGAAGTGCACATTGTAGAAGCATTAACTTGAGGATTATTTTTCTTTCAAGTGGATAGAGTCATTGTGACTTCATCCCTCAATATCTGGCAAAGTATAAGAACAAAAAACATATTAAAAAGATCATCAGTGATGATGATTTGTAATCTACCTGATAGACTTGTTACATACTCTGGGTAGAGGCTCAATGACTCTACCTCAAGGCATAACCAAGGTTGACAATTTGTATTATTTAATTGCACATGAAAGGGATCCAATATGTTTAATTAGGATAGATTGCCAATGATCTCTTACACATAGTGAGGCATGATGGCTCTACTTTCTAGTTGAGTAAAAAGTTAAACAATGTTATAGTACTACAAACAAAATTAGTCCACAAAAGAGTTATGCTCATGGTTTGACGAGTAGGAGAAAGGCACACATTTATCACACATTGAGAAGAAATAATTGAATTATATGCTATTATGGAGATGCAAAATATGACTTTGTTGGTCAACATAAGGTTAAAGTACAAAAAACTCCAAGCACCTAGGACCATGGTCGTTGTTATATAAACCATGTCCATGTGTAGAGATAGTGATATTCAAAGGTGACAGAAACATGACCATGCTTGGTTTCACATTTCTTGTGTTATGGGTGTGTCTTATGTTTGAGGTTTGAACAACATATATCATGACTTTTTTATGTGGAATATGGTCATAGGGCGCAAGAACAGTTCGTAAAGGCATAATAATGTCAATTAACATGTGACCATGTCTAAGAGATCAACAGTAGCAAGAGAGAAACCATGTTGAGGAATGTACATGATGGTGATAGAGGGTTTCTACTGGCGCGATGCACCGTGTCTAGAAGTGACATATCCATGGTATAAGATATTCTACTCATTTGGTTAAATGGATTGTGATCATTATTCTTTGACTTGTAGTGATTTTTTAACTACCAAAATTCCACACAAAAGGCAATCTTCACATAGTAGTGAAATTACCTAGTAGATTGTCAAGCAAAGAGATAATCTTCCCGAAATCAAAATTCCCTTGAGATCTAGTTTTTTGTCACACTAGGTCTTCTGCCTTGCAACGTTGCCCATTAAAAGGGACACCTCATTGGCATTTGTGTTATACTAGAATCCATAAGTATGACTCTTAGTCAATTTCCATATACGAAACATTGTTCAGGAGTAGGGTTTCATTTCCATGTCCATAATTTACTATGTGGCAACTAGGACTTAACAGTTCCGACTTTTAGTATAACACATGGAACAGATCTTTTTCCTGTTCACAATACAGGAAACATTGCTTTGTTCTATGTAGGGATCTTTCACGAAGGTTTCATCGACAAAGTGCTCAATGAGACATCAACTTCATTTTTTTTTTGATAAAGAGACATCAACTTCATTTTTTTTTCTAAATGAGAAAGACATGCGGACCAGACAATATTCCCATTGATGTATGGAAGAGTATGGGGGATGAGGGAGTTACATGGTTAACAAATTTCTTTAACAAGATTATGAAGACCAAGAAGATGCCGGATGAGTGGAGAAATAGTATTATAGTCCCAATCTACAAGAACAAAGGTGACGTTCAGAGTTGTACAAATATAGAGGTATCAAGCTGATGAGTCACACGATGAAGCTTTGGGAGAGGATTATTGAGCAGAGGTTAAGATCTATAACACAAGTATCAAACAACCAATTTGGTTTCATGCCTAAAAGATCAACAACAGAGGCTATTTTTCTGATAAGGAGGCTTATGGAGAAGTATAGACAAAGCAAAAGATATCTTCATATGGTGTTTATCGATCTAGAGAAGGCTTATGATCGAGTACCCAGAGAAGTGTTATGGATGGTTTTGGAGAAAAAGGGTGTGCCTATCCAATACATTGACTTGATCAAAGACATGTATGATAGCTCTACTACAAGTGTCAAGACTCCTGGAGGAGAGACACCAACTTTACCTATTACAGTTGGGGTACACCAAGGATCCACACTCAGCCCATATCTATTCGTTCTGGTTATGGATGAGTTAACAAAGAATGTTCAGGATGATATTCCTTGGTGTATGTTATTTGATGATGATATTGTTTTGATTGACGAAACAAAAGATGGATTGAATGATAAAGTTGAATGTTGGAGAAAGGCATTGGAATCAAATGGATTGATGATTAGCAGGAGCAAAACTGAGTATATGCATTGTAATTTCAGCCAATCTCGCAGTGTGAATGATGGAGCCAAGTTGGACGGAGTAGATATACCAAAATGTGACAAATTTTGTTACTTAGGTTCTATTATTCAAATAGACGGAGATGTCTAAAATGATGTTTGTCACCGGATCACTGCAGGATGGTTGAAATGAAGGAGTGCAACTGGAGTTTTATGCGATCAGAAGATCCCTCCTAGGTTAAAAAGTAAGTTTTATAGAACAGCTATACGACCAGCCATGCTCTATGGGAGTGAATGTTGGGCGGTGAAGAAACAAGGTCTCAACAAGATGAACGTGGCCGAAATGCGTATGCTGAGATGGATGTGTGGGAAGACAAGAAAAGATCGTTTGAGAAATGACTATATCAGGAATAAAGTGGGGGTGGCGAGCATTGAGGACAAGTTGTGTGAGGGCCGACTCAGATGGTACGGACATGTGCAACGCAGATCTACTAGTGCGCCTATACGAAGCAATACTATTGAGCCAAACACTATAAATAGAAGAAGAGGAAGACCTAAATTAACATTGGATGAGCTTATAAAGAGAGATTTTAAATCTCTACATCTCAATCAGAATATGACCCATGATAGAGCTGAATGGAAACGAAGGATCCATGTAGCCGACCCCAACATAGTTGGGATTGAGGCTTAGATGATGATGATGAAAGAGACATCAGCTTCATGACGTGGCCTTGTGGTTGGTCAACCAGCTTTGAAGCAAATTTCCATCGTGATTGATAATGCACGGGGACGTCACAAAGGGAATAGCATTGAAAAAGGGCAAAAAAAGGAAGGGAGAAGGCCCACGTGTGCAGATCATTTCGGCACACCTTTTATGATGTGCAACAATCTTTGTCCCTTGCAAGTTGCAACACTGGAAGCAGCTGTCTAAGCTGGTGGTCTGCAGATGGGCCTGAGCTCGGTCACATTGTAGGTCGGTCTGCTTCGGACCTTATAAGCTTCCGTTTTGCGTGAGACAGCATAAGCCAGAATTCAGTCCTCAATTGCCATACGGGCGCGGGTCTGTCGACTAAGATTATTTACGTAATGGAAGTCTGATCCAAGTTCTACATTTAAAGTGCGGCCTTTTTGGGCCGGTCTTACAGCCATCATAATAGGCATAGCCTGAGGTAGGGATGAGCACCGCGTTAGGTCATTTTGGGTTTTGGTAAGTCCCATGTTCAAATTCACGTTTTTTTGTTGAGTTTCGGGCCGGATTTAACTCTGAATAATGTTTAAAAAACTTGGTCCATATACTATCCACATAATAGAACTCGGTTTCAAGTTAGACCTGATAAGATAGTAAAAATAATATTTCTAATATAAATATAAGACAGAATTTAACATAGTTTTTGAAAGTTGCACATGTAACTATATTATCGTAAGAAGAACTAATACATTTACAAAACTTGTTATAAAAATTCAACGGATTAAACACATAGAACCTACATCAGACACATTTATAAACATAGTCATATCTCATTTATTTATGTAATATATTAAAACCATCCAACCACTATATGAGATTTTATACGATTAACATTGAATAAAAGTTGCACTTCTTATTTCAAGTAAAGGTCTAGTATTGTTCTTATTGAGATGATTTATGAAACAAGTGTAAGTTGTATAAATCCAATCTCTTAGATAATATTTTATTGTAAATATATAAATACATTAAATACACATGAATTTTTCATGTCCTAGATTTACTCTAGTGTATTATTTTTTTAGTTTTACTAATATGACTAGTGAAATAAGTATTAGTCACATACAATTTTAAAAGTATGTAGATAAATATAACTTACAAAAGATACATATCATATACAAACATGTGATTATATATATATATATATATAATATATATATATATATGGTTTTTGTACCTGGGTTTACCGTGACCGTGACCCAACCCATATAAAAATCTGGCTCAAAATCTAGGCCTGACTCATCCATGTAAATTACATGGATCGAGTCTGGGTCAGGTTATACGGGTCGAGACATGGGTTGGATTGGGCCGGCTCAGACTGATGCTTATCCCTAGCATGAGGACCTATTTGTTGGTTGTTCTGTATTCTACGTCTTTGACCAAAACATTTGCTCGATACATGACTTGTCATAGGCTGTGTTTGTTTTGCCGATGCAACACCAACATGACAAACAAACCTAATGCAATATATAAAATTGATGTTTATTATACTGTTTAAAAGTTATATAAGATGCAATACATATTATTTAACCTGAAAATATCCAGATAATGTGTTGCTTAAAATCTTAGTGGAAGAAAAAAAGTTTATTTTTTGTGGGTGTCTATTTCCCACGGTTAGCCTCTAACATATTCTTTCATACATGCAATGCTATTTATGTGCAAGGAATAATATTATTCATATAAAAAATTATTTGCTTGTGTACCAAACTACGGACAACTTACAATCGGGTTTATTTGTCGTTGTTCTAAACAACAGTTATCTCAGACAAAGTTAGCAAATCACCAA
Source organism: Alisma plantago-aquatica (assembly GCA_963693085.1). Taxonomy (NCBI): domain Eukaryota; kingdom Viridiplantae; phylum Streptophyta; class Magnoliopsida; order Alismatales; family Alismataceae; genus Alisma; species Alisma plantago-aquatica. The sequence continues at coordinate 501,718,969 of OY856414.1, read as the reverse complement.
TTAACTTACCAATGACAACTAAACCTATCCCGACAACATGATTCAAGTGAACAAGTCTAGTTACCATATAACTATGCATAAACCTCAAAGGGAAATGATGGAATCGTCCATGTTTTCTCATTAAACGTTTTGTTTATTTAGATTTTTATATCATCTCCTGGTTTGGATGCTACACTTGGGAGTATGTTGAGAATTGAGGCTCTTCTTTGTCTTGTTTACTTTTACCTTTTCATTTATAGCATAGCGAATCTTATAAATAGAAAAAACTAATGTTAAATATAAATAAAGATAAAAAGAAAAAAATATGACAGTAGGTGAAACTCGTGCTCGAAAAAGATTAATAACATAAAACAAACAAGCTATATCATCTTTATTGAAATACCCATTCAAAATTCCTCATATTGGATACAAGCCAACTATAAATTGCAATAAATATAAAAAAAGATAAATTATATAAGTAAAAAATATGACATTAGGTAAAACTCATGCTCGAAAAAGATTAATAGCATAAAACAAACAAGCTATATCATCTTTGTTGAAATACCCATTAAAAATCCCTAAGATTAAATACAAGCCAAATAAAAATTGCAATCATATTGCAATTATGCATGCTTATTATGAAACAATCTAATGTCTTGGAAAGAAAATATGTATCACTAATTGTAAATGATTAGTGCACATTAACACCATTAAATTGATATAAACTAATTAGTAATATATTAGATATAGATAAATGCACTACATCAACATTGATCTTATTCCCTAACAATTCTTAGATTATATTCATAGCTATTGACATCCCAATTTTGGTTTTCCCAAATACAATAATTGCATTACATTAGATCCCAATTCAAGCATATTGATATATTTGCATTAATCAATAATCATCTACCAAATGGCCCTGAATCAAATCATACATTCATACATGTTCATAATAAAATTAACTTTTAACTATAGACGTAATATTATTTATCTAAATTTGATAGTAAGGCAATAAAGTTCCTACTTGATGGAGATAAAGCACCAAGAATCTCTTGAGTCCATGAAATATATTTTGAGGAAACATCTGGATGAAACAAGACATTTCTATGTGATTCTCAATAAATCCAGGAAACCATGATATGCTTAATTAAACATAGAATCATACATCAAATTTACCCAAATAGTAACCCTCAATTATCATCACTCATATTCTAAAAGAATAACAATTTTGATCCTTCTATGATTAGAATCGTAGATGTGGTTTGAAAATAACAATTCTCATAATAGGAAAGACTCAATCCAAGAAGGACGTGTCACTAAAAGACAATCCTTCATGGAATGCCTTGTTTCAAAATCAAGTAGGAACCAAGCCTAAAACTCACGATCCCAAATCCACTATAATAAACACAAAAACAAATACCCAAGACAAATACGCTCAGAAGGACTTGTGCAATACATGCTCCTATTAGTGTTGCACCCACTTTATAAGGGTGTCTGATTTCCAGGCCACTCCCACATACACATCTTCTGAAAATTGTGAGGTAGAAAGACAAAGTGGTCTCTCATTAGAGGCTTGTCCACTTTTAGAATAACTAAACTCTATAGTAAAAACTTCATCTTTATCCTGACTTGTGAGATTATTGATAGACGGGAACATGAGTACTTACAGGAGATGAGAAAACCTACTACTGAGTGTCATCATTTACTAGGGCCTCTCTAGAGTTTATATGGAAAAGTCCCTTCTCTCATCAAGGCGATGAGGTTACACTGATAAAACTAGGCGATCGATATGGGTGAATAGACATTCCATAAGTTTTAAACTCTCCACTCTTGAATTATTAGTAATCAAAATGCTCAAGGATTTATAATCTTTGGACATAGTTGACTATTGACAAATCTTCGATATAGTCTCATTGAACTAATATTCCTTCTTCATCTAGAAAAATGCATGAACCTTGTTGAAAATTTATTTTGAAGTCTTGTCTAATGAAAGGGTCCGACCTAAGTTACTAGTGGCATGATACTTTTTGCAACATAATTTAGCCACTTGCTCGACCAAATGCATACTTCAAATTTAAGACCCTTGAACTTCTTAACCTAGTAACCCTATTTTGTTTTCTTGATCACTTGTTTGGATACTTTTTAATGTGTATTTAAAGCATGTTGTTGGTTTCACCTTGCCTGAGGTCTTATTTACATAGCATGTTTTTGCCTTCTCTCTCTCTTCAACTTGCTTGGTGGATGTGATAAGGTGATCTAACCTAGGTATTCTATGAGTTCATTGGTTGAGTACTGATGGGAGCGGTCTACTATTCCACAGGTAGAGGACCCAGAGAGGTGCCTGTCTTTCCATCACTTGAGAACTAACAAAGCTCTTCTATTTTTCCTTCAATTTGTATGCGTCTGGCCTTTCATCAGTTGATGACTTTCAATGTTGTTCTGCCCTTCCATCACTTGTGGACCGATGGAAGCGGATGACAATGGGACCTTACATGTTTTCATTGATGTCTATGTGATTAGTAGCTTGTTGGCTGTGAGGTGGGGTTCTATTAGTTGGGTACACCAATGGGGAGCCTGTGCCATGTACTGATGGCTTTATAGGAAAGCTTTACCAATTATGAACCTAATACATGTCTTATGATGGTTATTCCAAAGGGATTGTACTGATGAGTGTTTTGCTTGCATCTATTGTTGGAGCTTCTGGCTACCTGCATCAATAGAGGGTCAGGGTCCATCAACCAATGAGAAGACTGACTGATGAAGGTAAAACATTTTGAGTGGAAATTTGATAGCTTGACTATATTTCTCCCTCCTCTGAAGCTATATAACCCCTTTCCTTCTTTCAGTACTTTTGTGATTTGAACCTCAAGGTGCTATTATAGAGAGAGACACCATTTCTTGACAACAACTTATGAGATTTATGCTTTCATAAATCTTCAGGTTCAACTTTGTCTACCTTCATTTTCTTCTCTATTGATGTGTGGCAAGACATCTGGTGGCTTATGAGCTTCAATGTAAGTAAGTCGAACCCTAATCTTGTGATCTTTGATGATTTTTCAGATTCTTGATCTTTCTGAACATTTCTAGGTGGTTTTTATCTAGGGTCTTACATGTAGAAATATTATTCCTTTTCCACCTTTTTATTTCCTAGCCTAGTTAGTTTTAGGTTGTGGATCATCTATTATAGAATGCATTAAAGGAGAGTAGTCTATATCTTAGAGATTTTGCCTTCAATGCTGGAGTTTTTTGGGATGCTTAAAGCTTCATAGATGTTCATTGTGAGAAGACTTGTTTCTTCCCTTATCAGACATGTGATGTAACATTTGGCTCATTTATTGCCTAATTTAAGTCTGCATGTCATGATTTTTCTAGTATATTGCAAATGATGATAATCTTCAGAATCTTGATTTTATACCGATGAGTTTAATTTACATGTTTGTGCTTACATACGATGAGTATTCCCCCTTACTTCGAATGATGATTATGTATTACTTCTCTATGTAGTTACAATCTTTGGTAACTTTACAAGTTAAAGATATCACCTTTTTTGGTATATTATGACATTCATGCTCATTAAATGTTAATCCATGTGCTAACCTTACTTGATATCCATCCTTATTCCATATTTTTTGATACTTTATTATTGCCATGCTGCTAGAATACATTAAGACTGCTCCTTTATGAAAAAGGGAGGATTTTAGTCATGCCCTCATCTTGTACAATTATGAGTACCTAAGAATACAACAACCAATGGTTTCGAGGAAGATCCTTTTTACCTTGTAGGGTCAAGTTATGCCTTGATGAAACTAGAGGTTTGGTTTATGTGCCTTATATTGGGAAGTTAGATTTTAGTGGTTAAACCTTTCATATCTTATGAAGATATCACTACATGATATCTTTATTATTTCTATTAAATTGTTCTATACCTTTTTTTGTGTACGTAACCACTAGGAAATGAATCTAACTATAAAAGATTGATATAAGTTGTAGAGTCCTGAGTCCATATATTTGTTCCCCTAGGTCATTAAGGGGAATACTAAAATGATTAAATCTTATAGAATTATAGAGTTGTGAGAAGATTCTCATAGCCATATGTTAGTGAATCTATGGGGACGCATATTGTTGTTATACACTATTGTATTTAAATAATGTTTTGACTTGGAAGATGCCAATTGTCTAATGAAAATGTATGAGAAAAAAGATGATGATAAGAAATATGGCATGTAGGGTTTTTATCCTAAGTTCAGTGTTGTGATGTGAGTGCCCAGGGTGGGCCAAAGATTGGTGGATCTACTTTTAAGCATATATCAATTAAGAACAATCAGTGGACTCCTGATGTGTAATCATCAAGACACAAAATTCACCAGAGATAAATCGTCTCTGAATTTTAACCTTTGATGGTTGAGCAATTCACTTGTAAACAAATGAAATGATGTAGTACAATAGGTATCGATGCACATAGACAATGATTTGAGAGTTATTCTGAATCAAACTTATAAAGAACAATATTTAAAAAAAATTGAGAGAGTGATTAATCTAAACAAGAAAGTAAAGTTGCTAAAAACAAAAGTTGTTGAACTGAAAGTACATATTTGAAAGTGCTAGAATTAAATTGCAAGAATTAAAACTAAGTTAATAGCAGAATGTAAATGAATATTTCAAAGAGAAAAGGAATCAACTGATTAACATCACTTCAATTTTTTTGAGTTATCGGAAGTCTAAGTTTCACCATCATGACCTCCATAGTTAAATTAGCCACTTTTAGGTTCTTTTTAGATATTTAGAGCTTAGGACAATGAAGATCTAGCCTCTTCAGAATCAATTCCCATGGAGTAAACTTTCTATGGTCCAATGGTCATTGGTGATCGACAGGTCCTTGTCCAGTCATCCTATGTGTTCTCAGAATGGGTCTCATCTAAAATCACATGCACCTCATTCGGTGTCCAAAAGTCCATGAGTATTTCATCATGGATCATGATTGTCATGGAGCATGACTAATCACATCACACCTTAAGGTATAAAATGGATAAAAAGTACCTCTTTTATATTTAAAGGAGTTTTATGAGATGATAAGTTAACACCTAGAGATCATGGGGCTACCCCTCATGTCCAGATAAGGAGGAAGTACTCAAACATGGTACAAGTGAATAAAGACTAAGAGTATGAAAAATTGGATCCTTTTTTCTATGGAGTCTCCCCTCCTTTTATAGGGGAAAAGGAGGATTCAGAATCCAAGAAGAATGACTTTTTTTAGCCCGAAGTCACATTGGTAAATTTTGATTGCATTGGTGAATTTCTCATTTTGGCATTTGATTGAGTCTTTACTTGTATTCTTTCCTCCACATAAAGCATATGAAATTTATCAACTTTCCTTTATGACTAGTCAAAACAATATCTTTAAAAACTTTCATTGTTTTTACAAACAGAGAATGGATAATTTTATTGAATTTCCTTCCTTTAATTACTTTGATTGTTCATTAACTTTTTCAACTCTCTTTGCTGCAAAATTCTGTTATAGGAAATTTGAGTGGATTTCAATTCCACAAACAGTCCCAAATTAGTCCAGAAATATGTTTCTTGTAGGAATTTAAGTTCCCTTTCCAAACCATATTTGCATATTAAATTTAGAGTTCATATATAAAAGATATGACAATTTTGGTGTAGGGTATAGACGTATATCTGCCACTGCATGAAGTTCTACAAACATCTTCCAAGAATAATTTTTGAAATTTTCTTACCTCTAATTAACTCTAAAACTAGAGAATAATGACAAATGCTCCAAAATAGAGATATAAAAGATGCAAATAAAATGGACAAATATGCATTTATTAGCTCCCTACCTTTTATCTTAGCTCGCTTAAACCTGAGGTTGTGAGGAGATCTAGGGAATACAGATATCCTTAGATCCTATACAAATGGTTAGGATGGCTTACTAAAATCTAGCTAGAAGATGGCACACCTCAATCAATCTAGGGCACATAAAATACACATCATCCATCTACCATATTTGTTTAGGTTTAGTTGGTGATAAGAATGAATTTGCTTTTAGGATGTTAAATATATTTTAGGGACGAATTGTATATACAATATAACAACCTTATAGGTTAACAATGTTCCAAAATGTTTGGGCAAGCATGTACTTCCAAGTACACTGATATTTTTAGTAATGAATTGATGTTTGAGACATTCTATACATGGTTGGGACTTTATATCATCCCTGTGGTTTTCCACACCTTTTTAGGTGAGCGATAGAGCTATCTCGGTAGTGGAAGAGAAGATCAACAAGGAGGAAGATAGACTTAAGTTTTGAGGTGGATGGTGTTTCTGTGAAGGTATCTTGGAGGTAGGTGTCATTTGTTTGATGTCTTCTAAAGATAAACCATACAAAGATAGATTTCTAGCTTTGTTCACGTACACTCATGTTCATGTAGAAATATTTTATGGTGTCCTTTTCCGTCCTTGAGTTTTAGTATGTGGGCACAGTTTCTAGTGTTGTAGTTATATGAGTTGTAGGATTTTACACCCATGTTCTATAGTAATGCCACTTATGTAAAGAGTTAAATTATTACATTTTTTTGAGATATCTTGAGTGTGGCTCTTGTACTTTTTGTACACCTAAGGCTTGTAATGTATCATTATAAAATCTTATATGGACCTTGTGCTTACAATAATGTTTTATGGTGTATGGTGAAATATTTAGTCTGTGATCTCTATGTGGCATATGTAAGAAATGATTATCATATTTTAAAAGTAGTTTGAAATCTTTCTCTCTCTCTCTCTCTTATGGCAATGGCTCATCACAAAAAATGATACCGTATTTCTTGGAACATCTCAGATGCTGACAACATATATAGTAACGATCCTTGCAACTTCTTTGTTCACAACCTAGGACATTACCTCACCCTAAAACTTCTTTATTATTATGACTAACAAGATAAAGTATAGTCTTCCACACCTGATAACATTACATGAATCCTTATCATCTTTCATGGCTAAGAAACCCAAATATCTTAGAACCACGAAAACATAGTTTGCTAACATTCCTTACACGAATTTATTTCACAACTTGCTTCTGTTTCGAAAACTTGCATGCAATTAGAAGTTATATCCCTTCAGTCATTAGCACTCTCGCATATATTTACAAAAAAGCTGCAAAAGACCAGGGTTAAGGGACTTGATCGGGTTATATAGATTCCCCTGGGCATAAAAAGTGGATTGAAGGGAGGCATGGAAGGAAGAGGTCTCTCCTCTATTCGACTTGAGACTTTTTTATTTCTTTGTTTGTAGTTATAATGACCACATATTTTGATATGCTCTTTTGGCATCTTTTCTTGATGGTAAACTCTTATTATATTTACAAGGGGTATAGAAGAAGTGAAAGAGGGAGGAGAAGGGGGTGTGCCATCCTAAACATGGAGTTTGGCACATTTACTTAGATTTTTGATTCTTTTTCTTTTGGCAAATGTATAAGAAGGTGGAGGAAGAAGTGTACAAGAGAAAGGTCTTGTGCCTTTCTTGTTTTTTAAAATTTTACTACCTTGGGAGTATTATAACATCAGTTCAGACCATTCTAAAACACTAAAGAAGTCATAACTTTACAAGTCAGTTCTACAGTTATAACAAAGATACATTATGCTTTTGTTCCTATCTATCCATTTTGGCTTGCCAACTTTCCCAATGGTAGTGATATTAGAGGTCATAAGGGACCAGATGATTTCTAGCAAGGACAATTCTCTTTTAAAATATTGCAAAAAGATTCACTTATTTAAGGGGTTTTGTTGATTAATATGCATAAAGATCTGACTAGATACAAGAAAAAAAATAAGGAAGAAAAGGGAAATATTAAAAAATTTAAAGCTAAATAACATAATTAAAATTGCTAGAAATTTAAGATAGAGTGGGTGAAAGGAAAATGTACCACCCACCCGCACTCCAAATTTTAAATTTTATTCATCTTGAGCAAAATTTTAATTCAGAATGGAGGGAAGAATTTCTCTAGAGTCACCAGGTGGTCCTTGTTGTAACATACTAGATCTTGGATCCTACCCTAGAACTTTGACCTTTTAGATTTAGCTAAACAAGGTTAAGGTTTAGACCTAAAAGATGTTTAGTACAACCCTAATGAGATAATGCATATATAAATCACCCTAATGTAACCTAATATTTTCACATTAGGCTTAGGTCAATAATGAACATATATAATATGTCACATGATATAAATGGAGATTTCATAATAATTTGTGCACAATAATGACATATAATTCTTTTGGTTGTAATATAAAGATGTGGGATACAATTGGATGAATAATAATGATGATGAAATAATATTTAATAAATATAATGATAACAAGACAAAAATATTATAATTCATAAAAGGAGATTTCAAAGGAGAAATCTAATGTGAAATTCGTGTTCCTTGATCCTAATTAACTTGGAAGTCAAGTTTCACATTATTTGCATTATAATAACTACCCTAATTTCTTTTTGGAAAGAAAATATGATTTTTCCTTCAAAATATGAGATAAATCATTTAATGACTCCAAAAGTGAAAAATAATCTTATATTTGTGATCTACATATAAAAATATGCCTTTGGGTCAATTTTCACTAAATTTAGAGAAAGTTTGATTAATTGATGAAATCACGAGAGAGAGAGTGTGTGTAGAACCTTCAAAATAGTAAATTAATGTACAAACAACTTCAACATGTGAAACTGATGGAAAATTCGTATCTAACATACTTAATTTGACTTGTGGGTGAAGTTTCATCAAATTTGGTTAATCCTAATGTCATTAATGCATGAGGAAAGAGAAAATAAGATTTGATTAATTAATACATCAAAAATCTTCAAAAGGAAAATCTAATTTTATAAATGGATTCTAAATTCCTTATTTATCCTAGGTAAAAAATTCATACTAAATGGACAATTTTTGAGCCCTCAAATAATTTGGAAAAGAAAGGATATGATTTAAATGCTTGATATTCCATATACTCATCGATAATGTTGGTTTTCCTAAAGTCAGCGTATTAAATCAAGGTGTAGGTTTTTCTTTTTCTTATCTAGGGTGTGGGTCTATTTTGTCTGTTGGATCCATATCGGGTGATGGATTTTTTGTCACTCCCCTTCCACCCTGGTTCAAATAGGCAACAACCTACTTTTCCCTTCTCTAATTCTTTCTTTTCGCTCTCCCTCACCTTTCCAACTCTTCCTTTGATTCCTTCTCCCAAAGTTTCATATCTTCCTCATGGATTGAAGGAACCTATAAAGCCTAGGTTTTGGAAGTCACCTCATCGCTTTGATAACCTAGTGTTCCCGTGCTCTATTGCTCCCCTATTTCCACTTATCTTCTGTTCGATTCTTAATTTCAGGGCGTCAGATATCAAATTTTGGTGTTAGTTCATCTTTCGTTGTTCCCTGGCCTAATTTGCTACTTAGACGTCTTCGTAGATGACATTCAAAACTGTCCACCTCCTTGTTCCTTCTTAATTCGAGGTAAAATAGTTTCCCCCCTTTTTGGCCTTCTTACCCATAGTAGAGATTTTACGTTTGGTTCTTACTGGTCTGGTGATGAGTTTGAGTTGTCGTGATCTCTATTGGCCCCGCTTGAGTTCCTTGAGCTTGTTGGTGTCGTTGGTTGTAAGTTTTACGATTGAAAGTGCAACTTTGATCATCGAAGTTACGTCTGTATTGGAGCTTCTCTCTAGTGGGTGACAAGACGAAGATCGTTCTCTATTGGTTCCCAATTCTCCCCTCCATTTTATTCTTTCTTTTTCTTTCTTACGCAAGGGTATTATAGTCTTTTCTCCATCATATCCTTTTCTTTGGGTGAGTTCAAACAAACCTTTGACTGAATGACTTGGATACATGCTATTGGGCCAAGTCAGTTGGGTCAGTACCTCTATCTCTGTCCCCTTCTTGCGAATTCTTATGCTTAGTTGGCTTTTTTGAATTTTCTGATTGGTTCGATTTTGGAAAACCATAACTAATTATTTACTGGGCAAAAAATTACAAATAAATAGACATTGGATTTAGAAAAATATTCTCTATCTCTTGGTATCAACTTTATCACTTGAATACACTATTTTATAAAAGGTGAATTTTAATGGATTTTCCTAAATAATTAATAACTTGCCAAATTTATAACTAATAATTTAAAAGTTAGAAACATAAGGTAAAATATGTTTTGAAATCAAAAAATTATATTCTAAAATATGACATGGTTTTGACAGTCTAATTCACTAATATTAAAAAGACAATTTTTAGGGTTTGTGAAATCAATGTAAATCTAACCCTGATTTCACATACATGATTAATAGGTTTTTGGAGACCTAGACTTGGATCTAGATCTAAATTGGACTTATATAGACTTTGGAGTGAGGTATGTTTGCATCTCCTATTCTTCTATATTGAGAAATAACCTATTTTCTTCTTTCTCTTGGTCCTATGGACATTAGCCTACACATTATCTTGTTCTTTTGGAAAATATGCTTCGTGTGAAGTACCTTACATTGTTACTGATTCTGTGATAATAATAGGATATTCTCTTAATCTTTGCTATGCTTTGTTCATGTTGGAACACTATTTGATGATATGTGATATCTTTTGCCACTTGTGAGGGGGATGTATATGTTGGTGGTGACTACCCTATATAATCTAACTATACCTTTTACTTGCCTCTCTATTTTGCATGTTATGTGACTCAGTAGCCCTAGAGTAGTGTAATTGCATTGGTTTTTGTGTTATGTGCTCTTATTATATTTTTGGGATGGAGGTTATGTGCCCCATACCCTGGTTTCAAGTTTATAAGGCTTGACCCACATTTTATATTGGGGAGTTTGGTTATGTGCCATTCTCTATCAGGTTTCAAGTTTATGAGGCTTGGCTGCCTTTGTTATTTATATTGTTATAGTGCTATGTTTATCTCACATGCATGCATGTTGTTATGGGTTTTGTGCCCAAAAAGATTATGTGTGCTTTTGTGGCACCACTTTTATTAGTGTTTTATTTATGGCAAGTATTTCTTGTGTTATCTCTTGTTTGCAAATCAAATTCTTTTATGCCCTCTTTGGGTAGTTATTTTCTCTTTCATGGGAAGACTTTATTTTGATGTCCTTTATTCCATATATTACTCAATTTCCTTTTTAGTATGCACATACCATCCTTTGCTGATGTCTTCTATTTTTCTCTTCTTACTGGGGTATGCTTCCAACCCTAGGTGAAGGACATGGAGGACATGGCATGAAATTATGGACTTATATTAAGGAGTTAAAGATTGGAGACAATTTTGATATGGGTTAGATTTCCCTCTACTTAGATCCATATGTTGTATATCACATGTAAACCCTATGTGGGAGATTATGATGTAATTTTGTAATCTTTTGTGAAGAATTGAATATAGTCTTTATTTTTATTCCACTGCTACATTTTGGTTGTTTTGATTACCATTGAATAAGATTTGAAAATTTTACACCCACTCCAAGATACCTTATGGGTGTGTTGGACTGGAGGTTCTATTCTTCAAATTTTTAGTAGGGAGTGGATCCCCTATGGGTCCCACTCCTTATACTGGTAGCTCAAAAAATGTCCAACTGAAGGGGATGCCAAGGAAAGCAGGAGCTTTGAAGAAGGGAGATTCATTGTACACCCAATGACTAGGTAGTCATGGAAGCTCAACATGCTTTTCTAGTTGGTTAAAATGATGTTGATTATCACCTTACAGGCCCTCCAGTAGGATTCACAGATATTCCTTCATTAGTGGAGGAAGTGTTGATGATGTGGGTCGATGGGGGGACTTGATAATATTCATAGATTGTCTTTGGGGTTAACACTTCCCAAATGACCCAAGGTGGATCATCATTTTCAAAGGAGAAGGTGGTATAAGATGAATCCACTATGTATAACTTTGAATGTGGTAGATCAGGTGGAGGATTCAGCTTAGGTTTCTCTTCTTCACTTGAATATACATGTAATTGATATAGCGTCGGTGTGGGAGTAACTATCATATCTTCCTTGTGTCACTTTGAGTGCGGTTGCATCTCCTCTTCATCTAACACTCCGCCAATATGAAGGTAGATTGAGGTATTGGGGTCCTTTACTATGCCAAAGGGGAGATCTGATTACTTCATGGAACATATGCCCAAATCACCGGGCTCATAAGAGATCACCTTACAATATAAAAGAGGCATTTAAGGTTCTTGCGGAGTTTGAATCACCTCATTAGGCTCAACTTTGTTTAGAATAAGGGATGGTTGATGAGGAGAATAGGGCTCTTGATGAGGAGACCCTTATTCAAAAGGTGGAGTGTAGTGTTGTAAATGAGGAATCCCTTCTTCAAAAGGTGGAGTATAAGGCTCTTAATGAGGAAGACCTTCTTTAAAATGATCCATCTTTATATGATCTCGAATAGTGCCAACCAACTATTGTTGGTCATTGATAACACTTGGGCCAATGTTTACATCAAAGGTGGTTGGTGGAGCTTTAGGTTCTGAAATCATCTTTGGCTTCTCCAACTTCTTGGGGATTACGCCATCAGGCTCAACTTGATGTGGAATAAGGAGTTGTTTAGGTGGAGTGCATGGCTCTTGGTGAGGAATCCTTTCTTTGAAAGGGTCCATTGTTCATCATTAGATGGTGATGGTGCATTATCCACAATAGGCTCAATCAAGGTTGGTTGATTAGTGCAAACTCTGGATCTGAGCATGCAATAGAGAAGGGTGTGGAGCTTGAGGTTGTTGAGAGGTTCTTCCAACCTACTAGTCTCTAACCATTTTATTATAGGACTCTTGATTCATGAACTTCTCATCATAGGCGTCCATCCATTCACTGTGTGACTTGTATAGATGGTCAACCCCCCCATATAGTTGTTGCATGAGCTAAGAAAGTTTCCTCTAACACAACAACCTTGATTTCTTTACCACATCTTTCCTTCTCCTGTTCAAGGTTGCATTGCATCTCTACTGTAACACATTAGGCTTCCTGTACAACAACCTTTTTTTCTCTTACCTCGGTCATCATGGACGTCTCTTTGATCAACAAGGGTCTGTTCTGCGGGAAGATTTGGTTCTTCCTTGCTTGCAAGGTGCACTGCTTCATATATCTCGTTAGGGGGTGTAATATTATGTGCAAGGTGGAATATTCTCATGTTTACCCTATATGGAGACATTTTAGGGCATTCCAATATGTCATGATAAGAGGAGCCACATCTTATACATCACACAATCTGTGGTGACTTGTACTCCATTTTTTGAAGAACTACTATAAAGGTTAGCAAAAAAATATGAAAAAAACAAAATTATGAAAAAATAAAAAATTTAAAAATATACCAAAAATTATAAAACAAACTAAAAATTATAAAACAAACTAAAAATTACAAAATAAAACTAAAATTAGGCGATACAATAGGATAAGATTGAATATCAATAAGTATAATTTTATTTAGAAATAATGTACTATCGAAATGGAAACTCATGAGAAGGAGGACTTATACTATCAGAATGGGATTCAATGAGCAAGAAAAAGAGAAGAGAAAATGAAATGTGTAAGTGAAAAAAATACTAACTATTTAAAGTAGTCGAGTTCTAAAAACTTCATCTACCATCCCCGACAACATCGTCGAAATTTGATGTGTCTGCCAACACACAAAATTCACCAAAAGAAAATTGTATCTAGAGTTTAACCTTTGATGGCTAGCCAATTCACTTGGAAACAAATGAACTCCAGTAGTGCAATAGGTACCAATTCATAGAGATATTGAGTCATAAAGTTAATTCAAATGGAACTTACAAAGAACAATATTAAGAACAAAGTTGAGGGAGTGATTAATCTAAACAAGAAAGTAAAGTTGTTAAAAATGAAAGTTGCTGAATTGAAAGTGCAAAAATTGAAAGTGATAGAATTAAATTGCAAGTATTGTAACTAAGTGAACAACATAATGTAAATAAATATTGCTAAGATAAAAGGAATTAGGCAGTTAAGATTAATTTAGATTCCATAATTTATCAAAAGTTGGGGTTTCACCTCCATGACCACCATAGCTAAATTAGTCACTTTTAGGTTTCTTTTAGATATTTAGACGTTAGGACCATGAAGATCTATCCTCTTAAGAATCAAATATCATATATTAAACTTTCTACAATATCATGGTCATCGATGTTCTGTAGGTCCTTGTCCAATCGTAATGTTTTCTCAGAATGGATCTCTTTTGAAATCACATGTGTCACATCCGTTATCCCAATGTCCATCAGTATTTCATCATGGATCATGACTGTCATGGAGCATGACTGATTAGATCACACCCTAAGGTATAAAATGGATAAAAAACACCTCTTTTATATTTTGAAATAGCTTTATAAGATGATAAGTTAATATATGGAGATCATGGGACTACACCCCATATTTTGATAAGGAAGAACTACTAAGACATGATGCAAGTGAATAAAGGATAGAGTACGAAAAATTAGATCATCTTTTTTGTGTAGTATCCCCTCCTCTTATAGGAGGTAAAGAAGGGAGAAAACCCAAGAGGAATGACTTGCTTCAGCCCAAAGTCATATTGGTAAAACTTTGACTGTAGTGATAACTTTCTCATTTTGGCATTTGACTGAGTCTTCACCTGTATTTTTTCCTGCACACAAAGCATATGATATTCATCAATATTCCTTTGTGCCTGGTCAAAGGAGCATTTTTAGCATCATCCATTTTTTTCTCAAATATAGAATGGATAATTTTATTGAATTGGATTTCTTTAATTACTTAGGCCGCTCATTAACTTCTTTGAGTCTCTTTCTGCTAAGTTTTGTTACATGAATTTCAAGAAGATTTTGATCCCGTCAAAATTTTCAAATCAGTCCAAAAATATAATTTTCTTGTAGGAATTTAGATTTCCTTAACAATGCATATTTGCACATTTTGTTTGGAGTTTGTATGTAAAAGAAATGGCAATTTGGTGTGGGGTATATATGTATATCTGACACTGCGGGAACTTGTACAAACATCTTCCAATAATAATATTGAGTATTTTCATGCTTTGAACTAAGTTGTCTATTTTTTTAGAAAAAGGCACAATAAATCAAGTAAAAACTTCAATTAACTAGAAAAAAATAAATAAAACTAAGATAGTTAACTTTAAAACTGTTGAATAATGACAAAATGCTCCTAAATAGAGATCTAAAACATGCAAATAAAATAGATAAATATACATTTATAAGCTCCCTTCCTTTTGTCTTACCTTGCTTTAACCTGAGGTTGTGAGGAGAGATTTACGGAATCCAGATATCCTTGATCTTGTGCAAATGGCTAGGATGGCTTACTAGAATCTAGTTGGGTGATGGCACCCCACAATCAGTCTAGGAAACATATAATACATGTCAGCCATGTATCATATTTATTTTGGTTTAATTGATGAAAAAAATGGATGTGATTTTAAGGTTTTAAACATATTTGTAGGGTTGAATTGTATATACAATATATCATCCTCACGGGTTAGCAAGGTTCCAGAATGTTTGGGTAAGCATGTACTATCAAGTACACTAATATTTTTGCATACCTGATTGATTAATTGTCTCCTTGTTTATATCTATTTTTCTGGTAGCGAATTGATGTTCTAGACATTATATACATTGTGATCTCATTCTATGATTTTCCACCCCTTTTGAGGTGAGCGGGCAAGCTATATCGGTAGTGGCACAGAAGATCAATAAGAAGGAATCCAGACGTAAGTTCTGAGGTGGGTGATGTTTTCATGAATGTATCTTGAAGGTAGGTGACATTTGTATGACATCTTGTAAATATAAAGCATGTAGAGATAGAGTTCTAGCTTTATCCATGTACACTCAGATCCATGTAGAAATGTTTTCTAGTGTCCCTTCCCTGCCTAGAATTCTTACTATGTGTGAACAATCTCTAGTGTTGTAGGTATACGAGTTGTAGGATTTTACACTGATGTTCTATAGTAACACCACTTATGCAATAATTTAACCTATTATGTTTTGTTGAGATATTGTAAGTGTGGTTCGTGGACTTTTTGTAAACCTAAGGCTTGTAATGTATCATGACAATGTCTTGTAAAAACCTTGTTCTTATGATAATGTTATTTGTGGTTTATGTCAACAATTTTAATCTGTGGTCTCTATGTGGCATATGTAAGTAATGATGATTGTGTCTTTTTAATCTACTTTTATTTTGAGTAATCTCTTTCTTATGACAATTTCTCATCACAAAAACGTGACCTTCTTATTTTCTAGAACATCTTAGGTACTAACAACATATTTATAATAAGAATCCACAAAACTTCTTTGTTCTTGACCTAGGACATTCTCTCACCCTAAAACTTCTCCATCATTATGATTAACAAGATCAAGTATAGTGTCTTCTCTTCTAGATAAATGAGATGAAGAGGAGTTTTAGATTTTACTACATGATACATTTCTTAGAATTAAGTCAGTATGCAATCTAGAAAGGCCTCACGTTGTTCATATAACTCAAAAGATAGAAATATTGTCTAGGGATCAAGATTATCATTAAAACTAGTTATCTTCTTCTTTCTAGATTCTTGGCTCAATGACTGAACCATTTTTATTTTGTCCTTTTTAGAAATAGTCAACTTTGTCTTCTTGGGATAAATGTCTAACTACAATGATAATATGACAACCCTTCATGTGTTCACCATGATTGAAGTAAGACACGTGTATTATATTTAGTAATAAACATTATATTGACATTTCATGAATTGTAGTTGACATAGGATGCCTTAATAATAAGAAATGCTAACTTATAAAAAGAGGCATGAATTTTAGGGTTTTGGTAGTAAAAGCTGAGGGGATATGAAATTGAAGATAATAAGGTTGAGATTAATATTGATCACTTTGGAATTCCTAGGATTTTGTCCAGGAAGAAATCAAATTTGATGTAGGAGACTGTGTATACTTGCAAGTAGTGTGGTGTTGATTATGACACAACTTGGGCCCATAATCTAGTTTAAATACCATCACCCTATAGAAAACCCCAATTATGATCCATGACTGGAATACCTTTGAGATTGTCAGCTGATAAATGGTTATTTATTGAAATTAGGCTATAATAGCGCATGTGATGACCCCTAACCATTTACCTCATTATAATGGACATAATAAGAGAGGAACATCCATACTATCATGCAAAATAAATTCTTCAAAATAATTCAAAAAATACTCCATTTTGTTCCACATAAAGCAAAAGAGTTTGAGAAACAATAAATCTAAGTCTCCCAAAGGAGTCAATTAGTCAATATTGGAAGTGAATTTCCTAATATTGAATAAAAAAATATAGAAACTAATTTACTAAATATCACTAAATCCTCTTAATGAATTTATTGGACTTACTTCCTTCTCTTTGTTTTGGGTTACTATTTTAAACCTAAAAATATTGATGAAATAGGCGTAAAGACACACAATGTGTTATCATGTGGTTGAAAAATCATTAAATAGTGAAAGTATTTCTAGAAAGAAATTAATATTTTAATATAGAAGATATTCATTTTAATTTAAAATTACTACTTATTATAGTAACACTAGGTGATATCATATGATTTTTTTCTCAAGTTATGATATAAAACAAATGTCAACAACTTATATCATCAATACATAAAACATTGGGTATCTTCCCTATAGTATGATGGGGAATGTCCACTTGGTTTTCATAATACATGTCAGTTTGTTATATTAAACATAATTTAGATTAAATTTCTCTTATAGTATGGGAATGTATTTATTAAAAACACTCTCATGGTATCTTATAAGTTGTGGTTTATAATTTTTGTGAACTACTATTTATATCAACATTATGGTTTTAAGGAATGTAAAATTCAATTCATTCAAAAGAAGCACAAATAAAAGGAGATGTAAGACTCTCCTACTTACAAATAAACCCTCATATTGAGGAAGACTATATGACGATATTCATGATCAAATAAAACTATTTATATAATAAATACAACATGCATGCATTAATATCTTATTCTTAAAATTTCTAAACTTGGGTTTGGGTCAAGGGTTCACATTCTCAGATTTTGTCAAACCCTAATTAGGTCAAACATGTCAGTTTAACTGAAACTAGGACTTCTAGGTTAAAGTTTTAGGTTTAGGTCAAACTAGGATTGGAAAGTGCTATATACTTTACACACAAATTCATTATTTTATGTCATCAAATTCAGTTAGAAACTAGAAGTCTTGAAATCATTATTAAATTATTGGTTGGTCTCACATAAGGTTTAAGAATAAGTCTTTTTAATAAAATATACCAAAAATGGATTTGAAACGCCCTTTTGAGCAACAAAAGAAATTAGACATTAAAAGTTTTTTTTAAATATTTTACACATTTTTAATATTATATGTAATTCACCTATACTAGAGTGTTATGTGATGTACTTTTTTTAATGTTTTGTTATAACCAACCATTAGAATCCATATCAAAAATTAGAATTCCTTTTAACAACCATGTGCATATTTTGTTTAAAAATTGACTAAAAGAAGCCTATTCTAGACATATTAAATGATTTCAATATTTTGTGTAGGGGAACATTAGTTGGCTAGGTATTATTCCCTTTTAATTTTGTGTTGAGAAGGATGTCAACCACGGGGTTGACTCCTTACCTAAGGCCATGTCTAGACAAAATGAGGGTGTTGCAATGTTCCTTGTTGTTTCCCAGTCTCAACAAGCCCTTGTAGGTTTTCTCAAGTGTTTAGAGTTGATAGGGTTGCTTGTAGAAAATGTAGGTATATCCAAAAACTAGGTAACCTAAGAAACAAGATGGTGATACATCTATAGGAATCCCACATCCTTAGTGGAGATCATTCAAGATATAATCATAAGAAAAGAAAGGTCTGGGATAGCCTATATAGATCCAACATGGTCAATTTATATAGACAAAGAGATGAAGATCTAGTTTAGAGAACTATCTCGAAAGAAGTCAAAATAAGGGTTTATCAAGATTTAATGAGGTGAGGTAAGCTTTTACATGCAAAATTGGTGCTCATGGTGGTCTAGCCTCCTATTGTGGTATTTGTGTGCCCTTAAATTCACTAGGATATGGAAATACTAGCTTCTTTTTCCAATACAATAGCTGAAAAATGCCACCCACAAGAAGAAGGGTCCTATCAAATATGCTTCAGGATTGAACCCAAAGGACAAATTTGTAAGAATAATTTGATTCTTTAGTCTAGTGAAGAAAAAAAAATTAATAGTTATATACAAATGGTTATTGTTTGATCAGCTACTTAACAAAGCATGAAATGAAATCAAACTATAAAAGAAACAATTTTTAACAATTATACAATTATCATGATGATGGGTTTACCACCATTACCTATGTATCCAATCTCTTGCATTGCATCACTAACTTGCATGATTATTATATTGAGGACAAATTACATATTCTTTTGAAGTATGGAATCCACAAGGATAAGTCTCCCTGTAGGCTTAAGGTTTTGTTACCTATGGATCCTAAATTTGTTGTCCTGAGAACACCCTTCCACAATCATACGTGGGGTTCAAAAAAGATTATTTGATATTCAAATCCTAAGACTCAATATCTCTATGCCTAGGATTTCTATAGACACACATGATGGGTAGCTAACCCATAGAATATGCATTAAATTATTAATTAAAAATGTAATAGTTCAAGCAAGCAATAATTCATAACTGAAGATTACTGTATGGGTAGTGGGGTTGTGTCCATGGTAAGAATCTATTCTATACTCATGTTCATAATATAAGAGAAAAGAGAGAATAATAAGAATCTCATGAAGAAGGTGGCATCACAGAGGAGAAGGTCCATGTCTTCATCACCACTTCCGAAAAAATGGATGAAATATTTGGTCATGATCTCCTACGGAGCGTGACTCCACGTCAAGTTGTTGACTTTCATCTTTGGATATCCCCAATGATGTCTAGTTTGTGTACAGGAAAGATGGATCAAGAAATCCTATTGTGGAGGCTAGGTTGTGGACGGGAAACATGGATCAAGAAATCCTATTGTGGATGTCCCTTAAGCATTTTCATAGCATGCCCCAAGATTTCAAGTTGATCTGACATCAATGAAGAGTTGTAGGAGGCATATTGAAGACTTGCAACATGTGAGTCAGGAGCCTGGAGGTCTAGTTGATTGACTGGAAGTACTCAGTAAATATACTAATTTGTTAGATATTTGAATTTCTCTTTCAAATAATCTTGAACCTCTCAATTTTGACATTGAATGTGGAATCTAGAGTTGTATTAGTGTAGAATACATTATCCATATGATCAAATGATTGGCCACTCAGTCAAGGGGGTCTACAAACCCACTAGATGGGGGTCTATTTTCCTGAGATAATCTTTTAGTCAGGTGAGTCATTGGTGAACACGACAACTCACCTATAGGTTGAGGATGGGTGGAATTAGTCTATCAAGCGACTGGAAAATGAAATGGTCGCTTGACCAATTTTCTCGACTTTGCATTTGTTTTTCTACTTATAGAGAACTGGTTATACAATGAAGCTAATCAGTAAATTTATCACATTGATGTTGGATTCTCTGAGAAGGAGACCAATTTAGTTGTCTGGGTGCTCCATTCGCCTAATTAGGTTTGTTATTATTGCTGATTTGCTTGATGGAAAAGGGGTTATGAGTCTAATTCTTAGAGATGGGAAGTGATATGAAATCTTGGCCATTTTTTGGGTTCATTGTGGTAGGATAATTGCTTATTTATTTTACTTGCAACAAACATATAAATAAATCATAAAACACATTAAATACCTAATAAATTACATAAGCTACTAAAAATCTAATACAAGTGAAATATGAAGTGAAGTGTGATAACCGAGATTTTCTCTCTCCTATCTTGTACCCTTTCTTTCTCATCATTTGACCTCTTATGCAATTTAATGTCAATTTAATGGTTTGATGGTTGGGAGACTCCATATTAGTTACATCAATGTTCAATTTTTCTAAATGTGACATCAATTGTTACTTTGAACTAAATACCATTTTGTTCATATCACCATCTTTGTAAGATATTTTGAAGCTCATCACCATAATATTTTGTCTTGTAACATGTACCATGTTATAGTGGACTCGATTTTGGATCCAATAATGGAAAAAACACCCCAAACAGACCTTTCATGTGCAAGTTATGCTAAGTTGAAATTGCCTTATTTTGATGTCTCTTTCATAGTGGACTTAAACTGTTGGGCCTACCCATCCATGAACCCAACCAGTGTGTGGCCTAACAACCTGGTTGTCTCCAGCTCCTTTCCCTTCCAGTTTGGAAAGGAAAATGCACGCACAGACTCATCCTCCTCAGACTTGCCAAATCGGGAAGGTGACCATGAGATGGTGTCAATTAGGACCCCAAAACTGTGACAGACATCGCTGAACCGATAAACAAATGATTACAAATTAAGAGGAATGGAACATTAACAACAGATTAACAAAAATCACTAAAAATTAAAACCATTTGCAAAGAGATCCAATTCCAGGAAACTCTTATAATTAGAACCAAAATACTACATACATTCTGATTTACATTGTACATACCATGTACCATCTCATTTCAAGGAATATATTTACATCAGTTGCTTCGCCAAAACTATACATAAGAAACACAAAACCTCGAGGCATTCAATGCCAAAATCTCAGATCGATCATAAAAGCACTAACTACTGACTCCAAGGACCTGAGAGTACAGAGATGACTCATATGACTCATATCTACAAGACATGACAGTCAGTATCTCCACCTGAGATGTTACTGCTATCCCTGATGTTGTTGTCCTTCCTCTGTTCTGTGGTTTATACCTCCTTATCCTCGTCCACCTAAAAAAAGGTTGGATCCCACGGGGGTGAGACAATTGAAATTGTCCCAATGAGAAATATAACTCTCTGCCAGAATCATTATTATTGCAGATAAATAGTGATAAACTGAGCATAGAACTCTCTGTTTAACTACAAGATTTAATCATTATTAAGCAGAATAGAGAAATATCATCTTTTAAAGCATTACAATTATAAATGAGTAAGCAGTAAATCATCTATCTATTTTAATAAGGAATATGAAGAACATGTATAACATCTATTCATTTAGGATACATTAAGCAATGTAACATCAACCAATGATTTTTGTATTTCATTCTTAAGCAAATATCCTACATGGTTGATTACGTTTTACAATCATACTTATTCCCTGAGGAGATGAAGTATATTGTTCATGCTCCAACCGACCACATTTACATAAGCATCGGTACCACACAAGGTCAATGGAAGAGCCAGACTCCATCACCTCATCTAGCTCGGTCAGTGCGAGACCACATGCATGACATCTCATGTCTCTTGCTAAAATAGCTTTCTAGGGTATACTGGCAACTTCGCTATAGAGTTATAGCCCGTAGCATATACTCTCTTCAGGATATGGCCCGTAGCCAATGCCTGGTATTGTGGAGTCATAGCCGATAGCCATACTCTCATTAGGATATGGTCCATAACCATTCCTGTGCATAGGATATGACCCGTAGTCATTCCTATGAAGCGTAAGGATATATTCGCCCATTACCCCCACATATTCAAAAATATGCATTCCAGGAGTTCCCATAGGAAAACCTATTTCACCATCACCAACTACTAATGATGATGGATCTGTGGCCAGGGCTCTACATGATAAGATTCCACTTGATTATTTAAGTACATTAGCATATTCTTTTAACATCAGTCAAGTTTTCAAATAAGAATTATTATGACAAATGCTACAAAGAAACATGTAATACTTCTATCAGGTACTTTTCAAAACTTTATAAAACATTGGGATCTCAATCCCTTCTCATTACTGGGAATTCACATTCCTCAACAACACCATCATCATGTTTGTTGGATCTGGGTATTCAAACCCTTAGTTCATCACTTTACATGGTTTCCACTCTCAGGTAACTATTACCTCCAGGTCATCTGACCAAGGTATTAATGATACTTGTTACACAAGAATCTCACATAGTTCACCAGGCATATTCAATTTCTTGTCACCTCACACTAGGAAACAAATAACATAATGGCTCACAAGGCCCATTAACATCATAGTTCATACCTGGTTATGCTCATCATCACATGATACCTACATGGTTAGTATACTTGATAAGAACCATATCAATTACACATTAACATTATGTAATACACGAATAACATCACTATTCCCTCATTAGGGTTAAGGTTTCCCATCTTTATCAATTAGGGTTTCACATAACATCACCCTATATTAGGGTTTCATGATTTCATTGTCAAAGATCAAACCCTAATTCAAAACTCCATGCATCTAGGAGAATGCATTGATATTACAATTAATATCCAAAACCTAACCATTGATCCACATGTTTAGAATTACATAATACCTTCATAAGTATTCAATTAAACTCATGCATTATAATCATCCTTATTGATTATGGTTTCCATTATCCATTCATTAGGGTTTTATGATTGCCTCATTAATCCAAACCCTAAGTCAGCGCTTCCACATATCTTGGAGCACATAGCATTATTTAAGTATTAAACCATATTTGCCATTGTTCCATGTACTAGGAACACACATCACCATCAAATCGTATTCAGTTAACTTAACCTTTCACTAAGTATATACACCTATACTCATCATAGTATATTGAATTTATTACTTTCACTACGAAAAATATAGTCTTTAACTACAAAAAAATTGTAGCGAAACTCCCAAAATTTGTAGCTAAAAGCTTTGGCTACATTTATCCTTATATTTAGAATATGAAGCTAATACCCATGTAGCTAATTGTTTAGGCTACATTTTTCAAAGTTGTAGTTAGTTGTTCCTCTGGCTACAAATTCATATGTAACCCTAATTGTAGGTAAAAAATGTCCTTATGTATAAAAATGTAGTTTCCATTGTAGCTAAATATATGGCTACAATTCAATTTGTAGCTATGATATGTAGGGAGAGATGACATTGGTTACAATTTGTATATGTAGTTCATGTATAGCAAAAATTAGCACTTACTACACTTGTAATTATAGCTAGTGTGTAGTGAAAGACATCATGTACTACACATACATATGTAGTGAGAGACATTATGTATCCAGTCAGTCGCTTGCCAATATAGAGGGGTTTTTCAAAAAGAAGAAAAAATGAATAGTGATCAAGATCAAGTTGTGTTGATAATGTCAATAATGATACTTTTATTTATATTTGAACAATGAGTACACATGGGGAGGACATTAACCTGGCCCCTATTTTACAATATATATGGAAAAAAGATACATGCATACAATATCTTCTTCTGACAGCCTCTATCCACTACATACTCTATATGCCACATGATCATGTGCATCTTCTTCTATCTTGATTTTCTTTTGTATTAATTCTGCCACTTGTACCGTTAACGAATATGATAACGTTGATAAACTCATAAGAAGAGAAAGACTGCTAAGGTATTGCTCTTCTTTATTGAAAATAGAGAACTTCTTTGTGCTCTGCTTCTAATTGGTCATAGAAAGCTCCTGTAGTTGATATTGATATTCATGGAGATTCTTGAAAGACAAATCATTCTCATCAACAACTGGAAGTTCCACCCGGTCCCCAAGTTTGAGGTTTCCATATATCTCAGAACATATTTTGTGAATCAGAGACTATAAATTGGATAATTCCTTTGTTGTCTCTTCCTTTTGTTGTGGTAGTTGCTCCTATACAAGAGATATGACAGCCATCTACAACTTAACTTGTAGTAACATAATTTGTGTATATGGCTTGCATTATTGAGGCTTGTAGTTCGGTAAAATGCCTTCAGCTCCCTATAAGCATGCAAAAAAAGAATGAATGTTAGGAGGAGCCAACACAGACATATGTAGGAGACAGAGAAAGCTTTTATTATCTATACAAAACTCTTGTAGCATTAAAAACTAACAAATAAAAGGATGAGAAGAATGTGATTGAGAAAACAGTCACTAATTGCCTCATAGACTATAACTCAACAACCATGATAAAGGTAGATGTAAAATCATAAAACAATAATCAAAGTAGCACCTAAATCACAAGGTCAATCGACTGCCTCGCTAACCTACTAAGGAAACATCAGCAGACAATTCCAACAACCATCCTCCAAATGACAATTCATGAAGAACGATAGTCATCCCCCGACTAAAAGATAAAAGTACAGGCCAGCCAAATAAACCTTAGAGATCATGTAAACAAAAAATTACCTCAGCTTGTTGTTCATCCTGCATTCAATGTACTTTCAAGTGCGCTTGCAGAAGACCAACGTTGGTCCAGAAGAGATCATTTAGACAACTTCTAATTTTTCCATCATAAACATCCTGTTGGAAGAAATATGCAGGTTTGAAAATGTAGTAGGAATAGGTTATAAGCATAAAATACTTAAGTAATTTGAGTAAAAAATCAATATAATAATGTCAAGTGTAAGAAAAGAATATTAACAAATTACTTTGTATGAGAAAAGTAGTAATTGTGTGATCGATATGCAAATCACAATGAGAGCTTAGAAGTATTTTAATAACTCTCTAATGTACTTGATAGATAAAACTGTGTAATAATATACCATCAAAATTACTGCTCTAGAAAATTCCACTATGAGCAGACATATTTTCATATACATACACTCTAAACTCACCCCAGCTTTCCTTTGGACCTTGAAATCATCTATTGAAGACTGTATCACCCAAGCTAACAAAATCATTGTCGTGTCAAAGCGATAAGCACTAAATTCAATTGTGAGGCTCCAATGGACAAGTATACTGCTGCTCACTCCAACCTCAGTCAAGGGGAACATAAATATATTTTACGAGAATAAAAAACATTCTTTGCAATGCAATCCCAAAATTTGCACTAGGTAAACAAGAAAATCAACCAGAAATAAGGTCATAAATCCAACAAATATTTCTATAGATGAACAATTAGATCCTACAAAATAGAAACCTACGTGGGCAACATATCAAATGTGATGGGTGTTGTAATGTAGGAGACATACTTGACCGTCATTGCTGCAAGATCGCTTGAAATCACAAGATGAATAGTGCTACATTAAATCAATTGCAAATGATATAATCTAAACATGGTAAGGACATGAGAAGGGCCCGAGAAAACTCTTAAATATAACTACTTGATAGTGGAACCACAGGGAAACAATATTCTAAACAGAAGGAAACAATAAACACTTACTTTTAGCGACTAATGCACCCACAAAACATGGCTGAGACTGTGATCAGAATTAGAAATATGCTTGACCGCAAAAGTAGCACCAGATTCATCGATTACTACTTTTTGATTTTGATTAACCTCATCTACAACCAAAGCAATAGGGCTTGACATTCAATCAAATGAGGAGACCAGTTGTCAATTATTATGTGAGCAGAAACATATGTACTCCTCCCTATGAAATCTATGAAAATAGTAGCCAGGGACACCATCTCGCCAGTAAAACAAAATGCAAAAACATTCACATGGGTGAGACCAGGAGGAGGCATGCACAAGGATTCATTTAGGGGAGGCCAGGAGGAAGCATGCATAAGCATTCATTTAGGTGAGGCACTTTAATTTCAACAATAAAATAAAGTAGCGAATTAAATATTCAATTACATAACTGATCAAATATTTGTATGTCGTTACTACGAACAATAAATTGCATACCTGCACATGGAGGTATCATATTTCATTTTGGATCTTTCATGGAGAATTCACTTGAGCATGGAGTGCTAGAAACATTGTCAGCCACCTAACCATCAATCACATACTTGCATGATTTACTAAAATCCACCTCATGAATTTATTAGAGAAGCAGAGGAACAATGCTACATATGGTTATAGCAAGCCATGGTCTGGATGGGACACTCATAGGACCTCATTTTCACTTAGTAAACTAGTAATCATAGTATATTGCAAAACTAGTGCAATAAGAGTCATTGGCACATGGATAAAACATTTACAAGTTTCTGGTCATATATTAAATAATAAACTTGTTACTATAAAATCTAATTTAGCAATCTGTTAAGTTGAGTCAACTGCTAGCAATCTGAAATCAAACCACTACGAATTGTTTATTTATATAATCCAGGCGGTAATAACTAGATCAAGCGTGGAGCTTAGAAATGACCAGAAATATCATACATGTCCTGTTCAATACTTATTTACAATAAACCATAAGCATCACAAGTAAAGATACTCACTTATATAAGAAGAACAAGTGCAATAAGAATGAAAACAATGTGGACAATGTTCATCAAAGTTTGAAAGCAATGACTCGTATGCTTCGCCCAACAAAGCCCTTTTAACATCCTCTCCTCAGTTCAATAAGTATCTCTTAATATATAAAACTAAGAAACAAAGTGAACAATGTTCATCAAAGTGTGAACCTGATGTTGGTATCTGCCACATATAACAACTACAACTTATTTAAGTAAATACAAAAATATGAATCAGTAAACGAAGTACCCTACAACCAATATAATATTTTCAATAAGCTTTTGAAATAGAATGATTATGTGTGTTTATAATAGGTCCATGTTGTTTCATAATATATGTTATTTGTATGTTTAAAATTCCTATGTCGCTATGTGTCAAGAACCTAGTGTTATGTAGAGAACACATAAAATAAAAAAATGAACTGGAATATGTTTCAGTCGAATAGGATTAGGTATCAATTTTTCCATTATCAACTACAGTTACTGGAGAAATGATTATGTTTTAGTTCAACTAGCACGCTCTTTGTTGCAAATTTTAATAAACAATAGGGAAATAGAAAATGTGGGTCTTACATGAATGTGTTACACAACTAAAATTCAAAAGTAGAAAATATAATACATAGTACCTCTAAATATAAATTATAATATGCATGTAGGTATGTTCAAATTTGACACATTACACAACATTTTCAGCTCCTCACATACAGAAGACTAATGCTATGATAGTTGTGTTGATCTATTTAATTTATGTAGTCAACACACCTAGAAAAAAATAAGTCAGAAACCATCATATGAGGTTAACCAAACCAACAAATTGGATATTAAGGTATGATGCCTTTTGTAATGCATCCAACCAATCAAATGAACTGGGGACTGAGGTATGCGTCGGCCAACTGATTTGATTAAACTGGAAAATCTTAGAAAGTGGAACATATTAGGAGCTTGGGGAGGATATACATCACAAAAACATTAACATTGTTGCAAGAGTATCAAGCAGCTATAAGATCTTACCCGACATCCATCTTTTACTAATAGTATTTGAGGCAGATGTAATGGGTGTTAACTATTTAGTGTTGAGGGTCACTTAGTAGTGACAATGATGTTATGCAAACGGTACACAACAAAAATAGAACTCGTAACCTAGGATCTGTATATGGCTTATGACAAAGTTCCTAGCTATGGGGGTGCTTTGGATTTGATCTCAAGGACCCACGTCCTCATGTAGTACTTCTTGTTTGAATCAAACTGAGTATGGAATTGTCCACATGACTAGAACTTGAAAAACATATAAGTATTCTTCCTATAAATAAGGTTGATCTATGTTGATTGAATCCAGAAATCTTTATCATATTGTGATTCCTTTGAGGAAGTGATCCTATCGTTAATTTCAGTGTACATAAAAAATATGGTAAAAGAAGTGAGAATAAGCATGATTATAACATAAAACAGAGTCCAATTCAGAAGCCATTTTCCTATTATGCAAACAATAAATATGTCAAATAATCTAATGTTGCCACATATATTGTATTATCTGCTAGATTGGTATGTTTACAAGAATATAAATTAAAACAACGTATAGTTATGAAGATCCTTCCATAAGATAATGGATGAGGTAGACTTCTAGAGAAGGCTAATGTTATGTCTGTAGGAGACAAGGTGGATTAATTGGTTGAGAAAATGAGTAGGATAGCATGTCATTTAGAGGGATGGATGGGCTAGATGTCCATGAAAACCTTTAAGGTTGTCTTCGCAACTTGGAAATTGGAATATCATGTAATGGGTATGTGCATTCACAAATATTGATATATATTGAAATGAAACACATATATGAGTACAAAGATGAAGGCGATCCTTACCAATATCAAAGACTAGGATCTAAAGGCTTTTTCTCCTTGGAAAACATGAAGTAAACAAAATCCTCATAAACCATCACTCTTTCAAGCTTGCCAACTTTCTTGGAATCTAAACATAACCAAAGAAAAAATTAAATAACCCAAAATTAACATTTGTTTTGTAATTTTCTTTTTATGTTATTTCTGTCCTCCTTTTATGATAGCCCAATCCGCACACTGAAAATATTTGTCAAACTCATCTAGAAAGTAGTCATGATGGTCATGAAAAAATAATGTCAGAGAAATCTCTAAGTCTAATTATATTTCATTAAAATCCATCACTTGTGTCTTCTCTTAGACACCCTCATGTTCATTTAGAATGTTGTTAAGACTCACGATCTTTAAAGAAATGGTTGAACTTCTCATAAAAAGAAACATGCAGGTAAAAAAGATTCATCTGGAGAAAAGAAGACACATAATGGCCTGCTCTGAATACCATCATTCCAATCTCCATATCACAGAGAAACTTCACCAGCTGTCTAACTGCAATTAAGGACATGTCAGTGGCTAGAGTAAGGATCATGTCTTGTAGAAAGAAAAACCATATAGGTTCCTAACTCATAACCATAAAAGGCACAAATAATCATTTATGGAGGTTACCAAGATTAAAATATCTTCTCACAAAAACTGAACCATTATCATACTTGACTGATCACAGCATCAGGTCCCATAGAATGGGGAGGTTGATGGTTAGAAGATCATGAAGAAACAATCTTCCACCAATTAACATGAGTTCGCCTAACTTGTGTTCCCCCTTATTAGATCATGTTATCACTGTGTAATTAGGAACTTGAAAACAATTGATCATAGTTTAGTTTGGATGATAGGAACCAGACATTGGTCTAAACTGAGGTTGTCCACTCTTGCTTGAAACTACAAATAGAAAATAAAATTCAATTAATTGTCAGTATAATGTGTGAATGGATGGGGGGGAGAGGGAGAAAGAGATGAAAAGAGAGTAATGCAGACTTTAATGTACTATATATTGCATCATAAGATTCAAAGCACGAACAATAAGAGTACATGATCTAGACCCATCAAAGTAAGCATCATTATTATATGTTACACAAAAATTTAAAATCATGTTATCATTGTATCCATACAAATCTCTTCCCTTTCTCCATCCACTTGACCGCTCTCAAAGAGGGCATACTATCAAACTAATGAATCAGACATACAAGAAACAAATTATAAGGTTAAATGTCATGGCCAGAAGGGGAAGACAGTTTTACCTCCAGTTTGATCATATCTTCATTGACAATCACCCTGAGTATAGTAAAACAACCTGACATGACAAACACAAAACTAAAATTAGAGGAGCAACGTACTTACAGATAAATCTTGAGTGCATCCATGTATACATATGCATGTGCCATGCAAATGTGTTGCAAGTCTATCATGGTTATGCACGAATAAGTGGCTTTTGACAGATAAAGTTGTTCACCCTCATACCACTTTTAATGGATTAAGCAACTAGTCTACAGATTACCAAGCTAGTAATCTTAAATAAAAAAACTAAAAAACTTATCCCCATGCTAGGGAAGAAAAAATATATCATGGTGACTGAGATGCACCAGATGCTGAAGCAATTGTGATTCTCTACTTTTTGATAGCATATTAGCAAATGTATATTTAGGTAGAATTGCCATAAAAAATCAGTGGTGATGTCTTATAGGAGGGGAAATTGGAAATGAGGGGCCTAAGTGAAACAGTTGTGAAGTTGAGGATATATGCAAGAGTGAATGATAATATATATTATCACATTACCTCACCAATGACCTCTTGAAATAATATATGATTGGCAAACAAGAGCACCGTCAAAAGCTAAATAGCTGACATTATAACATTTGATATCTTTCTTTGGTAGCAAGATACCCCACAAAACATTGTATCTGAGTACATTTGTTTGTATCTATGTAAAAATCACTCGTTTGAAACCAGTTTAAGATAGATGGTCAGAGATTGCAATGCAATATCACTGCACATTCTTCGTGCATTTTGTTCTTGTATACCTTCTTGAATTTCATGTTAAGTGGTTATTATATATGACAAGGGACCAACTAGTTTTTCATCTACAGTCTGCATTCACCAAGTGCGTCCTCCTCTTCCATTAGATAAAAAACTGTAATGGCAGACTCAAACTCTAAAAAATGCATTGGCAACCATGAAATAAATAAGTCCTAATACCTCAACACGGATTAATAATCTGTTATGTGTCTTTTAGTTAATGGAACTAGGAAGGTGATGTGGATCAATCACTAAATGGATGTTAGTCGTTGAGAAAAAACTAAGAAACATGGAAGATAATATGGCTTCCATCTTGATATACATTACATGAGAAATACTTACTGGGAGGAGCCATTATTTAGTCATAATACTTTAAGGTCATAACATGGAATTAAATCAAGAACACACTATGTATGGTGTGAACAACATAATGAAACACTAAAAAAATGCACATCTACTGAAAAAGGCACTCAGTAGCTGAATCATGAGAAAACTTGAATAGAGATAGCTCTGCTTGAAAAAGGCACACAATAGCAGAATCATCCTGTTGGTGTATAGCATTTAGAAGTAAATTTTAATCAAGTCCAGATTCGATCTGCTGACTCAATGGACTCATTAGAGAAAGAGGTAAACCTCTCAAGGTCTCAAACTAGTTTACATGAAAGTGAAGCATATCCTTTGGGTGACTTACATATAGCATCAGAGAAATAGGTTACGCGTTTGGAATCATCACTTGATCAATGACACCAACATGACTCAAATTAGACTTCCAAATCATAAGCACACAAATAAGTTGTTTTTTCTTTTAAAAAAATCAAGATGAATGTTGTAATTAATCATGATACATTTAATTGATGCATATGAGAGTGTTGGATACCTTATATGCATAAGGAGATAAGCTTCATCCTCGATGTATTCTGCACATGATACATTTAAACAATAGTAATTAATCACATAATCATGTTTGTAATATGAGTAACTCCTCACCATTCAACAAACAATCTATAGAGCAAGAACCATCAAAGATCTAGTTTCTTAAGCAACTTCAGAACATATATCTCTATATTATGAAAAAGCAACCAAAAAACCAAAGATGACTAAACTAATCAAGCAACATAGAGCGTAAAGGAGATAGGAGAGCTATGACAAAAGAGGCTAGTGAATATACATACCTAAAACTTGATGAGAACTATACATGCCTTCCTCCAACTATAATAATTTACAGAGATTGCTCCGGCATCACCCACAAGTTATAACGGATGCATGATGCCCATGGAGATATTAAATCAAAAAATTTCTAGTCTTGCCTTCCCACAATGGACTAGTGTAGAGTAGTGTAAATACAAGGGATACTAGATAATTGTACGAAAGGCCTTAATGTGAATGACCGTGTAATGTTACTAAATGATCCTTTTGTTAACATGGATAAAACATATATTATTCTAAAAGAATACAGTAGCGAATGACAATCTAGTATTTCTTGGAAAACTTTTAGTCGAGGGGGAACATAATAAGACCTACTCCCAGCCTCACACCACTAATACTTCAACAACCAATCCATCGTAAATAAAACATAGGGTCACCAATGCTTCACTAGACATCTCACCAGTTGTTATCTCTCTCTAGGGTGCTAGAGGACGCCACAAGGGTGCTGCCATAAACTTAGGGAATAGAAGGAAAATACCTTTGTATTCGTGTAATCATTTTACAAGTTAAATACTGACTTAGATATTCGCAGTCCTTGCTATGGTCTGGTTTCCTATTCTATTCATGTCGTTTTTGTTTGGGAATATTGAGTTCCCTAGCCTCAGGGAAGTAGACAGTGGTCACCAACAATCTAAATTGTGAGGTGAATGTTTAATCAAACATCAGATTGTCAAACACTTTCAAGTACTATTCCTGCTCCCCCTCACAGCAAACTCAGGCAGTGATAAATTAACCAGGGTCTGAAAAACATCTCGCAGCAAATTCAGTCCCAATGTGGCTGTGCCACCCGTGAGAAGCATGTCAATACAACTTAAAAAATAATTAAGAGTTACAGGGGAGAACACACCCCTATTTTGATTCTCGGCGTCGGAGAGGCTCGGCTCGGCTCCGGGGCGTCAGAGAGGATCGACTAGGGGGAGGCAGGCGATTGGGGGAGCCGCTGCATCGACGAGGAATCCTGCTTCATGTGATCGGGTCGGAGGCTGGGAGGCGGCCGTCAGAAAGGGAAGTCTGTCGTGGGGAGGTTTGGAAAGGGAATTCCGCCAATGGGGGGTTGATGGAGCACTCGACGTCAGGGAGGCTCAGCTCGGATCGGCGGCGTCGGGGAGGAAGGCGATTGGGGGAGCCACAACGTCGACGAGGGATCCTTGGCGATGCATGATCGGGTCAGAGGATGGGAGGCGCAAAACTGTTCGCACAAGGTGCGGGGGATCATGGGGAGAGAGTGCGGGAGTTTTTCCTTCTAGTCCATCTTGTTACATTTTTTCTAGATACGATTAAAAGGAGTAAATTTGTAGCTAGATCTTATTTATTGAGGTGGCTATAATTATTTTAGTTACACAAATATATTTTATACGTAAAAATAGCTCTCGCTACACATAAATTAAATGTAAATTAAACAATCGTAGCTAAATCGTCTTTTTTTGTAGTGTTTCATAGGCATCAAGTGATAATCACTCTAATTATACTAATCACCTAAGTACTTTATAAGTTCTTCCATTGAAATCATCCTTGAGATACTCTTTAACCACATATGGGATTAATAGTAATTACATGGGTTGATTCAATGAGACTTTCAAATGGTCTTGGACCAAACCTCCAAACGATCTTGGACCAATTGCACCTTCAAACGGTCTTGGACCAAACCTCCAAATGGTCTTGGACCAATTGCACATTCAAACGGTCTTGGACCAAACCTCCAAATGGTATTGATCTTTATATACAAATGGTTTGAGACCGTTTATACCTTCAAACGGTCTTGGTCTCTAAACCTCAAACGGTTTGAAGACCGTTAGACCTTAAACAGTCTT
The DNA here is from genome assembly GCA_963693085.1 of Alisma plantago-aquatica. Taxonomy (NCBI): domain Eukaryota; kingdom Viridiplantae; phylum Streptophyta; class Magnoliopsida; order Alismatales; family Alismataceae; genus Alisma; species Alisma plantago-aquatica. Next base: position 501,684,862 of record OY856414.1, on the reverse strand, counting down.
GAAACTTTTGCTAATCAAACAGGTTTGAAACTGTTTCAACTCAAGATACTCAAACGATTTTGATGATTGGTTAACCCTAATAGGTTTGCGACCATTCGATCCTCAAATGGTTTGAGACCATTTAGTCCTCAAATGGTCTGAGATCGTGTGGTCAAATTAGAATTGAAACCATTTGAGCAAAACAACTTGAAACCTTTTAACCCTAAATTAGGGTTTTGTTATCAATTGATCTAGGATCTTGAAATCAATTGAGCTCGGGTTCTGAAATCAATTGAGTTTAATTGTTTGAAGTTATTAGATCATGAAACCAATTGATCCTTGAATCCATTGAAACCGTTTAGTCTCTAATGGTTTGAAACCGTTTGACCCCTAACGGTTTTGAAACCGATTGGTCACCAAACAGTTTGAAACCTTTTGGTCTCTAACGGTTTGAAACCGTTTGACCAACCAAAAAAATAGTTTGGTTCTGATTTTCTTGAGGTGTGTGCTAAGATTATTTCATCATCATCAAGCTTCAAACCTCTGAATTCTATTGTAATATATATGAAAAATTCATCAATTGTTCAAGAAGAAAACAAAAGATCAATATATGATGAGAAATTGAAATCAATAATAACATTGATGGGTTCAAGTTATAAAACCAGCCTTCAAAGTAGCTTCAAAGCTTCAGGATTCACGTCTCTAATGGTGAAAGAAGTTCCTTCAACTATCCAAGGTTCGTTTCCAACTCTTTGGATGCAAAAAATAGCCAAGGTTGAGCATTGGGTAGAAGAGAGAAGAAAATTAATGTTGAAATCCGATTTCAACCATCAATTTAAGGTTGAAGATGATCATGGATCTTACCTTCAGCTTGGGGAACGTTTTCCTCCTGCTCCTAAGATCCTTGGTCGTCGGCCAAAGCAAAGGGAGAAAGTGGTTTGCAAAATAGCTTTTCAAGTAAGGAGAAAATCGAGTATATGTAATTGATTTTCTAGGAGAGAGAAAGTAGGAGAAAAATTCATCCATTTTATTGCCACATGCCCCCTTCCTTCATTGCCTTCAAAGCCATCTTACTTTATCCTCAAATTCCTCTAAATTATCCTTGAATTAAAAGCAACTACATAAGCACCTTAATCATTATAATACTACTATCCATTTTTAGTGGTCATTACTTTTTAATTAACAAATGTGAGTGAATTTCTTCACCTACTTAGGATATTTCGGTGCAACGCAAGGCATTTGGACGTCCTTGCATTATAGGATTTTAACCACAGCCTTTTTAGTTGATGGGAACTTCAATTAATATATTTATTTTTGCTTCAAAATAAATTAGGGTTTCATTTATGCTTAAATCTTGATTATTTTATTATCAAGATTATCTCTCCTCAAAAGTAATTCAAACAAGACGCCCCTTTCTTTTTCTGTTCTCTAAATGATACCAAGAAATAGTAGGGACATAATAGAGTTGGTATTTTACATATCCAACCCTAGGTTTTGGGTAATTTTCAAATTACACCAAAACTAGCATTTAATGCACAAGCATTAATCAAACAAGCTCCTTTTTGGAACTTAGGCTTGTGGAAGCCATACCTCAGCATCATTCTCATTCTTATGATGCTATAACACTTGAGGAGCGTTTATCATGTAACATTTGCAAGGTAACCCCTTAAATTGGGTAAATTGCACTTTATTCCAAAATAGGTAAAATATTGTTTCAACATTATTCAAATAGGACCAAAATTGAAACATAAGCTATGCTTTAGTTTTAATTACTTTTCAAAAGATAAAGATAAGAATCTAAATGACTTACTTAAGAAAAACGTTTAGTGTTAAGCCTTAACCCAGTTCAGGGATATTACAATTATCCACCCCTAATAGGGATTTCGTCCCCGAAATCATCAAGAGAAAAGAGAAGGGTACTTCCTCCTCATCTCTTCCTCCAGCTCCCACATAGCTTCTTCAACGCCATGATGATGCCAAAGAACTTTCACAAGAGCTATGTCTTTCTTTTTCAACTTTTTGATTCTCCTGTCAAGAATCAACATTGGTCCCTCTACATAGGATATATCTTCATTTAATTCTACCTCCACATGTTGCAAAACTAACTCCGTGTCAGGGTGACCCTTTCTCAGCAAGGATATATGGAATATTGGATGCAATCTGTGAAGTTCAAGTGGCAGCTCCAACTTATAGGCTACTTTTCCAATCCGTTTAATGATTGGATAAGGCCCCATAAATCTAGGAGCTAACTTACCCTTTTTCCAAATCCTTGAACACCTTTCCAAGGTGAGACTTTGAGATATACTCTGTCTCCAACTTGGAATTCTAAAGGTCTTCTCCGTTTATCAGCGTATGACTTCTTTCTATCATGTGCAACCTTTAACTGTTGTTGTATTACTTTAATCTTTTCAGTTGTCTGTTGCACTAATTCAGGACCCAAAAGTTGATATCCCCCTATTTCATACCAGCATAATGGAGATCTACAACGTCTACCATATAATGCTTCATATGGTGCCATATCAATACTATGCTGATAACTATTGTTGTAAGAGAATTCTATCAAACTCAAATGTAGATCCCAACTTCCTATAAACTGAAGGACACATGCCCTAAGCAAATCCTCAAAAGTTTGTATAGTCCTCTCAAATTGTCCATCCGTCTGGGGGTGGAAGGCAGTACTAAATCTTAACTGTGTACCCAAAGCTTTATGTCCCAAAAACGACTAGTGAACTAGGGAACTCTATCAAAAACAATTGTAGCCGGAACCCCGTGTAAACGCACTATCTCATCTATATAGATTTGTGCAAGTTTCTCAGCAGTATATGTTGTTTTGATAGGAAGAAAATGTGCTAACTTAGTCAACCTATCAACTATCACCCAAATGGAATCATGACTTTTGGTGGTTCTTGGCAAACCATCCACAAAGTCCATGGTTACATGATCCCATTTCCACTGTGGTATAGGTAAAGGTTGCATTGTTCCTACGGGCTTCTGATGTTCAGCTTTAACCTGCTGACACACTAGACACCACATAACGAACTCAGCTACATCTTTCTTCAATTCGGGCCACCAGTACATATCTTTCAGGTTATGATACATTTTGGTGCTCCCTGGGTGCATTGCATACATAGACAAATGAGCTTCCTCCAAGACTAACTTCCTTAAGTCATTGGCATCAGGTACTACCATTCTACCATGGTAACAGACTACCTCATCATCTAACTCATGAAACCCATCTCGTTTCTCACTACCATACTCTGATCTAATCTATTGAATCACACTATTAGCCTATTGTGCCTCTTTGATTTGTTGTTTCAGAGTAGGTTTTATGTGCATCTCAGCTAACAGTCCAGCTAATAAGGATACTTTAAGTTGTACATTGCTTTTCCTTAAAGAGACAAGCATGTCTCATTTAAAGAACACTAAAGAGTTCAACTGTGCTTTGTCCATGTTTGGTGATGATGATTTTCTTCTTAGTGCATCAGCCACTACATTAGCCTTTCCTGGATGATAATCAATTGTACAATTGTAGTCCTTGATTAACTCCATCCAGTGGCATTGTCTCATGTTCAACTCATGCTGTGAAAAGATGTATTTTAGCTTCTTATGGTCTGTGAAAATCTGGAATGTCTCTCCATAGAGATAATGTCTCCAGATCTTCCACGCATGAACTATAGTAGCTAATTCTAGATCATGTGTCAGATAATTTTCCTCGTGTTTCTTAAGCTGTCTAGAGGCAAAAGAAATCACTTGATTATCCTGCATCAACACACATCCTAGACCATTCTTAGAAGCATCACAGAAAACAATATACCCCTTCCCTTGCTTGGGTAACACTAACACAGGTGCACTTGTTAACCTTTCTTTCAACAACTGGAAAGAATGTTGACACTTGTCATTCCAGACAAAAGGAACCTCCTTCCTGGTCAACTTGGTTAGGGTTAATGCTACAAAACTGAAGTTCTTAATGAACCTCCTATAGTAGCCTGCCAGTCCTAGAAAACTATGTATCTTTGTTGGTGTTTTTGGCTGTTCCCACTCCAAAATAGATTCTACCTTTTTAGGATCAACACAGATACCTGAGGCAGATATTACATGTCTTGGGAAAGACACTTCTGATAACTAGAATTCACACTTACTAAACTTAGCGTATAGCTTGTGTTCTTTCAGTAAAGTCAGAGCATGACGAAGGTGTTGTTCATGTTGTTGAGCATCTCTACTGTAAATTAGGATGTCATCTATAAAGATTATTATGAATTGATCAAGGAATGGCTGGAAGATTATGTTCATGAGTTCCATGAATGCAGTTGGTGCATTAATTAGTCCAAACGACATAACTATGAACTCATAGTGACCATACCTTGTCCTGAAGGATGATTTAGGTATTTCACTCTCCTTGATGCATAACTGATGGTATCCTGTCCTCAGATCTATTTTAGAGAATATAGTTGCACCACACAACTGGTCAAACAAGTCATCTATCCTTGGTAGAGGATATTTGTTCTTTATGGTTACTTTGTTTAGCTATCTATAGTCGATGCATAACTGCATAGACCTGTATTTCTTTTTAATGAAAAGAACCAGAGCACCCCATGGTGAAGTACTCGGTCTAATAAAACCCTTTTCAAGCAACTCTTGTAACTGTTTCTTGAGTTCTGCCATCTCAGCAGGTGCCATTCTATAAGGTGTTTGAGCTATTGGTTGTGTAACATCCATGACCTGGGTTATGCTTTAACCCTAGGTGTTTTGCTTAATAAAGTTGATTAGATGTTTTCTCTTATCTCTTGAAAAGTAATTAAGGCTAAAGAGGAACTTATATTTCAATTTTAGTCCTTTTTGATCAATGTTAAGAACAATGTACTGAATTTTTGTGGACTAAAGTGCAATTCACCCAGGTTGAGGGGTTAATTTGCAAATGTTACATGATAATGTGTTACACATGTGTTGAAGCATCATGAGAATGAATATGATGCAGAGGTATGGCTAGTGAAAGCCTGGGTACCAAGAAAGAGCTGATTAAACAATGTTTGTACATTAAAAACCTAGTTTTAGGGTAATGTGCAATTTACCCAAAACCTAGGGTTCAATATGAAAATTTCCACTTCAATAAGGTCCCTAATAATTCTTGTCATCTTTTAGAGGCAAGAAAATTAGAGGGGCATCTCATTTGAGCTACTTTGAAGGAGAGAGAATCTTGATATTAAAATAATCAAGATTTAAGCATAATTGAAATCCTAATTCAATTTAATGTAAAAATAAATAAAATAATTTAGGGCCTTCAAACAAAAACGAGATGGTTGAATTTTCTCAAGTGTGAAAATCCTTGTGCCTTTTCTAGGCCACAAAATATCTAATTTGAGTGGAGAGGCCACTCACATTAGTTAATTAAAAAGAAATATCCACTAACTAATGGATATTACTATTATATGATTAAGGTGCTTAATTTCTTTTCCTTTAATTCATGGATAATGGAGAGGAATTAGGAGGTGAGGAAGATATCTTTTCATTCAAGGAATTTAGGGGGGAGAGGTGGCACCAATTTTGGAATTAAAAGATTTTTATAAGGTATTTTCTCTCTCATTGATTTTCTTATAAAAACACCTTTTACAACTCAAACCAAAGGCTTTTTTTAATCCACTTCTTCTCTTTGCTTGCAAGACGACCAAGGGAGCTTTGTAGGATCAGGATGACGACCCCCAACCTGTTGGTAAGCTTCTTGATTTCCTTTCACCTTAATTCCATGGTGGAAATCGAAAATCAATGCATGATTTCTTCTTATCTCGACCCCATCTTCATTTCTAACCATTCCTTTTCACTCAAAGTTTGAGGAATAGCCTCGGGATAGTGAAAGGAGTTGCATCCACCATTGTTGATGTGAGATTGAAGCTTTGAAGCTCAATTGGAAGTGGGTTATATAACTTGAACCCATTGCATTGTTATTCAATTATCAATCTTGCAATTATATTGATTCCTTCCTCTTCTTGATCAATTGCTTGTTGTAATTGATAATGTTATGAATCAGTAGCAATATGAACTACATGAACGAAGGTAGATGATGATGACATCATCTTGGGCACTTTTCCCAAAGAAATTCTATTCCAATCAGTTTTAACAAATTGTTCAATCAGTTTCAACCAAACCGTTTGAAATCAAACAGTTTCATCAAACCGTTAGAAACCAAATAGTTTCAAACCATTTGGAAGGGTTGACCACAGTTGACCATTTGGAGATTATATGCTAGTGTTGATGGTTGATGACCCATTAAATCTAATTGATTGATTCCAAAGGGTTCATCAGTTGAAGGTTAATCAATTATAAATCCCTAATCGGGTTAACTGCTGAAATTTCAATTGGTTGATTTAAAATTTTGGGTTGATTAACCCAAACGGTCTCAAGAACATTTGGAGATCACCCAAACAGTCTCAAGATTGTTTGGAGGTCAACCAAGACCGTTTAGAGGTCTAGGGTTGAGTATGGTTGAATAATTGAAGATCCAGAGATATCAAATTGAAATGCAATCATCAACTAAATTGATGATCAATCCAATGATCTAAACCTTAACTGAATTTCACATATTTTAATGATGGATGGGGAAAATGGTCTCAAGACTGTTTGGAGGTCATCCAAATGACCTCAAGACCGTTTGAGGTCAGGTCATATCATAATTTGATGATGATTCATTGATTTCACTGGAATTAGTTCCACAATGGTAACCATTGATAGTTCCTCAATTTCAAAACCCTAATTGAAGGTTTCTTGATTATAAATCCTAATTCAATTGGGTTTAAAACCTTAATTGATGGTCTAATTGAAGGACTATTCAATAGTTCAATTGATGAATGAATCAAGGATTCAATTGATAGTCGGTTCATTGATTGAAACCTTGAATTGTTTAAGTGTTGAAAGACCTTTTTGGTCCATTCAGTTTTGAGAGGGTTTGGACCAAATGGTCTCAAGGCCGTTTGGGTCCAAACGGTCTCAAACCGTTTGGAGACCCAAGTCCAATCGGTTTCAACACATTTCTTGCCCAAACGGTTTCAAGGGCAATTTGCCCAAACAGTTTCAAATTGTTTGAATTCTGAGAGACCAAGACCGCTTAGGATTTAAGTAATCAAAACCATTTGAGGTTCAACATGGTTATTCCATTTGGATATCTAATGTAATTGAAGATTCAATTGGTTGATCCACTTGGACACCTAATGTAATTAAATATTCAATTGGTCAATTCATTTGGATACCTCATGTAATTAAAGGTTCAATTGATCAAATCTTTTGGACACCTAATGTACTTAGATGATTGATACCCTTAGTGGGATTAATCATTGATGCATAATGATGCAATAATTCAATACATCATGCTAACCCTAAATGTATGTATATTAATAAAGAGTAGGCTCAATCTAATCAAGAATTGAGTAGTGGACATCCTAAATAGGATGAGAGAGAGAGATTCATACATGTAAGATAATCATGTAGCAATCAAGCCTAACACATTCAAAATAAGTGTGGTATAATTTAGGGTATGATCCTTGATAAAGAGATTATAAAACCCTAATTGAGTCGATTGATGAACTTAAATCCTAATTTAGGGCAATTCTGAGTGAAACCCTAATCTAGGTTAACAATGTAACCCTAATTAACGGTGATGACCTGAGAAACCCTAATTCAGGGTATCTTGATGATAAACCCTAATTGGTATGAATAGTAATCCCTAATTATGGGTAATGGAATATGAAACCCTAGTTTAGGGTACTTGTATGACAAACCCTGATTTGATGTGAATAGTAAAATCTAACCCTAATTTGGATGTTGGGATATGATAATCCCTGATGTGATGTGAATAGTAAACCCTAATCCTAAAATAGGGTGAAGGTGTGTGAAACCCTAATTCTGGGTTATACTATATAGCATGAAACCCTAATCTTGGACAATAAAATGATAAATCATCGGTACTAATTGTGAAAAAGGGATGAGTAACCCTGATTGAAATGAAATGGGAAACCCTAATCCTGGTAAGGGTATAGTGGTGTTACCCTTGAATAGCATGAAACTGAATTATGATTGATATATCTGTTATCACGTGTGCTAACCATGCAGGTATCCTGAGATAATGAACATAGCCAGGTATGAGCTATGATGTTTATTTATTGAAATTATTTATTGGGCCTTGTGTGCCTTAATATGCCTTGTTACTTAATAAAAAGTAACAAGAGAGTTAATGGGCCTCAAGTGCCATAAGAGATGCTTGTGTAGCAAGTGTCATGATTACCTTTGTCAGATAACCTAAAGGTGATAGTTACCTGAAAAAGTGGTAACAGTGCTTAGTGATGAGCTAAGGATTTGAATACCCAGAATCATATGATTATGGTATTGAGAATTGTGAAGGGATGATAATTCCCAGTATTGAAATAAGAGACTGAGATCCTTATGTCTTATAAAGACCGAGAAGTAACTGATGAAAATAGTACATGTTTCTTTGTAGCATTTGTCCGAATAAGTTATGTTTGAAAACTTGGCTGATGTTAAAAGAATATGATAATGTACTTAATTAATCAAGCACAATCTATTCATGTAGTTATCTGACCATAGATCCATCATCGTCAATAGTTGGTGATGGTGAAATAGGTTTTCCTACAGGATCACTTGGAGTTCGCATATTTTTCAATATGCAGGGGTTGATGGGTGAAAATATCTGTACGTCCTGATGGGGGAATTGATGGAAGGTAAACATTAAACCTCTCAATCCTTCATTATATGTGTCGGGATGGATGTATCACATATCTCCCGATGATGTAAATGCCGAAACCATGGAGGTAAACATGAAATCTATCGATTGTGAAGAGAGTACATCCGCCACTGTAACTCTATAGCGAAGATGCTACTATACCCTGGTAAGCTATGTAGCAGAGACACAAGATGTCCTGCATGTGATCTCGCACTGACCGAGATGTGGGAGGTCATGGAAGCTGGCTCTTCCATTGATTTTGTATGGTACCGATTTCGATTTCACAATGGTCAGTTGGAGTATGAGCGCTATACCTCATCTCCCCAGAGCTTAAGTTTGATTGTAAAATGTAATCGGCCGTGTAGCGTATTTGCTTAAGATTGAAATACGAGAATCACTGGTTGATGTTATCTTTCTTAGTATACTCTTGATGGATAAATATTATATATGTCACTTATTCAATACTCAAGTTGCTTTATCAAGTTATAACTAAAATGCTAGAATAGGAATGTTGCTCTAATCTGCATAGATATTGATTTATTTGCTGTTGAAATATATGATTCCACTGCTCAGTTTATTTCTTCTAAATTGCAATAATAATGTTTTCGGCGGAGAGTTATATCTCTCGTTGGGGAAATTTACAAATTGTCTCACCCCCATGGGATCCAACATTTTTAGTTAGATGCAGACAAAGAGGTAGAAACTCTGTAGCAGGGGAAGAACAACAGCAGCAGCAACAACAAGGACAACAGTGATATCCCAGGTGGGGATACTGGCTATCAAGCTTTGTATAGAAAGTCATATGTGTCATCTCTATACTCTCAGGAGTCAGTAGATAGTGTTTTTATAATCGTTCTGAGATTTTGGTTTGAATGCCTCGAGGATTTTGTTACTTGTGCTTTTTAGCAAAGCAATGATGTATATATATTCCTCGAGAAGAGATAGTGCAGTGAATGTACTTGGTGAACCAGTATGTAGATATAATATTGTGGTTCTTATTTAAAAGAGTTTTCCTGAGAATGGATCTCATTGTAAATGGTTTTAATTTTTAGTGATTTTTAGTAATCCGCTGCTAACAAATGCTTCTGCTTAGTTAATGACGTTTTGTTCGAACGGTGTATCAAAAATTAGTGGTATCAGAGCTCTAGGTTCACTGAGTCTACAGAGACATAGGATTAAGGTTGTTGAGTCTTTTCTAGTGTCTTGTAGTTTATCTGATAGTGTCTTCTGCTCATATAGGAGGAGAAGAACTTGAAGATGTCTAGATCACATGATGAACACATTGCTGAGAGCAGCGTTGCTGCACCAGGAGGAGGTGCAAGGGATCAAGCTAGGGAGGAACCCGTACCTGAGATTCCTCAACTTGATCAAGCTACATTAGAAAATCCAACTGTCCATGCTCTGTTCGGGTAGTTTATGGTGACTATGATGGATATGGAAGATAGGATGCCACCACCTGCACCGAGGGCACCAGCCAACAATGAAGGGCAAGGAGCTAGCAAAACCATTGAACGGCTTCGCCGGGTGGGAGCCACAGACTATGCTGGTATAGCTGACCCAGCTGATGCATATTTGTGGTTGACTGAGCTGGAGAAAGGCTTTAGAATCCTCAACATCCCAGAAGCTAAGAAGGTCAGACATGTTGTATACCTCCTAAAAGGGAGTGTTGGTCATTGGTGGACCATCGAGGAAGGAAAAAGACCAGGTGTTGAAGTCGGATGGGATGAATTCTGATGTGAATTTGTCACTAGATACTTCCCTAAGATGTATCTAGATGCGAAGATCTCTCAGTTTGAGAGGATTAGACAAGGACGATGAACATTAGCGAGTATGAATCTAGGTTCATGGAGCTTTTGCGATTTTGTCCGCATATGTCATCTACTGATGAAGAGAGGATTCGGTGTTTTGAGAAGGGGTTGAACGATGAATTGGCCACTCCTATGTCTGCTCTGGAGAACAAGGAGAGGTTTGCCACTTTTGTGGAGTCCGTAAGGAAGATAGAGAGGTCTGTGATCGAGAAGCAACCGACTAGTAATAAGAAAGTGTATCCTCAGTTTCATGGGCAAAGGTTCGAAATCTTCAAGAAGCTGAGGTTCTCTGCACCACCACCACCAAGGTTTAATACCCCGACGTAGTGGACGTCAAGTAGGGGTAGGGGCCGTAGTTTTCCTCCATGTAGAGCCCCCAGTACAACATCAACATCAGTGAAAGGACCACCCAGGCAGAGTTTGGGAAGCTACAACTACTTCCAGTGTGGGAGGTCAGGACACTTGATGAGAGATTGTCCTGAGAAAGTCAGAACTGTAACTCAACCCCAGAGGCAGAGTCAGCAAGGCTCACAGAGGAGATAGTTTTCTAGTGGTGCTAGAGGATGTGGACAAGCATCACAAGATGGATCGTCAGCAGCCAACAATCGAGCATAAGGTCTACAACAAGCAACGACTATGTTCTATGCTATGAATCATCCCAAAGCAGTAGTTAACCCTTGGGTTGTAACAGGTCAGATGGAACTATTTTATTCTGATATGTCTTCGTTCTGCTTCATATCTATGTTAATTGATCCGGGTGCTACACATTCCTTTATCACTCGAGGAGTGATTCATGGCTGCAACATGATTATCAGTCATAGAGAAAATAGTTTGATGTTAGAAACCCCTTTGATGGGATATGTAGTGTTGCGGAAGGTGTGTTCTCCCTGCAATCTTTTTTTTCTTCTGATCATCACATTTAGGTGGATATTATACCACTTGAAATGCATGGGTTCGATATAATTCTTGGGATGGACATCTTAGAGAAGTATAAGGTTGTCTTGGATTGTGATTTAAAGTAGGTTGTGTTCATAGATGATGGTGACACATGGATCTTTCAGGGAGACATAAAGGTTCTTCCAACCTGTTTAGTGTCATCTATGGTAGCTGAGAAGTTGATGAGATAGGGATGCTTTGCATTCTTGGCTCATGTGGTAGATACCACTATGGAAGGTCCTAATCTTCTTAAAGTTCCGATTGTTAGGGAGTTTAAAGATGTGTTTCCTGAGGAACTTCTAGGAGTTCCACCACCCCGAGAGATTGATTTTGAGATTAATCTAATCTTGGGCACGCAACCAATAGCACAAACACCATATAGAATGGCATCTGCTGAGATGGCAGAGCTCAAGAAACAATTACAGGAGTTGCTTGAGAAGGGTTTTATCTGACCGAGCATTTCACCCTGGGGTGCTCCGACTCTTTTTGTTAAGAAGAAAGATGGGTCTATTTGTTTATGCATCGACTATAGGAAGTTGAATAAAGTAACTATAAAGAACAAGTATCCTCTGCCAAGTATTGATGATTTGTTTGATCAGTTGTGTGGTGCAACTATCTTTTCTAAGATAGATCTGAGGTTAGGATACCATCAGTTGCATATCAAGGAGAGTGACATACCTAAGTCTTCCTTTAGGACAAGGTATGGTTACTATGAGTTCATAGTTATGTCATTTGAACTAACTAATGCACCCGCTGCATTCATGGAACTCATGAATAGAATTTTCCAGCCTTTTCTTGATCAGTGTGTGGTAGTTTTCATAGATGATATCTTAATACACAGTAGAGATGCTCAACAGCATGAGCAACACCTCCGACAGGCTTTGACTTTGCTAAGAGAGCATAAGTTGTATGCTAAGATTAGCAAATGCGAGTTCTGGCTACCAGAAGTTTCTTTTCTTGGACATGTATATTTGCCTCAGGTATTCATGTTGATACTAAGAAGGTAGAATTTGTCCTACAATGGGAACAACCAAAGACACCAACGGAAATATGCAGTTTCCTAGGTTTGGCAGGCTATTATAGGAGGTTCATTAAGAACTTCAGTTCTATAGCTTTACCCCTAACCAAGTTGACCAGGAAAGATATTCCTTTTGTCTGGAATGACAAGTACCAGAAATCTTTCCAGTTGCTAAAGGAAAGGTTAACAAGTGCACCTATGTTAGTGTTACCTAAGTAGGGAAAGGGGTACATAGTCTTCTGTGATGCATCTAAGAACGGTCTAGGATGTGTGTTGATGCAGGATAAGCAAGTGATTTCTTTAGCTTCTCGACAGCTTAAGAAACACAAGCAGAATTATTCGACACACGATCTAGAGCTAGCTGCTGTGGTCCATGCTTTGAAGATTTGGAGACATTATCTCTACGGAGAGACATTCCACATTTTCACAGACCATAAGAATTTAAAATATATCTTCTCACAACATGAGCTGAATATGAGACAACGCCGCTGGATGGAGTTAATCAAGGACTATGATTGTACAATTGATTATCATCCAGGGAAGAGGCTAATGTAGTTGCTTATGCATTAAGTAGAAAATCAACAACACCAGCCTTAGATAAAGCACAGTCAAACTCCTTAGTGTGGTTTTAAAGAGATATGCTTATCTCCTTAAGGCAAGACAATGTATAGCTTAAAGTGGCATTGTTAGCCGAGTTGTTAGCTGAGATGCAAGTGAAACATACTCTGAGGAAATAGATTAAAGAAGCACAACAAGTTGATACTGTGATTCAATAGATCAGGTCAGAGTATGGTAGTGAGAAACGAGATGGCTTCCACGATTTAGATGATCAGGTAGTCTCTTACCATGGTAGGATGGTAGTACCTGATGTCGATAACTTAAGAAAGTTAGTTCTGGAAGAAGCTCATTCTTCAATGTATGCTATGCATCCAGGGAGCACCAAGATGTATCATAACTTAAAAGATATGTATTGGTGGCCTGGATTGAAGAAAGATGTAGTTGAGTTTGTTATGGGGTGTCTGGTGTGTCAGCAGGTTAAAGCTGAACATCAAAAGCATGCAGGAACAATGCAACCTCTACCTATGCCTCAATGGAAATGGGATCATGTAACCATGGACTTTGTGGTTGGTTTACCTAGAAAAGCCAAAAGTCATGATTATATATGGGTGATAGTTGATAGGTTAACAAATACATCACATTTCCTTCCTGTCAAAATAACCTACAATGCTGAGAATCTTGCATAGATATACATAGATGAAATAGTACATTTGCATGGGGTTCCAACTACTATTGTATCTGATAGAGGTCCCCAGTTCACAAGTCGTTTTTGGGAGCGAATCCATAAAGCTTTGGGTACATAGTTAAGGTTTAGTACAACCTTTCACCCTCAGACAGATGGACAGTATGAGAGGACTATACAAACTTTGGAAGACTTGCTTAGGGCATGTGTCCTTCAATTTGTAGGAAGTTGGGATCTACACCTAAGTTTGATAGAATTTTCTTACAATAATAGCTATCAGCACAATATTGATATGGCACCATATGAGGCATTATATGGTAGACATTGTAGATCTCCTTTATGTTGGTATGAAATAGGAGAATATCAACTTTTGGGTCCTGAGCTAGTACAACAAACAACTGAGAAGATTAAAGTCATACAACAACAATTAAAAGTTGCCCAGGATAGGCAGAAATCTTATGCTAATAATCGTCGAAGACCCTTAGAATTCCAAGTTGGAGACAGAGTGTACCTCAAGGTCTCACCTTGGAAAGGTATCCTTAGATTTGGGAAGAAGGGCAAGTTAGCTCCTAGATTTATGGGGCCTTATCCAATCATTGAAAGGATGGGAAAGGTAGCCTATAAGCTAGAGTTGCCACCTGAGTTGCATAGATTGCACCCAGTGTTCCACATTTCCATGCTAAGGAAGTGTCATCCTGACACAGAATTAGTTTTGCAACCTGTGGAGGTAGAACTAAATGATGATATATCATATGTTGAAGGACCTGTGTTGGTTCTTGACAGAAGAATCAAAAAGCTAAAAAAGAAAGACATATGTCTTGTAAAAGTTCACTGACATCATCGTGGAATTGAAGAAGCTACGTGGGAGCTAGAGGAAGAGATGAAGAGGAAGTACCCTTCTCTTTTCTCTTGATGTTTTCATTGATGATTTCAGGGACAAAATCCTTGTAAGGGGTGGATAACTTGTAACATCCCTGACCTGGGTTATGCTTTAACCCTAGGTGTTTTTCTTAATAAAGTTGATTAGATGCTTGCTCTTATCTCTTGAAAATTAATTAAGGCTCAAGAGGAACTTATATTTCAATTTTAGTCCTTGTTGAATTATGTTAAAAACAATGTTTTGAATTTTTGTGGACTAAAGTGCAATTCACCCAAGTTGAGGGGTTAAATTGCAAATGTTACATGATAATATGTTCCTCATGTGTTGAAGGATCTTGAGAATTAATATGATGCAGAGGTATGGCTAGTGAAAGCCTGGGTACCAAGAAAGAGATGATTAAACAATGTTTGTACATTAAAAACCTAGTTTTGGGGTAATGTGCAATTTACCCAAAACCTAGGGTTCAATATGCAAATTTCCACTTCAATAAGGTCCCTAATAATTTTTGGCATCTTGTAGAGGCAAGAAAATGAGATGGGCATCTCATTTGAGCTACTTTTAAGGAGAGAGAATCTTTATATTAAAATAATCAAGATTTAAGCATAATTGAAATCCTAATTCAATTTAATGTAAAAATAAATAAAATAATTTAAGGGCCTTCAACCAAAAACGATATGGTTGAATTTGCTCAAGTGTGAACATCCTTGTGCCTTTTCTAGGCCACAAAATATCTAATTTGAGTGGAGAGGCCACTCACATTAGTTAATTAAAAAGAAATATCCACTAACTTATGGATATTACTATTATATGATTAAGGTGCTTAATTTCTTTTCCTTTAATTCATGGATAATGGAGAGGAATTCGGAGGTGAGGAAGATATATTTGCATTCAAGGAATTGAGGGGGGAGAGGTGGCACCAATTTTGGAATTAAAAGATTTTTATAAGGCATTTTCTCTCTCATTGATTTTCTTATAAAAACACCTTTTACAACTCAAACCAAAGGCTTTTTCGAATCCACTTCTTCTCTTTGCTTGCAAGACGAACAAGGGAGATTTAGAGGATCAAGAGGACGCCCCCCAACCTATTGTTAATCTTCTTGACTTCCTTTCACCTTAATTCCATGGTGGAAATCAAAAATCAATGCATGATTTCTTCTTATCTCGATCCCATCTTCATTTCTAACCATTCCTTTTCACTCAAAGCTTGAGGACGAGCCTTGGGATAGTGAAAGGAGTTGCATCCACCATTTTTTATGTGATATTGAAGCTTTGAATCTCAATTGGAGGTGGGTTATATAACTTGAACCCATTACATTGTTATTCAATTATCAATCTTGCAATTATATTGATTCCTTCCTCTTCTTGATCAATTGCTTGTTGCAATTGATAATGTTATGAAATCAGTAGCAATATGAACTACATGAATGAAGGTAGATGATGATGACATAATCTTGGGCACTTTTCCCAAAGAAATTCTATTCCAATCGGTTTTAACAAATTGTTCAATCAGTTTCAACAAAACCGTTTGAAATCAAACAGTTTCATCAAACCGTTAGAAACCAAACAGTTTCAAACCATTTGGAAGGGTTGACCACAGTTGACCATTTGGAGTTTATATGCTAGTGTTGATGGCTGATGACCCATTAAATCTAATTGATTGATTCTAAAGGGTTCATCAGTTGAAGGTTAATCAATTATCAAACCCTAATCGGGTTAAGTGTTGAACTTTCAATTGGTTGATTTAAAACTTTGGGTTGATTAACCCAAACGGCATCAAGTCCATTTGGAGATCACCCAAACCGTATGAAGACCGTTTGGAGGTCAACCAAGACCGTTTGGAGGTCTAGGGTTGAGTATGGTTGAGTAATTGAAGATCCAGAGATATCAAATTGAAATTCAATCAATAGCTAAATTGTTGATCAATCCAATGATATAAACCTTAATTGATTTTCACAAATTTTAATGATGGATGGGGAAAACGGTCTCAAGACCATTTTTAGGTCATCCAAATCACCTCAAGACCGTTTGAGGTCAGGTCATATCATAATTTGATGATGATTCATTGATTTCAATGGAATTAGTTCCACAATGTTAACCATTGATGTTTCCTCCATTTCAAAACCCTAATTGAAGGTTTCTTGATTATAAATCCTAATCCAATTGGGTTTAAAACCCTAATTGATGGTCTAATTGAAGGATGATTCAATAGTTCAATTGATGAATGAATCAAGGATTCAATTGATAGTCATTTCATTGATTGAAACCTTGAATTGTTTAAGTGTTGAAAGACCTTTTTGGTCCATTCAGTTTTAAGAGGGTTTGGACCAAACGGTCTCAAGACCGTTTGGGTCCAAATGGTCTCAAACCATTTGGAGACCCAAGTCCAATCAGTTTCAACACATTTCCTGCCCAAACAGTTTTAAGGGCAATTTTCCCAAATGGTTTCAAAGCGTTTGAATTCTGAGAGACCAAGACCATTTAGGGTTTAAGTAATCAAAACCATTTGAGGTTCAACATGGTTAATCCATTTGGATATCTAATGTAATTGAAGACTCAATTGGTTAATCCACTTTGACACCTAATGTAATCAAAGATTCAATTGGTCAATTCATTTGGATACCTCATGTAATTAAAGGTTCAATTGATCATATTTTTTGGACACCTAATGCACTTAGATGATTGATACCCTTAGTGGGAATAATCATTGATGCATAATGATGCAATAATTCAATACATCATGCTAACCCTAAATGTATGTATATGAATAAAGAGTAGGCTCAATCTAATCAAGAATTGAGTAGTGAAAATCCTGAATAGGATGAGAGAGAGAGAGATTCATACATGTAAGATAATCATGTAGTAATCAAGTCTAACACATTCAAAATAAGTGTGGTATAATTTAGGGTATGATCCTTGATAAAGAGATCATAAAACCCTAATTGAGTTGATTGATGAACTTAAACCCTAATTTAGGGCAATTTTGAGTGAAACCCTAATCTAGGTTAACAATGTAACCCTAATTAAGGGTGATGACATGAGAAACCCTAATTCAGGGTATCTTGATGATAAACCCTAATTGGGATGAATAGTAATCCCTAATTATGGGTAATGGAATATGAAACCCTAATATAGGGTACTTGTATGACAAACCCTGATTTGATGTGAATAGTAAAATCTAACCCTAATTTGGATGTTGGGATATGATAATCCCTGATGTGATGTGAATAGTAAACCCTAATCCTAAAATAGGGTGAAGGTGTGTGAAACCCTAATTCTGGGTTATACTATATAGCATGAAACCCTAATCTTGGACAATAAAATGATAAATCATTGGTACAAATTGTGAAAAAGGGATGAGTAACCCTGATTGGAATGAAATGGGAAACCCTAACCCTGGTAAGGGAATAGTGATGTTACCCTTGAATAGCATGAAACTGAATTATGATTGATATATCTGTTATCACGTGTGCTAACCATGCAGGTATCCTGAGATGATGAACATAGCCAGGTATGAGAAATGATGTTTATTTATTGAAATTATTTATTGGACCTTGTGTGCCTTAATACGCCTTGTTACTTAATAAAAAGTGACAAGAGAGTTAATGGGCCTCAAGTGCCATAAGAGATGCTTGTGTAGCAAGTGTCATGATTACCTTGGTCAGATAACCTGAAGGTGATAGTTACCTGAAAAAGTGGTAATAGTGCTCAGTGATGAGTTAAGGGTTTGAATACCCAGAACCATATAATTATGGTATTAAGAATTGTGAAGGGATGATAATTCCCAGTATTGAAATAAGAGACTGAGATCCTAATGTCTTATAATGACCGAGAAGTAACTGATGAAAATAGTACATGTTTCTTTGTAGCATTTGTCCTAATAAGTTATCTTTGAAAACTTGGCTGATGCTAAAAGAATATGATAATGTACTTAATTAATGAAGCGCAATCTATTCATGTAGTGCTCTAACCATAGATCCATCATCGTTAGTAGCTGGTGATGGTGAAACAGGTTTTCCTATGGGATCTCCTGCAGTTCACATATTTTTGAATATGCGGGGGTTGATGGGCAAAAATATCTATATGTCCTAATGGGGGAATTGATGGAAGGTAAACATTAAACCTCTCAATCCTTCATTATATGTGTCGGGATGGATGTATCACGAATCTCCCGATGATGTTAATGCCAAATCGATGGAGGTAAACATGAAATATCTCAATTGCAAAGAGAGTACAGCCGCCAGTGTAACTCTATAGAGAAGATGCCACTATACCCTGGCAAGCTATGTAGTAGAGACACAAGATGTCATGCATGTGATCTTGCACTGAACGAGATGTGGGAGGTCATGGAAGTCGGCTCTTCCATTGACTTTGTATGGTACTGATTTTAATTTTGCAATGGTCAGTTGGAGTATGAGCAGTATACCTCATCTCCTCAGAGCTTAAGTTTGATTGTAAAATGTAATCAGCCGTGTAGCATATTTGCTTAGGATTGAAATACGAGAATCAATGGTTGATGTTATCTTGCTTAGTATACTCTTGATGGATAAATATTATATATGTAACTTATTCAATACTCAAGTTGCTTTATCAAGTTATAACTGGAGTGCTAGAATAGGAATGTTGCTCTAATCTGCATAGATATTGGTTTATCTGCTGTTGAAATATATTTTTCCACTACTCAGTTTATTTCTTCTAAACTGCAATAATAATGTTTTCGACGGAGAGTTATATCTATCGCTGGGGCAATTTACAAATTGTCTCACCCCTGTGGGATCCAACACATTTAGGTAGACGCAGACAAAGAGGCAGAAACTCTGTAGCAGGGGAAGAACAACAGCAGAAGCAACAATAGGGACAACAGTGATATCTCAGGTGGGGATACTATCTATCAAGCTTTGTATAGAAAGTCCTATGTGTCGTCTTTGTACTCTCAGGTCCAAGGAGTTAGTAGATAGTGTTTTTATAATCGATCTGATATTTTGGTTTGAATGCCTTGAGGATTTTGTTACTTGTGCTTTTTAGCAAAGCAATGATGTATATATATTCATCGAGAAGAGATAGTGTAGTGAATGTACTTGGTGAACCAGTATGTAAATATAATATTGTGGTTCTTGTTTAAAAGAGTTTTCCTGAGAATGGATCTCATTGTAAATGGTTTTAATTTTTAGTGATTTTCAGTAATCCGCTACTAACAAACGCTTCCGCTTAGTTAATGACATTTTGTTCGAACGGTGTATCACATGTTGTGTACCCGAGATTAGATTAATCTCAAAATCAATCCCTCAGGGTGGAGGAACACCCAGAAGTTCCTCAGGAAACACATCCTTAAACTCCCTAACAATCAGAACTATAGAAAGACTAGGACTCTCTGCTCTGGTATCTACCACATGTGCCAAGAATGCGAAGCATACTTGTCTCATAAACTTCTCAGCTACCATAGCTGACACTAGACAGGTTGGAAGAATCTTTCTATCCCCCTGAAAGATCCATGTAACACCATTGTCTGTGAACATAGCTTGCTTGGAACCACAATCCAAGACAACCTTAAACTTTTCTAGGGTGCCCATTCCAAGGATTATGTCAAACCCATGCATCTCAAGTGGTATAAGATCCACCTGGATGCTATGTTCTAAAAAAGAAAGAACACAGGGAGAACATACCTCCCGCAACACTGCAACGCCAACTAACAAAGTTTCTAATAATAAATTATCTTCTCTATGACTGACAGTCATATTGCAGTCATGAATCACTTCTCGAGTGATAAAAGAATGTGTAGCACTCGGATCAATAAAAACAGATACAAAGCAGGATGAAGACATATCAGAATGAAATAATTCCATCTGACCTATCACAACTTGTGGATTGACCACTACCTCAGGCTGATTCATTGCATAGAATCTTGTTGTTTCCTGATGTTGACTTTGTGATCTATTATTTGATGCAGTTGATCCTACCTGGGATGTCTGTCCACATCCTCGAGTGCCACTAGAAAACTGTTTCCTCTTATGACCTTGTTGACTCTGCCTCGGTGGTTGGGTTTCCATTGTGTTTCCAACTGGAAAATCCCTTGCTAGATGTCCTACTTGTCTACACTGGTGACATATTCTATTCTCTTGAAATGGTCTAAAAGGTCCAGTTACTGATGTTGATGCTGTACTGGAGGCTCTATTTGGAGGAAAACTACGGCCCCTACCCCTACTTGACGTCCAATGGGTCTGGGTATTGAACCTTGGTGGTGCTGTTGGTGCAAAAAATGTTGGTTTCTTAAAACTTTCAGACCTCTGTCCCTGGAACTATGTATATACTTTCTTACTGTTGGCCTGACGCTTCTCAGTCACAGACCTTTCTATCTGCCTAACGGACTCCACAAAGGTGACAAACCTCTCTCTATTCTCTAGAGCAGATACTGGTGTGGTTAAATCAGCATTCAAACCCTTCTTAAAACATCGAATCCTCTCCTCATCTGTAACAGCCATGTGCGGACAGAAATGTAGAAGATCCATAAAGTTAGCTTCATACTCACTAATGTTCATTGGTCCTTGCCTTATCTTCTCAAACTGAGAGATTTTCTCATCCAGGTAAGTCTTGGGAAAATATCTACTAATGAACTCTCGTCGGAATTCTTCCAATCCGACTTCAACACCTGGCATTTTTCCTTCTTCTAAAGTCCACCAATGACCAGCACTCCCCTTCAACAAGTACACTGCATTCCTAACCTTTTCAACTTCAGGGATATTAAGAATTCTGAAGGCCTTTTCCAGCTCAGTCAGCCACAAGTCCACGTCTACTGGGTCGGCTGTACCAGCATAATCAGTGGCTCCTACCAGTCGAAGCCATTCAAAAGTCTTGCCAGCTCCATGTCCCTCAGTATAAGCTGGTTCCCTAGGTGCAGGTGGTGGCATCCTATCCGCCATATGTGTCATAGTCGCCATGAACTGCCCAAACAGAGCATGGAAGGCTGGGTTTTCTAGTGTAGCTTGGTCAAGTTGGGGATGTTTAGGTACTAGTTATTCTCTAGCTTGATCCCTTATACCTCCTCCTGGTGCAGCAACACTACTTTTAGTAGCATGTTCTTCATGTGATCCAACCATCTTCAAGCTTTACTTCTTCTCCTGAGAGTAGAAGTCACTATCAGATAAATTGAAAGACACTAAAACAGACTTAATGACCTTAACCCTATGTCTCTGTAGTCTCAACGAACCTTGAGCTTTGATACCAACTTAATTGTGACGTCTGTCGCCGAACCGATAAACAAATCATTACAAATTAAGCAGAATGGAACATTAGCAGTGGATTAACAAAAATCACTAAAAATTAAAACCATTTGCAAAGAGATCCAATTCCAGGAAACTCTTATAATTATTACCAAAGTATTGCATACATTCTGATTTACATTGTACATACCATGTTTCATCTCATCTTGAGGAATATATTTACATCAGTTTCTTCGCCAAAAATATACATAAGCAACACAAAACATCGAGGCATTCAATGCCAAAATTTCAGATCAATCATAAAAGCATTAACTACTAACTCCAAGGACCTGAGAGTATAGAGACGACTCATAGGACTCATATCTACAAGACATGGCAGTCAGTATCTCCACCTGAGATGTTACTGCTATCCATGATGCTTCCGTCCTTCCTCTGTTGTGTGGTTTCTACCTCCTCATCCTCGTCCACCTAAAAAAAGGTTGGATCCCACGGGGGTGAGACAATTGAAATTGTCCCAGGGAGAGATATAACTCTCTACCAGAAACATTATTATTGCAGGTAAATAGTGATAAATTGAGCAGAGGATTCTCTATTTAACTGTAGGATTTAATCATTATTAATTAGCAGAATAGAGCAATATCATCTTTTAAAGCATTACAATTATAAATGAGTAAGCAGTAAATCATCTATCTATTTTAATAAGGAATATGAAGAACATGTATAACATCTATTCATTTAGGATACATTAAGCAATTTAACATCAACCAATGATTTCCGTATTTCATTCTTAAGCAAATATGATCCATGGTTGATTACGTTTTACAATCATACTTATGCCCTGAGGAGATGAAGTATACCGTTCATGCTCCAACCGACCACGTTTACGTATGCATCAGTACCATACAAGGTCAATGGAAGAGCCAGACTCCATCACCTCATCTGTCTCAGTCAGTGCGAGACCACATGCAGGACATCTCGTGTCTCTTGCTAAAATATCTTTCCAGGGTATACTGGCAACTTATCTATAGAGTTATAGCCTGTAGCATATACTCTCTTCAGGATATGGCCCGTAGCCAATGCCTGGTATTGTGGTGTCATAGCCCATAGCCATACTCTCATTAGGATATGGTCCATAACCATTCATGTGCATATGATATGTCCTGTAGTCATTCCTATGAGGCGTAGGATATATTCGCCCATTACCCCCACATATTCAAAAATATGCATTCTAGGAGTTCCCATATGAAAACCTATTTCACCATCACCAACTACTGATGATGATGGATCTGTGGCCAGGGCTCTACATGATAAGATTCCACTTGATTATTTAAGTACATTAGCATATTCTTTTAGCATCAGTCAAGTTTTCAAGCAAGAATTATTATGACAAATGCTACAAAGAAACATGTAATACTTTTATTAGGTACTTTTACAAACTTTATAAAACATTGGGATCTCAATCCCTTATCTCATTACTGGGAATTCACATTCCTCAACAACACCATCATCATGTTTGCTGGATCTGGGTATTCAAACCCTTAGTTCATCACTGTACATGGTTACCATTCTCAGGTAACTATTACCTCCAAGTCATCTGACCAAGGTATTCATGATACTTGTTACACAAACATCTCACATAGTTCACCAGTCATATTCAATTTTTTGTCACCTCACACTAGGAAACAAATAACATAATGGATCACAAGGCCCATTAACATCATAGTTCATACTTGGTTATGCTCATCATCTCATGATACATGCATGGTTAGTATACTTGATAACAACCATATCAATTACACATCAACATTATGTAATACAAGAATAACATCAGTATTGCCTCATTAGGGTTAAGGTTTCCCATCTTTATCAATTAGGGTTTCACATAACATCACCCTATATTAGGGTTTCATGATTTCATTGTCAAAGATCAAACCCTAATTCAAAACTCCATGCATCTAGGAGAATGCATTGATATTACAATTAATTTTCAAAATCTAACTCATTGATCCACATGTTTAGAATTACATAATACATTCATAAGTGTTCAATTAAACTCATGCATTATAATCTTCCTTATTGATTAGGGTTTCCATTATCCATTCATTAGGGTTTTATGATTACCTCATTAATCCAAACCCTAAGTCAGTACTTCCACATATCTTGGAGCACATAACATTATTTAAGTATTAAATCATACTTGTCATTGTTCCATGTACTAGGAACACACATCACCATCAAATCTTATTCAGTTAACTTAACCTTTCACTAAGTATATATACCTATGCTCATCATAGTATATTGAATTTATTACTTTCATAGGCATCAAGTGATAATCACTCTAATTATACTAATCACCTAAGTACTTTAGAAGTTCTTCCATTGAAATCATCCTTGAGATACTCTACAACTACATATGGGATTAATAGTAATTACATGGTTTGATTCAATGGGACCTTCAAACAGTCTTGGACCAAACCTCCAAACGATATTGGACCAATTGCACCTTCAAATGGTCTTGGACCAAACCTCCAAACGGTCTTGGACCAATTGCAAATTCAAATGGTCTTGGACCAAACCTCCAAACGGTCTTGATCTTTATCTCCAAATGGTTTGAGACCATTTAGATCTTCAAACGGTCTTGGTCTCTAAACCTCAAACGGTTTGAAGAGTGTTAGACCTGAAACGGCCTTGAAACTTTTGCTCATCAAATGGTTTTGAAACTGTTTCAACTCAAGATCCTCAAACGGTTTTGATGATTGGTTAACCCTAAACGGTTTGAGACCATTTGATCCTCAAATGGTTTGAGACTGTTTAGTCCTCAAATGGTGTGATACGGTTTGGTCAAAACAGAATTGAAACTGTTTGATCAAAACAACTTGAAACCGTTTAACCCTAAATTAGGGTTTTGTTATCAATTGATCTAGGATCTTGAAATCAATTGAGCTAGAGTTCTGAAATCAATTGTGTTTAATTGTTTGAAGTTATTAGATCATGAAACTAGTTGATCCTTGAATCCATTGAAACTGTTTGACCCCTAACGGTTTTGAAACCGATTGGTCACCAAATGGTTTGAAACCGTTTGGTCTCTAATGGTTTAAAACTATTTGACCAACCAAAAGAAACCATTTGCTTCTAATTTTCTTGAGGTGTGTGCTAAGATGATGTCAGCATCATAAAGCTTTAGAACTCCGAATTCTACTGCAATATATATTAAAAATTCATCAATTGTTCATGAAGAAAACAAAAGATCAACATATGATGAGAAATTGAAATCAATAATAACATTGATGGGTTCCAGTTATATAACCCTCCTTCAAAGTAGCTTCAAAGCTTCAAGCTTCACGTCTCTAATGGTGAAAGAAGCTCATTCAACTATACAAGGTTCATTTCCAGCTCTTTGGATGCAAAAGATAGCCAAGGTTGAGTATTGGATAGAAGAGAGAAGAAAATTAATGTTGAAATCCAATTTCAACCATCAATTTAAGGTTGAAGATGATCATGGAGCTTACCTTAAGCTTGGGGAACGTTTTAATCCTTCTCCTAAGCTCCTTGGTCGTCCACCAAAGCAAAGGGAGAAAGTGGTTTGCAAAATATCCTTTCAAGTAAGGATAAAATTGAGAATATGTAATTGATTTTCTAGGAGAGAGAAAGTAGGAGAAACATTCGTCCATTTTCTTGCCACATGCCCCCTTCCTTCCTTGCCTTCGAAGCCATCTTCCTTTATCCTCAAATTACTCTCAATTATCCTTGAATTAAAAGCAACTACATAAGCACCTTAATCATTATAATACTATTATCCATTTTTAGTGGACATTACTTTTTAATTAACAAATGTGAGTGGATTTCTTCACCTACTTAGGATATTTCGGTGCAAATCAAGGCATTTGGACGTCCTTGCACTGTACGATTTCAACCAAAGCCTTTTTAGTTGATGGGAACTTCAATTAATATATTTATTTTTTCTACAAAATAAATTAGGATTTCATTTATGCTTAAATCTTGATTATTTTATTATCAAGATTATCTCTCCTCAAAAGTAATTCAAACAAGACGACCATTTATTTTTCTTTTCTCTAAATGATACCAAGAAATAGTAGGGACATAATAGTGGTGGTATTTTACATATCCAACCCTAGGTTTTGGGTAATTTGCAAATTACACCAAAACTAGCATTCAATGCACAGGCATTAATCAAACAAGCTCCTTTTTGGAACTTAGGCTTGTGAAGCCATACCTCAGCATCATTCTCATTCTTATGATGCTATAATAGTTGAGGAACATTTCTCATGTAACATTTGCAAGGTAACCCCTTAAATTGGGTAAATTGCACTTTAGTCCAAAATAGGTAAAATATTGTTTCAACATTATTCAAATATGACCAAAATTGAAACATAAGCTCTCCTTTAGTCTTAATTAATTTTCAAAAGATAAAGACAAGAATCTAAATGATTTAATTAAGAAAAACTTCTAGGGTTAAGCCTTAACCCAGGTCAGGGATACTACAGAAACCCTAATATTTTGCCCCTTTTATATCCTCACTTGTTGACCTTTTCCATTTTCCTAGTTTTAATCCAGCCGCCAACATGATCTAAAAGGGCCCCTCTTCCAATCTTTTTATGTTGTCGCCTCCCAAGCAACACCCCCTTTTCTTCCTGCTGTCACCCACGCCAAAGACAAGGAGAAGGGTGTCACCGCCCCTCAACTCACGAAGACCAGTAGACAACGTCGGGTCCGCAAGCCTCGAAAGCTCAGGCAGCGACAACAGTGGCTGCACCGACCACTTCTCATCTGCTCGCCAATGGATACAACAAGGGGGAAAAGATGGTCGAAGTTGGGGAGTCCATTGTCTTCTCTCTACCTATCGCCCCCAAGATCTTCTGCACATGGGCCACCACTTCCATCGCCCCAGACAGCTGGGTGTCGAGGTCGAGCTCCAGGTGGGGTTTGCCGAGATGGTGGGGAGGGGATGACTCCCCTATTTATGCTCTGTTCCAAACAAAGGTCTCGATGAAATGAAGCAGAGAGGGGGAAATGTCGCTTGGGCTTGAACCAGCCAGTTCAGAGGCCCAACATCCATGGGTGGCCAAGGCCTAGTCAACGAACAGACCAAAACCTAGCTAAAATAAGGTATAGACCTCCTTTTTAAGATCAATTCTTTAAAATATGATAACTCCCAACTCCCTTGGCCAAATAGGGTATATATATATACCATTTTGATCGTATCAAAAATATCTACAACTTCAGCATGGTTTCTAGACTTGAATTTGATCCTAGTTCTCCTATTTTCCAAAAATGATATCTTTTGATCATTTGGAGTATAGTGGATTTATGATTTTGATGCGAACTTGGATCTTGATTACTTAGTCTACCCTATGATCCTTAAATCAATACTTGTGATGTATACTCGAACTAAATGAAGGTCCTACTCTCCCTATTGCTCATAATGGCCTCAACTGTACATATGTGCCCACTTTGGACTTTAATGTTGAACTTTGCCCTAGATTGCTAATCTTTCTTCTAAAGGACACCCATCTAATCTTGTTATGCATTCCTGATGAGTTAATGTTCCTGATCTAAATAATACTTATATCCGAACCTCTTAAATTTATGAATAATGATCTAGAGTGCTCTTTTGTGCAGTCTTATTGACCCTAGAATGCATGTAAATGCCTTAAACCTTGAAATGAGCATATAAAGTGCTTGGAACTTTGGAATGGCATGAAACTCGAAACACACCATCATGATGACCTCTAAATCAGTGCAAGATCATCTAATGAATGAATAAGCAACTTGGAACCTATCTTTTATAAAACCCTAAAATGCATCTAATTAGGGTTAATGATGAGAATCTAATGCATATATGTAATCTTTTTGTTATTCAGGTTTGCTTATGGTCTAGATGGTAATGGATGTGTTACGTTAAGAATCTTTAAATCAGGTATGGGCATTATCTAGTTACATGAATATCACTTTCTTTCTTTAAAATACATGTATTGTATGCTTGTTTGTTTATTTGCTCAAATATTGCCATGTAGTATTGCTATGTCTTACTCGATGTTTGCCTTGTCGGTTTTATAACTTGAACACACACATATATAGAACTCCATTATAATATTGTTGATAAAGGGTTAGCTCTTGGCTATGGCCTTGAGGTCCCTCTTGTATAAAAGGGTTATCTAATCTTGTAACCCTTAAGGGCCCTTCCGACGGGAAGATGGTAAAAGGCCTTAAACATGTTGGATATTGTTGATATAATGGGGTGAAATGACATAAAATATGGTTTCACATTTTGTTAAATAGTTAACATGTTTATTCTTGTTTGTTTAGTCTTGAAATCTTTTCAAATCATGCAAATCTTATACATATATGTATCTTTCTGCCCCATACTCAACAACTCGTGTGTTGACCCATTTCTCGTATTTTGTTTTTAGGTTTAGAGATGGCTAGAAGGTTGATGGGCTTGGTGAGCTATGCTAGGTGTACTTGTTGTAAGATCTAGATTTAGTGCACATGAATGACTTGTACCTCGACTCTGGAAATGTGTAATTGAACTCATGAATATGATGTACCTTGTATAATTTATACTTGTTGAATGTTGGGACTGTGTTGGTACCTTTATCTTGTTATTTGTTCATGTGTGCTAAGATTTACACTTCCACATGTCACCTTTGGTATGTCTTTGGTTCATGGGACTGGGATTCTGGTTCCGTGACAGATGGTATCTGAGCATGAACAATAACTACACCAAACATTGCTCACATGAAACACAAATTAAACTCACTTTACATCTCAACCCTAGAAACTTAATAATATGTCCTTCATGGATTAGGTAGACTTAGCCTTTAGGTTAGAACCTAGATGTTCTAGAACTAGGTGTAGACTTGTGTAATTTACCTCCCTAGACATATGCTCGTGACATGTGCTTAGGATATCTACACAGGTGTGCACCATGATCTTGTTGGTTCTCTAGGTGTCATGGTACTAGACTACCTTATGAGTGTGGTAACTCATTTTGGTTTTGGTTTTGGTTTTATTAGAATGGAGTATGGTGGTTTTCATAGCCTATTTAAATGTTGGAGAAAACATATTTCAAGTATTATTATATGTACATATGAAAAATGTTACCACACGCAGAAAGGTAGTGAGTTTCCATGCAACCGAGGAGAAAGAGATGTAACATCAAGTCTAGATGAGAGAGTTTAGATGATAGTGATAGTCTCTAGAGTTGTCTAAAGCCATGATATAGGTTAGGCAAGTGAGTGACCTAGAAACCTAAGATGATGATAATGATATTGATGATGATGTTGATATTGATAAGATCCAAGTTTGTCCTTGAGAGGGACAAGTAGTTTGATGATATGAAATGAGTTTGACCATGCAACCCTAGATAGACCTAGCACCTTGTTGATACATATGACTTGGTTGATGTGCTAAACATAGCTAGTGGGTTGGCATGTTTTCTTGTACCTAGTCTTGTGCTTGTTGAGATATGATATGTGACATATAGTTTTAGACCAACATGGGCCTCTATCTCTTTACAAAGGAGGACTCCAACATGGGACATATGAATAGGGTTACCTTTTAATATGAGTCGACACTCCTCGGGAGAAGGTTCGAGTACCTAAACTCCAAAATATTTGAAATGTTGAAAAATATGAATGATGAAATACTTGATGACGAGTCCCTAACTAGAATACTTCTAAGTATATGAGTTGAGTGACCTAGTGTGAGGTTTATTTGAAAATGTTGAACCCTAGATGTCTTACGAAAATATCTAACCCTAGAGAAAGAGGCAATTGAAAATTTGATGCTTGCTATACAGGTGAGGGAGATGTCCCAAGACCCTAAGATGATGTATACGATGTGTGATATCCATGACGAGCCTCACACTCGGTTTAGTAGTAGTATATAAAAGAATCTAGTGGTTATCCTTATTTCTCAAAAGATGGGTAGAAATTTTGTTACAGGTAGAAGGTTGTGGTTAACATGTCTTGTTGGACACATATGTCTTAGCTTGAGTGGCTCGAGCTTGTGGAGTTGATGATAATGTTGTTCCTAGAATGATGCTTGTACATGAAATATCTCACTTATGTTTAAAAACTTGAATATGCACGATAAGCCACTCTCAGAAGCTAGACCTAATATGAAATCATACTATACATAAAAGATGTAGCCTTGAAATCATGAAATTAATATGATGATGTCATGAAAACTTAGCTTGAATAATTAGGATTAACATGCCAAAGCTCATACTCATATGAAAAATGATCAACTTGATATGACAATGCTCTTGGATTCATAACTCGGATGAACATGCTGAATAAATTGTTTAATTTTAGATTTGAAAGGAAAAATGATGAACATAATTGATTAGAGTTGGAGGAAATTTTGGGGAAAACAAAACCATGTATGAAATCTAGAGTAAAGATGAGATACACATTCGATGATAGTCTTGTTTGAATTCATGTCCATGAACATGATTCTTTTGAGAAGTGATAACATAGACTTTGATAATACCCCTGGTCATGTATGAAGATTTGTACAAAAACTCTGATATATGGATACTAAGGGAGGGGTAAACCCTAATGCCATGATGATGTAATAATATGATGGAACAACAAGTAATATGTAAATAATTGAGATGAGTACACCCTTAATGTTGACAACCTAAGTGTGCATTCCATTGTAGAGAATGCGTTGACAACCATGGTTGGATACCTAGATGACATTGACTCTTAGCTATGATCTTAGAATAATTTTGAGGAAGAAATTTCTTTGAAGGAAGGAAGGATGTGATAACCTAGATTTTCTCTCTCCTATCTTGTACCCTTTCTCTCTCATCATTTGACCTCTTACCCAATTCAACATCAATTTAATGGTTTGATGGTTGGGAGACTCCATATTAGTCACATCAATGTTCAATTTTTCTAAATGTGACATCAATTGTACTTTTGAACTAAATACCATTTTGTTCATATCACCATATTTGTTATATATTTTGAAGCTCATCACCATAATGTTATGGCTTTGTAACATGTACCATGTTATAGTGGACTCGATTTCGGATCCAACAATGGAAAAATCACCCCAAACAGACCTTTGATGTGCTAGTTACGCTAAGTTGAAGTTGCCTTATTTTTTATGTCTCTTTCATAGTGGACTTAAACTGTTGGGCCTACCCATCCACAAACCCAGCCAGTGCGTGGCCTAACAACCTGGTTGTCTCTAGCTCCTTTCCCTTCCAGTTTGGAAAGGAAAATGCACGCATAGACTCTTCCTGCTCAGACTTGCCAAATCGGGAAGGTGACCATGAGATGGTGTCGATTAGGACCCCTAAACCCTAATATATTGCCTGTTTTATACCCTCACTTTTTGACCTTTTCCATTTTACTAGTTTTAATCCAGCCACCAACATGATCTAAAAGGGTCCCTCTTCCAAATTTTTTCTGTTGTCGCCTCCCAAGAAGCACCCCCCTTTTCTTCCTATTGTCACCCATGCCAAAGCCAAGGAGAAGGGCTCCGCCGCCCTTCACCTCACGAAGACCAGTAGACAATGTTGGGTCTGCAAGCCTCGGAAGCTCGGGCGGTGACAACAATGGCTGCACCGGCCACTTCTCATCTGCTCACCAATGGATACAACAGGGGGGCAGAGATGGTTGATGTTGGGGAGTCAGTTGTCTTCTCTCTACCTATCAACCCCAAGATCTTTTACACATGGGCCACCACTTCCATCGCCCCAGACATTTGGGTGCCGAGGTTGAGCTCCAGGTGGGGTTTGTCAGGATGGTGGGGAGGGGACGACTCCCCTATTTCTGATCTGTTCCAAACAAAGGTCTCGATGAAATAAAGTGGAGAGGGGGAAGATGTCACTTGGGCTTGGACCATCCAGTCCAGAGGCCCAACGTCAATGGGCGGCCAAGGCCTAGTCAACGAACAGACCAAAACCTAGCTAAAATAAGGTAGAGACCCCCTTTTTAAGATCAATCCTTTGAGATATGATAACTCCCAACTCCCTTTGCGAAATAGGGTATATATATACCATTTTGATCATATCGAAAAGATCTACAACTTGGGCATGGTTTCGGGACCTGAATTTGATCCTAGTTCTCCTATTTTCCAAAAATGCTATCTTTTGATCATTTGGAGTATAGTGGATTTATGGTTTTGATGCGAACTTAGATCATGATTACTCAGTCTACCCTATGATCCTTAAATTGGTACTTTTGATGTATACTTGAACTAAATGAAGGTCCTACTCTCCATATTGCTCATATTGGCATCAAATATACATATGTGCCCACTTTGGACTATAATGTTGAACTTTGCCCTAGATTGCTAATCTTGCTTCTAATTGACACCCACCTAATCTTGTTATGTGTTCCTGATGAGTTAATGTTCCTGGTCTAAATCATTTTTACATCTAGACCTCTTAAATTTGTGAATCATGATCTAGGGTGCTCTTTTGTGAAGTCTTTTGACCCTAGAATGCATGTAAATGCCTTAAACCTTGAAATGGGCATATAAAGTTCTTGGAACTTCAGAATGGCATAAAACTTGAAACACACCATCATGATGACCTCTAAATCAATGCAAGATCATCTAATGAATGAATAAGCAACTTGGAACCTATCTTGGCCAAAACCCTAAAATGCATCTAATTAGGGTTAATGATGAGAATCTAATGCATATATGTAATCTTGTTGTTAATCAGGTTGGCTTATGATCTAGACGGTAATGGACGTGTTAAGTTAAGAATCTCTGAATTAGGTATGGGCCTTATCTAGTTATATGAATATTTCTTTCTTGCTTGAAAAGACATGTATTGTATGCTTATTTGTTTACTTGCTCAAATATTTCCATGTAGTATTCCTATGTATTACTTGATGTTTTCCTCGTCAGTTTTATAACTTGAACACACACACACACACACACACACATATATATATATATATATATATATAACTCCATTATAATATTTTTGATAAAGGGTTAGCTCTTGGCTATGGCCTTGAGGTCCCTCTTGTATAAAAGGGTTAGCTAATCTTGTAACCCTTACATACCCTTCCAATGGGAAGATGGTCAAATGCCTTAAACATGTTGGATATTGTTGATATAATCGAGTGAAATGACATAAAACATGGTTTTGCATTTTGTTAAATAGTTAACATGTTTGTTCTTGTTCGTTTTGTCTTGAAATATTTTCAAATTATGAAAAGCTTATACATATATGTATCTTTCTCCCCCATACTCAACACCTCGAGTGTTGACTCGTTTCTCGTATTTTGTTTTTATGTTCAGAGATGGATAGAAGGTTGATGGGCTTGGTGAGCTATGCTAGGTGTACTTGTTGTAAGATCCAAATTTAGTGCACATGAATGACTTGTGCCTCGACTCTGGAAGTGTGTAATTGAACTCATGAATATGATGTACCTTGTATAATTTATACTTGTTGAATGTTGAGACTATGTTGGTGTCTTTATCTTGTTATTTGTTCATGTGTGCTAAGCTTTATGCTTCCGCTGTTGCCTTTGGTATTCGTTTGGTTCATGGAACTGGGATTCTGGTTCTGTGACATGAAGTGCAATAGAAACATATAAAAACTAAATATGAAGTGCAACTGAAAACATGACGAATAGAAATCCATCAACTATTTGTGCAAATAGACTTTATATGGGCTTTGGTAAATTTATCATTGCCTTCTAAATGATTTATAGTACTCATTGACTCCTAATGATGCCTTAGCCAATAAATTGCTCTTACGGTGCATGAGTAGAGGGATTAAGGTCATGATTTTTGAATTAGCTTTTGGGGTGGAGTACAAAATATCTTGGAATAATAGGTACAATCGAGTACTAGGGATCATTATGTGGGTGCACACGATGCTCATTACAACTTTATATAAGAAGAGGTTGGTTGGGTTTCTGGTATGTTAAACATACTGGAGATTGAGATAAGGAGGAGATTGGGTGTTTCCTCATTTTTAATGGCATGGGCCTAGTTAGGACCCAATCTCTCATGAGTTATGTGAGGAAGTTAATGGATAATAAATTGAGAAAAAGATCAATTTCGAGAGAGTTATTATTTGAAGGAAAATTATGCGTATAATGCATGCTTCTAACCCATCAGTCTCAAGATAGGACATGATCGATAGATATTATGACCAAAATCCAATGGCACTTGGTAGGTCCTTGATCAATCAGATGGTGAGATAAGCAAGTGGCACTCAGGTATAGACAATCATCTAATTTTTTTTTCAAATTGAGGAATAAAATATTGATGTTGCATGTAAAACTCTTTTTCATTCAAAATTTCTAGAGAGTGCTAGGTTGTTCCAAATAAGTTGTTAATTTAAGACTACCTATTATCTAGGAAACCTAGCTCTAGGAAAGCTTAGAAAAGAAATCAAGAAAAATATAATCATCATTTAAAATTCAAACAAGTATGAATGATTTTCTTATATATTTTCTACAAGCCACACCTTGTAATTTAATTTGATATTTTCTTGTAATTCTTCTCACTTAATATTTTATATATTAATTCAATAATTACAATGTTTGAAGGTAAAAATTATTGATCATGTTATTTTTCCTCTAAAGACTTGAGAACATAAATTTTAGTTAAATATGTATTCATTTTAGTTGAAAATCACACTATAACTAAAATTAATATATTAAGATTGCAAAAAAATAGAATGTATTCGATTTATTACAAAAGGAATTTACTAATAGCTTATGTTCCATATCACATACTTCTTTGTATTCTTTCACCTTACTATTAATGTCGTATGCTTTAAGATCTCTATAGATGTGGACCATTGGATTCTCTATCTTGTGAATAATTTTGTTTGTCTGATAACCTAATATGACATATTATGGTGTTTATCCCTATCATTGTTTGTGGATTACAAAACCTATAATATTACAAAATGTGGTATGCACTTGTAGTCCAGAACATGTTTTTCTATTTCTATATCTTGACGACATGCAAACTTGGACGGAACATATTATTGTGGTTTTAGTCTTAGAAATGGTCAACTATGCACATGACATTAGGCACTTTAGTTGTCTATAAGTATGACAAAGAAGAGAATATGGTGTTGAAAAATTACATAAAATACTTGAACATAAAGGATGATGATATGTGGAAAATGGATAAAAACTTAATGTTATTCTTCATATCAAATGTTTTTTTCTCAGAATATATAGATGATGGTGAATCGTAATGATGATGTAAGGAAATACAACTACTTGAAGATCATTGGTATCATGGATGTCTATACTAAGATAGATGTTGGTGAACTTTCATAGTAAAGGATACTTCCCACATTATAGACTTGAAAGTTGTATTAAATATCAAACATTTTAATGATGGATGTCATTACATGTTCAATAATGTCATGTAGGATGGAAAAAAGGACTTCGGTGATTGTCTGAGGTAGCATGTATTTCAAGTTGTGTAAAACCATGTGGAGAGTTCATAAAGGTAATGACTCGGAAGTCAGACGGATATAGAGACAAAGAAGAAGAACATGGGAGCCTTCCCTAGGATTACTATGACTATTATCTATAGGATTCTATCACAATAGTTAGCAACAGAAGAAAGTTCATTTTATGCAAACACCAATAAGTGTGGGTTGATGAGTCCTAATCAAACACTATTGTAGTTAATAGTATGAGTGTTGATCTTGAGCCATATTCATTACGATATACATGTGAAGAATAATGAACAACCATTGATATGTGGTTATCATTTCTAGAGTTTATGATCATGCAATTTCTATAGAGGTACCTAAACATTAAGAACATTAATTGAAGGGTTTTGAACTTCATTGGAGGGGGGTAGAAACATGTTTATCAACCTAGATGGCCCAAGTGACAATGACATGACAAGATTTTGTTTTCCAATAATAGGCATAATGAGAGAACTGGCACTGCCCAAATTAGTTGTTAGAGTTATCAAGGGACGAAATGATGTTAAGGTGGGGTTTCAAGAAGATAGGTGATGGTAACAAATTGATGACATGTTTGAGGCAAATAATCACCTATATGTAATAATGATTAAAAGAACTATTTAAATTGTTCAATGAAAAATGTGTTCTCAATGGAAGGGAAGGGAAGATTTTAGGGATAGAAGTAGTGCTCTGAGCCATATCTCCGTTTGTTTAAGACTCAAATAGGAATTTTAGGGTTATGTAATCCTAAATAATTTTTGATCTAAGTGGTTTAAAGGTTTCTCCCTTTAAGAATTTTGATTTATATTTTATATATGATTCAGGATTTGTAGTTAGATTCCTATTACAATAATATGACACATGTGCTTATGAATCGACACCATGTGTGATACCATTGAGATATCTCATAAATTTCACTATTTTATACTTTATTTTGTAAATGCTTTTGAGGATAATTTGTGAAGATATCTTTGACAAGGGAGAGGGATTATGACTTTGCCCTAGTGAAGTAGTGGTTGGCATTTACCTACAAATTGATGATGCATCAAATATCATAATGATCAATCCATTACTAGAGGACATACATCTATTATATCAAGCAGAGAGAACATCCAAGATCGTTCCACATGGTGAAGTAATAGTTATTGATAAAATTTTATATTTCTAGTTGGAGGAGAAGACAAGGGTGGATACATAAACAACAATAAGGTTCAAAACCATAGCAAATAGTGGTTGAATAGTGATAAAGACAAATATATCACAAAGACAACAAACATGAGCACACCAAAAGATAATTTTAGGACCACTTCTAGATGAACCAAAGCCCTAATCTCTAATAATTTTGTCATGATTCAAACATTCATTCCAAATAAAAGTAGGTCTTTTGACAAATTCATGATTTTAAAGAACTTAAAAGATTATATATATATATATATATATATATATATATATATATATATATATATATATATATATATGCATGTGTAGATACACACAATACGTACACACACATATGTATATATTCATTACCGGGCTCATGAAAATATATTTGTTAGTTGTGGATCTAGTTTTATAATAGGAAGATAAAAAATGATAATGAAATGACCAAACTTGTAAAGAAAAGACTCATTGTGTAAACAAAACGTTAATCTTTTATCATGTTAGCAGAAAATAGTATAAATGAAAATTATGAAAAAAATATCCATCTAAATTGTAATTCGCATGAGAATTTGTAACAAGAATGCTCAAATTATTACCAGAATTGTTGGGTAACGAATACATTCCCTACACACACACACACACACACACACACACACACACATATATATATATATATATATATATATATATATATATATAAAGTTTGTATAAATATGTATGTATATTTATATATGTATATCTAAAAATGTGTATATATACATGCATAACATATTAGGGCTAGACAGAAAACCAAATTTGACTATTAGACCAAACTGAACTTGACCAAGCCGATTCGTTAAATCTGGTCTATATGAGTATGATGGTCAAGTTTGGTTTGAAAGGTATTGAGACCATCCTTACTGATCTAGTCACAGTATGGGCAACTGATTAACCGTTCAGATTGAACTTGATCAACTCTATATATGTATATATTTGTATGTCTATATGTATACTCAAGTACAATATTCTAATCATGATTTATTTGATGTATAGACAATATTTCAAAAGATCTTAACTTTTTTTTATATATTAGTGTTGAGAATGACCGTTATGTTAATGTTGTAGTATATATATAAAATATTTGTAAAGAATTTAATATTTAGGAATTTCATGCTATATACGAAACATTCCATCTAATATTTTGAATATAGTATTTAGTTAATTTTTAAAAGTATGATTTTTATAGAATAGAATCAATAACTTAACATCAAAACTTAATATCATTGTTACTGAATTTGTTTATCTTCATTTAAGTATGTCGCTAGTAAATACCATAATTTAGTGGTTTCATACCAAACTTGACCACATTTTAGCAGTCAAATTAAGCTTGACCTAGACCCTTTTGGTAGTCAAGTTTAGTCTGGAAAATTTTCAGACGTCCATTCTATGGTTTTAGGGTCAGACCAGACTTGACAGACCACACCCACCCCTATAACATATGCATGTGTAACATGCGAAGATACTCGTACAATCTATATAGCTATTTTTTCTCGAATAGTTGACCATAGTCTCATCGAATTCTAACATTTTCCCCTAATATTCTTAAATTATGACTTTTCAATCAAGCCGAAAAATTATGGAATTCAAATTTATCACTATCACATGGAGAAAAGTAAGATAGAAGGTTTTGTGTTATCCGGTTTCTTCTCTCTCAATTTATGGGCTTGGAGGGCACATCAGATTTGGGATGTCAATCAGTTGTGTAAGCTGTGATGTTTAGTGTATATTGCTTGTTAGTCGATATTGCAAACAATTTATCTCTTCTCATTTTAGTGGTGTGAGATGTGATGTTGAGTGTATATTGCTCTTTATTCATCTTGCTCTCAACCGTAGGAAAAATTTTATTGGCGTTGAAATCATGCATAATCCACAATGGCAATATAGAAAGAATGGAAAGACTTCTATTATGCCTAAGAACATGTTTTGTAATCGTATATGTTGGTACATTGTGCTCTCGGGGTATGCAAACCAAGCACACCGAAGGAGCTTTTTGGAACAGACGGGACCATTTCCTGATATATGGAAAAAACCTGGGCACATTAGGATGACCATGAAGAAGCTTTTTGACCGCCGAGGATGAATCTATTACAACATTTTGTCGTTTATTTTTTATGACTGCTAACAAATATTGAAGGATGGAAATGATTCTCTTCATAGGCATATGTGGCTCTTGATGTCCCACCAACTCCCAAGATAGTTTGACCATCAATTTTGTTGGTAATGAAACCATAGGCCACAGTCTTGTTATTGTCTTGGTATGCTGCATCTACACGCATAAAGAAATCTTTCATAAGCACCCAGTCAAATTCTGGGCGGTCGGCATTCAAAGTTTTCATGGGGTTGTTATAGAAAGTATCACAAACGATGATAATCGAAGTTTCTCTCAACTTGATAAAACATGAGGCAACTACCGCACAAGTCTGGCATCCAGAGTGAACTTGTTCATTACAAATTGTCCACATGTGCCATACAGTCACAACTGTAGTTGTACAATAAATATTTGTCACATCCCTTTGAGTGATATTAGTAATCCATGTTTGTTCATCTTGTAGGAAAAAAATTGTGTCCTGTCTTAAGGTAGACCAGATTTCCTTGCTGGGTTTACAATCACGAAGACAATGTAGGTTGGTATCTAGACATTGTTACAACATGGACACAGAGGTGACACATCAAGGTGTTGGGAACTTTTAGACATTGGTAAGGATGACCTTGTGAGCAAGGGTCCACGGGAAGGTTTTCAGCTTAGCAGGGAGGTGTGACTTCCAAATAACACCCCAAGCTCCCACAATATGCACTTCTTTTTGTATTTGATACACCGATATACTGATATATCATTATGCTCACCATTAGTTTCAATGGGCAAAATCTAGAGATCATTCCCGACGGTAGGATTCGGACAAGGGACATTGCTTATGACGTTCCATGTGGATATAGGAATATGTGTGGATAAAATCATAGTCTCAATCACTAGTGTCCAGTCTCAGACATATTACCTTCCTCTCTTCAAGATATACATTCGGAGAGGCTGAAGGTTCAAGGTCAGTAATAGTAAAACCAGCAAGCCAACGGTCACGCCACACAGTAGTGTCACAACCATTCTGATAATCTTGCACATAAACCAGTAATATTATGCAGAATTGCAGATGTTAATTTATAAATCCCCAAGACGCAGAGCAAGAACATGAGAATCTAGTAGCATATTTCTCCTTCAATATGCAAACCCATAGAAGAGATGGTTGATTGTGATATGTCCATACATTTTTCATCATCAAAGCAGTATTTTGGTCACAACGTCTTTCACACCCAGGTCCCCTATATCTTGAGAGGATGTGATCTTTATCCATTCTACTAGAAACATCTTTTTCTGTTCCCTGTCTCCATGCTAGATAAAGTTTTTCATATGTTTATTAATCTCGTCACAGGAAGAAGGTGAGAGCTGGAACATTTTCATAGTATAGTTCGGGATGGACTGAAGGGTAGCTTTCGTCAAGGTGATCCGACCCGTCAAGGACATGTGTTTTACAACCCAATTGTTCATCTTGTTCTTTATAGACTCAACTAAGAAGGCATGTGTTGATTTGTTTATTCATTTATGGATAATTTGGACACCCAAATATCTACCGAGGTCCTTAATATGTGTGAAGATTGTTCTTGTTCATAGATCTTTTCTCTGTTGTGGAAGCGAAGTAGGCCGACGTTGTTCCTGCCAAAGGGTATTTCCTACCGATGTTCTTGCCCCAACCGAAGTTGGTCGAAACGAAACCGATTTGTTCAGGCTGAGAAATAGCGGACTGATTAACTTCACTCGAATGTCTGGAATCTCGTATCTTCTATTTTGCCTATCATTTTTCATTCACCAATTGCAAACAATTTCAATCCTTACTTTGCCAATGCTGGGGCAAAGAGCACTTTTCCCCTCCAACGAATACTTGCTGTCCTCTTTGTTGTTGACGTGCATAAAAATATTAAATACCTGTTAAGTTCTTTTACTTAATTTGAAGCCCGTAAATAGATATTCAGAATCCGTACATTTGATCTGAATTCGAGTTCGAAATTTTGAAAAAAATCCAACATCCGCACAGTCCGGATTGGATTTAGGATATCAAATTTCATATCCGAAAATTTCGGATAGCATATCGGATATGGCTACATTCGCTCTAAAAAAATCCGAATCCAACAAATATATACATATATTATGAATTATATATTTTTCTATATAAAAATATTAGATATTTTATCATATATATTCATAGTAATATCAATTTTTCTATATATAGTGTATTTATTAACAACAATTTATGATTTTAGGTTCGAATTCAGATATTATTTGTCGGATCAGATTAGTATATTATTACATGATATCCATCAGATATCTGATAGAATATTTTTTTTGGATTTGAATATCAAATATAGCAGTATCTGCTTAGTATTCGATCCGTTTATAGGTCTACTTGATTTGTTCTAAGCAGGGGTGGAGCCAGAGGGGGGCAAGCATGGGCCATGGCCCCCCCCCCCAAAAAAAAAAAATGAAAATGTTCAACATATATATATATATATATATATATATATATATATATATATATATATATATATATATATATATATATATATATATATATATATATAGTCAGGCTAGAATACACTCGAGTGTACAAATCATGTTGTACACCCCAATGGTGTTTGCCTATCTAGACCATATCTTTTTAAAATCTAATCTATTGATCTTCATGGTTACAATAATAATAGGCCACATACAAAATTTGAGCTCATTTAGATGATTGTAAGTCACTCATCCAAGGACAACAAAATCAACGCACAAAACTATTTTGAAATGTATAATTTTTGTCTCCTTTAGATGTATGACCGCACTGAAATAAAATTCATTATACAATATGTTCTTAAGATATTTAAGAAGATCAACGATTTAGATTTTTTTAAAAATTATTACATCTTTGAAAACAACTGAGGTGTACGGTGTCTCCGGTACACTCGAGTGTACACTAGCCTGACTCTCTCTCTCTCTATCTCTCTCTCTCTATATATATATACATTATATACACACACATATATATACTTGAGTGTACAGGTCACACGAATACACAAGTCTGTTTGCATATCAAGACTATTTTTTATAAAAGGTAAACCATTGTTCTTCACCGTCATACTATAACTAGGCTACATACAAATTTTGAGCCCATTTGGATGAGTGTAAGTCACTCATCCAAGGACAACAAAATCGACAAGAGAAACTAATTTGAAAACTAATTTGAAATGCATAATTTTTGCGGTCTTTATAACATGACATATAAATGTCCAAATGTGCTCAATTTTTGCATATGAGCTATTCACAAGATGTTTAAGAAGATCAATGGATTAGATTTTTGAAAAAAATATTACATCATGAAAAACTACTTGAGTGTATTCTGCTCTAAATATACTCGAGTGTATTCTAGTCTGACTCTCTCTCTCTCTCTCTATATATATATATATATATATATATATTTCTGTTCATAGAAAAATTATATAATATATACAATTTGTACCACATTAAAGTAATGATGTATCAGTAGCATAGTGGTGTGCGTGTTGTTGTGTTAAACAGTTAGTCGCCAGGTTTGAAACCTTTCAAAATTGATTTTTTTTGTTGTATGTACTTGGCGGCTATCATATATTTAAATTTACAGACGTAAAGAATAAGTGTACACTGAAGTGCCGTAGCGGCTAATGTTGTTTTTTTGTGTGAGGTCGCAAGTTCCAGTCTTGCTCACCTAGTGTAATATTTTTAGCATCTACTCGCATAAATTGTTATGAGTGTAAATGATTTTGACCTCTCTAAGGACAAAGTTCTGACCCCGCCCCTGGTTCTAAGAAGTTCTTCTACTTGCAACATTTGCAGCTCGTTTCTTATGAAATCTTAGAGTGGTACACCCTAGGCTCCGATTGGTTTGTCGTAACTGGTCTGGAAAATATATGAAATGGAGTTCCTTGAGTAGTTTTTCATGATTGGTTTTAAGTAAGTGTTGGAACTTGAGTTTTGTGACTTTCGGAGAGTTACATATTTACATACAAAATACAGTTCCTGAGTTCCCTCTTAAAAAGAGCGAAAAACGAGTTCCGGGACAACTAACAATATTTTTTATACAATTACATTTTTCATTCGTTATAAGTGACACATGTAAAAATATTTATGATTAGAAATATTAATGGTGAGGTATAGTTCGTTGCTAAAATCACAACATAATATGACAAAATATCATACACTATAATTACACTATGTAAAATATTTAACATTATAACTACCATTATCAGTACAATCTACAAAATAAAAATACAAACATCATGAAAAAAAATATATTGCACCATGTGAAAACAATGTGATTTATGTAATATATTTTTATTCTTCATGTTTAAACAATAAGATGAGAAAAATGATAATTAACTGTAACTATGCACGAGTAATATAATAAAAATTCCCGACAGAAATAATGTAAAAATCAATTTCTACATTGCGTTAAACAATAATGAACCAAAATGTATATTTACAAGCACATAAAATGTATATATTATTACAATATTTTGTATACACAAAGTGAAATAAAAATATTATGATGTGATTTTAATCATAATATTTTATTAAGATTATAATTGTACCATAATAAAATATTTTTAAAGGAGCAACATCTACACAAAAACTACTTGTTATGATTATTATGATTTAAGAATATTATAATTTTTTACATATATGATTCTTTTTTTATGTCTTTTCCATCCTCACTTATTTGTATTATACAACAAAAATTAACAACATTTTTAATGATTTCCATATTTACACTTACAACAAACCAATCACATGGAAGTGAATGGAACTTAAGTTCCAAAAACTGAACTAGAGTTCCCAGAAAATAAGTTCCACGGAACTCAACACTTACACCAAACAAATAGGAGCCTAATGTTACGAGTTGTCTATGCGTACAAACAAAAAGTTCATACGTCAGCACATTGAAATTATACACATTACTCAGCAAAATCCAGACGCACTGGATCAAAGAAGATAGTGAGATCACGGGACTTCTTTTTCCCACGTTAGAACGATAACCAACAAAGTTGCCAAAAAGATAGACGTCTGGGAGAAGAAAACAAAGTTGTTATACAGTTGCATCGTCCCTTCGCGCTTTTAAATGCAGGTGATTTGTACTTATTCGTGCTTGTTTGGCTTTACCGTAGAGTAAGCTTCTGAGTCAGGGTCACAACTCCCGTTGCTCAAATACAACAAGAAAGCGATCTGATTCAGGGTTTCGACTCCCAGCTGTTGCTAATTACAACTATAAAACGTGGTCACCCATCTCAATAAACCGGCCGTTGCTTCTCAGTAGCTCCATCTGGTGCTTCGGTCCTAAAGCTAGCTTCCATATTGTCATTCAGGAGGTTTTTGGGTTCCAGGGAAAGATATTCTGATGGTCGAATCCAAACTACTAGAAGCGGATGAAGATGATCTCACTTTGACATTTTGTACGTCATCCATAAAGTAAGGTATTTGTCATTTTTAGGAACTCCAACATGCATAACTAAAATATTGAATAGACA
This sequence comes from Alisma plantago-aquatica, assembly GCA_963693085.1. Taxonomy (NCBI): domain Eukaryota; kingdom Viridiplantae; phylum Streptophyta; class Magnoliopsida; order Alismatales; family Alismataceae; genus Alisma; species Alisma plantago-aquatica. Next base: position 501,640,828 of record OY856414.1, on the reverse strand, counting down.
AACACGCTTCGGAAATTGTTCCCGCACCGTTTTGCTTTTGCGATTATCAGCCTTCCTTCTGTAAGATGAGGCAAGGAATATAATCGATATCCACACAAATTGTGTAATCTATTGTCAATTACTACTAAGCCATTGGTTAGAAACTGCTGAAAACCAAATATTCTGGTGGCTGATGCACGAATTTACTAAGCCATGTTTATCATGGGTTATATATTGAATTATGATGAAATCCGAATAAATCCGTCAGAGTGATTGGATGACATAGTCTAAATCAAGATAACAGACTTTCAAAATAAGTCAAATCCGATTTGAATATTGTATCACTTTAACATAAAAAGAAAACAAAATTAAATCTTGAAAGGATCACAAAAGCAAACTCGAAGTTGGACTTCTTTTATATCATTATGTATGCATAACGACAAAAAAAAAGAGAAGGAAGTAGAAAATTAATCCCTTCACTTTTTGTCTATTCATAAAAAAGAAGTGCAACTTTAAGTTAGAGTTTTAAGTCAACATAGCACATCCCATCTTGAAATTCGGAGCAAAATTCAGCTGGAAAGCGGACTCAAATCAGACGACGCCAGTCCTAATGCCATTCCTGGTCTAAGTTTTTGCAAACACATAATCAAGTCATATCATACTCATGTCACGACAATTAGGGGTGAGCATTCGGTTAATTCGGTCGGTTACGGTTAATTCGGTTCGGTTAAACGGTTAATTTGTGGTTTGAGATTTTAACCATTAACCTAACCAAATTGAGTCGGTTAATTCGGTTATTGTTCAATCGGTTAATGGTTAATTTGGTCGGTTAATTTGGTTAACCAAATAACACCCGTGTAATAATATTATTTGAATTAGTCATAGAATTTGGGACAATATTGTTATATTATAGTAGTATTGCTGTAAATTTAATTTTGTATGGCTCGTAAAAACTTAATTACTATATAAATGGGGAAGTATTTTGAAATAAAAGTACAACTATATATGTATATATGCATGTGTAGGATATTATTTATGAATAAATTCTGACTATTCGGTTAACCAAACCAAAAATATCTTTAACCGTCAAATTAACCATTTAACCGATTAACCGAAATAAATTAACCAAATTAACCAAATTAACCAAATTGACCCAATAAAATTAACCATTCGGAATTAACCGTTCGGTTAATCGGTTATTAACCAAATTCTGCTCACCCCTAACCACAATTTCTAACAAAAGACAACAACCAGTTTAGATCAAATCCCTAGCCAAACAGAGGGGCGTAAGGGGTACTAGTCGACATAGGAAATAATGCATTTTTATATTTCTTGAATTTTGAAAGCATTTCAACTTCGTTGTGTTTTTTTCAAGATTCTTAAGGTTCGTTGAGGTTCGAAAGTCAGCTCAACTTTTGTTGTTTTTTTGAAATCATTTTTCATTAAAAAAATCTGTTGAACTTTTTTTTTTAAAAGAGTTTCCTTTTTTTGGAAGATTATTGATCGTTTTTTTGAATGATTTGTTCTTATGAAAAAACATTTTTCTTTTGAACCCTTTTTGAAAAGATTTTTCTTAAAATCTTTTTCTTTTTTGGAAATATTTTCTCTTTTAGAAAAAAAGATTGTACTCCATTACAAAAATTTTGGATTTATTTTAAAAATATTGTTCGTTTTTTTAAAATTTTATTTTAAAATTATTTTCTTATTTCATTGTTTTGTTGTGCGGACCTCTATGAAGGCATTTATTTAAACTTGTGTCACAAATCTATGCACTTTTTTAGTAGGAAAAGATGATACTTCCTTTTAAAAAAGAATATTCTATTCTTTTAAAGATTTTTTTTTCTTGAAAAAGATTAGTTTTTTCTAAAGATTGTTATCTTTTGGAAATATTGTTTTTTCCTATTTGAAAAAATGTTTTTTTCTCAGAAAAATTGTTCAATCAGGATTATTCAATAAAAAATTTTGTGTGAGAGAAAGATCACTTCATATTATTGAAGATCATTGAATGATTTTCAAGTTTAGAAGATTATGAATCAAAGATTGTTCACAATTGAGATCATTTGGGATCCTTTGAGATCATGTGAGATCATTAATTTGGGATCCTTTAGATTCTATATACGTCCTTACTCACGCATGACTTTCATAGGAAGGGACGATCCTTATCTATTTTATGTTTTGATGGTATTCATCATGGGGGTTACCAGGGTTCTTTGAATATGTATACTACTCCCAATACACCTGATGACCATAGAGACCGTAATAAGTTGTGAGTACTAGGAGAGGGGCGATGTCCTCGCGGCCTTTGTAGGTAGCTTAAATGATGTGTCTATACCTTCACTAACATCCCCAAGACACTTTTAGGGATCCAATATGGCCGTGTTTGGTTCGCAGTACACGACGTGGGTTAGGATTAAAATACTACACAGAAATTACAACCTGCGTTTGTTTGTGCCAATTTGTATTTAGGATTTCACGAGCACGGTATACGAATCCCAACCGCTTAAGAGTACCCCAACCCACCGAGACCCCTGGTACTACGACAGTATAGGTGGTAACTAGAGCTGACAAAAGTTGAGTCGATCGACCTGAGAAACCCGACATGTCCTATCCGCAACCCGACCTGATTAAACCCGAAGAAAATATAAATCTGAACTCAACCCGACCCGACCCGATGTTTACCCAAAACTCAATATGACTCGGAATTGACAGACCCAAACCTGACCCTACACCTGACCCGATGATATCGCGTGACCCAAATCAACCTAGAAAAATCACAACCGACTTGACCCGACTCGATATCAACCTGACCTGACATTGACCTGACCCAACGTCAACCCACCTAACACCAACACAACCCAATGTCAACCCAATCCAACACCAACCCGACCCTATATCAACTGGACTTGACGTCAAACCGACCCTACACCGACCAATGCAATGTCAACCTGACCCGAAATCAATCCAACAGCACACCGACCCGACCCAATGTCAACCTGACTGAGTACTAGCGAGTAGCAACTAGCGAGAACCGAGAAGTGAAGTTTTAGTTTTACAATAGATTTTTGTATAGCTTTATCAGTATATTATTTATAAGAAATAGTTTGCTTGATAATTTGATTGTAAGGAAAATGAAGGGGGAATATAAGAGATATTGTATAGTAAAAGAGAAAAATAACAAGTAAAAAAATATTTTCTTTATTTTTTTAATTAATGTAACATATTAGTCATTACTCATTATCACAACTTACAATGTGACCTGAATAAGGTCCAACTCAAAACAACTTGATTATACAAAAATATAACCCATGAAACACCAACCTGATAACTACCCAATTCAAAATGATTAGATTCAAACTCGAGTTAGCCCCAAGAAATAGTGTAAATTGAAATGACCTGAAGTGATTTGACGTGAACCCAAACCAACCCAATAAATGAATCTGAACAAACTTGTATCAAAATTGACCCGATCCAGACATGAGTTGACCCAAAAAAGCAAAATGAACCGAAGGGACCAAACAGATACTAACCCGACTCGACATGAAAGGATAAAATAACCTCAATTATCTTTGACCCATAATGACTATGGTAAAACCTAAATTGACCCATCTGATTGCCAACTCTCTAACCTAAACAGACTGAGACCCAACCCAAAACAACTAGATCCGAACAAAAAATACAACCCAAGAAGACCTGATCTGATTACTACCCAACCTAAAAATGACTCGACCTAAAACCAAAGTAGACCGAGGAAATAGTTCAAATTGAGCCGACCCGATATTAAGATGTATGACTCAAAATGATTTTACTTGAACCCGACCCAACTCGACCCGATAAAGTAACCTGAAAAAGTCTATACCTAAATTGACCTGACCCGAACCCGAGTTGACCTGAATTACAAAATGACATTAAGGGACCCAACCTGATCCTAACCCGACCCAAACCGACCGACCTGAAAGAATAAAATAACCCGAATTATCTCTGACCCATAATGACCCAACCTGAAATGACCCGACCCAAACCCGATCTGACCTGTCTGATTGCCAGCTCTAGTGGTAACCACCTTTTATTTGGATCACCTCTCAAACTTTCGATAATGGTTCTGTATTCATCTCTGAGGAGAACTTCCGAACATGATGCATGTCAGTACCATCTTCGTCCTTGCTTTCATCATCACGCATCTCCAGATCTCCATCTCTGACTCTGACAAGAACTTTCGATCATGATGCATGTAAGTTCAATCTCCTTCCTTCACCTTTCGTTGTCGCCACGTGTCAGGCCTCCAAATCCTAATCTCTGACCCTGACGATATGATACATGCCTATTCCATCTCCCTCCTTTGACTTTCTGACGTCATCTAGCCTCCAGATTCTCGTCTAAGACCCTGGCAAGAACCTCCAGTATGATGCATGCCTCCCTCCTCCAGATCCCATCGTCAATAGGCCTCCACCTTCCTATTTGGTGTTAATCATCTTCCAACTCCAACGTTCCCCCTTCTCCATTACTTGACCATGTATCTACTTGCTTACCTTTATTTCTTTGGAAGTGTCATGTCTCACCCTAATCGACAGTGGTGGAACCTGGAGTTAGCAGCTGGGGGGCAAAAAAAATGTAAATACTTAATATAATAAGAATTGAACACATGACCTCACATACAACAACAAACATATTTACCACTAAACCAAGTCTAACTTTCTGTATTGTTGTGTCAAAGAACTATATATAACATCTGTGTTCTGTATGACCTACGAAAAATGAATCATGTCTGCACAAAGATTGAAACATAGGACATCTTAGATATGAGTGCACCTACAAGACAATACACCAAGTCCACATCTGTGATTTCAAAATATATATTATCAATATAACATTACAAACATATGTATACATATATATATACAGACTATATTTGTTTTTTTTTTGGGGGGGGGGCTGTGGCCCCTACCTGCCCACCTTGGGTCTGCCCCTGCTAACCGACATATGCAATCGATCATCGTGCCTCTCACCCCCACCTTCTTGGCATCCAACAGATTCTACTGGAAAACTTTAGTTGAATCATTTCTACGATCATTAATCGTATGATATGTGTTTCCAAACATGGGTTGGTTTGTCAAAATCTAATCCCACTCAGATGCTAAGCAATCCAATCCTCCCCACAACCAACCAAAGTACTTTTTTGTGAACCATACACATCCTATAAGTATGGGTGCCCATTCTACAATACATGGGTTTGTAGGTGTGAATAGACCGATGCAACTTTTTTATATCAGAAGCAAGCCCACAATAATAAAGCATGAAAGATAAATGATAAGTATATAAAAATCATGCAATTTTAAGAAAGGGAAAATCTTACTCATCTTGAAGAGTTCTCTAGTCCTTTTCTCTCTGCCTTTATTTTTTATTATTATTTTTAATAAAAACAAACAAGAAAGGGAAATGGGAGCTAAATTTAAAAGGGAAGCAGATGTAAATCCTGCTTTGAAAGCACATGTTAACCATGAAAATACAATTGTTAAAAAGGGGAATTTTTCATACTGGTTAGAAATTGAAGCAATCTGAAAAGCAAACGACGAGAAAACTCTCTTTTTTTCACTGATAAAATAGAAGATTCAGCTAGCTTCACTAACTTCAAGAAAAATAAAAGGTAGCAATGAAAATAAAGAATTTTCATTGCAAAATAGAATATTCTACAAGAATTTTTATGAAAAAAGAATTGGAGATTCTTTTTGCGGTGGACTTCTCTGATTCACAATCGAACTTTTAAAAAAGAAATATGCATTTAAAAAAAGATGAAAAGAATGAAAGAAAAATGGAAAACTCAATCAGATAATAAACCATAAAATAACTCAAATAGAAAATACAACTCAAATCGTCTGACAATCCCCAGCGGAGTCGCCAAACTATCATACACGACCCAAAAAAAATCCCCTTGACAAGGTTGATTTTGCAATCACTTGAAAACATTGGTTTGATAAAAATCTCAATGTCGTTATCCAAATTTATTCGTAAAGTAAGACAAAACAAAAGTGGGTGTTCAAATCAATGGGAAAAGATAAAAGACCTGATTTTGACTCCATCCAATAACTAATAAGAAAGGTATGCATGATTTCAGAGGACATACTTGATGATCTTGTTATAAGTGGGAAATGTGTTAGCACTCACATCTCATTCGATAATTGTATTGCATCCTCTTCAGAAATCTCTAATTAAAACAAACACGATCAAGATTTATATCAAAAGAAATGGCAAAATATATAAAAAAATATTTTGTTGGCAAACTTTTGGGCCTGAAGATGGTTGTGGCTTTCTCATCATAGTCTTGAAGGTCCTAGTTTTTAGGTGTGTTGTGGTCCCAATCATCTCTAGACCTTGAGAAACCACTAGAGGGGGGGTGAATAGGGTTTTATAGATATTTTATAAATAATTTAACCAAAGCAACCAACCACAAAAATATTGGACAAGGGGACAAGGATTTAGAGTGGTTCCAACCTTAGTAAATACTAAGGCAGTCAATCCACTACCCTGTTGCTTACCCAACTGGGATTTTGAAAGAATTAATTTTATTACCTCGCAAGGATATTACATAAAATTACAATTCTTTCACCAAACCCTTCGGATAGCCTTCACCTAGAAGTAGTTGCACCAACCTTGAAGCAGCCTTCTTGAAGTAACTTCAAGCTCCCCCTTGAAGTAGCCTTCCTCTTGAAGTAGCTTACCGTTGCAACAACCTTCTTGAAGTAGTCCAAAGTCCACCTTCTCCACCGAGAAGAACCTTCTCCAATCCGCAGCCTCCAACCCTAGGAGTAGCAAGGAGAATACAAAAGATAAAAGGAACAAGAAGGAAAAAATAGAAATTACAATACCACTTGTAGCTCAAGACTTAATTTCCTATATCAAGCGTTTTGATCTCCTAACCAATGTATATAGAAGTGTAAGTGTTGTGGATAGGAGATGCTAGCCTATAGGACACAAAATTAGAGCAAAGAAAAGAATAGCCAATGCTAGTGTTGCTCAATTGCTCAAAACAGATTGCTAATTGCAAGTGTAAGCTCAAGTGTTGCACAAGTGTGTTTTGGATGTCGTATGGCTTGTCCTATTTATAGGAATGGCCTATGGATGCTTAAGGACATTCTAGATACGTTCTAGGGGGTTCCAAGTGCTCAATTAGCCGTTAGGTATCCACTAATTGCATTTGCAATGGCTAGTTAATTGACCCTGAAAAGTGCAGACAGAACTCTTCTCGGTCGAAGATTTATCGACCAAGAGTCCTTCTCGGTCGAAGATTTGTTGACCGAGGGACTTCCTGGAGGAAGTGTTTACAACGTTCATTTCCAACTCCCAACCACCTTGTCTGCTGGGTCTAACAGCTAGTAGGGTCTATTCTTGATCGAAGATTTTGTCGACCGAGAGTGTCTCGGTCGAAGTTTTTGTCGACCGATATTTTCTCGATCGACGATTTGTCAACCGAGAATATTACTGACTCAATGTATTCATTTACTAAGTGTGTGTATCAATGTGCAATTGTGATACTATCTTGGGGAATGACCTATCTAAGTGTTGTGAGTGGATAGGGAAGATCTAAACGCTTGATTTACATGATATCTAATTACTTGTACATTATATACTTGTACAAGCATTTACATTTAATTACAATCATGAAAATAAAGTGATTTTATCAAATTGTTCTTCCAAGTCTTTGTTATCCACCACCTTATATGCTTGTTCCTAAAATACTCAAATAGCACGTTAAAACCACAAGAATGAAATGTTTGTCATCATCAAAATAAAGAGATTATAATAATGTCTAATTTAGCCAACAATCTCCCCCTTTTTGAAGATGGCAAACATTTCCTAAATATAAAACAAGGAAATATAAAACATATGAGTTTCATACCTAAAGTTTACCTTTTGTAGTCATTCTCTTATTTGCAAGTGTGTGCTGGCCCGAGATTTATGAAACTCATTTTACTTTATGTTTTTGATTTTATATTATTTCTCCCCCTTTGTCATTTCAAAAAGATATCCAATATAAACATTTAGTATGACTTTTACTTCTCCCCCTTAATTTGATGCTATGCTCCCCCTAACTATGATATTCAGTTTTTAAAAGTAGGCATTAATATAAATGTAAACCTTTTGTTGTCGAATTTAGCCACAATTTGTTTCTCAATCATTTGCAAAGGATGTTAAGCCTTGAAATGATATGAGATCCTTTTAGATCCATGGCATATGTATTTTGATTTCTCATCCATTTTACAAGGGTTATTAAGCCCTGAAATTGACATGAGAATCCTTTAGGCTTATGTATGTATCTCTAACCAAATACACGGGATGTTAAGCCCTAATTTGTTTAGAGAATTCCATTAAGAACAAGATTTATGTCATATTCATGAATATTGTAGATTTCTTTTTTTTCATAACCATAACTACTTTTAAGGATACTAAGGTCATAACAAGCTTCAAATGATGTTTACAAAGTTTTATAAGCTTCTTAATCTTATAATCAAGATAGTTTGTGTGAGCTCCCCCTTAAGCTTATAGTCAAGATAATTTAAGGATTCTAAGGTCACAATCAATATTAGATCATAATTGTAAGGACCCTGACCTGTGTTTAGGGTTTACCCTGTTTGTTTTTCTTAATGATGGTGCTTTGGTGCTTGCTAATCACCTTTAAGTGGTGATTAGGGTTTTGTTATGCTTTGTTGAGAGTTGAGGGGGGCTACTTACAAATAACCCAAGTTTAGGGTTTTGTGTGCAAATTGGACATCTTGTGAGAAGTTTTTCCCTCTTTGCTTCCTCTAGGGTTGAGAGGAAGGCTTGGGCTTGTTGTTTGATTTCTTTGGGCCTGAGTTGAGCTTGTTTGGGCCTTGAGGTGACTTGGTTGGGCTTGCTTGAGCCTTGTGTCGGCCAGGACCTGCTTTGTGTCGCCCAACAGGCTGGTGTGTCGCCCAGCAGCTTGTCTGTGTCGCCCAACAGGAGTTGTTGCTTGTGTCGCCCATGTGGCTTGACCTTGGTTGGTGATACTTGGTGCCTAGCTTGGACAAGTGTCCCATGCCTTGATAGTGTGTTGTCTTGAACCCTAGGACAAGTGTCCCTTGGGTGGAAGAACATTGCATGGTTGTACCTTGGTTTCTCCTCCCCTTCTTTCTATATAAGCAGCTCTTCTCCTCGCCTTAGTCTCTTTTTCTCTTTTGGTCTCCCCTCCACCTTGAGTGCACGATATCCCTATCCATCTTGCTTGGGTCGGACGATACACTTCCTTGGTGAAGCAGTGGTGGCCGATACACCTTCTTGGATCAGCTTGGTGGACGATATCCCTGGCAGCTCGAAGTGCTTCTTCTTCCTTGCTTCAAGGCGGGTTGCATAGTTTCTATCCCTATCTCCTTTCCTCTTATTATGTTCTTGCTCACATGCTAGTAGATTAGTGTACCTTGCTTTTGTACCTTTGTTGGCCGATATGGCTGTGATGGGCAGCAGGCCTGACGGGCGTCAGCCTTGGGTTGAGCGATATCCTTTCGTTGTTGGTGTGTTGGATGATATGGCATCCCCTTGAATGGACGATAGGTATACCTTTGGTGAACGATAGATGAGTAATGCCCTTGTTTCTTCTCATGGACGTTAGGCCTTAGTATCTTGATGGACGACAGGGCTTGTTTTGGTGAGTAGTTTGGGTTGCACAACATGCAACTTGGTGCTGGCCGATAGCCCTGACGGGCGTTATCCTCTTGAGGTTGTGACGCGCGATAGAGCGAGGTGTGACGGCCGACAGGGCCTGGGGTTGTGACGGCCATCACGCCCCTTTCCTTGATGTATCGGCCGTTAGAGTAGGAGGTGTTGGTAGAACATTTTGTGGGAGTCCTTCTCTCTCCATCCTTTCTCTCTCTTGGTGGTTTTCCTTTGTGATGACCTGGCCACTTTGGGAAGAAGTATCGAGCGTCAGCCTAGGATGGGCGATAGGCCTGACGGGCGTCACGCCCCTTGAGCGTCAGCCGGCAGAGTAGTGACGACGGGCGTTGCCCGATTTAAATAGGGTGCCCGACACCCCTCTCTGACGCACGATTACCCCAGTAATGCTGTGTCGCACAGCGTTGCTGCTCTCCCTCTTAGTAAGTCATTTTGCTATGTTTGGGTAAGGGTTATGAGAAATTCTAGTGAGGGTGTTGTGATCCTATAGTAACGACCTTAGTGATAAGGCAGTAGTTAGCTGTGCACCAATAAACGATGGTGGTGTCTTGTTAGTAATAACAATAATGAGATGATGCCTTACTCATAAGTAAACGCAATAACGATGTAATAATATAATGTTGTTGATAACTAAGATGATGGCGATGCCTTGCTAGTAGTGGAAGCATTAGTAATGATAATAATGATGCTTAGTGGCAGCTACATTAACAGTCCGCTCAATGACATAGCAATACAGATACTAGTGGATGGTGATGCTGATAATATTAATAATGGTAGCAAGAGTAGTAATGACATGCATAATGTAAGTCTTATGCTTAATTGTTAATGGCAAGGATAACTGGTAGTTGCATTAATGGCTGCTTAGTGATAAAGGTAATGATTTTGGTAACAACAATAGTTGCTTTGTATACTCAACATAATTGTTATATAAAGTGAATACCTTGATTTTTGTATAATCCTAAGATAAGGGTAGGCATGATTATGGTATGATGTGCTTAACACGCTTGATCATCAAATAGTGTAATTTTGATAAATAAATTATCTTGAATGATAGCCATGTTAGCAAGCATATTCCTTATGATGAATCTATGGTTATTGTGTATCCTAACCATGCAGGTGATGTGTAGCCATGAAAGGGCTATGCGACATATGTGATGAATAACATTACCTTGATATTTGTTCTATGAGATTATATATGTAATGTGTTGGTCCCATGATGATGATGTGAGCCTTGAGAGGCAGTGACGATACATGATGAAGGATTGATATCCTATGGTATGTGATGATCCTTGATATGGATCTGGATGGTTGGCAAGAGGCCAAGTGGTAACATGTGATGCTGGATCCTTGTGATGGATCAGGTTGATGAGGTTTCAATAATAATATAATGTTCTTTATTCTCTATTTCATCTTGTATGTTATATAACTTGGTTGAATCCTGCAATCCATCTAAAAGATACTAATTAATCACAGTGAAATCATATCATGTAGTTTGCCCTGGCCATAGATCCATCATCGTCAGGACTTGGTGATGGTGAAACGGGTTCTCCTACGGGTTAACCCGGAGCACATATTGTTGAATATGTGAGGTTACTCCTAGCCTAAAGTAAGGAGGTAAGAGTGTAACTTCGGTTACAGACTCAGATACGTATATAGAGCATGGTGAACAGGCCCATGGCTCAGGATATGTGATGTGAAGAGCATGAATGCGTTCATGGCTCAGAGCACGGTGATCAGGCCCGTGGCTCAGTTGTACTAGCGTCGAGACATGTACCAAGGCGGGCTAGAGTGAGGGTCTCCTATGGAGTTGACCCAGTGGCTTAGACCACTTCAGCATGTGACTACGGTCCTGCTTGTGTTGTACTCGTGTACTGACCACGAGGTGGGAGGTTGTGGAGTCTGGCTCTTCCATTGACCTTGTATGGCACCAGTCTTGGGCTTCGCAGCCAGAGGTTGGATTTGAATGGTACGATTCAAATCCTCGGGGCATAATAACACGTAATACAACCGTTTAGTATTTACTGCATATGTTAAACATGAAACATTGGTTGAGGCCTTGTTTGTGTAGATAATTATGATATATATGCAGGTACTTCTATATTCATCAGGTTTGTGGTAATATGCCTTTTCTGGATAATCAGGTTATGTGACATTGTATCTCATTCTGTTAAACATGTTCTGTTGAGAGATATTTTGTACAATTGGTGAGCTTGTCGGTAAGAATAACTTTGCTATAAATATATACATATATAGACTGCTCTTGTTGTACCTGCTTTTAATTACCTGTTGTTGTAGCTTAAGCTCCTGAGGTTCTGTAGTTGCGGTGGGAAGTTATGTTTCCCGCTGGGACAATTGTTCAAATTGTCTCACTCCGCTGGTTTTCAGGTGGTCGAGGTAGACGTGGCCGTGGTCGTGGTGTTGCGGCCGAGCAACCTGAAGAGCAGTAGAAGGCAAGCGATGGATATGCTGCTGTTTTGGTTGTTTGGTAGTAGAGTCTAGAGTCATCCCTGTACTCTCAGGTCCTTCAAAGTGTTTTGACGTCGATTCACGATGAACGATCAATAATGTTTTGTATATCCTGCTGTTGGACGGATGTGGGCCTCCGTGTATATGAACAGGTGATGAACCCATGCGATGAATGAACAGCTGTTTCAGTAAGCTGTGAACACGTATCCAATTCCATGTATGTGTATATATGACATGTTTCTGTGCAGGATGAGGACTGGAATGTAATAGTTTCACAAGTTTATATGTTTCCCCGCAATCGGTTTTAATTAACCCATATTTCCATAATCTGTGGTTATGGTGATTTCCGCACATTTTCACGTAACACCTCATTATCTTTATGATAATGGGATGTGTTGCCACAGGTTTTTGGTATCAGAGCTTTAGGTTCGCTGAGTCTACAGGGATTTAGGACTAGGTTGAGTTTGTTCTTATGAGTTTTCCAGGATTTCTTACATATCTTCTGCCCTCAGTGGAAGAAATGTCAAGATGTCTGGAAACCATGAAGAACACTCTGCTGAGTACAGTGATGCTGCATCGGTTGATGGAGTAGATGGACAGGCACATGAAGATCGGGTGCCTGAGGTCCCCCAACCTAACCCAACCATTCTTGAACATCCTACTTACCAACAACTTATGGGGTAATTAATGACTACGATGAATCTCATGGTTGAGCGATTACCAATGCCTACTCCGCGATCACAGGTTCCCCATGGAGAAGCATCGGGTATTGGGAAGACCTTCGAGCGGCTTCGCCGAGTTAGAGCTTCGGATTATGCTGGAACTGCTGATCCGGCGGATGCAGATCTGTGGCTGACGAGTCTCGAGAAGGCTTTCCGGATCCTCGACATCCCTAAAGCAGACAAGGTAAAGCATGTTGTCTACCTTCTGAAGGGTATTGCTGGTCACTGGTGGACCATAGAAGAAGAGAAGCGGCCTGGTGAGGTGATATGTTGGGAAGTGTTTCGACGTGAATTCGTCACCAGATACTTTCCCAAGACGTACCTAGATGAGAAGATCAGTCAGTTCGAGAAGTTGAGACAGGGAATGATGAACATCACCGAGTACGAGGCCAAGTTTATGGACCTGTTGAGGTTTTGTCCTCACATGGCGACAACAGACAAGGAATGGATCAGACGTTTCGAGAAGGGTTTGAGTGCTGAGATGACAACACCGGTTTCTGCGTTGGAAAACAGAGAGCGGTTTGCTACGTTCGTGGAATCTGTTCAACGGATCGAGAGGTCAGTAAGGGAGAAAAGAGAGTCTATGTCTCTTAAAAGACCTGCTCAGTTTCAAGGAGGAAGGTTTGGTGGCTTTAAGAAGCCTAGGTTTCCGACACCAGCAGTGATGAGAAGCTCTGGTGTGCCGTCTCAGTGGTCTCCGAGTAAGGGGAAAGGTTATGTTTCTTCACCGTCTATGGCGCACAGTTCAGCTTCTGTGGCAGTGACAGGGCCAGCTAGGCCACAGTTTGAAGATAGGGCATGCTATCTCTGTGGACAAACCGGACATCTCCAGTCGCATTGCCCGAATAGAGATGTTGAAGTGACGCAGCTGCTGAGATAGAGTTTTCAGAGGTCAGAGAAACCGCAACCCACTGGTAGCAGAGGACGTGGACGCGGTCTAGTGTCTCAAGCTGGATCGTCTGCTCAAGGAAGTAGAGGTCATGGACAGCAAGCAAAGGCTCGATTCTATGCCATGAATCAGCCGGAGGCGATAGTCAACCCGTGAGTGGTGACAGGTCAGATGGAGTTATTTCATTCTGATATGTCTTCTTCTTGCTTTATATCTGTTCTGGTTGACCCGGGTGCTACACACTCTCTTACGCCTACGGTATGCTTGAAAACTGTCATTTACCTGTTAGTTGTAAGAAGGATAGTTTGTTGTTAGAAACCCCTCTTGATGGTTCTTCTTTGCTTCGAGAAGAGTGTCCATCTTGTTTTTTGTCTTTTTCGGGACATCACATTCAAGTGGATCTTATACCACTTGATATGTATGGCTTCGATGTTATCCTTGGGATGGATACCTTAGAGAAGTATAAGGTTGCCTTGGACTGTGGTTCTAAGCAGGCAGTGTTTGAGGTCGCTGGAGAGAAGTGGATCTTCTAGGGAGACAGGAAGATTCTTTCGACATGTTTGGTATCGGCTATGGTGGCAGAAAAGTTGTTACGACAAGGATGTGAGGCGTTCCTAGCTCACGTGGTGGATATCGTTGTGGTTACCAAGGCAAAGGGTCCTAGTCTTGAGGAGGTATTCGTAGTTTGGGAATTTGCAGACGTGTTTCCTGAAGAGTTTCTTGGTGTTCCTCCACCACGAGAGATTGATTTTAAGATCAATCTAGTTCTAGGAACACATCCAGTTGCACAGTCAGCGTATAGGATGGCTCCAGCAGAGATGGCAGAGTTGAAAAAGCAGTTGCAAGAGTTGTTGGAGAAGGGTTTTATCAGACCGAGTACATCGCCGTGGGGTGCTCCCGTGTTGTTCGTTAAGAAGAAGGATGGTTCGATGCGGTTGTGTATAGATTACCGGCAGTTGAACAAGGTCACGATCAAGAACAAGTACCCGTTGCCGAGGATAGACGATCTGTTCGATCAGTTGTGTGGTGCTACAATGTTTTCAAAGATCGATCTACGGTCTAGATATCACCAGTTGAGGATAAAGGCGGATGACATACCAAAGTCAGCTTTCAGGACAAGGTATGGTCATTTCGAGTTCGTGGTTATGCCGTTTGGGTTAACCAATGCACCTGCTGCTTTCATGGACCTGATGAATAGAATGTTCCGTCCGTTCTTAGATCAGTTCGTTGTAGTTTTTATAGATGATATCTTAATCTATAGTCGGGACAGGCATGAGCATGAACAACATCTTCGTCCAGCATTGACTCTTCTTCGTCAACATCAGTTGTATGCCAAGTTCAGTAAGTGTGAGTTCTGGTTGGACGAAGTGGCTTTCTTGGGTCATGTGATATCTGCTGAAGGAGTCAAAGTAGATCCGAAGAAGGTAGAATCCATTGCGGATTGGGAACAACCGAAGACGCCGACAGAAGTTCGCAGTTTCCTCGGTTTGGCAGGATACTACCGGAGGTTTATCAAGGACTTCAATGTGATCGCGTTACCGATGACGAAGTTGACCCTGAAGGATGTACCTTTTGATTGGGATGATCGATGTCAGCAAGCTTTCCAGAGTTTGAAGGAGAAGCTGACCAGTGCTCCAATGTTGATTCTGCCAGAGTCTGGGAAAGGCTATGTTGTTTTCTGTGATGCTTCCAAGAAAGGTTTAGGTTGTGTGTTGATGCAGGAAGATCATGTGGTGTCTTTTGCCTCGCGACAACTCAAGAAGCATGAGGAGAACTATCCGACTCATGATTTGGAGTTGGCAACAGTAGTTCATGCGTTAAAGATTTGGAGACACTATCTGTATGGGGAAGTGTGTCAGATCTTTATGGATCATAAGAATCTGAAGTACATCTTTACGCAACAAGAGTTAAACATGCGACAGCGACGATGGATGGAGTTGATCAATGATTATGACTGCACCATCGAGTATCATCCTGGTAAGGCGAACGTGGTAGCTGATGCGCTAAGTAGAAAGTCTTCTTCTCTTTCTTCAAAGAAGGCACAGTTGAGTTCTCTGGTATGCCATAGGCGAGATATGTTTATTTCTCTACGACAGATGAATGTGCAGATGGATGTTTCTTTGTTGTCTGGTCTTTTCTCATAGATGCAAGTTAAGACTACGTTGAGACAACAAATCAAGGATGCACAATAGATAGATGATGCGGTACAGTTGATCAGATCAGAGTTCGGCAGCGACAAGCGTGATGGGTTTCATGAGTCCGAGGATGGACTAGTTTGCTATCGTGATAGGATGGTGGTTCCAGATGCTGAGGATCTGAGGAAGTTGGTGCTTGAGGAAGCACATACGTCGATGTATGCTATGCATCCAGGTGTCACCAAGATGTACCATAGTCTAAAGGATTTGTTTTGGTGGTCCGGTATGAAGAAAGATGTAGCTGAGTTTGTGGCTAGATGTGCGGTTTGTCAGCAAGTGAAGGCTGAACATCAGAAACCGGCAGGTATGTTGCAACCTTTGTCGATACCACAGTGGAAATGGGATCATATAACTATGGATTTCATAGTTTGCCTACCTCGGACAACTAGGAATCATGATTCCAAACTAGGAATCATGATTCCATTTGGGTGATAGTGGACAGGTTGACTAAGTCTGCCCATTTTCTACCAGTAAAGACAACGTATACAGCTGAGAAACTTGCTCGAGTGTATGTGGATGAGATAGTACGTTTGCACGGAGTGCCAGCAACGATAGTTTCTGACAGAGGTCCTCAGTTTACGAGTCGTTTTTGGGAACAATTGCACAAGGCGTTGGGAACGCAGTTGAGGTTCAGTACAGCTTTTCACCCGCCGACAGATGGACAGTCTGAAAGGACTATTCAGACTTTAGAAGATCTTCTTCGAGCTTGTGTTCTACAGTTTCTAGGCAACTGGGATGTACATCTGAGTTTGATAGAGTTTGCCTACAACAACAGTTATCAGCGGAGCATTGACATGGCTCCCTATGAAGCTTTGTATGGAAGGAAGTGCATATCTCCTTTGTGTTGGTACGAGTCTGGTGAGTATCAGCTTTTGGGTCCCGAATTAGTTCAACAGATGACAGATAAGATCAAAGTGATACAGCAACAGTTGAAAGTGGCACAAGACAGGCAAAAGTCTTATGCAGAAAATCACTGACGACCTTTGGAGTTCCAGGTAGGAGACAAAGTATATCTCAAAGTCTCGCCGTGGAAAGGAGTGTTAAGGTTTGGTCGGAAGGGTAAGTTAGCTCCCAGGTATATGGGGCCTTACTCAGTCAGAGCACGTGTTGGAAAGGTAGCTTACGAGTTAGAGTTGCCTCCAGAGTTGCACATGTTGCATCCAGTGTTTCATGTCAGTATGCTGAAGAAAAGTCATCCGAATTCAGGTACAACGATACAGCCAGTTGAGGTTGAGCTCGATGCAGATGTGACTTACGAGAAAGGTCCAGTGGCGATCCTTGACAGAAGGATCAAGAAGCTAAAAAGGAAAAACCTGGTTCTTGTGAAAGTTCTTTGGCAGCGTCGTGGCGTTGAGGAAGCCACGTGGGAGCTTGAGGAAGAGATGAGGAGGAAGTATCCCTCGCTTTTCTCTTCGGATTTCGGGGACGAAATCCCTTAAAGGGGGTTAGCTTGTAAGGACCCTGACCTGCGTTTAGGGTTTACCCTATTTGTTTTTCTTAATCTTGGTGCTTTGGTGCTTGCTAATCACCTTTAAGTGGTGATTAGGGTTTTGTTATGCTTTGTTGAGAGTTGGGGGGGCTACTTACAAATAACCCAAGTTTAGGGTTTTGTGTGCAAATTGGACATCTTGTGAGAAGTTTTTCCCTCTTTTCTTCCTCTAGGGTTGAGAGGAAGGCTTGGGCTTGTTGTTTGAGTTCTTTGGGCCTAAGTTGAGCTTGTTTGGGCCTTGAGGTGCCTTGGTTGGGCTTGCTTGAGCCTTGTGTCAGCCAGGACCTGCTTTGTGTCGCCCAACAGACTGGTGTGTCTCCCAGCAGCTTGTCTATGTCACCCAGCAGGAGTTGTTGCTTGTGTCGCCCATGTGGCTTGACCTTGGTTGGTGACACTTGGTGCCTAGCTTGGACAAGTGTCCCATGCCTTGCTAGTGTGTTGGCTTGAACCCTAGGAAAAGTGTCCCTTGGGTGGACGACACATTGCATGGTTGTACCTTGGTTTCTCCTCCCCTTCTTTCTATATAAGCATCTCTTCTCATCGCCTTCGTCTCTTTTGCTCTTTTGGTCTCCCCTCCACCTTGAGTGCACGATATCCCTCTCCATATGGCTTGGGTTGGCCGATACACTTCCTTGCTGAAGCAGTGGTGGCCGATACACCTTCTTGGATCAGCTTGGTGGACGATATCCCTGGCAGCTCGAAGTGCTTCTTCTTCCTTGCTTCAAGGCGGGTTGCATAGTTTCTATCCCTAACTCCTTTCCTCTCGTTATGTTCTTGCTCACATGCTAGTAGATTAGTGTACCTTGCTTTTGTACCTTTGTTGGCCGATATGGCTGTGATGGGCAGTAGGCCTGACGGGCGTCAGCCTTGGGTTGAGCGATATCCTTTCTTTGTTGGTGTGTTGGACGATATGGCATCCCCTTGGATGGACAATAGGTATACCTTTGGTGAACGATAGATGAGTAATGCCCTTGTTTCTTCTCATGGACGTTAGGCCTTAGTATCTTGATGGATGATAGGGCTTGTTTTGGTGAGTAGTTTAGGTTGCACGGCATGCAACTTGGTGCTGGCCGATAGCCCTGATGGGCGTTATCCTCTTGAGGCTGTGACGCGCGATAGAGCGAGGTGTGACGGCCGACAGGGCCTGGGGTTGTGACGGGCATCACGCCCCTTTCCTTGATGTATCGGCCGTTATAGTAGGAGGTATTGGTAGCACGTTTTGTGGGAGTCCTTCTCTCTCCATCCTTTCTCTCTCTTGGTGGTTTTCCTTTGTGATGACCTGGACGCTTTGGGAATAAGTATCGAGCGTCAGCCTAGGATGGGTGATAGGCCTGATGGGCGTCACGCCCCTTGAGCGTCGGCCGACAGAGTAGTGACGACGGGCGTTGCCTGATTTACATAGGGTGCCCGACACCCCTCTCCGATGCACAATTACCCCAGTAACGATGTGTCGCGCAGCATTGCTGCTCTCCCTCTTAGTCAGTCGTTTTGCTGTGTTTGGGTAAGGGTTATGAGAAATTCTAGTGAGGGTGTTGTGATCCTATAGTAACGACCTTAGTGATAAGGCAGTAGTTAGCTGTGCACCAATAAACGATGGTGGTGTCTTGTTAGTAATAACAACAATGAGATGATGCCTTACTCATAAGTAAACACAATAACGATGTAATAATATAATGTTGTTGATAACTAAGATGATGGCGATGCCTTGCTAGTAGTGGAAGCATTAGTAATGATAATAATGATGCTTAGTGATAGCTACATTAACAGTCCGCTCAATGACATAGCAATATAGATACTAGTGGATGGTGATGCTGATAATATTAATGATGGTAGCAAGAGTAGTAATGACATGCATAATGTAAGTCTTATGCTTAATTGTTAATGGCAAGGATAACTGGTAGTTGCATTAATAGTTGCTTAGTGATAAAGGTAATGATTTTGGTAACAACAGTAGTTGCTTTGTATACTCAACATAATTGTTATATAAAGTGAATACCTTGATTGTTTGTATAATCTTAAGATAAGGGTAGGCATGATTATGGTATGATGTGCTTAACAAGCTTGATCATCAAATAGTGTAATTTTTATAAATAAATTATCTTGAATGATAGCCATGTTAGCAAGCATATTCCTTATGATGAATCTATGGTTATTGTGTATCCTAGCCATGCAGGTGATGTGTAGCCATGAAAGGGCTACGCGAATATGTGATGAATAACATTACCTTGATATTTGTTCTATGAAATTATATATGTAATGTGTTGGTCCCATGATGATGATGTGAGCCTTGAGAGGCAGTGACGGTACATGATGAAGGATTGATATCCTATGGTATGTGATGATCCTTGATATGGATCTGGATGGTTGACAAGAGGCCAAGTGGCAACATGTGATGCTGGATCCTTGTGATGGATCAGGTTGATGAGGTTTCAATAATAATATAATGTTCAGTTCTCTGTTTCATCTTGCATGTTATATAAATTGGTTGAATCCTGCAATCCATCTAATAGATACTAATTAATCACAGTGAAATAATATCATGTAGTTTGCCCTGGCCATAGATCCATCATCGTCAGGACTTGGTGATGGTGAAACGGGTTCTCCTACGGGTTAACCCAGAGCGCATATTGTAGAATATGTGAGGTTACTCCTAGCCTAAAGTAAGGAGGTAAGAGTGTAACTTCGGTTACAGACTCAGATACGTATATAGAGCATGGTGAACAGGCCCATGGCTCAGGATATGTGATGTGAAGAGCATGAATGCGTTCATGGCTCAGAGCACGGTGATCAGGCCTGTGGCTCAGTTGTACTAGCGCCGAGACTTGTACCAAGGTGGGCTAGAGTGAGGGTCGCCTATGGAGCTGACCCAGTGGCTTAGACCACTTCAACATGCGACTACGGTCCTGCTTGTGTTGTACTCGTGTACTGACCTCAAGGTGGGAGGTTGTGGAGTCCGGCTCTTCCATTGACCTTGTATGGCACCAGTCTTGGGCTTCACAGCCAGAGGTTGGATTTGAATGGTACGATTCAAATCCTCGGGGCATAATAACACGTAATACAGCCGTTTAGTATTTACTGCATAGGTTAAACACGAAACATTGGTTGAGGCCTTGTTTGTGTAGATAATTATGGTATATCTGCAGGTACTTCTATATTCATCAGGTTTGTGGTAATATTCCTTGTCCGGATAATCAGGTTATGTGACATTGTATCTCATTCTGTTAAACATGTTCTGTTGAGAGATATTTTGTACAACTGGTGAGCTTGTCGGTAAGAATAGCTTTGCTATAAATATATACATATATAGACTGCTCTTGTTGTACCTGCTTTTAATTACTTGTTGTTGTAGCTTAAGCTCCTGAGGTTCTGTAGTTGCGGTGGGAAGTTATATTTCCCACTGGGACAATTGTTCAAATTGTCTCACTCCGCTGGTTTTCAGGTGGTCGAGTTAGACGTGGTCGTGGTCGTGGTGTTGTGGCCGAGCAGCCTGAAGAGCAGTAGAAGGCAAGCGATGGATATGCTGCTGTTTTGGTTGTTTGGTAGTAGAGTCTAGAGTCATCCCTGTACTCTCAGGTCCTTGGTAGTGTTTTGACGTTGATTCACGATGAACGATCGATAACGTTTTGTATATCCTACTGTTGGCCGGATGTGGGCCTCCGTGTATATGAACAGGTGATGAACCCATGCGATGAATGAACAGCTGTTTCAGTAAGCTGTGAACACGTATCTGATTCCGTGTATGTATATATATGACATGTTTCTGTGCAGGATGAGGACTGGAAAGTAATAGTTTCACAAGTTTATATGTTTCCCCGCAATCGGTTTTAATTAACCCATATTTCCATAATCTGTGGTTATGGTGATTTCCGCACGTTTTCGCGTAACGCCTCGTTATCTTTATGATAATGGGATGTGTTGCCACAATAATAAGTTGACCTTTTATGAAAGTTATGCACTAAAATTATGTTTTTAATATGATAAACACATTTTGAATCAAGATAATAAGATTAAGTGCAGTAAAATGATGTACAAATAAGCATTTTGTCAAGCTTATTTTAGGTCGACCTTGACTTCGACCATAGCGCCCCTTAGTCAAATTTGATTTCAACCAAGAGGCAATTTCTGCAGATTTACAGTTTAAGCACTTTCATTAAATTACACATTTATGTGAAAATGTATATTAATTTGAAGCATTTTGAGTGATACCTATTTTGAAGAAGTTTTATCAATTGAAAGCTTAATATAGGCATCACAATGAAGTCTTTGTCTTTAATTTTCCTAAACTGTATGTTTTACATTCATTTTGAATGATATCTCTTAAGATTTGCTATAGGTACATAAATATCAATTCCCATTTCTTCTTGTACCCTCATTTTCAGATTAATCATAAGATTATTTAGAGACATATATCCTTGAAAGCCAGATTAATAGCTTAAAATCAAGATTTTTCTTTTGATTTCTTAGAACAAGCAAATAGATAAAACATTAATATTTTTGCTCTAAGAGACACTGTTTGTCTTGTCATAGCATCATCATTCACAATAATCATTATCTATTATGTCAAGATGCATTTATGCTATGGCATTTTCAATGATATGAATCACAATGATCATGAATAGTATCCATTTATGGTTTGTATATATGCATCAAAGATTATTTTAGACAAACTAATGAAAGACAATGATCATGGCACAAAAAATTATGATAGAAAAGTATAAGTATATCCATAATACAATGATCATCATATAAATGCAATAATTATGATCATTTAAGCTAAATTTCAACACACATGGTTCCTATATAGATATACCAAGGAGTACTTAGGAAAAACCATGTGGATTATGATAAAACAATAACTTCCTTGATTAAACCCATTCATAATTTTTAGTTTTAAGTCAAACCATACCAAGATAATCTCATTTATGGTTCATGGATTTTCAAATATAAGACAAACCATGTAAATGAATATGCTTAATAAACTTTTTCAATAAATGAATAAGGTTTGTTCAAAATCAGTCTTCATATTACACTTTTGCAATATGTTTAAGGATTTCATATAGTGTTATATCTTAATTCATGATGCAAAAGATCAATAAGTCTTGTTTCAAGGATGATCTCCAAGATTTATTCTTAATTAAAGCACTTTTTATTATTGTTGAATTGATAGCAAATAAGAAACAGCAGAACATATTTTCCAGACTCTTGCTCGGTCGAACAATTTGTCGACCGAATTATTTTCGGTTGAAGTATTTCTCGACCGAGAATGTTTCTGTAGATTTTATTCAGCAATCTTTAGATCATATCTCAGGCTTAATTAGTGCATATGATATTTATTCTTTTGATTTTCTTAGAACAAATTATCTTTATCATTCTAATGGAAATTTTAAGATAGACTATTTATGTTTAATCATCAAGAAAGTACCACTTGAAATTTGATAACATTTGAATTTTCAAAGAAAGCATAATCAATTTCAATATGCATACAGCTCAGAATTTCACAAGTTTTGGCTTGCATCAAGTTTAATAAGGATGTTTTTAACATATATGTAATGATACAAACTACTAATATTCTTGAGAAATTTGTCTTCAAGATATGTGACTTATTTTTCCAATCAAGTATGTCTACTTGCAGTAAGAGTATAGATTTCAGTATCATTTTTCTTTGCAAGCAACATTTTTGCAGCAATTTTAGTAAAATCGATCCTTTTATCTTGTATACTTGATAATTTAATCACAAAAAGTATTTTGTTTTGATGCTCATATATTCTTTCTTTTGATTTGGATCATTCAAATATTTAAATCACAAGAATATATAAAGTTCATTATCTGCTTAAGTTGATTAAGATTTAAGTGTCTTTTATTTAAATTGTCTTGCCAGAGTTTTACTCGGTCGAAAAAGTTTTCGACCGACATTGTCTCAGTCGACATTTTCTCGACCAAAATTGTTACTGTTGCTGTATTGTTTTCAGTAATTGTTTCTAAATAAAACATATATCACTTCCAATTCAATTATGTAATTTAAAACTTAGTTTAGTTGAGATAAAACATATGAATATCAAGGTAACATTTAGATCTAATCTCAACTAATTATATACAATTTTCTAGGTTTTGAGAATCCAAACTAAAACAAGTTAGTTGAAGATGTATATTTGAAAATTTTAATTTCTTGGATTAACTTGGAGTCCTATTATGTTAAGTTGAGATAGACATAGATATACAATTTAGAGTCTTTGGTCATATCTTAACTTAATCTTATCTATTTGTTTGGATATTTTGGAACCCATACTAACTCAACATCCTTTTTCTTGTAGGGACATGAGAAAGAGTAATGTCCAAGATGCAAACAATAATGACAACATATGGAATCAACCTCATATCTCTTTCTATGATTTTGTTCTAGATTGTTCTTGGGTAAATATGTATATTTGCCTTTTGGTACATACATAGATTGATTTTCTAGCGCTTGTGTCTTTCTCCAACTAAGTCTTTTATAAGATTTTCCTTTAGGATTATAACCTAGTCCTCTCCTTCCAATTTGATGGTAAGAAATATTTAAGATTTATCAAGAGTATCATTGTTATTCAACCTACTAACTTTTTGTTGTAACTTAACAATCTCATCCATTCTTTTATTGATGTCTAACTTTGCTTGATCTAGATTAGATAACAAGGAATCTCTTTCTTTCACAATAGTATCATAATCTAGATGTGTACACAAAACAGGTTGTTTTTGAAGATCATTTACTTGAGTTTGCAAGTTTATCTTTTCTAGGGAAAGAAGATTGCAATCTGCTTCTATTGATTTTAGCTTAATATTATCATCTTCAATGACCTTTTTGAGATCTTCATTTTCAGATGTGAGAGCAATAAGTTTAGCATGTAGCTCATCATTTTCTTTGTTTGATTTCTTTAATTTCTTCTTGCACTCAATATATTTTTCATGTGTTTCTTGAAGACTAGCAATTAAATCTTCTTTAGGTAAATCAAAAAGGCTTACCTCTTCTTCTTCTTCACTTGTTGTAGAAATAAAGTACCCTTTATGCACATCTTCCTTCTTTTTCTTCTAAGGGCAGCTAGGTGTTGTGTGGCTTGTTCCTAAGCACCAATTACAGCTTGTTGAAGGTTGGTCCAAGCTGCTTCTTTGCTTGCGGTTGTAGGCACCACCACCCTTCATTCTTCAAGACTGGATTAGAGCTCCTTGAATCCTTCTCTGATACCAATTGAAAAACTACTAGAGGGGGGTGAATAGGGTTTTATAGATATTTTATAAATAATTTAACCAAAGCAAGCAACCACAAAAATATTGGACAAGGGGACAAGGATTTAGAGTGGTTCCAACCTTAGCAAATACTAAGGCAGTCAATCCACTACCCGGTTGCTTACCCAACTGGGATTATGAAAGAATTAAATTTTATTACCTCGCAAGGATATTACATAAAATTACAATTCTTTCACCAAACCCTTCGGATAGCCTTCACCTAGAAGTAGTTGCACCAACCTTGAAGCAGCCTTCTTGAAGTAACACCAAGCTCCCCCTTGAAGTAGCCTTCCTCTTGAAGTAGCTTCCCATTGCAACAGCCTTCTTGAAGTAGTCCAAAGTCCACCTTCTCCACCGAGAAGAACCTTCTCCAATCTGCAACCTCCAACCCTAGGAGTAGCAAGGAGAATACAAAAGATAAAAGGAACAAGAAGGAAAAAATAGAAATTACAATACCACTTGTAGCTCAAGACTTGATTTCCTATATCAAGCGTTTTGATCTCCTAACCAATGTATATAGAAGTGTAGGTGCTATAAATAGGAGATGCTAGCCTATAGGACACAAAATTAGAGCAAAGAAAAGAATAGCCAATGCTAGTGTTGCTCAATTGCTCAAAACAGATTGCTAATTGCAAGTGTAAGCTCAAGTGTTGCACAAGTGTGTTTTGGATGTCCTATGGCTTGTCCTATTTATAGGAATGGCCTATGGATGCTAAAGGACATTCTATATACGTTCTAGGGGGTTCCAAGTGCTCAATTAGCCATTAGGTATCCACTAATTGCATTTGCAACGGCTAGTTAATTGACCCTGAAAAGTGTAGACAGAACTCTTCTCGGTCGAAGATTTGTCGACCGAGAGTCCTTCTCGGTCGAAGATTTGTTGACTGAGGGACTTCCTAGAGCAAGTGTTTACAACGTTCATTTCCAACTCCCAACCACCTTGTCTGCTGGGTCTAACGGCTAGTAGGGTCTATTCTCAATCGAAGATTTTGTTGACTGAGAGTTTCTCGGTCGAAGTTTTTGTCGACCGATATTTTCTCGATCGATGATTTGTCAACCGAGAATATTACTGACTCAATGTATTCATTTACTAAGTGTGTGTATCAATGTGAAATTGTGATACTATCTTGGGGAATGACCTATCTAAGTGTTGTGAGTGGATAGGGAAGATCTAAACGCTTGATTTACATGATATCTAATTACTTGTACATTATATGCTTGTACAAGCATTTACATTTGATTACAATCATGAAAATAAAGCGATTTTATCAAATTGTTCTTCCAAGTCTTTGTTATCCACCACCTTATATGCTTGTTCCTGAAATACTCAAATAGCATGTTAAAACCACAAGAATGAAATGTTTGTCATCATCAAAATAAAGGGATTATAATAATGTCCAATTTAGCCAACAGACCTTCCATGATGGAAATCCCTCACCGAGGACTAAGATCAATACCTAGGATTTTCTATAGGATGCTAAGAAAATATGGGTTGTAAATGATCAAATATTTTTTTTCAAGATTATATGAAAATAAATACATAGAATGATCACATATGCAATACTAAGTAGAAATGAAAAATTATAGGAATTGGAGTAGACAAAGTCGTTAAAGTAGAGAATGTATTTTGTAATACGATCATATTGTCGTTATAACGGCCCAATGTCATTAACATACCAGGTAGTGTCATAGGACGGATCTTCTGATCATGAATGATGCATAACGTAAAGAGATAGGTAGTTTGACCCTATGGCTTCATGATTTTTGAAAAGTAATTGGAATATGGTGGGTATAGAGTATTTAATGGTAAATTGGTGGGTTCATAGTTTCTAATTGGAAGGTTCTATAAGTGGAAATGGAATGTGTTTATGCATCATGAGTGTGGATATGGATCATGGTAATTCACCACATGGAACATGGAAGATGGATCAGATTCATCGGCCCCCCAAATAGGATAGAGTCTATTTTTGAATTTTATGGATATTTTAGGAATGTTCTGGAGAAAATAGTGGAAACAATAGATTCCAAATGAAAGTCAAATTAAATAATGAAGGAGAGAAAAAAGTGTGTATCTTTGAGAATGATATTAATCATGTAAATAACTACATTGTGAGGCTTTGAGAATGATAGGACATATATCATACATTAGTTATAAGTGTGTGTCTAGTATGGAGCTTAAGTTTTAACTCAAATTTTGCATGTGACTTGCCCTCCTTTTTTCTCAATGATTAATACAAAACCAAGTGAGCTATATAGAGGGAATGTCAGGGGCATCAAAATCAAATTGTGCATATCTGAAGATAACTATACATGTGGTTTGGTACATATGCTCTAGCATAACAACAAAGAGTAGCATGACAAGATCTCACAACCCTAGATATCTATGTGGCCAAAACATGTAAGGGAATATCACATACTAGACACCTGTGGTAGATGGTGTTGGTATGTATGTCCTGATAGCCAATCATATGATGATTGGATTGGCATATGTCATGATTGATTTGATAAATATCAAAGGCAAGCTTCCAATTTATTCTAGATCAATCGATTATGAGATAAATGATGGAGCATAATGAATGTCTAAAGAATGACAATACTCAATGACATATGTCTTCAGGTTGAGGACCTAAACAATGAGATCATACAGATGCTAAGAATATGTACATTCTTGTTATGTCCCTAGTCGGATGTCATTATGGAAGGTTGATAGAAAACAATGACACATTAAGACTAGAGTGTGTGTTGGTTGATGACAGTGTCTCATTAGTCATGATATAGGATATCAAACCAAGAACACAGATACATGTTGGAGAATAGTGTATAAGACAGACCCACCATGAGAGTGATAAATTTAACCATGACATGGTAGTCAGAATCATCTCTCATAGTGATGGTGGTGATTTTAATGCTTAGACTTGAAATCACTGCACTCGTCGAATGTGATTGGGCACACTTTGACATCATCAAACGCAGTCCTGAAACATGAGTTGTTATAACAGTGATGATTGGGTGGCTTAGACGCATGAGATAGACTATGAGTGATAGATATGAGATTTGTCCCTCCTAAGAGAGTATGATGTCCAGGCCACTTGATAAGTGAGACTGAGAAAGGCATGCACATGCACATGTGAATCAATATATGATATTGATGTCACACATATCTCATTCAGTCGGCTCTAGTTCAAGAAACATGCATGAACATTGAAAGGATGACAACTACATGCCTTGAGTTCATTCAGGATATTAGAGACAAATGAATTATACATTTATTAGAACACCAATCACAGATTGTAGGATTGAAATTTTTTCTCCAACTTTCTTTTTCACTTGGGTAGCACGGATGTGCGACTAGGTACCACTCTTTGCTTGTGATGTCATAAGTTAGTTATGGACATTCACTGCCAACGTGAAATGGGAACTATGGGTCACACACAAAGGATTAACCTGGAAGAGGAATTTATCCATGAATGATGTTTGGATTGATTACTAAAGTGTTTAGGTACTCAATAAAACATTCAATCAATAAACTTGACTCAAAATTATCAAGTTCCAGTGTTGAACCAACTGATTAGATTGTCAGATTGATTGAATACTACATTAACTGTGTTCTACACAATCTGGACCACCAACCAACCGGTTCACTGGGTGAACCAATTGGCTCATGGCCAGTGAGACAACTGGTTCACTCTGGTGAATCGATCGGTTCAACTGGACCAAACGAGCAGTGTTGGGTTATCCTAATTTGTGAGAAGAAGTTTTTCATTTCACTTGTTCAATTTGATTGGGACAAAAATTAATATATGTGTTAATTAGAAACGAATAAGGAAAGTCAATTGGAGGCAAGTCTGGGAAGTGAAACAACCGGTTCACACTCCCAACTGACCGGTTCACAAGTGAACCGACCGGTTCATCTTGCCAAATGATAGTTTCAATTGTGAAATGACCGATTCGCCTACCGAAGTGCAAATTATTTATGGAAATTCTGGACTCTTCTACTCCCATACAGACTGGGAACCCTAACCCTACCCTCTATTATATAAATAGAGGGATACAAGGGGCTTCTCCATAGATATAACTCAGAATATCAGTTGCTCTGCAAAGTTGTTGTCCTCTCTGGTTGTGGTAACTGAGAGATCCCAAGCAAGTTCTACCCATCCAGGGAGGAACATCGGGGGAAAAACAACTGCAGAAAAATAACTAGTTGTGGGAGAGTAGGTTGGTGACTAGTATGCTAACAGAAGGGGACAACTCCTTCTAGTCCATACTTCAGGATGACTAGACTTCCCGTTAGTCCTTATGGACTATCAATATATTCGGGAGACTTTTGCCTCTCAGGAGGATGACAATCAACGACAGTTTAAGTCAAGACCAGGAGCTCCACAGACACAATTGAAGGCAGGTGGTTGAAGACCGCCCTCGTTGTGAGGTATAGTCACTGAGCAAGCCTCAAGACCAGGTATATCTCACTAAATACATCCTTCCCATTACATAGATATTGATGTGATCTACTGGTTATGAGTTTATGGTCAAGTAAATTTTTTGTTTCCGTTATCTACTCTGACCATGAAAACCCAATAGTGGTATCAAAGCCACATCAATACTCTATTTCTTGGGATAATTGGTATGATTAGATTTTGGTTTTAACATCTTTTATTTATTGCATACGATGCGAATATTTAAATGACTAATGTGAATATCTGATTAATAAGACATGATCCCAAACTAATATATACATATATGACATGATATATATATGCAATCGATATGTGTCACCCTAAAATGGTTTTGATGGTGGATGTGTAACATGGTTATGGCCTATAAACCCTATGTGCATGTGTGTGGTTGGTTATGGTTGTTTACATCTCGATCTGTGCATCGATCTCTCTTCTTCTAATTTGAATGTGACTCAAGATAACTTGAGATTCTCTTCTACCTTTGCTCCCCTTGAATGTAACTTGAGGTTTCACAAAGATTATGTAAAATTGGATTAGCTTTATTTCTTATTATGATGAAGACTAAAGATGACTACTTGATGGACCGAGATGACCGACTGAGGAGCAGTTGGTGGACTGATGAGAAGTCCAGACGACCAGACAAGCTGACCATGTGGAGGAGCCAGACAAATGAATAAAGGAGACCAACCGATCAGCCAAGAGGCAAGTCGACTGGTTTAAAGGTTGAACTAGTCAACCCGAATTGGCAAGCATACATCTTCATTAATAACAGGTTGCATGTGATGTAGACCATAGATGACCGTAGTTCCTTGTGGCTCCAAGGAACTACAATAAGATGTCCATAATCATCATTTTATCATTATTGCATGTTTTTGTTTGTGGGATATAATATGTATATGATATGTACTATATATGTGGTGATTGCATACATATATGCATATATAAGAATATTAAAACCCCTCAAAAAATATATTATGTTGAAGATTACTTCCAAAATTAGCACACATGAAAATCTTGATCAACTAAGTGTGGGCATGCCTTTGCATGGTGCACCATCTATCTCATGGAAGTGTGATGGTGAATATGTGGGTCTGCCTTTGTATGTGCATATTCATCATGCTGGATTTTGGGTTGGACTTAACAAGGTGATTTTAATAGGATTAAACAGCTTGAGACATGCATATGTTCATGATAAAGAGTTGTGCATAACATCTATCAAGAGTTGCATATGATGCAATTGGAAAAAGTTTCCTACCTGAAAGAAACTAGTTGTGGGTGGCATCCCTTGCTGGTCCATAACTTAGAGGAAGTCATGATCTTGCTCACTAGAAGGTTGTGCTCTGCAATCATCTGAATTGATACATGAGGGTTATCAATTTGATCAAAATAGTGGGAGCGATAATTAATTAAAGACCTAATTAATATGATCAATTTTCAAATCAAATCAAATCAAAAGGAGTTTTGGACTAAAATTGAAAATTTCATTTTTGTAGAATAAATGGCTACTAACAACAATCACTTTTCATTGTGATCCATCCTTAATAAGGACAAGCTAATTTGGGAACAATTTCCACGATTGGCTTAGGACGTTGAAAATTGTTCTCACTCAAGAGTGAAAGCTCTATGTCCTAGATACACCATAGTTGGATGAACCTGCTCCCACCGCACTAAAGGCTGAAAGGGATGCTTACAAGAAGCATACAAAGGATGACATTGATGTGAAGTGCTTAATGTTGTGCTCAATGAACTATGAGTTGTAGAGACAACATGAGAACATGGATTTCACTGAGATGGTTCAACATCTCAAGAAAATGTATCAAGACCAACCACGATAAGAGAGATATGATGTCTCCAAGGCATTGTTCAAGTGTGTAATGACAGAACGAGATTCAGTAGGCCCTAACACACTCAAGATGATTGGGTATGTGGAGAACCTAACTTGACTGAGATTCCCTCTGAGCCAAGAGTTGGCTACTGATGTGATACAACAATCGTTGCCAGAATCCTACAGTCAGTTTGTGATGAACTACAACATGAACAACTTTGACAAGTCACTGATTGAGTTGTTGGGCATGTTGAGGATAACCAAGGAACAAATGAAGAAATACAAACCCAAATCTGTGATGATGATCAGAAGAAAGAGGGAAAGTCTAAGGGCAAGGGCAAGGGCAAAGCAAAGAAAGGTTCTGATGCTAGCCAGCAACCCAAGTCATCTTCTCAGAAGAAAGAGGGAAAGTCTAAGGGCAAGGGCAAGGGCAAAGCAAAGAAAGGTTCTGATGCTAGCCAGCAACCCAAGTCATCTTCAACTCTCAAATCCAAGGGAGGGGTGAACAAGGGAGGCAAATGTCACCATTGTCATGGGCTAATACATTGGAAGAGAAATTTACCTCTCTAAATGAACTAAAGAAGAAGGAAGTGATAGAAGTCTCCATCTCAGGTATTACAAAATAAACTTAAAATTCTTCTTTATCTTAGGTACGTGATACCAAGATACAGATATGACACATATGATGTGCAAGATCTGAAAAGAAGTGATGACCTTAATGAAAGAACCAAAAAGGAACACTCATCAAGAATGGAGCA
This sequence comes from Alisma plantago-aquatica, assembly GCA_963693085.1. NCBI lineage: Eukaryota > Viridiplantae > Streptophyta > Magnoliopsida > Alismatales > Alismataceae > Alisma > Alisma plantago-aquatica. The sequence goes on along the minus strand of OY856414.1, from coordinate 501,609,113 downwards.
AGTGTTGCTTCCATTGATAGAAGTACATTTAGTTTATTTCAGCCCAAAGGGCATGTAATAGAGTTAGGAATTGCTATTTCATTTTGTTAATAAATAGAAATATTTTTATTTCTGCATCTTGTAATGACAAGGATGTCTATCAATAAAATTCATGTTTCAATTTCAAAGATATGATCTTTTATGGCAATGCCTTATTTATCTTGTGGCACTTGGTATGCATGAGATAAAATAAATAATACCTATAAGTTATTGATGACTCAAACAATAAGTTAGCATTATCATCTCATGAATGATAAATTCATATCTAGGTTCCATGTTGATGGATAAACTAGACTCTCTTGGTTAATGAACCATTAAGATATATGAATGTCTTGTTTATTGGGCATGATGACAAGTCAATCTTCACTAGATGTAGTGGGAGAATGACTATTCGATTAGGTATAATATATATTTATGTATATACATACCTATTGGAATAAATGATAATACTTCAGATATGGTATTTAATGAAATACCAATATGAATATCTTGAAATATTCAAGAATATCATAAATGAAGAAAAACACTTGTTAAAAGTATTAATTCTTTGATATGATTAATGAACGAGATACTTAAACTAAATGTTTGAGGACCTTATGAGTAACTATGATAGTGTATCATAGAGAAATCATGATTAAGGCATAATGATTTCTAAATCAAAGAAGGAAACATACTCTAAATAGTAAGAGCATGATCATCAAACAAATAACTAATCTTCTAGAATTCTTCTAAAGAACATGCTTTACACTAAATAAACGTACAAAGGAGATTAAGAATCACAAATGTTGTGGAATCTCAAAATCCTTGTGTAACAGATACACCTCAGATATCTAGTAGATAACACCTTGAGCTTGATGGATAATGATATCCTACAAACTCAAAGGTTATGAATTGGTCATATGATGACGAGCCAATAATCTATCTAGATGAGGTTGAGGAACCAGATTTTGAGTTATGGCTTGAAGCCATAAGATCCAAAATGACTTCCATGTGAGCCAAATAAAGTATAACCTTAATGGTAGAACTTATAGGGATAAAACCCATAAATTCAATTCCATGTTAAGAGTTAATACTAACATGGATGACATTTAAAGAGTTGATTGGTTGAGATAAATTCAAGTGAGTTCAAGGTGTTGAACCTGATGATTTTATTTAACCAATTACAGTGGCTATAGGCCATAAAGGATCATGCTTGATAATTGGAACTTGAAGACTATGAAATTTGGCATATGGATATTAAAAACACATTCCTAGTAGGAATAACATGAGGTTGTGTACATGAGACAACTTGAAGGGTTTTATAATTTTGATAATGCAAATGCAATCTATAAGTTATAAGAGTTTAATCAATATGATTGATTAAATACAAGCCCCTCATAACTGGTGTGTTTACTTTGATTATATAGTCAAAAGGTTTGAATGATATGTCAAAATAAAGAAAGGATCTATAATTACAAATATTTAGTGGGAGTGTATTCATATTCCACATGATGATGAGGAATAAAATGAAACTGGTGTGGAAATACCTTCTTTAAGGGAATAAAGAGAAATGTCCTATGTGATAGGAATAGAGATCTATAGAGATAGTTCTCAGAAGTCTCTTGACCTGATAAAGAGAGAGCATACATTGGTAGTCTGTGTTGAAGGGTTCAATATGCAAAGATTCAATGGGAGGAAACTTGTCCATATTACATGGATTTAGTCTCTCAGATGCCTAGTGTCCCAAATTCTTATTAAGAATAGGAACACATAGATAGATGCCTTATGTATTTGTAATTGGATCTATCATGTTTGTAATCATCCCATTGCCTTGTATGTATCATACATGACAAATAAATCTATATGCATTCATCATCTTGTATGTATTGGACATGATAATATGATATACTCATCCAATTATCTCATATGTAATGGACATGACGAGTGAATGTCTGTCTACTTCCAGTGAGACTCACTGGAATACCATAAAGAACTTATTTAAGTACTTTTGAAGTATTAAAGACTAGTTCTATGGTAATAAAAGGAAGAGTTGAGTGTAAATTTGTTACATTTATGCAAGCTTCTGAAATGATAGAAAAATGATCGCAAAATGCAAAATATAAAAGTTATATTCAATTATAAAGTGAACAAGAGTTGTTAAAATGAAATGTTCAAAGTAAAATTAAAAGGCCATTTAATTCTAAAAAGGAGTTCCAAGTATCCTTGTGTTATGAACAACATAGGATAATATATGGATCTAGAAGTTCATACATATGAACTTATAGATATTCCAACCATTAATGACAAAGTAGAAATACTAAGTCAAACAATGGAGCTAATTGTTAGGCAAGGAATATCAGATAGCATGTTATGGAAACTCCAACTCATATGAAATATCGTACAATGAAGAGATGTGAAACATGCAATATACTGACTAAAGCAAAGTGTCACTAACTCACTAGATTAGCACTAGCGTATCAAAAACATGTGGGACATGTTTAGAGGTCACTGAGAATATGATTCAAAGGTGATTGGCTCTAAGTGCAAGTGGGAGTCTGTTGGTATGTATGCCCTAAGAGCCAATCATATGATGATTAGATTGGCATACATCGTGATTGATTTGATAAATATCAAAGGCAAGCTTCCAATTTATTCTAGCTCAATCGATTATGAGATAAATGATGGAGTAGAATGAATGTCTAAAGAATGACAATACCCAATGACATATGTCTTTAGGTTGAGGACCTGAATAATGAGATCATATAGATGCTAAGAGTATGTACATTCTTGTTATGTCCCTAGTCAGATGTCATTTTGGAAGGTTTATAGACAACAATGACACATCAAGATTAGAGTGTGTGTTGGTTGATGACAGTGTCTCATTAATCATGATATAGATACATGTTGGAGAATAGTGTATCAGATAGACCCACCATGAGAGTGATACATGGAACCATGATATGGTAGTTAGAATCATCTCTCAAATTGATGGTGGTGATTTTGATTCTTAGACCTAAAAGCACAGCACTCATCGAATGTGATTGGGTACCCTTTGACATCATCAAACGTAGTCCTGAAACATGGGTTGTTATAATAGTGATGATTGGGCGGCTTTGACACATGAGATAGATTGTAAGTGATAGATATGGGATTTGTCCCTCCTAAGGGAGTATGATGTCCGGGCCACTTGATAAGAGAGACTGAGAAAGGCATGCACATGCACATGTGAATCAATATATGATATTGATGTCACACATATCTCAGACAATCTTCTCTAGTTCAAGAAATATGAATGAACATTGAAAGGATGACAACTCCATGCCTTGAGTTCATTTAGGATATCAGAGACAAAGGAATTATACATTCACTAGAACATCAATCATAGACTGTAGGATTGAAAGTTGTTCTCCAACTTTCCTTTTCACTTGGGTAGTACCAATGTATGACTAGGTATTGATGTTTGCTTGTGATGTCATAAGCTAGTTATGGACATTCACTTCCAACGTGAAATGGGACCTATAGGGTCACCCATAAAGGATTAACCTGGAAGAGGAGTTTATCCATGAATGATGATTGGATTAACCTGGAAGAGGAGTTTATCCATGAATGATGATTGGATTGATTACTAAAGTGTTTAGGTACTCAGTCAAACATTCAATCAATAGACTTGACTGAGAATCATCAAGTTCAAGTGTTGACCCAATTGATTAGAGTGCCAGATTGATTAAGAACTAAATTGACTATGTTCTGCAAAATCTGGACCACCAACTGACCAGTTCACTGGGTGAACCGATTGGCTCATGTCCAGTGAGATGATCGGTTCACTCTAGTGAACTGATCAGTTCAACTGGTCTAAATGAATAGTGTTGGGTTAGTCCCAATTTGTGCGAAAACATTTTTCATTTCACTTGTTCAATTGGATTGGGACAAGAATTAATATTTGTGTTAAATGGAAATGAATAAGGAAAGTCAATTGGAGGCTAGTCTGGGAAGTGAAATGACCATTTCACTAAGTGAACCGATCGGTTCACACTCCCAACTGACTAGTTCACAAGTGAACCAATCGGTTCACCTTGCCAAATGACCGTTTCAATTGTGAAATGATCGGTTCACCTGCCGAAGTGCAAATTGTTCATGAAAATGTTGGACCCTTCTACTCCCGCACAGACTGGGAACCCTGACCCTACCCTCTACTATAAATAGAGGGGTATAGGAGGCTTATTCATAGACACAATTTAGAACATCAGTTGCTCTACAAAGTTGTTGTCCTCTCTGGTTGTGGCAACTGAGAGAGCCCAAGCAAGTTCTACCCGTCCACAGAGGAACAACGAGGGAAAGGCAACAATAGAAAAATAACCGGTTGTGGGAGAGTGTGTTGGTGACTAGTACACCGATAGAAGGGGAAAACTCCTTCTAGTTCCGCCTTCAGGATGACTAGAGTTCCCAGTAGTCTGTGTCGACTATCTATAGAGGTGGACGACTTCTGTCGCTCCGGAAGAGGACAATCAACCATAGTACGGGTCAAGACCAGGAGTTGCACAGACACCGTCAAAGACATGTTGTTGAAGACCGCACTCGCTGTGAGGTATAGTCACTGAGCAAGCCTCAGGACTAGGTATATCTCGCTAAAACCATCCTTCCCATTACATAGATATTGATGTGATATGCTAGTTATGGGTTTATGGTCAAGTAAATTTTTTGTTTCCGCTACCTACTTCAACCATGAAAACCCAACTGATGACCACTTAAACCTAATGCTATAATTAAAAGAAAAAATACACATGTCAAGGGTGGATATTCATAAAATTGTCTTAATGTTGTGTGAATAATAAAGATTAAGGAGGTTACCAACATTGTAGATACATTGTAATGGTTGATGATCAAAGATTATTTGAGGACTTATTATTATGGGAATCCTCTTTATTGATCCAAAAATTTCATAGGATATGGAAGTGAGTAGTGGTTCCTTAATGCTTACACTTATGAATTTGATTTTACCATTTGAAACTTGGGGGTTTTAGTACATACAGACTTTTTAAATCTTTAGAGGATGGGTTATTATTGCGGTCTAGATTTTACAATATTTGAGTAGGTCAATCCAAACACTCATAGTTTATATGTATAAATATTAAAGAAAATTGAGATTTTAGATTTTAAAAATTATAATTGCTAAAATATGACATGCCAAACCTAAATGGGAGCTAAAACATTAAATATGGGCAGCCTTACAAATTGTTAGGACCTAATTTATACAAGATGATTAATATTTAACGATCCTCAATATTCCACCCAATTAATTCCAACATCTTCAATGGTAATAAAAGCATAAGCATTCATTCCAACATTAAATACATACATGAACCTAATTTATCATGAAATTAATCCTTAATAAAAGAACTTATTCAAAATATGACTTAGTTGGATTTTTTTTCAAAAATATTACTAAATGAGCTAAAATACTAACAAACATTGTATAACTTAAAAACACTTTGAAACAAATTGAATTCACTTTGTTTATTTATTTCATACTACCAAATTTCTAGTTAAGAAAAAAAGGGATGATTGGGGGGCATGGGGGCTCTAGAGGCGACGACGGAAAAAAGTGAAAACCTTAGGTGCAAATCTGATTTGGGCGAGTATCTTGGCAGGGAAGGAGTACCGAGGGACCTAGGAGGAGGGTTTGTCCAATGGATGGATGGAAGAAACTATGAAGAAAGGGATGAGTATTCTTATTCTTAGGGCAGAGTTACTCCTGCACTATGTAGGAATGTGGGGAGTTGCATTACGAGACCCACTGACTAATCAATAAAACAAGGAATAAGGAGGACCTGGATAAACAAATACAATGAATCTTTACAATGCTGGAAAACATGGAATGAGCTCAATATCTATTAACCAGGAGGAACATGTTAACCCTAACATGAGCAATGCGAAAGACTCATTATCAGTGTGGTCCAAGGAACATCCATCGTCCAGTCACATTGTTGTTAGAGACCTCACATAGATAAATTTTTTCTTGAAAAAGTCTATGAGGAGAATCTTTCTTTAGAAGATGTGATGCTAAGAGAAATATATGATACACTAACTCCAACCATCAATCATGATGCAAAGAAAAAGTTGGCATGTACATGGAAATATGTTGTTACAATTTGGTTGATAGGTATTAAGATAGAGTACATGACTCTGAAGGATAGACTGAAGATACTTTGGAGCCTATCAAGCAGATACACCATGTATGAACTAGAGATGGGTCATTTTGTAGTGAAAATATCTTGCAAACACTACAAAATTGCTCTGATGAGTGGATCAGGGAAGCTTTAGATGCAACATGGCCGTTTTGGAATAGCCACCCACCTTTTCATCCTCTGAGGACCTATCAGAGTATATAGTGGCATGGGTCTAGATCCTAAACCCCCCCTTCACCTTTATGTACTTACAATCTTTGAACACATAGGTTTGGCCCTTGGAGGCCACATGAAAGTAGATTCCCACACAACAAGTAGGACAGATTACAAATTTTCTAGGTTGTCAGTGGAAGTAAATATGATAAAGGAACTCATTGGATCTATTCTTTAAATGGGATTGAATATGAGTAGACTATGACATTTTTCTTTATCTTGCAACACAACTGGTAGAGAAACAAAAATTTTGAAATGCTATATTAGGAACCAACCCCACAAGAGCACAATAGAGACATATAGGGGATTATATTACCACAGTAGAATGATAATATTAGCCTTTTGATGCTTAAATATTAGTGATATCAAGTTATAGAAGTTATGGATGAACAACCTAATTCCAAAATTAACATCACACCACTAATTAGGTATATACTCCCTCTATAAAAGTTGCCAATGAACAAAAGATGCTTCACCGGGAAAAACTGCAACACCCTAAAATTTAGTGGTAGAATAATCAAGGGAAGTGGCATCAAATTGAAGAGTAGCAGAAAAGTGAGAAATACCTTCAAGTGGAGGACAAATCCTAGACTTATAAATAATGAGAATAAAGGGATTTAGGAAGGGAAAAAATACAAACATAACATGAAGAAAAGATGAGCAAGGAGGTGGGGTACAAGGAGAACCAGCCCCCAGTGAAAATTAATAATCTTTCCTTTGTAAAGAATCTCCTATGAAACATGATTGATATTCTATGTTGGAATGTGAGGGGGATTGTAAACTATGACACAATTAGAGACTTGAAGGAATATATATATATATATATATATATATATATATATATATACACACACACACACACACACTGTGACCATGATTATTGATCCATGATCAGCGCACATAATGCCACTACAACCATTGAATGGTTAGGATTCACTAACACATATCAGAAGCCAGAGGCTTTGCGGGTGGGATTTGGGTATGCTGGAATGAGGCGTACTACAATGTACAAATGTTGAATAGCCACTATTAGTTCATTATTTGTAGGCTCAATAGTTCCACCATGGTCACCTTCATATACACTAATTCTCATATCTCAATGAGTAACCTTCTATCTAAGGATATGATTGGAATGGGTACTCAATACTCAGACCTATGGATTGTGTTAGGGTACTTAACACTACCTTAGCACTTGAATAGAAAATTGGAGGGTAGACATATAATCATGGGGAGGCCAGGTTATGCAAAACCACCCTTATGGATGCAGGTGTCTCAGACTGAGGGTTCACTAGTGAGAATTTTATTTAAACAAGTGGACAACTCCAAGAGAGGCTAGACAGGGAAGTGGCTAATGCATCTTTTATTTCACAATTCCCTGGTATTGTTGTAATTCACATAATAAAAGTCGAGTATGATCACTGCATTTACTTTTCAAGACAAGGAGAATGCAAAACGCACATCATAAATTCATGACTAAGGATTCATGGAACGAAGATGCATATTTTCACAAACTACTAGAGAATTGCTGGTAGGGTGATTTTTGACTTCAGTAAGACCATGAAATCTTTTAAGAAAAAACGTCAAATCTAGGACTAAGATATGAAAAAACAGAAGAGCCAAAATAAGGATAAGATCATGAGGAACCTCTACTTATTCTAGACCAACTTGGTGAAGATTTGTAACCTGATAATTGATAGGATGTGCATCAAAATGTAATTAGATCTCAGATGTATCCTTAGGGAAGAGGAGGATTGGAAACTATGAAGACAAGTTAGCTAGCTCAAAGGTGATGAGATAAATACTAGATTTTACCATACCTAAATGAATCGAAGGAAGTGTAGGCATAATGTATCCATATTAAAAAAATTAGAAGGTGAGTGGATATCTGAGGGGGAGGAACTAATGTGTCTAATCACTGACTACTTGAGGACATAATTAGTGCCCATTGACAAGATAATTGGGGGATCAGCCCTCTCATACCCACAATCTTCTACAATATTAAGGACTGCCACAATGGAGATTCTAGTTTCCTTGAGAAGCATGGATTCATACAAAGTTGCAAGTGTAAAGGGTGTATTGACACTATCAGTGCAGAAGAGTTGGAACAATATAGGTGAGCCAGCACACCACATGAACCTAGGTGGGGGGTTGGTAATGAAATCCAAGAGGAACTGTGCAATGCGACCATAGTCCTTATACCTAAGTGTCCATAGCCCAAAATGTGTAGCCAATGCAGGCTGATTTCCTTAAACAATGTAGGCCTCAAATACTACTCAAAGATTTTTGTACAACACCTCAAGAAGTTGATGCTGAGTGGATTTCACCAGCTCAATGTGGTTTTGTTCCTAGTAGGAAGATTATTCATGACATCATTCTTGTGCAGGAAATCTTACACAACATAAAGTGCAAGACATCAACAAAGTCCATGTAAATTAAAGTAGACCTCATAAAAGCCTACGTCAATAGGGCATGGAGATGTATTGAGAATACTTTTCTCAAGCTTTACATACCTTAGAATATAAGGAGCTACATAATGAAATCTATTTCTTTAGGACAAATTACAATAAATTAGAACGAAAAGAACATGCAAGCTTTCAAATCCCCCAGGGGTCATAGACAAGGAGACCCCTTGTCTCCTTCAATCTTTGTCCTTTATATTGAGAGACTCAATCAGACAATTGAAGAACAAATAGCAAGGAAGGAGTGGAATCCTATAAAACTTTCAAGGTGGAACATGAATATTATACATGTGGAATTCACATATGACATATTTTTTTTATAAAGCAGACAAGAAGAACACTAATCCTATTCTAGAATGTTCAAGGAGTTTGAAAAGGCATCCGAGCAAGCCGTATTAGATGAGAAAACTAGAATCTACTTCGTCAAGAGTGTACCCCATACAATGAAGAGGGAAATATGTGGTATGAGTGAATTCATGAAGGCAACTTATTTAGGGATGTATCTTGGGGTTCCTATTGTCCATCCATGAGTTACTAGAGATACCTATGCGGAGATCCTTGACAAGATTACCAACAAGATTAATGAGTTGTCTAGATTTCTCACACTCTCTTATAGGATCTTCCTTTCCAAGGCAACTTTAGTCACTATTCCAACATACATCATGCACACAACAATATTGCCCATGAACCTCTATGATTGAGTGGATGAAAAACTACAGATATTTGTATTAAAGGGAAGAATGGAACAACAGGATACATCTTTGGTGTCTTGGGAGAAAATTACAAGAAAAAAACAAATGGGGTTCGTACATGAAATCAATGAGAGATTGCAATCAAGCACTCATCCTTAGGAATGTGTGCGACATCAATAGAGGTAGGGACACATTCTAGTGTCATGCAATATGAAGGAGATGTGAGAAACACAAAGATAATGCCATGCCTCATGGATCCACATTGGGACGACTAATTATGCAAGTGAAGGAATTCATCTCAAGAAATTCATACATGATCCCAACTAGTGGTGACAATATGAATGTACAATATGATTAGTGGGTACCAAAGGGAGATCAGGTAGGTGATTGCACTATCAATACTATACCTGATGAGGTTCTTGACCTAATAGTTAATAGTCTGATTAACCTAGAGATGGAATATGGAGTTCTTGAAGATATGGACACCAGAGGGAAAAGTTGAAAATCCCAATCTAACTCTTAAAACCATATGTGTGAGCCTGGAAGCATACTACACATGGAATGTATTTGACAAAATCTATGTATGCCATTTTTCAAGCCTCTAAAGAATAGAACAAAGATGGAGAATGGAAGATAATATGGGGTATGAAGGTGGCATCCAAAGTAAATTTGTTCATGTGTCTACTGAGTCATAATGCCATTCTCACAAATCATACAAGATTGAGGAGGAAGACGACATTGTGTGGGCTTTGTGCTCGCTGCAACAAGCATGAGGAAATTGTGTTTCATGTGTTGCAAGGAAAATGAAGATGTGAGGGATATATGGCCCGATATAATAACCAATGTGGAAACGGATATGTTTTTGAATGATCTACAACTTACAAACTAGATATGTAGGAACTTTCATTAGAAAATACAACACACCATTAAGTTTGTGTGTTGGTTTGAGTAGAAATGTAGAAAACTATGGATATTAGAGCAGAAGTAAAATGTCACTCTTCACCAAGTTAATTACATCAAAAGAGAGGTAATGATCAATGAAGAATAATAGAGAAAACCTTTTGTTGTTAAGTGAGGGGTGCAATAGCTCAAGTGGCATAAACTACCTGCATGTGCCATTAAGATCAACACAAATGCTGCTTTGAAAGGGAAGAGAGGTTCTATTGTGTCAACCATGAGAGATTGCAATGGAAGATGGCAAAGTGGTATTGGAGACAACATGACAACTAATGGATCACTAGAGGGATATTTACAAGCCATTCACCTAGCCTTAGTTGTAGTTGATGAATGCAAGTTGGACAAAGTTATTATTGCAACCGATAGCCAAACCTTAATTTGAATGATCTATGAGGATTATAGTATAAAACCCTTATATGGAAATTAGATAGTTACTATTTGGAGAAAAATACAAGAGAACTAGATATTTTTTTCAAAGGCCAGGAGACGAGAAAAGTGGATGATTGGATTGCGAAGGAGCATCTAAAATTTCTAGTTAAGTATATTTCATAAAAATGATGTATACACATACGTTGTGAATCTTTCTACAAATTTAGATCAAATCAATTTAGTGTAACTTATATCAATATTAGATAATAGTAAGTAACTTTTTTGGGACTTATTTATTTAATTAATATCATATTAATGGGTATATGACATTAATATTAAAACTAGATGATTCCATAGGTTTAAATTTAAATGCAAATTTGATAATTGCTTCTAGAACCTAAATTCACTTGGATACATTATTTTATACAATAATCATAACTATATGAAGAAATATAAAATAGTAATCAATCAAAAATACATTAAACAGAAGTCTTTTATAATTACAACTCTAGAACTTTCCATTTTAGTCTTTCATCTAATTTATAAATCTTCAACGACAATAGATATTAGTTGTGTACCATCTTTTAACGTGCCCTTTTTTTTCTTCATCTAGATCAGACTCACTGGTTCAAACTAGATGATAGGATTCAACACACTAGAGATATTTCCTATCCTTTGGCATAACTCCCTAGTCATTAGTAGACTCCATATCTCAATCATGTCTCTATGACCTTCTCATGTTTATTAACCCCTAAGAAGAATTACCACAAATCCAACATTGAATCCTTGTATCTATTTCACTCTAGTTTTCTTATAGAATCACATATACAATCATGTAAAACCCAAGCTCTCCACCCATAACAGTAGTAAAGTTAAAAAAATCAGGACTGGTCACATAGAATACCACCATTGTTGACTGTGCATATTCTCCTCATTCACTCAGATCCTGGGATAAACTTCCAAACAAGTCACTCATCCTATTACTACTCTGGGATGAGCATGCATAACCACATAGTATCAATTAATGGGATGGAAAGTCTAATCATTCTTTTTAGATCATTTTATCTGAGGTCTCAAAGCACATTATGTTATAGTGTCCTCTGCTTGGACTCTTGACCTCCTTGTTAAGGTTCAACTATATGGCTTCACAATTTTTCCCATTTTAGTACAAACCTAGAATGTCCCATAGACCCTCAGTTCCAGATCATGACTACCAACATAGGGGTGGCTCTATCACCATGAGCCCTTTCTAATATGCATGTAATGTAGGAATCAATACTGGTGTGCCACATGCCCACGTAGGCCCTACCAACTAAAGGAGACCTAGATTTGATATCATTTATAAATCTTGAGACTATAAGCCAAGGCTCTAAAAGAGTTTTTATAATGACAAATGGTCCTAAAAATACTACTAGCATCAGATACACACTTTTTCACCACTCACACAGAGCCTAAAATTAACATTTTAGACAAGTCACCCATTCTAGTACTACTCTTGGTTGAGCACACTTAAACTAAATAGTACCTACTAAAAGATACCAACAAAGAAAGTGCACATTGTTGATATGAGTAGTCCAGGCATTCTTTTTAAGATTGTTTTATTTGAGGCCTCAAATTTTGAGATGTTACAAGTGTCCACCTTTTGATGAAAACGTCTAATGGTTTTCCTGTGGTGACCTATTGTCATCAGCTCTCATTGAGTATCGAGATAAATCCCACTTGACACTAAGATAATTTTCTAATGGTAAATTAGAACAATTAACTAATAAATATATTTTCAACTTTTCTTACTTTCTATTGATGTTTCAGGGATCTCCATATGTATTTAGCTTCTATCCAGCCTTCAAATTCCCAAATGTCTATATTTCTAGCTCTACTCGATGATTATGAACTCAAATACATATTATTTGCTAATATTTTTTTACTAGATAATTCTTTTGTTTCTTCTCTTCAACCCAACCACAGTGAATAATTTTCATCTATATTCAATAATTCAGTATTTAGATTCTTAAGTTTCAACATCCAAAAAGGCTTGACAACCCAATTTGATGCCCAAGCTTTTGGAAAGGCATTCATATAATTTTAATTGATATATGAAATTCTTATTTTTAGATTGTTTATTGGAATATTTAATATATAAATATGTTTTTGGTATTATTTAGAAATTTTTCTGTGAAAATTTCCTGTTGTTTAAAGATTTTTATCATTTTCTTATTGGTCTAAATTTTAGAAAATAAATTGTTGACATCAACATTTGTGACAAACCAAAAATAATAAAGGTAACGATGTTTTACAAGTATCCAACTTATAAGTCCATCATACATGATGTTGTTAAAACATAATAAAAAGTTTCTTTTGCATATCATGAAATAAAATGCACTAAAAACACTACTATGCAAATTAATTTTAAGCATTGATTTGTTTGCCAAAGTTCTCCCAATTAACTTATTGAAAGACCCTAATCCTTTGACAATTTTTTAAATATTGTTCTCATGACCCTTGACCCCACATTTTCTTAATACTTAATTTTCTCCCGTCCCTAGTTTTTTATTACTTTTTTTGTCTGCCTAATTCACTAGATTCCAAAGTAAAGGAGAAACCCCACATCTTCAGTACATCAAATCTCCTTCACGAAGAACACACTTAGATGGTGATGTCTTCATAATTTAGAAAATGGAGGGGCCTTAGGCATCCCATAGGGCTTATACATTGAAATCATGTGCTTCTTATGTACAATGTATCCATCCCTAGTTCAAAGTAGACCCTTGTTCACAAGATCAAGGCACAAGTGTTTCTGGGTAGAAATTAAATTCTACTATAATTAGTATAGCCTATTAATACTTCCATATATATTATTCTAGTAAACATCATATCATGTGATCAATTGAAAAATGAATGATTACAATTCTACCTAACCTCATCAATGTTTGTGATTCATGAGGATTTTAATGGTTAGTAAATAACTATAACCTTGTCCTTAGTTGATAAATTTCATAACATGGTTGACTTGATGTAAGACCATAGTAAATTTTATTTGATTCAACAAATAAAAAAGAAGTAACTTATCAAAAACCTAGAATGGTCTAATATGGGACACCTTGATGGTTTTATCCTTGGTTTGTTACCTAGAGGTCTCAAGTTAAAGACGTGAGGATGGCATGAAATTAGAAAAAAACCTAGAAAGGTTCCAGTTGTCAACGTTTTCCATGCTCAATTTACTCATGTAGATTTTGATAACTATGTAATAGATAAAACAAAACCATATAATTGTTTAAAAGGTGTGAATTCACCATATATAGAATTTAAGGTAAAGTCAGTAGGCTAAATAAACTAGAACTATACTCTTGCAGTCTGTGGAGTTAGGAAACGATGAAGGAATTATTCACAACCCCAATTGTTCATGTTGCAATATTTTTAATGTCAATATTTTTTTAGTCACTAAATCTTAACTTTTTTCATATTTCATACTTCTTTTATAGTCTGTGCCAATAAATTTGATAAATGTCATACTATGTTTTTTATTTTAATAATAGCATTCTAATCATATATGTATAACTATGTTTTTCAATACATTATCATTTCTCTTTGTTATTGGGGAATGGAACATATCTTCTAACCCCCCCCCCCAATGGGATTCTTTCTAGAGAAAGATTTGTTAGTTGCAAATTACAATAAGAAAGAATATAATTCTTAATGTATTTCTATGAATACTGTAAAATTAGATCACTTTTTCAAAACAATTCCTATTTAAGATTTTGATTTGGAATTTTATTCAATCTGGTGCTTCATGTGTAAATTTTTATAATGACATATAATGAAAAATACCAACACTTAAATTACGAAATTATTATTTTAAGAACATAATTTTTCAGTGAAGAAAATGACACCCATTAAGAATTGAATAACTCTTGATGAGGTCCACCTTAATGATCCAACTTGTAAAACCATAGTTAAATAGCTTCAAGTTTAAACATGTAAAATAATAGTTGGAAATGTAACTAGATAGACATATGTACATTGTCTTAGTACTAATTATATACATCATGATGTAAAATGTATACACACTTTAGGGTTTATGGTTTCATGAGGGATTACAACTTTTGTGTCATCATGTGAGATATGACAAGGATACTATTTGACTCAAAGTATAAATATAATTTGAAGTTTTGTATCATCATTTGAGACATGACAATGATATTATTTAAGAGTGAAGATTATAAAATGCTTAGTTTTTCTTATGTAGAAGTGGTTTACTAGTATGGTAATCTGTGCATTTTAGGTTGGTATCCCCTCCTTAACTACTCCTTTAGGAAAGCCATGTAGAGGGACCAGGTTAGACACCCTAGTATTCCACAACCTTAACAAAAAGGTTTTTGAGGTTGGTCATCAAGAAATGTATTTGGATATATTTTGGTCTGAGTTTTCTCTTACTTCATGATTTCAAGATTTTTGATATGAGGTGCTACTTAGTTTTTCTTACCATTCTTTTGAAAACCATTTATGGGTTTGGTTACACCATTTGACCACTATTATCTTCATCATTTCATCACACTCAAATGGTTACTTTTAACATTTCTATAGTTTATTTCAATTCCATTCTATAAATTTAAGCAGTTGTAATGATTAATTTTCCTGTCACATGGCCAATCATTGGTGGATGATGTGAGGGTGAATTAGTCCTTCCAAGATTTTTAATGATTTTCAATATCATATTTTTGTTTTTTCCCACAAGCTACTACAGAAATGGCTTATAAAGTCACTTTTCAAGGTGTCGGTTGTAAACATAAACCGACACCTAAACTCTACAGTGTCGGTTGATAACATAAACTGACATCCAATCTATGAAGGGAGACCAGACACGGGTACCGCTTTTATTAAGTGTCGGTTACTTATTAAAAAACTGACACCTAAAAGTAACCGCCAAAAATAAAATTTCCAGCGAAAAAAATTGCCTCCAAAAATTGACATACAGCGTCGGTTTTTAATGGAGGAACTGACAACTAAAGCTTTTCTGTGAGACAGAAATTTGTACAATTTTAGTCGTCGGTTTTGTGACAATAACCGACGTCGTTGTGTTTTCACGCTATTAACCGCGAAAATTTTCACCTCCCTTTAGTGTCGGTGTTTTGTTGTAAACCGACAATAAAAACATTCAGTGTCGGTTTTTAAAAAACCGACACCTAATGTTAACTTAAATCACACAAAAGAGCCCGACTCTTCCCCTTTCTCTGTTTCATTCATTCTCGTGCTCAGGGTTTGGTCCTCCGATGATTTCTCTTCCGCCCGGTGCCGCTCCTCGCCTGCTGCTCTCCCTTCCGCCGACGCTCCTCATCGGCGCCGCTCGTCGCCTGCTACTGCAGTTTCTCGCCACCGCCTGCTGCTGCAGTTCCTCGCCGGCGCCGCTCGCCGCCTGCTGCTGTAGTTTCTCGCCACTGCTCCTCGCCGCCGCCCTGTCCTTCTCTTCTCTGCCGGCACCCTCTCCTTCTCTACTCGACGTCGGCGCCTCTCCTTCTCTACGCTGCTACCAACAGTAGGCCTCCTTTCTTCTTCTTCTTCTTCTTCCTTCTCCCTCTCCTTACCAACAACAACCACGGCCGTGTGGGCTGGCACGACCGTGTGGGCTGGCACGGCCGTGGCTGTGTTGGCTGACCACACGGCCGTGCTACCCAACACGGCCGTGTGGTTGTCCAACACAGCCACGGCCGTGCCAGCCCACATGACCGTGGTTGCTGTTGGTTATTTATGTACTAATTTTGTTATGATTTAATCATCTACTTAATGTTCTAATCATGTTCTATGATAAGCCTTAGTTCATTTAATATGCATACTTTGTATGTAAGACATAGTAATCGGGTACTGCTGTATATCCAAGTAAATTACATGTAACTAATCATGACATAGCTAGATTTTAGAATGCATACTTTGGTTAAATGTACTGCTGTAATTTTTGATCAAGTGATGATATGTAAATGTAGCAATAAGTTAGTAAGGTATCAATGATAAGTCTACTGTAATGTGATGCAAAATAGTTATTGTATCATGCATATCTTAATACTTTTTTGTTTTATAGTTGTATAGGGTGTTTTATGTGTGACAAGTCTATTGTTTAATAGTTTAGCTATAATCATTGTTTTATAGTTGTGTTATAAAGTATTTGGGTGTTTAGTATGGATATTTTGGGTGTTCAGATATGTATAAAGGTTCCAAAAAGTATAGTATATATATGCATACATGTGCATTTTTTTATAAAATTGTATAGAAAATCAAAACCCGTTCTTGGTGAGAATCCTAATCACCCTTCTTGCTTAATGATGAACTGTAATGCACACATGTGACATGCTTGGAATGTAAATGATGAACTTTTCCCTAAATTGCCAATCATGCTTTTAAAGACATCAATAATCACCCTAACTTGAAGAACTAGGATTTTAGGTATAAGAATGACAACACATTATTTGTTGGCCTAGAAATCCGTCCAAGATTTACTCATTAGGAGTAAATCTTGGATAGTCCCCGGTTTGGGACTATTCTTGAACACCTAATCTCGCTTAGGATGTAAGTGTATAATGTGTATTGGGTTTTCAAGAAAATTTTGGCAGCATTTCCCCGTTTGTTCTCTAAGTACATATGTACTTGGAGAACAGCGGGGAAATGCTGCCGAAATTTTCTTGAAAACCCAATACACATTATACACTTACTAGTGAGATTAGGTGTTCAAGGATGGGATAGGTGGTACATGTACATTTATTATATATAAGAATGACATCACATGTATTTGGTAACCCTAGACCGTAATCTTGTTGTAATATATACTTGTTTTCTCTTTGATCATAGAGCTTTACAATTTTGTTGTGATATATACTTTGTTGTAATAATGTGAACTTTACAATGTGAGCTTTACACTTTGAATTACTACTTTACAATGCGAACTTTACAATTTGAATGTGAATTTGCAGATGACTGATCATTCTCCTGATGACCGTGATGATGACTACCGTGAGGGTGAGGACATCAATGCGCCACCTCACAATGTAAGTTTTAAAAATATATCATATATTTATATCTATATGTCCATTTATAGTTATATCTTGTAAATGTGAATTATTTTGTCAAATTTTAGGTTGATGATGCACAGGTACCATCTGAAGCACTTGAGGCACTTGATCAACAACACCAAAAAGTTGATAAGAGAAGGGGCATCACTATGATGAAGAAGTTAATTGCGCAAAAGGGCAATGGACCCAAACTTGTTGTGGATTTCGATAATGTAGGAAATGCATGTGGTGTGAATCACAATTCATTTATTTCATATCTTGGGTTTGTTACTCGTAGCCATTGCGGTTGTCTCTTAGATTCTTGGCATAAAGTTTCTAAGGAGAAGAAAATTTTAATATGGAGGGATTTATGTGTGAGTTATTATTAATTTGCAATTCTATTTTGTAGATTACTAAATTTTTGGATACTAGTTAATAGCAATTCTATTTTGCAGAGTATATTTGAATTGGATGAAAAGCTGCATCGTAAATGCGTGATGCAACACTGTGGGAGAGTCCTAAGGAACTATAGGACAAATCTCACCAGAGAATACATAAAAGAAGCCGACAAGAGGAAGAAGACAGCCACTGAACAGTGGAACTTCCTGGACAAAGACGAATGGGACGTGTTTGTCGCTTCAAGACAAACCGATGAATTCAAGGTATTAGGCATCAGTCTCAATCTCATTAATTAATATATGTTGTATTCACTTATTCAAGATTAACATTTAGTGTTACTAACCAAATCATTAATTTGCATACTAACTAGGCCCTCAGTGAGGCACAAAGATCAAGGCGTGCACTGAATGTGCATGACCACAGAATGGGTCCAAAGGGGTATGCAGGCGTTTGCCAAAGACTACAGGCTGAGGCTACTGCTGCTCAGTCTGCTGCTACTCAGGAGTCCTCTACCATAGGTAGCACACCTCTGGCTCGCCATGATGTCTGGATAGCTGGGAGGCAAAATAAGAAGGGAGAAATAACTAAGGCCGCAACTGCTGAGGCGGCTGCAAAAATGGTAAAATACAACTCTTACAACAATCATTCGAATATTGATTATTTGTGTTGTTTACTTAAGTACAAATTTTTGTTTTGGCGATTAGCGGGACCTGCACGAGCTGAGGAAACAAGGAAAGTTCATCCCTGAGGGAACAAAGGATGAATTGACAGTTGCTCTGGGTAACCTAGAGCATCCTGGACGTGTTAGGGCTGCAGGCACTGGTGTGGGCATCAAATCTTTTTTTGGGTCATCCCAGCGCAAACATGTCCCAAAAGTGGGACTTTCACAAGAAGAGGTAACATATTCTTTCTTTATAATGTTACTGTAAAAGAGAATTCAAAAATTAGAATTTGACGTTTCTTTTATCCATGTATAGGTGGATAAGCTATTTGACAGGAAACTCGAAGAAACAATGAAAAAGTGGCAGGCATCTCAGACTACCACTTACCAGACAATACCTACTGCAGACTCTACTCCTACTCCTACTGCAGAGGTTGGGAGTAATCCTGTAGAACCACCACCTAGCACATCCACTGTAAGTATTTTTATGATATAGTAACTAGTTTTTTAATTCAAGATGATACATATATATGAAATTGTAGTCATTTCAAAAAAAGATTATATGTATATATGTATATAACATTCTTTACACAAAAATTTGTAGGGGTTGAAGCCATGTCGTCTAAAAAGTAAAGAATATGTCGTGGCAGAGGCGTCGGCTTACCCATCCCTACCAGGGGAAACGTGTCACGGGTCTCCAGTACCAGCTGGTTGGATTCGGGTGAGCCCGATACATATATTCCCCCAATTTCTGGAACTTCCACTGCCATATGCCCACCCAGATTGTGAAACGCTTGGTGAGGCAGTAGGCGGAGTGATATTGTGGGAAAAAGCGTATGTCTTCTTTACTGAAAAGGTGTGGTAAATTTACATTACGTTCAATTGTTAGTGTGTGTATATGCTGGCAGTTGATCTGAAATTATATATATATACAGGTTAAAAAGAAGACACCCACAGCATCTAGGCCTCCACTTCCACCTCCTGCATTACCTAGTTGGGTTCCACAGGACCTACCTGTCCCGTTAGGTCCTAACTGTAGGGGTATGGCAGTATGGTTAGGGGAACATGATATAAAATCCCCTATAACTGTTTCTTCTGATTCAGATTCTACAGGTCAGTCATACGAAACAAAACTATTTATACAAGATATATTGGAGTTGTTTCGATATGATTGGATAAATACATCTGTGATAGAGCTATGGATAAGGTGAGATATTCTTTATACATCCATATACCTTGTGTATGATCTGGTGATCTGGTTTCTTATTTATTAATGCATGCGTAATTAATACATATTTTGCAGCTACTTAGACAACATATGTGCAGATTTTGGATTCGAACATGTAGGGTTTTTTATTCCATCCTTGATTAGTCTAGTAGCTAAAGACCCTACATCAGTTCAACAATACTGCAGTGAGTCTTTTTCAAATTTTGCTGTAAAAAAGAAGACGGTGATAATGGCTCCATTCAATGTAGAGTAAGTTTACTTTGCTTATTATAATTTGGACTTAAGAAAATTACATTTTATTGTGGATTTTGAGTTATTAATTTTTAACTTTTTTCCTCTAGGGGTAGGCATTGGGAGTTATTGGTTATTGCCCCCGAGACGTTCACTGTGTATTATCTAGATCCTAAGGGGGGTAAATTGAATACAAGATTTGGACACATAATGAAAATGGCAATATTTCGGTGAGAAATATTTCATTTTTCATATCCGTTAACATATGTTATTACATTACTATTTAATTGAAATGTTCTGTGTTACATTAGCATGTAGGGGTTTTGAGGAGTACAAAAAGGCTGGAGGAAAGGTCCCCACGAAAAAGAACCAGCCAATAATTTGGAAGAACGTGCAAGTAAGTTCCCGACTGCAATATATGTATATATTATTTATGTGAACAATGCTTAATTAGTTGTATTTTTTAATATTTTGTATGTTTGAATTTATAGTGTGCTACACAAGACAACGGATGGGCATGTGGATACTATGTCATACGATATATACGCATGCTTGTCAAATATGCCGCAATGGACATCGATTGTATTGCTCAGGTATTATATAGTCTCATTAGATAATATGATCAAAATATATCAGTCTTATTTATAGCTCATTAATTATATATATACATCATTCTCTTTACAGGTGTTTAAAGCTGACCCCATTACTAGAAAGGACTTACCAAATGTTAATGCTCCCTATACAATGGGAGAATTAAATGAAGTAAGAGAAGAATGGGCAACAGCCATACAATTAGTGGGGGCTTTAAAATATAATTGGGATCCTGATAGCGAATAATGACTAAACAATGATACTTTGTAAATGAATTTCTGAATTATAATATATGTGTGAATGTTTCTACATGTCTGGATGTTTCTACATGTGTCTGAGTGAAAATGAATGAAAGTGTTGGTTTCTATATGAATGTTTCTACATGTGTGAATGTGAATGAATGGAACTACAAATTTCTAGCATGTGTGAATGTTTATAAATGTGTGAAAATAAAATGGAACTGCAGGTTGCATTGCTAAATGCATGTGCTACTTTTTTATTGTTAATTTTGCAGGTTTGCGGCCTGTTGTCGGCTGATATCAATGGATGTCGTAAAACCTGCAGTTCATAACTGAACTGAACAGGTTTCTCATCCTGTGACCAGCCACAGCAGGTCTGCATACTCACAGGAAAAAAAAACCAATAGGTGTCGGTTATTTGTAAATAACCGACACATAATGATATAGTGTCGGTGTTCCTACAATAAACCGACGTCTATGTCCTTAACACCACGACCGTGCTGGACAGCACGGCCGTGGGGCGAAGATATATGGTGTCAGTTTTTTACTTATAACCGACACTGATAGTTCCCAAGATGGTGCCCTTTCTGTGGCGCGAAGGGTTTGGGCGTCGGTTTTTAACTAATAATCGACGCTTATAGTCCCATGATGGCCCATTTTCGGTGGCGCACGAAGAGTTTGGGTGTCGGTTTTGGAACCGACGCCTGATGGGTGGACTTTTAGTGTCGCCCACATAGGTGTCGCTTAGAAACCGACACTAAAGGCTTTAATTAACCGACACTAAAGGTAGGTTTTGTAGTAGTGAAGGATCTTTGAGAAGTTACTATTAGTCCATCTTCTTTAGAACAATTCACAAAATACTTGTTAGAAAATGGTTTTTATAAGGACTACATATGAATATGCTGAGTACCATATAATTTATAAGATAAATCGCTTAGTGAATAACCAAAATTATGTAATGATTAGTATGTAATTTGATATGTGTTATTCTATATTTAGGAGGCAAAGGACCTAAATAATATTAAGAAGGATGGAATCAATTTGCTTGGTTATATTACTTGGCCAAGTCTTTGATGCACATGCATTTGAATGTTTTATTATATGTATATGCTGACATAGTTTTGTATAGTTGATACATGGGTTTTTTAGTCATTTTTCACAAGCATATTTTCCTTGGTTTTATCTGTTGATTTGACATTTGTTTGAGTAATTATGCATGAAATTCTATAAGTGGCTTATTCTATCTAAATGCATCATATTATATGATTTTTACTATTTAAGATGGTTTAATATCCATCCTGAGTACGTATCCACGTTCTTGTGCATCTTTAGGTAAAATCGAGCTTCAAAGACTCGGTACTATCAACACCCAAAGTCAGAGGTACCGACTTCATGTCAGTATTGGACGAGAAGACTTGCCCCAACTCGATACTACCAACACTCAAAGTTGGTAGTACAGAAACCTCATGAGTAAAGTGCAAGAATGAATCACGGAAACTCAGTACTACCGAGTCCACAAACTCGGTACCACTGAGATGGCATTAGTGAAGAGGTGCTCGAGCGACCTAAAGACTCAGTGCTATCGAGACAAGTCAATAGGACCGAGATTGTGATGAATTGTGGCAACCCAAGAAACTTGATACTACCAACTATCCATTCGGTACTACCAAGTCTACCCGGTTAGGAAATCTGAAGGTAACACTCTAATCCAATGGCTGGAATTATTTCATACCTTAAGTAATTCCTATGACTTGAGGGGAGTTCGGTCAGACCTGACAAGGCAGTTGTTTTCTATTGCATGACACCAGAGAGAGAGGAGAAAAGAGCAAGGAACTGAAGGCTTCACCTGGGATATCCGAGCACCTCTGGAAGGCAAATTTATAGCTGAAAGATAGCAGATTGCACACACGACATAGGAGATCATCCTAATCAGCTATTCTCCATGGGTTACTTAGTTTTTTCTAATTTTTCCCACATTTTTCTCTTTCTCTATCACATATTCATCAATGAAAATATGACGGGGCTAAACTCCTTGATTCATAGGATCCAAGAGTAGCTGGGATATACATTGTAATTTATTTCCATGCATTAAATCATCTTTGTCCCTATTTTTTGGATATAAATCTATGAAATTGTCTTGTTCTACTTATGCATGATCACCATAGATAGATTATCAGACCCTTAATCATTTTAGGAGAGATATTAAAGGTTGAAAAATCATAAACTTACCCATTTATTGCACCCTTTGGGAAAGGTGGAGATTAAATGAGAGGACAAACCCAGAGATTAATCATAAAGCAGCTAACTAATCAACCAATTACTATGAAACTGAGATTGACATTAGAATAGGTAGTGAGATACATTGTGGGGGTGGGTAGTTCTGGCTACAAGTTCTTTATCCAAAGATAGGGGTAATAGATATTAGTGTGTGGAGTTAATTGTAATGTTATCTGTGGTGAAACCATTGTCTTGAGGAATTCTCTTAAATATGAGTAACTTTATTATTAAGCTTGTTTAGTTCTACATTTATTCATGTTCAATCAAACCAATTCACTTTCACCGACCTAGATGATTAGACCTTAGTTAGTAGTAGTAGTATTATGGAGAGCATTTCCCTATTTTCGACCTGGGCCTCAAAAAGGCCTATATTACTTCGATGCGTTCACTTACGTATAACATACGATAAACACATGTCAAGTTTTTGGTGCCATTACCAGAGAAACGACAATATCTAGCACTATGAGTGTTGTGGTCAGCCACTCTAGGCCAACCCTTTCATTATTTTTTTTTACTTAAAGTTGAATCATAACATCATTGTTATTTCTATATCCATTATCATGTTCTGACAATTGCTTTGCTACTTTCAGGTACTAGTGTATGGTGCATACTCGAGCCCATGATTACAGAGAGCCATCTTCACCTAGCTTTGGGCAAGCAGAACTCCTTCACAGAGAGAGGTAATTTGGAAGATCTATAGATAGATTCAACCGAATTTCACCACTAATACCTCTACCTGAAGGACTTGAAACACCAGAAGAACCTGAGTTAGAAGAAATGGGTGATGGAGCAAAAGAGCAGATGATATGGGAGAGGATTAAAGCCTCTTCTAGAATAGCTTAAAAGGGACCAATAAAAAGATAAGATATCAATGTGTTAGCTATAAGATCGATCCAGGGTTGATCTCTTCAGTCAAATCTCAAGCTTTTCATGGTCATAGTTCTAAAGACCTAATGGTGCACATCAACAAGTTTGTTGAGAACTGTGATATGGTCAAAATAGATAGAGTATCGACGATTGTCATATATCTGAAACTATTCCTTTCATCTCTAGCAGACAATGCAAAGTCATGGTTTCACAATCTCGATGATGAGTGTATCAAGATGTGGGGTTATATGATTGACGCCTTTTTCGAGCGTTACTTCCCTCCACATAAGACAAATGACCTAGTGAAGAAGATCCATAATTTTAGACAGTAGGATGATGAATCCTATTCTGAAGCATGGGAGAGATTCTAGAATATGCTGCAAAAAGTTCCTCATCATGGTATTGATTTGTTGGGTCAAGCAAAGATCTTCTACTACAGTCTGCACAAGGGAGAAAGAACTACACTTGGCAGTGAAGGAGCAGGGTTCTTCCTCAACAACAAATCCACCTGCTATGATGAGATATTAAAGAACATGTCCAAGAATCAGTCATGGGGCAATGAGAGAGAGCTTCTGACAACCGTCAAAAGTGTCGGGGAATCCAAGGTCATCTATGCATTAAATGAGAAGCTGGACATGATTGCTAAAAAGTTGTGCCCTAATGACGGACCACCTCCAGAAGAAGAAGATGAAGAGTGCATGTTTGTGCACCATCAACAGCAGTATAGGAGCAATGACTACGCATGTAGGAAGGATCCCAAGTTTTCATCGAAGGATCCCAACAATTTTCCAATAAGACCCATCTCAGGTGCAACAACCCCAGTCATAATAGTTTGGTGGCCAGACACAATATCAACAAGAACAAAAGAAGATTGACCGTATTGAAGAGATGTTGGGAAAGTTGGTCATTCAGAATGAAGTGCTTATAGGTCAAACTCGGAGAGAACTCTAGAACCAAGGGGCACGAATCCGCAACATAGAAACTTAGATTTCTCAAATAGAAGTGGATGTGGGTACATTGAAGCAACCAAACCAATAGGCGTTCCCAACAAATACTAATGTTCCTTCTAGAAATCAACATGTCAAGGTAGTCCTACTTCATAGTGGTAAGACACTATTGAATTATGCACCAGCAAGCTCCGATGCAGGTGAAGTTACAAGAATAACAAATCGGATTTTGACAGCAAATACAGATAAACTAGATGAATTAGAATAGGAGAAGACAACTGAGGAGCACACTGATGTGGTGGAGGATACAAGATCAAAAGCATATGTCCCGCCTCACTAGAGGACACCAATTACTTTCCAAATAGCTTGAAGGCAACCAAAGCAAATCGATAGTTCTAGAAATTCTTAGATGTCTTTAAGAAATTATCTATCAACATTCCACTCATTGATGCAATTGAGCAGATACCATCATATGGAAAGTTCTTGAAAGACATAATAAATAAAAAGAGAATGATACCCGAGGCTGATGTGGTGGTGTTAAAGGAGTAGGTGAGTGCTTTTATTCTAGGAACACTACCTCCTAAAAGACAAGATCTGGGTTGTTTCAACATCACATTCTTCATAGGAAAGATCAAGTTTGATGAAGCTCCATGTGATTCAAGGGATAGAATTAACCTCATGTCTTTTTCAACTTTTAAGAAGCTAGGGTTAAGGAGGTGAGGAAAAGTAGTATGACTATTGATTTGGCAAACAAATATGTGGTCAGCCCATATGGCATTCGTGAAGATGTCCTAGTGAAACTATATAGATTTGTTTTTCCTACTGATTTCATGGTAATTGAAATGCACGAGGATAAAGGTAACAAATTCTAACTAGGTAGGCAATTCCAATCCACTAAGGATATGATTCTTGAAATGGGCAGAGGATGTCTGACTATGGGCACCCATGATGACTGGTTTGAGATTAAGATGCCTGAGCACACAAAGGAAAGAGGGGATACATCATAATGCAACATGTTGCAGCACATGGAGGGCAAGATTTATCTATGTATGGTGAAGCCATTCCTTGACATGGCTCATGTGATGACCACGGTGGAAAAAGACATTCTACTAATTAATATAATTTAAAACACTAAGGTGATATCATTAAAAGAAGAAATGTGTTACCCAGATGATAGAGACGAAGACTATGATCTGGCTATCATAGAGGAGGTCACTGTTGATTCCTTGATGTAGATATATCCACAGTTACCATTGGAAGCATGCTTGATGAATAGAGTAGAGGACAACACACATAGCCTCTCGCTAGAGGAGTGTGTATTGATGCTGAAGGCGGTACCTTGATATTATATAAGATATTTTGAAGATTTGGGACCACCTTCCCCACCACTGGTCCCATCTTTGCTGAGCCCACCTGAGTTGGAATTGGAGCTGTTTCTAGCACATATGAATTATGTCTTCTTGGATGTAGAAGAGAGGCTCGCAATGATCATATCATCGTCCTTGAGCGGTGAAGAAGAGGGGCAGTTGCTTCATGTGTTGAAGAACCACCGAGCTGCTTTTGGGTGATCTATAGAGGACATCAAAGGAATCTCTCCATGTTTGTGCCATCACAAAATCTATTTGGGAGAAGGAGCTAAGGCAATAGTTCAACCTCAGTGGCGACTCAACCCGATCATGACTAAGGTAGTGAAGAAAGAAGTGGGCAAGCTCATATCATCATCATTCATGCAATTTTGGATTATATGTGGATTAGCCCAACTCAAGTAGTTCCTAAAAAGGGGGGCCACTATCACAACTAATGCAACTAATGAGTTAATTTCAACTAGGTTGGTGATGGGGTGGCATGTATGCATAGACTACCGATGCTTGAATGATTCTACTTTAAAAGATCATTTTCCTATACCTTTCATTGATCAGATTTTGGAACGACTTACCGGTTGTTCACATTTTTGCTTCTTTGATGGGTATTCCAGTTATAATCAGATTTTGATTGAGCCAAAGGATCAGGATAAATCTACTTTCACCTGTCTTTATGGCACATTTGCATATAGATGGATGTCATTCAGTCTTTGTAACGTCCCTACCACCTTCCAACATTGTGTGCTTGCCATCTTTTTTGATATGGTAGAGCGGTGCTTGGAGGTATTCATGGATGATTTTTCTATGTATGGGGAGTCTTTCAGCGATTGCCTATACAACTTGGACAAGGTTTTACAAAGGTGTGAGGACACTCACTTAGTCTTGAATTGGGAGAAGTGTCATATGATGGTGAGTAAGGGCATAGTTCTTGGACACAAGGTGTCCAATAAGGGTATGGAAGTAGACCCAATTAAGATAGAAGTTATCTATAAGATACCCCCGCCAACATCGGTGAAGGGAGTAAGGAGATTTTGGGACATGTTGGGTTATACTGTTGTTTTATTGATGACTTTTCAAGGATTGCTAAACCTTTGTCAGAACTGTTGGAAAAAGACACTGAATTTTCTTTTGAAAAATGATGCTTGAATGCCTTTGAAATACTAAAGGAGAAGCTTAGCTCCACACCTATTGTGCAAGCCCCTGATTGGAGCCTACCATTTGAGCTGATGTGTGATGCATCAGATTATGCAATGGGAGTTGTGTTGAGTCAACACAAAGATAAATCTCCCACAATCATATATTATGCATCCAAAACCTTGAATGATGCACGACTCAATTATACAAACATAGAAAAAGAACTCTTAGCGGTTGTTTTTGCATTTAAGAAGTTTCACCAATACCTAGTTGGGGCTAAGGTGATTGTTTGGACCGACCATTCTGTCATCAAATACTTGTTACAAAAGAAAGATGCAAAACCTAGATTAATTAGGTGGATTTTACTTTTATAACATTTTGACATAGAAATTAAAGACAAGATAGGGGTGGAAATGTGGTAGTGTATCACCTATCCAGGTTGGAAAGAGTGAATGAAAAAGAGGTAGATATCCCTATTGTTGAGGATTTTTCAGATGAAATTTTTTTTGCTATTAAGACCAAGGATCCCTTGTTTGTGGATATTGTTAATTATTTATCCTACAAAGAGATGCCTACAGATTAGGGGTACCAAGAAAAGAAGATATTTTTCCATTCATTGTGGTTTTACATTGGGATGACTCGATTCTTCTTAAACAATGTAGGAATGGACTTTTGAGGAAGTGTGTATCTGAATGCGAGGTTGAGAGAATTTTGTCACACTGTCACTCTTTACCTACATGAGGGAATCAAACTAGCTCTAGGAATGCTGCCAAGGTTTTAGAGAGTGGGTTCTATTGGCCAACATTATTTAAAGATGTACATGATTTTGTTTGTCATTGTAATGCATGTCAACACGCAGGTAACATTTCTAAATGACATGAAATGCCGCTACATGTGTTTCAAGAGGTTGAAGTGTTTGATATATGGGGCATTGATTTCATGGGCCCATTTGTGTTGTCTAATTATAATCTCTACATTTTACTTACGGTTGACTATGTATCTAAGTGGGTTGAAGAAATTCCAACCCGCACCAATGACGCTCAAGTTGTGTGCAAATTTGTGAAGGATAACATCTTCTACATATTTGGTGTCCCCTGAATGATTATTAGTGATGGTGGATCACATTTCACTAATAGGCAATTTGGAGCCTTATTGAGTAAATATGGGGTGAAACACAGAGTGGGTACTCCTTACCACCCATAGACACAAGGCCAAGTTGAGGTGTCCAACAAAGAAGTGAAGAAGATATTGGTAAGGACAGTCTCAACTAATACGATAAATAGGAGTTTTATGCTTAATGACGCTCTTTGGGTGCATAGGATAGCCTATAAATCACCTATAGGAATGAAACCTTTTAGGTTGGTTTATGGACATGCTTGCCATTTACCAGTAGAGCTTGAGCACAAGGCAAAATGGGCACTGAAAAAGCTAAATTTTGGATTGGATGATGTAGGTAGGAAGAGACTGTTAGAGCTGAATGAACTAGATGAGCTTAGGATGGATTCTTTTGAATGTTCCATGATTTATAAGGAGAGGACGAAGAAGAATCATGATAGGCACATCTTGAATAGGGTGTTTCTCCCAGGATAAAAGATTCTTCTTTTTAATTCTCAACTTAAGTTACATCCGAGAAAATTGAGGTCCAAATGGAGTGGACCATTTGTGATTGAGCAGGTTTTTCCCCATGGTGTTGTGAAGATTATAGATGGGACTAGGTCATTCCTTGTTAATGGCCAAAGATTAAAACACTACTATGGTGGGTAAGTGGATCCAAGAATAGAAGAATTGCAACTTATGAAAATTCATTAGATTCTTGCTCTTAGGAACATCTAGTCTAGGATGTTAAACAATGTCACTTGTTGGGAGGTAACCCAACCTTCATTTCTCTGTATTCATGTTCATTTTAGCATTGTAGTTGTCTTTTCATTCTTAATTCTTGAAAAAAAGTTACCTTGACTCATTTGTGGAGTGTGCATATTTTTACAGAGTCGGTACTACTGAGTCCCCAAGTCAGTAGTACTGAATTTACATCACAAAGTCACCCACACAAGAAAGATAGACTCGGTACTATCGACTCTACCAGTTGGTACCACTGAGTCTCTGAAGATTTTTGAGAGCCCAACTGATAAAAAGTGGTTGTATCGACATCTGCATCGGTACTACCAACTTTTTTGGCACTCCCTGGGTTGAAACACTGAGATGAAAATTTTAAAATACTGAGAAAGAATTTCCAACTCAGTACTACCAACGGACCAGTCGGTAGTACCAACACATGACGTCAACAATATGTGGATGCTCTATTCAATGGTAGATGCGGTCTTCATCTCACATTCGGTAGCACCGACCCACAACTCAAGTTGGTACTACCGAATTGTGCTCGGTACTACCTACTTCGAGTGATTTGTTCTCAAGACATCATCAAACATTAGCCGTCGACAAATCTAAGCCACAAATTCATTCTTGCAACTCGGTACTATCGGCACAAAAGTCAGTAGTACCGACTCTGCCTGACTCAGCTATATAAGGAGGGTTGGTAAATCCATTTTCTCCACACCACTTCCTCCACTACTCCTACAACTCTGAGTAAAGTTGCACCAGGCACCAACAATCTTCACTGAGCCTCTCTTTCCTCATCCTCCTTCTTGCATCATCATCATGGCACCAAGGAGAGGATCTTCTACGTCGGCGGAGCAAGGAGAGTTGGTCCCTCGACCAACACACATACAACATCCATCCTCAAAGATCAAGAAGGTGTATGAAGTGCTTTACATGAGGATGATAGTGCCAACATGATATGGAGATCATGCTTTGATAGAGCGAGCGAGCTTCACCATCAACATGTGATGGGTGTGTCAGAAGCAATTTATGGATGGAGACAATCCTTTCTTCAGTGACTAGCATACCTACCCAGACCTCATCCTTGATTTCTTGACATCGACAACAATTAGGAGGTGAATGGGAGGAAGGCAAAGTCAATATTGTCACCCCTGAGCAACAATTAGGAGGTGAATGGTAGGAAGGCAAAGTCAGCTTCTGCCTCTTCAACAAAAACTACTCCATCACTCTATGGGCATTCAACTACATCTTCAACTGGGATGACATTCTAGAACACTCGACCCCTTTATATTTTGACTATGATATGACAAGGGAGCAACTGACTGAGGTTCCAGAAGGCTTTCGCATTCTGCTACTAACATCGAGCACCCCTTTGCTCGAGTTCTTCATTGCCTCTGCACCAACACTATCTTTGCTCGTTCTGGCCAAGCCCAAGGGAAGGTCCAAAGGATGGACCTCTACTTTCTCTACAGGCTATTGGGGGGAGAGACTGTTAACTTTGGGGCCTTCCTTGTCCTCCACATGATCTCATTTAGACGCAATGTGAAGAGGAAGTTGTCGATTATATTTGGGAGTCTCATCACCCCAATATCGTTGCATCTCCGCCTTAACTTGTCAACCCTCACGCCGATGGAAAATACAAATAAACTGGATCTCCAACACTTCCACAAGGTGAGCCTCCTAAGTGTACACCATAACATGGTGCATGCAAGATGCACATGTCGAGTATGGTTGCGGGAGAGTAGCCTCCCCAACCCCATCTTCAACTTGAGAAGTGTAGCCCATCTTCGATGGGTGCTGGATGAGGGAGAGGAAGAAGATGAACCCAGGGCAGCATCTCATGGTGACAACAAGTAGGAAGGTGATGATGGTGACTCTGACGATGATGTTGAGGAGGTGGAGCCCACCATCCCCATTACCCAAAGAGTTGTCCCGCGTAAAGGACCCGCACCTATGCTACCTTGCCTTCATCTTCCCCGCCCCCTTCTTAAGAGGAGCAAGACTTGTACAACATGGCAGGTATGTATGGGATGCTACAGGAGATCCAAATAGGACAACAACAACATCAGGCAACGCTGGTTGGTGTGCAAGAGATACAAGGACGGCTGTACCAAAACCAACATGTGATATATGAGAATGAACGCCTTATTTTGGCCAACCAAGAGAATGTTCACATGCACCTACAGCGGATGGAGCAATATCAACAATCCTTTTTTACCATAATTGGAACTAGGGGTACTTTAGAGGGTACCCATAGCCACCACAGATGCCACTGTCGGATCTATCTTTTTAGGGGATGTTTCCTCCCCATGACCCCAACATGCCACAACCACATCCTCCAAATTGAGCAATGGTACCACTGTTCGACCTCTTTAGTGCGAGTATTGACTATGTGGACATAGTATTATTCAAGCTTAAGAGGGTGCTGAAACAACATTCTATCTTAGTTTTTATTGCATTTTTATCTTAGTTATTTTTTATTTTGGTTTATGCATTGTTAGGATCCACACCTATTTAGTGTAATTGTGGAGCACTAATGCATGGTGGCGCATGTCGAATAGATTGTATTCATAGGTGTTTGTGCAAAGAAATGGTAAAGTCTTTATAGATTAATTGTGACATCTTTCTGCATCACCACTTGAGGAAGTGTTTGGTTAAGTTATCTCTAGGATATAATATATGAATGAACATCTAAATCAACTGGGAATGTGAATGAAGATGTTGTTGAGCCTAAGATGATCAAACCTTTAATGATATCTTAACTCAAAATCTAAGAGAGAAATCTTAAGATTACCCTATGCACAGGTCATTAAAGAGGGACATATCATAATCCTATGAAAGGCATTGTGTCTTAGTTATGTGATTTCATCCATATTTTCCGTCCAATTTTGACTCACCACCTCAAGATGAATGAGTAGACCAACTTATTTCTTTTGATTGCATTGCATAGCATAATAGGTTACATGATAGAGTATCTTATTCTTGCTTGCATTTGAGAAAAAAAAAAGTTGCATTTGTATGCACGTACAACTTTAGTGTATACCGTCTTAGTTGCATAGCAATTGCATGTAGATTACATACATTTCGTAGCACTCATTTCTTTTTGTCATTTGGATTGTAGTATCCTTTTATGAAGATTGAAGTAGGGACATACCTCCATATCAAAAAAAGAAAAGAAAAAAAAGAGAGTACGAATTGAAAGCCTTAGCATAAACCCAATCATGCCAAAGGCAAGACAATTTATGGGCTAGAAAAAAAATAATCTCAAAATTTCTTAAGGAGAAAATATGTCCCTAAGTCTTCTTGAAGAGATGAATTAATTCACATGACACATTTGTTTGTTCTTGATAGCCTCATTTTCTATTATGAGATAGCTTCATACATGCATCATGCGTTAAAAAGGAAAAATAGGAAAGGGAAAAAGACAATAGGCATTTGGATTCATGCATAAAATTCTTTTCACTCATGTAGGTCATCATTATTTTTGCATAAATAAGTTGGATGTACTTTTGATTCTTCATTTTCCACCCATCTCATATCATTAATTTCTCGCATTGGTAGGCCACTCAAATGATTTATCTCCTCATCCATTATTATAAGGAGATCTACTTCCAAGTAGTTGGTAGTTAGGAGAGCGCAATTTAGATTAGGGAATCACATAGTACACTGAGCGAATTCCTGAATAATTATGATATTAACTGGTTTCTTGATAGTGTTCATTGATCAAAAGGTGGACATCTTCTATAGAAATTTTTAGTCGTTGTATAGCAGATATTGGTTCAGTGGTCATTGAAGGCCAGTTTAGGGATTGTTTGGTGGACATGATTAAGAAAAGAGTTCATGTGTTGTCTCCTTTTGCTGACTTACATCAAATAGATCTAAGAGAGTATTTCTCAAGGATGAGAAACATTTAAGCTTAGGGGAGTTTGATGCATGGGTTTTTTTAGTCATTTTCACAGGCACATTTTCCTTGATTTTATGTGTTGATTTGTCATTTATTTGATTAATTATTCATGAAATGTTATCAATGGTCTGTTCTATCTAAATGCATCAAATTATATGATTTTTACTATTTAAGATGGTTTAATATCCATCTTGAGTACTTATCTACATTCTTGTGCATTTTTAGGTACAATCAAGCTTCATAGACTCAGTACTACCGACACCCAAAGTCGGTGGTGCCGACTTCACATCAATATTGGACCACAAGACTTGCCCCAACTCAAAACTATTGACACTCAAAGTCAGTAGTACCAAAACCTCATCAGTAAAGTGCAAGAATAAATAACAGAAGCTCGATACTACTGAGTCCACAAACTCAGTACCACCGAGACGGAATTAGTGAAGTAGTGCTCGAGCGACCTAAAGACTCTATGCTATCGATACAAGTCAATAGTACTAACATTGTAATGAATCACAACTATCCTAGAAACTCGATACTACCGACTATCCAGTCAGTACTACCAAGTCTGCCTGATCATGCAATCTGAAGGTAGCACTCTAATTCAACACCTGGCGTTATTTTGTACCTTAAGTGATTCCTATGACTTGAGCGGAGTTCGACCAGATCTGACGGGGCAACCATTTTCTATTACACGACATCGAAGAGAGAGGAGAGAAGAGCAAGGAACTGAAGGCCTCACCTGGGATGATCTGAGCACCGTTGAAGGCGAATATGCAGCCAAAAGACAACAGATTGCACACATGGCATAGGGGATCATCTGGATTAGATATTCTCCAGGGTTTACTTAGTTATTTCTAATGTTTCCCACAATTTTCTCTTTCTCTACCATGTATTCATCAATGAAAATTATGCGGGGCTAAACCCCTTGATTCCTTAGGATCCGAGAGTAGACCGGATATACATTGTAATTGATTTAAATGCATTAATATCATATTTGTCCCTATTTTCTATATATAAATGTATGATGTTGTCTTGTTCTGTTTATGCTTGATCACCATATATATATTATTGGGCCCTTAATCATTTCAAGAGAGATATTAAGGGATTGACATTAGAATAGGTAATGAGCTACACTACGGGAGTGGGTAGTTCTGGCTACATACTCTTTATCCAGGGATAGGGGTATTAGATATTAGTGTGTGGAGTTAAATGCAATGTTATCTATGCTGAAACCATTCTCTTTAGGAATTCCCTTAAATTTGAGTAACTTAATTTTTAAGCTTGTTTTATTCCACATTAATTCCTATTCAATCAAACCAATTTATTTTCACCAACCTAGATGATTAGACCATGGTTAGTAGTAGCATTCTGGAGAACGTTTCCCTATGTTCGAATCGGACCTCAAAAAGTCCTATATTACTTTGATACGTTCACTTGCGTATAACACACGGTAAACATGTGTCAATAGTCAATTTTGGTATCATGCAAGTTAAATGATGATCATTCTGATGCATTCAATGTAGTAACGTGCTTGTTGTTTTTATTGATGTTATACATATTATGTTATCATATTCAAATTATTATAATAAAGTTATGAACCATGAGCGTGTTGAAGAACCCAATTTTCTTATAATGTTCAAGGTTTTTTTCTTACAACAAACATAATAAACTTTTCATATAATGTTCAAGCTTACTTTTTATATTTAGACCATGTTACATGTTATTTAAGATCAAAATTCATGGTCAAGAGGGAAAATTCCCATTATGTTTAAGATTGGTGATATTCCATCATGTGAAGAGCTAAGATTAAATCAGAAAAATTGTATCATGAATGAAACAACTTGAAATATCTACATAAGCTTCTGAATCACTTCTAAGTCAATTTTTTCATAGAAACCAAGGTTTTCCCTACTATAAAGTGTTCTTATATGGGAAATCATGGATGTATGTTCATATTAATAATTTAAATTCAATTATGTAATTCATGTTAATGTTTAAAAAGTTTCTAAGTAGATTCATGTTAAATCTTCTTCTTTTTCCAAACCATATTTTTTAAATTAAAGTGCTAATGTCACTTACTAATTATTGTTGCATGTTTTTCTATGGCATTTGAAGGAGCCAACCTATATAAAAATCCTGCATAGAACCTAAAATTAGCATGTGTAGCTAAACATGAAATATTAGCTACGTACCCATTACAAGATAAAGTATATAGATTATGATTATACTTAGTGTTCTAGGTTTTACTTAAGAAACATGCATTTGGGTTTATTTCAAGTTGAGGCATGTTTGTCTATTATGTTTTCCTTTCACAAACTCGTGTATGAATGCATTTTCAATTATTGCATAGCGTCTCATTTACATTTTTGGATGCCTATCAATATTGTGACACTTCCCCAAGTTGAGGGCCAATGCCATGGACAATATATGGTCTTCGCTACTCTTGTGTATGTATCATGGTGAGATATTATAATGTATGCATGTTCCATGTTGAATTATTTGTCAAATATGTAGTAAATTATCATGAGAACTCCTAACATTTTTAATATGACCCAAATTCATATATATAAGTATCTTGTTCAGGTCAGTGTTCATTTTCTATGTATAAAATGGATAAATATCATCATGTGTATGTCCATATTCTAGATCAAATGTTATTTTTAAGGATTGACTCTTTAGTTGATATAATGGGTTGCATCCTTGAATGTTACCTAGTGAATATTTTTCACAGTCCATCAATTCCTACATAATTTTATCACCTAAAAGGACTTAGATTGATTTGAGTAGTTACCACTTGAACATAAATGGGTTAGGAATGGTCTCCACTCTTAACATTTCCTTGTTTACTAAATGTTAAATTGAGCAATCAAGTTAACAAAAAAGTCATGAATGACTAACTTGTTGAAAAACCTTCTTTGATATAGATGAAGATATTTACAAGCAAGTAATAATTGGAAATTCATTTTTAGCACCTCACATGCATTGAACATGATGTACAAAGTCAATTTCAACATCTTGGTTTCTTTTTTAGAGGTAAAAATGAGTGTGAATCAATTGATGAAGTAGTTAAGCTAGTTTTCTGATATTATCATTCAAGTCACCATGATACACGAAGAAAATTGCACATGTGAATCATAACATTAGGATCCACTTTGTATTGCTCTGTCAGTCTTTCAATCATCAACACACACATAGTATGATAGATAGCTTATACTTTTTAGTGATTATTAGTGATGGTGGATCACATTTCACTAATAGGCAATTTGGAGCCTTATTGAGTAAATATGGGGTGAAACACAGAGTGGGTACTCCTTACCACCCATAGACACAAGGCCAAGTTGAGGTGTCCAACAAAGAAGTGAAGAAGATATTGGTAAGGACAGTCTCAACTAATACGATAAATAGGAGTTTTATGCTTAATGACGCTCTTTGGGTGCATAGGATAGCCTATAAATCACCTATAGGAATGAAACCTTTTAGGTTGGTTTATGGACATGCTTGCCATTTACCAGTAGAGCTTGAGCACAAGGCAAAATGGGCACTGAAAAAGCTAAATTTTGGATTGGATGATGTAGGTAGGAAGAGACTGTTAGAGCTGAATGAACTAGATGAGCTTAGGATGGATTCTTTTGAATGTTCCATGATTTATAAGGAGAGGACGAAGAAGAATCATGATAGGCACATCTTGAATAGGGTGTTTCTCCCAGGATAAAAGATTCTTCTTTTTAATTCTCAACTTAAGTTACATCCGAGAAAATTGAGGTCCAAATGGAGTGGACCATTTGTGATTGAGCAGGTTTTTCCCCATGGTGTTGTGAAGATTATAGATGGGACTAGGTCATTCCTTGTTAATGGCCAAAGATTAAAACACTACTATGGTGGGTAAGTGGATCCAAGAATAGAAGAATTGCAACTTATGAAAATTCATTAGATTCTTGCTCTTAGGAACATCTAGTCTAGGATGTTAAACAATGTCACTTGTTGGGAGGTAACCCAACCTTCATTTCTCTGTATTCATGTTCATTTTAGCATTGTAGTTGTCTTTTCATTCTTAATTCTTGAAAAAAAGTTACCTTGACTCATTTGTGGAGTGTGCATATTTTTACAGAGTCGGTACTACTGAGTCCCCAAGTCAGTAGTACTGAATTTACATCACAAAGTCACCCACACAAGAAAGATAGACTCGGTACTATCGACTCTACCAGTTGGTACCACTGAGTCTCTGAAGATTTTTGAGAGCCCAACTGATAAAAAGTGGTTGTATCGACATCTGCATCGGTACTACCAACTTTTTTGGCACTCCCTGGGTTGAAACACTGAGATGAAAATTTTAAAATACTGAGAAAGAATTTCCAACTCAGTACTACCAACGGACCAGTCGGTAGTACCAACACATGACGTCAACAATATGTGGATGCTCTATTCAATGGTAGATGCGGTCTTCATCTCACATTCGGTAGCACCGACCCACAACTCAAGTTGGTACTACCGAATTGTGCTCGGTACTACCTACTTCGAGTGATTTGTTCTCAAGACATCATCAAACATTAGCCGTCGACAAATCTAAGCCACAAATTCATTCTTGCAACTCGGTACTATCGGCACAAAAGTCAGTAGTACCGACTCTGCCTGACTCAGCTATATAAGGAGGGTTGGTAAATCCATTTTCTCCACACCACTTCCTCCACTACTCCTACAACTCTGAGTAAAGTTGCACCAGGCACCAACAATCTTCACTGAGCCTCTCTTTCCTCATCCTCCTTCTTGCATCATCATCATGGCACCAAGGAGAGGATCTTCTACGTCGGCGGAGCAAGGAGAGTTGGTCCCTCGACCAACACACATACAACATCCATCCTCAAAGATCAAGAAGGTGTATGAAGTGCTTTACATGAGGATGATAGTGCCAACATGATATGGAGATCATGCTTTGATAGAGTGAGCGAGCTTCACCAACAACATGTGATGGGTGTGTCAGAAGCAATTTATGGATGGAGACAATCCTTTCTTCAGTGACTAGCATACCTACCCAGACCTCATCCTTGATTTCTTGACATCGACAACAATTAGGAGGTGAATGGGAGGAAGGCAAAGTCAATATTGTCACCCCTGAGCAACAATTAGGAGGTGAATGGTAGGAAGGCAAAGTCAGCTTCTGCCTCTTCAACAAAAACTACTCCATCACTCTATGGGCATTCAACTACATCTTCAACTGGGATGACATTCTAGAACACTCGACCCCTTTATATTTTGACTATGATATGACAAGGGAGCAACTGACTGAGGTTCCAGAAGGCTTTCGCATTCTGCTACTAACATCGAGCACCCCTTTGCTCGAGTTCTTCATTGCCTCTGCACCAACACTATCTTTGCTCGTTCTGGCCAAGCCCAAGGGAAGGTCCAAAGGATGGACCTCTACTTTCTCTACAGGCTATTGGGGGGAGAGACTGTTAACTTTGGGGCCTTCCTTGTCCTCCACATGATCTCATTTAGACGCAATGTGAAGAGGAAGTTGTCGATTATATTTGGGAGTCTCATCACCCCAATATCGTTGCATCTCCGCCTTAACTTGTCAACCCTCACGCCGATGGAAAATACAAATAAACTGGATCTCCAACACTTCCACAAGGTGAGCCTCCTAAGTGTACACCATAACATGGTGCATGCAAGATGCACATGTCGAGTATGGTTGCGGGAGAGTAGCCTCCCCAACCCCATCTTCAACTTGAGAAGTGTAGCCCATCTTCGATGGGTGCTGGATGAGGGAGAGGAAGAAGATGAACCCAGGGCAGCATCTCATGGTGACAACAAGTAGGAAGGTGATGATGGTGACTCTGACGATGATGTTGAGGAGGTGGAGCCCACCATCCCCATTACCCAAAGAGTTGTCCCGCGTAAAGGACCCGCACCTATGCTACCTTGCCTTCATCTTCCCCGCCCCCTTCTTAAGAGGAGCAAGACTTGTACAACATGGCAGGTATGTATGGGATGCTACAGGAGATCCAAATAGGACAACAACAACATCAGGCAACGCTGGTTGGTGTGCAAGAGATACAAGGACGGCTGTACCAAAACCAACATGTGATATATGAGAATGAACGCCTTATTTTGGCCAACCAAGAGAATGTTCACATGCACCTACAGCGGATGGAGCAATATCAACAATCCTTTTTTACCATAATTGGAACTAGGGGTACTTTAGAGGGTACCCATAGCCACCACAGATGCCACTGTCGGATCTATCTTTTTAGGGGATGTTTCCTCCCCATGACCCCAACATGCCACAACCACATCCTTCAAATTGAGCAATGGTACCACTGTTCGACCTCTTTAGTGCGAGTATTGACTATGTGGACATAGTATTATTCAAGCTTAAGAGGGTGCTGAAACAACATTCTATCTTAGTTTTTATTGCATTTTTATCTTAGTTATTTTTTATTTTGGTTTATGCATTGTTAGGATCCACACCTATTTAGTGTAATTGTGGAGCACTAATGCATGGTGGCGCATGTCGAATAGATTGTATTCATAGGTGTTTGTGCAAAGAAATGGTAAAGTCTTTATAGATTAATTGTGACATCTTTCTGCATCACCACTTGAGGAAGTGTTTGGTTAAGTTATCTCTAGGATATAATATATGAATGAACATCTAAATCAACTGGGAATGTGAATGAAGATGTTGTTGAGCCTAAGATGATCAAACCTTTAATGATATCTTAACTCAAAATCTAAGAGAGAAATCTTAAGATTACCCTATGCACAGGTCATTAAAGAGGGACATATCATAATCCTATGAAAGGCATTGTGTCTTAGTTATGTGATTTCATCCATATTTTCCGTCCAATTTTGACTCACCACCTCAAGATGAATGAGTAGACCAACTTATTTCTTTTGATTGCATTGCATAGCATAATAGGTTACATGATAGAGTATCTTATTCTTGCTTGCATTTGAGAAAAAAAAAGTTGCATTTGTATGCACGTACAACTTTAGTGTATACCGTCTTAGTTGCATAGCAATTGCATGTAGATTACATACATTTCGTAGCACTCATTTCTTTTTGTCATTTGGATTGTAGTATCCTTTTATGAAGATTGAAGTAGGGACATACCTCCATATCAAAAAAAGAAAAGAAAAAAAAAGAGAGTACGAATTGAAAGCCTTAGCATAAACCCAATCATGCCAAAGGCAAGACAATTTATGGGCTAGAAAAAAAATAATCTCAAAATTTCTTAAGGAGAAAATATGTCCCTAAGTCTTCTTGAAGAGATGAATTAATTCACATGACACATTTGTTTGTTCTTGATAGCCTCATTTTCTATTATGAGATAGCTTCATACATGCATCATGCGTTAAAAAGGAAAAATAGGAAAGGGAAAAAGACAATAGGCATTTGGATTCATGCATAAAATTCTTTTCACTCATGTAGGTCATCATTATTTTTGCATAAATAAGTTGGATGTACTTTTGATTCTTCATTTTCCACCCATCTCATATCATTAATTTCTCGCATTGGTAGGCCACTCAAATGATTTATCTCCTCATCCATTATTATAAGGAGATCTACTTCCAAGTAGTTGGTAGTTAGGAGAGCGCAATTTAGATTAG
Source organism: Alisma plantago-aquatica (assembly GCA_963693085.1). Lineage (NCBI taxonomy): Eukaryota > Viridiplantae > Streptophyta > Magnoliopsida > Alismatales > Alismataceae > Alisma > Alisma plantago-aquatica. Next base: position 501,567,903 of record OY856414.1, on the reverse strand, counting down.
GGAATCACATAGTACACTGAGCGAATTCCTGAATAATTATGATATTAACTGGTTTCTTGATAGTGTTCATTGATCAAAAGGTGGACATCTTCTATAGAAATTTTTAGTCGTTGTATAGCAGATATTGGTTCAGTGGTCATTGAAGGCCAGTTTAGGGATTGTTTGGTGGACATGATTAAGAAAAGAGTTCATGTGTTGTCTCCTTTTGCTGACTTACATCAAATAGATCTAAGAGAGTATTTCTCAAGGATGAGAAACATTTAAGCTTAGGGGAGTTTGATGCATGGGTTTTTTTAGTCATTTTCACAGGCACATTTTCCTTGATTTTATGTGTTGATTTGTCATTTATTTGATTAATTATTCATGAAATGTTATCAATGGTCTGTTCTATCTAAATGCATCAAATTATATGATTTTTACTATTTAAGATGGTTTAATATCCATCTTGAGTACTTATCTACATTCTTGTGCATTTTTAGGTACAATCAAGCTTCATAGACTCAGTACTACCGACACCCAAAGTCGATGGTGCCGACTTCACATCAATATTGGACCACAAGACTTGCCCCAACTCAAAACTATTGACACTCAAAGTCAGTAGTACCAAAACCTCATCAGTAAAGTGCAAGAATAAATAACAGAAGCTCGATACTACTGAGTCCACAAACTCAGTACCACCGAGACGGAATTAGTGAAGTAGTGCTCGAGCGACCTAAAGACTCTATGCTATCGATACAAGTCAATAGTACTAACATTGTAATGAATCACAACTATCCTAGAAACTCGATACTACCGACTATCCAGTCAGTACTACCAAGTCTGCCTGATCATGCAATCTGAAGGTAGCACTCTAATTCAACACCTGGCGTTATTTTGTACCTTAAGTGATTCCTATGACTTGAGCGGAGTTCGACCAGATCTGACGGGGCAACCATTTTCTATTACACGACATCGAAGAGAGAGGAGAGAAGAGCAAGGAACTGAAGGCCTCACCTGGGATGATCTGAGCACCGTTGAAGGCGAATATGCAGCCAAAAGACAACAGATTGCACACATGGCATAGGGGATCATCTGGATTAGATATTCTCCAGGGTTTACTTAGTTATTTCTAATGTTTCCCACAATTTTCTCTTTCTCTACCATGTATTCATCAATGAAAATTATGCGGGGCTAAACCCCTTGATTCCTTAGGATCCGAGAGTAGACCGGATATACATTGTAATTGATTTAAATGCATTAATATCATATTTGTCCCTATTTTCTATATATAAATGTATGATGTTGTCTTGTTCTGTTTATGCTTGATCACCATATATATATATTATTGGGCCCTTAATCATTTCAAGAGAGATATTAAGGGATTGACATTAGAATAGGTAATGAGCTACACTACGGGAGTGGGTAGTTCTGGCTACATACTCTTTATCCAGGGATAGGGGTATTAGATATTAGTGTGTGGAGTTAAATGCAATGTTATCTATGCTGAAACCATTCTCTTTAGGAATTCCCTTAAATTTGAGTAACTTAATTTTTAAGCTTGTTTTATTCCACATTAATTCCTATTCAATCAAACCAATTTATTTTCACCAACCTAGATGATTAGACCATGGTTAGTAGTAGCATTCTGGAGAACGTTTCCCTATGTTCGAATCGGACCTCAAAAAGTCCTATATTACTTTGATACGTTCACTTGCGTATAACACACGGTAAACATGTGTCAATAGTCAATTTTGGTATCATGCAAGTTAAATGATGATCATTCTGATGCATTCAATGTAGTAACGTGCTTGTTGTTTTTATTGATGTTATACATATTATGTTATCATATTCAAATTATTATAATAAAGTTATGAACCATGAGCGTGTTGAAGAACCCAATTTTCTTATAATGTTCAAGGTTTTTTTCTTACAACAAACATAATAAACTTTTCATATAATGTTCAAGCTTACTTTTTATATTTAGACCATGTTACATGTTATTTAAGATCAAAATTCATGGTCAAGAGGGAAAATTCCCATTATGTTTAAGATTGGTGATATTCCATCATGTGAAGAGCTAAGATTAAATCAGAAAAATTGTATCATGAATGAAACAACTTGAAATATCTACATAAGCTTCTGAATCACTTCTAAGTCAATTTTTTCATAGAAACCAAGGTTTTCCCTACTATAAAGTGTTCTTATATGGGAAATCATGGATGTATGTTCATATTAATAATTTAAATTCAATTATGTAATTCATGTTAATGTTTAAAAAGTTTCTAAGTAGATTCATGTTAAATCTTCTTCTTTTTCCAAACCATATTTTTTAAATTAAAGTGCTAATGTCACTTACTAATTATTGTTGCATGTTTTTCTATGGCATTTGAAGGAGCCAACCTATATAAAAATCCTGCATAGAACCTAAAATTAGCATGTGTAGCTAAACATGAAATATTAGCTACGTACCCATTACAAGATAAAGTATATAGATTATGATTATACTTAGTGTTCTAGGTTTTACTTAAGAAACATGCATTTGGGTTTATTTCAAGTTGAGGCATGTTTGTCTATTATGTTTTCCTTTCACAAACTCGTGTATGAATGCATTTTCAATTATTGCATAGCGTCTCATTTACATTTTTGGATGCCTATCAATATTGTGACACTTCCCCAAGTTGAGGGCCAATGCCATGGACAATATATGGTCTTCGCTACTCTTGTATATGTATCATGGTGAGATATTATAATGTATGCATGTTCCATGTTGAATTATTTGTCAAATATGTAGTAAATTATCATGAGAACTCCTAACATTTTTAATATGACCCAAATTCATATATATAAGTATCTTGTTCAGGTCAGTGTTCATTTTCTATGTATAAAATGGATAAATATCATCATGTGTATGTCCATATTCTAGATCAAATGTTATTTTTAAGGATTGACTCTTTAGTTGATATAATGGGTTGCATCCTTGAATGTTACCTAGTGAATATTTTTCACAGTCCATCAATTCCTACATAATTTTATCACCTAAAAGGACTTAGATTGATTTGAGTAGTTACCACTTGAACATAAATGGGTTAGGAATGGTCTCCACTCTTAACATTTCCTTGTTTACTAAATGTTAAATTGAGCAATCAAGTTAACAAAAAAGTCATGAATGACTAACTTGTTGAAAAACCTTCTTTGATATAGATGAAGATATTTACAAGCAAGTAATAATTGGAAATTCATTTTTAGCACCTCACATGCATTGAACATGATGTACAAAGTCAATTTCAACATCTTGGTTTCTTTTTTAGAGGTAAAAATGAGTGTGAATCAATTGATGAAGTAGTTAAGCTAGTTTTCTGATATTATCGTTCAAGTCACCATGATACACGAAGAAAATTGCACATGTGAATCATAACATTAGGATCCACTTTGTATTGCTCTGTCAGTCTTTCAATCATCAACACACACATAGTATGATAGATAGCTTATACTTTTTCTCATACCAATTATCCAGTCTTCCGTTTATGGATGTTATCTACTAGAGAAAGAGGAAGAAGAAAGAGAAGAGAAACAACTTGAATCAACCTGTATTACTGATTTCACTAATGGTTTTGGAGAGAAGAGAAGAAGAGTCAACTCAAAATGGTTTGCCTTGATCTTAGGTCTTCAATTTTTGTTTTGTTCATCATAATTTTCCTTCTTTCACTCCAAAATGACAGTCCTAGTCACCACCACTAACGTTTAGGACTTTAGGTAGTTGGTTGATACTATTATGAACTTATGTTCATATTTCATTGAATTCAATTAAGTGTAGGATGAGAGATTGACATTTTTATTAGTAGTTGTGTTAGAGGCATTGACAAAATCCACATCGACCATTCTTCATAGTTGTGTAGGTCGAAGAGTGCCCAAAATGTTGACTTTAGCCACACATCACTTAATCTAACTTTTGGCCGATGTGTGCTAGCAAGGGTCAAAGTGGGTAGGTTGATGTGAAGTAGCAGTGGTTGGTCTTGCCTTGCTTTGATGGTTGCATCCCGATTAGAGAGCCCAACTTCAATATTGTTGTCCGATCGTAACACTCTACTTCGAACACAGTGGCCTAATTGAAGCTCCCCAATGCGAAGTGACTTCTAGCTATGGTGACTTACGTTTGCCCTTCAGGTTGATGCAAAGTGTTTAATTGGTCCATGGAACTATTCCACCTATTGTTCTATAATTTTTCTAGTCTGCAATATGTTTTAACATGCGTGAGACTTTTTCTCTATATGGTTTTTACCTCCTTTTAGACTGAAATTTTATATATACACAAAATATATTCTTCACTTAACAAATTGAAAACCAAATTCAATAACAATCAAATAATTTGAAAATTATGAAAAACAACAAGTGAAGTTGTAAACTAAGTTTAGAGTTCTCTATAACTTAAGGATTACCAGCCAAGTACATGGTTCTAAGTATGTGTTTGTATACACAATTTGTGCGATTTACTCTTGAGAACCACTTGAATATTTGTGTGAACGTGAAGAATCATCGAAGATGTAAAGTGTCTTCGTAGTCATAACCATGACCGTAGGTTGGAACTATGTGCGATTTACGGTTGCTCTTACAAGGATGACTCTTAGGTTTGTACAACCGACTAATATGAATATGAAGGACAAAATCTCAGCTTTTGTGGTATTCTTTCAGTCTACATGCAATTTGGAGTACAAGAAAAATACATACTGCATGCCAAACTTCCTCCACCAACACCGACTTACAACGAAGGAAAGGTTATAATTTGGAGTATGCGCTGACACGCAATTATACGTGCTTTTCTAAGAAGGGTTATAATTAGTATAACTCTTTAAGATTGCAAACCTATGTTACACTACCTTGTGAATGGGGTAATTTAGGTGTTGTGACTGGTCAATTGTGAGAGGTGTGTGCGCTCTTTGGGTGGCGTATCTTACGAAATTATCTTTAACCAAAGATCAATCATATGCTAAAACTACTGATTGGAGTTACCAACTAAAGCAAGCCTGACAAAGTTGACATTGTGTGTGTGGTCCGGTGCCACGGTTATCATACATGCTATAATGAACTGCGTTTCTAACCAACTAGCTGTTCAAGTGCTGCACGGAAGGCATGTGGTCCTGTGGTCAAATACATACGTGTGCATGGACTCCACACACACACACCAGACGAGAAGTTCCTCGTTTTATCATGTGTATTTGCCTACTCCGCAGTCTATGTACCCCACTCCTGTACCAACCCATACCCGACACCTTTCACCTTGTCTGCATCTTGACTTGTTTCTGACTTCTTAACAGATGATGATGGTGTCATCCACTAGCCCCACCACCTCCGTTCTGGTCGATTCCTGTATCTCTGTCTCATCCAGTTCCAGCATCCTTTTGATGCATGCTTTCAAATTTCAAATATCCTCATGATTTGATATATACATTTTCCAGTTACGGGAATATTCAATATTACATCTTTTCTTTTCAAATGTCGCCGACAGAGAGACATGCAGAGGTAAACAGCTTGTCCTATCAAGTCCCAAACCCACAAGAACCCTAACCACTCCAGCCAGAAACCACAAGCAAATCATTCTATTGGTGTTATTTCAAACAAGATGCCAGAAAGGTTTATAAATGCCCCATTCGCACCAAATGTGATTATAGTTTTATGCAAATATAGCATATAGACAGAGGTATTAGATAGATGAAAGTATCAATCACTAAACAAATGGAACTAATCAACATGCTTCTTTCCACATGTACAGGTTATCAGCTTCTTATATAATGTATATTTGACAAGATGCTATACTGTTGGTCACACACTCCAAAGCAGGGTTAGGGGGGAATCTCCATTCTCTTGCTCTCGTCCAATCCCTACAAACGGACCACAACAGCTGCAACAGGCCAAGGAGGGGAATAAGATTATTCACTACAAACTGGCAGCGGGAGTTAGGGGGTTTGTTTGTTGCCCGTGGTCCTATGGAAGGAGCCTTGCCTTGTTCTTTGCAGTTCAACTTGCTCCACTCTGCTCTCCTCGGCCTTGGGAATATACATACATATATGCGCGTTGTTGGTGGCGGTGACGGTGGAAGGGGGATGTAAGTGACGACCTACAACGAACGCACCTTGGAGTTGAAAATTGAAATACTGGATACAGAAACTGCACCATGTGTTGCACGCAAATGGATGCTTCTCCTTCGTTCATCCTTTTAAATTGTATATAAAGAAAAAAATTGGCTGTTTTGTTTATACTCACGACGCTTGGTTTTTGGCGTTTAAAAATTAGTCCTTCGAAGTCTCTGTACGGTGGAAACCGATCTTTCTCTCTTACGGTCCTACCACTTGAAGGACATAGATGCCCTTTCGCCGCCACTCATACACCCAACGCTCTCTAGTCCCCATGTCTGCACCATTACATGTCAAATATAATCTTTTTACGTAACATAATCCACAAATTAGTCAATTTTTGTATGCACAGAAATTAAGTATTGTCTAACAAAAGGACAAAAACCCATCTCGTTTAAATACATCAACACAAAGAACCTCCCATAATTTTCATCACAACATTCTTGTAATTGCAGATTCTTATCTCCATCGATATCTGTCTGCTCTCCATACAAAGGTGCGTGGTAAATTATTCAAGAGACGGCATATTCTTCATGCCACCAACATTTGTTCTGCCTAAGTTCGTACTCCATGCTTTCTTATATCAATGATCTTTTCGGGCATGACATTCCATGAATGCGTGTGAACTATATTTCCAAACTGTTTCCATTCTGTTCAAAAGCAACAGATCTTTGTTTTATGGTTCGTAATAGCACTAAAAGAAAACCGGAATACAACCGATACAAGTTAAAAGACTATATAGTTCATGCCAGACAACCAAACCACTGAACCTGCAACACCAGAACTGCCTAGATCCTATGAGGGTTGTGTAAAGGTCTAAAGGAGGGTAATGAATATATAACTAAAGTAGGGGAGGCAACCCGATAATATAGTCGGTGTGTATTGTGGCTTTTGTTATTGAACTTTTTGTTATTTCTTTCTATTCATATAGTACATAATGTAGCAATCAATATTTTAACTACGGATGAATCATTTTCTTATGCTTTGTCTATCTTAATTATGTGTGCCACACTAGCGTGACAATCTGAGCTTGTGCCTGTGTATACAGATAGCGATGCCATAATCTCACAGCCAGAGGGAATGTGAAGAAAATATGCATCGTGGATTTCTTTGTGTGTTTAGCATACTTATCAAATGGAAGGAGCTTGAATACCTCTATTTTATACATTGATGTCTATCTGTACTCTATTGTGCCATGCGAGCCGGATAAAAATGTAGATCTTCGACGGGGATATGATTTTACAAACACATGTAAGGGGCTGAGATATCCTCGGGGTAAGTGAAATGTTGATATGCATATATGGAGGTGTATGATTTCCCCATCTCCCTGATATTTAGTTAACAATGTTTGTTTTAAATTGATGTATAATATCTTCCTTGGTGTTGTGGGGGTGGGGAAGCTATAATGATTCTCCAAAGTTTGTTAGTTATATTTGTTCCCATAAATTTTAGGGCATGTTCTGTTGTGATGTGTATCAACTGTTGGGGAATATTGATATAAAGGGATTGATTGATTATTCTCGTTCTTTCAATCCAAGGGTGAAACCAAAGTCTGGTGTTGTTTGTGGAGTGTGGTGCGGTTATGATACTATGTTTAATGTGTTATTGATGTAGTTCCACAAGGGGGAAGCTTGACTTTAGATGATATGTTACCATGGTTTGTGTTTCTTATGGTATACACTGATGATATTATCTTTCCATAGTCAGGGGCTATAGAGCATAAACCATAATTTTGTGTATCAAACAATGAGCATGTGTCATTATATTGATGAAACCCCAAACCCCTTAAGATTTTGGGGAGCATATGGTATCCCATTTAACAAGGTGTTTCTTATTTCCCATATCTTCCCATAGGAAATACCACCTGATATGATCAATGGTATCATAAATTTTGAAAGGGAGTGTAATACAACTGAGGAGTATGTGGTGAGAGAAGTAAGAGAGTTGTTGTGGAGTGTGAGTCATCATATCAGATTGAAAATTTGTATTTTTCATGGGCTAAGATGATATTTTGCGGCATTGATGAAGGGATTCCAGTAGGAGTTGGGAAGTTTATATGGGCACAAAGGTAGACCAAGATAAATGGAAGGGAATTATTCTATCTTGTAATTAAGAAAAGTGTGATTTTTATCCATCTCAAGTTGGTCTATATGAAAGTATAGATGATTTTTGGAGAATAATTTTGAGTCCTGAAAGGTAAGAGAATTATACCAAAATGTGGATAGAGTTGATCACATTATTATCAACTCAGGAAATGAAATTTTGTATCATTGGTATATTGCATATTATTCTCATGACATTGTTTTAGGGTCTCTATGGGTCCACATTGTGTACCAAGTTTGATCATCTGAGTGTGAATGAATGTGGCCATGATGAATTAAGTAGGGAGATAGGGGATCTCCTTATCTATCCTTGTTGAATTTTTGAAGTACCCGAATGGTGTTATATCCTCAATTTTATGAAATTGAATTTATTAAATATAAAGCCTTGGTTTGATAAGTAAATCTCCCAATGGTATTATTGGTGGAATAGTGATGTTAATCACCTTTGTGGCATGGATGCTTGCGACACAAGATAAATAAATAGAAGGAATTCATACATGAATAAATATTAGTGATTTTATGAATTATTAAGCAACTGAAATATAAGATGATATGCAAGTTGACAAAAGAAAATAAAATACATGGTGACTTAGATAATTAAAAGATTAATTATCTAGACATATGTGGAAACACAATGTTGAGGCTTCAAATAATACTATTTTAAATTCAACCTTGATATGCTTGAAAACAATCATGAAAGAAAGAGAATTCTAGAATTCAAGAGAATATATCAAAGAGAGGAATAGATGAATAATCTAGAATCCATGATCAAAATAGTCAATAAAGTGCGTATATTGATATATTTTTGCTTTATGGATCTTGGTGTGCCAATCAAGTAATTAAAATGATAATTTACTTAAAGGACATAGATGGATATATATACATGTGTCGCCACATTGGGAATCCATTAAATGGTTTTCTTTTGACAACCATTCTTTGTGGCCTTTTGATATTTGTCATAATCAAGGGAAAAAAGGAATTAGTATGAGGAAAGTACAAAGGAATGCTTTGAAATAAGTCATGGATTTTTGTGTTCATGCCAAAGAAATTATAGGAGTGGAATGTGATTAAGATGGGAGAATGAAACAAGCTGAAGAGGCTATACCAGGGGAAGGTGTGATCAGCAGAAAGGAAACCATCCTTCTCGTTCCTTCTTGTATCCTCTAGGGTTACCTTTAAGACCTATATAAAGACCCCATGAACCCTGGCATCAAGCGAGGCATGCCACTCAGTTCCCATTAGCCATAAAAAACCCTTTGGATGCTCCCATGCGTTGAGCCATCACATTTTCGTCGATGAGTAGGCAGTGGTTACAGGGGGTCTCCTGGTTATGGAAAGAGACACTACAAGAAACTGATTTATTAATGTCAAAGCTTATGACCACTTTAATATCTTGACGTAATTGCTACATAAAAGATGGAAAGAATTTTTGTTGGTTGTTATCGATGTACCCAATAACGACCAAAGTTTCTTTCTGACGTAAATTATAAAACTTTCCTTCGTTAAAACACCTAACTAGGGTTGTAAATGGGTACGAGTCTACCCATGTACCCGCAAATAGGGCTATAAATGGGTACGGGTATACCCACGTATCCGTAAAACTGTACCCACCAAAACTCATCATGGGTCCAAATTTCTAGACCCGCATACGCGCGTACCTGTATTCTCCCGATTCCACTAATGGGTATAGCTATACCCATATCTGCTATACCCGTGTACCCGTAAAAATAAATAAATAAAAATTATATATACATATATATATATATATATTAGTTTGTTAGAATCTATGGCTAAAAAGCTACTGGACATATGATCTAACAGTGGAAATTTCTAACCTAATGTAACCTAGATATCAAAACTACATCGGCCCTAATGCTTCAGACTTTTTGGCTCGGTCTCATTCAGCTACTTTCCACTAGACGCCTGGAGTTGGAGACTTGGATGAAGAAGCTAGGGCAGCAACGACCATGCTGACCAGCGACAACGACACAACCGCCAATTGTTGGGTGCCAGCTAAAGCCGAGATCCACCTCAGCTGAGCACCCCGGCCTCAGTCTGCTGACGTCCTAGAACCCTGGTGCTCTGCGCCCCACCAATCGTTGAGAGCCTGTGCCGCTACCCATTTTAGCCCCTCAACAACCCGACGCTCCCAATCACTAAGCCAACCCTGCTCGACAGAGTCACAAAGTAGGTTGTCATCGATGCCACCGGCCCACCAGATCTCCATCAACCCGATGATGTCTGCATGCCCTCATCATCCGGCCGTAGGCCCTCATCTACCCGCCGCTGTCGTTGGACGCCCACCTCACCTCCATCTCGGCCGAGCTTTGACATCTCCTACTCGACCGCCTCACTGCCTCCGCCGGGTGCCACCTCACCTTCATCCCGTCCACACCCAACTCAGCTCCAGTCCTATTGCGTTTGCCTCAACTCCGCCCACCATAGCTCCAAGTGCGCCAGCCGCCAGCCCAGGGATAGCGACTAGTGAACGAATCTACTCAGCCTGCTCTAGTTCATCCTTGCAGCGGCCGTTCTTTTTCTTCAGTCTTCCATTTCAGATCTGCTCCAGTTCTGCTGATCAGAAGTGTTGTGTGGCCGTGGGAGAAGGTACCGCTATGCTTTGCTTGTTTGTTCATCTCAACTCTTCTATTTTCTTCTGTCATTGCTTTGCTTGCTTGTCTTTCATTGGTGTTTGATCCTTTAAACTTAGTTAAACCTCTTCTGTCAGTTGGTGTTTGGTCTGTGACTATGTGTGCTGATTTGGTCTGTGATATGGTTAAACCTCTTCTATCAGTTGCTTTGCATGCCTCAAATCTGTTAATTACTATTGATCTGTGATACAAAATTTTGGCTGATAAGCCTGATATGGTATGTGACTATATGTGCTATGTGTGTGTTATCTTAGAATGTATTGAGTGGTATTGTGTGATTTATTGAAGTCTTATTAGTCTCCAAATCGATGGTGTGAATAATATTGTTTATTTTGTTGGGCTGTTTATAGCACTCAACTCATATATTTGAATGGTTTCTTTGTGTTCTATTGGGTTGTTCTAGTGCTTAAACCAAATATGTGTATGATATGATTTTTTTAATAATGATTTTGGGCTAAAAGTAGGTACTTGAATGATTTTTAAGTCTACAAAGCCCCCCAAAATAGAAGCTTTGTGTTACTCTAGCATCTTACATGCTAGAAATTTTGAACGTTGTTCTAGTGCTTAAATCATATATGTGTATGATATGATTTTTCTAATAAAACTTTTCTCCCAAAAGTAGGTACTTGAATGATTTTTTAGTCCACAAAGTTCCCCAAAACAATAACTTTCTATTACTCTAGCAGCTCACATTGCTGAAAAATTTGAACTTCAGTAAATGTATACATTAATTTGGGCTTAAAAATAGTCCAGCCATCAATTTTAGTACTACTTTTTTTTTTCCATTTAACTGCACCGTGTACTCGCATTACATACCCGCACCATGTAACCATAATTTAGTCCACACTTGTCGATACCCGACTGGCTCCAGATCGCTGCCGAGATCAAAGGTGTCGCCTACTGGCTCTAGTCACCAATCCTTGCCTAGGTCGACGACGCCCATATTTTTGTTGGTTCTCGCCCAGGTCGACGACACCCACATCGTTGGTTTTCACCTAGGTAGATGGTGCCATGATCACCAGTGTTTTCTCCAACATTGGCGCTAGTAGTAGGGTACCATGGGGCAAACACCGGGTATAGTTCTTGTTTATGCATATCTTTTGGTTCAAATTGAATTGACATCTCATTTGAATTAATTTTCCACATATCGTTTTGCAAATCTTTCCAGAACTTTTTTTATACTCATCACTGATCAACTACACATATCTAACAACTGGAGCATAAGAAATCATTTGTCTGTTGTTCAACCATGAATTCACATGGATCGACTTTCATGGAATACAAATTAATTGCAACAGTGTAATGAGACTGTGATGATACAATATTACTCTCTGCTGACAATTTTGAAGTGCTTCAAATAACCTGGTAAGATTTTAAAAGCTATTAGCCAATATTCCAGTGCTTTATTTTAACTAGTAAGATCTTAAGAGTTATGAATTCTTGTTTGTAGTCTCAATGTACCATAGGTGTTATGTTTTTTTTTTCAATCAAATAGCATTGTCATCTGTTGGAGATAAGTTGAATTGAAGAATAATGACTGATTGTAAAATAGCATCTGTATTGTAAGCATTTTTCTCTTCCTAGTCCCATGTCATTTATTCATGTTAAATACTACTCAGTCATACTTTAGTCTCTCGTTTGTTGTATAGTTTTCTTTGATTTTGATATAAACTATACAACCATTAACACTCTCATATAATCAAATAATGGCATGGTATTAGAATGATGGTATAACCGGGACATGTTTTGTGAAAAAGGTCAAAACCAACAATAGTAAAATGAAAATGAAACTTATGGCTCGCAATAATGAAATCCTACTTGCCGCTTTCTTGCGTACAAGTCTAAACTAATCACTTAGTTTGTACCTAATACTTTTCATGTTTGACTCCATTAAGTTATAGTGTGACCTTGTCGATGATCATTGTAGTTTTATTAGTAAAAATCATTCTTCTTCCAAATACAATATATATGGACTAAGTAATAAAGTTAACATGATGTCTTTTATTACGATTTAGATTCTTAGATTAATAAATTAAATGCAGGAAATCATCGATTGCATAGAACATTATACACTTATATGAAGGAAATTTGTCTAATACTTTCAGCCTTTTTTTTATATTATTCTTTGTTCACCAAATCAAGTACTATGTTATATTGAAAATTATGTACACATGTCAAAATACTTTAAAAAGTAGATGAAATTTCAAGTGAATGGTATTTTGTATAGATTTGTATGCCTTCTAGTTTTAATATAAAATGACATATTGAGGATATGAGTCAATTGTTTCTAAATATAGTCTTAATACCTCTTAATGTCATACAATATAATAATGTACTTGTTTTATGGGCTTATTTAGTTGTTGTGTGTAGACTTTTCTTTATACACTTAGAGAATCACTAGGAACTTCTTGTGCCATTGTGTATGTAGACTTTTCTTTATTCACTATTTTCAACATGGTACATACTTAGTACTTAGGTGCCATTCTCGTTGGATTAGAATACCATATTTAATTAGGGTAAAAGGAAGGCATCCTATAATAATATAGTAAGATAAAATATGGTATAATAAATCATCCTATAATTAATCCAATAAAATGAAACATTAATTTGTGTAGGAAAATGTTCTTGTGTCGGTATAAGCCATTCATATTTGTTGCACATGTGGAAAATGTATCTATTGCACATCTAAAGTTATATGTTTGTTGCACATTTCGTGATATGTTCCCCTCATATATCATTTTTTTAGGTACATAGTTGTATATATGTGAAGATGATTTCTATTCAGATGATATGTGCACACTCATTATGGAAAGATCTATATATTATTTCCTTCTCAATTCATTCTTTGGTTAACACACAGTAAATTCTTTGATGCAAGAAAAGAATGTCACATCCATTAAAGAAATTCTTCCTTATGCAAAGTATGAATTTGAGAGCAATGATACGACTAAAAATAAGGTTATTGAATCAAGTACAACTAAAAGAAGCAGAGGCAGACCTAACTTAACCTGAGAGGATCTTATAAATAGAGATTTTGAATCTTTACATCTTGATCAGAGTATGACCCATAGCAGAGTAGATTGCAAAAGAAAGATCCATGTAGCCGAGTTCAACATGGTTTGGATTGAGGCTTAGATGATAATGGTGATGATGATGAATATGATGATATAATAGACTTATCGAATACAAATGTCAATTTTACAAGGTATAGAGGGAAATACATGGCCTAGGTAGATTGTTATATGTGTTCACAATTATGGGTTGAGCTCTACCCCGAATTACTAGTGGCTACACCTCCCAATTGATCTCAGAGAACTTCTCCATCCTGCTGAACAGATGATGTATCTCTGGAACACCAATCTTTTGTATTTAATAGATTTTAGGTTAAACATAGATATAATGAAAATATAGGCAAGGAAGCTTGGCCTCATCTATAAAACAATTTTGAACATGGTTGGAACATCTACAAGAATAAAAAGAATTTAGAAAAACCATAAAATTTGTAATCAAAAAACTTCTAGAAATATCAGTGAAGAGCTAAAAGAAATAGAATCTCTATTCATTTTCCATGATCGTAAACCCAATGTTGATCCTGCATACATTCTCATGCTTAATCCAAAGATATATCACCTACATGTACAAAATGAAATTATGTGGAACATGATTTTTTCAACTCATCCATAAAAAGAAAATATAGATATGGGCTGAGTGTTGATCCTTGATATACCCCAACATTGAAAGGAATAGTTTGTGTCTCTCCTCCAGGAGTCCTAATACTTGTAGTTGATCCATCATGCATGTCTTCCATTAGGTCAATGTATTGATGAGTTTGAGATATGAAAGTCACAAATACAGGTTAAGAAGGTAGAATTAAGCATGGTATGCGTATTCATTCACATATGGTGTTGTATTCCTTTATGAGGTCCATATGTTGAGGTTGAAATTGACCTCAATCAGTCATGGTGTCGAGGCACATGTGTGAGAAGTTTTGGCACCTTGTACATCAGATGAATGACATGTTTGATTCATACAGAGAAACATGGCATACAGTTTGGATTATGCACCACGTACCACAAAATATATAGAATGTGTGGCTTATAAACCAAAAAGATATCATGCATTGCATTATAGAAAATAGTTTGTTATTTCTATGAAGTTTTGGGATATTTATTATAAATAATTGTGATTTTTCTACACACCGACCAACTATTAACAAAGTAGAAATTTTTAAACATGTAGAAACAACTATGCTATATATAAAGGAAATTAGAGGAAATTTTATTGGGAGATTAACAATAGGAAAATGTTGTTAGAAATAGGAACTTCAGTTTACTAATCTCTTTATTATGTAATACAAGGACCGTTTCTACATCTTATTACTTTCTTAGAATGTTCTCTCTAATTGAATTTTCTTAACACTAAAAACTAGTATCACCAATTGTGGATTTTTGAAAGGACACTCTAGAAAATAACTCTTCTAGATTAGGATACTTATATATGATGGTGCATGAAATAACCCTAAAAAATGAGCTAGTCATATTTAAAACACATTTTATTGACTTTGTTCTATATATCTCTCTACATTTTGATTCATAGATCCACTATAAAACTACATAAGAGTTGTTGTAGTTTGAAGAGAACCTTTCACTTACAACATAAGCAATAAAGAACATGTATAAATTCTTCTTACTTTTCACATTTTTATGAGATAACTATACCTACCAAGATTGAGAATATACTTCTAGTTTTAATTAAGGGGGATACAATGGCACCCTACTCATAAATCTTTTATAGATTTCTGAGTTCACCACATCAAGAATCAACTCTTAGTTGGTAGGCAAATGAAACTATTTGGAAATGCTAACAGTAAACAAAAACATTAGGAAAAAAACTTTTTTTCCGATTGTAATACTTTTCTCTAATCATTATTTGTAATATATTATTGTAATAATGATGCAATAATGTATCTAAAGATCAAATAACTTTGTCAAAATTAGTTTTACGTGGTACCATCATTGGTTGATTTCCTTTTCAACAAATCCAGCCAGAAAAATCCTTAGGTGTAGAAAACTCACTTGATTATCAACAAATTTTTTATCCTAGAAAACCAACAGATAACAAACTAGAATTATTTTTGATAATTTTCCTCAACCATTTTTCTCCTAAAGAAAATAGTCAACAATAAAAATTGGCCAAGGCCCAAAATATGATAGGATGGTTTTTCCTAGGACAAATCCAACCAAAAATATCTTAATTTTCTTAAGTAGAACTAATTGTTTTGATTTTCTTCAGGAGAATCAACCTATCATGTTAGTTGTACGTGCTTCCATAACTGCCAACTAGTTTTTTCTAGGAAAAAAATTTTGGTGTAAAAATTAGGTAGCTTAATATGGTTATCAATCCATATTCTTTCATGTTGAATGTGTTCCACAAAGATCCCCTAACTAATATAAAGGTTACTTTTTCTTACCATAACTAAATGATTAGGAATACTTATAAGATAGACACCTCTAATTATGTACAAATAACGCTCTCATTACTGCTTCCAGGATCATTTTCACATGATTATTGAAGACTCTTCCTTTGAAAAGGATGTTTGAAGGGTATTTCTCCCTTGTTAATAGTAGGTTGACCCTTGATGGAAGTTGTTGGATCCTTTCCTACATAAGAGATAGTTATCTTTAATTCAATCAAAAGGTATTATTTGGTGTATATTTGTAAGGAGTGGGACCTGAGTGGGGATCTACTCACTTACTTGATGTGAGATAGTAGAAAGTTATCTAATTACAAATAGACAATAATTTTTCACAAAGGATGATAAACTAAAATTCATGTATATATCATTCAACAAAAATGTAGCAGTAGAAGATAAAAGTCTATCTATTACAATTATTTATGTATATCATTGTTCTTCATCATATAGGGTGTATATAAATGAAAACTAGATGAACATAAGATATACATGATAAGACAACTACATCAATCTACCTCCCAAGAAAGATCAGTGATAAATGTATATTTTTCCATTTTATTTACATCTTTTAGATATCTCTTTATGATTGTTTTGTTGATTATTTTCTTAGTTTTATAATTACTTATTCTTGTTTAGATTTTCTCATTTTAATGGGATTTTTAACTATATGTTCTTGTATTTTGTAGTAAAATGGCCCAATCACTCCAATGATTAAATATTATTGGAATATATTTGTACAATTC
The DNA here is from genome assembly GCA_963693085.1 of Alisma plantago-aquatica. NCBI lineage: Eukaryota > Viridiplantae > Streptophyta > Magnoliopsida > Alismatales > Alismataceae > Alisma > Alisma plantago-aquatica. Next base: position 501,550,827 of record OY856414.1, on the reverse strand, counting down.
CCTCCAGTCATGGTATGCATACCCCATGCCAAAAAGATCATAACTTTTGTACCCCATTGAGGAATTTAACGGACAAGTATGTGTTGGAAAAGAAATTTAATTCTCTACATTAAAATGTATATTAGGTGACTTTCCATCCAACCAGATGGCCTTACAATCTACTCATTTTGTCATTTCAGTAATCGACAACATAGTGAGAGTCACATGGTCAAATATTAAAGAAGACAACTCAATAAATCCCTCCATTTGTGGGAAAGAATTTAATACTACAAAATTTTACTACTTTAACTGGAAAAGTTGGTCAATTTCATATTTTTTTATGTGGTGGAAATAATTCAAATAAAGACTACACAAATGTTTAAACAATAAAATCATCAATGCGGTCAAGGTTTGAGCAATGTGACTTCAGGCTGAAGCAAGTGATTTGATGTGGTTGACCGACTGTTACCAAAGATGAGGCAATTGTTATTGTGTCGCTTAGCACTTACAAGCACTAAGATGTTTATCCTAGAGTTTAATCCTTTTTCTACTTCCGATTAAGGCTAGTATAGAAAGGGTCGATCCCACATGACAACTTATTAAGATTGTTATCTCTAATCCCAATTGTTTGAATAACTTGTTATTTGTTTTTGGTATTTTTCATAATAGGAACAGAAAGTAAAAGTCGAGTTTTGGGGGTTGATGATTAACACCAAGAAAAGAAATGCAAGAATGAAAATGCACTTAACAAGAGTGTAAGTTTTCCCTGTCACAAGGAAAATCAAGATTGTTGTTAGCACAAGAAAACTATTTTGAATGAAAAGACTAAAGATTAAAGAAAGCAAAAGCAAGCGGTGATTAAATCAAGAGATGGGAATCAAGGCTTTCTGGGTTTTCACCACCTTAGCCTAGGCAAAAACAAACTAATCCTTGAAAACTATAGATTCTATGAAGGCAAGTGAATTAATAAAAATCCACTAAAGATGGACTCCACATGAGCTCGTTGGTCCTCGTGATCATTCTTCTTAGTTTATCATCCTAAAAGAAGAAGATCAACAGTCATTTTAAAACTCCTATGTGATTGGGTTTGTGGTTTTAAATTCAAACTTCCAAGGTCATATCCATCCGAAATTAACTTCTGATCAAAGTAATTAATTACTTTGATAGATCAATTAGTTATCAAACCCAAAAGCCTTCTAGAATTATTTTTAGGGAAAAGTCGATAAAGCCATGGCTAAGGGGTTATTCCTCTTGCCTCGATAGAGAACTACTCACTCATGATTGTGGAGAAAAGGGAGACAGAGAGAAGAAGAGTTCTAGCCATAGTCTAGTCTTACTAAAGGATAGTTCCTTAGGCTAGAGTCAATTAAATGGTCGACGTTTAATCCCTTACTCCAGTCCACGGAAGAATAAGAGGAAGAAGAAACTAGATCTAAATGAGCAAAGTAAAAGAACAACAATTGAAGGAAATAGTTAGCTTGTAAAAAGTAATCTTTACTGATGGAAAGAACACAATAACATAAGAACATAAGAAGATTGCTCATAAATCTCGTACAAAGATGATACAAAAGATGGTGTGAAAGATGGAGAACCCCCTTCCTTTTATAGGAGAAGGAGGGGGTAGGCTTCCCAAAAAAGTTGGGAAAAAAAGAGAGGGAGTCGTCCATTTGAATTTTCTAGATCTGGTCAATAGAAATTTGATAGGCTTTAATTGTCTTGACTATGTAACTCTCTTCAATGTAGATTCCCACGATAGTGATTTTGAACGTATTTCAATCCTTTAAAAAGTATAAAATCGGTACAAATAATAGTATATTCTTTTATGAAATTAAATTTTCTTTCCAATGAATGCTTGTACACTCAATTTGGACTTTGGATGCAAGAGTTATGATACATTTGGTGACAGGTATACATTAATTACAGGATTGCTGCAAATTGTGCAATTATACTCCAAGAATATTTATCTCATTTCCTATAATAATCCAAAAAAATATAATTAAAATTATACTTAAAGATAAAAATATAATATAATGCAATTAATTATAAAACTATAAAAATAAATAACAAAACAATCCTAAAAAGATATCTAAAAGATGTAAATAAAAATGATGAAAACACATTTATCAAAATACCCCAGACTTGAATCTTTTCTTATCCTCAAGCAAATTAGATTACAAATAAACTCCAATTTATACTTCTAAAATGCCATCCTTACCTTAATAAAATCATTATAGTCCTTACCTCCAAATTTTAGCCAAGTGACGCAATCTCCTAGTGTGACATAGCATAAATTTCTATATTCTCTATCATAACAATTGTCAAATCTAGCTTCTAAAATAAGAATTTGTAGAAAAATAGGCTTCATCTTACTCTCACTTTCACACTCTCAATTTTTATTACTTTTTTTTAGTTGTTGTACAAGAACATGACGAATTTGAGGGTATGAAAACAATGAAAGAAGTGATGAAAAAATATTGATCCCTCCTCTATTCGACTCGGGATGTGAATTTATGGAGTTGTGGCTACATTGGTCACAATTTTTTTCATGTGCACTTTTGGCATCTTTTGATGGTACGCCCCTTTGTGGGGTATGGAGTTTTCATTTTGGGAAGCATGTCACCCCGGACTTGATTTTTGTCTGGTGATGGTTCTTTGCTTCTCTTTTTTAGAAGAAAAATAGAGGGAAGGAAGAGATGTTCTTGTGCTTATAACTTCAAACATTTTTTTCATATATTTTTGTCAGAGAGTATCATTGTTCTAGTTATAGTATTCCTATAAATCACATCATACAAATTTTATAACAAGATAATCCATTACTTAATTATGGGGAAACATTATGCTTGGTTCTAATCGATTCCTTACGACTTGCCAACTATTCTGAGGAGTGATGTTATTTAGGGGTCCTAGGTGACACAGTGGTTTCAGACATGGAAATTTGTAATAAATTTTGCAAAAAAAAAAACTAAATTCAAGGGGGTAAAATGATAAACATCTATTCAAATTGGCTGACTAGATAAAGTCCAAACTAGAAAATTGAAAATTTAGCAAATTTTTGAAAAATTAAAACTAAACTACATAACATGATGAGAATTTGCAAAAAAGTAAGATGGAGTGGGTGGAAGGAGTACGTACCACCCACCTCCACCCTGAACTTAAAATTTTTTTTGTCCTGAGCAAAACTTAAATCTAAGATGGAGGGAAGAAGAGGTCATCCAGGTGGCCCTGGTAGCTCAAAAAACATCTCGTTGAAAGGGATGTGTATGAGGACTTGGACCTTGATTGGTTGAGCTTCATAGTGTACCCTATAATAGGTTAGTTGTGGAAACTTAGTGGTTTGTTCATGTTTTCTTTCCCCTCATAGTCCATTCTCTAAAAGGAACCACATATCTTCCTTTAGAAGCAAAGGAAATGTCATAAATGTGTGTGGATTGACGGGGATTGGTGGGTGTCCGACAGGTGTCACATATGGTGCCGACTTTGCAAGATTGGGCGAGGGATCATGTTTTGGTTTTCCTCTATCATATTCATCTGAATATAGTAAAATTGGTGGTAATATGAAAGGCACACAAGAATTCAAATCAGCATTATAAGTATTTTGGATCTCCTCAAAACTCATGCTATCAACCTTCGGATAAATGGATTTCATGGTTGATATAGCATGTAACTATAGTTCCTCTATGCAAGGAGTTCCCAAGGGCTCATGAAGGATAAAAGTGGGGACATATTCCTTGTAACCAGCGAAAAGGGGCATGTGGACCTCTTCTAAGGGTGGTGTCTCCCCTTCTAGATTAGTTGTATTTGGAATGAGATATGCTTGTGATAAAATATGAGGAATTATTTTGTAATCGGGGATTGGTATTTCCTTATCTAGAATAGGTTCAAACAAAGGGGATTGGTCATGGATAACATCTGGAATGATGTCAAGGATGGGAGGAGTTGTTGGATATTCAAGATAAGAATGACTCTTGTGTTGTGACTTTTCATACTCAAGTAGTAGAGTCTCTAAAGAAAAGGTAGGGATACCAACGTCCTCATCACAAGCAAAAGATGGCTCCATGATTTGTGCTATTTCTTTAGGATCCGACATATATGACACAAAAAGTGGATCATCGTCATCATTGTTAGGAAGAACCATCTTGGGTTGTTCGAGATCTACAAGGGGAGTCTGTGATTGGGCCTCTAGTAAGATGGCTAACAAGGTTTGTCAATTTTCTAATATTTTTTGTTGCTCTTTTTCTACTTTTTCCAAGGCAATGATTTGTTCCTCCTGTTAAGATGTATATTCATTTTCATAATAAGGTTCATACCCCCCAAAATTTCATTGGTTAACCCCACCATGCCCCCCATAAGGATCTTGGTCATAGTACCCCTCATATTGATTGTGTCATTTCTCCTCATAATAGTCTTCAGGAGATGTTGGATTGAAATTTCCATTACATTCACCTTGGATGGAAGACTTGAAATTACAACGTGTCATCATAACATGATGAGACACATTTTGACAATTTGGAATCTTTGATTGGGCATCTAGCAAAGCCTCTATCAAGAGTTGATGTGTGTCTAGTTGATTTTGGGTTACAAAATCAGATCTATATTCCCTAAAATGTTGTTGGTCATACCCCCGATTATAATATGGATAGATAGGTTCCTGATAATGGTTATCAAAAAAGTTTGGGTTAGGACTTTCATCATACCTACCAGGATAGAAAGACTTGAGATTATATAAGGTGCTACCGTAATCAGGGGACACATTAGGACAATATGGTGATGGATGGTTGTGATATCCATTCAATCGGTTTTGTGAGCCATAATTTGTTGACCACTCCATTTGAAAAGTTCTTTTTTTTACAATTCAAAAGATAACTAAAGATTTGTACAAGACTATAAATTACAAAAAAAAAGCTAAAGGATTATGACACAAGGTTAAAATTTACAAAACTAACTAAAATTACATCTTTTTACAAACTAGCGCATTTGTAGAAAAAATGTAATGTCGGAATGGAAACTCAATAGAAAGAGGAGTAACACTTCCAAAATGTTACTCGGAAGGCATAAAAAAAATAAAAAAAGTTTTTTTCAAAAGTTTTGGGGTTCGAGAAAATAATCTGTTGTACCCGACAACGACGCCAAATTGTTAATGTGTCACTTAGCACTTACAAATACTAAGATGTTTATCCTAGAGTTTAATCCTTCTTCTACTTCTGATTAAGGCTAGTATAGAAAGGGTCGATCCCACAGGACAACTTATTAAGATTGTTATCTCTAATCCCAATTATTTGAAGAACTTGTTATTTGTTTTTGGTATTTTTTAGATTTAGAACAGAAAGTAAAAGTCGAGTTTTGGGGGTTGATGATTAACACTAAGAAAAGAAATGCAAGAATGAAAATGCACTTAACAAGAATGTAAATTTTCCCTGTCACAAGGAAAATCAAGATTGTTGATAGCACAAGAAAACTATTATGAATGAAAAGACTAAAGATTAAAGAAAGAAAAAGAAAGCGGTGATTAAATCAAGAGATGGGAATCGAGGCTTTAGGGCTTTTCACCACCTTAGCCTAGGCAAAAAAAACTAATCCTTGAAAATGACAGATTCGATAATGGCAAGTGAATTAACAAATAATTACTAAAAATGGATTCCATACGAGCCCATTGGTCCTGGTGCTCATGCTTCTTAGTTCATCATCCTAAAAGAAGAAGATCCATAGTCATTTCAAAACTCCTATACGATTGGGTTTGTTGTTCTAAATCTGAACTTCCACGGTCATATCCATCAGGATTAACTTTTGATCAAACCAATTAATTACTTTGATAGATCAATTAGTTATCAAACCCAAAAGCCATTTAGAATCATTTTTAAGGAAAAGTCGATAAAGCCTTGGCTAAGGGGTTATTCCCCTTGCCTTGAAAGAGAACTACTCACTCATGCTTTTGGAAAAAGGGAGATGGAGGGAAGAAGAGTTCTAGCCATAGTCTAGTCTTACTAAAGGATAGTTCCTTAGGTTAGAGTCAATGAAATGGCCGACGCTTAATCCCTTAATCCAGTCCATGGAAGAATAAGAGAAAGAATAAACTAGATCTAAACGAGCAAAGTAAAAGAACAACAATTGAAGGAAACACTTAGCTTGCAAAAACTAATCTTTATTGATGGAAAGAATACAATAACATAATAACACAAGAAGATTGCTAAGAAATCTCGTACAAAGATGATGCAAAAGATGATGTGAAATATGGAGAACCCCCGCTCCTTTTATAGGAGAAGGAGGGGGTAGGTTGCCCAAAAAAGAGGGGGGAACAAGAGAGGGAGTCGTCCTTTTGAATTTTCAAGATCTGGTCAATAGAAATTTGATAGGCTTTAATTGTCTTGACCATGTAACGCTCTTCAATGTAGATTCACACAGTAGTGATTTCGAGCGTATTTAGCTCCCATGAATAAAATCAGTCCAAATAATAGGATATTCTTTTACTAAATTAAATTTCCTTTCCAATGAATACTTGTACACTCAATTTGGACTTTGGATGTAAGAGTTACGACACTTTTGGTGACAGGTATACATTAATTACTGGACTGTTGCAGATTGTGCAATTATACTCCAAGAATATTTATCCCATTTTCTACAAAAATCTAATAAAATATAATTAAAATTCTACTAAAAGAGAATAATATAATATAATGCAATTAATTATAAAACTAAGACAATAAATAACAAAACAATCCTAAAAACATATCTAAAAGATGTAAATAAAAATGATGAAAACACATTTATCAGCAATATAGCTACAACTAATCGTCATTCCTATAAGTCGTTTTCCTCTCCTTTCCCCCTATAAAAGGAGGGGGTGCTCCAAAGAAGAGGGGCATCTGATCTATCTAGTTTTCCTTAACATGTGGTTGCTTAACAACATCAATGCTTGCTCATGTGGTTGTCTGTCTCTAGAGTATATCAAGATATCATCTATGAACACTACCACGAAGTGATCTAGATATGGTCTAAACACCCTATTCATCAAGTCTATAAAAGCTTATGAAACGATGGTTAACCCAAATGACATAACCACAACCTCATAGTGACCATATTTAGTCCTAAAAGCAGAATTGGGTATGTCATCCACCTTGATTCTCAGTTGGTGATATCCTAACTGAAGATCTATCTTCAAGAACATTGTATCACCTCTCAATTGGTCAAATACATCATCGATCATTGGCAATAGATGTATGTTCTTTATCGTGACCTTTTCCAACTTCTGGTAATCTACACAAAGCCTCATAAATCTTTCATTCTTCACAATAAACACAGGAGGACCCGAAGGGGAAGTGCTCGGTCTAATAAAACCCTTCTCCAACAACTCATGCAACTATTTCTTCAATTGTTGCATCTCTATTGGTGCCATCCTGTAAGGTGAATGTGCCATGGGTTGTGTTCTAGGAACAATATTGATCTCAAAATCAATCTCTCTAGGAGGGGGAACGCCAGGAAACTCTTCTAAAAAGACATTCTCAAATTCTTGCACAATAGGTACCTCTTGAATACTAGGACTCCTCCTCATACTATCCATTTTATGTGCCAAGAAAGCCTCAAATCCAGGTCTCATAAACCTCTCTACTGTCATAGCTGACACCAAACATGTAAGAAGAATCTTCCTATGTCCTTAGAAGATCCAAGAAACATTTCCATAATAGAACTTCTCCACCTTGGAACTACAATCCAAAATAACCTTGTGATTCTCCAAGGTATCTATTCCTAGGATCACATCAAACCCATGCATTTCAAGTGGCATAAGATCCACTTCAATGCTCATTTTGAGAAAGAAAGTACGCAAGATGGACACAGTCCTGCAACTCGGCAGAACCAACAAGAGGGGTTTTAAGTCGAAGACTATTGGATCTACTAAAAATAGACAGATTACAACTACTTATAACCTCTCTGGTGTTAAAAGAGTGTATAGAACTGAGGTCAACCAAAACAATTATGAAAGAAGAAGAAGATGATTCAGAATGAAAAAGTTCAATTTGACCTATCATGACCCATGTATTGACCACTCCCTCCGGCTGACTCATAGCATAGAATCTAGTGGTCGCCTATTGGCGTCCTCATCCTCTGCCAACTAGCCCAGAAAATCCTTCCTATGATGCCTGACCTCATCCTATACCACCACCAATATTGTACAGTTGCTACGATGAATGTTGCTGACTCTATCTCAGATTTTGTTTCACCTCCTCATCCTTCATAGGGCACATCCACTTCGTATGTACAACTTCACACACTTATAACAAGTCATGGTATCATATTGTGGCCTAGACGGACCTGTCATTGACACAGGCACTGTGTTGTGTGCTCCAGCTGATGGAAAACTACGGCCTATGCCCTTGCTTAGGAACCACTATGACTGTACTCTAGATCTTAGCTCAGAAAAAGCTGGTCTATGTTGTAGCTGATGATATTTTGATGATGAAAACATTGTCTTCTAGAATCCACTTGATGATTATCCTTAGAACTGAGATGACCTCTTCTTAGCATTGGATTCACACTTCTCAATAGCAGACCTATCAATCCATCGCACGGACTCTACAAAGGTAGAGAACCACTCTCTATTCTCCAAAGCACTAGATGTGGTAGACAACTTTGAGCTCAAGCCTTTCTTGAACCTACAAATCCTCTCCTTCTCCATTCTTCCATATGAGGACATAACCTCAAAAACTCCATAAACTACACCTCATACTCGTTCATCGACATCGAACTCTGGTGTATCTTCTCAAATTGTTCTATCTTCTCATCTAAATATGTCTCTAGAAAGTAATAGCTCACAACTCCCACCAAAAGTCTTCCCAAATGATCATGACTCCCGCTCCCTTATCCTCCTCTATGGCCCACCAGTATCCAACACTACCCTTTAGTAGATAAACTAAATGCTTCACATTGTCCTCTTCTGAGATGTTGAGGATCTTGAATGCCTTCTCGAGCTCCATCAGCCACATATCATCATCGATTGGTTCTGATGTATCCACATACTTGATCGCCCCCACACATCACGACATTTCTAATGTCTTCCTAGAACCGTGGGACTCCTTATTAGGGAGAATGCCTTAGGTTGAGGTACATGTGATCTGTTTGGTAGATGGATAATTGTTACCATAAGCTGTCTAATGCAGCATTTGGCAACATGATTAGTGAGTCAATGATCTGGTGCGGTGAGATGGTTCACTGCAAGATTTTTGTCCGGTGAGAAAAAGCTACTGTTGAACGCTACTCAACACTAAAAACAATACAAAATTAAAGCAATGAGTGATCTTGTGTTTGGTAATAGTGGTTACAAGCGATTACAACCTGTCCGACTTTGCCCCATTGCTTCCTGGGTAATTGCACTGCTTTACCAAACTGAGCATAAACATGGACTAAAATGCTAGATTAGCCATGGTTTTTCAGGTCAAACTAAGGCTCGGGGTCTGTTCTAGCCCATCAGTGGAACTCCTCCAGCATGTGTCAGCCTCCTACCACCACCTCTTGGAACGACATAGGTATTCTCTGCATGCTCTTCGTGTTCTCCAGACATATCTAAATAAGAAGAAGGTATGATCAGATAAGTTGGATAATGTAAGAATAGATGCAAAACATATGTCCTATGTTTCTATAAACTCAAAGAACCTAAAGTTCTGATACCAACCTAAATTGTGATGCCTGATCATGCTAAAGGAGATAAATAATAAAAAACACACGATCAACTACTATGAAAGCATACACCAGAAAAGAGGGTAAATTAAGACTGATTTATACATGACCATCATGTTCAGAAACATTACATAAAGGTCCAACATCGTTATATTAACACATACCATGCCATGTATTTATATATATGAACAGTGGCATCAACCACAACCTATATACAAAAGATGTTGGTTTGCATTTGCATGCCATATACAAACATCGGCATACTACAAAATCCACATGTCGATGTATATACAATCTACAAAACATCCCCAGCCCAAACTTAAGAGTACAGGGACATCTAGTAACAACTATCCAACCTTATGCTTCTACTGTTCTTCAAGCCGCTCCTCTTCAATACCACGATCCTAACCACATTGCCGATGACCACCTAAAAATATGTGGTTACTCATGAGGGTGAGACCAACATACCATCTAGAGATATAACTCTCAGCCAATGGTTATGGATTACAATAGATATAGTATTAAACAAATTAAGAAGATTAAGCAGTTTAAGAATATTAAGCTATTCAAGCAGGTAAGCATATTAACCAAGCTAATTGGATAGGCATATCAACATACATGACTAGTAGGTATATGAAGGAACATGTAATAATATCACCATTAAATAGTTAATTTCTCTTACTATATTATATAACAACCAAGAAGTATAAGAAATAAGGTAAGAGTTAACATCCAATGTGAATCATGTTTAACCCTAAGAAAATAGTCTATACATTTATATTACGTCTTTTATTAAGCCTTGGGTAGTTTGAGGTATACCACTCAAAGTCCAACTCACCACCGCTTGGTTGCAATAAACTATGTACAAGATCTAAGAGATCTAGAATCCTAAGATCTTCATCCCCGCAGTCAGGACGAGTAAATTACAGTGACATACCAGTCAAACTACCCACAATGATATATAAGTCAGATTGCAAATCAGCCTAGTCTGCCTTTTGTATATAGGTCACCACACTAATATCCAGGGTATACAAAACCCTACCACCTGAGGTACAACCACAACTATCCTCAATCACATCACATATGTACAAGTATCAATTGTTCTTAAACCAAGGCATGATCACAACCATCCTCTAAAACCTTGAGATAAGGATGAAAAGGACACACAATTAGTGGCACCCCACATATTGAATAGTGCACACTCTGAGCTTCCCTTAGGAATACTCGTTTCCCCATCTAGAAGTCCTAACATTGAATGGTTCTACGACATAGGGAACTACATGATTAGGGCTTCACTTGATTAGTTAATACTATTTGGGTAAATTAAGGATCCATCAATCAAGTTACATTCAAACCCTAAAAGAGTTCTACAAAACATATTGTGTGTTGTAACTTCAGAAGATATAAAATGTATGACGTATCACTTGGGTCACAAAACCATATGGTACTATTTCATTTCCATGCATGAGTCCATACTCATTATCATACCATCACATGTTACAAATCCTTCTCACATCATGAAGAGGATAACACCTCAATGAGGGCACAAGAACATCATTATCTTTTCATGCCTCATCAAATCTCATCACACCATGACCATACATGAGACACATAAGTTTGATACAACATTATTTAAGAGCTATGATGTTAATAAGGAAACAAATTAGGGTTACAATAACTGAGAGAGAGAACATATTCCATCATCATGCTAGTCACACAAGAAGCTATGTATCATCATCACATACTTGTATTAGGAATAGGTTTAACAACATAAGATGAATTAGGGTTACAAAAAAACCTTTAGAGATAAACCATAATTCTTAACATCACTATCATATCGTGAAAGCATGAGACCAACATCACCAATCATAAGTTAGGAAACGTAGCGACAACAAAGCTAGGAATTCTCATCGATCACTTAGGGTCAGAGATGTCATCAACCGCGAAGGTTCAAGAAGGCTGGAGACCACTAAGGATAACAAACTTCATCGACTGCTAGGGATAAATAACTTCATCAACCTTTAGATTCAGAGGTCCTTAGTTACCTTATGAATAAGAAAAAATAGAGACCGCAGAGAGGTATAACCTCATCAACCATCAAGAGCCCAAAAATTTATCAACCACATAAGGTACAAAAACTCAGCGACCATCAGAGTACAAAAACTTGGTGACCATAGTCGTTTCAAATACTAGTGACAACTATATCTCAAACCTCATCGATCACATAAAGGGTGAAAACTTAGTGAACATCAAGATTCAAAACAACAACAAGGTCAATGCCATCGGTGGAACAAGGAAGTCCAGAAAAAACTAAACCAAAACCAAACCATCGAGTTCACATACAAGGAGGAAAATCATCTTGCAACCCTAGAAAGAAACCATCTTTTGAGAGAGATAAATCCATCATTTTCCACATGCAAACAAGGTCTAGGATAACAACTTCCATTCAGTAAATTGTGCACAAGATTTAGGGTTCATCTAAGAGCATAACTACTCAAGAATTATCATGTAAATAGAAAACCTAGGTCAAGATATCATCAACCTACTTAGAACAAAATTATAGGGCAAGATAATGTTCATGCAAGGTAGAAGTAAGAAATAATCATGGAGAAAGTCATATAACTTGCCTTAGAAAGAATGAAGCAAGTCCAAACAGCAGGTAGCTTAAAGGAAAGAGGGTAGAAAGCCTAGCTTGAGCACTCTACTTTCATTAATCTAGCTCCTAATCCACAATAAGAAAGCCCTAGGTTGAAAAGGAAAGAAAGGGATGTTTTTCAACCACTATAGCATATTGGCAACCGATTATTATCAGAAAAGCAAATTGTTGTTAACCCTAGGATTTTTGACGACCAAGAGAGGTAAAAACCTCATTGATCGCCAACCCTGGGTAGCTCAAAGAAAACTTCATAGACCACTAAAACCAAGGACCACATAAAAACTTTGCGACCGTCAAAACTAGATAGCTCACACTCAAGGTCAACCATCAACTTAGGGCGTCCATGCAAACCCTAATCTCAACACAAGGTGTCACCATACAAACCAAGGTGAAACAAGGCACCCCAAAGCATAACTATATCCAACATGATGTTAAAACATGTAAGGAACAACAAACATACAACAATTTGCAAGGAAAATCCTAGACAATATAATTTGCAATTAGGTCCAAAACGAGCACATATATGCATAACTAGCGCAAACAGTGTCCAAAGTGGGAGAAAACTTGAAATATAAGCTTGTCACATGATACCAAAGCACATCACAAGGTTTTAATAAGGTTTTAAGCACATAATTATTATAAGAAGAATGTTCAACCAAAAAGCAAGGTCAAGTGTCTTACACATATATTATGGTAGAAGTCTAAATTGAATCCATTTGATCCAAATTGTTTGTCAGCACTGAGATTGTCAATCACAAGATAAAATTTCAGCTTCTAAAATACTTGCCTACGATTAGTTGTGTGTTGGTTTTGTGGATTGGGAAAATGGGGTCCCAATTGATATGGATGTGTTTATAAATGGAATGCATGTTGCTGAATAGGTTATCGAAGAAATCAACTATGTGGAATGTAATGATATTTTGGTTGGTAGATTCAGTCCCTTGAATATCAAGACAATAGCTAGAGGTGTTTATTTCTTTTTTGTTGCATCATTTATTGATTTTGTTTGTGTTTTATCCCTTTCCTTCAAAAATTTAATTGTTTCTCTTTGTTTCCACATAATTTCATTTTGTACATGTAGGTGATATATCTTTGGATTAAGCATGAGAATGTATGCAGAATCAATATTGGGTTTATGATCATGGAAAATGAACTAAGATTCTATTTCTTTTAGCTCTTCACTGATATTTCTAAAAGTGTTTTGATTACAAATTTTATGGTTTTTCCTTAAATTATTTTTATTCTTGTAGACGTTCCAACCATATTCAAAATTGTTTTATAGATGAGGCCAATCTTCCTTGCCTATATTTTCATTATATATATGTTTAACCTAAAATCTATTAAATACAAAAGATTGGTGTCCCAGAGATACATCGTCTGTTCAACAAGATGGAGAAGTTCTCTAAGATCAATTGGGAGGTGTAGACACTAGTAATTGGGGGTAAAGCTCAACCCATAATTGTGAACACATATAAAAATCTACCTAGGCCATGTATTTCCCTCTATACCTTGTAAAATTGACATTTGTATCTGATAAGTCTATTATATCATCAAATTCATCATCATCACCATTATCATCTAAGCCTCAATCCAAACCATGTTGAACTCGGTTACATGGATTTATCTTTTGCAATCAACTCTGCTATGGGTCATACTCTGATCAAGATGTAAAGATTCAAAATCTCTATTTATAAGATCCTCTCAGGTTAAGTTAGGTCTGCCTCTGCTTCTTTTAGTTGTACTTGATTCAATAACCTTATTTTTAGTCGTATCATTTGTATATCTATGTTATACATGTCCATACCATCTTAGACAACCTTCACACAACTTGTCCATGAAGATCAACATCCCCACTCTATTTTTGATATAGTCATTCCTTAAATGATCATTTCTTGTCTTCCTACGCATCCATCTTAGCATACACATTTCAACCACATTCATCTTGTTGAGACCTTATTTCTTCATTGCCTCACATTCACTCCCATATCTATTCTATAAATTTTTCTTTTTAATACGAGAGGGATCTCTATTCTATAAATCTTTGTTTTTAATATGAGAGGGATCTTTGGTTGCATACTACTCTAGTTGCACTCGTCCACTTCAACCATCTAGCTGTGATCATGTGACAAACATCATCTTCAACCTCAACCTCTCTTTCAATGATAGATACCAAGTATCGAAATTATCACATATTGATACATACATTCCATTCAAGTTGAACCCACTATTCACATGTCTATATTGGCTAAAGTTGCAATGCATATATTCAATTTTACTTTGCTGATCATAAATTCATTAGAATCAACAGATTTTTTATCCCAGAAAACCAACTAATAACAAACTAGAATTATTTTTGATAATTTTCCTCAACCGTTTTTCTCCTCAAGAAAATAGTCAACAATAAAAATTGGCCAAGGCCCAAAATATGATTTGATGGTTTTTCCTAGGACAAATCCAACCAAAAATATCTTGATTTTCTTAAGTAGAACTCATTGTTTTGATTTACTTCAGGAGAATCAACCTATCATGTTAGTTATACGTGCTTCCATAATTGCCAACTAGTTTTTTCTAGGAAAAAAATTTTGGTGGAAAAATTAGGTACCTTAATATGGTTATCAATCCATATTATTTCATGTTGAATGTGTATAAAGGTTACTTTTTCTTACCATAACTAAATGATTAGGAATACTTATAAGATAGGCACTTATAATTATGTACAAATAACACTCTCATTACTACTTCCAGGAACATTTTCACATGATTATTGAAGACTCTTCCTTTAAAAAGGATGCTAGAAGGGTATTTCTCCCTTCTTAATAGTAGGCTAACCCTTGATGGAAGTTGTTGGATCCTTTCCTACATAAGAGATAGTTATCTTTAATTCAATCAAAAGGTATTGTTTGGTGTATATTTGTAAGGAGTGGGACCTGAGTGGGGATCTACTCACTTACTTGATGTGAGATAGTAGAAATTTATCTAATTCCAAATAGACAGTAATTTTTCACAAAGGATGATAAACTGAAATTCATGTATATATCATTGAGCAAAAATGTAGCAATAGAAGATAAAAGTCTATCTATTACAATTATTTATGTCTATCATTGTTCTTCATCATATAGGGTGTATTTAAATGAAAACTAGAGGAACATAAGTTATACATGATAAGCCAACTACATCAATCTACCTCCCAAGAAAGATCAGTGATAAATGTATATTTTTCCATTTTATTTACATCTTTTATATATCTCTTTAGGATTGTTTTGTTGATTATTTTCTTAGTTTTATAATTACTTATTCTAGTTTATATTTTCTCTTTTTAATTGGATTCTTAACTATATGTTCTTGTATTTTATAGTAAAATGGCCCAATCACTCCAATGATTAAATACTCTTGGAATATATTTGTACAATTCCCTCCAGTCATGATATGCATACCCCATGCCAAAAAGATCATAACTTTTGCACCCCATTGAGAAATTTAACGGACAAGTATGTGCTGGAAAATTATCTACATTAAAAATGTATATTAGGCGACTTTCCAGCCAGTCAAATGGCCTTACAATCTACTCATTTTGTCATTTCGGTAATTGACAACATAGTGAGAGTCACATGGTCCAAATATTAAAGAAGACAACTCAATAAATCCCTCCATTTGTGGTAAAGAATTTAATACTGCAAAATTTTACTACTTTAACTGGAAACGTTGGCCAATTTCATATGTTTTTATGTGATGGAAATAATTCAAATAAAGACTGGACAAATGTTCAAACAATAAAATCAACAATGTGGTCAAGGTTTGAGCAATGTGACTTCGGACTGAAGCAAGTGATTAGATGTGGTCGACCGACTGTTACCAAAGATGAGGCAATTGTTAATGCGTCGCTTAGCACTTAAAATCACTAAGATGTTTATCCTAGAGTTTAATCCTTTTTCTACTTCTGATTAAGGCTAGTATAGAAAGGGTCGATCCCACATGACAACTTATTAAGATTTTTATCTCTAATCCCAAATGTTTGAATAACTTGTTATTTGTTTTTGGTATTTTTCAGATTTAGAATAGAAAGTAAAAGTCGAGTTTTGGGGGTTGATGATTAACACTAAGAAAAGAAATGCAAGAATGAAAATGCACTTAATAAGAATGTAAATTTGCCCTAACACAAGGAAAATCAAGATTGTTGTTAGCACAAGAAAACTATTATGAATGAAAAGACTAAAGATTAAAGAAAGCAAAAGCAAGAGGTGATTAAATCAAGAGATGGGAATCAAGGCTTTAGGGGTTTTCACCATCTTAGCCTAGGCAAAAACAAACTAATCCTTGAAAACGACGGATTCGATGAAGGCAAGTGAATTAATAAAAATCCACTAAAGATGGACTCCACATGAGCCCATTGGTCCTGGTGCTCATTCTTCTTAGTTCATCATCTTAAAGGAAGAAGATCCACGGTCGTTTCAAAACTCCTATGTGATTGGGTTTGTTGTTCTAAATCTGAACTTCCACGGTCATATCCATCAGAAATTAACTTTTGATCAAACCAATTAATTACTTTGATAGATCAATTAGTTATCAAACCCAAAAGCCTTCTAGAATCATTTTTAGGGAAAAGTCGATAAAGCATTGGCTAAGGGGTTATTCCCCTTGCCTCGATAGAGAACTACTCAGTCATTCTTGTGGAGAAAAGGGAGACAGAGGGAATAAAAGTTCTAGCCATAGTCTAGTCTTACTAAAGGATAGTTCCTTAGGCTAGAGTCAATGAAATGGTCGACGCTTAATCCCTTATTCCAGTCCATGAAAGAATAAGAGGAAGAAGAAACTAGATCTAAACTAGCAAAGTAAAAGAACAACAATTGAAGGAAACACTTAGCTTGTAAAAACTAATCTTTACTGATGGAAAGAACACAATAACATAAGAACACAAGAAGATTGCTCAGAAATCCCGTACAAAGATGATACAAAAGATGATGTGAAAGATGGAGAACCCCCCTCCTTTTATAGGAGAAGGAGAGGGTAGGCTTACCAAAAAAGAGGGTAAAAAAAGAGAGGGAGTCATCCATTTGAATTTTCTAGATCTGGTCAATAGAAATTTGATAGGCTTTAATTGTCTTGACCAACTAACTCTTTTCAATGTAGATTTCCACAACAGAGATTTTGAACGTATTTCACTCATGTAAAAAGAATCCAAATAATAGGATATTCTTTTATGAAATTAAATTTTCTTTCCAATGAATACTTGTACACTCAATTTGGACTTTGGATTCAAGAGTTATGATACTTTTAGTGACGGATATACATTAATTACAGGACTGCTGCAAATTGTGCAATTATACTGCAAGAATATTTATACTATTTCCTATAAAAATCGAAGAAAATATAATTAAAATTATACTTAAAAGAAAAATATAATATAATGCAATTAATTATAAAACTAAGAAAATAAATAACAAAACAATCCTAAAAAGATATCTAAAATATATAAATTAAAATGATGAAAACACATTTATCAAAATACCCCAGACTTGAATCTTTGCTTGTCCTCAAGCAAATTAGATTACAAATAAACTCCAATTTATACTTCCAAAATTCCATCCTCACATTAATAACATCATTATAGTCCTCACCTCCAAATTTTGGACAAGTGACCCAATCTCCTAGTGTGACATAGCATAAATTTCTTTATTCCCTATCATAACAATTATCAAATCTAGCTTCTAAATAAGAATTTGTAGAAAAATAGGCTTCGTCTTACTCTTGCTTTGACACACTCGATTTTTATTACTTTTTTTGTGTAAGTTGTTGCACAAGAACAGGACGAATTTTAGGGTGTGAAAACAAAGAAGGAAGTGATGAAAAAATATTGATCCCTCCTCTATTCGACTCGGGATATGAATTTATGGAGTTGTGGCTACATTGGTCACAATTTTTTTTATGTGCACTTTTGTCATCTTTTGATGGTAAGCCCCTTTGTGGGGTATGGAGTTTTCATTTTGGGAAGCATGCCACCCCGGACTTGATTTTTGTCTGGTGGTGGTTCTTTGCTTCTCTTTTTTAGAAGAAAAATAGAGGGAAGGAAGAGATTTTCCTGTTCTTATAACTTCCAATACTTTTTTTCATATATTTTTATTAGAGAGTATCATTCCTCTAGTTAGAGTATTCCTATAAATCAATTCATACAAATTTCATAACAAGATAATCCTTTACTTAGTTATGGGGAAACATTATGCTTGGTTCTAATCGATTCCTTATGACTTGCCAACTATTCCAAGGAGTGATGTTATTTAGGGGTCCTAGGTGACACGGTGGTTTCATACATGGCAATTTGTAATAAATTTTGCAAAAACTTTTATTAAATTCAAGGTGGTAAAATGATAAACATCTATTCAAAATGGCTGACTAGATAAAGTCCAAACTATAAAATTGAAAATTTTAGCAATTTTTTTGAAAAATTAAAACTAAACTACATAACATGATGAGAATTTGCAAAAAAGTAAGATGGAGTGGGTTGAAGAAGTACGTACCACCCACCTCCACCCCGAACTTAAAATTTTGCTCATCCAGAGAAAAATTTAAATCTAAGATGGAGGGAAGAAGAGGTCGTCCAGGTGGCCCTGGTAGCTCAAAAAATGTCCCGTTGAAAGGGATGTGTATGAGGACTTGGACCTTGATTGGTTGAGATTCATAGTGTACCCTATAATAGGTTAGTTGTGGAAACTTAGTGGGTTGTTCATTTTTTCTTTCCCCTCACAATCCCTTCTCTAAATGGATCCACATATCTTCCTTTAGAAGCAAAGTAAATGTCATAAATGTGTGTGGATTGAGGGGGATTGGTGGGTGTCCGACGGGTGGAACATATGGTGCCGACTTTGCAAGATCGGGCAGGGGATCAGGATTTGGTTTTCCTCTATCATATTGATCTGAATATAGTAAAATTGGTGGTAATATGAAAGGCACACAAGAATTCAAATCAGCATTATAAGTATTTTGGCTCTCCTAAAAACTCATGCAATCAACCTTAGCATAAATGGATTTCATGGTTGATATAGCATGTAACTGTAGTTTCTCTTTGCAAGGAGTTCTGAAGGGCTCATGAAGGATAAAAGTGGGGATATATTCCTTGCAGCCAACAAAAGGGGGCATGTGGACCTCTTCTAAGGGTGGTGTCTCCCATTCTAGATCAGTTGTATGTGGAATGAGATATGGCTGTGATAAAATATGAGGAATTATTTTGTAATCGGGGATTAGTGATTCCTTATCTAGAATAGGTTCAATCAAAGGGGATTGGTCGTGGATAACATCTAGAATGATGTCAAGGATGGGAGGAGTTGTTGGATATTCAAGCTAAGAATGACTCTTGTGTTGTGACTTTTCATACTCAAGTAGTAGAGTCTCTAAAGGAAAGATAGGGATACCAACATCCTCATCACAAGTAAAAGATGGCTCCATGGTTTGTGTTATTTCTTTAGGATCTGTCATATATGACACAAAAAGTGGATCATCGTCGTCATCGTCAGGAAGAACCATCTTGGGTTGTTTGAGATCTATAAGGGGAGTCTGTGATTGGGTCTCTAGTAAGATAGCTAGCAGGGTTTGTCGATTTTCTAATATTTTTTGTTGCTCTTTTTCTACTTTTTCCAAGGCACTGATCCATTCCTCCTATTGAGATGTATATTCATTTTCATAATAAGGTTCATAACCCCCGAAATTTTGTTGGTTACCCCCACCATACCCCCCATAAGGATCTTGGTCATAGTACCCCTCATATTGGTTGTGGTATTGCTCCTCATAATAGTCTTCAGGAGATGTTGGATTGAAATTTCCATTACATCCACCTTGGCTGGAAGACTTGACACTACAAGGTGTCACCATAACATGATGAGACACATTTTGACAATTTGGACTCTTTGACTGGGCATCTAGCAAAGCCTCTATCAAGAGTTGATGTGTGTCTAGTTGCTTTTGGGTTTCAAAATCAGATCTATATTCCCCAAAATGTTGTTGGTCATACTCCCGATTATAATATGGATAGATAGGTTCCTGATAATGGTTATCAAAAAAGTTTGGGTTAGGATTTTCAACATACCTACCAGGATAGGAAGACTCAAGATTATATAAGGTGCTACCATAATCAACGGACACATTAGGACAATATGGTGATGGATGGTTGTGATAGCCATTCAATCGGTTTTGTGAGCCATAATTTGTTGACCAATCCATTTGAAAAGTTCTTTTTTTTACAATTCAAAAGAGAACTAAAGATTTGTACAAGACCATAAATTACAAAAAAAAGGCTAAAGGATTATGACACAAGGTTAAAATTTACAAAACTAACTAAAATTACATTTTTTTACAAACTAGCACATTTGTAGAAAAAATGTACTGCCGGAATGGAAACTTGGCAGAAAGAGGAGTAGCACTTCCAGAATGTTACTCGGAAGGCATAAAAAGAAATAAAAAAAAAATTTTTCAAAAGTTTTGGGGTTCGAGAAAATAATCCATTGTCCCCGGCAATGACGCCAAATTATTAATATGTCACTTAGCACTTACAATCACTAAGATGTTTATCCTAGAGTTTAATCCTTTTTCTACTTCCGGTTAAGGCTAGTATAGAAAGGGTCGATCCCACATGACAACTTATTAAGATTGTTATCTCTAATCCCAATTGTTTGAAGAAGTTGTTATTTGTTTTTGGTAATTTTCAGATTTGGAATAGAAAGTAAAATTCAAGTTTTGGGGGTTGATGATTAACACTAAGAAAAGAAATGCAAGACTGAAAATGCACTTAACAAGAATGTAAATTTTCCCTGTTACAAGGAAAATCAAGATTGTTCTTAGCACAAGAAAACTATTATGAATGAAAAGACTAAAGATTAAAGAAAGAAAAAGCAAGCAGTGATTAAATCAAGAGATGGGAATCGAGGCTTTAGGGGTTTTCAAAACTTTACCCTAGCCAAAAAAAACTAATCCTTGAAACTGACAAATTCGGTGAAGGCAAGTGAATTAATAAATAATTACTAAAGATGGACTCCACATGAGCCCATTGATTTAAACGAGCAAAGTAAAATAAAAACAATTGAAGGAAACACTTAGCTTGCAAAAACTAATGTTTATTGATGGAAACAACACAATAACATAAGAACACAAGAAGATTGCTCAGAAATCCCATACAAAGATGATACAAAAGATGATGTGAAAGATGGAGAACCCCCCTCCTTTTATAGGAGAAGAAGGGGGTAGGCTGCCCAAAAAGAGGGGGGAAAAGAGAGGGAGCCATCTTTTTGAATTTTCTTGATCTGGTCAAAAGAAATTTGATAGGCTTTAATTGTCTTGAGCATGTAACTATCTTCAATGCATATTTCCGTAGTAGAGATTTCGAACGTATTTATCTCCCATAAAAATTATAAAATCGGTCCAAATAATAGGATATTATTTTAGGAAATTAAATTTCCTTTCCAATGAATAATTGTACACTCAATTTGGACTTTAGATGGAAGAGTTTTGGTACTTTTGGTGACAGGTATACATTAATTATAGGACTGTTGCAGATTGTGCAATTATACTCCAAGAATATTTATCATATTTCCTACAAAAATCCAATAAAATATAAATAAAATTCTACTAAAAGAGAAAAATATAATATAATGCAATTAATTATAAAACTAAGACAATAAATAACAAAAAAATCCTAAAAAGATATGTAAAAGATATGAATAAAAATGATGAGAACACATTGATCAGCAATATAGCTACAACCAATCATCATTCCTATAGGTTTTTTTCCTCTCCTTTCCCCCTATAAAAGGAGGGGGTGCTCCAAAGAAGAGGGGCATCTGATCTATCTAGTTTTCCTTTGATCTATCTTGTTTTTTGTAGTTTCACTTTTATTATGTTCGAGTAGTTCCATACTGGGACATGGGGGCTATCCCCATAGCCAATTTTATTCAATGTAATCGATTCCAATTATTTCAATTCATTCCATGAGATTCTTGGATGAGTTGTTATATTCTTATGGAGGGATGCAATCATGGATCTCTATAAGAAAGAAACTATAGTTCTTTTATTGCAATTTTCATCACTTTGTCCATCTAATCTTATACTTGTTTTTTCAATTAGAATGATTATACTCTTGTGTGGGGCACTGAGACCTCAGGTTCCCACAGGAATGGACTATGATTTGTTGATGATATCAGTTGATATATTTCTTGATCCTTCTAGTTATTTAACTTATTTTCTATAGTATATGGCTACATGACGATCCAACCCAGAAGCTTGAATGTCAGTTTGGGATTCACGTATTTCTCAATGAGACCTTAGATATAGATTTGTCATATGATTGGATGAGGATCCACAAACACCAAGAACAACAGGTTTATAGGAAGTCCAATTTTTGTGAGACTTGTGTTTCAAAATGACATAAGTTCACATAAGTCCTAATTGGATTATTGGTTTTTAGGAGTCAGATTGTTCAACGGATTTATGATTATTTGTTGTGGGTGATTCTCTAGACCCCCCATTGTTACAACCTCAATTTTACATGTGTTTTTAAAATTGAAATGTAATGATTTTATGAATATGGACTTTAATTGAGAAGGTTGTATGCTTTTCTCCAAAGGATGGATTTCTTTGCAAATCTCCCTTTAATAGGAATTTCGTGATTCCTACTATTATGTTAATCCAATAATGGATATAAAAGATAAGAAAAGAGGAAAAGTCCAAATAATAGAAAAAGATAAAAGATAATGTATATTAAGCAATATATTTATGAGAAATACATAGAAATATCTAGAAAGTGGCATTGATGGCCACAATAGGATGAATTTTATTTACATATGATTTCTAATGGAAGGAATAGGAAAAGAAGAAAAAGGAAATAAAGGATAAAGAGAAATCCTTGAAAAGAAATCTTTTAATAAAGAAATAAGTAAGATAATGAGAAATCATGGATGTAGATGCATCTAGAAGGATAATAAGTATCCTTCAAAAATTATTTCGAAATATTAGGATTTCTTGGGGTCTAAGGAGTCCCAATAGAGAGGAAGAAAGAGAAAATACAAATAATACAAAAGTCATAATATGTGAATAATGTGCTATATAGATAATGACTTTTGGTGTTATAAAAAAGAGATACTATTTACTACAAGGAAGTAAAATTTAATGGCCAATGGATTAAAAGCCAAACACAAAGAAGATAAAAGAGATAAAATTCGGATTCCTTAATAACCAAGGATCACAGATAAACAAGGAATAATTTAAAAGAGAGAATTGATTCTTAATTAAGGAAAGTAGGTTTCCTAAAAAGGAAAGGCCTTATTTCCTCATGAATAAGCATGTTAGGACGCTGCTACCTATCCCTATATAAGGTACATACCCATAGCCTCGAGTTTTCCCTGTCTCACACTCTTATTCAACTTGTATCTGCATAAACCCTAACCAAGGGGGGTAATGCGACCCCTAGAGCAATGATGTGTCATGGACAAGATTATGAGGGAAGCACAATGCTCCCACACCACCGGGGAGAGGCTCGGTTGTCATATCCCTGCTTTCACCTTTGCACAACACCTACAGGAGGTATGCACCCTCGCTGTGGGTGGCAGGCCCAACACCCTTGCACCTGGTCATCTTGGCCATGGGTCAAGGCCTTGGAGGGTGCAGCGGAGGCAGGGCAGTGGTTTCCAGTGACCTCCAGTCCTTGGGGAGGAGGAGATAACCCCCCCACCCCCCACGGTCGGCTGAAGTCAGCGGAAGCGTGAGGGTTCACGGGAAGAAGATGAGTGGGCCGTTGGACAAAAATGCCCTTCCGACGCTTGAAGAGCCAGATCATCGCATAGGGGAAAAATCGCCATTCCGTTATGTTTCAGTCGAGTACGTGATGCAAGGGATGACTGACGTCTCAGCATCCCATTGGTCCAAGTAAGTGAATCTAGCAATATTTGTAATTAATTATTTGTAACTCTGATGGTAGCAAATAATATATGAAATTTGCTCAGAAAAATATGAGGAATCCATTAAAAATAGTTTTATAGACTAATTCCTCTTACAATTAGAAAAGTAGTTAAAGTTGTCAACTTTAATGCATTAATCATTAAGAAACCCTAATATTGATGTTAATAAGATTGAGAAAGGTATTATGGGTGTTTTTAATCAATATTAACATTTTGATTATAAAAAGGACACATTAGATCCAAAAGTATGATCTTTATGCGTAGTTTGATTAATGTAGGGTTCCATATACATGAATATGCTTTAATGGGCCTTGAAACCCTAATTTTGGTAATTATGTCTCTTAATGGCTTCAACTGTTCAAAACCAAGAATAAATATGAGATATGATGATTCTAAGATATTTTGAGTATAAAAGATTCTAATTATGGATAAATACCCTTAATTTGGTAATTAGGGTTTTATAGTGGATAAATGTGGAATTAGTGATAAATAGAGTTCATATGTGAATTGGACTATAATGAAATATGAGTCATCAACTCGAAAGAAACTGAAGATGATAATTGGCCTTAATGATCGTGACATAACTTAAAAGGGTAAAGATGGTAGTTTTAGTGTAAACGATATATATTAGACTTAATTGGCATTCTAGTATGTCTAAGATGTTGAAATTGGGGTTTGTGGACTAAAAAAGCATTAAACGTGATAAAAGCATTATGGAGGCTAAAACCCTAATAAAACCCTAAAGTCGTCCTAGAAATCCTAAGGTGGAATCCAAGTCAATGTTGAGAATGTTATGGATAAAACAATGACACTTGGATGTTATGCATCAATTTTAGGATATTGTTGATTTCTTGATTGAATGTTCTTGGTAATTCTTGGTTGGACATCAAGTTACTCTGGATTAGGTATGTGGTTATGCTTATGGTTAAATCACTTTAGTTTCACGGCGATTCCTAAATGTTTTATTGGTTGCCTAAAAATAACTACTTGGATGACTTTTATTTCATGCAACTATAAAGTGACTATGACTATCACCATAAATATTTGTTCATAACTAGCTCAAATCTTGGTCCTCCTCTGTGGATTTTGTAATGATGAAAAGGATGACCTAGTACATGGTCTA
Organism: Alisma plantago-aquatica; assembly: GCA_963693085.1. NCBI lineage: Eukaryota > Viridiplantae > Streptophyta > Magnoliopsida > Alismatales > Alismataceae > Alisma > Alisma plantago-aquatica. The sequence goes on along the minus strand of OY856414.1, from coordinate 501,525,470 downwards.
CTTGTTAGGTAGGACCATCAGGTTATCATGAGTTAGGGATTGGGATACATATGGGTAGTGCCATGCGACTCTTCATCATATCATGAGTTAGTGGTTGGGATACCTATGGGTAGTGCCATGTGACTCTTTGACCCTAGGTATTGATCTACCTGATAGGTAGGATAATGGGGGTCAGTTGTGATCTACCATATGAGAGGTAGCATCCATGTCCACTGCAGGGACAATGCAGAGGTTGGGGTATGTATGGATTGAGTAGTTATGTTTAAAGTGTAAAGTTTGGTTGCTAAACCATGATTGATTGCAATATGTTGTTACAGTTAATTGCACGATTATTGTTTCCCCCACATACCAGCATATTCATTTATGCTGATTGACGTTTTGTTTGTTGGCGTTTTAGGTACGAAATGGAAAAGGACAAATAATAAATTGATACAATGTAAAGATATGAATTAAAGTACACAGAGGATTAGTTAGAATAGACTCCAGTTGTGGATAGTAGTTTAGAAATCCAAGATTTTAAAAAAGGTATGCAAAGTTTTATTTTATTCCAGCTTTTCAATATAGTTTTGGTAGAATATAATAATTATTATTGATTACTTGTCGAACCATTGATCTGCAAAATTGGGCTAACGGTTATGACCTTTTGGTCTCCCTTAATTAGGGGTTATCGGGAGGTGGGGTCGTTACATTTGGTATCAGATCCTTGGTTCCCCATTTAATCTCTAATAATTATTAAAATTTACAAACTCTTTAGAACCCAAGGGAGTTATTAGAGGATTTTTCGATGACAGAGGTGTCTAGAAAAGGATCACGGTCCGGTGGCTGGCAATATTTTCCTCTGCCCCGCTAGTCAGTCATGAGGACTCCCGGATGTAGTGTGACTGCCTGGTCAATGCCTGAGGTTCTGACTCGAAATAAGATACCATTAGGACTTTCTCATCTATTTTCATCCCTTCTCAACCTTAATTCAATTAAGATTCTAAGATTTAGGGTTTTCTCTCTCTCTTCCTAACCCTCTTGAGGATAGGGTACGTATGATAAGGTTAAAGAATCCTCCACCAAATTAATGAAAAACATGTATACAAGATGTCATGGATATAAGATTAATAGTTTAGGCATAGACTAAAGATTAGTTGCATGCTTAGGTTGTATGACATGTGTTGTCATACCCTCAAGAGAGACCTGAGGTTAGACCTTCTTGTCAGAAGGATGAGTAGAAAGTTGGTCTTGGAGGCAGTGACCTCCATTAAAGGTAGAGATATGGCACATCCTTAGAGGATGATGCTAACCCTAACCCTAAGTGGTGGTTAGAGAGAGATGGCATGATGAGTTAGATATCATGGTCAACCATGTGTGTGAGTTGACCTACTTTTGGTTTTGAATACCTATGAGAAGTATGAGCTATGTGAGGCTAGTTGACTAAGTACCTTCTGGGCAACCCAACCTGTGAAGGGTCGTGCATGTTAGAGTGAAGGATGACCCCTTCATCAATGAAATTAGTGATGACCATATAGAAACCCTATGGGCTTATATGAGCATGGTAGTGTATGTAGCTAGAGTACGTCATAGCACTGGCAGTAGGTTAAAACCTAGGCCAGAAGGGCATATTGGATAGATTATGAGATAAGCATAAAGAGCTATGGATGATCTAGAGAGAATGTAGGTTTCACCCATGTAGGGGTATACATGTGATCTTGATCCACCTTGTTAGAGAGAGAACTTCTAGTAGTACGGTTGTTTGTAGGGTTAGCTCTAGAGAGAGAGAGAGAGAGAGAGAGAGAAAGACCCGAGTAAGAAGGTTAGAAGCTTAGACTCCTAGATATAAGGAACCCTGAGAAACTGGGTATGTTACGACCTAAGTGGATGGTTGTGGTCGCCCTGTGCATGATCCTTGGATGCTTGTGGCATCTGGGTTGGCTTTAGAGGAACCAAACCCTAGAGAAGGAAAGATACTTCTTGAACCGAGCTATGGATGTTGTAGGTGCATACCTTACCTTCTAGGGATAGGAAGAGGAGTTCCTTAGACCCTGAGGCGGTATAGTGTCATGTTGTGAGTCCTCATACCTAGATGTTTGTCCTTGAGGAAGGCTCAACTCTGAGGTGTTGTGGAAGGATAATAGGACTTGCATGATGTACCTAGTACATGCTTGGTTTGTTGTTAGAATGTTGAGTATTCAGTTGGATAGCTTTTGTAGAAAAAGTGAACCTATGGTTCCTAGACCTATAAGAGGGGAAGTAGTAGTACCTGGTGCACCTGATGCTCATACTGAGATTTGAGTTCTCTATAGATTCGAGCATGGCACCCCTCATGTTTAGAGGAAAGGGAAACCCCTTGGATTAATGTGTATGTTTGATGAACCCCTACTTATAGGTTGGTGACATATGTATGTATGATGATGGTTCAATGTGAAGGAATAGAAACAAGTATGACCTATCTGGGAGACCTAGCATGGTTTAGTAGGTGGTCTGCTTGTTAGCTACGTGCCTTAGTATCTTTCTAGGGCTAAGCGTGCTCATTTGGATTAAAACCCTGGACATAGGGACGTTTGTGACCCTTGCTGCTATCAGGATATAGTTTCCTCCCATCCTGGGAGAGGGACCCTTCTGTAGGATATGTACCAACTTTTGTTGGATTTGAGATAACCTAAAGATGTATCATAGGATCTTGAGAAGCTAAGTGGAGAGTACATAGTATGAGAATGAACCTACAAACCCATAGATAACCATCTCTAAGTGCATACAGATGGGGCCTAAAAAAGGTAGGTAGGTCGCCATGATCCCTATGAAAGGATGTAAGTCAGACCACGAATGCCAAGAGAGATGATGGAAACTTGGGTAAGGATTCAAGCTGGATATGTTCTATGTTAGAATCCTAAGTCTATCCTAGGGTCGGGTAGGGATAAGACCGATGGGAGTAGGAGTTGCCTAATTCCCTAGTTGCACATGACCATAGGGTCGGGAGGTAACAACTATCATTGTCTGAGGACCATGGGTTATGAGATTGATCACCTTCATGAACTCATAGGACCCAAAGGGCATATGACGAGGGCACTCTCTGGATGCATAAGGGAAGAGGGATGACCCCAAAAGTGTCAGCACCCTACAGACCTAAAGGTATGACTAAGGATCGTGTGGTGACCCAAGTGTGTTTGAGACTAGTTCTCCATGAAAGAAAACCTAATATCAAAATGTTCATGATGTGGAGACATGTGATGCATGTTGCAACTTAGATTGGAAGGTGTACCGGCGATGTAGGGTGCACCATCTCTACTCTTAGAATGGGAAGAACTCTGTATTTGGACTATAGCCAAATGCTTATTTCCTCTGGTTATGAAGGTGAGAGATAGGGCAATATGAATGCCATACACCAAGGATAAAGATGATGAGAGTGGAAACGTTGCTATGATAATAGTGTACCCTTGTGTAGTGTACGATGTGTAAATGGTTTACCAACATCAAGAGAACTAAGGTAGTCATCTTATAAGGATGTTCTTATCATGAGTTGTATGGAATTTATGAGTTAGATAAGTTTGAGTTTGATAACCAAGTGGATGAGCTCTGAGTTTTCCTGATGAAGATAGAACAAAAGTCCAAGATGAGTTGATAAGTGGATTACATTGAGGTGTATGTCTCCACTATTACCTAGCACATAAAGATGAAAGGTGGTGATGGATGATCTTATTGAGACGTTGCTGCCTGGTTTAGCTAGTGGAAAGGCTAGAAGAGGTGGCCAGGTGAACCCTAAGTTGTGAGATATGTTTGGCTAACACTCAGATGTAACGAGATCTGTTGATCGAGTTAGTGGTTGCTTGGTTAGCCAGCCAAGGGTGTTTTGTGATATAAGGATGGTTGTAGAACCTCATATGCACTTCTCTAGAAGAGAATGTGATGAAACCCATGACTAGAGTGTTTTAGGGTTTCTGAGGAATCAACCTTGAGGAATCATGACGTACAAGAGATCATGATACACCATGATGCTACTAAGATAGTAAGTGGAAGTAGTACTTTGGATGCCTAAGATGAAGTTTCATGTGGCCTATTTCCATGCATGCCAGGAGGTGAAGGATGAACACCAGTAACCCAGTGAGTTGATACAGAGGGCAAAGAGTCCCCAAGGGGGAATGGGAGTTCATCACTATGGATGTTGTGGTAGGTCTCCCATAAACTAAGGGAAGTCAAGATGCAATATGGGTTATAGTAGATCACCTTACCTACATGATAGGTAAGAGAAAGAGAGAGTATTGTCAAGGGATAGATCTGGTTGAACTACATGTAAGAGAAAGAGATGGTTCAACTAACCCATGATGCAAGTTCAAATGTTCTTGATTACAACCTAAAGATTCACTTCCATGCGGTGGAAGCAGGTACATGAAGAACTCTATGCGAGTACAGGTTATCACCCCTAACAGATGGTTAGCATGATCCAAACTAGAGGGTCTGATTAGAGTGTGTGTGCTTGTTCAGGGTGATAAATGGAGATAGTTCATGTCCTATGTAAAATGTGATGATAGCCACCATAGCCAGTATCAGGATGTAAGAAGCTCTTAAGGGAGGCTGTGTCAGTCACCGCTTCATTAAGATGATGTTGGTGAAGGGACCTCGCGAAGGTCAGAAAAAGACCACAATATGTGTAGAAGAAGTCGCTTTGATCGTGAGATGGCTGAAAGAGAGCCCAAGGGCGACATGAGTCGTGATCTGATGCAAAGAAGACTGGCATGCAGTTCACTGTGGGAAAATATGTGATATAAAAATCCAACCCCTCTGAGTCCCAGATACATAGGTCCATTTGAGATGGATTGGTGGATATGCTTGTGTATATCCTTACCCCTCAGTATAACGTGATGTTTGATGTGTTCCTCGAATCCGATCTAGAGCAATATGTGAGGTACCCAAGCTATGAGTTGAGCAATGAACCTAGTGAGCTCCTAAGGGGGGCTAACTTATCCTGAGTCACCTATAAGGGTACGAGATACCAAGGTGAGAGAGAGCTTAGGAGTAAAGAATATAAGATGATAAAGGTTCTTTGGAAGCACCATGGAGAGGATAAAGCCACATCGGAGCCAATGACGGATATGGAAAAGTCTTATCCTGAATTGTTTATATGTTTGGTGGAATTTTGAGGGCAAAATTCCTATAAGAGAGGAAGGATGTTACAACATCAATTTTACATGTGCTTTCAAAATTGAAATGTAATGATTTTATGAATATGGACTTGAATTAAGAAGGTTGTATGCTTTGCTCCAAAGGATAGATTTCTTTGCAAGTCTCCCTTTAATAGGAATTTCGTGATTCCTACTATTATGTTAATCCAATAATGGATTTAAAAGAGAAGAAAAGAGGAAAAGTCCAAATAATAGAAAAAGATAAAAGATAATGGATATTAAGAAATATATTTATGAGAAATACATACAAATCTCTAGAAAGTGGCATTGATGGCCACAATTGGATGAATTTTGTTTACATATGATTTCTAATGGAAGGAATAGGAAAAGAAGAAAAAGGAAATAAAGGATAAAAAGAAATCCTTGAAAAGAAATCTTTTAATAAAGAAATAAGATAATGAGAAATAATGGATGTAGATGCATCTAGAAGGATAATAAGTATCCTTCAAAAAGGATTTCGAAATCTTAGGTTTTCTTTGGGTCCAAGGAGTCCCAATGGAGAGGAGGAAAGAGAAAATACAAATAATACAAAAGTCATAATATGTGAATAATGTGCTATATATGTAAGGACCCTGACCTGCGTTTAGGGTTTACCCTGTTTGTTTTGCTTAACCTTGATGGTTTGATGCTTGCTAATCACCTCTAAGTGGTGATTAGGGTTTGGTTGTGCTTTGTTGAGAGTTCGAGGGGCTACTTGCAAATAACCCAAGTTTAGGGTTTTGTATGCAAGTTGGTCATCTTGTGAGATGTTTTACCCTCTTTGCTTCCTCTAGGGTTGGGAGGAAGGCTTTGGCTTGTAGTTTGAGTTCTTTGGGCCCGAGTTGAGCTTGTTTGGGCCTTGAGATGTGTTGCTTGGGCTTGTTTGAGCTTTGTGTCGGCCATGGCTTGCCTTGTGTCGTCCAAGGTAAGTTTGTGTCGACCTAGGGTGTGGTATGTCGCCCAACAGCTTGTTTGTGTCGCCCAATAGGAGTTCTTGCTTGTGTCGCCCATATGGCTTGACCTTGGCTGGTGACACTTGGTGCCTATCTTGGACAAGTGTCTTAGACCTTGCATGTGTTGGCTTGAACCCTAAGACAAGTGTCCCTTGGGTGGACGACACATAGCATGGTTGTACCTTGGTTTCTCCTCCCCTTCTTCCTATATATGTAGCTCTTCTCCTTGCCTTAGTCTCCTTTGCTCTTTGGGTCTCCCCTCCACCTTGAGTGCACGATATCCCTCTCCATCTTGCTTGTGTTGGCCGACACACTCCCTTGGAGTTCAAGTGGTGGCCGATACACCTTCTTGGAGAAGCTTGGTGGACGATAGCTTGGGACTTTGGAGTGCATCTTCTTCCTTGGAACTTGGAGCCTAAGGCGGATTGCATAGCTTCTAACCCTAACTCCTTTACCTTTATCTATGTTCTTGTTTCTTGTTAATAGCTTAGCTTAGTTCCTTGATTTTGTACCTTGCTTGTGTACCTTTTGGTGGTCGATCCTTCTCTAGGGTTTAGGGTTTCCTTGTGTTGGAGGTTGAAGATGACCCATGTTGGGCGATATCCTCCCTTGGTTTTGGGTGTGTTGGGAGACACCCTTGTTCTTATGTTGGGCGACATATTGGGTTCTTTGTGATGGTCGATATGGTGACCTAGGGTTCAGTTGAGGTTGATGGTGACTTAAGGTTGGGCGATACCCCTTTTTGTTGTAGAGGTGTTGGACGATATCCATGAGGTTGGACGACATGGTTTCCTTTATCCTTGTGTTGGACGATAGGGTGCTTCCTTTGATGGACGATAGGGTACCTTGGTGGGCGATATGGTGAGTTCTTGAGGTTGGCTGATACCCTGCCCATGTGTTGGGCGATAGGGTGAGCTAAGCTTTGGTTGGTCGATATGTTTGTATACCTTGTTGAGCTATGTTGGACGATAGGCCTTGTTCTTGTGTTGGGAGACATAGTTGTGGTTGAGTTGGCCGATATGGTTGAGGTGGTTGATGGATGATGATGGGAGAAATAGACCTTCTTGTGTTGAGAGATATCCTCTTCCTCATGGAGGACGATATACCTAAGCCTCTTGATGGTTGTTTGTGTTGACCGATAGGGCTAAGCATGGTGATGGCCGATAGCCATGTTGGGCGACACCCTTGGGTGGTGATGGCCGATAGCCATGTTTGGCGACACCCTTGGGTGGTGATGGCCGATAGCCATGTTGGGTGACACCCTTGGGTGGTGATGGCCGATAGGGTTGGTGTATGTGTCAGCCGATAGGTCTAGGTGAGTTTTAGTGAGGGTCGTGAAGGGTTATAGTGAGGGTTAGGTGACCTTATGGTGATGATCTCATGTGTTATGTAAATGGATGTTTATGCTCAAATGATAACGATGCCCTGCAAACTATGATAATTCTAATGATAGTAACAATGATGATGATGGTAATTGCATAATGACAATAATTATGATGATCATAATAATGATGGCAATAATGATAGTAACGACACGCATGAATTAACCCTTGTGCTTAATTGCTAGTGAGAATGATGACAGTTACACTAGTAGCTTGCATAATGATAAAAATGGTAATAATGATGATAGTGGATGGTAATAGTAATGATATTGGTAACAATAGTAGTTGACTTGAATACTCAACATAATTGTTATATAAAGTGAATACCTTGACTAATCCTGAGATAAGGGTAAGCATGATTATGGTATGATGTGCTTAACAAGCTTGATCATCAAATAGTGTAATGTTGATAAATAGATTATCTTGAATGATAACTCATGATAGTGAGCATATTCCTTATGTTGAATCTATGGTTATTGTGTATTCTAACCATGCAGGTGATGTGTAGCCATGAAAGGGCTATATGACATATGTGATGAGTAACATTACCTTGATATTTGTTCTATGAGATTATATATGTAATGTGTTGGTCCCATGATGATGATGTGAGCCTTGGGAGGCAGTGACAGTACATGATGAAGGCTTGATATCCTATGTTATGTGATGATCCTTGATATGGATCTGGATGGTTGGCAAGAGGCCAAGTGGTAACATGTGATGCTGGATCTTTGTGATGGCTCAGGTTGACGAGGTTTCAATAATAATATAATGTTCTTTATTTTCTGTTATATCTTGCATGATTATAACTTGGTTGAATCCTGCAATCCATCTAAAAGATACTAATTAATTATAGTGGAATTATATCATGTAGTTTGCCCTGGCCATAGATCCATCATCGTCAGGACTTGGTGGTGGTGAAACAGGTTCTCCTACGGGTTAATCTGGAAGCGCATATTGTTGAATATGTGTAGGTTGCTCCTAGCCTGAAAATAAGGAGGTAAGAGTGTAACTTTGGTTTCAGACTCGGATATGTATATAGAGCATGGTGAACAGGCCCATGGCTCAGGATATGTGATGTAAGGAGCATGAATGCGTTCATGGCTCAGAGCACGGTGAACAGGCCCGTGGCTCAGTTTTACTAGCGCCAAGACTTGTACCAAGGCGGGCTAGAGTGAGGGTAGCCTATGGAGCTGACCTTGTGGCTTAGACCACTTCAGCATGTGACTACGGTCCTGCTTATGTTGTACTCGTGTACTGACCATGAGGTGGGAGGCCGTGGAGTCCGACTCTCCCATTGACCTTGTATGGCACTGGATTTAGGCTTCACAGCCAAAGGTTGGATTTGAACGGTACAGTTCAAATCCTCAGGGCATAATAATATGTAACACAGCCGTTTAGTATTTACTGTTTAAGATAAACACGAAATATTGGTTGAGGCCTTGTTTGTGTATTATCTCTGTTGTATCTTGCAGGTTATGTGATAATATGTCTGATCTTGATAAACAGCTTATGCGACAATATATCTTGTTCTGATAATCATGTTACATAGTGATATATGCTATCTTGACAATCATGTTCCATTTAGAAATATTTGGATATATGCTTGTACAGCTGATTAGCTTGTCGGTAAGAATAGCTATACCTTATATAAAAATTGAATGCTCTTGTTATACCTGTTATTAGATATTTGCTGTTATAATCTATCTTGATGAGGTTCTGTAGTTGCGGTGGGGAGTTATGTTTCCCGCTGGGACAATTGTTCAATTGTCTCACCCCGCTGGTTTACACCCCTTTTTTAGGTGGTCGAGGTAGACATGGTCGTGGTCGTGGTGTTGCGGCCGAGCAGCTTGAGGAGCAGCAGAAGGCAAGCGTTGGACATGCTGCTGTTTTGGATGTTTTGTAGTAGAGTCTAGAGTCATCCCTGTACTCTCTGGTCCATGACAGTGTTTTGACGTTGTTTCACGATGATCGAATCGTTGATGTTTGTATATCCTGCTATTGGCCGGATGTGGGCCTTTATGTATATGAACAGGTGGTGAACTCATGTGATGGATGAACAGTTGTTTCTGAGCTGTGGACACGTATCAGTTTTCATGTATGTATAATTATGACATATTTCTGTGCAGGGTGAGGACTGGAAAGTAATAGTTCCACAATTTATATGTTTTTCGCAATCAGTTTTAATTAACCCGTGTTTTTGATAATATGTGGTTATGGTGATTTCCGCACGTTTTCGCGTAACACCTCGTTATCTATGTGATAATGGGATGTGTTTCCACAAATTTTGGTATCAGAGCCTTAGGTTCGCTGAGTCTACAGGGATTTAGGATTAGGTTGAGTTGTTCTTATGTGTGTCCAGGTTTTCTTACAATATCTTCTGCCCTCAGCGGAAGAAAAGTCAAGATGTCTGGAAACCATGAAGAACACTCTGCTGAGTACAGTGATGTTGCATCGGTTGATGGAGCAGATGGACAGGCACAGGAAGATCGGGTGCCTGAGGTCCCCCAACGTAACCCAGCCATACTTGAACATCCTGCCTACCAACAGCTTATGGGGCAGTTAATGGCTACGATGAATCTCATGGTTGAGCGATTACCAGTGCCTCCTCCGCGAGCACAGGTTCCCCATGGAGAATCATCGGGTATCGGGAAGACCTTTGAGCGACTTCGCCGGGTTGGAGCTTCGGATTATGTTGGAACGGCTGATCCAACGGATACAGATCTGTGGCTGACAAGTCTCGAGAAGGCTTTCCGGATCCTTGACATCCCTGAAGCAGACAAGGTAAAGCATGTTGTCTACCTTCTGAAAGGTAGTGCTGGTCACTGGTGGACCATCGAGGAAGAGAAGCGGCCTGGAGAGGTGATTTGTTGGGAAGTGTTTCGAAGTGAGTTCGTTACCAGATACTTTCCCAAGACGTATCTGGATGAGAAGATCAGTCAGTTCGAGAAGTTGCGACAGGGAACGATGAGTGTCACCGAGTATGAGGCTAATTTTATGGATCTGTTGAGGTTCTGTCCTCACATGGCGGCAACAGACGAGGAACGGATCAGACGTTTCGAGAAGGGTTTGAGTGCCGAGTTGACAACCCCGGTGTCCGCGTTGGAGAACCGAGAGCGGTTTGCTACGTTCGTGGAATTAGTTCGGCGGATCGAGAGGACAGTACGGGAGAAAAGAGAGTCCATGTCTCTGAAAAGACCTGCTCAGTTTCAAGGACGAAGGTTTGGTGGCTTTAAGAAGCCCAGGTTTTCGGCACTGTCAGCGATGAGAAGTGCTGGTGTACCATCTCAGTGGTCCCCGAGTAAGGGAAGAGGTTATGTTTCTTCACCATCCAAGGCACACAGTTCAGCTTCTATGGCAGTGACAGGGCCAGCTAGGCCACGGCTTGAGGACAAGGCATGTCATCTTTGTGGACAAGTCGGGCATTTCAGGCTTAATTGCCCGAATAGAGATGTTGAAGTGACGCAGCAGCCGAGACAGAGTTTCCAGAAGTCTGAGAGATCGCAGCCCAGTGGTAGCAGAAGTTGAGGACGTGGTCATGCGTCTCAAGCTGGATCATCTGCTCAAGGAAGCAGAGGTCGTGGATAGCAAGCAACGGCTCGATTCTATGCCATGAATCAGCCGGAGGCGATAGTTAACCCGCGAGTGGTGACAGGTCAGATGGAGTTATTTCATTCTGATATATGTTCTTCTTGCTTTATATCTGTTCTGGTTGATGTGGGTGCTACACACTCTTTTATCACCTATACTATGCTTGAAAAATGTCATTTACCTGTTAGCTGTAAGAAGGATAGTTTGTTGTTAGAAACCCCTCTCAATTGTTCCTCTTTGCTTCAAGAAGAGTGTCCATCTTGTGTTTTGTCTTTCTCAAGACACCGTATTCAAGTGGATCTTATACCACTTGATATGCATGGTTTCGATGTTATCCTCGGGATGGATACCTTAGAGAAGTATAAGGTTGTCTTGGACTGTGGATCCAAGCAGGCAGTGTTTGATGTTGCTGGAGAGAAGTGGATCTTCCAGGGAGATAGGAAGATTCTTCCGACGTGCTTAGTATCAGCTATGGTGGTAGATAAGCTGTTACGACAAAGATGTGAGGCGTTCTTAGCTCACGTGGTGGATACCGTTGTGGTTAACAAGGCAAAAGGTCCTAGTCTCGAGGAGGTGTCAGTGGTTCGAGAGTTTGCAGACGTGTTTCCTGAGGAGTTTCCTGGTGTTCCTCCACCCCGAGAGATTGATTTCGAGATCAATCTGGTTCCTGGAACACAGCCAGTTGCTCAGACAGCATATAGGATGGCTCCAGCAGAAATGGCAGAGTTGAAGAAGCAGTTGCAAGAGTTGTTGGAGAAAGGTTTTATCCGACCGAGTACGTCGTCGTGGGGTGCTCCCGTGTTGTTCGTTAATAAGAAGGATGGTTCGATGCGGTTGTGTGTAGACTACCGGCAGTTGAACAAGGTCACGATCAAGAATAAGTACCCGTTTCCAAGGATAGATGATCTATTCGATCAGTTGCGTGGTGCTACAGTGTTTTCGAAGATCGATCTACGGTCTAGATATCATCAGTTGAGGATAAAGACGGATGACATACCAAAATCAGCTTTCAGGACGAGGTATGGTCATTTTGAGTTCGTGGTTATGCCGTTTGGGTTAACCAATGCACCTGCTGCTTTCATGGACCTGATGAACAGAGTGTTTCGTCCGTTCTTAGATCAGTTTGTTGTAGTCTTTATAGATGACATCTTGATCTATAGTCGGGACAGGCTAGAGCATGTGCAACATCTTCGTCGAGCGTTGACTCTTCTTCGTCAACATCAGTTGTATGCCAAGTTCAGTAAGTGTGAGTTCTGGCTGGATGAAGTGACCTTCTTGGGCCATGTGATATCTGCTGAAGGAGTCAAGGTAGATCCGAAGAAGGTGGAATTTGTTGCAGATTGGGAACAACCAAAGACGCCGACAGAAGTTTGTAGTTTCCTTGGTCTAGCAGGATACTACCAGAGGTTTATCAAGGACTTCAGTTAGATAGCTCTACCGATGACGAAGTGGACCAGGAAGAATGTACCTTTTGTTTGGGATGATTGATGACAGAAAGCTTTCCAGAGTTTGAAGGAGAAGCTGACCAGTGCTCCAGTGTTGATCTTGCCAGAGCCTGGGAAAGGCTATGTTGTTTTCTATGATGCTTCCAAGAAAGGTTTAGGTTGCGTGTTGATGCAGGAAGATCATGTGGTTTCTTTTGCCTCACGACAGCTCAAGAAGCATGAGGAGAATTATCCGACTCATGTTTTGGAGTTGGCAGCAGTGGTTCATGCGCTAATGATTTGGAGACACTATCTGTATGGGGAAGTGTGTCAGATCTTTACGGACCATAAGAATCTGAAGTACATCTTTACACAGCAAGAGTTGAACATGCGACAACGACGATGGATGGAGTTGATCAATGATTACGACTGCACTATCGAGTATCATCCTGGTAAGGCAAATGTAGTAGCTGATGCGCTTAGCAGAAAGTCTTTTTCTCTTTCTTCAAAGAAGGCACAGTTGAGTTCCCTAGTTTGCCATAGGCGAGATATGTTTGTTTCTCTGAGACAGATGAATGTACAGATGGAAGTTTCTTGGTTGTCTGGTCTTTTTGCACATATGCAAGTTAAGCCTATGTTGAGACAGCATATCAAGGATGCACAGCAGACTGATGATGCAGTTCAGTTGATCAGATCAGAGTTCAGCAGCGACAAGCGTGATGGGTTTCATGAGTCCAAGGATGGACTAGTTTGCTATCGTGATAGGATGGTGGTTCCAGATGTTGATGATCTGAGGAAGTTGGTGCTTGAAGAAGCACATATGTCGATGTATGCGATGCATCCAGGTGTCACCAAGATGTATCATAGTCTGAAGGACTTGTATTGGTGGTCCGGTTTGAAGAGGGATGTAGCTGAGTTCGTGGCAAGATGTGCGGTGTGTCAGCAAGTGAAGGCTGAACATCAGAAGCCGGCAGGTACGTTGCAACCTTTGCCGATACCGCAGTGGAAATGGGATCATATAACCATGGATTTCGTAGTTGGTCTACCCCGGACAACTAGGAATCATGATTCCATTTGGGTGATAGTGGACAGATTGATGAAATCTGCCCATTTTCTACCAGTAAAGACGATGTATACACCTGAGAAGCTAGCTCGAGTATATGTGGATGAGATAGTACGTTTGCATGGTGTGCGAGCGACGATAGTTTCTGACAGAGGTCCTCAGTTCACAAGTCATTTTTGGGAACAGTTGCACAAGGCGTTGGGAACACAGTTGAGATTCAGTACAGCTTTTCACCCACAGACAGATGGACAGTCTGAAAGGACTATTCAGATTTTGGAAGATCTCCTTCGAGCTTGTGTTTTGCAGTTTCCAGGCAACTGGGATGTACATCTGAGTTTGATAGAGTTTTCCTACAACAACAGTTATCAGCATAGCATCGACATGGCTCCTTATGAGGCTTTGTATGGGAGGAAGTGCAGATCTCCTTTGTGTTGGTACGAATCAGGTGAATATCGGTTGTTGGGCCCTGAGTTAGTTCAGTAGATGACGGAAAAGATCAAGGTGATACAGCAACAGTTGAAAGTGGCACAGGATAGACAGAAGTCGTATGCAGACAATCGCTGACGACCTTTGAAGTTCCAGGTAGGAGACAAAGTGTACCTTAAAGTCTCTCCGTGGAAAGGTGTGCTAAGGTTTGGAAGGAAGGGCAAGTTAGCTCCCAGGTATATGGGGCCTTACCTAGTGATAGCACGTGTTGGCCGAGTAGCTTACGAGTTAGATTTGCCTTTAGAGTTGCAGAGGTTGCACCCAGTGTTTCATGTCAGCATGTTGAAGAAAAGTCATCCGGATTCAGGTACAGTGATACAACCAGTTGAAGTTGAGCTTGTTGCAGATGTGACCTACGAGGAAGGTCCTGTGGCGATCCTTGACAGAAGGATCAAGAAGCTAAAGAGAAAGGACCTGGCTCTTGTGAAGGTTCTTTGGCAGCGTCGTGGCGTTGAGGAAGCCACGTGAGAGCTTGAGGAAGAGATGAGGAGGAAGTATCCCTCGTTTTTCTCTTCGGATTTCGGGGACAAAATCCCTTAAAGGGGGTTAGATTGTGAGGACCCTGACCTGCGTTTAGGGTTTACCCTGTTTGTTTTGCTTAACCTTGATGGTTTGATGCTTGCTAATCACCTCTAAGTGGTGATTAGGGTTTGGTTGTGCTTTGTTGAGAGTTCGAGGGGCTACTTGCAAATAACCCCAGTTTAGGGTTTTGTATGCAAGTTGGTCATCTTGTGAGATGTTTTCCCCTCTTTGCTTCCTCTAGGGTTGGGAGGAAGGCTTTGGCTTGTTGTTTGAGTTCTTTGGGCCCGAGTTGAGCTTGTTTGGGCCTTGAGATGTGTTGCTTGGGCTTGTTTGAGCTTTGTGTCGGCCATGGCTTGCCTTGTGTCGTCCAAGGTAAGTTTGTGTCAACCTAGGGTGTGGTATGTCGCCCAGCAGCTTGTTTGTGTCGCCCAACAGGAGTTCTTGCTTGTGTCGCCCATATGGTTTGACCTTGGTTGGTGACACTTGGTGCCTATCTTGGACAAGTGTCTTAGACCTTGCATGTGTTGGCTTGAACCCTAGGATAAGTGTCCCTTGGGTGGACGACACATAGCATGGTTGTACCTTGGTTTCTCCTCCCCTTCTTACTATATATGTAGCTCTTCTCCTTGCCTTAGTCTCCTTTGCTCTTTTGGTCTCCCCTCCACCTTGAGTGCACGATATCCCTCTCCATCTTGCTTGTGTTGGCCGACACACTCCCTTGGAGTTGAAGTGGTGGCCGATACACCTTCTTGGAGAAGGTTGGTGGACGATAGCTTGGGACTTTGGAGTGCATCTTCTTCCTTGGAGCTTGGAGCTTAAGGCGGGTTGCATAGCTTCTAACCCTAACTCCTTTACCTTTAGCTATGTTCTTGTTGCTTGTTAATAGCTTAGCTTAGTTCCTTGCTTTTGTACCTTGCTTGTGTACCTTTTGGTGACCGATCCTTCTCTAGGGTTTAGGGTTTCCTTGTGTTGGAGGTTGAAGATGACCCATGTTGGGCGATATCCTCCCTTGGTTTTGGGTGTGTTGGGCGACACCCTTGTTCTTATGTTGGGCGACATAGTGGGGTTCTTTGTGTTGATCGATATGGTGACCTAGGGTTGAGTTGAGGTTGATGGTGACTTAAGGTTGGGCGATACCCCTTTTTGTTGTAGAGGTGTTGGACGATATCCATGAGGTTGGACGACATGGTTTCCTTTGTCCTTGTGTTGGACAATATGGTGCTTCCTTTGATGGATGATAGGGTACCTTGGTGGGCGATATGGTGAGTTCTTGAGGTTGGTCGATACCCTGCCCATGTGTTGGGCGATAGGGTGAGCTAAGCTTTGGTTGGCCGATATGTTTGTATACCTTGTTGAGCTAGGTTGGACGATAGGCCTTGTTCTTGTGTTGGGCGACATAGTTGTGGTTGAGTTGGCTGATATGGTTGAGGTGGTTGATGGATGATGATGGGTGAAATAGACCTTCTTGTGTTGAGAGATATCCTCTTCCTCATGGAGGACGATAGACCTAAGCCTCTTGATGGTTGTTTGTGTTGACCGATAGGGCTAAGCATGGTGATGGCCGATAGCCATGTTGGGCGACACCCTTGGGTGGTGATGGCCGATAGCCATGTTGGGCGACACCCTTGGGTGGTGATGGCCGATAGCCATGTTGGGCGACACCCTTGGGTGGTGATGGCCGATAGCCATGTTGGGCGACACCCTTGGGTGGTGATGGCCGATAGGGTTGGTGTATGTGTCGGTCGATAGGTCTAGGTGAGTTTTAGTGAGGGTCGTGAACGGTTATAGTGAGGGTTAGGTGACCTTATGGTGATGATCTCATGTGTTATGTAAATGGATGTATATGCTCAAACGATAATGATGCCCTACAAACTATGATAATGCTAATGATAGTAACAATGATGATGATGGTAATTGCATAATGACAATAATGATGATGATCATAATAATGATGGCAATAATGATAGTAATGACATGCATGAATTAACCCTTGTGCTTAATTGCTAGTGAGAATGATGATAGTTACACTAGTAGCTTGCATAATGATAAAAATGGTAATAATGATGATAGTGGATGGTAATAGTAATGATATTGGTAACAATAGTAGTTGACTTGAATACTCAACATAATTGTTATATAAAGTGAATACCTTGACTAATCCTTAGATAAGGGTAAGCATGATTATGGTATGATGTGCTTAACAAGCTTGATCATCAAATAGTGTAATGTTGATAAATAGATTATCTTGAATGATAACTCATGATAGTGAGCATATTCCTTATGTTGAATCTATGGTTATTGTGTATTCTAACCATGCAGGTGATATGTAGCCATGAAAGGGCTATATGACATATGTGATGAGTAACATTACCTTGATATTTGTTCTATGAGATTATATATGTAATGTGTTGGTCCCATGATGATGATGTGAGCCTTGGGAGGCAGTGACAGTACATGATGAATGATTAATATCCTATGTTATGTGATGATCCTTGATATGGATCTGGATGGTTGGCAAGAGGCCAAGTGGTAACATGTGATGTTGGATCTTTGTGATGGATTAGGTTGATGAGGTTTCAATAATAATATAATGTTCTTTATTTTCTGTTATATCTTGCATGATTATAACTTGGTTGAATCCTGCAATCCATCTAAAAGATACTAATTAATTATAGTGGAATTATATCATGTAGTTTGCCCTGGCCATAGATCCATCATCGTCAGGACTTGGTGATGGTGAAACAGGTTCTCCTACGGGTTAATCTGGAAGCGCATATTGTTGAATATGTGTAGGTTGCTCCTAGCCTGAAAATAAGGAGGTAAGAGTGTAACTTTGGTTACAGACTCGGATATGTATATAGAGCATGGTTAACATGCCCATGGCTCAGGATATGTGATGTAAGCAGCATGAATGCGTTCATGGCTCAGAGCACGGTGAACAGGCTCGTGGCTCAGTTTTACTAGCGCCGAGACCTGTACCAAGGCGGGCTAGAGTGAGGGTAGCCTATGGAGCTGACCATGTGGCTTAGACCACTTCAGTATGTGACTACGGTCCTGCTTATGTTGTACTCGTGTACTGACCACGAGGTGGGAGTTCGTGGAGTCCAGCTCTCCCATTGACCTTGTATGGCACTGGATTTAGGCTTCGCAGCCAAAGGTTGGATTTGAACGGTACGGTTCAAATCCTCAGGGCATAATAATACGTAACACAGCCGTTTAGTATTTACTGTTTAAGATAAACACGAAATATTGGTTGGGGCCTTGTTTGTGTATTATCTCTGTTGTATCTTGCAGGTTATGTGATAATATGTCTGATCTTGATAAACAGCTTATGCGACAATATATCTTGTTCTGATAATCATGTTACATAGTGATATATGCTATCTTCACAATCATGTTCCATTTAGAAATATTTGGATATATGCTTGTACAGCTGATTAGCTTGTCGGTAAGAATAGCTATACCTTATATATATATATATCGAATGCTCTTGTTATACCTGTTATTAGATATCTACTGTTATGTAGTTGCGGTGGGGAGTTATGTTTCCCGCTGGGACAATTGTTAAATTGTCTCACCTCGCTGGTTTACACCCCTTTTTAGGTGGTCGAGGTAGACGTGGTCGTGGTCGTGGTGTTACATCCGAGCAGCTTGAGGAGCAGTAGAAGGCAAGTGTTGGACATGCTGCTGTTTTGGATGTTTTGTAGTAGAGTCTAGAGTCATTCCTGTACTCTCAGGTCCATGGCAGTGTTTTGATGTTGTTTCACGATGATCGAATCGTTGATGTTTGTATATCCTGCTGTTGGCCAGATGTGGGCCTTTATGTATATGAACAGGTGGTGAACTCATGTGATGGATGAACAGCTATTTTTGAGCTGTGGACACATATCACTTTTCATGTATGTATAATTATGACATATTTCTGTGCAGGGTGAGGACTGGAAAGTAATAGTTCCACAGTTTATATGTTTTCCGCAATCGGTTTTAATTAACCCATGTTTTTGATAATCTGTAGTTATGGTGATTTCCGCACGTTTTTGCGTAACACCTCGTTATCTATGTGAAAATGGGATGTGTTGCCACAATATAGATAATGACTTTTTGTGTTATCAAAAAGTGATACTATTTTCTTTGAGGAAGTAAAATTTCATGGCCAATGGATTAAAGCCAAACACAAAGAAGATAAAAGAGATAAAATTCAGATTCCTTAATAACCAAGGATCGTTGATAAATAAGGAATAATTTAAAAGAGAGAATTTATTCTTAATTAAGAAAAGTAGGTTTCCTAATAAGGAAAGGCCTTGTTTCCTCATGGGTAAGCATGCTAGGACGTTGCTACCTATCCCTATATAAGGGACAAACCCATATCTTTGAGTTTTCCCTATCTCACACTCTTCTTCAACTTGTATATGCACAAACCCTGACCAAGGGGGGTAATGTGACCCCTGGAGAAATGAGGAGCCACAGATGGGATTACGAGGGAAGCACAATGCTCCCACGCCACTGGGGAGAGGCTCACTTGTCATCTCCCTGCTTTCACCTTCGTGCAGAACCTACAGGAGGTTTGCACCCTCGTTGTGGGTCGCAGGCCCAACACCCTTGCACCCGGTCATCTCGGCCATGGGTCATGGCCTTGGCGGGCATGGCAGAGGGAGGTAGTTTCTGGTGACCTCTAGTCCTTGGGGAGGAGGAGATAACCCCCCCGGTCAACTGATGTCAGCGGAAGCGTGAGGGTTCGTATGAAGAAGATGAGCGGACCGTTGGACAAAAATTCCCTCCCGAGGCTTGAAGAGCCAGATCATCACACAGGGGGAAAATCCCCATTCCGTTATGTTTTGGACGAGTACGTGATGCATGGGATGGCTGACGTGTCAGCATCCCATTGATTCAAGTAAGTGAATCTTGCAATATTTGTAATTAATTATTCGTAACTCTGATGGTAGCAAATAATATATGAAATTTGCTCAGAAAAATATGAGGAATCCATAAAAATAGTTTTAGAGCCTAATTCCTCTTACAATTCGAAAAGTAGTTAAAGTTGTCAACTTTAATGCATTAATGATTAAGAACCACTAATATTGATGTTAATAAGATTGAGAAAGGTATTATGGGTGTTTTTAATCAATATTAACATGTTGATTATAAAAAGGACACATTAGATCCAAAAGACTAATCTTTATGCAAAGTTTGATTAATGTGGGGTTCCATATACATGAATATGCTTTAATGGGCCTTGAAACCCTAATTTTGGTAATTATGACTCTTAATGGCTTCAACTATTCAAATCCATGAATAAAGCTAAGATATGATGATTCTAAGATATTTTGAGTATAAAAGATTCTAATTGTGGATAAATACCCTTAATTTGGTAATTAGGATTTTTTAGTGGATAAATATGGAATTAGTGATAAATAGAGTTCATATGTGAATTAGACTATAATGAAATATGAGTCATCAACTCGAAAGAAACCGAAGATGATAATTGGCCTTAATGATCATGACATAACTTAAAGGGTAAAGATGTTAGTTTTAGTGTAAAAGAGATATATTAGACTTAATTGACATTTTAATATGCCTATGATGTGGAAATTAGGGTTTTTGGACTAAAAGAGCATTAAATGTGATAAAAGCATTATGGAGGCTAAAACCCTAATAAAATCCTAAAGTTGGCCTAGAAATCCTAAGGTGGAATCCAAGTCAATCTTGAGAATGTTATGGATAAAACAGTGACACTTGGATGTTATACATTAATTTCTGGATATTGTTGATTGCTTGATTGAATGTTCTTGGTTATTCTTGCTTAGACATCAAGTTACTCTGGATCAGGTATGCGGTTACACTTACGGTTAAATCGCTTTAGTTTCATGGTGATTCCCGAATGTTTTATCCGTTGCCTGAAAATAACTACTTGGATGACTTTTATTTCATGCCACTATAAAGTGACTATGACTATCACCATAAATATGTGTACATAACTAGCTCAGATCATGGTCCTCCTCTATGGCTTTGCTAATGATGAAAAGGATGACCTAGAACGTGGTCTACCTGTTAGGTAGGACCATCAGGTTATTATGAGTCAGGGATTGGGCTACCTATGTGTAGTGCCATGCGACTGTTCAACATATCATGAGTTAGTGATTGGGATACCTATAGGTAGTGCCATGTGACTCTTCAATCCTAGGTATTGATCTACCTGTTAGGTAGGATCATGGGGGTCAATTGGGATCTACCATATGAGAGGTAGCATCCATTTCCACTGTAGGGACATCGCCGAGGTTAGGGTATGTATGGATTGAGTAGTTATGTTTAAAGTGCAAAGCTTGCTTGCTAAACCATGATTGATTGCAATATGTTGTTATAGTTAATTGCACGCTTTTTATTTCCCCCACATACCGACATATTCATTTATGCTGACCGACATTTTGTTTGTCGGCGTTTTAGGTACAAAATGGAAAAGGATAAACAGTAAATTGATATAATGTGAAGATATGAATTAAAGTACACAGAGGATTAGTTAGAATAGACTCCAGTTGTGGATAGTAGTTTAGAAATCTAAGATTTTAAAAAAGGTATGCAAATTTTTATTTTTTTTCATCTTTTCAGTATAATTTTGGTAGAATTTAGTAATTATTATTGATTACTTGTCGAACCATTGATCCGGAAAATTGGGCTAACGGCTCTGACCTTTTGGTCTCCCTTAATTGGGGGTTACCGAGAGGTGGTGTCATTACACCCATTAATTTTTGTCTTTTGATTAGTTTTGCATTTTGTTTCTATCCTTAGTAAATCACTCTCAAACAAATTGGAATTTCATTGCATGTTCTCTTGCGATCGGATTTAGATTCCAGCCACTTTCTCAGCCGTCCCTTGGGATTTGATACCATATTACAATAAGATTAAACTCTAGGACTTCTCCTAGTGTTTGGTATGCAAAATGACACACATCAGTCATCTACTTCTGGACAAGTTGTGTTTCACTTTAGTCCAAAACTCCTTGCTCTCTACCTAAGGGG
Organism: Alisma plantago-aquatica; assembly: GCA_963693085.1. Taxonomy (NCBI): domain Eukaryota; kingdom Viridiplantae; phylum Streptophyta; class Magnoliopsida; order Alismatales; family Alismataceae; genus Alisma; species Alisma plantago-aquatica. The sequence goes on along the minus strand of OY856414.1, from coordinate 501,503,898 downwards.
TTGGAATAACACCCCACAATAGAAGACAAAGTGGATGTTGTTAGCATAAAATCTAGTATGTTCATTGAATAGTAATTGGATAATATTAGTGAAAAGAACACCATATATATCTGAATGCTTCCCAAACAAAAGAGTAAAAACCCAACAAATTTAGTATTAAAAAGAATCTTTATATATTAAGACAAAAAGATTATATGAAGAAATAAGAAGTACAATAATGAAATTCTCACCTTGAAATCACAACTAGAGAACAAAATTAAATAATAAGAATTATGCATGTATATTATGATTACACCAACAAGTATAATAAGATCAGGGTATATGGCATCACCACTACAACAACATATTATGGGATCACCACCATAATCTTTGGGGAAGTAATGGCATCACGACACTATTACTCAGGGACATGAATCACCATTTACACCCTCTATTGGTAATACACACAATAGGGACACACCGCCTAGTGTACACATTATGCAATTTATTCAAATCAAGTATGCATTATAAATAAAGAGGGAAGCATAAGATTAGTTACATCACAATACAATATCCAAATTAAAAAGACATCGTAAAGATACATAAACATGATCACTCATACAATCATGGCCGACACACAACAATTAGGGTTTCCATTGATCGTGGATCAATAAAATTTATCAGTACCCAAACTGAATCAAATAATGATAATATACAAGAATAGGATTCAAATTGCAAATATAACAGCTCATATGACTAATTTCAAGATTTGGAGCCAAGTGGTTCAAGTATACGTAAAAATCATTTAAGATAATATGTCACACTCAAGTACAATAGGAGTGAAAATCAATCAGTTGTCCAATATGACTCAGAAGGGAGTGCAACATACCACAAAGATGCATGTAAATGGTTAGGGCCCAAACCCTAGATCAAGATTATGCAAGTTCACGTAATAACATATTATATGTACATCGTTAATTAATTATTATATTATAAATCCTAGAAATATATACTTCTTATTATATTGAACCTAGGTTATGAAACATATACCAATGAATAGTGTTTTTTATCATAAAACATATTCATACATATTTTTTTGATAATCAGAGTATTAGTTATGATTTATTTAAGTTTACTCTATTTAATGAAATTCTCAAAAACATTTAAAGAAACAAACTATAACGCACCTGCATCACGCATCAAAGCATTGATGCATGACAAGGCATCATCAGTCATTTACTCAAAATCAAAACAATGTGTGATGACATTGTAATCAAGGGTGAAAAGACAATCTTGTCCATCACAGGCGTGAAAAACAAATTAAATTGAATCTAAGGTGAGATCCTAAAATCACTAGTCATCATCTACTTGATTCTATAACACACAAAAAGCAACCAGATGTAGGCTATTAACCAGATTTGCAACACATAAATCAGTATCACCAAGCATTTGTAGAGATCACCACTAATTCAGTGGAATCAAAACATGCTTAGAGAGCCTGAATAAAGTGGTTTCAAGCAACCTAGACTCCTCATAGCATCCTCGTAATGGTTGAGGGGTAGGAGGTGCTCAGGAACACATGAACATAGAACACTAGGTCACACGATAGATTACATTTATCTTTAGGAGGCTAAATGATGTTGTCAAAGTCTAAATTAGCGGAGGAACAATGACCAAATCCAGAGAACCCCAAAACACCACCATGTTACATAGTACCAAAGCTAAAAGCGGAATTTTTTTACCTGAGTACCAACTATCTAGTGTGGGTGACTTCAATTTCACCTTGTGGAGTCGTTCATACACTCCAACACACACTTGGAGGTCCAAGACCCTCTGCCTGACATGGATGGTTGCCACAGAGAGACTATCCATAGATGAGAAAGCAAAGAGATATTTTTGAAAACCAAGGCATGAAAAGGATTATTGATAGATGTGGGCAGGCTCTGATGGTGATATTTAACATATATATAGGATCAAATACTTCAATCAATAATGAAACTAATTAGATAAAGAAATAGTAAAGAAGAAGAAATCCCAATATGGTTTGGAGATTAGTGCATTGGAGTCACATACAAATAGGGAACTTTGTGTCCCTAACCATAAAAGGAGTGCATAAAAGAGGTACCACAGAACTAATAGTCATATTAGAGCATAAGAGAGAGAGAGAGAAAGAGACAATGCGAGAAGTGGAGAAACCATACACCAAGAAAATTGCAAAGTCCTTCTCAAAGAAGAAATGGGCTAGGGAGACGAATGACCGATCTTGATCTTGGTCTGACCCAAACATAGAAACACCTAAAGAGGGGGCATGACACATATTTCAGATGGATGCAAGAAATCTATGTGTAACATAGAAATAATGAACCATAAGAAATTGAAGATGCTAAAATCAAATATCCATAAAATAGATTATTTTTATCCTCTCTTTTTTTCTAACTAAGTTAAGATATCTAGGTTTATCCAAATAATCAAACTTGGCACCCAAGATACATGGGGCCCAAGGAACATGATTTTGCACATAGATTTATATGTTAGGATTATCTCCTATGAGTTTTAGTACAATTCAGGTTTAACAAAATTATCTCATTATTAGTTATTATATATTTCTATTATGATTAATATTTAGGATTTAGAGTCTGATTATCATTATCTTACTACAAACCAAGTTTAACGACATTTTCTTGCACGAGATAAATTATTTTACTCCATTTTCATATTAAGTCCATTAATGTCACACAACTTAATAATGAAACATTAGTTATCTTCATTTTATTAAATGTCAAGTTATTATCACATTACATATATTAGTTACATTAATTGATACATGGACCATTCATTTACACTCAGAATCTAATTATACACATTCAAACCTACATTAGTCATTTATGCACAATTATTGTCATATTGAATTCCTTGTTTTCCATATTTGAGTCATCATATGTGTATTAGTGAATAGGGTTACATATTTAATGACACCGTTGCATATTATGCCTTAATTAGGTGATTAGGTACCATTTATATGTATCAATGTATGTTATCCAACTACGAAACCTAACGTCACTAATGTATTATAGTTAATATAAAGGATGCATATATTTTGGTTGATATAAGAGTTACTTACATTATGTGTCTTAAATGTATATCAAGGTATAAATAAGCATGTCAGGGAATAGTTCTAACCTTGTTTGGTGAAAACTAATGATCTAGACACACTAACATCCTTATCATGGGATCAAGGTTTCTAGAGTCACAATATTCAAGTTTTAGTATGTTATAGGATTCCACCCCTTCAAAGGATTTGTCCTTGAAATCTGCATATCCATAGACCACAACTTACAACACTCCACCCCTAAAAACTTGTAGTTAAATAAGAACTATAGGCACAAAAATATTTCAATTCAAACCACATGTACCATTATCTATTAAAAATACTTATTCTTCATCAAGTAAAGATATCAAACAACATGAAATTGAGAATAAAAAAGGTATACTAAAGTTAACTATACACATAAGGGATACTTTCATCACTTTGGTTAAAAATTTCTTCACCACCAATGGAATTGAGATGTCGTGCATGCATATCATTAGGTACTCTTCCATTGTTGTGATTATTACCATTACCCCTATGTCGTAGTGGTACTTGATCCCCATGAAGTGGAGGACAACGAGGCTTGATATGACCATGTTCTCCATAATGATGGCATATGATTGACCCTTCAGGTTTAGGAGGACAACTTCCATGGAAATTCTTCTTATGGCACTTAGAACACCTAATCGCTCTTTTAGTTTTCACTAGGCAACTTCCTCTTATGATTCGCCTTTTCTTGATAAACAATGTAAGGTTCTATAGAAAGGACTTTATCCACCAATTGAGGAAAGGTTGGGGTAGATGAGGAATCAACATACATCCAATACTCACTACTGAAAACTAAGGCCTAGTTTGGGTAAGTACTTTTTGAATCCCGGTAATCTTGCATGTAAAAAGATATTTTTTGGTATTCTGCTGCACAGAAGTTCCGAGGGGAGTGGGAAAATTGCCAGCTCACATGCACAAAAGACCAGCAAAAAAGAGAGTGCAGGACCAGAATTGGCAGTCTGGAAACCCGCCGATCCTGGCGGCACTCACGACTACCATTTTTCTGATAAACCATGTACACAACGGTTGAAAAAGAATACAGATTGACATCCGTTTATGCACTTTTAATGTATCAAATGTTGGAAGTTTAAATGGTGGCGGCCAAACTAGGCCTAAAGGATTCATGACTAAAATTACAACAACTAAAATTTGTCCATCGTAATGACCAAATAACTGATTTTAAGTTGTAGCTGAAGTAGGTAACAACGTCATAAATATTATTTTATCACTCATAGTCAAAGGAATCCTACGTTAAATATCATTTCTCTTTCACATGGTAAAACTCTTTGCGTAATTTTTTCCTCTTCCCACAAAAAATTTGATGTCAAAGTATAGATTTTGTGTCCACTTTCAGTTTCAAGCCCGAACGAGGACTTCCAGATTTCCCAAATTTTTTTTATCCCCAAAGCATGCTCCTTTTTCTATTAAACTTGAAAAGAAATATGTACAAATAGTTAAGAGTAAAAACCCTATCTAATACTACTGTAAGCTATATTTACATCTCTACTAAAACTGTTACTAGATATGTATATATCTTCAAAAATCCTCAGGTTCCTCTCCCTCCAATGTTCATGAATGCCCAAGAACAAAAATGATTTTCTCTTTCCATCATATATCTTCATTACAGAAATCATAGAATCCAGAAAATCTTCAATATACTTTTCTAGAACAACATTTCTCTAGAAAGCACTACCGAAAACACAATAAAAAAAGATATTCTCATCATCTTCTTCACAATCCCTACACAGAACACACATTGAGGCCAAACTGAACCCTCTACTCTTCAGCTTTTGATGAGTCAGAAGCTTCCTCTTAACTAGCCTCCATACAGTGAGAATACTAGATTGTGAAGCTTTTGTCTTCCAAAGCCACCTACACGAAGGGACTTTAACTTTCTTTTCTCTAAGGGAATCCCAGAAATCCTTCATCTTGTAGACTTCATTGCCATCTAATAGAATGAAATCTTTTGCATCTTGACCAAAGTCAACCCTACTCCTGACTGTATTCATAAGAAACCTGACATGTCTTGACTTAGCAGACTGCCAATTACCATCTGACCAGTAATAGTTAACTTTTGCAAAATCACCCTATCCGCAATTAGCCTTATGCTTTCTATCAATAACATCATCTAGAAAGGTACCCTCCTTTACCTAGGGATCACCCTAAAGTAGGGTATCCTCCCCATTCCCCATAGAGTAAAAAAATCTTGAAACCAACTGCACTTTAAACATAACCAGCTATTTCCACATCCATGTAGCATTAGCATGAATTTTTGACTTCCAGATCGACTCTTTTCTTAAATATCTAGCATGGATCCAACGAACCCACAAAGAATCCTTCTTCAAAGAAATATTCCATATATTCTTCACCATACAATCTTTAACAACATCTTCAGTTTTTTAATACCCAACCCTCCCTCTTCTTTAGGACTGCAAACATCATCCCAAGCAACCATGTGCATCCTCTTCTCAAGATCAGGGCCACCCCAGAGAAAGTCATGACATATTTTATCTATCTCCAAAGACACTGCCTTAGGAAGAGGGAAGGAGGCTGCCCAATACAAATGAAATGACCCCAACGTAGTTTTGATGAGCTCCACTCAACCTGCATACGGAAGGTATCTTGACTTTCACCCATCCAACCTCCTCTTGATTTTATCCATAATCGGTGCACACAGACTTCCAATAATCTTTCCTTAGAATAAGGGTAACCCCAGGTACTTCTTAGGTAAAGTATCTAAGGGAATACCAATCCTCCCAGAGATTTCAGAACCCCTATCTTCTTTATTATAGAAAATGGAACTTTTCTCCTTGTTTGCTTCCATGCCTGACAGCTCTCCAAATTTCCTTATAATGCTCATCATACATTCAATACTTTTGCCATCTACATCTGCAAAGAGGACAACATCGTCCGCGAAAAATACATGGGTAATACTCATTTCGTGTGATCCTTTGAAACCATTCAACTCTATCCTCCTCACAGCTTCTCTAATCATAGTGGACAGTCCTTCCATAGAAAGAACAAAGAGATAAGGGGATAGAGGGTCTCCTTACCTCACCCCTCTAGTAGGATAAATCCTTTAAGATGGAACTCCATTAATATAAATGTGGCTACTAGCAGTTATAGAAATTTCTTTTATCCAATCAATGAACCTGGTAGGAAGTTTCATGGACTCCAAAACTTTGTTCAGGTAATCCCATTCAATTGAATCATAAGCTTTCCTAATATCCAACTTGAGGCAAAACTTACTTTGAGTACTATTCATCATATTGTTGATAAGTTCATTCACGAAAAGGGTCACATCAGTGATAGATCTTCCTTTAATGAAAGCAAACTAAGCAGGGTCAATTAACTCAAGAAGAACTTTCTAAACCCGATTGGCCAGGATTTTTGATATTATTTTGTATATATCATTACAAATGGAGACTGGCGTCCAGTCTCTTTACCTTCAAAGCATGTTTAACCTTAGGGATAAGGATAATAAAAGATCTTTTGATTCTTTTAGCAACTTACCACTAAAAAAAAATCCTCACTGCTTAATAAAATCTTCTCTTACAATACTCCAACATGACAAAAAAATTGGTAGTTAAAAACATCTGGGCCCGACGCTTTGTCACCCTTGGCGTACTTGATGACATCATCAACTTCCTTATCAATGACTTCAGCACTTAGCATATCACTATCACTCTGATCAATCTTGGAAAAGATACCATCCAGAGAACGATCATCTCTCCAATCAGCCCTTCTAGAAAACAAATCTTTATAGAACAAATTAATCTGCTCCTCAATAACTTCCCCATTATAGAAAAGTTGATTATCAACTTTAATGCAGTTTAATGAATTCCTCATGCGCCTTGTTTTGAGAGAAGCATAAAAAAGCTTTGAGTTTTTATCACCATGATTTAGATATTGAACTCGAGACTTCTGTCTCAAAAGACTCTCCTCATCTTCATATGCTTTGATAGCTAGCTTTCTCTTCTCTATCAAAAGTTTGACAATCTCCTCATTCATAGGATAATTCTCAACTCTCTCAACAAGAAACTCCATTTTGGATTCCATCACCTTCCTATTCTCAAACAAATTACCAACCCCTTCCTTATTCCAGCACAACAAACATAGGATTCTCATCCACATGTTCCTTTCATGCATTTTGAACCACATATTTAAAACCCTCACAATCCACCCAAGAATTGATGAACCTGAAGGGAGTACGTTTCTTGAACTTGGAGTCATCCAACTTAAAAATCAATTCCTTATGATCACTATGAATAGAATAAAAATTCATTCCCTATGACCTAGAAAATTCAGTTATGAACTCTCGATTCATAAGAACCCTATCAATCTTGGTCATAACCATCTTCTCTCCCTTTCTCCTATCCTCCCAGGTAAATTTTGATCCTACAAAATCAAGTTCGATGAGTTTATTACCACTAATGAAGCTATTGAACCCCAACATAGCTCCATAACATGGTTCATCTCTACCAACCTTCTCTGTAGAGTATCTCACAATATTGAAATCTCCTGCAAGAATAACTAAAATATCACCTATCTTCCTCAAGATACAAGATAACTCATCCCAGAGCAACATCCTCATTTTCTCATAATTGTGGCCATACACATCAACAAGAATAAATCTGTTCTCTGCATATGTAACACCACACACCAAAAACTGATCCGACTCCTCTATCATTTTGATATCAATATCTTCTTTGTTCCACATGACAACTGCCCGCCCCAACGGGTGCTTCACATAGTTAGAAATCTATCTGCAGCCATTCCACATGTTATTCATCACCCTTACTATTTTCTTTCTCCTAATTGTTGTTTTAAGAAGGCAGGAGATACATACATCATCTTTAATGACAGCCTCGCGTACAACAAGCTGTCACCCTAGTTTGTTCAAACCTTGAACATTCCAGGACAACATTGCTGGAAGTCCCATCCGGGGGCCGCCCTACATTACCACCCAATGGCACCTCACCAAAATCTAGAGCTCTGAAACTTTTTGACGAAACTGGAATAACATTAGCTTTCTGCTGTGGAATTTTGGTAACATTGCGGGGAGGGTTTTTCCTCCTCTTACCACTCTTGCTCCATCCACCACCATCCTGGGATACAGGCGTACTAACATCACCTGAGTTATCGACCACTCTTGGGGTCTCTGGACTTTCCACTAGCTCCTGCCCCAAGCTTCCTTTTTTCGCTTGTTCTTCATTTACCTACTCCGCATGACGAGTACAGTCATAAAATATTTCTGACTCACTCGGGTTCTTATCTCTAACATTCCCCTCATTCGCTTTCTTATTAGCATTAATGCATTCACCTTGTATGTGCCCAAACATCCCCGCACTCCTTACAGCATGGATGGAACCATTCATATTCAATCTTAACGGAATCCTTAATTCCATCATCGCTGATGAGATTCACCTCCTTTGGAAAGGATGAGGTCGTTGAAATCAAAACCTATAACTTGGCAAATTCCAATCGCTTCAGTTGCCTTGTAAGCCGGTCCGGCTTAAGAGGAGTCCCCAGATAGCTTCCGATAATACTAAACATGTCTTCATCCCACAGTTCCAGTGGTAGCCCATGAATCTGGATCCAGACTGGCACTTCCGTCAGCCTCAACTTCTCTAGTGGCTCATCTCTTTGTCACTTCTTTAAGAACAACGGATTCCCAGCAACAAACCAGGGTATGCCCTCCAAAGCTACTCGCATATGCTCCGGATTTAAGAAACGAATAATGAAATAATCATTTCCCCTTGACAAGACCTTGAACTCTGCCTTATATTTCCAAATAAACTGAAAATGATGATGCAAAGTTGGCCAGTGTGGCTTCAGTCCTATAACCTATCCCACCATTGTGTTCTTCCACTTCTCAGCATTCTTCTCTGTGATGGATCTAGAGTATTTGACTGCTAGCTCCATGAACTATCTCAATCTGACATTGCTTCAATGTACGAGCATCATCCTCCTTCCTGGAAAATAGATCTGACCAACCTTGTTTCTCAGCTGCCACTGGGACTTTAGTTCTCCACCTCTGGCTTCGTTGTTCTCCCCGTTGAGCATGGAGACCTACATTCCAGACCTGACCTTCTGTACTATTGATCTGGATCTTGCCTACCACAAAAGACCCCGGCGGCAGCTCTCCCTGCTTCCTTCCATCATCGCCTCTCAGATCGCCATTCGCGGCTCCTGAACTCAAGCATGCCTTCAAAACTCTCTTGATCCCTTCAATTGATCCCTCTCCCCCACCACCCGAAAAAAACATTCACTATCTACTATTCCTTTTTAATCTTTCCCCTTTTATTTTATTTTTTCGCTTGACTTTTCTATTCTTCTCCTCCTTTCCTTTCATGCCTCTCCCTCTTCTTCGATGTCTTTCATTTCGCTATCACACTTCTTCTTCTCCACCCCCTCTCTTTTTTCTAATGCAACCCCCCTTTCCCGTCCACTTCGCTTTCCCCGTATCTCTTCCTATTCTTCACTCCCTTTCCCTTCCCTATCACTCTTACTCTTCACCTCCCCTTTCCTTTTCCATCGGCATTCCTCTTCTTCACCCCAATTCTTTGTCATTTCTAGTTACTGTTATTCAGGGGCGTAGCCACAGGGGGCTGCCGGGGCTGAAGCCCCCTCCAAAAAATATTTTTATTATTACTATATATGATACCATGTATAAATTTATATTTTGTTAAAAAAATTATTATATTGTTCAAAATGCAACTTTTAATTTTATGATTTTAGTCAATCCTATCATACTTCTTTGTATGAACTACGTAATAGTTAAACTTAATTATATTTGTGGACTGTGTGTCTTATATACTCACAAATTATAAAATTTACCGTCCTAATATGTATGTCATCAATTATGAGTTTAAGAAATCATATATTTAGTCGCTATCTTACTAAAATTTTCTTAATAGTTTCATATTAATTGTGGTAAGACTTGCACAAATTGGCTTCACTGCTTGAATGTGAATCTCTATAAGACTAGAGGGTATGTACCCTTAAAAGATGAAAGTAGTTATACAAAATAAAGTTTATAAAAATATATCATGCATCGTGTTGACCTATTAACTGAAATTTGATGTAATATAGTTGACTTATTAATTAACAAATATTATTAGCTATAAATTGAGTAAGTTCACTCAATTATAATTATACATCATTGGAAAAAATAATAACCATACATGCACAACTATCACCTTCTATTTATATATTTTTCTTTTAAACTCTTAATAATCAATCGCTCTCAAATTAAGAAAAGATCTATATTACTACATAAAAATACATCCAAATAATATTTATTGTTACATGGTATTTCACATACTTTTTTAGTTACATAAGATTTAGATATTATAAGTTTTAAGATAAATAACAATTATTAAAAATTTACAAGAGCTTAAGAAGATAATGATAATATTTCTATCTATAAAAGAAAAGAAGATGATTGAATTGACATAAGGTTAAAAAAGAGTAGAGAAAAATATATAAATCGTGGGGTAAGAAGGAGAAGAAAATGTGAGAAAATTCATCTAGTAAATATAACTTTAATCAAATGGAGAGAGAAAATTGAGGAAGACATGTAGAATGGATGTTAATAAAAATATATAATTTTTTCTTTCATATCTCTCTTCTTCAATTTTTAAATAAAAAATACGCATGTATCTTTCCTCTTCATTCTCTTCACTTTTTATTTCCCAATGTGCTTCTCCATCATATGTTGTTTATACAACCACATTAAATATTTTCCTTCTTCTTTCTTTTTGAAGTTTCCTTCAACTGATCATTGTGTCAAGATCTTATAATATGCCAAGTACATTATGTTTATATCCTTTATAGTATAAGATTTGACTGCCATAATTTTTTGGGTCTTTCAAGTATGACATCAACTACTAAATGATGTCATATTATATTTTAATACTTGTTCTCTACTTAAAAGATGATTTTGTTCCCATTTTTAATATAACTATTATTTTTCTTACGCATTGTCAATTATATGGACATTGCATTGATCAAGTGATAATGAATTATGATTATATTGTTGATCATCTAGTTGTTTAATCTAAAAGACATGTCAAATAATGTGTTAGTTATGACCTTAGACATTTAAACAAATTCATTATTTTAAATAGTGAATTGTATCATTTCATTTATGTTAGATTTTTTTACAAATAGCTTATTTTATATGTTGGAGACAATGAGACAAGGTGTATTTTTCTTTTTATTTACCTCATCGTCACTACTCATAGTAATTCATCCCCCCCTATGGTAGATTTCCGGATCCGCCACTGCTATTATTCACCCTAGCCCCATGCATGTTGTAACACCTAGATTTTCATAACACATGAGCAGAAGCAATAATTTTTTTTCTTCATCTGGGAGTGTCACAAACATGATAGTCATTGCAATTAAAGCAAATGAAACACTTTGCATTGAGTAAAATTGATTCATACATAGTCATTGATAAAAAGAAAACTACAACTCATCTAATATACTCTTTAAACAAGACTATGCATAAAAGATATGTCTAAACTCTAGACCGTCTCGGTAGATGGCACCCCACTAGGCAAGCTGTAAAATCTCCTAGACCTTTACTTGTTCCTTTAATTCTCAGCTACTCCAAATCCTGCGGACATCACGTCCCCAGCCATGCATTGGGAAAAACAGTCGTTAGAGTAAGTGGCATGAGTACTTTAAAATATACATTCCATAAGAACTAAAATGAGATATTATAAACATAAAACTAACATTAAGCTCTGAATAAAATCTAAAACATAGTCTCTTATTTCTTAATCTGAATTCTTATCTTATTTTGGAGTCATGTACTCTGGTACATGGATCTCATGACCTACACCAAAGTGCCTAGGTCATACTTATCTTATCTAGTTCCCTCTCATCGTACTCATGGATGAGGTTATGGGCATCTCTGATCTAACGTATCTTTTACTTATGATTTTTATCTGATTGTGGCCACCATTATACAATAAGTCCTCCTCTGTGACACTGAAGTGTCCTCTATGGTGCAACACACCCTCTGTTGGCACAATGTGCCCTCTGTTGACACCGAAGTGTCCTCTATGGTGCAACACACCCTCTGTTGGCACAACATGCCCTTTGTGACACCCGCAGTGTCTGGCGCAGCGCGCCCTCTGAATCGTCCTGGGACTCTCTGGTGAGGACTTATTCTATAATGTATTATGTGAATGTTATGAATTAATTATATTAAGTCTATCTTTACTAAATTCTGATCTGAACTTATCTGAAACTGAGTACCAAACATGTACTTAGTTTTTAATCTGAAATCTGAATCTGAATCTGAATCTGAATCTATATCTGAATGTAAACATGTATCTCAAATTACAACACAATTGAGATTGGGTCTATAACCCATATCATGTATCTTTATTCAAAATCTGGCTACTCACACGGTGAGTAGTCTAAATCTGAATCTAAATCTCTTATTCTTAAGTTCTAAACTAAATTCATTACTGGATTTGAGCATGTATCTCATTATCTGGATAAACTTTATTCTAAAAATATGATTTGATAAACTTACTTCATTTATACCAATTATATAGTAAATGAGTCTAATGTCTTATGAGAAAGGATCTGACATGAATATAGAAATACTAAGTATACAAAGTATCATAAGTCAAGCTTATGAAAGTATCATAAGTACAACATATCTAAAAATATCAATTCTAACAAGATGGTTCAATCCTTCTTATAAAATATGATGTTACCTTGAAACTTTACATATGAACTTACATATTAAACCTTAAATGTCAAAATAGAAATCTTATAAAATATTGTATTGCAATCTAATCATAACTTAATGTGTCATTATGTCATAATGCCATCATGAATTCATTTTTACAACACATTGTGATCCCAAAAGTACCTTTATCTCTAAAAGTAGACCATGTCTTAATATTCTGAAATTCATATTCTTATATTGTAATTAAATTCTAGATATTATTCATTCTATGGAATCTAGTTGTTATATCTATACCTATGTATGAAATATTAATGGCATGTTTCTACTTGAAATCGTAATACATAATTTTGCCTATAAATATGAAAAATATTGACAACATATGTGTATTTAAATTCTCAATACAAAACTATCCCAATTCACCAACTAAGTATGGATACATCACTTGCATATCTTATCTTACAATCTTATTCATTAATTTTGAACATTTCTAAAAAATCCTGTAGGAACATGATTATTTAAATTTTCTCATGGACTTGGTCCACGGGTCACAACTATTTTGAGCAACATGTCTCTAATTGATATTTTTGATATCTGAACTTACATAATGATAGAGATATGAGAATATTCTTGTTTGGATTAAAATCTTAGAACATTTTACCATATAAATTATAAAAGTATTATCAGGAGACATGTAAATATACTGAACTTAAAACATGAGTACTCATGGGCATGGACCACTTACCTTGCACTTGGAAAGATCTGATATCATTTCCTAGGTTCAGTAAACCCTAATCGTGCCCTTGGGGTTTGAAAACCCAAATTCTCCTGTCCAAATATATTTTACATTAATATGGATATCATCCAAAGCATTAAACCCTATTTATCACGTATATGGTTATCAACCTAAACACCCTAAATTTTTATCATTATCATAATCATTATATCAAAGTCTCATTATGTTCAATAACATCAGATAATAACACGAAAGAATATATTTTTACTGTTTCCAGCATTTTAGTGCCCAAATCTAGGATTTTAATGTATCAATCACTTACTAAACATATATTCATGGAACTTTTGAAATTGGAAACATAACTAGACCCTAGACTTATTTTATTTAGATTCCCCTTGTTCTCATGATCAATTTGATATATGATTTTGCTATTTTCCGACCTATGGTTTAAATACTATGCTATTTGCAAGAATGAGCTTACATTGTCCAATGGGAGCTTGACACGTCAACGTTTCATAAATTATTCTGACTCGTATACGAGCCGGCTCAACTCTTCCCTGGGCTGTCGGTTTAACTGAACCAACCAGTCTCTTTCTCCCTTCCTGAAAATGTCGACTCCTTCCATACGCAGGTTGCGCATGCGTCGCAAGTCCCTGCCGCCGCCTGGTTCAGTTCCGATCAGCGTGGCTCTGTGAGGGAATCATCTCTCAGGCTGGTCGCCACCTGGGGCCCTCCGTCAAGCTGGCTAAGTGGTGTGTGGCCCATGACTACGGCGAGCGTGAGCCGGCCGGTTCAGGGCCAACCTGCCCCCCCGCACTCTGCGTTCTTGTCTTTGTGTGGGGGTTCCACTTCCGCCGTAGCCGCAGATCGCCGCTGACGGCAGCATGCTCCGACACCCACACTGACGTGGCCAACGGAGCCGGCGGCCAGTGTTCATTCCGCCAGCCGCTGCAGTACCCCTAAGGTTCACCTCCATCACTCTCCATCTCTCTGTTGTAAACTCTATCTCTCTCCCACTGGTTCTGGTTTCAGTTACCTCCCGTCTTCCTCCCTTTGCTAGTGAACGATGCTCTGTTCTACGTTCCTCTGGTTTATGGTTAAACAACAAACTCCCTCTTGTTGTTAGCAGATGTTCCCGATCTCATGAGCCACTATCCGAACCTGTCAACTCCAAGCACTTCTCGGACATGCTGCAAAAGTCTTCCAAACGCTGACTCCACGGGTCTGCGCTGACTCCAAGGTGCCTTGCACGTCTGCGGTGCCAGGATACAGACATGCTCTACCATCTCTGTTGTCCGTAATCTCCATGAGGACCTGGGTACAGCTCATGGCGTCAATACGAGGATGAGCGCCGCTGGCGGAATCATCGTGATCATTAGACAGTGTGCGTGCCTCATGATGTCTGGAAGGGTGTGGATGACCGGCTTTCACCTCCAGGGGTTCTCCATGGGATGCAGAGGCTGATGTCGAGTTCTGGGGTCAAGATGAGGGTTCCTATGGTCTGTTATATAGACTCTATATGGAGTTCTACGAATAGGAGGATGAAGACGGAAGGAGAGATGGGAGACGGGTCTGAGTTTGTTTCCTTTTAGATTCACGATAGGTGATGGTCTTATGGGAAGGTGGTTCACTCACGTTAATCATGGCCCATCATTGTAACGTAGTCCCATGCTTGGATACTCCACTTATCGTCACAGCAATAACTTACAAAACAAAACTAATTGCTCCTTTTCTATCATAGAATTTCGGACTTGCCCAAGTCCTTTCTCAACAGGATACTTCTTGATTGGAAAACCAAAAGCCATCGTGGAAAGTGTATAGACGTATGGGGTGATTAGATCGTTAGGCTTCTAGGAAACTCATTATTCTAGAATATTCTTTATCTCTATTTCAATTATATATTTCCTTAAATCAACCATCCCTACCACATGGAAAGTCACTTCTGCTTCAAATTTTATGATTATCTTAATTTTCATATTATCTTCAATCACCCTAAAAGTTGGATCGAAATATACCTATTAGTCATACACAACATATCCTCTCTAGAAATTTCGAAACTTATTTAGTTACCAATTGCCCATTAGTTTTGTAAATCTCTTTACTTCTTTGGTTAATACTTATCAAGAAGAAAAGAAAGTTATTTATTATTGGTCCTAATGAGTAACTCATCTTATAATTTTGAGATTGGTGAAAAGGGACATTTTATTATTCCCCCTTTTCTTGCAATCCAAAAGAGAAGAGGGAGAAATAAATATATAAATGCCTTTCTTATCTTGAAAGCCATTAAAATAAAATAATACTTCTTGTTCAAGTCATATAACTCTTAATTTCAAATTGTATGCCTCTTTCCTTTCTCTTTTGTTCCTTTTAAACATTTTTAATAATAACAGGGAGGAAAAGAAATCAACATTATATCTTTGAGTAAATTTTTATCACATAATGTACATATGAAAGAAATAATGTATTTTGGGTCTCGTTTATTCCTCTCACTTCATTTTCTTTTAAGAAATTTCATTTCATGGCCTTTTTTTGCATTAAAACTCTCAACTATTTCTATTGAAGAAAAAAAACTACATTCTAAGATTTTAATTACTCTTTAAAATTTTGGGATGTTACACATGTCTTCTCTTTTACGTTTACTTATACATGTGGTATGAAAGATCTTTGACGCAAACATATGATAGAGAGTTTGCTATGACTCTGTGGTGGGTGAGATTCTCACACTAAGCCATTGTAATACATGGAGCAAGATTTATATAGTTTTCAGATTAAAACATGATCCTAGTGGGTGGATTTCTACTACTCTGATCCGATGAAGCAGGTACACTCCTATAAAATAGGAATTATTTCTTCGGAAACAAATGGTTTACTCTTTTAAAAATCCCCTTTTTATAATATGTATTTATAATCTTAAGCTGACTTCTATAATTTTGTTTGGCAACACCCTCTCTAGGACAAGAGTGAATGGGAGGAAACAACAGAGTCATGTGTAGACGGTGTGGATGAGGTTCCATATTAAATCCTTATAAAAATAGTGTGTATTTTTTTGGAGGAGGAAATGATTAAGGTATGTCCTGAAATTAAAGTATAGGATGAATTCAATTGTAGTAGAATGATTATTTCCCCCCACTGTAAATTATGCCTATAACGGCCGAATAGAATGTTGCTTACCACATATTTTTACTCATATTGATATCTCCCAGGAAGACTTGAATGAGTTCATTATCCACATATATTGGATCTTATTGTGGAGTTCGAATACACAAAATAACTATAAATTTCAAATGTTCATTTCTCTATACAAGTTTTTTGTTATGTTCAAAACTAGGGACAAACACAAAATTTCTGATCTACATTATTATCTATATACAAATATAATATCACCTTATGAGTTCTTAGAAGCAGCCTTTTACTATCGAAGTAGGTATTATTGATATAATTATATACTTTAAACTATGTTCTGATGCTTTTGGAGGGTTCTAAGCTAGTCAAGTATGCACTTACTTATATTTATTACATTTGAACTTTTTTTTTGTGTATATATATATATATATATATATAGAGAGAGAGAGAGAGAGAGAGTTATGCTAGAATACACTCGAGTGTACAGATCACACGAATACACTCAAGTATGTTTGTATATCAAGACTATTTTTTGCAAAATGTAAAATATTGATCTTCACGGTCATACTATAACTAGGCTACATACAAATTTTGAGTCTATTTGGATGAGTGTAAGTCACTCATCTAAGGGTAACAAAATCGACGCACGAAACTATTTTGAAATGCATAATTTTTGCGGTCTTTATAACATGACCTATAAATGTCGAAATGTGCTCAAATTTTATATATGAGTTATTCACAAGATGTTTAAGAAGATCAACACTATATATATACACACACACACACACACACACACACATATATATATATATATATATATATATATACACATACATACATATATATACATATATACATACATACATATATATACATATATATATCTATACATATATACATATATACATATATATACATATATATATATATATATATATATATATACATGGTATCTTGTTCTGTATTGAATGAGAATGAGAATATATACGTTGTGACATATCTTGACCCCACATAGTGGAGAGGCACAATCATTATGGTTGATTTAAACATACTCATAAATAATGTAATTACACATTTCCTTATGTATGAAAATAAATTTATTTGAAAAAAATTCCATGACATGATCTAACTCAACAAGTAATGCATTTATGTTATTTATCTAATTAAAGTCACCAATCAGTAAACGATTCACTAATGTCTCTTAGCAACTAGGACCAACTATATCATTGTACTCATATACTCATACATATTACTAAGAGGCATCCTATCGCACTGCAAAATGCTAATACATCTAATAGATTGTGAATGCTTCATGTGCAGTTGCATGCCCATACTCGTTAAAACACATTCCTAGTGCTCACCTAGGCGTCAAGACACCCCAAGTGGGTGTGACTTGACCAACGCCTTGACTTATGTGCTCCTTGAGTAAATTTTTTATATTCTCAACCCCAAATAAGAATATCAAATCCCTTGATGGTAATCAGTTTCTAAATTTTTTTAATCAATGTTGGAATCTTAGTTTCTAAATTTTGTGTGTTATGCCTCTAATATCTAATTATTTTGTCTTGGCTTGCATTTTAAAAATGTTTTTCTTGTTGGGTTCATCTCAATGTTTTAAAAATCATTAAGCGGTAAGAGTGTGGACAACAACTTGTAATTGATTAAGAGGTAAGCGAACAATCTAAGAAAAAGCAATTTTCATTTTTATATACTTCTATGCAAAAGTACATAAATATGTATATAAATATTATATATAGTGACTTTTGTATATATAGAAACACCTATACAACAATATAAAACACTTAAATAGTGTGCAATACAACTAAAAAATATTAGGAACAAGTAGAAATAAGCTACATAAATTTAAGACATTTTAACAATTGACTTATTATCTTAGTAGATACAGGCTACAACAATATTCAGATCATTCCAAGTAGTAATACATTAGTATCTGACACTGTAGAAGTAAAATAGTAGGTGCTTGTCTGATATACACATAGTTATATAGTACTTTAGAGATTAAGTCATTAGAAAAAAGTCTCATAGAAAATTAAAATATAAACGTGTATAAGATAACAAGTATGCAAAAAAAAAATCTTGAAAAACATAACCATATAACACTAGGGATATAAGTATATAAGAATTATACCTCAATTCACATACTTTAGCATACATTTAAACCAGTAGAGACGTTGATTAGAGACAAATGTAGTGAATTATGGACCTTTTTGGGGGGCAGCTAACCATTTTTTTCCAAGAAATGGGCTAAAGCGGGTGATTTTTATCCCATCTAAGTGGCCAATTAATCACAAAAATTGGGAAATAAGTAGGAAATTTAAGGCAAGCTGCCTAATTGGAGATTTTAGGAAAATCAAGCGGTTTGAGTGATGGGTCTCTTATGTGCCTCGTGAAGCAGCCACAACAACGGCCCCTCAGGTCGTTTTTCGATTCATTGGTTTATCTTGTGGCATTTTAGGAATCAACTATAAAATAAATGTATATACCCATGTATATAATCTTAAAATATATTTATATGACAGAAAAATACTTATAGTTGTTCACTAAAAATTATAATACTTATATTAACTTGAATTATATGTATATAATAGAAAAACCCATCTAAAATTAAGGTTCCCACCTAAGCGTGCACCTTCACGACAAGGTACCTCATCACCTTATTACCTTAGCAAGTATTCCATGTCGGTAAAGAAGTTGATTACTTTACTTATTAAATAATCCACCACTTACACTTGTATAGACATAAATAGATAAATAAATGTCATCTTATTAATGAGTCAAATTTTCAATTAGCAAGTAACATATATTTAATACATATTCCTTTTATACTCTAACAACTTATATAACTTCATTTTATCTTTTCCAATATAGTTACGATGCAGACCTACCTTAGTAATTTCATAGACAACTTAGGAACTTTTAGCAATAGACATGAGTTTTTGTTCTATAGCTTTCGTGCTTATTAAATGAAAACATGTTTTGAAGAAAATGTGATTCTATAGCATAAGTGGTTAGTTCAATAATGCCTCTTTGTGCGTCAACATCATCTTAGTAGCTAGCACCAAATATTGTATCATAGTCACAAAGTTGTGGGACGTGTAGTAAATATCCATAATAAGTTCCATTCATTGTCAATTAAGTAGCAAACCTTCTATTATGTTGGTTACCTTTTCTTCCTATTCAAATTACCCCCCTCCTTTACCACATGCAAATGCATGATAAGACTGCAGTCAAATGTAGATGGTCTATTATTTGTATGTAGGGTGTTTGCAGATATATTTCTCACTTTAGGGTCTGCCTTCTAGCTAAGGGCAGTAAACTTGGGGGAATCTAAACTTAGTTCCTATTTTCCTATAAATTTATCTATTCTATTACTTGTTCATAGACAATTATAAACAAACCCTTTAGAATTTTTCTTTTGAATTATTCATTGGTTATATTTCCACTTCCTTTAGAATCTCCAATCTCAATTAAAATTTCTAGTTCCATTAATCCATTGCTTGGAACTATAGGCGCCACTAGTGATCAACTCCTTTTTGTTTCTATAATTTTATTGTCAACTTTTTTTACTAAAATGCCAGGTTTTGCATGTATATATACAAATTAACTTTCAAGATTTAAGCACTACTATTAATTTTCTTACTAGAACAATGACTCATAGTGTCACACATTTTTTTACTAAACTAGGAAATATTATATCGATCCCCCTCTTTTTGGCAGGAAAATATAAGAATCATTGCATAATAACCATGTACCACAAAAAAAGAAATCCCCCACCAAAAATGGTGTCATTTTGATTAACACCAGAAAACCTCAACTAAATCGGTATCCATCTCTACCTACTATAAGGTTTATGTCTACTATCCATAATCAACATGCCTCTCACTTGAATAAAAAGTTGAAGAGGTTATTGGAACACCTCAAAATGCAATAAATATGAGTAGTGAGCCCCATCCCCTCTGCTTCCTCAGCATGAGTTCATAGTCTTTGGCACGAGAGAGCTGGTGATACTCAACTCCTAAAATTGATAGTGCACCTCCTTGTACACTGGTATAATCCACTAAGGCGGATCCACATTACCCCAAACATCTCCACCAAATACAGACCATCCATCTCGATACAGAACAAACTACTATTTAAATTTCCCCCTCCTTAAGGGACATCAATAGAACATGAACATTAGCTTCCACATTGCATACCACTGTTAACCACATTCGAAAGGTAAAAGACAGGTGTCCTCATTCATCCCCAACCACTTGTGTAGCCCATGTCCTACTAATTCCTCCCTCTCTGTTATGCCAGAACCCACCCTAAGTTTCAACTTCAGATTATTGAGGTCAGTGGGGCTCCTCCATTTGTTGAAGTCTAACTCTAGGCTCCGCCAACCCCTACTAATGGTCATATCACATCTCCTTACTGAATGCCTAACATATTCTTCAGTTGCAATTCCCTACTAATGGTTCTTGTCGCATCCTTTAGGAAGATGGGAATCATCCATGTTCCTTCTACTCATCCTACATCAACTCTTTCAATACTTGGCCCACAACGAGTCTCGCATGACAACTTTCCAACAACTTACTTATCACAAACACATCCTCCTCAATCAGTCTCACAAGAAACATACTACTCCATGTGGCACATGTGTTCTTATGTGCCTTATTTCTCATCTATAATAGGAACCTAGTGAATCTGGCCTCCACCTTCCATACAGTGTTGCTAGGAACTGGAAGTACACCTAAGAAATAGAGCAGTATTAATGCCAACACATGATTAATCATTGATATCCGACAAGATAATGAAATGATCTTTGCTTCAACTGTAACACCCCGATTTTCTTTATCACATGAGTTGAATATAAATTTCATTTTTTTTTATTTTTGGAGTGTAGCTAACATGATATGCAATTACAATGATTATAGATAAAAACCATCATTGTCTGTGTATGAAAATATTCTCATAAATGAAACTTACTTACATAAAACTTGATAATAAAGTCTACATACATGATTCTTAAACTTGTACTCTTTCTCAATATCTCAAATCATTTATATGGAGCCCCACCAAGCAAATCCTCTAGATTGACCGATCCTCCTAAATATTAGTACCTACAGACATCTCATCCCCAACCATGTACAAAGGAAAACCTATATTAGAGTAAGTGTCATTGAACCTCTAATAAGATAAATTGAACATACTATAATTGAAATCTGAACAAATTTCTAAAATTTGTAAACTTATATTTAATCGAGTGTTTTTTATTTATGTGTTTTATTGGATTTATGTCTACCATTATATGATAAGTCTTCCTTTGTTGACATCAAAGTATCCTCTATGGTGCAATGCACCCTCTATTGGCACTACATGCCCTCTTTGACACCTAAGTATCCTCTATGTGCAACACACCCTCTGTTAGCACTTCGTGCCCACTGTGACAAACACAATGTCAGGCGCAGTGCACCCTCTGAATCGTCCTGATACTCTTTGGTGAGGACTTATCCTATAATGTATATAATTATTGTTCTGATGTCATTTTCTATCTCTTTTATGAATTTTCTTATTCTTAATCTTAATCTCTTATCTCTAAATCTTCTCTTGATTTCTTATATCTACATCACAATCTCTTATCTCTAAATTTGTTCTCAATTTCTATCTCTGAATCTAATCTGTTGTCTCTATATATGTATCTTTATTCTTTAATTGTAACTGAATTTATATCTGAATCTAAAATCTGATAATATCTACTAAATTCAAATTTGAAGCTCTATTTTAACATGAGGGCTTAACATAATTCAGATATCAAATATTTAAAGGTTGAAGGAAATAAACTGAACTAAGCATAAAAAATTGCTATAAATCTCAAATACTTGAACTCGGATAATATGACAAAACTCAAAATGAACAAAATTTGATTACTCATAGTATGACATGATATGAAATACTAAATTCTAAAAGTAACTTAATATCTAAGTTACTTTGTAGGAATGGGTAGGCTACATCATAATAATAATAATAAAATTAAATGGACATGGCCCAGTTACCTTGTTCGGAGAGAACATAATCTTTGTAACTAGGCCCTTTTTCCATGTCTAATTTTTTGAAAAGTACATAACTTATAATTAGCACCCATCTACAAAGAATTTTCATTACTAATCCCTTAACTAGACTTTGGCTTTCTTTAGGTATTAATCCACTCTTGTACATGGATGCCATCCTAAACTCATCTTGAACGCATAATCAAGCCTTATGTAATTTATTGTATGTACACATTTACTCTATTCATTGTATTGCTAGCTTGTTGGTTAGTATTATCGGTTCCAACATCAATTTGAATGCAACTAGACCCATCACATATTTCTTTTGTTGTTTTATGATTTTGTACCATATTAATAACATTCTTTTTCTTAACATACTACAACTTACTACATGGTTGTTTCGATAAAATAAATATCCCTAGTGACTCGCCTCACTAATTAACCCTAGGACTCTAATATTGTTTAAATAATGATAATCTCGTGAGGTTAAAATAATATCTAGGTATTAAAATAATGGTGATGTGAACATGATATTCTAATTATATTTATCAAGCTAACATCTAATATATAACTAATATCACCCTTGCACTCTTATTTGTAAATGCATGTATCAAATCTTGGTATTAATGACCAACCATGAAATAACACTTCCAATCATTAAACTACATGTTCTCATTTGATTCATACCTTCAAAACTCATGTAGTGTGGATTCCCTAAAGCTTAGTGACACGATTCACAACATGGGACTTACAACCTCAACTCGTGGTAGACCAGGGGAAGGTTGTGTAGACTGTCTATATGAAGAGTTGGCTTCCCAATGTGGATCTTGGGCATGATCCTTTCCCCCCTCACCTATTCATTGAGGGGGACTTCCCCTGTCTCGGCCCTATCCGTGCCATCACCCACAACGACTAGACCTCTGACACGCCCGATCCCAACTTGAAGGCCACAACCACACCACCAACCTCTTCAAGCAGCTCCCCTACAAAGGGCGGTGCGACTAGACCAAGTATGAAGAAACCTGGAACTATAGCACTAGGTGCCACTACCAAGACAGACCTCCATATATCTCCTTCATCTTTGATTCTTCCTCTCTCTCTCTCTTCATTTTAGATCTACAACTCTATGGTTTACGTAGGTAATTCTTGAGATCCCAAAATCTGAAGCTTATATAGAAATCCAGACTCTATATCTCATGAGGAGATTCCATCCTCCATGGACTCTATTTTCATTCTATTCTGTCAGGCTCTGTTCTCCAGTCTGCACTGGGACTGGAGCACCCCCCTTTTTATTTTCTTTTAGATAAAAGTCCATTCTAAAGAAATATTTATTTAGACCACATCCTGACTCCTTTTGATCCTATATTTTGAAGTCACCAATATATTGCCATGATATTTTCCTAAACAAGATATTAGGTACAACCATTGGGTAGACACTCCCAAAATTATCTTTTTAAGTAATTGTTGGATAATTACCAATCTAATTACATAGACCACTAGGTAAATCAAAATTATCTAAATTTGATCTATAATGTTATATTTCAATTCTCCGTCTACTAAAAATTTCTCAAATATATATCTGGAGAACAAAAGATTAAATTTCCAAATTTGTATTCCAAGGAGTCATGTGTTAATCCTAATTGGTCTAATTGGGATAAAATTTGGTTCTAGGGCCAATGACATTTTCCATAGTCTTTCAAAGGGTCCATGAGCTTAATCATATAATAAATCACAAAAATAAAGCTTGAACCAATAAAAAATTTCAATTGAACCTCCTATATGTCACATATGATGAATATTTCTTTAGTTACATAACACGAAGACCTAATCTCGGTGTAGGGCTCAAACCATGAAGTAGAATCATTATATTTCCTTCAATATTCTACTTTGGTTTTAACCTGATATCATCAAATTAAATATCATGAAATAGGATGAAACCTTATTGTGATAATAAATTTATCCTATATTAATTTCATCAATAACTTAATCATGTATTTGATAGTCCAAAAAATATGGGTGTGACATCAACTTTTCTATATTTCTCTGAATCTTCTCCATTTGTACTACCATCAAAAGTATTTATTGATGTCATACATCAACAACACCATACATGAGGCTAGAAAACATTTTCTTTTGTACCACTACTTATATTTTATGGTATTTATTTATCATGTCATTTATCATTTGCAATAAGATAATATGATTTACATGTAAAAACATCAATCTACCCTAGTGAGGATAGATTTTCCTACAACCATTCTTCCCACTATAAGCTATGAGGACCAAACTTCCCAATGTTGACCAATAGGTTATACATTGCCTATATTTTGATAATGACTTAACCATTCCATTCATATGTATCTAATATGTGTATGAAAGATTGATTTCAGGTATTAGGTACATGAAAAGGATCCCAAATCCAAAACCCTAGATTGACTCAAGTTCAAGTCAAAGAGCTACAAGTGTGCTTTTGTGGAAATCTATGTAAATGACCTTAGAACATATTTGTAATCATTTGTAATGATGAATTGACTTGTAACTAAGATGAGAAAAATGATTGGGACATAAAACACCAATGTTAGATCACTTTAGATGCATATTCAAAGATTGACATCAGGTTGTCAATCAGTCGAGTTTCTCCCCAGGACAAACTCAGCCGATCCACCTTGATACAATCTTTGAAGATTGCATCGGTCGAGTTGTGTCTTCACAGAACTTGACGGATGGAGTACCTGACCAAAATGATCATTCATTGATCGGTTGAGTTTCTTCAAAACAAACTCGACCAATACTTTGAAAATCAGTTTGTCATTTACTCTATCAGTCGAGTAAACTTTATTGAAACTTGACCGATTACATTGTACAAAATTTGAAGAAAAAAGTTATATGACCGTTGGTGGGTTATTTGATAAAAAAATAGAGACGTTTTCTTAAAGGAAAATGGCTATATTTTGGCCCAAGAGTTCACCTAACTCAAAGCAACACCCTCAGCTATATATAGAACACTTGGAGTTCATTCCAAGGATGCTCATTCATTGCAAACTTAGTCTTATCATAGCTGAGAGTGTTCTAAGCCTTTGAGCCCCTTTCTCTCTCTACCTTCAATTCAAATTCATGAGTATGAGTGAGATAGGTTCCTGTGTAAGAGAGATAATCCTTGTATTGTTTTAAAGCTCTCCTCCTCCATCTTCCAACCTCAATTCCTATTGAAGTCAAGTCGAAGATCGCTCTCCAAGTGAAGGAGAAGGAGGTGTTGTTCTTCAAGATTGAAGAAGGCAAGCTGCTCCAGGTCTCCAAGTGAAGGAGATAGGTGCTCCAGATCTCTAAGTGAAGGAGAGAAGCAAGGCAATGCTCATGGAAGATGGGTAATCCCTTGAAGGAAGAAGACTTAAAGAAAGGAGTGGGTAAGTCCACATTGATGGCTGAAGACTCCATGATTCAAGTGGGTAAGCTCATTCTATAGGTTGAAGATCTTTGCTTGAGGTACTAAGCCCTTGGATGTCTGGTTGTTGTGTCTTGTAATCTTATTGTGGAATATAAGAGTACCAAGATTGCAAATCCTAGAGACTAACCCACTCTAGGTAGTGGACTGACATTGCTCCTAAGTTTAGGACATGGAACCACTCTAAACCACCTGTCCAAGTGCTTGCGTTTCACTATCTCTCATCCTTGCTATGTATGTTAGATTAGGACATCAAATTGCTGCTTGTTTAAGCTTTTCAAATATATAATTTGGCGGTCTAATTTATCTTGTGAGAATTTGTGAAGCTCTATTCAACCCCCCCACTTCTAGAGCCCATTGATCCAAAAAGTGGTATCAGAGTAGGTCTTATCCAAGCTACTTGAACAAGTAGGAGAAGATGGGCGATTCGGCACTTGGTTCGCTTAACCTAGAAGGAAGCTTCTCCATGAGACCTCTAGTCTTTGACGGCACCAACTTCCTCTATTGGAAGAGAAGGATGCAGTTCTACCTCTAAGATGTGAGATATGAAATGTGGAAGATAGTCCACCTCAAATATGAAGATCCAAAGGGGGACATCACCACATGAAATGAAGCTGAAATGAAGCATGCTCAACTCAACACCAAATCAGTGAGCATCATCTACGCTACCCTCACTCCATTTGAGTTCAACCAGATCTTCTCATGGGACACCACACATGAGATATGTCACAAAATTGTGTGTCACCTATTAAGGAACCGAGCAAGTGAAGGAAGCCAAGATCTACATGCTTGGTGGTCTTCTAGAGAAATTAAAGATGGGTAAGAATGAGAGAAAGGTTGATATGTACACTAGGCTCAATGTCATCATAAATGGATTGGCAGCCCTTGGGAGTGTGCTAGACAAAGGCACCATCAACTCTAAGATCTTGTGATCTCTTTCAAAGAGATGGGAGCCCAAGGTGACATCCATTGAAGAGGTGTACAAGCTAAGTGAGATATCAACCGAGGAGCTGGTTGGTAATCTTCAAGCCCATGATCCTAGGCTTGACAAGCAAGAGGAGGAAGAGAAGAGACAAGAAAAAGAGTCTAAGAAGATAAAGGACATAGCCTTGAAAGAGCAAACTAAAGAAATGGTGCGACAACAATAACTTGCTTTGAAGTCCCCCAACCCTTCCTCAAGTGAAGATGAATGCCCTAATGAGCATGAGGCAAACTACTCAAAGGTCAAACACTTCAAGAGAAAGCCCTCCTCTTCAACTCTAAGGTGCTATGAGTGTGGTCAAAAAGGCCACTACAAGAGTGACTGCCCCAAGGCCAAGAAGATCCATCACAAGAGCAGCCACAAGAAAGATAAGGAGTACAAGAGAGAAGGCAAGTACAAGATGAAGGACAAGAAAGAAAGAAGATCAAGAGATGCAACCCATGCAACTTGGGAGGAGTCTTATTCAAGCTCCGAAGATAGAGAATGCCATCTTACTCTCATGGTCTCTACTAGTGAAGATGTATGAGAGGTAAGTGAGGTGAGCAAGGTAAGTGAAGTAAATTTGCTAGAGCTTCCTAAAGAAACTATCATTGATATGCTAAATGAATGCCAATCATCCTTTACTAAATGCAAATCTAAAAGGAAAAGGTTAGGCAAGATAGTTGATGATCTTTATGCTAAAATTGAAATCCTTGATAAAAATGAAAAACTGCTCCTTGATAGCATAAACTCTTTGCAAGGGCAATTTCTTGACCTTGAGCTTCAACATAATGGAGTAGAGGTTGAGAATGGTGTATATCTTAAAAATATTTAAAATTTAAAGATAGAAAACAAAAAGTTCCTAGATGAGCTTGATGGTCTTAAAACTGAAAATGTATAACTCAAAATCATTGATGATGCTAGGAGGAATGAAGTTTATGCTTATCAAATAGAAATTGTTTTGCTTAAATATGAAAATGCCAAATTGCTTGCTCAAGTAAATGACTTATCTTCTAGACCTATTTTGCAAAGTAATGAAGTTGCTAGCATAGCTTTAGAAAGAGATTCCCTTCATACTAAAGCCCTTTGTCTTGAGGCCGACCTATTGCATGCTAGAGATGATCTTGCTAGTTTTTCTACTACTATCATTAAACTCAGTGATGATAATGCCAAGTTAAGATCTTCTTTGCAAAAGTTTCTCTTGGGAAAGAAATCCCTCAATGATGTCCTAGAACACTCTACCAAACAAATTAGTACTAGCGGTTTGGGATATGATGGGACTGCTCCCAAAGGTAAGAAAAAGAGCAAGAACAAGGGTAAGAAGAAGAAGAGTGTGTAACCTCCTATTTTCCATGGAGAGACTTCTGGCTCTAAGAACCCTATGGTTAGTGTTCATTGTAAATGTGATGACCATTACTCTACTTATTGTCCTTACAAGCCCAAGGGGACCAACCCAAAGATGAAATGGGTTCCTAAGCTAAACCCAGATCCCAAAGTTTGAGTTGGGTTCTGACATCCTTCTTTCTTGTAGGTGAAAAAGAGATGGATTGCTGATAGTGGTTGTTCTAAACATATGACTGGAGAAATCAGCCATTTCAACAAGTTCATGAAAAAGAAAGGAGGATCGGTAACCTTTGGAGACAACAAGAAGGGTAAGGTCATAGGTGAGGGTGATGTGGGCAATGAGCTATGTATTAAAAATGTATTGCTTGTTGATGGCCTACATCACAATTTGATTAGTGTTAGTCAACTTTGTGACAATGGATATCTTGTGTTGTTTACTTCTTTAGAATGCTTGCTTCTAGATTCCCTCTCCTACAATGTTATATATAAGGGAACTAGAAATGGTAATCTTTATGTTATTGTTCTTGATGATCTTAAGCCCATACTAGATATATGCTTGGTAGTGGATAAAAATTATATTTCTCTTTGGCATCACCGTTTGGGTCATGTGAATATGCATCAAATGAAGAAATTGAGCAAAAAGGACTTGGTTTGAGGACTTCTCAAATTGGATTTTGAAAAGGATGATGAATGCCAACCTTGTACACAAGGGAAACAAACCAAATCCTCCTTCAGATCCAAAGGAGTCATGAGTACCAAGAGAGTTCTTAAACTTCTTCATATTGATCTATTCTAACCAATGAGAATGCAAACACTTTGTGGTTCCAAGTATTGTCTTGTTATTGTTGATGATTTCTCTCGATATACTTGGACCTTCTTTCTCGTTTCTAAAAGCGATACTCTTGACGTTTTCTCGAGCTTTTATAAACAGGCTGAAAATAAAGCTTCTTGCTAGATTGTTTCTATCCGTAGTGATCATAAGGGAGAATTTGAAAATGATCTTTTTGAGTGTTTTTGTGAAAAATATGGTTATTCGCACAATTTCTCTTCTCCTTGTATGCCTCAACAAAATGGGGTTGTATAGAGGAAGAACAGGTCGCTACAAGAGATGGCTAGGACCATGCTTCTTGAGAATGACACTCCTAAGAAGTTTTGGGCTGAAGCCGTTAGCACCTCATGCTTTGTGCAAAACTGAGTTTTTACACATCCTTCTTTAAAGAAAACCCCCTATGAACTATGGCGTGGTAGAAAGCCGTCTATTGATCTCTTCCATGTTTTCAGATTTCCTTGTTTTGTTTTGAACACGAATGATTCTCTTAACAAGTTTGATCTGAAATCTTATAAGGCTTTCTTCCTAGGCTATAACACTACTAGTAGGGCATATAGAGTATTCAACATTGAATTGTCTAAAATTGAAGAATCTATAAATGTTAAGTTTGCTGAAACTAACCCTGTTGTTAGCAAGCATGTTGTGGGTTATGATGTTGCAGATGACTTAATTCTTATCTTAAAAGATCTCAACATCGACAACAAAGGCAAGCAAGTGATAGAAAAAGAAGAAGAAGAAAAGAAGGATCCTACTCCCCGCTTTGCAAAGAATCATCCCAAGGAACTAATCATCGACAATCCATTTGAGAGAGTGATGACACGATCTGCATACAACAAAGAACAAGTAGACAATGCCTTCAACTCACAATTAGAGCCAAAAAATATTAAAGAAGCCCTTGGTGATGATGAGTGGATCCTTGCCATGCAAGAAGAGCTGGAGTAATTCGAGAAGAATCGTGTGTGGACTCTAGTGCCAAGACCAAGTGATAGAAAGATCATTGGCACCAAGTGGGTCTACCACAACAAGCTAGATGAGCAAGGTAAAGTGGTAAGAAACAAAAAAAGGTTAGTAGCACAAGGTTACAACCAACAAGAAGGTATTGACTTTGATGAAACTTATGCTCCTGTTGCTAGACTTGAATCCATTAGAATGCTACTTGCTTTTTCTAGTCATAAAAATTTATTGCTATATCAAATGGATGTTAAAAGTGCATTTTTAAATGGTATAATTCAGGAGGAAGTATTTGTTGCTCAACCTCTGGGCTTTGAAAATGACAAGCTACCTAATCATGTTTATTTGTTGCAAAAAGATCTTTATGGACTCAAACAAGCACCTCGAGCTTGGTATGAGAAACTAAAGAACTTTTTGTTAGATAATGGGTATGTCATGGGAAATGTTGATTCTACCTTGTTTCTAAAACACACTTCTAACAATTTTCTTATTATTCAAATTTATGTTGATGATATCATTTTTGGCAGAACTGATCTTGATCTTTGCAAGGAGTTTAGTTCTCTTATGCAGAGTGAGTTCAAGATGAGAATGATGGGTGAGTTGACCTTCTTCCTTGGCTTTCAAAACAAACAAACCAAAGAAGGAAACTTCATCAACTAAGGCAAGTACACAAATGAACTACTCAAATGCTTTGGGATGGATAATATGAAGCCAATGGATACACCCATGTCCAACACCACCAAACTTGATGAAGATGAAGAAGGTGAGAAAGTAGATGAGAAGCTCTATAGAGGTATGATTGGAAGTTTACTTTATTTAACTGCCTCTAGACCTGATATTATGTTTAGTGTTGGCTTGTGTGCTCGCTTTAAATATAGCCCTAGAAAATCACATCTTATAGCTGTTAAGAGGATTTTGAGGTACCTAGCCAAAACCCAAAATTTTGGACTATGGTATCCTAAACCAAGGGATTTTATTCTTAGAGCATATAGTGATGCAGATTACGCAGGCTATTTGGTTGATAGAAAGTGCACAAGTGGCACTTGCTTTCTCCTAGGACCACGCTTGGTGTCTTGGTTCTCCAAGAAATAGAGCACTATGGCATTATCAACTACTGAGGCTGAGTACATTGCAGCCGGGAGTTGTTGTGCCCAGGTCCTATGGATGAAGCAAATGCTCCAAGACTATAACATATTTTTTTATGCTTCTCCTATCTTTTGTGACAATACTAGTGCAATTAATCTTTCTTACAATCCTATATTGCATAGTAGAGCTAAGCATATAGAGGTTCTCCATCACTTTCTCTGTGATCACAATGCCAAGAAGGATATCTATATCACACATGTGGACACAGAAAATCAATTGGAGGGTATCTTTACTAAACCTCTAGCTAGAGATCAATTTAATTTTATTCGATCTAAACTACTTATTGTTTCTTTGGATGATGTTTCTATGTGATCTAGCTAGTTGTTTTAAACCTGAATGCTTGCTCATGTCATTTCTCATCTTATATGCCTATATATGCTTCAATCTACCTAAATTGCTTATTAACATGCTTAGTTTTTTTCTTGTTTTTGGGTTTTTATCTAATTTCTTATTTTATGTAACGACCCCTACTCCCAGTAACCCCCAGTTAAGGGAGACCAAGAGGTCAGAGCCGTTATCCCAATTAATAGGATCAAAGGTTTGACAAATAATCAATAATAATTATAAAATTCTACCAAACTATACTGAAAGTTGATATAAAATAAAACTTTGCAAACCTATTAAAACTTTGGATATCTACTTCTATCCATAGCTTGAATCTCTTCTATCTAATCCTCCTTATACTTTATTTCTTATTTGCACAATGTGTCACTTTACTATTTGTGCTTTTTAGGGTTGTACCTAAAACACCAACAAAAAAAACGTCAGTCAACATATAAGAATATGTCGGTATGTGGGGACAACCCAAATTTCACAAATATGGCTAACAATCTAATTATCACAATCAAGGTAATTAACAAGCCAATTTACATTTTCAATGTGTCATTCTCCACCACTTTTTCCCTAACCCTGGAATACCCCCTCTAGGGTTTCTCTTTTGCCATTGACTTAAGGCCACCTTCTCAATCCTGAGCTTGGTGACTGGGGTCACCTCTCATGGTGCCCATTATTCATGAAACATAGACCACCTTCTCATTCTTGGGCTTGGTGTCTGGGGTCACCTCTCATGGTGCCCATTGGTCTTCCCTCCTGGGCTTGACCTTTCTACATCATCCATCAGGGTGGCATGTAGGTGCGAGAATACACACTTATATTATAATTATGATAATCATAGTGACTTTATGCTTTGTAAGTATGAACATCCAAACTGATCAGTCATATTCAATGCGATGAATCATCCAAAAAACCTTTGGGAAACTAATGTGATTAATCATAATTAACCACATACCTGTCAGGCTTATTTCTGATAGAACTAATCCAATCAATGCAAGAAATCCAATAGGCAAGCAAGCACACACAGACATCCTGAAATATGCATAAAATTTCCTATCATTGATCATTCCATCAAGATCTATTAAACCTAGCTCGCTTCCTAGGGTTTCTAGTCCACTTTTAGGGTTTCCATTGCAATTAGGGTTTCACTTCATTTATACTATTTTAAACCCTAATTTTATGCAATTACTCACAAACGCTAATTATCTCATCCATTCCTCATGAAAGATATTAAGGCTACCTTTTAACAACACAACCTTAATTTCGGATTAAAGGCACAATTAAAGATCAATTAACTCCATTACGCCTCTTTTACATTAAAACTACCATTTTTATCCTTTTAATTCATGATAAGATCATTAGGCCTAATTATCATCTTTGGTTCCTTCTGGATTAAAAACTCATTGTTCATTATGATCTAATTCACATATGAACTCTATTTATCATTAATTCCACCTTTATCCATTAGAAAACCCTAATTACCATATTAAGGGTATTTATCCACAATTAGGAACCTTTATACTCAAATAGGGTTTCTAAGTGCTTAATCATTCTTATTTGAGGTAAAAACCCTAAATCATGCAAGAAACATCTGGATTATGTTCAAATTCATCATTAACTATCTAATAGGTTGTAATTACTCAATTTCATCAACTAAGCAACATGAACTTAACCAATATGCTCAATTAGGGTTTCTTAATTTAATACATAAGCACTTTTCATTCGATTAACACACTTTTGCAAATAGGAATAGATTCAAGTTCTCAAACCAATTTTATTTTGTTCCTCATATTTTTCTAAGCAACTTTCATGTATAAGCTTTTAGCATCAGAGTTTTCTAGCAAAAGATATGATTTTTACAAGAAAAATCATTTCTTTGATTTATCCGATAATCTTAGAAAATCAGAGACCGCTTGATCCATGGTCCGCTGGTCCATGCAGGATCCAACGGCTCAGGATATGTGCGCCTATCTTGCAAAGATATTAAAAGATTGGGCAAGAATTCCCTTACCCTAACAACAATGGTGGATGGACATTTTGGTAAATGACCAGGCAGTCATCTTCTTCCTCACACCAAAGTGAGCAGTGAACCCACAGTCAACTTGGTGGTTGACTCTGAGATCCCGTCCACCGGCGGGAGAGCTGGGCGGCCAGGAAGCTTCATCTTCCTCCCACAAACTCTACCCTAGATCCAATTCCTCTTCTCGCCGTTCCTTCATCACCAACCTGGTGTGGTTCCCTTCCGACATATCTGCTTCACGACAGGGCCTTAGGTCAAGTCAATTCGTTGAATTGGCAGCATCATGATGACCGTCTCCGCGTCGCAATTATGAGAGGGTAAACAGTAGGTTTTCACTGACTTGATGTGGCATCCTCCCAAGTGTTTACATGAGTATCGAGCTTGCACGATTCCCTCTCCCACTTCCCATATCTCCCACTTCAGGCATTGGATGGAGGCAACGATGTGCCACCCAATCCTAAGAAACTTTCCCAACAATTGAACCACGTTGCATGTGGTGACCCTAACCATGCTCCTAAGGTGAGATAAGCAACAAAATGAGTTGGCCCGAATAGCTCATCCATAAAGCACCTCCATGTTGCTTCTCCCACTGTATTGTATCTGCAAATGGTTGTGCACTTTACCCTATATATAGGGTGGCCATCAAGTACTTGGTGGATTGGGGACTCCCCCATTTCACGACGAAACCCCACCAACCTTAGGGTGGTTGGGTTTGGAATCCCGCCCCGAATCTAACTGGGGCCTTTCCAAGTTCTCACATGAACTAGATCATGAGAAAAGTGGAGGGGAAAATCCCTCTATCATGCGGCACCTTTCTGTTTCGGACTCAAGGTAGGAGACACACAACTGGCTTTAGATCTTGATCTGACGACTGGCGTCATCCCAAACTACTTCCAATTTAATCGATAAGTGTGTGACATTTATTATAATCACAACACGATAGGGAAACTTTTAAAAGCCATAACTCCCAAACCGAGTGTCCAATTAATCCTAAATTTTGAGGGAAACTTAATGATGACTTTATCTACCTCTCTGCCAAAATTGGGATCATTATCTAAAAGAAAACGTGCCTTTTATTTAGGTGCAAGATATTTCTCAATTAGGCTTATTTCTCATCTTTTCTCTTTCTTATTTTCTTATTTCCCATTATTTCTATTCCTTGCAATCCAAGAAAGCAAGTGGGGTTCGAAATATCACCCATTATGGCCAAACCCTCACTTTTCTCTTTATCTCTTGCATTATCTTACTTATTTCTTTATTAAAAGATCTCTTTTTGAGGATTTCTCTTTATCTCTCTTTTTATTTTCCTTATTGAAATTCCTTTTAACATTAGGAACCTTATGGATACGAAAATCCACCAAAGATAACTCAATCACACCTCTTTCCACTTATTTTATCATTGTTTTCAATTTCTTTCTTAACAAAGAAATATTTAATTGATCTTTTCTTTTCTTGTTGCATTATCTTTGCAACTTTGGACTCCTTGGAACCCAAGGAACCCAAGAGGCACGAAATCCAACTTTAGATAACATTCCTTTGCCTTCTAGAGGTTTCTACGTCTTTCTTTTCTCCATCTCTTATTAATAATGGATTTTCTTTTGTCTTTTCCTTGTTATTGGGCCCAATAGCCAATAAAGCCCACCAAACAACCAACAAGGCTATTGTAAATGAAATCCTTTTATTCAGAACAAATTATATCATTATTTTTTCAAATATCTTTGATAGGAGAAATTACAGTTCTCACCAAAATAACCCAAAAATTGGGGTTGTAACATTTTATCTCTAAATAGTACCCAATGATGAGCTAAATGTGTCTAAGTATGTTAATGATACATAATAGAATGAAAAATGAATTTAATTAGCATGTATATGGCTAGAAACTAAGAATGTGACTTTTAGGTCAGGTTGACCTTCGGTCGAGTTTCACCAGGATAAACTCAGCCGATCAGGAGCTGAGAGTTGTTCTTCAGAGAACCAATCGGTCGAGTTTTACACTCTCAGAACTTGACTGACCCATGAGCTGAGCCAATATTAAGTTAGGATTGGCTGACTATTTTCACTCTCAACTTGAAAATAGCCAACTGATTCCTCATCTCTTAGCCTAATGTAACATCCCTGACCTGGGTTATGCTTTAACCCTAGAGGTTTTGCTTAATAAAGATAATTATATGCTTTCTCTTATCCTTTGAAAAGTAATTAAGGCTCAAGAGGAACTTATGTTCCAAGTTTGGTCCTGATTAAATGCTATTTCAACAATGTTCCTTTGTTTTTGACCAAAGTGCAATTTACCCAAGTTGAGGGGTTATATTGCAATATGTCACATGATTGAATATGTCTCTTATGTTCTAGAATCATTATAAAGATATATGATGCAGGGTGGTGGTTGGTGGAAAGCCCAAATTCTAAGTTTAAACTTGTTTGAATAATGTTGAAATAATAATTGTTTGTTTTGGACTAAAGTGTAATTTACCCAATTTAAGGGGTTAACTTGAAAATGTTACATGATAAAATGTTCCTCAAGTGTTGAAGCATCATGATAATGAAAATGATGCAGAGGTATGGCTGCCACAAGCCTGAGTACCAAGACAGAGCTTGTTAAGCAATGTTTGTGCATTAAAACCTAGTTTTGGTGTAATGTGCAATTTACCCAATACCTAGGGTTCAATATGCAGAATACTACTTCTAGAGAGTCCCTAATATTTCTTGGTATCAATTAGAGACAAGAAAATCAGAGGGGAGTCTCATTTGAATCTCTTTGGAGGAGAGATAATCTTGATATTTAAATAATCAAGATTTAAGCATAATAGAAACCCTAATTCAATTTAATGCAAAAATAAATGTATTAAATGGAAGTTCCCTTCAACCAAAAATGAGATGGTTGAATTTTCATAAGTGTGTAAGTCCTTTTTCCTTGCAAAGGCCACGAAATATCTAAAGTGAGTGGAGTTCCCACTCACATTAGTTAAAGAAAAAGTAATATCCACTCAATTTTGGATATTATTATTATATTGATTAAGATGCTGAATTTGTTTTCTTTTCATTCATGGATAATGAAGAGGAATTACAAGGTGGGGTAGATGGATTCATATGAAAGGGATGTAGGGGAGTATGTGGCACCAATTTTGGGAGTTGAAGGAATTGTTTATCGCTTTCTCTCTCATTGAAATTCCCTTATATACATTCCATTTTCAACCCACATGAAAGGCTTTTTCGATCCCTTTTTCTTTCCTTGCTTTGGCCGTGGAGAAGGGAGATTAGGAGCAACAGGAGGACGTGCCCCAACCTATAGGTAAGCTCCATAGTCATCTTCAACCTTGATTTTATGGTGGAAATCAAAATTCAATGCTTAATTTCTTCTTTTCTTCATTAAATCTTCAACCTTGGCCATTCTTTTCACTCAAAGACTTTAGAACGGACCTTGGACAGTTGAAAAAGCTTCATTCTCCATTGAGTACGTGAAGCTAGAAGCTTGGATCCAATTTTGAAGGTGGGTTATATAACTTGAACCCTTAAATGTCATTATTGCTTGTAATTTATTCATTATATGTTGAACCTTTCTTCTCTCTCAATTTCCTTTTGATCAATTGTTGAAAACACCATAAGAATCATAACTGATTTCAAAGGTCTGGACCTTGAAGATGATGATGTCATATTAAGCACACACCTCAACAAAGTACATGAGCAAATGGTTTCAACATTTGAAACCAATCAGTTTCAATATCAATTGAAACCAAACGATCTTAAGACCGTTTGGGAGTAAACGGTCTCAAGACCATTTGAGATCAAACGGTCTCAAACCATTTAGAGGATCAATTCTGATGTGGTTGGATGATGATCCAATGATAAAAATTGATTTGATTTTAAAGGTTCTATGTATGAATGATCCACCAATTGCAAGTTCTAATCGATTGAATTGATTGAAGCCTTAATTGATGGAATTGATCAAGACCGAATGGGTAAAACCAATCAAGACCGAATGGGTAAAATTGATTAAGATCGAATGGGTAAAATGAATCAAGAAAAAATGGGTAAAAGTGATCAAGACCAGATGGGTAAAATCAATCAAGATCGAATGGGTAAAGTTGATCAAGATCGAATGGGTAATTTGATCTTCAAAACTGTTTCGTAATGTTGACCGTTTGGGAGAGTTGACCGAATGGAGGTCAAGCACCTCAAGACCGAATGGAGGTCAAGCACCTTAAGACCAAATGGAGGTCAAGCACCTCAAGACCTAATGGAGATCAAGCACCTCAATACCGAATGGAGGTCAAGCACCTCAAGACCGAATGGAGGTCAAGTACCTCAAGACCGTTTGAAGGTTCAAAAGTAACAAAGCCATTTGGAAATTTAATAGTTTCAAAGTTATGAAAGACCAATTAATCCCTTGATTGTTAAATAGCATATATCCAAGTTAAATCCAGTGGTTGTACCTCTAAAGTACTTAGATGATTAGTACCTTTAGAGTGGTTAACCTTTGATGCTTATGGAAGCAATATCTCAATACACTTTGCTAACCCTAAATGTGTGTACTTGAATTAAAGGTTAACCTAATCTAATAAAGCTTGAAGTAATCAACATCCTAGAGAGGATGAGAGAGAGAGGGATACATACATGTATAATAATCATGTATTGGTTAAATCTCAACACTCTCAACATGAATAAAATATGTAATTAGGGTATGGCCCTTGATAAAGAGATCATGAAACCCTAATCGAGAAGGATGATGAGCCCTAATCCTAATTTGGGGAAATGCTAGGTGAAACCCTAATCTAGGGTAATGGTGTAACCCTAATCTAGGATGATGATATGAGAAATCCCAATTCAGGGTAATATAATGAAAAACCCTAATTTAAGAGGATGCTTCATGAAACCCTAATTTCGGGTAAGGTAACATGAAACCCTAAATTGGGGAAAAGTTATAAGGAACCTTAATTCAAGATAATGATGTGTGAAACCCTAATCAAGGGTGATGTTATGAGAAACCCTAATTAAGGGTGATGATATGTGAAACCCTAATCAAGGGTGATGCCATGTGAAACCCTAATTCAGGATGATGCCATGTGAAACCCTAATTAAGGGTGATGATATGTGAAACCCTAATTAAGGATGATGTCATGTGAAACCCTAATTAAGGATGATGATATGTGAAACCCTAATTAAGGGCGATGACATGTGAAACCCTAATTAAGGGTGATGCCATGTGAAACCCTAATATAGGGTGATGTCATGTGAAACCCCAACATAGGGTGCTGTGATGTGAAACCCTAATTGATAAAGAGGGGAACCCTATTCCTATTAATGGAGTAGTGAATAATATATTAGTAGGTGAAATACCGAAAGTGGTTGATAATGGATAATCTTATATAAATAATGCTTTAACTCGATATGAGTCCATAATATTGTTAATGGTTGAATAATTCAAATGAGTAACTTATGATAAATACATTACATGATGATGTGATGAACAACTGCATAAAGTATTAGGATGGGAAATATCCTAATACAAGATAAGCTGATAAACTTAAGTAAGTCAAAAGTGATGAGGGAAGTGATACATCAAAACATGATAGATATCACATCCAATACCTCAAAATTGATACACCTTGATGTACTCTAAATCCAATACACTTGGATGAATAACACTTGAAATGTGCCATGTCAATTGTTACATTGAGATGTAATGATCCTAATGCACTTTAATAAGTGTAGGCTAACGTACCTTAAGAAATGGTTAAGCCAAGTTAATAAAGTATGATGTATTTATACTTTGGTAAGGATGAGAGAGAAACTCATACCTTGTGTTGATAATCATTTAATGATAAATGATAAGAATAGTTGTTGCCTAGTGAGAGGTGACAAGATTTTTAATGGCCTTGTGTGCCATGAGAATAGTTGTTGCCTAGTGAGAGGTGATAAGATGTTTAATGGCCTTGTGAGCCATGAGAATAGTTGTTGTGTAGTGAGAGGTGACAAGTTGTGTGATGGGCCTAGTGAGCTAGGAGAGTAGTTGTTTCCTAGTGAAAGGTAACAAGATGTTTATAAAGTCTCATGTAAGAAATGATAATGTCCAAAATAGACAATGTAAACTTAGTAACATAATAATAATAACTAATGGATACAATAATAGTAATAATGAAATCTTGATCATACATACTTCATGTTTATAGCCAAATAAGGGCTATAGTGTTTTGAACAAGCTTAAGGGAGATATGAGGAATAATGGAATTACATATAGAATATGAATAAGTATGATGGCTTGATCAAGGTTTAATACCTAGTAAAGGTGATGTGGTATTCAGTGATAAATGCACATGATTGACATAGTTCAATACCTGGAATAATATCACAGGATTGGTCACAACCCAATACCTGAATAATATCAAATGATTGGTCACAACCCAATACCTGGAATAATATCACAGGTTTGGTCATAACCCAATACTTGGAATAATATCACAGGATTGGTCATAACCCAATACCTGGAATAATATCACAGGATTGGTCATAACCCAATACCTAGAATAATATCATAGGATTGGTCATAACCTAATACCTGGAATAATATCACATGATTGGTCATAACCCAATACCTGGAATAATATCACATGATTGGTCATAACCCAATACCTGGAATAATATCACAAGATTGGTCATAACCTAATACCTGGAATAATTGCACATGATTGGTCATAACCCAATACCTAGAATAATGGCACAGGGTTGGCATAGTCCAATACCTAGAATAATTGCACAGGATTGGTCATAACCCAATACCTGGAATAATTGCACAGGATTGGTCATTACCCAATATCTGGAATAGTGGCACAAGATTCACTACAACAAAATTGCCCATTAGCGACATTTATTCTAGTGGCATTTATAAAAAAAGCCACTATCTTTCTAATATACAATCATTTTTAATGAAAATGCCTCTAAACCTCCTAGTATAGAGTTTCTAAAAAGGACTTAACATTAAAGGCATTTGTATTTTTAATTAGCGGCAATCCTAAATTGCCATACCCAAATTTTCTAAGGCAATATTGACTTTCCCGCTCCAAATTTCATGACTCGCGCTCCAAATAGCTAATCTCTCCCTAATTCAGCCCGACATCTGCCACTTTCTCGCAAGCTTGCGACTTCTTCCCTCTCCAGTCTCTCCTTGCGACGAGCCCTATCTTTGTGGATCGCGTCGGCTCCAGAGAAGCTGTCGGCCGTAAAGTTGTCGGCGCCGACGGTGAGTCCAAACCTAGAACCAGCATTTGCGAGTGGAGGAGAGTTCTCGGTCGTGCGCGTCAATCAGGAACTGGGAGCCTTCATCCGCCGCCTATTTTTACCTAGCCAACCTGAAGCACCGCCTCAGGCGCCAGTGAGCTCGAGTGAGGGACTCCAATCATCCAAAGCTTTGCAACTTTCTGAAAAGGTATGTTGGCGCTCCCCCTCTCCTCCCAGCAATAACTCAATGAGCTCGTCAGGTTTCTCTCCTTTTCCCTCGTTCACTCTGCTAGCCCCCTGCACCCCCACAAATCCCACCCATGGCCAAACTCTATTTCTCACACCCTATTCTCACCTTTTCTCTGCCTCCCAATTTGGTGACACTCTCACCATCTTCTCCGCCTCCCACCCCCATCTCGTCCCCTCTAGGAGAAGCCAACCTCCAGTCCAGATCACCAAAGAGGAGGCATCGGAAGGATGAGTTGTGAGGAAAATAAAAGGAGGAGAGAGCTCGGTGAAGCACATGTGATATTTCCCTGCTTTTTGGTTCTCGCTTATTTCTCAGACTCGGTTGAGTTCATATTTATCCTTCTAGAGCTTCATGGTTATTGTTAACAAGTGTGTGGGACATTGTAATTGTTGTTGTGTATTAATATGTACACCCATGTCCTATGTTTAGGAGAGGAGGCAATTACAAGGAATTAGATAGAACCCTGATGACCACGACAAACAAGCCCATGCACGATTTACTGATTGGGCACAAAATATTTTCCTAAGGCAAATTATACAGGATTTCAATAGAGATTTTAACTTAAGATTTACTGATTTTTTTCCCACGCTTAGCTTTAGTTGTGTTTTTTTATATGGATTGGATTGATATGATTTTTTCCATGGATATGGACCACCACTTTGTTTCATGCCACATTTTCCTCAATTTGGGTCATATTATTCAGGCCAGACCACATTTTGTATGCTTAGTTCATTTTTAGCTAAGTTGTTTGCCAAATTCTGGCCATCAGTAGGATTTAGACCTACCTTTAATAGGGTTTGGTTTCCATTTGAGCCAATGTAGTTAAACATGGCTCTTTTTCATGTGTAAAACAAGTTGCATGACATACTTTGCAGTCATTGATACATGTGTTAGGAGTCTGCAACTGGTCTGTAAATCATGATGAGGCTTTACTATGGTTGTTAATGTGTGTTGACCTTGGCTTAACCTATTTATTAAACAAGTAGATGTCAATGATAATTTAGTTAACCAATCCCTATGATTGATCCCAATTCAGTTCAGTATTGTTTTGCATTCATACACGATCGTGCTAAAATTTGTAGTGTGCATTTCTAGTTTTAGGTTTGACTTTTTTGATGTTACAACTTTATTGTGTGGGGCATGACATTTTCAGTACATCCAATGCAATTAGTTCAGGGAAGACCACAATTTGTATGCCTACTTTAGGTTTAGCTAAACAATTTTCCAAATAGTGCTTGTGAGTTAGATTTAGACCTATCCCTAATAGGAATATCTCTATTTTCTTATGGAAATGTTACCTTCAGCACTTACCTTCTCAGGACACTTTAAAGAAATTTAACTTCCAGCTCCCTTCTGTTTGCTATCTATGTTGGAAGCATGAAGAAGATGGACAACACCTCTTCTTTGACTGTTTCTATTGCACTGAGATTTGGTCCTTCTTCAAGCTTAAGTACGGTCGTGCTCCTTCATGTCTGACAGAGATTTTATCACTCAATCAGAGAGCCAAATGCGCAGCTTTCTTCCTCATCTCTAGTATTTGGAAGGAGAGGAATAGAAGAATCTTTTCTCAAAAAGTATGTGATCCCAAAGGGGTTTGGACCCTGTGTATACGTGATGTCAATAGCATAAATAGATAGTTATAGTTTTCATTTTTATACAGTTGTTAGCTTCTTAGCTTGTAAAGAGTTAAAATCTGTTTTGATGTTGTTTTTAATAAAGGAGGAGGCACGCATGGTTCAACAAAAAAAAGATACATCAAATTATAGAAAATACTAGTTACTTCCTTGAAATTTTCAAAGAAGGATTAGTGAACATTGGATCGATTGCAAAGATATAGGACATGATCTCCTCTATTAGATTTCTTTTAATCTATCATGTCTACCACAATAAAGTTGGTTATGACAAGAAATAAAAGGTTAAGTGATGTTATACAACTTTTTTTGAAAATATATAACATCATTATATGTACTTACACTTTGTTAATACTAATAC
Organism: Alisma plantago-aquatica; assembly: GCA_963693085.1. Taxonomy (NCBI): domain Eukaryota; kingdom Viridiplantae; phylum Streptophyta; class Magnoliopsida; order Alismatales; family Alismataceae; genus Alisma; species Alisma plantago-aquatica. Next base: position 501,460,679 of record OY856414.1, on the reverse strand, counting down.
TATGCAGTCTCTGTCCACCCACAACAGTCACGATGAACTGGGCCTCTATGGAAATGTTAAAGTTCCCTATTGAAGAACAATTGGACTTCATCCTATATGATCATTCCTTAAACCAATTGGTCATGCCCAAACATTGGCGTTTTCTAAAAGGAAGACACTACATGCCTGGTGAAGTGACCCTAACTTTTGGCAATTATTCAAATGTTATCGAGGTTGAGTATGATTTGGCAGGAAATCTTGTATCAAAATCCAGTTGGCATGATTGGATTGGAAAGATGCATGTGGGCCATAGCGACACGCTTTTTCTCCGTCTAGTTGGCCATAATACCATCAAAGTTTGGATAACCAACACCAACTGTGAGACCCCCGATCATCTACTACGGTATGAGCACACGTTAGAGGATATTAGCTCGGGCAAATCTGATTATGAGGCCCCTGTCAGTTCAGATTCATCTAAATACAGTGAGGAGCTCCATGAAACAACACGATCATCAAAAAGGCCACAGTAAGTCCAATTAACAAATATAATTGTCAAGACAAAAAATTTGTGTTTACACTTTTTATCTGAAAGCAATCAATAATCATAGCTGCTTTCTTTTCTGAACTTCAGGAGAAGATCGCCACAATGATAAGTCCTCGAAGTTACTGATGCGGGACCATGTTGGTGTAGTATTTAGTTGTCTATCTATCTAGACTTGTCTGTATTAATAGTTTTTTTAATTATGCACATGTTTAGGGATACACCAACCCCTTTGTTTAGTTACTGTTTAGGGGTACACCCCTGTGTGTGGATGTAAAAAGAGATTAACGAATGGAACTAAAAGTTTCTACACGAATGCTTATAACTGAAGTGTGTGTTCCCATGAATGTTCCAAATTCACATATCCATCCTATCTAACGACACATTCGAAACCAAACAACAAAAAGAAATATGCATATCCTATTATGATACAAATTACTGATAAATTTCATTATAAATGTTATTTTATCCTTATTATAACTATGTTCTTTTATCCTTATTATAAGTATTTCAAAAAATGCTTGGGTGCCCACATAGTCGTATATGCTCACGTGAACTTCATTTGCATGATTACACTAGTATTTTCTCATATTGTATAGTCTATTTTAATATGACATACTTACTCATATGTTATATGTTTTACTATTTTTATAGAATGGATAAGTCTTGGATAGAAGAGGATGACCGAACCAGTAGTAAATACTTATGTGGAGTATCTAAATTTTTGGATTTTGCTTTTGAACATTCATCGATTGGAGACAAGATTGTATGCCCATGTAGAAAGTGTGCTAATGTATACCAGGTCACCAGAAAGACTGCATTGAGCCATCTACTGTGGCATGGCTTCTTACCAAGCTATATTTCTTGAGCTTTTCATGGTGAAGATGCCGATGTTCAAATGGATGCTCCTACTGATCAGGGAGATTTCCTAAATGCTAAAAATTTACAAGATATGTTGCATGATATTTTTTCAGTGAAGATGGAAATACAGAAGGAGTGGAGCCATCTAGTGATCAACATTTCAATACTGAAAAATTTTATATCTTTTTAAAGGATTCTGAGACAGAATTATATCCAGGGTGTAAGAAATATAGCAAACTTGCTTGCATCCTAGAATTCTATCACCTGGTTTGTCTTAATGTCTTGAGTAAGAAAGCATCATCTATGTTTCTTACGTTCTTTAAGAAGATGCTACCAGAAGGAGAACAGTTACCTAATTCATTTTATGAGCTAAAAAAGATGATTACGGGGTTGGGCTTAGATTATGTGAAGATTCATGTTTGTCCAAATGGTTGCATGTTGTTTTGGAAGGATTCTGCTGATAAAGACGTCTGTGATACATGTAGAGCATCAAGATGGAAACCGATTACAATCCCAGATGATGATGACGAGCTTGCAAAAAAACCCAAGAGAATACCTATCAAAGTGCTCAGACACTTTCCACTTATACCCCGCCAAATGCGGTTATTCATGTCATCAAAAACCTCATCCTTAATGAGGTGGCATGCAGAAGAATATGAAAAAGATGACAAGTTAAGACACCCGGTTGATTCACCTGCATGGAAAACATTTGATGTGATGCATCCAAAATTTGCTGCAGACGCTAGAAACCTTCGCTTGGGACTTGCAACTGACGGATTTAATCCTTTTGGGACAATGAGTACTTCTTACAGTACATGGCCTATTGTGATTATTCCATATAATTTACCTCCTTGGTTGTGCATGAAGCAACCATATTTTATGTTGTCCCTACTCATTCCTGGACCAACTTCACCCGAAAATATAGATGTGTACTTGCATCCATTTATTGATGAGTTGAAAGAACTATGGGATACTGGTGTACATACATATGACGTTGGAACCAAGGAATTCTTTCATATGCGTGCTTCTTTATTATGGACAATTAGTGATTTTCCAGGATATACACATCTATCTGGTTGGAGTACTAAAGGCTACAAATCATGTCCCTATTGTAATAAAGATACTGTCTCACATTGGTTGCCACATAGCCGTAAAGTTTGCTACAGAGGACATCGTAGGTTTTTGCCAACTAGCCACAGATTCCGAAAAGAAGCAAAGGCATTTGACGGTGAGCAAGAATTTAGGTGTCCACCTAAACCTCCTTCTGGAGCTCAAATCTTGTCACAATTAGAGGACGGAACAACTTTAATTTGTAAGAAAAAGCCAAGAGGTAAGGATTCCACACACAATTGGGAAAGGAAAAGCATATTTTTGAGCTACCATATTGGAAAACTAACATTGTAAGGCACAATCCCGATGTCATGCACATTGAGAAGAATATATGTGAGAGTATTGTTGGAACATTGCTAGGTTTGAAGGATAAAAGTAAGGACAACTTGAATGCAAGGAAGGACTTGGAGGATATGGGAATCAGATTTCCGCTTCATCCAAAAACTGTTGGTAAATATACCATCCTACCTTCATCTTGCTATACAATGAAAAAAGATGAAAAAATATTATTTTGCAACGTCCTAAAATCTGTCAAATTTCCAGACGGGTATGCGTCTAATATATCTAGATGTGCACGGCCGAAGGATCAGAAGATGCTACCAATGAAAAGTCACGATTATCACGTGCAGATGCAACAACGTTTTCCATTAGTTGTCACTGTGTCCTTGCCCATTAAGAATGCTAAGTCATGTATTATTAATCTTTGTCGCTATTTTCAAAGGTTGTACACTAAAGTCATAGATCCAATTGATTTTTCTGCATTGGAAAATGCAATAGCTGTTACACTTTGTGAGATGGAGAAGATATTCCCTCCATGCTTTTTTGACATTATGGTGCATCTATCAGTCCATCTCTCTTATGAAGCTAAGATAGCCGGCCCTGTTCAGTATCGTTGGATGTATCCAATTGAAAGGTAACATTTCACACGTCGTGATGACTTTACCTATTGGAATGTAATTTATCATAATATTTTCCTCAACTTTGTTTTCAGGAATCTGATGACCCTAAAAGGATATGTTCGTAATGAAAGATATCCAGAAGGGTCAATAGAAGAAGGATATATAGATGAAGAGTGTCTAACTTTTTGTTCAAGATACTTGGATGGAGTTGAAACAAAGTTAAATTGGCCAAATAGAAACGATACTGACGAAGCAAATTTGGAAAATGAGCCAACACTTGAAAGTGGTGATTGGTCTATTTTCTCGACAGTAGGTCGTGGTATTGGTAAAATGGTAACATGTGTCTTGGACGAACATACATTGAAACAAGCCCATAAGTATGTACTATTCAATTGTGAAGAAATTGAACCCTACATTAAGTAAGCTAGTGTCAACTGTCTTCTATTAATAAAATGCTATAACATATTAGAATAACATATTGCACATATTTTGTATTCAGGATGCACTATGATATCATTAGGCAAAAACATCCTCAAAAGTCCTTAAAGGAGGTTCAGAGAATACATAGTAACTCATTTGATGGATGGTTTAAGGAACATGTAAGTTTAGTTGTGGTAATTAAATTAGTTATGCTTCATGAATAAAGTCTAACAAACTTTTCTTTTGTTAGATTGAGACACTCCTAAGAACAGATATGGTAGATGATAAAATCAAGTTTCTTTCTCAAGGTCCACATCAACTGGCCATTAAGTACAAGGGCTATGTTGTCAATGGTCACAGATTTCATACCAAGGCAAAAGATGCAAATCGAACAACACAAAATAGTGGAGTCTTTCTTGTAGCTAAGACTAATTGTTATTCTAAAACCACTGACCGCAATCCAATTACTAGAGATGTAACCTACTATGGTGTTTTGAAGGATGTTATTGTGCTCAATTATTATGAACACTTTAAGGTGACATTATTTAAGTGTGATTGGGTGGACATCTACTCAACGAGGGGAATCAAGCATGATGAACATGGGTTGACTCTTGTTAATTTGAGACGCCTTCAACCTATAGGAGAACCATTTGTAGTGGCATCTCAAGTTGGACAAGTATTTTATGTAGAAGATGTCACTGCAAAAGGGTGGCATTTTGCTGTAAAGATTGCCCCACGGGATATGTTCAACATGGAAGAACAATCTTGTATTGAGAATGTCGAAGCATATGTGCAAGGTGAAACTGGAGATGGGCCGTCAATGACATCAGAGGATGGAGATACTGATTGTGATATAGTTAGATTGGATATGGAAGGAATTACTATTTCTAGTTCAACAACTGAAAAAGACCAATCCTGAATTCAGCAGGATGATGAAGGTGTATCTCAAAGTGATGATGATGACTGTTTTGAATGAGAAGATTACAAAATAGCAGCCAATGATTCTTTTTGTTTGTCATTAATATTTGACTTAAATAAGCCTTTTTTGGCTCAATGTATCTCTTTAATTTTCTATCTCACATTGTGCTCTAGCTAGGTGTATCAATTTTGCATGTCTGACATTATTCTTATTCATATTTATCCTTGTCTCTACTGTTGTTTATAATTATATTTTCTTAAATATTTGAGTTTCATTTTCAAATATTATTAATAAAATTGTAATTATGTTGTTCAATATTTTTCTAAATGTGACCATTTTTATGTGACTTGATATACTCAAGATGAGAGAACAGTACAGTGACAACTGCCATAACATGACAGCCGTAAGCAATGATAAGAACAACAACAATGACTCCTGTATGATGACTCATTTGCCTAGCATTACTCGACATGCTTGTTGGCAATCTTTGAACATGTCAACCTCAAATCGCTCCAAAAAAATTTTAGCTTCCCTTCCAACTAAAATTCGTAATGATAGAGCAAACAAATTCAATAAAACTACTGCTAGCTTTGCAAAAAATGCCCAATCAGCCACGTCACCCCAAGACTATAATATAGTTGGTGGTTCAAAATCCTCTCAAACATGCACAACTGAAAAGGAGATGGGAACAAGGTTCCAAAATCAGCAAAATAAAGAAAGTGGCGATAAAGTTACAAGATCAAGAATTTCACAGCTACCCCGTGTGCCTAATGTCAAAGCTTTCGTGTTTATTCATTCAAGAATTGTAGAGAATAGAGCTTCCAGTAACCAAAATAGCAATGTATTTCCTGATAACATGGACAAAAATAACATCTCTGATCACAATGTTGAGTCATTGAATGTTACAACAACACCTTCTGATGGGCTAGGTAATCATTTCATTCATATCATTGTATTTATAGTGCTGCATTTTATCATATATAATTATGCATATATATATTTTATCCTTTATGAATGAATGCTTAGGTCAAAAACATCGAGCAAACAAATTCAATAAAACTACTGCTAGCTCTACCAAAAATGCCCAATCAGCCACGTCTCCCCAAGACTCTAATATCGTTGGTGGTTTGAAATCCTCTCAAACATGCACAACTGAAAAGGAGATGGGAACAAGGTTCCAAAATCAGCAAAATAAAGAAAGTGGCGATAAAGCTACAAGATCAAGAATTTCACAGCTACCCCGTGTGCCTAATGTTAATGCTTCCGTGTCTATTCATTCAAGAATTGTAGATAATAGAGCTGCCAGTAACCAAAATAGCAATGTATTTCTTGATAACATGGACCAAAATAACATCTCTGATCACCATGTTGAGTCATTGAATGTTACAACAACACCTTCTGATGGGCTAGGTAATCATTTCATTCATATCATTATATTTATAATGTTGCATTTCATCATATATAATTATGCATATATATATTTTATCCTTTATGAATGAATGCTTAGGTCAAAAACATCAAGCACGTGGCCGAACACAATGTTCGAAAGTTTGGAAAAGAAAGCCAGACGATCCAATTCCTATTGAGAAAAATCAATTTGGACAACCAGTAGGTGAAAACCAAAGTCACTTATCAAGTTTTCTGACAACAATTGCAAGAGATCCCAATCTTTGCCCACTAAACTATGAGGACTGGAGACAATTTCCAACAAATAAAAAAGATTCTATATGGAATTTTGCGAAGGTATATTAATAAATTTTATTTTTAAATAGTTAAATGAAACATCTAATTGATATCCTTTATGTCGGTAGAGTAAATTCACAATGGATTCAGATCTGAAGGAGTGGACAATGAAGAGACTGGGAAAGAAATGGAAGGACCACAAGTGCGAGTTAAGGAGACTATACTTCATAAAAGATAGTCCATACGAACAACAGCTTGAACAAGTTGTTCCCTGCGTGGACAAGTCACATTGGAAATTTCTTGTCGATTATTGGAGGAGTAATAAAGGAAAGGTAATATTATTTTTTCTATTCGTTGATACTTACAATACCGCACAGATAATTACTATGCACAATACTGCAATGTTTTCCACAGAGGAAGTCTATAACTAACAAGACAAGTAGAAAATTTCAAAAGGTTAGCCACACAACAAGAACCAAGTCATTTGCATGTCTAAAATATGATGTAAGTTAGTAATTTTTGTGATCCATTTAGATAATTTGATGGCATCCGTTAATTTGATGTTTACAATAACCTTGTTTGAATGATAAAGATGGAGAAGGAAATAGGCGGAGAAGTGGATCCCATAATGTTTTTTGAGAAAACTCATCGTAAAAAAGATGGGAGCATAGTTGATGTTGAATCCACCAAAATTTTGGTACAACACATAATATCCTATAGTATTATGTTACATTTACTAATTTCATAGAGGTATATATTTGGTATAAATTGCATCTCATATGATTTTTTGTATGTAGGAAAAATTTTCTAAGGTAGGAGAAGAGCTGCGAAGAAAACAACCCGATGTTACTTCAGATGAAATTTATAGGCATGTTATGGGAGAAGAGAGACCAGGATATGTTCGTGGTTATGGACTTGGACCATCACCTTCTGATATCTGGGGCAAGAACCGTAAATCCCGAGAAGGTGAAGAAGCACAAAGGAAGCATTTCCAGGATAAGCTTGAAGAACAACAGTTAGAATTTGATGCAAAACTTCAACAACAAAAGGATGAATTCAACCAAAAATTAGAGGAGTTACTTGCCTTAACTAGAGCAGGAAACAGTCAAGCACAACATGTTGGCACTGGCCAAGTATGAATACATTTTATACAAGATGTGTGGTTTCAATTTTTTTCCATGTTGACTTTTATGGACTTATGACAAAAATAAAATAATTGTGCAGACAAACTTATCAATGCAAACTCCACTCCATATAAGACATTCATCATTTAAGAAGGGACAAGTATGTTTGTATTACTGTGAATTGCACTTCATTTTACGTTTATATAAATTTGTTATGTCAACTATATTTTTTTTGTAGGATGTGTATCTGCTGAGTTTTATAGATCTAGATGCTAGAATTGCATTCAGTCGAGTCTCTGAGGTTGACCCCATGAAAAGGGTGGGAGGTGCAATTTTAGGCTCATCATTTGTTGCTATTTTTGTAGAGGTTGCTTTGTTGGGCAACGATCCTCTAGTTAGACCTTATGATGAATATCAATCTGTTGATGATACTGTTGGCAACGTCATAGCATGGCTGAAAACACATACGTTGCCAAGGTGAGCATAAATTATTGCTTAAACTGTTACATAATTGAAAACAAAAGTAGTATCTAAAGTCGTTTCCATTTGTTGCAGGACATGAAGTTTAAATTTAATTGCATTCTTGGATACTATCTAAAGAGAGGAGAGCTATAGTTGTTTTTATGTAATCCACTTTGTTATTTGTACATGCCAATCCAAAGTAATGGTGTTTCATGTCCATTGTCGTAGACAACATTGCCAAATAACAATCCTATTTTGTTTTGTCCTACTTTTAATTTTGTTATGGAGAATCTTAGTATTATGGATGATACACGCATTATGATTGGTTTGTGTTTTTTAGCTATGAGCAGTGTTTTAGCTACTTGTTTATGGGTACGGATGATGTGCGTTACTTGTACGAGTGTTGTTCTGTGTTCTCACTGCGTTGTTTTTGAATGTTTTGTTTTTGGTACTGAGTATAATATAGCCTGGTGTTTTTGCATTTTGCAGAGGCGCACTAAGTCATTGTCAACATTTCAAAGGTCTGCTATGGTTGAGAAGTCTAGGCAGAAGCCTCAAGAAAGAATGGGTGTTCTTAGTAATGTGGGTTCCTCCTTGTTCCCTTAATTGTTAAAACAACATTTGTATATTTGTCTTTTTTCCTTTACCCCCTCCATCTAAAATAATACCCTTTCTATAACATGTGGTTGTGATGCAGGCCCTAAAAGCCAATAACTATGGTAATGATCCTCTGCTAACTGCAGCTCTGTACTTGGAGATTAATTAAAGGCCAATCTCGAGAGCTGACAACCTCTGTATTGATGGCTTGTCCGACTGCCTAGGGCTCCCATGGGACACATCCATTCCTAATATAATAGTTGACACTTGGGGGATCTTTGGCATGGATGGAGGCATATTCAGGGTCTCATTCGCTGTGGAAACATGAAGAGCGTTGTAAGTAAAATATTTTAATGTATTTCGTTTAAATTAGTTAAATGAAATACATAAATTTTTTTTACTAACAACGCACTTCATGTTTCCACAATGAATGAGATCCTGAATAAGCCTACAGAGAAGTTCACCACAGCTGAGCATCCTCCATCCATGCCAAAGATCTCCTAAGAGCCAACTATTATACTAGGAATGGATGTGTCCCATGGGAGCCCTGGGCAGTCGGACAAGCCATCAATAGCTGCTGTAAGTTTCGAATTTTGACTCCTTAGCATATGTATGGGTTTTTGAATGCTTAAGAGATACAAGTTAACTAAAACCTAACCATAATTTAAGAGTTAGGTACATTTTTCACTTTTTCCTTTGTCATCCATGAAGTTATTTTATTTTGGTGTCCTTCAGTGTCATTAAGCTAACACAAAATCATCATGTTATAGTATGCATTCTTGGATACTATCTAAAGAGAGGAGAGCTATAGTTGTTTTTATGTAATCCACTTTGGAATTGGAGGCTGATCTTTACCCCTTTGGATACATGTACATTTTTGTGAAGATCAAGTTGCATTGAATTTCAAAGACTCCTTTTGTTGAATGCATGTCTGAAGCTTTCCATGGGCATGGAAAACATTCTGTTGATGCTAAGTGTGCACAAAGATGGTATGCTACTAACTTATAATGATACATATCATACAAGTGAACCAGAAGTTGCCATCATTATTGCTGCCCATGCTTTAGTGCTTCTATGCCCATCATTTGATTTTTAAAGATACCAAACTTATTTACATATCATTTCAGTTTCCACTGGAGAATCTTAGAGTGGAGAAAAATGTGTTGAGGGCTCAATTAGAAGAGAAGGATGAGCTTAAGAGGGATGGTTATTCAACATGTCACTTTGTAAGTGTAACTGTAATTTTTTATAAATTGCCTTCAAGTAACCACTCGAGTTGTTGTGATAGTTGAACAATCACATGTGTTTTTGCATATGCTAGATTTTGTTGGAGGTCCATCTGTCTATGAGGCTTGCACCATTAGGGGTGACAAGGCTTCCTCTGTATATAATATGAATTGTGCATGCTCTGTTTTGCATCTACTTTAAGCCAAATATGGCCAAAAGCCCTACAGTTCTGCATTCCTATCCCTTATCTCTTTCCGATTAACACACATAACTCCAAAGGTGCACCCTAAGTGGTGGATTGAGGAAAATACAAACTTTCCAGGCCTTTTTATGTATAGTTACTTTCATGTTCTTGAACTGGACATGATCAGGTTAGAAGTGGAAACAACCAAGACCAAACTAGTTTTTAGCTATAGGGAGGACTATAGTGGTTGAATACAATCCAAGACAACCCAGTTGCAGCCTTGTCAAATATGTGAGATAATGACTGGTTTATAGGTCAGATGGTGGAATTTCCTTCTGCATTGAGCGAAGCATTGCACTTTGTACAATGAGCTGTGGTAGCCAAATCTTTGGCTAATAACTACATGCTTCTGAGGAGTATGCTCGGCTTCCCTGTAGGACAAGCATGTTTGGTGCACATCTTTTCTACATCTCTATTTAATAATTAACTCATGAATTTACCATTGCATATTCCACACATTTTTTGTAGAGCAGGAATCATTATTTACCTTGTTATTATGTCTCATTCTTCACATGCCTTCATACATATTGCCAAGGGAATTTCATCTATTGGGGAGTTTTTATATTGTTCTCTGTTGAATAAGCAAACATCACTCATAATTATTGAAGTTAGTTCTCTTATTGCTTTGATAGAGATGGAATGTAAATTTCTTTTTAATTTTATGAATAAGAAAACATGAACATTGCTTTGATAGGGATGGAATGTAAATTTCTTTTTAATTTGATGAACCAATGTACTGTCATGCTAACTGTAATCATGTACTAGTGAGATTTTTTTGATGAACATCACACTTCTATTGCTGCAACTTGCAAGAGGAATTAACAATTCCTAAAAGTTTTTTTTGGTAATGGTTTTTTCTAATTTCAGAGCTAAAACCTGAGAAGAGCATGAAATTGCATTAGGTCCTTGGAGGAAGCTATCAAAGGAAAATGAAATTGCAAAGCAAGAAAGAAAGGTTTGCTTGGCCATTTGTCAGTTAGTCTATTGGTGGATTCGACATGGATGTTGTAGCTGCTCTGTATTAGGCCACTTGGTGGATTCAACATGGATGTTGAGTACTGCTGCATAGGTATTGACTATGGATATGTTTGGACTTATTGTTGACAATGTAGGTAACATTGTTGAGATGAGTCAGCAGGTAAATTATTTGCCCTTATTATTTGCTACTTTACACTATTGTTGATAATGCAACAATCACACAATTGTTTACCAGGAGTTGGATGAATTAATAGAGTTTGTAAACGTCCTGGTGGATGCATAGAAAGATGACCTACACATAAACAACGATTCAGTCCAAATCTCTGCAGTAAAGGAAACCAAGGAAGCCAATATGGATGTCACTCCAGAGAGATCAGTAAGTAGGAGAATTAAAGGAAGTGGCACAAAGATGAAGAGGCGAGGGTCTGCGAGAAAGATTGAGACTAACAGAAGAAGTCCAAGACTAGAGGATTTTTAGAATCTAGCAGCGACATCTGAAGTAGATCAAAGTTTAATCACACCAAATTTGATCTGTACAACCTGAGGAATGAATACAGACTTAATCAAGAGAATCATGTTGCAACTCCTGCAGTTTCTGGTTTATAAGTGGCTATATAGATCGTTAATTCAGTTAATTCAGTCATTCACGCATCCCTACTATTGTTCTTTTAAGTCAGTGAAGACTATATTGGCAAGTGAAGCCATCCAAGTTCAATGGATCTTGGTAAACATTGGTGTTGTATTCAAAATAAGGGGCAAGGTAAAACATCCTCCCCATGTAATTCAATATAAGGGGCAAGGTAAAATGTCCTCCCCATGTAATTCACAATTGATTATAAATAAAAATTATTCATACTTTCAGAAAAGTGAGTTCGTCTACAATTGACATTCATTTAGAAATAATGATAATGAATTGAAAACTGAATGACTAAAAGCCATGAACATGTAGTAAAACAGAACTAGTAGTCATTAGTGGCATTTTTTATATGCCATTAAACTCAATAAGAACATTTTCATACACCAAAAAAATACAAAATAGTGGCATTTGTATAAAAGGCAATTGATGGATAGTGGCTTTTTTATAAATGCCAAATGATGGTTTATTGGCCTTTATGTGGCATTTATTCGAAGCCACTAAAGACAAACCTTTAGTGACTTTTACAACTTAAGCCACTATCGTCCTAGTGGCATTGGCACTAGAGGAATTTTTTTAAATGTCAAAAAATGCCGCTAAACCTATTTACTGGCTTTTATTTTTTTTAGTGGCTTTTCTGAAAGGCCGCTAATGAGTATGTTTGCTGTAGTGATTGGCATAGTCCAATGCCTGGAATGGTTACATAGGATTGGCATAGTCCAATGCCTGGAATGTTTGCACAGGATTGGCATAGACCAATGACTGGAATGATTTCACACGATTGACATAGTCCAATGCATGAATGGAATATGATGATGTATACTCACATGATTGATACAATTCAATATTTGGTTAGTGGATTGGCTGAGGCCAACAGAAAGAAATGAGAATGATTCATGGATGACATACCATGATAATGAGTATCACAAGATAAGCTTGAGATGTGGATATAGTATGATGGATAAATGATATACATGTTCTTCATATTCCTTATAAGTGAATAGATGATTTACTGTTCTATCATAGATAGTTGCAATGCTTTAAGAGATGAGAATATTCTAAACTATTTATCCTCTGCTCAGTTTTATTCTATTAAATTGCAATAATAATATTTCTGGTGGAGAGTTATATCTCTCGCTGGGACAATTTTCAATTGTCTCACCCCCATGGGATCCAACATTTTTAGGTGGACGCGGACGAAGAGATAGAAATCATACAGTAGAAAAAAGGACAACAACATCAGGGACAGCAGTAACATCTCTGCTGGGGATACTGACTGTCATGTCTTGTAGATATGAGTCCTATGTGTCGTCTCTGTACTCTCAGGTCCTAGGAGTCAATACTTAGTGTTTTTATAATTGATTTGAGATCTTGCCTTGAATGCCTCGAGGTTTTGTGTTGCTCATGAGTAGACTTAATAGAGAAATTGATGTATGTAATCCTCGAGAGAATATGGTACATGGCATCTACTTATGGACCAGATTGTTTATGTAATACTTTGGTTCTTGTTGATAAGAGTTTCTTGGAATTGGATTTCTTTGCAAAAAGGTTTTAATTTTTAGTGATTTTCAGTAATCCACTGCTAATGAACGCTTCCGCTTATGTAAATCATGTTTTTTTTATTTGTATGCCACAATTTATTGGTATCAGAGCTCTAGGTTTGCTGAGTCTACAGAGACATAGGACTAAGGTATTGAGTCTGTTCTAGTGTCCTCCAGTATATCTTATAGTGGCTTCTGCTTATGGAGAAGAAGGGAGATATCTTAAAGATGTCTAGAGAACACAAGGATCACATTGCTGAAAGCAATGTTGCTGCACCAATAGGAGGTACAAGGGGTCAGGAAAGAGAGGAACTAGTGCCTGAGAATCCCCATTTTGATGAGGCTATGATAGAAAACCCAAATATTCATGCTCTATTTAGGGAATTCATGACCACAATGAGGTATATGGCAGACTGGATGCCCACACCAACACCTAGGGCACCAACTCCCAATGAGGGACATGGGTCTGGTAAGACTTTTGAATGACTACGTCATGTTGGAGCTATAGAATATGTTGGGACAACTAACCCAACAGATGCTGATCTATGGCTCACTGAGTTAGAAAAGGCTTTTAAGATCCTTTGTATTCCAGATGTTGACAAAGTCAAACATGTTGTATACCTTTTGAAGGGTAGTGTTGGCCATTGGTGGGAAATATAAGAAGTAAAAAGGAATGATGAAGAGGTTGGTTGGGAGGAATTTCGTCAAGAATTCGTCAATAAGTATTTTCCAAGAACATATTTAGATGAAAAGATCTCACAGTTTGAGAAGGTTCGATAGGGAACCATGTCAATAAATGAATATGAGGATAGGTTTATGGAACTTTTACAATTTTATCCTCATATGGCTTCTACTGAGAAGGAGAAGATTTGACATTTTGAGAATGGACTGAATGATGAGGTGTCTATCTCGGCAGCTGCATTAGAAAGGAGAGAGAAGTTTGCCACATTTGTGGAGTCAATTCAGAGGATAGAAAGGTCTGTGACAAAGAAACATGAGGCAAACCTCAAAAGGAGGTCTGCACAGTCACAGGAATAGTGGATTGGTGGTACTAAACAACCACAGTTTTCAGTAACACCAGTTCAACCACAATATAGTACATCCTTGCAGTGGTCATCAAGTGAGGACTGAACTTGCCATAAATGTGGACAGATAGGACATTTTAGGCAGCAGTGTCCAAGAAGAAATAATGCGGTGACCCAACAGTCAAGGCATAATCTACAAAACCCACAAGGACCCCAATTTAGTGAAGCAGAAGGCCGAGGATGAAGACAAGTGTCACAGTTTGGTCCATCTACCTCTGGTAGTAGAGGACAAAGGATATAGAAAATGATAACTGACTCTATGTACTGAGTCAGATAAGACACTAGATAAATCGTAAGAGGTAATATGTCAAGATAGAACTTTTCATTCGGAATCATCTTTCTTTTTCTACTCTCTACCTACTAATTATAAGAAAGGTAGTTGTTGTTGAGCTTCCTTTAATTAATCTTATGAGGACATGAGGAAGAGATAAGAAGGATGAGAACATATATCCAGTCTAATATTCTCTTATATGTTTTGAAATTTCTCTCTTCATGATGAAAGGAAGAGATGTAATAGAAACACCCATAGAGAATTTAAAATACCAAGTGGTAAAACTTAAAGAGTTGAAATATAATATAAAAACCAATACATACTACCTAAGTTCAGTTCTTCAATACCCTAGCCAGGTATTCATCTATTGAAGATAAGGTAAGTATGCCACTCTTAGATTGCTATCCTTCTGATTACTCTTATCAAGTAGTCATTTTGAGACAATATAAAGAGTATAATGAGGTAGAAGATGTGGCAAGGATATTTCTACCACATTCTAATTGATATACGAAGGGATCTGAGTTAAGTCATAAATCAATTTATAAACAAAAGAAGATGTGTATTATAATGTATACCCTGGTCCTCAGACCTAGAGGTAACAATTACCTGATGAGAGGTAATAATGTTCAATGATGGACTAAGGGTTTGAATACCCAAATCTAGTAATCATGATGATGATGTGATGTGTTTTTGGCACATATAATGGATACCAAGGTAAAGAATCCTAGTATCCAATAACTTCCAATGATATGAGGAAATGGGAACATGACTCCTCATACGAAGTAATGTTTGGTTGCATAAAAGGGCCAACTTTGAAATTTGTACATTTACATACTGTAGTATGGATACCATATGTTAGAGGTTTATGCCCCTCATAAACATGACATCATCAAAGATGTATGAGTCAAAGAATAATTGTAAAATCATTGTGGGAAAAGCTTATTAAGCTAAAAATAATTCTTTAAGATACCTCTAACCTTCCCTTATGAAAAGAAATAGTAGAGTATGTGTCCTGAGTGACAAGTTCTATGAAAACCCTATATGGAAGGACTTTGTGTTAATCAAAGTTCTAAGGCATCTCCATGACATTAAGATGTTATGTGAAGGCTTGATGATATGATGAATGAAAAATATCTGTCTTCCTTTACTTGGGATTTCGGGGATGAAATCCTTGTTAGGGGTTTATAACTTGAACCCTAGAGGTTTTTCTTAATAAAGATAATTATATTCTTTCTCTTATCCTTTGAAAAATAATTAAGGCTCAAGAGGAACTTATGTTCCAAGTTTGGTCCTGATTAAATGCTATTTGAGCAATGTTCCTTTGTTTTGGACCAAAGTGCAATTTACCCAAGTTGAGGGGTTATATTGCAATATGTCACATGATTGAATATGCCTCTTGTGTTCTAGCATCATTATAAAGATATAAGATGCAGAGTGGGGGCTGGTGGAAAGCCCAAATTCCAAGTTTAAACTTGTTTGAATAATGTTGAAATAATAATTGTTTATTTTGGACTAAAGTGCAATTTACCCAATTTAAGGGGTTAACTTGCAAATGTTACATGATAAAATGTTCTTCAAGTGTTTAAGAATCATGAGAATGAAAATTATGTAGAGGTATGGCTGCCATAAGCCTGAGTACCAAGACAGAGCTTGTTAAGCAATGTTTGTGCATTAAAACCTAGTTTTTTTGTAATGTGCAATTTACCCAAAACCTAGGGTTCAATATGTACAATACCACTTCTAGAGAGTCCCTAATGTTTCTTGGTATCAATTAGAGACAATAAAATCAGAGTGGTGTCTCATTTGAATCTCTTTGGAGGAGAGAGAATCTTGATATTAAAATAATCAAGATTTATGCATAATTGAAACCCTAATTCAATTTAATGCAAAAATAAATATATTAATAGAAGTGCCCTTCAAACAAAAATGAGATGGTTGAATTTGCATAATTTTGGACGTCCTTGTTCCTTGCAAAGGCCACGAAATATCTAAAGCGAGTGGAGAGTCCACTCAAATTAGTTAAAGAAAAAGTAATATCCACTCCATTTTGGATATTATTATTATATTGATTAAGGTGCTTAATTTGTTTTCTTTTAATTCATGGATAATGAATAGGAATTACAAGGTGGGGGAGATGGATTCGTATTCAAGGGATGGAGGGGAGTATGTGGCACCAATTGTGGGAGTTGAAGGAATTGTTTATCACTTTCTCTATCATTGAAATTCCCTTATATACATTCCATTTTCAACCCACATGAAAGGCTTTTTCGATCCCTTTTTCTTTCCTTGCTTTGGCCATGCACAAGGGAGCTTAGGAGAAACATGAGGACGTGCCCCAACCTATAGGTAATCTCCATAGTCATCTTCAACCTTGATTTCATGGTGGAAATCAAAATTCAATGCTTAATTTCTTCTTTTCTTCATTCAATCTTCAACCTTGGCCATTCTTTTCACTCAAAGACTTGAGAACGGACCTTGGATAGTTGAAAAAGCTTCATTCACCATTGAGGACTTGAATCTTGAAGCTTGGATCCATTTTGAAGGTGGGTTATATAACTTGAACCCTTAAATGTCATTATTGCTTGCAATTTATTCATTATATGTTGAACCTTTCTTCTCTCTCAATTTCCTTTTAATCAATTATTGAAATCACCATAAGAATCATAACTGATTTCGAAGGTCTAGAGCTTGAAGATGATGATGTCATATTAAGCACACACCTCAACAAAGTACATGAGTAAACAGTTTCAACATTTGAAACTAATCGGTTTCAAGATCGATTGAAACCAAACGGTCTTAAGACCGTTTGGGAGTAAACGGTCTCAAGACCGTTTGAGATCAAACAGTCTCAAACCATTTGGAGGATCAATTCTGATGTGGTTGGATGATGATCCAATGATACCAATTGATTTGATTTTAAAGGTTCCATGTATGAATAATCCACCAATTGCAATTTCTAATCGATTGAATTGATTGAAGCCTTAATTGATGGAATTGATCAAGACTGAATGGGTAAAACGAATCAAGACCGAATGGGTAAAATTGATTAAGACTAAATGGGTAAAATCAATCAAGACCTAATGGGTAAAAGTGATCAAGACCAAATGGGTAAAATCAATCAAGATTGAATGGGTAAAGTTGATCAAGATCGAATGGGTAATTTGATATTTAAAACTGTTTGGTCATGTTGACCGTTTGGGAGAGTTGACCGAATGGAGGTCAAGAACCTCAAGACTGAATGGAGGTCAAGCACCTCAAGACTAAATGGAGGTCAAGCACCTCAAGACCGAATGGAGGTCAAGCACCTCAAGACCGAATGGAGGTCAAGTACCTCAAGACCGTTTGAAGGTTCAAAAGTAACAAAACCATTTGGAAATTTAATAGTTTCAAAGTTATGAAAGAGCAATTAATCCCTTGATTGTTAAATAGCATATATCCAAGTTAAATCCAGTGGTTGTACCTCTAAAGTACTTAGATGATTAGTACCTTTAGAGTGGTTAACCTTTGATGCTTATGGAAGCAATATCTCAATACACTTTGCTAACCCTAAATGTGTGTACTTGAATGAAAGGTTTCAAAAAACCACTAGAGGGGGGGTGAATAGGGTTTTAAAGTTAAATTTAACAATTATTTAACTCAAACAACCACAAATGAAAAAGTAATAAGGATACATGGGATTTAGAGTGGTTCCTACCTTAGCAAATACTAAGGTAGTCAGTCCACTACCCGGTTGTTTACCCAACCGGGATTTTGAAAGTATTAATTTTATTACCTTCACAAGGAATTACACAAAATACAATACTTTCTTACACCCCTTTGAACAGCCTTCACTTTGAAGTAGATGCACCAACTCGAGGTAGCCTTCTTGAAGTAACTCCAAGCTCCCCCTTGAAGTAGCCTTCGTCTTAGAAGTAACCTCCCGTTGCACCAACCTTCTTGAAGTAGTTCAAAGTCTCCTTCTTCACCAAGAAGATCACAACCCTCTCCAATCCGCAGCCTCCAACCTAGGAGTAGCAAGGAGAGTACAAGCAATGAAAGTGAACAAGAAAGGAAAATGGAAATTACAACTTATCCTTTGAAGCACAAGGCTTGATTTGCCTATATCAAGCGTGTAGATCTCCTAACCAATGTATATGGAAGTGTGATTGCTGTGGATAGGAGATACTAGCCTATAGGACATGAATTTGGAGCAAGGTGAAGAATAGCCAATTGCAAGTATTGCTTAATTGCTCAAAACAGGTTGCTAATGCAAGAGTATGCTCAAAGATTGCTCAAGTGTAGAATTAGTGAGTTTAGGTGTCCTAAGGCATGTCCTATTTATAGGAATGACCTACAAGTGCTTAAGGACGTTCTAGACACTTTCTAGAGGTTTCTAAGTGCTTAACTAGCCGTTAGGTATAAGTTAGTTGCATTAGCAACGACTAGTTAATTAATTGTGCAGTTGCTGTCAGAGTCCATCTCGGTCGAGAAATTGTCGACCGAGATACCTACTCGGTCGAGGTTTTGTCGACCGACAGGCTCTCTGAATCCAGTGTTTGCAACGTTCATCTCCAACTGCCAACTACCTTGTCAGCTGTGTCTAACGGCTACCTGGGTCTTTCTCGGTCGAGGAGTTTGTCGACCGAGAGTGTCTCGGTCGTGGATTTTGTCGACCGAGATTGACCCTGTTTCAATGTTTCAAATAAAGACATTAAGTGTGTGTATGAGTGTGCATATATGACACTATTGAAGGGGATGACCTATCTAAGTTTGGTGTTTAGTTAGGGAAGATCTAACGCTTGATTTACATGAAGTCTAAGTACTTGTACATTATATACTTGTACAAGTTTTACTATTGATTACATTCATGAAATTAAAACAATTTAGCATATGGATCTTCCATGATATTTGTCATCCACCTTATTCCTGCAACACTCAAGCAGCACGTTAGATCGCAAGAATGAAATGTTTGTCATTATAAAAAAAAGGGTTTTACTGATGTTCATTTAGCCAACAAGGTTAACCTAATCTAATAAAGGTTGAAGTAATCAACATCCTAGAGAGGATGAGAGAGAGAGGAATACATACATGTATAATAATCATGTATTGGCTATATCTCAACACTCTCAACATAAATAGAATATGCAATTAGGGTATGATCCTTGATAAAGATATCATGAAACCCTAATCGAGAAGGATGATGAGCCCTAATCCTAATTTAGGGCAATGCTAGGTGAAACCCTAATCTGGGGTAATGGTGTAACCCTAATCTAGGATGATGATATGAGAAATCCCAATTCAGGGTAATATAATGAAAAACCCTAATTTAAGAGGATGCTTCATGAAACCCTAATTTTGGGTAAGGTTACATGAAACCCTAATTTGGGGAAAAGTTATAAGGAACCTTAATTCAAGATAATGATGTGTGAAACCCTAATCAAGGGTGATGTTATGAGAAACCCTAATTAAGGGTGATGATATGTGAAACCCTAATCAAGGGTGATGCCATGTGAAACCCTTATTAAGGATGATGTCATGTGAAACCCTAACTATGGGTGATGACATGTGAAACCCTAATTAAGGATGATGTCATGTGAAACCCTAATTAAGGATGATGATATGTGAAACCCTAATTAAGGGTGATGACATGTTAAACCCTAATCAAGGGTGATGCCATGTGAAACCATAATATAGGGTAATGTCATGTGAAACCCCAACATAGGGTGATGTGATGTAAAACCCTAATTGATAAAGAGGGGAACCATATTCCTATTAATGGAGTAGCGAATAATATATTAGTAGGTGAAATACCTAAAGTGGTTGATAATGGATTATCAATAATGCTTTAACTCGAGATGAGTCCATATTATTGTTAATGGTTGAATAATTCAAATGAGTAACTTATGATCAATGCATTACATGATGATGTGATGAACAAGTGCATAACGTATTAGGATGGGAAATATCCTAATACAAGATAAGATGATAAACTTAAGTAAGTCAAAATTGATGAGGGAAGTGATACATCAAAACATGATAGATATCACATCCAGTACCTCAAAATTTATACACCTTGATGTACTCTAAATCCAATACACTTGGATGAATAACACATGAAATGTGCCATGTCAATTGTTACATTGAGATGTAATGAGCCTAATGCACTTTAATAAGTGTAGGCTAACGTACCTTAAGAAAGGGTTAAGCCAAGTTAATAAAGTATGATGTATTTATACTTTGGTAAGGATGAGAGAGAAACTCATACCTTTTGTTGATAATCATTTAATGATAAATGATAAGAATAGTTGTTGCCTAGTGAGAGGTGACAAGATGTTTAATGGCCTTGTGAGCCATGAGAATAGTTGTTTCCTAGTGAGAGGTGACAAGATGTTTAATGGCATTGTGAGCCATGAGAATAGTTGTTGTCTAGTGAGAGGTGACAAGTTGTGTGATGGGCCTTGTGAGCCAGGAAAGAAGTTGTTGCCTAGTGAAAGGTAACAAGATGTTTATAAAGTCTCATGTAAGAAATGATAATGTCCAAAATAGACAATGGAAACTTAGTAAGATAATAATAATAACTAATGGATACAATAATAATAATAATTAAATCTTTATCATACATACTTCATGTTTATAGCCAAATAAGGGCTATTGTGTTTTGAAAAAGCTTAAGGGAGATATGAGGAATAATGGAATTACTTAAAGAATGTGAATAAGTATGATGGCTTGATCAAGGTTTAATACCTAGTAAGGGTGATGTGGTATTCAGTGATAAATGCACAATATTGACATAGTTCAATACCTGGAATAATATCACAGGATTGGTCACAATCCAATACCTGGAATAATATCACAGGATTGATCATAACCTAATACCTGGAATAATATCACAGGATTGGTCATAACCCAATATCTGGAATAATATCACACGATTGGTCATAACCTAATACCTGGAATAATATCACAGGATTGGTCATAACCCAATACCTGGAATAATATCAAAGGATTGGTCATAACCCAATACCTAGAATAATATCACATGATTGGTCATAACCCAATACCTGGAATAATATCACAGGATTGGTCATAACCCAATACCTAGAATAATATCACAGGATTGGTCATAACCCAATACCTGGAATAATTGCACAGGATTGGTCATAAACCAATACCTGGAATAATGGCACATGATTGGAAAAGTCTAATACCTAGAATAATTACACAAGATTGGTCATAACCCAATACCTGGAATAATTGCACAGGATTGGTCATAACCCAATACTTGGAATATTGGCACATGATTGGCATAGTCCAATGCCTGGAATGGTTACACAGGATTGGCATAGTCCAATGCCTGAAATGTTTGCACATGATTGTCATAGACCAATGCCTAGAATGATTGCATAGGATTGGCATAGTCCAATGCCTGAATGGAATATGATGATGTATGCTCACATGATTGATACAATTCAATATCTGGTTAGCTGATTGGCTGAGGCCAACAGAAAGAAATGAGAATGATTCATGGATGACATACATGTATGATGAGTATCACATGATAAGCTTGAGATGTTGATATAGTATGATGGATAAATGATATACATGTTCTTCATATTCCTTATAAGTGAATAAATGATTTACTGCTCTATCATAGATAGTTGCAATGCTTTAAAAGATGAGAATATTCTAAACTGATTATCCTTTGCTCAGTTTTATTCTATTAAATTGTAATAATAATGTTTCTGGTGGAGAGTTATATCTCTCGCTGGGACAATTTTCAATTGTCTCACCCCCGTGGGATCCAACATTTTTTAGGTGGACGCAGACGAAGAGATAGAAATCATACAGCAGGAAAAAGGACAGCAGCATCAGGGACAACAGTAACATCTCAGGTGGAGATATTGACTGTCATGTCTTGTAGATATGAGTCCTATGTGTCGTCTCTGTACTCTCAGGTCCTAGGAGTCAGTACTTAGTATTTTTAAAATCGATTTGAGATCTTGGCTTGAATGCCTCGAGGTTTTGTGTTGCTCATGAGTAGACTTAACAGATAAATTGATGTATGTAATCCTCTAGAGGATATTATACATGGCATGTACTTGTGGACCAGATTGTATATGTAATACTTTGGTTCTTGTTGATAAGAGTTTCCTAGAATTGGATCTCTTTGCAAAAATGTTTTAATTTTTAGTGATTTTCAGTAATCCGCTGCTAATGAACGCTTCCACTTAAGTAAATCATGTTTTTGTGATTTGTATGCCACACATAAGCTCTCACCCCCAGTCCTAAACCTCCCACTCCTATCCCTAGTTCAACCTAGAAAGCTCAATCTAGACCTTTCGGGGCATCTCTGGTGGTTTTTGTACAACGTTTGAGGTTTGTTTTTTCTTGTTTGCACGTTTTCTATCTCATTTTTTCCTCCATGGCTTCCCAAACAACAAAATGAGCTGCTCCAAGAAATGAACCTACTTCTTCTTTGCAAAATTGCTTGGTTCCCTTTGATAATATCTCCTTTGTGTCGATTGAGGTTGTAAATAGGTACAAGGACCTTCTTCCTCGAAGCCCTTTTCCTTTTCGCACTTTGATCAATCCTTCTCCTAGGTATCAAGAGATTCTTTCTCACGTAACAAGGTTGCTCGCCATCCATCATTTGTCTATCTTAGCGATCAAACATGACTGCTTCCACAACTCCATGACAAGCACTAAGTTTGTTCACGAGTTCTACGCCAACTTGCGTTGGAACTACGATTTGCTTATCCCACCGCCAAATACTCAAGTAATTCTTAGATCTATGATCTCCGGTCATCATTTCCAAATCTCTGAGGATACTTTAAATATCTTTCTTGTCGGAGATGAGGAAAATGACACTTGGCGTAAGGATTATGGACAGTACTTCGATCTTCTTGACCCGGAAGGATTTTATAATCACTATGAATTGACGTTACCGGATATTCATTAGTTTTTGAAGAAACCCAACGTGGCTTACAAGAAGAAGTCCACCCTTCCCTCATCCTCTCTTGACCTAATGAGGCACATATTGGCTTTAGTGATCAACTATAATGTCCATCCAAAGAAAAATCAAACGGACATTGTAGAGAATACTATAGCCATTATGTATTGTTTGCTGAAAAATATCGGTGTCAAGTGGGCCAGATACATCTTACATCATATGACATGCTTCGACATTGGTAAGAACACCAAAAGAACCCACCCACCCTACAGAGCTTTGATTTGTGGTCTTTTCAAGTTCACCACTGACAAATCCCTCTTTTCTGACTTCCATTACCCAGTTGCTAGAAAAGGTGTTTGTATTAGTGAAACCACTCTTCAAAAGTCTGTTCCCATGTTTTCCTCTGCCACTAGTGCTTCTGCCTCTGCCTCCGATTCAACTGCCCCATCCTCCTCTACCCGAGCTCCACCTCTGCAACCTCCTCCTCGACCCAACTATGTGCCTTTCCGTGTGTCAAATGAAACCCTTTTGGGTTATATGATGCATCACAATGCGTACAACCAACAGGTTCAGGACCACCTACACCAGGATTTGTGTTCCATCATATCAATCATGAACCTTTCCTGTTCTCAGCCCTATCCTGGTAGTGCTTATGCTTCATATGCATATAATCATTACTATCATGCTCCCCAGCCTTCCGTTGTTGATCTGCCACCTTTTGTTACTGGTAGCTCCGCTCTTGCCATCCTCCCATTACCTGCTGCCCCCCTGGACACCTTGATAGCCTCACTGGGTGACTCTGCTCTGTCTTTCCCACAGGAAAATGAGCTTCATGCTCTTGGTATGTCTTGGGCTGAGCAGAATGCCCGCTGGCCCAGTCGTTCCTTTGGACCTCCTGCTAATGATGAGATGCCAGACCAGGCTAAGGATGTTGATGATGATGAAGGTGACGATGAGGATGCTTCCAACGATGGTGATGGTGATGGTGCTGATGATGATGCTGGCACTACTTCTCCACCTTCTGGCGGAGATGAGGACTACACACCTGGCGATGATGACATTGTTGATCTAGATAGCCTAGATGTTTAGGTGGTTTCTTCATTTGTAGTCTAGCTTGCTTGTTATATACATCTTTCTAGACTATTTTTGTATAAGAAACATCTTGGCACATTCATCTAAGCTATACTATTTCTTATCTTTCTTTTATCACCTTTGTGCTTGTAGTTTCTCTCATGTTGACATATATCTGAGTTGTAATATCTTTGATGTGTACTATGGCTATTAACTCTATTTTTATCCTATGCGTTGGGGCCATCTTGAGTTATATTTTGATTATGACTTGGCATGTATGTTATCTTTCATCTTTGTGTGATATATGCTTTTAAATTGTTGCTTATTCCTTTGCATATAGGGTTGTGTGTGTTGGAAGGACCTGGCTTGTGCTCTTCTACCCCCTACCTTTTTGATAATGTCAAAAGGGGGAGAGATATTTCAAGAGATAGCTCAAGTCTTGAAACTCAATCATATTGGTTTTTCTTTTCTATAATATTGCTTTTTGCTAGTGCGATCCTTTCTTGTTCAATTCATTGCTTATAATGTGAACTTGCAAAGAACTACACACTACATGTATATTGCTACTACATTGTGTAGATAGATTAACCATTCACGTTAATAGAAGCACATATTGAGGGGGAGCAATTCACATTGTTCATTTCATGAATCTCCCTATTTCACAAAGCAAAGGTATAATTTCTACATCCTTTTCAGTATGTTTTAGGAATGGTTTGTTATTGTCAAAAAGGGGGATAATGTTGACCTAGAGGTTATACATTTCCTATATTTTGATAATGACTTAACCATTTCATTCATATTTATCTAATATGTGTATTAAATATTGATTTTAGGTATTAGGTACATGAAAAGGATCCCAAATCCAAAACCCTAGATTGACTCAAGTTCAAGTCAAAGAGCTACAAGTGTGCTTTTGTGGAAATCTATTTAAATGACCTTAGAACATATTTATAATCACTTGTAATGATGAATTGAATTGTAACTAAGATGAGAAAAATGATTGGGACATAAAACACCATTGTTAGATCACTTTAGATGCATATTCAAATATTGACATCAGGTTGTCAATCAGTCAAGTTTCTCCCCAGGACAAACTTGGCCGACCCACCTTGATACAATCTTTGAAGATTGCATCAGTGGAGTTGTGTCTTCATAGAACTCGATCGATGCAGTACCTGACCAAAATGATCATTCATTGATCGGAAGAGTTTCTTCAAAACACACTCGACTGATACCTTGAAAATTGGTTTGTCATTTACTCTATCGGTCGAGTTAACTTTATAGAAAATTGACTGATTGCATTGTACAAAATTTACAGAAAAAGTGATATGACCGTTGGTTGGTTATTTGATCGAAAATAGAGACATTTTCTTATAGGAAAATGGCGATATTTCGGCCCAAGAGTTCACCTAACTCAAAGCAACACCCTCAGCTATATATGGAACACTTGGAGTTCATTCCAAGGCTTCTTATTCATTACAAACTTAGTCCTAGCATAGATGAGAGTGTTCTAAGACTTTGAGCCTCTTTATCTCTCTACCTTCAATTCAAATTTATGAGTATGAGTGAGATAGGTTCCTGTGTAAGAAAGCTACTCCTTGTATTGTTGTAAATCTCTCCTCCTCCATCTTCCAATCTCAATTCCTATTGAAGTCAAGTTGAAGATCCCTCTCCAAGTGAAGGAGAAGGAGGTGCTATTCTTCAAGATTGAAGAAGGCAAGCTTCTCCAGGTCTCCAAGTGAAGGAGATAGGTGCTCTAGATCTCCGAGTGAAGGAGAGAAGCAAGGCAACGTTCAAGGAAGATAGGTAATCCCTTGAAGGCAGAAGACTTGAAGAAAGGAGTGGGTCAGTCCATTTTGATGGCTAAAGACTTCACGGTTCAAGTGGATAAGCTCCTTCTATAGGTTGAATATCTTTGCTTGAGGTACTAAGCCCTTGGATGTGTGGTTGTTGTGTCTTGTAATCTTATGGTGGAATATAAGAGTACCAAGATTGCAAATCCTAGAGACTAACCCACTCTAGGTAGTGGACTGACATTGCTCCTAAGTTTAGGACATGGAACCACTCTAAACCACCTGTCCAAGTGCTTTATTTTCATTATCTCTCATCCTTGCTATGTATGTTAGATTGGGACATCAAATTTCTACTTATTTAAAATTTTCAAATATATAATTTTGTGGTCTAATTTATCTTTTGAGAATTTGTGAAGCTCTATTCAACCCCCCCCCCTTCTAGAACCCATTGATCCAACACCCAGTTGCTTCGAACTTATGAATATTTTATAAGCATAATCACCCGCCTTCTCATTGGTAAGTTTTATATAGGTCATTATAATCTACATTCTTATCATTATTGCCTCCTTTATTAGTTCAATAATAGTTATTTGTAACATTGCTTTCGTGATAGTAGTTGGAAAACTATGAACTGGCATCGCTGCTGGTTAAGTTTTGTATACTAACTCATATCACATAGGATACTAATTTTTGGAGATCCATAACCTTTCTTTATATTAGTTTGTGAACATGTGATAAAGGTTCCCAACAATTGATACTAATAGTTATAAATTTATCTATGTTCATTTAACTAGAGCATATTCACCATATTTTTGCCATATTACCCCTATGGTCCTAATCTGTTTTACTAGATTTGTGAATGCTAAAGAATTCCCTTTTTATAATGACATCATATATTTAATGTTTTAATTGTTACAATTTTATTGTTAGGGGGTATATCCTATTTCTTGTTTTTCCATTTCTTTTATATATGATACCATTCTTTATTTTCATAATAAATGCTAGAAAGCTATCTAATATCAATAAATTTGATACGGGAAACCTTATGTTTCCCTTGTGAAGGGCACATTCCATTAATAGCTACAACCACTAGTACATCTAGGTGATAAACTGCCAAGTTTTATCTCCTCAAGTAGATAATCTAGAAACCTAACCAGTGGTAAAGAGTTTAAAATTCCAAGATATGCTATTCTTGGTGCAAGAAAGTTTTATCTCTTCAGCTAGACCACTGGCATGTTAAATAAATAAACCAATTAAGGAAATTATTTCAAGTGGGGAGGCTGAAATGCACATTTTTTTCTTGAAATAACTAAATGGAACATGTAAGCATTCAATTAATAATAAGGATCTGGGCCAACTGAACCATAGAATAATTTATCTCGTAGTTGTTTCAAGTCTTACATGAAAAAGATCTAAGAATATGTGTGTTCAATTCATTGTGCAACGTATAAGTCTGTAGTAGTATCCAAGTACCATTTGGGGTAGTGTAACATCCCAAGATTTGAGGCCTCAGATAACATGATCTAAAAAGGAATGATTGGACTACCCATATCACCAAGGTGCACCTCCTTTTCCGAGAGCCCATCTCTAAAGAACTCCATAGTTAAGCGTGCTCAACTTGGAGTAGTACTAGGATGGGTGACCAGTTGGGAAGTTGATCTTGGCTTGCGCATGAGTGGACAAAAGTGTGTAGTTAAGGCTAGTGGTGGCCTGTGGGTCTAGTCATCATTCCTGAAACTCAGCTAGAGCCTTGGGAAGTGGGCCCGAACATTATAAAATGGTATCAGAGCCATAACCCCTCCAGTAGGTGGGCCCCACATGGGCATGTGGCACGCCAGTCTTGAACCGTGCGATCTAGGCATGTAGGAAAGGGTTGTCCATGGTAGACATATCCACCCTTGCACTGGTATTTTGTGATTTGGAGCTGGGTGTCCATGGGCTATTGTGGGTCTGCACTAAAATGGGGTCAGATTATGAGGCCACATAGTTGAACCTTGACGAGGACATCAAGAGTCTAAGTAGGGGAGATTGTAACATCCTGGGATTTGAGGCCTCAGATAACATGATCTTAAAAGGAATGATTAGACTACCCATATCACCAAGGTGCACCTCCTTTTCCGAGAGCTCATCTCTAAAGAACTCCATAGTTAAGCATGCTCAACTTGGAGTAGTACTAGGATGGGTGACCAGTCAAGAAGTTGATCTTGGCTTGTGTATGAGTGGATAAAAGCGTGCAGTTAAGGCTAGTGGTGGTCTGTGGGTCCATTCATCATTCCTGAAACTCTGCTAGAGCCTTGGGCAGTGGGCCTGGGCGTTATAGGTGGCTACATGCGTGACATAGTAAACAAGATGAATAATAGACATAGTTGTCCTTTGTCAATGAGTTTTCATAATGGAGCACAACTTATTTAAGACATACAAAATATAATCTAAGGATAAGAACAATAATTATATTGATTGATTATTAGATACTAATGGAGAGTTTGTATTTACAACCAAAACTAGATTCACATGCTTACCATATTATCAATATAGGTGATCCTATTTTTTCATGTAAAATCACTAAATCCTCGATAGATACTACCTCGCAGCAACAAGAAGCAAAACAGACCTAACTAGTGCTACCTTCCAACAAGAAAGAAATAAACAGAGGAAATTGATGATTGAAAAATCATAAAAAAGAACATATACAAAGGAAGATGAAGTATAAGTCAAGGATTCACCACCAGACACCTCACTCTTTGGAATGTTGTCGATGCATACTTTCTTTTGCTTTATAGTGAACAAAATTTGAGACAAGTAATGATGATGTATATCCAATAAGGGCATTTTTTCTCTAAAATAGTTTTAGATTGACAAAGGAATAGATTGGTTGCCTTAGAAACATTTTAAAATTGACGGTACAAGGGTGGAAGTTGCAACTTGGGCCATAGAAGAAGGGTTACCAACCCTAGCAACCATGTTGTATTCTACTCATTGCCTTGTTAGTCCTTGTAGGCTTCCCAATGTAATTTAGGTCCGAAGCTATAAACTCCTAGTTGGAAAGGGTCAAGGTACATATTGTTCTTTGCATGTGGTAAAGCTATGTTTTTGCTATTTTCGACTGAGTAATGATGGTTGACAAACTGTGGTCCATCTTACCATTTCAAAGGGGGAAACCACTATTGGGTGGCATATTTGGATTGAGAAAGATGAATTTCTTTAAGTTTGTGGACTGAGGCACAAAATGAAATTTAAGGGGTGAATAGGAGAGAAAAGGAAAAAGTATTGGGTCAAATAGAAGTTGTGGCTTGGTTCCATCTGTGAATACAAAGGGAAAACAATATTATGTTGATCAGGGCCAATCCATGGGATGCCCACAAACATGTTCTAATTCAAAATAAGTTTTAGTCAGGGACTTTGTCCATTCTTGGTTACTCTAGGTTGTATATTTGTTGTAGATAGATCCGAACAAAGTGACCCCAAGACCTACTTTAGAACATCATAGAGTTAGAAATGTTGTTCTTGAGCTGGAGAAGGCATTATAGGGTGAAGATATGTTTGCACATTGATAATTTTGCAAGTGTTGTGAAGACCCAAGCATGATATTTACCATGCCAACTTAGTAAGTCATGAATTTAAGTAGGTTTCTTCTTCTCTTCTCATGCTTTATTCTATTTTATCTACTTGTCTTGGTTAGGGTTTTCAATCACTTAAAGTGGAAATAATGTTTTTATTTTATTTTATTCTCTCCTTCTGTGACCTAGTTGGAGCTAGTGCAAGAAAGGTTGAGTGTTTGTAGCTTGTTTCATGATTTTGGAGCTATTTTTCGTGCTACAACATCTCAGTTTCATTCTTCAACACAAGGAGATGATATGGATACTATTTGTTGAGATATTTCTGTATTCGTAATATCACTAAATGAATGATATATGACTAGAATTCAAGAAATTGCATTAGGTGAAAACAACAAAGCTTCAAAATTTACCTTCTTACTAGAAAAATTGTTGTTCCAAAACAAAAAAGGTGATCTTTTTTTTGTATAGGTGAAAGATATGATCATTTTCCTGGATTGTCTTAAATTTCCATTTTTGATATTTTTCACAAATTGTAGCATATTAAGCTCACATGATAAAATGTTTTATTAAAAATTTCTTGAAATGTTTTGTATGTTATCAGATGATACAATAACATTTTGAGATGTATTTTTAGCCTCTTTTGTGATATTTCCTATTTTTTGTTAAATGGTGGAAATTATGCCTATATATGTGCATATTAAATACAAATTAGAAATTTTCTTTCTTTTAAAATTTGAATAATGTATACCATATTATAATATAACCTTGATCCTCTTTAAAATGAAATAGAAGCTATTGTACTAAGAAGTAACCAAAAAATACTATTGTATTTTTCCTCTTGTCATATAACTTCCCCAGTATCCAAGAGTCATTAACATGTATTCTTCTAAAAGTCTTGGGATTGTGAGAATGTATTCGTAGTTGGTTAATGTTGAATATAGTGTAGGGTTTTAGGGAAGACAGAGAAGGCAGCGGAAACAAAAAAAATTTCTCCCCCAACCCATACCGAGGAAACGCGTCAACGTCTATATAATAGGAAAGGATGGTTTGGGGAATCATACCTTGTCCCGAGGCTTGCTCGGCGACAATGCGCGGTCTTCAACTCCGGACTTCGACGGTGTCTGTGCAGCTCTTGGTCG
Organism: Alisma plantago-aquatica; assembly: GCA_963693085.1. Lineage (NCBI taxonomy): Eukaryota > Viridiplantae > Streptophyta > Magnoliopsida > Alismatales > Alismataceae > Alisma > Alisma plantago-aquatica. The sequence continues at coordinate 501,429,615 of OY856414.1, read as the reverse complement.
CACCGGGACTGACGAATCCTACTCGAACTGGACTGTCGGATGACAGTTGTCCTCCTAAGCGGCAGTGTCCTCCCGCCTCTGTAGTAGTCCACACGGACCACCTGGAACTCCACTCTCCTTGTCCCACAAGGAAGTGGAAGGAGTTGCACCCTCCTGTTGACGTACTAGTCGCCAACACGCTCTCCTGCCTCCTGTTGCAACTGCAGTTGTCCTTCCCTTGCTGCACCTCCCTTTTGCGGGAAGCACTTGCTCGGGCTCTCTCACGGTTACCAAAACCAGAGAGAACGACAACTTGCAGAGCAACTGGTTGCACTGAGCTGTACTTTGAGAAGCCCCAAATACCCCTATATATATAGGAGAGTCATGGGATAGGGTTCTCCATCCCGGGCAATGCGGGACTAAAGCAGGAGTAGAAGGGTTCGAGAATTTTCCACAAAAAGCAACCGGCTCGCAACTTGAAATGATCGGTTCACAACTGAACCGATCGGTTCGGCAATTGAGCCGATCGGTTGGACCTGAGCCGATCGTTTGGGGCACTCCAACCGATCAGTTGGTGCCCTGAACCGATCGGTTCATGGTCCTAATCCGGCTCAAAAAGACTTTCTTTGTTTTTTTCCCAATTGGTATCGAATACCAATATTATTCCCAATCGAATTGGGCAATTTGAAACCAAAGGAAAATTCTTGCCGACATGACTTTTCCCAACTGGTTGGTTGCACCAGTTGAGCCGATCGGTTCAACCCTTGAACCGGTCATTTCAACCTAGGCATGAGCCGATCGGCCTGGACACTCCAGCCGACCGGTTCAGCAACCTCAGCCGACCGGTTCATCACATGAACCGATCGGTTGGGAGCACAGGTTGGGCAAAATCAATCAATTGCGATTTCAATCAATCCGATACTCCAATCAATGCGTCCACCACCTTGAACCATACGATATTGAGCTATCGACTGATTGAGTGTTTAATTGAACTACTAAACTCCTTTAGTAATCAATATAAACATTGCTTGTGGACAAAACTCCTCTTCCAGGTTAAATCCTATGTGTGTGACCCTGCAGGTCCATTTCACATTGGCAGTGAAAGTTCATAACACTTATGACTTCACAAGCAAAGAGTGGTGCCTAGTCACACATCAGTGCTTCCCAAGTGAAAGTAGAAAGTTGGATAACAACTTTCATCCTACAATCCATGAATGGTGTTATAGCGAATGTATAATTCCTTTGTCACTGATATCCCGAATGAACTCGAGGCATGGAACAGTCATCCTGTCAACGTTCATTCACTTCCTTGATCTCAGAGTAGACTGGAAGAGATATGTATGACATCAGTATCATATACGGATTCACACATGCGTGCACACCTTTCTCAATCCTACTCATCAAGTGGCCATGGATATCAAACTCCCTCAGGAGGGACAAATCCCATATCTATCACTCACCCCTCAAAAGCCCCATGTGTCAAAGCCACCCAATCATCACCTTTATAACAACCCATGTTTCAGGACTGCGTTTGATGATGTCAAAGTGTGCCCAACGACATGTGTTGAGTGTAGTGATTTCAGGTCAAAGAATCACACTCAACACCATCACTGTGAGTACTGACTGTGACTACCATCTCATGGTTCCATGTGTCAAACTCACGGTGGGTCTGTCTGGTACACTTGTTCTCTAACAAGTACCTATGTGTTTGGTTTGATATCTCTATATCATGACTAATGAGATTCTTTCATCAACCAACACCACAATCTAGTCTTGTGTGTTATTGCTGTCTATCTACCTTCCACAATGACATCCGACTAGGGACATAACAACAATGTACAAACTCTTAGCATGTGTATGATCTCATCGTTCAGGTCCTCAACCTGAAAGCATACGTCATTGAGTACTGTCATTCTCTAGACATTCAATTTGTTCTATCACTATCTCATATGACTGAACCAGAATGAATTGGAAGCTTGCCTTTGATGTTTATCAAATCAATCTTAATGTATCCCACCAATCATCACATGATTGGCTCTCAGGGCATACATACCAACAGACTCCCACTTGCACTGCGAGCCAATCACCCATGAATCATATTCATAGTGATCTTCAAACATGTCCCACATGTTACTGTGTTGTAGTGCCAACATAGTGAGTAATGGCAACACCTTGCCAAAGTCTGTATAAATTGCATGCCTCACATCTCTTCGTTGTACGTCGCACGTATGAGATGGAGTTGCCGTAATATGCGATCTAGTATTCCTTTGCTAACCTTTAGCCACATTGCATGATCAAGGATTCCAGACTTGTCATCAATGAGTGGAATATAAGTTCATCTCATGAACTTTCAGATCCATATAGTATCCACTGCTGTTCACTAACACCTAGATACTCGGCATTTCCCTTTTAAATGGCTTTATTGGAACACTTCCAATTATCAACAAACTTTCACTTTTATACATCTTATGTATATTTTGCGATTAATTTTTTTTTGTCCTTTCGGAAGTTCGCATCAATGTAACTCTTTACATCGAACTCTTCCTTATCTCCATAGAACTAGTACTTCACAAGCACTTATCAAGTTCTCATGGTATTCCAGTAACCCTTACTGGAAATAGACAGACATCCACTCGTCATGTCACACATACGAGTTATCAGGATGAGCACATCATATTGCCATGTCCTACATACAAGATGATGAATGCATTTTATTCTTGCCATGTCATACATGCAAGATAATGAATGCATCTTATTCTTGCCATGTCATACATGCAAGATAATGGGATGATTACATACATGATAGATCCATATCTATCCTTAGTGTTCCCATTCTTCATAAGAATTGGACACTTGGCCTTGGGATACTAACTCCATGTAACATGGACAAGTTTTCTCCCACTATATCTGTGCATACTGAACACTTCAGTACAGATTGCCAATGTATGCTCTCTCTTTCCAGGTCAAGAGATTTTTCAAGAACTATCTCTATAGATCTCTATTCCTATCACATAGGAAACATCTCTATCTTCCTTAAAGATAATTTCCACATTAGGATTTCCAATCTAGAACATTTCCATTTCACATCAATATGTGGAATGTGAACACGCTCCCACTAAATCACAGATCCCTTCTTTATCTTTGACATATCAGTCAAACCTTTTGACTATATCATCAAAGTAAAGATCCAATTTTGAGTTGCTTGTACTCAATCAATCACATTGATTAGTCCATTGTAACTTATAAACTTCATTTGCATTAGTGGATTCATAAACCTTATAGGTTGTGTCACGTACACATCCTGGTTTTATTCCTCATAGGAATGCGGTTTTAGTATCCATATGCCAAATGTCTTAGCCATTAAGTTGCAATCAACAAGCATCATCCTTCTCAAATGTTATCCATGTGTCTTAACACTTAAGATTCATCTGCACTTATGGATATGGTCCAATGAGTGCTACCATCAAGGTCATACCTTATGGTTCACATGGAAGTCATTTCGGATGTAATGGTTTTAAACCATAACTCAAGATTCGGTTCCTCATATTCATCTTGATAGTTGACTCATCATATGAACAACTCATCACATAGATAATTGAGGTGTATCTATTAAAGATATAAGAACTCACAACCCTTGTGATTCTTAATTTCTTTTATTAGTGTGGGGTATTCTTTTATTAAGAAGAATTCAGTTATTTGATAATCATTCTCTAACACCTTAGAGTATGATTCCTTCTTGATTCAGACATCACCATGCCTTAATCATGAGTTCACTATGATACACTATCATAATCACTCATAAGGATCTCAAACATTTGGTCCAAGTATTTCATTCATTGATCTCATCAAGAATTAATACTTTATCAAATTTGTACTTCATTTATGATAATCTTGAACACTTCAAGATATTCATATTGGTATTTCTCTAAACACCATTTGAAGTATTAGCATTTATTCCAATAGGTATGTAAATACATCACATGTATTATGCCTAATAGGATAATCACTCTCCCACTACATTAGTGAAGATTGATTAATCATGTCCAAGATATTCATGTCCCTTACTGGTTCCCTAACCAAAAGAGTCTAGTTTTATCCATCACATGGAAACTAGAAATGAATTTCTCATGATTAATGCTAATTAAATTGTTTGAGTTATCTATAACTTTTAGGTATCGTCTTATCTTATGCATATCAAATATCACAAGATAAATAAGGCATTGCCACAAAGATCATATCTTTAAGATTGAAAGCACAACTTTATTAATTGCCATCATTGTCATACAATATGCAAAAATAAAGTGTTTCTATCTATTGGCAAGTATGAAATAGCAGTTCATAACTGTATTACATGCCTTATTGGCTGAAAATAAACTAAAGTATTCCTATCTATAAAGGCAACACTTGCCCCAAGTAAGAATGCTTTACACTTTACATCTTGATATCATATATCTCAAAAAGTGTTACAAGTTTATTTACATGACACCTTCAAGTAGAGGCTTCATTCGCCTCCTTCTTCTTTTGTTCTTCCAGGTAGAGAGGACAATTCCTTTTCCAATGTCCTGGATTTTGACAATGGTGGCAATTTCCTTTCTTGGTCACGCCTCCCTTGGCCTTGAGAGCTGAAGATGGCTTGGACTCCTGGCTAGCTTCAGAACCTTTCTTAGCTTTGCCCTTGCCCTTGCGCTTGGACTTGCCTTTCTTGCTCGTGATCACCATCACAGACTTAGGCTTGTCCTTCTTCATCTGTAACTCGGCTGTCCTCAACATGCCCAATAACTCTGACAGTGGCCTATCAAAGTTGTTCATGTTGTAGTTCATCACAAACTGACTGTAAGATTCTGGGAACGATTGCAGTATCACGTCAGTAGCCAACTCTTGGCTCAGTGGAAATCCCAGTCTCTGCATGTTCTCCACATACCCAATCATCTTGAGTGTGTGAGGACCAACTGGATCTCCTTCTGTCATGACGCACTTGAACAGTGCCCTAGAAACATTGTATCTCTCTTGCCGTGCCTGATCTTCATACATGTTCCTGAGATGCAGAATCATCTCTATGACACCCATGCTCTCATGTTGCCTCTGCAACTCATGGTTCATTGAACATAGCATCAAGCACTTTGCATCAATGGCATCATTAGAATGCTTCTTGTAAGCATCCCTTTCTGTCCTTGGTGCATTAGGAGCGGGTTCCTCTGGAATTGGAGTATCCAGGACATAGAGCTTACGCTCTTGAGTGAGAACAATTCTCAATGTCCGATACCAGTCGTGGAAGTTTGTCCCATTTAGCTTGTCCTTGTCAAGGACCGATCACAAAGAAAAGTTGTTGTTGTTTGTTGCCATTTGAACTACAAAAAGAAAAATATGCAATTTTAGTCCAAAAACTCATTTTTGACTTATTTGATTGATTTGAAAATTTGACGATATAATTAGGCCTTTAATTAATTATCGGTCCCACTATTTTACTTCAAATTGATAGCCCTCACCATCAATTTGGAAGATTGCAGCGTACAACCTTCTAGTGGGCAAGATCCTAAAATCCTCTAAGTCATGGACCAGCTTGGGCTGTCACCCACAACATAGATCTCTCAGGTAGGCAACTTTTGCCAATTGCATCATATGCAACTCTTGATAAGATGTCATCTACAACTCCTTGCAATGATCATCTCCATGCCTCAAGGCGCTAGATCCTATCTAGGTCACCTTGTTAAGTCCAACCCAAAGCAAACACGATGAATATGCACCCTGCTTGGGAAGACCCACACATTCATCCTTCACGCTTCCACGAGATAGACGGTGCACCACGCTTGGGCGTGCCCACACTTGGTTGATCAAGCTTTTCACGTGTGTCGCATTTGGAAGGCATCTAAAACTTAATATTTAATGAGGGATTTGGTTTTATATACATATACATATACATATCCAATCACCATAATACATAGTACGTATCATATACATGCTATATCCCACAGAAAACATGCACAAACGATAAAGAGCGATGATTATGGCCATCCTAATGTGATTCCTCGAGCCAAGAGGAATCACGGTCATCTAGGTCTACATCACATGCAACTTGTACAAGATGAAATCTGTGCCTTTGCCTTCCGAGTTGATCAACTCATCACATGAATGATCTGTACTCTCCAGCCGGTCGTCTGGGTGCCTCCAACCGATCGATTCACCTGGTCGTCGTGCATCTCATCATGTCCACCACCTGCTCGTCTCGCTCCTCGAACCGGTCATCAACCGATCGGTTCACTCCTTGAACCGACCGTCTGGAAGGTCAACCGATCGGTTCACTCCTTGAACCGACCGTCTGAGCAGTCGTCTTGATATCCGCTGGTCTTTGACATAACAGGAAATTAAAATCTATCCTATTTATTACATTGCTTTAAAAGGGAAACCCCGATTTACATTCGGGGGAAGCAAAGATAGGAAAGAATCTCGAATTATTTCGAGTTACATCAGGAAAAAGAGAGGGAAGATCGGTGCGTAGACCGAGATGCAAGCAACCACATACAACCAATCACATATAGGAGTTTATAGGCCATAATCATGCTACACACATCCACCACAAAATTCGTTTAAGGGCGACGCGTATCGAGTGCATTAATAATACATATCATATATGTAATTAGGGATTTGTGGATTTAGGATTGGACATGCATGAAGTCGATATTATTCACATCGTATGCAATAAATAAAGGCAACAAACCAAAATCGATCATATCGATATTCCTAAAATGTAGAGCAGTTGACGTGGCTCTGATACCACTGTAGGGTTTTAGGGAAGACAGAGAAGGCAGCGGAAACAAAAAAAATTTCTCCCTCAACCCATACCGAGGAAACGCGTCAACGTCTATATAATAGGAAAGGATGGTTTGCGGAATCATACCTTGTCCCGAGGCTTGCTCGGCGACAATACCTCGCGCAATGCGCGGTCTTCAACTCTGGACTTCGACGGTGTCTATGCAGCTCCTGGTCGCACCGGGACTGACGACTCCTACTCGAACCGGACTGTCGGATGACAGTTGTCCTCCTAAGCGGCAGTGTCCTCCCGCCTCTGTAGTAGTCCACACGGACCACCTGGAACTCCACTCTCCTTATCCCACAAGGAAGTGGAAGGAGTCGCACCCTCCTGTTGACGTACTAGTCGCCAACACGCTCTCCTGCCTCCTGTTGCAACTGCAGTTGTCCTTCCCTTGCTGCACCTCCCTTTTGTGGGAAGCACTTGCTCGGGCTCTCTCACGGTTACCAAAACCAGAGAGAACGACAACTTGTAGAGCAACTGGTTGCACTGAGCTGTACTTTGAGAAGCCCCAAATACCCCTATATATATAGGAGAGTCATGGGACAGGGTTCTCCATCCCGGGCAATGCGGGACTAAAGCAGGAGTAGAAGGGTTCAAGAATTTTCCACAAAAATCAACCGGCTCGCAACTTGAAATGATCGGTTCACAACTGAACCGATCGGTTCGGCAATTGAGTCGATCGGTTGGACCTGAGCCGATCATTTGGGCCACTCCAACCGATCGGTTGGTGCCCTGAACCGATCAGTTCATGGTCCTAATCCGGCTCAAAAAGACTTTCCTTGTTTTTTTCCCAATTGGTATCGAATACCAATATTATTCCCAATCGAATTGGGCAATTTGAAACCAAAGGAAAATTCTTGCCGACATGACTTTTCCCAACTGGTCAGTTGCACCAGTTGAGCCGATCGGTTCAACCCTTGAACTGGTCGTTTCAACCTGGGCATGAGCCGATCGGCCTGGACACTCCAGCCGACCGGTTCAGCAACCTCAGCCGACTGGTTCATCACATGAACCGATCGGTTGGGAGCACAGGTTGGGCAAAATCAATCAATTGCGATTTCAATCAATCCGGTACTCCAATCAATGCGTCCAACACCTTGAACCATACGATATTGAGCTATCGACTGATTGAGTGTTTAATTGAACTACTAAACTCCTTTAGTAATCAATCTAAACATTGCTTGTGGACAAAACTCCTCTTCCAGGTTAAATCCTATGTGTGTGACCCTGCAGGTCCATTTCACATTGGCAGTGAAAGTTCATAACACTTATGACTTCACAAGCAAAGAGCGGTGCCTAGTCACACATCAGTGCTTCCCAAGTGAAAGTAGAAAGTTGGAGAACAACTTTCATCCTACAATCCGTGAATGGTGTTACAGCGAATGTATAATTCCTTTGTCACTGATATCCCGAATGAACTCGAGGCTTGGAACAATCATCCTGTCAACATTCATTCACTTCCTTGATCTCAGAGTAGACTAGAAGAGATATGTATGACATCAGTATCATATACTGATTCACACATGCGTGCACGCCTTTCTCAATCCTACTCATCAAGTGGCCATGGATATCAAACTCCCTCAGGAGGGAAAAATCCCATATCTATCACTCACCCCTCAAAAGCCCCATGTGTCAAAGCCACCCAATCATCACCTTTATAACAACCCATGTTTCAGGACTGCGTTTGATGATGTCAAAGTGTGCCCAATGACATGTGTTGAGTGTAGTGATTTCAGGTCAAAGAATCACACTCACCACCATCACTGTGAGTACTGACTATGACTACCATCTCATGGTTCCATGTGTCAAACTCACAGTGGGTCTGTCTGGTACACTTGTTCTCTAACAAGTACCTATGTGTTTGGTTTGATATCTCTATGTCATGACTAATGAGATTTTGTCATCAAACAACACCACAATCCAGTCTTGTGTGTCATTGCTGTCTATCTACCTTCCACAATGACATCCGACTAGGGACATAACAAGAATGTACAAACTCTTAGCATCTGTATGATCTCATTGTTCAGGTCCTCAACCTGAAAGCATACGTCATTGAGTACTGTCATTCTCTAGACATTCAATCTATTCTATCACTATCTCATATGACTGAACCAGAATGAATTGGAAGCTTGCCTTTGATGTTTATCAAATCAATCTTAATGTATCCCACCAATCATCACATGATTGGCTCTCAGGGCATACATACCAACATATAGTGGATTGCCAAAAATTTGTATGAGGTAATGTCCAATATATACCCAAATTTAACTAGTTTTATTAGTGTGATTGAAATTGTATTACCTATCATTTACGTGGTAGTCTTGTCAATATGATTGAAACATTCTAAATACAATTTTCTAAATGTGATATAAGGAGATTGCATGACTAAAGTACCCAAGATAGGCATGTTGTTGTATGTAGGTATGGTTGATGAGCCCCTACTTCAATATTCAGACAAATATAATGGTAGTGATATATTAATAAAATGAAGAATTATAAATTTCTCTAAGGTGAACTAAGGGATTTCATAATCACCAGGAAGTAATTTAGAATTGTGCTCAATATATCCTATCACATAATACTATTTTTTTTATTCATGTGGTGTACCAAAATAATATAAATATTTTATTTTATGCTTCATATGATGTCATTATTCTCTAGCATGTCTAACATATATTACTCTATAATATTTAACTTCTTAATTTAATAAAAATGGTATATCTTGCACACTTATATTTATTTATAAATGTCTTATCTCTCACTCATACTTTGTCTCCATCACCTTTTTAGGTTAATAATAACTTCGTCATGGGTTTGATAGTGAGGAGTCTCCATCTTGGAGTCCAAAGTTGGGTGTTTAACATGGATATATATCACAAACTTTGATTTTACCTTGTCTATGATTTCTATATTGTAAATAATGAATGACAAATTCTTTCATATAAATAGGTTTTGTTTAGACACATTATAAACAATATATATACCAATTGATACATGTATATTCTATAATTTCTCTTTGTTTGTGTATCTAAATATTTTTTAGAGTCTTTAGTTAAACTTATTCTTACATTCTTTGTTATATATTGTTTATAAAGATCAGTTTAGTTTTAGATCTTGGTTTTCTCATGATGTCATTGCTCAGCTGAAAGGCATGCTTGTGCGCTGATCCCAGTATTACCAAGATATGATTACCAAAAACAAGTTTAGCTTAGAAAAATCACAAAAACAAAAATTTATATAGAAGAATAGTTTTAGTTATATGTCAAAACTTGAAGTCTATAATATAGTTCTAGAATTTCTCTTTAAATATAAATTTTATAAAGTCAATGATCAATTTATATCTTAGTTGTTTTTCATGGATGATGGGGGAACCACTACAACTGAAGATCTACTTTACTGACCGACCACGACAATCTAAGTTCTAACCCCCTGATAGTCATACATTGAGGGTGTTAAACTCGTATAGTGGGTCATCCTATGTGATGCAAAAACAATATTGGTTTGACAAACATCACTGAGGTTTTGATCATGTATCCTTCTATTTGAAGGCACGCCCATTTACCACTGGAGCTACTACCTTTCTAGAAAAAATTAAGACTTTAAATAGTAAATTTAAAAAAAAAAATGAATAATGGTCCTAGGTTTTTAATCATATTCGTAATCATTGGTGCATGATTATCATTCCTAAGACTACAAATTTATTTTGTAGCCATGATTTGTTGTCGTATGGAATAATAAAAATGAAGAAAATATGTTAATAAGAAGATAAAATGGGAAATAATGACATTGTTAAGAAAACTAAATGTTATGGGTAAATGAGTTTTGAACACTGAATAAAAACTTAATGATTATTTTCCACTGTAATCTTTATCTGACGAATAAATTCTAAAATATAGATTATTATTGTTAGTGGGGTAATATAAGGGTAAAGTGGGATTAAAAGCCTAACACAAGTATTGAACTCTTTACAAATAAGCTACATTTATAAGAACTTTACAAAGTTAGACCAAGTGGGCACAAGAGACTTCATGCCCACAATATATCAATGTTCCTTTTTCCTGATGATAATTTCATTTCTAAATACATGTAATAATACCTATGCCCTTTTACTATGTCTGAAACTTGTGTATATAGGACATCACAAAGATTACGACTTTAGTAGCTTTGTGCTTGAGAAACCCTTGTTACTCAAAAGAATGTGGATACATTGATACATGATTTGTGATTTCTTTGCATCATCATGTGCTTTGCTAATGTACATGCGACTTATGACATTTAATATATTCTTTTGATATGTTTGATGTTCAAGATGTATACTTTCATTAATAAATCTTTTTCTAGGTCATCCTTTGAATTGGGACTTGGTCTCAATTCATGTAATATTTCCCAACTATATTGGTTTTTGTCATTATCGTAAAATCTACATGAAATCAACAAGGATTGATGAAGGAAACAAGGGTACTATTATATTGTGATAAAGTAGTTCTAAGTATATGTTTCACGATTCATATGTTCAATTAGTGTTTTTACAACTACCATATCACCATCGTATCTAAATGTTCTTTCCCATGTACCAACGTTTTAATGATTAAACCTCTTTATGATTCTATGAATTAGGTCCCCAACAATGATGCTAAAGATTAATCGAACATTTGAGCTGTAGACACTTGTTTATTTTTAGAGAGGTGATATTCATATATAGTTTTCATGTTTGATTTTGTCGAATGAGCTTTTTATAGGAGACTCTATGTGTGGTTTCAACCATATATTTGGAGGTGTCCTCATCTTTGGTAACATATTCTAGTAGATATGTTACCACATGAGACGTGTGGATTTGTTGTGATCTGAAGAATGGATATTCTAGAAAAGTAGAATGGGATAGTGAACGATATAGCTTACGCATTAATAAAATGATTGATATACGGTGTGGATTTGGCATTTTCTTACCCCAATTTATACAATGATTTCTATGTCAAGAACAACCAAGTTAAATATGAAACTAACCTAGCCCAACCCTATAGATTAGAGTGCACACTAGTCATGAATGGAAAGTATGAGATTGTAGGTTGGGTGGTGGGGTCAACATAGGTACCAACAAATTTATTATGAAACACATTGAGTGTATGATTATTGATATTCATTTTTATAGTTGTGTTACATAATTAGTATATGTAATGAGTGGCATAAACACCAGTTTTCATAAAAAAATACTCTATACATATCATTTATGTTGTTCATCATATGCTTGAAATCACAATAATGCATTTCAATACCCCACACTTATGCTATTCATCTAGATACCAATTATATACTAGTCGTAAGGATAAGATGAACAAGATCTTCAAGCTTCTAGTATATTTTGTACTCTTCAACTCCCGACCTGCATTTATGTGAATAGTTTATTAACAATTGATAAGAAACATATTAGTATTAATATATTTATAGTTTAGTTACAATTTTAATAATATTATTAAGAGTCACATAGTCGTGATGATTATGTTATAGAGGATTGGACCCATTAAAACCCGGTCCAGTCCAGACTTAACCAGACCATATATATATATATCAAAAGCCGGACCGGGACCACACTAACACCGGACCGGAGAGCAAATATTCATGTAGTTGCCTCTCAACTACATTTAGTTTGATAAGAGAGGAATCGCTACTATAACATACAATTACAAGTAAAGAAGTGTCCGCTATTGGAAACATAAGAACATTATAATGACGCCCAAGAGACTAACGGCCATTGACTTATATTATTATGAGTCACATAATAATATTATTATTATGAGTCACATAGTCGTGATGATTAGGTTACCGGAGACTGCACTGATTAAGACCCGGTCCAGTCCAGACTGGACCAGACCAAATAAATCAAAAGCCGGTCTGGGACCACACTAACACTGGACCGGATAGCAAATATTCATGTAGTTGCCGCTCAACTACATTTAGTGTGATAAGAGAGAAATCGCTATTATAACATACAATTACAAGTAAAGAAGCATCCGCTATTGGAAACATAAGAACATTATAATGACGCCCAAGAGACTAACGGCCATTGACTTATAACATACAAAAGACGAATCGTTACCATGATTGTAAGTATCAATCGCCAAATACGTACAAGAAAACCAGGAAACTGCTTGGGTTTGTACACCTCATACAGTAACACGTCTGTTTAACCATTGTCCTTACAGTTTTTCATACATTAAAGATCTGTAAATCAATACTTTAAAGTTGGAATTCTGGGTGCAATTGCAAGGGCCAAAGTCAGTAACTTTTTAGTAGTACAGTGAAACATGAGAGTATATCAAAGAACTTATATTCTGGAATTACCAATAATGCAATCCACTCCTCTATTACCCTTATATATATATATATATATATATATATATATATATATATATAATATAATTCCAATCTAATTGATTCAGATCGGTTTTAACCGGTTTAAGACCGGAGCAGACAAAAAATCGAATTTAAAAAATATAAAAGACCGGAAACCGGACCAGAGGTCAAGTTGGTCTAAGACCAGACCACACCAAACAGATGGTCGGGTGTGGTCCACCGGTTTGGACTGATATATGTGTCTCTCTATCTTAAGTGTCTTGTAAATCTAAGTGATCTGATAGGTACCCCTATTCACAAACGAGGCTATACCACGAAGATTATCGATATGTGCCTCGTGACACCTTAATCAAATGCAAAATATGAGGGTAGAAAAGATCCCAACAAATAGCCAATTACAAGGAGAAATCCGTTGACAATCTAATTTTCTTATCACATAAAAATAACCGGTCTAAAGCAAACCAATTATTATAGATTAGAATATTTAAGAATCCACATTACATGTCTATATATGTATTTGATCTTGTTTATGAATAATTGTGTCGTCCGAAATTGTCCTTGCAAGCCTTAATTCATTTTTTGCATATCATTACGAGATTTAGAAAAAAATACCAATTTGAATATATTTTCCTTTCAAAATTCTGGTATTATTAACTATTTATCATATGGAATCAATTGATAAGACCACACATGGTTTTTTTGGTCAATAAAGCTTATTCATACATGGTAGGTTTTTTTGACGGCAACTCCGCTTTTTGGGTCATAAAACTAATTCAGCGGGTGCCAAACACCTTGTCTCACTCTACATCAGCATCCTCAGACACAATTATTTCTTCTGTAGCAGGGGTGTCCTCCACTTCCGCCACATCCTCAACATCTGCTGGATCCTCTATAGCCAACTCAGCCGGTGCTGCGGTCACTTCGGGCTCAGGAACAACAAGCTCAGATGTGGTCATTTCTGGCTCCTCCACGATGGAGGTATTATCATCCTGCATGCACATACAAACCACGACGTCAGACGATAATAGAAGAATACAATTTTCTCTACATAGGTAGACGTCAACAATGGATCATATCATTTTAATGTTGGGAGAACATAAAAGGAAGGAAAAATGACTCTTTCCCGACATATTCATCAAATTAAGACCGTGTTGTTTTCGAAAAGACAATGCAGATCGGATTTGTTTGCTTGATGTGATGGCAGTATATAGATCAAAGCTCAGGATTCAAGAGAAAACTCTTTCATTCATAATGCATCACACCATTGAGAATAGGATCTTTTGTCATGCACGCAAAAGATTGGAAATTTTGACAGACTGAGAATGAAAATGCAACGGATTCTAAAATCAACGAAGAAGAAACTGACCTCAATGCTGGCCATGGCTAATACGAGGACGATGTTCTAAGTGTTTCTTTGAAGGTTTGGAGTTGCTGAGTTAAGAAGCTGGTGAATGGGTTGTATTTATACTAGTCGCAGCCCCCTCCGGCATGTATATTTGTCAGCATGGTGAAGAATGTAAATGAAGGCTGGTCCACCACGACGCACATAGGCTTTACAAAAGAGAAATAATTTTTACCCAATTAGCATATAAACATTAATCCAGCAACATGCAACATGGTGTGCCAAAAATAAAAATCAAAATTTAATACCATATTTAGAAAACATAAACCAGGCTCCTTTGGATCTAGGCACAAGAAGGAGAGAGGGAAATTATGGAAGATTCAAAGGGAGAAAGAGAAAATATGGGGAGAGGAAAGGGTGAGAGAAATTAATTTGAGTTAATAGTGGGATGAATGTACTTCTGAGTTAATTTGAATGACCATTAGACATCAAAGTGATTCATAAGGCCAAACTTCTCATTGAATGGTTGGAGTTGTGTATGGTTATCACTTTGTATCTTAACATATTGTTAAGATTTAACTAGTGGTAAAATCATATAAACACTATTGGAGAATGAAAAGTCAAAATTAGTTGCATGGTTGAGTAAAAAGGAGAAAACGAGAAGTTGAAAAGGATAACAACTTGATTTTCAATTAATGTAATGAAGAGTAAAAACAATTTACAAGGGTAATAAACCATTAAATTGTTTTCTTTTAAAAACGACATTAATAAGTTATATATATGACTTTTTATTGTAAAAATAGTAAATACTATATTTTTTACAATATTTGGTAAAATTGTTTCCATGGTTCAAAAATAAAAATTTTGCATAAATATCATGGTTGACCTAAAAGGATAAAAAAATAAATGGCAAAAAATCATGGGAATGAATATAGTTTGAAATATATATAGAATGATCAATGAGTATGAAAATATTGATGAGAGTCATTGTCCATTGAACTGTGACTTTATCAATATGACAATCATGGATTTTGCATAAACATTTTTAATTTTTCTTATAACATATAGCTATATAAAATAAGTATAACATATAATATATGATAAATATGATACTATGTATATATACATACAAGAATATGTGTATATATAAGTGTGTATGTACACACACACACACACACACACACACACACACACACACACACACACACACACACACACATATATATATATATATATATATATATATATATATATATATATATATATATATATTTGTGTGTGTGTCTATGTTTATGTATGCATGCATGCATTTATAGGTTCAATTTTTTGGGTCCTTGCGTTCAGATTTGCTTACACCCTAACCTTCTCATATTAAATTGTAGGTCTGAAATCAAGGTCCTAGCCGACTCATAGAAAATTAAGGGTGGGTTGTGTGTCAGGTTGGGTTGAGCCCAACCGAATGCTCAACCCAAGATGGAATAGATAGAGAGGAGAAGATTAAAATAAAGAGGAGTGATATGATGAAATAATTGGGAGAGATATGAAAATAATTAGATGGGAAAAGTTCAGTCATGCATGTAAATAATTTCAACACAATAAAAATGAAAATTAGATTAAAATATTCTCATAGAAATACATGAAGTAAATTGGACAGTCAATTATTTTCTAATGGAAAAGTTTATAGATGGAATTTGTTAATATCAAAAAGTAGTAATCAACAACATTATTAATTAATATTAATAAAATACATATAAATACTAACACATAGCAAAAGAAGCACTTTACAGAAAACATTCAAAAAGTAGTACACAAACATAATGTAAAATGATATGTATTACATATAGAGAGAGATAAAGCACATAGATTAACATGTTTTGTTTGGTGAACTATTTTCTTAGGTGAATGCACTAATTTCATTTTAAATGTGTGTTCTTTTTATCAAAATATGTACCTCTTGTTCATACCACTTTCCTTCTCTCTATCTTTTAGATAGAACATAACCACACCCATTTTTGTCTCATAATAGTTATGTATGTCTCCATTTGGTATATTCAATTCTAATCCTCACATTTTATATTCTTTTCGTGTGCTCATTGTTTCCTCATTATTTGTGGTCATTTATAATGATCTTCTCCCCCAGTTGTTTCTTCTACCTTCACTATTGATCTCTCTCATTAACTCCACATTGCTATTTTCTCCCCCCTTTCTCCTTTCCTCATGTACCTTCTAAACAACCAATAAATGGCATTACCTTTTTGTGATTTATATGTGATGGATGAGTGTCATGAACACTGTTACAACCCCAATTTTGCATGTATTTTCATAATTGAAATATAATGATTTTGTGAATTTGGACTTAATTGAAAAGGTTGAATGCTTTGCTTCAAAGTTGATGCGGAAAACCAGGACCAGGTTGTCGCATATGAACAAATCGGAGTGCTGAATGGATACACGATGGTGTACACTGACACTGCAGTCAAAGGTAAGGAGGCGACTATCGGGATATCAGTCCTGAACGAGAACAGATTATGGCAAGGAGGATCGGCCATGCGTATCTAGGCGGAGTCAGTTACAGAAGCTGAGCTACGGGCAATAGAGTTTGCTCTCAGAATATACACTGCAACCAGCATGGGACTAACAACTATCATCACTGATAGCTCTAAAGCAATCAAAGCAATTGATGGCCCTCCAGAGAACTCCCCAGCCTTCACCAATTGGGTCCAGTCCATCCAAGATATGCTCAACGAGAAACTGGAGTTACAGATTGTTTATCTCCCGAGAGAACATAACATGTTGGCGGATACTTTGTCCAAACACCACCTTAAAAACTATAAGGATGGCCGTACCTATACGGAACCTCCTATCGACCCCGTGGGTCAACCTATTCCCCTATCCCCTCTGTAACGGTAGGAGTCCTACCAGTTTTCATTTCATAGTTGATAAAGTTTTTAAACACTAGTCTAATGCCTGCAAGAGGATTGCGGGTTGAATAAAAGTAGCTCCTGACTTCATCCAAAAAAAAGAAGAAGGGATTTCTTTGCAAATCTCCCTTACATTAGGAATTTCGTGGTTCCTATTATTATATTAATCCAACAATGGATATAAAGGATCAGTAAAGAAGAAAAGTCCAAATAATGGAAAAAATAAAAGATAGAGGATATTAAGCAAATTATTTTTGAGAAATACTTGGAAATATCTAGAAAGTGGCATTAATGGCCACAATTAAGTAAAATTCATTTACATATGATTTCTAATAAAAGAAATATGAAAAGAGGAAACATGAGATGAAAGATAATGAGAAATCCTTGCAAAGGAATATTTTAATATGAAAGATAATGAGAGATAATGGAAGTAGATGCATCTAGAAAGATAATAAGTATCCTTAAAAAGGAATTTTGAAATAATAGAATTTTTGGGGGTCCAAGGAGCCCCAATGAAGAAAAAGAAAGAGAAAATACTAACAATACAAAATAAGAGAATAATGTGATGCATAATTAATGAATTTCATGGTATTGTTAAAAAGGAGGTATTTTCTACTAAAAGAAAATATAAATTCATTTCAATGAATTAAAAAAAGTCAAGCATAAAGAGAATAGGAGAGATAATTTTGGAATTCCTAATTATCCGAAGAATATAGTTATCTTAGAAGATAATGAAGAGAGAGAAGATTGCTTCCTAGTTAAGGAATATGGTTTCCTTTTTGGAAAGGAACTTGTTAATTCATGGATGAACATATTAGGGCGTTGATACCCTACCCTATATAAGGGGTAGAGCCTCTGGTTCGAGTTCAGGAGAGTTCCACGCATCCCTCTCTCTCTTCTCCTTCTTCCTTACGTACAAACCCTAATCGAGAGGAGTAAAACTTTTCCAGAAGTAGCGAGGGGCTGTGGAGGAGTTGCAATGGTAGTTTTCCATTCCCACAACATCATGGGGTGTTTGGGTGATCGTCCCCTCACCCTAGCTATACGCAGTAGCAGCAGCACGGCTGCATATGGTGGCTGCGAGTTGCAGGTCTGCCCAGCCAATCCTGACCACCTTGGCCCCATCTTGGGACTTCTGTAGACTCAATAGAGAGTGGCGGAGGTAGGGAAGCAGTCCCTGCTATGCTCCCGACCTTGTGGGAGGTGGGAGAAGACCCCACGAGCAGCTGAAGTCGATAGCTGCTAGGGATTGGAGGTAGAAGGCGACCTAAGGGGTCGTTGGACAGTTCTTCCCCTCCACGTAATAAAGAATGGGCTGCTAAAGTGAGGGGCAAATATGTCATTCCATTATAATCTCAATCGATCTACATAGCATGGAGAAAGACGACGTGTCAGCTTCTGATTGGTCTAAGTAAGAAATTATTTTGAAATTCGTAACTTTTTATTGGTAGCTCGGATCGATACATGTAAAATATGAATTTTGCTCAGAAAAATGCGAGGAATCCATTAAAAATGGTTTTATAGCCTATTTCCACTTGCGATTTGAAAAGTACTGGAAGTTATCAACTTAAATACTTTAATGATTAAGAAACCCTAAATTGAGATGATTAATGTACTTAAGAAGGGTTTTATGGATGATTAGAGTTGATATTATCATGTTAATTATAAAAAGGTACATTAAGAATAAAAAGGATGAACTTTGCACGTAATTGGATTAATTTAGAATTACATGTACATGAATGAGCTTTAATGGGCCTTGAAACCCTAAAGTTAGTAATTGTAACTCTTAATGGTTTTAATTATTCAAATGCATGAATAAGGCTAAGATATGATGATTCAAAGCTATTTCGAGTATAAAAGTTCCTAATTGTGGATAAATACTCTAAATGTAGTAATTAGGGTTTTCTAATGGATAAAGGTGGAATTAATGATAAATGGAGTTCATATGTGAATTAGATCCTAATGAATTATGAGTTATTAATTTGAAAGGAACCAAAGATGATAATTAGGCCTAATGATCTTGTCATGAATTAAAAGGATAAAAATGGTAGTTTTAATGTAAAAGAGCATAATGGACTTAATTGATGTTTAATTGTGCCTTTAATCCTAAATTAAGTTTATATGTTGTTAAAAGGTAGCCTTGATATCTTTCATGAGGAATCAATGAGATAATTAGGGTTTGTGAGTAATTGCATAAGATTAGGGTTTAAAATAGTATAAATGAAGTGAAACCCTAATTGCAATGGAAACCCTAAAATTGGATTAGAAACCCTAGGAAGTGAGCTAGGTTTAATAGATCTTGATGGCATAATTAATGATAGGAAAATTGGATGCATATTTCAGGATCAACTTGTGTGTGCTTGCTTGGTTTCTTTCTTGGTTGAATTATTTCTATACTCAAGTCATCTTGACAGGCACGTGGTTAATTATGGTTAATCGCATTAGTTTCCTGAGGTTTTCTCGGATGATTAATCACATCGAATGCAACCTATCAGTTTGGATGTTCATACTTGCAAATTATAAAGTCAGTATGATTATTACAATCATAAAATAAGTGTGTATTCTCACACCTACATGCCACCCTGATGGATGATGCAAAAAGGTCAAGCCCAGGAGGGAAGACCAATGGGAACCATGAGAGGTGACCCCAGACACCAAGCTCGAGAATGAGAAGGTGGTCTATGTTGCATGACTAATGGGCACCATGAGAGGTGACCCCAGGCACCAAGCTCGGGATTGAGAAGGTGGCCTTAAGTCAATGGCAAAAGAGAAACCCTAGAGGAGGTATTCTAGGGTTAGAGCAAAAGCGGTGGAGAATGACACATTGAAAACGTAAATTGACTTGTTAATTACCTTGATTGTGATAATTATATTGTTAGCCATATTTGTGAAATTTTGGTTGTCCCCACATACCGACATATTCTTATATGCTCACCGAAATTTTGTTTTTCAGTGTTTTAGGTACAACCCTGAAAAACACAAACAGTAAAGAGACACAGTGTGAAAATAAGAAATAAAGTGTAAGGGGGATTAGTTAGAAGAGATTCAAGCTGTGGATAGAAATATATTTCCAAAGTTTTTAAAAGGTATGCAAAGTTTTATTTTATACCAGATCTTAGTTTAGTTGGTAGAATTTCATAATAATTATTGATTAATTGTCGAACCCTTGATCCTGTTAATTGAGATAATGACTCTGAACTTCGGGTCTCCCTTAATTGGGGGTTACTAGGAGGCGGGGTTGTTATATTTGGTATCAGAGCATCAGTTTCTCATTTAATCTTTAATAATTATTAAATTTACAAACTCTATAGAACCCAAGGGAGTTATTAAAGGATTTTCTAAAAGATAGAGATGTCTAGAAAAGGATCACGTCCGGGGGCTTGCAAGTGTTTCCTCCGCACCGCTAGTCGGAATACGAGGACTACCGGATTTGTGTGATTGCTTGGCCAATGTCTCAGGATTTGACTCGAAATAAGATACCTTTAGCACTCTCTCATCTTGTTCATCCCTTCTCAACTCAAATGCTATTAAGAATTTTAAGTGTTAGGGTTTTCTCTCTATTTCCTCACCCTCTTGAGGATAGGGTATGCATGATAAGGTTAAGGAATCCTCCACCAAATTAATGAAAAGCATGTAAATAATATGTCATGGACATAAGATTAATAGTTTAAGTGTAAACTAAAGAATAGTTGCATGGGAGGAGAAATGTGATCTCAGACCACTATTGAAGAATGAGCCAGCGACTCATAGGCAGTGGCTTGGTTAAGGGAACCCACCAGAGCCGTAGCGAAAGTGAGTCATCATAGGGAAGTTGTCACTGCCTATGGAACCTAACCTGGGTGATCTATCCATGACCAAGATGAAGCTTGCGTGAAACTAAGTGGAGGGACGAAGTAGCTTGACCATATGGGAGAGGGACGAACCGACTGATGTTGAAGAATCATCAGATGAGTTGTGGTTAGGGGTGAAATGCCACTCAAACCTAGACTGGTTCTCCCTGAAATGCGTTGAGGCGCAGCAGTTGAGTGGACATGATGCGGTTTCAGTGCGGGCCGTGAGAGTGGTACCACAACTCTGAATACTAGATATGACCCCAAAGTAACAGGGGTCAAAGTCAGCCAGTGAGACGATGGGGAATAAGCTTCATCGTCGAGAGGGAAACAACCTGGATCACCAGTTAAGGCTCATATATGATTGCTCAGTGATAAAGGAGGTAGGGGTGTAGAGACAACCATGAGGTTTGCCTAGACTTGAAAGAGTGCATATTAGCTCACTGATCAACCTGCGTCAAAGATGAACGGGGCGTCGCGTAGAGAATGGTCTCATTTTTCATCAAAAACAAACCGTGCAAGTAATCAGTACGCTCTTCTTTCTACAAAGTGGGGGTTGACGGGGTGCAAGGAGGGGGGAGTGCTTACTCTTCTCCTATTCTATGAATTGGGCAACTCTCTTTACCACGCGAGACTTGAGATCTGAATTGAGCCGCCAAAGAGCCCCCCACCCCTGACCTCCGGTGGAGGAACTTTGAGAATAGACTCCCGATTTTTCTAAATAGAAATGAGGACCGCAGGCCTGTGTCCGTGTAGACACCTCAACGAACTCATGTGCACACTCCTCAGCCTCAGGACTATCTCTCAAATACATAGGGGGAACCCTTTTTCTTTTTTTGTCTGATTCCTCTCAATGAAATTTGCCATGTTGCACTAAGTTACTTATATATGTATGCATGTAGTCCGAGAACACTTTGGGGTAAACACCCATAAATTACTTTAAAAAATAATTGATTTAGAGATAATCTAGTTGTAAAAAACATAGAATCTTAGAACATTACAAAAACTAAACAATAGGATGATATTATATGTAATACCATTTTGGTAAATTTTACTCTTATTATGTTGTCGTTGAATATTCTTCTACACTATTTCTTGATGTGAATGGTTTATCTTGAATAGTTTTAAACAACTACAAAGAATAATTTAAATAAAGACTGCAAGTGTTGGTCAAAAGATATTAAATTATTTATTGGATCTATTTAGGTAATGTATGAATATTTTTTATTCAAAAGGTGATAGTTGTATATATACCAGTAAAGTAATGCCCGAAATACATTTGACATTTATAAAACATAGGAGAAATGTTCTAACAACCTAATTAGAAACTTAAAATCAAGATTTTTTGGTTTATACCACATTAAATGAATTTGAGACATTTATATATCTCAAGTAAATTTCAACATAAATAGAATTGAAGTACATAATCACTAATGTAGTTGGTCAAAAGGATTTGAAGGAATTTATCAATGGAACCATGAGAAATGATTAAACAAATAACTAATTATATATTATGTGTATTGTAATTGTCAATGGTGACATGTACTCCATTTTTTGAAGAAATACAATAAAGGTTAGCAAAAAATATGAAAAAAAACAAAATTATGAAACAAAATAAAAAAATAAAAAATACTAAAAAATTATAAAACAAACTAAAAATTACAAAAAAAAATTAAAACTAGATGATATAATAGGATAAGATTGAATATCAATAAGTATAACTTTTTTTAGAAACAATGTACTATCGAAATGGAAACTCATGAGAAGGAGGACTTATACTATCGGAATGGGATTCAGTAAGAAAACAAAGAGAAGAGAAAAGGAAATGTGGACGTGAAAAAAAATCCTAACTATTTAAAGTAGTCGAGTTTGAAAAACTTCATCTACCATCCTCGACAACAACGTCGAAATTTGATGTGTCTGCCAACACACAAAATTCACCAGAAGAAAATTATATCTAGAGTTTAACCTTTGATGGCTAGCCAATTCACTTGGAAACAAATGAACTAGTGTAGTCAAATAGGTACCAATTCATAAAGATATTGAGTCAGAAAGTTAGTTCAAATGGAACTTACAAAGAACAATATTAAGAACAAAGTTGAGAGAGTAATTAATCTAAACAAGAAAGTAAAGTTGTCAAAAATGAAAGTTGTTGAATTAAAAGTGCAAAAATTCAAAGTGATAGAATTAAATTGCAAGTATTGTAACTAAGTGAACAACATAATGTAAATAAATATTGCTAAGAGAAAAGGAATTAGGCATTTAAGATTAATTTAGATTCCATAATTTATCAAAAGTTTGGGTTTCACCTCCATGACCACCATAGCTAAATTAGTCACTTTTAGATTTCTTTTAGATATTGAGACATTAGGACCATGAAGATCTATCCTCCTTAGAATCAAATCTCATATATTAAACTTTCTACAATATCATGGTCGTCGATGTTCTGTAGGTCCTTGTCCAATCGTAATGTTTTCTCAGAATTGATCTCTTTTGAAATCATGTGTCACATTCGTTGTCCCAATGTCCATCAGTATTTCATCATGGATCATGACTGTCATGGAGCATGACTGATTAGATCACACCCCAAGGTATAAAATGGATAAAAAACACCGCTTTTATATTTTTAAGGTGTTTTTACAAAACATTGATGATGTGGGTCTTTATATCATCAAACACACCAACGAGTTCAAGAAAATTTATCCCTGAGCTAGTTCAATGTGGCTTGCTAGAGAGCACAATAAAAAATTTATTAGGTGGTTTGAAAAGGAACTATTCAGTCAACTATCTCAAATACCAAATAATGTTATAGAACTATCAAATGGCTCGCGTACAAGCCAAAGATCAACGTTACATCTTGAAGGGTTTGACATAAATGGATTTTCATACTACACAAAATGTCAAGATGATACAAGATTCATCCAAAACAGCAAGGTCACCCTTCAGACATATTCATTGTATCTTTCTGGTGCCAAGGATAAGAGTCCACATGATGGAAAGATGTCTTATTACAGTGTCATTGAAGACATATGGGAAATTGACTACACAGTGATTATAGTTTCATTATTTAGTTGTAAATGGGTTGATAACACTAAAGGAGTTGTAGTTGACGAACTCAGTTTCACAACAGTGAATTTTGAGTGGACAAGCTAGAAAGATGAACCCTTCATCATGGCTTCACAGGCAAAATATGTATTCTATATCAACGATCCTATAAAAGAAAATTAGTCTGTCGTTCTTCATGGAAAAAGTTCATTTAATATCCTATTGATGAAGAAGAGTACTATGACAAGTATGATGACTCTAGTCCATTTTATGTTGGCTTACCAAGTGTTAGTGTTGAATCTAACACTGATGATTATACACATGAAGATCACACAGAAGGGATATTAGTTTAAGGTATACTGCTCATATGTGATCTGACTTTTTTGCATTATGTAACATGTTTATTTGTTCACATGTGATCTAAATTTTATCAATATTGAATTTTTATATGTGATCTAACTTTTTTTATGTGATCTGACTTTTTTTAGTTGTTTACTTTTGATTTTATATATGGCATCTGACTAGGAGCATAATGATTACGAGCACATGGATGTGAAGCATATTGAGCGGGGTGTTAATGGTGCTCTCCCTCCAAAACATAAGGGGGTTATAGGGATAACTATGATGAAAGATGTCACAAATAGGCAAGGGAGGAAGGGCATTGTTGAATTCAATGAAGCAGTCATGCCACTCACTAAAGAGTTTGTCAGCTATTATGGGGTCTTTGCTTGAAGCGAAGTCAATCTCCTTGTTGAGGATTGGAGACAAGCGAGTGTTGCCCAGAAAGACCTCATTTGGTGGGAGTTAGAGGTGAGATAAATGAAGATATGTTTTCATAGTCCTTTTATTATTCTTTTATTTTAACATTTCTAAACAGTATTGAATGTTGGACCTTTTTAGGACCAGTATGAACTTTGAAAAGATGCATCACAAGTTCGTTATGCATCTCCTCAGGAGAAGACATAGAGATTGGTGAACAACCTTCACAAGAGACTATGCCTTTAGAGACCAAAAAGAACTTGGCTTAAATAGAACTATATTAATCAAGAAGATTGGAAGTATTTTGTTCAGCAGAGAGAATCAAATTCATTCTAAGTATTGAAATCAATGACATTTTTATGATTTCTTATGGTTACTTAACAATATCACTTTTATGAATTAATCAGGCCCTCCACAAGGCTCAAAAAGAGTAGCATGAAAAGAATGTGCACCAGTTGGGTTCAGGTGTTATTGGAAACGACACTAGATGAGAGAGCTACTATAACAAGAGCAACAGATAAAGTGACAATAACAGTAAGGGGAAGATGGAGAGAAATAGAAAGAGCAAGGACAAGATCAAGGGAAACAACAAGGTCCTTCTACTTCTACTCCTTTGACTGTTGAGTCTTCTAGTGCTTCTAGATAGGTGCCTTGCTATATTGAGTGGATATATGCGAGGAGAAACAAAGCTAAAAATTCCTCATCTAAGAAACACAAGAGGTGAAAAATAAAATGGTAAAGTTATTGGTTTCATAATAATTGACCATGTTCGTTTTTCACCAGATTGTTTGAGGATATTAGTTGGGGTTGCCTACCCAAGCAAAGGAGGGAAGTTCACCCCTCAGGGCACACTGGTAGCTAATATTCAAATACATGCATGATGCCTACAACAGTTAAGAATCCCCCTAAAGTTTTGCAGCCTCCACCCCCTCATTTTATTCCACACGAGTTGTTCGACTCCCTTGGCCCTCACTTCTAGATGTTGACATGATGCTTAGACACTATAGAGCAAACAAATACCGTTGTGATCAAAGTTGGAGAGGATATGATAGGTGCATAGTAGGACATTGCTATAGTGTTAACAAATGTTTTTGAGGTATTTAAGTATGATTGGTTGAACACAACAGTGATAGAACTTTCGGTACGGTGAGAATACGGCATCACATGTGAAAATTGTTTAATTTTTTCCTACATATAAACTGAGTATTGGTTATATAATATATTTCAGCCATTTGTATTATGTGGCTTGTAACTTTAGAATAGTAAATGTGGGATTTCTAATGCCATCATTGATTAGTTATGTAGTTAGAGATCTGAGTGGCATCAAAGAATATGTGACTACTGTGATGCAGTACATTGGTGCTTCCAATAATGTGATCTTAGTCCCTTTCAACATTAAGTAAGTTTTTGGCTTTGTTGTTTATATGTCTAACCTATGAATACAATTTTTTTGTGAGATTTAATTTTTTATTTTATTTGCCTTCTATTCACTCAGAAGTATACACTAGCAATTGTTAGTGATTGTTCTCAAGACTTGGAGGGTGTATGTCTTTGATCCTTTAGGTGAAAAACTATCACCAAATGTGGGACACCCAATGAAATTGGTGATTCATGCATAAGTATAGTTTCTCAGTGCCTATTCTCTTTCTTAATGTTTGTATCGCTAATGATAGTTTAATAGTGCAACATATATGTTAATTTAACTTATAGGGGTGTGACATCATTCTGTGATGGCAGAGGGAAGGTAGATAATAAAAAGACATCAATAACTTGAACAAGTGTTGATGTACAATCTTCTCATTCCAATTGCATAATATATGACAAAATCTACTTGATTATATTTATTAATATAATTTTAAATCTACAAGCCCCTATACAAGACAATGGTTGGGCATGCACATATTATATGATGTTGTACATGCAGCTGATTGCCAGTCACACTGAACAAATAAAATTTATAGAGAATGTAAGTTTGTAGTCTTAGATCATATTTTAATGAAGTCATCTCATTACAAACAATTGAATATAATTACACGTCTCATTATCTTTTTAGTTTTTTGAAAAAACTAAACCCTATACATTGGAGCAACTAAATGATCTACATGAATAGTGGGCAACCTGCTTCATCAGAAATGTAGATTAGAATGAAAAATTTGAGGATCGATTGATATTTTTTTATGGTTCAAACTTTGATGTCAGATTTTTTATATGCATTTTGTGAGTGTGAGTTGAATGTTGATATGTAACATTGTTACTTAAAATCTGATATGGCATTATGTTGATATAAACTATGAATGTGAATTGAATGTTAAGTGCATATGCCAATGAACTAATTTATTTGTGATATGTGAGAAAAAGAATGATGTTTGAAGTGTGTCTGAGATGGAAACAATTAAGCTGTGAGTTCATGGATTTGTATACAATTTGAATTGAAAAAGATACAATGTGGCTTGTATACTTTTATCTTTTTCTTGCAAGTGTGTCAGCCTATTGTTAAGTTGTGATGTTTGCAGTGAGCCCTCTATTCTTTATAACTTTTAGTTCTGAAGAACAAGGCTCCATATAGGGTAGCAGACTGGATAGTAGGTCTGCAGGCCTATTATATAAATAAAACATACACATTTATGGTCGTTTATTTGGGAAAAACTGACTACATATATATTCTTCGTCAGTTATTTACAAACAACCGATGGTATACACCCAAAATTTTACTATTCTATCACTGATAAAACTGACATCTAGTAATTTGTCTTTGGTTATATGGCATCATTCCACCGACGAGGAAATCTTACTAGCATTAGATGTTCTCAAATAACCGATGAGAAATATCAAAATAGAGCATAATGCCATAGCCCGCTTGGAGTTACGTCATTGGTTCTTTCCTAACAAAGATAGATCTACATAAACCTTATTTTGTCGGTCGGGTGAACCAACAAAAAATGTTTGAGTTTTACCGTCACCCACTTGGTCGTCAGTTAGAAATCGACATGGAATGCCAAATATAACTAACCTTATATCCCCTTTCTACATTAGTGCATGAAATCACTAAGGGATAATGTCATGTAGTGAATAAGGAGGTGGACATACCTTCAAATAAATCTAGGTTCCAATCCTAGTTATATAGTTAATTTTCACATCACTGAGAGTTATTAATATTGTTTTAGCTTAAACATTTTAAATGTGCATTGTTATTCCAATAATACATGAAGCAAATAGAGCTATCATTCACCATAACCTGAGTAGGTCCAAATTTTTGGGACAAAATTCCTTTTAACATGGATTGAATGTAACAACCTCAAAATTTTGAGGGTTTAGATTCAATCCAAGAATACTATTTGGAGAATAAAATTTGAATAAATAAATAATTAAATGGTAAAACTTTGATTATTATTTTCAACCCAATGGTTTTGATTGAGTTATGATTCAAGTGAATATCTTAACATTGATTTGAACTGATAAATATGCTTCAATTGAGATATTCATGGTGACTAGAAACCTTAATTGTATAAATAAGAAATTGGTGAATCTTATGGATCCATTAGAAGGCATAGGTAACTTGAAACCATGGTCCCTAGAATCCAAGACAAGCCCAATTACACTACTATTTAGATTACAAATGGATGATTGGATGAATTTTATTTTACCTATGAGAAATATAACACTGTGAATATTTTTTTTTGAGATAGTCCTTTTTATATAGATTTCATTAGCATATTCCACCTAAATTTGATCCTTCTATGGAGGTGAGTTAGGGATTTCACTATTTCCCTCAACTGCAGCTTCATCTTCCTAATCTTGTTGGATCTTTGAGCCAGTCCACCACTATTAGATGCACTATGGCTCATTCTTTGTCAATGGATACTTTGACATGATATCGTACTACTAGGAGGTTGCTTATGACATTCATGTGGGTCTTGCATGTGACTTATTCAGCTCACGAGTCCTAGTGGGATGTGGATAATAGTATGAGGATCCCATAATCATCACCAATGTAGAACAATCATGTGACACATCTCATTGGAGGAAACAATCTTCACAATGGACTCAGAAGGGAATGTTGTTACATTGGACCCACCTCCGGATATTTCGTATGCTTAGACATTTTAATGGAAGGGAACATGATTAGGAGTCTATCAGCAAAAAAATTCACAGTCTTTAGATCATCATTGTTTGATGAGCATGACATGATTGGATAAGAATAGGGAGCACCACTCTTTAGTCTCTTATTATGACTGGACGCCTTGCATGAGAACATAATGATATAGTGGAAGAAAATTATCTACAACCTTCAAAACTTTTCAATCTTTCCTTTACATGTGTTTTATTTCATATAATTTTACTTTTCATATGTAAAATATTGTATGCAACAAATATATGTGTTAATGTAATCACATCAAATGATTTAGTTAAAAATGTGTTTCATTATGGAAATAGAAGCCAGGATATAAAGCCAAGTAATTATGGTTATGTCTTCACAACCCAAAATGCCCTATTATAGACATGATATCACATATTCAAGGGAATTCCTAATCTGAATACAAGTCCAACCGTGATCCAATCACAATGTGTCACCAAACTTTCCAATCTACAAAACACTCTATGTTGTTTATTTTTTTGGTACTTCTTCTTTCTATGTTTGAGCCTCAATTTCCTTGGAAATCATGTCTAGGAAATCTATGACAATTGGAGATGACTATATATAGGAAAAAACACTTTCATTCCCTTCTCTTATATATAATTATACTTGTTGGGAGATTTAGGTTTTTTACTCCATGGGGCGTTTCATGGCTAGTCATGTTCTCTTGTTGACAGTCTTCATTGACTGTTTCCCTAGTGTGCAAGTGGGTAACTGAGATGGTAGAGAAAGTAGAGGTAACTAATAGAACTAATTTTAGAGGATTTGACATCTTCATAATCTTGTTGGTGTGACCTAAACACATTAACCAAGTTTTAGGGGTTAGTTTAACCACACACTTTAAATTACTAACTAAAATCAACCTTACATTTTTTTACATCAAGAGAATTAATAAAACAACTCGTAAACTTACATAACATCTGATTTAAACATAAGCATCACGAGTTCAAAACATAGTTCTACACTTACATTATGATAAAGCAAATAGTTCTAGCTTTAATATACATAAAATATATATTATTACAAAATTACTCTCAATCCTCACTCTAACATTCCCATGATTAGAGGAAGGATAAGAGACTATCTAAGTAATATAGCTATTCCTATCAAGACCTCATATGATATATTCCTAGTGAAATCTAGCTTGTTGCTGCTCCTACTGAGTTAGACCTATTACTAAAAAATAATTCCATAGAGTGTGTGTGGAAAGTCATAAAAAAACCATGATGATTCAGATATCTATCGATACTTGCATTATAATACAAAAGAACATAAACATGGAAGTTGACATTTATAAACCATCCAACATGGTAGGATTTCTAATGATGACTACATTAAGTAAATAAACTAAATCTCTAATATGTGCACTAATCATTTATTTCTCAGATTATGCCCTGGGCCCACATGAAATGTACCGCAACATGTGGAATTATGGCCAAAAACAATGATCTCACCATATAAGACTTAGAGTAGACCCAACACCCAAAGTCCTCTAAACTAGATCCCCATCCTACAATAGGGCTCTCCATATATGGCCTCAATAGCTAAATAGTTGAATGAATAGATTGGATGGCTCCCCCTTTATACATGGGTACTCATGTAGAAAGTCAAAGCACTTGGCTTAACTACTTGAATTAGTGGTTTCACAAGGGCTAACATATTAAGCAATATTATGAACTAATTAAATTATAATGGATAACACTAGTATATGCAGTTGAAGTTGGCTACCTCACTCTTTTAATGATACCATACTCACTAGGTTTAGTCCCTCGTACCTCTGTGGTAATGAATAAATTGGATGGCTCCCCCTTTATACATGGGTACTCATGTAGAAAGTCAAAGCACTTGGCTTAACTACTTGCATCAGTGGTTTCACAAGGGCTAACATACTAAGCAATATTATGAACTAATTAAAGTATAATGGATACCACTAGAATATGCAGTTCAATTTGGCTACCTCACTCTTTTGATGATACCATCCTCACTAGGTTTAGTCCCTTTTACCTCTGTGGTACGTTCAAAATACCCCATCCTAGAATCTACCACTCAGTAGGTAAGTTTTCTCCTTCATAGTGAGGATCTTTGTGATGGGTTTTATGGTGTTTAGGTCATCTAATGTCTATTTAATTTAGTTTCAACTATACATTTATTATTTTACTATTCTTAGCTTTACTCTATACTTAAGGATTCTATTTTTTTCTTTTTGAACATTGAACTTAAAGTCAATCACTAGATTAAATAAAGTTATCTACTTGAACTGATAAACTGAGTTTGTTGACACTTACATGAATGAACTATTCTTTGAGCTTCATTAGTATCTAACTCGAAACAATCATTGACTATATCACATATTCAAAAAATGATTTAATATTGTAGAAATTAGGGAAACATGGAATTCAGGTGCCTTTGATTCTACCATTAAGATGCACCCAAAACTCATAGAGCAAAAAAGTACACACCTTTTGTCTCAATAAATATTTTAAAACAATATATAGATCTAAAATTATCTATAGGACATCATAGGTATGTTAAAACACTATATAGATTAACTAAAATACCATGTCTTCGAACAAAAAATTGAAAATGAAAATTACAAAGAAAAAAGTACATATTATTTACATATTGGCCAAAATCTGTGTACTGATCCTAGGTCATTGGTCTCGGGTTTAAGCTTGGTATGTCTAAATTTGGTCTATTGTGCTTGGTTTCAAGCTAAAAGCTTCAAAACATTTGGCCTACAACTCCAAACAATGTCTATTATAGGAAGAAGATGAAGAAGGGAAATAAAAGAGAAGCTTTGGTAAGTCTTAATGTAGATTCCAAGCAAGGTGAAGAGAAAAAGAGAAAAAATATATAACTAAATAAACTTATAATGAAGGATCTACGTCTAGGTTTTTAGTTCTTAATGTTTTTCACATTATACCTCATATATGACCTCAGATGTCACCTTCCAATTTGTGTTTCCATGGTTTAGGGTTCTGGTATTGTAGAGGATTGAAATGTTAATCCAATGAAATAAATTTTTTCAAATTCTGGTAAACATATCAAAAGTTAGGGTTGTTTTTGTGTTTGGTTGTATTTGGCAACGACGCAGCACAAAACCATCATTTTCTAAGATCATCAATTTTGGAACCTATAGTTTGTTGACACCATCGATCTATAAATTTTGAAATCATTTGTGGAAAAACCTTCGATTATCAACTTATTTTATTTTTGTATGAAAAGCAAAAGTATAATAACTCTCATTTTAATTCTGGTTTGGTTCATTTTTTGTGTTGGATTCATAATTGAATTATCATAAATCATTTGGCAAATTTTTAATAATTTTAAAATAATATTTTTAATTAATTAAATCCTTAAATATTATTAAATATCTATCTACCAATATGTGCAAGTTATTACTATATCAACAAAGGTTCAAACCTTAATGTATTCACAATACATGCTTTCTATAACTTATCAAAGAACAAGTTTAAGCTAAAAATAAAACTCATATCAACTAGTTAATAATACATTTTTTCAATAAAGGTATAATTAACTCCATGATAATCTTAAATCACCAAATTACAAGTAAAGCAAGGTATGAGTTGTAACAATCTCCTCCATCTTATAATTTTTTTTCCTAAAATTTATAGAAGAGGAGGGGATACTTGTTACACATCTCTAACTCTAACCCCATGTAGCTTCATCTACATCATGATTCCTCCAAAGGACCTTCACTAAAGGCATGTCCCTGTTTTTAGGCTATCAAATTCTACGATCTAGGATTTTTATAGAGCCTTAAATATAGGAAATATCTTCTCTTAGTTGTATTGACTTTGCATCTATGATCTCTATACGTGGATGACATGTGTTCAACATGGACATATGAAACACATCATGCAAGTTGGATAGCTCAAGAACCTACTCAAGTTTGTGTTCTATTGGTCCCATTCTCTAAATGATTGGATAGATACCCATGCACCTAGGAGTTCTTTGCATCTCTTTCCAAAACTCATTAAACCTTTCCATGGTGATAGTTTCAAGCAAACCTCATCAAAAACCTCAAACTCAAGAAGTGTACGACATTTGTCTGCATATCTTTTTTGTATGTCATGTCCAACTTTCAACTATTGTCTGATCACATATATCTTTTCTAGTTGTTTATTCGACCAATTTTGAACCTAAAATATGCCTCTCACCAACTTCATACCAAAAAATAGGAGATCTATACTTTGTCCCATACATAGATTCTTAAGGTGTCAAGCCTAACATGGAATGATAATTTTGCAATAGGAAAACTCCATAAGACTAAGTTGATTATCCCAATTGCCATTAAACTATAATACACCTGGTCTCAACATGTCCTTTTGGATTTGAATTGTCCACTTTGACTGATCACCTCTCTTAGTGTGGAATGTTGTGCTGAACTTCAAACCTATTCCCAAGACACGATGTAGATGATTCTAACATCTTGAAGTTAACTTGGGGTCTTTGTCAATACAATAGGATATATTGGCTGAATTGGATATTATGCTACTTTATTTTTTGATGATGACTACCTTTACCAATTGTGCTTCTAATGTGATATTCATTGTTTTAGGTATCAAGGTATAATATGAGAAGACAATATGAGTGAAATTGCATATCTAGTTCAAAAACTAATCAAATCATATTTAATTAAATGTTGTTGTATAAGGTAAGCTTACATTTCTCTAGAAATCATGTAAAATCAAGATATAAGTCAACCCAAAAACCCAAACCCAATATAAAACTTATATTAGGTGTTTAGAATAATTATGTATTATTGCAAAAATCATTAGATTGTTTCTCAAACAAATAGAATGATTTGACATTGAGATTTTTAGTCGAACACTTTATTGACCAAGAATGGCTCGATTGGATAAATCCTCAAGTAACAGTTAGTTGTCTTGATTAAAATTGCATACAGAGGGCCTCTTGGTCAAACTCATGTTTGACTGAGGAAAATGTCTATTGAAAACAACTTCAACTGACAAACACTGTCTACAACTTTAAGTTAGTGTGCAATTAGTCATTTTTATGCCATTAATCACTACCTAATGATTAATTGAGCACTAACCTCAGCCATAGCCTTTTGAACGATTATCTAAAGAATATTGGTTTTTTATATCTTAGGAAGGATATAAGCACGCTTGAGCAAAACAAGAGTTTCTAAATTGAGCTTAGTTACTGAATATACTTATCCTAGAATTGAATAATCCAAGCTCCACTCAGTTCCTTAGTCCACAATAATATCCTTTATCGTAATCCATGTGAATGTGACTCATAAGCTTAATTATAGGATATTTATGTCTTTTATGAGATGAATTTGTGATTTCCTTTCTTTAACCTTGTTCCCATTGATCCCTTGTCTTTAGAGTTACTTCTTGTGAGAAGATTTTTCTAGAGACATGAAAGGAGAAGACTTATCATTGATCCTTTTCTATATCTTCCAAAGAAGAGGCATGGCATCTGTGCTCTTCTTCAAACATGAAAGAAGAGGTAAAGTGTTGATTCTCTTCTACATCCATGAAAGAGGAGGTGTAAATAATTGTAATTTTCATTCGTCCTTGTAAGGTAAATAAAGGTAAATTGTTCAAATCCTAGTAGGAAACTAGTACGGGTGCATGTACAACTTTTTGTACTAAAACTTCCTTAAATTTTGCATCTCTTGAGGTAGTTTCTTATCTATAGTTTAAATTTTTGTAATTTACTTACATCCAAAGATTTATTTTTGTTGAGAAATCAATTATATCTATTCACCACCTCTGTCTTAGAGCGGGTCTGTAAGGATCCTTCACAAATCTTGAAGAATGAGGGACTAGAACAACATGCTCAATCATCTTAATCTTGAGGGTTCTGACATTTGCCAACCAAAGGTGTTTGATTGATCCAACTACACCTATAGGAAGAGAATGATTCATTTCTACTTTCAAATTATCTACTTTGACATATGTAAGATGGTAATTTGGTCACATTCTCTTCTAGTTGTAGAATTGGAAACATGGGAAGCGCATATGGAAAAGAATTCCACTTTAAATGCCAATGCTATTAGCATTATTTATCGTTGTCTTTCTACTAGTGAATTAAATTTCATATCTTCATGTCAATCTCCTCGTGAAATATGGAGAAAAATATATGTAACCCATGAAGGAACTAAACAAGTTAAGGATTCTAAGATTAATATGCTACAATATAAACTAGAATTGTTTCACATGACCAAAATTGAAATTCATGCTGAAATGTATCCTACATTCTGTACTACAATCAAAGGTTTCAGTACTTTAGGAAAATAGTTCTGGATAGGAGAAAATAGTATATATTCTTGCTCCCTTTATGTCCAAGTATGAAAAGAAGAAAACCACCATAGAAGAATCAAATGGTCTATCTACACTGTTGGTGAAGTAACTAACTGGAAACTTGGTGACATATGAGGTAAAATTTCAAGATAATGCTTAAAGATAAGAAGAGGAGAATCAGCTAAAGAAGAAAAACACTAATTGCAAAGCCACCATTCAAAGCAGTGGTCAAACTAGTGATGAAGAATCCCTTTTTGTGAATTGTAAGAAATACAAGAGATTTCAGTCGAACAAAAATGCTACCTCCTCTTCTTCCTCTTCTAGTTGCTTTGAATAATGAAATAAGGGACACATAAAGAACGAATGTCCAAATATGCACAAAGGCAATAATCCTTCAAGTAAAATGTTCACAAGAAGAGTAAAGAAGACAACTACTACAAAGCCTATTAGGAATCATCAAGAGAGGAAAGTTGAAGTGAAAATGAAGACAATGAAGCAGTGGAATGCTTTATGTGCAAATAAAATGAGGAATAAGTTTCAAATGAGTTAGACAATTAGTGATTTAGCTAAAGATAAACTATTATAAATCTTGAAGAACAAACTTGTTGAAAGCAAAAATAAGAAAAAGAAGTTAGCTAATTTCATTGATGAACTTTATGTTGATATTGATAGCCTAACATATGAAAATGATACTTTAAAGTTGTATATGATGCTTTAAAATGTAAAATGTCTTAACTTGAAGAAAATAATTCTCATTTATCTTCCATAAATATTGAACTTCTAGCTAAAATCAATGAGTGTCAAACTCAACCTATCTTATGCAATCATTTAAACTATGATTTGTTGATAACAGATAGAGACACAATAAAATGAAATTATGAACATTTTGAAAGGTTGTATCTATATTTATCAATGAGAATAGTTTATAGAAAAATATCATCAATAATCATACAAAAAAACAAAAGTCTTGACAATATTTTTCATAGCTCGTATAAACAAGTTGGGAGAAGAGGTTTGGGTTATGTAGTTGTAACATCCATGACCTGGGTTATGCTTTAACCCTAGATGTTTTGTTTAAGAAAGATAATTATTTGCTTGCTATTATATTTTGAAAAGTAATTAAGGCTCAAGAGGAACT
Source organism: Alisma plantago-aquatica (assembly GCA_963693085.1). Lineage (NCBI taxonomy): Eukaryota > Viridiplantae > Streptophyta > Magnoliopsida > Alismatales > Alismataceae > Alisma > Alisma plantago-aquatica. The sequence goes on along the minus strand of OY856414.1, from coordinate 501,393,005 downwards.
TATGTTTTAAATTTAGTCCTTTTTGAATAATGTTGAAAACAATGTTTTGTCTGTTTTGGACTAAAGTGCAAATTACCCAAGTTGAGGGGTTAACTTGCAAATGTTACATGATAAAATGTTCCTCAAGTGTTGAAATATCATAAGAATTAAAATGATGCAGAGATATGGCTTGTGGTAACCTGAGCACCAAGAAATAGCTTATAAAGCAATGTTTGTGCATTAAAACCTAGTTTTGGTGTAATGTGCAATTTACCCAAAACCTAGGGTTCAATATGCAAAATACAACTTCTATAGAGTCCCTAATGTTTCTTGGTATCAATTAGAGACAAGAAAATTATAGGGGCATCTCGTTTGAATCACTTTGGAGGAGAGAGAATCTTGATATTAAAATAATCAAGATTTAAGCATAATTGAAACCCCTAATTCAATTTAATGCAAAAATGACTATATTAATTGAATTGGTCTTCAACCAAAAATGTGATGTTTGAATTTGCATAAGTGTGAACGTCTTTGTGCCTTGAAAAGGAAAATAAATATCTAAAGTGAGTGGAGAGCCCACTCACATTAGTTAAAGAAAATGTAATATCCACTCATTTTTGGATATTATTATTATATTGATTAAGGTGCTTAATTTGTTTTCTTTTAATTCATGGATAATGAAGAGGAATTACAAGGTGGGGGAGATATATTCGTATGCAAGGGATTGAGGGGAGTATGTGGCACCAATTTTTGGAGTTGAAGGAATTATTTATCACTTTCTCTCTCATTGAAATTCCCTTATATACATCCCATTTTCAACCCACATGAAAGGCTTTTTCGATTCCTTTTTCTTTCCTTGATTTGTTTGAACACAAAGGAGCTTAGAAGAAACAGTAGGACGATCCCAAACCTGTAGGTAAGCTCCATAGTGATCTTCAACCTTGATTTCATGGTGGAAAATGAAATTCAATGCTTATTTTCTTTTTTTCTCCACTCAATGCTCAACCTTGATCATCCTTTGCATCCAAAGACTTGAGAACGGACCTTGGACAGTTGAGAAAGCTTCATTCACCATTGAGGACGTGAATCTTGAAGCTTGGATTCAACTTTGAAGGCGGGTTATATAACTTGAACCCTTAAACATCATTGTTGATTCCATTTCTTCATCATATGTTGATTCCTTTTTCATTCCCAAATTTTCTTTTGATTAATTGTTGAAACCACCACAAATATCACATCAAATTTCGAAGGTTTGTAGCTTGAAGATGATGATATCATCTTAGCACGCACCTCAACAAAAATCATGAGAAAATGGTTTCACTTGTTGGTGACCAAACGGTCTCAAGACCGATTGAGACCAAACGGTCTCAAGACCGTTTAAATTCAAGTGGTGTCATGGTTGGATGGAGATCCAATGGTTACAATTGATCTAGTTCCAAAGGTTTCAACAATTGATGGTTCCTTGATTACAAACCCTAGATCGATTGAAGATAAAACCCTTGTTTAAGTTCAATTGATTTCATTGCTGATTTGACCATTCGATCTTCAAACCATTTAGGGTTTAACAATATTTAATTCAAACGGTCTCAAACCTTTTATGGTTTAATAATATATAATTCAAACGGTCTCAAACTATTTAGTGTTTAATGATAATTAATTCAAACGGTTTCAAAATTGATTGAAGAAATTAGGGCAAGATCGTTTGGATAAATGAGATCAAGACCGTTTGGATAAATGAGATCAAGACCGTTTAAGGTCTAACAGACTCAAGACCGTTTGGAGGTCAAGCACCTCAAGACCATTTGGAGGTCAAGCACCTCAAGACCGTTTGGAGGTCAAGAACCTCAAGACCGTTTAGAGGTTGAGTACCTCAAGACCGTTTGGAGACTTAATTGAACCAAGACCGTTTGAGGGTCAATGGGTCCAAGACTGTTTGAAGGGTCAATTGGTCCAAAACCGTTTGAAGGTCTAATTGGTTCAAATCATGTAGTTACTATTAACCCCATAAATGTTTAAAAGGGTTATCTCAAGGATGATTTCAAATGGAAGTACCTCTAAAGTGCTTATGTAATTAGTATAATTAAAGTGATTATCACTTGATGCTTATGAAAGTATTAAATTCAATACACCTCGATAAACATAGGTGTATGTCCTTAGTGAGAGGTTAAGTTAACCTAATAAGGTATGATGATGATGTTATGTGTGTTTCTAAGTACACAGAACAATGATAAGTATGATTAATACTTAAATAATGCTATGTGCTCCAAGATATGTGGAAGCACTGATTTAGGGATTAGTTTAATGAGATAATCATAAAACTCTAAATAATGGAGAATGGAAACCCTAATCAAGAAAGATGAGAAACCCTAACCCTAAATTTGGGTAATAGGTTGAGAAATTCTAATTGAAATGAAATGGGAAATCCCTAACCCTAATTAGAGTAAAGGGATGTGAAACCCTAAGATGGGATGATGTTATATGGAACCCTAATACATGGTATTGTTATATGGAATCCTAATACAGGGTGATGTTATGTGAAAACCTAATAAAGTATGATGTTATGTCAAACCCTAATCTAGGGTGATGCTATATGAAACCTTAACCCTAATATAGGGTGAAGGTATGTGAAACCCTAATTTTTGGGTCATAGTGCATGAAACCCTAATCTTGAGCAATATGATGATAATCCCTAACCCTAATTTTGGGTAATGGGATGAGTATCCCTAATTGACATGAATTTGGAAACCCTAACCTTAATGAGGGAATAGTGATGCTACCATTACATTGCATAGTGCTGATATGAAATTGATATAACTGTTATAATGTGTACTAACCATGCAGGTATCATGAGATGTTGGGCATAGCTAGGTATGAGCTATGATGCTTTATTATTGAAATTTTTTTATGGGCCTTGTGATCCATAATATGATTTGTTGCCTAGAAAGAGGTAACAAGAGATTTAATGTGCCTTGAAGAGCCATGTGAGATGCTTGTGTAACAAGTATCATGTTTACCTTTGTCAGATGACCTGAAAGTATTAGTTACCTGATAAGTGGTAACAAGTGTTCTTTGATGAACTGATTGTTTGAATACTCATATTCCATAATCATGATGATAAAATGTTAATGGATGAGAATCCCTATGATGTGACAAGAGATTGAGATCCCAATGTTTTATAAAGCTTCAAAAAGTATTTGATAGAAGTATTACACATTCTTTGAAGCATTTGTTAGAATAATTTATGTTTGAAAACCTGACTGATGCTTAGAGAATATGATAATGCACTTAATTAATCAAGTGAAATCTTATCATGTAAAGCCCTGACCATAGATCCATCATCGTTAGTAGTTGGTTATGGTGAAACAAGTTTTCCTATGAGAATTCTTGGAATGCATATTTTGAATATGTGGGGGTAATGGGTGAAAATATCCTTACGCCTCATAGGAATGACCGAGGGCCATATCCTATGCATAGGAATGGTTATGGACCATATCCCAATAAGAGTATGGCTATGGGTCATAACTCCACAATACCATGCATTGGCTACGGGCCATATCCTGAAAAGAGTATATGTTGCGGGCTATAACTCTATAGCGATGATGCCAGTATACCGTGGAAAGCTATTTAGTAGAGACACAAGATATCCTGTATATGATCTCATACTGACTGAGACAGATCAGGTGATGGAGTCCAACTCTTCCATTGACCTATGTATGGTACTGATGCTTTACATAATCGTGGTCGGTTGGATATGAGTGGTATACTGCATCTCCTTAGAGCATAAGTATGATTGTAAAATGTAATCAGTCATGTAGCATATTTGCTTAAGAATGAAATATGGAAATCATTGGTTGATATTACATTGCTTATAGTATCCTAAAGTGGATAAATATTATACATGTTCTTCATATTCCTTATTAAAAAGAATAGATGATCTACTACTTTATCACTTTATAGTTGTCATACTTTAAGAGGTGACATTGCTCTATTATGCTAAATAATGATTAAATCCTGCAGATCCCATAAAGATTTCCCTGCTCAGTTTATTACTGTTTATCTACAATAATAATGTTTCTGGCAGAGAGTCATATCTCTCGCTGGGACAATTTTCAATTGTCTTGCCCCCGTGGGATTCAACCTTTTTAGGTGGATGAAAATGTGGAGGTAGAAACCCTACAATAGGGGAAGGACAGCAGCCACAGGGACAATAGTAGCATCTCAAGTGGAGATACTGACTGTCATGTTATGTAGATATGAGTCCTATGAGTCGTCTCTGTACTCTCAGGTCCTAGGAGTTAGTAGTCAGTGCTTTTATGATCAATCTGAGATTTTGGCATTGAATGCCTCGAGGTTTTATGTTGCTTATGTGTATATTTAAAAGAGCAATTGCTGTATGTAATCCTCGAGAAGAAAAGGTACATGGTATGTACTTTGTGAACCAGAATGTATGTATAAATAATATTTTGGTTCTTGTTATAAGAGTTTCCTAAAAATGAATGTCTTTGTAAATGGTTTTAATTTTTAGTGATTTTTTGTAATCCGCTATTAATGACCACTTTTGCATTTGTCTTTATCCGATGTTTAAGATTTTTCATCACAGTAGCTTTTTTTTTGAAAGAGGGACGGGAAACCCTATGATTGGGGCTCCCCGTTACTATTACTAACTAATCAAATCAAGGTTTACAAGAGACTGCAAGTTCAAAGGGAAAGGACTCGACAAGGAAAACCTAGCTACATGACCCCGCCGAGCCAAGTTGGCCACCTCGTGGTGTACTCTATTACAACTACGATTAACATAATGTAAACTACAGAAAGAAAACTGATTATTCAACTCTTTGACATCTTCAGTAATAGCTCCAACACAGTCCCGACACGCCTTCTTGCTTGTGCATGCATGGACGGCCTCCAAGGAATCTGTCTCAACTTCAATGTCGTCGTATCCTTTCTCTTTTGCCCACTGCAACGCTGCTCTTACCGCTAACAACTCCGATATAGCGATGCCCGTCCCTGTGCTAACCTTCTCCCCCGCAACCCCCACCAATCTACCCGCATCATCCCTAGCATCAAAACCAATTCTGGCCCCCCATCCTCCCCGACAGACCCATCGACGTTGATCTTCAACCTACCTTGCAATGGCTTCCTCCATCCACAACGCCTCCCGCCAGCTCTCCCCGCAACGCCTCCCCCCTCAATTCCCTACTGGGCGTTGACATCCCTCCCATCACACTCCACGGAGACATTGCCTCCATCCCGCAGCGCAACGTCATTGCTGCTATCACGCAACGCTGCATTGGCGCCCTCTTCATCCCCCTCCCCACGATGTTACCTCCATCCGACAATGCAACATCGTTGTTGTTGTCACGCAACGCTACGTTGGCGTCCTCTTCATTCCCACTCCCCTCCTCGACACCACCATTTCGTCCATGCATTGCCTCCCGCCCCAACCCCTCTCCTTGTGGTGTGACGCCTGGCCATGCACATTGCTGCTGCCCTGTTAGTCCATGTCCTTCCTCTCCCCCCTTCTCACTTTGACTCTGCCCTCCCCTTCACAACATCGACAATGCACCCCTCAACATGTATCCACTCTTGACGTCACTATTTTGGAACATCCTTATGCATCTAGATCTCCATGCCGTCCACATTCCAGCCACTAAGTATTCCTTTTCTTTCATAGAGCTCCTGTCCAGTGCAGCCCCCACTACCAAGGTGATTTCCTCGTCCCTAACTTCATCCACCCAAGATTGCACTCCCCGTGGTGTCTGCTCCCAAACTTCCACAGTGTTGGGGCAACGAAATAGCATGTGAGGTATTGTCTCCTTCTCAGCACCACACAACATGCAAGTACCATCCTCTAAGCAGTGTCGATCATATAGGCGCCCACTTGTTGCTAAACATCTCGTGCATGCCCTCTACAGAAAATGGGCTATTTTCGGACTCCATCCCGCATGGAAAATTCTTTTCCATAGATCATCACCTTGTCGCTGCACAAAACTCCTCGCTTCCTCTCTCCCAAGTAATCCCAACCAGTACGCTGACCGTACCGAAAAATCTCCATCCTTTGAAGGCCACCACATTAGGCTGTCCTGAGATCTCCGCCAGCTGAGTTGGATCGCACATATTCTTTTAACATAGTGATCCGGAAAGCATTCTCTGACTTTTTCAACCTCCCATTGAGTGTCGTCTTCTGTCATCAGTTCCCTCACTGTGCGGTAATCTGGTCCATCCTCTCTTTTGAAATGTGCAAGAGTTTCATTTTCTTTCGGCAGCCAGTTATCCTCCCAAATATCCACCTCCGTTCTGTCACCCACCCTCTATTGTGTCCCTTCCTTTAATAGTTCATTTGCTCCCCATAGACTCCGCCAAGAATAACTAGGATTGTAACCCCTTCTCGCTTCCCATATGGATGACTTTGGATAATACCTGGCTTTGAGTACTCTAGTCATGAGGGATTCCTGGTTGTTTTCTATTCGCCACAATTGCCTAGCCAGGAGGGCTTGGTTAAAAGTCTAGAAATCTCTGAATCCAAGACCCCCTGCCTCTTAGGCCTACACATTCTCTTCCACCTTAGCCATGACATCTTCCTTTCTTTATCTTTTTCTCCCCACCAGAATCTAGCCACCATCCTCTGCATCTCCGATATGGTTCCCATGGGTAGCTGAAAAATACTCATAATGCATGTGGGTATTGCTTGGGCTACTTCTTTGATTAGAACTTCTCTCCCTACTTTTGACAATAGTTTTCTGACCACCCTTGGAGTTTCCTCCAAATACTTTCACGGATGAAGTTGAACACCTGCTTCTTGGACCTTCCCATGGCTGTCGGGAGACCCAGGTAGCTGGCGTGTCTGTCCACAACTCTCACACCTAGTAACTGTCTCAATTCCTCCTGCTTGTCCGCCTTCATCCCTTTGCTGAAAACAACCTCCGTCTTAGAGAAATTTATCATTTGTCCCGATGCCTGATCATATTGGCTGATAATCTCAGCTATCTTCATATATTCAGCAGTGGTTGCTCTTGCAAACAGGATGATATCATCTGCAAAGAGAAGATGTGAGATACAGGGTGCACCTCTACATGGCTTGATGCCATGTAAGAGGCCATCACGAGTAGCAGTAGAGATCAAGGTTGAGAAAGCTTCAGCACACAAAATAAAAAGATAGGGGGAAAGAGGGTCACCCTGGAGAAGTCCCCATGCAGGCTTTGAACTTTTGGTCCTATCTCCATTAATGGCGAAGGCATGCTGGACAGACGTTATTCATTCTTGGACTTTAGACCTCCACTTCCGCCCAAACCCCATCTTCTCCATGGTGACATCTAGAAATCTCCACTCCACTCTATCATATGCTTTGGACATGTCCAATTTCAGCGCAAGGCTGCCTTTTTTCCTTCCCTTATCTCTCTTCATAGAATGGAACACTTCATATCCTATGAGGGCATTGTCCGTTATCATTCTTCCATGTACGAAGGCACTTTCGTTCTCGGACACAATAGAGTTCATAAGAGGCTTTACACGGTTCGTCGTGACTTTGGATGTTATCTTGTACACCACATTGCAAAGACTAATCGGTCTGAATTCCCCTATGGTCTTTGGCTTGTTGGTCTTTGGAATGAGCACCACTAGAGTATCATTTACCTCCCCAATGCTTTTCTCTCCTTTCCACCACCCTTTGATGTAGCTCGCCACATCCTTTCCAACAATTCCCCAATAGTTTTGATAGAACATCGCCTTCATACCATCCGGACCAGGAGCTTTATTAGGATGCATCTATTTAAGTGCTGGCCATACCTCCTCATCCTCTATGTCCTTCTCCAGTTCCTCCCTTTGAGCCTCCGTCACCATCTCCCGCAGCCCCTTAGTAGCCACATCAAAACCTGAGGGATTGCTAGTTTGGAAAATATTTGTGAAATGTTTCATAATGATTGCAATTATGTCCCACTCTTGTGTCATCATAACCCCTTGCTCATCCTCTAAACATTCAATATGATTTCTCCTCCTCCTATTTGACGCATTTTGATGGAAGTATGTAGTATTTCGGTCTCCCTCTTTCAGTTCTTTTACTCTTGCCCGGGCAGCCCAATATTCCTCATTCTTCTGTAGCTAGTATTGTAATTCTTTTATTTTTTCCTCCGCCCGGTCAAGGTTTGTTTGATCCGGCGGAAGAGCTTGTAGCCCCTTAAGTTCGTTCTCCAGTTCCTTCACCTTCCTTCTCCTTTCTCCAAACTTTTCAGTTGCCCAAGATTTTAGGCTCTCCTTACATTTCAACAGCTTAGTTCCCAACTCCCTCCCCTAAGCAGCTTCCCATGCCTCCCTAATAATAGAAGAGCAATTTTCCTCCCCCACCCACATAGGTTCAAACATGAAGTGACCTTTCCTATTCTTATTGTTGTTCCTCCTATCCTCCTTTAGGATGATGGGTGCATGATCCGACTCGTATATAGGCAGATTTAAAACCTTGCAATATGTGAATAAGTTCCTCCAGCCAAGATCGGGAAGAAATTTGTCAAGTCTCTCCTGTACAAGGGTTCTTTCAGTGAGTCCTCTTTTCCACGTGAAAACATTTCCTTCAAAACCAATGTCCATCAACTCTCAATCATCTATAACATCCCTGAAGTTCTGCATGAATCTGTCTTCTTTGGGTGGGCCCCCTTGCTTCTCTACATTTGACACAATCTCGTTGAAGTCACCGAAGAAAATAACGAGCTCCTTGGTCTCTCCCTTTATCCTCCTCATCAGATCCCATGTCTTGAACTTTTCTACCTGTTGTACCCAGCCATAAATTCCCACCGCTCTCCATTTTGCTCCCGTGGTGGTATTCTTGACCGCAGTAGTAACGTGCTTGTGAGAATAGTTAATCACCTTCACTTCTGCATCTTTCCACCAGAATCCCAAACCACCTGCCCGCCCCACGCTTGATATGCACAAACCATCGGTGAAACCACAGCTTCGCTTTACATCCTCCAATTTCTTATCGGCGATCATAGTTTCCATAACAAAAACTATATTTGGGCGCTCTCTCCAAACCCAAGCTCGGAGAGCTTTGCATGTGTCAGGGTCGCCCAATCCCTGATAGTTCCAGTTGAAGATTTTCATTGTCCTTCACGGGATTGGGCTCCTCCAATCTCCGCTACTTGAGTCATGATGACCCCAACTCTGTCCGGTGTGTCTGCACTGAGCATCCTATGTCTTTTCCCCCCGCAATCCTTCATAGGCAGCACATCAAGGTCCATGTCGCATACCTCTCCGTTCCTCCTCCTTTTTCCTGTAGGTTGTTCCCACACAACCTCTTCTTCTGGGATTCCCAAGCGCGATCCTCTGCTCATTTTGTAGACCCAAGGTTGATGGCGTTTTTTCCCTTTGGGTTGTTTGCTCCCCCCTTTCACTTTAGAACCAATTTCTTTCCTCCTCTGTGCCCTTGTTAAAATTCTTGTCGTTGTATTGAGTGTAGTTGCGTTCCAATCAACATCATGCAGGTATCCTAGCCCGTGCACTCTATCTTGCACATCTGACGCCTCCTTACATTTGAACTTGGTTGTGCCCTCATCAGTGCAGACGACGTCTATCTTCCCCCTTTCCTTCGGTTGCTGTTCGTTAACATGGAGTGCCTCACTGTCCGTCTCCGTCTGCTGTCTACTTTAATATGTTGCTTCAGCGTACCCAAGTATTGCTTCCTCTGACTCCACCGACGCCATCTCCGGTGCTACCTCGCATAAACGAACATGGCCATGCAGTCCCAGAAGTTCTTCTTTGGTGTAACGCCGCATCACCTGCTCTCGCGACGACCCCCCGTTTGTGTTGCTGCCATCCTGTTGTTGGAATGCCCATGCTTCGTCAGCCTCCCAGTCTACTGCCTTCTTCTTCCCCTCCCCGCGATCGACCCTTGCCAGACCCTCCCTTATCTGCGTTCCCTCTTCCTTCTCTCTGTCCGTGCGTCCCACCCCCCGTTCATCTGTTGCAATGCCCGTTGTCTTCCCTCGCTCCTCCCCTTCCTTCCGTCCGGAAACACCCCGCCCATCATCCCGACGCCCCCTACTGTCTGTGTTTCCCCTTTCTTCCTGCTTCTTCCTCTCGCCCTCCCACCCCAATCTATCTTCCCGTCCCACACCCCCCTTCTCTATTTCTCCCTCGCCCCCCATCTCACCCCCGACGCTGCTTCCTTCTTCTTCCCCTTCTGTTCGACTGCCGCCTCCAACACTTCCTTCTTCTTGAACGTTAGCTTTCTTCGTACCCCGCCCCCACCTTCCTCCCTATTGTTCTCTGATCGGTGATACTTCCACGGTGACGCTCACAGCCATTTGCCCCAGCGCTGCTGCTGAGCGCCTCCCTCCGCATAGCTGTCGCAGTCCTTGTCGACATGCCCTAGCATGCCGCAGTTGAAGCAGAACATCAGAAGCCTTTCATATTTGACTTCCACATCCACGATTCGACCGCTCTTCACCTTTAATTTTAGAGTTCTTCTTAGAGGGCGTGTAACATCACCAACATGCGGACTCGGATGGAGGAGTCCCAACCTGATCCGTCTCTATCCATTGCCACCACAGCGCCGACGCATCCCACAATTTCCCTCACCGTCACTTCCCCTCTGTACCCCAAGAGTAGGCCGTAGAGACGTACCCAAAATGGTGTGTTGTTGATTTGCAGGCACCCCGACTGCTCCTCCTTGTCGATTTCTTTGAACAACAGCAGACGTCCGTCGAAGTTCCATGGAGCGCCGTCCAAAACACGTTGCTTGTCCCGCCAGTGGGAGAATTGCATGATGAAGGCGTCCCCTTCCAGTTTCTTGAACACCACCGCCTCACGTAGGCTCCATGCCTAGGCCAATGTCTGTTCCATTGCCTTAAGGTTAAATGATCGATCTGTGAGCAGACGCCCCATGAGCGCCAGTTCAGTATGGTCTTCATCCTCGTCGCCGCTGCATAACAAACTATCATCAATTGACACCTCCTCGTCATCTGATAGTCGAAGTCCCGCACAGCGATCCGCCAGCTCCGTCGCCATGGAGCCAAGACCCAAAGCCTGCCTGCACTTGAACCTGCGAGGGAAAACCCTAACCGAAAGGGAGTGGATGTTCACTTCTTGCGTAAACCTAATCGCCAGAGCGAGAGGGCGCAAGGGAACGGGTTGTCACAGTAGCTAAATCCTAAATCCAACCTAGATTTAGAATACTTACTCCTCAAGATTTTCACTAAATTACCCCCACCCCCCATTTTTTACTAAGACAAACACTCTGCTTAATATATCTTGTCATTATTGGTACTCTCTTAGAAATTGTTCATTTCAATGCTATTACCGCAACAAAAGATATAAGCACATGGTTTACGTTCCCAAACATCCTATTCAAGATTCAATAAGGAGGTTATTTGGAATACTAAGAAAATCTAAAATTTAATATCTTTTGCATCAGTATCTCAAACCAATATGATAACATTGTAGACATTTGTTTGAATAAAAGATGAAGATTGAAATGCTACAGTCATCCTGTCAATCAAAAAATTGTTGGTCTTTTGGATATGCCACACTCTTATTTAGATTAAACAACTATTTCTCATTTGTGTCACTAACATGTGCATCTAGTAATTTAGGTGTTGAAGTTACTTAGATAAGATCCAACAATAAACAACATGCTATAATATATGTGTTTGGATGCTTGTAGGTCAAGTCATACCATGTATATGCTTTTTACAAGTGCATTTTCTACAATTTTCCAAGAATGATGTAAGAACAAGAGATGATCATTGTAATTTGATCCTAAACCTTTTTCCACACTTATATCAAGTCTTTTAGATAGTTAGGTGTCATTAAAAAAATCATTTGATATTTTTTCCAGCTATTTAGTACTGACTTTACAAGGAGTATTTTGGTAGAACTCTTCTTTGTCAGAGATCCTTTTTTTCTTGAACTGCACCTTGACCGAGAAAGAGCCATTGTAGAAAAAGAGACTTAGAAAACTTGCCTCAGATTCATTGTTGATCAAAGTATAGTTTGACGGAGATGGATCTCAGTTGAAGTATAGTTTGATCGAGAATGTTGTATCATAAAAATATGTATTAGTTTTCTAGCCATTGTAAACACAACTTTTGACATTTCAACAACTAGTTTGACATTTAAATCCACCTAAACACTTCCAACAACTATATTGACCATTCCTAAGTGTTTCCAAAATATAGGAGTGCCTTATGGTCACATAATACACACACTTGAGCAATCTATTACATGCTATACTTCTCCAAGCATAGAATTCTACATTTCTATCTTCAAATCTAAGTCATAGCTCAATACTAGTGTCCTACTCCATCAAATATGGCCTTACCTATTGTGTGTGGAGATTTTATCATCAATTCTTCATAAAGTGATGCAAATTGCTAGTCTTGTGAGGATTTGTAATTTCTTGTTCCTCTCTTATTCTATTTATTGTTCTTATTGCTTCCAACTACTTCTTGTGAGAAAGATATGGGAAGCTTCTTGGAGATACTTCTTACGAGAAAGTTGTAACCAAGGCAGGAGGTTGATTATGAATTACTCCACAGTCCAATTTCTCCTTGATCTACAAAAGTAGGGTTGTCTTGATCCATAAAAGACATTGGTTATTTTTTGTATTTTGTATCTATTAAGAAAAGGAACAACACACAGTTTGAGTATCCTAGTTGGGAACAACTAGGTAGCTGACTCTCGTCTTTTGATATGACCACTCTATATCCTTGAGTCTTTTGTAGTTGTTTTTATTTTGTCTAACACTTGCTTTATATTTCCATTAATGTATATTCTTAAGCAAGTTGCAATCAAACCTTGTGTTTGAAATTGCATAAACCTTATTTTAGCTCTACTCACCCCCTCTCATTTTACCTCTATTCACCCCTCTCCATATCTATAAAAAACATTTCGATCGAGGGACCCCTTAGTCAAACTATGGATCAACTGACATTGCTTCTATTAGTTTTCTTTTTAATTGTTGACTTGTTATTGATTACATCTTCTATTGGACAAACTATAAATTAAATATTCTTTAAAATACGATGAGATTTTTATGTAAATCACTAGGAATCCAAGATATGAATTTATTTATTGATTTCCTATGCATAACAACCAAAGACTCTACTTGGGTACCAAAACTTCTTGTATATGACGACTCAATTGTTGATAGTGGCTACTCAAAACATATGATTGGAGATAAAAAAAAAATTCAGACTACTTAAAAAGAAAAGGTGTCAATCAGTTTTATTTGGTGAAAATGGAAAAGGGACCGTCATTGGAATTGGTAATTTCAAATCTAAACTTACAATCAAAATATGCTACTAGTTGATGGATTACATTATAACATACTCAGTGTAAGTCAATTATGTGACAGTGGATAAGATATTCTTTTGATAGATATCATTGCAAATTACCTGTTGAAAAAACTCATGTTATTATTTATGTAGGAAAAAGAATTAGAAATCTATATATTCTTAGACCTTATTATATAGAACCTATCCATGTAAAATTCCTTACTACAAATGATGATTTTCAATCCCCATGGCATAGAACATTAGGGCATGCAAGTAGTCATATGATTAAAGAATTACTTAAACTTTACTTAGTTAGAGGATTGCCTAAAATTATTTTTGACAAACCTAAAACTTATGAAACATGTACTATAGAACACTTGAACTTTTTCACATTGACTTATTTGGTCCTATTAAGGGACAATCTAATGGTGGAAAAATATATTGTTTTGTAATTATTGATTATTAATGTAGTAATATCTTAGTTGGTAAGGATGATACAATTAAAATATTTGTCAAATTTCGTACCAGAGTTGAGAGTGAATTTTAGACAAAAATTGGTACTAGTAGATGTGATATTGATGGGGAATTTGAAAATGATGAATTTGAGGAATCTGTTCTTCAAATGGATATGGTCATAACTTTTCCTCACCACGAACCCCACAACATAATGGTATTATGGAAAGAAAAAAATAGATATTTGCAAGAAATAGATAGAGCAATGCTCTTGGAACACTAAAACATTTTGGGTTGAGGCTGTTACACTTTGTGTTAAGATCAAATTTTCATACATCCACATATTAAAAAGATCCTTATGAACTAGTTTTCTCTAAAAAGTCTAGAGTTGCCTATTTTAATAGATTTAGAACTCCTTTTTTAATCTTAATACCAAGAATGATAGAGACAAGTTTGATTTGAAGTCATAAAAGGCTTTATTGATAGGGTATTCAACCAGAAGAAAATCTTATAGAGTCTATAGCCTCATCACTAAAAAGGTTGAAAAACCTATTCATATTGAATTACATGGAAATCCAAAAAAGAATGTATTAGATAATGATACACTTCTAATCATAGAAGACCTAACCATTGAAATGAAAGATGATAATGTCACTGAAAATGAACAAGATTGAGAACATCTTTCTCTTCCACCTAATTTAATGATCGTCCACAAGAACTCATCATTGGAAATACATTTGGCAAAGTAAAAATTAGATCATCATTTAGATATGAAGAAAATATGGAATTTTGTCAATCATTGAACCTAAACAGGTAGATCACACACTTAAATATGAATATTGGATATTTGTCATGATAGAACAATACTACAAATGATGTATGGGATTATTTAAAAATTCTAAAGATAAAACAATTATAATGGATTTTTCAAATATGCTAAATGAAGCTAGGGAAGTAGTAAGAAATAAAGCTATATTGGTTGATCAAAGATATAATAAACAAAAAGGGATACACTTTGACGAAACATATGCATTGGTTGCCCTTCTTGAGTCAATTAGAATATTTTTAGCCCTAGCAACATTTAAGAATATCAAACTCTTTCAATTGGATGTAAGAAGTTCTTTTATATATGGAATAATTGAAGTGGAAGTATATGTTTCTCAATCCTTTGGATGTGAGGATATACATCATCACAAGAATATTTATAAACTCAAAAAAGGCATTATATTCTTTTCAAAAAGATCCTCAAAATAGGTATGAACGGCTTCGAACTTCCATTTTTGAACATGAACTTACTATAGGAAAATAAGATTCTAGTTTGTTCAATAAGAAATATGATTCAAAATTTTCACAGTTCAAATATATGTTGATGATATTATATTTTGAGAATCTCAAGAAACATTATGCTCTCAAATTAGTGATGTTATGCGAAAAGAATTTGGAATGGGTATCATGGGTAATTGACATTTTTCTTGGGTTTTCAAATAAACAAAACTCCTCGTGGGATCTTCCTAGATCAAGAAAGATATATGAAAGAACTTTTTACAAGATTTAACATGGATAGTTGTAAACATTCTTGTACTCCTATGGTTAATTTTGCTAAAATGGATGAAGACAAAGATGGTGAGACAATTAACCATTCTTTATATCAAGGTATGAACGAAGTTTTGTTATACTTTATTACTTCTCGCCCAAACATTATTTTTTTGGTGGTTTTATGTTCAAATTTTCAATCAAAACCTATGTAATCTGAATTAGTTGTTTTTAAAAAAGTCCTTCAATATTTGGCTTTGACATCAAATTATGGTATGTGATACCCTAAGGATAAATATTTTGATTTGCAAGAATTTACTGGCGTTGATTATGTCATATGTTGAGTTGATCATAAAAGTACCCATAGTTATTGTTTCTTAATTAAAAATTCATTGTTATCATGGTTTAGTAAGAAATAAAATGCATTTTCCCAATCTAGTACTGAAGTTGAATATATGGTTTTCGGTAGTTGTTATGCACAAATCCTATGGATGACACAATTATAATGAGATTGAGGCTTCACTCCATCCATGACTCCCATTTTTGTGATAACACAAGCCCAATCAATCTAGCCCATAATCCAGTTTTACATAGTTGTGCCAAACATATTAAAATTTGATGTCATTTCTTATGGATCATATTTTTGATAAGGTGAAAACTTCTCATTTCTCATTAAAAGGAAAGCATAGGGCATAGATGCCCTTATACTATGCAACTAGGATCTCAAATACCCCACATATCCAATATATGTGTATTGGGCCATCCACACAACTTGGGTTTAGCTTTGACTACCCAAGAAATCCTATTTACAGTGTGATAAAAAATGTTTAGGGGGTTACTTGCCTTTGAAGCCTGGAATTTCTCTCACCCCACACATGGAAGATAATGAAAGAGAGGACAAGACCACAAAAACTCCTAGTACACTTTTTGTGCCTAGTCTTATCTAGTAACAAAACAAAATCATTGTAGATATTGCTTGTAGGTGAACCCCCCATCCCAAACTTCAACATTGCTCTCTTCCAATAGTATTTGGTGAAGGAGAACTAAAAAAATAGATAATTATTACTATCCTCTCCACTATAGCAAAGACAATAGTTTGGGTTGGATCCAAGACCCCACCTAATCATCCTATCAGTTGTAGGGAGCTTACCCAGAATGACTATGTACACGTTGACGCTCCATTTGAGCTGGTGAACGATGCTCCAAAGAAGACCGATCCAAGGCACATGTGGAAGGTGGAAATCCCTCAACCAATGCCATGCATCAAGATTCACCAATTTCCACTGGTCCCTAGACTCGTAGTATGTGTGTTTGAAACCAATCCAAGATCTAATCATGTCTCTCAAGCACCTTGACTAATCAACTCTTTTCGAGTCCAACTCCAGTCAATAACCTCATATCTCCTCTTCATCCATTTGCTCTAAGGTTCTAGAGGTTGGCGGAGTAACTTGTCAACCTTCTTAGTTGTGGCATCAGAAGAAATATTTGTGGGGTTCTTGATCTCAAGCCCACCTATGTGATATGGTTTAGTAAGATAATCTAAAGCAATGGCATACCCCTTGCCACCCCATAGAAAACTAGACATAATTGATTTGCATTTGTCCACAATAAATGTTGGAAGCTCCACTTGTCTACACCAAAAGTGGAGCTTATCCACCAAAAACTCTTGATCTCTTCCCTACCCACCATTGATATGTTCATACCAGTCCACCTATTAATAGAATCTCATGACACATCCACCACTTCAGTATAATCCATACCTTTGTCCTTCTCACCTAAAATAGTAATACCAACGTGCTTTGTCAGAAATACACTGATCTACACTCCCAAAACTTCCTTCAACCTTCCTCTTATCGCATCACAGGACCTGGAGAATAACACCTTAGACTTCAGCATGTTGACGAAGAGCCTTTTCAATTCTTCAAAGCAATTAAGTACCCCTCTAACACCCTTCATGTACTCATATGCCCTACAACAAAGAGAAACATTCATCTACAAAAATCAAGTGAAAGAGCATCTTCACTCGACACACCTTAAAGGGATTGATGAAACCATGTTTCTCATCCTTGTTTGTCTTATAAGTAAGGCCCTCCATGGCAATCGAAAATACAGTATGTGACAAGGGGTCTTCCTACCTCAGCCCATTGCTCGCCCTAAATAGTCCCTTAGGGACCCCATTCACAAAATAGAAAACAAAGTGGTGTCCACTCACTAAAGCATAATATCAATCCACTTCTCTACAAACCCAAGTGCCCGCATGATATCTCATAATGCAAGCCAGCAAAGTCGGCCATACGATTTAGAAGTATCCAACTTGATTCATGCCTTCTTGGTAGCTCTAGTGACTTTGAAGTTGATGAGAAACTCTACTTATAGGAAAATGTTATCGGGTATCAACCTACCTACCACAAACACACCCTATGCTTTAGAAACTATCTTGATAAAGAACTTCTTCAATCTTATAGCCAACAAAGTAGATATGAGTTTTATACAAGGCCAAACAATAGGCAATCTGCCAAAATGCATCCAAAGAAGTAGTTGAATTCCTTTTAGGAATAAGTATGATGAAAGCTAGGTTGTCTTAGCAAACCATGCGTCCTCTAATGAAGAACAACCTAACTTCCTAACGAATATTCTCTTTAATAATCTTGTAGTAGGTGTGGAAAAACATCCCATTGAAACTGTCAGGCCTTGGGGCTTTGGAGACTCCAATGGAAAAGGCTGCTATTCTGATTTCCTCATCACTGTTAGGCTTTAGTTGATATCTATCTACATCATCAATCACATTCCTCTTATGGAATGAAGAACATATCAAACCAGGTAAGGAAGGTTGGTTGTATAGGTCCTTAAACAACTTCATAGTGTATTCAGTCACTCTTCTTAGCTCATCCACTAGCACACCATCAAAATCAATAAGGTCATAAATATGGTTCCTCATCTCATTCCTTTTGATCACCACATGGTACATCCTAGTATTACAATCACCATCTTATACCCAATTGATTTTTCTTCTTTTTCAGAGCTACAACTCTTCCAATTTCTTGAGTAGTAGCAAATGATCACCAACAACACTTCCATTTCCCATCAAGATAGGACAGTTTGGATTCATCCTTAGTGCACAAGAAGCCTCCTAAAATGCACTCTTAGCCTCCCTTATCAAATTATATTGATCAATCAAGCATCTGGACCACTCCTTCAAAATGACCTTTGTCCTCTTTAGTTTTTCAATAACTCTATGGATTGAGTTCCCATCGACTCCATAACTCCACACAGTATTTACCACCCTCAAAAAATCTTAGTGACTTGATCCAGTGATTGAGGAAGTGGATGGGGTGGGTTTTATTCATCACCGACCAGAGTTTCATTAGCATCAAGGCGTGGTCACGATTGGGATGAGCCCCTAGTTTGATGTTTGTCATTGAAAAGACATCCAACCAAGAGGCATTCACAACGCCACTATCCAGGTTGCTGGAGATGCTCTTGGATGGGATCCTCTGTTGTTCTAGGTTGTTAAGCTTCCTCTCATATTGGCCTCCATGAGGTTAGGCATGTCAATGGCCTTATTGAACCTTCATAGAATGAAATTAGGCACCAACAGACCTCTGAACTTGTCTCGAGCCTGATGAATGTGGGTGAAGTCTCTAATAACGAGTTGCAACAAATCTTGTTGTGTAGTGTTCATAAGGAACTTCCATAATCTTCTCTGACAACCTTCAACATTGAGTCCATATGTTGCGAAGAGGACACAATGGAACTCATTGTTGTTGATGCAATTTAGCATCAACATCTAGTCCATGGAGTGAATAGTTTGGATATCCCACACTCTAGAATTTCACCCCACAACAATTATCCACCCTCAATATGTTCATGATTAGATGTGTACTCCCATCCATTCAGGAATATACCGCTCATATTATCCTTAAACTCATGTTTGATGCAAGTCTCCAAGCACACACCAATGGATACATCCATCTATCTTATTAACACCCTGACCTTCCGTTGCTTGTGAGGTCGGGAAGCCCATAGCACATTCCATGTTATGATCCTCATGGTAAATAACTACAAGCTCCACCCCTTCCATGATTATATCCACGCCTTCCTCCCTTAGTGCCCTATCCTCTACTCCCCATTCGTCTGGTAACACTCTGAGTAGGTTGCACCTGATGTCTCCTTCTAGGTCCTCTTAAGTCACAAACATATTTGCAGACTCTAGGGGCAAGTCTCTACAACTTGTTGTTTATCTTTCTTCCTATGGTACTCTACCTCTTCACAAGGGATAATTGTAACTTCCACTAACTGGTCTTCAATCGTAGTTTCCAAACTTATCAAGACAATGAAAGGGACTCTCTCATGCACCCTACAACATTGACCTTATTGCTCCCCAACCCATCAACCATAGAAGATCGTCATGTTTCTGGTAGAGAAGGCACGCTGGCCTTAAATCCCCTTCTCCTCTTGTGGCTTGGTCTCCTAATCTTTGGCCTAACTCGGTGTTGATCCTCCATTTTCTTCGTGCATCCACTAGGGCAGTTACTTGACAGATACCCGAACACCTCGCAAGAATCACACGGTTCTCCTAAGGCATAATAGTGTACTCAGATTTCCATCTCTTCTCCTTTAGGAAACTCGATGAGGAGCAATGAAGGTGGTTGCTTCTCTGTTAAGATCTCAAGTCACATACATGTTGAATGAGCCTTATTTCCCCCTCTAGAGAAATCAATTGTCTTCAGGGTTTCCACAACATATCTGATGATCATGAGTGCCCTCCTTGACCAATGCCTCCCAATGTCAAGTAGAATAGCCTACACCAGCCCAATCATCAGGGCAGCCCTCCTTCCATCGTCCTTTGGAAGCCATCTCCTAGTCAATACCAATTGTGAATCAAAAAACCATGGACCTTTATCCAACAGTACATTCATATTGGTTCCATTCACAAAATTGACCAAGAGTAGGCCATCACTTAAAGGAGACATCTGATATTCTCCCTTGGGTTGCTCTATCCTCAACATCCATCCATATAGTTGATCTAAGTGGTATATCTTCCCTAGCACATATTCAATGATGGAAAATGTATTGAAGTTTCCCATTTCATCAAGCACCGGGGTCAAGAACTTCATTCATGCTCTTTTGTCCTCTTCCATGAAATGGGGTCTTGGGGTCATTCGAAATGGTCACTGGCATGTAGCTTCTTGGGACTTCCATCAACTTCTAAAGCATCTTTCTTGATGATCATCCCATAGTAACATCCATGTTGGGACCATTCCACTCTGAGACGACCACGGCTTTGGAGGACGAAACCCCACAAAATATGGTGGAAAGGACCGGAATGACGTTGGTGGTGGAGGTAGAAGCTAGGGTGGAAGAAGGGTTACAAATGGTGGTGGTGGTGGTAGCAGTAGGAGTGGTGGTGGTGGTGGTGGTGGCATTGGGGATAAACCTAGATGGTAGGCGGCCATATTGCTAAACAAGACATACGATTACATGATGTAGATACCAAAATCAATTGTCAAACATATTTACAATGCCTCCAGATATTGACTCCTTTAGTGGCATCAGAGACAAATTGCACATTATTCCTTTAAAAGACATTTAAATTGATGTATTTTCAAACTAAAATCTAAATGTTGTCCTCTTTGGTCATTTTGTTAGATGTTTCCTATTCATTCTAATGATTTTTTACTATTACAGATTAATTCTCCATCAAATTCTATAGAATAATGTTTAAAAATTTGATTGTATAATAATTATATATTTGAGACCTTTTTGCACTAATAAAGTATATGTGATCATTGCCCAATTAATTTTTGCTAAATTGGTTACATATACCTTCTTGGTCAAAAAAGATTTTGACTGAGGCCCCGATCAGTCAAAAAGAAGTTTGGTTGATGGAACTCGGACAACGCGCTTTGAGAAATTTGATTGTTGCCCACCTCAGTCCAGAAAAAGTTCAATCAAGTACCTCTTTCATGTCTATATGTAATGTCCAAAATGGATCTTTTTCTTCACACGTTCACTTGCAAAATTCTTCCGCTCCAATCAGGCAATTTTCTGTAAATTCCTTCTGCCATTTTTAGTAGATAGCCTCCTTCATTTCAATTTCATCACTTCTCCATCACTCTTCTTCCATGGAAACTCCTTCTCGTATTGGTAGAAAGAAGAATAAGTCCTAGAAAGATCCCACAAACATATCAGTGGTGATCAACAATGTCATGTCCATGAACTATATTGTTGACAACAAGATTCTTGATATTGCTTCCCATACACCTCTTCCAAGATGCTCGATACAACTTCACTGCTTTGTCAGGGTTCTTTATCTCAAATCTCTCTTTGACTTACAATTCCTCTTAGATTTCATCACTCCTTCCCACCATAGTTGGTGTACTATAGTTGTTCTTGAGTTTTACGCCAATCTACATTATTGATCAAGTGGATTTTGTGTGTCCCTCCATGGTCATTGATTTTAACTTTACTTTTGATGAATAAAAACTATGGACCTATACTAAAATTGATGATTATGAGCATTCCAACCTTCTTGATTTTAGTTCTAGCAATCCTCTGAATGGTATATATGAACATAAAGGCATAATTACCCTTTCCTCTATTTGTCAATCCTTATTGCTCCCCAATTCTATGAATTAAGGTACATGTGGGAAATTTATTGTGTCTTCCCTTATTTCAAAAACATGCATCATAAAAATCATTATAATAGCAAACACCATGCCTTGTTCCAATAAAAGTGAAGTGCAACGGTTCCGCGTGATCATCAGTTATGCCATTCTAAAAAAAATATTTTCAACTTTGTGGGGTCATCCTGAAGGAAATGATTGACTTTAAGGGACCTCCTCCTTTTCCAGACTAGCTTGACCTCTATAAAGACCCAACCTTTATGATCATGGTTTTACAAAATTCATCAAATTTTGAGACTAGTAATTCAAATTTTCAAATAGATTGCACATGTCAATGTCTACTTGTTGGGGAATCCATTAGTTCTCTCACACAAAGAATGAAAATACACCAACTAAGTTTCCCATTATATTAAGGGACACTATGTCCTTTACACTGTGCAGAGGCATGGAAGCATAATTCCACCAAACTAATGGGCATTAGTATTGTTGGATAAATTGGACATTATGATAAATCCCTTTGTTTCGATGATGACAAACATTTCATTCTTATTATTCTAACGAGCTACTTGAGTGTGTAGGATTATGGTGGATGACAAAGCAACTAGGGAAATCACGAGCTTACATATTTACTTTCATGCAATGTAATCACTATTGTAAAAACTTGTACAGTTATATAATGTACAAGTACTTAGATTGCATGTAAATCAAGCGTTAGATCTTCCCTAGCTACACACCATAGTTAGACAAGTCATCCCTTCCAAAAGGATCACATTATGCACACTCATAAACACACTTAGTGGTTTAATTAAAAGATTGAAACAGAGTCAATCTCGGTCGACCACACTCCTCGACCGAGACACTCTCGGTCGACAAACTTCTCGACCGAGATTGACCAAAAGTAGCCGTTAGACACAGCAGTTGACAGTTGCAAATAAACGTTAATCCAGAGAGCCTGTCGGTCGACGAATCCTCGACCGACTGGGCATCTCAGTCGACGAGTCCTCGACCGATATGGTCTCTGACAGCAACTGCAGAATTAATTAACTAGCCGTTGCTAATGCGCCTAACTTATTCCTAACGGCTAGTTAAGCACTAGGAACCCCCTAGAAGTTGTCTAGAACGTCCTTAAGCATACATAGGTCATTCCTATAAATAGGACATGCCTTAGGTCACCAAAGAATACCTAAGCTATACTTGTGCTATACTTGAGCTTGAATACTCACTTGCAATCTGTTTTAGAGCAATAGAGCAATTCCTACACTTGCCATTCATTCCTATTGCTCCCATTTCGTGTCCTATAGGCTAGTATCTCCTATCCACTACAATCACATTGTCATACACATTGGTTAGGAGATCTAAACGCTTGATATAGGAAAATCAAGCCTTGTGCTTACAACGGTATTGTAATTTCTGTTTTCCTTCTTGTTCCTTTTTATCTTTTGTACTCTCCTTGCTACTCCTAGGGTTGGAGGCTGCGGATTGGAGAGGGTTGACTTCTCAGGTGGAGAAGGGGACTTCAAGCTACTTCAAGAAGGCTATCGCACGGGAAGCTACTTCAGAAGGCTGGTGCAACGGGAGTTGGTGCATCTACTTCAAGGGAAGGCTGCTTCAAGGTTGGGCGATTACTTCTAGGTGAAGGATGCTTGAAGGGTTTGGGAAAAGAAATTGTATTTTATGTAAAGTCCTTGCGAGGTAATAAAATAAATTTCTTTTCAAATCCCGGTTGGGTAAGCAACCGGGTAGTGGACTGACGGCTATAGTATTTGCTATAGTTGGAACCACTCTAAACCTTGTGTCTCCTTGTCCAATATTTTCATTGTGGTTGTTTGAGATCAATAATTGTTAAATTATCTAGAAAACTCTATTCACCCCCCCCCTCTAGTAGTTTTCAATTGGTATCAGAGCAGGCTTCAAGGAGCCCTAACAAGGTCTTGAAGAGATAAAGGGAGGAGGTGACTACAACCACAAGAAAAGGAGCATGGACCAATGTGCGACAAGTTGCAATTGGTGCTTAGGAACAAAGCACTCTACTTCTAAATGTCCATGGAGGTCAAATAAAGAATGTTTCGTTGCTACAATAAGTGAGGAAGAAGAAGAAGAGGTAAGCTTGCTTGATTTACCTAAAGAAGAGTTAGTTACTATTATTGAAGAAACACATAACAAATATGTTGAATACAAAAAGAAATTAAAGAAATCAAATAAAGAAAATGATGATCTAAATGCTAGACTTCTTGAGCTTACATCCGAAAATGACGATTTATATGCTAAATTGAATACTCTTGGTTTTGAAAAAGATAGCATTATGTCTGACAATCGTACTTTGAAATCATCTCTAAGTAATAGTGAAGTGAAAATTTTCACTCTAGAGACTAACTATGATCTTCTATGTCAAGAAAAGACTGAATTGCTTGCAAAGTTAAATGATATTCAAAAACAACCTATATTGTGCACCCATGTAGATTATGACAATATAGTGAAAGAAAGAAATATGTTATCATCCAATCTAGATCAAGCAAAATTAGATATCAAGAAAAGAATGGATGAGATCGTTAAATTGCAACAAGAAGTTAGTAAGTTAAGCAACAATGGAATCCTTGATAAAATATTAGAAAATTCCTATCATCAAATAGGGAGAAGAGGACTAGGTTACAAACCTAAAGGAAAATCACATCAACAACCTAGTTGGAGAAAGACACGAGCACATCAAGCCACATTTGTACCAAAGAACAACCTAGAACAAAACCATAGAAAAAGACTTGAGGTTGATTCTATATGTTGCCATTATTGCTCACGTCTTGGACATTACTCTTTTTCATGCCCATACAAGAAAAAGAATGTTGAGTTAGTATGGGTTCCAAAACCCCCAAATTGAATTGGTTAGACTAAGTTGAGATATGACCAAAGACTTTAATTTGCATATCTTTATGTCTATCTCAACTTAACATATAGGGATAACAAATTTATATCAATTAAGGATTAATCAAAACTTAAAAGATTTGAATATGATTAAGTTGAGATATAATCCAAATGTTACTTTGATATTCATATATTTATATCAAACTGATCTTTGAAATAATTAAATTAGATACAATCTATATTGTACTTGAAATAGAATTCTGAACACTTTCCAGAAATTAGGTCGGTCGAAGATTTGTCGACCGAGTGAAAACCCGGTCGAGAAATTGTCGACCGAGCATGTCACTGTTTTTCAGAATGCTGTAAAATTGCTGAATTCCTTTGAAATTGTTCAAAATTGTTGTCTATTCGTGATCAATGACTGTATAATAAAGTATCAATTATGGAAATCATCCTTGAAAGATTATGAGAAATAAATTTGGTCAAAAACCAAAATTATTCTTAGTTTAAAGAAAATTTTTGTTCTATCGTTCTATCATTACATAGACAAGCAAAAGAACTTATTGGTGATTTTAGAAATGCTTGCAAAAAGAACAATGTTTTAAATTGATATCTTTAAAAGATTTGAAATATTCATTATGCTTTCATGTTTAGTATCACTTAAACATGCATCAAAATTGATATGAATGCTTAATTGGAAATCTGCAATTTTTGCCTCTTGGTTAAAACAAAATTTAGCCAAGGGGCGCTATGGTCGTAGTCAAGGGCGACCTAAAATAAGCTTTGAAAAAATACTTATTTGGATATTATTCTATTGAACTTAATCTTAGTATGCTTTTGATAAAGGTCAAAATCAAAAATTTATCATTTGTGACCTTAAAAGCCTTAAATTGCTTAGATTAAGGGGGAGATTATAAAAACAAATTTGATTATTTGATTATGAAGCTTACATTGTTAACATCATTTGGAGTTTGTCATGACCTTCGGATTCTTAAAAGTAATTTGTATGAAAAAGAATTTCATCAAAATGATATATCTTACTCTTAAAGGAACTCTCTAAACAAATCAGGGTTTAACATCCCTTGTTTTGGTTGGAGACATTATTTTTTAAGTACTCTAAGATTAAAAGGACTCTCATTTAATTTAGGGCTTAACATCCCTTGATAGATGAGAAATAAATATACATTCATAAGCTTAAGGGAATCTCATATCATTTCAAGGCTTAACATCCTTTGCAAATGATTGAGAAACAAATAGTGGATAAATTAGACACAAATCCATGTTTCTAAAAGGATATCTATTTAAGGGGGAGCAAAATATAAAATTAAAAGGGAAAAGAAAATAAAATATTCAAATTGGATATCTTTTTGAAATGACAAAGGGGGAGAAAGAATATAAAATCAAAAATATAAATATATATGAGTTTCATCCTGATTGCCAGCACTCACACTTGTAAAACAAGAATGGCTACAAAAGGTAATCTTCAGGTATGAAACTCACATGCTTTATATTTCCTTATTTCATATTTTAGGAAATGTTTGTCATCTTCAAAAAGGGGGAGATTGTTGGATAAATTGGACATTATGATAAATCCCTTTGTTTCGATGATGACAAACATTTCATTCTTATTATTCTAACGAGCTACTTGAGTGTGTAGGATTATGGTGGATGACAAAGCAACTAGGGAAATCACGAGCTTACATATTTACTTTCATGCAATGTAATCACTATTGTAAAAACTTGTACAGTTATATAATGTACAAGTACTTAGATTGCATGTAAATCAAGCGTTAGATCTTCCCTAGCTACACACCATAGTTAGACAAGTCATCCCTTCCAAAAGGATCACATTATGCACACTCATAAACACACTTAGTGGTTTAATTAAAAGATTGAAACAGAGTCAATCTCGGTCGACCACACTCCTCGACCGAGACACTCTCGGTCGACAAACTTCTCGACCGAGATTGACCAAAAGTAGCCGTTAGACACAGCAGTTGACAGTTGCAAATAAACGTTAATCCAGAGAGCCTGTCGGTCGACGAATCCTCGACCGACTGGGCATCTCGGTCGACGAGTCCTCGACCGAGATGGTCTCTGACAGCAACTGCAGAATTAATTAACTAGCCGTTGCTAATGCGCCTAACTTATTCCTAACGGCTAGTTAAGCACTAGGAACCCCCTAGAAGTTGTCTAGAACGTCCTTAAGCATACATAGGTCATTCCTATAAATAGGACATGCCTTAGGTCACCAAAGAATACCTAAGCTATACTTGTGCTATACTTGAGCTTGAATACTCACTTGCAATCTGTTTTAGAGCAATAGAGCAATTCCTACACTTGCCATTCATTCCTATTGCTCCCATTTCATGTCCTATAGGCTAGTATCTCCTATCCACTACAATCACATTGTCATACACATTGGTTAGGAGATCTAAACGCTTGATATAGGAAAATCAAGCCTTGTGCTTACAACGGTATTGTAATTTCTGTTTTCCTTCTTGTTCCTTTTTATCTTTTGTACTCTCCTTGCTACTCCTAGGGTTGGAGGCTGCGGATTGGAGAGGGTTGACTTCTCAGGTGGAGAAGGGGACTTCAAGCTACTTCAAGAAGGCTATCGCACGGGAAGCTACTTCAGAAGGCTGGTGCAACGGGAGTTGGTGCATCTACTTCAAGGGAAGGCTGCTTCAAGGTTGGGCGATTACTTCTAGGTGAAGGCTGCTTGAAGGGTTTGGGAAAAGAAATTGTATTTTATGTAAAGTCCTTGCGAGGTAATAAAATAAATTTCTTTTCAAATCCCGGTTGGGTAAGCAACCGGGTAGTGGACTGACGGCTATAGTATTTGCTATAGTTGGAACCACTCTAAACCTTGTGTCTCCTTGTCCAATATTTTCATTGTGGTTGTTTGAGATCAATAATTGTTAAATTATCTAGAAAACTCTATTCACCCCCCCCCCCTCTAGTAGTTTTCAATTGGTATCAGAGCAGGCTTCAAGGAGCCCTAACAAGGTCTTGAAGAGATAAAGGGAGGAGGTGACTACAACCACAAGAAAAGGAGCATGGACCAATGTGCGACAAGTTGCAATTGGTGCTTAGGAACAAAGCACTCTACTTCTAAATGTCCATGGAGGTCAAATAAAGAATGTTTCGTTGCTACAATAAGTGAGGAAGAAGAAGAAGAGGTAAGCTTGCTTGATTTACCTAAAGAAGAGTTAGTTACTATTATTGAAGAAACACATAACAAATATGTTGAATACAAAAAGAAATTAAAGAAATCAAATAAAGAAAATGATGATCTAAATGCTAGACTTCTTGAGCTTACATCCGAAAATGACGATTTATATGCTAAATTGAATACTCTTGGTTTTGAAAAAGATAGCATTATGTCTGACAATCGTACTTTGAAATCATCTCTAAGTAATAGTGAAGTGAAAATTTTCACTCTAGAGACTAACTATGATCTTCTATGTCAAGAAAAGACTGAATTGCTTGCAAAGTTAAATGATATTCAAAAACAACCTATATTGTGCACCCATGTAGATTATGACAATATAGTGAAAGAAAGAAATATGTTATCATCCAATCTAGATCAAGCAAAATTAGATATCAAGAAAAGAATGGATGAGATCGTTAAATTGCAACAAGAAGTTAGTAAGTTAAGCAACAATGGAATCCTTGATAAAATATTAGAAAATTCCTATCATCAAATAGGGAGAAGAGGACTAGGTTACAAACCTAAAGGAAAATCACATCAACAACCTAGTTGGAGAAAGACACGAGCACATCAAGCCACATTTGTACCAAAGAACAACCTAGAACAAAACCATAGAAAAAGACTTGAGGTTGATTCTATATGTTGCCATTATTGCTCACGTCTTGGACATTACTCTTTTTCATGCCCATACAAGAAAAAGAATGTTGAGTTAGTATGGGTTCCAAAACCCCCAAATTGAATTGGTTAGACTAAGTTGAGATATGACCAAAGACTTTAATTTGCATATCTTTATGTCTATCTCAACTTAACATATAGGGATAACAAATTTATATCAATTAAGGATTAATCAAAACTTAAAAGATTTGAATATGATTAAGTTGAGATATAATCCAAATGTTACTTTGATATTCATATATTTATATCAAACTGATCTTTGAAATAATTAAATTAGATACAATCTATATTGTACTTGAAATAGAATTCTGAACACTTTCCAGAAATTAGGTCGGTCGAAGATTTGTCGACCGAGTGAAAACCCGGTCGAGAAATTGTCGACCGAGCATGTCACTGTTTTTCAGAATGCTGTAAAATTGCTGAATTCCTTTGAAATTGTTCAAAATTGTTGTCTATTCGTGATCAATGACTGTATAATAAAGTATCAATTATGGAAATCATCCTTGAAAGATTATGAGAAATAAATTTGGTCAAAAACCAAAATTATTCTTAGTTTAAAGAAAATTTTTGTTCTATCGTTCTATCATTACATAGACAAGCAAAAGAACTTATTGGTGATTTTAGAAATGCTTGCAAAAAGAACAATGTTTTAAATTGATATCTTTAAAAGATTTGAAATATTCATTATGCTTTCATGTTTAGTATCACTTAAACATGCATCAAAATTGATATGAATGCTTAATTGGAAATCTGCAATTTTTGCCTCTTGGTTAAAACAAAATTTAGCCAAGGGGCGCTATGGTCGTAGTCAAGGGCGACCTAAAATAAGCTTTGAAAAAATACTTATTTGGATATTATTCTATTGAACTTAATCTTAGTATGCTTTTGATAAAGGTCAAAATCAAAAATTTATCATTTGTGACCTTAAAAGCCTTAAATTGCTTAGATTAAGGGGGAGATTATAAAAACAAATTTGATTATTTGATTATGAAGCTTACATTGTTAACATCATTTGGAGTTTGTCATGACCTTCGGATTCTTAAAAGTAATTTGTATGAAAAAGAATTTCATCAAAATGATATATCTTACTCTTAAAGGAACTCTCTAAACAAATCAGGGTTTAACATCCCTTGTTTTGGTTGGAGACATTATTTTTTAAGTACTCTAAGATTAAAAGGACTCTCATTTAATTTAGGGCTTAACATCCCTTGATAGATGAGAAATAAATATACATTCATAAGCTTAAGGGAATCTCATATCATTTCAAGGCTTAACATCCTTTGCAAATGATTGAGAAACAAATAGTGGATAAATTAGACACAAATCCATGTTTCTAAAAGGATATCTATTTAAGGGGGAGCAAAATATAAAATTAAAAGGGAAAAGAAAATAAAATATTCAAATTGGATATCTTTTTGAAATGACAAAGGGGGAGAAAGAATATAAAATCAAAAATATAAATATATATGAGTTTCATCCTGATTGCCAGCACTCACACTTGTAAAACAAGAATGGCTACAAAAGGTAATCTTCAGGTATGAAACTCACATGCTTTATATTTCCTTATTTCATATTTTAGGAAATGTTTGTCATCTTCAAAAAGGGGGAGATTGTTGGATAAATTGGACATTATGATAAATCCCTTTGTTTCGATGATGACAAACATTTCATTCTTATTATTCTAACGAGCTACTTGAGTGTGTAGGATTATGGTGGATGACAAAGCAACTAGGGAAATCACGAGCTTACATATTTACTTTCATGCAATGTAATCACTATTGTAAAAACTTGTACAGTTATATAATGTACAAGTACTTAGATTGCATGTAAATCAAGCGTTAGATCTTCCCTAGCTACACACCATAGTTAGACAAGTCATCCCTTCCAAAAGGATCACATTATGCACACTCATAAACACACTTAGTGGTTTAATTAAAAGATTGAAACAGAGTCAATCTCGGTCGACCACACTCCTCGACCGAGACACTCTCGGTCGACAAACTTCTCGACCGAGATTGACCAAAAGTAGCCGTTAGACACAGCAGTTGACAGTTGCAAATAAACGTTAATCCAGAGAGCCTGTCGGTCGACGAATCCTCGACCGACTGGGCATCTCGGTCGACGAGTCCTCGACCGAGATGGTCTCTGACAGCAACTGCAGAATTAATTAACTAGCCGTTGCTAATGCGCCTAACTTATTCCTAACGGCTAGTTAAGCACTAGGAACCCCCTAGAAGTTGTCTAGAACGTCCTTAAGCATACATAGGTCATTCCTATAAATAGGACATGCCTTAGGTCACCAAAGAATACCTAAGCTATACTTGTGCTATACTTGAGCTTGAATACTCACTTGCAATCTGTTTTAGAGCAATAGAGCAATTCCTACACTTGCCATTCATTCCTATTGCTCCCATTTCATGTCCTATAGGCTAGTATCTCCTATCCACTACAATCACATTGTCATACACATTGGTTAGGAGATCTAAACGCTTGATATAGGAAAATCAAGCCTTGTGCTTACAACGGTATTGTAATTTCTGTTTTCCTTCTTGTTCCTTTTTATCTTTTGTACTCTCCTTGCTACTCCTAGGGTTGGAGGCTGCGGATTGGAGAGGGTTGACTTCTCAGGTGGAGAAGGGGACTTCAAGCTACTTCAAGAAGGCTATCGCACGGGAAGCTACTTCAGAAGGCTGGTGCAACGGGAGTTGGTGCATCTACTTCAAGGGAAGGCTGCTTCAAGGTTGGGCGATTACTTCTAGGTGAAGGCTGCTTGAAGGGTTTGGGAAAAGAAATTGTATTTTATGTAAAGTCCTTGCGAGGTAATAAAATAAATTTCTTTTCAAATCCCGGTTGGGTAAGCAACCGGGTAGTGGACTGACGGCTATAGTATTTGCTATAGTTGGAACCACTCTAAACCTTGTGTCTCCTTGTCCAATATTTTCATTGTGGTTGTTTGAGATCAATAATTGTTAAATTATCTAGAAAACTCTATTCACCCCCCCCCCCTCTAGTAGTTTTCAATTGGTATCAGAGCAGGCTTCAAGGAGCCCTAACAAGGTCTTGAAGAGATAAAGGGAGGAGGTGACTACAACCACAAGAAAAGGAGCATGGACCAATGTGCGACAAGTTGCAATTGGTGCTTAGGAACAAAGCACTCTACTTCTAAATGTCCATGGAGGTCAAATAAAGAATGTTTCGTTGCTACAATAAGTGAGGAAGAAGAAGAAGAGGTAAGCTTGCTTGATTTACCTAAAGAAGAGTTAGTTACTATTATTGAAGAAACACATAACAAATATGTTGAATACAAAAAGAAATTAAAGAAATCAAATAAAGAAAATGATGATCTAAATGCTAGACTTCTTGAGCTTACATCCGAAAATGACGATTTATATGCTAAATTGAATACTCTTGGTTTTGAAAAAGATAGCATTATGTCTGACAATCGTACTTTGAAATCATCTCTAAGTAATAGTGAAGTGAAAA
Source organism: Alisma plantago-aquatica (assembly GCA_963693085.1). NCBI lineage: Eukaryota > Viridiplantae > Streptophyta > Magnoliopsida > Alismatales > Alismataceae > Alisma > Alisma plantago-aquatica. The sequence continues at coordinate 501,360,924 of OY856414.1, read as the reverse complement.
TTTTCACTCTAGAGACTAACTATGATCTTCTATGTCAAGAAAAGACTGAATTGCTTGCAAAGTTAAATGATATTCAAAAACAACCTATATTGTGCACCCATGTAGATTATGACAATATAGTGAAAGAAAGAAATATGTTATCATCCAATCTAGATCAAGCAAAATTAGATATCAAGAAAAGAATGGATGAGATCGTTAAATTGCAACAAGAAGTTAGTAAGTTAAGCAACAATGGAATCCTTGATAAAATATTAGAAAATTCCTATCATCAAATAGGGAGAAGAGGACTAGGTTACAAACCTAAAGGAAAATCACATCAACAACCTAGTTGGAGAAAGACACGAGCACATCAAGCCACATTTGTACCAAAGAACAACCTAGAACAAAACCATAGAAAAAGACTTGAGGTTGATTCTATATGTTGCCATTATTGCTCACGTCTTGGACATTACTCTTTTTCATGCCCATACAAGAAAAAGAATGTTGAGTTAGTATGGGTTCCAAAACCCCCAAATTGAATTGGTTAGACTAAGTTGAGATATGACCAAAGACTTTAATTTGCATATCTTTATGTCTATCTCAACTTAACATATAGGGATAACAAATTTATATCAATTAAGGATTAATCAAAACTTAAAAGATTTGAATATGATTAAGTTGAGATATAATCCAAATGTTACTTTGATATTCATATATTTATATCAAACTGATCTTTGAAATAATTAAATTAGATACAATCTATATTGTACTTGAAATAGAATTCTGAACACTTTCCAGAAATTAGGTCGGTCGAAGATTTGTCGACCGAGTGAAAACCCGGTCGAGAAATTGTCGACCGAGCATGTCACTGTTTTTCAGAATGCTGTAAAATTGCTGAATTCCTTTGAAATTGTTCAAAATTGTTGTCTATTCGTGATCAATGACTGTATAATAAAGTATCAATTATGGAAATCATCCTTGAAAGATTATGAGAAATAAATTTGGTCAAAAACCAAAATTATTCTTAGTTTAAAGAAAATTTTTGTTCTATCGTTCTATCATTACATAGACAAGCAAAAGAACTTATTGGTGATTTTAGAAATGCTTGCAAAAAGAACAATGTTTTAAATTGATATCTTTAAAAGATTTGAAATATTCATTATGCTTTCATGTTTAGTATCACTTAAACATGCATCAAAATTGATATGAATGCTTAATTGGAAATCTGCAATTTTTGCCTCTTGGTTAAAACAAAATTTAGCCAAGGGGCGCTATGGTCGTAGTCAAGGGCGACCTAAAATAAGCTTTGAAAAAATACTTATTTGGATATTATTCTATTGAACTTAATCTTAGTATGCTTTTGATAAAGGTCAAAATCAAAAATTTATCATTTGTGACCTTAAAAGCCTTAAATTGCTTAGATTAAGGGGGAGATTATAAAAACAAATTTGATTATTTGATTATGAAGCTTACATTGTTAACATCATTTGGAGTTTGTCATGACCTTCGGATTCTTAAAAGTAATTTGTATGAAAAAGAATTTCATCAAAATGATATATCTTACTCTTAAAGGAACTCTCTAAACAAATCAGGGTTTAACATCCCTTGTTTTGGTTGGAGACATTATTTTTTAAGTACTCTAAGATTAAAAGGACTCTCATTTAATTTAGGGCTTAACATCCCTTGATAGATGAGAAATAAATATACATTCATAAGCTTAAGGGAATCTCATATCATTTCAAGGCTTAACATCCTTTGCAAATGATTGAGAAACAAATAGTGGATAAATTAGACACAAATCCATGTTTCTAAAAGGATATCTATTTAAGGGGGAGCAAAATATAAAATTAAAAGGGAAAAGAAAATAAAATATTCAAATTGGATATCTTTTTGAAATGACAAAGGGGGAGAAAGAATATAAAATCAAAAATATAAATATATATGAGTTTCATCCTGATTGCCAGCACTCACACTTGTAAAACAAGAATGGCTACAAAAGGTAATCTTCAGGTATGAAACTCACATGCTTTATATTTCCTTATTTCATATTTTAGGAAATGTTTGTCATCTTCAAAAAGGGGGAGATTGTTGGATAAATTGGACATTATGATAAATCCCTTTGTTTCGATGATGACAAACATTTCATTCTTATTATTCTAACGAGCTACTTGAGTGTGTAGGATTATGGTGGATGACAAAGCAACTAGGGAAATCACGAGCTTACATATTTACTTTCATGCAATGTAATCACTATTGTAAAAACTTGTACAGTTATATAATGTACAAGTACTTAGATTGCATGTAAATCAAGCGTTAGATCTTCCCTAGCTACACACCATAGTTAGACAAGTCATCCCTTCCAAAAGGATCACATTATGCACACTCATAAACACACTTAGTGGTTTAATTAAAAGATTGAAACAGAGTCAATCTCGGTCGACCACACTCCTCGACCGAGACACTCTCGGTCGACAAACTTCTCGACCGAGATTGACCAAAAGTAGCCGTTAGACACAGCAGTTGACAGTTGCAAATAAACGTTAATCCAGAGAGCCTGTCGGTCGACGAATCCTCGACCGACTGGGCATCTCGGTCGACGAGTCCTCGACCGAGATGGTCTCTGACAGCAACTGCAGAATTAATTAACTAGCCGTTGCTAATGCGCCTAACTTATTCCTAACGGCTAGTTAAGCACTAGGAACCCCCTAGAAGTTGTCTAGAACGTCCTTAAGCATACATAGGTCATTCCTATAAATAGGACATGCCTTAGGTCACCAAAGAATACCTAAGCTATACTTGTGCTATACTTGAGCTTGAATACTCACTTGCAATCTGTTTTAGAGCAATAGAGCAATTCCTACACTTGCCATTCATTCCTATTACTCCCATTTCGCGTCCTATAGGCTAGTATCTCCTATCCACTACAATCACATTGTCATACACATTGGTTAGGAGATCTAAACGCTTGATATAGGAAAATCAAGCCTTGTGCTTACAACGGTATTGTAATTTCTGTTTTCCTTCTTGTTCCTTTTTATCTTTTGTACTCTCCTTGCTACTCCTAGGGTTGGAGGCTGCGGATTGGAGAGGGTTGACTTCTCAGGTGGAGAAGGGGACTTCAAGCTACTTCAAGAAGGCTATCGCACGGGAAGCTACTTCAGAAGGCTGGTGCAACGGGAGTTGGTGCATCTACTTCAAGGGAAGGCTGCTTCAAGGTTGGGCGATTACTTCTAGGTGAAGGCTGCTTGAAGGGTTTGGGAAAAGAAATTGTATTTTATGTAAAGTCCTTGTGAGGTAATAAAATAAATTTCTTTTCAAATCCCGGTTGGGTAAGCAACCGGGTAGTGGACTGACGGCTATAGTATTTGCTATAGTTGGAACCACTCTAAACCTTGTGTCTCCTTGTCCAATATTTTCATTGTGGTTGTTTGAGATCAATAATTGTTAAATTATCTAGAAAACTCTATTCACCCCCCCCCCCTCTAGTAGTTTTCAAGTATTTCCTATTTTGATATTTAAATAGTGCAAAACTATTTTCAGAAATAAATTGTAGTGTCTTGCAAAGAGTAAGGATAAAGTTTAAAACACTTTGAGGCCAAGCAACATGTCTACTATGCATGCATTCAAATGGGAACAAGCTCTCCAAATATAATTGAAATTTGATATTTTGAATAAAATCGTATAAAATCCAGACATTCCAGTTATAGGGATCCATGATTCAATCAAGAGAGTGATCTACTAGTGTAGAATTATATTGGCTATAATTATGTTGGAATCAATTGGTATTAAACTTTTTTTTTGTAATTCGGGACTAGGATTTTCTGTGCTGGGCTAAATTTTTTTGTCTTAATTCCGAGGACGAAATTTCTCTTAAGGTGTGTTGGATGTGATGGAGTGGACTTTTAAAATCTTTAAATGTCCAATGACATAAGTGAATTCATGGATGTTGAGTTGTTTTGAGAGTTCCAAGTGTCTTGGTAAAGCTTGAGTATTGGCCAATGTTGATATCCTGGCAATGATCCATAAGCTTATGATTCTTGAAGTATTTAATTGATTGATCAATCATATGATTCTTGGCACTAAAAGTTAATGGAAAATAATTATCATGATATTAAAGATATGGTTACATTTTCAAGATGTTCTGAGATTCCTAGAAGGAGATGTTTTTATTTGAAATTGGTGAAATAGTTTATGTGTTGGTGACTTTAGAACAAGGTCCATTAATGATTTTAGACCAAGCCGTTGATATGTGCAGTGTCACGCTGCCCTTTGTTAATGTATATGGATTGGTGCCCCTTAGACAGTCCATAGATTGGCCTTAAGGAGAGCTAATCATGGCCTCATATTTGGATCACATGGCTGGGATTCACCTCCTACTTCGTGTACTCAACCCATAATCCCACGTCTTGGTCGTGGATCGACAAAGTAAAGGAAGTGGGTGGTTTCTTCCTGGTAGTGTTCACGAAGGAACAGAGACGTGCATTCGCGTGAAAAAGGACGAAGACAGAGAACCCGTCCGGGTCGTGTGAAAGGGGAGAGACACATGAACCGGGTCCAAGCCAAGAAAGTCAGCCGACTCAGTGCGGGCCGAAAGCTGAAAGCCACTCCATAACAGCCACATGTCAGCTTCCAATTGGCGTAAAGGTAATAAAATCCCAGATCTAGTATATTTCATAATACATACATAAAATGTCAGAAAAATACAAATAAACTACCAAAATTCTCAGAAAAATGATTAGAATAACATGGAAGCATCATCTCAGTCTTTTTATGCTTAAATAGCATAGATATTATGTAAGATGTATAATGCTCATCTTATTTATTATAAATATTAAATGATGTTCATAAATTATGAAAATGCCTAAGTAACTCCTAAATGTGATGTTAATCCATCTCATGTCAGTAATTATGATGTTGATGCACGAAATCATGTAATTTGCTCCATATAGCTACTTAGGGCTTTTAACCCTAAATGAAATACAATAAATACATACATGCACAATAAATGATGAAATTTATAGAACAACCTAATATCAGTAACGGGAAGCTAATGTGGACGTTTGATATCAGTTAGATACATAGAATTTATGTTATATGAAGATGGCCCTTAATACATGGGTTGTAACCTTAATTTAAATAATGTATATAAACTAGGGTTAATATGTGCACAAAAAGGATATGGAACCTAATGTTCAGATAAAGAACCGTAATCTGGAAAATGACATCATTAAGATAATTCTAAGACAAGAATGCAAGTAATGATACATACATCCTAATGAACTAAGCAAACCCTAATGAACACGACTAGGGTTAAGATGATGAGAATCTGATGATAGTATATGATCTTATCTTAATCAGGGTCGAACAAGGTTATAGTTGACACAAGAAATATTTTGATTAGGATATCTTGATCAAGGTACACCATTACCTCTTACTTGGCTTATTATACAATATGCATGTGTTATATGTGTAGTAAAATACTTGGCATATGATATTGGATGAAATGATTGTTCTGCTATGATATCTTGCTTGATGTTCCATACTTATGGCTATGAACACATGAAATATAAGATATCTGATCCATTATATGATAGAACTAAATCACTTTGGTAGAATAGTGCATTGAGAAAAGTACTATATCTCTTTGGCAGAATAGTACATGTGAGCACTAAATCTCTTTGATAGAATAGTGCATTTATGAAGTACTAAATCTCTTTGGCAGAATAGTACATGTGAGCACTAAATCTCTTTAGTAGAATAGTGCATGTGGTTGATCAACTTTACATATAATGGAAAGTCATGGTAAAACATGTGTTCTCTTTTGTTAATAAATATCTTCAGTCAATTATGTTTCTCGTAATTTATTCCTTTCTATTACTGCCAAGTACTAGTTTTATATTATTGTCAAACTTAGTATTGAGAGGTATATAAAAAGACACGTAGGCGTACTCCGTACAATATTCTTAAATATTGTGCTTATGTGTACCACATATAATTTTTTTGTTTAGGTTGTGGACATGTAATCTTGAAGAACCAGGATACTTGTGAGTTGTGTGGCTAGATGATGTACAGGTGGACTTATTGTCTTAAGATCCTGTTGTTTAGTGGTAGTACATGTACATGTAGAAGTTTTATTGTTCAATATGCAATATGAAATGTTGTAACAATTCATGTTGCAATTATATGTTGAATGGTGAACATTTTCTGTATAGTTTTATTATTGTTCATGTGCATGTGCTACTATTGTTTTCCTTCTGACTTCCTATGATTTTCTTCTTCTTAGCCTAGTGTGTGGTGTTGAAATTGGGATGCTCGCTGAGGTGATGTTTCAATTTGGACTTCACACATTAGATTCAGTTTTAGAAAATCCAAGGACATCACATGTGGTATCAGAGCATGAACAATACAAATCCTGACATTTTCTCATTATGCAACTCAAAAATAATGTAAAACCTTGAACTTAAAAATCTTTAGGATTAAATTAGTCATCTTTTAGAGACTAGATCTAACCTAGCCTCTAGGTTAGCACCTAGATGTGTGAGAACTAGGTCTAGACTAGTGCTTATTGTATAGCAAGTCCTTAGAATTTGTTATTTCCTTATAGTGCAGTAGTATGGGACGTTGCATTAATTAGAAATGGATTACATCATGGGAAGAGAAACACTATACATATGGCACTCATTTTCTAGAGTAGCTACACTAGTATACACTATGTTCTCACCCTTTTCACTAGTTTACAAGACACTATACTCTCTACTATGTGTGGGACACTCATTTTGTGGATTTGGTTTTTTATTTCAATCCAATCAAACCTTGATAGTTATCTCTGTTGCATGTTTTACCGGAGAAAAACTATATCATATTTTATTATATATGTAAATATTACAAAAATGTGTCCCTGCATTGTACGAATAGGAGGTTGTAACATCCCTGACTTGGGTTACGCCTTAACCATAGGAGTTTTTCTTAAGTAAGTCATTTATATTCTTGTCTTTACCTTTTGAAAAGTAATTAAGACTAAAGGAGAGCTTATGTTTCAATTTTGGTCCTATTTGAATAATGTTGAAGCAATATTTGCTTGTTTTGGACTAAAGTTAAATTTACCCAATATAAGGGGTTACCTTGCAAAATGTTACATGATAAATGTTCCTCAAGTACTATAGCATCATAAGAATGAGAATGATTCTAAGGGATGGCTTGTGGAAGCCTAAGTTCCAAGAAGGAGCTTGTTTGAATAATACTTGTACATTGAATACTAGTTTTGGTGTAATTTGTAATTTACCCAAAACCTAGGGTTGAATATGTAAAATACCACCTCTATAGTGTTCCTACTGTCTCTTGGTATCATTTAGAGAAAAGAAAAATAAAGGGGCGTCTTGTTTGAACCATATTTTAGAAATGATACTCTTGATAATAAAATAATCAAGAAATAAGCATAATTGAAACCCTAAGTTATTTTGTAGCAAAAATATATAAATTAAATGAAGTGCCCATCAACTAAAAAGCTATGGGTGAAATACTATAATGGAATGGAAGCCAAAATACCTTGAGAGGCACTGATATTCCTAAGTAGGTGAAAATATCTACCTACATTTTTAATTGAAAAGTAATGTCCACTAAAATAAAGGTGCTAATGGATAATAGTATTATATTTATTAAAGAGATTAAATGGTCAATTATAATTCAAAGATAATTCAAAGCAGTTTGAACATAATAAGGATAGCTTCAGAGACAAGGAAGCGGAGGGGCATGTGGCAAGAAAGTTGATGACTTCCCTCCTACTTTCTCTCTCCTAAGAATTCAATTATATACACTCAATTATCCACTACTTGAAAGGCTATTTTCGCAATACACATTCACTCCCCACTTAGGCCGATGACCAAGGAAGAAAAGGAGAAGGAGGAGAGAATTCCCTAAGCTTGAGGTAAGATCCATGGTCATCTTCAACCTTGGGTTGAAGGCTAAAATCAAGTTATAACTCTTCTTTTCTTCTCTCTTCCATCCAATGCTCAACTTTGGCAATCTTTTACATCAAAAGGGTTGAGAACGTGCCTTGGATAGTTGGAGGAGATATATTCACCATTAAAGATGAAAATCTTGGAGCTTTGAAGTTTCTTTGATGGCGGGTTATATAACTTGAACCCATTGATATTATTATTTGATTTCAATCTTGCAATATATGTTGATCTTTCCTTCTTCTCAAATTTTCTTAAGTAATTGATGAATCAATGAATCCATCAATTGTATGGATAGTAGAAATGGAGGTCTGAAGCTTGATGATGATGGCATCATCTTGGCACACACCTCTAGATCAACAATATCAAATGGTTTCAACTATGTATGGCCAAACAGTTTCAAACCGTTTAAAGTTCAAATGGTTTCAACATTACCTAGGCCAAAAGGTTTCAAACCGTTTAAAGTTCAAATAGTTTCAACATAACCTAGGCCAAACCGTTTAGTGAGCAAACAGTTTCAACCTAATCTAATTCAAACAGTTTCAAACCGTTTAGTGATCAAACAGTTTCAAACCGTTTAGTGATCAAACGGTTTCAACCAAATCTACTTCAAACAGTTTCAAACCGTTTATAGGTCCCTAACCATTTGAAGGTCAAAGGGGTCTCAAGACCGTTTGAAGGTCAAAGGGGTCTCAAGACCGTTTGAAGGTTAAAGGGGTTTTCAAGATCATTTGAAGATTAAATAATCTCAAACCGTTTAGAGACCAAATAGTATCAAAACCATGTAAGGTCAATCAACCCTATGAGTGTTTGTAAAGTATCTCAAGGTTGATTATAATGGAAATACCTCTAAAGTACTTATGTGAATAGTACACTTAGAGTGATTGTCATTTGATGCTTATAAAAGTAATAAACTCAATACACTATGATAAGCATAGGTGCATGTACTTTAGTGAAAGGATGAATCAACTTAATAAAGTATGGAGTAATCAACATCCTGGAGAGGATGAGAGAGAAACTCATACTTGTGTAATAAATATGTAATGTTCATACATTGATAGTTTTAATAAATGTAGAGTATGAATTAGGGTTTGATCTTTGATAATGTGATCATGAAACTCTAAATTGATAAAGAATGGGAAACCCTAACCCTAATGAGGGAATAGTAGTGTTACCCTTGTATTGCATGGTGTTGATATGTAATTGATATGGTTGTTATCAAGTATACTAACTATGCATGTATTATGAGATGATGAGTATTGCCAGGTATGAGCTATGATGTTTATTTGATAAAAATGCTTACTGGGCCTTGTGAGCCATTATATTATGTGTTGCCTAGTGAGAGGTGACAAGATGTTAATGGTATCAAAGGCTAAGGTTTGTTGAGTCTATAGAGACATAGGATTAAGGTTGTTGAGTCTGTTCTAGTGTCTTCTAGTTTATCTGATAGTGACTTATGCTCTCAGGAGAAAAAGTAAAGCTTGAAGATGGATGGATCACACAAATAACATGCTGCTGAAAGCAGTGTTGTTGCACCAGGAGGAGGTGCAAGGGATCAGGCTAGAGAGGAACTAGTACCCAAAAATCCCCAGCTTGACCAAGCTTTGATAGAAAACCTAACTTTCCATGCCCTCTTTGGGCAGTTCATGGTGAAAATGACACATATGGAGGATAGGATTCCACTACCTACACCTAGGGCACCAGCCCCCGATGAGAGACATGGAGATGGCAAGACTTTTGAACGGCTTTGATGGGTAGGAGCCACTAATTATACTAGTACAGCTGACCCAGAAAACACAAAATTATGGTTGATTGAGCTGGAGAAGGCCTTCATAATTCTTAATATCCCATAAGTTGAGAAGGTTAGGCATGCGGTGTACCTATTGAAATGGAGTGTTGGTCATTGGTGGGATATAGAAGAGAGCAAAAGGCCAGGTGTTAAGGTCGAATGGAGAGAGTTTTGATGAGAGTTTGTTAAAAGATATTTTCCCAAGACTTACCTGGATGAGAAAATCTCTCAGTTTGAGCGGATAAGGCAAGGACCAATGAATATTAGTGAGTATGAAGCTAAGTTTATGGAGCTTCTATGGTTTTGTCCGCACATGGCTACTACAGATGAGGAGAGGATTCAGCATTTTGAGAAGGGTTTGAACGTTGATTTGACCACACCCGCATCTGCTCTAGAGAATAGAGAGAGGTTTTCCACCATTGTGGAGTCAGTTAGGCGGATAGAAAGGTCCATGACTGAGAAATGTCAAGCCAACAGTAAGAAAGTGTATACACAGTTCCAAGGACAGAGGTCCAAAAGTTTTAAGAAACTAAGGTTTTCTACACCAATAGAACCACTAAGGTTCAATACTCAGACACAGTGGACATCCAGCAAGGGTAGAGGCCGTAGTTTACCACCAGAGGGAGCCTAGAACTCAACATCAATGTCAGTAATAGGACCATCTAGGTCACAGTGGGAGAAAAGAAGATGTTATAAATGTTGGAAGATGGGACATTTGATGTAAGATTGTCTAGCTTGACATGTGAGTGTAACCCAACCACCGAGGTAGAGTCAACAAAGCTCTCAGAAGAAACAATTTAGAAGTGGCACACGAGGATGTGGACATGTGTTCCAAGCTGGTTCATCTGCACCCAACAACTACGTGAGTGGTCGACAACCAACAATGGCAAGATTCTATGCTATGAATTAGCCAGAAGCAGTGGTCAACCCACAAGTCGTGACAGGTCAGATTGAATTATTTCATTCTGATATGTCTTCATCCTGCTTTGTATCTATTTTGATTGATTTGGGTGCTACGCATTCCTTTATCACTCGAGAAGTGATTCATGACTGCAATATGACTCTCAGTCATAGAGCAGATAACTTGTTATTAGAAACTCCATTAGTTGGATCTGTAGTGTTGCAGGAGGTATGTTATCCCTGTGTTCTTTCTTTTTTAGAACATAGCATTTAGGTGGATCTTATACCACTTGAGATGCATGGGTTCCACATAATCCTTGGGATGGACACCCTAGAAAAGTATAAGGTTGTCTTGGATTGAGGTTCCAAGCAGGCTATGTTCTCAGACAATGGTGATACATGGGTCTTTTAGGGGGATAGAAAGATTCTTTCAACCTATCTAGTGTCAGCAATGATAGCTGAGAAACTGTTGCGACAAGGATGTGAAGCATTCGTGGCACATGTGATAGATACCAGAGTAGAGAGTCCTAGTCTTTCTAAAGTTTCGATTGTTAGGGAGTTTGAGGATGTGTTTCCTGAGGAACTTCTAGGTGTTCCTCCACCCCAAGAGATTGATTTCGAGATTAATCTAATCCTGGGTACACAACCAATAGCTCAAACACCTTATAGAATGGCACCTGCTGAGATGGCTGAACTCAAGAAATAGTTATAGGAGTTGCTTGAAAAGGGTTTTATTCGACCGAGTACTTCACCTTGGGGTTCTCCAGTTCTTTTTGTTAAAAAGAAAGATGGGTCTATGTGATTATGTATCGACTATAAACAACTTAACAAAGTAACCATAAAGAACAAATATATGTTGCCAAGAGTAGATGATTTGTTTGACCAGTTGTGTGGTGCAACTATATTCTCTAAAATAGATCTGAGGTCAGGATACCATCATTTACACATCAAGGAGAGTGACATACCTAAATTAGCCTTCAGAACAAGGTATGGTCACTATGAGTTCATAGTTATGTCGTTTGGACTAACTAATGCACCAACTGCATTCATGGAACTCATGAACAGAATCTTCCAGCCATTCCTTGATCAATTCATAGTAGTCTTTATAGATGATATCCTGATTTATAGTAGAGATGCTCGACAACATGAGAAACACCTTCATCAGGCCCTGACTTTACTGAGAGAGCACAAACTATACACCAAGTTTAGTAAGTGTGAATTCTGGTTATCAGAAGTGTCTTTCTTAGGACACGTAATATCTGCCTCAGGTATCCGTGTTGATCCTAAAAAGGTAGAATCTATCTTGGAGTGGGAACAACCAAAGACACCAACGGAGATACGCAGTTTTCTAGGACTGGCAGGTTACTATAGGAGGTTCATTAAGAACTTCAATTCTATAGCATTACCCTTAACTAGGTTAACCAGGAAGGAGGTTCCTTTTGTCTGGAATGACAAGTGTCAACATTCTTTCCAGTTGTTAAAAGAAAGGTTAACAAGTATGCCCGTGTTAGCTTTACCTAAGTAGGGAAAGGGATACATTGTTTTCTGTGATGCTTCTAAAAACGGTCTAGGATGTGTGTTGATGCGGGATAAACAAGTGATTTCTTTTACTTCTCGACAACTTAAGAAACACGAGGAAAATTATTTGACACATGATCTAGAATTAGCTATAGTGGTTCATGCGTTGAAGATCTGGACACGTTATCTATATGGAGAGACATTCCAGATTTTCACAGACCATAAGAACTTAAAGTACATCTTTTCACAACACGAGTTGAACATGAGACAATGTCGCTGGATGGAGTTAATCAAGGACTATGATTGTACAATTGATTATCATCCGGGAAAGGCTAATATAGTGGTTGATGCACTAAGTAGAAAATCATCATCGCCAATCAAAGACAAAGCACAGTTGGACTCTTTAGTGTGCTTTAAACGAGACATGCTTGTCTCTTTGAGGCAAAACAATTTACAGCTTAAAGTATCCTTGTTAGTTGGATTGTTAGCTGAAATGCAACTGAAACCTACTCTGAAACAACAGATCAAAGAAGCACAACAGACTGATGTTGTGATTCAAGAGATAAGATCAAAGTACGGTAATGAGAAACATGATGATTTTCATGAGTCAGATGATGAGGTAGTCTGTTACCATGGTAGGATGGTAGTACATGATGCCAATAACTTAAGGAAGTTAGTCATGGAGGAAGCTCATTCATCCATGTATGCAATGCATCCAGGGAAAACCAAAATGTATCATAACTTGAAAGATATGTATTGGTGGCCTGGTTTGAAGAAAGATGTAGCTGAGTTTGTTATGCGGTGTCCAGTGTGTCAACAGGTTAAAGCTGAACATCAAAAGCCCGCATGAACAGTGCAACCTTTATCTATACCACAGTGGAAATGGGATCATGTGACCATGGACTTTGTGGTTGGTTTACCCAGAACAGCCAAAAGTCATGATTCTGTTTGGGTGATAGTATCCTATGTAGAAGGACCAATGATGATTCTTGATAGGAGAATCAAAAAGTTGAAACAGGAAGACATAATTCTTATGAAAGTTCTCTGGCATCATCGTGGCATTGAAGAGGCTATGTGGGAACTGGAGGAAGAAATGAGGAGGAAGTACCCTTCTCTTTTCTCTTGATGATTCCGGGGACGAAATCCCTATTAGGGGTGGATAATTGTAACATCCCTGACCTGGGTTACACATTAACCATAGGAGTTTTGCTTAAGTAAGTCATTTATATTCTTTTCTTTACCTTTTCAAAAGTAATTTAGACTAAAGGAGAGCATATCATTCAATTTTGGTCATATTTCAATAATGTTGAAGCAATATTTGCTTGTTTTGGACTAAAGTGCAATTTACCGAATTTAAGGGGTTACCATGCAAAATGTTACATGATAAATGTTCCTCAAGTACTATAGCATCATAAGAATGAGAATGATGCTAAGGGATGGCTTATGGAAGCCTAAGTTCCAAGAAGGAGCTTGATTGAATAATACTTGTACATTGAATACTAGTTTTGGTGTAATTTGTAATTTACCCAAAACCTAGGGTTGAATATGTAAAATACCACCTCTATAGTGTCCCTACTATCTCTTGGTATCATTTAGAGAAAAGAAAAAGAAAGGGGAATCTTTTTTTAACCATATTTGAGAAATGATACTCTTGATAATAAAATAATCAAGAAATAAGCATAATAGAAACCCTAAGTTATTTTGTAGCAAAAATATATAAATTAAATGAAGTTCCCATCAACTAAAAAGCTATGGGTGAAATCCTATAATGGAATGGAAGCCAAAATACCTTGATAGGCACTGATATTCCTAAGTAGGTGAAAATATCTACCTACATTTTTAATTGAAAAGTAATGTCCACTAAAATAAAGGTGCTAATGGATAATAGTATTATATTTATTAAAGAGCTTAAATGGTCAATTATAATTCAAGGATAATTCAAAGCAGTTTGAACATAATAAGGATAGCTTCAGAGACAAGGAAGCGGAGGGGCATGTGGCAAGAAAGTTGATGACTTCCCTCCTACTTTCTCTCTCCTAAGAATTCAATTATATACACTCAATTATCCACTACTTGAAAGGCTATTTTCGCAATACACATTCACTCCCCACTTAGGCCGATGACCAAGGAAGAAAAGGAGAAGGAGGAGATAATTCCCCAAGCTTGAGGTAAGATCCATGGTCATCTTCAACCTTGGGTTGAAGGCTAAAATCAAGTTATAACTCTTCTTTTCTTCTCTCTTCCATCCAATGCTCAACTTTGGCAATCTTTTACATCAAAAGGGTTGAGAACGTGCCTTGGATAGTTGGAGGAGATATATTCACCATTAAAGATGAAAAGCTTGGAGCTTTGAAGTTTCTTTGAAGGCGGGTTATATAACTTGAACCCATTGATATTATTATTTGATTGCAATCTTGCAATATATGTTGATCTTTCCTTCTTCTCGAATTTGCTTAAGTAATTAATGAATCAATGAATCCATCAGTTGTATGGACAATATAAATGGAGGTCTGAAGCTTGATGATGATGACATCATCTTATCACACACCTCTTGATCAACAATATCAAACAGTTTCAACTATGTATGGCCAAACAGTTTCAAACCGTTTAAAGTTCAAACAGTTTCAACATTACCTAGGCCAAACGGTTTCAAACCGTTTAAAGTTCAAACAGTTTCAACATAACCTAGGCCAAATGGTTTCAAACCATTTAGTGATCAAATAGTTTCAACCTAATCTAGTTCAAACAGTTTCAAACCGTTTAGTGATCAAACAGTTTCAACCTAATCTAGTTCAAACGGTTTCAAACCGTTATGTGATCAAACAATTTCAACCAAATCTAGTTCAAACAGTTTGAAACCCTTTAGAGGTCCCAAACTATTTGAAGGTCAAAGGGGTCTCAAGACCGTTTGAAGGTCAAAGGGGTCTCAAGACCGTTAGAAGGTTAAAGGCGTTTTCAAGATTGTTTGAAGATCAAATAATCTCAAACCGTTTAGAGAGCAAATAGTATCAAAACCATGTAAGGTCAAACAACCCTATGAGTGTTTGTATAGTATCTCAAGGTTGGATACAATGTAAGTACCTCTAAAGTACTTAGGTGAATAGTACACTTAGAGTGATTGTCATTTGATGCTTATGAAAGTAATAAACTCAATACACTATGATAAGCATAGGTGCATGTACTTTAGTGAAAGGATGAGCCAACTTAATAAAGTATGGAGTAATCAACATGCTAGAGAGGATGAGAGAGAAACTCATACTTGTGTAATAAATATGTAATGTGCATATATTGATACTTTTAATAAATGTAGAGTATGAATTAGGGTTTGATCATTGATAATGTGATCATGAAACCCTAAATGGATAAAGAATGGGAAACCCTAACCCTAATTTCGGGTAATGGTATGAGAAACCCTAATTGATAAAGAATGGGAAACCCTAACCCTAATGAGGGAATAGTGGTGTTACCCCTGTATTGCATGGTGTTGATATGTAATTGATATGGTTGTTATCAAGTATACTAACTCTGCAGGTATGATGAGATGATGAGTATTTCCAGGTATGAGCTATGATGTTTATTTGATAAAAATGCTTAATGGGCCTTGTGAGCCATTATATTATGTGTTGCCTAGTGAGAGGTGACAAGATGTTAATGGACCTTGTGAGCTATGTGAGATGCTTGTGTAACAAGTACCATGTATACCTTGGTCAAATGACCCAGAGGTAATAGTTACCTGATAAGTGATAACAATGTTCAGTGATGAACTAAGGGTTTGAATACCCATATCTAGTAAACATGATGATGATATTGTTGAGGGATGAGAATTCCCAGTGATGAGATAAGGGATTGAGATCTCAATGTTTTATAAAGTCTTGAAAAGTACTTGATAGATGTATTACACTTTTCTTTGTAGCATTTGTCATAATAATTCATGTTTGAAAACTTGGCTGATGCTAAAAGAATATATGGTAATGCACTTAATTAATCAAGTGAAATATTATAATGTAGAGCGATGGCCATAGATCCATCATCGTCAGTAGCTCGTGATGGTGAAACTGGTTTTCCCACAGGATCTCCTGGAGGGCATATTTTTTAATATGTGGGGGTAATGGGGGCAAATATCCTTACGCCCTAATGTGGGATTGACGTGAGATAAACATGAGATCTCTCAATCCTTCATTATATGTTCCGGGATGGATGTATCACGAATCTCCTGATGATGCTTAATGTCGGATCGATGTGAGATAAACATGAAATCTCTTGATTGCAAAGAGAGTGCAGTCGTCGCTGTACCTCTATAGAGAAGTTGCCAGTATACCCTAGAAAGCTATTTAGCAGTGACACTAGATGTCCTGCATGTGGTCTCACACTGACCGAGACAGATGATGTCATGGAGTCTGGCTCTTCCATTGACCTAAGTATGGAACCGATGCTTTACGCCACCGTGGTCGGTTGGAGTATGAGCGGTATACCTCATCTCCTTGGGGCATAAGTGTGATTGTAAAATGTAGTCATCCGTGTAATGTAATTGCTTAAGGATGAAATACAGAAATCATTGGTTGATGTTACATTTCTTAATGTATCCTAAAATGGAAAAATGGTATACATGTTATTCATATTCCTTATTAAATAGATGATTTATTGCTTCATCATATATAGTTGTAATGCTTTAAAAGATGATATTGCTCTATTCTTCTTAAACAATGAATTATCCTGCTTATTAATAATAAAGAATCATCTTCTCAATTTATTATTATTTATCTGCAATGATAATATTGTTGGGGGAGAGTTATATCTCTCGCTGGGACATGGGTCTCACCCCGTTAGTCACCAACATTTTTTTTAGGTGGATGCAGACGAGTAGGTAGAGACCATACAGTAGGGGAAGGACAGCAGCATCAGGGACTACAGTAACATCTCAGGTGGAGATACTGATTGTCGTGTCTTGTAGATATGAGTCCTATGTGTTGTCTCTGTACTCTCAGGTCCTTGGAGTCAGTACTCAGTGTTTTCATGATCGATCTGAGATTTTGGTTTGAATGCCTCGAGGTTTTATGTTGCTTATGTATAGTTTTGGCAAAGCAACTGTTGTAAATATATTCCTCGAGAAGAGATGGTACATGGTATGTACATTGTGAACTATAATGTATGCAATACTTTGGTTCTCTTTATAAGAGTTTCCTAGAATTGGATCTCTTTGTAAAAGGTTTTACTTTTTAGTGATTTTTTTGTTATTCTGTTGATTATGGTTAATTCTACAATTAATTACATAGTGACAGTCTGATTTGTTGTTGGATCGTCACAGAGGTGATCATGCAACCTAAGTGAAATTAAATGACATTGGTCTAGGAGAGGGATTAGTTCAAGATTAGATGTCTTGAGCCTTGTTAGAATATATGATAGATTGAATAGATGAAATAAATTTTGATGATATGATGTAGGTTTTATATAGATGATATAAGATGATTTGTTATGATCAATGTTGTCTTTAAGGATTAAAGTTCAGTTATGAGGATTTGAGATATGGTTTTATGATGCAAGTATGTGTGATTTCCTAAATTAAGATAATCCAAGACAAGGTTGTGAATCAACATGAGCCCCAATCTCTTTTACAAAGGAGGACCTCAAGTGATAGGACCAATTTTAAGGTGAACTCTAGAGAGAGTGAGACCCACAGGGAGAAGGTCAGAGAACCTAAACTCCAAGATATGAGAATTATGAGAAATATATGATGTGATATGTCCTAAACAAGACTACTCCTAAGTGATTGAGTTGAGTTTCTTAATGCATGATTCTTATAGTCCTTTTGACCCTAGATGTCCTTGGGAGGACCAAACCCTAGAGATAGAAAGAGGTTGTCTATATATGAACATGTGAACATGAATATGAGTACCTACCATCTGGGTGAGGGAGAGAGAATCCCAAGACCCTAGAGGAGATAATTGTGTTCATTTTTATGAAGCCTCATGCTCAGGTTGGTGGTTCCATGTAGGACTCTAGTGGCGTATATACAGAGAGAGTTTTGGGTAAGCATGTTTCATGGATACAAAACCTATCAAGAGTACGTCATATCATGTTTTGGTTTGTGCTTATGTGGCTAGAGTTTGTGAAGTTGATCACTAGTGCCAATGAGGTACACCTAGGAACCCTAGACCAAAGAGGGAAGATAAAGTTTTGCTTTTATATGTGATACTCATAAAGTTGAGTTAGCTCAGAGAGATTGAGCATGGCACCCCCCTCATGATATGGGTCAGGAGAACCTCAATTAGACTAGATGAAGTTTTGATATATGTTTGATAAGCCACACACATAAGTTTGTGTAGAACAACCATGATATAATATATGTAAATATGATCATTATATGTGATCCAATCTTGAGATATGATAGTGGATATGACATGATGAAAAACCTAAAGATGGTTTAGTAGTTCCCATGCATAGATCTTTAATCATATACATGATTAATGATGACATTATATGGTTAATGAATGTAGTGATGAAATCACTAATAAAGTTTGTGACCTAATGTGAATATTGAATGAGATCATATTAATGGCATATGTCAAAAATGTGTTAATCTAAGTGCTTAATAAAGATGAAGAATATGTTTAACGATTAACACAACATAATGATGTATATGATGTGATGGACTGGATTTTTTTGGCTTAATTTCAAGGACGAAATTTCTCTAAGGTGTGTACGATGTGATGGAGTGGACTTTTGAAATCCTTAAATGTCCAATGACATAAGTGAATTCATTCATGTTGAGTTGTTTTGAGAGTTCCAAGTCTCTTGGTAAAACTTGAGTATTGGCCAATGTTGATATCCTAGCAATGATCCATAAGCTTATGATTCTTGAGGTATTTAATTAATTGATCAAACATATGATTCTTGGCACTAAAAGTTAATGGAAAATAATTATCATGATATTAAAGGTATGGTTACATTTTCAAGATGTTCTGAGATTCCTAGAAGGAGATGTTTTTATTTGAAATTGGTGAAATAGTTTATGTGTTGGTGACTTTAGAACAAGGTCCATTAATGATTTTAGACCAAGCGGTTGATATGTGCAGTGTCACACTACCCTTTGTTAATATATATGGTTTGGTACCCCTTTGAGAATCCATAGATTGGCCCTAAGGAGAACTAATCATGACCTCATATTTGGATCACATGGTAGGGATTCACCTCCTACTTTGTGAACCCAACCCATAATCCCACGTCTTGGTCGTGGATCGACAAAGTAAAGGAAGTGGGTGGTTTTGTGACGTCCCCAAATTTTGATTTCTCCAAACCCTATTGGGAATGAGATGCCAGAATCCGAAAACATCATCCAATCATATCAGAAAGCAATGCGGAAGCATAATACGCATACATGACCATACAACCATAACATACTCAACATTCACATGTATATTTATACAATATGAATTATTACAACATGATTTACAGTTACATATAGAATGAAAATTCTACAAGTCTGAACATGTATGCTAACAAGATCTTAGACAATAGGTACAACCTGAACACTGTTCACTTCACGTCTTTTATCCCACGCTATCTCTGAACCTAAAACATACGTGAAACAATGAATCAACACACAAGGTGTTGTGCACGTGGGTAGAAAGATACATACTAATATGTTTGCATAATTGAAATAGCTTGAGAAAGAAAGAGTAAAAGAAAACATTATTTAAAGTGATAATCAGGTAAACACATATTTTAGATATCCTTTAATGCGTTTGTACTACTTAGTGGTGTCACACCTCATTTTTCCCCGCCCCTTGGGCTATGGGGACCGAGTGTCGACCTTATTTTTAGAGGGGAGAGAGAGATGTCGCACTTCATTTTTCCCCGCCCCTTGGACTATGGGGACCGAGTGCTGACCTTATATTTATAGGAAGAGAGAGAGGATTGAGAGAGAGAGAGAGCATATATCCACTCAGTAGCTACAAACCATCTATATTCTTTTACGTTCTTTAATGTTTTGCGGAGCATATACTACTAATATACATCTAAGAATTTATATGCAAACACAAGCATCCAAAGTACATCATATCATTATACATTCATGAAAACTAGTCTTATACTTAATAAAAACCCACGTACCTGAGTTCAGAGATTTCTAATCATTCTTGCTCATCTAGATATCTGGTCATCACCTGGTTAATAACAAAATCATATACTAGCATTAGATTCTCATCATCTTAACCCTAGTTGTGTTCATTAGGGTTTGCTTATCTCATTATGTTATATACACTATTACTTGTCTTCTTATCTTAGATTTGTCATACTGATGTCATTTTCCAGATTACATCTCATTATCAAAGTTCATCGTCCGAACATTAGGTTCCAAATCCTTTTTGTGCACATATTAACCCTAGGTTACATCATTAACCTAGATTAGGGTTTTATAACATGCATTAAGATTCATCTTCATATAACATAGATTATGTTCATCATGATGATCTCATAATTAAATCTGAGGTTCAATATATTGATATGAGCTTTCTCTGTAAATTTCATCATTTATAGAGCACGTATGTATTTATTGTATTTTATTAGGGTTATTAGTCCTAATTAGCCATATGGAGTAATTTACATGATTTCGTACATCAACATGACCATAACTGGCATCATATGCATTATAAACATGATTATAAATTTATTGACATTTTTCCATAATTTTATGTCTTCATTTGCTATTTATTATCCACTAAACAAGAATTACACATTTAACATGATATCACTGTTATTAGTGCATCAAAAGCCTGGTATTATCATTCTACCATGTTCTACTCATTTTTCTAAATGTTTTGGTACCTTGTTTGTATTTTTCATATAAACAAGCTATTTATTATGCATTTTCAAAGATCTATAAATTATTGGAATTTCTTACCTCTTCCGCCAACCAGAACACACCACGTGTCCCATTTGGGTCGCACGGCTGCTTTGCTTGCTGTTGTGGGCCGGTTCAGGGTTTGGGCCGATTCTGCTTCTTCTCCTTTGCTCATGCTCTCGCGTTCCCAGGGTTCCATCCGGCGCGTGATGCTCAGACGATGCCACCACCGAGCAGGGGCACCGTCGTGATGTTGAGGACAGTGGCCTCCTCCCAGTCTGAAGGTAGTGGGTTAATCTGCTTTAGAACATGTAGCATGCCTCCAACCATTCTATCATCCTTAGGAAGAGAAGAAGCTTGGAGGTGCGCTTGCCAGTTGAGCACCGCCGTGGTGAGGTTCGGAATGGGGAAAAGGACGGCGCTGGGTGTCGAATCGGGTGTCTAAAGGTCCAAGGAGGCACCTCCGCCCTAAGATTAGGCACTCGAGATCGATCATGGAGCTTTCCTGAAGCTTCTGTGGCCACCAAGATTAGAAGGGGCGAATAGGTGTGTGTGGACCTCCGATCAACCTTATGCTCCAGCTGCTGCGGTGGTACACGATGGGATATCATATTAACCTATGATTCTGCCTGGAGAGCTACTCGCTCTGTGCCATTGCTCCTACTCATAGATTTATGGAGGTCGGTGACTACCCCACTGGATGGATGCCTTCGGCTCCAATCGCAGCAATCAAGTGCAGGTGAA
Organism: Alisma plantago-aquatica; assembly: GCA_963693085.1. NCBI lineage: Eukaryota > Viridiplantae > Streptophyta > Magnoliopsida > Alismatales > Alismataceae > Alisma > Alisma plantago-aquatica. The sequence continues at coordinate 501,339,200 of OY856414.1, read as the reverse complement.
TGAAGATCCACAATGCCACAAGGATCTCCGGTGAGTAGGCTTTGCAGTGGGAGGGGAGATGTGTGAGAGACTTCCGTTGAGGTTCAGTTCATCAAAATGGAGGTTGGTTTGTAGAGAATATCGCCCCCCGCGCTTATCTGTAAAACCTAGATGGGTATTGTGAACGGCCACGAAGGGTTAGGCGTTGTTGGGCTCTCCTCTATTATGTTGGTTAGATTTACAATAGTTGAGAAGATCCTTCGATTTCAGACGAATCGACCTGGTCAAAGGGCTCTGGCTCCTAAGGATTCAGAATATCGAGCCATCAATTTGTTACCTGTAACAACTCCACTCCTTTTGGAGGTGAGAGATGATCCAAGGACTACACCTGATGATCATCCTAGGGTCAAAAGTTTCATGTTCAGATCTGTAGCTAGGACAGGCCATGCAACCTCAAGGAAATTTGGTGTGTGACATGTTATTGAGGCGTGAAGCAAAATTTACATCATATTCTCAACTTCTCATTAATCACTTATATCCAAGTTGTCTTTTTGACTTTGAACTTCCATATCCCATAGTGTTCTGAATCATTCAATGTTATGAACCTAGATTCCATACTACTCAATGATTTTGAAACCTATCAAACACTGCATAATATCTTAATATAATTCCTCAATCAGTCTAGTTTCATAACTCATACAATCAACATTAATCATCACATATTGAGCTGACAAGTCTAAGAACACCTGTTATGATTCTAATAAACCTCAATGCTCATAAATGTCATCAATTGAGTTCTTTGAGACTATTAAATTGGCCCTTGGCCTCATAAATGTTCAAAGTGACTAAACAAGTACACATCATAATATAACTCAATTAGCATCATCATCAGTCATATCTCTAATTACAAAATTTAAGTGAGATGAATTCAAATAGGCATCATAGTCCTCCATCATATTTCCAATCACCTAATTTGGGTGAAGGAATCCATGATTGTATAACCAATTCGTCAATTTGGTATTTGACATCTTACATAGGATGCTTGTCTCTCAATTATTGTATTAGTTGTTAAAACTCAAAAATCTAGGTTATCACATTCACCCCACCTTATAAGGAATTTCGTCCTCGAAATTCAATTAATCTCATCCTCAAGAGGTTATTTAGGAGTTGAGCTTCATATACATCATTATTTCTTAGGTTCTAAGGTCACCATAGTCGCATGCACTCTAAGTTGTCAACTTAGGGTCTAGAGATTCTTGGGTTCGTCCACCCCACCTTATATATATGTGGAAGCATCACTTAAAGTCTTATCCATAATATGACATTATGATATCTTAGGATTACATCACCTCTAAGGGTACATGTTTTGTTCATGCCTTTAAAGTTCATACTTTTAATGTTTAGGAGGAATTCGTTTATATGCCATGATATTCAGATTGTTCAAATCTAACATCATTAATATGTTTTATGGTTGACATCTTACAATGATTTCAACATTAGAGGAGATTTATCATCATCCTTGATATTAGGATTTTTCTACATAAGAAGGGCTTACATAACATGCTTGACCATTAGGGTTTCACCCTATAGTGTGATATTCATGCTCAACTTAGAAGCATACATTGATAAGGATCAAAATTACGAACTATATTTCTGATCATATATCCTATGATCCAATATATATATATATATATATATATATATATATATATATATATATATATATATATTTATATCAAGTTCATGAGTTCAACTTTTTATGCCTTGCATGAATTATGTGAAGGGAAAAAGAATATACTAAGTTTATCCCATGATCTCATCATCATATCTTTCATGTTTCATATGAAGGAGAAGAGAATATTTTAAAGTCAAACGTATCATGATTTCAATCATGGGCACTACATGTATGATATAGGGAAAATATATAGAATAGGTCAAGCTTATACGAGTGACTCCTCATATATAAATCATCTATATAGCTCAAGTGAGGTTCCTATCATCATATATTAAGAAAGAGAAGAAGAAGGGATAATTGTATTTTTTAGTATCTTTTGCACAAAGCATTATACTCTCATAACTAGAGTTCATATATTACCTCACTTGCAACTAATGATGACATTCACAAAATATGTCACTCTAGCTAGGACCTAACTCAGCCAAAAGGGTTGACTTTATCATATGGGTCATCTACCCATCCTTTTCTTTTACCCAATTCTCACATATAGATTTGAATCATGCATAAGGACTCAACTCAACACTCAAGAGTAATCTAGTGTAGGATATTTTTTTTACCACATATATCATATATTGGAGGCTAGGTCCTAAGACCTTCTCCCTGTGGGTCTTACTCTCTCTAGAGTTCACCACATATCTCATCCTACCACCAGACATCCTCCTTGTATAAGAGCTTGAGGCTCATGCACACTCATATCTATCTTAACTAAGCTTATCTTGAATAGGAAAAAGGGAATATACTTTCATCATTACAACTTAGCATAGATCCACTAAGAGCGGATTCAACTCATATACAACTCAAATCTTAATAAGGAAACTTATACCATCATAGATCAAACTTAGATACGATTCTATATGCTTATTTCCAACTATCGGTCTATCATCTACTCTATGTATCACATATCTTGATAAGGCTCTAGACATCTAATCTAGACTACTCTCTCTTCTAGACTGATGTCACTCCCTTTCACTTAGATTGCATGAACACTAACTACTCTACAGTGTGAGGGAAACATTTTATATTTACATATATATTTAATAAAATATTATATAGTTTTTCTCCGAGAAAGAAGACGCCAGAGAAAACTGTTGAGGCTCGAGCCGATTGGAAAACAAAAACCAAATCAGCAAAATCGAGTGTCCCACACACAGTAGATAGTCTAGTGTCGTATAACCTAGTGAAATGGTGAGAACAAGGTGTAGACTAGTGTAGCTACCCAATACATATGAGCTCTATATGGAAAGGGTCTCAGACACTTGTCTAAACCTAGTTCTCGAACATCTAGGTTCTAACCTAGAGGCTAAGTCAGAACTTATTCCTATACAACAACTTACTAAGTTTCTAGGGTTTAAAGTGAAAGGTGAAATTTAGTTTTATGTTTCATGGTGAGCAATTTTTAGGTGTAGCTATTGTTCATGCTCTAATACCAACTGTGACGTCCCCAGATTTTGATTTCTCCAAACCCTATTGGGAATGAGATGTCAGAATCCGAAAACATCATCCAATCATATCAGAAAGCGATGCGGAATCATAATACACATACATGAACATACAACCATAACATACTCAACATTCACGTGTATATTTATACAATATGAATTATTACAACATGATTTACAGTTACATATAGTTCTATAAGTCTGAACATGTATGCTAACCGGATCTTAGACAATAGGTACAACCTGAACACTACTCACTTCACGTCTTTTATCCCATGCTATCTCTGAACCTAAAACATACGTGAAACAACGAATCAACACACAAGGTGTTGTGCACGTGGGTAGAAAGATACATACTAATATGTTTGCATAATTGAAATAACTTGAGAAAGAAAGAGTAAAAGAAAACATTATTTAAAGAGATAATCAGGTAAACACATATTTTAGATATCCTTTAATGCGTTTGTACTACTTAGTGGTGTCACACCTCATTTTTCCCCGCCCCTTGGGCTATGGGGACCGAGTGTCGACCTTATATTTAGAGGGGAGAGAGAGATGTCGCAATTCATTTTTCCCCACCCCTTGGACTATGGGGACCGAGTGCCGACCTTATATTTAGAGGAAGAGAGAGAGGATTGAGAGAGCGAGAGAGCGAGAGCATATATCCACTCAGTAGCTACAAACCATCTATATTCTTTTACGTTCTTTAATGTTTTGCGGAGCATATACTACTAATACACATTCAAGAATTTATATGCAAACACAAGCATCCAAAGTACATCATATCATTATGCATTCATGAAAACTAGTCTTATACTTAATAAAAACCCACGTACCTGAGTTCAGAGTTTTCTAATCATTCTTTCTCATCTAGATATCTGGTCATCACCTGGTTAATAACAAAATCGTATACTAGCATTAGATTCTCATCATCTTAACCCTAGTTGTGTTCATTGGGGTTTGCTTATCTCATTGTGTTATATACATTATTACTTGTCTTCTTATCTTAGATTTGTCATACTGATGTCATTTTCCAGATTACATCTCATTATCAAAGTTCATCGTCCGAACATTAGGTTCCAAATCCTTTTTGTGCACATATTAACCCTAGGTTACATCATTAACCTAGATTAGGGTTTTATAACATGCATTAAGATTCATCTTCATATAACATAGATTATGTTCATCATGATGATCTCATAATTAAATCTGAGGTTCAATATACTGATATGAGCTTTATCTGTAAATTTCATCATTTATAGAGCACGTATGTATTTATTGTATTTTATTAGGGTTATTAGTCCTAATTAGCCATATGGAGTAATTTACATGATTTCATACATCAACATGACCATAACTGGCATCATATGCATTATAAACATGATTATAAATTTACTGACATTTTTCCATAATTTTATGTCATCATTTGCTATTTATTATCCACTAAACAAGAATTACACATCTAACATGATATCACTGTTATTAGTGCATCGAAAGCCTGGTATTATCATTCTACCATGTTCTACTCATTTTTCTGAATGTTTTGGTACCTTGTTTGTATTTTTCATATAAACAAGTTATTTATTATGCATTTTCAAAGATCTGTAAATTATGGGAATTTTTTACCTCTTCGGCCAACCAGAACACGCCACGTGTCCCATTTGGGTCGCACAGCTGCTTTGCTTGCTGTTGTGGGCCGGTTCTGGGTTTGGGCTGATTCCGCTTCTTCTCCTTCACTCACGCTCTCGCGTTCCCAGGGCTCCATCTGGCGCGCGATGCTCAGACGATGCCACCGCAGAGCAGCGGCACCGTCGTGATGTTGAGGACAGTGGCCTCCTCCCAGTCTGAAGGTAGTGGGTTAATATGCTTTAGATCATGTAGCATGCCTCCAACCATTCTGTCATCGTTAGGAAGAGAAGAAGCTTGGAGGCACGCTTGCCAGTTGAGCATCGCCGTGGTGAGGTTCGGAATGGGGAAAAGGACGGCATTGGGTTTCGAATCAGGTGTCTAAAGGTCCAAGGAGGCACCTCTGCCCTAAGATTAGGCACTCGAGATTGATCATGGAGCTTTCCTGAAGCTTCTGTGGCTACCAAGATTAGAAGGGGTGAATAGGTGTGCGTGGACCTCCGATCAACCTTATGCTCCAGCTGCTACGGTGGTACACGATGGGATATCATATTAACCTATGATTCTTCCTGGAGAGCTACTCGCTCTGTGCCATTGCTCCTACTCATAGATTTATGGAGGTCAGTGACTACCCCACTGGATGGATGCCTTCAGCTCCAATCGCATCAATCAAGTGCAGGTGAATGAAGATCCACAATGCCACAAGGATCTCCGGCGAGTAGGCTTTGCAGTGGGAGGGGAGATGTGTGTGAGACTTTCGTTGAGGTTCAGTTCATCAAAATCGAGGTTGGTTTGTAGAGAATATCGCCCCCCCCACGCTTATCTGTAAAACCTAGATGGGTATTGTGAATGGCCACAAAGGGTTAGGCGTTGTTGTGCTCTCCTCTCATCTGTTGTCCAGATTTACAATAGTTGAGAAGATCCTTCGATTTCGGACGAATCGACCTGGTCAAAGGGCTCTGGCTCCTAAGGATTCAGAATATCGAGCCATCAATTTGTTACATGTAAAAACTCCACTCCTTTCGGAGGTGAGAGATGATCCAAGGACTACACCTGATGATCATCCTAGGGTCAAAAGTTTCATGTTCAGATTTGTAGCTAGGACAGGCCATGCAACCTCAAGGAAATTTGGTGCGTGACATGTTATTGAGGCGTGAAGCAAAATTTACATCATATTCTCAACTTCTCATTAATCACTTATATCCAAATCGTCTTTTTGACTTTGAACTTCCATATCCCATAGTGTTCTGAATCATTCAATGTTATGAACCTAGATTCCATACTACTCAATGCTTTTGAAACCTATCAAACACTGCATAATATCTTAATATAATTCCTCAATCAGTCTAGTTTCATAACTCATACAATCAACATTAATCATCACATATTGAGCTGACAAGTCTAAGAACACCTGTTATGATTCTAATAAACCTCAATGCTCATAAATGTCATCAATTGAGTTCTTTGAGACTATTAAATTGGCCCTTGGCCTCATAAATGTTCAAAGTGACTAAACAAGTACACATGATAATATAACTCAATTAGCATCATCATCAGTCATATCTCTAATTACAAAATTTAAGTGAGATGAATTCAAATAGGCATCATAGTCCTCCATCATATTTCCAATCACCTAATTTGGGTGAAGGAATCCATGATTGTATAACCAATTCGTCAATTTCGTATTTGACATCTTACATAGGATGCTTGTCTCTCAACTATTGTATTAGTTATTAAAACTCAAAAATCTAGGTTATCACAGGTTTCTTCCTAGTAGTGCTAAGACCTACATACCAATCGTCAGGCCCCTCATACAAGTTATCTAGATGAGTGTTGAGGGAGAAATGGTTCCCCTCTTCATTTGATTCTCCACTATAGGTTGAAGGAGGCATCATAGAATCCGTCTGAGTTTCCTAATGAAATGAGGACGTCCATCAGCCACTCTGGCTATGAGAACCACAAATTGTAGACGGGAGAAGAGATTGTAGGTAAGAGACAAGGAAGAATGATGACCATCGAGGGAGAATAAATGAAGCTTTAGGAGGCATTAAAATATGTTTAAGATGAGCACTTGGCGAGACCCTTGGTTGTTGATCCAACACATGGCGGCGAGCTCCTCCAGGCTTCAATGTGGACCCGCCAGAAGCCCCAAAACTAGCGACGCACAGTAGGAGAAGTTGATGCTGACAGGCTCTACAAGGAGGAGCCATAATAGCAGTGAACTAGAGGTCAGAGGCATCAAGGAGAACTGGGACTCTGTTGATGCCTCGTCGAGGACACATTTTAGCGTTGGTAGGCTCTCCAAGACGCAAGGAGGAGGTGCCAAGGGCAAGCCCGAGAGGTTAGAGATGTAGTAGGTGATCAAGTGAGGACCTTGGCCAGAGTAGGTCGTGGCCTAGAGACACTAATGGGGATCGATTTCTCCCCAGTAACCCACCTGGCGGCAGCGACACCTGTTCACGGTGGAACATAGATGCGCGGTTGCGTGAAAAAGGATGAAGACTGAGAACCCATTTAGGTCGCATGAAAGGAGAGAGGCACACCAACAGGGTCCATGCTAAGAAAACCAGCCAGCTCAGTGTGGGCCAAAGGTTGAAAGTCACTCCATAGAAGCCACATGTCAGCTTCCAATTTGCACAAAGGTAATAAAATCTGAGATCTTGCATATTTCATAATAAATACATACAATGTCAAAAAATACAAACAAACTACCAAAATTCTTAGAAATATGATAAGAATAATATGGAAGTATCATCTTAGTATTTTTATGCTTAAATAACACAGATATAATGTAAGATGTATAATGCTCATCTTATTTATTATAAACATTAAATGTTGTTCATAAATTATGAAAATGCATAAGTAACTCCTAAATGTGATGTATAATCCATCTGAGGTCAGTAATTATGATTTTGATACATGAAATCAAGTAATTTTCTCCATATGGTTGATTAGGCTTTTTAACCCTAAATAAAATGCAATAAATACATACATGGTCAATAAGATGAAATTTGTAGAAAACCCTAATATCATTAATTGGAAGCTGATGTCAAACTTTGATATCAGTTAGATGCATAGAATTCATGTTATATGAAGATGGCCCTTAATACATGGGTTGTAACCCTAATTTGAATAATGCATATAGACTAGGGTTAATATGTGCACAAAAAGGATATGGAACCTAATGTTCAGATAATGAACCATAATCTGGAAAATCACATCAGTAAGATAATTCTAAGACAAGAATGCAAGAAATGATGCACACATCCTAATGAACTAAGCAAATCCTAATGAACACGACTAGGGTTAAGATGATGAGAATCTGATGATAGTATATGATCTTTTCTTAATCAAGGTTGAACAAGGTTATAGTTCACATGTGGAGTATGTGTATTAGGATATCTTAATTAAGGTATTCCATTACCTCTTACTTGGCTTATTATACAATATGCTTGTGCTATATGTGTATTAAAATACTTGGCATCTGATATTAGACTAAATGATTGTTCTGGTATGATATTTTGCTTGATGTTCCATACATATGGCTATGAACACATGAAATATAAGATATCCGATCCATTATATGATAGCACTAAATCTCTTTGTAGAATAGTTCATTGATGAAAATACTAAATCTCTTTGGCAGAATAGTACATGTGAGAACTAAATCTCTTTTGCAGATAAGTGCATTTATGAAGTACTAAATCTCTTTGGAAGAATAGTACATGTGACCACTAAATCTCTTTGGTAGAATAGTGCATGTGGTTGATCAACTTTACATATAATGGAAAGTCATGGTAAAACATGTGTTCTCATTTGTTAATAAATAGCTTTGGTCAATTATTCTTCTCATTATATATTCTTTTATGTTACTGCTAATTACTAGTTTTATCTTATTGCCAAGCTTAGTAATGACATGCATATAAAAAGACACATAGGCATACTCAATACAATATTCTTGAATATTGTGATGATGTGTACCACATGTAATTTTTTTGTTTAGGTTGTGGACATGTGATCTTGAAGAACCAGGATAGTTGTGAGTTGTGTGGTGAGATGATGTACAGGTGGACCTATTTTTTTAAGATCATGTTGTTTAGTGGTAGTACATGTACATGTAGAAGTTTTGTTGTTCAATATGTAATATCAAATGTGTAACAATTCATGTTGTAATTATTTGTTGAATGGTGAACATTTGTTGTATGATTTTATTATTGTTCATGTGCATATGATATTGTTATTTTCCTTCTGACTTCCTCTAATTTTCTTCTTCTAAGCCTAGTTTGTGGTGTTTAAATTGGGATGCTCACTGAGGTGATGTTTCAATTTGGACTTCACACATCAGATTATGTTTTTCAAAATTAGGGAACGTCACATTTTCCATCTAGGATTTATCTTTATATTTTCCATTATTCTCATTTCTAGGTTTTCTAAATAATTGTGTGTGTATGTCTGTGTGTATAGTTAGTGTAAGATGTTCAAATGTTTTATCACAATTTCTCTAGATTCAATGTTAAAATTGTATTCTCTCTTTTGTGTAATATCTTTATTTAATTATTAGGCTCAAAGATGATTGATTACCATGTACCCCTACTAGGATTATATAGGGCTTAAACCATACATTCCTCAAGGCATACTAATTATACACTTTTATTTAGGTCTTAGATTTAAAAGTCTATATAATCATGCCTTATAAATATATGAATATAAGAATGGAATAATTTTTCTTGAGCTTATTTTATTTCAGAACTATAAGGTCACCCCTAATCAAACAAGTTATTGTTTATAGTTTTTCTCTTAGTTTTCATGTTATAAAAAATAGACTGGCATAGATAAAAGATACTTCTTAAATCAGTATCTTTTCTTCAACCATAACATGTATATACTTCTAGGGTTTTAAACATTATCGTATGAATAAAATTTCTATTTATGATATGCTACATTAGGATTTATTGGAATTACATAAATTTCTATCCATCAATTCGTTCAACTTTAGTTTTAGTACTTGTTAAACATTAGGGATATGTAACCAATCATGTAAATTGTCATAGTAACAAAGTAATGTCCTAAATACCATAATTGTCATCACGTATATTGAATATAATTATGATATATCTCTTAGGTTACCATTCAATCTATTGTTATCATGATCTAGTTAATATTATCTAAAAAAGGTAGATGAAAACTAAACTACTGGATGATTTGTTCCCCATGATCCACATATTCATCTTCATATTGATCTATGAAATATTAGTCTTTGATTGAACTATCATTGTGTTATCTTTCTCTCAGGATCCTTGCTGCAGACTAGGAGCTCTTCCACAGGAATGGTCTTCGAGGAAGATGGAGCAAATGTAAGATGTGATGTCTGAGTGTCATTGTGGAGGTTGGTTCAGAGGTTGCAAGGCCGAAGGGTAAAGGTTTGGCTTGGATCAAGTGAGGGAACCCAAATACAAATTGCAATATGGTCTAGTCAGATTTGTTTGTGTAAAGAGGAGGGAAATTAAGTTTTATTTGAGCTTCTTGAGATCTAAATGGGAGTTGAGAAGAGTTTGTGATGTGGTGTCATGATTGTTGGTTGTCTTGGTACCTATGGATCTGTAATTAGGTCTAGCAGGAAGACCATTGTGTTTTCAGGTTTGGGATGACTATAGGTCTCATTATAGTAGTGTTTCATGTGGAAATCATGATAGGAGTTTTGTGGGAAGTAAATTTCCCATGTGAGGGGAATAAAAACCTTCTCAAGGTCATTTTTTCTATGTAGACCTGTGAGTCTATTTCATAGGCTATCTGGATTGAGGTGTCATCATTGATAATAGCATCAAAAGGATTAGAGTGGTGATGTAGAGGGAGGCAAGGCAATGTTGTCGAGAGTGTTGATGTTGCAGGTTGTTGATGAAAAGGGGATTTATTGTTTGTGAAGGACAGTGTTGAGGGAGAGGTGATGGAGTGAAGACAGGTGATGACCAGAGGTTCTTAGGGTAAAAAGTTAAGGTGTTTTTATGTAGGTTGAGTTGCAAGTCTAAAATGGTGCCCAGATTGTATGCAACTTGATGATCCTATGAAATTGGGTCATGAAGGTTTATAGGGAATATTCTTAGTGATTCATGGTGATAGGAAGTTCTAGATGGTTAATGGGTAGGGGATGGAAAAAAATAAATGTATAATACATAATTCATTACAGGGTCCATGGTGACGAATTACTTCTATAATTTATGGTATGCTCATAAGTGCCCATTGAGATGTGAGGCTGGACAGGGTTCTTCCATGTCTGCTTGGTGAGTGGAGAGGGATCTAGTTTGTGGGTCTAGTATCACTGAATGAAGGGAGAACATTTCTTTGCAAGTCCTAAAAATGGAAGTCTCGAGGGAAGGATAAGAATAAGGGACACGGTTTCACTTACTTAAATCTCCAGGTTATAATCCTAATTAAATGCCTCACAAACCCACTTATATGCATTATTTAAAAATTGTAACTCCTAAAATCTAATGCACATGGCTCTACAATATTAAGCATTAGCCTATATATTAATAAAGTAATATAAAAAGTACTACTTCCTCTATTTATGTTCCTAATAAGGCTAGGATAATTACTCTCCTAATCAATTCCATTATCAACTATTGATCAATTTAATATATATTTTTTCATTTGTTACTAAGCCAAAAGTTGTCAAATCAAGAGGATGATTCATACAAGGTATATACAAAGTATTTGAGCACATGAATGCCACATTGTACTAAAGTAAATCATAAAGAGAAATTGGGGATCTACTTGATGAATATTTATAATTGAGAATAATGAACTCATTAGCCATAATAAATTTAATGAGGAGGCACACTAGCATATGAGAATATGATAATAGATGAAAATAATCAGATGATAGTTGGAAGAGTTATAAATTGAGAAATTTCTTAGGGGAATTGTTTATTATCACTCCAAAATAGATGTAATATTTAAATTTTGGTATGATACAACCTCCTCCTTATTCCTCTTGTACTCATGACAATGACATTTTGTACATTAAGGGTATTGTTTATCAAGTTGAATGACACATGGAATGCAACCATCATGTTATGCATGTTGGGAAATATGACATCATATATGGAAGTAGAAACAAAAATTTTACTTCCATATTCCCCATAAATAGTAGATCATGTAAACAACTATTAACTGGGAATGAGGGTTGCAAGGTATATACATGGTCCTGGAGCACGTTTATAGACTATCCCTTGTTGCAACGTGCTTATTTCTCAAGTTGCACATGGACAACTATTGACATTTGCCTCATTTTTTATCACCATGGATGGCGGTTGACAAAGTCCTCCTATAGAATTTGAAAGGCCTCTTCGCTGCTAGAGTAGTCCACATCAACCACTGAGAACTCCATGTTGCCTATCAGATCCAATGCAAAGGAGTTGTCCCTTTCAAAGTCAACCTACTAGGGTTGATTCACTCTCAGGTATTGTCTTTCCCTTTCTTTCTCTCCCTTTTATGGGTAGGACTTTCTCGAGCTCTCTAGTTACCACAACTAGATAGGAAAACACTTTTTTGGATGATATCTAAAAGCCTTGACTATTTCTATATTTATGGTGGGGCCAAGGATAAAGTTTCCAAATCAACTCAAAGTCGATGAGACAGATACTCATGAATTTTCTAGAAGTTGCAAACCATGAAATGATCAGTTCACACCTAAACCGACCGGTTCACACATGAAATGATCAGTTCATCACTTGAACCAGTCTATTCACTTGCTTTCCTATTTTCAGTCACATTGGCTTTCAATATTCTATTAATGCAATACATGATGTCAGCATCAATCCTTGATTCAATCATATTGATCATTGAACTGGGCAATCCAGATGATGAATCAGTTGTTTCATTATTGAAATGGTCATTTCATTTAATGAAATGATGGTTAAACGATGGTTTCATTATTGAAATGGTTAATTCATTTTATAAAATGATCGTTTTGATTTTGAAATGGTCATTTCATTTTCCAATTTAGTGAATGTATAATTGATGTTGTTTAAATTGAATGCCTACACACTTTAATATTTAAGTTAAACCTTATTCATGAGTAAACTCTTATTCTAGGTGCTTCCTATGAGTGTGAGCCTATAGGTCCCAAATTACATTGGAAATGAATGTCCATAACCAACTTATGACATCACAAGCAATGAGTGGTATCTAGAAACACATCATTGCTACCCAAGTGATTGAAAAGTTGGAGAACAACTTCAACCTACAATTTTTTATTAGTATTACTGTGATCACATAGTTCCTTTGTCTTTAACATCCAAATTGAACTCAAGGCATGGAATCATCATTCTCTCAACATTCAAACCATGGTCCTTGAATTAGAGCAGACTGTCTGAGATGCATTTGAGATCACATGTCATATATTGATTCACATCTGTATGGACACACATTTCTTAGTCTTTCTTATCAAGTTGTCTGGATATCAAACTCATGTAGGAACAAAAAATCTCATATACAACACTCATAGTCATGCCCATGTGTTAAAATGTATTTGAGCATCACCTTTATAGTAACTGTTATTCAAGGCCATGTTGGATTGCAAAGTACATTAAACAACATGTGATGAGTACAATAGGTCTAAAAACCACAATTACCACCAGTACTATAAGAGATGATTATGACTAGCATTCCATTATTGCTGACAAGGAGTGTATCAAGTGGTCATGCATGTTGTCTCCTAACAAAGGGATCCATGTTCAAATCCCAGCTTCCGCCTCGGTTTACCACCCTCCTAGACATTCGACCTCTGTCACGGGCATGGGAGAGGGGGAGATAATGCCTCTCTTAATCTCATTGTCTGCGTGTATCACTCTCAGGATGGGTATGTCTAATATATTGTTCACTAACAAGTACCTATGTGTTTGATTTGATATAACACATCATGACTGATGAGATTATGTCATCAACCAACACACATTCTAGTATTATGCATTATTGTTGTCTATTTTGCTTCCTTATTAGTTTCCTACTAGGGACATAACAAGAATGCATTTACTCTTCTCATACATATGATCTTGTTGTTCAGATCGTCAAATTGAAGACATATTTCATCAAGTAACATCATTCTTTAGACATTTGTTGTGTATGTGTCATCATCTCATGATTGAGACAAACATAATAGGTGAAATACCTTTATAATTATCAAATTAGGTATCTAATACCCCATTTCAATCATTGTATGATCGGATCTTTGGGCATACATACCAACAAACTCCCACTTGCACTTAGAGCCAACCATGTTGGGTTTTAGGGGAGGCAGAGAAGGCAGCGGAAACAAAAATTTTCTCCCCCAAACCAGAACAAGGAAACGCGTCAACGTCTATACAATAGGAAAGGATGGTTTGTGGAATCATACCTTGTCCCGAGGCTTGCTCGGTGACAATACCTCACGCCTTGTGCAGTCTTCACCTCCGGTCTTGGACGGTGTCTGTGCAGCTCCTGGTCGCACCGGGACTGACGGGATTGAAGGTTGTCCTCCTAGCGGTAGAAACCTCCCGCCTCTGAAGTAGTCCACACGGACCACCTGGAACTCCAATCTCCTTGTCCCACAAGGAATTGGAAGGAGTCACACCCTCCTGTCAGCGTACTAGTCGCCAACACACTCTCCTGCCACCAGTCACAATTGCAGTTGTCTTTCCCTTCCTGTGCCTCCCTTATCGGGTAGCACTTGCTCGGGCTCTCTCGGTTACCAAAACCAGAGAGAACGACAACTTTGCAGAGCAACTGGTTTGCACTGAGTTGTACTTTAAGAAGCCCCCAATACCCCTATATATATAGGAGGGTCATGGGACAGAGTTCTCCATCTCAAGAAATATCGGACTAAAGCAGGAGTAGAAGGGTTCAAGATTTTCCACAAAAACAACCAACTGCGCAACCTGAACCGATCATTTCATTTCTGAAACGGTCGGTTGGGGACCTGAGCCGATCGTTTGACACCTCAACCGATCGGTTGGGACCCATGAGCCGATCGGTTCATTTCTGAACCGGTCGATTCGTGGTCCTGATCAGTTCTCGATTGACTTTCCTTCTTTTATTTCTAATTGTTATCAAATACCAATCCTTGTTCCAATCAAATTGGGCAAGTGAAACGAAAGGAAAATTCTTACCAATCCTACTTTCCCAACTTGCTCGGTTGCAACAGTTGAACCGATCGTTTCAACACTTGAAGCGATTGTTTAACCCTATCCATGAGCCGATCGACTCACAACCTGGGCTGATCAGTTCACCAAGCTGAGCCGATTGGTTCATCATATGAGCTGATTGGTTGGGAATGCAGATTGTGCAGAATTAGTCAATTGCAGTTTCAATCAATTTGATACTCCAATCAATGCGTCCAACACCTTGAACATTATGATACTGAGCTATCAATTGATTGAGTGTTTAATTGAACTACTAAACTCCTTTAGTAATAAATCTAAACATTGTTTGTGGACAAAACTCCTCTTCCAGGTTAAATCCTATGTGTGTGACCCTACAGGTCCTTTTCACATTGGCAGTGAAAGTCAATAAAACTTATGACTTCACAAGCAAAGAGTGGTGCCCAGTTACACATCAGTGCTACCCAAGTGAAATAGAAAGTTGGAGAACAACTTTCAATCCTACAATCTGTGAATGGTGTTACAGTGAATGTATAATTCCTTTGTCACTGATATCCCGAATGAACTCGAGGCATGGAACAGTCATCCTGTCAACGTTCATTCACTTTCTTGATCTCAGAGCAGATTGGAAGAGATGTATGACATCAATATCACATACTGATTCACTCATGTGTGCGCACGCCTATTTCAATCCTACTCATCAAGTGGCCTTGGATATCAAACTCCCTCAGGAGGGACAAATCCCATATCTATCACTCACCCGTCAAAAGCCCCATGTGTCAAAGCCACCCAATCATCACCTTTATAACAACCCATGTTTCAGGACTGCGTTTGATGATGTCAAAGTGTGCCCAACGACATGTGTTGAGTGTAGTGATTTTAGGTCAAAGAATCACACTCACCACCATCACTGTGAGTACTGACTGTGACTACCATGTCATGGTTCCATGTGTCAAACTCACGGTGGGTCTGTCTGGTACACTTGCTCTCTAACAAGTACCTATGTGTTTGGTTTGATATCTCTATATCATGACTAATGAGATTCTGTCATCAACCAACACCACAATCTAGTCTTGTGTGTCATTGCTGTCTATCTACCTTCCACAATGACATTCGACTAGGGACATAACAAGAATGTACAAAATCTTAGCATCCGTATGATCTCATCATTCAGGTCCTGAACCTGAAGGCATACGTCATTGAGTACTGTCATTCTCTAGACATTCAATATGTTCTATCACTATCTCATATGACTGAACCAGAAATAATTGGAAGCTTGCCTTTGATATTTATCAAATCAATCTTAATGTATCCCACCAATCATCCCATGATTGGCTCTCAGGGCATACATACCAATAGACTCCCACTTGCACTGTGAGCCAATCATCCTTGAATCATATTCATAGTGATCTTCAAACATGTCCCACATGTTACTATGCTCTTGTGCCAACATAGTGAGTTATGGAAACACCTTTCCAAAGTCAGTATTAATTGCATGTCTCACATCTCTTTGTTGTACGTCACACGTATGAGATGGAGTCGCTATAATATGCGATCTAGTATTCCTTTGCTAACCTTTAGCCACATTGCATGATCAAGGATTCCATATTTGTCATCAATGATTGGAATATCTATAAGTTCATCTCATGAACTTCCAGATCCATATAGTATCCACTGATGTTCTCTAACACACAGATACTCGGCATTTCCTTTTAAATGGTTTCATTGGAACACTTTCAATTATCAACAAACTTTCACTTTTATATATATCCTATATATATTTTGCGATTAATTTTCTATCCTTTTCGGAAGTTCGCATCAATGTAACTCTTTACATCGAACTCTTCCTTATCTCCATAGAACTAGTACTTCTCAAGTACTTATCAAGTTCTTATGGTTTCCAGTAAACCTTACTGGAAGTAGACAGACATCAACTCATCATGTCCAACATACGAGTTATTAGGATGAGCACATCACATTTCCATGTCCTACATATAAGATGATGAATGCATTTTATTCTTTCCATGTCCATACATGCAACATAATGGCATGATTACATACATGATAGATCCATATCTATTCTTAGTGTTCCCATTCTTCATAAGAATTGGACACTTGGCCTTGGGATACTAACTCCATGTTACATGGACAAGTTTTCTCCCACTGAATCTGTGTATATTGAACTCTTCAACACAGATTGCAAATGTATGCTTTCTCTTTTCAGGTCAAGAGGTTTTCGAGAACTATCTCTATAGATCTCTATTCCTATCACATAGGAAACATCTCTATCTTCCTTAAATATAATTTCCACTTTTGGATTTCCATTCTAGAACATTTCCATTTCACATCAACATGTGGAATGTGAACACGCTCCCACTAAATCATAGATCCCTTCTTTATCTTTGACATATCAGTCAAACCCTTTGACTATATCATCAAAGTAAAGATCCAATTCTGAGTTTCTTGTACTCAATCAATCACATTGATTAGTCTATTGTAACTTATAGACTTCATTTGCATTAGTGGATTCATAAACCTTTTAGGTTGTGTCACGTACACATCCTTGTTTAATTCCTCATAGGAATGTAATTTTAGTATCCATATGCCAAATGTCTTAGTCATTAAGTTGCAATCAACAAGCATCATCCTTCTCAAAATGTTATCCATGTGTCTTAACACTTAAGACTTATTCGCACTTATGGATTTCATCCCAATGAGTGCTACCATCAAGGTCATACCTTATGGTTTACATGGAAGTCATTTAGGATGTAATGGTCATCTACCATAACTCAAAATTCGCTTCCTCTCATTCATCTAGATAGTTGACTCATCACATGACCAACTCATCATATAGATGATCGAGATGTATCTGTCAAGGATATAAGAACTCACAACCTTTGTGATTCTTAATGTCCTTTATTAGTGTGGGGTATTCTTTATTTAAGAAGAATTTAGTTATTTGATAATCATTCTCTAACTCCTTAGAGTATGATTCCCCTTTTGATTTAGACATCACTATGCATTAATCATGAGCTCACTATGATACATTATCATAATCACTCATAAGGATATCAAACATTTTGGTCTAAGTATTTCATTCATTGATCTCATCAAGAATTAACACTTTACCAAATTCGTACTTCATCTATGATATTCTTGAACACTTCAAGATATTCATATTGGTATTTCTCTAAACACCTTTTGAAGTATTAGCATTTACTCCAATAGGTATGTAAATACATCACATTTATTATACCTAATTGGATAATCATTCTCCCACCACCATTAGTGAAGATTGATTAATCATGTACAAGAGATTCATGTCTTTTATTGGTTCTCTAACCAAAAGAGTCTAGATTTATCCATCACATGGAAATTAGAAATGAATTTCTTAAGATTTATGCTAATTTGATTGTTTGAGTTATCAATAACTTAAGGTATCATTTTATCTTATGCATACCATGTATCAAAAGATAAACAAGGCATTGCCACAAAGATCATATCTTTAAGATTGAAACATCAACTTTATTAATTTCCATCATTGTCATACAATATGCAAAAACAAAGTGTTTCTATCTATTGGCAATATATGAAATAGCAGTTCTCAACTCTATTTCATGCCCTTTAGGCTGAAATAAACTGAAAGATACTCCTATCTATGGTAGCAACACTTGCTCCAATGATGGGTACTTCTTTCTTGGTCCTTTCACAAAGGCCATCACTTCTTTGCGGATCTTGCATATCATATATGACATATCCATATCATGGTATCATATACCTCAGATAAAGAAGCAGTTCATTTCATGACACCTTAGGTGGAGATCTCCATCCCCTCCTTCATCTTCTTTTGTTCTTCCAGATATAGAGGGCAATTCCCTCATACACCCTTCCCCGTGTGCCTTGATGATGAAGACCGCTTGGATTGCTGGCTAGCATCAGAACACATCTTTACTTTGCCCTTGTCCTATCCCTTAAGAATTACCTTTTCTTTGATCACATCAAATATTATGGTTTGTCTTTCTTCATATTTGCCTCTACTATCCTCAACATGTCCAACAACTCTGTCAACGCTTGTCAAAATTGTTCATGTTGTAGCTTATCATGAATTGTATGATTCTCGCAACATTTGCAGTATCATACCAATAGCTAACTCTTGGCTCATAGGGAATCCTTCTTAGTCAGGTCTTTCCACATACCCAATCATATTGAGTGTGTGAATACCTTACTGGATCTCCTTCTGTTATGACATACTAGGACAATGTCTTGGAGACATCATATGTCTCATGTTGTCTCTGCAACTCATAGTTCAGAGAACACAACATCAATCACTCCTCATCAATGTCGTCCTCGGTATGCTTCCATAAGCATACTTTCACCCATTGATGTGGTGGGATCGAGTTCATCTGGTTCTGGTATAACTAGGACTTAGAGATTTCTCTCTTTGATTGAGAACACTTCTCATCATCCTAACCAGTCGTGGAATTATTCCCATTTAATTTGTTGGTCTCAAAGACCGATCGCAAATAAAGTGATTATTGTGGATTAACCATTTATTTTAACAAAAGGAAATATATGCAATTTTAGTCCAAAAAACTCATTTTTGACTTATTTGATTGATTTGAAAAGTTGACGATAAAGATTAGGCCTTTAATTAATTATCGCTCCCACTATTTTAGTTCAAATTGATAGCCCTCACCATCAATTCGGAAGATTGCATCATACAACCTTCTAGTGGGCAACATCCTGAAATCCTCTAAGTCATGGACCAGCTAGGGTTGTCACCCACAACTTAGATCTCTCAGGTAGGCAACTCTTGCCAATTGCATCATATGCAACTCTTGATAAGATGTCATATGCAACTCCTTGCCATGATCATCTCCATGTCTCAAGGTGATAGATCATATCTAGGTCACCTTGTTAAGTCCGACCCAAAGCAAACACGATGAACATGCACCCTGCTAGGGCAGACCCACACATTCATCCTTCACGCTTCCATGAGATAGACGGTGCACCATGATAGGGTGTGCCCACACTTGGTCGATCAAGCTTTTCACGTGTGTCGCATTTGGAAGGCATCTAAAACTTAATATTTAATGAGGGATTTGGTTTTTATATACATATACATATCCAATCACCATAATATATAGTATGTATCATATACATGCTATATCCCACCGAAAACATTCAAAATGATAAAAGCGATGATTATGGCCATCCTAATGTGATTCCTTGAGCCAAGAGGAATCACGGTCATCTAGGTATACATCACATGCAACCCGTACAAGATGAACTCTGTGCTTTGCCTTTATGGGTTTGATCAACTCATCACATGAATGATTGGCTCGCCATCAGACTGGTCGGCTGGGTGCCACCATCCGATCGGTTGGCTCCTCCAACCGATCGGTTCGCGTAGTCATCGTGCATCTCATCATGGCTGCCACCCTCTCGTCTCGCTCCTTGAACTGGTCATCAACCGATCGGCTCACTCCTTGAACAGATCGTCTGGAACGTCAACTGATCAGTTCACACCTTGAACCGATCGTCTCAGCTGTCATCAGGATGTCCTCCGTTCTTTGACATAATAGGAAATAAAATTCTATCCTATTTTACATTGTAAAAAGAGAAAACTCGAGTTACATTCGAGGGGAGCAAAGGTAGGAAAGAAAATCTCGAATTATTTCGAGTTACATCAGGAATAGGAGAAGGAAAATCGATGCGTAGACTGAGATGCAAGCAACCTCAGACAAACATACACATATAGGGTTTATTGGCCATAACCACGCTATACATCCACCACAAAACTCGTTTAAGGGCGACATGTATCGAGTGCATTAATAATACATATCATATATGTAAATTGGGATTTGTGGATTTAGGATTGCACATGCATAAAGCCAATTTTATTCGCATCGTATGCAATAAATAAAGGCGACAAACCAAAATCGATCATATCAATATTCCTAAAGTATAGAGCAGTTGACATGGCTCTGATACCACTGTTGGGTTTTAGGGGAGGAAGAGAAGGCAGCGGAAACAAAACAATTCTCCTCCAAACCCGGAGCAAGGAAACACGTCAACGTATATACAATATGAAAGGATGGTTTGTGGAATCATACCTTGTCCCGAGGCTTGCTCGGAGAAAATACCTCGTGCCTTGTGTGGTCTTCACCTCCGGTCATGGACGGTGTCTGTGCAGCTCCTGGTCGCACCGGGACTGACGGGATTGAAGGCTGTCCTCATAGTGGTAGAAACCTCCTGCCTCTGAAGTAGTCCACACGGACCACCTGGAACTCCAATCTCCTTGTCCCACAAGGAATTAGAAGGATTCGCACCCTCCTGTCAGTGTACTAGTTGCCAACACACTCTCCTACCACCAGTCGCAACTGCAATTGACTTTCCCTTGTTGTACCTCCCTTATCGGGTAGTACTTGCTTGGGCTCTCTCGGTTACCAAAACCAGAGAGAACGACAACTTTGCTGAGCAACTAGTTTGCACTGAGTTGTACTTTGAGAAGCCCCCAATACCCCTATATATATAGGAGGGTCATGGGATAGGGTTCTCCATCCCGAGCAATATGGGACTAAAGCATGAGTAGAAGGGTTTGAGATTTTCCACAAAAACAACCAACTGCGCAACCTGAACCGATCGTTTCATTTCTGAAATAGTCGGTTGGGGACCTGAGACGGTCGGTTGACACCTCAACCGATCGGTTGGGACCCATGAGCCGATCGGTTCACTTCTGAACCAGTCGGTTTGTGGTCCTGATCAGTTCCTGATTGACTTTCCTTCTTTTGTTTCTAATTGGTATCAAATACCAATCCTTGTTCCAATCAAATTGGGCAAGTGAAAGGAAAGGAAAATTCTTACCAATCCTACATTCCCAACTTGCTCGATTGCAACAGTTGAATTGATCGTTTCAACACTTGAAGCGATTGTTTCACCCTGTCCATGAGCTGATCGACTCACAACCTGAGTCGATCGGTTCACCAAGCTGAGCCGATCGGTTCATCACATGAGCCGATCGGTTGGGAGTGTAGATTGTGAAGAATCAGTCAATTGTAGTTTCAATCAATTCGATACTCCAATCAATGCGTCCAACACCTTGAACATTATGATACTGAGCTATCAATTGATTGAGTGTTTAATTGAACTACTAAACTCCTTTAGTAATCAATCTAAACATTGTTTGTGGACAAAAATCCTCTTCCAGGTTAAATCCTATGTGTGTGACTCTGCAGGTCCTTTTCACATTGGCAGTGAAAGTCCATAACACTTATGACTTCACAAGAAAAGTGGGTGCCCAGTCACACATCAGTGCTACCCAAGTGAAATAGAAAGTTGGAGAACAACTTTCAATCCTACAATCCGTGAATGGTGTTATAGTGAATGTATAATTCCTTTGTCACTGATATCCCGAATGAACTCGAGGCATGGAACAGTCATCCTGTCAACGTTCATTCACTTTCTTAATCTCAGAGCAGATTGGAAGAGATATGTATGACATCAATATCACATACTGATTCACACATGCGTGCGCACGCCTATTTCAATCCTACTCATCAAGTGGCCTTGGATATCAAACTCCCTCAGGAGGGACAAATCTCATATCTATCACTCACCCCTCAAAAGCCCCATGTGTCAAAGCCACCCAATCATCACCTTTATAACAACCCATGTTTCAGGACTGCGTTTGATGATGTCAAAGTGTGCCCAACGACATGTGGTGAGTGTAGTGATTTCAAGTCAAAGAATCACACTCACCACCATCAATGTGAGTACTAACTGTGACTACCATGTCATGGTTCCATGTGTCAAACTCACGGTGGGTATGTCCGGTACACTTGTTCTCTAACAAGTACCTATGTGTTTGGTTTGATATCTCTATATCATGACTAATGAGATTCTGTCATCAACCAACACCACAATCTAGTCTTATGTGTCATTGCTGTCTATCTACCTTCCACAATGACATCTGACTAGGGACATAACAAGAATGTACAAACTCTTAGCATCTGTATGATGTCATCGTTTAGGTCTTGAACCTGAAGGCATACGTCATTGAGTACTGTCATTCTCTAGACATTCAATCTGTTCTATCACTATCTCATATGACTGAACCAGAAAGAATTGGAAGCTTGCCTTTAATATTTATCAAATCAATCTTAATGTATCCCACCAATCATCCCATGATTGGCACTCAGGGCATACATACCAACAAATCACCCATGAATCTTATCCCAATTTATCTTAGCATGTCCATCATGTTTCTACTGTGCAAGAAGGTCATCAACATTTTCTACAATTCAGTACTCTCCAAGTATTCACATCTCCTCATTGCAGAATTTCTCATATGAGATAGAATTGATGTAGTAAGCTATCTTAGATTCCTTGCCTATGCAGTTTCCATTATTGTTATAGTATTTTCACCTATCATCAATAGTTTGAATGTCCCTCAATTTCATCTACATGAACTTCTTCATCCATAAAGTATCTTCTATTGTTCTCAAAATAGCATGGTACTCAATGTCTATTGTAAGACCCCTGACCTGAGTTTTTTGGTAACCTTATTTGTTTGGCTTGCTTATGATTCTTAGAACGTTCCTCTAATCTTTCGAGATGTAATTAGGGCTTGTAGAGAGCTTAAGTTTCAAGTTTGAGCTTGTTAGGATGTTATTTGTGCTTTATGTGCTGGTTTTGATGTAAATTGCTATTTATCAAAAATACGGGGAAGGGGATGATGTGAAATTTGTCACCTCTAGATTGTTCCTTCTCTTTCTTGACATCATCAAGAGGAAAGATAAAGAATTGGGTGCCTTATTTGAGCCTTGGTTGAGGAGTGTCACCCTTAGTGGTGACTAGGGTTTTATGAGTGTTGAGGGTCTCGACCTATGTATATACATACATACATACATATATATATATATATATATATATATATATATATATATATATATATATATAGGGTGTGATGTCTCAACCTAGGTTGCGACCTTGGGTGAGTTTTAGTGGGTGTCACAATCGAAACACCCCCTTTGATGGTGGGGTCGTGTTCAAGGTGGTCTTGGGTGGTTTTGGGACAAGATGGTTAACCTCTTATAGGATGTCTCGACTTAGGGTTTGAGGTGGTCCCTTGTCTCAACCAAGTGGTGATGGGGGTGTGTGTGTCGTGACCATGGATGGTGAACCATGGGAGGTCATGACCATGACCATGACCATGTGGGTGACCTAGGCGGTTAAAACCCAACCTAGAGTGTATCACCATGTATTGCATGTATGGATAACATGGTTGCATGTGTGTTTTTTGGGTGGACAAGTGTCCCTTTGGTACCTTGGAGTATTGTAACATCATACCTTGCCTTCTCTCTCATCTTCCACCTATATAACCCCTTATATCTCCATTTTGTAACTCTTTCGGCCCTCCATCTTCTTCCTTCTCTTTTTCTTGTTCTTGGAGCTTGGTGTAGCATGGAGATCTGACCTTGATGCTTGTGGTGATCATATTCCATCCTCAACCCTTGGTAAGTGGTTATATTCCTTGATGGCAGTTCTTTTGATCTCTTACCACCATCTTTCTCTCTTTTCTCGGCCCTAGACCGTGGTTCCTCCATGGTGGTCATTTTGGGAGAGAAACTCCCCATCACAAGGGTAAGATACCATGTTTTAACAAGGTAGACCCAAATGGGAGGAGGGTTTCTTCTCCCTTTCTCCCTTTCTCTTTTGGTTCAGCCAGATCTTTTTAGCTCTCTTTTATTGGATGATCTTTGACCTTTTCTTCTTCTCCTTCTTGAGGTGATAGTTGTGGACGAGAGTGGATCTTTTTGTGGAGCTTTTTCAACTCTTGGATCGTGTGCTTGGAGCTCTTGATCTTGGAGCTTGGAGTCCTTGGTGGTGATCTTCTTAAAGAAGGTTATATAACAATTAACCCACTCTATTATTGCACTCTTTTATGCATGTTTGCTACAATCATCTCTCTCTGTATAATGCTCCCTTATTATGCTAGTACATAATAATAATATCTAGAACTTGCTTGGTGGAGATATCTTGCTTGGTTTTATAGAAATCTGAAACTATATTCTACATGCACCCATTTTTGTGGTTGATATGTTATGGAGGTTCTTCCATATATTTTGTCCTTGGTCTTGTTCTCATGCATGGTGTTCATATATCTAGATGTTGAAGGGAGTTTGGGTTCTATTTTGGATACCTTGATCATGATTTTCTCTCCCTTGGATGAGATCCTTTCTTGATGGTTTCATGATCCATGACATCAGGTTTTTGACGATCGTTTGCATGGGTTTTTCCTTCTTGATGATCACGGTTTCCCCTTAGTCTTGTTCCTATTTTAAGACCAAGATATCATTCCTTATAATGGTCAAGATACCCATATCCTTGTTGGTTGCGACCAAAGTTAATCTTGGTCGAGATGCTCCTCTTGTTCATGTGTTGGACCTATTGTTGTTTAGGTCACGACACTTGATGTTGGTGGTCTAGTTAACCCCTATTTTGGATGGGATGTTGCCCTTGTCTTGGTCATGACATTCCCTTGAGAGAGGTCATGACCAGGTGGTCTTGGGTCGTGACATGTTGCTAGGATGTGGTCGACACATTTCTAGGTTGCGACAGTTGGGAATGGTTAGATCCCAAGCCCTAGGTGTTGCGGTCAAGACACCCTTGATGTCACAGTTGTGACATGGTCTAGATGGTGTGGCTATAACCTAGTGGTTTAGTAGTTATCGAGACACATGATGATGGTAGTGGTTGAGAGGTATGCTTGAATACATAATGTTACTCTTGTATGAGTAATGTATAACCCATATATATGCTGTTTGGATTAATATCAAATCAACTCTAATGATGTTCCTTAACCCTAATATACTCCAAGATGATGGAACGTGGTGAATCTAGGGTTGATGGTTGAACCTAGTTTTGCAAACCCTAATTCGCTATGAATGAGAACCCTACCCTTATGATAGGAAAAGTGATATGTTTGTTTCTTTCAAATGAATGGCTAATATGATATGTTGTTTTTTTATCTCTTGTATATAAACCTCTAACCTTGCAGGTGATGCATATTCAAATAGAATAGCTAATATATTCTATTGTGGATATGGTGAGATACATGATGATGGTTATGAGCCTTTATGAGGCATGTTGAGACACATGTGATACAGGGATGATGTGAATAGGGTCGTGTGACCTGGTAGAGGCATATTGCCTAGTTTGAGGTTCTAACCTCTAGTGATGATGGCCTTGTGAATGTAGTGTTGTTTGCATCATGAGATTATGTGACAAGTTCACAACTTATACGTTTTATATCTTCTGGAGTTGTACTATGCCCATATCTTTGTAGAGTTTGTTATGGCTTTATACATTGTAACTTGATTGATGCTAAAAGATATTCAATTGGCATAAATAATCAAGTGAAACCTAATCATATAGGTGCCTTGTGCCATAGACCCATTCCAGTTTTAGTCTTAGTGCTGGATGGTGAAATGAATTCTCCCTTAGTGGACGTTCAGAGTCATGTACTATTGAGTATACTCATTTACAGGATTGGATGCGAGCATACCTAGGAAAGAGTTAGACTTCGAGTTGTAGGTAAGTTTCACTAGCGTTGTGCCTATATACCAAGGCATGCTAGGTTGTTTTGTAGTAGACACTATATGTCTCTGCGGTGTACTTGTGTACTGACCACTAGGTGTTGGGGAGGTCATGGATTCTGTCTCTTCCATTGACCTTGTATGGCACTGATTTCGACTTAGCAGTAGTCAGATTTAGTATGAGTGGTACACCTCAACTCCTCAGGGCATAATAAAAGACGTAAAATAGTCGTGTAGTGTATTTTTATAGGATCAAATACGGAAACATAGGTTGAATCATTGCCTTGCTTTGGTACTTGTTAGTTGGTAGACGATATACATGTTCTTCATATTCCTTTCATGATGATAAGATGTTTTACAATCTAGTTGCAATTGCTTATACTATTTAGTCATGTTTTTCTACTTTAGACGTATCATTTAGTTGAATCTATTTAACATGTTATTAATTTTACTTCATGTTCTTCTTTACTATATGCATGTGTATATAATAGATGTTGGCAGAGAGTTATATCTCTTATTGGGACATTTGGTCTCACCCTGTGGGTTTCCAAATATTTTAGGTGGTCGTGCACGATGAGGTGGTGATCGTGCAACTGAGGAAGAGCAGCAAGAAGAGTAGTAGTTGATCAGGTTGCAATTTGTAACATCCCAGGATTTGAGGCCTCAAATAAAATGATCTTAAAAGGAATGATTGGACTACCCATATCACCAAGGTGCACCTACTTTTCTGGGAGCCCAACACTAAAAAAACTTCATAGTTAAGGGTGCTCAACTTGGAGTAGTACTAGGATGGGTGAATGATCGGGAAGTTGATCATGGCTTGTGCGTGAATGAGGAAAAAATGCATAGTTAAATCTAGTCGTGGTCTGTGGGGCCAATCATCATTCCTAAAACTCTACTAGAGCATAGGGCAATGGGTCCAGGCATTACAAATAATATCAGAGCCAATTCCCCTCCACTAGGTAGGGCCCACATGGGCCTATGGCATGACAGTCTTTTAGCCGTGCGATCCACGCATGTTGGAAAGGGCTATATGAGTTGATGGAGCTGCCCGTGCACTGGTAGTATCTAGGCATGTTGGAAAGGGCTATCTGAGTTGATGGAGCCACCCTTGTGTTGGTAACCATGATTGGGAGCTGGGTG
Source organism: Alisma plantago-aquatica (assembly GCA_963693085.1). Lineage (NCBI taxonomy): Eukaryota > Viridiplantae > Streptophyta > Magnoliopsida > Alismatales > Alismataceae > Alisma > Alisma plantago-aquatica. The sequence continues at coordinate 501,311,542 of OY856414.1, read as the reverse complement.
TACATGGGACATCTGTGTCTTCATTGAAATGGGGATAGATTATGAGGCCATATAGTTGTTCCTTGATGAGCATGTCAAGAGTCTAAGTATGGGAGATTATAACATCTTGGGATTTAGGGATCGAATAAAATGATCTTAAAAGGAATGATTGGACTACCCATATCACGAAGGTGCACCTCCTTTTCTAGGAGCCCATCACTAAAGTCTTTTGACGGAGAGTCCTAGAGTCGTCCCCATACACTCAGGTCTTGGGGGTGTTCTTGATGTGTATATGGTCATGATATCATCACAATGTTTCTGGCATGTGTGCCTTTTTTGTATAGTCTGGAAGATGTACACACACACACACACACACACACACACACACACACACACATATATATATATATATATATATATATATATATATATATATATATATATGTTCTTCATGTAACATGTTGATGACATGGATATTTGAGAACTATGATGTAAGCACCTTTCCATATATTACATGTTATGCATGTGTGCTTTTAAGAACTTATATGTGAATGTTTTCATCTTGTGGTGCTCTTGCAAAATGGGTCTCAATTTCTTGTGTTTTTTGGTAAACCGCTTGCTTAATGTTGTTTCTGCATCTACTTTTGAGTAATCTCACAATGTGTAGTGTAAGGCTTCACATCTATTGTGAAATTAAACAACTATCCCTTGCTCAGAACTTTTCCAGCTTACAGATTTATTTTAAGAACAAAATACAAATTTATATTGTGATGATTAATTTTATTTGTCATTTTGAAATCTTGCATCGTATAACCCTTTACACCTAACTCTTCCTTATTACCATAATTAGGGAACCAATCCATTTAGTGCTTCTCAAATACTTAAGGATGTTCTTTATGGAAGTCTAGTGACCTTCACTAGGATCTAACATGTATCCTCTCACCATGTCTAATACATACAAGACAATGGGATTAGTTCATAACACTACAAACATGATAGATCCAATTGTGAATGCATATGTGATCTTACTCATGATTTCCCATTCTTCACAAGAACTAGGATACTAGGGTTTTGGGAGATTAATCCCATGGAACATGGACACATTTTCTCTCGTGGGGCCCTGCATATTGAACCCCTTCAACATCATGCTAATGTATGTTCTATTATATAGGTCAAGAAGCCTTCTAGATTTATATCTATAGACCTTGATTCCTATCATACATGATACATTGCCTTACCACTTCATAGAGAAAGTAATTTCCATGTCATTTTTTTAATATTTGTAGTATATGGATGTTATTCCCCATCATTATGTGGAATGTAAATATGCTCCCACTAAATTATTATAATCACAAATTTTGTCCCATTTTAACTAAAGTCAAAGTCTTTGACTATCTTGTCAAATTGAAGAATCTAACTTTGAGATGCTTTCTTCAATATAGATTGACCTTTATAGATTATAGACTTCATTTGCAACAACTGGATTTATAAAACCTTTAGGATGTGTGAAATACACATCCTCATAATTATTCCTAATAAGGAATGCAATTTTAACATCCATATGCCAAATCACATAGTCGTAATAAGCTACAATGGAAAACACTATCCTGATGAATTTAACCATGGAAACTGGTGAAAAGACTTTGTCATGTGCAACATCTTGAACTTGTTTCAAACCCTTTTCAACCAATCTTATCTTATAGGTTTATACACTACCAACCATGTCAGTCTTCTTCCTTAAAACCAAATTGCACCCTATGGGTTTTATCCCTTCATGTGGATCTAGCAAGGTCATGCCTTGTTGTTGTACATGGAGTTCATCTTTGATCCCATGCTTCTAGAAATTTCTCATATTATGGTGCCACAATAGCTTCTAGATAGGTTGTTGTCTCATCATCTTATAACCAACTCACTTCCTTGATGAGTTACAAGATATCATAATCTTTCAAGATCAAGGCATGGCCTACTACATCTAATAGGTTTTGTTTTACATAATGAACTTGAGATTCCACAACAATTTGTGATTCTCTTTGTTCCTATTGTACCTAATTAGGTTCAATGTTTTGTTGTTTGTCTTAAATTTTTTGAGTTCAACTTTTCTCCCACTGTGAATTTCCTATAGGAGTAGAACCATCTTGGAAACAACACTTTTATTGTTTGATTGGAATACAAAAGTAGTATTTGACAAAAAAACATTGATGTGATTTGTGGACAAAGATTTTCAAGAAAATATTTTCTTACATATGATTTCAATCCTAATCCTTATAAAAGGCATGTCTGGATACCTGCCATGCCATATTTCATATGGTGTCTTTTAACCACTTTAGATGGTACATTGTTTTCGTGTATATCATGTGCTAAAATTCAAATTGGAAGATAACCTAGATTTATTTATGATCATATCATGGCTAACAAAATGTGACACCTTCTTCTCATACATCATCATATTTCAACTGGAGTTCATTGTGATACACTTATCACAATCTCCTAGAAGGTCCTCAAACTCTTTCTTTAAAATATTTCAACATCAATCATATCGAAGTGTCTGAATACTTTTATCAAGTGGGCTACGTACTTCATTCAAGATCTCCTTGAACACTACAAGAGATTTAGACTTGTATTTGATTAAATACAATCTAGGATATCTACAAAGATCATCAGTAAATAAAATGATGTAACCATGTTTGGCATTTATTCTAAAAGGTCTAAATATATAGATATGTATGAGCCCTAATAGAATACTCGATCTCCCAAGATCTAGTGAAAGGTGTTTTTTTCATATTGCTCAACAAATAAGACTTGAATGTTTCTATTGGTTCATTAACCAAAATAGTCTGACAACCATCATTATGGACTCTAGAAATACATTTATCATTTAGGTTCTCTAGATGACAATACTATAGGTATTCATTGTTTGAATCATCAAGTCATTCTCTATATATGTTACACATATTTGTCTTTAGAACTATCAAGTATAGACTATGAGACATAGGGTGTTTCCATACAAGATCTTATCTTATAAAATGAAACATCAATTTATTCATAATATTCTTGTCCATACAAGATACATGGTGTTTTCATTAATGGCAGGTAAATAATAGCAATTCACTAACTCTATTACATGCCTATTAGTTTGAATGACAAATTCCAACTATAGTGGCAACAACTCTTGCTCCGCATAGGTATAGCTTACTTCTTCTAGGGTCCTAAAGTGGAGATATCTATCTCCTTCTTCTTCTTGAGTTCCTCTATGTAAAGAGGAAGTTCCTTTTCCAATGTCTTTGATGGTGATAGTTGTGGCACGTCCCTTCCTTATTCACTCCTACTTAGCTTTCAGTGCATAATATTTTGGTTTCTATCTAGCTTTAGAACTCTTCTTAGCATTATCTTTGCCCTTCAACTCCCTCTATTGATCATCGTCACATATTTGGGTTTTTCCTTCTTCTTCTATGCTTAATCTGTCCTCAACATGCCAAGTAATTTTCACAACCTACTTATCAAAATCATTCATATTGTAGTTCATAAAAAATGGTTCTATAATTCCAGTAGTGACTGCAAAATCACATATGTGGCCAAATCTTAGCCTAAGGGAAATCCCAATCAAGAAAGGTTCTCCACACACCCAATCAACTTGAGTCTATGAGTACCTACTAGATCTCCTTCTACCAAGTTACACTTGAACAACGCCTTAGAGACATCAAATCACCCCTTTCTTGTCTATTCTTGGTACATGTTCTTAAGTTTTGGAACCATCTTAATAATATCCATATTCACATGATGTTAATGCAACTCATAGTTCATTGAGCATAGCATCATGAAATTGACATCTATAGTATCTTCAAAGTACTTCTAGTAAGCATCCCTATCAGCCTTAGGCGCATTGGGAGCACAATCATTTGGCCTGGGTGTCTCCAAGAGATAGATCTTAAGATCTTGAGTGAGAATGATTCTCAACATATGGAACCAGACATGGAAGTTATTCTCGTTCATCTTGTCCTTCTCAAGAAAAGATCACAAAGAAAATATGTTTCTATTTTCCATTATATTCTACAAAAGAAATCTTGCAACTTCGCCAAAACATCTTAGATTTGATTTGATAATATTGACGATATTAATTAGTATTTTAAATAATTATCAGTCACACTATTTTATTCAAATTGATAGCCCTCACATATCAACTTAGAATATTGTAGGATACAACCTTCTAGTGAGGAAAGACTCAAAATAATTGAGTTATTACCTGGTTGATTCCAACATCCAAAAACAATTATTAAGGTAGGCAATTTTTTCCAATTGCATCTCATGCAATTCTTAGATAGATGGTACCATAATTCTTTGTCATAGTCATTTGATGGCTTCTAGGCACTTAATCTCAATAAGGTCAGGTAATTAAGTCTAACCCAAAAGGCAACATGATAGTATTACATCCTATTGGGCAGACCCATATAACTACCATCACACTTCCACGAGATGGAAAGTGTAGCATGCTAGGCCACGCTCACATTTATTTCATCAAGATTTTCATGTGTATCGCTTATGGAAAGATACTAGGAAATACAGGCATAGAGTAAGCATAGGAAACAAAAATTTTATCTATCTATATTCCCTAGAACAACAAGATCACATCAACTACTATGTAATGGAACAAAGGTTTTAATGAGTTCATGCTTGGTCCTAGCGCAAGTCTAGCAATTATAACTCATTGCAGTAGTGCAACACTCGCAGTTGCACTAGGACTCTTCAAAAGTAGCCTCTCCATGGACGACAGAGTTGGACAGTGTCTATGTATCTCTTGGTCTTCACCACAGACTGTAGGTTGATGTTATCCTCCTAGAAGTAGACAACAAACTCCTTGCCCCTAAAGAAGTCCATGCGGACAACAAAGAGAATAGACAGGAAGGAGTTGGGCCTCCCGTTGGTGTACTAGTTACCAACTTACTCTCCCACAATTGTTTCCCCAATTCTATCCCTCCCTTTAAACAGTAGAACTTTCTTGGGCTCTCTATTGGTTATAACAAACAGAGAGAAAAAAAATAGTTATAGGAAATCATGTTATATTCTAAGAAGCCCCCGATACCTCTCTATTTATAGGAGCGGTTAGGGTCTGGGTGCCTAGTCTGTGTGGGAGTGGAAGGGAGAACTAGTGCTCCCCATGGTAATGTTCTAGGTCGGATAAAACCCTTGTCTAGCAGTTCACATAGTTGTTTCTTCAACTCGAGCAACTCAGTAGGGGCCATCCTATAAGGAGCTCTCAAAATAGGGTTTGTCCCGGGAGCTAGCTCTATCAAAAATTCTACCTCTCTCTCTAGAGGGATCCCAGGCTAATCATCTGGAAATACATCTACATAGTCCCTGACTACCTCCATTTCCTCTAAGGGTTGTACCTTGGGCTTCGGCCCAGTAACGACTGCTAGGAATGCTTGACAACCTTTGGTTATCATCCGTTCTGCCTTAAAGAATGAAACATACAGGTTGGTGGTAGCATCCTTCCTACCCCTAATGGTGAACGGAGGGTGACTTGGTACTTTTATGATTACTTTCTTCTCCCTACAATTGATATTTTCCCTATAGGTGTAAAGCCAATCCATACCAATGATCACATCAGAGTCATTCATGTCAAGGAGGATAAAATATGTAGGGAACTCATGATCTCAATAATTAATAGGTATCACAGGAGTTTTCAAAAGGGATGTAAAGATCCGACCACTTGGGGTTGTGACATCCAAAATATACCCTAAATCCTTGATATCCAAACAAAGCATAGTTGTGAGATTCCTCAAAATAAAAGTATTAGTAGATCCAAAGTTAAATAAAGCTTTTACATTGTGTCCCATGACTTCAAGAATGCCTACATTTTTTTCATCATACATTAGACCACTACATGCTTATCTTATAACATAAAAGAAAACTCTAAGGGTTATTACCCTATATCAACCGGTTAGCATTAGCTTGAGCCTCCTCATTGTCGATAGAAAAATCTGGAGCTTGCCTTCCTTCTCCAGCATGTGGAGCTACAACTACAGGTTGGGCTGCCACAGGCTGGGCTGCTACTGGGCCTAGGCCCTTCGGGTCTGGCAGACGGCAGTTGGCTTGAAGGTGCCCCTCTTGCTGGCAACAAAAGCACGTCCTCTTCTTATAGTGACACTTGCCTGAATGCCATTTTCCATAGGTGTGACACCTAGGTCGATTGTTCTCATGCCATGGTTTTCCTTTACCTCCATGCTTTCCCTTGGCATGATTGCATCATTGTCCTTTCTTGTGATCATACTTCTGGCCATGGGTACCTTTAGTGAAACCCAAATATCCCTTGGGTGGGTTCTGAGCAGGCATCACCATCCTCTCCATGTTCAGGGCGGTGTAGTAGGATTCGGTGAAGGTTTTTGGTTTACTCACCATCACATGAGGCTTGATGGCAGGGTGAAGATGCTCTATAAAATGGTCCACTCATCTCTCCTCAGTCATCATGTGCCCAAAATGCTCCAGGATGCAAAACTTGCGACCAAAGTCTGTGATAGACAAGCTGCCTTAGATCAAGCTGGTGAACTCTCTCTCCTTCTCCTTCGTAGTTGATGTGGGAATGAATCTGGCTGTGAAGATAGTCCTAAAGTCAGTCCATGCCACTGGGTCCGCATTCAGGTCTTGACCCATGATGTGGTTCTCCCACCAAATCTTGGTTGCTCCTTCCAAGAGGTGAGCAACAAAAGGGACCTTCTTGTTCGGCTGCACCTCCATCATGTGGAAACCATTCTTGATCACTAATATCCAAGGATATGCTTTGTTGAACACTTTGGTCTTATCCTCTCCCCAGAATTTCTCAATGTTCATCTTGACGAAGTCCAGAATGGTGACCAAGTCGGGGACGGACGAAGAAGTGGTTCATCATTTTCATCTCTGGCTATATCCCTGAGGGCCAGGGCACTAATGGCCTCGGTTAGCTTCTTTTGTTGTTTCATTCATAGGGAATCAGGGGTGTGAACTACCATTACAGGTCCTGGATCACCAATCGAGTTCTCCTCAAACTTGACCACATCTTCAGACATGTGTTCCTCTTCCTGGTCCATCTCTGGGTTATCGAAGGGAGCCGGCTTAGGGTCTGAGCCTTCTTCTGAGGCTCCCTCATGTCTCTTTCTCTTATTTGAGAACTCATCACTATGGTCTCTCTTCCTCTTATCAGAAGATCCCTTCCTCTTGCGGGGAGGCCAACCCCTAGTAGGGTTCTTAGTGGCCTCGACGGGAATAGCTACGGTCTTCACACGAGCCATGTTGTTTCACATAAGTTAAAAATATTTTAAACACAGATTTATAACTTGGAAGATATCTAAGCTTAAACTTATGCCCATGTCCTCTTATTTACATGCATTGTATTGTTTGGTGGAGGATCCCTTATTCCTTAACACTTTGAATTTCCAAACATAGGAGGTGGTGGAGAGAGAGAAAATCCTAAGTACTTCATGTTTCTCCAGAAACAAGAGGTAAAGAAGGGATGAAAATAGAAGAGAAGACTTAGAGGTATCTTATTTCGAGTCAATTTCTTAGATTTTGGCCAGGTAGTCACACATAATTCAAGAGTCCTCATAGATTGACTAGCGGGGCGGAGAAAAATATTTCCAGCCCCCAGATCGTGATCCTTTTCTAGACACCTCCATCATCGTAAAATCCTCTAATAACACCCTTGGGCTCTAAAGAGTTTGTAGAATTTATTAATTATTAGAGATTAAATGGAAAACCACACTCTGATACCAAATGTAACAACCCTGCTTCCTGATAACCCCCAATAAAGGGAGACTAAGAAGTCAAGGTCATTATCCCAACATAGGATCAGTGGTTTTGCAAATAATAAAAAATAATTACTAAATTCTTCTACTACTAAGCTTTAAATGGAATAAAAAAAATTCTTTTCTCATACCTTGCAAAATGTAGGAATTGAGGGACTTTACCCATGTAAGATGTATCTATGTATAATCCTCTAAATTCTTTATTAAACTTTATTTCATCAATGTCATGTTAAAGGAATATCCTTTTTCTGATAAACCTAAAACGTCGACAAACAAAATGGCAGTCAGTATAATGAATTATACCGGTATGTAAAGGAACCAAAAACTTGCATTTAATTGTAACAACATATTACAAACAATTATGATTTAACAAAACAAACATTACATTTTAAGCATAACTACTCAATCCTTACATACCCTAGTCTTTGTTTTGTCCCTGCAGTGGACATGGATACTACCTCTCATATGGTAGATCTCGTGACAGTCGGCCGAGGTCGGGGTTAGCCCTATTTATAGGGTTCATACGGGCTATTGGGGTTTCCAAACCCTTACCATCTTCCTTGCTCTGAACGATTTGGCATTTCTTCTAGAAACCTCTAATTCTCGAAAAACTTAGTCTAAAGGGTTTGGAATCCTCTCCCAAACAGAACTAGGCAAACTCCTCGTCCGCACATGGAGTGATTTGTGAGACAATTGAGATGGAAATCTCATTTCCTTCAGCATGTTTCCCAGTTCTGTTGGAACTAGATGATGAATAGCTGTCATGGATCTTGAATCCAATGGACCATGTCACGCGCGTCAAACCAAATAACTGATTAATTTCTCAGGAATAATCATGACATTAATAATAGTTCTCTCACTTTAGGAAAATTTGTAAAATTCATTACTCTCAGACCATGGCACTTTTTAATCTCAAATTTTGAGGGAAAATTAATAAATTATTCTACTCGCATGCCAAGTTTGGAGTCATAATTCGAAAGTAAAAGAGTATTTTATTCATGTGCAATTTATTATTTAATAAAGCATATTTTAATTGCATTTCCTCTCTCTTACTCTCTTATTTTCTTTTATTTGAATTTCTTGTATCTCAAGAAACCATGCGGAGTTTGAAATATCATCCATTATGATCAATCACACACTTTTCCACATATTTCTTGTATTTTCACCTTTATTTCAATTTCCTTTCTTATTTATGCATTATTTGTTTTTCTTCAACTTTTCCTTCCTCTTTTAACATCTTGAACCCACTATTATAATAGGATCCACAAAAACACATGCATAAGGAAAAGGTTGTAAAAGAAACCCATATATTTATCATAAGTCATACAATTTACAACCAAGTATGTTTCTTTGAAACAATTTCATTTACAATCATATAAGAAAAAATCATGGTTGTAACAATTATTGCTCCAACTATTTTATTCAAATTGATAACCCTAAATATCAATTCAAAATATTGCAGGGTAGAATATTGCAGTGGGTCAGATTCAAGATAATTCAACTGTGGCGCGATCAACACTGCAAACACAGTCAACCATCAAGGTAGGCAACTCTTGCCAATTGCATCATTTGCAATTCTAGATAAATGATATCTGCAACCCCTTGCCATAATCACCTACATTCTTCTAGGCCCAGACACTCTGAGAATCACCAGCCAAGCCTGATGCAAAAATTAACACGATAATAATGCACCCCGCGTAGGAAAAACTAACATTATTACCATCACACTTCCACAAGATAGATGGTGCACCCCACAGAGGCGGAACCTACACTTAGTCGAACAAACTTTCATGTGTGTCACTTTTGGAAAGCATCTAAGACTTGATATTTTAATTGAGGAAATTTGTATAAGTACATATACTTTATCCTTGCAATAAGTAAAAGTGATCGTTATGGCCAGCCTAATGTAATCCCTTGGAGCCATAAGGAATTACAGTCATTTAGGTCTACATCACATGCATAAACCTATTGTTCATGAAGATGTGTGCTTGCCAATCTGGGTTGACTAGCTCAACCTTTGAACCGATCGGCTCACCTTTTGGTCGGTTGTTAGGTTGTCTCACTGGTTGTCTGGTTCCATCGGTCCACCATCTGTTGGCTCCTCTAGTTGATCGATTGGGTCCACTAAGCAATCAGTTTGGATCATCCTCCTGGTCCTCCATGGTCCTTCAGTTGGTCTGCTCATTTTGAGATGTCTTCTTCTTTGTCATAACAAAAAATAAACAATCCTACTTTTACATGATTATTTGAAAACCTCAAGTTAAATTCGAGGAGATCAAGGGTAGGAAAGAATTAACTATACATGGGGAAGAAAAGATAGAGGATCGGTACATAGACAAAGATAGGGGGATCATCCAACCATACAACCATGCACAAAATATAGGGGTTATTGGCCATAACCATATTATACATCCACCATCAAAACCGCTTTTAGGGCGACACATGTAAATTGCATATATATATCATTTATATATTAGTTTGGGATTATCGTGGTATGGGATAGGACAAGATATTATTTGCATTGCATGTAATAATAGAATGACAAAACCAAAATCCGATCATATGGATTATCCCATAATATAGTAAATTGACATTTGCTCTGATACCACTGTAGGGAAATATGGCTACAGAGCAGGCAGCAGAACAAAAATTTATGTACCATATTCCCCATAATCAGTAGATCGCGTCAGTTACTATAATGCAGAAAGGATGGTTATGAGGATATATTTAGTCCTAGAGAAAGTCCAGTGACAATTCTCATTGTCATAGATGCACAACTTCTGAATCCTAGTTGCACTGGGACTCGTATAACTATTGTACCTTTTTGTCTACACCAGAGACTATAGCCACAAACCTCATCTTCTTTAATAGCTCCTCTTATCCCGAACTTCTAGTTGATGTTGTATTCCTAGCGGTAGACAACAACCTCCCACCTCTATGGTAGTCCACACAAACTACCTAGAACTCATTTCATCCTGCTAGAACAATCAGGAAGGAGTTGTCCCTCCCATTTGTGTACTAGTCACCAAATTGCTCTCCCACGACAATGATCTCAATTTCTCTCTCCCGTGGCTATCCCTCCCTAGTCGGGTAGGACTTTTCTACTCCCTCATGGTTACCACAACTACAGAGGAAAATGATTGTTAGAGAAACTATTTTTCAATTGTCTGTGTTGTGTTCTGGGAAGCCCCCAATACCCCTTTATTTATAGGTGGGGTCTCTGTCAGGGTTCCCAGGAGATGCAAGAGTGGAAGGACCAGAAGATCTCAAATTTTTGCAACACTTCTGGAAATTTCACAACATGCAATAGCATGCATGGTCGTCTGGCACAACCCAGATGGTCGGTTAGTTGTTTCCTAGTTGTACACAAATTTGACAATTCATTTCCAATTAATATCCCATATTAATTTCCTTTCACAACAAGTAATGTGCAACTCAAACAAATTATGAAATATCTAGAACCTTCCCTTGGCCAAACCAGACCATCTCGCCCATGCAAGACGGCCATCTCGGTTCACCCAAACGGTCATCCGGTTACCAAAGTTGAGTCAGTCTGTTTGGTCGGTTTACTTCCTTAGCCAATTTGAACTCATGATAGGCCTGACTCCCTAGACGCCTGTCTTAGCAATTGAGTTGGTCATTTGGCACTTTTAGACGGCCATCTCAATACTTGATATGGGTGTTTGGTAGTTCTATCAGCCTATTTGTTGCGTGAATCAAATACCTAAACACTTGAGTAATTAATTCAATTGTCATTCAAGATTAAACTCCTCTTCTAGGTCAAGACCTATGTGTGTGACCCTATAGGTCCCATATTATTTTGACAGTGATTGTCCATAACACTTATGACATCACAAGTAATGAGCGGTGCCTAATCACACATCAATGCTACCCAAGTAAAAGGAAAGTTGGGGAACAACTTCAACCTACAATATGTGTATGGTGTTACAGTGTTTGTATAGTTCCATTATCACAGATGTTTATGTTGAACTAGAGGCATGGAGCAGTCCTCCTCATTATTATTCAATCCTATTTCTTGAACAAGGAGCAGACTATCTAGAATATATGTAAGCTTAATATCACATATTGACTCACATGTACATGGCCATGATTTTCTAAGTCTTGCTAATGAAGAGGCCAAGGACATCACACTCCAGTAGGAGGGACAAATCCCATATATGTCATTCATAGTCTATTCCCATGTATTAAAGCCACCCAATCATCTCCTTTATAACAACCCATGTTTCAAGACTGCATTTGATGATGTCGAAGTGTACCCAATGACATGTGATGAGTGTAAGGATTTCAGGTCTAAGAACCACAACCACCACCATCACTGTGAGACTTGACTATGACTTCCTTGAAGATGTCTTCCATGTGTCAGTCTCATGGTGAGTCTTTCTGATACACTATTCTCTAACATGTATCTGTGTGCTTGGTTTGCTATCACCATATCATGACTAATGAGATTATTAATCAACCAACTCACACTCTGATCTTATGTGTTGTTTTTGTCTATCAACCTTCCACAATAACAACCGATCAGGGACATAATGATAATATGTATATGTACTCTTAACATATGTATGATATCATCCACAATGGTAGTAACTTGAGTACATATTTCATTGAGTAATATGATTCTCTAGATATTTATAATGTTACAACATTATCTCATAACTGAATTAAACAGAATAAATTGGAAGCTTGCCTTTTATTAATAATCAAATTGTTTTCACAATTTATGTCATTACAATCATCACGTGATTGGCTCTCTGGGCATACTTAACCATCACGTACCTCCTACCTTGGTATCAAAAACATGTGCCAAAAAAGCTTCACATCCTTGTCTCATAAACCCCTCTACTATAATAGCCGACACCAAACACATAGGAAGAATCTTCCTATCTCCTTGTTAGACCCAAGAAACTTATTAATCATGGAACATTGTCACCATGGAACTACAACCCAAAACAACCTTGTACGTCTTCAAGGTATCAATCCCTAGGATCACATTGATTCCATACATGTCAAGTGGCATTCCACTTGAATGTTGCATCTTGAGAAAGAAAGAATGCAAGATGGACACACCTCCCACAACTTAGTGGAGCCAACTAAAGGGGTTTTGAGTAAAAGGATATCAAATCTACTTCAAACAAATAGATAACAACTACTTATCACCTCTCTTATGATAAAAGAGTGTGTCTCACCTGGCTCAACCAAAACAAATATGAAAGAATAAGCAAGTAAGTCAGAATCAAAAAGTTCCATCTGACCTATCATGACCCATGGATTGACCAGTCCCTCTAAATTACTCGTATCATAGAATCTAGTCATCTCCTGTTGTCATCCATCTCCTCCTCCAGTTGGCCCAGAAGATCCTACCTATGATGCATGATTGTGTCCTCTACCTCCACCACTATTTTACTATTATTACTGCTAACCTCACTGACTCTGCCTTGGTTGATGTGTCACTTCCTCATCCTTCATAAGGTAGACCCACTTTGTATGCCGAACTTGCCCACACTTGTAACAAATCATGGTAACATACTAAGGCATGGAGAGCCCTATCACTGATATAGATGTTGTGTTGTGTGCTCCTAATGGCAGAAAACGGCAGCCTCTGCCCTTGCTTAGGGACCACTATGACAATGCTCCTGACCTTGGATTATAAAAAACTAGTCTTTGATGTGACTATTGATACTGTGATGATGAGAAACTTGGATTCTTGAAGCCACCAAATTATTTTCCTTGAAACTGAGATGGCCTCTTCCTAGCATTGGCCTCCTTCTTCTCAATAGCAGATCTCTCAATCCTCCTCACAAACTCCTCAAATATAGAGAACCTCTCTCTAGACATTGTCATAGTTAGCTTCATGCCCAAACCTTTCTCAAACCTACGGATCCTCTCCTCATTCACTTCCATATGAGGGTAGAACCTCAAAAGCTCCATAAACTTTGCCTCATACTCATTGATGGACAAGGAACCCTGATGGAACTTCTTAAACACGATGTCTTCTCTTCTAGTTACGTCTCAGGGAAGTAGCATGTCATGAACTCTCATCAAAACTCTTCACATCCTATCACAACTCCTAGTCTCTTCTCCTCCTCTATGGCCCATAGGTATACAACATGCTTCACCTTGTCCTCTTAGAGGATGCTCAAGATCTTAAAAGCCTATCAAGCTCTATCAACCACATGTATGTGGTTGTAGGTTCTATTGTACCTGTGTACTCAATGGCCCCCACACATCTCAACCTCTCAAACATTTTCCTAAAACCCTGAGATTCCACATTAGGGATGACTGCCCTAGTTTGATATATGGGCTCTGTATCTGCTAAATGTGTAATTCTTGCCATGAGTTGTCCAAAAATAGACTGAAAGGCTATATTTGCCATGGTTTCAGGGTCAAATTGAGGCATCACGAGCTATTCTAGCCCCATCATTGACACTCTTATGTCCTTTATTGGCCTCCTACTGCCACCTCCTACTGTGATGTAGCTACTCTCCACGTGCTCTTCATGTATGCCATACATGTCTGCATGAGCATAATCTATGATCAGGTATGTTGGATTACATGAGAACAAATACGTAACCTAAGTCCTATGTCCTTATAGTCTCAACAAACCTAAAGCTATGATACCAACCTAAACTATGATGCTCATCACACTAATCGAATTTACTCAAAACAAAGCACACTATCAACTACTAATTAACCACATAACCATAAAGGAAGGTAAATTAAAACTTTATACATTACTATCATGTTCAGAAACATTTACATAAAGGCCCAACAGCTTACGTATAAACACATACCATATTAGGTATTTGCATGTATGTCCAGTGGGCTCAACCATAACCTGTATACAAAATATGTTGCTCCACATATACATGCTATATAAATGTCGACACACTGCCAAAAACTTGAGTCAATGTACATATCATCTATAAAGCATCCTTTTCTCAGACCTAAAAATATAGGGATGACTCTAAGACACACTAACTACTAGCCAACCTTCTTCTCTGACTGATCTTCATGTTGCTCTACCTCATCAGCATGATCCTAACGATGCTATTGACGACCGTCGTTAAAGATGTGGTGACCCATGAGGTGAGACCAACGTCCCAGCGATAGATATAATTATCAACAACAGTTATTGATTATAGTAGGTTATATTATTAAACAAGTTAAATAGATTTAAGCAGACGAAACAGATTTAGTTATTTAAGTAGGTTATATAGATTGAATAAGCTAAACAAATATGCATAGAAATAGGTGTGCATAACAACTATATAATGAAACAGGTATGACTATCACTTGCTAAACAAGTGACTTATCCTACTGCATTAAATAACAACTAAGTAGTATAAGGAACAAGGCAAGTGTTATCAACCAATGTGAATTATGTTAACCCTCACAAGATACACTACACGGTTGTATTATGTCTTTTATTAAGCCCTAGGGAGTTTGAGATATACCACTTAAATTCCAATTGACCACCACTTAGTTGCAATCAGTTTCATACAAGATCTAGTAGAGACGAAATCCTAAAATCTCACCCCCTTGGTCAGTACAAGTTAATTACAGTGACATACCAGTCAAAAATTGCATCCAGTGACATATAAGTCAAGTTGCAAACCAACCTAGTCCGCCCTTGGTATATAGGTCACAGTACTAGCAACTAGGGCATACAAAACCCCCATCATTTGAGGTACAACTGTAGTTATCATCAACACATCACAAATACACATGTATCAATTGTTCTTAAACTAAGGCATGACCACATCCATCCTCCAACCCTTGGTTTCAATATGAAAGGACGCACACTCACTTGCACCTGCACATACTCAATAGTTATGTATGTGACTTTGAGCATCCCTTAGGAATATTCATTTCCCCATCCAACAAAACCTCACACTAGAATGGTTCTATTCCACATGAAACTACATGATTAGGGTTTCACTTGATTAGCTAATTCCAATTGGGTGAGTTGAGCATACATCAATCAAGTTAGAAAAAACCCTAAAAGAGTTCTAAAAATATATGGTAGGTTGCAACTTCAGAAGAAATAAAATGCATGACATATAATTCTTATCACATCAATTACAATATGCCAATCCTTGTCTCATAATGAAGAGGATAACACCTGAATTAGGACACAACACCATGTCCAAAGGTCATAAGACCATCACATCATTCCCTACAAGAATATCATTATCTTTCCATGGTTTTCCAAAGCTCATCAAACCATTACCATACGTGTGTCATATAAGGTTTAACATAACATTGCATCTAAGATATGATGATGTTCATGTAACAACATATTAGGGTTACAACCACATAGAGAGAGAAATAGTACTTTCTCATCAAACTAATTATACAAGATAGCTAAGTAAGATTAACTATTCAACAATTACTCGAATTAGGGTTAGGTTCAACAAGATATGTTGAATTAAGGTCACAAATCATTGTTCTAGGATAAACCCTAATTCTCAATATTTCCATTAGATCTTGAATGTATAAGGTCAAACATAATAATCTTATTCATACAACCAAACTCATACCCATACTCATAGGAACAAGAAACCCATTGATCATAAATCAAGAAAACATAATGACCACTTAGATCAGAAATTTTCATCAACCACTAGGGTCAGGAACATTAGTGTCTGCTAGGGTCAGGTGACTTCAACAACCACTAGGTCAGAAAACTCATCAACCACTAGGATTAGGAATCCTTATTGATTGATAGGGTTAATATCCTTGGCAACCACCTAGGTCAGAGGACCTCATTGACGTCCAGAAATACAAGGTTGGGCGACCAACCAAAGATACAAAACTCATCGACCACTTAAGATACAAAACCCATCAACCGCATAAGACATAAAAAATTGGCAACCACTTAGAGTCTCAAACTTTGCAACCAAACATGAAGATCAGACTTCATCGACCACATAAAAGGGAAAACCTTGGCGAACACATAAGATACAAGAAGCTTGGCAACCACATGGATTCAAACTTTATCCACCATCATGAAGCACAAATCTTGGCGTCCAGAAAGCATCACATACACATGTTCAAGAACTAGGGTTTCCATCATCGAGGAAGAAACATAACTAGCTTTGGAGTTACATCATGAAGAATTATCTACTTGAGATCTATCATCTAAGATCAACCCTAGTAAAAGGTATCATCTTTCTACTAGGGACAATATTTTTAGGGAAAGATCATATACATGCAAGGTAATTATAAACAATACTCATGGAGAAAGTTATATAAATTGCCTAAGAGATGATGAAGAAACTCTAAACATCAAGGTAGCTTGAGGATGGAAGGAAGAAAACCACAACTTGAGCACTCCTCTCGGCCAAGCTAGCTTCTCTACAAAAAAGGAAGCAAAACTCTATGTCAAGGAAAAGAGAAAGAGGTGTTTTTTATCAAATAGATCAAGCCCCACCATGGATATGACTAAGAAGAAGAGAGAGGAAGGTATGAAGGTAAGATAAATAAAGGAAAAGAGGGATATATCACTTACCTAGGCCAAGAAACTAAGAAACAAAGCAACAAACGATCTCTACTAGGGTAGATCCAAACTCTAGGTGCACATGCAAGATGGATCAGACACCTTCTTCAACCTTGAGCTCCTCCTTCTCCACCAAGAAGAGTGGGATGAGTTACAAAAACAAGGAAGAAGACTGAGAGATAGATAGATTTGTAAGGAGGTTGAATTCATGCAAGGAGGGAGGTATATATAGGGTTCAAGGTGAGAGATAGGAAAGGAAAAGTGTCTAACCATGCATGCCATGTGTCCAAGGTCCCAACATCTCGTCCCTGCAAGCATCTCACAAATGCAACCAAGTTGACCATGTGGACAAAAAAACCAACAAACACAATAGGAAAACTCATCAAACAAGATGATTAGAGATCATAGAGACCACATAGAAATTCCTAGATATCATGGTGATCAGATAAACTAGTGACCACATAGGATTTTTGGCAACCAATGATGAGTCAAAATTATCATCGAATCCCAACCCTAGGAAAAGTTGGCGACCAAGAGAGTTATAAACCTCATCGACTGCTAGCCCTAGGTGGCTACATAAAACTTGGCAACTACTAACCCTAGGTAGCTTGACACTCATGGTCAACACTAGGGCTAGGGCATTAAAGAGAGAAAACCCTAATCTCAACACACCTCAAAATAAGATGTAAAAAGGAGCCCCAATGAACAACTAACTCAAGCATGATATGAAAATATGTCATGCACAACAAGTATATGACAAATGGTAAGAAAACCCTAAATATGGGTAAATTCCATAGAAGCCCAAAACAAGCATATAATTACATAACTTACTCAAACTTTGTCCAAACTGGACCAAACTTGAAACTTAAGATTGTCACATGATATCAAAGCACATATTAGGGTTTACTTAAGGTTTTAATCACCTAATTATGATAAGAAAGAATTTTCAACCATAAATCAAGGTTAATGGTCTTACAATGATAATGGATCAAATAATAATCACATTGATGATCATAACAAGTTGTAAATGACTGATAGTAATGATAATCTAACATAGGAGACCTTCTATGTTTCTCATATTAGTTTTAATAGATGTATGGATCAATAGATTACTAAATGGTATATGTTTAAATTTGTAATAAGGAAGACAAAAATACTAAATTATCCATGTTAAGAACTCGAATCCTAACATCTGTTGGGTCTAACATACTTATCCAATTGGGTATAATTCAAACAAATCGATGCATGTAAGAAACATTGTACATATAAAGAGGCTTCTCTTGTAAATATAAAAATGGATGAGTTTTAGTAATAATAACTTAGCTTAGATAATTGATGGATAAATCAATCTAAATATAAATTAATCTAAATTCTACTTATGTTTGGGAACATAATCGGGAGCATATGATTTGATTAAGGTATGAAACATTGAACCCTATATATGCCTAATAAGGTATATTGGTAAATGATTATAATTGATCCTAGTGACTAAATCTAACTACATTACATGTAATATAAAATAAGATTTTAAAATTTAATCTAGATAAAATGTGATAAAACAATTGAATATGTGATATCAATCTCATATATAATGTAGCTAGAAATCCTAGAAATGAGAATAATGGGGAATATGAAGAACACTCCTAAACAGAAAACCCTAGTTATAAATAAAATAAAATAAATTTGAATACCAAATTATTCCTAGACATATAGTGACAAGTATTCCTCTACATTTGTAGATCTCTCTATTAAATTTAATTCTTAGGGTTGAATACTTGGAACTCATAATTTTGTGTACTCCAATCCAAAGGTATGAATTTTCTATTTCTGTTTGAAAAGTTATTTCCCTCATTGATTGCATGCATAATTAGATAGGTTGGTTGGCTTAAATTTGTTATAAACATTAGCCCTCCTACTTGAAAGACACCAACAATAAATCTAGTAAATAGTAGCACAATGTTTAAACGTCAAAAAGGGCAAGCTAGTCCCATAGTGTAATACCCCTAACTTGGATTATGGCTTAACCCTAGGAGTTTTACTTAAGTAAGTTACTTTCAAACTAGTTCTAATCATCTGAAAAATAATTAAGGCTTCTTGTGAAGTTGATTTTCATGTCTAAGCTTAATTGCAAACTAGTTGTGCATTAATTGATAGTCTAAGTGAAATGTGCAATTTACCCAAGATGAGGGGTTACATTGCAAAATGTCACATGTTGAATATGTTCTAAGTGTTTTAGTATCATAAGAGAGAGAATTATGCTAAGTGGTGGCTTGTGGAAAGCCTAAATCCCAAGATATAACTTGTTTGTATAATGCTAGTACTATGTGCACCAATTTTGGTACAATTTGTAATTTACCCAATGTATGGGGTTGAAATGTAAAATTAACACCTCTAGAGTGTCCCTACTCCCTCTATGTATCTTTTAGAGGAAAGATAAAGATGGAGACGTTATGTTTAAATCATATTTGAATGATGATACTCTGGGTGATGAATAAACCAAGGAAGAATTAAAGGTAAAGTTTATATATGTGTTGTGTCGAGTTATGGACTTGATATACGAGTCCTATCCGCCAAGCAGCCATAATGTAACATCCCTGACCTGGGTTATGAGTTAACCCTATATGTTTTGCCTAATAAGGTTGAGTAGATGCTTAATATTATCTTCAGAAAAGTAATTAGGGCTATGAGAAACTTATGTTTCAATTTTGGTCTTGATTGAGCAATGTTGAAGCAACGTTTGCTTATTTTGGACTAAAGTGCAAATTACCCAAGTTGAGGGGTTAACATGCAAACTGCACATGATAAAATGTTCCTCCAATGTTGAGACATTATAAGAATTAATATGATGTAGTGGTATGGTTTTCATAAGCTTGGGCACCAAGATTAAGCTTGTAAAGCAATCCTTGTGCATTAAAACCTAGTTTTGGTGTAATGTACAATTTACCCAAAACCTAGGGTTCAACATGCAAATTACCACTTCAATAAGGACCCTAATGTTTCTTGGCATCATGTAGAGCAAATAAAATGAGAGGGGCACCTCATTGGAATTAATTTGGAGGAGAGAGAATCTTGATATTAAAATAATCAAGATTTAATCCTAATTGAAACCCTAATTCAATTTAGGGCAAAAATGAATGTATTAATTAAAAGACCTTCAACCAAAATTAAAATGGTTGAATTCATATGTGTTTGGATGAACTTAAATTCTTTCAAAGGCACGAGCATATCCTAAGGAGGTGAAATCCCACTCACCATTATTATAAGGAAAAGAATTTCCACTCACATATGGATATTCTTATTATAAGGGTTAAGGTGCTTAATTTCTTTTCCCTTAATTCTTGGATAATGGAAGGGAGCTCGGTGGGGATAGATATGCCCTTTAATTCAATAAACCAAGGGGGAAGTGGTGGCAACAATTTTGGAATTAAAAAGACTTTTATAAAAGATTTTCTCTCTCATCAATTTTCTTATAAAAGTACCCTTTCCAAGCCAAAACAAAGGCTTTTTCGGATCCCTTTCTTTCCCTTTTCTTGGAAAAAGACCAAGGAGCTTGGTAGGAGCCGGAGGATGACCCCCAACCTGTTGGTAAGGTTCTTGACCTCCTTTCACCTTGAATCCATGGTGAAAATCGAAAATCAATGCATGAATTCTTCATAACTTGATCCCCTCTTCAATTCTAACCAATTCTTTTCACTCAAAGCTTGAGGACGACCCTTGGAAGAGTGAAAGGAGTTGCATACACCATTGTTGCCGTGAGCTTGGAGATTTGGAGCTCAATTGGAGGTGGGTTTTATAACTTGAACCCTTAATTTTATTATTGCAATCAATTCCTTATCGATTGGTGTTCATTTCTACATTTCCAAAATTAAGTTTGGTTGATTGATGCAATTTCCATGGAAATCACAGTAGATTTCATGAGTTTGGACCTTGATGATGATGACATCATCATAAGCACACACCTCCCCAAATATCTAGAGCAAACGGTTTCAATGTTGAGACCAAACGGTTTCACCAAACTGTTTGGTGACCAAATAGTTTGCAAACTGTTTTGTGGTTTGGGTTCCAAACCGTTTGGAATGGTTGAACATTTGAAGATATATTATGTGGTACTTGGATCTTGATCCAATGGTTTCAATTGGTTGATCTTGAAGGTTTCAATTTTGAATGATTCCTTAATTGCAAACCCTAATCGGCTAAGTGTTGATTTTGAAATTTATTGAGATGATGTTTAGGGTTCATTGACCCAAATGGTTTCAAAACCGTTTGAGAATCACCCAAACGGTCTCAAGACCATTTGGGGGTCACCCAATACCGTTTGGAGGTCTAGGGGTAAGTATGGCTAAGTGTTTGAAGGTCTAATGGTACCAAATTGAATTGCAACTAAGTGTTGATTTGATAATCAATCCAATGGTCCAAAACCCTAATTGGATGTCATGGTTCTTGTTGATGGAATGGGAAAACGGTCTCAAGACCATTTGGAGATCAATCAAACGGTCTCAAGACCATTTGGTGGTCATCCAAGACCGTTTGAGGTCAGGTCATATAATGTGATGATGATAGTTCATTGATTTCAATTGATTTGGTTCCACAATGTCAACCATTGATGGATCCTCGATTTCAAACCCTAAGTGATGGTTTCTTGATTATCAAACCTAGTTCAATTGGGTTCAAAACCCTAAATTGAAGGTCTAATTTATAATGATTCAGTGCTCCAATTGATGAATGCTTTAGTGGTTCAATTTCTAATTGGTTCATGGATTAAAACATTGATTCGATTGAGTGTTGAAGTGCCTTTTTGGTCCATGCAATTTTGAGAAGGTTTGAGTCCAAACGGTCTCAAGACCATTTGCGACCAAACATTCTCAAACCATTTGCAGACCCAAAGTGCAAAGAGTTTCAATACCTACTTTGTCCAATTGGTTTCAAGTATAACTTGTTCAAATGGTTTTCAATCAATTGATTTATGAGAACTAAGATCATTGAGGGTCTAAGTAAGTAATATTGTGAAGATCAATATGGTTAATCCATTTGAATATATCATGTAATTGAAGGTACATTATAGTGAATCCATTTGGATACTTAATGCAATTGAAGATTTCAATGGTTAACTCAATTGATCACTTGGTGGAATTGAAAGTTTAATTGGTCAATTCTTTTGAATTCCTTATATAATTGATGGTTTAATTGAGTAGACCATTTGGACATCTAATATGATCAAAGGTCAATTAGCTATGTGATTATTAATAATGTAGACCCATGATGATTATGAAGGTTAAAACCAGCTTTGTGTACTCAAGTAAAGAGTTGACCTAGATTAATGTTGGAATAGTTAACATCCTAGAGAGGATGAGAGGGAGAGTGAATGGGAGAGATGATTGCATACTTAATAAGCCCTAATTCTCTCCTTGTGAATAAATGTGTAATCAAGGTTTGATTCATAATATGAGATCATGAAATATTCATCGAAAAGATTGATGTACCTTGATCCTAAATTAGAGCAAGGTTATGTGAAACCTTAATTTAAGGGCAAAGCTCAGTGAAACCATAATCTAGGGTGATGATGTAACCCTAACTTAGTGTCACAATGCAAGAAACCCTAATTTAATGGGAATTGTATATCCTAACCCTAATTTGGGTATGAGGAAAGAGAAACCCCACTTGGATGTGAATGGTAAACCCTAATTCCCTAAAATGGGATAAAGGTATATGAAACCCTAATATAGGGTAGTGCCATTAATACTAATGTGAAGACTTAACACTGAGTGATATGTTGTGAAATCTTAATTTCACATAATTCTAGATGAAGACCTGATACAGAAGGATGTTATGTGAAACCCTAATAGGAGTGATCCTAGGTTAAATTTATATATGTTTGTGAGATGCAAAGTGAACGTCAATTATAATGATGGAAATCTTATTCCAATTAATGGGATAGTGATTAATGTATTGACAAATGAAATACCTAGAGGGGTTGATTATGGATATCCTTACATTAATAGTCCCTGACTCAAGGGTGAGTCCATATCTTTGGCAATGGTTGTGTTTTCTAAAATAGTTGAATCATGACCAATACATAGCATAATGAATGTGATGATCTAGTGCATAAGTATTAGGATGAGTGATACCCTAATACAAGCTAAGTGAATAACTCATGTATGATGAAGATATATAAGCATGTTTGAATATTTATGATATCTATTTTTGGTTTCTAGCTTTGAGAAGCAATGGAATAGGGATGATAATTAATAATATGATCTTAAGAACCCAAGTGGTTATTTATGGAAAACCCTAATGAAGGGTGTTGATATAAAAGAGAATCCATGAACCCTAAAGAGGGAACAGTGGTAATACTTAGTGTTGTATAGTACTGATGTGAAAGAGAAATCACGAACCCTAAAAAGGGGTAATACTACTTAGTGTTGTATGATACTGATATGAAAGCATTATAATTGTTACCATGAATACTAATCATGCAGGGATGATGAGATGAGAAGCATAGCCAGGTATGGGCTATGATGCTTGTTTATTGAGAATGTCTTATAGGCTTTATAATCCTTCATATGCTTTGTGTAGTAAGAATCATTGAGCTTTGTGTACTATGTAAAATACATTATATAGAAAGAATTATGATGTCTTTGGTCAGATGATTTGTAGGTAAAAAGTTACCTAACAAGTGGTAATAAGTATCCTATGGTGAGTTATGGGTTCAAATACCCAGATGCTATAACCATGATAATGAACTTGTTAAGAAGTGGAAATGTACTTGGTGAGTTGAGGGATTAAGATCCCAACACTTTGTGAAAAGACTATGGCTACAGGCCATGACTCCACAACAACAATGCCAGGCTTTGGATATATGATCTAAGCCTGAAGAGAGTTAATACTGTGGTAATGATTCTATAGTGAATAAATGTTATACATGTCCTTCATACTCCTTAATGTATAAGTGACATGTTAATCTTTCAAGTTATAGCTGCAATGTTTAGATAAGAATAATATTCTAATCTGTTAGACATTGAATTAGCTGTTGTCAATCAAATATGATTCCTCTGTGCATATTTATCTTCTTAAGCTGTAAAAATAATGTTACTGGCGGAGAGTTATATCTCTCACTGGGGAAATTTACAATTGTCTCACCCCCGTGGGAACTACATTTTTCAGTGGACGCAGACGAGGAGACAAGAATCCTTCAGTAGGAGAAGGACAGCAGCAACAACAGCAGAGATAGTAGTGAAGTCTCAGGTGGAGACACTGATTGTTGTGCCTTTTATAGATGTAGATAGAGTCCTATGTGTCGTCTCTGTACTCTCAGGTCCTCGGAGTAGTAGTTAGTTCTTTCGAGATTTTATATTGTCTGTGTTTAGCTCGACAGGACAGTTAATGCTTATAATTCTCAAAAGGAGATGATACAGAATATGTACCTTTGAGAAAGAATGTAAATGTGTTACTTTGGTTCTTTGTGAGAAAGTTTTCCTTTTATGGATCTCTTGATAAAAAAAAGTTTTAATTTTTAGTGATTTTTGGTAATCCACTTCTTAGTGAACGCTTCCTCATTAGTTAATTATGTTTTTGTAAGTTGTATGCTACAATTAAGTGGTATCAGAGCTCTAGGTTCGCTGAGTCTAGAAAGAGATAGGACTAAGGTTGTAGAGTCTGTTCTAAGTGTCTTCCAATTTATCTGATAGTATCTTCTGCTCACATAGGAGAAGAAGAACTTGAAGATGTCTGGATAACATGAAGAACATGCTACTGAGGGCAGCACTACTGCACCAGGAGGAGGTGCAAGAGACCAGAATAGTGAAGGACATGTACCTGAACAACCCCAGATTGACCCAGCTGTGATAGAAAATCCAGCTCTCCATACTCTATTTGAGAAATTCCTGACAGCCATGACACATATGACAGACAGGATGCCACCACCTGCACCTAGGGTACCAGCCCATCATGAGGGTTATGGAGTCAGCAAGACTTTCGAGAGACTTCATTGGGTTGGAGCCATAGACTATGCTGGTACATATGATCCAGGAGATGTTGATCTGTGGCTATCAGAGCTGGAAAAGGCTTTCAGGATCTTTGATATTGCCGAAGCTGAGAAGGTAAGACATGTTGTATACCTCCTAAAAGGAAGTGTTGGTCATTGGTGGATGATAGAGGAAGATAAGAGACCAGGTGAAGAAATTGGATGGAGGTTTTTTGACGAGAGTTCATCAATAGATACTTCCCTAAGACTTATCTAGATGAGAAGATATCTCAATTTGAGAGGATCAAACAAGGACAGATGAACGTTAGCGAATATGAAGCTAAGTTCATGGAGTTGTTGTTGTTTTGTCCGCAAATGGCAGTTAGTGATGAGGAAAGAATTGATCATTTTGAGAAGGGGTTGAATGATGAACTAACCACTTTTGTGTCTGCTTTAGAGAACAGGGAGAGGTTTGCCACCTTTGTAGAGTCGGTAAGGAGGATAGAGAGGTCTAAAATCGAGAAATGACAGACTAGTGGTAAGAAGGTGTACACCCAGTCTCAAGAACAAAGGTATGAAAGTTTTAAGAAGCCGAGATTTTCTACATCGGCAACATCATAGAGATTCCATACCCAGACACAATGGCTGTCAAGTAGGGATAGGGATCATAGTAATGTTCCAAATAGAGCCTCTGACATGGCATCAACATCGGTGACTGGATCTCGTAGACATTTTGTGCCCAGGATATGTTACCAATGTAGACAACCGGGACATCTGGCAAAGGATTGTCCAGGCGAGAATACAAGGATGACTCAACCTCAGGGGCAGAGTCAGCAAGGCTCACAAAGGAGGCAATTTTCTAGTAACAATAGAGGATGTGGACAGACGTCCCAGACAGGTCAGATGAAATAGTTTTGTTTTGATACTTCATATCATGATTCTATGTGTTAAAGACATGAAAAGTAGTTGTTTTTGAATTCCTTTGACTAGTCCTATAAGGACACAAGGGAGATGAGAACTTATATCTTACTCAGTGTTCCTTAAAATGTTTTATAATCTCCCTTATCTGTGTGTTGAAAGATGAGATATAGATGTGATGCCTGAAGAATATTCAAGTATGGAAAATCATGTGTGTATAGTGATATGAAAAGTGAGGAATATGATAGTAAATAAAGTGCATACTACCTAATCTCAATACTTGTATACCCTGTCCAGGTATATGATTATTGTAGGTAAGGCAAGTATGAAACACTTAGATTGTAATCTTTTTTATTACTCTGATCAAGTAGTCATTCTGAAACAATCTAGAGAGTATAATGAAATTAAATAAGAAGATATAAGTGAAATTTTCCAAATAAACTACTTAGTGAACATACTCAAGTGAACTTTCTCACCAAAAAAAACTACTTAGTGAACATACTTAGTGAATATTCTCAGTGAACTTCCTCAGTGAATACTTTCAAACAACATACTTAGTGAATATTCTCAGTGAACTTCCTCAGTGAATACTTTCAAAACAATATACTTAGTGAATATACTCAGTGAACTTTCTTAGTGAATATTTTCAAAACAACATTCTTAGTGAACATACTCAGTGAATTTGCTCAGTGAATATCTTCAAAACAAAATACTCAGTGAACATACTCAGTGAACTTTCTTAGTGAATATTTTCAAAACAACATTCTTAGTGAACATACTCAGTGAATTTGCTCGGTGAATATCTTCAAAACAAAATACTCAGTGAACTTGCTTAGTGAATATTTTCAAAACAACATTCTTAGTGAACATACTCAGTGAATTTGCTCAGTGAATATATTCAAAGCAAAATACTCAGTGAACATACTCAGTGAACTTTCTTAGTGAATATTTTCAAAACAACATTCTTAGTGAACATACTCAGTGAATTTTCTCAGTGAATATCTTCAAAACAAAATACTCGGTGAACATACTCAGTGAACTTGCTTAGTGAATATTTTCAAAACAACATTCTTAGTGAACATACTCAGTGAACTTGCTCAGTGAATACTTTCAAAACAAATTACTTAGTGAACATACTTAGTGAACTTAGTGATTTTTTTCCAAGACAAACTGCGCAGTGAATCTTCTCAATGAATATTTCTAAATTAATTGCTTAGTGAGCTTTCTCAGTGAACGTTCCCAAACAAATAAAGGATTTCTGAGTGAATTATCTACATTAGATATGTATGTTTCTCTTTTG
Organism: Alisma plantago-aquatica; assembly: GCA_963693085.1. Taxonomy (NCBI): domain Eukaryota; kingdom Viridiplantae; phylum Streptophyta; class Magnoliopsida; order Alismatales; family Alismataceae; genus Alisma; species Alisma plantago-aquatica. The sequence continues at coordinate 501,284,087 of OY856414.1, read as the reverse complement.
GTAAATATTCTTGGGTGATGATAGAAGTATGTTCTTTTATGTTTCTTCCTTTCAATAATATGGACATCATATGTTAGGGGTTTATGCTCTGTATAAACATAAATAGTGATATGGTAGAATTAATGAAAGGAACTTTGTGTGAATTACAGATCCATGGTATCTCCATAACATTAAGATGATATGTGGAGACTTGTGGGCATGATTAATGAATAATTTGTCCCTCCTTTTTCCTGTGATTTCGGGGACGAAATCCTTGTTAGGGGTTTATAATTTGTAACATCCCTGACCTGGGTTATGAGTTAACCCTAGATGTTTTACCTAATAAGGTTGAGTAGATGCTTAATCTTATCTTGGGAAAAGTAATTAGGGCTCATGAGAAACTTATGTTTCAATTTTAGTCCTGATTGAGCAATGTTGAAGCAATGTTTGCTTATTTTGGACTAAAGTGCAAATTACCCAAGTTGAGGGGTTAACTTGAAAATTGCACATGATAAAATGTTACTCCAATGTTGAGACATCATAAGAATGAATATGATGTAGTGGTATGGTTTTCATAAGCTTGGGCACCAAGATTAAGCTTGTAAAGCAATCATTGTGCATTAAAACCTAGTTTTGGTGTAATGTACAATTTACCCAAAACCTAGTGTTCAACATGCAAATTACCACTTCAATAAGGACCCTAATGTTTCTTGGAATCATGTAGAGCAAATAAAATGAGAGGGGCGCCTCATTGGAATTAAGTTGGAGGAGAGAGAATCTTTTTTTTGGGTAAGTCAGAGGGTTTTTTGTTCATCTCACCCCTCTCTTGCAAGCAAATTCTTGGGGATCATTACAGCATACAGACTCTTCTGCGGAAATAAATTTGGTAGTACTACTACCATTACAAGAATCTGAGTTGACACTATTAACTAGACTACTAGGAGGTACCATGTACATAAAGGAACCATCCATGGTATTTTGGTGATGTTTAGCAAGGCCATCAGCCACCTTATTTCTCTCTCTAGGGATATATCTTAGCTTCCAACTCTCCTTCCACCCATTCTGAATTTCAATTATCAAGGTAAACAGCTTCGGATAATGTTTTAAGTCACCTTCCATAGCCTCTTTTGTCTTCTGTGAATCAGTTTCAAAATTGATTTGGTTACATGAAAGTTTTCTTCCCACCTCAACTGCCCAGTGAACAGTTCTGACCTCAGCTTCCAGCACACTATTGGCATATATTTTCTTACCCCAGCCACCTATCCATCTGCCATTCCAATCTCTACAAACAATGGCAATAGTCGAGGGAGCCTTATTGCTCTTGAAAGTAGCATCAGTATTGATCTTCCAACAATTCAGATCTGGTGGCTGCCATCCTCCATCCTCATGGTGTGTGCTACCTTTATTACTTCCTACCAAATTGAGAGCTAGCTCTGTTAGATTGCATTCATTTCTTATAAGATGAGCTATATAACTGCTAGAAAATTTAGTTCCTTCAAGGACCTGTGCATTCCTCCCTTTCCAAATTTGCCAGCATCCAATCATGAACGTCGTACTTACACCTTTTCTATTTTAATAAACTTCTCTATCCATCTCCAAATATTTGTAAATGAGAAGAAGGTATTCTAGAGTTGGTTACTCAAGATGGCTTTCCAAACTTCCTAAGCTCTGGGACAGTCCCGTAAGGCATGGAGAATGGACTCCTCCTGGTCTTCACAGATGGGGCACACAACATTGGTAGTCAGGCCTCGGTTCATCCTCTTCTTGTTCGTAAGAATAGCATTGTGGCCTACTAGCCAGATAAAGAACTTTACTCTACTCGCAACTTTTGTTTCCCAGATGATATTCCACTTGCCTTGGACTCTAATGTCCTTATTTTGTCTTAAGAGTTGGTAGGCACTTTTGATTGTAAATTGACCTATGTTCGAGTGGTCCCAAGCTAGAACATCTTCCTCCTCCGTCTGTTTGGGTATTTCTAACCTGGTAACTTTATTTACAATATCTTGTGGGAACCAGTCAGCAGGGAATTCAGTATCCCACTCATTATTCAGGTTAACAAGGCTCGAAACTTTAAGATCTTGTAAAACCTCAGGGATAGACCGACGACTATACTGATGTAACCTGCCTTCGATTCCACACCATTTATCAAACTAGACATTAATATTCTGACCATTAATAGGTATCCAGGTAGAGTTATCAGTTATGAAATCCTTTTAGTGGAGAGTTGAGCATCCCAGTCTGGATGAGTTGCTTCCTTTACCTTCAGCATGGTTGATATACTTGTGCTTGAGGCTTTTACACCATCTTGAACTCCTCTTCGTAGCGATATCCCAGGCATGCTTAGTGATGAGAGAAGCATTGAGTTCCTTCATACTTTGAATTCCTATACCCCCATGTTCCTTACTGCAGGTGATTTTGTTCCTTGCAACCAGAGAAAGCTGATGACTTTTATGGTTGCCGCCCCATATGAAGCTACGGATTGTGTTTTCTTTGCGCTCGCACACTTTGGTTGGAACTAGAGCCGTCTGCATCACATAACTAGGTATAGCTATGAAAGTCGACTTTGCCAGGCAAACTCTTCCAGCCAGGTTTAAACATCTAGATGACCAAGCCGCTATCGCATATTCTACTCTCTTCAAAGTAGAGTTATAGGTATCCTTGTTAACCCTTCCATGTACAAGGGGAACCCCCAAATATCTACCAAGATTGTTGGTTACAGTGAAGCCACTTATCCTTCCAATTCTGGATTTCATACTTTGGCTCACGTTCCTAGAGAAGAAGATGGAAGATTTCTTTACTGATATAGCTTGACCAGAGACCCTGCCAAACTATTTGAAGCATCTGAGGATAGTTCACATTTCTTTAGTATCTACCTTGGCAAAAAGGATCATATCGTCTGCAAAACACAGACGAGAGACTTTGGGTCCAGAGTTATAGAGCTTGAAGGGAGTCGATTTCTTTTCAGAGACAAGCTTATCGATAGATTGGATTAGCCTCTCTAGACACAAGACAAAAAGATAGGGTGACAGAGGGTCACCCTACCTCAAACCTCTTGTTGATTTGAAAGATCCCACCTCCTTACCATTCCAGATAATAGAGCTTTCACCTATTGAGATGGACTTTATAATATAGTTGCAGATGGTGTTGGGTATACCAATTTTTTCAAGAGTATCATTGACGAAAGGCCAAGTCATTTTATCATATGCTTTGGACAGATCGATCTTGATCGCCATCATCCCCTTACCTAATTTCTTGTTCCTCATTATATGAATGATCTCTTGAGTGATAACGATGTTATCTGAGATTCTTCTTCCAGGGACAAAAGTACTTTGCGCTGGGGAAATCTAGTGAGTTAGATAGGATTTGATCCTCTCCACAATAATTTTAGAAGTGATTTTCAGACTGAGGTTGGTAAGTGATATAGGGTGAAACTGTTCATAGAGTTCTATCTTCGGAACCTTTGGGATCAAAACTATACTTGATTTACACATGTCTTCATTAAGGTCACCACCTTGAAGAGCATTGTTAATAGTCAAAAGCAGTGAATGTTTAACAGTATGCCAGTTTTTCATTATGAAGCTGCCATCTGCTCCATCAGGCCCAGGTGCCTTATGCGGGTTAAGTTTGGACAGAACATTATGAACTTCTTCTAGTGTAGACTTTGAACACAATATCTGATGTTCTTGTTTGATCAGTTTATTAAACTGTCCAGGAAACTCCTTGATATCTGTTGCATAAATGGTGAAAGGTTCAGTAAAAGGGTTCTTGAAGTACCTCATTATGAGCTCTTGTATCTCCTCTTCACTACTGGCCCACACACCATTTTCATTTCTGAGCATGGTAATGGTATTATGTCATCTTCTTTATTTAACATAAGTGTTGTAAAACTTTGTGTTAAGGTCTCCATCAATCATCCAATTAATATGGCTTTTCTGTCTCGCATCTACCTCCTCCTTTTTCAAAATCTCGCCATACTGTGCTTCCATATTGATAATCATGTTGGCAGTAATCGCATCAAAGTTTTCAGCAAGGTTTTTTTGTAAAAGGTTGATGTTCCTTAGGATTCTCTTCTTATCTTTCATAGTGCTATTCATGTTGTTTGACGCCCATTTGTTGATGTTTTCATGTGATCTTTTTAAAGCTTCATTGAAGTTTAAGTTGGGGTTCCGGCAGGCTTTCACCACTTTTTGAAAATCCTCTGAAGCAGACCAGGATTCTTCAATGAGATTAAATCTCGAAGGACACGGAAAGTATCCTTATTGTCTATTCCTCTAACATTCCATACAGTTGTATTTAACATTAAAAACAAAGATAGATGAGGTCGGATGGGATCTAGGTGTACCCAAACATTAGTCATCCATAGATGTTTCATCTTCATCTATCTCATCAGTCTTCTCAGTTTCATTCTCATCCACCTCCACCTGGATTTGTGGGCTTTTCCTTCTGTGTTCATAAGGTGGTTTTATTCTAACATATTTCATCTTTGATCTCAAACCTTTCAACTTCCTTCCTGGTGGTAGTCTGAAAGCGTTGGGGCCGATGTCTTTTAGTGGGAATCTTGCCTCCGTCTCTTCGTCCTCCCTGTACTCCGGATTCATCAAATTTTATGTAATTGATTTAGTGCTCCTCAGTGGTTCCTCCTTGTTTGTAGTGTTATTAATGTCCGTCATTGTCTACTCCATGCTGTCAGTGTGGTTTACATTGTCCTTGTTTACTTCTGGTGCCTCAAGATCTATAATTTCATCAGCTTCCGGATTAACAGCCATGTCGATATCTGCATTGGTAGCTTCACTATCCTTCATCTTGTTGATTTATTTTAACACTTCTCGTTTGTCATCTGTGGTCTCTACAGTTTTCTTTCTCCATGTCTTAGGGGGCATTTTAGATCGTGTTGCATTCCCATTTCCATATGCAGCCGTCTTACCTTTATCACTATTTGATGGGTTCGGATGTCGTTCGTCTACCTGATCCTGCAACTCTGCCAACATTGCAAATTTGTTCGGGTTGTTTGCCTCAGCATTTTGCTCAGGTGTTTGACTCTTTTGTTTCTACTTATATGTCGTGGCTCTTCTCTTCTGTGTCTGCCATTTATTGCTTCAATTGTCTTCCTATGCCATAGTAGAAGTTCCTTGTTCCTTGCTAACACCTTCCGTGTTTTCCTTTGGATTCCCTGCTTTCGGGTTTAGTATGCATTTAGTATCCATGTGACCCAATTTACCACATAAAGTCACATGATTCACGAAAAGCCTCGTATTCGACTTGGTAAATCACATTGTTTATGGAGATGGTGTTTATCAACAATTTTATAGTATCAACCTCAATAGCCAATCTAGCAAACTTGCTCCTTGTCCTGGCCATCGTGTGGCTTTCGACCTTGAAAAGGGTACCCAATGCCAATCCTATATAGTCTAGCATGGTGGGCATGTAAAGGTGAAGTGGTAGATCTAGTATGCGAACCCAAGTCACCAAGTGTTTAGGTAATTCAGTGGACAGGTGAAAAGTGGACTCCCATTGCCAAACAACTAAGCACTTACCAAATAACTTCCATGGACATCCGAAGAGAGTAGTTTCAAAATCACGTCGACAAGAGAATTGTACAACGTAGTGACCCAGATCTACCTCATATGTGTTGAACCTTCCAATGGGGTTCCATAGAGCTTTTAGACGATCCTGCATAGTCATGAAACCAACATTGGATCCGATCAGTCTAATGACCACAGTATATTGCCAAGGCTTGGTTAATTCCTCTTCTGCGATCGAGTTGAGTTCCAGGTTCGGTCTTCCATCCAGAAGTTTCAGCGAGACATCTTTCGTTGCAAGTCTGTTTTCGAACAGTTTCTCCAGGAAGTGATCTTCTTCATCTTCTGTCTCGCCTCCCACAAAATAGTATGTGTGTTGTGTGGCATGTTTATTGCCACCTTCAGAGGATGTTGTCTTTGGTTGCTCGTTTCTCTTTTCTGTCTGGGTGGTCTGATCTTCCGTCTGCGCCATCCAGGCATCGTTTCCGCCCAGCGGAGGGAAAGCTGAAGCGTAGCTTTCCTGCTGATTAATAACTTTCTCAGTCTCATTACTTCCTTGCTGGTTTGCCCAGCCTCGCATCCCAGTGTATTGGAACTCAAAACCAGTATTAGGGATAACAACCATGACCCCGCTTCCACTGTCTTTGTTGTTTTATGGGTCCAGCTGGTGTTCCAGATCGTCTCGGAGCACTTCACTATCATTCGTACCTCCTCCCATCGTGGTACCATCATCTTCTACCTGTCTCCCCCCGCATTCGCCTACACCCACAGAAACCCTAGCTGCCCCCATCCTTGATTTGAACCCTACTTGTATGTTTTTTCATAGCTAAAGAGGAGAGAGAATCTTGATATTAAAATAATCAACATTTAATCCTAATTGAAACCCTAATTCAATTTAGGGAAAAAATGAATGTATTAATTAAAAGACCTTCAACCAAAATTAAAATGGTTGAATTCATATGTGTGTGGATTAACTTAAAACCTTTCAAAGGCACGAGCATATCCTAAGGAGGTGAAATCCCACTCACCATTATTATAAGGAAAAGAATTTCCACTCACATATGGATATTCTTATTATAAGGGTTAAGTTGCTTAATTTCTTTTCCCTTAATTCTTGGATAATGGAAGGGAGCTCAGTGGTTATAGAGATGCCCTTGCATGCAAGAAACCAAGGGGGGAGTGGTGGCAACGATTTTGGAATTAAAAAGACTTTTATAAAAGATTTTCTCTCTCATCAATTTTCATATAAAAATACCCTTTCCAAGCCAAAACAAAGGCTTTTTCGGATCCCTTTCTTTCCCCTTGCTTGTAAAATGACCAAGGAGCTTGGGAGGAGTAGGAGGACGACCCCCAACCTGTTGGTAAGGTTCTTGACCTCCTTTCACCTTGAATCCATGGTGAAAATCGAAAATCAATGCATGAATTCTTCATAACTTGATCCCCTCTTCAATTCTAACCAATTCTTCTCACTCAAAGCTTGAGGACGACCCTTGGAAGAGTGAAAGGAGTTGCATCCACGATTGTTGCCGTGAGATTGGAGATTTGGAGCTCAATTGGAGGCAGGTTTTATAACTTGAACCGTTAATTTTATTATTGCAATCAATTCCTTATCAACTGGTGTTCATTTCTACATTTCCGAAATTAAGTTTGGTTGATTGATGCAATTTCCATAGAAATCACAGTAGATTTCGTGAGTTTGGAGATTTATGATTATGAAATCATCATAAGCACACACCTCCCCAAATATCTAGAGCAAACGTTTTCAATGTTGAGACCAAACGGTTTGCAAACTGTTTGGTGGTTTGGGTTCCAAACCGTTTGGAATGGTTGACCATTTGAAGATATATGCTATGGTACTTGGATCTTGATCCAATGGTTTCAATTGGTTGATCTTGAAGGTTTCAATTGTGAATGATTCCTTAATTGCAAACCCTAATCGGCTAAGTGCTGATTTTGAAATTTATTGAGATGATGTTTTGGGTTGATTGACCCAAATAGTTTCAAAACTATTTGGGGATCACCCAAACGGTCTCAAGACTGTTTGGGGGTCACCCAAGACCGTTTGGAAGTCTAAGGTTAAGTATGGCTAAGTGTTTGAAGGTCCAATGGTACCAAATTGAATTGCAACTAAGTGTTAATTTGATAATCAATCCACTGGTCCAAAACCCTAATTGGATGTCATGGTTCTTGGTGATGGAATGGGCAAACAGTCTCAAGACCATTTGGAGATCAACAAAACGGTCTCAAGACCGTTTGGTGGTCATCCAAGACCGTTTGAGGTCAGGTCATATCATGTGATGATGATAGTTCATTGATTTCAATTGATTTGGTTCCACAATGTCAACCATTGATGGATCCTCGATTTCAAACCCTAAGTGATGGTTTCTTGATTATCAAACCTAGTTCAATTGGGTTCAAAAGCCTAAATTGAAGGTCTAATTCAATATTGATCTAGTGGTTCAATTGATGAATGCTTTAGTAGTTCAATTTATAATTGGTTCAAGGATTGAAACATTGAGTCGATTGAGTGTTGAAGTGCCTCTTTGGTCCATGCAGTTTTGGGAAGGTTTGAGTCCAAACGGTCTCAAGACCATTTGGGACCAAACGTTCTGTGATGAAGTGGACTTTTGGAATCCCTAATTTTATGCCTTCTTGAGGTATTTGATTGATGTATCAAATATTTAGTTGTTGGCATCAAACTTTAATGGAAGGTAGTTGTAATTATGATGAAGCAATGTCTCAAATTTCATGATCAAACGAGGTTCCTAGAAAAAGTTATTATTTGAATAATATCGAATAATGTATATTTTGATGTATCCAGGAATAAGGAAATAACCTCTAGCCAAGTTTGCTTTAGCTATTGTATCACACATCTATTGTTGTGGTAAGCCATGGATCAAAAACACGGTAGTTGACCCTTTTCCTTGCTTATGAACATGATGGTGATAATCCTACCACCTGCTTTCAAACGTATTGGAGACCATGGGGAACGAAGCCACGCTCATGCATCCCCTCCTTGAGGTGGATCGTGGGCTGACAACAGAATGTGGGTGAGCAGTTCACCTCAGATCAGTGCAAAAAAGCAGTTAGGTGTGATTGTTTAGTCCTCCACGATGACCCCTTATCTGAAGGGTGTGGTAGTTTGAATGAGAAACAGATCTCTCTCTCTCCACTGCATTTCGCAGTAGGTAATCGTAAGAGGGGGGAGACAGAACAGAACCGGTGCCCAGTAGCTAGAAGAAGTGTAGTACATATATATGTGGAGGCACTAGAAGAGATTGAGAAGGAAGAGAGGGCCTCAAATTCCTCACTTCGCAGATGTACCCCACAACGACGACCTCCTCGAGCCGCAAGGAGGAGAGATGCCTCCGCTGCTCATCACCAAAGTTCTCACTCAAGGCGGCAGATTTTCAGGAGCCAAAATAGGGAGCCACTCGATGATTCACAGGCGGCTAAAGAGAGATCGGCCATCGATGCCTCGCCTGAGCTAGACCAGCCGGTGGCGAGCCTGAGCAGACCGGAGATAGGGTGCCCCAGCAAGGGATGGTTTCTAGGAGGCGAAATGCACTCGGCTATGGGCGTCGTGCGGCGACGAGAACAGACACATGCAACGGCGGCGGTCGTTTTCTGGAAACGACGCACGCTGGCGTCGACCGGTCGAGCAGGGAGGCAGTTGTCCAGCAGCCACGGAGGAGAGCAAATGGATGCTGCAGATGCTAGATCCCAGCAGCGGTGCCAATGGACCGAGGAAAAGACCAACAGTGGCGCTCATGCGGGGGGAGCCTTGGGTGGCCAGCCTTGCTGGACTCCCAAGCAGTAAGAGGAGGCGATCATGAGGTTCTGATCTCCCTTGCGGAGGTAGGTACGAGTGAGGAGGATGCCATGTTGCCTACTTGGTCGCCATCAGGTCCAAGCACCGGCGGTGCTCGCCCAGAAGGTCACGCAGTAGGCTGGCGCTAACGGAAGATCGCGTTGAGCGCAACACGGAGAAAGAAGAAAGGAAGCAGACCGGGTCCAACTCCTAGTCAACCAAGTGAACTGGTCCAGGTGCCCAGACCAAACCTACTGAACTCCAACAAGCCAAAGAAGGAGTCGTTACACTATAGCCATGTGGCAGTCTCGGAGTGGCCAGAAAAGGTAAAAACTTTAGAAATACTCATATCTTAGAAAATTCATAGAAACTAGCCCGTTTATCAGAAAGTTACAAATTAGGTACGGAAATTCTCAGAAAAATACATAGAACAAGATGCAAGTATAATATCATGATTTTGAGTAACTAATATAGTTGATATCATGAAACATGTGAAATGTTCATATGATGGATAATAAATATCAAATGCTGCCCTAAAATTATGAGAAAATAAATGTAAATCATATTTCATGTTCATAATGCATATGATGTCAGTTATGGTCATGATGATGTACGAAATCATGTAATGTGCTTAAAATTTCTAATTAGGGCTAATAACCCTAATAAAATGCAATAAATACATACGTGCTCTATAAATGATGAAATTTACAGAGTAAGCTCATATCAGTATATAAAACCTCAGTTTTAATTATGAGATCATAATGATGAAAAAAATCCATGTTATATGAAGATGAATATTAATACATGTTATAAAACCCTAATTTAGGTTAATGATGTAACCTAGGGTTAATATGTGCACAAAAAGGATATGGAACCTAATTTTTAGATAATGAAACATAATCTATAAAATGACATCAGTATGATAAATCTAAGATAAGAATGCAAGTAATGATGTGCATATCATAATGAGATAAGTAAAGACCTAATGAACATGATTAGGGTTAACATGAGATGTATGATGATGAGAACCTGATGATAGTACATGGTCTTGTCTTGATCAGGGTTGACCAGGATATAGATGACATCAGGAATTTGTGATCAGGATGATATATCTCTTTGGAAGGTACGCCATTACCTCTTACTTGGCTTATTATACAATATGCTTGTGTTATATGAGTAGTAAAATACTTGGCATATGGTATTGATTGAAATGATTATTCTGGTATGATATGTTGCATGATTTTCCATACTTATTGCTATGAATACATGAAACATAAGATATCTTGTCCATTATATGATAGCACTAAATCTCTTTGGTAGAATAGTGCATTGATGAAAGCACTAAATCTCTTTGGCAGAATAGTGCATTTATGAAGTATATATCTCTTTGGAAGAATAATACATGTGAGCACTAAATCTCTTTGGTAGAATAGTGCATGTGGTTGATCAAGTTTACATATAATGGAAATGTGCCTAAAATATGTGTTCTCTTCTGGTAACAAATATCTTTGTGCAACTATACGTCTTTTCTTATATTTTGTTTAATGCTGCCAAGTATTAGTTTTATCTTATTGCCAAGATATGATGAGAGGTATATAAAAGACACATAGGAATAATCAGTACAATATTCTTGAATATTGTGCTAACCTATACCACATGTAATCTTTTGTTTAGGTTACGGTTATGCTCTTGAAGATCTAGGATAGTTGAGAGTTGTGTAGCGAGCTGATGTACAGGTGGACATGTTGTCTTAAGATCATGTTGTTTAGTTGTGGTACATGTATATGTAGAAGTTTGTTGTTCAATATGTAATATCAAATGTTGTAACAATTCATGTTGTAATTATATGTTGAATGGTGAACATGTGTGTATGGTTTTATTATTGTTCATGTACATGTGCTACTGTTTGTTTTCTTCTGACTCCCTTGATTTTCTTCTTCTTAGCCTAGTGTGGGGTGCTTAAATTGGGATTCTCACTGAGGTGAGGGTTTCAATTTGGACGTCACACATCAGATTAAGTTTTAGAAAATCTGGGGACGTCACATGTGGTATCAAAGCATGAACAATAATAAAGCCTAACATTTGCTCATTAAGAAACTCAAAACTAAAGAACCTTGAACCTTAATAATCTTTAGGATTAGATTAGTCGTCTTTTAGAGACTAGATCTGACCTAGCCTCTAGGTTAGCACCTACATGTCGGAGAACTAGGTCTAGACTGGTGCTTGTTGAGTAGCAAGTCCTTAGATGTCGTTCTTTCCTTGTAGTGCAGTGGTCTGGGACGTTGCACTATTTGGAAATGACGTGCATCAAGGGAAGAGAAGCTTTAGACATGTTGTGCATGTTGTCTAGAGTAGCTACACTAGTCTACCCCTTGTTCTCACCCTTTTCACTAGTTTTCATGACATTGTACTCTCTACTATGTGTGGGACACTCGTTTTCAGGATTTGGTTTTGGTATTCAATCGGATCAAACTGTGATATTTTTCTCTGATGCTTGTTTTATCGGAGAAAAACTATATACTATTTTATTATATATATGTATTACAAAAATGTGTCCCCACACATGTACGAGTAGGAGGCGATCATGCAACCTAAGTGAAAGTGAATGACATCGGTCTAGAAGAGAGAGTAGTTCTCGATTAGATGTCTAGAGCCTTGTTGGAATATATGTGATAGATGGAATAGATGAAATAAGTTTTGATGATATGATGTAAGCCTTATATAGATGACATAAGATGGTTATGATGATCTATGTTTTTCTTCGAGGATTTAAGTTCAGTTTTGAGGATTTGAGATGAGTTTTGATGATGCAAGTATTCTTCCTTTTATGAGATAAGATACGTTAAGCTAAGACAAGGTTGTGAGTCAGCATGAGCCTCAAGCTCTTTTACAAAGGAGGACCTCTAGTGTTAGGACCAGTTTGGGGGTTATCTCAAGAGAGAGAGAGAGACCCACAGGGAGAAGGTCAGAGAACCTAGACTCCATGATATGAGAATTATGAGATATGTGATATGATATGTCCTAAACTAGACTACTCCTGAGTGATTGAGTTGAGTTTCTTTATGCATGATTCCTATAGTTATCTTGAACCCTAGATGTCCTTGGGAGGACCAAAACCCTAGATACAGAGAGAGGCTGGATATATATGCATATGTGAACATCTATATGAGTGTTTGCCATCTGGGTGAGGGAGAGAGCCCAAGACCCTGGAGGAGGTACCTATGTTAGTTTCTGTGAAGCCTCATGCTCGAGTTGGTGGCCCCCCACATAGGAATCGAGTGGTGTATATAAGAGAGTTTTGGGTAAGCATGTTTCATGGGTGAAGACCTATGAAGAAGATGTTGTAGCACATTTTGGGTTGTGCTAATGTGGCTAGAGCTTGTAAGGCTAACACGAGTTCCAATAAGGTATATCTGAGAACCCTAGACTAAGAGAGGAAAGATAAAGTATATGTATATGAGATACTCATATAAATGAGTTAGCTCAGAGAGACTGAGCATGACACTACCCTCGTGGTATGGTTTAGAGGAACCTATTTTGGCCTAAGTAAAGTTTTGATATATGAGCCACTCACATAAGTTTGATTAGCATAACCATGATATAATATACGTAAAGATGTGATCTAATCTTGAGACGTGATATATAGACATGATATGATGGAAACCTAGTAATGGTTTAATAGAGATCAATGCATAGATGGTTAACCATATACATGAATAATGAAGATAATGTAATATTGTTGGTTAATCTTTTGATGAAATGACAATGTATGAATGAAACGAATTACATGAGGTGTTAATCTTAGTGCTTAATAAAAGTGAAAATACAGTTTGACAGTTAGCACAACATAATGATTATGACACCTTTATATCATTTATATGGATAAAGTGGGTTAGTTATAGTTAACTCCCTCTTAAAAGGCATATGTTAATGATGAACATGTTCTAACAATTAGCTCAATAAAATATTGATGACACCTTGATATAATCAGTTAACTTTAGTTAACTTCTATGGAACATGTTAGTATGATGTTGAATAATAATGCATGAGTTAAGATAAGGGAGCAACCCAAATATATGAGACATGTAATGACATAACCTTAGTTTCTAAGCCCTGAGTTTAACCTTGAATGGAGTGTTTGTGCACCAAAATGGTTGTAAAATCCCCCTAATAGTGCTTTGGATACGTGGTTCTAGGTAACCTTTGTGGATATGTTACACATAGAGTATTTCCCTACATATGGAAGAAGATCCTTAGTTTTTCCTTGGAGTATGGGTATGGTTTACCTTCGAGGACGAAAGTTCTATTAAGATGTATATGATGTGACAAAGTAGTTTTTGGCTTAATTTTGAGGATGAAATTTCTCTGAAGGTGTATAGGATGTGATGAAGTGGACTTTTGGAATCCCTAATTTTATGCCTTCTTGAGGTATTTGATTGATGTATCAAATATTTAGTTGTTGGCATCAAACTTTAATGGAAGGTAGTTGTAATTATAATGAATCAGTGTCTCAAATTTCATGATCAAACGAGGTTCCTAGAAAAAGTTATTAGGTTTGAATAATATCGAATAATGTATATTTTGATGTATCCAGGAATAAGGAAATAACCTCTAGCCAAGTTTGCTTTAGCTGTTGTATCACACATCTATTGTTGTGGTAAGCCATGGATCAAAAACACGGTAGTTGACCCTTTTCCTTGCTTATGAACGTGATGGTGATAATCCTATCACCTACTTTCAAACGTATTGGAGACCATGGGGAACAAAGCCACACTCATGCATCCCCTCCTTGAGGTGGATCGTGGGCTGACAACAGATCGTAGGTGAGCAGTTCACCTCATATCAGTGCAAAAAAGCAGTTAGGTGTGATTGTTTAGTCCTCCACGATGACCCCTTATCTGAAGGGTGTGGTAGTGTGAATGAGAAACAGATCTCTCTCTCTCCACTGCATTTCGTAGTAGGTAATCGTAAGAGGGGGGAGATGGAACAGAACCGGCGCCCGGTAGCTAGAAGAAGTGTAGTACAGATATATGTGGAGGCACTAGAAGAGATTGAGAAGGAAGAGAGGGCCTCAAATTCCTCACTATCGCATCTGTACCCCACAATGGCGATCTCCTCGAGCCGCAAGGAGGAGAGATGCCTCCGCTGCTCATCACCAAAGTTCTGGCTCAAGGCGGCAGATTTTTTAGGAGCTAAAATAGGGAGCCACTCGAGGATTCACAGGCGGCTAAAGAGAGATCGGCCATCAATGCCTCGCCGGAGCTAGACCAGCCGGCTGTGAGCTTGAGCAGACCAGAGATAGGGTGCCTCAGTAGGGGATGGTTTCCAGGAGGCGACACACACTCAGCTGTGGGCGTCGTGCGGCGACGAGAATGGACACACGCAACGGCGGCGGTCGTTTCCTGGAAACAACGCATGCTGGCGTCGACCGGTCGAGTAGGGAGGCAGTTGTCCAGCAGCTGCAGAGGAGAGCAAATGGGCGTCGGGGATGCTAGATCCCAGCGGCGGTGCTGATGGACCGAGGAAAAGACCAACAGTGGCACTCATGCGGGGGGGGCTAGGGCGGCCAGCCTTGCTGGACTCCCAAGCAGCAGCAGGAGGCGATCGGGAGGTTTTGATCTCCCTTGCAGAGGTAGGTACGAATGAGGAGGAGGCCATGTTGCCTTCTTGGTTGCCATCAGGTCCAAGCACCGGCGGCGCTCGCCCAGAAGGTCACGCAGCAGGCCGGCGCTAACTGAAGATCGCGTTGAGCGCAACACGGAGAAAGAAGAAAGGAAGCAGACCGGGTCCAACTCCTAGTCAACCAAGTGAACTGGTCCAGGTGCCCAGACCAAACCTACTGAACTCCAACAAGCCAAAGAAGGAGTCATTACACTATAGCCACATCGCAGTCTCGGAGTGGCCAGAAAAGGTAAAAACTTCAGAAATACTCATATCTTAGAAAATTCATATAAATTAGCGCGTTTATCAGAAAATTACAAATAAGGTACAAAAATTCTCAAAAAAATGCATAGAACAAGATGCAAGTATAATATCAAGATTTGTGTAACTAATTTAGTTGATATCATGAAAGATGTGAAATACTCATATGATGGATAATAAATATCAAACGATGCCCTAAAATTATGAGAAAATACTTGTAAATCATATTTCATGTTCATAATGCATATGATGTCAGTTATGGTCATGATGATGTACGAAATCATGTAATGTGCTTAAAATGTCTAATTAGGGCTAATAACCCTAATAAAATGCAATAAATACATACATGCTCTATAAATGATGAAATTTACAGAGTAAGCTCATATCAATATGTGAAGCCTCAGTTTTAATTATGAGATCATAATGATGAACAAAATCCATGTTATATCAAGATGAATATTAATACATGTTATAAAACCCTAATTTAGGTTAATGATGTAACCTAGGGTTAATATGTGCACAAAAAGGATATGGAACCTAATTTTTAGATAATGAACCATAATATATAAAATGACATCAGTATGATAAATCTAAGATAAGAATGCAAGTAATGATGTGCATATCATAATGAGATAAGTAAAGCCCTAATGAACACGATTAGGGTTAACATGAGATGTAAGATGATGAGAAGCTGATGATAGTACATGGTCTTGTCTTGATCAGGGTTGACCAGGATATAGATGACATCAGGAATATGTGATTAGGATGATATATCTCTTTGGAAGGTACGCCATTACCTCTTACTTGTCTTATTATACAATATGCTTGTGTTATATGAGTAGTAAAATACTTGGCATATGGTATTGATTGAAATGATTGTTCCGGTATGATATGTTGCATGATTTTCCATACTTATTGCTATGAACACATGAAACATAAGATATCTGGTCCATTATATGATAGCACTAAATCTCTTTGGTAGAATAGTGCATTGATGAAAGAACTAAATCTCTTTGGCAGAATAGTGCATTTATGAAGTACTAAATCTCTTTGGCGGAATAGTACATGTGAGAACTAAATCTCTATGGTAGAATAGTGCATGTGGTTGATCAAGTTTACATATAATGGAAATGTTCCTAAAATATGTGTTCTCTTCTGGTAACAAATATCTTTGTGCAACTATACGTCTTTTCTTATATTTTGTTTAATGTTGCCAAGTATTAGTTTTATCTTATTGCCAAGATATGTTGAGAGGTATATAAAAGACATGTAGGCGTACTCAGTACAATATTATTGAATATTGTGCTGACGTGTACCGCATGTAATCTTTTGTTTAGGTTGCGGTTATGCTCTTGAAGATCCGGGATAGTTGAGAGTTGTGTAGTGAGCTGATGTACAGGTGGACCTGTTGTCTTAAGATCATGTTGTTTAGTTGTGGTACATGTATATGTAGAAGTTTGTTGTTCAATATGTAATATCAAATGTTGTAACAATTCATGTTGTAATTATATGTTGAATGGTGAACATGTGTGTATGGTTTTATTATTGTTCATGTACATGTGCTACTGTTTGTTTCCTTCTGACTCCCTTGATTTTCTTCTTCTTAGCCTAGTGTGGGGTGTTTAAATTGGGATTCTCACTGAGGTGAGGGTTTCAATTTGGAAGTCACACATCAGATTAAGTTTTATAAAATCCGGGGACGTCACACGTTCTCAAACCATTTGGAGACCCAAAGTGCAAACAGTTTCAATACCTACTTTGTCCAATTGGTTTCAAGTATAACTTGTTCAAATGGTTTTCAATCAATTGATTTATGAGAACTAAGATCATTGAGGGTCTAAGTAAGTAATATTGTGAAGATCAACATGGTTAATCCATTTGAATATCTCATATAATTGAAGGTCCAATATAGTGAATCCATTTGGATACTTAATGCAATTGAAGATTTCAATGGTTAACTCAATTGATCACTTTGTGGAATTGAAAGTTTAATTGGTCAATTCTTTTGAATTCCTTATATAATTAATGATTTAATTGATTAGACCATTTGGAAATCTAATATGATCAAAGGTCAATTAGCTATGTGATTATTAATGATGTAGACCCATGATGATTATGAAGGTTAAACCCAGCTTTGTGTACTCAAGTACAGAGTTGACCTAGATTAATCTTGGAATAGTTAACATCCTAGAGAGGATGAGAGGGAGAGTGAATGTGAGAGATGATTGCGTACTTAATAATCCCTAATTATCTCATTGTGAATAAAAGTGTAATCAAGGTTTCATTCATAATATGAGATCATGAAATATTCATTGAAAAGATTGATGTACCTTGATCCTAAATTAGAGCAAGGTTATGTGAAACCTTAATTTAAGGGCAAAGTTGAGTGAAACCATAATCTAGGGTGATGATGTAACCCTAACTTAGTGTCACAATGCAAGAGACCCTAATTTAATGGGAATTGTATATCCTAACCCTTATTTGGGTATGAGGAAAGAGAAACCCCACTTGGATGTGAATGGTAAGCCCTAATTCCCTAAAATGGGATAAAGGTGTATGAAACCCTAATATAGGGTAGTGCCATTAATACTAATGTGAAGCCTTAACACTGGGTGATATGTTGTGAAATCTTAATTTCACATAATTCTAGATGAAAACCTGATATAGAAGGATGTTATGTGAAACCCTTATAAGAGTGATCCTAGATGAAATTTATATATGTTTGTGAGATGCTAAGTGAACCTCAATTATAATGATGGAAATATTATTCCTATTAATGGGATAGTGATTAATGTATTGACAAATGACATACCTAGAGGGGTTGATTATGGATATCCTTACATTAATAGTCCCTGACTCAAGGGTGAGTCCATATCTTTGGCAATGGTTGTGTTTTATAAAATAGATGAATCATGACCAATACATATCATAATGAATGTGATGATCTAGTGCATAAGTATTAGGATGAGTGATACCCTAATACAAGATAAGTGAATAACTCATGTATGATGAAGGTGTTGAGGGAAGTGATACATCAAGGTATGATAGATATCACATCCAACACCCCAATTATGATATACCATGATGTGTTCTAAGTTCATTATAATTGGAATGGATGACAAATGAAATATGTCATGTCAATTGTTACATTAAGATGTAATGCACCTTGATGGTTGTAGGTTAACATGCCTTATGAAAAGGTTAATCCAAATTAATATACTATGATTCAATCATATTCTGATAAAGATGAGAAAGAAACTCATACATTGTGTTGATAATACATTCAAAGATGAATGATGAGGATATATAAGTATGTTTGAATATTTATGATATCTATTTTTGGTTTCTAGCTTTCAGAAACAATGGAATAGGGCTGATCATTAATAATATGATCTTAAGAACCCAAGTGGTTATTTATGGAAAACCCTAATGAAGGGTGCTGATATAAAAGAGAATCCATGAACCATAAAGAGGGAATAGTGGTAATATTTAGTGTTGTATGGTACTGATGTGAAAGAGAAATCATGAACCCTAAAAAGGGGTAATACTACTTAGTGTTGTATGATACTTATATGAAAGCATTATAATTATTACCATGAATACTAATCATGCAGGGATGATGAGATGAGAAGCATAGCCAGGTATGGGCTATGATGTTTGTTTATTGAGAATGTCTTATAGGCTTTATAAGCCTTCATATGCTTTGTGTAGTAAGAATCATTGAGCTTTGTGTACTATGTAAAATACATTGTATAGCAAGAATTATGATGTCTTTGGTCATATGATCTGTAGGTAAAAAGTTACCTAAGAAATGGTAATAAGTATCCTATGGTGAGTTATGGGTTCAAATACCCAGATGCTATAACCATGATAATGAACTTGTTAAGAAGTGGAAATGTACTTGGTGATTTGAGGGATTAAGATACCAACACTTTGTGAAAAGACTATGGCTACATGCCATGACTCCACAACAACAATGCCAGGCTTTGGATATATGATCTAAGCCTGAAGAGATTTAATATTGTGGTAATGATTCTATAGTGAATAAATGTTATACATGTCCTTCATACTCCTGAATGTATAAGTGACATGTTAATCTTTCAAGTTATAGTTGCAATGTTTAGATAAGAATAATATTCTAATCTGTTAGACATTGAATTAGCTTATGTCAATCAAATATGATTTCTTTGTGCATATTTATCTTCTTAAGCTTCAAAAATAATGTTACTGGCAGAGAGTTATATCTCTCACTGGGGCTATTTACAATTGTCTCACCCCCGTGGGAATTACATTTTTAGGTGGACGTGGACGAGGAGA
Source organism: Alisma plantago-aquatica (assembly GCA_963693085.1). Taxonomy (NCBI): domain Eukaryota; kingdom Viridiplantae; phylum Streptophyta; class Magnoliopsida; order Alismatales; family Alismataceae; genus Alisma; species Alisma plantago-aquatica. The sequence continues at coordinate 501,264,539 of OY856414.1, read as the reverse complement.
CAGGAATCCTTCAGTAGGAGAAGGACAGCAGCAATAGCAGCAAGGACAACAGTGAAGTCTCAGGTGGAGACACTGGCTATTATGCCTTGTATAGATGTAGATAGAGTCCTATGTGTCATCTCTGTACTCTCAGGTCCTCGGAGTAGTAGTTAGTGCTTTTGAGATTTTGGCTCAGTGCCTCGAGATTTTATATTGCATGTGTTTAGCTCGAAAGGACAGTTAATGCTTGTAATTCTGAAAAGGAGATGATACAGAATATGTACCTTTGAGCAAGAATTTAAATGTATTACTTTGGTTCTTTGTGAGAAAGTTTTCCTTTGATGGATCTCTTGATAAAAAAAAGTTTTAATTTTTAGTGATTTTTGGTAATCCGCTGCTTAGTGAACGCTTCCGCATTAGTTAATTATGTTTTTGTAAGTTGTATGCTACACATAGTAGAAGTCTCCCATCATTTTGTTGAGCCCTGGAAAAGGCCATGAATGGCAGATCACCTCAAATAGGTGATCCATGATGAGTTGCAAAGCCCCTTTCTAAAAGTGTATCGGGTTTCTTATTTGATGAGATAGAGATGAGGAAACTTGTCCAACAAGATAAAGGATGGTCGAGATATTGTCTCTAGCTCATCCTCAAGACTCTTACATAGCAAGATATGTATGTTTGCATGCATGGCCACGTGTCAACCATGCATTTCCATGTGCCATCTAGTAGCATGAGGTGAAGACACCTCTTATACACTTTATCTCATGAACCCAAGTATATATACTTCACCTTCCACCAACTTATGGAAGTTTACGAACCCCACAACCATCTTCCCTTAGAGATATCATGAAAAGACCCTTAGGTATCGTGCAAAGTAGCTCAAGGAGCAAGGAGAGCTCGAGCACCAAGCCTAAGGTAAGGCTTTGGTCACCTTCAACCTTGGTTGAAGTAGGATACTAGGTTATGGATATTCTTTTTTTTACTTCTTCACTAAGTGCTTAACTATGGTGATTTCTTGTCTATGGAGGTGTTGTGAATAAGCCCTGGACCTTAGAGAAGTTCATCTTCAACCTTAGGGATGAAAAGCTTTGGAGCTTGGAGCTTGGAGATTTGAAGTTGTTCACAAGGAAGGTTATATACCTTGAAACCAATCATGTTATTATTTACCACTTAACTTGTTACACTAGATGATCACTTTCAATTCCGATTTTTTATTGAATACTTGATGAATTCATGAGTTCTAATAATTTTCTACACCTTTTATTTATAAACTGGAATAGTTAGAACGAAGGTCTAGAGCTTGAAGAAGATGGTATCACTTTATAAAGTGATATCAGGTTCAAGCACACAAACAATTACTTCTAACCCGATATGGTAATATATATGCATCACTTGCACGATATGCTTGTGAGATTATAACTCCTTGCATTATATGGAGATGAAGTTCATACCTTGGAACATAATATGGTGTTAGCCATATACCTTTTGCACGATAGGAAGTCAAGTATAGACTCCATGCACGGTATAGGGTTAAGTGTGTACTTGTAAGTCGATATGAAACCCTAGTTTGGGTAACCCGATATGAGTAATAATAGTAAGTACTCCTTGCACGATATGATCATGTAGTACACACATGGTACATGATATCTTGAAGCACACATCTGGTGCATGATATGATTGATTGAGTATACACTTATGCACAATATAAAATATGGATCCAAATACAAGGTGTAACTGGATATGGTTGAAATACATCAACCCTATGTCAAACCCAAGATGGGGGTTAACCCAATATTGTGAGAGATGTTAGCTCATACATGACATGAGCCATGTTTTATGAACAATGTGGGAGATACCCACTTACCCCTTATATATGATACAAGCCTAGAGTTACACCTATAACACGATATAGAGAGATAGTAAGCACTCTAATCAACATAGAGTTGGAAACCCAAGGTGATGGGTAAATTGATATGAGTGGTGAATGATACCACATGTATGATATGATTGATATTCTTTGGATGATAGGAATAGTACCCACTTTTACCTTGTGAATGATATGAGGTCCAACTCATGCCTCATGTACGATATGGCCCATTCTATCTTATATGATGGATAACCCTAGATGATGGATTCAAATCCGATATCCTTATCCTATGAATAATTGATTTTGATAAGGGAATTCAATTAGACACCTAGTTTGTTGTGTAAACTATAAGATAGGGTTGATCCTTGAAAGTTTATAGAGGTTGTGAAACTAAGGGTTTACCTAACATGGTAACCCGATTTGATAAACCAACATGGAGATCCAATATGATAATCTTGGATGGGAAATTGATATGGTATCTTGTATACATATCACTTAAATGATACAGGATGAGGCATATACTCCATGACCGATATGATGCACACTTTGTGCATGATATGGCACCTAGCATATAGCTTATACCTGATATGGGGTCAAGCAACTAGCTCATACCCGATACAAAGCTAATTTGAGATAATAAGATCTAAGTGATAGTCCATCTGATATGGGTACACGATATAATGATTAGGGGATACACCCTAAAACATGACATGGTGATGTGATTATCTCACATGCCCGATATGGATACACTGCATGGAATAAGAATGTAATTTAAAGCATAATATGTTAACATATACACATCTTGATATCCAATAGGGCGGAGATACTTCAATCATATGTCAATGATTGAGTGACATACGTTGCATGTGTGTTAATTGTAAAGTAAAAGATGATGTGAATTGTTAATAATGAACTAATGTTCCTCAAATGGAGGATTGAACCAAAGATATGATGTAATCAATATCTTAGTAAGGATGAGAGAGAATCTCATACCTTGTGTTGATAATCATTTAATGATAAATAATGAGAATAAATAAGTATGATTGCATACTTATGATATCAATGTATGCTCCTAGATGTGTGGAGCAATGAATTAGGGTTTGAATTGATAATATGAACTTGAAACCCTATTCGGTTATAAAGAGAAACCCTAACCCTAATAATGGGAAGATTGTACTTATCTTATTGAATAATCTTTGTGAAGCATGCTAAATACTTATATAATAAGTATAATTTTTATGTCGTCTGACGATCTAAAAGATATTATTACCTAGTAAGAGGTGACAAGATGTTTAATGGGCCTTGTGAGCCATGTGAATAGTTGTTACCTAGTGAGAGGTGACAAGATGTTTAATGGGCCTTGTGAGCCATGTGAATAATTGTTTCCTAGTGAAAGGTGACAAAATAATTAATTAAACTATGTGAGCTATGTGAAATACTTGTACAACAAGTGAAATAAATACCTTGGTCTGAGGACCTAGAGGTAATAGTTACCTATTATAGAGGTAACAAGGCTATGTGGTGATATAGGGGTTTGAATACTCCAATCCAGTAACCATGATGATAATGATATGAAGGGATGAGGATTCCCAGTAATGTGATAAGGGACTAAGATCCCAAGTGCTAAGTATCTAAATGTGTTTTAAAGATTTGAAAAGTATGTGATAGATGTATTACACCTTTCTTTGTAGCATTTGTTGTAATTAATAATGATAACTTGTTTGATGCTAAAAGAATGCTATAATGCTTGTAATATATCATTAGAAACCATAAAATATTTCCCTGACCATAGATCCATCAGCGTCAGAATTTTCTGAATGGTGAAATGGGTTTCCCGCGGCATAACCCAGAGTGCATATTTTTGAATATGTGGGGGTGTAAGTATAAATAGACGACCATGTGTGAGCCGGTCCCCTTACGAACTCAAAATAAATGGGGATTTGGCTATATGCCTTATCCTGGCTCGAGTGCGACTACGGTCGTAGACTCTATGTTGAGCACGGTGAACTAGCATGTGGCTCAGAGTATGGCTATATGCCATTACTCAGTAATTTCATAATTAGGGAAGGTTATTAGTAGATGTTCCCCTAAGAGAGTACATGTTGACATAGTAACTCTAAGCAAAGATGCCTAGTACCGTAGCACACTTTTTATGCAGTGAAATGAGATGTCCTTCCAGCAGATGACACAAGATGTCTTGCTGAATTTGTGTGGTCTCGTACTGATAGAGACAGGTGAGGTCTTGGCAGCTGGCTCTTCCATTGACCTTGTATGGTACCGACTTGTGAGAAGTTTGTGGTCGGTTGGAGATGAACAAGGTATACTTCATCTCCTCAGGTCATAAGTGTGATTGTAAAATATGATCAGCCATGTAGTATATTTGCTTAAGGATCGAATATAGAAAACATTATTTGATGCGCAGTTCAATTATACATCTTAGCTTGATAGATGGTTTATTACTCTACCATGGGTAGATGCATTATTTTCCTTTAGGCAAAGAGATTACTTTGTTCTGTTCATACAATGATTAATCCTGCCTATTAATATATAAGAACCTTTGCTCAGTTTTATAATACTTATTTGTGATAATAATATGGTCATCATAGAGTTATATCTCTCACTGGAACAATTGTCTCACCCCGTGGGATCCACAATTTTTAGGTGGACGTGTACGATGTGGTGGAGACCTTTCTGTAGAAGAGGAACATCAGTTGGGACAATAGTAACAGCTCAAGTTGAGTGTACTGTCTATCATGTCTTGTAGATAGAAGTCTTATGTGTCGTCTCTATACTCTAAGGTCCTTGGAGTCGGTTCGTAATGGTTTCATGAACAATGTGAGATTTTGTCTTGTAAGCCTCGAGGTTTTATGTTTCTCCAATATGTGTTTTGATAGAGAAATTATTGTATGTTTCCCTCGAGATGAGATGAAACAATGATGTACAATGTCAATCATGATATGTATAAGTTTTGGATCTTTTAGTAAGAGTTTCTCGAAATAGGAACTCCTTGAAAATTGGTTTTAAATTTTAGTGATTTTTGTTAATCCGTTGTTTATGATTATTCTGCATCATTAGTAACGATTCAGTTGTCGGTTTGGTGGCGGTCGTTTCACATAGATTAGTGGAATAATGCTTGCATGACTCTACACAAAGAGGGACTTGATGTCCCTCAATATACTGGGAAACGCAGTTGGTCTATTTTCATTCTCATAAAGAGAACATATGGCTTCGCCAACAACATAGACATTAACATGTGCTATCTATTGAAAAATTGACTTACTAGTTTTAAATTTTGAATATTGAATATTATTGAAATTGAAAACCTATTGCTACCTTTTGATACTTGCCTATATTGTTTAATGCTTTCATCTTATCATAAAAATCCTTATAGATAGGTTCATATTATTTTACTTTCAAAATATTGATTTTGTACTAACTTTGTTGACCCAAATTTCCCTTAGTGGGGCCCATGTGTGGGTTTTTTCCCTCTGGGAATTCATGGGAATGTAATTAGAGAAGACCTACAATAGACATGAAAGAGTTGTCTCCCTGTTGAAGAATAGATAGGAATCAATTACCAATAAAAAATTTATAATATTATGTAAAACTTTTGGGACTCTGATGTAAATGATGATTGTTAAAAGATTTGTTTATATTTTCTGATGTAGTTTTGTAAATATTTGATTGTCAGGTCTATACATTTTTCTTCTTCTGCTTCTTGAGTTACGATAAATTGAATTTCTAATATCCTTTTTCTCCACGTGTGTGACATCTGGTGGAAAAAGATATAACATTTTTGTTAGAAGATGAAAGTGTGTATTTCTTACCTTTATGATATATTTATTCTTCATTACTAAGGTGTTAGAAGAAGAAAGTATGTATTTCTTACTTGTATGATATGTTTATTCTTCACTACTAAGGTAACTTTGAAGCTCGTGCTTTTAATGACATAATATTTTCACTTCTAGTTTTTCTTCTTCTATTTTGGCTTCTTCTTGAGGATTCACTTCATGTGTTTCCATGTTTCCAATGAGCTACTCCATCAATAATTTTTAAAGGTTGCTAGATTCTTCTATAGTAGTGCCCTTATCTTTGAATTTTGATGGCAAGGACCTAAGATTATTGGAGACCTACTCTTCCTATGATATAGGCTTTACTAAGGCACTCAAATCATTTATTATAGTAGAAAATATAGCATACATTTTAGCAATAGTTTCAATTTTTGTCATGTGGAATAACTCATTTATATTTCAACATAGTGATATGTGTTCTTCCAACTTGTTGACTTCCTTCATGTGTAAACATAAGTTTTATCCATATGTCATATGTGGTTTCGCATGAAGATATTTTATTAAATACACTAGGAGATGATAAGAGTATAAGATACTTACTACTCTTGCATCTAGAGTTGCTTTCCCTATGATTTTTGGATCCCATTTATCCAATTCTATCATTGTAGGTTCATATGCTAAGGCAACCATTTTCCATAGGTTAAAGTTCAAGACTTAGAATTAATATCGCATCATTTTCTACCAATATATGTTGTTTTCCCCATCAAGCATAGGTGGTCTCCCTACATATGATCCTTCAAGGTTGAGTTGTCTCATTAAACTTTCCCCCATATTTAAGACCCGTTGGACCTCCTTGAAGTCCTTCTCTGATACCAACTGATGTGCTCTAGAGGAGGCATGAATTTAGCTAATAAAATCATTATGAAATTTCAAACACTAAGGAGGTTAGATTGCTACTTATTTAAATATTATGCAACAAAAATGTAAAGCAAGTAAGTTGAAAATGACAGCAAACCACAAGAGACATCGGAGGTAGAGTGGTTCCTTCAAGAGATGTCAGTCTTCTATTTGGTTGTTCCCAACTAGGATTTCAACATGTATTTTATCTTTTTGTTTAACCAATACAAAATACATAAAATCAAGCGTTGTCTTTTGTGACTTAAGACAACCCTCCTTTACTATCTTGAGGAGAACTTACTCAAGGGAGTATATCACAATCAACCTCCCACCTTGAATGTAGCCTACCCACAAGAAGTATCTCCAATAGGCTTTCAATAGCCTTCTCACAAGAAGTAGTTGGTAGCAACACTATAGAGTAGTTTGCAATCATCCTCCCACCTTGAACACAACCTTCTTGCAAGTAGTAGCTCCAAGAAGCTTCTTCACAGCCTTCTCACAAGAAGTAGTAAAGCACCAAGCTCAATAAAGTGAATAAGAGAGGGAGAAGAAATTGCAAATCCTTAGAAGATTTACAATATGAATCTCTCTATGAATAAATGATGATAAACTCTCCACAAGGATAGGGAATGCTATATTTGGTGTAGTATGACACTACTGTTGAGCTATGCCTCAGATCTGAAAATAGCAACATAGAATTCTAAGATTAGAGAAATATAGCATGTAGTAGATGCTAAAGTGGGTATTCTAAGTGTTCATATACACTCCTATATATAGGAAACACTTAGGAACGTTCAATATATATGTTTAGAGTGTTATCCAAGTTAAATGATAAACTAGCCATTAGGATGTCAAAAATCTAGTTTATAATGGATATATATTAATGTTGATTTTAGATGCAGATTGATTCTTGTTCAAACTGTATTTTGAACAAGATCAATTTTGGTCGAATTGTCATTCGACCAAGAGTTAGTTTCCTCTCAATTTCACAATGGTTATTATATACAATGTCTCTTTCCCGGTCAAAGTTTAGTTTTGATTGAAAATGTATATTAATATATTTCTAAACTTTCAAAAAATATATTAAATGATTTTTCTAATAACACGTAGCTATCCTGAAGACTTAATGAAAGAGTGAAAAAGGGGTTTTTATAGGATAGGAATGACCATCACTTGTTGTTAAATCATTCCTAGAATGTTGAAAACAAATGTACTTGTAAACTTGTATATACATGGTATTGTAACATCCCTGACCTGGGTTATGTGTTAAACCTAGATATTTTGCCTAATAAGGTTGATTAGATACTTAATCTTATCTTGGGAAAATTAATTAGGTCTCATGAGAAACTTATGTTTCAATTTTGGTCATGTTTGAACAATGTTGAAGCAATGTTTGCCTATTTTGGACTAAAGTGCAAATTACCCTAGTTGAGGGGTTAAATTTCAAATGTTGCATTATAAGATGTTCCTTTTATGTTGAGACATCATAATAATGAATATGATGTAGTGTTATGGTTTTCACAAGCTTGGTTACCAAGATTAAGCTTGTAAAGCAATCTTTGTGCATTAAAACCTAGTTTTGGTGTAATGTGCAATTTACCAAAAACCTAGGGTTCAATATGCAAATTACCACTTCAAAAAGGTCCCTAATGTTTCTTGTCATCATGTAGAGCAAATAAAATGATAGGGGTGACTCATTTGAATTAAGTTGGAGGAGAGAGAATCTTGATATTAAAATAATCAAGATTTAATCCTAAGTGAAACCCTAATTCAATTTAGGGAAAAAATGAATGTATTAATTAAAGGGATTTCAACCAAAATGAAAATGGTTGGATTCATATGTGTGTATAAGCTTAAATCCTTGCAAAGGCACGAGTATATCCTAAGGAGGTGAAATTCCACTCACCATTTTTATAAGAAAAAGAATTTCCACTCAAATATGGATATTCTTATTATAAGGGTTTAGGTGCTTAATTTATTTTCCCTTAATTCATGGATAATGGAAGGGAGTTCGGTGGGTATAGATATTCCCTTGCATGCAAGAAACTAAGGGGGAAGTGGTGGCAACTATTTTGGAATTAAAAGACTTTTATAAAGAATTTTCTCTCTCATCAATTTTCTTATAAAAGTACCCTTTCCAAGCCAAAACAAAGGCTTTTTCGGATTTCTTTCTTTCCCCTTGGTTGTAAAACGACCAATGATCTGTGGAGGATCAAGAGGAAGACCCCCAACCTGTTGGTAAGGTTCTTGACCTCCTTTCACCTTGAATCCATGGTGAAAATCGAAAATCAATGCATGAATTCTTCATATCTCGATCCCCTCTTCAATTCTAACCAATTCTTTTCACTCAAAGCTAGAGGACGACCCTTTCAATAGTGAAAGGAGTTGCATACGCCATTGTTTCCGTGAGCTTGGAGCTTTGGAGCTCAATTGGAGGCGGGTTTTATAACTTGAACCCTTAATTTTATTATTGCAATCAATTCCTTATCAATTGGTGATCATTTCTACATTTCCAAAATTAAGTTTGTTTGATTGATGAAATATCCATGGAAATCACAGCATATTTCATGAGTTTGTAGCTTGATGATGATGACATCATCATAAGCACACATCTCCCCAAATATCTAGGGCAAACGGTTTCAATGTTGAGACCAAACAGTTTCACCAAACTGTTTGGTGGTTTGGGTTCCAAACCGTTTGCAATGGTTGACCGTTTGAGATGGTTGACCATTTGAATATATATGTTGTGGTGCTTGGATCTTGATCCAATGGTTTTAATTGGTTTGAGTCAATTGTGTATGATTCCTTAATTGCAAACCCTAATCGACTAAGTGTTGAATTTTCAATTGATTGAGATAATGTTTTGGGTTGATTGACCCAAACGGTTTCAAAACCATTTGGGTATCACCCACAAGGTCTCAATACCATTTGGGGGTCACCCAAGACCATTTGGAGGTCTAGGGTTAAGTATGCCTATGTGTTTGAAGGTCCAAAGGTACCAAATTGAATTGCAACTAAGTGATGATTTGATAATCAATCCAATGGTCCAAAACCTTAATTGGATGTCATGGATTTTGATGATGGAATGGGAAAATGGTCTCAAGACCGTTTGGAAATCAACCAAATGGTCTCAAGACCGTTTCGTGGTCATTCAAGACGTTTTTAGGTCAGGTCATATCATGTGATGATGATAGTTCAGTGATTTTAATTGATTTGGTTCCACAATGTCAACCATTGATGGATCCTGAATTTCAAACCCTAAGTGATGGTTTCTTGATTATCAAACCTAGTTCAATTGGGTTCAAAACCCTAAATTTAAGGTCTAATTGAATTATGATTCATTGTTCCAATTGATGAATACCTTAGTGGTTCAATTTATAATTGGTCCATGGATTGAAACATGGAGTCGATTGAGTGTTGAAGTACCTTTTTGGTCCATGCGGTTTTGACAAGGTTTGGACCAAATGGTCTCAAGACCGTTTGGGTCCAAACGGTCTCAAGACCATTTGGGACCAAACGGTCTCAAGACTATTTGGGACTAAATGATCTCAAACCGTTTGGAGACCCAAAGTGCAAACGGTTTCAATACCTACTTTGTTCAATTGGTTTCAAGTATAACTTGTTCAATTGGTTTTCAACCAATTGATGTATGAGAACCAAGATCATTGAGGGTCTAAATAATTAACTTTGTGAAGATCAACATGGTTAATCCATTTGAATATCTCATGTAATTGAAGGTCCAATATGGTGAACCTATTTAGATACTTAATGCATTTGAAGATTTCAATGGTTAACCCAATTGATCACTTTGTGGGATTGAAAGATTAATTGGTCAATTGTCTTGAATTCCTTATATAATTGATGGTTTAATTTATTAAATCATTTGGACATCTAATATGATCAAAGCTCCATTATCTATGTGAATATTAATGATGTGGACCCATGATGATTATGAAGGTTAACCCTAGATTTGTGTACTCAAGTGAAGAGTTGACCTAGATTAATCTTGGAGTACTTAACATCCTAAAGAGGATGAGAGAGAGTGAGAAAGATGAATTCTTATATAATTAAGCCCTAATTCTCTCTTTATGAATAACTATGTGATAAGGGTTTGATTCATAATAATGAGATCATGAAACCCTAATCAATGAGCCCTAACCCTAATTAGACCAAAGCTATGTGTGAAACCCTAATTAGAGAAATGTTATGTGTGAAACCCTAGTTAGAGAAATGCTATGTGTGAAACCCTAATTAGAGCAATGTTATGTGTGAAATCCTAATTAGAGCAATTCTATGTGTGAAACCCTAATTAGAGCAAAGCTATGTGTGAAACTCTAATTAGAGCAAAGCTATGTGTGAAACCCTAATTAGAGCAATGTTATGTGTGAAACCCTAATTATAGCAATGCTGTGTGTGAAACCCTAATTATAACAAAGCTATGTGTGAAACCCTAATCTAGGGCAAAGCTGAGTGTTATCATAAATCCAGGGTGATGATGTAACCCTAATTGAGTGTAACAATGAAGGAAACCCTAATTTAATGGGAATTGTACATCCTAACCCTAATTTGGGTATGAGGTAAGATAAACCTTACTTGGATGTGAATAGAAAACCTTAATCCCTAAAATGGGGTAAGGTGCATGAAACCCTAATATAGGGTAGTGCCACTAATCCTATGTGAAGACCTAGCACTGGGTGATGTATTGTGAAATCTTAATTTCACATAATACTAGGTGAAACCCTGATATAGAAGGATGATTATATGAAATTCTATTGAAGAGTAATACTATGAGAAATCCATAAAGGTATGGAATATTCTATGTGAATCCTCAAATTATAAATATGGAGAATACTATTCCTAATAATGGAACAGTGATTAATGTTATGACAAATGTAACCCCTAGAGAGGTTGATAATGAATATCCTTATATTAATAGTTCCTAACTGAAGGATGAGTCCATAGTATTAGAAATGGTTGTATAATCTAAGTGAGTGACTAATGACCAATACTTTACATGATAAATGTGATGAACCGGTGCATAAAGTATTAGGATGGGGAATACCCTAATACAAACTAAGTGTATGAACTCAAGTAAGATAAAGGTGTTGAGGGAAGTGATACATCAAGATATGATAGATATCACATCCAACACCCCAATACAGGTATACCTTGATATGTTATAAGTCCAGGATAATTGGATGAAGGACACATGAGATGTGTAATGTCAATTGTTACATTGAGATGTAATGTACTCTGTTGAACGTAGGCCAACATGCCTTATGAAAAGGTTAATCCAAACCTATAAACTATGATGTAATCATATTCTAGCAAAGATGAGAGAGAAACTCATGTTGTGTGTTAATAATTCATTTAATGGTGAATGATGAGAATAAATAAGTATGAATGAATACTTATGTTATCCATATTGATTTCCTTGCTATGTGAACCCTAATACAGGGTAAAGGTATGTGAAACCCTGATACAAGTTAATGCTATGTGAACCCTAAAATAGGGTAATGCTATGTGAAGCCCTAATACAAATAAATGACATGTGAACCCTAATGCAGGGTAATGCTATGTGAAACCTTAATACAGGGTGATGCTATGTGAAAATCTAATATAGAGTAATCCTATGTGAAGCTCAAATACAGACTAATGGGTTATGAATGAATAAGATAACCCCTGTATTGAATGGTACTAATATGTAATTGTATCATGATGACTAATCATGCAGATATGTTGAGATGATGAACATAGCTAAGTATGAACTATGATGCTTTGTATATTGAAAATGTTCTATAGGCCTTATAAGCCTTCATTTGCCTTGTTTCTTAGTGAGAGGTAACCTACAATTAATGAGTCATGTGTGTCACATGATGTGCTAATTATCTTAGATTGTTTATGAGCTTCATAAGCCATAATATGCCTTATTGCCTATTAAGGGGTAATAAGAGGTGATATGAACTTTGTGAACTATGTGCAATGCTTTGTGTAACAAGAATTATAATGTCTCTAGGTCAGATGATATGAAGGTATGAAGTTACCTAATAAGCTGTAACAAGTGGTCTATGGTGAGTAATGGGTTCAAATACCCAGATTCTATAATCATGATAATGAACTCATTAAAAAGTGGAAATGTACTTGATGAGTTGAGGGACTAAGATCCCAACACTTTGTGAAAAGAGTATGGCTACAGGCCATGATTCCCCAATGACAATGCCAGGCATTAGATATATGATCTAATCCTGAAGAGAGTTAATGTTTTGGTAATGATTCTATAGTGAATAAATGTTATACATGTTCTTCATATTCCTTAAAGGATAAGTGACATGATGTTCTATCAAATTATAGATGTATTGCTTTTGATAAGAATGATGTTCTAATCTGTTAGACATTGAATTAACTGCTACCAAACAAATATAATTCCTTTGTGTATATTTATCTTCTTAAGCTGCAATAATAATGTTTCTGGCGGAGAGTTATATCTCTTGTTGGGGAAATTTACAATTGTCTCACCCCCATGGGAATCACATTTTTAGGTGGACACGGAGGAGGAGGCAGAAATCCTTCAGTAGGTGAAGGGCAGCAACAGCAGCAACAAGAGCAACAGTGAAGTCTCAGGTGGAGACATTGGTTGTTATGCCTTGTATAGATGTAGATAGAGTCCTATGTGTCGTCTCTGTACTCTCAGGTCCTCGGAGTAGTAGTTAGTGTTTTCGAGATTTTGGCTCAGTGCCTCGAGATTTTATATTGCCTGTGTTTAGCTTGACAGGACAGTTAATGCTTGTAATTCTCAAAAGGAGATGATACAGAATATGTACCTCTGAACAAGAATGTAATTATGTTACTTTGGTTCTATGTGGTAAAGTTTTTCTTTGATGGATCTTTTGATAAAAAGGTTTTAATTTTTAGTGATTTTTGGTAATCCGCTGCTTAGTGAACGCTTCTGCATTAGTTAATTATGTTTTTGTGAGTTGTATGCCACAGGTATAACTTATCATACAAACATCCAAACACATATAATATTGTATATTTTTTATTGTTGGATCTTTTCTGAGTTTCTTGATCACCTGAAACACTATATGCACATTTAAGTAACACAAAATAGAATTATTTGCATCATCGAAATATGAGTGTGGCATATCCAAAAAGCCAACACCTATAGATCTATAGGTGTCATTCTATAGGTTGGTAATGCTATTAGGTGACTACCAAGTAGAATCTATATCTCAAAACCAACATCTCTTTAAGGAGTCAACTTACTAACTCATTATGAAAAATGGCTGGGAACTCGTACACTATGGGAAAATACTCTATATCAACTATTATTTTCTCTACTTTTACATCTATCACATGTGATAAAAAGGCCTCACACCTTTTTCTCATCATTTTATCAGCTACATTAGTTGATACTATGCACATTGGTATGACTTTTATATCTCCAGTGAATACACAGGAAAAACCACCTTGGTCAAGATAGAACTGTCAAATGGGTGGGTGGGTTAGGTTTTGATTGGGTCATTATGGATGGGGGTCTCACAGATGCAGGATAAAAAGATGCAATGTTAAATGGGTCGAGAAATAGCACACTAAAACCAGACCTAGGGGGTTGCGGGTCGACCCACGGATGCCCATACAATATATGTATAGTAAATTAAAACTTTCAAGTAGAAAGATAGAAAAATGACAGTAACCACCCATTGTGTTCGATATCAAACACAATGCAACATCCACTTCTTTGTTTTAACCAAAATTGTAAGAGAAAAATTGAAAACAATTAACTGTAGCAATGTATAATATTGAACAAGAAATGAAATAGATATTGAAATTTTCATAATATATCACCATAGAAACACTATATTTTTTCACCTAATCCTAATATAGCATGTGATTATGGTTATCTGTTACATAAAGTGAATATAAAGAGAATATAATTCTTACTAGTGAATATGAAACATGGAGCACAATATATGTTTATTAACATAAAAAATAATATAGAATATAATTACTTTGTTTCATATTGTAAAAAAATTAACAAATATCAATCATTGTGTTTAGTTTGTGCTTGGTACATGGTTAAAAATTAGACAATGATCATGAAGGAGATGGTGATTGGGGAAGAGACAGTGATAGGGATGGGAAATTTTTAAAATATGTTGTTTGGTAACATGTGCATGGTGAAAGGGACAAGGATAGAAAAAACTTTGAAAAATGTTATTTGTTACATTGGTATAGGGACGACGAGGAGAAAATTCTTTACAAAAACACCCTACACAAGTAAGAATCCTATTTATTAGAAAACCTTTAATATTTGTCTAAATAAGTAATGGAGTCTCAAAGGAAACTTTTTACACTATGATTCACCATGTTTTTCCATGGGGACAAAAACATACCAAAAGTTCCTCATGGTTTCTTTCACCGTCCCTATTACCATGACAAATAGACAACATTTTTTATTTCACCATCATTCCCCTCCTAAATATTCTCCATGTAACAAACACAGCCTTAGATTTTGTCACTTTACACTATATACATTTGACATTGTCGATTTCATTGCTTAACAAATATATGTATTAGCATGTCTTAAGAATCATATACATATTAAGTTTATACTAATATATATATATATATATATATATATATATATATATATATATATATATATATATATATATATATTTCAGCTAATTGGTTCACCTACAGGTACTCACGGGTCACCTATGAAACTCGCTAACTAAACGGGTGGGTATGGGTTTGGGTAATTTCTAGAAGGTGGGAAATTTCATCATGCAAATCCAACTTAAATAGGTTGACCCATGGGTTCCCGTGGAAACAGACCCAATTTTACAGGTCTACGGAAAGATGGCCTCTTTTTATTAACAATCAAAATTGTACATAATATGTCTGAAGGAAATCTATATCTA
This sequence comes from Alisma plantago-aquatica, assembly GCA_963693085.1. Classification (NCBI taxonomy): domain Eukaryota; kingdom Viridiplantae; phylum Streptophyta; class Magnoliopsida; order Alismatales; family Alismataceae; genus Alisma; species Alisma plantago-aquatica. The sequence continues at coordinate 501,249,081 of OY856414.1, read as the reverse complement.
AAACTATTTGAAAAGAATTAATATCTAATGGCATGAGATTAACCAATATGGTATACCTACTAAAACTCAGAAGACATCTGGGAACAATTCTATCACCATTGTCGGTTCAGCTCACGATATTTTTAACAACAATCCAAAAAAAAACCCAGAGTTAAAAGATTCAATCTACTAACAATTTACCTCTAAATATAAAAAAAATGTGTCACACTGGGTTCTATCAAAACTATAACTAAAATGTGGTTAAAGATAATAATATCACATGTAACAACATTAGATGAGACATTTCCTTCTAGTTCAGTCATTGAGAAGAAATGTCTTGTAAATTTACCTCTACTATAATCTCCTCACTATCCACGGGTTCTATTAGGTGCTCCCCCTCTCGAGCGTGAAGTCATTGAAGAACTTGCTCCTCTAGATGGAGTCTTCCTCTGTGGTGTTCAAAAATGTGATCGTGAACTCTGTGCTGGTGTGATATGAATCTTATGACAATGTCTCTTAACATGGCCCATTTATCCAAAGTAACAACCTCCATGACATTCAGTTCCACAATACATGTGACATCTCCTGATTTTCAACACCTTGACCATGCATGTGACGTCAAATTTGAAACCCTCACCTCTGTGAGAATCCCAATTCAGACTCACACACTAGGTCAAGAAGAACGGAATCTAGGGAGTCAAAAGGAAACAACAGTAGCATATGAACATGAACAATAAACAAGCCATACAAACACATGCTCACCGTTCAACATATGATTATAAAATGAATTGTTATAACTTTTAAGATTACACATTGAATAGTAAACTTTTACATATGCACATACTTCCATCTATAATGAGATATTTAGAGGTGGACCTATTGTCTAAAGATTCTGTCGTAGATGGTAGTATGTGCATATGTAAAAGTTTTCTATTCAATGTGTAATACCAATTTGTAATAAGTCATCTCGTAATTATATGTTGAATGGTTAGCTTGTCTCTATGGTTTGTATATTTTTCATGTGCATGTGCTACTTTTATTCCTCTGACTCCCTTGATTTTCTTCTTCTTAGCCTAGCATGAAGGTTTAAATATGGATCTTTCCTGAGGTGAGGGTTTCAATTTGAACGTCAAGTACATGGTCAAGGCATTGAAAAACTAGGGATGTCACAATACTAACTAGAGTGTGTCCTACCACAAGTGTCACGCACAACTACATCATGTCACAGACCTATCAGTCATGCCAATGACCTTGAAGGTCTTGATGAGGCTGCCCACCTTGGTGGTGTATTCATATTCTAGGGATAGATCATCCATTGTTATAAGAAGGTACCACATCACTTGAACCAAATCCCTACCTTCGCAAATAGTGAAGGCCTCATATTATTTTGGAAAAGAATTTGCCACCTCCTTTTTATCCACCACACCCTCATCCTCTACCAAAATCTCTTGATCTTTTTCTAGCATTAACTGAATCTTCAATACATCTTGTTGCCTCCACAAACTCTTCAAAGTTTTCTCTATCTCTTTTTTCAACTATTGATATGTTGTCTGTAATTTCAGGTCCTTATGCCTGTAAATGGATATCCAGAATCTGCACAATCTGAATTAGATCTAAAATTTTGAAAAATAAAACTAACATCTATAGAATTTAGATCAGATTTTGGATATCAAATTTTGGATCCAAAAGTTTTGGTTTGGATATCAGATATTGTTGTATCTGCTATGAAAAATCCAAATCCAACAAATATAGACATGTACTAATAAATATATATATGATTAAGATATAGAAACATAAAATATATACATTTTTTTAGGAAAGTCAGAAGGCCATTTTATTCATCCCGCCCTTCTCTTGCAGGTAATGAAATAGGAGTACAATCTTGTTCTACCGAAAATTTAAATTTGGTGGGTATCCCACCATTACAAAGAAAAGAAGAAGGAAGGTGACCCACATGGTCGAGTGGAATAGCCTTATACCTGCAGCTATCCCTGCTAGTTTTGAGGTGATGCTTGGCGAGGGCATCAACTAGATGAATCTGTTCGCGCGGAGTCTTCAGAATCCTCACGTTCTCATGACTATCTAACAGCTTCTTAATCGGTTCAGTCCAATTGTCCAGCTTAGGAAACTTCCCTGCAGTGTCTTCGATAGCTTCAATCGCCATGGAACAGTCTGACAGGATACTAATAGGCATACTGAGATCATTCACAGGGTCATGCATGGCTGAGCTAATCGCGTGTAGTTCAGCTTCAATTGTGGAATCCACATCGACTATCTCAGCCATCCCGTCTAGCCACTGACCATTACAATTCAACATGATCTTTGCAATCGCAGCAGTCTTGCCTCTCAATGCCGCATCCACCATAATGACTTTCCCAGTATTGGAGGTGATCGCCTCAGGTAACGGGTCATACTGGAGATCAAATTTCATCTTCATCTTGGTCTGCTGCCCATCTTTGATGAGTTGATGTTGATGTACAATATCACACACCTGACGTTCCTGAGTGATATTAGCATTTTCAAAAACCCAAACATTCCTTGCCTTCCAGATGATCCAACATGTAATAACAAAGAGAACTTGGTCTGCCGCACATGCCTTCAGGTTGTTCAAGAGCCAATCTCGAGTACCCTCCGCCTGTTTTGCACTGATCTGTATAGGATGAGTCGATCTATGCCATACTGCCATAGCAAAGGGACAGTACATCAGTGCATGTGTCGTTGTTTCTACAGTCATCCCACATCTCGGACAAATATCATTTTCAGTGAAATTTCTTTGCCTCCTGCGTGCATTAGTCATGATTGCATCATGGGTGACTGTCCACACAAAAGTGTAAACCTTACCTGGTACTTTCAGGTTACGGATCAGCTTCCAAGTATCATCTACTATACCATTTTCAGTCATGTGGATAAGACTGTAAGCTGAGCTAGAGTTGTACACTCCCCTCGCATCAAACTTCCAACTCCAATGGTCTGGACCAGCATTAGTACCTGGCTCGGGAAGGGACATAATCCTGTCGGCAATGTCATCGTTAAGGTATGACTTCAGAAATTGTGCATCCCATTTGCCTTCAAGATTCACAAGACTCGAAACAGTAAGATCAGCTATGTCCTCCTCCACGGGTCGTACCGTACATTGGCCTAGCTTTTCAATCCCTGGCACCCAAGGATCGTGCCAAACCAAGGTCTCTTCGCCACTGTTGATGGTCTTGGTGTAGTTTCCTTTAACAAAATCCAGTCCTTCGTATAACAACCTCCAGAAGGGGGTGGCATTTCCGTGCTTATTAGTGCTGTAGTTTTTATATTTCAATCACAAGACATCTTTCCAAAGGGCCTAATTATTGTTGAGGAACCTCCACGCATGCTTCCACAAAAGTGCTTTGTTACATTTGGCCATGGAACGGATGCCCAGACCTCCATGATTGGGGCTAGCACACACCTTCTTCCAAACAACCAAAGAAAATGGGCGAACTTGGTGTCCGCCACCCCAAATGAACTGACGGATGATTCTGTCAAGTTTTGCACAAACACCATTAGGAATAAGAGCAATTTGCATGGTATACGTTGGAAGGGCAGTGATGACAGACTTAGCAAGACAGATACGGCCTGCCAGGGACAATGTTTTTGCAGTCCATCCATTGATACGGGCTTCCATATTCGAGGCTATGTAGGAGTATGTATCTTTGGATACTTTCTTATGCAAGATTGGGACGCCCAAATATCTCCCGAGGTCCTTCATTTCTGGGATGCTACTAGCAGAACAAATAGCTCTTCTGGTTTATCTATCCACTGACTTAGAGAAGAAAATACGGGACTTGTCGACTAAAATTTGTTGTCCAGACGCCTCTTCAAATAGCTTAAAGCAATGGTTGATAAATTCTAATTGGGGTACCGATGCTTTGGCAAAGATAATAATATCATCGGCGAATGTAATGTGATATATCCATGGTCCTTGTTGTGCCACTTTTACTGGTTTCCATTTTCTTTCAGAGACACACTTGTTGATGAGTTGGGTTAGGCGTTCCATGCACAACACGAACAGATAAGGGGACAAAGGGTCCCCTTGCCGAAGACCACGTGAAGCCTTGAACGAGGGCAGGAGTTCACCGTTAAGGATGACATTAGTACTTCCCGTGCTTAGAGAATTCATAACATACTGCTTAATGTTAAGAGGCCACTTCAGTTTTTTCATGGTGTCAGTAATGAAATCCCAAGACATACGGTCGTAGGCTTTAGATAGATCGACTTTGATGGCCATATGAGGGGCACAAGATTTACGTCGCATATTGTGAATAATTTCCTGCACAATGATGATGTTATCTGAGATGCATCTTCCCGGCACAAAACTAGTCTGAACAGGAGAAACCCATTGAGGAATAAATTTCTTTACTCTTTCCACCACCACTTTAGATGCTAGTTTCATACATGTGTTGTTGAGTGTAATCGGTCGCAGTTGATTGCAATTAGTAGGATGCTTTGTTTTAGGAATAAGCACTATGCTAGATTCACCCATATATTGACTAAATCGGTTGCCATTAAGCATACCTCTGATGGTTCTGAGCACCGACAATCGGATAATTTTCCAATTTCTCTTGAAGAAGTACATATCAGTGCCATCAGGTCCAGCCGCTTTGAAAGGATCAGAATTCTTTACGATTCTCCATATCTCGTATTCAGTAGGAGAGGCCGCAAGTCCCCGCTGCTACTGCTCGGTAAGAGGTTTGTAATGTGCAGGCATGTCATGCATAGCCGCTGGACTGGGAGGCACCGTCGCTGTAAAAAGTTGCTGGAAGTGATTGGAGACGAGATGTTTGAGAGCGTGTTCATCAGAAACCCAGGTTCCATGATTGTCTTGTAAAGTTGTAATTTTGTTCATTCTTCTTCTATTACTGATGAAGGCATGGTAAAATTTAGTGTTTCTGTCCCCCTCCTGGAGCCAGTGGATGTGGCTCCGTTGCTTCCAATCTTGTTCCTCTATCTCCAGGATGTTTTCAAATTTTGCCTCAAGCTGATGACAGCGACTATCACATTCAGTAGTGTAATTGTTCTCCAAATCCTTCTGGGCACGGCCAATAAGCTTGTATAGGGTATTTTTCTTCTTGTGTAGTTCATTTCTGCATTTGGTGTCCCATTTAATAATAGGAGTTCTGCTGCGCTCCAGGGCTGTAGAAAAATCTGCTGATGCATCCCAAGCAGTGTCAAGGATGCTAGTTAAGTCAGGGTATGTTTGCCAGGATGCCTTTGTTTTGAACCTTCTTGAGCTGTTTGCCACCCCATTTTTCAGCACCGCAATGGGGTTATGATCGGAGCCTACTCTTGGGAGGGAGATACATGTGAAGTTAGGGTACAATCTAAGCCATTCAGAATTTGCAACCGCTCTGTCCAATCGCTCATGAAGGAGTCCTCTCCTATAAGTGAACTTGAAACCAGAACACCCGATATCAGTTAGACCCGCTTGTAGAAGAGCATTGTTAAAGTGCATCGCTTCAGCAAGGTTGAAATTCTTCCCGCCAACTTTTTCTAAGGGATTCAGCATGCAGTTGAAATCGCCCATTGTGATCCAAGGTTTGTCGATGGTGACTGAGTTGAATGAGATGGTCCCAAAGAACCGGTCTGTTACCCGGGCTGGGAGACGCATAGATGAAGGTGTAGAACACCGTCCCATTAATACATCAAGGGACGTAGTACTTATGATTCTGAATGATTTGAACATCACACTCATTTTCATTCTAAAGAACCCAAATTCCACCAGAAAATCCGCACGCCTCAACGCGGTGGGAGCTTGAAAAACCCAACTTGCGGATAACAGCCAGTGCATGATTGCCTGATATATGTGGTTCCGAGATGGATACCACATTAATCTCATAACGCGCTACTAGATGCTTAAGAGAGAGTCTAGCGTTCTTCTTGCTAGCCCCTCTAATATTCCAAGCAAGGGAATTAATCATCCACACAAAATCAGTTTGCTTGGGAACCGTCGGTCCCCTCATTCACATCGCCTCCACGCCTAACCCTGCCCCTGGTATTATAATTACCATTTTTCTGGGGACTATTTGCTTCCTGTATTAGCTTCTTCTCTTTTGCCTTTCTTCCTGCATTAATGGCGCTGTCTTTGCTGTTGTTGGAAGTTTTACTACTATCCACGTTCATTACTTTTACCCCTGGCTCGCTGTTTAATTGTGTGTCTTCTTGGTCTCCTGCCCTACCCTTGATGACCTCGTCTCCAACAGGGATAACTACAGTGTGTGATGCCTCATCCACAACTGCGTTAGATAAAGTCTTCTATACTTTCCCTTTCTCTCTCGTGTCCTCATTGCTTTCCTTCCCAGCTGACACATCGACATCTTCATTTTGACGTTGTTTCTTTCTCCAGACTTTTGGCCCTCTTGGGTCATCTTCAGTGACCGCCTGCTCTGAGTTTTTACCCACCGGCGTTGTTTCCTCCGTCTCCCCCTCATCCTCCTCTAGTGCCTTGAACCGGTTCGTTTTGTTTCCCTCCTGCTCATTTACCTTGGAACCATCTTTATTTCTCCGTTGCCTTCTACTTAGAATGTTCTTTCCATAATATACTTGCCACTTCTCACCCTCTTCGTCCCACCGAACACCCACGTCGTCCGCGGTCGGAACAGAGTCAGGCGGCGTCGGACTCGAATCAGCACCCCTGCACTCATCCATATCGTGGCCCAATATACCACACTTGAGACACATGTTTGGTAAGGATTCATATTCGATTTTGTACTCTCTTCCATTAATGATTATGGCCGGGTGAACTGGTTTAGAAGTATCGATCTCCACTGCTAGGCGAGCAAAGCGGCTTCTTGTGTGATTGATCGAGTGGTCATCTGCGCGAACAAGATGACCCACTGCTTGGCCAATATGATCGAACATCTCCTTGTTATAGTAATGTATCGGGAGACCAAGAACTCTAATCCACGTCACAATGCGGTCTGGGAGTCCCTTGTGTGGCTCAAAATATCCATTCCATGGCCACACCATGAGACAGCTACCAAATAGCGACCACGGGCCCTTCGTCAACACATCCTCTTGATCGAGACGACTATGGAACTTGACAACGTAGTATTGCTCAGCAAGTTTGTACAGTTCAAAGCCGCCGGATGGTTTCCACAGGAGTTTCAGTCTGTCGGCCATCGTGAGAAACCCTACGTGCCTGTCTATTAACTTGACAATGACGGCATATTTGAAAGGCTTACTCATGATCTCCTCTGCCTCAGGTGCTACGTATATCTCCGGGATGCCCTTGTCATAAACCAATTCTATGTCCTCCGGATTAACAAGCTCCTCAGGTTCGTCGTCAATGAAGACGGGATCTAAACTACCGCCACCGCGTTCTCCGGTGATGACCTACTTGAAGGACTTTGGTAGCGTCGTGTGGTGTCTTTCCAGCAGGAACGAGTTTCCATCTTCAACATATCCTTCTTCATGATTAGGTAGATTTGATTTCGTGTCCATCATGACGGTGGTCTCGTCCGCTTCCGCCGAAGACGCGTCGCGCATCCCTTTATATGTAAGATTCAATCCCACCTGCTCTATGCTTATCTGCCTTGCTGATCGTAGCGCCTTGTCCCGAACATTTTCTGGTATCTCCTTGCGTGAAGCTCCTCCATCGCTCTTCGCTAGGGTTTTACCCCGATCACCTGGGTCGTCGCCGCTGCCCCCCTCACACCCCATCCTCAGCTCTCTTGATATGATTATTAAATGAAAAATATATACATTTTATAATATATATTTAATATAATTTCATTATTTTCTATTTATGACATAAAATTTGTTATTTCAGTTTAGATCATATGTTTATCCAAATTCAAATATTATTTGTTCAGACCAGATTCAAATCTTATCATATTATAACCCGTCAGATATTGGATCAAATTTTTTTTTCAGATTTGAATATCAGATATATCAGTATTCACTCTGAATTTATCTTTTTATAGGTTTACTAGTCTCAGACCTATTTGAAACCTCCTACATTTCTCTATGTCATCTGGTATAAGATGTGGAGAAAAGTTAACCAATATCATAAAATATGCATCATACTCACCAAGTGTATACTACTTTGTCTAATAATATTGAACTGTTTGATCTTATCACTTAAAAAGGTAAAAGGAAAATACTTTAGTTGAAACTCATCTACAAAGTCCTTCCATGTTAAAATTTCATTTCTCCTCTTATATTATACTCCATACCACCATAATTCAACATCTCCTTTATTTAGATAGATAGCATGGTTTATGCGTTTGTTCTTTGATAACTCTGTTAGGCAAAAAAACATTTTCCAGCCGTTGGGGCCGCACATCTGCAAGGTATGTTATCTCAGAAAAATCAGTCCCACTGAGTTTCATTACCATCTTATGGGATCTCATCAGGTCTTTACTAGAGGATGAAGACCTCCTGTCCACCTTATATATCTCCTTTGTCGCAAAAAAGATATGATACTTATTGGCTACCTCATCCCTATCCTCTCCACCTTGAACCATTTTCTAAGGGTTAGGGACATAATGGCTCTCAGCTTTCTCTTCACCATGACCATGACCATGTCCTCTTCCTACCCTCTACATATCCATAATAGAAACATATATTCTTAAATATTACAGTTCAAAGAGGAAAATGTCATATTCATATTGGTCTCTTACCATCCCTATCCCAAACCTAAGCTTTGATACCAAGAGTTTTCACACCCCATACCCATTAACTAGGGTTTAATCATGTTAAAGAGGGATAAGTCTAACCATCCACTTTAAATCACCAATTGAAATCAGACTTTCTTTTTACTTTTATTTTTAATTAATAGAATTAATGAAACAACATGTTAGCTTAAAAAATTATATCTAATTTAAGCATAATAATCATGAGTTCACAACTGATTTTTACTCTTATATCATGATCAACTGGGGAAAAAACTAATACTGGCTTTAGTATACATCAAAGACATCTTATTACATGCTCTCATTCCTCACTCTCACATAACCAAAACCAAAGGACAGAAAAGATACCATATAATAATCTAGATATTCCTCTCAATACCTCAACTAATATACTCCTAAAAAAATCCAACTTATGACTCCTCCTACTGAGTTGGACCCATTCCTAATAAATTCTTCAGCTACTGGCTCAGTGCATGGAAATACATTAAGAAACTATCATAATTAAAATATATATTGGTAAGTGAACTATCATAGAAAACAACATAAGCATGTCAGTTGAAATTTATAAACCATCCAACAGGGTAGGAGTTCAATTAATAAATACATTAAGTAAACAAGCTAAACCCATAATCCATTCACTAATCTTTTCTTTCTTTTATTATGTCCTAAACTGACATTGTAACGTATTAGGTTTTAGTATTTTGAGATATTTCCCCTTAATTGAACTTATTTACAATGTTGATCTGCATTCCAAATCCAATCCCTTATTTTGATTTATTTATCATGATCTCTAGTAGAGATTAGTCTTCAATTCAATTCCCTTTGTTTAGATATAGTTATCCTTCTTAATTGAGAAATATTCACCAATTTGTCACTCATTTCAAGTTCATTTATTTTCTTCTTATAACATCATGGATCTTGACACTATTCGGTCCCCTTTTGTGAATTCCCTATGCCTAAATAAGGTATTTCTCTTCATTTGAAGAAACATTTACAATATGGTCCCTCAACGTTCCTTCATGAAACATTATGGTGTCCTTTAAGAAAAATAAATATGATTTAGACTAAAAGTATTGAGTGGACCTTCATTGGTTCACATACCCTCAATATCAAAACAAATATCTTTGAAATTAATTTAAAATATTAATGATAATATCAAATATTAATCATTAAGCGAAGTAGAATAGAAAATATTTATTATATCGAGTGAGAGCCATTAAATGGAGAAGTATCATTAGGTTTAGGTAGTCCCATAATCAATTTACATCTAGCTCAAATTCTCATTTAGCCTTTATTTGACCCTCCAAACAATGAACTAAAATTTTAGCACAAATTGCAATTATATCATTCATGAGGGGGTCTCATTAATTTACCTAAACTAATATTCAATGTGTACATTACCCTGGATGTAGTTATGAATCTTGTTCTTTGCACACAAAAGTGACCTCCCTAATGGCACTCCATTTCTCCCCTCATCAACCTTTCTCAATCCTCTATCTCTTATCTCCCCCTTTGTGCTAGTTTGCTCTGTAGATCAAAAAATGGTTGTCATTTCTTGCATTCAGAACCTTATCTTTGTTTCATCTCTACCTCACCCATCCTCATTAGTAGCCCCCCACCATATAACCCTTTCGTGGATTCCCCCACCAACAAAAAACTAGCAAACCTTTGACTAGTCAGAAATCCTTATGGCAACCTACCTTCCTTCTCAATTTGTAGTGCCCCCATCATCACCAGTGCCCTTCTTACTCCATCTCCCCATGATCTCATCTATGAATTTGCTCCCTATGCCGCCTTTCCCTCTCTTCAACCACCATCTACAACTCAACAACTTGTGAGATCTGTAAACATCTGACTGGCAGCAGACCCTGCCTACTTCATCATTAGTGCCACAGCCACCACCTTTGTCCTTTAGAATCCTATCACCTCACCAGTCGTTTTATAGCTAATTTCAATAGTTTTACAACCCAGCTCAGACAACCCACATCTATAGACAATCAACCTCCACCGCCTCTTCCTCCTTGTTGTCAAACACATCTCCATTTTTCATTTGGGATTCTGATCTCCAACACCAACAACCTTGTCACACTACAAATATGCATGGACATGATGAGAGATAGCACCAATAGTGATAAAAAATTCACCATGTCTTTTATCACAACCATGTTCATCCCAGCCGCATGCTCCACCTACTACCAATGAAGACCCTGTCGTGGTGCCTTCTTCTCTTATGAACTAGAAGCCCTGCTGTGAAGCATTATCAAATCAACTAGAATGGTGTGCATCTCTACAACCTCGCTTCTCTAGATCCTAACAGCCATGAGCTAGTGATCCCAAAATTCAATACTATGGACATCCATTAACCAACAAGCTCTCTACCTCCTATAGATCTACTACCTATCATGCATGACTGATCTCATGCAAATTCATCTGCTACTCATAGCCATTACCTTATACAAGGAGGATGACATGCAGTGGCTTCGATGATCATAGTCATCACAACCAATCCCGACCTCACCAGTTCACCTCGCCTAGAAGTCATATGCATCAGTAGGAGACCAACGTCTCCTTCTCTTATTGTTTGATTTGATAATCAATTTGTCATAATGAAAATCAGGAATCCTGGAGATAAAACATAGAATAATGGTAAATAAAGTTATCTAGTCTTTCTCCATTATATGTACTATATCTGCAAATATAAAACTAAATGATAAAAATAATCCTAATCTATTATAATTATTGAAGTCAATGATCTGACTGATATTTAGTTAAGATATGAAACATGCATGTACAAGTATATAAAATTCATCAAATGTATCACAACTAATGATCACCTATTAATATGTAAATATTAGTGTATTAGTAAGTGAAAGGTCTTAAATCCTAAAGATCCACATCAGTAATACTATATAGCCTATCAAATTATACTTTGAATGACTTCTAAGTAAGAATTAACCATGTTGATTATTCATCCCATTATATTGTGTTAGTATATACATGAATATATAGAGAGAGACTTTAATTACTAATACTAGTAGGTTATGAAGTAGGAAATCTAAATTTTAAGTAAATTTGATATTACATTTATCATGAATAAGAGTTAGAATTAAAATATGTTGAAAATAAGCATGGTTAGAATAATGACCTAGTCCATCAATTTTTTTTAATCTAAGTATATATGTATCTGTTCATAAGTGAATAAATAATAACATAGTAATTTTAGTAATGATTAGCATCGAATTTCGTAAACCAATATCACTCTTATTATTAACTAAAAATCCTAGATTCACATATTTAGTATGAGAATATGTATATATTCTTGTACCCATATGTATGATAAGAGGTATTTATGTAGTTATGTATGAGCATGCGAGACTTAAAACCTATATACATCCTTACATATATATTTTGGTATTTTAAGTACAAAAGAAAGGGATTCAAAAAGTATGTTGATAAAAATTGAACTACATTAATCCAATTTGAATAATTTGGTATATAAGAAAATGAATAGATACATGCAAAATACTATTATGATATAAGTATAAGTAACCTGGAAATGTTTAGATTTACTTAGCTAAAAGAACCCTATATTTTGAGTCTCTTGAATTGATGGTGACCTATTATATTGACATGATAATATTATACTTAAGACTTTGATTATATACATATAATCTATTTACTTCCCTAAAAAAGATTGGAATGGGAAACAAATGAATCAAATTCCTAAAGTGATAACCTAGTCACCACAATAATGAAATATGGACAACACTTTATTCCAAGCAAATGATCATATAGTGACAAAATATCTTGTCTTTCTAGATCTTGCATGATTAGAGTCCAAACAAATATTGAGTGGTGAAAGATATAGGAGTCGTATGTTGGAACAAAGGTTTTGGATTCTCAATTTAGTCATTGAGTTGTTTCTTTTCCATCTTGAATTTTGTGCATCTTATCTAGTAATGAACCCTAAACTTTTGATAAGCCATTCTTGCCTTTTTAAAGTTCACTGGCCATAATTCATTATTCTTGTATTTTATTTAATATTAAGATAGCAATGGAATTGATCTATTAGAGCTCTGACTCCCTAAACTTCAGTCCCTTTAGGCTTTGTCTCCTTCAAATATTTGGCTCCTAGAGGTTGTGTACATCTCATTTCCATGTGCATAGGTTGTAATGGATTAGTGGCCCCCTAATATAGTGATTTAAATAGTAGGCTACCATGTCATTCTCTCATAGATGATTGAACACATGGGATTATAGTCATTGAAAAAGAAATGATATGACAGTGCTTAATACTAATATTTGAAGTGTACCATTTTTTGTAAATAATCTTGGATGTTTTGATCTCTTGGGCATGAACAATATTGAATAATTGATAGACACATATATTTTGATATTTCCATCTTGAATTTTGAACATCGAAAAAATTGATACTTTTGATCCTTATCTTGCTAAACTAAATCCAGAAACTAGTTCCCTCATAGAATTGATCTTATACCTGAATCATATTTTGTACCTAATTTTGAATAACTCAATCATTGGATTTAGTACCAGCCTCACTGACCTATATTTTCCCTTATTTTGGGTCCATGTGTGGTATTGTTTCCTATGGAAACTCATGGACATGTGATACAAAGAAGGGCTAGAAGAGACGTGCATGAGCTATCCAATGTTGAAGAGTAGATAGGACTTTTTCATATCCTTATTTTCTAGTCCCATGTATAAGTAAGCCTCTGCAACTCTTATGTAAATCATGTTTATAAAAGATTTGTTTATATTTTATGATGAAATTTTTTAAATATTCGATTGTAATAATTAGGTGTTTACAACATGATATCAAAGCCTATAAACAGTTGGTGCTCATGCACATCTCGAAAAACTAGGGTTAGTTAGGAATACAAATGGGGTATATAGTTGTCAATAAACCCTAGTATCATTATCCCAATTATTGGGATATACCTAGACTACAAAAGGAAACACCAAGAGCCTAGGATGACATGGTATGCACCTTAGTTTATAAATTCATGATACATACTCATCTGCTATCTTTTGGACTCCCCTAGCTATAGATTTAGATTAAAACTATTATTAAGAAGAAGTAATTAAGATACATGTATGTAGATTTATAGTATGGCCCTTGGAACATTCAAAATCACCACTATAAGTATACAAATGGGAAGAGTACCCTAGAGTTCCTCTTTAATTGGTACAACCACAAGTAAATAAAAAATAGCATGAACCCTAAAATTGTAAGTTCATGTAATTGATAACTTTTACTTGGAACCTTAAAATATAAGTAAGAGTGATATAGCATAAAAAAATTACTTCAGAAGTTTGCTAACTAATTCTAAATAATAGACCGCCATGTATGTGGAATGAGTTGAGGTGTCTAAGGAAGGGTGTTTAATGAAGGTTTTTGCATAATTACTCCCAATTCACTTAGGTGGGGGTGGGGTTTTCTCGCTTTAAATACCGACCTAGCCAAGGTAATTTCTCATACTTGGAAAAAAAGAGGTTCATCTAATACAATATTTGATCTATATGCCCTCTATATGAAAAATAATTGAAGAACAAAAGAGAGGGTAATAATATGAAAATGGACAATGTATTCCCCTTATAAATGTGTAATTACACCTATGGAGATTAAATATCTAGACAAGCTATGAGTTTAACCTTAGATCCATAAAAGTAGGAATTTTGAAAAAAAAATGCATTCCAATTCATATAACATGATTAAATGGTAAAATATGATAGATATTCGCACCGCTAGACTTCTAATAACTCCCAATTTTCAAAGATATATAATACTTTGGATAAATTATGTTGAACTAAGCATGATATTGTTGTAAAACCCTACCCATTGAAAAAGGAGGAATAAAACTAAAGTATATCTAAATTGTTGAGCATACAAACCTCACATAAAGATTAGTGAAATCAATGTTAACTATAACTTGATGAAGTTTTAATCTTGGTTATGATAACTAAAGTTTATACAATAAATTTGTGGGGTAACACAAAAAATTTGATATTTATGATTTGGATACTTAAATCTAGAAATGTATACATGACCCTAGAGAAATTATACAGATTATGTATCTTTAAGTTCTTAGGTGACTCTTTATGTTTCATAGAAATATAAATTCCCAAAAGTGTCAAATAGTTGGGATGATGAAGTACTAGTAATTATAATGTATATATGGTGATTGTGAATTTGTTCTTGCATTGATTTTGACCATTTTTGTTTTACCTCAAAATATTTTTCCCATCGACAACTTATCTTCCATATAATAATAAATGTATCAAGAAAAATGATTTTATGAAATTTTATCAATAATTTCTTGAGATAAGTCACAATCAAGGAGGTATGAGAAAACCCTAGAAGAGATCCACCTAAAAGCTAGAGTAGGGTGTAGGGTAATGTTTAAGGAAAAGTAAAGGAGGCTACATCTTAGTTGACTATTTGAGTCCCTTTTTAAGGGTGAAGACTAGTGCACTTTAGACCATAGAAGTTTGGATTTTGGGATAAAATCCTTTTTAAGGGGTGGAGAGTTGTAACATATTGGATTTTGGGAATTTTGAGATATTTCCCCTAATTTGAACTTATTTACAATGTTGATTTGCATCCAAATCAAGTCCCTTATTTTGATTTATTTATCATGATATCTAATAGAGATTATTCTTCAACTCTATTCCCTTTGTTCAGATATAATTATCCATCTTATTTGAGAAATACCCATCAATTTGTCCCTCGTTTCAAGTCATTTGTTTTCTTTTTATAGTGGTATGTGTCTTGACACTATTCGGTTCCCTTTTGTAAATTATTTGTACCTAAATAAGGTATTTCTCTTCATTTAAAGAAACATTTACAATATGGTTCCTAAATGTACCTTCATGATGAATTATGGTGTCATTTAATGAATATAAATATGCTTTAGTCTAACAATATTGAGTGGACCTTCAATGGGTCACATACCCTTGATATTAGAACAAATACTTTTAAATCAGTTTAAAATATTGATGATATTACAAAGTATTAATCATTGAGTGAAGTAGAATAGAGAATAATTAATAGACCAAGAGAGAGTCATTAAATGGATAATTAGAATTAGGTTTAGGTAGTCTCCTAATCAATCTTCATCTAGCTTGAATGTCATCTCATTTAGCCTTTATTTCACCCTCCAATATAATGAACAAAAGTTTTACCGCAAATTTGAGTATATCATTCATGAAGGGAGACTCATTAATTTACCTAAACTAGATTCTCTATTTATTTATTGAGTTATTTATTTTCCCTCTTGAATTCCATGCATCTTGGTTGGTGGTGAACCCTAAACTTTTTATAAGCCATTCTTGCCTTTTTGAAGTTCACCACCCATAATTCATTATTGTTGGATTTTGTTAAATATTAAGATAGCACTAGAATTGATCTATTAGAGTTCGGACTCCTTGGAATTTGGTCCCTTTGGGATTTGTCCCATTTATCTCCTAGAGGTTGGGTCCCACCATCCTGTGCACATGTTATAATCAATTAGTTGTCCCCCACTATATAGGTATAGTAGGCTACCGTGTCATTCTCTCATGGATGATTGAACATATTGCATTGTAGTCATTGATAAAGAAATTATGTGACAATGCTTAATCTTAATATTTGAATTTGATCACTTTTTGGTAAATAATCTTGGATATTTTGATATCTTGAGCATGGATAATCTTGCATAATTGATAGCCACATAATATTTTGATATTTTCATCAAATATTTTGAGCATAAAAAAACTAATACTTGTGATCTTTATTTTTCTAAACTTAGTCCCCTAAATAATTCCCTCTTTAGAATTGTTTTATACCTAAATCACATTCTATACCTACTTTTGAATAGTTCAACAATTGGATTTATTACCAACCTTGCATACCTATATTTTCCCTTTTTTGAGGTCCATATGTGGTTTTGTTCCCTCTGAGAACTCATGGATAAGTGATAAAAATAAGGACTAGAAGAGACATGCATGATTTGTCCACTACTGAAGAGTAGATAAGACTTTTTCATATCCTTATTTTGTAGTCCCGTGTATAAGTAAGCCTCCGTGACTCTGATGTAAAACATGCTTGTAAAATATTGTTTATATTTTCTGATGCAATTTTGTTAATATTCGATTGTAAGAATCTGGTCTTTACAAACATGAAGTGTACCATAGCATTTGAGAGTATTATGGCAAGCTACGATATCATTGTATAAGGCTTAGAATAGACCCATGACTACAAGTCTACTACACTAGCTCGTTGACCTACAACGAGGCTCGTCACATATAGTCTTGGTGGACAAATAGTTGTCCAGATAAAATGGGTTTCTCCTCTAAACATGGACATTTACGCGGAGAGTCAAAGCACTTTTTACTACTTACATCAATGTATTCACAAGGGCTGACCTACTGAGTAATACTTTGAACTAATGAAAATGTACTAGATACCACCAGAATCTCCAGTTTATTTTGGGTATCTCACTATTTTAAGGAAACTATCCCTATTGGGTTTAGTCCCTTGTGTCTCTCTTCTATGATCCATCTACCTCATCCTAGACTCTTCTAATTCATAGGAACATTTCCACCTTAATCCTATAGACCTTGGTAATAAATTTTATGGTATTCAGGACATCTTATGTTTAGTTAATTCTTTAGTTTTACTAAAAGACTTATTATTGTATTGTTCTTATCTTAACTTTGTACTTCAAGATTCTATTTTATTTTTATGAACATTGGCTTAGACTAAATCACTAGAATGAATAAAGTGATATATTGTAACTGATAAAATAAGTATAAACATAATTATTACAATGGACTATTTTTGAACTGCATAAGTATCTAACTAGAAACAATCATCATCTAAATCACATATTCATAATATGATTAGAAATTAGGACAAACATGGATTTTTCATATTTCTAATTCTACCATAAAGATTCACCCTGGGCTTATAGTAAATTAATTTAGAACTCAAAGCATCTATAAGACATCACAAGTATGTTAAAACAATCAATAAATCAACTGATATCTCATGTTTTGGTTCAATAAGTCAAAAATGATAATCATCGAGCAAAACTATACATGTTCTTTATAGATTTTGGTCTTAATTTATGTGAAATCAAGGTTTAAATGTGGTTTTCCACTCACCTAAAATTGATCCTATGTGAGTGATATCAGATCTAACTTTGGTATCTCCGGATTTTGTTCTACTTTGCTTAGTTATGAGTTTAAAACTCCAAAACCATCGTCAAATAACCCAACGTTAGGCCTACAACTCCAAAATGGTGCCTAATTATATGAAGAAGATGAATAGGAAAGGTAAAAGAGAACCTCCAATTGTTCATACAGTAGACTTCAAGCATGGGGAAGAGAAAAAGAGATGGAATCTATAAATAAACAAACACCTCAAAGGATCTACATCTAGGCATTCTGTTCTTATTGCTCTTCATGATCTTCCTAAAATACTGCCTTAGAATCACATTCCAGTTTGTATTTTCCTTTGTTTAGGGTTCTGTGTAGAGGATTGAAATATAAATTTTGAAGACACAAATTTCATTGAATTTTGAAAAGCACATTTAAAGTTATGGTCTATTTCATGATTGTCTATTTTGGATATTGATGCAACACAAAACTATCAGTTTGTAAAACCATAAATTTTTTGAGACCATCCTTTTGTGAAACTATCACTTGGTGAAACCATTGGGGTTTGTAAAACCATCAGTTTGTGAACCATTTTTTGCCAACGATAGTTCAGTGTGAAAATATGTAACATCCCAATTTTGGATTTAAATAAATTTAGAGGTTTTCATAAAATTTCTCACTAGTTGAAATCAAACTTGAGCCTCAATGTAAATAACCCTAGTAAATAGAATATCTTTTCTCTTTAATAATATAAAGATGAGTGGCATAATTTCATTCTTCATGATGACAGTTAATTCAATGGTAATTATATATAATGAACTTTCTCTCTCCTTAATGCATTAGATCACCAACAAGTATATGAACCGTGATTGGGATGATTTCATCCAATAGACTCAAATGAACTAAGATAAACACTAATTCACCCTTAAAGGGAAAGTCATTTTGGTTGGGAGCAACCATAATGCATCGAATTAACATAAGTGATGTAAATTACATTATGATAATAACTTAAGTTTTAGTCATCAAAACTAGAAAGTACCTACTTAGGGATATTCTAGATCCTAAAATGTTCCTATTGTTAAAATTTGAGGCTAAAATGATCTCATATGCCCTCTCAAAACATTTTGGAAAGTTTCATCAGTAATTATTAATAAAAATTTATCAAGTTATTAACAAACCTATAGTTTAGAGGAATTTAGTGTGTCACAGACTTTGTTCTAAACCAAAGTTAGATTCCCAGTATTCGTGGGACTCCTCTAATCCCAACAAAACTCTATTGCTCTAGTCTCTAGCTCGTCCCTGGATCCCTACCTATATATATGAACTCCCTCACCAATGACCGAGGATCATCCACATTCTGGGAAAACCCTCGTCGTCTTTTCCTGAGCGGACTCTCCTCACCACAGTTGTGGTCAATAGATTTGCTACTCATCATAGTCATCGGCAGTGATACGGGAAGAGACTATGACTCTAGGTTTTGTGACCCTAGACCCTTGATGAATGAATATGGGAAACCCTTTCCATGGAGACCAGTTCACCGTGATTGGAGGTCTCAAAGCATAGTTGGCCTGATCGTCAGTTTAGCTCTGTCGGAGAAGGTTCAGGGTGGCAGCGCCCTATTTCTGGCATGAAAAGGGGAGTTGAGTTTGGCTTTCGTGTACAGGTACAAGGCTAGGCGTGATGATGGAGCCAGGCTGGCTGGGTTGTCTAGAAGGTCAGGCATCATGACGGCTTGATCACAGAGTAAGAGCTAGAGGAGGCTCATCCCGGAGTGCCGCTGAGAACCCTCGGCCTGATACTTTGTTTTACAGAGGAAATAGAGGGGGAGGGCTCTCTTTGCGACCTGGGGATGAAGGCGGACCGAGGCACGGGTTAAGAGGATCATGATCCCTCCGCGCCCCATTGGATGCCTCTCAAGGTAACACATGCTTCAATTTAATTAAATAATGTTCCAAACTTGTATAAATCCTAGAAATTAGTCTATGTATAAGAAAAATGCAAACCATATATGTATTTGGATCAGTTTTTCAAGACTTAGCCAATGGTAAAGGACCTAGGACCTATTTTGATTTGTTTCTCACGAATATACATACCTATGGTAATTAGGGTTTGGAGATCCTAATCTAGGGTTTGGGCTTTGTAATACAGGTAAATTGAAGATGGGAAGATGACAGAGATCATAGGGGCTTGTTCCTACTGACCTAGTGATGCAGCCCTATTTTAGGGCTTCATCTTGTGTCTTTTTTCTCTTCAATCACATCTATACCTGTTAGATTGCATGTCATTCCCCCTAATATGCTTATTTGTATAAAATGCACTTATGGACATTATTGCATGTTTTTCAGGTATTTGGACCACGATTGATGGAAGAGAGAGAGAAGGGGTGATCCTAGGGTTCCTCTATACTTGGAGAGGCCCAAAGTGAAGTCTGACACTCCCTCAACCTACCTCTAGTTGCCAAAGATCATGTGAAGCAAAGATGTCCAAGAAAATCCAAAGATACTAGTCAAAGTGCTACCCTAGGACTCAGCACAGTCGTGGTACAACAAAATGGCCATGCTAGGTCACTTAGAAATCGACAGGTTCAACTTCCAAATCAAGCAGAAGGCAGAACGGCCGTGGTGGAACAAAACGGTCGTGCCAGTGATAGACACCATGGTCGTGCACCATAAAACGGTCGTGGCACAGCAGAGCAAAAGGGTCGTGCAGCAGTACCATGACCACATCAACCAGGCCCACCACGGTCGTGGCACACCACAGCCACCACGGTCGTGGTACCCCACCACGGTCGTGGCCGTTTTGACCACCAACCTAACTTTTAGCCATTTTAATTCCCACGACCGTGCTCCTACACCACGGTCGTGGCCTACCCTACCCACCACGGCCGTGGTACCCCACCACGGCTGTGCTACTCACAGAATCCAGCCACTTTTCCACTGCTTTCCCCATTTTACCCCTAACTTAACCTAATGCTTCCCCCACACCTATATATACCTAGGTGGCGGCTGGGGCACGAGGTTGGCCACCTTCTACCCCTTCCTAGCTCCCCAAATCGCCACCCACTCCATTCCACCCCATATCCACCTCAAATCCACTCCATTTCACCATTTCCACCACATAACCCCCCATATCTAAGCCTTCCATCCACTTCCCTCCATCATTCCACACCATTTCATACAAGGAGAAGAAGGAGGACGTCCCTGCAGTTGCTGGAGAGGAGGATTTCTTCATCTACACCGAGCTCCATGGCTTCTTCTACCTCTTTCTCCTCTCTTTTTGTATTTTGCTTTGGTATGAGTAGCTGGGCCCCTTGGGTGGGCTGTTTGGGGGAAAATATATTACTTTGATACCATGTTGGGGGAAAATGGCATGTAAACTTTGTAATTTCATTTGTTAATGATTATGTTCTATTTGCATCTCTTTCTCCGTGGATTGCTCGTTGGTTTGTGTGTGAAATCACCTAGGAATTTAGGCAAATTGCTTATATGTGTGAATTTTGGGATTTGCCCCTAGGT
Organism: Alisma plantago-aquatica; assembly: GCA_963693085.1. NCBI lineage: Eukaryota > Viridiplantae > Streptophyta > Magnoliopsida > Alismatales > Alismataceae > Alisma > Alisma plantago-aquatica. The sequence continues at coordinate 501,227,768 of OY856414.1, read as the reverse complement.
CCAATTCTTGGATCCCTAGGTTGCCTCCCATCTTCCTACATCTTAATCAATCTCCCTAAACCTAAGTGAGAGATCTAAGTAGCTAGATTAGATAATTCTAGTGCAATTAGCATGGTGCCTTCTCAAGGCTAGAATGTGGGGGAATTGGGGTCCAAAACCCTAATCTCGCCTCCCCATTACTACCCTCGGCCCCTAATTTCCCTAGGAATGCCTAATCTCGAAACCTAGACTTGATTAGACTCTAATTGAATTGAACCTAACCCCTAACCCAATTGAGCCTCGTAAGGGTAGTAGGGGGTGTTAGGGACTAGTTCCCCTATACACAACCTAGCATATCTATGGCCAGTTAGTAGCTTAGGTTAATTCATTAGACTCTAACTTGTTGTTTGGTTTGGATAATCTAAATGGAATCATAATGTTCACATGTCACCCCCAACTTAAGTGATAAGTTCATACCCCCAAACAACCCACACATCTCTTTACTGCTTGAAACCCTAGTTTTGTGCTCGCTTAGCTTAGTTAGTTCTTTTCTTGCTTAGTTAGCTTCTTGCCTTGCTCTTTCCTTGTTTATGCTAGTTTAGTTCTTTAATTGCTCTTTTGCTTCTCTCTTGCTTGCCTTAGTGTAATTTGCATTTTCATACCTAGCTTAGCCTTTCCTTGCTTGTTTAGCTCTGCTCTAGCTTAGGGATAACTTAGATTTCATTCCTACCTTTAACTGCTTTTTTGTTCATCCTTAGTTAACAATCAAAACAACCTTTAAATCCTTAACCCTAGTCTCTGCAGTAGGAACCTGGCTAAACTAACCCTAACTCTAGTGCCCCCTCTTTTCCCTGTGGATCGACCCTATACTTGCCGCCTTTCTATACTACGACACGACCCCGTGCGCTTGCGGGTGTAGTGTTTTAGTAGATGTAGGTAGCCGGTTAGGTCTTATAAATTTTGAAAGCATAAGAACCCCCATACACCGTGCATTCCGACCTCGTGGGGCGCATCTATTCAATCGAGTAGTGTGTTAGCACCACTAGCGGAATCGCACCAAGCTTTATGGCACCGTTGACGGTGATTAGAGGTGCTCGGCCTAGCTAGTTAGTTTTGCTTTGACTTTTCCTACTGCCCTCATCATTGCTATTCTTTATTCATTTTTCTTTGCATTCTTTGTGTATATTGGTTTACTAACTTGCTTTCTTTTGTTTGGTTGTGCTTTGTGCATGTGACAAGCCATTCGGGAGGAAACAAGATGGAAGACCAAAGTGCACCTCACAAGCCACTTCAAGACTACTTCATGCCTAGCAACTACAAATCGCCAATTGATAGCAGGGTTGATTAAATGCCAGGGGAGCAGTTCTCTATTCCTCCAGGTCTTCTTGGGCTCCTGCCCATCTTCTACGGCTCAGAGAATGAGAACCCCTACAAGAACTTGGACTCCTTTCTTGAAGTATGCTCCACCTTTAGGACGTCGACGGCTAGTGATGATACAATTCGGTTGACCTTGTTCTCTTTCTCCCTCAAAGATAGAGCCAAAGACTGGTATGACTCAAGAAAGGACATCATGAGTTGGGAAACAATGAAGAATGCTTTCTTGAGATAGTTCTACTCTATTGCAAGGTTGACACAAATGCGGCGTGCCGTGATAAGTTTTAGCCAAATGGGGATGATCAGTTTCATAATGCATGGGAGAGATTCAAGAAGCTGTTGAGAGAGTGTCCTCACCATGAGATCCCTTTGTGGCAGCTAGTTCAATCATTCTACTCTGGTTTGTCTCTAAAGGACCAAGACACAGTGGACTCTTCTTATGGAGGAGTTTTCATGGCTAGGCCACCTGAGGAGATATGGCCTTTGTTTGAGTAGTTGGCTGAAGGATCAAGAATTTGAGCTTCTAGCATGATGAATGAAAGAGGGTATGCCTTTGGTGTGACACCCCCTACTCATGATGACGCGAGCCCGCAAGTGATGAAGATTCTTGGTGACATGGTGAGCTTCATGAAGAACCAGGTGACAAGTGCCCCTTGCCACCCGGTCAATTCTATTGAGTTCTATGGGGAAGAAAAGAAGACACCTCACTCCTATAGCTACCAGGAACCACAAAGTCCCACATACAGCTCAAGGTTTGAGGAAGAGGTTCTTTCTATATTGAGAGTGTTTGATGATGTTCAAAGGGATGTTGCAAGGTTAGAAGAGAGAATAGAGCAACTATCTTCTATCATCGCTCTCCAAGAGGAAAAATTGTCTTCAAGACCCATCGTGAGCCACCATGAAGCAAGTGGACCCATGCCCTCTTCACAAGTTTTCTACAGTCCACCCCCCATGCAAGTGCATCCCATTCACTCCTTCCAAGGCTACCCCCAGCCTTACACTCCTCCACCACCTCCCTCACCTCAAATTTCACAAAACTTCACTTTCCAGCCCCAATTCTCTCATCCCCCTCAATTCCCTTCTCCACTTCAATTTCAACCCCAAGTATCACCTCCACCTCCTCCACAACCACAACATGCTCCCCCTCTCCACCATGAGCAAGGTAGTGTCGTGACAGTTCTAAGGAGTGGAAAAACTCTTGAGCAGCCCACAAGTCAAAGAAAGGTTGATAAAGCAAAGCAAAGGCAGCCAAGTGGTGATACTATGATTGATATTGCTGAAGATGATGTTGTGATACCGCATGTTGAGTTTGGGATTCCATGTGATCCACCACATATCCCTTTTGCAGGTCCTACCATCCCTAGTGTTCCGCCTCATGTTCATGGAGGTGCGGCAAAAGCTAGTGATCCTCCAGTTGTAGAAGCACTAGATGAGCCACCAGAATTGAAAAGGAGGCAAAAGCACAATGTTGATATTTTTGACGTGTTTCACCAAGTAAAGGTGAACATTCTACTTTTGGATGCTATCAAGCAAATCCCATCATATGCCAAGTTCCTCAAGAACCTATGCACTGTGAAAAGAAGGTCAACGGGGAGGATTCTAAAGAAGGTGAGGCTTAATGAATAAGTGAGCTCCATCATACAACACTCACTTCTCGTGAAAAGAAAGGACCCAGGAGCCCCACTCATACCTAGTTACATAGGGGGACATCGCATAGATAGGTCCTTACTTGATTTGAGATCTAGTGTGAATTTGATGCCATATCATGTCTATGTTGAGCTGGGTTTAGGCAAGTTGAAGCCGACACATTGCACTCTCCAGTTGGCGGATAGATCCATAAAAGTGCCTAGAGGTAGAGTGGATGATGTCTTGGTGATGATAGACAAGGAAAAAGGCACGGTGTTCCCGGCGGATTTCATTGTACTTGATATGGAGCCGGAGGATAGGAAGATTCCCATCATCTTGGGGAGGCCGTTCTTATCTACAGCTGATGCCGACATTCATGTATGTAGTGGCACCATGACAGTCTCATTTATGGACATGAAGATCAAGATCAACATGTACAGGACCCCAACCCGGTGAGTCTGAGATAGGGATATTGGACATGATCACTTCATAAGTCCAAATGGGTATTTTAGAGAAGGACATCAAGGTGAAGAAGTTAATGATGATTACTGGGATCAAAGGGATGAGGAGAAAAAATTGAGTGCAAAGGAAGGATGCATGTTTTGCAAGAATGGACACATGAGAATGCCAAACAGAAGAATTTTGAAGAATCACCAAAAAGCCTAGCTGAAGGCAAGAAACTCAGCGCTTGTGGGAGGCAACCTACCTAGATTTGGGAATTTTTGACCCGAACTGCATTTTTGATACTTTTTCTTTGTTTTTACTTTTTTCCAAGAAAGCACACACACACACTCGTATTTGATAGTTTTTGTATAGTTTTGATATGTGCATGCGAGAACAGAGTGAAACAAAGAAGAATAGATAAAAGTTTGACAACACATCAATAGAATATCGACTTGAGATCTATTTTTGATGATTTGAACAAGATTTGAGTCTCCTACTGCTGTTACAGTGCCCAACACGGCCGTGGTACATCAACACGGCCGTGGTGGTGCACTCACTTTCAACAAGGATATGATCAGAAAATTGGGAAAATTGACTAAGTTTTGAACCAGGGCAGCACGGTCGTGCAAGGCAGCACGGTCGTGGTACATGAAGCCACCATGACCGTACCGCACAGCACGGCCGTGCAGCAGTCGATTCCAGTAGTTTTAAGTCAAAATTTGCAAAACTTCTTTTCACTTGCTCATTTCTCCGAAGAACAGAACGGCCGTGCTCCGCGCCCTAGTGCCCGTGCAGCACTCCGCCCGCCTTCTCCAGCCATCGAATCCTCACCAAATCACCCCCAAACATTCCCAATCACTCCCCTACCATTTCCACTACCGTAATCTCCAGATCCCACCCATTTCCATCCACAAACGCACCACTTTCTCTCCATTCTGCCCCAACAGCCCCGTTCTTCGGAGAAATCCGAAATTTTCTAATTCCACTACAATTTTCGAGCAAGAATGAAGAAGTTTGCAAGGAAGGCAGCAAAGAAGACTAGGGGTGTCATCCCCTACCAAAGGAAGCCAAGAAACAGCCACCGCCAGTTGACGGAGGCGGAATTAGATGCCACGGTGGAGTCTATTGCTGAAGAAGCCTCCATACAGCCACAACAGGGGGCACCATCTTCGTCGCAGCCACCGCCGTCGGCCTCCCAACACTCCGTCTCATCTGAGAGACCTTCCGCCTCAGCCGCGCGGTCGTCAGTTTCAGCCGCACGGCCGTCCGTCTCCTCCGCGGCACAACCACAGCCCGAGCCATAGCCACGACTACGACCACGTTGACGACTCGTGCTAGCTGATGAAGATGATACTGATGTGCCTGAGGTTGAGCAGCAACCAAGCCCGCCACAATGCCCGTTTGCACAACCAGAGGTTACTACAGGCAGGGCAAAGGAGCCCAAGCACCCTGGATGCCTGACACGCAGAGTGTTAGCTACTCGATATGCATGCCAAGCGTCAATGGAGGCAATGGGGTTCTTTGTCTGTTTTCAAGAATTGATGAAAAAATTGGGGCTTTATGAAATATTGACACTGCAGCAGGAGACATACATTGAGTTGACGCAGCAGTTCTTCGCCACACTAGAGAAAGCAACCAATGATGGCGAGAATGCAATTAAGGTAACAATTGGGGACATGAGGTGGAAGATAACCTCAGAGATGTTAAATCAGATTTTTGCCCCAAGTGGAGAGATGGCTGCCCTCCTAGATGGAGGGAGGATAGAAAATGACTCTAGTTCTACGTATCAAGCTATGTGGAAGTGTTTTACCGGCCAAAGTACATTTATAGAAGGGAAATACAAGACAAGTGGTATTCATAGCCCATTTCTCCGCTATGTTCGGAAGGTGTTGGCAAACACCATCTTTGGCAGGTATGAAAATCAAGGCAGCTGCACCAACAAAGATCTTTTTGTGCTTGGTTGGATGGCAAAGGAGAGACATGTGAACCTGGGGGCATTATTGATTGATCACATGAGGACAATCCCATCCAAGAGCAAAAATCCATTTGTAATGGGAGGGATTGTAACATCTATTGCCACTGCCTTGGGGCATGACATGATAGGATATACAAAGGCAGAGGGTAGCAAGTTGGTTGATTTGCACTACCTGGCCCGCTCATCCATGATTACAGTTACGGATCAGAAGATCGTGTACCAAATCAACCCACCCTACCCAGGAGTCACATTGGAGTTGCCTTACCATACTCCTCCCCTCATGGAACAGTTTGGACCATCGCCAGATTTTCTGGAAAAGTTGAGGAGGTTTGAGGAGGAGAACCCCAAAGGAGAGGAAATCCCTGAGGTGAGGTTTGTAGGGAGTCCAGGAGAGCCTTCACAGGCGGCAGAGCAGAGTCCGACGACAGAGGAGAGAGTGGCAAGACGGGTGAGGCTAAGAGAAGAAAGAATGGGAGCGTTGGAGCCACAGCAGCCTTCAGTGAATGCATATGATATGGGTACCATCCATGCACAGCTAGAGAGCATTCAGGCGACGCAGGATAGAATTCTACAGGCACAGGAGGGCTTTCAGAGGACACAGGATGCCATGTGGTTGGACCACCAGCATATGCATTACCAGGTCAACCACCTTTATCAGTTTCACAATGCCCAGGCCCAGAGGAACCCACAGTGGGGGGAAGACTGGTGGAGTTCTTTATCAGCTTTTCAGGACAGCTATCTGCCTCCATAGTTAGACTACTGGGGCGCCTACTACAGACAGGGAGGAGCACCTCCACCACCTCCGCAGTGATCATCTACCCTATCACCCTAGACTTTAGTGTCATGCTAAGGACAGCATGGTTCAAAAGTTTGGGGTGGTAGGGCGGTATGCCCTCATTCTTCTTTCACTCATTTTTGCATCTCATCTGCTATTTTACTTTTTGTTTGTTGTTTTTCATTTCTTTTGCTTTCCCTTCTATCTAGTCTAGAATTTTACCGCTTTGCATACCTGCATTCCAAGTAGTTTACCTTTCTTGTCATTTTTGTGTATTTTCAAAAAAATTTCTCTTTTTTCCATGCATTGCATATCATGTAGATTTTTAGTAATTCTTGCATGTTATAGCTAGTATTTGCTTCTTTACTGCTTTAAGTTCAATAATATAGAGTTTAGATGTGATTGAAGGCAACTTGGCACTATTTTGGCCAATTTTGCCCAAATTTGAGATTTCTTGCCTAAAAGTATGTTTTGACCCAATCTCTACTATTTTGAGTAAAAATGATGATCTTTGACAAATGCAAGTGAGTTAACATTTTTTTTTGCTAAGTGGTATCAATGTTTGACTTTTTACATGTGCATCACCTCTCTTAGGATTGTGATTGAATTGGTTGAATTGTGAAATTGAGCAAGCTTTGAACGCTTAGTATTTGTGGAATTACTTGTTTGATATATCAATTTCATTTTGTTCATTCATGTGGTGTGATATCTTGGATGAAGTGTTGGATTAATTCTCATGCAGAATGTCTTATGTGGAAAATCATACCAATGACCCCTCTTTGACCCGATTCTTCTTCCATCATCTTCATACCCGTCCGCCTCATAAAAAGATGCCCTAGTGCACATAATCAGCCTTGGCCACCTCCAAAAGTTTGGGGTGGCCATATCTTCATCTCCCCGCTTCACTCTATCCACCATTTGCCCTATCTACACCAAGGGCAAGAAAGAAAAGAAAAGAAAAAAAGAAAAGCAAAAACAAAATAAAAGTATGCTCCTGTTTAAGAGCATTCAAATAAAGAAAAGATGAGTGTGTAAAAACACTCCAAAAATCTTACCACAACCCTTTCTTCCATTTTCATACCCATTGAGCTAAGAAGCATCAAACTTAGCTCATTTTTCCCTTTTCCGCAGCCACGTGGGTCATTTGGTGTGATTTGAGATATAAGATTGAATGCATGAATGTGAAACAACACTCCTAGTCATTCTTGATTAACGCCACCATGAAACGGTTTACCCGGAACTTAATGGAAGAAATATGGATAACTTGTGTATTCAATGCGCTATATTTGAAGTTCATATGCTTTGTGATCTTTTCATGATTGGATTGTGAAAGAAGGAGAGGAGAGAGAGGTGAAATGCATGTACTTAGTCATCTTTGATCCCATTCAGCAACAATCGTCTTTTATATTGCATTTGTCATTTCTTTTTGTGAAAGTTTGTAGAGAGATTGAGTTGGAGCATACTTGAGGACAAGTATGTTTTAAGTTTGGGGTGGTGATGCAGCCCTATTTTAGGGCTTCATCTTGTGTCTTTTTTCTCTTCAATCACATCTATACCTGTTAGATTGCATGTCATTCCCCCTAATATGCTTATTTGTATAAAATGCACTTATGGACATTATTTGCATGTTTTTCAGGCATTTGGACCACGATTGATGGAAGAGAGAGAGGGGGTGATCCTAGGGTTCCTCTGTACTTGGAGAGGCCCAAAGTGAAGTCCGACGCTCCCTCGACCTACCCCTAGTGGCCAAAGATCATGTGAAGCAAAGATGTCCAAGAAAATCCAAAGATACAAGTCAAAGTGCTGCCCCAGGACTCAGAACGGCCGCGGTACAACAAAACGGCCATGCTAGGTCACTTAGAAATCGACAGGTTCAACTTCCAAATCAAGCAGAAGGCAGCACGACCGTGGTGGAACAAAACGGTTGTGCCAGTGATAGACACCACGGTCGTGCACCACAAAATGGCTGTGGCGCAGTAGAGCAAAACGGCCGTGCAGCAGTACCACAACCACATCAACCAGGCCCACCACGGCCGTGCCAACCACCACAGTCGTGGCACACCACAGCCACCACGTTCGTGGCCGTTTTGACCACCAACCTGACTTTTAGCCATTTTAATTCCCACGACCGTGCTCCTACACCACGGCCGTGGCCTACCCTACCCACCACGGCCGTGGTACCCCACCACGGCCGTGCTACTCACAGAATCCAGCCACTTTTCCACTGCTTTCCCCATTTTACCCCTAACTTAACCTAGTGCTTCCCCCACACCTATATATACCTAGGTGGCGGCTGGGGCACGAGGTTGGCCACCTTCTACCCCTTCCTAGCTCCCCAAATCGCCATCCACTCCATTCCACCCCATATCCACCTCAAATCCACTCCATTTCACCATTTCCACCACATAACCCCCCATATCTAAGCCTTCCATCCACTTCCCTCCATCATTCCACACCATTTCATCCAAGGAGAAGAAGGAGGACGTCCCTGTAGCTGCTGGAGAGGAGGATTTCTTCATCTACACCGAGCTCCATGGCTTCTTCTACCTCTTTCTCCTCTCTTTTTGTATTTTGCTTTGTTATGAGTAGCTAGGCCCCTTGGGTGGGCTGTTCGGGGGGAAATATGTTACTTTGATACCATGTTGGGGGGAAATGGCATGTAAATTTTGTAATTTCATTTGTTAATGATTATGTTCTATTTGCATCTCTTTCTCCATGGATTTCTTATTGGTTTGTGTGTGAAATCACCTAGGAATTTAGGCAAATTGCTTATATGTGTGAATTTTGGGATTTGCCCCTAGGTCCAATTCTTGGATCCCTAGGTTTCCTCCCATCTTCCTACATCTTAATCAATCTCCCTAAACCTAAGTGAGAGATCTAAGTAGCTAGATTAGATAATTCTAGTGCAATTAGCATGGTGCCTTCTCAAGGCTAGAATATGGGGGAATTGGGGTCCAAAACCCTAATCTCACCTCCCCATTATTACCCTCGGCCCCTAATTGCCCTAGGAATGCCTAATGTAGAAACCTAGACTTGATTAGACTCTAATTGAATTGAACCTAACCCCTAACCCAATTGAGCCTCGTAAGGGTAGTAGGGGGTGTTAGGGACTAGTTCCCCTATACACAACCTAGCATATCGATGGCCAGTTAGTAGCTTAGGTTAATTCATTAGACTCTAACTTGTTGTTTGGTTTAGATAATCTAAATGGAATCATAATGTTCACATGTCACCCCCAACTTAAGTGATAAGTTCATACCCCTAAACAACCCACACATCTCTTTACTGCTTGAAACCCTAGTTTTGTGCTCGCTTAGCTTAGTTAGTTCTTTTCTTGCTTAGTTAGCTTCTTGCCTTGTTTATGCTAGTTTAGTTCTTTAATTGCTCTTTTTCTTCTCTCTTGCTTGCCTTAGTGTAATTTGCATTTTCATACCTAGCTTAGCCTTTCCTTGCTTGTTTAGCTCTGCTCTAGCTTAGGGATAACTTAGATTTCATTCCTGCCTTTAACTGCTTTTTTGTTCATCCTTAGTTAACAATCAAAACAACCTTTAAACCCTTAACCCTAGTCTCTGCAGTAGGAACCTAGCTAAACTAACCCTAGATCTAGTGCCCCCTCTTTTCCATGTGGATCGACCCTATACTTGTCGCCTTCCTATACTACGACACGACCCCGTGTGCTTGCGGGTGTAGTGTTTTAGTAGACGTAGGTAGCCGGTTAGGTCTTATAAATTTTGAAAGCATAAGAACCCCCATCCACCGTGCATTCCGACCTCGTGGGGCGCATCTATTCAATCGAGTAGTGTGTTAGCACCACTAGCGGAATCACACCACCTAGGTAAGTGGTTCATGCCCATGATTATTTATATTTATCAAACACATCCTATTTTCATAATCCATGCTTTATGTGATCTAGTGTTGTAATATTAAGATATGCAAGTGAGATTTTCAGACATTCATTGTTATGCCGTTACATGTGCCTGATATCTTGAGAAGAGATATGTTATTAAGATTTAAAAGAATGATAGAGACTCATGAACCAGGTTCATTAGAAAATTAAATGATCATGTTTCTATAAGAATTGTTAGTAATAATTCATATTGATGAATAAGACTACAAGATAAGATATGCAACCAAGATAGTCATACATGATAATGTGGGATAAGAATGTATTATGATTTCAAGTAGAAATGTAATATTAGGATTTCTTAGATAGATTAAGATCTAAGAACTAATTGTTGACTAGATTTCTTAGAATGGTTAAAGATCTAAGAATCAAGTATGTGGTAAGATTATTTAAGTTTGCAATATAAGATTTTATAAGGTTCTTATTTTAAGATTTAACAATTAAGTTCACATGAATGCATTAAGATTCATGTTAATATTTGATTTCATGAGACTTTTAAGAGTTTGAGTTATCTTTCCAGTTTCCAGGAATCATATTTTAGATATTTTATACTTAAGTTACCCTCACATACTTTACTTTAGTCATTTTTTTATAGTTGATATTTATATATTTAGTCCAGACCCTTTCTACTAAGACTCTCGACCAGTTATCACATAGTTGGTATAAATGAAGTAATTCTATCAAGTCAGAGTTTCAGAATAGAGTTTATGCAGCTAATAAGAATATCAGATTTAGATTCAGACTTAGACAACTCATTGTGTGAGTTGAATAAAGATACATGATAAGGGTTGTAGACCCAATCTCAATTATGTAGTAATTTGTGATACATATTCACAGTCAGTAATAGATTCAGTTCAGAATTTAAGAGTATAGATTCAAATTCAGATTCATATTCAGTACATGCTCAATACTCAGCAATCAATCTCAGATAAGTTCAGTTATTAGTTTTAATATAAGATAAGTTCAGATTCAGTATTCAACTTTAGTTCAGATTAAGAATTAAGTAAGTTGGACTTAAGATAAATAAGTCGAAACCTTTACATAATACATTATATGATAAGTCCTCACTCAGTTAGTCCCGGGATGATTCAGAGGCATGTGTTTCCAACTTAGAGGCATTTGTTGCCAATTCAAAGGAGTGTATACTCCAATTTAGAGGTGTTGCGGCACCAATTCAGGGTGTAGCCAAACCAGTTCAGAGACACATTGGTGTCATTTAGAGGCATGTAGTGCCAGTTCAAAGGTACCTTGATACCAATTCAGGGCATAGATACGCCAATTCAGGAGGACTTATTGTATAATGGTGGCCACAATCAGATAAAAATTGTAAATAAAAGATGTCTTAGTTTAGAGAATGTATATAATCTCATTTGTAAGTATAACAAAAGAGATTAAGATAAGAGAGACATGACTCAGGCCCATGCACCAGCGTGTAGGCCAATTTCGAGACATAACCCAGGCCCAGAGTGTAGGTTATGTGACCCAGGCACCTTAGTGCTGGTCATGAGACCCATGTACCAGATTACAGGTCTCCAGAGAAAGATAACGTAAAAAGATTAAGAGATAAGCTAAAGAAAGAAGATATATTTATGTTTTAGATCTTATACAAAGTTTAATGTTAGTTTCATGTTTATAACGTTTAATGATATTTGTAGCATTTTTTCTCTTCAGTAATATGTATATTAGATTACTCGTGCCACTTATGCTAACAATCATTTTTCCAATGCATGGCTGGGGACGAGATGTCCGTAGGTGAGAAGCAGGAGTGAAATGGATCCCAAAGACTCAAGCACAAGGATAAGATTAGATGAGGTGGCAACTATAAGATGATCCTCAGGTTTATAGACTCAACAATATATTTTAATGTTTAATACTTTAGAGTAGAGACTATGTCTTGAGATGTTGAGTTAGTTTTCCATGTGATAGCATTTATATTCCTTTTGTAAGAAAAATTATGAGAATGTTTCTTATTTTCAATTTGTGTGATTGATTATATTGTTGTTATGAGTGCCAGTTTTATGTAATGCCCCTTGAGTGCATGAGTTATGGATAACTCGGTGTAGCTTCCTCTATTTGCATGTATGTGCTTAGGGAGGGTGTTACAATATGGTATGAGAGCAACATTATAGTTGGCCACCAGATGAATTCTCATGTTCTTAATTAAGATCACCTTATAAGAAGCTAAGTAGGGTAGAGTACATATTCAAAAAGATAAGTAGTAGCCCTAGGTATAGAAGGAGTAAGTGATGGATATTAGGATCTGAAGTAGATGTCTAGATAGGAGACAAAATTTTGAATAAGCATTAGGGTTATGTTCCTAGATGTTTTACACTTTTTATGTTAACACTATAGTTGTATATAGCATTCTCTCTCTTTTTCTCACAAGTTTGTGGTATGGGACACATGCTTATGGGGTTTTGCAGAGAGAATGTTATGTGCATAATCATTATTGTCTTGTCCTTTCAAGTGCATGTGGTATGGGATATGTGCACGAGGAAGTGCTAAGATAAGTGTGATAAGACATGTCACCTATGAATATATGATCGGTCAGCATGTATCCAAAGGCAGCAAAGAAAACAAGTGTTGGCATTAAAAGTTTGAGATATATAGTCATCTAATCCTAATCATAAACATAGTAAGACCGAGCATGAAAATGAAGGGTACATATTTTGGCATAGATAAGTGAGTTAGTTTTAAGGGAACTGGAACCCTAATCCAACCGTAGCGAAGAGGAAATATAGAGTCCTTACCATGATAGATGGTGAATGTATAGTTTAGATCTCAAAATTCATCAGTAGTACATGCACATGTATGCTTAATAATGATAACCATGAGAAATTTTCACCATGCACATGTTTATGAGTCAGTTAGAAAATATTAGAGATAATTGTATGTATAATATGCAAAGCCCTAAGGTGGGTAGACTGGAAGAATTTTGAGGATGAAATTCATTTAAGGTGGGTAGAATCGTAACATCCCAATTCTGGATTTAAATAAATTTTGGGGTTTTCATAAAATTTCTCACTAGTTGAAATCAAATTTGAGCCTCAATGTAAATAACCCAAGTATATAGAATATCTTTTCTCTTTAATAATATAAAGATGAGTGGCATAGTTTCATTCTTCATGATGATAGTTAATTCAATGGTAATTATATATAATGAACTTTCTCTCTCCTTAATGCATTAGATCACCAACAAGTATATGAACCGTGATTGGGATGATTTCATCCAATAGACTCAAATGAACTAAGATAAACACTAATTGACCCTTAAAGGGAAAGTCATTTTGGTTGGGAGCAACCATAATGCATCGAATTTACATAAGTGATGTAAATTACATTATGATAATAACTTAAGTTTTAGTCATCAAAACTAGAAAGTACCTACTTAGGAATATTATAGATCCCAAAATGTTCCTATTGTTAAAATTTGAGGCTAAAATGATCTCATATGCCCTCTCAAAACATTTTAGAAAGTTTCATCAGTAATTATTAATAAAAATTTATCAAGTTATTAACAAACCTATAGTTTAGAGGAATTTAGTGTGTCACACGGACTTTGGTCTAAACCAAAGTTAGATTCCCAATATTCATGGGACTCCTCTGAGCTCAACAAAACCCTACTACTCTAGACTCTAGCTCATCCCTGGATCCCTACCTATATATATGAACTCCCTCACCGATGACCGAGGATCATCCACAATCTAGGAAAACCCTCCTCGTCTTTTCTTTAGCAGACTCTCCTCACCACAGTTGTGGTCAACAGTTTTGCTACTCATCCTGTTCATCGGTAGTGATACGGGAAGATACTATGAATCTAGGTTTTACGACCCTAGACCCTTGATGAATGAATATGGGCAACCCTTTCCATGGAGACCAGTTCACCGTGATTGGAGGTCTCAAAGCGTAGTTGGCCTGATCGTCAGTCTAGCTCTGTCGGAGAAGGTTCAGGGTGGCAGTGCCCTATTTCTGGCATGAAAAGGGGAGCCGAGTTTGGCTTCCATGTGTGGGTACAGGGCTAGGCACGATGACAGAGCCAGGCTGGCTGGGTTGGCAGGAAGGTCATGCATCACGATGGCTTGATCGTGGAGTAAGAGCTAGAGGATGCTCATCCTAGAGCGCCACTGAGAACCCTCGGCCTGATACTCTATTTTATAGAGGAAATAGAGGGGGCGGGCTCTCTTTGCGACTTGGGGATGAAGGCGGACCGAGGCACAGGTTAAGCGGATCCTGATCCCGCCCCACCCCATTGGATGCCTCTCAAGGTAACACATGCTTCAATTTAATTAAATAATGTTCCAAACTTGTATAAATCCTAGTAATTAGTCTATGTATCAGAAAAATGCAAACTATATATGTATTTGGATCAGTTTTTCAAGACTTAGCCAATGGTCAAGGACCTAGGACCTATTTTGATTTGGTTTGCACGAATATCCATACCTATGGTAATTAGGGTTTGGAGATCCTATTCTAGGGTTCGAGCTTTGTAATACAGGTAAATTGAAGATGGGAAGATGAAGGAGATCTCAGAGGCTTGTTCCTACTGACCTAGGTAAGTGGTTCATGCCCATGAGTATTTATATTTATCGAACTCATAATATTTTCATAATCCATGCTTTATGTGATCTAGTGTTGTAATATTAAGATATGCAAGTGAGATTTTTAGACATTCATTGTTATGCCCTTACATGTACCTGATATCTCGAGAAGAGATATGTAATTAAGATTTATAATAATGATAGAGACTCGTGAACTAGGTTCATTAGAAAATTAAATGATCATGTTTCTATAAGAATTGTTAGTAATAATGCATATTGATGAATAAGACTACAAGATAAGATATGTGACCAAGATAGTCATACATGATAATGTGGGATAAGAATGTATTAAGATTTCAAGTAGAAATGTAATATTAGAATTTCTTAGATAGATTAAGATCTAAGAACTAAGTGTTGACTAGATTTCTTAGAATGGTTAAAGATCTAAGAATCAAGTATGTGATAAGATTATTTAAGTTTGCAATATAAGATTTTATAAGATTCTTATTTTAAGATTTAACAATAAAGTTTACATGAATGCATTAAGATTCATGTTAATATTTGATTTCATGAGACTTTCAAGAGTTTGAGTTATCTTTCCAGGAATCATATTTTAGATATTTTATACTTAAGTTACCCTCACATACTTTACTTTAGTCACTTTTTTATAGTTGATATTTATATATTTAGTCCAAACCCTTTCTAATAAGCCTCTCGACCAGTTATCACATAGTTGGTATAAATGAAGTAATTCCATCAAGTCAGATTTTCAGAATAGAGTTTATGCAGCTAATAAGAATATTAGATTTAGATTCAGACTTAGACAACTCATTGTTTGAGTTGAATAAAGATACATGATAAGGGTTGTAGACCCAATCTCAATTATGTAGTAATTTGTGATACACATTCACAATCAGTAATAGATTCAATTCAAAATTTAAGAGTAGAGATTCATATTTAGTACATGCTCAATACTCAATAATCAATCTCAGATAAGTTTAGTTATCAGTTTTAATATAAGATAAGTTTAGATTCAGTATTCAGCTTCAATTCAGATTAAGAATTAAGTAAGTTTAGACTTAAGATAAATAATTTGAAACCTTCACATAATACATTGTATGATAAGTCCTCACTCAGTTAGTCTTGGGATGATTCAGAGGCATGTGTTGCCAACTTAGAGGCATTTGTTGCCAATTCATAGGAGTGTTTACTCCAATTTAGAGGTGTTGCAACACCAATTCAGGGTGTAGCCACGCCAATTTAGAGACACATCGGTGTCATTTAGAGGCATGTAGTGCTAGTTTAGAGGTATCTTGGTACCAATTTAGGGCATAGATACACCAATTTAGGAGGACTTGTTGTATAATGGTGGCCACAATCAGATAAAAATCATAAATAAAAGATGTCTTAGTTCAGAGAATGTATATAATCTCATTTATAAGTATAACAAAAGAGATTAAGATAAGAGAGACATGACTCAAGCCCATGCACCAGTGTGTAGGCCAATTCAGAGACATAACCCAGGCCCAGTGTGCAGGTTATGTGACCCATGCACCTTAGTGCTAGTCATGAGACCCATGTACCAGACTACAGGTCTCGAGAGAAAGATAAAGTAAAAAGATTAAGAGATAAGCTAAATAAAGAAGATATATTTATGTTTCAGATCTTATACAAAGTTTTAATGTTAGTTTCATGTTTATAATGTTCAAAGATATTTGTAGCATTTTGTCTCTTCAGTAATATGTATATTAGAGTACTCATGCCACTTACACTAACAATCATTTTTCTAATTAATGGCTGGGGACGAGATGTCCGCAGGTGAGAAGCATGAGTGAAATGGATCCCAAAGACACAATCACAAGGATAAGATTGGGTGGGGTGCCTACTATAAGATGATCCTCAGGTTTATAGACTCAACAATATATTTTAATGTTTAGTACTTTAGAGTAGAGACTATTTCTCGAGATGTTGAGTTAGTTTTCCATGTGATAGAATTTATGTTCCTTTTGTAAGAACAATTACGAGAATGTTTCTTATTTTCAATTTGTGTGATTGATTATATTGTTGTTATGAGTGTCAGTTTTATGTAATGCCCCTTGAGTGCATGAGTTATGGATAACTTAGTGTAGCTTCAGCTATGTGCATGTATGTGCTTAGGGAGGGTGTTACAAAACTAAAAGTATCATAACTCTCATTTTAATCCCATTTGGTTCATAATTTTTGGACTAATTATTAAATTAGAAAAATACTATAGAAAAAGTTAGACTTCTTAAATAATAGTTTCTTGGTTAATTACTTTCTTACATATTCTTATATCTCTTTATACCAGCATGTGTGGGTTAATACTACATCAACTATGGTTCAAACCTCGATATATTCACAACACATACTTTCTTTAACTTATCAAAGAAAAATTTTAAGCTAAAAATAGTACTTAATTCAACTAGTTAATAACTAAAAAGTATTTAATAAAGATGTAATTAACACTAAGATTATCTGAAATCCTCAAATCACCAGTAAAGAAAGGTAGGGTTGTAATGCTTGTTTACATCATTGTGGCTTGAAAATTGGTGTAGAGGTGGTTATCTTTATGGACCTTCATTTTCATATGTACTTATTCAGTTTTGGTTAGAATTACTACCTAAAAGTAGGTCTTTTGTACTTGAAATATTTCCCAATCCTGCTTAATTTGCTTAGTAATTGACTTATAATGGAAGTTTTGTTTAGTTTGATGCATGAATAAAAAACTATAATGTTTCCTTATACTTATAATGGTGATTATAAATGACAATAACCTATCACTTGATTGTTATATAAGTCTAAATTTTTTGAAATATGAATAAAAATGTCCTAAAAGTCTCTTTTATGGTATTTGGATACCATGCGGTAGGAAAATGATATATGTGAATTCCTTACCATTTGGAAGTTGTTCTAGACTGATCTTGAGATGTTTTCCTAACTGTACAGATGCTAGAAATTCATTTGAATTGGACTTATTATATAAAAGTGACTCATTTATTCATAAAGGAGATCTTTTTATGTCAAAACTTGTTTTGATGCAACTTTCACATTTTGTAAGATTTTAAGTTTACATTTTCCATGGAGTTGCGTTACAATCATTTTATGTGGGTTTTATAATTTCATATGGATATGATATTCCTATAAGAAATTGGCCTTGCTATGGTCTTTGTGATGATTTGTAATTTGTTGTGCCTTAATGGTGACTTAGGCCTTGTTGTATCCACTAAGGGTAAGTTTGGTTTTATATGCCCAGAAATGATGATATTGGCCTTGTGATGGCCATGAATGGTATTATGGGTTTGATGTTTGGGTCTTGTTGTGGCTAAGAAAAATATGGGCTTGAAGCGTCCTAACTTAGTGATCTAGATGTTGGTATGGCCAGAGAAGGTTAGTGGCTCATGACTGAGTAGCTTCATATATGTTGTAATACATTTTAGTTATTCTGGAATTGTTACACTTGATTAATATCCCAACTAAATCTCCATACTTTTTTATATTGATTGATTTTATTGAAGTATGAGTAAGTGGCTTAAGAAATAAATAGTAACCCTAATCTTAAAGTGATAAGAGTTGTACATTTTTCAGTATAGGCATATCTATAATGCTTATTTCTCTTTATCCAGAGATAGTGTGGTGATGAAGGTTGTGTCTTTGACACCCATGTTGGTTTGTTGGTAAGAAAAGGTTATGTCTTCCACACATGTGTGTTAGTGTGTGGTGATAGGAGGTTGTGTCTTTGGCACCCATGTTGGTTTATTGGTGACTGAAGGTTGTGTCTTTGGCACCTGTGTGTTAGTTTATGGTGATTGAAGGCTATGTCTTTGGTTTCTGTGACCAAAGGTTGTGTCTTTAAAACATGTAAGTTGGTGTCTGGTGACCAAAGGTTGTGACTACGACATCAATGCTAGTTCTTTTTGGTGATTGGAGGTTGTGTTTTGGTACCATTGTATTGGATATGGATGGGTTTGTGTGGTTGAGGCTTCATATGAAGAATGATAATCCCAATGTTATGACTAAGAAATTAATCAGGTCGTATAGACTTAATCCTTCAAAATTTATTAGTGGATCATTGTGTGTGCTCTTAATGCTCTGCTATACTTCAAGTAGTACTTGATTAATCTTAGTGCATATGTTATAGACTATATCCTAATTTGGAGGACATTACATGTTCATGATCTAATTTAATTATCATGTTCATATATTTTCACATAAGCAATAAATGTTATTAGTTGTTAAATCATTTCTTTGGGGCATCTCACGGGTATCCACATTTTTAGGTGCCCAACAATGTGATCATGTATTAAGTGAGGAGGAACCTTTCTTGAGTGTGTAGTAGCATCATGGAGGTTTGTGGATCTCTTTTGGTATTGTGTCTTAGATCCATCCTATACTCTCAGTCAATGTGGGGTTAATTTGAATCGATTGTCTCTATGACTCATTTTTTTGCTGGAATGATATATATAGATATGTTTATGTTGTACTAAGATATCTTTTATGTTTGTCATGAACAAAGTGTGACTGAGGTCATTGAACTATATTATAACGTTACCTACAACTAGTGAATTAAAATTTATGGGGCTTTGTGTAACTTTTTGTAGAGTGCACAATTAGAGGAATGCCACTTCCTACAGTGTGGAATCCCAGTGGCTACAAGCATCCTGTCACGATATCCCTAGGTAAGAAACAAGTTTTTTTCTTATTTGAATCTTTGCCTTTTTTCTTATCTAAGTCTGTAACATTTTCGAAGATTATGGGAGTAACTCAACTAGGAATTTCATGTTTTTAGAACAACTTTGTGTAAATGAGAAATAAACTTCAATAAAAAAGAGGAAAGAGGGATAGATGAAAAGTTGAAGGACTCATCTTATCTTTTCTCTTTCTTTATCATTAGTGATTAGAGATGTGGAATTAATCATGTTCTTAAAATATTGGCATTGGTCTTTGAAGAGAAATAAAAAGGCAATTGAATTGGCATTGAGAATAAATGTAAATGTTTAATCATGGATCTATTTTGGCATCATGTCTTAGAGTTATCCTATACTTTCAAGTCTATGTGGGGTTGATTTGAATCAATTATTTGTATGACTTCTTATTTTTTGTTGGAATGCTATATATATATATATATATATATATATATATATATATATATATGTTTATGTTGTACTAAGATGGATTTTGTGTCTTTTATGATCAAAGTGTGACTGAGATCACTGAACTATATTGTAATGTTACCTACAACTAATGAATGAAAATTTATGGGCCTTTATAAAAGTTTTGAATATAAAAAATATGTATTTTCTATTATTCTTATTGTAATGGCATTCATTAGTGACTGATCAATGTTTTCTTTTGAGTTATCTCGCACTTGTGTGGTAGGTGCTCACACTTTGGAATGTTGGTTTCTGTAGAGTGAACCACTAGAGGAACACCACTTCCTACAGTGTGGCATCCCAGTGGCTACAAGTGTCCATTCATGGTAACCCTAGGCAAGAAACAAGTGTTTTTCTTATCCGAGCCTTTGCCTTTTTTCTTATCTAAGTTTGTGACATTTGTAAAGATTATGAGAGTAACTCAACTAGGAATTTCATGTTTCTATCACAATTTTGTGTAAAGGAGCAATAAACTTAAATAAAAAAGAGGAAAGAGGGAGAGATGAAAACTTGAAGGATACATCTTATCTTTTCTCTTTCTTTGTCATTAGTGATTAGAGATGTGGAATTAGTTATGTTCTTAAAATATTTGCATTGACCTTTGAAGAGAAATAAAAAGGCAATTGAATTCGCATTGAGAATGGATGTAAATGTTTAATCATGGATGATCAAGTTGGAAAATTTAATGAGAAAAGCTTGTAAGTTTCTCTATCAAGGGAATAGTCACATATTGGTCTTGAGAAAGGGTTTTATAACTGTGAGCCTATAGACATTGGTAAATGGATGAAAGAGTATATTAAATAGGTGGGAAAGTGCAAAATAACTCACTTATATTTTTTTCATTATCTAGATAGCAATACCAAACTTGAGTGTTGACTGGATGATCAAAAAAGGGGTGTCAATACCCCTACTTGTTATGGTCTCACCAAATTAGGTGTGGTGGGCTCTTAATGAGACTAGATAATCCTTGCATCCCTTATGCTTGGCTAAGGTACTTCACAATCACTAGATAGCAGCTTGGGTGGTACATCTCAATTACCTAAGGTTTGATAATAAAGAGTGTAATCAAGATGCATAGCTTTACTTGTATAGTATCTTACTACTTCCACTATGTAATACTTCCACTACTCTAAGGTTTCTTATTTTCTTTACGTGTGTTTATTTTATATCAACATTACAACTCAAAGATATATTACAAAAGTTGATGTTCGATGTATAACTACCGATGCAAATCCAACTGTTAATCTTACTTCTACGAAAAACACCAAATATAAGAAATCTAAGAATGCACATAAACCCAAGGCAAAGATCCAAAAGAAACCGAAGAACAAACCTTGTTGGACTTGTGGACAGGTTGGCCACTGGAACAAGGATTGTCCTACTAATAAGGCAAAGAAAGCTACCGCATCTGCAACTGAGGAGGTTGTGGTCAATATGATGACTGCATCCTTGAACCTCAATGATGGGTATGTGTCTATTAAACCTTAAATTCTTTCTATATTTGAACCACTTTATTGGATAATTGACATTGGGGCTAATGTACATGTGTGTGCTGATAAATCCCTATTTGTGTCTTATCAGGCCTCTCAAGGTCGGTCCGTGACTTTGGGCGATTCCAGCTCTGTAGAAGTCAAAGGCGAAGGACGGGTGGACTTGAAGTTCCCTTCGGGGAAGGTTTTGACTCTTAACAGGGTCAGACATGTTCCAACCATTCGACGTAATATCCTTAGTGGCGTCATATTAGTTAGAGAAGGTTATAGAGTAGACTGTAAATGTAATAAGTCTATTATTACACGCCTTCGTGATTCTTTGTTTTTCAGCAAGGGGTACTTATGTGATGTGGAGAACTTGTTTAAGATTCATGTTGAACCTGTTTCAAATTTCGTTTTAAATTTGAATGATTATAGTTCTGTTTGCATGAATCTTGTTTCATTCGATGTATGGCATTCACATTTGGGACATGTTAATGTTGCCTCAATGAAGCGTATGATGAATCTAGATTTGATCCCTAAATCTGAAATTAGCAACAATAAATGTGAAATCTATGTACAAGCTAAATTGCCTAGGAAACCTTTTCATTTTGTGAATAGGAATTCGGAAATTTTGGATTTAGTTCATACATATATCTGTGAATTTAATGGTGTTGCTACGAGGGATCAAAAGTGTTATTTTATAACTTTTATTGACGATGCGAGTAGATACTGTTATGTCTTTTTACTTAGAAGTAAAGATGAGGCATTGGATAAATTTCAAATTTATAAGAAAGAAGCCGAAACTCAAACCGGTAAAGTACTTAAGCAATTAAGGTCTGATAGGGGAGGAGAGTATACCTCGAATTTGTTTTTGGATTTTTTCCAATTACATGGTATAGTTCATGAGGTCACTGCTCCTTATTCACCACAATCAAATGGGATAGCTGAATGTAAAAACTGAACCTTAATAGATATGGTAAATACCTTACTCCAAACATCTGGATTACCCAACTTTATGTGGGGGGAAGCTTTGAATACGGCTTGCCATATTCTGAATAGAGTTCCTCATAAACATTCAGAGAGTAGTCCATTTGAGTTGTGGAGAGGAAGGAAACCGAGTCTTAAATATCTTCGAGTGTGGGGGTGCCTTGCAAAGGTACTTGTCCCTGAACACAAAAGGAAGAAATTAGGACCGAAAATGGTTGATGCCATATTCTTAGGTTATGTAGAGACAAGTTATGCTTATAGATTCCTGATTGTAAAATCAGATATCTCTGGCATTGAGGTCAATACAATTGTAGAATTACGTGATGCAACATTCTTTGAGGATGTGTTTCCTATGAAAACTGGTGTGCCCAATGAAGTTTCTCAAGAAGATTCATTTACCACATGTTCCATTCCCGAGCATGTGGAAAGGATGACAAATGTGGGGGGTGACTTAGAACATGCTATTTCTGAGTCTGATGATTCTGAAGAAATAGTTGAACCAAGGAGAAGTAAATGGCCTAGGACATCCAAGGACTTTGGAAGTGAGTTTCTCACTTACAATGTTGAGGATGATCCTGTTACTTTTAAACAAGCTATGGAATCTCCAGAAGCTAAGTTTTGGAAAGAAGCCGTTAATGATGAAATCCAATCAATTCTCTCGAATGGAACTTGGGAATTGGTGGATTTGCCTCCTGGTTGTTCTGTAGTTGGTTGCAAATGGATTTTTAAAGAAGAAACTTAATGCAGACGGGACAATCAATAAGTATAAGGCTAGGTTAGTTGCTAAGGGTTACACACAAAGGGAAGGAATAGATTATTTTGATACTTATTCACCTGTTTCCCGTATGACCACAATCCGAGTGCTTTTAGCATTGGCTTCCATTTATAATCTCTATATCCACCAGATGGATGTGAAGACCGCATTCTTACACGGTGATCTTCAAGAAGAGATATATATGGAACAACCTGAGGGATTTGTGGGTCGTGGGAATGAGTCCAAAGTGTGTAAACTTGTTAAGTCATTATATGGCTTGAAACAAGCCCCTAAGCAATGGCATGAGAAGTTTGATTCTGTGATATCATCATTTGGCTTTATTTCTAATGAATTTGATAAGTGTCTCTACTGCAAGATTGTCGATAATGGATTCATTTTTTTATGCTTATACGTCGATGATATTCTACTTTTTGGTTTCGATATGAAAGTAGTAAAAGAGACAAAGTCATTCTTGTGTAGCAAGTTTGAGATGAAGGATATGGGTGTCGCTGATGTGATTTTAGGGCTTAAAATCATAAGGTCTACTGATGGTATAGCTCTCTCTCAGTCTCACTATGTTGAGAAGATACTGGAGAGGTTTGAGTACACATCACGTAAACCTGTTAAGACTCCATATGATTCATCTAAACCCTTGTTCAAGAATGAGACTGGGGTTCCAGTGTCTCAATTACGATACTCTCAGATTATCGGAAGTTTGATGTATCTTATGAACTGTACACGTCCAGACATTGCATTTGTCGTGAACAAGTTAAGTAGATACACGAGTTGTCCCAACAAGATCCATTGGGAAGCTCTTGATAGAGTTTTGAGGTATATCAAGGGAACATGTTCCCTTGGGCTGCATTATGGTAAACATCCTTCAGTAGTCGAAGGATATAGTGATGCAAGCTGGATTGCCGTGAATTCTGGGAGTAATGATGTCTCAGGATATGTATTTCTGTTGGGAGGAGGAGTTGTTTCCTGGAGGTCTAAGAAATAGACCATTTTGTCTCAATCTACTTTTGAGGCAGAGTTGTGTGCTTTAGATGAAACTAGATTGGAAGCTGAATGGCTACATGGACTTATGTCTAGTTTACCTATGGTAATGAAGCCGCTTCCTGCAATTTTAGTTCACTGTGACAACACTACAACTATTGCTAAGATAAAGAGTTCCAAGTACAATCAAAAACAGCGTAGACACATCCAAGTCAGATTGAAATATGTAAGGGAGTTAGTGTCTAATGGGGTCGTGGTTGTGGACTACGTCGGTACCAAAGATAATACAGTTGATCCTTTCACTAAAGGTCTTACCTTGGCTTTAGTGGAAAAATCCAGGTTGGGGATGGGACTGAAACCCCTATAGATTTGTAGGCAGCAGCAACCCAACCCAAAAGAGTGGAGATCCCACAAATTGGGTTCAATGTGGTAATAACAAACTGTCGGGTAAATCGGATGACACTTTGTATTCTTATTTGATGCTTCTAGCATCTGTGTGTCTATCTCCTGTAAACATGTTAGTGTTATGACTGCAAGTTAGTAAGAGAGTAGTCTCTTAATGGTGTCAAGTCTTAGGACAGGATGTTAGCAGTACATCCTTGGAGACTCCAGCTAAGTGATTGATGTTGTGTAGGCCGCAATAGGAGAATTGGGTTGTTCTCTGTTATCAATCATGATATAAAATTTTGTATGCATGGCCTTAATGCATTGTTTTTCTTTACTACCATGTCTTTATTGTGTTTTTACCAACCTATACTCTTGTACCAAGGTTCAGGTTCAAGACTTTTGTTCACCTAGTTCCTACAGGGGTCACAGTTGGATAAATCAGGTAGATTCAAACCGAAAGGTATCTGCTGAAAGCACAATATGGAGGATTGAATGGTAGAGCACACTACACATTGGACTTTGTGGGGGATTGTTAGATAAATGATGGTTACTGTATCTTCACATAATTACTGTAGCACGTAATTACTGTAGCGTCGTTACTGTAGTAAGTCATTTATTTAGCATGGGTTAAGCCCAATGTAGTGCAGTAAGTACATGTGAGAATGTAATGTTGTTTCTAGTGCAAATGGCAAAGAAGTTTTATCCCATATTGCTCACACCTAGAACTTTTGTGGTCCTCATATGTAGGATCACATGGGGCACTAGTGTCCAAAGGAGACCTAGGTGGGATGTATGCTCACCTCCTTGGTGGGTGGGGTTACCACATCACAACGCACGCGCGCGCGTGCGCGCCACGCCACGCCTTGCCTCGCCTCGCCGGGCCGGGCTCGGGCTTGTGGCTTGTGGATTGTGGATTGTGGATTGTGGAGAATGTCTTCCGTCTTCCATCTTCTTTTTTCACTAGGATACAACTAAGTAATTAATTACTCGTGTAATTAATTTTTGCTTTCTTATTCGGATTTCTTAATCCTAATTAGAAAGTGTTTCTCTTTTACGGTTTATTCCGTATTGTGTACAAGAGCAACCGAGTGTTGCGTCTTACTGGGAATAGAATTAGGGACGTGCGTGGCTATATATACACATCCGGTCATTAGGGTTAAAGACACCAAAAAACAGTCTTCGGCCGCCGTGTGTTTTGAGAGCCCTAATCCCGAGTGCGAGAGTTGTCATCCCTGGAGTCACTTTGCGGAGTTGTCCTCCTGTGCGAAGCACGACTCATCCTTCCTATCTGTGAGACGTAGTTGTCAGGCGGTGGTACCTACAGTTGATGTGCTGCACTGGTAGCAGTGCAAAGTGCACGAGCAAGACGTGCAACAATAACAGGTTCGTGCCAGATCAAGATGTTGGTTTATTGGTGATTGAAGGTTGTGTCTTTGGCACATGTATGTCAGTTTATGGTGATTGAAGGCTATGTCTTTGGCACCCATGATGGTTTGTCTGTGACCAAAGGTTGTGTCTTTAAAACATGTAAGTTAGTGTCTGGTGACCAAAGGTTGTGACTACGACATCAATGCTAGTTCTTTTTGGTGATTGGAGGTTGTGTTTTGGTACCATTGTATTGGATATGGATGGGTTTGTGTGGTTGAGGATTCCTATGAAGAATGATAATCCCAATATTATGACTAAGAAATTAATCAGGTTGTATAGACTTATTCCTTCAAAATTTATTAGTGGATTATTGTGTGTGCTCTTAATGCTCTGTTATACTTCAAGTAGTACTTGATTAGTCTTAGTGCATATGTTATAGACTATATCCTAATTTGGAGGACATTACATGTTTGTGATCTAATTTAATTATCATGTTCATATATTTTCCCATAAGCAATAAATTGTATTAGTTGTTAAATCATTTCTTTGAAGCATCTCATGGGTATCCACATTTTTAGGTGCCCAACAATGTGATCATGGATTAAGTGAGGAGGAACCTTTCTTGAGTGTGTAGTAGCATCATGGAGGTTGGTGGATCTCTTTTGGTATTGTGTCTTAGATTCATCCTATACTCTCAGTCAATGTGGGGTTAATTTGAATGATTGTCTCTATGACTCATTTTTTTGCTGGAATGATATATATAGATATGCTTATGTTGTACTAAGATATCTTTTATGTTTGTCGTGAACAAAATGTGACTAAGGTCATTGAACTATATTGTAATGTTACCTACAACTAGTGAGTTAAAATTTATGGGGCTTTGTGTAACTTTTTGTAGAGTGCACAATTAGAGGAATGCCACTTCCTACAACATGGAATCCCAGTGGCTACAAGCGTCCTGTCACGATATCCCTAGGTAAGAAACAAGTTCTTTTCTTATTTGAGTCTTTGCCTTTTTTTCTTATCTAAGTCTACAACATTTTTTAAGATTATGGGAGTAACTCAACTAGGAATTTCATGTTTTTATAACAACTTTGTGTAAATGAGCAATAAACTTCAATAAAAAAGAGGAAAGAGGGATAGATGAAAACTTGAAGGACTCATCTTATCTTTTCTCTTTCTTTATCATTAGTGATTAGAGATGTGGAATTAATTATGTTCTTAAAATATTCACATTGGTCTTTGAACAGAAATAAAAAGGCAATTGAATTGGCATTGAGAATAAATGTAAATGTTTAATCATGGATCTATTTTGGCATCGTGTCTTAGAGTTATCCTATACTTTTAGGTCTATGTGGGGTTGATTTGAATCGATTGTTTCTATGACTTCTTATTTTTTGCTGGAATGATATATATATATATATATATATATATATATATATATATTGTGTGTGTGTGTGTTTATGTTGTACTAAGATGGATTTTGTGTCTTTTATGATCAAAGTGTGATTGAGGTCACTGAACTATATTGTGGGCTCTGATCTCCAAACCATGACATAAACACGATTAAAATTTAGCGGAAGCGAATCGGTAATCAGCGGAAGACAAAAATCACGGGAAATTAAAACTTTTCGTGACAAGAGCTTGAATCCATAAAAGCTTCTTTCATAAAGTGAGGTAAACTGTTTACATCTCATGATAATTACTTCTTGAGTAATTATATACATCAGGATACAAAATCTCAAGATCACTATACAAAAGACTCCAAGACCTGAGAGTACAGAGGACACATAGGACTGACTCTAACTACACCATATGGCAGGACAATCTCCACCTGAGATTATTGCTGCCCCTGGTGCTGCTGCTGCTGAGACTGGTCACCTGTAGGCTGGTTCCTTCATCTCCGACGTCCACCTAAAAGGTTGAAGCCTACGGGGTGAGACAATTATACATAATTGTCCCAGCGAGAGTTATAACTCTTCTCCAGAAGCTTTATTATAACATCAAAGATTATTTTAAGCAGTAAAGCCTTCAAAGTATTCTAAAACAGTTGCAGGTATAACAAGATCTCTACAATTTAGGAGATATGGAGAATATCAACATTATTGCAATGTAACATCAATCAACTAACTTGGAGTCATCTCTAACAAGTTATACTACATGGTTGATTATGTTTTACAAACAACATTATGCCCTGTGGAGATGAGGCTTACCACTCATACTCCAACTGATCGCTGAGAAGTCACATCAGTATCATACATAGGTCATTAAGAGAGCCAGATTCTCATGACCTTCACCTTCCTCTGTCAGTAAGAGGATCACTTGTAGGACATCTCGTGTCTCTACTACTATAGCTCACCAGGGTAAACTGGTCCTTCGCTATTCTAGAGTCACAGTGGCGTTCTGTACTCTCTTCGTCATCAGGAGGTTTCATATTTACCTACCACTGATACGGATATCTATGCTGTCTTCATCATCAGGAGGTTTCATGTTTACCTACCACTGATACGGTATGGAATTATAGTGAAGGATGGATGGATTACACATCTACATCACTTTCCTACACTAGGATGTAAGGTTCTACACATCCATGTACCCCACATACTCAAAAGTATGTGCTCCAGGAGTTCCCTGAGGAAAACCTGTTTCACCATCATTTAATTTCTGACAATGATGGATCAATGATCAGGGCTCTATATTATACTTGATTAGTTATGTACATTCAGTATTCTTTAACATCATACATTGTTCTGTAAACAATAACAATAGCATAGCAGCTATAAAAGAAGAATACTAAATGTAACAGGCCTAACTTATATCAATCATCATTTCTCATTATCCTCATCACAAGTCATCTCTAAGGCATGACTTTGATGGTATTCATGGCTCTCACAGCCCATTATCAGTATAGGATGCCACTGACAAGACATCAGATTATTTTACTTATTCATAAGGCTAACAACATGCCTTTAATGAATATAACTTCATCATCCATACCTGGATATGATTACCTTCATATCAGAACCTGCATGGTTAATACAACTGATAAAGGTAATACAAAAATTAGGAATATACTTCCTACTATTGTCATAAGAGCTACATCTCTAATTCTCATCAATTAGAATTTAATACTCAAATGCATGCCATTACCCTTGAATTAGGGTTTAATATTCACATTACATGTCATCACCCTTGAATTAGGGTTTACTATTCACATTACATGTCATCACCCTTGAATTAGGGTTTACTATTCACATTAAGGTGAATTGCACCCATAACATCATTATGTATGAGTAACATCATCACTGATACTCTCAGATTAGTTAAAGGTTCATCATTTATCATAATTAGGGTTTCTATGATCTCACACAGGTGGATCATACCCAAATTATGCTCATTTCTGTGTATTGGGGATGCTTCAATTGAGTTTCCACTTAAAAAGGGTACTTTCTCTCTCTAGAAGTACTTTCTCTCTCTAGAAGTACTTTCTCTCTCATCATAAGGTTAGGTGATGTCAACATCACTCTAAAACAGGTTGGATTGAGTCATCATAGGCTAACATAGCCAAAACATCACCATCATGTGATTAGGGTTTGATTTGATCAAGGTATTACTCAATTTACCCTTCAGGGGTATTTTGGTAATTCACCCCATTGATCATCATCATGGTCAAAACCTTAATCAATTAACCCCTTACTATCCTAGATTATCATTAGGGTTCGGTTTGGGCAACAGTAGACCATTTATATCATCAAATGATTGAATGAGGTCAACCTTGAATCACATTGATTGATTTCA
Organism: Alisma plantago-aquatica; assembly: GCA_963693085.1. Classification (NCBI taxonomy): domain Eukaryota; kingdom Viridiplantae; phylum Streptophyta; class Magnoliopsida; order Alismatales; family Alismataceae; genus Alisma; species Alisma plantago-aquatica. Next base: position 501,198,220 of record OY856414.1, on the reverse strand, counting down.
ATCATTAATCATCAATTGAGTTGAGATCGGTTGAAAGTGTTGACCGTTTGCCCACTTTGACTTTCCAAGACCGCGAGCCTCCTTCTAACTCCAAGACCGCGAGCCCCCTTAGGCTTCAAGACCGCGAGCCATCATGCATTCAAGACCGCGAGCCATCATACATTCAAGACCGCGAGCCATCATGCATCCAAGACCGCGAGGGTCATGAAGACCGTTTAGCTAGTTTGACCTCAGGACCGCGAGGCCCTTCGCGGTCTTGAGACCACGAGCCTCCTCTCGGTCTTGAGACCGTGAGCCCCCTCACGTTCTTGAGACCGCGAGCCCTCTCACGGTCTTGAGACCGCGAGCCCTCTCACGGTCTTGAGACCGCGAGCCCTCTCACGGTCTTGAGACCGCGAGGCTCACATGGTCTCAGCCGCTTGGTCCATCAACAAAAACAAAGATACAATCGATGATGTTAACCGATGTTGAAGTCCTCAAAAGGTCAAAGTTATGTTGACCACCTATGGATTGGGTCAACTAAGGTTATGATTAACCAATTGTTCATTCAATTGACCCTCAATTGTTGACCAATTAGGATTGAAATCGATTCAATTAGGGTCTATCAATGTTCACCCATCAATACTCAACAATGTGCATCAACACAAGGTTGAACCCTTCAATTGAGCTCCAATTGGGCCCAAACTTGGCCCAAACGGTCTTGAGGTCATTTGGGTGGACCCCACATGGTCTTGAGACCGTTTTCCCAAGATTTCATTAAAATCTAAGGTGATTGGATAGAGGTTGAACCATGATTGGGTCACCAATTCAGTATTTTGATCAATTGATAACTTATTTGCAATTGGGTCCTCAATTGGTCAAATTACTCAACCCTAGACCTTCAAACGGTCTTGGGTGATTGTCCTCTCGGTCTTGAGACCGTTTGGATGAGTTCCAAACGGTCTTGAGACCGTTTGCCCATCCAATTTTGGATTCTAGTGCAAATTCATCAAGGTCTGACCCATTGAGTTGATGATCATGTCAATATTTAATTGCAATGTAATTCGGTGTAATTGTACCTTCAATTGGTCAACTATCCTTGACCCCAGACCTCCAAACGGTCTTGGTTGATTGCCCTCACGGTCTTGAGACCGTTTGGTGACCCCCAAACGGTCTTGAGACCGTTTAGGTCAATCAACCCTAAAAACCCTAATTAGGTCACCATTATTTCAGTACTGATTTTATCTAGGGTTAGCCCTAGTATTCACCCTTCAACTCTTAGCCCGTTTGGAATTAGACCATAAAACTTGGTGAGTTGTTAATTAACATAATTTTGAACAGTAATATCATACGGTCAATGCTTAGTCAACGACCTTACACGGTCTTGGGACCGTTTTCCCAAAAAGGCAATTTCAGACCGTTTGAAAATCAGTAATAAATTCAAATAAAGTTGTTACTTAAAAATGTCATATCTCCCGATTCCTTTGGAGTTAGCCTCCCAAATTTTGAGGGTAATTATCCTATATAGTTAGGAACAGATTTCTTATACTGTCCACGCCCGGTCAACGGGGCCAAACGGTCTTGGAGACCGTTTTCCCTGTCGCGGTCTCGAGACCGTTTGCTCACCTCGCGGTCTTGAGACCGAGAGAGCAAACTGGTGGGACCGTTTAAGGAAGTGAAAAGTGGTGGGTTTTCTTGGAAATCACGCCTTCATCTTCTAGCTCAAGAACAGTACGAATATCCCATGGGTTTTCTTGCAAAATAGCAGGGAAAGTAGGGAAATACTAAGAGCTATCATTAAAACGCATATAAAGATGCACATAGTAAAGCATAGGTTTAGAGTTATAAAACCCGCCTAAAGCTTGCTTCTTGAGCTCCAAGCTTTCAAGCTCCAAGCTATAATGGCTTCCTTGAGTTCTTACAGGTTGGCCAAGGTGAAAACTCCAAGGAAGGATGAAAAGAGACGGCTAGAAAGGTAGGGTTTCAAGAGTTAGCCATGAAGATGACCTTGAATTCGAGTTCTAACCATGGAACTAAGCAAGAAGAGGGGTTTAAACCTACCTTGCATCCCTTGGTCGTCCTCCTTAGCTCCAAGGCAGTCCTTGGTCGTCTTTGGTGAAATGAAACAGTAAGGGAACGAAGAGTGAGTTCCCTTGCAACTAAGGGAAGGAGAGCTTATATACATGGGGTAGGATTTTCAACATTAGTTCATAAGTTGTCCATAATTCCAACTAGGTCCCTCCTTCTTTACTTGATCGTCCCTTCCTCTTTATTCTAAGGACAAACCTTCTCTTAAGGTCTTAGGAAAAGAAGGTAAAGGAGAGCAAGCTAATAATGAGGTACATACATAAAGAAATTTTGCACATATACCCTGATTATTCAATCACAAGGCATATCTCATAGCTTGATAATTCAATTGAGGTGACTTCCTCATCATTTCTTCTCTTAATGATGGCAAGAGTCTAAAAAGATACATTAGATGACATATTTCACAATTTGTATCCCTTAATTTGGGTAAATTGCATTTTACCCCAAACTAGGGTTTCAAGCATCGGGATTGCTTCCACAGCTGCACCTTGGTGCCTTAGCTTGGGAAATCCCTCAAACTTTGCTAAACAGATTTCTCATGATGTCTCAACATCAGAGGAACATCTCATCATGTGTAAATTGCAAGCTAACCCTTTTAACTGGGTAAATTGCACATAGGTCCCTGTACATCAAAACAATGCTACAACTTTAAATAAAAAGGAGCAAATACTGAAATATATGTTTCTGAGAAACTTAATTACATGCTCAGAGTTAATCACAAAGATTTAATTACATATTTAGGCAAAACACCTAGGGTTAACTCATAACCCAGGTCAGGGATGTTACATATATTGTAATGTTACCTACAACTAATGAATGAAAATTTATGGGCCTTTATGTAAGTTTTCAATATAAAAAATATGTATTTTCTATTATTCTTATTGTAATGGCATTCATTAGTGACTGATCAATGTTTTCTTTTGAGTCATCTCACACTTGTGTGGTAGGTGCTCACACTTTGGAATGTTGGTTTCTGTAGAGTGCACCACTAAAGGAACACCAATTCCTACAGTGTGGCATCCCAGTGGCTACAAGTGTCCAGTCATGGTAACGCTAGGCAAGAAACAAGTGTTTTTCTTATCCGAGCCTTTGCCTTTTTTCTTATCTAAGTATGCGACATTTGAAAAGATTATGAGAGTAACTCAACTAGGAATTTCATGTTTCTATCACAACTTTGTGTAAACGAGCAATAAACTTAAATAAAAAAAGAGGAAAGAGGGAGAGATGAAAACTTGAAGGATACATCTTATCTTTTCTCTTTCTTTGTCATTAGAGATTAGATATGTGGAATTAGTTATGTTCTTAAAATATTTGCATTGGCCTTTGAAGAGAAATAAAAAAGGCAATTGAATTCGCATTGAGAATGGATGTAAATGTTTAATCATGGATGATCAAGTTGGAAAATTTAATGAGAAGAGCTTGTAAGTTTCTGTATCAAGGGAATAGTCACATATTGGTCTTGAGAAAGGGTTTTATAACTGTGAGCCTATATACATTAGTAAATGGATGAAAGAGTATATTAAATAGGTGGGAAAGTGCAAAATAACTCACATATATTTTTTTCATTATCTAGATAGCAATACCAAACTTGAGCGTTGACTGGATGATAAAAAATGGGGTGTTAATACCCCTACTTGTTATGGTCTCACCAAATTAGGTGTGGCAGGCTCTTAATGAGACTAGATAATCCTTACATCCCTTACGGTTGGCTAAGGTACTTCACAATCACTAGATAGCAGCTTGGGTGGTACACCAATTACCTAAGGTTTGATAATAAAGAGTGTAATCAAGATGTATAGCTTTACTTGTATAGTATCTTACTACTTCCACAATGTAATACTTCCACTACTCTAAGGTTTCTTATTTTCTTTACGTGTGTTTATTTTATATCAACATTACAACTCAAAGATATATTACAAAAGTTGATGCTCGATGTATAACTTATTAATTCAACATATATAGTAGATCAGACATGGCTGGAATTCTCTATAGAATCTTTATCTTTCAATGGTAGTTTGGTCTCACTCTTAGGCTTCAACATCCTCTTTAGGTCCTCATCACCTACCACATGGGTTTAGCAACAAGGAGCCATCTTCTTCATTACCTCATTTAGAAGAAGGTGGTGTTACGACCCCGCCTCCCGGTAACCCCCAATTAAGGGAGACCGAAAGGACAGAGCCGTTAATCAATAACTCGGATCAAGGTTCGACATATAATATTTAACAATTATTAAATTCTACCAACTATACTGAAACCCAAGGGAGTTATTAGAGGATTATCCGAAAGACGGAGGTGTCTAGAAAAGGATCACGTTCGGGCGCTGGCAATATTTTCCTCCGTACCGCTAGTCGGAATACGAGGACTCCCGGATCCGTGTGACTGTCTGGCCAAAGTCTTAGGGTATGAATCGAAATAAGATACCTTTAGGACTCTCTCATCTTGTTCATCCCTTCTCAACTCAAATTCTATTAAGGACCTTAAGGATTACAATTTTCTCTCTTCTCCTCACCCTCTTGAGGTATGGGTAAGGTTGATAAGGATTAAAGAATCCTCCACCAAATTAATAAAAAGCATGTAAATAAGATGCCATGGACATAAGCTTAATAAAGTAAGGTAAAAGCAATAAAAAGGAAATAAAACCCTAATTATGGTCAAAACCCTAAAAAGGGCAAATAACCTAGGAAACCCTTAGATATATTGAATCATTATGACATGTTTAATAATATAGAAATTGGATGTCTTTTTAGGTTCAACCTGTGCATACTTGCTTGAATTCTTGATTGGTTATTTCTGCATTCGATCTGTGTAACAAGGTATTTGGTTACGCTTATGACTACCCGAATTAGTTTTCTGGATTTTGACGAAGCTTTCATCGGGACTTGAATTAAATTGTTGGATGTTTTAATTCTTGCAAATTCTAAAGTGAATATGACTATCACCTAAGAATTATGCCTACTAGCTCAGATCCCAGTCCCCTATGTAGTTTAATGGGTTGACCTAGTAAAAGGCTACCAATGGGGTAGGCCCATCAGGTCATTAAATGACTTAGTAAATGGCTACCAATGGGGTAGGTCCATAAAGTCACATTGAGTTAGATATTGGACTACTTATGGGTAGTGCCATGCGACTCAACCCTTGGTATTGATCTACCTGTTAGGTAGGATCATGCAGGGTTTAATGAAGAGCCACCATGTGAGAGTGGTAGTATCCATGTCCACTACAGGGACAGCACAGAGGAAGGGGATAGGAAGGGATTGAGTAGTACTGCTTAAAGTGTAATTTGAATGTTAAATGATAATTGGTTGTTTACATTGTTAATATAGTTGCATAAAATTTTGTAATCCCCCACATACCAGCTTTATGCTGATCGCGTATTTGTTTGTCGGCGTTTTAGGTATAAATCCTAAAAGAACAAATAGTAAATTGTCACATTGCAAAATGAGAAGTAAAGTACAAGGAGGATTAGATAGAGTAGATGCAAAGTTATGGATACCTAGAAATTCCAAGTTTTTCAAAGGTAAGCAAAGTATTAATTTTTACCAGTTTCCAGTTTAGATTAGTAGAATTTCATAATTATAAGTGATTATTTGTTGAACCTTTGATCCTATAATTGAATAACGATACCGACCTTCGGGTCTCCCTTAATTGGGGGTTACCGGGAGGTGGGGTCGTTATAGGTGGGTTTTATCATTTTTTATGGTATCCTAGAGCTGTTTGCATATATTTGGGTCATAGTAGGGTGCTTTTATACATTGATGTAATTCACAACATGGTTTTTGACTTGCATGTCCTTTACATACTACACGTGTTGCATTTTTTAATAGGATGATATTTTGTGTGAAAACATTTAATTAGTTACTTTTTCATACATTTTTTGTTTAAGCACTTCCTCTCCTCTTGGTTTATGAGGTTAAATAGGATAAGTCGATGCTTTGTTTTTGGGATTTCTCACCATGTGTGCATCCCACATATGGGGTTTTCTAGTCACTATGTGTTCATCCCATGATTGAGGTTTTCTCACTCATTATTGACATCTTCAATAGCTTGAGTTGATGTTGCAACAAGTTGATAGTTGAATCCTTGTCTTGTAAAAGTCCTTCATGCATGATGTAATGAATGTCAAACGTTGTCTCACAAAGAAGAGTCATTGTTGAACTCTAATTAATAGGGGATGGTTACGAGGTATTGGTAATGGCTTTATCACTGGGTGGGGCTTTCTACATGCTCTCCTCGTCGCATGTGTTCATGTCCATGCAGGCATGGCATAAGGGAAGACCATCCTTTTCCACATGTCAAAGAGAAACACTTGGACGTGGGATTGCATTTGCCTCTTGTAATATCGATAAGAGTCGGATCAATCGGAGGGTAAATCAAGCTATAAAAACTTAAATAAGACTAGTTAAACGTTTAAATTGTATTAGAATATAATTAAAAAGAGAGAGAGAGAGAGAGAGAGAGAGAGAGAGAGTACAACCACAAATGTACACAACCATAGAGGGGCTCTATGAGGCTAAAATCTGACAACTATAGCATTAGGATAGCCAACTGTTGTATTGGTCGTTTGAGCTTAGTTACAAGTCACACATGCAATCAAAGTAATTTTACGCAAGGTGTAAACATAAATAAACTAATGTAATCCTTCAAGACCATCGATCTCTGTGCGTGACTTATTGAGTTATCTCCTTTTGAAGAGTTTGTAAATCTGTCGGGACACATACGGAGTTAGTTTCTGATAATATTAAGTGTCGTCAACATCAGTATCGGATACACATGAACGCTACGGAGATGTAATTACTAAAAAAAACAACCACGCGAGTCTAGTCCAATGCGCTAAAAGGATGCTCTGAAATATAATAATTAATTCAACGGGGGGAATTCACATAATGTTTGGCCTCTATAATGTTTCTCCGTAGAGAGCACCAGAGCTGTAGCTAAGCGAACATTTTCTTTTTCTTTACCTTGGAGAGAGAAGCAATGTATGGCATGACGGCTGAGGATATGGAGTGTGGGGAGGGAAAGGAAGGGGTGAACGTATACGTTGTCGTTGAGGAGGGATGATGATGGTGAATGTAAGTAACGGCGGGTAACTAACTGGTAGGACAGCCAAACAGGCCAAGAAATAGAAATAGAAAGAGAAAGGGATGGGGGGGTATACTGAATGAAACCCACTGCAGTGGCAGAGCTCCATTTCAGGTAATGAGAAGCGAAAAATGACAACGGGGTGTACTGTACCGGTTGTCAGCTAAGGGTTGAATGTGAACAAGGCACGTCCTGCACTCACCCACCCACACCCAGCTTGGGGATGGTTTGACCCCGGCCGACGCTTGTCTGTGTCCACCACCACTGACTGACAAAAGAAACAAAGAAAAGAGAGAGAGAGAGGAGTGATGATGAGTATGGCAATTGATCGCCACCGCCCACAAAGCGGCCACGGACGACACCAGGCGACAACAGAAACGAGCCGGGTCTAACTGGTTCGGCCGCTTGGGGCGCAGTACCACCGCCCAGCTGAGCTGAGCGGTGTCCGTTTTTCGAAGGCAGTCGAGAGGGAATGGATGAGCCAGAGGAAACGAAAGGCGTCCCAACAGAATTCTCGAAAACGAAAGGAGTAATTCCGTAAATGAGAGAGAGAGAGAGATACAGAGAGGCGGGGTGGGTGGGAAATAAAGCGAAAAGCGTAACAAAATTACAAGAAAGAAAGGTTAGAGGGAGGACAGATAAATTTGGTGTTGATGAAGACTGAAAGAGAAGGGGGTCCACGATATGGACCGTTGCGATGGTTCCATGCCAGCCAAGCCGCATCCATCGCGGGACTGGGAAATGAAATGCGGACGATACGCGTCGCCATCCAAGCAAACAAGCCACATTACAAAAACGGAGTCGGGACCGAAGTACACGCAATGCACACCCACACACCAGCTGCGCTCGATAGCCACGGCTGCCTCCTTCCTTAATTCCTGGCCTTGGTTACATTCATCGGTACAGTGGCCTGGCCATCCTTCCAGGGCGAGAGTGAGTGAGACCACCGCCACTGCTCCATCAGACTCCCATCTCTCTCTCTCTCTCTCTCTACGCCCCACCAGGCCACCGCCACCGGTTATATAAAACCAAACCAAAACCTTCCTCCTTAGTCCTTAGTCCTCAGTCCCCCAGAGAGTCAGGCAAGCACATTTCCTTCCCCTCTCTCTCTCTCTCTCTCTATCTCTGTCTTCCTCCTCGCACCCCTTTCCCCACTTGTCGCTGTGTCTCTGCTCTTCGTCCTCTTCTTCTCAACCCACCGCCTCTACATCACTTATTCTCTTCCTCTTGAGGGCCACAGCTGCAGCTGCATCCACACTGATCGCGAGCCTCTCCAGGGGAGGGGACTCAATGGGGAAGAAGGAAGAGGAGCCGAAGAACGCCATCAAGGACCGTGTCGAGGCGGTCAGGCAGCTGCTAAGTAAACAGGCACCACTCACAGTCAAGCAGGTACATTGCATTCTTCCCTTTCTCACTGCCATCTGCATCCCTTCCTTCCTCCTCCTTCATCTTCTAGCTATTCACAACCGCCACGTCCTTCCTTTCCCAGGAGAAGTTCTGCAACGACGCCTGTGTCGACCGATTCCTCAGGAACAAAGGAGACAGCGTCAAGAGGGCGGCAAAGAGCCTCAGGGCATGCCTCACATGGAGAGAAGCAGTAGGAGCAGGTATGCATGCATCTCTTCTGTCTGTTTTCCTCATCTGCTTCTAATCCTCCTCTGGCTTTCATCTTCAACCTTTGAAAACGCCTACATCTTCACTCTCTCGAAACTGTACATGAATTAGTTTAGTGATCAACATCCAACCCTTCCTCAGTCAGTCATGTGATCCACCACATAACGTGACTCTTCTGGCCTCTGCTATTTAAATTCTTTTTTTTTTCCTTCTTTCCTCTCACGTTTTTCGGAATAGAATAAACGTCCACAAAACCTCGACGGAGACCCAAAAAGAACATTACCGTCGGCTTGCTGCTACTGCTCTTCCTCTTCTTTTAAATTTCTATTCTCGTCTCTCAGCCTCCCCCACTGTCCTTCATTTTGAATCATCTCCACTTTTCCTTTTTCCCTCTCTACAGACAACCTTCCCTTGAACCGCCCAACCAAAAGAGCAGGAATAGAAAATTAGAAAAAGTGAAGAGAATCAATACACAAGACGAAAAGAAAAAAGAAACAAACAAACATAACCCCAACGGGAGTATTAGTAGCTGAGAAGACTGTGTTTTTTTGCTTTTGTTTCAATCACCTCCTAGCTCGCTTTTCCTCTGTTTCTGTTGTAACTCACACATCTACCAGTAGTAACTGCTAAATGATATTTATTACTGTTCTTATCTTCTTTTGATCCATCACATCACGTCATATCTCATCTCCTCAAAATCAAATCGGTGTTTCTGTCACAGATCGCGTCATGGCAGACGAGTTCTCCTCAGAGCTTGCGGAAGGAGTCGCGTACGTCGCAGGGCACGACCATCAGGGGAGACCTGTCATGGTAAGAATCATGCTTCTTTGTTTTAACTCGGTTTAATTAAATCTATTAATTTAGAGCTACAGTTTTGTTTGCAAACAAACAGTTGATGATACGGTAATCATACATACCATTGTTGCTGTTGCTGTTGCTGTTAAACATTCTTAGCTGTTTTTTCATGTGTTCCCTCCTCCTGCAGGTGTTCAGGGTGAAGCAGGACTACTCCAAATTCCACTCCCAGAAATCGTAAGTGGGAGGGGTTGCGTTGTCTTCTGTTTCTGTACTCTACTACTGCACTGCATACATACACTCTCAATGTTTGAATCGAGGGAAACTAATTATAAAATATCCAAACAACTTTGCAGTTACGTTCGACTGGTCGTGTTCACGCTTGAGGTGGCCATCTCGACCATGTCGCGCCCTGTCGACCAGTTCGTCGCAATCTTCGACGCAAGTAAGATCTCTCTCTTTAATTCTCGCATATCCCAACATGTTTGTGCTACTTGCTCATACACAAATCTCTCCATTGATCATCATCTTACGGCTGAAACACAACACCGTAAACTTCCCATTATCTGCCCCCATGTTCTTCTTCTACCAATGCTGGTCCAGGGTTTGCATTCCTCCAAATCTCGTCATTCTTCTTCCTCCTCCTCCATACATTCAGTCCCCACGGAATGAACCCCGTAGGGTCCCCATCACTACTCAGTTTCCCCAGTAGTAGTTGCAAATACGTAAGCCCCCAGGGTTCGCTGGACGGCAGAAGAACCAGTCTCCCTTCCCTATCCTACCCCTATCTGCCCTGTTTTCCTGTCGGTAGCCAGCACCCAGCAGTGATACTGTAGTCTGGGAAGCTGCTGCTTCACTTTGGACTGCAAGTGCAATCCACTGGTCCCCTCCTACCACGACCACGTTTACCACCCTTGTTTTGCCATTCCGAAGCACGGTCAGATGTCCAATACCCTCCTCATTCATCGAGCACCGACAGGGCACCACCATTCTTCTTCTTCTTCTCGTTTTACTCTTTCTTTTCTTCTCTTCGGTTTCTGCGAATCGGGAAAGGAAATTATCCCCTTCTGTTATTCATCCCTCTGCTCTGCTGCTCCACCCTGCCATGACTGCTGCGCATTTATGTCATCATAGCTTCTACTATAGTAGCTCTGTAACGACGTCTGGCCCGAGCTAATACTCCACGCGGCGCATGCGTTTCTGTTCCCTTTTCTCTTTCGCAGGCTTTTTCAGGTCCGCATCGGCGTTCCTACAGCTCCTCGCTCCAACACTCAAGATGCTGGCGGATTTCTACCCGGGAAGACTACACAGTGCATTCGTCGTCGACCCGCCTTCGTTGTTCTCTTACCTCTGGAAGGTAACGGACGTCATTAATGCCTATTGTCTTTCGCGTGCTGGTGGTTTGCGGCGTGGTGTTTAGTACATTAATTTTGTTCCTGCTAGCGCTTTTCACTGCTACTCATTTATTACTAATTACTGCTCCATAACCAGCCCTTCGGACCGGTTTTAGTAACAGAACAGTCTAGCTGCCTTTAAACCTTTACTATTTAATTATGCTTTGGATATGTGATAATTGGAAAATAACTTCTCTTCTCCAGGGCGCCCGGCCTTTCGTGGACCTGTGGGGCTCCACGGCCATCGTTTCCTCACTGGAATACGACGACGACTCCTTAGGTGACGGCGGCGGAGGCAGAGACAATGGGAGAGCGATCCACTTTGGACGTGACGAGGACTGCTCATTCTCATCCTACCCACGCGCCGCCTCCCTCCGCTTCGACAAGCCACTCGGATCCACGTCGTCGCGCTTCTCTTTCACCGTCTCCCACATCGACGCACTCAAGCCCTGGTACCTCAGCCGCAGCGAGTGCTGTCCAGGAGCCGTTGCCGCGGCGGGGCTACAGTCCGGACCGCAGCTCATCGGCGCCTCTCCGCTCAGCGCCCGCTCCTTCTCATTCGCCTCTCCAGCTGACCGATCGACCCCGCACCGGCCGTGGTCCGTCGTCGCCCCTCGACCCGCCACATGCAGCAAGAGCGTCCCGTCCACTCCCGCAGCAAAAGCTCCTCCTCCCCGCTCTCAGCCGAAACCGCCGCCACAGCAGCCTCCCCGGACGCCAAGGCCGTCGTTCCTGCAGTCGCCAGCGATAGCAGCCTTCTTCGGCGGCCGAAGGCGGCAGCAGCGGGACGAGGTTGGGGAACCAGGGAAGACAGCGACGGAGAGAGGAGGCCGAGAGTCGTTCCCGATGTACCTGCGGTTCATCCGGAACCCTTACGACGAGATGGTATACCGCTCCAAGATGCGCCCGCCTTTGGGCGGCATCGTGTCCATCGTTTCCCCGCACATCATCCGGCAACAGAGGTGCCGCCACGTGTGCCACCAGAGGTTTTGAAACAAAAATGGAAGAAAACAAAGTCGAGCGCGAAGCGGACACACCTCGGCTCCGAACCCATACCCGAAACTCATAAATTGTTAAATTAATCAAGCGGCCTCCTAAAATAAGCTAGCTTAGCTTAGCTCACCTCCTATTTCATCTGTAATTAAATTTAATTAAAAGCTCTCTTTTGTTTTACACCGCTTTGTCATTACCTTGCTATCGCCTCTGCTTTTCTTCAATTTGAGAGCTAGCTATGGCCCCCGTTCTATAAATCATATATCACCCAAGTGTCGTGACTCGTTAGCCATAAAAGCTTAATCCATCACTCTGTGCTGGACGCTCTAGCTTCACCGCTTGACGGGGGATAGGGTGGGCGCGATTGATGATACTCCAATTTAATGCAAGAAAGAGACTCCAACCTGGACCAGCCTACCTTTTGCATGTGACAGCCTCGCACTCACCTTGGTACCAAGTCTGATTTGATACGCTGGCCCATCCTAAGATAGATGTGTGATGTCTAGTTACTTGTACCTCGTCATGCTCAACGTGGAACTTCCAAGTGCTCCGCTTATGCTCATCCACCAAACTCATTATATTCTATTTCCTCTATTCTACAATTATGGGTTGATAATAACAAAGAGGTGGCAAAATATCATCGCGTCACAAGTTGCACTAGCGTGTAATGGGTCAATGCAGTTTAGTTAGAAGAAATAGAAGGTCTACGTTATTTTTTTGGATATTGTACCGGAAAGAACTTCCTACTTTGATTCGAAAGTGTGAGACTTCAATCATCATCAAACCATCCAGTCCTTATTAAAGAACATGTGACGTAGAGGGGAAATCAAGGACAAGGTCGCGTTCATCAAATTCTTAGAATATAGCACATGATGCATTTTTACTTGGCATATAGGTACGTCCTAGAATCCTATCATGGGGTGGTTGTCTAGGTATACCTTGTAACTAAAATCTGACAAACAAGAATGCACTAACGTGTTTGTGAGTGTGGTGAAGGTTTATATGATGGTTCATACTTTAGGGATGGAACTCCATGACTTATAGCCTTTTGATCTCTGGTCATTGTGAACAATACTTCCAAGTAGCTCTAGTCAAGTCCCGTTGTTGTAAAAATGGGATTAACAACACATCTCGAGTACTATGAGTCATAACTGATCACCAAATTTACACAATGAAAGATGAGCTCTCTAAGTGTCACCTTTGGTGTTTGAACCATCAATTAACAAAAATAAAAATATCTTTCTATTATGAGTGACATCAAATATAATACCTAAGTATTATCTATGATGAAAAAAAGTAAATTTACAACAAGTAAAATTTCTATTATATAATACATTGAATGTCAATATGATTGAGATAGCTCACTGTTGGGATCATTAAAGGTTGGGACATTCTTTCTCAAGTGTGTCTAAATTAAGGAGTTCACCAAAATAGTGTAAGAATAGCCTATCTTTTGAGGATGCTAACTTAAATCTTCATTGAGATCAATGTTTTGATGTTTCTACAATCAAGGTTGATTTCAATTCAAATGTACTCAGTGAGGAGGACCATAAACAATCACAAACTTTTTTCCTACTATCTTTTTCCATGAGAAAGATAGAGACCAACATAATTATTTTAACCATGATGATGATTGTCAAGACATTGATTGAACAAATAGCGCGTAACTTATTTCCCTAAATGCAATTGCAAGGTGATTGTCATGTTTGTCATGGATATTACCACAAAAAATCTCAACCTTAATGGAAATCACAAAAAGAGTGATTTATTAATTACCATGAGACCCTTATATATGATATATTTGTGATGCTAGACAAAAGGAAAATCCAATTAAAATTGTCAAGTAATAAATCTAAATTATGCATGCCATGTGTGTGAAGTCGTCCAATGTTACCACTAAGCATATTTAAATGTTGGACCCAGAGACTAGTCCCATTCAACTAGGATAATGACCAATGTAAGAGACAAACAACATTTGAAGTACTTTATACTTCCACAATTAACATGTTGTAATAACAACACAAATATAAATAAACATTTAGACCATTAAGTAAAACTCTAATATTATCAATTTGGATTTGATTTTTGATATTTATCATTCTCCACTTTCCTTATTACCTATATCTATTTTTGATTAGTATATTTACTTTATTTACCTTTTCAAAAACTATTAAATATTGTATAATTCAACTCAGTACAAGGTAACTCTCCACCAACATACATTACCCTTTATATGCATATAAAGATATTCGACATCTTTCATGTTGATCTGTGTATGCTCAATCTTGTTTTAGGCATTATTAGGTTCATTAGTGGGATGAGTTATATTGCTGAGGTTTTGTGACATATGAATGTGTTTATTTACATGCATTGTCCATTATATGAGACTTCTTTTTGCAACATATTCAATTTTATTATATGTATTAAAAAATTATGTTTTACACCTTACCATCTCATATATTAGCTTAACTATATTACATGTGTTATATTATGTGAGACAGGGTTTATCATGCAAATATACATTACTTATTCATATATTTATGACCCACATGACTAACGCGAAACATTTTATCCTTTACAAACATCCTATTAAAGACACAAGTGATTACTAAAGAAGAATAAAGCCTATTTCCATTATCATATAAATATTGAAATACTATGTTACATGGAGGGTACTACATCCATAATGAATTCAATGATATTGTAAGACCCTTAAACTAGCTTAGTGCTTGACCTTGTCTACTTTGCATAATAAGACGATTAAACCTTAATGAAATCATTGTATGCGCCTTAATAACATATGACACATTTATGTTTTCAGTTTGATCCAATTTGAATGATGTTTGAGCTAGTTATGCATCTGTATGTTGCTTTCAGACCAAGTTGTGATTTACCCATGTTGAGGGTTTATCTTGTAATTTGTCACATGTTGGATGTGCCTCTTGTTCCTTGTCATCATGGGAGATAGAATGATGCTTAGGGGTGCCTGTTGGACCTTGGATGATGAGGTAGCGTCATGTGTGTTCATGCTAGGGTTTGCATGGTTTGCATGGATGCTTGAGTTGTTAGTGTCGACCATGTTGATGTGACCTTTGCAACGACCTATGTATTTTGTGTCCTTGAGAGTGCTTCGATGGATACACCTTTCTTGGTTGTGTTTGTACCAACCTAGATGACTTGTCGTTGGTTGTGGTCACTATGGTTTGCTTATGTTGATGTGTGTGTCAACATGTTGTTTAGGTGACATAGTGTAGTAGTCACTACTATGTAACTGTTGGTTTTGCTTCAATCGAAGGAGGGTTGAGTGGCCTATAGATCTCTACTCAACCTTAGTTTTAACATTCTTTCTTGAATTCATATCTAGAGTGCTTGCATGGCCGACCTTTTCAAAGACATGTGTTGTAACGAACTAAAATCTGGATATATTCTCTTTTTGGCCCTTCTCCTAAGATTTTTCCTATCCTTTTTGTCCTCGATGTAGAATTTGTGGAATGTTTAGTGGTTTGGGGTGACTAATTGGTTAAAGATAACTTGAGATTTGTTTTTCTTGGGTTTGGTTTAGCTTGGAGGCCAAGTTTCATAATTTCAGAATAATAATAACTATATCTCTTTTATTTTGAAAAGAAAAGATGAGTTTTCTTCAAAATATAAAATAAAAATACTTAATGACTCCAAAAGTAGAGAATAATCTTTGATTCATAATCTACACATTAAAAATAGCCTTTGGGTGAATTTTCATGTAATTTGGATAATCTTTAACAATCATGTATAGATTAGGAGAGAGAAAGTGTAAAATATTAAAGATTATGATAAATAACTTCAAGGAATAAAATTAATGGCAAATTCATGATCCATATGTTTTATTTTACTTGAGGGTGAAGTTTCATATTAATTGAGTGATTCTAATAGTCTCTAAAGTGATAGGAAAGAGAAAATATCATTAAAAGAAATAAATAAAATATTTAGAGTTTCTAAAAGGAAAATCTAACTTTATATTTGGATGCTACATGTCTTAATCATCCTAGGTGCAAAGTTTGGCTTTAATTGGAAAATGTTTGGGTACCCAATTTGATTGGAAAAGAGAGAGAAATTAAAATTCATCACTTTATTCGAATAGAATCAGATATTCATTAAATGTCACGATGACTCGGACTTTAGCCGATTTCACATGCATTGTGGGCTGTTTGATCAAGATCTGACAACGGTTGTATTGTCTTCTAGCTCACACCCGCGATGGAAACATGCGCCTTGTTGGCAGCCTGATATTTTGGGATTTTCGTGCTCGTTTCTCCACAATTTTTCAAGATTTTTGTTGCTACGGATTCGGGAGAGAATTCCGCACGTTTTGAGCCATAACTCATGCTCTCAAGTTTTTTCTCCACTCCTTCAGACTCTATACACACATACACCACCCCACCTATAAATAGGGGTACTCGAGCCTTCATTGTCCCCCACAATGCGATCATCCTCACTCAATTTCTTTGTTGCTTGAGTGTTCATTGTTGACAATTGAATTTGGATCTTGAGCTTGTGGTGAGCAATCCTCTCTCTCCTAGTCATCTTGATTCAATTTCTCACACGAGCAGGCTCGTCGATCCTTCTCCTTTCTTTTCCTACTTTTGCTTTCTTATTTGATCGCCCATAGTAGTTCTACCCAAACCTCTCATGGAGCAAGCTACTTGAGCTATTTGTTGGGTTTTGTGGGACAGAACAGGCAACAAAACCCATGGTCGTCTCACTGACCGATCGTCTCACTGACCATGAGCCAATCGGTTCACCCAGTGAACTGGTCGGTTGGTGGTCCAGGTTGTGCAGAACTTAGTCAATGCAATTCTCAAACAATCTGACACTCTAATCAATTGGTTTAACACTTGAACTTGATGATTTTAGTCAAGTCTATTGATTGAATGTTTAATTGAGTACCTAAACACTTTAGTAATAAATCTAAACATCATTCATGGATAAACTCCTCTTCCAAGTTAATCTTATGTGTGTGACCCTATAGGTTCCATTTCACATTGGCAGTGAATGTCCATAACTTACTTATGACTTCACAAGCAAAGAGTGGTGCTTAGTCACACATCAATGCTACCCAAGTGAAGAGGAAAGTTGGAGAACAACTTTCAACCTACAATTTTTTATTGGTGTTACAGTGAATGTATAGTTCCTTTTTCACTGATATCTGAATTGAACTCGAGGCATGGACTTATCATCCTCTACAAATTATCAATCCATATTTCTTGACTCAGAGTAGACTGTCTGAGATATATGTAAGCTCAATGCCATACATTGACTCACATGTACATGGCCATGCATTTCTCAGTCTCACTCCTCAAGTGGCCAGGATATCACACTCTCTTAGGAGGGACAAATTCCATTTCTATCACTCACAGTCAAGTCCCCATGTGTCAAAGTTACCCAATCATCACAATTATAACAACCCATGTTTCAAGACTGTGTTTGATGATGTCAAAGTGTACCCAATCACATGTGATGAGTGCAGTGATTTCAAGTCTAAGAACCAAAATCACCACTGATACTATAAGAGATGATCCTGACTAACCAAGTGTGGTTTCTATGCATCACTCTTATGGTGGGTCTGTCTGATACACTGTTCTCTAACATGTATTTGTGTGCTTAATTTGATATCATATATCATGACTAATGAGATTTTGTCATCAACCAACACACACTCTAGTCTTTTGTATTATTTATGTCTATGGTTATTTTCACAATAACAACCGACTAGGGACATAACAAGAATGTATACTCTTAACATTTGTATGATCTCATTGTTCAGGTCCTTAACCTAAAGACATATGTGATTGAGTAATACAATTATTTAGACATCTAACATGTTATGTCATTATCTCAAAATAGATTAAACATATAGACGGAAATTGCCTTTATTATTATTCAATTTTTTTTTTATAAAGTATGCCAATACAATCATCATATGACTAGCTCTATGGGCATACATATCAACAAAATTCTACTTGCACTTAGAGCCAATCACCCATGAACCCCAGTCCTTATGATCTAGCATGACCATCATGCTTCTACTATGAAAGTGCCTTAGTCAAGGGATCAACAATATTGTCTTCAGTTGGTACTCTACAAATCTTCACATCTCCTCGTTGTACGATCTCTTGTATCAGATAGAAGCGCCACTATATGTGCTTGGACTGCTGATGTGATCTGGGTTCTTTAGCTTATGCAATAGATCTATTGTTTTCATAATAAAGCTCAATTGCATCACAGACGCAAGGAACCACCCCAAGTTTAGAGATGAACTTCTTGATCCACACAACCTCCTTTGCCGCATGGGATGTAGTAATATACTCTACCTCTCTCATAGAATATGCAACTGTCTCTTGCTTGGAACTCTTCCAGCTCACATCTCTGTTGTTGAGGCAAAACACAAATCCTGACTGTGATCTGTAATCATGTTTGTCGGTTTGGAAGCTTGCATCAGTGTAACTCTTTACCACCAACTCTTCCTCACCACCGTAAACGAGGAACTGATCCTTAGTCCTTTTCAAATACTTTAGGATGTTCTTCATGACTGTCTAGTGAGCATTTCTGGGATTTGACTGGTATCTGCTCGTCATGTTGAGTGCATACGAGAGATCAGGACGTGTGCACAACATTGCATACATGATGGATCCAATTGCTGATGCACATGGAATTCCACTCATGTGTTCCCTCTCTTCACAAGATTTGGGACATTGAGCTCTATAGACGTGAACTCCATGAACCATGGATATGTTTCTTGTCTTTGAGTTCTCCATGTTGAACCTCTTCAACATTTTGTCAATGTATGTGCTTTGACTTAGTCCAAGAAGCCTTCTGGATCTATCTCTATAGATCTTGATTCCTAAGATATAGGATGCTTCTCCCAAGTTTTTCATCGAGAATGTATTTCCAAGCCATGTCTTTACCTTTTGTAAAGTAGAGATGTCATTCCCCATCAAGACTATGTCATTTACATACAATATGAGGAATGTATTCATGCTCCCACTAACCTTCTTGTACACACAAGGTTCATCTTTATTTTTACTAAATTCAAACTCTTTGATTGCTTCGTCAAATCAAAGATTCTAACTCTGAGATGATTGCTTCAATCTATAGATTGACCTTTGCATCTTACAGACTTTATTTGCATCCGTTGGATTTATAAAACCTTCAGGTTGTGTCATGTATACATCCTTGGCAAGATTCCTGTTAAAGAATGCACTTTCAACATCCATCTGCCAAATTTCATAGTCATAGTAGGCTCCAATAGCAAGCATGATCTTGATGGACTTAATCATGACAACTGGTGAAAAGGTTTTGTCATAGTCAACACCTTAAACTTGTCTTAAACGCTTTGCAACCAATCTGCCCTTATAAGTTTACACATTGCCATCCATGACGGTCTTCTTCTTGAAGACCCACTTGCACCCTATGGATTTTACCTCTTCAGGTGGATCCACCAAGGTCCATAACTTATTAGTATACATGGATTCCATCTCAGATCTCATGGCCTCAAGCCATTTCTCAGAATTTGGTCCCTACATAGCTTCTAGATAGTTAGTTGGATCATCATCTATGGTCAACTCACCGCCTTCTTGAGTCACAAGATATCCAAATCTTTCAGGCTCAAGGCATGTCCTACTAGATCTACGAGATTCTTGTGTTACTTGAGGAGACTGAGATTCCACAACCACTTGTGAATCTCTATTTTCCTCTTGTTCATCTATTGGTTCAATGTTTTATTATTGGTCTTGAACCTCTTTGAGTTACACTTTCCTCCCACTGCTTCCTTTGAAAATAAATTCCTTTTCTAGGAATACAACATCCCCGACAACAAACACTTTTTGTCAGTTGGGTTGTATAAGTAGTATCCCTTGGTTTCCTTAGGATATCCAACAAAATAACGAGCTTATCAAGAAACATTTTCTTGACATAAGCCTCACATCTCCAAATCTTCATGAAAGACATATTGAGACGCTTCCGAGTCCATATCTCATATGGTGTCTTTTGAACCAATTTAGATGGTACATGATTAAGTGTAAATACAACAATTGTTAGAGAATATCCCCAGAAGGAAGTTGGATGATCGAAAAAACTCATCATAGATCGCACCATGTCCAGTAATGTGTGATTCCATCTTTCTGATACACCATTGTGATGTGGTGTTCTAGGTAGAGTCTATTGTGATACAATACCACGGGCTCTCAGAAGATTCTCAAACTCTTGTCTTAAGTATTCTCTATCTCAATTGGATTGAAGTGCCTTAATTCTTTTACCAAGTTGGTTATGTACTTCATTCATGAAATCCTTGAACCTTTCAAGGGTTTTTGATTTATGTTTCATCAAGTAAACATAACCATACCTACTGAAGTCACCAGTAAAGGTAATGAAGTATCGATACCCACCTCTAGCATTTATTCTAAAAGGCTCACATACATTAGTATGTATGAGTCCTAATAGATCACTGGCTCTCTCACCTTTTCCTAAAAAGGGAGTCTTGTTCATCTTACCCAATAAACAAGATTCACATGTCTTTATTGATTCATAATCAAAAGAGTCCAGATATCCATCTTTATGGAGTCTAGATATGTGATTCTCATTTATGTGCCCTAGACAACAATGCCAAATGTATGTTTTGTTTGAGTCATTGAGTTTTTATCTTTTGGTGTTTACGTTATATACACTTGTCTATAGATCTATCAAATATAGACCATAAGACATTGGGGCACTGCCATAAAAGATCCCATCTTTAGAAATGGAACATTTTTCATTCTTAATAAGAAATTCAAATCCATCCTTGTCCAAAAAAGATATAGAAATGATATTCCTATTTATGGTAGGTACATTATAGCATTTCTATAACTCTATTATCATCTCACTTGGTAGAGATAACTCATAGGTCCCTACTACGCTGGCAACAACTCTTGCTCCATTAGAAACACGTAGTTCAAACTCGCCTTTCGCTAAAAGCTTACTTCTTTTCAGATCCTTCACATTTGAACAAATGTGCGATCCAAATCCGGTATCAAGTACCCATGATGAAGAAGTAGTAAAGTTAATCTCAATCACGTATACACCGGAAGTAGATATCTCTATCTCTTGCTTCATCTTCCTTGATTCCCTTAATCCTCTCCATATTTTGAGCACAACAGACTTGGACTTCAGCTTGGTGGGAGAACACTTCTCTGCCTTGCATGTGTCCTTGGACTCCATTCCACTGATCACTATCAAGGAACCATCTATCTTCTTTTGTGCCTCAAACAACACCTTAAGTGTACATAGAGAGGATTCTACGACCATTGGTATCTTACGAATATGAGGAACACTTCTCATAGTCCTTAACCATTTATGGAATATATCTCAATTAAATTATCTGATTTCAATGATGATTTCTTTGCCATTTGATTCTACAAGAGAACATTTGCATTTTATCAAAACTCTTTTGATTTGATTTGAGTAAACTTGACGATATTTAATTAGGTCTTTAATTAATTATCATTCCCACTATTTTGATCAAATTGATAACACTCACCATCAATTCGAAAGATTAGAGCGTACAACCTTCTAGTGAGCCAATATCCATATTTCATATAATCATGAGTCAGTTTTGGCTGATCGCCCACAACTAGATTATTTAGGTAGGAAACATTTTCCAATTGCATCTGAATGTAATTCTTGGATAGATGGTGTGCACAACTCTTTGTCACAATCCATCTTTATGCTTCTAGGTACTTAATATCATTAAGATCACCTAGTTAAGCCTGACCCAAAATCCAACACGATAGACTATGTACCCTGCTTTGGCAGACGTACATATCTACCATCACACTTCCACAAGATAGACCGCACACCATACTTTGGCGTAACCTATGCTTGGTCGATCAAGCTTTTCATGTGTGCTACTTATGGAAAGCATCTAAAACTTAATATTATATTGAGGGGTTTGGTATATATATATATACATATACATATCCAATCACCACATATATAGGACATATCATATACATGCTATATCCCACAAGAAAACATGTGAAGCGATAAAGGATGATTATGGCCATCCTATTGTAATTTCTTGAGCCACAAGGAATTATGGTCATCTAGGTCTATATCACATGAAGCAACCTGTAGTTGATGAAGATCTATGCTTGGGCCGGTCGGGGTTGATCAGCTCATCCTATGACTGATCGGCTCACCTCCTGGCTGGTCAGTTGGTTGCCACCAACCGATCTTCTGGCTCCTCCAGACGGTCAGTTTGTCGGGTCATCTCGCTCCTCGTTAGGCCACCAGCCACTCGTCTCGCACCATCAGCCGGTCGTCTCAGTCCTTCAATCGCTCATTTGCGAACTCGCCAACCTTCAACATAACAAGAAATAAAACTATCCTACTTTTACATATATCTTTGGGAAACCCTGAGTTACATTCGGGGGAGCAAAGGTAGAAGAGAAGGCTCGAGTTATCTCGAGTTACATTAGAATATAAGAAAGGACTTGGTACACAGACTGAGATGCAAACAACCACAACCAATCATGTGCACACATAGCGGTTTATAAGCCACAACCACACTACACATACACCATCAAAACCGTTTTAGGGTGACATGTATGAATTGCATCTATACACCATATCATATATGTATATTGGGATTTGTGGTGTTTAATTAGATATGCACATTAGCCAGTTAAAGTATTTGCATCGTATGCAATAAATAAATGGCGATAAACCAAAATCTGATCATATAGATTAACCCTAAAACATAGTATGCTGACGTGGCTCTGACACCACTGTTGGGTTTTGTGAGATAGAATAAGGAGCGGAAACAAAAAAAAATTATCTAACCACAAACCCATAACCAGTAGATCACATCAACAACAATGTAATAGGAAAAATGGTTTAGCAAGATATGCCTGGTCTTGAGGCTTGCTCAACGATAATACCTCACATCTAGTACGGTCTTCAACCACCTAGTCTTCGACGACGTCTGTACAGCTCCTGGTGTAGACCCGGACTGCAGTTGACAGTCGTCCTCCTGAGTGACAAAAATATGCCGCCTCTATAGATAGTCCACACATACAACCGAGAACTCTAGTTGTCCCGATGGACATATTAGAATGAGTCATCCCCTTCTATCGGAGTACTAGTCACCGAAACACTCTCCCACAACCAGTTGCTTTTCTGTAGTTGTCTTTCCCTTGTTGTTCCTCCCTGGATAGGTAGAACTTGCTTGGGCTCTCTCGGTTACCACAACTAGAAAGGACAACTTTGCATAGCAACTGATGTTCTGAGTTGTGTGTTGTTAGAAGCCCCCTGTACCCCTCTATTTATAGTAGAGGGTAGGGTTAGGGTTTCCAATCTGTGCGAGAGTAGAAGGGTCTGGAATTTCCATGAACTGATTGTACTGTGATAGGCGAACTGGTTATTTCACAACTCAATCGGTTGTTTGGGCAGGTGAGCCAATCGGTTCACTTTTGAACCGGTCGGTTGGGAGTGTGAACCAGTCGATTCACTTAGTGAACCAATTTTTTCACTTCCCAAACTTGCCCACTATTGACTTTCCTTGTTCATTTCTAATTAATGCAAAGATTAATTCTTGTCCCAATCAAATTGAACAAGTGAAATGAAAATATTTTCTCACAAACTGGGAAACACAAAACCTGCTCGGTTGGTCCATGTGAACCGATTAGTTCACTAGTGTGAACCGGTCATCTCACTGACCATGAGCCAATCTGTTCACCCAATGAACTGGTCAGTTGGTGGTCCAGGTTGTACATAACTTAGTCAATGTAGTTCTCAATCAATCTGACACTCTAATCAATTGGTTCAACACTTGAACTTGATGATTGTGATTCAAGTCTATTGATTGAATGTTTAATTGAGTATCTAAATACTTTAATAATCAATCTAAACATCATTCATTGATAAACTCCTCTTCCAGGTTAATCCTATGTGTGTGACCCTATAGGTTCCATTTTACGTTGGTAGTGAATGCCCATAACTGACTTATGACTTCACAAGCAAAGAGCGGTGCCTAGTCACACATCAGTGCTACCCAAGTGAAGTGGAAAGTTGGAGAACAACTTTCAACCTACAATCTATTATTGGTGTTATAGTGAATGTATAGTCCCTTTGTCACTGATGTCCGGATTGAACTCGAGGCATGGACTTGTCATCCTCTACAGACATTCAATCCATGTTTCTTGACTCAGAGTAGACTGTGTGAGATATATATAAGCTCAATGTCATACATTGACTCACATGTGCATGGCCATGTGTTTCTCAGTCTCACTCCTCAAGTGGCCAGGATATCACACTCCCTTAGGTAGGACAAATTCCATATCTATCACTCACAGTCAAGTCCCCATGTGTCAAACTCACCCAATCATCACCGTTATAACAACCTATGTTTTAGGACTATGTTTCATGATGTCAAAGTGTGCCCAATCACATGTGATGAGTGTAGTGATTTCAGGTCTAATAACCACAATCACCACCGATACCATAAGAGATGATCCTGATTAACCAAGTGTGGTTTCCATGCATCACTCTTATGGTGGGTCTGTCTAATACATTGTTCTCTAACATGTATCTGTGTGCTTGGTTTGATATCATATATCATGACTAATGAGATACCACCATCAACTAACACACACTTTAGTCTTCTATGTTATTGATGTCTATGGTTATTTCCACAATAACAACCAACTAGGGACATAACAAGAATGTATACTCTTAACATCCACACGATCTCATTGTTCAGGTCTTTAACCTGAAGACATCATTGAGTAATACGATTCTTTAGACATCTAACATGTTATATCATTATCTCAAAATAGATTAGACATATAGATAGAAATTGCCTTTATTATTATTCAAATCATTTACAAAGTATGCCATTACAATAATCATATGACTGGCTCTATGGGTATACATATGGCAGGAGGGCTGAGAGGGAAGAATCCCCGACGTTCCTTTATGCTTTTGCCCATCTCATTACTTCTTTTTTGTTATTCTCGACCAAGGGCATTATGGTCTTCTTGATTTGTTTTCTTTTAGTTTAATGTGAGTCAACTAGGACAATGACTGGTGATGTGGTTGCTTCTCATTGGGCCAAGTCAGCCCGGCCCCTCTCCTTCTCTTCCTCTCTCACAGATTATCTGCTTATTTGGCAATTTCGAGTTTTCTTTTTGGTTGATTTTAAAAAATTGTATCTTTTTAATCCACTTTCCCAAACAATTAACAAAAATATGATTTAGAATAAAAAAAATATGTTTTTAATAAAAATACTTTCGAGGTTTGGTTTTGAGTTTTATCGAAAGGTGTTTTCTAAAAATAATTTTAATACATAAAAATCAACAAAAATACACTTTAATCATCATAACTCCAAAATTGACAAAATTATATGTTTCCTTAATCAGGAGAACCTAATAAGATCAATGGTGATGTTTTCATAATCTAACATGAGTTTTGTTTAAAAAGTCCAAAAGTTAGGGTTCATTTACATTAATGCATATGATATACCCTAATACATGATTATACATTGAAAATAGGAAAAGTGGACCTTGGACTCAATTAAAGTGGTAAAAGTGAGTAATAAAATTCAATAAAGGAGGTATGTGCATTCCTTACACCTTAAGCTGGGAAATTTGTGAACCAAACCCTAAATTCCTTAATGAGGCATTAATTGAACCCTAATTCTCCTATTATTGCTTCTTTTACTATGCTTGCCTCAAATCTAGAATTGATAATCTATTTCTTGGGTCTTGTACCCCATTTCCATATTTCAACTATATGATGCTTGTACTTTCCATAGTTCTTTTTAGCATTTTGATTTTATTAGACTATTTAACTAGTGTAGTGGTACTTTTGTATAACCACCCATAGATAGGGCATGTGTTATTTTTCCTAGGGGAATGTGCTACTCTATAAAATATTTTATAGGTGATTGGGATGTGTTACTCTCTCTCACCTATATGGTTGAGATCCGGTAGGATCCTCAACTGTACTTAGTTAAGATAGTCAATATTAATCACACACCTTTTACTATTTTCTTGTTATGACAAGCATCTATTTGATTTTTCCTCACACTCTTGACCATTTTCATCTTATGATGAAATCTTAGCCTTTATTTCTATGTTATTTCTTTATCTTTTGTTCTTGCTCCTTAATTGACACATAGCTTGCTTCTTTCTCTTGATGGGTGCTTTCCCAACCACCCACGCCTAGTATTAGAGTGCACAAAAGGAGAATGAAGGACCGGCCTAGGATTAAATTAAGAGGTACATGGATTTCAGTGTGGACCTATCTCATGAAGTTGTTGCTTGGAGACAAAATTGGTGTATTTATTTCCCTCTATCTAGATCATTATGTTGTATCTTCCATGTAAACCCTATATAGGAGATGGTGATGTACTTTTATAAAGTTTATTATAGTCATGAAATTATATTATGTTGCTATACTCTTTGGTCTTTTGTAAACCATTATATAAATATTTAAAAATTTTACACCTATTCCACCATACCTTTTGAGTATGTTCAGGATGGATGTTTTATTCTTCAAATTGTTAGTAAAGGGGTGCTTTCACTCTTTTACATGTGTCATGAGAGGCTCTACCACCTTAACACCACATACCTTCCACCTCTCTCCTACCCTTGGGTATTTATACCCCTTCTTTCACATGCAAGTAACCCTTTTAGCTCTCTTCTTCCTCTCTTCTTGCTTGTGCTTAGTCTTGAGCTTAGTGGTGCTAGTGGAGGTGATGATCTTAGAGAAGGTGGCCATTTTCTCCTTGCATGTGGTGATCTTGGGCTTGATCATCTCCCTTGTGGTGGTTCTCAGTGATCTCTAATTTTTATAAGTAGTTATCTATCCTTGATCTTGTTTTCCTTAAAACCCTACCTCTTTCTTTATCTCTTGGTCAGTAGACTATAGTTCTCCATGGTGGCTATCTTGAGGAACTTCTCTCCATATAGGTCAAGACTATGGTTTAACCATGGTAGTACCTGAGTGAGATGAAGCTCTCCTCTTCCTTATTTCTTCTTTCTTTTTTGTACTATAGTTTTTACCCTCTCTCTTTTGAGCTTCCTTTGACCTTGGTTTCTTCTTATTCTTATCCTGAGGTGATCTTGCCTGGAGTTGGAGTTGATCTAAGATTGGTATTCCTTCTATCTCTTGGACCTTGTGGCTTTGGAGTTGACCTTCACCTCAAGGTGAGTTATATAACTAACCCCCTCTTCTATTGTTGCACCTTTATCTTTCTTGCATATTACTGACTAATCTCTCAAATGTGATCATAACGACATGTTTGGTTTGCAGTATTAGATATGGGATAGGAATTAAAACCCATCGGTATCCCAATCATATGTTTGTTTGTGTAAAAGTTACACAAGGATGTTTATCCCTAGACAACAACAGTCCCAGCCAAATAGGACTTTTTAATTTGGTACCCCTGCTAGGTATTAGGTGGTATAACTATTCACATTCGCTGACCCCAACCCCTAAAACATTTCTTGTGGTCGACTTGCTGGAATTTTTCTTCTGACGGCACCTCTTCTCCGGTGTACACAACACAGTGCAAGTAAACTTATTGAATGAACAATTGTCATCTAATCGAGTCTCTCTTGGAGGCTGGAGCATTGTTGTCACTGCATGCAACAACCATTAAGGGAGTCTTCGATGAATGTTTTATAGAAGTGGCAAGGAAATCATCAATTTTTTATCAATTGTCTCTATGTAATCAACACATTTAGCAATGGTATGTGATCCTAGTCAGTGCCTCTCATATGAACCTATAGCTAATTTCTTATGATCTGAGCCATCATGATCATTCATTTACAAGCTCTTGGAATCATGTCTGCTACTACTCAGAACTTTTTATTGGAAGAAAAAGATTTACTTGTATTTTGTATAGTTGATTCAAACATGTATTACAATTTTAGAAACAATTGAATATGTACCTTGTTTTTGCTATTCTCATTTTACTTCAGGACCACATGATAATCTAACATGTACTTTCTAATTTTTGTACAATATACTATTTTTTATTGAACAAGTAGTAGACTTTAAAACATTGATGTGTTTGCAAGTAAAATACTAATTAATCAGGTAGTTGTTCTTTGATCAAGAATTCTCATATGTAAAGGACCGTAAAAGTTTGATCATTACAAAATTAACTTTTTGTTAACATTCGTGGATCTCAGATGATCATATGGACACATAATACAATTAGAGAAACAATTAGAATGAGTAGATAGTGTCATCGGTAGTCATATCCTGCATTACATCCATACATTAGAGGAGATCTATCATTGTCCCATCCTCCATCTATACTTTTCAATCCTATCCACTTTCATATCTTATTTAAATCCTTTCCAACAAACCAAACATGGCGTAATTTGCTATATGATGCTATCTTGATTTAGGACTTCATATTTTGAAGTATTCTTGTATATATTGCTCTTTCTCTTAATCCTAATTCATGTACCTAAAATCTAGTAGATGATGGAGCTGATGGTTCTTACATGAACCTTGAATGTTGGTTTTAATACCATGTTTATGGTTTGTTTATCATATGTTAGATTGAGGTTTTGGTTATTGTGTACATGTTTCGGACATTGGTTTTCTCCCTCTAGCATGGTTTCCCTATTGATATTGATGATGGTCATTTTAGGGTTTTGAATTTCATCTTCTACATGTGGTTCTTATCTTGATGACGCTTGAGGTTTTTGATGTTGTACTTCTATTTTTGTCAATATGATTTCTTAGTTTCTTGAGGTTTCTATGACCATGTTGATGGCATGCTAGGGTTTTAGTTTGGCCGCCATAATCCTAACCCTAATCACTTTGGTTTTTACATAAGTTGTTTTTTGGGGTCTCTACATATGAGCCCTTGTGGTTGGTCACTACATATGAGCCCTACTGGTTGGTTGCTACATAGGATGGTTTGATTCGGTCAAAATGGCTTTGTTTTGGGGTTTGGGTCCCTACAAACCCTAACCCTAGATTCTATTGCGGTTGCTACATATTATTCAACTTGGTGGGTTGCTACACCTTAACCTTTGTTGTGGTCACCATGCACAAATGGTTCTGGCCGCTAAGTTATTTAAAATGTTTGGTCGCTACACCCTAATCTATATAGGGTTTCTATACATGGAGTTGAAGGTTGCTATAGGTGCCAACCCTAGTGGTCGCTACATGTCTTATGAAGTTTGTTCGCTACAAATGGTCATAACCTTGTATGGCCGATACATGTTGTTGTTTGAAAGGATCGATTGATCATAAAAATACTAATGCTTAACCCTAATATGTTCCAAGGATGTGAGAAGTGATGTACCTAGGGTTTGATGTTGAGTGTTGTGATGGGAACCGTAATATACTATTTATGGAAACCCTAACCCTAATTTGGGCATATGATGTAATTGCTTAACTTGCTCAAATGATTAGCATGCAATGTTGTTTTCTCTCTCCTATTTGTGTAACATTAATGTTGTAGGTTGAATGCACATCATGGCTTGTGATTTCTATGGCATCTCTTATATGACACATGGTGATGATTACATGCCTTTATGAGGCATGATGAGATAACGATGTCATACAAGAATTATGTGATTAGGTCTTATAACCTGGAAGAGGCTTAATGACTAATGTGAGGTGATATCCTCTAGTGATGTAATAATTTTTATATCTTATGACATTGCAACTACCCTTATCTTTGTAGAATTTGTTTTGGGTTTGTACGTTGTAACTTGATTGATGAACTAAAAGATACCCAATTGGCATAATTAATCAAGTGAAACCCTAAACATGTAGATTGTCCTAAGCCATAGATTCATCTTCAGTGTCAGTACTTTCTAGATGGTGAAAGGAGTAATTCCTGTGGGAAACTTGGAGCGCATATTGTTGAATATGTGGGGGTGCAAGTTCAGGATATATTCTTGCATCCACAATCACATATTTGTAGGATGATTGTGGTCATACCCCGGTAGGAGAACGGTCAATACTATATCTCAGATGATATGTTTTTTGGGATGGTTGCGGTCATATCCTGGCAGGAGAATGACTGCGGTCGTATCTCACTAGTGTCATGCCTATATACCAAGGTGGACTAGACTAATTTGTAGTTTGACTCTATGTCACTGTGATAGACTCAAATTGACTGAGGGTCTAGGAGATCATAGGAGTATGACTCTCCTAGATCTTGTATGGAAATAATTTTTGTTGGTATGTATTCCTAGAGAACCAATCATATGATGATTGTGATGGCATATCGTGTAAATGATTTGATTAATAATAAAGGTAATCTTCCAATTTATTATTTTGTTTAGTTATGAGATAATGATACAACATAATAAATGTCTAGAGAATGATATTACTCAATGACAGTGAATTAGCATTTGAGTGATACATTGGGAATTAGCATTTGAGTGAATTAGCATTTGAGTGAATTTGCTATAACATTTGAGTGAATTTGCTATAACATTTGAGTGAATTTTCTATAACATTTGAGTGAATTTTCTATAACATTTGCTATAACATTTGAGTGAATTAGCATTTGAGTGAATTTGCTATAACATTTGAGTGAATTTTCTGCGAGGCGAATTTGCTATAGCATTTTCACTCAAATGTTATAGCAAATTCACTCAAATGCTATAGCAAATTCCTCTCAGAACATTCCTCTCAAATGTTATAGCAAATTCACTCAAATGCTAATTAAAAACCATTGTAATGTTACAAAAAATGGTACAACAATGATGTCCATTCCTATATGATTCTTTTATGTTTAAGGTATATGTGTTTTAATCACTTAGATATGCTTGGAATCAAAGATTACATGGTCTTTGTCATAGTGAATTCCCATCTTAAAGATGAAACTCAGATGTCCAAATGAAATAGTGGCACAAACCTCTGTAAATGACCCAATGTTTTACCAAAAACCTAGGGTTCAATATGCAAATTACCACTTCAAAAAGGTCCCTAATGTTTCTTGTCATCATGTAGAGCAAATAAAATGATAGGGGTGACTCATTTGAATTAAGTTGGAGGAGAGAGAATCTTGATATTAAAATAATCAAGATTTAATCCTAAGTGAAACCCTAATTCAATTTAGGGCAAAAATGAATGTATTAATTAAAGGGATTTCAAAAAAAATGAAAATGGTTGGATTCATATGTGTGTATAAGCTTAAATCCTTGCAAAGGCACGAGTATATCCTAAGGAGGTGAAATTCCACTCACCATTTTTATAAGAAAAAGAATTTCCACTCAAATATGGATATTCTTATTATAAGGGTTTGAAAATTTGCGTGAAAAGTCCCACTTTCAGTGTCGGTTATCCTTAGATAACCGTGCTGATAATGGTTCCCGCCAAATAATTTAGGGTAAAGGTTGTCTAGTTGGGCGTCAGTGTTTTACTATCAATGGACGTGAAATCATAATAGGCGTCGGTTTTGTAGATAACTGACATCGTTGACCAACTTAGTAGTGGCCCGATCACCTGACTCCTCCCCCTTTCTTCCTGTTTCATCGATTCTCCTGTGCGCTGCTTGTCGCCACTCTCCCAAAATCGCCGCCTGGTGCCTGCTGCTTCTCGCTCGCCGCCGACACTCCTTGTTGTTGCTCAGCGTCGCCGCCACCACCTGCCACCTTCCTCCTTGCGTCGCCACTACACCGCCTTCCTCCTTGCTCACGCCCTACTGCGACGCGCTCCTTCCTCCCTGCTCATGCCCTACTGCGGTGCTGTCTTCTTCCTTACCGCCGCCCGCTGCTTGCTGCTCTACTCTCCAGGTATTAGCCGTAGCCTCTGTTCTTCTTTCTCCCTAGCTCTTTAACTACATCACTTCCTGACTTCAAAACCTAAGAACCTTAGCCACATGGATACGATTACCTGGGAATTCAGTGAGATACCTTCTAGTTATAGAAGTCATTACTTTACTTTTTTCCCGACTAAATAATCAATCAATTTCGTTAAAGACTAGTTAGTGTTCTACTTCTTTCACTGAGAAGAATGGCCTACCACGACCGTGTTTGCTGTTGGTAAGGATATGAACAAATCTATATGTAATGCTTTATGTAAATTCTAGGATACGAACAAATCTTTTGCTTGCATATATTTGTGCTTTTAATCCTAATGCTTGACTTAATTCAGTAAATTTTGATGCATGTTGAAATAAGATTTAAACTTATCCATTCTAGCATCCTAATTTTATTTGATTAAACCCTAACATTGATGAAACCCTAACATCAATTGTGATGAAACCCTAACATGTACATATCTATTATTATGTTTGTTGGCCTAGAAACCCATCCAAAATTTACTCATTAGGAGTAAATCTTGGATAGTCCCCAGTTTGGGACTGTTCTTGAACACCTAATATCACTTAGGATGTAAGTGTATAATGCGTATTGGGTTTTTGAGAAAATTTATGTAGCATTTCCCCATTTGTTCTCTAAAGGACCGTAAAAGTTTCATTATCTTCTAGTTAATACAAATGCTAAATGTTTGCCTTTTTAATGACATTTTCAGATGGCTGACCATGATGAGCATGATGTCCATGATGAGCATGAAGTCCATGATGAGGATGTTGTCCATGACGAGCATGGCGAGGATACCAATGTAAGTTCTAAAAACATATCCTATATTTCTATAAAATTCATTATCTTCTAGTTATGTCATATATCCGATATTTCTATATTGCGCTAATTCAGTGTGTTTATTTTTGTCAAATTTTAGGTTGATGATGCACATGTACCCACTGAAGCACTGGAGGAACTTGATGCGCAGCACCAAACACTTAACAAGAAAAGGGGCATCACTCTGTTGAAGAAGTTAATAGCGCTAAGTGGTAGTGGATCCAAATTGGTTGTGGAGTTTGATAATGGAGGAAATGCAATTAGAGTGAACCGCGATAATTTTGTAAACTATCTTGGGTGTGTCACTCGAAGACATTGTGGTGTTAAGTATGATAATTGGCATAAAGTTCCTCAGGGGAAGAAAGACTTGATATGGAAGGATTTATGTGTGAATTATTATTATTTGCAATTCTATTTTGTAGATTACAAATTATATTATTTGCAATTCTATTTTTAGATACTAGTTAATAAGAATTCTATTTTACAGAATCTATTTGCATTAGATGAGAAGCTGCATCGTAAAAGCGTGATGCAACGCGTTGGAAAGATGCTTAGGAACTATAGGACAAATCTCAACAGAGAATACATAAAAGATGGTGATAAGAAGAAGAAGTCAACCCTTGAACAGTGGAACTTCTTGGACAAAGAAGATTGGGACAATTTTGTTGCTTCAAGAAAATCTGAAGAATTCAAGGTATTAGGCGTCACTCCCAATTTAATTAATATACGTTGTATTCACCTATTCAAGATTAACATTTAGTGATACTAACCAAATCATTAATGTGCATACTAACTAGGCCCTCAGTGACGCGCAAAAAGCAAGGCGTGCACTGAATGTGCATGACCACACTATGAGTCCAAAGGGCTATGCAAGCGTTCGCCAAAGACTACAGGCGGAGTTTGCGGCTACTCAGGAGTCTGCTCCTACTCAGGAGTCTGCCACACCCATGCCTCGCCATGATATCTGGATAGCTGGGAGGCAAAACAAGAAGGGTGAAATAAAGAAGCCCGTAACTACTGAGGCGGCTGCAAAAATGGTAAAATACAACTCTTAGAGCAATCGTTTGAATATTGATTATTTGTGGTGTTAATTTACCAATTTCTGTTGATGGTGATTAGCGGGAGCTGCACGAGCAGAGGAAACAAGGCACGTTCATCCCTCAAGGCACAAGGGATGAATTGATAGTTGCTCTGGGTAACCCAGAGCATCCTGGACGTGTTAGGGGTGCATGCACTGGTGTGGGCATCAAAGCATTCTTTGGGCCATCCCAACGCAAACCCAGAGCAGGACTTTCACAAGAAGAGGTAACCTATTCTTTTTTTAGAATGTTACTGCAAAAGGGAATTCAATAATAAGAAGCTAATGTTTCTTTTATCCATGTATAGGAGAATAAGAGAGTCGAGGATATAGTTGCCAAGAAGGTCAATGATATAGTTACTGAGAAGGTCAAGGAAGAAATAGTGCGGTGGCCGGCATCTCAGGCTTTCAATCAGCCTATGGCGACCCACTCTTCTCCTGATGCACATACTGCGAGTAATCCTGGAGACCCATCGCCTAACACGTCTACTGTAAGTATTGTTTATGACATTGTAGCTAGTCTTTTGAAGATGATATGTTTTCAAGATGATATGTATATATGTATAATATTCTTTATGTAAA
Source organism: Alisma plantago-aquatica (assembly GCA_963693085.1). NCBI lineage: Eukaryota > Viridiplantae > Streptophyta > Magnoliopsida > Alismatales > Alismataceae > Alisma > Alisma plantago-aquatica. The sequence continues at coordinate 501,163,982 of OY856414.1, read as the reverse complement.
TTTGTAGGCATTGAAGCCATGCCGCTTAAGAATGCAAGACTATGTTGTTGCAGAGGCGCAGGCTTACCCGTCCCTTCCTAGGGCAATGTTTCACGGGACTCCAATGCCACAGGGCTACGTTCGTGTGAGCTCGATACGTGTGTTACCCGATTGGAGGGAAGCTACATTGCCATATCCCCACCCGGATATTGATACACTTGCTGAGGTAGAAGGCGGGGTGATATTATGGCCCAAAGCAGATGTCGTCTACACTACTGAAATTGTAAGACAAATTTACATTACTTTAGATTGTTAATGTGTATATATGAGGTCAGCTGATCTGAAATTATATATACAGGTTAAAAAGAAGACACCCGGAGCACCTAGGCCTCCACCTCCACTTCCTGCATTACCAAGTTGGGTTCCAACTGACCTAAAATACCCGTTAGGTCCTGCTTGTAGGGGAATGGCATGTTGGCTACCGACACATAATATACATTGCCTTATAATTGTTTCTTTATAAGCAAATTATGCAGGTCAATCTTACGATAGCTCTTTATTTATACAAGATATTATTGAGCTATTTATGTATGATTGGCTGAATACATCAATGATAGAGACATGGATAAGGTGAGATCTTGTTTATACATCCATATACCTTGTGTAAGATCTGGTGATCTGGTTTCTTATATATTAATGCATACGTAATACATGTTTTGCAGCTACTTAGTCGAAGATCAATGCAAACAATTTGCATTTGATCATGTGGGTTTTTTGATTCCATCATTGATTAGTATGGTAGCTAAAGACCCTGATAGTGTTCAACAATACTATATAGATGCTTTTAGAATTTTCGATCAGCAAAAGAAGACGATAATAATAGCTCAATTCAATGTCAAGTAAGTTTACTTTATTTATAATTTGGACTTAAGAAAATTCCATTTTTATTGTGCATTTTGAGTTATTAATTTTTAACTTTTTTACCTCTAGCGGTAGACATTGGGAGTTACTAGTTATTGTCCCTGGGACGTTCACTGTTTATTATCTAGATCTTGCGGGAAGTACATTGAACACTAAAATTGGACACATATTGAGAATGCCATTATTCTAGTGAGAAATAATTCATTTTTATATCCGTTAACATATGTTATTACATTACTATTTAATTATGCAATTTACTGTGCTACATTAACATGTAGGGGTTTAGATGCATTTCAAAAATGCTGGAGGAAATGTCTCAAGGAGAAAGAACCAGCCAATAATTTGGGAGAACGTAAAAGTAAGTTCCCGACTCCAATGTATATATTATTTATGTGAACTGTGCTTAGTTGTATTTTTTAATATTTTGTATGTTTCAATTTATAGTGCGCTACGCAAGACAACGGCTGGGCATGCGCATACTATGTGATGTGATTTATGCAGATGATTATCTGACATGCCGCATTGGATATTAATACCATACATGAGGTATTATATATAGTCTCATTAGTTAGTATGAAATATATCAATCTTATTTTTATATTATTACTTATATATACATCATTCTCTTTGCAGGTGTTTAAAACTGACCACACTATAGGTAAACGCTTAAAAAATGTACATGCTCCATATACGATGGAAGCATTAAATGAAATAAGAGAAGAATGGGAAAAAGCCATACAAGCAGTGGCGATTGTAAGATATAATTGGGATGCTGATAGCGATGCTGAATGATATTTTGTAAATGAATATTTCTGAATGTTTATACATGTTTGAATGTTTCTACGTGTATTTGAATGTTTCTACATGTGTGAATGTGAGAATTGAATTGATGTCTGAATGTATCTACTTGTGTGAAAAAATATTTGTTGATTTTGCAGGTTTGTGGCCTGTTTGTAGGCTGATATCAATGGATGTCGTAAACCTGCAGTTCAGAAAACTGAACTGCAGGTTCTCATCCTGCTGACCAGCCATAGCAGGCCTGCAAACTGATAAGAAAAAAAATTAAAGTATAGGCGTCGGTTATTTATAAAACATCGTCATCAAAGGCCTACAACGTCGGTTATTAGATAAAAACCGACGCCTAATATGAAAACAACCCGACCGTATAGGAGAGCATGGCCGTGGTGGAAAAGGTGTCACTTATTCGTATAAAACCGACGCCTATAGTACTAAACACGGCTGTGCAGGGAAGCACGGTCGTGTCATCTGGGAGTATGGCGTCGGTTGTTTAGTTGTTAACCGATGCAGAAAGTGTGCTAGGTGGTGCCCTTCTTTGTGGTGCAAACCCTATAGACGTCGGCCAACTATATATAACCGACGCCTATAGATCATATAGGCATCAGTTAGAAAACCGACAGCGAAGAGTTTGACCTTTAGCGGCTCCCACATAGGTGTCGCTTTAAAACCGTTGCCAAAGGGGGTTAAACAACCGACGCCAAAGGTGTATTCTGTAGTAGTGTGGGTCACACACATAGGATGTGATTGGAATAGGGGTATAATTGTGGACATGATTGGAAATGTTCCAAATCAAATTTATTACTAAAATGTTTAAGTAATATATGGTAATCATATTGGAATATAATCTAAGTTGATTGGTTAAAGTATTTAAGCTAATTAGTTAGATTCCATCACTGAGTCAGCTGGATGATCAAGAGAGATTAATTAGAGATGGATAATAGAAATTAATTAATCAATTAATATGATTAATTAGATTAATTATTTTTTCTAGAATATTCTTTTATTGTTCCTTGAGTGGCTCATTTTAAATGCAGATGCAGCCCTTTTATTTTCCCAAGGGTTTTGGAAAACCCTACTTCCTGTCCTCTATTATTTATAGGGGAATGACAGTCGTATTTGATATAATCTTGGATACACACTCTTGTACTTGAACCTAGTCATCATCATCCCCAAGCAAGAGAGAAGGAGAGAAACTGACGCTAACACATCGTCAAGCAGAAGACTACTCCTTTCCACCGGCTTGAGAAGAACGACATGGAGTTTTAGTCTATCCGCGTGGATGAAGTAGAGACGTAGATGCTATTATGCCTGCATTTGGAGGATGACCGAGGACTGTCTGTGCACACTAGGAGTGAAGCACATCACCGAGCGAAGGGACGTCATCGAGTTTTCTTTGTGATGAGGTATATCCCTGCACCCTCCTTCTGAATATGTCATTGTTGACGAGATCTGCTTGTAGGGTACGTGGATAAAATTTATTTCTTCTGTCGCAGCTGTCGTCCCCACAAAACTAAATAATTTTGACTTAGTAGTGGTCAGTTGGAGCATTAATGGTATACCTCATCTCCATAGGGTATAATAAAATGTGTAATTCATCCATGTAGTATATTTTCCTAGGGTCAAACATGATTTACGTTGGATGACCCCTTGCCTTGTTTCTAATAATGTTGAGTTGATAATGGTTATACATGTTCTTCATATTCCATATAAAAATATATGACAATCTGCTAATCAGTTTGTAACTATTTAAACTACTTTATCTGTGATTGTTAGTTTAAAGTATCCATTTAACGGAATCTACTCATCTTGTTAATAATATTTCTTTCTCACTATAACCTATCTGTGCTAACAATAGTTGTTGGCAGAGAGTTATACCTCTTACTGGGATGTTGGTTTCACTTTATGGATTTTCACATCTTTTAGGCGGTCGTTCACAAAGAGGTAGAGATCATACTGTTGAAGAAGAGCATCAAGGGGAGCAGTAGTTGTTGAAGGTTGAATATGTTACTAGTGTTTTTTAGTAGAGTATTATGTGCCTTATCTGTACTCTTAGGTCCTTGGGGGTGTTTTGTAGATGTTGTACATCGATATGAGGTTTTGTTTGTATGCTATGGTTATACATGTATAGCTTGTATATATAAATAGGTTATCTTTTATTACATGCTATGGCAAGTTGGATAGTAAACAGTGATGTAGATGCATTTATGATATTATATGTGATACATGTGGCACCGTTTATGGACTTAGATGTAATATATTTCTACATGTGAATATATAAGAAATCAATTTTAATTTACCATGTTATCTGGTAATATGGATGTTTAGTGTTAATTCCACACTTTGTTTTGAGTAATCTCACATGTGTGGCATCATGTTGTCATAGATATCATATAGACTAGGTTCATTATTGCTTCATGTTAGGCTTAGAGCTTGTCTCTAGTTTCTTATTATAGGTTTGTAAAGGTATAACCAACACATTTGATTGGGCTTTTATTAGGAACTAATCCTATCGACATCTAATTTTTGGACATAGGGTTTATAAGGTTAAAATGTTATTTTTCAATATGTTATATGGAACTTCTATGAAATTGCCTTCCTAAAAGTTACATTGCCTTTTGTATAGACACCTCAAAACATTTTTAGTTTGATTCTTGTGATTATATTATTTTTAAAATGGTATATATATTTCATCACCTTGCCTTTTGTATTGAGGTCACTGAGGTTCTTTTTCAATTTCTTTAATATCTCTAAGGATTTTACATATGTCGTAGCTTCCTATTATTATCTACACCTTTAGTACACATCTTCCATGAGCTTGCTTATTTATATGTTTATCTAGAAACAATCCTTTGTCTACGCTAACACATGAGACAAAAGATGAATGACAACCACAAATGTGACCTCTAGTTTCCCAATGCTTCAGTCATCATCTTGAGATAAGAAAATAGTGACACCTCCTTTTTTGGGTTTATTATGAATTATACCAAATAGTTTATCCTCTTATAATATCCTAAATGTTCCATGTGTCTATACATTTTTGCCTATATCAATGTGAACCCTTGTTTATTCTATTACATATATTGTTTCATTGCATAAAATTGAGTATATATGCATTTTAATTAATCTCACCAAAAAAAGGTTGTCATCGAACCTGGGATTCCCATTCCGGTACGTCCCAATAATTTAAACAAGAGTCTAGTCAAGAAATTATTGTGCTATAATTTGAAACAATTCATAGTATTGGGCTTTTCCAAGCCTATAATGCATTCCTACTCTTTGCCACGTAGAAAGGACGACTATGAAGAAATCATCTATGAAAAAGATTCCCTACCACACCTCATCTTTATCCAGTCGAACTGTATTTGAATCGATATATAAAGTACATGTCACACTAGCATTTTTCCTAGTCAAGGGCATGATCTTAGTAAAAGCCAATCATGGTATGCCTCCTATGTTCCTTTGTGCTAGTGTTACTTGATATTTTCCTACGTAGTATAAAATAAATTGTTCATTTTTATGATTTGGACCCTATAATGAAAAGATGTAAACCACATAGATCTACAAATACACTTACCTAAAAACATTTTCTAGAAACCTCTTTGAACTTTTTAAAGCCCAACTTTAGATAACATATATATACCTACTTAAGCATTTTAATTTGGATAACTAAAATCTACCCCTTTAAGCATTTTAAGTCCCATCTATAGCTATAAATATTAATTTACAAAAGCTAATCTAGGATATAAGAAGAGGCTATCAGGTGAATGAAACATGTGAGGTAGTAAAAGTTAATACTCCGTTTATTGGTTTCTTTGTTGATGTTCTTGCAATATTCTTTTCTATTGTTGTGATTCTACTTTTTGCTTCTTGTTCACCTGAAATGTAAGACGCCTGACCTAGATTTATGGTTGATCTTGATTTCTTAGCATAATTAGATGCTTAAAACCTTAATTTAACCTCATGATGTGTTTTGATCACATGTGACAGGATTATGTTTCAAGTTTTGCCTAGTTTGGTTGATGTTTGAGCTAGTTATGCTTATATGTGCTTATTTTGGACCTAATTGCAATTTACTTATGTTTAGGGTTTTTATTTCAATTTGACACATTATTTTTGTGCTTCACATGTTTTGACATCATGTTGGATAGAGTGGTACCTAAAATCCTTGTTGTACCTTGAGTTTGTGAAGTGACATGTCGTGTTACATTTTAGGGTTTGCTTGAATACCCTATGCAGGTGGTTGAACTTGATGTTGAGTCATCTAGAGTTTGGCAATTGTTAAGTTTTATGTGTGGTCCTTGGTTCTTTGGTCGAAGATGTTTTCCTTGACCTTTCTTGTGACACCTCATCACTCCAAATGAGATTATTCAAAAAACAAAACATGATTAACTACTCATTAATCACATAGTAAAAAATGTGGGATAATTAAAACAAATTCCAACTATGTAAATAAACTCTAGAACATTTACAAAAAGTCCATCATTCCATTCTCATATACTGTAATAAGTATTTAGATATGGGTTCAAAGACCTCAGTCACATCCTACATACAAAAGATATTTCACATGTACATGCCATATATTTACAAACATTGGTGTACTACAAAAATCTCGTGTCGATACAAGTATATCATCTAGAAAATACATCACATACTCGGACCAGAGAGTACAGGGATGACACTAGGACTCTACTACTAACATCAACAACTAACCAACCTTCTGAATCTATTGATCACCAGATTGATTCTCTTCCACAACGCGAACTCAACCTCATTTCCCGCGACCACCTAAAAAAATGTGGTGACCCACGGGTGAGACCCAGTCCCAGTGAGAGATATAACTCTCTCCAACATATATTGATTATAACATATTAATTAACTGTAAATACATTGAGAAGTTAGGATATTGAATAAGCTATATGAACAGATTGAATAGTTTAAGCATACTAATTAGTTAAGCAAATAAGTTGTAAAATCAAGTAGAAGTACACAATTTTCATAATTTTGCAACATGTAAGAACTATGTAATGTAAAGACAAGACAGGGGTTAATCAACCAATGTGATACGTATTAAACCCTAGCAATTATAGTACACGGTTGATATTATATCTTTTATTATTATGACCTGGGGAGTTTGAGTCATACCACTCAAAATCCAACTGACCACTGTGAAGTGCTATTCTGTTCCGTATAAGATCTAAAAGTGCCGGTATCCTAAGATCTCTTCCCCTCACTCAATACAAGTAAACTGCAGTGACATACCAGTCAAACTGCCAATAGTGACATATAGTCAACTGATAAAAACTAGTTTGTACTTGGTACAAGTTACAACACAATAAAATAGGGTATGCAAAACCCACTAATCTGAGGTACAACCGCAGTTGTCCTCAATCACATCAAATGTCATAGACATGGCCATAGACATCCTCCATAAACTGCAATTGTGGATGACAAGGATATATCCTCAACTTGCCACCCCCACATACTCAATAGTATGCGCTCTGAGTTTTCCTTAGGAATACTCATTTCACCATCCAATAAGTTCTGACACTGAAGATGGCTCTATGACACAGGTCTCTACATGATTAAGGTTACACTTGATTAATTACTGCCAATTGAATGCATTAAGGCTTTATCATACAAGTGGACATTCAAACCCTAATTCTTTTCTAATAAGTGTATATATATAGATATAACAACTTCAAAGTATATAAAACATTTGAGATATAAATCTTAATAACATTACCACATTCTATCATTCATTGCAAATTAATAGACCACACTTATAATCGTACTATTATAAGATACCAATATCTTATCACAAGTTCTAGGGTTTTAACCCTTATTGGAACGTGAAGAAGATTTCACCTCAATCATGACTTCAAACATGCCCAAAGGTCGTTAATACCATCACATTATTCATAGTAAGTTTATAATCATCATTCCATGCCTTAAACAGGGCTCAAAAGATCATTAGCACATATATGTCCATAGATATTAACATGGCAAGGCACTATGATATTCAAATAGTACTACATTGTGGTTTCAACACAAGAAGAGTGTAATTCATTATCACATTAATCAATCAAGAGGTTTTATTATAACCTTTCAACATCATATAATTACATTAAGGTTAGATATTATAAGCTAGATCACATGGGAGTTACACATCCACTTATTATAGTAATTTATCTAATATAACTATATAATGTCAAAGGTAAAGCTACACATTAATGGTATTGAACCATCGAATTATCATCACTAGGACCCATATATAATACCATGTGATTTATTCTAATCCACTGGATGTTATTATTCATTGGATCAGGTTCATTTTCAAGGTTATCAATTGAAGTATAAGTCTAACCATTAAATCAATTGAACCAAGGAACCATTGGTTTAAGGTTTAGTCAAATCTACAATTACATTCCTAATTCATCATATATGGTTATGACATGATCCAACATTAATTGTGATCATTAGGTCACCATTGGTTGCTAGATCAGTAATAAATCTAGTTAACACCATCAGATATTAAGCCAATATCATCATCGATTGATAACATCATTCGAATACTTAGTGGATGATAATTAAACGTCTAATTGAGACAAAACCTCACCTAAGGGGGTGACCATAGGTTTTCACCATACACTTGACGCCCTTGATCACGAACATCAGTTGCCAAGATAGCAACACCATTGGTTTTTGAATGGTATGTCCATCAGTTGTGTGATACAGAAGGAAATAGCTTGAAAACCCTAATTTGAATCATTAATTATTTTGTGCTTAGCACCATAGGTTGATTCTATCAACCTGTCCCAGATCATGTTACACCTTATAAAGGTTGTACACATGTTTACAAGTTCATATAGAACTAGAACAAAATAGGGAACACCACAAAAATTCGTAATTCTAAACAAGCATGGTTTCTCTATGCTTAGATCATCACATTCAAGCATAAACATGAACTAACAAGCTTCTAGTAAGCAATATAAATGAAGAATGTTATATAACTCACCTCTATAGAGTAGGTCAGATATCAAACAGCAAGAATATTGAGTAAATAAGGCAAGAAATCCCTAGATTCAGATCTGAATTTGGCCAAATAGGCACTTCTCTCCACAAAGAAGCAAAACCCTAGAAAAAGAAACAAGAAGGATGGATTTTTGAGTTCTAGAGTCATTTTCCCCATGGAACAGTAGGGTTCTGAGCTGTAGAGATATAGGAGGAAGAAGAGTATATAAATAAATGGAGTAAATAAGGTAATATTTACACTTTGAGGTCAATATCACTAGGAAGGAGCTTTAGGAACCCCTAAATGAAGTCAATTTCAACCTTAGATCCTTTCTCCAAGAAGATCCCCACTTTCTTCTTCCTTGGGTAAAAAAATTCTCAGCTGAATAGAGGGAGAAAGAGATTGGGAGAAAGAGGGAAGTGGTGGAGATAAAATGGCTTGTTTTGGTGCTTGGGGATAAGTATATGAACTTTAAGATAAAGCAAAAAGAAAAGGTTGAAGTTCTAGTATCTATCCAAGTGTCCATGCCTTTAAATTATTAAGAATATACAAGCACACACACAAACAACTATACCAATATATGTATAAACCTGCTTAACTTTCATTTGTCGAATTTCCCAGCCAATCACATAATTCCTTAGTTGATAGCTACTAAAGATAGCTCATCCGTGAAGGGGTAAACCCTAAAATACCCTTGATGAAAACACCTTCAACCCATAACTAAAATAGGATCCCCATGGCTCAAAAATCTCAAGAATGATAATATAATATCTAAGGAACATAATGGATGTGATAAATTGCAAATAAAACCCCTCAATTGGGTAAATTGCAAAAAAGTCCAAAATGTACAGAAAATTGCATAACTTGCTCGAATAGTGTCCAAATTGGACCAAATTTGAAACTTAAGTTTTTATTATGATTTCAAAACATATCAAAAGGTTATATTAGGGTTATAAGCATTAAATTATGGTAATTAAGCTCATTCAACTCATTAAGAAAGTTTAGGTGCCTTACAACTATAAACCCCTAATAAGGATTTCACCCTGAAATCCTACGCAAAAAGAGATGTGTATTTTATACGCATATAATTCTCTAATTCCCATGTGGCTTCCTATATGCCATAGTGATTCTACAAAAATTTCACTAGTATTATATCTTTTCTCTTCATCTTTTTCACCCTTCTATCCATGATCAATACATGACCCTCAACATAGGAGATATCCTCATCTAACTTAACCTCTACTAGTTGGATTGTCTGGTCAGTATGTAAATGGAATTTATTCAACATAGGGATGTGAAAGACATTATGCAATCTATGTAGCTCTGGTGGTAGCTCCAACTTATATGCTACATTTCCAACACGAGCTAGGATAGGGTATGGTCCCATAAATCTAGGAGCCAACTTACCCTTCTTTTCAAACATGAGCACACCTTTCCAAGGAGAAAACTTAAGATATAATCTATCTCCCACTTGGAACTCAAGTGGTCTATGTCGGTTATCTGCATAAGAAGTCTTCCTATCCTGCGATGCTTTCAATTGTTGTTGTATCACTTTAATCTTTTCTATAGTCTGTTGTACTAGCTCAAGACCCAAAGTTGATATTCACCTATCTCCTACCAACAAAGAGGAGACCGACATCGTATCCCATACAGAGCCTCATAAGGAGCCATATCTATTCTTCTTTGATAGCTATTGTTGTACGCAAACTCTATCAGAGTCATATGTACATCCCAACTACCAAGAAATTGTAGCACACATGCCCTCAAGAGATCCTCTAAAGTCTGAATAGTTCTTTTAGATTGGCCATCAGTCTGCAGATGAAAAGTTGTGCTGAATCTCAGATGTATTCCCATTGCTGAATGTTGACGCTCCCAAAAATGACTTGTAAACTATGAACCTCTGTCAGAAACTATAGTCACTGGAATGCCATGCAGACAGACTACCTCATCAACATATATTTTTGCCAATTTCTCTAATGTAAATGTCATCTTAATTGGTAGAAAATGAGCTGACTTAGTCAGTCAGTCTACTATCACCCATATGAAATCATGACCCTTGGCTGTCCTAGGAAGACCAACCACAAAGTTCATAGTAATATGATCCTATTTCCATTATGGTATTGGCAAGGGTTGTAATGTCCCTGCAGGCTTCTAGTGCTTAGCCTTCACCTGCTGGAAGAACTATACATTTGGCAATGAACTCTGCCACATCACGCTTTAGACCTAGCCACCAATAAATGTTTTTCAAGTTTTGGCACATCTTGGTACTTCCAGGATGCATTGCATACATGGTGGAGTGAGCCTCCTCAAGTACCATCTTCCTCAACCCATCAACATTAGGAACTATTGTCCCATTGTGGTAACAAATTGTACCATCATCTGCCTCATGAAAGCCAACACACTTTTCACTTCCAATCCCTGATCAAATATTTTGTATCACAATATCATTCTATTGTGCATCATGAATCTGCTGTCTCAAGGTAGGTTTCACTTGTAATTGTGCCAACAATCCCGCCAGCAAGGAAACTTCTAGTTCTACATTCATCTGGCGAAGAGACACTAGCATATCTCTCATATGGCACATCAAAGAATTTACTTGTGCATTATCTACCATTGATGATGAAGACAACTTTCTACTCAATGCATCATCTACCACATTAGCTTTCCCTAGATGGTACTCTATTGTGCAATCATAATCCTTAATCATCTCCATCCATCTCCTCTGCCTCATATGCAACTCCTATTTTGAGAAGATATACAGTAGATTCTTATGGTCAGTGAAGATCTGACACTTTTCTCCATAAAGATAGTGTCTCTAGATCTTTAAGGCATGGACCACTGTCGCAAGCTCCAGAACATGTGTTGGATAATTCTCCTCATGTTTCTTAAGTTGTCGCAAAGAAATTGAAATCACATTTTTATCCTACATCAACACACATCCCAACCCATTCTTTGAAGCATCACAAAAGACAATATAGCATTTTCGTTGCTTTGGCAGTACTAACACTGGTGCACTAGTCAACTTTTCTTTCAAAAGCTGGAAACAACATTGACACTTGTCTTCCAAGAAAAAGGAACATACTTCCTGGTTAACCTAGTTAGGGGTAATGCTATAGAACTGAAGTCTTTGATGAACCTCATGTAGTAACCTACTAGACCTAGGAAACTACAGATGTCTATCGGTGTCTTTGGTTGTTCCCATTCTGGTACATATTCCACTTTCTTATGATCAACACAAATGCCATTTGCAGATATAACATGGCCCAAAAAAGACACATCAGATAACCATAATTCACACTTGCTGAACTTAGCATATAGTTGATGCTGCCTCAACAATGTCAATGTCGGGCGAAGGTGTTGCTCATATTGTATACTATCCTTGGAGTATATCAGGATATCATATATGCAAATGACCACATAATGATTAGATAAGGTCTAAACACCCTATTCATTATATCCATTAAAGCTGCATGTACATTGGTTAGCCCAAACGGCATAACTACAAACTCATAATGACCATACCTAGTCCTAAAAGCTGACTTGGGTATGTCATCAGTCTTAATTCTCAACTGATGGTAACCCGACCTCAGGTCTATCTTTGAAAACATAGTGGCACATCTCAACTGATCAAAAAGATCATCAATCCTCGACAAGGGATACTTATTCTTTATTATCACCTTGTTCAACTGTTTGTAGTCTATACACAACCTCAATGAACCATCCTTCTTTTTAACAAACAACATGGGAGCACCCCAAGGGGAAGTGTTCGGCTTGATAAAACCCTTCTCTAACAATTCTTGTAACTATTTCTTTAACTCTTGCATCTCTGCTAGTGCCATTCTATATGCTAAATGTGCTATGGGTTGTGTTCCAGGAACAAGATTGATCTCAAACTCAATCTCTCTAGGAGGGGGAATGCTAGGAAATTCCTTAGGAAAGACATCCTCAAATTCTCACACCACTGGTACCTCCTAGATACTAGGGCCTACTACCTTGGTATCCAAAACATGAGATAAGAAAGCCTCACATCCTTATCTCATCAACCGCTCAACTATCATAGCTGACATCAAACATCTAGGAAGAATCTTCCTATCACCCTGAAAAATCCAATGTACATATCCATCATGGAAAGTCGCCACCTTAGTACTACAGTCCAAGACTACCTTGCTTTTTTCCAAGGTATCCATTCCTAGGATTACATCAAAACCATGCATGTCAAGTGGCAAAAGATCTACTTGAATGTTGTGTTCAGAAAAATAAAGAACACAAGAAGGGCACACTTCTCGCAACTCAGTGGAATCAACCAAAGGAATCTCTAGCCGCTTGCATCAGATCTATGACTAACATGTAGATAACAACTATCTATCACCTCTCTAGTGATAAAAGAGTGTGTCACACCTGGGTCAACTAACACAGATATGAACTAAGAAGTAGACAAATCAAAATAAAATAACTCCATATGATATGTCACGACTCATAGATTGACCATTGCTTCTGGTTGGGTCATGGCATAGAACCTTGTTGTCGCCTGCTGCCGTCCATGTCCTCTTCTTGCTTGTCTAGAGGATCCTACCTGGGATGCCTGACCACGTCCTCTTCCACTACCACTACTAAACTAACATTGTTGTAGACCTTCTTGACTTTGCCTTGGCTGCTGAGTCACCTCCTCATCTTTCATAGGGCAATAAGGTCTTGTATGCCCCACTTGCCCATACTTGTAACATGTTCTGGTGTCCTGATATGGCCTAAACGGCCCTGTCATTGAAACTGATGAGGTACTGCGGGCTCTCGTTGGCGGAAAACGGTGACCTCTACCCCGACTCGAGGTCCACTATGATGGTTCATATGATCTTGATTCACTGAAGGTTGACCTTGGTTGTGATGACGGTGGGAAAAACCTTGGCTTCTTAAAGCCTCCAGATGATTTCCCTTGAAGCTGCATTAGTCACTTCATAGAATTAGCTTCACACTTCTCTATGGAAGACCTCTCAATCCTCCTCACATATTTCACAAAGGTGGAAAACCTTTCCCTGTTCTCCAAGGCTGATGTTGTAGTAATCAACTCCATACTTAGACCCTTCTCAAATCTCTGGATCCTTTCCTTGTCTGTTGCTTCCATGTGCGGGTAGAACCTCAAAAGTTCCATAAACTTTGATTCATACTCATTGATAGTCATAGCTCCCTGACAAATCTTCTCGAACTGAGAGATTTTCTCATCTAGGTAGGTCCATGGAAAATATCGTCTAACAAATTCCCTCCAAAACTCCTCCCATCTTATCACAACTCTTGGACTTTTCTCCTCTTCTATGGCCCACCAATGGCCAGCACTACCCTTAGACAAGTATACTACATGCTTAACTTTGTCTTCTTCAGTTATGTTTAGGATTTTGAACACCTTTTCTAGCTCAGTTAACCACATGTTAGCGTCTGCTGGATCATACGTACCAACATATTCAATCACCCCAACACGTCTAAGATGTTCAAATGTCTTCCTGACACCTTGGGACTCCACATTAGAGGCGGTTGTCCTAGCTTGAGGTGTTGGAACTCTGTCAGCGATATGCGTAATTGTGGCTATCATATGTCTAAACATAGACTAAAACTCTAGATTGGCCATCATTGTCGGGTCTAGATTAGGCATTATGGGATGCTCTGGCCCTTCTTCTGGCACTCTCTCATTGTGTGTCTGCCTCCCTGCACTGCCTCCTGGTGCAACATAGCTACTCTCAACATGTTCTTCATGTCCTCCAGACATATCTGCATCAGCATAAACTATGATCAGATATGTTCGATACATAAGAACAAACTCAAACCTAAGTCCTATGTCCCTATAGACATAGTAAACCTAGAGCTCTGATACCAACTTCACTGTGATACCTCATCATGCTAAATGATATTACTCAAAACACAAAACACGATCAACTACTAATTAATCACATAGTCAAAAATTCGGGATAATTAAAACCAATTCTAACCATGTAAATAAACTCTAGAACATTTATAAAAAGTCCATCATTCCATTCTCATATACTATAACAAGTATTTAGATATAGGTCCAAAGACCTCAGTCACATCCTGCATACAAAAGATATTTCACATGTACATGCCATATATTTACAAACATTGACATACTACCAAAATCTCATGTCGATACGAGTATATCATCTAGAAAACACATCCCATACCCGATCCTGAGAGTATAGGGACAACACTAAGACTCTACTACTAACATCTACAACTAACCAACCTTCTGAATCTATTGATCACCATATTGGTTCTCTTCCACATCGTGACCTCAACCTCGTTGCCCGCGACAACCTAAAAAAATGTTGTGACCCACGGGTGAGACCCAGTCCCAGTGAGAGATATAACTCTCTCCAACATATATTGATTATAACATATTAATTAACATTAAATACATTGAGCAGTTAGGATATTGAATAAGCAATATGAATAGATTGAATAATTTAAGCATACTAAGCAGTTAAGCAAATAAGTTATAACATCAAGTAGAAGTACACAATTTTCATAAGTCTGCATCATGTAAAAACTATCTAATGTAAAGACAAGACAAGGGTTAATCAACCAATGTGATACATATTAAACCATAGCAATTATACTACATGACTGGTATTATATCTTTTATTATTATGCCCTGGGGAGTTTGAGTCGTACCACTTAAAATCCAACTGACCACTGCGAAGTGCTATTCAGTTCTGTATAAGATCTAGGAGTGTCATTATCCTAAGATCTCTTCCCCTCGGTCAGTAAGAGTAAACTGCAGTGACATACCAGTCAAACTGCCAATGGTGACATATAGTCAACTGATAACAACTAGTTCGTACTTGGTACAAGTTATGACACTAGAAAATAGGATATTCAAAACCCTCTAATCCGAGGTACAACCACAGTTGTCCTCAATCACATCAAATGCTAGAGGCATGGCCATAAACATCCTCCATAACCTACAATTGTAGATGACGAGGATATATCCTCAACTTTCCACCCCAACATACTCAACAATATGCGCTCTGAGTTTTCCTTGGGAATACTCATTTCACCATCCAATAAGTTTTGACACTGAAGATGGCTATACGACATAGGGCTCTACATGATTAAGGTTACACTTGATTAATTACTGCCAATTGAATGCATTAAGGCTTTATCATACAAGTGGACATTCAAACCCTAATTCTTTTCTAACAAGAGTATATATATAACAACTTCAAAGGATATAAAACATTTGAGATATAAATCTTAATCACATTACCACATTCTATCATTCATTGCAAATTAATGGACCACACTTATCATCGTACTATTACAAGTTACCAATATGTTGTCACAAGTTCCAGGGTTTTAACCCTTATTGGAACATGAAGAGGATTTCACCTCAATCATGGCTTCAAACATGCCCAAAGGTCGTTAAGACCATCATATTATTCATAGTAAGGTTATAATCATCATTCCAAGCCTTAAACAAGGCTCAAAAGATCATTAGCACATATATGTCCATATATATTAACATGGCAAGGCACTATGATATTCAAATAGTACTACATTGTGGTTTCAACACAAGAAGAGTGTAATTCGTTATCACATTAATCATTCAAGAGGTCTGATTATAACCTTTCAACATCATATAGTTACATTAAGTTTATGTATAACAAGCTAGATCACATGGGAGTTACACATCCACTTATTATAGTGATTTATCAAATATAACTATATAATGGCAAAGCTAAAACTACAAATTAATGGTATTGAACCATCAAATTATCATAACTAGGACCCACATATAATACCATGTGATTTATTCTAATCCATTGGATGTTAAACCATCCAATATTATTCATTGGAGCAGGTTCATTGTTCAAGGTTATCAATTGAAGTATAAGTCTAACCATTAAATCAATTGAACAATTAGTTTAAGGTTTAGTCAAATCTACAATTACATTCCTAATTCTTCATATATGGTGATGAGTGGATCCACCATTAATTGTGATAATTAGATCACCATTGGTTGCTAGATCAGTAATACATACAGTTAACACCATCAGATATTAAGCCAATATCATCATCGATTGATACCATCATTAGAATACTTGGTGGATGATAATTAAACGTCTAATTGAGCCAAAACCTGACCTAAGGGGGTGACCATAGGTTGTCATCATACATTTGACGCCCTTGATCATGAACATCAGTTGCCAAGATAGAAAAACCATTGGTTGTTGAATGGTATGTCCATTGGTTGTGTGATAAAGAAGGAAATAGCTTGAAAACCCTAATTTAAACCATCAATTATTTTGTGCTTAGCACCATAGGTTGATTCTATCAACTTGTCCCAGATCATGTAACACCTTAGAAAGTTTGTACACATATTTACAAGTTCATATAGAACTGGAACAAAATAGGGAACACCACAAAAATTCATAATTCTAAACAAGCATGGTTTCTCTATGCTTAGATCATCACATTTAAGCATAAACATGAACTAACAAGCTTCTACTAAGCAATATAAGTGAAAAATATTATATAACTCGCCTCTATAGAGTAGGTCAGATATCAAACAGCAAGAATCTCGAGAAAATAAGAGAAGAAATACCTAGATTCAGATCTGAACTTGGCCACATAGGCACTTCTCTCCACAAAGAAGCAAAACCCTAGAAAAAGAAACAAGAAGGAAGGATTTTTGAGTTTTAGAGTCATTTTCACCATGGAACAGCATGGGTATGACATGGAGAGATATAGGAGGAAGAAGATAGAAGAAATAAATGGAGTAAATAAGATAATACTTACACTTTTAGGTCAATATCACTAGGAAGGAGCATTAAGAACCCCTAAATGAAGTCAATTTCAACCTTAGATCCTTTCTCCAAGAAGATCCCCACTTTCTTCTTCCTTGGGCAGAACAATTCACAGATGAACAGAGGGAGAATGAGGTTGGGAGAAGGAGGGAAGTGTTGGAGAGAAAATGGATCGTTTTGGTGCTTGGGGATAAGTATATGAACTTTAAGATAAAGTAAAAAGAAAAAAGTTGAAGTTCTAGTATCTATCCAAGTGTCCATGCCTTTAAATTATTAAGAATATACAAGAATAAACACAAGAAACTCTACCACTATATGTATATACCTGCATAGATTTCCTTTGTCGAATTTACCAGCCAATCATATAATTCCTTAGTTGATAGCTACTAAAGGTAGCTCATCCATGAAGGGGTAAACCCTAAAATACCCTTGATGAAAATACCTTCAAACAATGGCTCAAATAGGATCCCCATGGCTCAAAAATCTCAAGAATGATAATATAACATCTAAGGAACATAATTTCTGTGATAAATTGCAAATAAAATCCGTCAATTGGGTAAATTGCAAAAAAGTCCAAAATATATAGAAAATTGCATAACTTGCTCGAACAATGTCCAAATTGGACCAAATTTGAAACTTAAGCTTGTATTATAATTTAAAAACATATAAAAAGGTTATATTAGGGTTATAAGAATTCAATTATGGTAATTAAGCTCATTCAACTCATTAAGCAAGTTAAGGGGCCTTAGAACTATAAACCCCTAACAAGGATTTCGCCCCGAAATCCTATGCAAAAAGAGATGGGTATTTTCTACGCATTTAATTCTCTAGTTCCCATGTGGCTTCCTCTATGACATAGTGATTCAACAAAACTTACACTAGTATTATATCTTTTCTCTTCAGCTTTTTCACCCTTCTATCTAGGATCAATACATGACCCTCAACATAGGAGATATCCTCATCTAACTCAACCTCTACTGGTTGGATTGTCTGATCAGTATCTGGATGGAATTTCCTCAATAGAGAGATGTGAAAGAAATTATGCAATCTATGTAGCTCTGGTGGTAGCTCCAAATTATATGCTACCTTTCCAACATGAGCTAGGACGGGGTATGGTCCCATAAATCTAGGAGCCAACTTACCCTTCTTTCCAAACCTCAGCACACCTTTCCAAGGAGAAACCTTAAGATATACTCTATCTCCTACTTGGAACTCAAGTGGTCTACGTCAGTTATCTGCATAATATTTCTTCCTATCCTGCGATGCTTTCAAATGTTGTTGTATCACTTTAATTTTTTTTGTAGTCTATTGTACTAGTTCAGGACCAAAAGTTGATATTCACCTATCTCATACTAGCAAAGAGGAGACCCACATTGTCTCCCATACAGAGCCTCATAAGGAGCCATATCTATGTTTCTTTGATAGTTATTGTTGTACGTAAACTCTATCAGAGTCAAATGTACATCCCAACTGCCAAGAAATTGCAGTAAACATGCCCTTAAAAGATCCTCTAAAGTCTAAATAATCCTTTCAGACTGGCCATCAGTCTGCGGATGAAACGTTGTGCTGAATTTCAGCTGTGTTCCCATTGCTGAATGCAGACACTCCCAAAAATGATCTGTAAACTATGGACCTCTATTAGAAACTATAGTCACTGGAATGCCATGCAGACAGACTACCTCATCAACATATATTTGTGCCAATTTCTCTGCTATAAACGTTGTCTTGACAGGCAGAAAATGAGTTGACTTAGTCAATCTGTCTACTATCACCCATATGGAATCATGAACCTTGGCTGTCCTAGGAAGACCAACCACAAAGTCCATAGTAATATGATCCCATTTCCACTGTGGTATTGGCAAGGGTTGTAATGTCCCTATAGGCTTCTGGTGCTCAGCGTTCACCTGCTGACAAATTGGACATTTGGCAATGAACTCTGCCACATCACACTTTAGACCTGGCCACCAATACATGTCTTTCAAGTTTTGGTACATCTTGGTACTTCCAGGATGCATTGCATACATGGAGGAGTGAGCCTCCTCAAGTACCATCTTCCTCAACCTATCAAAATCAGGAACTACTGTCCTATTGTAGTAACAATTTGTACCATCATCTGCCTCATGAAATCCATCACACTTTTCACTTACAATCCCTGATAGGATATTCTATATCACACCATCATTCTATTGTGAATCATGAATCTACTTTCTCAAGGTAGGTTTCTCTTGTAACTGTGCCAACAATCCTTCCAGTAAGGAAACTTCTTGCTATACATTCATCTGGCAAAAAAGACACTAGCATATCTCTTTTATGGCACATCAAGGAATTTAATTGTGCATTATCTACCATTGGCAATGAAGACGACTTTCTACTCAACGCATCAGCTACCACATTAGCTTTCCCTGGATGGTAATCTATTGTGCAATCATAATCCTTAATCAACTCCATCCATCTCCTCTGCCTCATATTCAACACCTATTTTGAGAAGATATACTGTATATTCTTGTGGTCAGTGAAGATCTTACACTTTTCTCCATAAAGATAGTATTTCCAGATCTTTGAAGGCATGGACAACCACTGCAAGCTCCAGATTATGTGTTGGGTAGTTCTCCTCATGTTTCTTAAGCTGTCGCGAAGCAAAGGAAATTACATTTTTATCTTGCATCAACACGCATCCCAACCCATTCTTTGAAGCATCACAAAAGGCAATATAGCCTTTTCCTTGATCTGGTAGTACTAACACTGGTGCACCAGTCAACTTTTATTTCAATAGTTGGAAATAATGTTGAAACTTGTGATTCAAAGTAAAAGGAACATCCTTCCTGGTTAACCTAGTTAGGGGTAACGCTATAGAACTGAAGTCTTTGATGAACCTCTTGTAGTAACCTGCCAGACCTTGGAAACTAGGAATCTCTATCGGTGTCTTTGGTTGTTCCCAATCTAGTACAAATTCCACTTTCTTGGGATCAACACAAATGCCTTTTGCAGATATAACATGGCCCAGAAAAGAAACTTCCAATAACTAGAATTCACACTTGCTGAACTTAGCATATAGTTGATGCTGCCTCGACAATATCAATTCCTGGCGAAGGTGTTGCTCATGTTGTTGACTATCCTTGGAGTATATCAGGATATCATATATGAACACAACCACACACTGATCAAGATAAGGTCTAAACACCCCATTCATTAGATCCATAAAAGTTACATGTACATTAATTAGCCCAAACGGCATAACCACAAACTCATAATGACCATACCTAGTCCTAAAAGATGACTTGGGTATGTCATCAGCCTTAATTCTTAACTGATGGTAACCTAACCTCAGGTATGTCTTTGAAAACACAGTGGCCCCTCTCAAATGATCAAAAAGATCATCAATCATCAACAAAGGATACTTATTCTTTATCAATTGTCTATAGTCTATACACAACCTCATTGAACCATCCTTCTTTTTAACAAACAACACAGGAGCACCCCAAGGGGAAGTGCTCGGCTTGATAAAAACCTTCTCTAACAATTCTTGTAATTGTTTCTTTAACTCCTACATCTCTGCTGGTGCCATACTTTATGCTGACTGTGCTATGGGTTGTGTTCTAGAAACAAGATTGATCTCAAAATCAATCTCTCTAGGAGAGGGAATGCTAGGAAATTCCTCAGGAAAGACATCCTCAAATTCTCACACCACTGGTACCTCCTAGATACTAGGACCTATTGCCTTGGTATCCACAATATGAGCTAAGAAAGCCTCACATCCTTGTCTCATCAACCGCTTAGCTAGCATAGCTGACATCAAACATGTAGGAAGAATCTTCCTATCACCCTGAAAAATCCAATGTACATCTCCATCATGGAACGTCGCTACCTTAGTACTACAGTCCAAGACTGCCTTGTATTTTTCCAAGGTATCCATTCCTAGGATTACATCAAAACCATGCATGTCAAGTGGCAAAAGATCCACTTAAATGTTATGTCCAGAATAAGAAAGAACACAAGAAGGGCACACTTCCCGCAACTCAGTGGAATCAACCAAAGGAGTCTCTAGTCGTAGGCTATCAGATTTATGACTAACAGGTAGATAACAACTATTGATCACCTCTATAGTGATAAAAGAGTGTGTCACACCTGGGTATAGTAACACATATATGAAACAAGAAGCAGACAAATCAGAATGAAATAACCCCATCTGACCTGTCACGACTCATGGATTGACCACTGCTTCTGGCTGGGTCATGGCATAAAACCTTGATGTCGCTTGTTGCCATCCACGTCCTCTACTTGCTTGTCTAGAGGATCCTGCTTGGGATGTCTGACCACGTCCTCTTCCACTACCACTACTAAACTATCATTATTGTGGACCTTGTTGACTTTGCCTTGCCTGCTAAGTCACCTCCTCATCTTTCATAGGGCAATAAGGTCTTGTATGCCCCACTTGCCTACACTTATAACATGTTCTGGTGTCTTGATATGGCCTAAACGACCCTATCACTGAAACCGATGAGGTACTACAGGCTCCCATTGGCGGAAAATTGTG
Source organism: Alisma plantago-aquatica (assembly GCA_963693085.1). NCBI lineage: Eukaryota > Viridiplantae > Streptophyta > Magnoliopsida > Alismatales > Alismataceae > Alisma > Alisma plantago-aquatica. The sequence goes on along the minus strand of OY856414.1, from coordinate 501,141,928 downwards.
ACCTCTACCCCGACTCGGGGTCCACTGTGATGGTGCATGTGATATTGGTTCATTGAAGGTTGACCTTGGTTGCGACAACGGTGGGAAAAACCTTGGCTTCTTAAAGCCTCCATATGATTTCCCTTGAAACTGCATAGGTCACTTCTTAGCATTAGCTTCACGCTTCTCTATGGAAGACCTCTCAATCCTCCTGAAAAATTCCATAAAGGTGGAAAACCTTTCCTTGTTCTCCAAGGCTGATGTTGTAGTAGTCAACTCTGTACTTAGACCCTTCACAAATCTCTGGTTCCTTTCCTTGTCTGTTGCTGCCATGTGTGGGTAGAACCTCAAAAGTTACATAAACTTTGATTCATACTCATTGATAGTCATAACTCCCTGACGAATCTTCTCGAACTGAGATATTTTCTCATCTAGGTAGGTCTACGGAAAATATCAACTAAAAAATTCCCTCCAAATCCCTCCCATCCTATCACAACTCCTAGCCTTTTCTCCTCTTCTATGACCCACCAATGGACAACACTACCCTTCAACAAGTATACTGCATGTTTAACTTTGTCTTCTTCAGTAATGTTTAGGATTTTGAACACTTTTTCCAGCTCAGTCAACCACATGTCATCATCTGTTGGATTAGAAGTACATGTATGTTCAACCGCCCCAACACGTTTAAGATGTTCAAATGTCTTCCCTACACCTTGGGACTCCACATTAGAGGGAGCTGCCCTAGCTTGAGGTGTTGGTGCTCTACCAGTGATATGTGTAATTGTGGGCATCATCTGTCTAAACATACACTGAAACTCTAGATTGGCCATCATTTTTGGGTCTAGATGAGGCATTGCGGGCTTCTCTGGCCCTACTTTTGGCACTCTCTCATCGTGTGCCTGCCTCCCTGCACCTCCTCCTGGTGCAACATAGATACTATAAATGTGTTCTTCATGTCCTCTTGACATATTTGCATAATCATAAACTATGATCAAATATGTTGGATACATAAGAACATACTCAAACCTAAGTCCTATGTCCCTATAGACTTAGTAAATTTAGAGCTCTGATACCAACTTAATTGTCACACCTCATCATGCTAAACGAGATTACTCAAAATACAAAACACGATCAACTACTAATTAATCACATAGTCAAAGTGTGGGATAATTAAAACTAATTCCAACCATGTAAATAAACTCTAGAACATTTACAAAAAGTCCATCATTCCATTCTCATATATTGTAACAAGTATTTAGATATGGGTCCAAAGACCTCAGTCACATCCTGCATAAAAAAGATATTTCACATGTACATGCCATATATTTACAAACATTGTCATACAACCAAAATATCATGTCAATACGAGTATATCATCTAGAAAACACATCCCATACCCAGACCTGAGAGTAAAGAGATGACACTAGGACTCTATTACTAACATCTACAACTAACCAACCTTCTGAATCTATTAATCACCAGATTGGTTCTCTTCCACAGTGCGACCTTGACCTCATTTCCCGTTACCACCTAAAAAAATGTGGTGACCCACGGGTGAGACCCAGTCCCAGTGAGAGATATAACTCTCTCCAACATATATTGATTATAACATATTAATTAACAGTAAATACATTGAGCAGTTAGGATATTGAATAAGCTATATGAACAGATTGAATAGTTTAAGCATACTAAGTAGTTAAGCAAATAAGTTGTAACACGTACACAATTTTCATAATTTTACAACATGTAAGAACTATGTAATGTAAAGACAAGACAAGGGTTAATCAACCAATGTGATACATATTAAACCCTAGCAATTATAGTACACGGTTGATATTATATCTTTTATTTGTTGGGTTTTAGGGGAGGCAGAGAAGGCAGCGGAAACAAAATATTTCTCCTCCCCAAACCCAGAACAAGGAAACGCGTCAACGTCTATACAATAGGAAAGGATGGTTTGTGGAATCATACCTTGTCCTGAGGCTTGCTCGGTGACAATACCTCACGGCTTGCACAGTCTTCACCTCCGGTCTTGGATGGTGTCTGTGCAGCTCCTAGTCATACCGAGACTGACAACTCCTGGTCTCACAGGGACTGTCGGGATTGGCAGCTGTCCTCCGAGCGGCATAAATCTCCCACCTCTAAAGTAGTCCACACGGACCACCTGGAAATCCAATCTCCTTGTCTCACAAGGAATTGGAAGGAGTCTCACCTTCCTATCAGCGTACTAGTCACTGACACACTCTCCTGCCACCAGTCACTTTCTGCAGTTGTCTTTCCCTTGCTGTGCCTCCCATATCAGGTAGCACTTACCCGGGCTCTCTCGGTTACCAAAACCAGAGAGAACGACAACTTTATAGAGCAACTGGTTGCACTGAGTTGTACTTTGAGAAGCCCCCAATACCCCTATATATAGGAGGGTCATGGGACAGGGTTCTCTATCCCGGAGAATGTGAGACTAAAGTAGGAGTAGAAGGGTTCGAGATTTTCTACAAGAACAACCAACTATACAACCTGAACTGATCATTTCATTTTTGAAACGGTCGGTTGGGGACCTGATCTGGTCGGTTGACACCTCAACCGATCGGTTGGGACCCATGAAATGGTTGGTTCACTTCTAAACTGGTCGGTTCGTGGTCTTGGTTAGTTCCCGATTGACTTTTCTTATTTTGTTTCGAATTGGTACCTAATACCAATCCTTGTTCCAATCAAATTGGTCAAGTGAAACGAAAAGAAATTTCTCACCAATCCTACTTTCCCAACTTGCTCGGTTGGACCAATTGAACCGATCGTTTCAACACTTGAACCAATCGTTTCACCCTATCCATGAGTCGATCGACTCACCACCTGAGCCGATCGGTTCACCAAGCTCAGCTGATCGGTTCATCACATGAGTTGAACGGTTGGGAGTGCAGATTGTGCAGAAATAGTCAATTGCAGTTTCAATCAATCCGATACTCCAATCAATGTGTCCAACACCTTGAACATTATGATACTGAGCCATCAATTGATTGAGTGTTTAATTGAACTACTAAACTCCTTTAGTAATCAATCTAAACATTGTTTGTGGATAAAACTCCTCTTCCATGTTAAATCTTATGTGTGTGACCCTGCAGGTCCTTTTCACGTTGGCAATGAAAGTCCATAACACTTATGACTTCACAAGCAAAGAGTGGTTCCTAGTCACACATCAGTGTTACCCAAGTGAAATAGAAAGTTGGAGAACAACTTTCAATCCTACAATCCGTGAATGGTGTTACAGTGAATGTATAATTCCTTTGTCACTGATATCTCGAATGAACTTGAGGCATGGAGCAGTCATCCTGTCAACGTTCATTCACTTTCTTGATCTCAGAGTAGATTGGAAGAGATATGTATGACATCAATATCACATAGTGATTCACACATGCGTGCACGCCTTTCTCAATCCTACTCATCAAGTGGCCATGGATATCAAACTCCCTCAGGAGGGACAAATCCCATATCTATCACTCACCCCTCAAAAGCCCCATGTGTCAAAGCCACCCAATCATCACCTTTATAACAACCGATGTTTCAGGACTGCGTTTTATGATGTCAAAGTGTGCCCAATGACATGTATGGAGTGTAGTGATTTCAGGTCAAAGAATCACACTCACCACCATCACTGTGAGTACTGACTGTGACTACCATGTCATGGTTTCATGTGTGAAACTCACGGTGGGTCTGTCCGGTACACTTGTTCTCAAACAAGTACCTATGTGTTTGGTTTGATATCTCTATATCATGACTAATGAGATTCAGTCATCAACCAACACCACAATCTAGTCTTGTGTGTCATTGTTGTCTATCTACCTTCCACAATGACATCCGACTAGGGACATAATGAGAATGTACAAACTCTTAGCATTCATATGATCTCATCATTCAGGTCCTGAACTTGAAGGCATACGTCATTGAGTACTGTCATTCTCTAGACATTCAATATGTTCTATCACTATCTCATATGATTGAACCAGAATGAATTGGAAGCTTGCCTTTGATGTTTATCAAATAAATCTTAATGTATCCCACCAATCATCCCATGATTGGCTCTCAGGGAATACATACCAATAGACTCCCACTTGCACTGCGAGCCAATCACCCTTGAATCATATTCATAGTGATCTTCAAACATGTCCCACATGTTACTGTGCTCTAGTGCGAACATAGTGAGTTATGGCAACACCTTGCCAAAGTAAGTTTTTAACTACATGTCTCTCATCTCTTCATTGTACGTCACACGTATAAGATGGAGTTGTCGTAATATGCGATCTAGTATTCCTTTGCTAACCTTTAGCCACATTGCATGATCAAGGATTCTATACTTGTCATCAATGATCGGAATATCTATAAGTTCATCTCATGAATTTCCAGATCCATACAGTATCCAATATTGTTCTCTAACACACAGATACTCGTCATTTCCTTTTAAATGATTTTATTGGAACACTTCCAATTATCAACAAACTTTCACTTTTATATATCCTATATATATTTTGCGATTAATTTTTTGTCCTTTCAAAAGTTTGCATCAATGTAACTCTTTACATTGAACTCTTCCTTATCTCCATAGAAATAGTACTTCTCAAGTACTTATCAAGTTCTCATGGTATTCCAGTAATCCTTACTGGAAGTAGACAGACATCCACTCATCATGTCTCATATACGAGTTATCAGGATGAGCACATCATATTTCCATGTCCTACATACAAGATGATGAATGCATTTTATTCTTGCCATGTCGATACATGCAAGATAATGGGATAATTACATACATGATAGATCCATATCTATTCTCAGTGTTCCCATTCTTCATAAGAATTGGACACTTGGCCTTGGGATACTAACTCCATGTAACATGGACAAGTTTTCTCCCACTGAATCTGTGCATACTGAACCCTTTAGTACAGATTGCCAATGTATGCTTTCTCTTTTCAGGTCAAGAGGTTTTCGAGAACTATCTCTATATATCTCTATTCCTATCACATAGGAAACATCTCTATCTTCCTTAAAGATAATTTCCACTTTTGGATTTCCATTCTAGAACATTTCCATTTCATATCAACATGTGGAATGTGAATACGCTCCCACTGAATCACATATTCTTCTTTATCTTTGACATATCAGTCAAACCCTTTGACTATATTATCAAAGTAGAGATCCTATTCTGAGTTGCTTGTACTCAATCAATCACATTGATTAATCCATTGTAACTTATAGACTTCATTTGCATTAGTGGATTCATAAACCTTATAGGTTGTGTCACGTACACATCCTTGTTTTATTCCTCATAGGAATGTGGTTTTAGTATCCATATGCCAAATGTCTTAGTCATTAAGTTGAAATCAACAAGCAACATCCTTCTCAAAATGTTATCCATGTGTCTTAACACTTAAGACTCATTTGCACTTATGGATTTCATTCCAATGGGTGCTACCATCAAGGTCATACCTTATGGTTCACATGGATGTCATTTAGGATGTAATGGTCATAAACCATAACTCAAAATTTGGTTCCTCATATTCATCTAGATAGTTGACTCATCACATGAACAACTCATCACATATATAAACAAGGTGTATCTGTCAAGGATATAAGAACTTACAACTCCTTGTGATTCTTAATGTCCTTTATTAGTGTGGGGTATTCTTTTATTAAGAAGAATTCAGTTATTTGATAATCATCCTCTAACTCCTTAGAGTATGATTCCTTCTTGATTTAGACATCACCATGCCTTAATCATGAGTTCACTATGATACACTATCATAATCACTCATAAGGATCTCAAACATTATGTCCAAGTATTTCATTCATTGATCTCATCAAGAATTAACACTTTACCAAATTTGTACTTCATCTATGATAATCTTGAACACTTTAAGATATTCATATTGGTATTTCTCTACACACCATTTGAAGTATTAACATTTGTTCCAATAGGTATGTAAATACATCACATGTATCATACCTAATAGGATAATCATTCTCCCACTACCTTTAGTGAAGATTGATTAATCATGTCCAAGATATTCATGTCTCTTACTGGTTCTCTAACCAAAAGAGTCTAGATTTATCCATCACATGGAAACTAGAAATGAATTTCTCATGATTGATGCTAATTTAATTGTTTGAGTTATCTATAACTTTTAGGTATCATTTTATCTTATGCATATCAAATACCACAAGATAAACAAGGCATTGCCACAAAGATCATATCTTTAGAAATTGAAACATCTCATTATTGATTGCCATCATTGTCATACAATATGCAAAACTAAAATGTTTCTATCTATTGTCAAATATGAAATAGCAGTTCATAACTGTATTACATGCCTTTTAGGCTGAAAATAAACTAAAATACTCCTTACTATGGTGGCAACAATTGCCCCATTTATTGAGTGCTTTACACTTTACATCTTGGTATCATATACCTCAAAAGTGTTACAAGTTTACTTTCATGACACCTTTAAGTAGAGACGTTTGTCACCTCCTTCTTCTTTTGTTCTTCCAAATATAGAGGGCAATCCCTCATACACCCTTTCCCCATGTGCCTTGAGGCTAAAGACGGCTTGGATTGCTGGCTAGCATCAAAACACTTCTTTGCTTTTCCCTTTTCCTTCCCCTTAAGAATTACCTTTCATTGATCTCATCAAAGATTAGGGTTAGTCTTTCTTCATATTTGCCTCTACTGTCCTCAACATGTCCAACAACTTTGTCAACGCTTGTCAAAGTTGTTCATGTTGTAGTTTATCATGAAATGTATGATTCTCACAACATTTGTAGTATCATACCAATAGCCAACTCTTGGCTCAAAGGGAATCCTTCTTAGTCAGGTCTTTCCACATACCCAATCATATTGAGTGTGTGGATACCTTACTGGATCTCCTTCTGTCATGACATACTGGGACAATGTCTTGGAGACATCATATGTCTCATGTTGTCTCTGCAACTCATAGTTCAGAGAACACAACATCAAGCACTCCTCATCAATGTCATCCTTGGTATGCTTCCATAAGCATACTTTCAGCCATTGATGTGGAGGGATCGAGTTCATCTGGTTCTGGTATAACTAGGACTTAGAACTTTCGATCTTTGATTGAGAACGCTTCTCAACGTCCTAACCAAACTTGAAAATTATTCCCATTTAACTTGTCCTTTCCCAAAAACGTATCACAAAGAAAAGTGATTGTTGTTTGTTGTCATTTGTACCACAAAAAGAAATATGCAATTTTAGTCCAAAAACTCATTTTTGACTTATTTGATTGATTTGAAAAGTTGATGATATAATTAGGCCTTTAATTAATTATTGCTCCCACTATTTTAGTTCAAATTGATAGCCCTCACCATCAATTCGGAAGATTGCAATGTACAACCTTCTAGTAGGCAAGATCCTGAAATCCTCTAAGTCATGGACAAACTAGGGCTGTCACCCACAACTTAGATCTCTCAGGTAGGCAACTCTTGCCAATTACATCATATGCAACTCTTGATAACATGTCATATGCAACTCCTTGCCATGATCACCTCCATGCCTCAAGGTACTAGATACCATCTAGATCACCTTGTTAAGTCTGACCCAAAGCAAACACGATGAATATGCACCCTGCTAGGGCAGACCCACATATCTATCCTTCACGCATCCATGAGATAGATGGTGCACCACACTAGGGCGTGCCCACACTTGGTCGATCAAGCTTTTCACGTGTGTCGCATTTGGAACGCATCTAAAACTTCATATTTAATGAGGGATTTGGTTTTTATATACATATACATATCCAATCACCACAATACATAGTACATATCATATACATGCTATATCCCAAAGAAAACATGCAAAACGATAAAAGCGTTGATTATGGCCATCCTAATGTGATTCATTGAGCCAAGAGGAATCATGTTCATCTAGGTCTACATCACATGCAACCTGTACAAGATGAACTATGTGCTTTGCCTTTCTGGGTTTGATCAACTCATCACATGACTGATCGACTCGCCATCAGGCTGGTCGGCTGGGTGCCACCAGCCGATCGGTTGGCTTCTCCAACCGATCGGTTCGCCTGGTCGTCGTGCATCTCATCATGGCAGCCACCCGCTCGTCTCGCTCCTCGAACCGGTCATCAACCGATCGGCTCACTCCTTGAACCGATCGTATGGAACGTCAACCGATCGGTTCACACCTTGAACTGATCGTCTTAGCTGTCGTCAGGATGTCCTCCGTTCTTTGACATAATAGGAAATAAAATTCTATCCTATTTTACATTGTAAAAAGAGAAACCTCGAGTTACATTTGAGGGGAGCAAAGGTAGGAAAGAAATCTCAAATTATTTTGAGTTACATAAGGAATAGCAGAAGGAAGATCGGTGCGCAGACCCAGATGCAAGCAACCACATACAACCATACACAGATAGGGTTTATTGGCAATAACCACACTATACATCCACCACAAAACTTGTTTAAAGGTGACACGTATCGAGTGCATTAATAATACATATCATATATGTAAATTGGGATTTGTGGATTTAGGATTGGACATGCATAAAGCCAATTTTATTCGCATCGTATGCAATAAATAAAGGTGACAAACCAAAATCAATCATATCGATAATCCTAAAGTATTAGAGTAGTTGACGTGGCTCTGATACCACTGTTGGGTTTTAGGGGAGGCAGAGAAGGCAGCGGAAACAAAAATTTTCTCCTCCCCAAACCCAGAACAAGGAAACACGTCAACGTCTATACAATAGGAAAGGATGGTTTGTGGAATCATACCTTGTCCTGAGGCTTGCTCGGTGACAATACCTCACGGCTTGCACGATCTTCACCTCCGGTCTTAGACGGTGTCTGTGCAGCTCCTGGTCGCACCGGGACTGACGACTCCTGGTCTCACCGGGACTGTCGGGATTGATAGCTGTCCTCCGAGTGGCAGAAATCTCCCGCCTCTGAAGTAGTCCACGCGGACCACGTGGAACTCCAATCTCCTTATCTCACAAGGAATTGGAAGGAGTCACACCCTCCTGTCAGTGTACTAGTCACTGACATACTCTCCTGCCACCAATCGCTTTCTGCAGTTGTCTTTCCCTTGTTGTGCCTCCCTTATCGAGTAGGTAGCACTTGCTCGGGCTCTCTCGGTTACCAAAACCAGAGAGAACGACAACTTTATAGAGCAACTGGTTGCACTGAGTTGTACTTTGAGAAGCCCCCAATACCCCTATATATAGGAGGGTCATGGGACAAGGTTCTCTATCCCGGACAATGTGGGACTAAAGCAGGAGTAGAAGGGTTTGAGATTTTCTACAAGAATAACAAACTGCGCAACCTGAACCGATCGTTTCATTTCTGAAACGGTCGGTTGACACCTCAACCAATCAGTTGGGACCCATGAAACAGTCGGTTCACTTCTGAACTGGTCGGTTCGTGGTCCTGGTCAGTTCCTGATTGAATTTTCTTATTTTGTTTCTAATTGGTACCTAATACCAATCCTTGTTCCAATCAAATTGGGCAAGTGAAATGAAAAGAAATTTCTCACCAATCCTACTTTCCCAACTTGCTCAGTTGGACCAGTTGAACCGATCATTTCAACACTTGAACCAATCATTTCACCCTGTCCATGAGCCGATCGACTCACCACCTGAGCCGATCGGTTCACCAAGCTCAGCCGATCGATTGGGAGTGCATATTGTGCAGAAACAGTCAATTGCAGTTTCAATCAATCCGATACTCCAATCAATGTGTCCAACACCTTGAACATTATGATACTGAGCCATCAATTGATTGAGTGTTTAATTGAACTACTAAACTCCTTTAGTAATCAATCTAAACATTGTTTGTGGATAAAACTCCTCTTCCAGGTTAAATCCTATGTGTGTGACCCTGCAGGTCCTTTTCACGTTGGCAGTGAAAGTCCATAACACTTATGACTTCACAAGCAAAGAGCGGTGCCTAGTCACACATCAGTGCTACCCAAATGAAATAGAAAGTTGGAGAACAACTTTCAATCCTACAATCCGTGAATGGTGTTACAGTGAATGTATAATTCCTTTGTCACTGATATCCCCAATGAACTCGAGGCATGGAACAGTCATCCTGTCAACATTCATTCACTTTCTTGAACTCAGAGTAGATTGGAAGATATATGTATGACATCAATATCACATACTGATTCACACATGCGTGCATGCCTTTCTCAATCCTACTCATCAAGTGGCCATGGATATCAAACTCCCTCAGGAGGGACAAATCCCATATCTATCACTCACCCCTCAAAAGCCCCATGTGTCAAAGCCACCCAATCATCACCTTTATAACAACCCATATTTCAGGATTGTGTTTGATGATGTCAAAGTGTGCCCAACGACCTGTGTTGAGTGTAGTGATTTCAGGTCAAAGAATCACACTCACCACCATCACTGTGAGTACTGACTGTGACTACCATGTCATGGTTCCATGTGTCAAACTCACGGTGGGTCTGTCTGGTACACTTGTTCTCTAACAAGTACCTATGTGTTTGGTTTGATATCTCTATATCATGACTAATGTGATTCTGTCATCAACCAACACCACGATCTAGTCTTGTGTGTCATTGCTATCTATCTACCTTCCACAATGACATCTGACTAGGGACATAATGAGAATGTACAAACTCTTAGCATCTGTATGATCTCATCGTTCAGGTCCTGAACCTGAAGGCATACGTTCTTGAGTACTGTCATTCTCTAGACATTCAATCTTTTCTATCACTATCTCATATGATTGAACCAGAATGAATTGGAAGCTTGCCTTTGATGTTTATCAAATCAATCTTAATGTATCCCACCAATCATCCCATGATTGGCTCTCAGGGCATACATACCAACATTATCATTATGCCCTGGGGAGTTTGATTCATACCACTCAAAATCCAACTGACCACTGCGAAGTGCGATTCAACTCCGTATAAAATCTAGGAGTGTCAGTATCCTAAGATCTCTTCCCCTCAGTCAGTATGAGTAAACTGCAGTGACATACCAGTCAAACTGCCAAAAGTGACATATAGTCAACAGATAACAACTAGTTCGTACTTGGTACAAGTTACGACACTAGAAAACATGGTATACAAAACCCTCTAATCTGAGGTACAACCGCAGTTGTCCTCAATCACATCAAATGTCAAAGGCATGGCCATATCCATCCTCCATAACCTACAATTGTGGATGACAAGGATATTATCTCAACTTGCCAGCCCCACATACTCAACATTATGCACTGTGAGTTTTCCTTGGGAATACTCATTTCACCATCCAGTAAGTTATGACATTGAAAATGGCTCTACGACACATGGCTCTACATGATTAAGGTTACACTTGATTAATTACTGCTAATTGAATGCATTAAGGCTTTATCATACAAGTGGACATTCAAACCCTAATTATTTTCTAACAAGAGTATATGTATAACAACTTCAAAGGATATAAAACATTTGAGATATAAATCTTAATCACATTACCATATTCTATCATTCATTGCAAATTAATGGAGCACACTTATCATCGTACTATTACAAGATACCAATATCTTATCACAAGTTCCAGGGTTTTAACCCTTATTGGAGTGTGAAGAGGATTTCACCTCAATAATGGCTTCAAACATGCCCAAAGGTCGTTAAGACCATCACATTATTCATAGTAAGGTTATCATCATCATTCCATGCCTTAAACAAGGCTCAAAAGATCATTAGCACATATATGTCCATAGATATTAACATGGCAAGGCACTATGATATTCAAATAGTACGACATTGTGGTTTCAACAAAAGAAGAGTGCAATTCATTATCACATTAATCATTCAAGAGGTCTGATTATAACCTTTCAACATCATATAATTACATTAGGGTTAGGTATAACAAGCTAGATCACATGGGAGTTACACATCCACTTATTATAGTGATTTATCAAATATAACTATATAATGGCAAAGGTAAAGCTACAAATTAATGGTATTGAACCATCGAATTATCATCACTAAGACCCACATATAATACCATGTGATTTATTCTAATCCATTGGATGTTAAACCATCCAATATTATTCTTTGGATCATGTTCATTGTTCAAGATTATCAATTGAAGTATAAGTCTAACCATTAAATCAATTGAACCAAGGAACCATTGGTTTAAGGTTTAGTAAAATCTACAATTACATTACTAATTAATAATATATGGTGATGACCTTATCCAACATTAATTGTGATCATTAGCTCACCATTGGTTTCTAGATCAGTAATACATTCAGTTAACACCATCAGATATTAAGTCAATATCATCATCGATTGATAACATCATTAGAATACTTAGTGGATGATAATTAAACGTCGAATTGAGCCAAAACCTGACCTAAGGGGGTGACCATAGGTTTTAACCATACATTTGATGCCCTTGATCATGAACATCATTTGCCAAGATAGCAACACCATCGGTTGTTGAATGGTATGTCCATCGGTTGTGTGATAGAGAAGGAAATAGCTTGAAAACCCTAATTTAAACCATCAATTATTTTGTGCTTAGCACAATAGGTTGATGCTATCAACCTGTCCCAGATCATGTTACATCTTATAAAGGTTTTACACATATTTACAAGTTCATATAGAACTAGAACAAAATAGGGAACATCACAAAAATTCATAATTCTAAACAAGCATGGTTTCTGTATGCTTAGATCATCACATTCAAGCATAAACATGAACTAACAAGCTTCTAGTAAGTAATATAAATGAAGAATTTTATATAAAAACCTCTATAGAGTAGTTCAGATATCAAACAGCAATAATCTCGAGCAAATAAGGCAAGAAATCCCTAGATTCAGATCTAAACTTGGCCAAATAGGCATTCTCTCCACAAAGAAGCAAAACCCTAGAAAAAGAAATAAGAAGGAAGGATTTTTGAGTTCTAGAGTAATTTTCACCATGGAACAGTAGGCTTCTGACCTGGAGAGATATAGGAAAGCAAATAAATAAATGGAGTAAATAAGGTAATACTTACACTTTTAGGTCAATATCACTAGGAAGGAGCTTTAGGAACCCCTAAGGGAAGTCAATTTCAACCTTACATCCTTTCTCCAAGAAGATCCCCACTTTCTTCTTCCTTGGGCAAAAAAAATTACAGATTAACAGAGGGAGAACGAGGTTGGGAAAAGGAGGGAAGTGGTGGAGAGAAAATGACTCATTTTGGTGCTTGGGGATAAGTATATGAACTTTAAGATAAAGCAAAAAGAAAAAGTTGAAGTTCTAGTATCTATCCAAGTGTCCATGCCTTTAAATTATTAAGAATATACAAGCACACACACAAGCAGCTCTCCCACTATCTGTATAGACCTGCTTAGATTTCCTTTGTTGTATTTCCCAGCCAATAACATAATTCCTTAGTTGATAGCTACTAAAGGTAGCTCATCCATGAAGGGGTAAACCCTAAAATACCCTTGATGAAAACACCTTCAAACCATAGCTCAAATAGGAGCCCCATGGCTCAAAAATCTCAATAATGATAATATAAAATCTAAGTAACATAATTTATGTGATAAATTGCAAATAAACCCCTCAATTGGGTAAATTGTAGAAAAGTCCAAAATGTACAGAAAATTGCATAACTTGATCGAACAGTGTCCAAATTGGACCAAATTTGAAACTCAAGCTTGTATTATGATTTTAAAACATATAAAAAGGTTATATTAGGGTTATAACCATTAAATTATGGTAATTAAGCTCATTCAACTCATTAAGAAAGTTTAGGGGCCTTACATTTCCTATGTTGGTGGTAAATGAGATTTGGTATCTCTCTTCGGTCGCCAACCTTTGCATATGTTGGTCGTCAATGAGGTTCTCATAGATCGAAGGGTTTTATGATGACAAGTGATCACTTTCTTTTCTTGTTTTTATCACCCTAAGTTGCATACTAGAGTTTGGCATTTTCATGACACTTGGCATGCATTTTCATGACACCTAACCTACCTTATCTCTCTCCAACTCTTGGCCTTATAAACCCCTATCCTTGCATGAAACTAAACCCTTTACACATTTTATCTCTTTCTCTCTTCTTGCTTGGAGATCATCCCCCTTTCTCTTGGTGATGAAGGTGAAGTTCTAGTGGCAATCCATCTTGCATGAGAGCTAGGGTTTTGGAGAAACCTTTCCTTGGTGATCGTTTGGTGATCCTTTTCTCTTCTCTTTGGTTTGAATAAGTGATATTTTTCTTGATCTTCATTTCCTTTCCTTACCATCTTCTCCCTTCTCTTCTTTTATGAAGCCATGGAGTTTTTGTGGTAGAGCTTAAGTTGAGATTGAGTGACTTCTCTCTTCTTGTATCAATCTATGGTTCTCCATGGCAGGGATTAAGTTGAGTTGAAGAAATTCTCTTTCTTGTCATTTTTGACATATGGTTTTTCTCTCCATCTTGTGCTCCTTTAACCAAGGGTTTGTTCTTTCCTTGGAGGTGGTGCTACCTTGGACGAGAAGTGGTGATCAAGATAGGGTTTTCCTCTCTCTTCTTGGAGATTCCTTTCTATTAGAGTCATTGTTCATATCTAAGGCGAGTTATGTAACTTTCTCCTTGGTTATTGTTTCTTTTACTTTGCATGCAAGCAATCTACTCTTAGAACGTGGTTCTAAGTATAATGGTGATAATATTTATGATCTAGGGTTTATGTTCCATGTTGATCTTGAGTAGATGACATCCCTTGTTGAAATCTTAATCTTGTGAATGATTACCTTGTTGGTTATGGATCCTTTGATCCTTGCATGCATGATCTAAGCATTAGTTTTCTCTCTCTAAGTCATGGTTTTATTTCTTTCATGTTGGTGGTCGGATTTAGGGTTTTGGAGTTCTTTTCCTTCTTTTGGTTTGTACCTTGGAGGTTTCAATTTCATGGTGATGAACAACCTATTTTCTCTTATGGTTAATGAGGTTTTCTCTCTCTTTTTGTCAGAAAATTTCATATCTTTTATCATGAAGGTTCTCTTCATGTTGTGGGTATCTATGATTGATGGTGATTCCTCTTTGATCGATGAGTTTCCTCAGTTATCTTTGATCGTCAATGTTGGATAATTTCCTTTGATCGATGGAGTGTTGATACTCTTCTTTGATCATGATGATGGTGCTTTCTCCTCGGTCAATAATGATACATGTTTCTTTGATCGATGATGTAATTACTTTCTTCAGTATCCAACTATGTTCTTTCGTTGGTCACTAATGTGTTGACCTAGGTAGTCATTGAGGGTGATTCACCTCTTCAATCGATGAAGATGGTGAGCCTCAATCTCTTTGGTCGATGACGATTCTTGGACATGTGATCATGATGTGTTCTTAACTTTACGATGATGGTGTTTTGACCTAATTGTTCCAAGTATGTTGGAAATGGTAGTAGTTAGGGTTTTATCTATATTGTTGTCTTAGAAACCCTACTTCGTTTGCTTTTTTGTACCTTAATCCTAATTCCAAGTACATGAAGATGTTGTTTAAACTTCTTGAGTAATTAGTATGGTGATGCATACTTTCTCTCTAGTATAGCTATATAAATGGTTGTTGAAATACTTGTATATCATGCATATGATGATAAGCCTTGTGAGACATGAAGAGATAATAATGTTCTTGCAGGGAACAATGTGAATGGTCTTATGAACTTGGCAGTGACTTTATTCCCCAATGGAGGTGATATCCTCTGTGTGATGTGACAAGGGATTCATATCCCATCGTGGTATGATGATGATGGTCTCATGTGTGACAATGAAACAATACCATGTGGTGATGTGATAACGTTTATGTGTTATACATTCTATATCTCATGAAGTTTCTATCTACCCTTATCTTTGTAGAACCTTTCTTGGGTTTGTATGCAAATGAATTCAGGACTTGCTGGATGGTGAAATGAGTATTCCTACGAGAAACTTGGAGCACATATTGTTGAGTATGCGAGGTGAAAGTGACAGTGTGTCCTTGTAATCTTTATCTCAACATGTATGTAGGATGGTTGTAGTGATGCCTCAATGTGAGAATGTTCGCAGTCATATCTCATAGTTTAACATATATGATATATTGAGGGCAATGACAGTTGTACCTCAGTGGTAGGGTTTTGTACCCTAGTGTCTAGTGTTGTGACCTGTACTGGTAGTCTAGGTGTTTTTAGCTTGACTATATGACATTGGTGGAAGCTTGACTGATATGTCACTATAGTGTTCACTTGTACAGACTGTGTGGGGAGAAGATTTTGGATTTTGACTCTTTATAGATCTTATATGGCACTGATTTTGACTTAGTAATGGTCAGTTGGATTTAAGTGGTATGACTCAAATACCCATGGCTTAAAAGATGTCATACAGTCATGTAATATATCTATTTAGGGTTAAACATGATTCACATTGCATGTTTACACTTGCCTTGTTTCTTATACTGCTTGATTGTTGATGCGATGATTTTGAGTCGCATTTATAGACCTTTTTCATATGTGTTTTATGCTCTAATTAGTCATTTTTATGGATAATATTGCATAATTCACTCATTTCGGTCTTTGCCATCATTTTATGTCAAATCCCCTTAGTTGTATCATTTTGAGCATTATTTATCATATTATCATAATTTGTGTGGATTTATTTGGTCTTGTTTTGGAATTTCAGGAAAAACAAGTATCTGCTTCCGTCGATACCATCGACGGAAGTTGATACCATCGACGGGGCCACAAGTTGCCAGCCGAGAGGAGCAGCACAGAGTCGATACCATCGACATTTAAGTCGATGGCATCGAGATCCCTTCAGGTTGCTGGCGAGGAACTCGTCGATACCATCGACTCAAGTCGATGCCATCGACACATTGAGGCTACAGCGTCGCTAAACGACAACAACCGACGCTAAAGAGAGTCGATACCATCGACCCTAGTCGATGGTATCGAGATGACACAGGCACTCAGACGAAAAGAAAAGAAGGCTGCCACTAATACGCTGGGTCGATACCATCGACCCGCGTCGATGGTATCGACGCCGGCAGATATGCGTTGGTTTCGTTTTGATCTCAATCGGACGGCTGGAGTTATTTGACGACCTAATTAGGGACTTATACCTAATGACGGCCGCCGATAGGGGAGGGGATCTAATTTTTTCATTTGCACGAGTGCCGAGGAAGGAGAGAAAGGAGAACGGAGGCCAGAAGCTCATCCCTGTCGATCCGGACGCCGCTGAAGACGAATTTCACCACCGAGAGGCGGAAAAGCTCGTGTTCTACGCAAAGGATCTACCGGTTCTTCTCCGTTCAGGGGTTTTCCCACTTAATTCACGTTTTTCTTATGAATTCCCCAATTTCTACCATGTATTTGTGCAAGATGAACATGCGAGGCTAAAACCCTCCATCTTTAGGACTGGGAGTAGCCCGGGAATGCATTGTATGACGATTTTATATTAATAATTCATATTTTCTCTCTTAAATCTGTGGTATAGTTTCATTTTCTCCATATATATTGTTATGCCTGATCACCATAATAATAACTTAATGCCCTTAATCACTTCGACAGCAGGATTAACGGTTGAAAAGAGACGAAACCTACATTAATCGATAAATCCCTTGACAAAGGAGGTGTAAAATTAATGGTGGAAACTGAGAGATAGTTCGTAAGGCGCTTAGTTTAGGGGAATGATTACTACGACGGTGGAATCAACCTAAACCTAAGTAGTGAATTACACCACGATAGTGGGTAATTCTGTTTTCAGGCCACTACCCGGATAGAGAGAGAAGAGTGAGGAATTATATAAAACCTAATACAACGTTGACCTGCGGTGAAACCACAATCCTAAAGATACCTTTTGAATTAATTAAATTAACCTTGAATCGATTGTTTGCTTTGTTTCATTTTTATTTCCTTTTAGTTTTAACAACAACCCTACTTTGTCATCCGGCCTAGCTGATTGCAATTAGTTAGTAGGAGTCTCCAATAATTCACGTATCCCTGTGTTCGACTCGGGCCTCACAAGGCCTGTACTACTCAACGCGTATACTTGCGTTTTTAGCGCGTAGTAAAATACACGTCAAGTTTTTGGCGCCGTTGCCGGGGATACGGCGAATTGTTGGCACTTCAAGTGCTAAGAGCGGCCACTCTAGGCCACATTTTTTTTTAATTTTGAAACAACTTTAAATATTCCTAAATTTCTTTATAATTATATTTACTCGTTCAAGCATAGTACTGAACTTGAATTTTCTCATTTGAGGTACTGTGTATGGTGCATACACGTAGTACAGACTACGACAATCGCACACCCGAGGTTCCACCTCCGGGACCTGAGGATGAGGAGCACTACGAGAAAGAGCACCAAGAGGAAATAAATTCTGAATCTGAAGCAGAAGAAATGGTCAAACCACAGACCATATGGGAGAAGATCAAAGCCTCTTCTTCATCAGCTTCAAAGGGGCCTATAAAGAAGTAGGCGGTTAACATACCAACATATAAGATTGATCCGGCATTGATCAACTTGGTAAAATCAAATGCATTTCACGGTCTGAAGAATGAGGACCCAGTTGCACACATCAGCCAGCTCGTGGAGAACTGTGACATGGTGAAGATCGACCGATTCCCACAAGATGCTTTGTACCTCAAGCTATTCCCAAGTTCCTTGGCAGGAGCAGCAAGAGAGTGGCTCCATAACCTCGATGACGAATTTGTTCAGTCTTGGGATCATATGGTGGAAGTTTTCTTTGAGAGGTTTTTCCCTCCTGAGAAGACCAACGACATGATTAGGAAGATTCACAATTTCACCCAACAGGCGGGTGAGACATATTCTGAGACCTAGGAGCGATTCCAGGTTATGTTGAGGAGGTGCCCACATCATGGGCTGGACAGGGAAACACAAGTGAAAATCTTTTATTTTGCTCTCTCCGAGCACGATAGAAGTAATCTTGATTTAGCCGGATCCGGATTCTTTCTGAATAATACAGATACCAGATGTTGGGAGATACTAAAGAACATGGCTAGGAAACAGTCATGGGGCGACAGAGGTGCAGTGGAACAGGTCAAGGCTGCTGGTGAATCCAGAATAGTTAGGGAGCTGAACGATAAGTTAGATCTTCTAGCTAAGAAACTGCTGACTAAGGAAGATGCATCTGACGATGAGGAGGCCCAAGTAAAATTCATGCAACAACAGGGTTATAGAAACAATGACTATGCATGGAGGAAAGATAAAACGTTTTCATGGAAGGATCCGAATACTTTTCTGCAGGATCTGGATGCCAAGCCACAGCCAAGAGTCGAGGATAAGAACACTGAACTACTGAGTCAAATGGTACAGCAAAACCAAGAGATGATGGCCATGTTTGGTAAGCAATTACAATCTCAAGGTGATATTCTAACCAAGTTTGGGGAGACGCTGCAAAGCCATGGAGAACAAATGCGGGCATTGGAAACCACCGTGGCACAGATTTCGAGTGAAGTGGCGGCCATCAAGCACGCCAATCAACAAAAACCAGCTGAGAATGCAAATGTGGCCCAAGCACACCATCAGGTCAAGTATATGTCTGTGGTAAATAGTGAGGAGGAATCTCAGGTGCAAGAAGCTGTAGAAGAAAGAAAAATGACTTTCAATGTGCATGCGACACTGGAAATACCGTATCCACACACTTACTATGGATTGCCGGGCGGAAACCATTTCTTCAAAAAATCAGAGAGAGTTATGAATATTGTATCTCCACGTAGGCAAGAAGAAGAGTTGCAGGTTGCTTGTGCACGTGCGGAGACAGCGAACGTGAGAGAGAAACCACAACAAGCTGTTACTATTGAGGATGTTTCGCCAAAGACCACGTCTGAGGGAGTGATTGAAGCAAGCTTAGGGGAGGTACCCCCGAAAAGCTCTTATGTGCCACCTCATAGGCGTGTTGATGCAGCTGATGTTTCAGATCCGATCAATTCTAAGTCAAAGAAAGAGCATCGTCATTTTAAGAAATTCCTGGAGATATTCCGAAAACTCCACATCAATATTCCATTAGTGGAGATGATCGAGAAAGTACCCGCCTATGGGAGGTTCATCAAGGAAATCATCAATAAGAAGAGGCGGATAAAAGACGATGAAATTTATTGGATGAATGAGACAGTGAGCTCTATGATTCACGGGAGTTCACCAAAGAAGAAAAAGGACCCAGGAGGTTTTTACATACCGTGCTCAATAGGTGGTCAACATTTTCCTAAAGCGCAATGTGATTCTGGCGCTAGCATAAATATCATTCCTTTGGCGACATTTCAAAAGCTGGGGTTAAAAGAGATAAAGAGGTCAGCCGCAACAATTGAATTGGAGGATGGGTCTACCATGAGACCCTATGGAGTATGTGAAGATGTTCTAGTCAAAGTGGATAGATTCATATTTCCGGTGGACTTTGTCGTCATGGATATGCCACCACTCCAAAGCTGTGAAATTCTCCTAGGGAGGCTGTTTCAAGCAACGACAGATGTCGTGACTGCCTTAGGGAGAGGTACTCTGTCCTTGGGAATTGGAGGAGATCGAGTTGAATTCAAATTACCGCATGATCCTATAAGCGCAGTCTCCAATGTGAAAAGATGATGAGCTTCATACCGTCTAGCCTAAGACGTTAAAGAAGGGCGCTTGTTGGGAGGCAACCCAACCATTGGTACATTAGGATAGTTTAATTATAGTCATAGATTGCTTTCATTTAGTTTAAATTCTAGTGTAAAGAAGATACCTTGATCCGTTTGTTCAATGTGCAGGCACAGGTAGGGTCGATACCATCGACACACTGGTCGATGGTATCGACATAGGTTCAGGTTGACAGCTGCAAAAATCGCTCTGAGTCGATACTATCGACGGTCCCGTCGATGGTATCGACAGACCTACAGGAAGGTTGCGCAATAATTGTCGATGGTATCGACATGCCATTTGATACCATCAAGATCTCTGGAGAAGTTCAGAACGATTTGTCTCAGTCAACTCGATACCATCGACGGCCTCATCGATGGTATCGACATGGTCACAGGTTCAAGTGAAAAAGTGGCAGTGTCGCAATGAAGTCAAGTCGATACCATCGACCCCCATCGATGGTATCGACATCCATGTCACCGATCCGCGTAAAGACATCGACGGAGATCGCAAAGTCCACGTCAGTGATCCGGGTGCTGCGTCGATACTATCGACTTGCGTCGATGGTATCGACACATCAGCAATCCGGGTTTCACGATCTAGCAATCGTCAGCCGTCGATACTCGTGAGGGAGGCGGATAGCATCGAGACGTGTCGATACCATCGACCCGCGTCGATGGTATCGACGGGTCGACAGTAGCATCAGCCAAGTCTATATAAGGAGAATTGCAACGTAATTTGACGTCACACCTTTAGAGCAAACTTCCTCCTTTGCGCCGAGCACTCCCCCGAGCCCTCCAAGACTGAAGAGCAGCAACATCAAGCAAGGATCTTCACTGAGTGGAGAATCACTTCTCCATCTTCCCCGAGCTCTCTTCTTCTAATCCCATCTTTCTTGCAACAATGGTGCACGTCGCCGGATCATCGTCCTCACACACGAATCCCATGGAGATCGGGGAGTTTGTTCCACCCCCTACTGCTTCAGTCTCACGTCCGCGCCTGGTTCACCCATCCGCGGAGGTGAGGAAGGTTTATGAGGAAATCATGAAGCGGAAGATCGAGCCGACCCAATTAGTGGACCGGGGAATGATCCAGGAGCTTGGATTCGAGGCCAACTTGGCCTATGTGCTGAAGGGTCAAGCACGCCACACCAACAGAAGGCCAGACGAGCTGGAGCGCCATGCGGATGGGCAGGCGTTCTTCGGCAAATGGCCCACCTACAAGGAATTGGTGGCGGAGTTTATGGCGTCCCTCGACGTCTGCGTCGTGCCCAATGACGTGGTTGCATCGGATCGTGAGTGGATCAAGGGGCGGGTATCGTTCCGGCTGTTCAACATCAACTACAACATCACTCTTAAGCAGTTCAACAACATCTTTAACTAGAACCACTCCCAACATGATCACCGGCGCCCAGATTCCCGCACCGACTACGACAAGATCTTCGCCGAGCTAGTCATAGTGTCGGCGCGAAAGACAGTGAGCTACCACAATGCTGTGGTAGCGGACTTCGAGCATCCCTTCGTACGGGTCTTACACCGGATGTTGAGCCTTACGTTCTTTGCTCGGAGCGATTTAGCATTGAGCAAGTTTCAGGAGAGCGATCTTTTCTTCCTCTACATGCTCCTGAAGCGACAAGAATGCAACTGGGGTGCGTTCTTCCTGCAGCGCGTTCTGGCGGTGAAGAGGAGTACAAGGAAGCCTCTGATCCATTTTGGTGGGCTCATCACCAGATTGGCGTTGTACTTGGGGCTGAATTTCCAGTCTATGACTCCGATTTCCACGAGGAGTAAGGTGAACGTGCAACATCTGCACCGTTCAAACCTTATCCTTCTCCGGGATGGGTTGGCGTACGCACACTGCCACGTCAACCATGCTTATCAGGAGTGCACACTGCCGGACGACGTCTTCAACATCGCGGGCGCACATCACTTCCGGTGGCCGATCATAGTCGTCGAGTCCGATGAAGAAGAAGGCGGCAACGATGGACAAGAAGGCGAGGCTGAGGAGGAAGAGGAGGCTTTCACACCTCTTCGCGCACGAGTAGCACCACAGAAGCGTCCTAGGATGCATCCGGGTGCGTATTCATCATCACAGCCCCCGCCGCCATCACCACAGCCCTCGCAGCCAGGCGAGGATGCCTACTCAATGCAAGGCATGTATACGATGCTGCAGGACATACATCAGACACAGCAGGAGCATCTAGAGATGTATAGCGGTATTCAGGATACTACGAACCGGTTACTTGACAACCAAAGGGCGATGTTCGAGAATGAACATCTCCTCCTCGACAACCAACGGCAGATACACAATCGGTTGCAAAGGATGGAGATGCAACATGAGCCCTTTTATGGCCACTACTGGAGTCAGAGCTACTTTGGAGGCTATCCACAACCCCCGCCGAGGACCCATTACGATCCGAGCTTCCAGGGGGAGTATCCTTCTTGGGATCCTACGGCCCCACAGTACCCACCTCCGCCTCCACAAGAATGATCAGGGTATCTCTGTTCCACTCTTAAGATTGTTTTTGACTATGAGGCCATAGTCGAATTCAAGCTTAGGGGGGTAGTTGGAACAGCTCTATCTTTTCTTTTATTGTTTTTAGTTTTTAGCAGTGTTAATTGTTTCTTGCATTTTTAGTTTTGGTAGGATCCACGTGCTATCTAGTGTAACTGTGGATGTCGTAAAAGTTTGTCATCTTGCTGTTAATTCATGGGAAATTTAAGGGAAATTTAAAAAATTTTGTGTCTTTGGATAGCTTGACTTGGTTGTCCTTGGGGAACTGTTCCTACGAAAATGATTGATTATGTCAACTTTAAAACAACATTTCACACCTATACTCCTTTTGACTCATGAAAAGTGGATAGTAACGGTTGTTTGAGCCTAACCTAACCAAATGGTAATGAGACCTTAATTGGATGTAAGAGAGAGAACCCTCCAAACCACTACACAGGTCAGTAAGGAGGGACACATAATATCTTTCTAAGGTTCAGTCATTTAATCTTGTGATCATTCCACGCCATTTTTCCATAATCCACCTAAGAATTGGAAGTAAAGTGCAGTTTCAATTCCTTCTTGTGTGCATAGCATTTAGATAGGACTTGCATTGATATTTTCCATACGTTTGCATAAAGAAAAAACATATAGGGATTCATGCACATTACCTTTAGGTGTATGCCATGTAGTTGCACTCATGATTTTCATGCATAAAGTACACCATGTATCTCAAATTTTCCTCAAAAGTGATCTAAACTGTTCCATACCTTCGAAATATTGCAAAGATTTCCAAGCATGAAGTAAATAGCCCAATACACTTATCTCTAAACAATTATGGATACGTGGGCTAAAGTGAAGAATTTTTTTTCTTCTTCTGAAAAGCTGAAATAAAAAAAAATTAATTAGAAAAGAAAGAAAAAAAAAAGAGAATTTAGTAGAAAGTGGAAGAAGAGGGAGAAAGGAACATGATATCACTCGCATTACAGGAAAATTGAGTACATGTGGCTTAATTAGATTTCCATCTCATTTTGGGGTGGAAGGTTAGTGCACGCATCATTTCACCCAATTTTAGGCATTAGGGCATTTCTAATGTGCATTTGCATTATTTAGGACATTTTTGTTTTATGCATGTTGAATTTGTACAATACTTCCAAGTTCTTCCATGAACCACCCATTTCCATCCACCCGTTGCTCGGATTGGTAGGCCACCGTGAATTTCTCCCCACTAATGATTATCAGGAGAAATGCTTCCATGTAGATGGTAGTTAGGGCGAGCAATGTAGTGTAGGCGATCACAAGATGCACCAATGCTGAATCGGCGAGTTTTATTATGTTAACTGCCTTATGTGATAGTGTTCATCGGTTTTAAGGATAATTTCTCTTATGGATGATTATTGTCGCCTTTAGGGTAATTACTGTTCTGTGGTTAGAGAAGGTCGGTTTGAGAATGTTCAGTGGGAGTCACATGGGATGTTGGGTTGGTGTGTTGATTTTTAGTTGACATCTGCAATTCTATTCTAAGGATTAGTTGCTCGAGGGCGAGCAATGTTTAAGCTTAGGGGAGTTTGATGCGATTATTTTGAGTCGCATTTATAGACCTTTTTCATATGTGTTTTATGCTCTAATTAGTCATTTTTATGGATAATATTGCATAATTCACTCATTTCGGTCTTTTCCATCATTTTATGTCAAATCCCCTTAGTTGTATCATTTTGAGCATTATTTATCATATTATCATAATTTGTGTGGATTTATTTGGTCTTGTTTTGGAATTTCAGGAAAAACAAGTATCTGCTTCCGTCGATACCATCGACGGGGCCACAAGTTGCCAGCCGAGAGGAGCAGTACAGAGTCGATACCATCGACATTTAAGTCGATGGCATCGAGATCCCTTTAGGTTGCTGGCGAGGAACCCGTCGATACCATCGACTCAAGTCGATGCCATCGACACATTGAGGCTACAGCGTCGCTAAATGACAACAACAGACGCTAAAGAGAGTCGATACCATCGACCCTAGTCGATGGTATCGAGATGACATAGGCACTCAGACGAAAAGAAAAGAAGGCTGCCGCTAATACGCTGGGTCGATACCATCGACCCGCGTCGATGGTATCGACGCCGACAGATATGCGTTGGTCTCGTTTTGATCTCAATCGGACAGCTGGAGTTATTTGATGACCTAATTAGGGACTTATACCTAATGACGGCCGCCGAGAGGGGAGGGGATCTAATTTTTTCATTTGCACGAGTGCCGAGGAAGGAGAGAAAGGAGAACGGAGGCCAGAAGCTCATCCCTGTCGATCCGGACGCTGCCGAAGATGAATTTCACCACCGAGAGGCGGAAAAGCTCGTGTTCTACGCAAAGGATCTACCGGTTCTTCTCCGTTCAGGGGTTTTCCCACTTAATTCACGTTTTTCTTATGAATTCCCCAATTTCTACCATGTATTTGTGCAAGATGAACATGCGAGGCTAAAACCCTCCATCTTTAGGACCGGGAGTAGCCCGGGAATGCATTGTATGACGATTTTATATTAATAATTCATATTTTCTCTCTTAAATCCGTGGTATAGTTTTGTTTTCTCCATATATATTGTTATGCCTGATCACCATAATAATAACTTAATGCCCTTAATCACTTCGACAGAAGGATTAACGGTTGAAAAGAGACGAAACCTACATTCATCGATAAATCCCTTGACAAAGGAGGTGTAAAATTAATGGTGGAAACTGAGAGATCGTTCGTAAGGCGCTTAGTTTAGGGGAATGATTACTACGACGGTGGAATCAACCTAAACCTAAGTAGTGAATTACACCATGACAGTGGGTAATTCTGTTTTCAGGCCACTACCCGGATAGAGAGAGAAGAGTGAGGAATTATATAAAACCTAATACAACGTTGACCCGCGGTGAAACCGCAATCCTAAAGATACCTTTTGAATTGATTAAATTAACCTTTAATCGATTGTTTGCTTTGTTTCATTTTTATTTCCTTTTAGTTTTAACAACAACCCTACTTTGTCATCCGGCCTAGCTGATTGCAATTAGTTAGTAGGAGTCTCCAATATTTCACGTATCCATGTGTTCGACTCGGGCCTCACAAGGCCTGCACTACTCGACGCGTATACTTGCGTTTTTAGCGCGTAGTAAAATACACATCAATTGTTATATAATATGGTAAGAGAAATCAACTATTATGCATGTTCTTCATATTCCTTCTTATCATGATGCTATGCTTATCTGTTATAGCTGTTCAATCTTCTTAACATGTGTAATTAGTTTAAATTATTCATTTAGCTAAATCTACTTATCTTGCTTAATAATTATACTTGTTGTAATAATAATTGTTGGTTAAGAGTTATATGTCTCGCTGGGACATGGGTCTCACCTCGTGTGTCATCACATCTTTTTAGGTGGTTGTCATCAGCATGGTCAGGATTGTGTTGTTGAGTAAAAGTAGCTTGGATATCAATGGCCTCAAAAGGTTGAATACCTACTACTTGTTGTTGTAGTAGTATCCTAGTGTCATCCTTATACCCTCAGGTCTAGGAAGGGATGTGTTTAGTAGATCACATGTATCAAAAAGTGTTTTGGCAGTATGTCGTGGTTGTATATATGTGTCATGTATATGTGTAACATGATCTCTTCTATATACATTTTGTAACAGATTGCCATTGAACAGATGTAAATCCCTATTATGTATGTAATGTGATACATTTTGGTGGACCTTTGTGTAATATATTTCCTCATATGATAGTAATATGAGATTGGTTTTAGTTTACCATCTTTTCTTGTAATATGGTTATTTAGTTGTTGGTCGCACATTTTGTTTTGAGTTATCTCATTCATGTGGCATTGGGTTGTCAAACTTAAAGGTTGGTATCATAGCTCTAGGTCTTCTAAGTCTACATGGACAGAGGACTAGGGTTGTGTATATTCTTGCATCATCCAATGTATTATTATAGCTTATGCTTATGCAGATATGTCTAGAGAGCATGAAGAACATGTTGAGAGTAGCTTTGTTGTGCTAGGAGGTGGCGCAAGGATCCAGACACATGAAGATAGAGTGACGAATACGGGTCCGTATCAGCCCATGGTACCTTAGGTCAACCCAGAAACCATGGCCAATCCCGCTTTCCAGTCCATATTTGGATAGTTTATGGCTACAATTTCATTTATGACAGATAGAGGCCCCATACACCAAGATGGGAAGCTATCCCCAATGTGGAATCCTAGGGTTTTGGGAAGACATTTGAGCATCTACAAAGTGTGGGGGTGACCAAGAACGTGTGTAAGGAAGACCCAGTGGATGCGGACATGTTGTTGATGGAGTTGGAGAAGGCCTTCAAGATACTCAATATTCCAAAACAGGATAAGCTAAAGATTGCGGTGTACCTTCTTAAGGGCATCACTGGACATTGGTGGGCCATTGAGGAGGAGAAGAAACCTAGAGTAGTGATCAGTTGGGAGGAGTATTGGTGGGAGTTCGTGAGCCGATACATTCTAGAGATGTATCTTGATGAGAAGATATCATAGTTTGAGAATATCCGATAGGGATCAATGTTAATCAATGAGTATGAGGCACAGTTCATGGAGCTATTGAGGTTATGTCCTCACATGGAAGCAATGAATAAGGAGAGGATCTGATGGTCTGAGAAGGGTTTGAGCAGAGAGTTGATGATGATAATGTCTGCTTTGGAGAATAGGGAGAGGTTCTCTTCCTTTATGGAGTTATTAAGGAGGATTGAGAGGTCTTCTATTGAGAAGTGTGGAGCCAACACTAAGAAGAGGTCGACTCAGTTTTAGGGGCAATCTTTTGGTGGCTTTAAGAATCCAAGGTTTATTCACCTAAATTACAACAACGGTATGTTTTTTGGAATAGAGATCAATGGTGCCATCTCAATGGTCCCCAAGTAAGGACAGAGGGTGTAGTTTCCCCCCAACTAGAGCACACAATGCAATGAGAGTGTCTGTGACATGGCCATGTAGGCCATGGTACAAGGCTAAGACCTATTATAAGTGTAGATAGATCGAGAATACCAGGTTTTTTTGACTAATGAAGGATGAGGAGGTGACATAGAAACTGAGGTAGATTCAATGAGGTTCTCAATAGTAGAAGTTCAGTAGTGGCGGTGGAAGAGGACATGGTCATGAGTCACAGGCAGAATCATGTAGACATGCCAATAGGGGATGTGACAGACAACATGAGATGACTCAATTCTATGCTATGAGTTAATTGGAGGGAGTGATTAATCCACGAGTCCTAACAAGTCAGATGGAACTTTTTCATTCTAATTTATCTGCTTCTTTTGTATTTGTCTTGGTTGACCCGGGTGCAACACACTCTTTTATCACCAAGAAGGTGATAAATAGTTTTTATCTTCCTATTTGTAGTAGAACTAATAGTCTTCAGTTAGAAACCCCTCTTGTTGGTTACACTGAGTTGCGGGATGTGTTTCCATCTTATGTTCTTTCTTTCTCAGGATGCATCATTCAAGTGGATCGTATGCCACTTGACATGCATGGGTTATATGAGATCCTTGGGATGGATACCTTAGCGAAGTATAGAGTGGTCTTGGAATGTATTTTGAAGGTGGCAACATTCCATGGCAGTGATGTTTGTGGGTCTTCTAAGGAGATAGAAAGATTCTTCTGAAGTGTTTGGTGTCAGTTATGATAGCAGAATGGCTGATGAGATACGGGTGTGAAGCTTTCTTGGCACATGTTGTGGAAACCAAGAGGAGGAGTCTTGGCATCCAGGAGGTGCATATGGTTCGAGAGTTTGCAGATGTCTTCTTTGAAGAGTTTCCTAGTGTTTCCCCTCCCAGAGAAATTGATTTTTAGAGCAATCTTGTTCCTAGAATGCGACCTATAGCACTGTCACCATACAAGATGGCGTTAGCAATGATGTAAGAGTTGAAGAAGTGGTTGTAGGAGTTTCTAGAGAAGGGATTTACCAGGACAAGTACTTCCACTTTGGGTTCTCCCTTATTATTTGTGAAGAAGAAGGACATATCTATGAGGCTATGCATAGACTATAGACTAAGAAAGCCATTTATTAAATAAAAGCAAGCACTTGAATAAATTTGACAGTTGACTAAGGTCACGATCAAGAACAAGTACCCATTGTCAAGGATAGATGATTGTTTTGTGCTTTTTGTGGTTGTTTTGGGTCAAATTGCAATTTGCACATTTGTGAGGGTTATCTTGAAATTTTCCACCTCTAGAGTGTTCTTTTTTTCTCTTATCTCCATGAGAGATAGTGTGGTTCTTGGGGGTGCCTTGGTTGAGGCTTGGCTGAGTGGTGGCACCCTTAGTGGTGATTAGGGTTTTCTAGGGTTTGGTGTACCTTGACCATGTGCACCTTTTCAGTTGTCTTGACCTAGGTCATGACAATGTACATGGTTTGTCAGTGTCGCGGTCCAGACACCTCCCATAGGTGAGATTGTCGTGACCAAGAGGGTTTTGGTCAGTCTTGGGTCGAGACAAGTTGCTTTCTAATCTGTCGCGACCTGGATGGTGTTCCATGGTGGGTCACGACCGTGACCATGTTGGGTGACCTAGGTGGTCGAGACCCAACATAGAGTGTATCACCATCTCATGCATGTGTGTTTTAAGTGGTTGGATTTTAGTTTCTTGGGTGGACAAGTGTCCCTTTGGAGTCCTATCTTGTTGACACCTCATCTCTTACCCTACCTCTCTCCTCCTTTTCTACATAGACCCTCTTATATCCATGTAAGTGATCTTTTTTGGCCATGTTCCTTCTCCTTCCTTGTTTGGTCATCCTTGAAGCTTGGTGGATCAAGGAGGTGTTTTTCTAGGTGCCTTGAAGGAGGTTCAACCCTGCATGGGATGCTTGTGGTGATTCTTGCTCATCCTTTACATCGGTAACTGTTTGCCTTTCCTTTATGGTGTTTTTCCTTAGATCTTCTACCCCATATTCTTCCCTATTTATTGGCCTTAGACCTATTTTGACATTGTGGTTGTTCTTGAGAGTAAACTCCTCCTCACAAGCGGTCATAGGACATGTTTTGACAAGGCAACACCCAAGTGAGAGGAAGTTCCTTCTCTCTTTTACCCATTCTTTCTTTTGGTTTGACCATGAGCTTCTTGCTCTCTTTAACCATGATGCCTTATCTTTCTTGAGGTGCCTTTGTGAATGAGAGTGGAGCTTTTGGTGGAGCTTCATCCTCCCTTGGGATCCTGTGCTTGGAGTTGCCTTTCTTGGAGCAATCTTCCTTAAGGCAGGTGATATAAACCTCTACTCTCTCAATTCTTTCACTCTTTCATACATGCATGTTACTACTTTCTCTCTCTAAACATTTCCTTAACATGATAGTAGACGATGCAAAATTCTAGAACTTAGTTGATGTTGGAATCATGCTTGGTTGGGATGCAATTTGAAACCCTAGTTTTGTACCTGATTTTGGTGATTGTGGTGTAATGATAGTCTTTTCCCTATCTCTTGACCTCAATTTTGATCACATGCATGATGAACGAGTTTTGTTATGACCCCACCTCTCAATAACCCCCAATTAAGGGAGACCGAGAGGTCGAAGCCGCACCCATAACTTCCGGATCAAAGGTTCGGAAATTAACCAAGAATAATTATCAAATTTTGACAGACTATACTGAAAAGCTATAAGAAAATAAATTTTTGCATACCTTTTTGAAAACTTGGATCTCTAAACTTCTATCCACTTAAGGATTCTACTCTAACTAATCCTCCTTATATTTTACTTCATGTATTACACAGTATGACGATTTATTGTTTGTCCTTTTGGCTTGTACCTAAAACGCTGACAAACAAAATGTCGGTCAGCCGAAGCTGGTATGTGGGGGAAACAATATTCATGTAAATACATTAACAATGTAATCATTCAATTAATCATTTAACAATCAAGATTATATTTTGGATATAACTCCGCGATCCAAGAGTACCCTATCCTCTATGTTATCCCCATTAAACCCCTCATGATCCACCTATAAATGAACCAATTTCTAGGGTTGAGTCACATGGCACTACTCGTAAGTATCCCACTCCTTAACTCATGGCAGGCTAATGAGTCTCATGGCACTACACGTAGGTAGCCCAATTTCTAACTCTTGGTAACCTAGACCTTGCTCTAGGATTACCCCTTTTTTTGCCTTTTCAAAGCAATAGAGGTGGACCCAGATCTAATCAGTTATATACACACATTTATAGTGATAATCATAGTCACTTTATAGTTGCATGAAATAAATAAACATCCAACATTTATTTTCAAGCAACCGATTAAAACTTCAGAAATCACCGTGAAACTGGAGCGATTATTCATAAGCGTAACCACATACCTGATTTGATGAGTCATGCAGATTATTTAACACATACTTCATTTATATACAATCAAGCCAATCAACAGATCCAAGCAAGTAATCACATAATTCCTGAAAAGAATATGTACTCTATTTATTACACACTTTATCAAGAATCTACTTTATTGACTTGGATTATCTTTCTAGGGTTTCTAATTTGCATTAAGGTTTCATTAATATTCATTAGGGTTTCTTAGATCAATTTCTCAAACTTAATCCCTTTTAGGTTAACAAACCCTAAAATATCCTTTTCCATTTATATGAACCTTAATTGTTCAACTATCCATTTTAATAGTCTTTTATTGACTTAGGATCATCACATCCCTATTTATTCATGGATTTGAACCATTAAAACAATTAAAATACATATTCATCTAAATTAGGGTTTTCAAGCTCATTAATGCATATTTATGCACGAAACCCTAAATTAAGCCAATTATATAAAAAGATCATCTTTTTAGATCCTATTTTCACTTTTATTAAAATAGGTTAATATTGGCTTGAATTATCCAATGAACATCATTAAATCCATCTATCATCAAATCTAACGATTAAATCATTAAAGATGATAACTTTATGTACTTTTCGAATTTCAAGCATATTTATGCACATAATTTCTAACTTAAACTAATTGCATGCAAAGTTAACCCTTTTTGAACATTATGTACCTTTTTACATTTAACAGGTTAACATCAACCCTAAAGATCCATTAAACCCTTTTAAACACATTGATCATATCAAAATAGGTTTCTTAATCTTTAATTAATCAAAAATGATAATTTACACTACTTTTTGAATAGCATGCAAAATTAGGCTTCAAACATAATTTCTTTGTGTTCCTCTCATTCTGAGGATCAATTTTCATATATAACTTGTTTTAATCCGAGCTTCCTAGAATTAATTATGATTTTAGCAAAAAGTTACTTACTTGGCCAATCAAGTTGTGCCACGTCACCCTTGCCATGCTACGCGATCAACTTTGGAAAATATAACCAATTGTCGATTTTGCTCTCCACTTAAATGAACATCTCTTCATAACGGGGGGGGGGGGTAAAACGGTCCAAAGGGACCTCGACCTTTCTTCAACCTCACGCAGCCGTTGCTGCGTCACCCTAGCCGACCAACAACAGTCAAGCGCGGCCTGTCTCTCTCTCTCTCTGGACCACGAAGATCACCGGAAGTCCTTGCTACGTCTCCGTCGTGTCCTCTCGTGCGTGGGGCGCCTCTGTTCTATGGCCAATTCACCCGTTTCAAGCGTGCCCAGCCTACGCTGTTTGGCTGGTCGTGCAACCCATTGTAGGTCCTTTGCACGGGATCGTCGCTAGGGTATGATTGTTGATTGGTCCGGAGAGGTCGTGGAGGCTTCCCACCTTGAGCAAGACCTTAAACAACCCTTCGTCGCTCGGGGATATGGATATGCCCTCATGGTTAGGGTTTTTGTACAAAAACGTGGAAGAAGAGGATAAAGCAAGGTGTAGGATCTTCTGGGCTCTGACCACGATCTTTCCCTTATATAGGGAGGGTAAAGAAGCCCCAGTATGGCTTGCCCATGAAGAAAGGCAGCCCCTTTCCAAAAGGAATTTGATTTCTTCATTACCAAGCAAATTCCTCTTTCTCTCTCTACTAAACATCTCTTTGATATACCTTATTTCTGGAATATTTTTGGAATACGAAAATCCTTACTCTCTTTATTCTTGCCTTTTAGTTATTTGTCATGAAATCATATTTTCTTTTAATAGAAGATACCACCTTTTGAAAACAACACAAAATTCATTAATAATGCAACACATTATCCTCTTATTTTGCCTTTTTAGTATTTTCTCTTTATTTCCTCTTTATTGGGACTCCTTGGATCCCAAGACACTCCATTATTTCGAAATTCTTTTTATTAGATACTTATTATCCTTCTAGATGCATCATTATGCATTATTTCACATTATCTTGTTTATTTCTCATTCAAATATCTCTTTTTGAGAATTTCTTTTTATTTTTCTTTTATTTTCCTCATTGGTATTCCTTTTATCATTAGAAATCCTTGGAACACGAAATTCCACAAAGGATCTCCTAATTACACCTTTTCCCACTTATTTCCAACATTTTAACATTATTTTCAATTTCTTTCTTAATAAAGAAATACTTAATTAATCTTTTCTTATTGCACTCTTTATGCAACTTTGGACTCCTTGGAACCCAAGGAACCCAAGAGGCACGAAATCCCTCTTTGGATTTGCCTTCTAGAGGTTTCTACATATATCTTTTCTCAAATATTCAATTACTCATTCACTAATTGAATTTTCTTTGTTATTTCCTTGTTATTGGGCCCAATGGCCAATAAAGCCCATAACGCAAACATCAAGGCTATTGTAAATGAAAACCATGTATTCAAAACAAATTACACCATTCTTTATTCAATTATCTTTAATATGAGAAATTACATTTCTCACCGGATGATCCCAAAAATTGGGGTTGTAACAAGTTTCTTGATGTTCTATGAGGTTAGGGTTCTATTTTTGTTGTGTTAAATGTGATTTTTCTTTCTTATTTGAGGTCGCTTTTATGGTGAACTCATGATGCAAGTTTTAGGGTTTGGTAACCGGTTTTTGGGAGATGTTTTCCTATTTTAGGGTGATGGTGTTCCCTTGCTTCCCTATTCTATTTTAGTCATGATTTTCTTCTATGTTGGTCCTTGGTTAACCTTAGTTTGATGATAGTTCTTTGTCTTGGTAGTAGTTTGACCATTGGTGGTTATTACCCCCTTGATATTTTTGTGGTATCGATCGAGATGATGGTTGGCTGTTTGATTGAGATACTTACCCTGAAGTAGTTAGGACCTTGCTTCTATTTCGGAAGAGATATATGAACTTATGATGAAAGTGACCTTTACCCTTGTCACAGTCACGACATCACACCTATTTCTTTGTTGGTCGTGACCCATGGCTTTTTCGATCGTGATGCCTACGACTTTGTGGTGGAGACTAGTGTTCTTGAGGGTGGTCAAAATCCTAACCTTAGAAGGCCGTGACAGATTGGTTGAAGGTCGATGTATCCAACCTGAGTTGAGTTTCCAACCATGATGTGTCGCAATTACAATACCAAGGTTGGTCACGGTCGAGACATGCATATGAGGGGTGGTTGCGACCCATGTGAAGTGGATGGGCATGACCCATGTGAGATGGATGGTCGTGACACATGGGAAATCTATGGTTGAGACACATAATTAACACATGTTTATGAGTAATGAATGAACCACATATGGTGTTGTTTGGGTGGATGCCTAATCAATCATAAACTTGCTCCTTAATCTTAATAGACTCGAAGAATGTGGGAGGTGACACAATTATGGTTTAGTGTTGCAATCAGGTTGTAAACCTGAATTTTTATCTAGGGATGATTGATGTGTTGCTTTTCTCTCTTGGAATTACTATGAGATTATGATGTTTTATCTTCTCTATTTATAAACCCCTAACCTTAAAGGTGAGATTAATTCTATGACTTGTATATGCTGTGGTGACGATTATATGATCTGGGTTGGTGCTTATATACAATGATGAAGCATAATGTGGTGATTTATATGCATGGTTTACGTGATAAGTCTTATGACCTCGTGATGGCTTAATGCCCATTGATAAGTGGCACTCTCAATTGATGTGATTTGGGATTGATGTCCCACAGTGGTGTAAAATTGGTGATGGCCTTATGAATGGAAACAATAATACAATGTTGTGATGATGATGTGAACATATCACACCTTATACATTTATTATATTCTAGATTTTTATTATTCCCATTATTCTTGTAGTGTTTGTTTTGACATTATACATTGTAACTTGATTGATGCTAAAATTCACCCAATTGGCTTAACGAATCAAGTGAAACCTAATCATGTAGTTTACCCTGTGCCATAGATTCATTCCAGTGTCAGCTTTATTTGCTGGATTGGTGAAATGGGTTTAACTCAGAGTGCATGTAATTGAATATGTGAGGGTGAAAGTCGAGTATCTCCTTGCATCCACAGTTACAAGTTGTATGAAGTAACATGCGTGAGCTGATCTCCTTATAGTATGGATGGCCATGCATGAGCTAATCCTTCTTTTAAGAACAGCCATGCATGAGCTGGTTCTTCTAGCGCCATTACTTGTACCCAGGTGGGCTAGGTATTTTATATAGATGGCCATGCATGATCTGATCCCTCTGTTGACTATATGTCACCTTCTTTGTAGTTGAAGGATATGCCTCTACGGTGTTTTCTCTTGTGCTAACCAAGAGGTGTGGAGAGGTCGTAGATTCCAGCTCTTCCATTTGACCTTGTATGGCACTAATTTTGACTTAGAAATGGTCAGTTGGATTTGGGTTGTACGACTCAAATCCTCGGGGCAATACAAAAAGGTGTAACACAACTGTGTAGAGTTTCTTCCTTAGGGTCAAATACGAATTAACATTGGTTGAGCCCTTGCCTTATCTTTTTACTAATTTCTTGAATTATAAGATGGTAAGAGAAGTCAAATGTTATACATGTTCTTCATATTCCTTTTTAGAATATAACTTGATATACTATTTAGTGATGGCTGTCTAGCCTTGTTTAATATGCCTCATCTGTTGAGTACATTTCATTTAGCTGAATCTGCTCAATCTTCTTAGTATGTTGTTTTACCTGCTTAGCTTATTTGTGCTTTAATAGACATTAGTGGAGAGTTATATCTCTTTCTAGGATGTTTGGTCTCACCCAGTGGGTTTTGACATCTTTTAGGTGGTTGAGAACGAGGAAGTAGAAATCATGCTATCGGTGTTGATCAA
Organism: Alisma plantago-aquatica; assembly: GCA_963693085.1. Classification (NCBI taxonomy): domain Eukaryota; kingdom Viridiplantae; phylum Streptophyta; class Magnoliopsida; order Alismatales; family Alismataceae; genus Alisma; species Alisma plantago-aquatica. The sequence continues at coordinate 501,105,706 of OY856414.1, read as the reverse complement.
CAAGAGGACCATTAGTTGCTGAAAGGTTGGATATGCTTCTTGTGTATAGAAGTAGAGTGCTATGTGTCATCCCTATACATTTGTCCTTGGGGAGGTTTTTGTTGTATGTATCTATATGAGGTTTTGATTCTATGCCCTTTGTTGTTTAGAAAGGTCATATATGTATTTGAACAGGTTATCCTATGTGATAGGATGTGTCTAGAGAGCCAATGAATCATATCTTATATAATGTTTGGGCAGGTGATATGTAATACAGGCAACTTTTGTGGACTCATGTGCAATATGTTACAACTCTTATGGTTATATGAATTCCTTTTTAATTTCCTATTTTTCATGGTAACATGGATGTTTAGTTTAATTTCACAGTTTGGTTTTGAGTTATCTTTCTTGTTGTGGCATGGGGATTCACACCACCTTTATGGAGAGAAGTGTAATATCTTCACCGACCATGAGAACCTTCAATATATCTTCTCAAAGTAGGAGTTGAACATGAGATAGAGGAGATGGATGGAGTTGATCAAGGTCTGTGATTGGATGATAGACTACCATCCATGGAAGGTGAACGTGGTGGTTGTTGTGCTTAGTAGGAAGTCTTCTTCGTCATCATCTGCAAATAATGCACAATTGTGTTCTCTGGTCTGCCATAAATGAGACAGTGTTCTTTGATGTAGCATAAGTGAGACATGTTAGTGTTGTTGTGCCAGATGAATGTATGGTTGGAAATTTTTCTATTGGCAGGCTTGCTGTAACACCCCTGACCTGGGTTATGACCTAACCCTGGAAGTGTTGCCTAAATATGTAATTAATATACTTGTGAACACTCCCTGGCATGTAATTAAGTTCCTCAGGAACATTTACTTTCAATTTTGCTCCTTTTTGTATAAAGATGTAGCATTGTATTGTATGCAGGGACCTATGTGCAAATTACCCAGTTTAAGGGTTGAACTTGCAAAATTCACAAGATAAGATGTTCCTTTGATGTTGAGACATCATGAGAATGGTTATGGTAAAGTTTGAGGGATTTCCCAAGCTTGAGCACCAAGGTGCAGCTGTGGAAGCAATCCCCAAGCTTAGAAACCCTAATTTGGGGTAAAGTGCAATTTACCCAAATTGAGGGGTTCAACTTGTAATTCTTACTATCTAGAACATCTTTTAAGACTCTTGTCATCATTTAGAGTAGAAATTATGAAAGGGATACATCATTTAATAATCAGATGAGAAAAATGATCTTTGTGATAGAAATCACCTAAAATGGGTATGAAACCCTTTCATGTATGTACCCTAGTTGAAGGTTGGATTCCTTTACCCCTAGATCTTGAGATTTCATGAGATTTGCATAAGGATAGATAGGTTTGGTCGTGCCTTTGAGCAAGGAGGGACCTAGATGTGATTTCCAATCTTGTGAGGTCCTTAGGGTGTAAAAGAGGCTAAAGTATATAAGCCATTTTCCCTTGCAATTAAGTGAACGAATTTTCTTTCCTTCACTTCTCTTCCTTTCTTGCTCAAACGACCAAGGGTAGCTCTGGAGCTCAGGGGGGGACGACCAACCTGTTCAAGGTAAGAAAACCCCACCTTCTAGCTCGAATTCATGGAGGAATTCACTTTCTAAGGTTGGTTTTATGGTTAGCTTACTTAGTCTTATTGTTCTAGCCGACCAAAGCAACGTTTCCTTGGAGAATTCACCTCTGACCAAGTTGTGGAAGCTCAAGGACGCCATTAAAGCTTGGAGCTTGAAGGCTTGGAGCTCTAAGATCAACCTTTAGGCGGGTTTTATAACTCTAAACTCATGCTTTATATGTATGCTCAATTCTTGCAATTTACTTGGTAAATTCTCCTTCTACCATCCTTCTTCCTTGCACGTTTGCAAGCAAATCAGTGGAGGAACCGACCTTGCTAGAGGTTGAAGATGAGGGGCGTGATTCCCTATGTTACTTTTTCAAACGACCTTGGACCCTTTTGGTCCAAACGGTTGCAAACCGTTTGGGTTCAAACGGTTTCAAACCGTTTGCTCTCAAACGGTCTTGCAAGACCGTTTGGATTGAAACGGTCTCAAGACCATTTGAAAGAGTTGACCAAGGGACGACCATTTGAGGGTCTGTTCCTAACATATTGAATTTCATCTCTGCAAAGAATCAAAGTCTAATTCTTAACCAACTTAGAGTTGAAGGTACTTCAACATGAAACCCTAATCGGGTGAAAGAGTGCTGATTTGACATATAGATCTTGTTGAGTTTTGGGTTGAAGGACCCAAACGGTCTCAAGACCGTTTGGGGATTCCTCCAAACGGTCCTAAGACCGTTTGGGCACAACCCAAGACCGTTTGAAGGTCTAGGGTTAAGTTAATCTAATGGTTTGAGGGTCCAATTGTAGGAAATTGATGAATTGATGAAAATTGCTGATTTTGACCCAATTGGACTTCAACCTTAGTCAAAACAACTTGGATTTTGGTCAAACTTTGGACAAACGGTCTCAAGACCGTTTGGATGATGTCCAAACGACCTCAAGACCGTTTGGGCCAAGTGTGAGCCCAATTGGAGGTCAATTGATAGGTTCAACCTTGAATTGATTCACATTGTTGAACATTGATGACCAATCGATTTGAAACCCTAATTGAGAACGATTGAACCCTAATTGGCTGCAATTGAGGGTCAATTTGATGTCTAATTGACTAAGGCTAACCCTAATTCACTCAATTTATAAGGGGTTAACATAGCTTTGACCAATTGAGGGCTTCAACACACATATCCATGAACATTGGTGACCTTTGAACCACTTTGGAGGTCCAAACGGTTTGGGCCCATTTGGACCAAACGGTCTCAAGACCGTTTGGATCAAAACGGTCTCAAGACCGTTTGAGACCAAACGGTCTCAAGACCGTTTGGGGCCAAACGGTCTCAAGACCGTTTGGGCTCAAACGACCTCAAGATCGTTTGGTCCAATCGATCTCAAGCAATTCTGATCAAACGGTCTCAAATCGATTGAAGCTCCAAACGGTTTGGAAGTCAACCCTTCCAAACGGTCTTCACCTCCAAACGGTCTCAAGACCGTTTGGGGCCAAACGGTCTCAAGACCGTTTGGGTGGTTGAAACCGTTTGAAGGTTGAAACCGTTTGGAGGTTGGTGATGGTTTGTACTTAACCATTTGATGGTGTAATTAGCTCAATGATGATCCAATCTAAACCCTAATGGTAACCTAGGTCATTAAGGGACTATGTGATTAGTGAGTTAACCCATGATGGTAATCATGTGGCAAATTACCAAAATACCCTTGAGGGGTCTAAAGGGGTAAAACCTTGTTCTAATCAAACCCTAATCACATGATGTTGATGTTTTGGATCATGTTAGTCAATGGAGACTTATCTCAACCTGATCTAGAGTGGTGTTGTCACCATCTACTAGTGAGAGGAGAGAGAAAGTATTTCTAGAGAGATAAAGTATCCTAGAGAGAGAAAGTACCCTTTTTAGGAGGAAACTCTAGTGAGATACTTCAATTACACATGAATGTGCATGATTAGGGAATGACCCACCTATGTGAGGTCATGGAAACCCTAAATATGATATCTAATGGATCTTAATCTTAATTAAGAGTCTTAATGATGATGTTTCTCTTACATGATGATGTAATGAGTACCATTCACCATGGTGTGAATAGTAAACCCTAATTTTAGGGTGATGACTTGAAAGATGAATAGTAAACCCTAAATTGTTGAATTGTTTACTGTTATCTGTTGAACTAACCATGCAGGTTATTATGGGATAATGGTCATACCCAGGTATGAAATACCATGTTATATTCATTGAAAGCATGTCTTAAGCTTTATGAATAGTGAATCATCTTGATGCACTGCTAAGTGACATCTTTTGTGATTTATGGGCTGTAAGAGCCATAAACACCATCAAGGTCATGCTTGACAGATGACTTGTGATGAGATAATTGAGAACTGGTAATTGAAATGAGTTAGGCCTGCTACATTTTAGTATTCTCATATATAGTTGTGATGCTAATGTTTTTGTATGATGATATGAATACTGAATGTACCTAACTAATCAAGTGAAATGTAGAGCCCTGATCATAGATCCATCATTGTCAGAGTCTAAATGATGGTGAAACAGGTTTTCCTTAGGGAACTCCTGGATCACATACTTTTGAGTATGTGGGGTACATGGATGTGTAGAACCTTACATCCTAGTGTAGGTATTTGATGTAGATTCTTGTAGTCCGTCATACCTTCACTATCAAAGAAAAGGTGAGAGGATGATGTAGATTCTAGTAGTCCATCAGACCCCACCATAAAGTCCTAAAGGTGAGATGTATATCTACACTCCCTTAAAGACACAAATACCGTATCGGTGAAAGATAAACAAGAAATCTTCCGATAGCGAAGAGAGTACAGAATGCCACTGTAACTCTAAAAATAGCGAAGGACCAGAGTACCCTGGTGAGCTATTACAAAGACATCCCGCCAGATGTCAAACAATCAATCCTCTAACTGACTGAGGAAGATGAGGTCATAAGAATCCGGCTCTTCTAATGACCTAGTATGATACCGAGGCGACTTAATAGTGATCGGTTGGAGTATGAGTGGTATACCTCATCTTCACTGGGCATAACAATAATGTTTGAAAAACATAATCAACAGTGTAGTATAGCTGTTAGAGTTACCTACGGGTTATTTGATTGATGCTACCTTGAATAGCATAGATGTTCTCATATTTTAATATTGATTGAACTCTTGCTTATCTTTAGAACTGCTAGTGAATATCTTGAAGGCTCTTATTGCTTTAGTTATTCCTTGCTTTGCTTATAAAGCCTAGTGGAGAGTTATAACTCTCGCTGGGGCAATTATGTATAATTGTCTCACCCCGTAGACTTCTACTTTTTAGGTGGTCGTCGAAGACGGAGGAACAAGAACACAGGTGACCAATCCCAGCTACTGCAGCATCAGAAGCAGTAAATATCTCAGGTGGAGATCTAGCCTGCTTCATGGTGTAGTTAGAATCAAGTCCTATGTGTCCTCTGTACTCTCAGGTCCTGGAGTGTTTTGGAGTATGAATTCTTGAGAATTTTTGTATCATGTTGTATATAATTACTCAAGAAGTAATTGTCAGTGATGTAAACAGTTAAATCCTTTTTCTATGGAAAAGGTTTGTGGTTTCAGGCTCTTGTCTCGAAAAGTTTAATTTTCCCGTGATTTTTGTCTTCCGCTGTTTACCGATTGCTTCCGCACATGTTTAAATCGGGATTAATTCGTGGTTTGGAGATCGGAGCCCTCAATTAAGTGGTATCAGAGCTCTAGGTTCGCCGAGTCTACAGAGGCATAGGACTTAGGAAGTCGAGTCTATCTTTAGTATTCCTTCCTTATCTAATAGAATCTTATACTCCTCAGGAGAAGAAGATACTTAAGATGTCAGAGCCACATGATGAGTATGTGGAAGAAAGTAGTGCCAGTGCACCTCAAGGCGGTGCAGGAGTACCAGAGGTGGAACAGCCTGTACCAGAACAACCTAGAGAGCCACCCCAGTTTGGCCCAGCTGACATAGGTAACCCAGCAGTCCAGACAATGTTTGGGTAGTTCATGACTGCCATGACACATATAACCGACAGGTTGCCTATGCCTGCACCTAGGGCACCTGTCCAGCCTGAGGGGCAAGGTATCGGGAAGACATTCGAGCGACTACGTCGTGTCGGAGCTACCGAGTACCATGGGACTGCTGACCCCGCAGATGCTGATCTGTGGTTGACAGAGCTGGAGAAGGCTTTCAGGATCCTCAACATCCCTGAAGCTGAGAAGGTTAGACATGCTCTCTATCTTCTCAAAGGAAGTGCTGGTCACTGGTGGAACATGGAAGAGCAGAAGAGACCTGGAATAGAGATCTCGTGGGAAGATTTTCGGCGGGAGTTTGTCCAAAGATATTTTCCAAAGACCTTCCTAGATGAGAAGATCTCTCAGTTTGAGAAACTAAGGCAGGGTATGATGAACATTAGTGAGTATGAAGCTAAGTTTATGGAGTTGTTGCGGTTCTGTCCGCACATGGCTGCTACGGATGAGGAAAGAATCAGAAGATTCGAGAAGGGTCTGAATTCTGATATGTCAACCCCTGTGTCTGCCTTAGAAAACAGAGAGAGATTCTCTACCTTCGTTGAGTCAGTCCGAAGGATAGAGAGATCTGTGGTTGAGAAGAGGCAAACACAGAAGAGGTATCCACAGTTCCAGGGTTCTTCATCTATGGACTTTAAGAAGTCTAGATCCTCTGCACCTAACCCTCCACCATCTAGATCTAGTCCTCAGACTCAGTGGTCTCCTAGTAGAGGTAGAGGAAGAGGACAACCACCTCGGGAGACACAGAGTTCTGCATCAATGTCTGCTACCGGACCACAAAGACCACAAGAAAGAAGATGCTACAACTGCGATAAGGTGGGACATTTGATGAAGGACTGCCGATCTAGGCCTGTCAGTGTGACACAACCTCCGAGACAAGGACAACAGGGATCACAGGGAGGACAATCTCAAGGAACAGGTCGAGGACGCGGGCAAGCATCTCAAGCTGGATCATCAGCACCACCTCAACAACAGGCTACGGTGAGGTTCTATGCTATGAACCCACCAGAGGCAGTGGTCAATCCACAAGTAGTGACAGGTCAGATGGAACTTTTATATTCTGATATGTCTAAATCTTGTGTAGTATCTGTTTTGATTGACCCGGGTGCTACACACTCTTTCATCACTCGAAGAGTGATTCGTAACTGCAATATGACAACTAGTCATAGGGCAGATAAGTTGTTGTTGGAGACTCCATTGAGTGGGTCTGCTGTTCTGCAAGAAGTATGCTCTCCTTGTGTACTTTTCTTTTCTAGGCATCACATTCAAGTGGATCTCATACCGCTTGATATGCAAGGATTTGATATAATCCTAGGGATGGATACCTTGGAAAGGTATCGAGTTGTCTTGGATTGTGAGTCCAAGCTGGCTGTGTTTGCTGATGAAAGAAACACATGGATCTTTCAAGGTGAAAGAAAGATTCTGCCCACCTGTCTTGTATCAGCTATGGTTGCTGATAAGTTGATGAGGCAAGGATGCTATGCATTCTTGGCCCATGTGGTAGATGTTACCAAGGAGAGTTCCAACCCTGCTGAAATTTCGATAGTCAGGGAATTCGAGGATGTGTTTCCCGAAGAACTTCCTGGTATACCACCACCCCGGGAAATTGATTTTGAAATCAATTTGGTCCCAGATACGAAACCCATAGCCCAGACTCCGTATAGGATGGCGCCTGCTGAGATGGCAGAACTCAAGAAACAGCTTCAAGAGTTACTTGAGAAGGGTTTCATCCGACCGAGTACCTCACCATGGGGTGCTCCAGTCTTGTTTGTTAAAAAGAAAGATGGATCGATGCGGTTGTGCATTGATTATAGAAAACTCAATAAAGTAACAATAAAGAATAAGTATCCTTTGCCAAGGATTGATGATCTCTTCGACCAGTTGCGTGGTGCAACAGTCTTTTCCAAGATAGACTTAAGGTCTGGATATCATCAAATCCGCATTAAGGACAGTGACATATCCAAGTCTGCCTTTAGGACAAGATATGGTCACTATGAGTTCATGGTTATGTCGTTTGGACTAACCAATGCACCAGCTGCATTCATGGAACTCATGAATAGAGTCTTTCGACCTTTTCTTGATCAGTGTGTTGTCGTCTTCATAGATGACATACTGATTTATAGTAAGGATGCTCAGCAGCATGAGCAACACCTTCGCCAGACTTTGACCTTGCTAAGGGAACATAAGCTATACGCTAAGTTTAGAAAGTGTGAGTTCTAGTTATCTGAAGTATCCTTCCTTGGACATGTGGTTTCTGCCTCGGGAATTCGTGTTGACCCTGCAAAGATAGAATCTGTTCTGCAGTGGGAACAACCGAAGACACCGACGGAGATTAGAAGTTTCTTGGGGTTAGCTGGCTATTATCGAAGGTTTATTAAGAATTTCAGTTCTATAGCCTTACCTTTGACCAAGTTAACCCGAAAGGATGTTCCTTTTGCTTGGAGTGATGAGTGTCAATAGTCTTTTCAGCTGTTGAAGGAGAGGTTAACAAGTGCACCTGTGCTTGTGTTACCTGAGCAAGGAAAGGAATATATAATCTTTTGTGATGCCTCCAAGAATGGACTTGGATGTGTGTTGATGCAGGATAAACAAGTGATTTCTTTTGCTTCCCGACAGCTTAAGAAACACGAGGAGAATTATCCGACACACGATCTAGAGTTAGCTGCTGTGGTCCATGCTTTGAAAATCTGGAGACATTATCTTTATGGAGAAACTTTCCAGATTTTCACAGACCACAAGAACCTTAAATACATCTTCACTCAGCATGAGCTTAATATGAGGCAACGTCGCTGGATGGAGTTAATCAAGGACTACGATTGTACGATTGATTACCATCCGGGCAAGGCCAATGTGGTTGCAGATGCCTTGAGTAGGAAATCAGCAACATCAACCATGGATAGGGCACAACTAAGTTCCTTAGTATGCTCTAGAAGAGATATGCTTATCTCTTTAAGGCAAGACAATGTGCAGTTGAAGGCATCATTGTTAGCTGGTCTGTTAGCCGAGATGCATATTAAACCTACCTTAAGAGAGCAGATAAAGGAGGCACAACAAGTAGATGTTTTTGTACAGCAGATTAGATCTGAGTTTGGAGATGAGAAGCGAGAAGGTTTTCATGAGTCAGATGACCAGATGGCATGCTATCATGGAAGGATGATAGTGCCAGATGTGGACAACCTGAGGAAGTTAGTCCTGGAAGAAGCTCATTCTTCGATGTATGCCATGCATCCAGGGAGCACCAAGATGTATCGAAACTTGAAGGATATGTATTGGTGGCCTGGGATGAAGAAGGATGTAGCTGAGTTTGTTCTGAGGTGTCCTGTGTGTCAGCAGGTCAAGGCTGAACACCAGAGACCTGCAGGAACAATGCAACCCTTACCCATACCACAGTGGAAGTGGGACCATGTGACCATGGACTTTGTTGTTGGCCTACCTAGGACAAACAAAGGACATGATTCCATTTGGGTAATTGTTGATAGGTTGACAAAGACAGCACATTTCTTACCTGTCAAAACAACCTATTCTGCTGAAAGGTTATCCCAGATATATGTTCAAGAGATAGTGCGGTCGCACGGAGTTCCTGTCACTATAGTTTCTGACAGAGGTCCCCAGTTTACAAGTCGCTTTTGGGAACAGTTACACAGAGCCCTAGGCACCAAGCTAAGGTTTAGTACAGCCTTTCATCCCCAGACTAATGGAAAGTCAAAAAGGACTATACAGACCTTAGAAGATTTGTTGAGAGCATGTGTTCTCCAGTTTACCGGGAGTTGGGAACTACATCTAAGCTTGATAGAGTTTGCCTATAACAATAGCTATCAACATAGCATTGATATGGAACCATATGAAGCCTTATATGGTAGACGTTGTAGATCACCCTTGTGTTGGTATGAAACTGGTGAGCACCAGTTGTTAGGCCCTGATCTTGTGCAGCAAACTACAGAAAAGATTAAAATAATACAACAACAGCTTAAGACTGCACAAGATAGACAGAAATCATATGCCGATAAACGTCGTAGACCCCTAGAATTCTAGGTTAGAGACAGAGTGTATCTCAAGGTCTCACCTTGGAAAGGAGTCCTTCGTTTTGGGAAGAAAGGAAAGTTAGCTCCTAGATTTATGGGACCTTATCCAATTGTTGAAAAAGTTGGAAAGGTGGCCTATAGACTAGATTTACCTCAGGAGTTGCAGAAGCTGCACCCTGTGTTTCACATTTCCATGCTGAGGAAATGTCATCCAGATACCGAGTCAGTTCTACAACCTATGGAAGTAGAATTGAATGAAGATATAACGTATGAGGAGGGACCAGTGTCAATCCTCGATAACAGAACTAAAAAGTTACAGAAGAAGGATATAAGCCTTGTAAAAGTCCTCTGGAACCATCGTGGTGTTGAAGAAGCCACTTGGGAACTAGAAGATGAAATGAGAAGAAAATATCCTGCTCTTTTCTTATAATATGCTTTATCGATTTCGGGGACGAAATCCTTTTGAAGGGGTAAAGAATTTGTAACACCCCTGACCTGGGTTATGACCTAACCCTGGAAGTGTTGCCTAAATATGTAATTAATATACTTGTGAACACTCCCTGGCATGTAATTAAGTTCCTCAGGAACATTTACTTTCAATTTTGCTCCTTTTTGTATAAAGATGTAGCATTGTGTTGTATGCAGGGACCTATGTGCAAATTACCCAGTTTAAGGGTTGAACTTGCAAAATTCACAAGATAAGATGTTCCTTTTATGTTGAGACATCATGAGAATGGTTATGGTAAAGTTTGAGGGATTTCCCAAGCTTGAGCACCAAGGTGCAGCTGTGGAAGCAATCCCCAAGCTTAGAAACCCTAATTTGGGGTAAAGTGCAATTTACCCAAATTGAGGGGTTCAACTTGTAATTCTTAATATATAGAACATCTTTTAAGACTCTTGTCATCATTTAGAGTAGAAATGATGAAAGGGATACATCATTTAATAATCAGATGAGAAAAATGATCTTTGTGATAGAAATCACCTAAAATGGGTATGAAACCCTTTCATGTATGTACCCTAGTTGAAGGTTGGATTCCTTTACCCCTAGATCTTGATATTTCATGAGATTTGCATAAGGATAGATAGGTTTGGTCGTGCCTTTTAGCAAGGAGGGACCTAGATGTGATTTCCAATCTTGTGAGGTCCTTAGGGTGTAAAAGAGGCTAAAGTATATAAGCCCTTTTCCCTTGCAATTAAGTGAACGAATTTTCTTTCCTTCACTTCTCTTCCTTTCTTGCTCAAACGACCAAGGGTAGCTCTGGAGCTCAGGGGGGGACGACCAACCTGTTCAAGGTAAGAAAACCCCACCTTCTAGCTCGAATTCATGGAGGAATTCACTTTCTAAGGTTGGTTTTATGGTTAGCTTACTTAGTCTTATTGTTCTAGCCGACCAAAGCAACGTTTCCTTGGAGAATTCACCTCTGACCAAGTTGTGGAAGCTCAAGGACGCCATTAAAGCTTGGAGCTTGAAGGCTTGGAGCTCTAAGATCAACCTTTAGGCGGGTTTTATAACTCTAAACTCATGCTTTATATGTATGCTCAATTCTTGCAATTTACTTGGTAAATTCTCCTTCTACCATCCTTCTTCCTTGCACGTTTGCAAGCAAATCAGTGGAGGAACCGACCTTGCTAGAGGTTGAAGATGAGGGGCGTGATTCCCTATGTTACTTTTTCAAACGACCTTGGACCCTTTTGGTCCAAACGGTTGCAAACCGTTTGGGTTCAAACGGTTTCAAACCATTTGCTCTCAAACGGTCTTGCAAGACCGTTTGGATTGAAACGGTCTCAAGACCATTTGAAAGAGTTGACCAAGGGACGACCGTTTGAGGGTCTGTTCCTAACATATTGAATTTCATCTCTGCAAAGAATCAAAGTCTAATTCTTAACCAACTGAGAGTTGAAGGTACTTCAACATGAAACCCTAATCGGGTGAAAGAGTGCTGATTTGACATATAGATCTTGTTGAGTTTTGGGTTGAAGGACCCAAACGGTCTCAAGACCGTTTGGGGATTCCTCCAAACGGTCCTAAGACCGTTTGGGCACAACCCAAGACCGTTTGAAGGTCTAGGGTTAAGTTAATCTAATGGTTTGAGGGTCCAATTGTAGGAAATTGATGAATTGATGAAAATTGCTGATTTTGACCCAATTGGACTTCAACCTTAGTCAAAACAACTTGGATTTTGGTCAAACTTTGGACAAACGGTCTCAAGACCGTTTGGATGATGTCCAAACGACCTCAAGACCGTTTGGGCCAAGTGTGAGCCCAATTGGAGGTCAATTGATAGGTTCAACCTTGAATTGATTCACATTGTTGAACATTGATGACCAATCGATTTGAAACCCTAATTGAGAACGATTGAACCCTAATTGGCTGCAATTGAGGGTCAATTTGATGTCTAATTGACTAAGGCTAACCCTAATTCACTCAATTTATAAGGGGTTAACATAGCTTTGACCAATTGAGGGCTTCAACACACATATCCATGAACATTGGTGACCTTTGAACCACTTTGGAGGTCCAAACGGTTTGGGCCCATTTGGACCAAACGGTCTCAAGACCGTTTGGATCAAAACGGTCTCAAGACCGTTTGAGACCAAACGGTCTCAAGACCGTTTGGGCTCAAACGACCTCAAGATCGTTTGGTCCAATCGATCTCAAGCAATTCTGATCAAACAGTCTCAAATCGATTGAAGCTCCAAACGGTTTGGAAGTCAACCCTTCCAAACGGTCTTCACCTCCAAACGGTCTCAAGACTGTTTGGGGCCAAACGGTCTCAAGACCGTTTGGGTGGTTGAAACCGTTTGAAGGTTGAAACCGTTTGGAGGTTGGTGATGGTTTGTACTTAACCATTTGATGGTGTAATTAGCTCAATGATGATCCAATCTAAACCCTAATGGTAACCTAGGTCATTAAGGGACTATGTGATTAGTGAGTTAACCCATGATGGTAATCATGTGGCAAATTACCAAAATACCCTTGAGGGGTCTAAAGGGGTAAAACCTTGTTCTAATCAAACCCTAATCACATGATGTTGATGTTTTGGATCATGTTAGTCAATGGAGACTTATCTCAACCTGATCTAGAGTGGTGTTGTCACCATCTACTAGTGAGAGGAGAGAGAAAGTATTTCTAGAGAGATAAAGTATCCTAGAGAGAGAAAGTACCCTTTTTAGGAGGAAACTCTAGTGAGATACTTCAATTACACATGAATGTGCATGATTAGGGAATGACCCACCTATGTGAGGTCATGGAAACCCTAAATATGATATCTAATGGATCTTAATCTTAATTAAGAGTCTTAATGATGATGTTTCTCTTACATGATGATGTAATGAGTACCATTCACCATGGTGTGAATAGTAAACCCTAATTTTAGGGTGATGACTTGAAAGATGAATAGTAAACCCTAAATTGTTGAATTGTTTACTGTTATCTGTTGAACTAACCATGCAGGTTATTATGGGATAATGGTCATACCCAGGTATGAAATACCATGTTATATTCATTGAAAGCATGTCTTAAGCTTTATGAATAGTGAATCATCTTGATGCACTGCTAAGTGACATCTTTTGTGATTTATGGGCTGTAAGAGCCATAAACACCATCAAGGTCATGCTTGACAGATGACTTGTGATGAGATAATTGAGAACTGGTAATTGAAATGAGTTAGGCCTGCTACATTTTAGTATTCTCATATATAGTTGTGATGCTAATGTTTTTGTATGATGATATGAATACTGAATGTACCTAACTAATCAAGTGAAATGTAGAGCCCTGATCATAGATCCATCATTGTCAGAGTCTAAATGATGGTGAAACAGGTTTTCCTCAGGGAACTCCTGGATCACATACTTTTGAGTATGTGGGGTACATGGATGTGTAGAACCTTACATCCTAGTGTAGGTATTTGATGTAGATTCTTGTAGTCCATCATACCTTCACTATAAAAGAAAAGGTGAGAGGATGATGTAGATTCTAGTAGTCCATCAGACCCCACCATAAAGTCCTAAAGGTGAGATGTATATCTACACTCCCTTAAGGACACAAATACCGTATCGGTGAAAGATAAACAAGAAATCTTCCGATAGCGAAGAGAGTACAGAATGCCACTGTAACTCTAAAAATAGCGAAGGACCAGAGTACCCTGGTGAGCTATTACAAAGACATCCCGCCAGATGTCAAACAATCAATCCTCTAACTGACTGAGGAAGATGAGGTCATAAGAATCCGACTCTTCTAATGACCTAGTATGATACCGAGGCGACTTAATAGTGATCGGTTGGAGTATGAGTGGTATACCTCATCTTCACAGGGCATAACAATAATGTTTGAAAAACATAATCAACAGCGTAGTATAGCTGTTAGAGTTACCTACGAGTTATTTGATGGATGCTACCTTGAATAGCATAGATGTTCTCATATTTTAATATTGATTGAACTCTTGCTTATCTTCAGAACTGCTAGTGAATATCTTGAAGGCTCTTATTGCTTTAGTTATTCCTTGCTTTGCTTATAAAGCCTAGTGGAGAGTTATAACTCTCGCTGGGGCAATTATGTATAATTGTCTCACCCCGTAGACTTCTACTTTTTAGGTGGTCATCGAAGACGGAGGAACAAGAACACAGGTGACCAATCCCAGCAACAGCAGCATCAGAAGCAGTAAATATCTCAGGTGGAGATCTAGCCTGCTTCATGGTGTAGTTAGAATCAAGTCCTATGTGTCCTCTGTACTCTCAGGTCCTGGAGTGTTTTGGAGTATGAATTCTTGAGAATTTTTGTATCATGTTGTATATAATTACTCAAGAAGTAATTGTCAGTGATGTAAACAGTTAAATCCTTTTTCTATGGAAAAGGTTTGTGGTTTCAGGCTCTTGTCTCGAAAAGTTTAATTTTCCCGTGATTTTTGTCTTCCGCTGTTTACCGATTGCTTCCACACATGTTTAAATCGGGATTAATTCGTGGTTTGGAGATCGGAGCCCTCACTTGCTAGCATACTTTTAGGTGAAGCGTACCTTGATACAACAAATCAGAGATGCACAATAGGTTGATAATGTGATAGAAAATATTTAGGCAGAGTTTGGCATCAAGAAGTATGATGGTTTCCATGAGGAGGATGATGGGACACTTAACTTTCACAATTGGACTGTGGTATTTTAATGTTGATGGTTTGAGGAAGTTGGTTCTGGAGGAGGCTCATTCCTCAATGTATTCTATGCATCCAAGCAATACTAAGATGTACCACAACTTTAAGGAATTATATTATTGTCCTGGCTTGAAGCCTGACGTGGTAGAGTTTGTGGATAGATGTCCATTTTGTTAGCATGTCAAGGGTGAGCATCGCAAGTATATAGGAACGTTGCAACCATTGCCTATACATTAGAGGAAATGGGATCATATCACCATGGACTTTGTGGTTGGACTTCCTAGGATAGCCAAAGGTCATGATTCCATTTGGGTGATAGTGCACATGTTGACTAAGTCAGCTCACTTCCTTCATGTGAAGATGACATATACAATATAAAAGTTAGCATAGATATATGTTGATGAGATCATTTGTTTGCATGATATTCCAATGACAATAGTATCTGACAAAGGTCCTCATTTACTAGTTGTTTTTGGGAACATATGCATACAACCATGGGGACACGGCTGAAGTTTAGCACAACTTTTCACCCACAGGAAGATGATCAGTCAGACAGGACCATTATGAATTTGGAAGATCTGTTGAGAGGGTGGTGTCTTATAGTTTCTTGGAAGTTGGGATGTATATATGAGTTTGATAGAGTTTATCTACAATAAAAACTATTATAGGAGTATAGACATGGCATTGCATGAAGCCTTGTATGGAAGGTGTTGTCACTCACCGCTTTCTTTCTATGAGACTGGTGAGTATCACCTTTTGCATCCTGACCTTGTACAACAGGATACAGAGATGAATAAGGTGATACAACAACAATTGAAGGCAACCCAGGATAGACAAAAGTCTTATGCCGATAACCGTCATAGGCCTTTGGAGTTCCAAGTGGGAGATAAGGTGTATCTTAAGGTCTCCCCTTTGAAGGGTGTGTTGAGGTTTGGTAAGAAGGGTAAGTTGGCTCCCAGGTTTATGGGACCATACCCTATGGTGGAACATATTCGGAAGGTGGCTTATAAGTTGGAGTTACTGGCTGAGTTACACAGGTTGTACCTTGTATTGCATGTTTCCATGTTGAGGAAGTACCATCCAGATAAAATAAAGTATTGCAGCCTATGGAGGTTGAGTTGGAGGAGGATGTATCATATTTTGAGGGTCATATGTTGGTTCGGGATAGGAGGGTGAAGAAGTTGAAGAAGAAGGATATAATTCATGTTAAGGTTTTGTGGCATCACTGTGGTGTGGAGGAAGCCACGTGGGAGTTAGAGGACAAGATGTGTAGGAGGTACTCGTCTTTTTTTGCTTAGGATTTTGGGGTGGTGAAATCCTTGTTAGGGGTTTAGGGCTGTAAGACCCCAACCTAGCTTTTTGGTTGATCTTGATTGATTAGCATAATTAGATACTTAAAACCTTAATCTAACCTCATGATGTGATTTATAACATGTGACATGATTATATTACAAGTTTGGTCTATTTTGGATGTTGTTTGAGCTAGTTATGCTTATATGTGCTTGTTTTGAACCTAATTGCAATTTACCCATTTAGGGTTGTTCTTGCAATTTGACATGTGCTTGTTGTGCCTCACATGTTTTGACATCATGTCATGGAGAGTGGCACCCCAAAGCATTGATGTACCTTGGGTTGTTGTAGTGGCATGTTGTGTTGAGTTTAGGGTTTGCTGGAATACCCTATGTAGGTGGTTGACCTTGATCTTGACTCATCTAGAGTTAGGAGATTGCTAAGTTTTATGTGTGGTCCTTGGTTCTTCATTCAAAGTTGTTTTCCTTGATCTACTCTTTATTGGTGGTGATGAGATGTGGTATCTCTCTTCATTTGCCAACCTTTGCATATGTTGTGGTCAATGAGGTTCTCATTGGTCGAAGGATTTTCCTAGGACAAGTGGTCACTTGATTTTCTTATTTTTATCACCCTAAGTTTCATTGTAGAATTTGGTGTTTGCATGGAAAGGATACCTTGGACACTTGGCATGTGTTTTCATGACACCTAACCTCTCTTCTCTCTCTCCAACCCTTGACTTTATAAACCCCTCTCCTTGCATGTAGCTAAACCCTTTGCACCCTCTCTCTCTCTCTCTTCTTTCTTGGATCTCATGCCCCTTTCTCTTGGTGATGTAGGTCAAGCTCTAGTGGCCAATCCATCTTGCATGAGAGCTAAGGTTTTGAAGCAACCTTTCCTTGGTGGCCATTTGGTGATCCTTTACTCTTCTCTTTGGTTTGGGTATGCAATCTTTCTCTTGATCTTTATTTTCTTTCCTTACCCTCTTCTCCCTTCTCTTCTTGGCCAAACCCATGGATTTTCTATGGTGGAGCTTGAGTTGGTCTTG
The DNA here is from genome assembly GCA_963693085.1 of Alisma plantago-aquatica. NCBI lineage: Eukaryota > Viridiplantae > Streptophyta > Magnoliopsida > Alismatales > Alismataceae > Alisma > Alisma plantago-aquatica. The sequence continues at coordinate 501,088,606 of OY856414.1, read as the reverse complement.
AAGGACTTCTCTCTTCTTGGACGAATCTATGGTTCTCTATGGTAGTGCTTAAGTTGAGTTGAAGAAATTCTCTTTCTTGTCTTGTTGACCTAGGGATTTGCTCTCCATCTTGTGCTCCTTTAACCTAGGGTTTGTTGTTTCCTTGAAGGTGGTGTTAGCTTGGCCGAGAAGTGGTGATCAAGCTAGGGTTTTCCTCTCTCTTCTTAGACCTTCCTTATTGTTGGAGTTGTTCTTCATATCTAAGGCGAGTTATATAACTTTATCCTCAATTATTGTTGCTTTTACTTTGTATGCAAGTAATTTACTCTTAAAACATGGTTCCAAGTAGAATGGTGATAATATCTATGATCTAGAGAATATGTTCCATGGTGATCTTGAGAAGATAACCTCCCTTTTTTAATCCCTAATCTTGTGTATGATTCTCTTGTTGGTTATAGAGCCTTTGGTTTTCTCTCTCTAAGACATAGTTTTGCTTTCTCTCATGTTGGTGGTCACATTTAGGGTTTTGGAGTTGCTTTCCTTCTTGTGGTTTCTACCTTGGAAGTTTTTGGTTTCATGCTGATGAACAACCTTTTTTATCTTATGGTTAATGAGGTTTTTTCTCTCTTGATGTAAGCCAAGCTTATCGCTTTTATCATGAAGTCGCTCTTCATTTTTTGGGTCGCTATGATTGATGGTAATTTCTCTTTTATTGATGAGTTTTCTTAGTTATCTTTGATCTCTAATGTTGTATTATTTCCTTCGGTCGATGGAGTGTTGATGCTCTTCTTTGATCATGATGACGGTGCTTTCTCTTCGGTCGATAATGATACCAGTTTCTTCGATCGATGATGTCATTACTTTCTATTGTTGCCAGCTATGTGCTTTCTTTAGCTGCTGATGTGTTGGCCTAGGTAGTTTTTGAGGGTGCTTCACCTCTTCAATCGACGAAGAAGGGAGCCTCAATCTCTTCGGTCTATGAATATTCTTGGACATGTGATCATGATGTGTTGTTGACTTTATGATGATGGTGTTTGACCTAATCGTTCCAAGTTTGTTGGAAATGGTAGTAATTAGGGTATTATCTATATTGTTGTTTATGAAACCCTAATTTGGTTGCTTTGTTATACCTTAACCCTAATTCCAAGTATATGAGGATGTTGTTTAAGATTCTTGAATAATCAATATGGTGATGAGTACTCTCTCTCTTAATGTTGTAACCCTAAATTGTTGTTAGAAAAGCATAATAGCTATATAAATGGTTGTTGAAACACTTGTGTATCATGTGTATGATGATGAGCCTTGATGAAACATGGAGAGGTAATAATGTTCTTGCAGGGAGCAATGTGAATGGTCATATGACCTTGGTAGTGGCTTTGTTCCCTAATTGAGGTGATATCCTATATTTATTATGACAAGGGATTGATATTCGATGGTGGTATGATGATGATGGCCTCATGTGTGATAGTGAAATAGTAACATGTGGTGATGTGATAAGGTTTTTGTGTTATACATTTTATATCTTCTGAAGTTTCAATCTACTCTTATCTGTGTAGAACCTTTCTTGGGTTTTTATGTAACTTAATTGATGTTGTGAAAAAATACCCAATTGGCTCTAACTAATCAAGTGAAGCACTAATCATGTAGTTTCCCTAGCCATATATCCATTCCAGTGTCAGGACTTGCTGGATGGTGAAACGAGTATTCCTAAGGGAAACTCAAAGCGCATACGATTGAGTATGTGAGGTGCAAGTGACTGTGTGTTCTTGTCATCTTGATCTCAAGCTGTATGGAGGATGATTGCAGTCATGCCTCAGTGTGAGAATGGATGTGATGGTATCTTAGAGTTTTACATATATGATATTTTGAGGGAAATGACAGTTGTACCTCAGTGGCAGTGTTTCGTACCCTGGTGTCTAGTGCCATGACCTGTACCAAGGCAGGCTAGTTGTTTTCAGCTTGACTATATGTTGTTAGTGACAGTTTGACTAATATGTCACTACAATGTTCACTCGTACTGACGGAGTGGGAAGAAGATATTGGATTTGGATCTTCCTAGATCTTGTATGGCATTGATTTTGACTTAGTAGTGGTCAGTTGGATTTAGGTGGTACGACTCCAATCCTCATGGCTTAAAAGATGTAATAGATCCATTTAGTATATCTATTTATGGGTAAACACGATTCACATTGAATGTTTACCCTTGTCTTCTTTCATATACTGCTTAGTTATTATTTAATGCAGTAAGAGAAATCAACTATTATACATGTTCTTCATATTCTTTCTTATCATGATGCTATGCTTATATGTTATAGCTACTCAATCTACTTAACCCGTGTAATCAGTTTAAATTATTCATTTAGCTGAATCTTCTCATCATGCTTAATAATTATACTTGTCTTAATGATAACTCTTGGTTGAGGGTTATATCTCTAGCTAGGACATGGGTCTCACCTCATGGGTCACCACATCTTTTTAGATGCTCGTCAGTGACGTTACTAGGATCATGTTGTTGAGGAAGACACACTTGGAGATCAATAGTCTCAGAATGCTGGATAGTTGCTAGTTGTTGTAGTAGTAGAGTCCTAATGTCGTCCCTATACTCTCAAGTCTGGAAAAGGGATGTGTTTTATAGATAATATATATCGACACATGTTTTGGCAGTATGTCTTGGTTTGTATATATGTGGCTACATATGTGTAATATGATCTCTTCTGTGTACAGGTTGTGGCATATGGACAATGTATAGATGTAAATCCCTATTATGGTATGTAATGTGATTTAGGTTGATGTACCTTTGTGTAATATATTTCTACTTATGATAGTAATATGAGATTGGTTTTAATTTGCCTACTTTTCTACTAATGTGTTTGTTTAGTTGTTGATCACACATTTTGTTTTGAGTTGTCTTGTTTGTGTGGCATTAGCTTGTCACATGAAAGCCCCTCGAATTATTCATGATCGACCTTAATTGATAATAAGATAAACAATATGGGAGGTCACAATAAACTTGATTTTTTCACATATGATGCAAGACCCAAACTTTGATATTAAGGCCATTTATGATTTAAAAGAAAACCCCCAACATCTCCTTATTCTAGAAAACCCAAAATTATATTCTTCCTTAGGTACATGTGAACAAATGCGTTATCCCATCATATTGATACAGTTTCCTTAGGTGCTACCACCTTCTCAAATCATAGAAGATTTTCTTGATTTCTAGTGATACATTTTCTAATTCTTTTTTTTTAATCTTTGATCAGACTCTTAGTTTGTGGATCCAAAATTTCCCAGGAAAAACTAGACAACAAATCCAAGTTTACATTTTGTTTTGTGTGATTCATGGTAACTAACTTCTGTGAGGGTAATACACCATGCAATAATTGCATATATCCACATTTTAATGAGATTGATTGATATAGATATTGGAGCCTCTTTTTTTTTGTTAAGCCAGGAGGTCATCTATTCATCACACCTCCTCGTGTGAGCATAAGGAAAGAATTCAATTACAGCTCCTGCTGAAAAGTGCAGGTCTAACCCCCACTCAAACCACACCAACACATCAACACAAACAAGAAAACTCGAACCTCGAAGCTCACATGCCCGAAGAGCACACAAACACTACACTAAGACAGACCCCTCGAAGCTCACATGCCCAAAGAGAAGCCATCAAGGATGCTTGAATTGCAACACCACGTATGGAGTGTAGTTCTTCTCAAGAATAGACATACCACAGCTTCTAACTGGCAATCTACTAGGGTCGGAGATCACAATCGGCTCCTGACTGTGAACACCCCACTTTCCAATCTCCCTGGGAATGGAGTTAATAGCCCTGTGAATGAGCGATCCCACAATGCCTTCTTCCTCCATGTAACTCTTCAACTCCTTGACAACACGAGACAACCTCCAGGGTATACTAGCTGTGCCCCATAAGATATGATATGTACTGTCATCATCAATCTCCACTACTGCGATCCTCAGTGATTGATTCTCCGCGAGCTTCAGCCCCACAGCACAAGCTTGAAGGAACGCAGTGGCATGGTCCTTCGCTGTCAACCATGCTCTAGCAATCTGACAAACAACTGCACGATGATTTTTAATGATACTAGCCAGATATTGGAGCCTCTTAAATCCTTTAATATTTTCCAAAGATATTTAAAAAGAAAATATCAAGGGCCTTAGGTTATCTACAAACTCACATTCAGGCCCAATATTTTGACATTCTTAGAAGAGATTATGCTAGCATATCCTATGTGATCTCCTGCAAATTTTCTTATTTCATTGTTTAGACAGGACGTGAAGTCATTTCTATCATGTCCAAGGACATTGAAAAGAACAAACACATGTTCTTATACACAAACAAGCGGGGTGAGGAGTGTACTCCTCACCCCATTGTTTGTTCAATTACGCATGAACTACACCATTCGAATAAATGATCATCCACTTTATCACGACTATCGTAAGCTTGACCACTCACCTCCTATAATCTACCTAAACCCTAATGCAAACCCTAACATACTGACAACTCTATGAGCAGATCTCCCCCAATGTGATATCATAATCCAGTCATCACTCTTGCCATTGTTGTGCAAATGATAACTACACTTCAAGTTATTAATTCATTTCTAGTTAAGAATTATTTCATTATTAGAATGTTATCTTTTTAATATTACTAAAAACACAATATGTACTTATATTACTATGAATAAAGTAATATTATAAAACTAAAATCCGGTGAACATTGTCGCAAAACCTAATCTCGCTATATTTTAGAAAACTAAGTTCTTAAAATGATATGACAATAAATTAGTAATATTTTCGACAGCTAAATGCGCCTTCCAAAGTGACCACAAAGCTTCATGTATATGCATTTGACTAACACTTGGCGTAAATTGTGTTTTCGACTTTATAAATATTTGCAACCTCATTTGATTTAGGGCTCGTTTTGCTGAAATAGGAATTTGGGAACGGAACGGAGGACATGATCCATTAAAGAGTGAAGCTACAATATGAAGTGGAGACATCAAATATGGGAAAGATAATATACGATTTCTGTTTTTTCTCCCCAAGGAATGAACCCTAGCAATGTCTATCCCTGCCAAGCTGTCCCTTTGTCCATCTCCCTTTCCCTCCCCGCCCATCAAACAAAGAAAGCGTTAGTCTTACCTGGCAATGACAACATGTCTCATGTCGGTGACTCAATTGTGACCAGACCCAAACTTAATGCAGTCAACTTTGTGGCGGTCCCATGTGACACACCACAAAAAAAAAAAGGTGACACACCACAAATGAGGAAACAATTGCGTTCAATACATTGAGACCTGCTTTAACCTTTGCTCAATCTGAAAACCGTACCGAGTACTATACTTGTTTGCTTTGCCGCAAACACCGTTACACCAACCTCACAGATCTGAGTTTTGAATTGGGGTTGACCAGCGTGGGTGCCAACTAAAGCCTGCCATTACATATGGAGCGGAATGGTTGTTGTAACAGAGTAAAGAAGATGTCACGACAAAGAATGCCATTAAATTAAAGTCAGACTGGATGCCAAGAAGCATCAGCCGCCACTCATCTAAAAAAGGAACAATTTGTCAGCACCATATGTTCTTGCGTTTTCCTTTTTTTTTTTTTTTAAATTTCTGTTTCTCTCAAGATCTGGTTTGACTTTTCATATTTCCGTTCTCTAATCTAACAGCGGGGACAAAAATTCCACAGCCCCCGACACATGTTTCCGCTGGGACATACCCACTCCGCTCGTCGTCGTCGTAACCGTCGATGCATGATCCCACCTGCCACCCGAGTTATGGTGATCGGATTCGATTTCAATCTTTCATCTACCCTCACTATCTCTCACTGCCCTGCGAAGCAGTTGAAAACCACCACTCTGCAGAATTCAAACTAAACTCGGTGGTGGAAGAGAGCATCTCCCAGTAACATGCTGGGTTAAACAGAATAGAACCGAACTATGGAACAGAACAAACGACAAGGTGGCGCTCTGTCCATGCAGGGTCGATTTCCCATTAGAAAAAGGGTTTGAATTGAGATTGATGCAGTTAAGAGGCACGGAGCTAGTCGTCGTCGGTTCTTCGTTCTCCGTTTCTTCTTTGATCTTCTTCTACTTGACCGACTTGCTACTGTGTCTTAATATTATATTGCCTGAAGATCAGAACATTTGAGGGGTAAGAGGACGACTTCGGTTAGGAAGAGGACACAGGCAGTGACAGAGATTTTTCAGCACGCTATCCGATGCTCTCTCTCCACCTACGGTTCCATCACAGCCACCACCATCTCACTCCCCTCAGCTGCCTCAACAGGTGCTTCCCCCGACACACCCGGCGGTGGCCTCCGATGCCCACCTCAGGGCCCGTCTACGTCCCGGCCACGGCGCTTCTTGGCCACCGGCACACCGTCTCCCAAGACCAGACGAGCGACCGCATGGGCTTGGCATATGCGGCTCCTCGGGGTGCAGAAGATGGCATGGCATCTTAGTTGAGTGCCTGTTTATTAACGGAAACTTAATTACTTCCTAGAGTGGGGTTTAAGGTCAATCTCGTTATCGTAACTCCACCCCCTCTAGCTAGGTATATAGCCCAGTGTTGTCGCAGCTCTAGCCGACTAAGCCGATCATCGTGGCCAACCAGAAGGTCAACTACAGGATAGCAGCCAGACCCTTCTAACTAGTTCGGCTTCTCTCGTACGTTTAAGACACAAAGAAAGAGCCGTGTCTGTTCCGTTGGTCAGACGCTTAATTTTCTAAATTAATTCCCGGCTGTCAACTGAGGAACTGAGACAAACTACTTAGCTTTGGGAAACCAATTAACACATAACTTAGAAAGTTCGTTGAGGAGGCAAAGCCGGTAAAAATATTATATATACGCGAGCCTTCGTATCGGGCCGAGAGCTTAAGACGACCTATGAGTAGGTTTGTGCCTCAACCCTAGGCTTGTAAAAGAATCTAGGCCTTGTTAGTGCCACTGATGGATATGTCACGATTTTCTAGCCAAGCCTATTTCGGCATGGCCTAGCTCGTGACCTTATTGGTCGTTTTAGTCGATATTCATATCCAGCCACATAGCTGAGTGTGAATCAACACCTCCCTTCTTTGCCAATTGGGTGACATGGCTGAGTGTGAATCAACATCTCCGTGTTTACCAATTGGGTGATATAGCTGAGTGTTACAGCTGAGTGTGTATCAACATCTCTGTGCTTAACTATTGGGCGATCCTCGTCAAATTTAAAAACAGTGAAGTCTATGATGCTATGGTTGCCACGACGGACAGTGTTGTCAGCTACTTTGCTATGAATATAATTTGGTGACTGATGAGCATATTGGTTATCATTTTGATAAAGTATGCAGCTCAACAAAGGAACTCTTGTTTCAGCTCAATCAACAACAAGATGTTTTCTTGTTTTTATCGTGTTTACATTTTTTTAACTACTATCTTATTGATTTTCTAAATTATGTTTCCTTGTTTGATATTTTTTAAATATAAATGTTATGTCATAGATCAGAAGTACTTAACTTAGAGAAGGCCCATGATAAAAGTGGACACAATTTTGGTTTGGTGGTCCAAATTACCGTAAAATCCCTAAATATAACCAATCACAGCGGATTCAGGTCAACTTTGAACTAGATCGTGCCGAGCTCAGTAGCGAGAGCTTGTAACCCATGTGGGGGCGTAAAGGGTGGCAGAACATTGTTGCCCAGAACTTCTGAGTGGGCTTGTTCTACTAACTGTGGCCTTCCCGTTCCAAGTTTACAGCTGAGTCTTGTGGCCTGGGCTAAGGCCCGAGTCACATTACTTCTGAGTGGGCTTGTTCTACTAACTGTGGCCTTCCCGTTCCAAGTTTACAGCTGAGTCTTGTGGCCTGGGCTAAGGCCCGAGTCACATTTCTCCTAAAGGGGAGGGCACCATGCTAGGCTGGCTTCACAGAGCAACATTACCTCCCGTTGTGGATAGTGGAAGGATAACAGACCCTTGCTTGTCAGGCTCAAAAATGCTTAAGAGGCTGGCTTCAATGAACTACCATTTACAAGATAAATTTCCTCAAAAAACTTTGAACTAGATCGTGGGTCTTCGTTTGTTTTGGTTTCAAGCTATCATCTATTCTATATAGATAAATATAATAGGCATATTATTGACAATTTAATTCCATCATCTTCACTAAATGATTAAGATAATCAAACTCACACAAAGAAGATATAGCAACACAAAAATACAAATGATAATGGGAGATACATGTACCAATAAATAATATCCATTTAATTTAGTGAAAATGGGAACTTCAACACACACAATACAACAGATCTACATGATTAAAAGTTTCTGGATGTAATCAATACATGTAATTAAGAACAACAAAATGGGGGGAAAGTCTCTACATATTGTGACCTTTAGTGCCACATGACTCACAATCCCACATTATAACAAATCAAGATGATGATGCCTTCTCTATCTAGGAACAAATGGTCAACCTTCCTCCCTACCCACTTCCTTGCTATTGTTAAAAGATCTAGCCAACAAGTGTGCTTCATTGAAGATAGATGAGAACTTTGAAGATGTAACATAATCAATATGATCACTAGATATCAAACCAAAACTAGAACTTTGAATCACATACTAGCTTGACATACAAATTATGCATTTTTTTCTTTGTTGTGGACCATGACCTCATCTGGAGTGTTGACACAGAAGTGGATTTCAATAAGACTAGAAGTTTCCTTTTTTTCTTTAGTTATACTATTGAGTGATAGACATAATTTTATGTCAGGGGATATTAGAACTTTGGTAAGAATTTCTCATATATATAAAATAGTATCCAAGATCAACATTAATCATAGACCCTTTTAGGGTTTTCTTTATGATCCACCCTTAGGGTAAAAAACAAAAGCACTAACATGAAACTTAATGCTAATATGGCATTATAGGTGACATTGCTCGAAATTCATGAATTACGTCAGGAGAAAGACAAGCTAGTCAAAGTAATGACCAACATACAATCCTTTTAAGAAGAGACTAAATATAAAAACTAATAAGGCGACATCATCATAAATAAACCCAAAATATGACAAACTCTTGTTTTTTCTACCATGAGTCAGAGAAACATGAGTATAAGAATTTTTTTTTGAATGGGGAGGGTTGATATACATTTTAAAGCATCACAATATAATTATTCAACATCCAAATCATACAACACCAAGTTAAGTGCATCACATCCATACTTCCTAGATGATGAGCTATGGTACAAGTGTGCATGTAGGAGGCACAACTACTTTCTACATATTGTATACATATGAAACAATAAAAAAAGCTAAAATCAGTATAGTGATAAGACTAGTGAATAGCCGACCTCTAAATATAACTAGACAAACATTGTGTTCCTATATAGTTATCTTGATATGGGGCTATAGTATTGATAATTATCATAAGTTAGAGTATTATAAATAGTAGTATCATGTTTAGAAACTCTTGGTTGTTAAACATCAATATTCAAATCTTAAACCTTTCATGTATTTGCAAATGGTGATCTTTTGGTAGATGGTATCACCATGTTTTTTTAACAATAAGGCTATTTTTATTCAGGTAATGATGCATTGTGACTCAAATGATATGACATTGATAAAGCTGTAGCTTTATATTTTCCAAGAAAGAAACCTTGTTCATTAGAGTGATGAAAAAATTCTAGAGATAATTAATTCATGTTTTATTTTCATATGATGATAATCGATCCTTAGCATGATGATTGCATAGGGGATTGCATAGTTGAAATGTAAGGTTGAGATTGTTCATCCTGCACTAGTCTTAGTGGGTTAAGAACAGAAACATTCTTCGACCATAAAGCTTCAATATTTGTAGCATACAAAGAATTAACAGAAACTTGCTTTTTTAAGTGTGACAAGTCATACACTTGCCTCTTTATCATTAGGTGGCCTCGACATCTTGGATTAAGGAAATTCCTCATTAATGTTGTCTTTATTTTTTATATGACAACCTTGTCATGCTAAAAATTGTACATGTCATTTGGAGAAAAATCACCAAATTTTCAATTGTTCCAGGTGACAAATATCAATGTTGAATTATCTATTGATGATCATGGTGATTATACCACCCATCATTAGAAGGCTCTTTTCCCTCTAAGATGGGTCAAGTGATCAATGAGAAAGTGGGAGATATTAATTTTGTGGCTGTGAAAAATGAAGGCTAATGAGAAATTTCTTGTTGATACACAAAAAACCCCCTACTATGTATAGGAGGGTAGGAAAGTACAAGGAAGTGGAACTTAACCCTAATAGGACAAAAAATAGGGCCACATTACAAATAAATTAATTACTCTAACACTCCCCCTTAAGGTGGAGCATGGGTGAAACACATGCCCAACTTGCTGATACATGAAAAAGATAAAATAGCCCATAAAATAATTGAGCTCCCCTAACAAGAAATAACCTTCCTCTGAATCTTATAATAAAAATTTCAAGTACTCTAACACTTTCCTTGAAGAAGATAACACATAGCAGTAAAAGCAATCTTCTTTATACAATGAAGGCAACATTGATGCATAAGAAATATCAGTAGAATAGACTCCTCCCAAAAGTGATAATTACCAGAGTAGTGGAAACAACTACAATTTATTTTGTAAAACTTTGAAGAGCCTCTAGAGCATAGTAGATGGTAGATAATATGTGTAGAAGTCATTTGAGTCACCATTTATGTCGAAGTACTTCTGCACAAGAAGCACCAATGCCATAATATTGCATGGTAGTTTGGAACATTACTATAATATCGTGCTATAGAAGATGAGCACGTGTTTAAGACAAGCTACTATAGGAAATATGTAGTATAGTAGGTCTCAAATCACATATGAATATATATAAACTAGGAATCATGGTCTAATTACATGGATTCATCCCTTCATCTTCTCTCCCCCCTCCAATCTCTCCCCTCTATTCAACCTCCTCTATTATCCTCCTCACAAAAACCATGAAAAGGGTCAGGAGAGTGGTTAACGTAGAAAGTTATTAGCATTTATAGATGAATGGATATATAAATGATGACACAGAAGTGAAACACTAAAATATAGGCACAAGAGTGAGAAGAAAGTACTAATAATATAAAGGCATGAAAGGAAGAACAAAGCACTACCAGTTTGTATGCACGATAGGAAAAATAAAAACACAAAATTATAAGTGTTGTGGTATGCAACATAAAATATCCCAAACTTAAACAAAGATACACAACCATGTGGGTTAGGGAACCGCATGTATAGGAAGAATAAATTAGTACAATGCCCTTTTTTCAGTACATTATAAACTAGTGTAGGGTCTTTTAATTTCAAAATAAAACTGATTAACAAATAATCTGAGTCAATGTGCTACATGACGTGATTAGACAAATCCAAATATAAAAATAAATGGATCTTTATGCAACTCAAAAAGGCACAGGAGGTGCAGGGGATTTGCCTCTTTGGTGTGTATTAGGTAAAAAATATGTTCTGATTAAGGATTTGACTATCAAAGATATAGTGTCCAGGGGATAGTTACAAAAAAGTTGATGGGGCAATGTGTGGGGTTAGTGGGGGTGGCATTCCAATTTTAACTTAGGGTTTGAGTCATAAAAACTTTTTGGACTCTGATAAATTCTCTAAATCATATTGGTTAGAAGGATAAAAGAACCTTCTGAGAATCACTCCTCCATCTTCTAGCTATAATGTTCACTTTTGTAATCAAATACATTGGTATAGATTTTAGGAGGCTAGTGAGACAAGGGTTTGTTGTTATGAAAGGTGGTTGGATATGCTCCCATGTAGGCATGTGAATAACATGGAGCTCATAATACTCATCCATGTATACGATCCAATCACTTTTTGGGGAAGTTCCATTGACTCACTTCCAAATGCCATAAATTTTGAGGATTGAATATAGTGTGTCTGATCCTCCCATGGACCATAGAAAATCATTGATCCATTGGGTTTGTGCTTCCATTCAACTGATTATTCAATGGTCATATAAGGAAGTAGAAGCCACAACATGGATGAGCACAAAGCTAGTGGTGCTGACCTCAACAAGTGATATATACGATGTTTTAGGATTCAATATTTGAGGAGTGTATGCAGATGGTGATATGGGTATATATGCGTGACAAGGCAGGACACAAGGCTTGCAAGCATGTAAGAAAGACAAATTTAGTTATTGAATAAGAAGGAAGGAGGTGACCATGGATGCCAAGATGATGCTTGGTAGATGACTGGGCCAATAAGAGATGGTGACAATGTGAAGGCAAAGTGGTAGACTCCATTTTATCCCTAGGGTTTGAATCAATGCTCTGATACCATGTAGAAAATAAAATGGATATGAATGATATTTTTTATTGATAGATGAAAAAATCCCCTCCTATATATAGGATAGGAGGAAAGTATAAGGAAGAAAAATTTGACCCTAATGGGCCAAGATAAATAGGCCTATATTACAAGTAAGCTAATTACTCTAACAATGGCCATTTTTGGCTAGGCCCATATTACAAGTAAATTAATTACTCTAACAATGGCCACTTTTGGCACTCCACATTGCATATATGTATTTTTTATTGATACTCTTGTCCACAAATCTGGCATAGAGAGTATACCCCAAAACTTTTTAAAGTAGGACAGTACCTGGCACCAAAACATATGGGCTCCTAACGTTGGAAGCTTTCACATTATAGATGAAGAAGTTATGATCTCCATATAATTCTTTTCAAGCTTTATCATCATTGAACATGAGATATTCATCCCTTGAGATATGTGCAACATTTTTTGCTAGTTTGTTTTTCTGAAACATATTGAGAAGTTATGGCAATTGAAAAAAATTTAATATGTATGTATTGGTCTTAGAAATTAGATTTAATTATGGTTTCCCTATCTTCATTAGTGGACTTCACCACTTATTGAGAAATCTTTTGGTAAGATGGATAAAAGTCTCGATTTTAGCATACACTTTCCAAACTTGAGCACTTAAGAAACTTATAGACATGTTTCCTTCAAGTGAGATATATTAGGGTTTCTTTATAGGAAAAGTGACTCAATTATACCCACATGTACTCGAGTTTCTTAAGGAGTTGTGAAGGTTGAATGACTTTTCACTGGATCATTATTTTTGGTGTGAAAAAGGTGAAGTATAGGAATTGAGACCTGATAGGGGCAAAATTATAGTCATGGAGAGGGCTCAACACTGGTGACTCGAAAAATTAAATATCTCTCCCATCAATCATGAGGGGATAACATATGACCTTCCCCTTCATGTTGACTTGTCCCTCAATAGAAGATGGAACATTTGTGGGTTTCATCAAATTCTCATATCTAATTTATTTGTGGAAGCGGGAAGATGGACTATCACCTCATAGAATTTTTTTGAAGATAAAGGCATAAAAGAGGGTATCGGCCTTAGGTTGCCCCCATTTTATTTCCAGATCAAGGTTACAAGAATGGTTGCATACATGCCAATGATCATACCTCAAATTAAACAAGATAGATAATTCCTAGTGTTACCTAGATTGATATTACACTACATTCACTTATAAGTGGATGAGTCTTAATGTAGCATACTTAAGGATTGAATCCCAAGGGACATTATTTTTAAATACAAATTGTATTTAGAATAATTAAGGAAAACTAGCTAAAATAGATACATTTATAGGGAGTATCTTGATAATGAAAACCAATGAACAATATAAAAAGAAAAAAATTGAAGATAGAATCAATATGAAAACTACTTGGATGATGGATTTCGCCTCCACTACCTATATCTATATATCTATCCACAACCAATATTAGCATGTTTAATCCATTATGTAATACAACTTCATTAGAATATAGGATAAAATTAATAGACATGAATCATGGCTCGTCACAAGTGGTGACGATATTGAGGAGATCATTTACTCATTTCTCTAAAAACAACCTCTTTGAAGTTCTCATCAAGTTTCTAACACATGAATCCTAAAATCCTTAGTTTATCTCATGCAATTTCAATTTATTGAAAACTTGATTCACATGCAACACAATGATTAGGCATGAAGCATGACAATCAAACAAAAAATCTATAATAATTAAGGGCCATGCAACATCAAGCAAGAGAGAGATACGAAAATCATGGGTCATTGTTGAAACTCCCCATACCCCCATAAAGAACACACTCTCTAATCATGTCTATGATATAAGAAAAGAGAGAGCGAAATAAGCTCATGGGTAAAGAAGTTATATTGATGAGAAGTTCTGTGATGTGTGAAATCACCCTTCAAATGACAATTGCAGCCTCTGGTCACGTCTCAAGTGGAGTTGTATCCACATTAAGCCATCAATAATTGTCTCCATCCCTCCTTAATGATGACTAGAGTTGTAAATGGTCAAGACACTTTTCTTGGCTTTCCTAGAGTGTATATAAATCGTCCCACACAATATCAAGTCAATATAAAGTGATTTAATTTCTAAAGTCCATTGGATGATACCATTTGGCTGTTGACATAGACAGTCAGATAGTGGGACTATTTGGTCATCTAGTCAAGTCAGATTATACATTGCTATATAGAATTGAATTATGCAACCACCAACTTTTGAACTGCTCGATCTTAAGTTTAGGTGTGAAATCTAGAGAATTTTCTATGACCTTCTATACTTTCCATCTAGTCAACGAGTTGAGCTTAATGATGTCATTTGAATATAGTTTCTAAAATGACAGTCACCAAACTAACAAACAAATTGTTACTTATTAAGCGGAATAAACATAAATAGCGGATTAAAAAAATCACTAAAATTTAATACCATTTTGCAAGGAGATCCTTGTATAGAAAAACTTTTACTGAAAGATCCAAAACTCATACATATCATGATTGAAATTGTACAACATTGTTTCATCTCATCTCGAGGACAACATATAATAGTTGCTCTATCAAAACACATACTGGAGCAACATAAAACCTCGAGGCATTCAAGCCAAAATCTCATATTTTTCATGAAACCAGTACGAACCAACTCCAAGGACCTGAGAGTATAGAGACGACACATAGGACTCATATCTACAAGACATGACAGACAATACACTCAACCTGAGCTGTCACTGCTACCTCAGCTATTGTTCTTCCTCTACAAAAAGGTCTTCACCTCCTCATGCACGTCCACCTAAAAATTTGGATCCCACGGGGGTGAGACAATTGTAAATTGCCCCAGCGAGAGATATAAATCTCCGCCAGTAACATTATTTTTGCAGCTTAAGAAGATAAGTATGGACAGAGGAATCATATTTGTTTAACAACCGTTAATTCAATGTTTAACAGATTAGAATATTATTCTCATCTAAAACATTGCAGCTATATCTTGGAAGAGAAACATGCCACTTATCCTTTAAGGAATATGAAAAACATGTATAACATTTATTCATTACAAAATCATTACCACAACATTAACTCTCTTCAGGCTTAGATCATATATCTAATACCTGGCATTGTCATTATGGAGTCATGGCCTGTAGCCATACTCTTTTCACAAAGTATTGGCATCTTAATCCCTCAACTTATCAAGTACATTTCCACTTCTTAATAAGTTCATCATCATGATTATATAATCTGGGTATTCGAACCCATATCTCATCATAGGATACTTATTACCACTTATTAGGTAACTTCATACCTTTAGGTCATCTGACCAAGGACATTATAATTCTTGCCACACAAGGTATTGCACATAGTTCACAAAGCTCATATCACCTCTCATTACCCCTTAACAGGAAACAAGGCATATTACAACTTATGAAGCTCATAAACAATCTAAGATAATTAGCACATCATGTGACTCACATGACTCATTAATTGTAGGTTACCTCTCACTAAGAAACAAGGCATATGAAAGCTTATAAGGCCTATAGAACATTTTCAATATACAGAACATCATAGCCCATACCTGGCTATGCTCATCTTCTCAACATATCTGCATGATTAGTAATCATGATACAATTACATATCAGTACCATGAAATATAAGGTTATCTTATTACATTCATAACCCATTAGTCTGTATTTGAGCTTCACATAGGATTACTCTGTGTTAGAAATTCACATAGCATCACCCTGTATTAGGGTTTCACATAGCATTACCCTGTATTAGGGTTTCACATAGCATTACCCTGTATTAGGGTTTCACATAGCATTAACTTGTATTAGGGTTTCACATAGCGTTACCCTATATTTGGGTTTCACATAGCATTACCCTGTATTAGGGATTCACATAGCATTAACTTGTATTAGGGTTTCACATAGCATTAACTTGTATTAGGGTTTCACATAAATTACCCTGTATTAAGGTTTCACATAGCATTACCCTGTATTAGGGTTTCACATAGCATTAACTTGTATTAGGGTTTTACATAGCATTAACTTGTATTAGGGTTTCACATAGCATTACCCTGTATTAGGGTTTCACATAGCATTACCCTATATTAGGGTTTCGCATAGCATTAACTTGTATTAGGGTTTCACATAGCATTACCCTATATTAGGGTTTCACATAGCATTACCCTGTATTAGGGTTTCACATAGCATTAACTTATATTAGGGTTTCACATAGCATTACCCTATATTACGGTTTCACATAGCATTACCCTGTATTAGGGTTTCACAGAGCATTACATCTCAGTGTAGCAATTGACATGACACATTTCGCATGTCACACATCCAATTATATTGGACTTATAACACATCAAGGTATATCATTATTGGGGTGTTGGATGTGACATCTATCATATCTTGATGTATCACTTCTCTCAACACCTTTATCTTACTTAAGTTCATCCACTTAGCTAGTATTAGGGTGTTCCTATCCTAATACTTTATTCACCAGTTTATCACATTAATCATGTAATGTATTGGGAATTAGTCACTCACTTAGAATATACAACCATTGCCAATGATATGGACTCATCTCAAGTTAAGGCATTGTTGATATATGATTAACCATTATCAACCACTTTAGATGTTTCACCTATCAAGGTATTAGCCACACCATTACTTGGTGTTACACTCATTACTCCTAAGAGTGTCTTACTCTCACCTTTACAAGGTGCATAGGGTTAAATCATGTGCATATATTCACCATATCGGGTTGGAGATCTATAAGCACCACTGTATCGGGTTGGAGGTGTATGAACACTCACCATATCGGGTTAGGATTTGCACTTGTCTCCATATCGGGCATGATGTATCTTCTTGACCTCATTACATGTACAAGGTATATGTATGTGTCACCCATGATACTTATGAGGTATCAAACCAGTACCATGTCGGGCTAGAAGTACTTTCAATCACCCTATCAGGCTAGTCACCATCTAGGGTTAGCCATGACGGGCTAGGGTCATATCGTCTAGGGTTGTGTATCGTGCAACCCTATCGTGCAACCATGTCGTGCAACCATGTCATGCAACCATGTCATACAACCATGTTGTGCAACCATGTATATCGTGCAATAACACTTGTTACTCTTCACTTATATCGGGTTACCCAAATTTGGGTTTCTTGTCATCTTACAAGTATACAATTAACTTTGTATCGTGCATGGAGTCTATAATAGACTTCCTATCATGCAAGAGGTGTATAATACACCTCCATATCCTGCAACAAGGTATACAATCATATCCATGTCATTTTAGTGAAGTAGGTCATCATCATATCGGGTTAGAGGTGCTTGCTTGTATGCTTGCACCGGATATCACTTTTATAAAGTGATACCATCTTATTAAAGCTCTAGACCTTTGTTTTAAATGATATAATTCATGGAAATAGGTCTAAGAAGTTACTAGAACTCATAATTTCATCAATTATTTCAGGAAATTTCAGAATTAAAAGTATTTCACTAAGTATAGCGATTAGGGTGATGAATAATAACATGACTGAGTTCAAATTATATAACCCGCCTTAAGAACCACTTCAAAGCTCCAAGCTACAAAGCTCCACGTTCCTAAGGTTTAAGATGAATTATGAAAAGTCCAAGGATCGTTCACAACTCCTTCATATACAAGGAATCACCATGGATAAGAAATTGGTGAAGAAGAAAAGAAAGGTAGATCACAACCCTAGTTCCATGCTTCAATTCAAGCTTGAAGACAACTTTGGCTCACCTTAGAGTTACGATTTGAGCTCCTTAACACCTTTGAACGATACACTAGTGTCCTTGAATGATATGCCACCCCTCTTGAGCGATATGGCACTCACTTTCACGATATGCCACTCAACTCGTTACCCTATTGGCCGATATCACCTTATATGGCCAATTTTACCTACTTGGCCGATATGCTCTTGCCATGGGTGACCTCCCAAGGCCTATGCACGATACCACAGCATCACTTCACGATATGGTATCTCTATGCATGATACCTTAGGGTAGGAGGGTGGTAAGGGTCGCAAAATTGCACCAAGGGGTGAAACTAGGGGTATATATACTTGTTGTTCATGAAGGAAGGCAAAAATGAGGTGTCAACATTTTGAGCTAGTAGGTGCCACGTGTCATGCATGGGTGACACATGTACATGCATGCATAAACATTTATATTGTCTTGCAAAAAGGTGGAGGATCATTTAGGGATAAAGATTCTTCCATTACATATCTCTTTGAATATGATATATCAACAAAATCACCACTTTATTCACAACTCAACACAACTTTGCTAAGGAAGTTGTAACCCGACACACCTCACCTCCTCGAGGTGCTTTGCACGATATGAACTTTTCCAGGAGTCCAAAAAACTATATGGGACACCTCCTTGGGCTCCATGGCCTATAGAAACTCATATATAAGCTTTTCAACTTGATACAACTCAAGTTAAGCTTTCAAATTCAACCCTTTTTCTTGGTCATTTCTTCACCAAGATTACCATCATCATAATGAAATCAAACATGGTGTCTCCTTATTTATCTCTCCTATATATGATACTAGGAGGGAGTAGGGACACTCTAGAGGTGGTAATTTTTATATCAACCCCACATTTTGGGTAAATTACAATTTGTACCAAAAATGGTGCACAAGGTACGAACTTTGTTCAAACAAGTTCAAACTTGGAATTTGGGTTTTACAAAAGCCAACACTTAGCATAATTATCTCTATTATTATGCTAAAACACATGGGGTACATTTAACATGTGACAGTTTGCATTATAGCCCCTCAATTTGAGTAAATTGCACTTTGGTCCAAAACAAAGGAAAATTGCTCAAACAACATTCAATCAGGACCAAACTTGAAACATGAGTGTGTCACACGATAACAAAACACCTTAGAGGATTATATTAAGGTTCTAAGCAACTTTATTAGTCAAAACAAATAGGGTTACCTCATAACCCAGGTCAGGGTTGTTACAAGTTATAAACCCCTAACAAGGATTTCGTCCCCGAAATCCCCGGAAAAAGGGAGGGATAGATTATTCATTAATCACACCCTCAAGTCTCCACCTAACTTCTTAATGTTATGGAGATACCATAGATCTATAGTTCACACAAAGTTCCTTTCAATAATTCAACCTTATCAATGTTTATGTTTATGCATAGCATAAACTCCTAACATATGATGTCCATATTATTGAAAGGAAGAAGCATAAAAGAGCATACTTCTATCATCACCCAAGAATATTTATCAAAAGGGAAACATATATATCTAATAGAGATAATTCACTCAACAATCTTTTATTAGTTTGGGAAAGTTCACTTAGCAAAACTCTATTTAATTGGGAATGCTCACTTAGCTTTTCCTTTATATTGGGAATGTTCACTTAGCTCTTCCCATTTTGGAATGTTCACTTAGCTCTTCCTATTTAATTGAGAATGTTCACTTAGCTTTTCTCTTTAATTGGGAATGTTCACTTAGCTCTTCCCATTTAATTGAGAATGTTCACTTAGCTTTTCTCTTTAATTTGGAATGTTCACTTAGCTCTTCCCATTTAGGAATGTTCACTTAGCTCTTCCTATTTAATTGAGAATGTTCACTTAGATTTTCTCTTTAATTGGGAATGTTCACTTAGTTCTTCCCATTTAGGAATGTTCACTTAGCTCTTCCTATTTAATTGAGAATGTTCACTTAGCTTTTCTCTTTAATTGGGAATGTTCACTTAGCTCTTCCCATTTATGAATGTTCACTTAGCTCTTCCTATTTAATTGGGAATGTTCACTTAGCTCTTCCCATTTAGGAATGTTCACTTATCTCTTCCTATTTAATTGGTAATGTTCACTTAGCTCTTCCCATTTAGGAATGTTCACTTAGCTCTTCCCATTTAGGAATGTTCACTTAGCTCTTCCTATTTAATTGGGAATGTTCACTTAGCTCTTCCCATTTAGTTACATTATACTCTCTAGATTGTTTCAGAACGACTACTTGATCAGAGTAATAAAAAAGACAACAATCTAAGAGTTTCATACTTGCCTTATCTTCAATAATCATATACCTGGCCAGGGTATACAAGTATTGAGATTAGGTAGTATGTACTTTATTTACTATCATATTCCTCACTTCTCATATCACTATACACACAAGATTTTTCATTTATGAATTTTCTTCAGATATTGCTTCAATATCTCATCTTTTATTACACAGATAAGAGAGATTATAAAGCATTTTAAGGAGCACCGAGTAAAATGTAAGTTATCTTCTTCCTTGTGTCCTTATAGGACTGGTTAAAGGAAGTTCAAAAACAACTACTTTGTTATTTTTAACACATAGAATCAGGAAATGAAATATCAGAATGAATCTATTTCATCTGACCTGTCTGGGACGTCTATCCACATCCTCTATTGTTACTAGAAAACTGCCTCCTTTGTGAGCCTTGCTGACTCTGCCCCTGGGTTGAGTCATCATCAAATTCCCATCTGGACAATCCTTTACTAGATGTCTCAGTTGTCTACATTGATAACAGACCCTGGGTGCAAAACAGGGTCTGTGAAATCTAGTTACCGATGTTGATGCTATGTCGGGGGCTCTACTTGGAACATTACTATGATCCCTACCCCTACTTGACGTCCATTGCATCTGGGCATGGAATCTTAATGATGCTGCTGATGTAGAAAATATCAGCTTCTTAAAACTTTCAGACCTTTGTCCTTGAGACTGAGTGTACACCTTCTTACCACTAGTCTGACATTTCTCAATTTTAGACCTCTCTATCCTCCTTACCGACTCCACAAAGGTGGCAAACCTCTCCCTGTTCTCTAAAGCAGACACAGGAGTGGTCAGTTCAACGTTCAACCCCTTCTCAAAATGCCAAATTCTTTGCTCATCATTAACTGCCATTTGCGGACAATACCACAACAGCTCCATGAACTTAGCTTCATACTTGCAAACCTTCATCTATCCTTGTTTGATCCTCTCAAATTGATAAATCTTCTCATCAAGATACGTCTTAGGGAAGTATCTACTGACGAATTCTCGTCGGAATACCTCCCATCCAATTTCTTCACCTGGTCTCTTATCTTCTTCTATCATCCACCAATGACCAACACTCCCTTTTAGGAGGTATACGACATGTCTTACCTTTTCAGTTTCAGGGATATCAAGGATCCTGAAAGCCTTTTCCAGCTCTGTCAGCCACAAATCAACATCTGCTGGATCAGATGTACCAGCATAATCTATGGCTCCAACCCAGTGAAGTCTCTCAGAAGTCTTGCCGGCTCCATAACCCTCATGGTGGGATGGTGCCCTAGGAGTAGGTATTGGCATCCTATCTGTCATGTGAGTCATGGCATCCATAAACTGCCCAAACATGGCTTGGAAGGTTGGGTTCCCCATGTCAGCTTGATTGAACTGGGGCTGTCCAGGTATGGGCTCCTCCCTATCATGGTCTCCTGCACCTCCTTCTGGTGTAGCAGCACTGCTCTTAGTAGCATGTTCTTCATGTGGTCCAGACATCTTCAAGTTCTTCTTCTCCTATGTGAGCAGAAGATACTATCAGATAAACTGGAAGACATTTAGAACAGACTCAACAATCCAAAGTCCTATGTCTCTGTAGACTCAGAGAACCTAGAGCTCTGATACCAAACTTGAAACGACAGTCGCCAAATTGACAAACAAATCGTTACTAATTAAGCGGAATAAACATAAACAGTGGATTAACAAAATCACTAAAATTTAAAACCATTTTGCAAGGAGATCCTTGTATAGAAAAACTTTTACTAAAAGTTCCAAAACTCATACATATCATGATTGACATTGTACAACATTGTTTCATCTCATCTCGAGGACAACATATAATAGTTGCTCTATCAAAACACATACTGGAGCAACACAAAACCTCGAGACATTCAAGCTAAAATCTCATATTTTTCATGAAACTAGTACGAACGAACTCCAAGGACCTGAGAGTACAGAGACGACACATATGACTCATATCTATAAGACATGACAGACAGTACACTCAAACTGAGCTGTCACTACTGCCTCAACTGTTGTTCTTGCTCTATAAAAAGGTCTTCACCTCCTCATGCACATCCACCTAAAAATTTGGATCCCACGAGGGTGAGACAATTGTAAATTGCCCCAGTGAGAGATATAACTCTCCGCCAGTAACATTATTTTTGCAGCTTTAGAAGATAAGTATGGACAGAGGAATCATATTTGTTTAATAGCCGTTAATTCAATGTTTAACAGATTAGAATATTATTCTTATATAAAACATTGCAGCTATATCTTGGAAGAGCAACATGCCACTTATCCTTTAAGGAGTATGAAAAACATGTATAACAATTATTCATTACAAAATCATTACCACAACATTAACTCTCTTCAGGCTTAGATCATATATCTAATACCTGGCATTGTCATTATGGAGTCATGGCCTGTAGCCATACTCTTTTTACAAAGTATTGGGATCTTAATCCCTCAACTTATCAAGTATATTTCCACTTCTTAATAAGTTCATCATCATGATTATAGAATCTGGGTATTCGAACCCATATCTCATCATAGGATACTTATTACCACTTATTAGGTAACTTCATACCTTCAGGTCATCTGACCAAGGACATTATAATTCTTGCCACACAAGGTATTGCACATAGTTCACAAAGCTCATATCACCTCTCATTACCCCTTAATAGGCAACATGGCATATTACAACTTATGAAGCTCATAAACAATCTAAGATAATTAGCACATCTTGTGACTCACATGACTCATTAATTGTAGGTTACCTCTCACTAAGCAATAAGGCATATGAAAGCTTATAAGGCCTATAGAACATTTTCAATATACAGAACATCATAGCCCATACCTGGCTATGCTCATATTCTCAACATATCTGCATGATTGGTAATCATGATACAATTACATATCAGTACCATGCAATGCAAGGGTTTTCTTATTACATTCATAACCCATTAGTCTGTATTTGAGCTTCACATAGGATTACTCTGTGTTAGAACTTCACATAGCATCACCCTGTATTAGGGTTTCACATAGCATTACCTTATATTAGGGTTTCACATAGCATTACCCTGTATTAGGGTTTCACATAGCATTAGCTTGTATTAGGGTTTCACATAGCATTACCCTGTATTAGGGTTTCACATAACATTACCCTGTATTAAAGTTTCACATAGCATTAACTTGTATTAGGGTTTCACATAGCATTAACTTGTAATAGGGTTTCACATAGCATTACCCTGTATTAGGGTTTCACATAGAATTACCATGTATTAGGGTTTCACATAGCATTAACTTGTATTAGGGTTTCACATAGCATTAACTTGTATTAGGGTTTCACATAGCATTACCTTGTATTAGGGTTTCACATAGCATTACCCTATATTAGGGTTTCACATAGCATTAACTTATATTAGGGTTTCACATAGCATTACCATGTATTAGGGTTTCACATAGCATTTCCCTGTATTAGGGTTTCACATAGCATTACCCTGTATTAGGGTTTCACATAGCATTAACTTGTATTAGGGTTTCACATAGCATTACCCTGTATTATGGTTTCACATAGCATTACCCTGTATTAGGGTTTCACATAGCATTACATCTCAGTGTAGCAATTGACATGACACATTTCACATGTCACACATCCAATTATATTGGAATTATAACACATCAAGGTATATCATTATTGGTGTGTTGGATGTGACATCTACCATATCTTGATGTATCACTTCCCTCAACACCTTTATCTTACATAAGTTCATCCACTTAGCTAGTATTAGGGGTGTTCATATCATAATACTTTATTGACCAGTTTATCACATTTATCATGTAATGTATTGGGCATTAGTCACTCGCTTAGAATATACAACCATTGCCAATGATATGGACTCATCTCGAGTTAAGGCATTGTTGATATAGGATTAACCATTATCAACCACTTTAGGTGTTTCACGTATCAAGGTATTAGCCACACCATTACTTGGTGTTACAATCATTACTCCTAAGAGTGTCTTACTCTCACCTTTACAAGGTGTATATGGTTAAATAATGTGCATATATTCACCATATCGGGTTGGAGATGTATAAGCACCACTGTATCAGGCTGGAGGTGTATGAACAGTCACCATATCAGGTTAGGATTTGCACTTGTCTCCATATCGGACATGATGTATCTTCTTGACCTCATATCAGGTACAAGGTATATGTATGTGTCACCCATGATACTTATAAGGTATCAAACCAGTACCATGTCGGGCTAGAAGTACGTTCAATCACCCTATCGGGCTTGTCACCATCTAGGGTTAGCCATGACGGGCTAGGGTTACCATATCACCTAAGGTTGTGTATCGTGCAACCATGTCGTGCAACCATGTCATGCAACCATGTCATGCAACCATGTCATACAACCATGTTGTGCAACCATGTCGTGCAACCATGTATATCGTGCAATAACACTTGTTACTCTTCACTTATATCGGGTTACCCAAATTTTGGTTTCTTGTCATCTTACAAGTATACAATTAACTTTGTATCGTGCATGGTGTCTATAATAGACTTCCTATCGTGCAAGAGGTGTATACTACACCTCCATATCGTGCAACAAGGTATACAATCATATCCATGTCATTTTAGTTAAGTAGGTGCATCATCATATCGGTTTAGAGGTGCTTGCTTGTATGCTTGCACCGAATATCACTTTTATAAAGTGACCCCATCTTCTTCAAGCTCTAGACCTTTGTTTTAACTGATATAATTCATGGAAATAGGTCTCAGAAGTTACTAGAACTTATAATTTCATCAACTATTTCAGGAAATTTCAGAATTAAATGTATTTCACTAAGTATAGTGATTAGGGTGATGAATAATAACATGACTGAGTTCAAGTTATATAACCCACCTTAAGAACCACTTCAAAGCTCCAAGCCCCAAAGCTCCATGTTACTAAGGTTGAAGATGACTTATGAAAAGTCCAAGGCTCGTTCACAACTCCTTCATATACAACGAATCACAATGGATAAGCAATTGGTGAAGAAGAAAAGAAAGGTAGATCATAACCCTAGTTCCATGCTTCAATTCAAGCTTGAAGACAACTATGGATCACCTTAGAGTTAATATTTGAGCTTCTTAACACCTTTGCACGATACAATAGTGTACTTGCACGATATGCCACCCCTATTGAGCGATATGGCACTCACTTGCACGATATGCCACTCAACTCTTTACCCTATTGGCCGATATCACCTTATATGGCCAATTTTACCTACTTGGCCGATATGTTCTTGCCATGGGCGATATCCCAAGGCCTATGCACGATACCACAGAATCCCTTCACAATATGGGAGATCTATGCACGATACCTTAGGGTAGGAGGGTGGTAAGGGTCGCAAAATTGCACCAAGGGGTCAAACTAGGGGTATATATACTTGTTGTTCATGAAGGAAGGCAAAAATGAGGTGTCAACATTTTGAGCTAGTAGGTGCCACGTGTCATTCATGGGTGACATGTGTCCATGCATGCATAAACATTTATCGTGTCTTGAAAAAAGGTTGAGGATCATTTAGGGATAAAGATTCGTCCATTACATATCTCTTTGAATAAGATATATCAACAAAATCACCACTTTATTCACAACTCAACACAACTTTGCTAAGGAAGTTGTAACCCGACACACCTCACTTACTTGAGGTTCTTTGCACGATATGAACTTTTACAAGAGTCCACAAAACGATATGGGACACCTCCTTGGGTTCCATGGCCTATAGACACTCATATATAGGCTTTTCAACTTGATACAACTCAAGTTAAGCTTTCAAATTCAACCCTTTTTCTTGGTCATTTCTTCACCAAGATTACCATCATTCATAATGAAATAAAACATGGTGTATCCTTCTTTATCTCTCCTCTATATGATACTATAAGGGAGTAGGGACACTCTAGAGGTGGTAATTTTCATATCAACTCCACATTTTGTGTAAATTACAATTTGTACCAAAATTGGTGCACAAGGTACCGACTTTGTTCAAACAAGTTCAAACTTGGAATTTGGGCTTTCCACAAGCCACCACTTAGCATAATTCTCTCTCTTATGATGATAAACACATGGGGTACATTTAACATGTGACATTTTGCATTATAGCCCCTCAATTTGGGTAAATTGCACTTTGGTCCAAAACAAAGGAAAATTGCTCAAACAACATTCAATCGGGACCAAACTTGAAACATGAGTGTGTGACATGATAACAAAATACCTTAGAGGATTATATTAAGGTTCTAAGAAACTTTATTAGTCAAAACAAATAGGGTTACCTCATAACCCAGGTCAGGGTCATTAAAGTTTCTGACGGATTGGCAATGGTAGCTAGTTAGATGGGTTGATGACACACCCTTTGATGGTGTTGTATCCATCTGATTAGTATAGATGAATGGTCAGCTAAGTTTTTGTGCTTGAATTGATAAATAATTGTTAGCTCGTTGAATAGGCTCATGAGATAGTCATATATAAATTACTAGAAATACTACCATTCTCATGTCCATTATAGCTAACCTACTTATCAGACCTAGTCAATTAGCTAATCAATTATCTTAATGCTCTTTTTTGTTTGCTCGACTACTTGGGTAGATAGCATGCTCTAATGACATACATATTGTTATTGTCATGTAATGATCTTTACTCCAATTGTTGGAGTTGGGGAATCAAGATTTAACTTCAAAGATGATTTCTTAGACATTTGACAAGGGATAATTACTTCTCTATTTTCCATGTAGAACCTACAAATATAAACATTAAAAAATGAAAAAAATGAAATTGTTGAAACTATTAATAAACTTTAAAGCAAGTCAAATGTGAAACAAACATTAAAATTTAATTATGAAGTACAACTAAAAGTAAGATGAACAATTTTTCATCCAATGACCCTAAGTTGGAATGTTTCTCATCCTCAAGTAACACAAAATCCAAAACACTGTCCAAATAATTATGTTAACCAATGTACATGTCTTGTACTCAAATCATGGTTCGATACCTACCTGTAATATGGCAAATCTACCAAACCTCCTAGTATCATAGAACATGGCCACCCATGTCCTTGTTCCTAAATAACCTTTCAAACCCCCATTTCTTACCACAATCCTCAATATCACAAATGTCTAAGAACTTCATGAAAAAGTAAATGAATATCACAAAACCACACGTTTACACACAATCCAACACTAGTGTATGTCAAATGCACATCAAATGGATCATGGAATAACCCAAATGTTGAAAAGAGAATGAATGGGGGTGTGGATTGGAGGTTCATATCATGCCTTTATCTGACTTGAAATTGATTTATATTATTTTTTTGCTAATGGTGGACGAGATTTGCATGTTTTGTACATTGACATATTTTTATTCTATTATATTTGAGTTAAAACCCAATTACATAGAGAGGAGTATGAAAGAAGCTAAAAAATCAAGGAGATAGGGGTGTCAGTGTGAGATTAGGGTTTGGCAATAAATATTTTATTTTCTTATTTTTAATTTTATAGAGAAGGTAAGAAGATTGAATAAGAAGTGTAGAAGAGATTTTGAATCATATTCTACCTTATTTTTGTAATTAAGTACATATGGTTATTACTCAAAATCCACTACATCTAAATAATGATATGAAAGTAGGATAAATGGAAATTCCATTGATACGTTCCACTATCTGTAAGAGGAACTATGAGTCTGATCCCTATAAGTTCCTCTTACACTTGACACCCTTTCTAGGGATCATAAAAATAGCATTTATTAGCTATAGAGGATGATTTATAGCCATTGGTATGTATTCAAAAAGATAGTTAACAATGAAAATTTACTTCAATAAAGGGGTATGAATTCCAAATGCTAAATTTATTGCTACAATGAGAACATGTAAAACTAAGCCAACTATTTGATGGATCCCATTAAGAAAGCTAAATGCAATACAAAATTAGTCTAAATATAATTTTGCAAGCAATTCTTGAATACGAAATTGAAATAGGAATATAAATTGGATAAGTGTGTGTGGAATGGAGTACACACCATACAACCTCTAACCCAAGCTTAAAACTATTCCCATCGATTGGAAAATATGAAACCCAAGACAAAGGCAAATAAATCCTCTTATTCTTATCTAGGTGGACTTGGAAAATCAAAGAATATATAGACAAAAAGAATAAAAACAAAGGATGGGACCTTGAACCAGAGAGCTCCATGATGCAATAAGGGATTGGGTGTCCACATCAACTTGAAGGGGATTTTAGGATGCTTGACATGATATTTTCTTTCACCTAGTATTCCATGTAACTAGATCCACATAAAATCCCCTATTGGTGGATGTAGTGTAATAGTTGTGTGTAGATCAACAAGAAAAGGCACGTTGTAGGGGTGGTTCATATCAAGTTGCTTCTGGATCTTTCCGTCCATACAATTAAGCAGTGAACTCACTTCTTCTATGATTAAGTTAGTAGTATATTGTTTCTAGTAGTATGTTATGAGATCTAGTAATATGATGATTGTAATGACACACTATAATTTATTTAATTATTAAGGAAATTATATTTACTATGTTTTCTTCAATATGGGGTAATGTATAGATATGATGTCCTAAGAATGTATGACTCAAGACATGTGAGTTTGGGTTAAGAGTATGAACATAAGATCATGCGTATGATAAGGTATTCGTTCTTGTCTACGTGCCTAGTCAGATGTTACTGTGAAAATTGGGTTAAATTTTTTTACATTAACACTAGTATGTGTCTTGACTAATGATTATATGCAATTATTCATGATATTGGATACTAAGTGAAACATATCGATATTTGTTATGAACAAGTGTACAATACATATCCAATATGAGTGTGGTACATTGAATCCATATATGGCAGTTAGAATCATATCTCATGTGACAGTGGTGATTGTGATCCTTAGACCTTAAGTCAGTATGATGATCACCTATTGTTCAGTGTACTTAAACACTACTTAATGTGACATGGAAAGAGGGTTTCTATACATACAATGCTTGGGTATACTATGACACATGTGGGTTATTGTGAGTGATGTAGATGGAACTTTCTTCTCCCGTTGAAGTGATATCTTCGCCACTTGATGAGTGAGACTATGAAATGCATGGGCATACACATGTGATCCAACATATGATGTTGACCTATATCTCAAATAGCTTACTCTAGATCAAGGAACAATGATTGAATGTTAATATGATGACATTTCCATGCTTGGGTTCAATATGGATATCAAGGACACATGAATTTTACGATCATAGTAACACTTGTCACAACACTAGGTTGAAGTTGTTCTCCAACTTCTCCAATAACTTGAGTTGTAGTGAAGTGTTGCTTGATACCAATCATTATCTATGACTTCATAATATGAATACATGCATTATTACCAACATAATTTTGAGAATATAGGGTCCACACATAGGATGCACATGGAAGAGGAGTATAATCATGGATGTAAGATTAATTGGTTTAAAAAAGGTTTACATAATCAACTAGACCTTTAATGAACTAAATTGAATCCCAGTCGATGACTGGAAATTCTAGTTGCCTGATTGGATAGACCAATTGATTGACTAGAAGGTTCAATCCATTGACTGGGCAAAGAACACACCAACCTATCAGTTGGTGAGACATTAAAACGATGTGTCTGAAATACAAGTGCACACTTCATGTATACATGCCTATGAAGCATGTGTGTCAAACTCAAGTAAAAAATTTACTAGAGACTACTACTAACTATAACATAATCATCTATGCCTAGGAAACACACATCCATAATGAAGAAAATAAATTATATTTTCATGGAATTAAAGTAAAAAGAAATATCGGGATATTCCCGAGTCCTAAGAATATGGGGTTTAACCCAAAATGATTGCTATCATAATAAAATGAGAGGAAGAGGGAGAAAGCAAGATAAACATTAAAAAA
Organism: Alisma plantago-aquatica; assembly: GCA_963693085.1. Classification (NCBI taxonomy): domain Eukaryota; kingdom Viridiplantae; phylum Streptophyta; class Magnoliopsida; order Alismatales; family Alismataceae; genus Alisma; species Alisma plantago-aquatica. The sequence goes on along the minus strand of OY856414.1, from coordinate 501,058,260 downwards.
CAAATGTGGAAACCCATGGAGAAGTTGTCTCGACAATCCCCTTTAGTGAACACCTTGATCTGGAGTATTTCAGTTACAAAACTGCCCTCTAGAAGTTCCCAGAGCATCTAATTTGTGGATATCTCCTATTTATCCTCTCGTCTTGGCGTCATACTCTATTGCAACGCGACTAAACCTGATACCTCCTTCCATCCCCAATCCTCTTACGTCATAAATAGGTCTTTGGCATCATTTAAGTCACAACCATTAGATCTGACTTAATCTCAAATTTGAACTAATATGAAGATCCAGTAACATCGACAAGGCATTAGTGGCAACGAGTTATTAGCTCACTTGAAACCCTCTAACTGTGTCAATACTATTGATATGTGTATCGATAGCACCGAGTTGCTTTTTTTTTTGTATCTTGGATGTACTAGAATTCTAAAGTCGGTACCAAAAATCTTATCGGTGGTATCAAGACAATTAAGCTCAACTTCTGATTCTCCTGGATGGTGAGTCGGTAGAACCGACTAGAAGATTCAGTAGCATCAAATCCTAACTCATTAGCATTAAGAGGGATCTCGATAGCACTGATATTTCTGGATTTCCCTGCTAAAACTTCATGTAATGTTGGTACCATTGACACACTTGTCAGTAGCGCAAAATTGTCATATAAGTTTTCCATTTACTTGAAATGAAGGGAAAATAACATAAGTCTGAATTATAAATGATATTTAGAATAATTCAGTAGAAATACTCAATAATTGATGAAAACTGATTCACAAGCTAATAATGAGAAACAATGCCTAATCATATCTTGAAATGAACAAATATGCAATAAATGCACAAAAATTGCATGTATAAGTAACAAAAAATAAATACATCAAAATCCCCTAAGAGTGAATTTTGATTTCCCTTAAGAAATACTACCTTTAAATCTGTTTGAAAGAGTCAGTACGAGGAAAAATCCTATAAACTACATTTTTCAATTACCCCCACTGGACAGTCTCAAACTGGCCCAGACCAACTCCCCAAAAAATAACTACTATGAAGTAACAAAAACTATTCATTAAAGATGTCAACACTTATATCAATGAAACACTATTAGTAAAGAGCAACTAACACCATAGTCAATAGGGCATATGGTTGATGCACCATGTGATTCATTGTCTACATTTATCAAATCTACCTACACAACTATGTTGCAAGTAGTTCCCTGAATAGAAATAAATGAGGGGGTTAATCACATATGTTGCCTACCATACAAATTAATGGATCAAAATGAAACAGGTCACTATGAAAAAGAATCACAAGTAACATCCAAATTATTATGCATAGAAAAAATATGATGCACATGAGTTGTGATTTCCATTTTGTTTGCCTCACCTTTGTAGATACGAGCAACCCTATCCCAGAAATGGTTTCCAAAAAAGTCCATGTCGTCTCGTAAAGGAGGAATTGGCATGGGAAAAGATTGTTGAGCTAGTAGTAGAATCAAACAAAACACAGGTTAAGAAAGCACAATCAATCAATTTCTTTTACATGAGAGGATCCATAATCCATTTACATGGCATGGTTGATATGAGGGTGATTCATAGTAGACAATGAGAAAGCACTCTCAGTTCTTTATGCTTTCATAGTCGCCTCTTTAATTGAATTCTTTCTCTTAAATAAGAAATTCTTGAGTAGGGGTATTTGAATCACTCTTCAGACTAATACTTCACCACTTATCAGATGAAAACTTTTTTTAGAAGATGATGAATATGGTGAATGTCTCATCCTAATGAACAATGTAGGTGAAATGATGTATGCATATAAACTATTTTCACCTTCTCCTTGGAGAAAATTAATATTGAGTTCAAGGCATCCTCTTCTCCCTTTTTTCTTCTACCCTCTTATTTTAGCACAATTTATGATTAATGCTTGGGATTTCATCATCATTTCTTTTTTTTATTATTGGGATGGATATAGGTGTAGATCCTTTCACTCTTAATTTGTGGAGAAAGCTACACAGATACCTATTGTCACACAATATGCAAACTTGATGGAAATACAAAATGCAATCTACATGTGATTTGATATGTAACTAAAGTTTCTCAAATTGATAAAATGATATGCACATTTCTATTTTTTTAATGCACTCACAAAGAACTAACTTTCATGCTACATACTATGCTATGAAATGAAGTCAAGGGAAAAATAATTTGGATTACTTTATCATCTTGTGGTGATGAATGACATGTCATGAAAGATAAATGAAATCATATGATGAAGAGATAATGCTTTTCTTAACTATGCTATATCTCTCTCCTATCAACTTGTGTATAGGGTGACCTTACTACTTCTTTGTAAAAGTCCCATTTAAGATCTCATTACTTGTTTGGTCGATTTGGGATCAAACCTCATCATCATACACAAGTCTTGAATACTTTAAGATTTTCATTCATATGAAGTTTCCTCAAGCTAACTGACCAAAACACTTCTTCAGTTGGTGTTGACTAATACTTCACAAATAAACTTGAAAAGATGATATTCTTTTTAGATTTATGACAAGACCACATAAAACATTTTTTTAATGATAGATGCAATAATGATACACTAAGCTCCATGATTACACCAAATAGATTGTAGATCCTATTACATGGAAATGAGAAAACTAAATAATGATCAAAACTAAAGCTGGATAAAGTCATTCCATCACCCCCTTAATTTTGAACTTGACTATGTCATCAAAGTAAAAACTCAAACTAAGTGGTGGAATGGGAGTACCAGATGCTCAATATGGTGGTGTTGGGTGGAAAGTTCCCGGCGAAACTGTGGATCTGGTGTGCAAAAAATGTCATTGAATGTAAATGGATTGATTGACATTTTCTTTGACCAGAAATGCCATTGTCACCAAGAAGTGTGTCGGCGGTATCGATTTGTGTCATCCTTTGTCTTCCTTGAACTTGATGGTTCGGTACCATCGAGTAGCCTCTCGGTGGTCTCAATTCTCTTTTCCTTTAGCTATGTGGTTTCTTCTAAAAAAATGTAGGTGATACTGAGAGTAGAGTCGGTGAAACTGAAATGAATGCTTCACACAAATCTCTACCTAATAAGGGTTCACTGCCACCAATATTTGTGTTGGTTGTATCAAGATACATGACTAAATTCCCTACTAATTTCTAGATAGTGTGTCATTGGTACAGATAGGCCTGTTAGTGGTGCCAACACTATTAAAATCTGCACAACACATAAAACACATCAAGTTACCTTTATTGCATCAAATAAACATCAAATATAACACATGAACTATAACTATCGAGGAGACCTAAAAAAAGTAAATAACAGAAATGAAAATGGGTTGCCTCCCTTAAGCACCCTTGTTTAATGCCCTGGGCTTGACAAGATGATTTCTTTCATCATGGGTTGTCACAAGATGGTTTTGAAGAATCATCTAGTGGTCTGAACTCCACTATATTATCATCTATTTCCAATGTCAAGTAGCCTATATCCATAGCAATGATCACATCAGCGTAGCTTGGAACGACCTTCCTAACAAAATATTAGATCGTCACATCTCTCACATATCCATGACCACAAAGTCAACATGATACATACATTTTTCCAAATTGACTAAATCATCCTCACATATCCCATACAATTTCACAGTTGACCCGATTGCCAACTAGATTGTCATGGATGTCTTTGTTGGTTTCTTCAATCCCACCTTCCGAAAGGTAGAGAGAGGTATGAGATCTATGCTCACCCTAGAGGCATGAGAAATATACTTATATAGTTGGAATTCATGTATAACTTCTTGTATAATTTGGTGTATTGTTTAATATGAAGTTGTGTGGATAAATAAAAGCATACCTCAGAATTAATTAAGCCAAATTGATATGAAATTACCTAAAATATCTTGATTCAGACTGAATTTTTTATATTTACCTAAATTCTAAATTGTAAATCCTAATTTAGACTTATATCTTGTTGGCCTAGCAACCGTTCAAGATTTACTAATTCGGATTAAATCTTGGATAGTCCCCAGTTTGGGACAGTCTTTGAACACTTAATCTCACTTCGAATGTAAGTGGATAATGTGTATTCAGTTCTCAAGATGTTTTGTCAACATTTCCTATTATTAGGTACATGGGATTGACACTATGGCTAAGCAACTTAGAAGAATGCTCAACTATGATGGTCCATATTAAGGAGGATGCCACCGACCAAGCTCATGGTATGAGTTTATTCGTGCAAGATTTTAAGGAGCTATTTTCTTATGATTGGTTGAATACAATTGTGATAGAGACCTTTGGATATGATGAGAGATTATGGATATATATGTCATTCTATATATATGAAAATCTATGTTGATATGTTTTCTTATATATTAATGCATACATATATGTTTTGCATCCACTTATATAGGGTGTGTGGAGAGTTTGTACTAACCAATGTGACATTTCTAGTTCTATCATTGATTATCTTTGTAGATAAAGACCCAAATCTGTTAGTGATTACTTATCTACCGTATTTAAATATTTTAGTTATACAAAAAAGAGTGTGATTCACTACAAGAAAAAAATGATTTGACTACATTTAATATAACTACATATATTATATGTATAGTAACAAGCACCGTTGTTTACACATCATATAGACGTAAGGAAAGTATATGTAGTTAATTGAAATTTACTTGGTCAACTACAATTTTTCCCACAAAATTAGCTACACGGCGCAAAATAATTTTTTTAGTTATCCATTGATGAATCCTCCAGATTCATCTGCACAATCGCCAATTCTAGGGATTTTGTTCCTCATATTGACTGATTTACACTCGCTTTGGTTCACCTTGAGTGTTTCACTAATTCCTTGCAAATAATGCCTAAATAGTTCTAATTACTAGTTTATTCGATGCTATTCTCTCTTACACATTCTCCTTTCCCTCTGCAGATCACCACTAGTCGGTCTTGATCCATTTGGTTTCATCCATGCGGTCTTGAGCGCTATACCGTCCTGACCCCATGCGGTCTCAAGACCGTTTGAGCTCATGCGGTCTCAAGACCGTATGAGCCCATGCGATCTCAATACCATATGAGCCCATGCGGTCTGAAGACCGTATGAGCCCATGCAATCTCAAGACCGTATGAGCCCATGCGATCTCAAGACCGTTTGAGCTCATGCGGTCTCAAGACCGTATGAGCCCATGCGGTCCCAAGACCGTTTGAGCATGATGGCATGCAACACCCTTTGAGCTATACGTCATCAACAACGTCGGAGCCCACCTACACATGATCTCCAGCGTCGTCGTCTTCATCACCTACACCAACAATCGTGAGCACAGGACGAGTAAGCAGTAAGACCAGTAGTTGTCCACGTGAATGCTCCAAGCTATGAGACCGCATGAAGCAAATGGAACGCAAGAACGCATGAGGAAATGTGCAGCAAGACCGTTTGCTTATTATTGGAATATGAAGACCGTGAACCAATTGCCTTGGATGAGTCAAGACCGTTTGCCAAAAACACAACAGCAATCTATTTAACATTGCAAGCTGCATGAAGATCGTATGGAGTTATTAATCCAAGACCGCATGCAAGACCGCATGCAAGACCGTGATGCAAACCAATTAAAATAAGATACTCACATCAGCCACTCACGTGAAGCATGATCCAGGCAAAACCGCATGAGTCCATGTGAGGAATGCTGTTGGGAAATAAGTTACTCACATTAACTATTCACGTGAAGAGCACTGATCGTGAGGAGCAACCGACAATACAGACCGAATGAAAAAGTAGATGAGCAAACCGTATGGACAACTGAAGCCGAATGGACCGTACGAAGCAGAAGCAGCCAAACCGAATAGAAATGAGACCGAATGAATTGGCAGCGTCAAAACCGTTTAGCGCGAGGCGGAGAAACCAAAGACAGAAACCGTGAGCACAAAGACCGAATGAGGAGAGAAGACCGAATGAGGAGAGAAGACCGTGTGGAGAAAAGAAAACCGTATGGGCTACTAGCAAAGCGAGACCGTATGAGGCAAACCGAATGCCGAGACCGTATGAGGCAAACCGAATGCCGAGACCGTATGAGCAAACCGAATGGAGCACTGCTTTTCAAGACCGTTTGCTAAATTAGCAAACACAAACCGTATGAGCTGATAGATATTTTACCAAGACCGTTTAAAAGGCTGCCCTGTCCCTATAAATAGGAACCGAAGGGTCCTCACTTGGGATCCCATGGGACGATGGCCCAAGGCTGCTGGACTGGGACCAGGCCGGAACGCTGCCAGATTGCCCGAGCATCGTTTCCGACCAAACTTCACTCACAGCCTCAGAATCCCATCTTGAGTCCAGATCTGGTGAGCAGCCAGTTTGGGCGCAGATCTAGTAGGATGTTCCATCACCATCTCATCATTGCTCACACCATAGCTCCACCTCATCCTACTCTTGCTATTCCGGAGGTTGACCCGAAGATCGAGGCGGAGAAACGGAAGACATCGACCATGACGGAGCAGTCCCGGAGACTGCGACGATCTACACCGGGCTGTCACAGATCTACTCTTCTGCTCCGACGATGCTTTCTTTCTCTCTCTTCTCTTTCTTTGTTGCTCCCTCTATGAGGAGCGAGTAGTTCCATCCACTGGGGTGCGGGGACTAGCCCCGCTGCCCGTGTTTTGTATCTTGTACTAAAAAGATGTTATCATTCCATTTCAATACTAAATCGTTTCATACATGCTTGAATGTTGGCCGCGTTCTTGTATGCATCTATTGTCTTTCGTTATGGTTTGTCTACGACCGCTCTTGAGACTCGAATACCGATTTAGTTTTGGTTTTTGGTGCGTGTATCCACCGCGCACCCGTTTCGGTATCTAGGAACGCTTTCTAAGGAGTGGAGTAAACTCACCTCCATCGTTGTATTTTTTTACTATGAAATAGAATAAGTTGACGTAAAAAAGTGCGACCTTGACAGGTCGAGGAACACACTCTGAGGAGAGAGTGGTGCAAAGTACTTGACCATTCGTTCGGGAATGGCTGACGTGCAACACTCTCACGTTTCTCGTAGCTATATCCTCGAAAGAGGGATAGTCTATAAGGATACTAATCGATTTGGTAATTATCGCTCGCTTGTTAGTTTTCCGATGCACGTTTCATGAGGTTGAGTAAGATTTTCTCTTCGGAGACTACATATCTTCATTGACACATAGATATATACCAGATGAGAGTTACTCAACCCGTGAAGGATGTATGCATTACTCTTGTCCTATAAGACATCGATATTGTACAACATCCATGTGTCCTGCTTACAAGTCTTGCTACGTTTGGTACAAGTACAATTCATGTGTAGTGGTGGTGAATACCCGCATCACCCCAGTGATCCATCATCATCTGCTAATCTTAGTTTTTAATCCTTAAACTAGTTTTTATTCTTGCCTTTACTTTTGCATGTTTTAGGTTAAATAACTCAAATCAAACTTCAGGTCTTAGATGATTAACTTAGATCGATACGAAACAAGAAAAAGACACTTAGATTCTTAACGTTGTCCTTTGGGTTCGATCCTAAATCTGTACTATGATAAGGCTTCCACACTCTTGTGGGGTTGGAGCATTTATCTAGCACCAGTTGTAGGTAAACCTAGAGAGAACATCAACTCCCTAGGGTTTTTTGTGCATATTAGGACTTCCATTGGAAGAGTAATCTTTTGGTGTAAGTTCTAGCTCCATCAAAAAATGGCGCCGTTGCTGGGGACAACGGTTTAAGAATCGTCTTTTTCAAATTTTTTGTCGATTTAGGTTTCTCTAGGGTTTTCTTTTTCTTTTCAAAAACCTAAAAAGTAAAGGACTTAATCTTGCATATCATCTTAGATTTGAAGTGGTTGGTCAAACCTGATAAACTCTTTCTTTGATTTCAGGTACCAATTCTCTTCAAAATGAAGCAGTCAGTGCCACCAACCAATAGTTGTCAATTCTGTGGCAACTATTCTCATGCATCGATCAACTGTTTCAATGTTCATCCTCTCTACGTGATGGCCTTGCGTCAAGTAATCATGAATCGGATAGCTGGAAAACTCAAAGCAACATCTTCATGCAACTATGGATATAATGCAAGTTATAGTTCATATCACCCTGGAGGCTACTATGAAAAACCTAACTATGGTGGTTTTCAAGGTGTGGAGTGCAATGTAGGAAGGACCCTGGAAAACAACGCAAATCAATACTATGATGAGGAAGGGTATTATCGTGATCAACTCAACAGGTGCGGTGAAGAGCCTTTTCATGAAGATCCAGACACGTCGATGGAAGAACTACGAGCTTTACAGTTATCAGTGGCTCAACAACTAGCTGATCAGACAGCCGCGACCAAGAAGTTGATAGCCTACCTTAATCAACTTACGCAACTTGTCAACGCTCCTGAGCAACATGTAGAACAACCACAAAATTCAACTAAGCTTATCCCTGGTCCATATGTAGATTACGATGATGATTACGATATCATGTGGGAGGTGCCTTCCAATGATCAACATGCATCGGTGAAAAATGGGGAATCACCCTCTGAGTTAATGACTGAATTCAAGGATGACCCCTTCGCAACATCGCAAGAAAAAGAATCATTTTCTGAGCCAAGGTCTGACTCGGATAATGAAAAATGCACTATGCTCTTAGATGAAAGAATGAGCACTCAATCTGAAGATTTTCTACAATTGGAAGATAAACTGGGGATAAATTTAGGTGTCCGGCCATCTTCTCCCATAGACCCTGATCCAACCATACAGATTGAGGGGCAATCAGCAATAATCGACTCCTTATATGACAAATATTCTTCGACTGCAACCATCTTGTCATTGAATTCCAATAAAGAAAGGTCTACACTACAAGAACCCTATACTCCTTCACAGTCAGACATAGATGAATATGAGACTGATTCAGATGAGGAGACATCTTTTACGCAAGAGACTCAAATGACTCCATCACTGGAGCAGGATCCGATTTGGCCTTATGAAGAAATCTCTGACCATTCGGTCGATCTAGAAACAAACCTCGAGGATGGGACTGATCAAGATCTTGATTCAGGGACAGACCACATTACTCTCACTGACCCTGATGATGATGAAGAAAAATCATGGGGAGATGCTGAATTTCATGATGACGAATCTACGACCAATCCTTTTCATGAGATGATGTTACCAGAGTTACCGCCATTACAAGAAGTCCAGACGAAGTCAGTCCTCGAACAAGAGATCTTTCTATTGAATCTCCTTCTAGTCACTTGAATGAGACAATAGTGCAATATGAAGAGGAACATGAGCCATCTCTTGACTTTAGAATGGACTACAGTTATACTGTGAACTCTTGTAATGTCCCTTGGGAAGACAACAAGTCGCAAACCTATCCCTCTATAGTCACACACCCCTCTGAAGAAGCCCCTCCTGATATTCAAGAAACTGAGATGTGTCCATTGCCTGAGCTAGATTCCATTCCTCCTATAGAAACTCTTCCCAAGCACTTAATTGAACTGGAGGAGTATTATGAAGAAGAATTGGAACAACAATATATCAGTCCCAATATTGAAGAAATGGGTTCATCAAGGGATTTTAGCCCTCAAACCTACATGTCATGGACTAATCCCTCCCATGAAGAGAAATCATTGGAACTTCTATCTCAAGATCCCATGAATCCCTTACATGAGCAAGAGTTCATTTCACCACTCAAATCCTCTCCTAGTTACTTGGATGAGCTAAGGATGTTCTACGGGGAAAATTCTGAACAAAACCTTGAAAAAAGGAACGACGCTCTTACCAATTTCAGCATTGATAAAGATGATGATACTTCTCAAAATAACTTCTCTGATGAAGAAAAGTCATCCTGGCTACCATATCCCACACAAAAAAAGCCAGGTGATGAAATGAAGCCAGAACCGGATCCACCACCTGACCCTAGACAGAAGGAAGTTCAAGTGGCCGACCCTCAACCAACTGCCCTAGATTTTGAAGAAAGTAGTTTTACTTTGAACTTCGAGGACGAGCCACAACTGGAGGGCACAAGAGGGCATAACCTTGATTTCTCGCATAGTCCTCTAGTTCCGAATGCTTATGTTCCACCTCCCTCGCTGATGGGGGAAGGTCTCTGGATTCTTCTGGATGGACAACGAGGTGAAAGTGATGTGCACCCAAGTCATCCAGAAGATTCTCTCAAGTTGCCACAACTTCCCAGCCAACAAGTTGTTCAGACCACTTCCTCGTTCTCAGCACCAGCCATCACGAGATATCTTTGTCGGACCTTCTTCCAACTACGAGGACCGCCTGGTTAACACTGCTCAACCCTTCCCCTCCATCTTGAACCTGGTATTTGCTCAGAAATGGGCAAATTCATAAGTTCAAGGTGGAGGGTGGGTGGTATGACTTTCACTCCACCCTCTATCTTTATTGCTTCCTGCTTTTCCATTCTAGTTTCTTTTTCGTAATTTTTTCCGCCTTTTTATTAGTTTCCTAAAAATAAAGCCTTTATCTAGTCGGCTTTTGTTTTGCGAATCTGTGATCATCACCTCTTTTGCATTGCAAAATTCTTGGAAAAGAATACTTAAAACTAGCCAATGCGTGTTTTTCATTTTGATTTGTCTATGAATCCTAATGTTATATCTCAAACAGGAAAAGATGATACACTTCAATAAAGCTGAGATAGATCAAATACATCATGCCTTTATTTGATTAATGGATCTGTTGTATGAATTTCTCATTTGATGTTTCATCACGTTTCTTTTGGAGCAGAGTGTGATGGAGAATAGAGACCCGTCGCATGGAATCGCTAAGCAAACTGCATCATGATCCGAACTCTCTTCTACACTTCTTCCTTCATTTTCATACCCCTCTGTTCATTAACCATGCCAATGTTTTAAGTTCGGTGTGGCACGCCACACTCCTTTCTAGTGAAAACTAGAACATTGCCGAACTTTAAGTTCGGTGTGGTAAACCACACCTCTGCAAAACTCTAAGTTCGGTGTGGTACACCACACCTCTTTTTCCACTACCGCTTCTTCCATACCCCTCAATACATAACAGGGGCGTACCACCTTCTCATTTTTCTTCAACGAGTATACAATGATGATTGTACACATACCGAGGTTGGCGAAAAATATACCCCGATTCCAAAAAGAGGCCTGGCAGCCCAAATATGCAAAAATCCAAAAATACCCTTTGTCCTAAGCCAGGTGAGAATGAATAAAAGCCAGAGTGTGAATAAAAACATGAGAGTTGTGCCCTGAATAAGGATAACTGATAAAGGTCTTGCCCGGCCGGTACATTAGCTGCCCTCATGAAGGCAGATGTGTCGTGACCGGTAGTGAGATCCTAAGGATCCAAAGATAACCCCTTACCTCCCCTCAAAGAGGTAAATTAGCCAAAAGCCTTAAGCCAACCTATACACACTTCTGAGTTACCCTTTAAACAAAAATCGGGTGTAAGGCTAAGTCAACCAGAGTTGTGCATAAATCATTCAAAGTATCTCGATGAGTCAACTATTAATAAGAGTCTTGATTCAATCAAAGGAGAGACTCTTATCCTTTGATCATACCCCCATCCTCTCCTTTTTCAACACCAGTGGCAGGTCATATGTTTTTTGTTGATTCTGTGGGTCTGTTCAAAGTCTCATAAAACTCTTTAACATGACCGATACAACAGAGAGTGAGAAGGAAGTACTTCAGCAAAGTGAACTCAGAAATGAGGATATCACAAGATGTATTACGTGATCCAAGGAAGCCTTGATGTTGTATCAGTCTGAGCCATAAACAAACTTATAACATGACATAAGGATGAGACAATCACGAGATGAACAATTTCTTTGGTGACTGTTTTAAGTTTTTCGTTCCTCAGGATGAGCAACGCTTAAGTTCGGTGTGGCGATGAATCCTCCAGATCCACCTTCAGTCACCAATTCATAGGATTTTCGACGTTTTTTCCCTAATTTTGTTTTGCCTCTTTTTCCCTTTTTCTCTTTTCTCGTGACAATTCTGACACTTACATGCAGATGAAGTAATTACGAGACGTACGAGCCTTTTGTCGACTATCTTAAGTTTTTCTCCGTTCCTCGGGACGAGTAACGCTCAAGTTCGGTGTGGTGATGAATCTTCCAGATTCATCTGCACAGTCGCCAATTCTAGGGATTTTGTTTCTCATATTGACTGATTTACCCTTGCTTTGGTTCACCTTGAGTGTTTCACTAATTCCTTGCAAATAATGCCTAAATAGTTCTATTTACTAGTTTATTCGATGCTATTCTCTCTTACACATTCTCCTTTCCCTCTACAGATCACCACTAGTCGGTCTTGATCCATTTGGTTTCATCCATGCGGTCTTGAGCGCTATACGGTCCTGACCCCATGCGGTCTCAAGACCGTTTGAGCTCATGCGGTCTCAAGACCGTATGAGCCGATGCGATCTCAAGACCGTATGATCCCATGCGGTCTCAAGACCGTTTGAGCCCATGCGATCTCAAGACCGTATGAGCCCATGTGGTTTCAAGACCGTTTGAGCTCATATGGTCTCAAGACCGTATGAGCCCATGCGGTCCCAAGACCGTTTGAGCATGATGGCATGCAACACCCTTTGAGCTATACATCATCAACAACGTCGGCGCCCACCTACACATGATCTCCGGCGTCGTCGTCTTCATCACCTACACCAACAATCGTGAGCACAGGACGAGTAAGCAGCAAGACCAGTAGTTGTCCACGTGAATTCTCCAAGCTATGAGACCGCATGAAGCAAATGGAACGCAAGAACGCATGAGGAAATGTGCAGCAAGACCGTTTGCTTATTATTGGAATAGGAAGACCGTGAACCAATTGCCTTGGATGAGTCAAGACCGTTTGCTAAATAAACAGCAACAATCTATTTAACGTTGCAAGCTGCATGAAGATCGCATGGAGTTATTAATCCAAGACCGCATGCAAGACCGTGATGCAAACCAATTAAAATAAGATACTCACATCAGCCACTCACGTGAAGCATGAGCTAGGCAAAACCGCATGAGTCCATGTGAGGAATGCTGCTGGGAAATAAGTTACTCACATTAACTATTCACGTGAAGAGCACTAATCGTGAGGAGCAACCGGCAATACAGACCGAATGAAAAAGTAGATGAGAAAACCGTATGGACAGCTGAAGCCGAATGGACCGTACGAAGCAGAAGCAGCCAAACCGAATGGAAATGAGACCGAATGAATTGGCAGCATCAAAACCATTTAGCGCGAGGCGGAGAAACCAAAGACAGAAACTGTGAGCGCAAAGACCGAATGAGGAGAGAAGACCGAATGAGGAGAGAAGACCGTGCGGAGAAAAGCAAACCGTATGGGCTACTAGCAAAGCGAGACCGTATGAGGCAAACCGAATGCCGAGACCGTATGAGCAAACCGAATGGAGCACTGCTTTTCAAGACCGTTTGCTAAATTAGCAAACACAAACCGTATGAGCTGATAGATATTTTACCAAGACCGTTTAAAAGGCTGCCCTATCCCTATAAATAGGAACCGAAGGGTCCTCACTTGGGATCCCATGGGACGACGGCCCAAGGCTGCTGGACTGGGACCAGGCCGGAACACTGCCAGATTGCCCGAGCAGGGTTTCCGACCAAACTTCACCCACAGCCTCAGAATCCCATCCTGAGTCCAGATCCGGTGAGCAGCCAGTCTGGGCGCAGATCTAGTAGGTTGTTCCATCACCATCTCATCATTGCTCACACCATAGCTCCACCTCATCCTACTCTTGATATTCCGGAGGTTGACCTGAAGATCGAGGTGGAGAAACGGACGACACCGACCACGACGGAGCAGTCTCGGAGACTGCGACGATCTACACCGGGCTGTCACAGATCTACTCTTCTGCTCCGACGATGCTTTCTTTCTCTCTCTTCTCTTTCTTTGTTGCTCCCTCTATGAGGAGCGAGTAGTTCCATCCAATGGGGTGCGGGGACTAGCCCCTCTGCCCGTGTTTTGTATCTTGTACTAAAAAGATGTTATCATTCCGTTTCAATACTAAATCGTTTCATACATGCTTGAATGTTGGCCGCGTTCTGGTATGCATCTATTGTCTTTCGTTGTGGTTTGTGTACGAACGCTCTTGAGACTCGAATACCGATTTAGTTTTGGTTTTTGGTGCGTGTATCCACCGCACACCCGTTTCGGTATCTAGGAATGCTTTCTAAGGAGTGGAGTAAACTCACCTCCATCGTTGTACTTTTGTACTATGAAATGGAATCAGTTGACGTACAAAAGTACGACCTTGACAGGTCGAGGAACACACTCTGAGGAGAGAGTGGTGCAAAGTACTTGACCATTCGTTCGGGAATGGCTGACGTTGCAACACTCTCACATTTCTCATAGCTATATCCTCGAAAGAGGGATAGTCTATAAGGATACTAATCGATTTGGTAATTATCGCTCGCTTGTTAGTTTTCCGATGCACGTTTCACGAGGTTGAGTAAGATTTTCTCTTCAGAGACTACATATCTTCATTGACACGTAGATACGTACCGGATGAGAGTTACTCAACCCATGAAGGATGTATGCATTACTCTTGTCCTATAAGACATCGGTATTGTACAACATCCATGTGTCCTGCTGACAAGTCTTGCTACGTTTGGTACAAGTACAATTCATGTGTAGTGGTGGTGAATACCCGCATCACCCCAGTGATCCATCATCATCTGCTAATCTTCGTTTTTAATCCTTAAACTAGTTTTTATTCTTGCCTTTACTTTTGCATGTTTTAGGTTAAATAACTCAAATCAAACTTCTGGTATTAGATGATTAACTTAGATCGATACGAAACAAGAAAAAGACACTCAGATTCTTAACATTGTCCTTTGGGTTCGATCCTAAATCTGTACTATGATAAGGCTTCCACACTCTTGTGGGGTTGGAGCATTTATCTAGCACCAGTTGTAGGTAAACCTAGAGAGAACATCAACTCCCTAGGGTTTTTGGTGCATATTAGGACTTCCATTGGAAGAGTAATCTTTTGGTGTAAGTTCTAGCTCCATCATCCATGTGTTGCTGAAAAAAAATCAGGCTATAACTATTCATTTTCCCTCTCTTTTTCTTTCCAGTATTTTGAACTTACCGCTCGTTGTTGTCTCCAAAACATATCGTCTGTCCCCTTTTTTGCTTTCCTTAGAGCACGCTACAATCTTTCACTTCCGCGTATGAACTAAAAAATGTACCCCTTGTTGGCACACGAGAAACAAATCTGGAAATCAAGGGCTTGGATAATTGTATGCCTCCCATCTTCTTCCATCACTGACATTAGGAATAGAGTTAAGGGATGCTGATCATGTCTCAGTGAACTCTTTCTCTATCATCTATTTCAACTCCTGATCTTTGGGCTAAAATCCCCTTCAAACAACAGTGACGACACTTCTAGAAAAGCTTCCATGCTGGAAATATCAAGGATCTTGGCGATCAGATCCCTCTTTGAGGCTGACTGTTGTTTAATGAGGTTGAGATTTGCAGCTGCTATTCCTTCATACTCAGATGTTCCAGTATATATGAGGTCAGTTGGAATATCAGTACTTGTTTTCTAGTTCATGCTGCATGATTCATTTTCACATGGATGATCTGAAAATGTAATCATTTTATATTCAATTTGTGTCACTCATTTGTACATCCATTCCATAGATTTGACAAGGATGTCAAACACTCATCCAGCCGAGAGTTGGTACTAGATTTTTGGAAATTGTATATACTACAGAGTTAACATATGTTATTTATGTAAACTATTTACAAAATCAACTTCGGTGATATGTATGTTGTAGCGTCTATTTTATAACTAATGTATGTATTATATGGGCTAATTAAATATTGGATCACAAAAGTGTTAAGCATGTTACTCTATATTACTACTAAATTGCATTGCTTAAACGGGTTCTTACATTTGTAGATCTCAATGATTTCTATTAATTCTGATATATACATCAAAGAACATACAAGAAATTCACATAGAACTCACACAGATCATTAGGGAAGTAACTCACCAACTTAAGAAATGGCAAGTTCTAGCCAAGTACTTGAAATATCATATGTTTAACATAGCTAAATAGATGAATTAATTGATCAGTATTAGACAATATGAGTACTTTCACAATCCTATCATGGTGACATTTCTTTCATGTCAAATATCATACTATTATTGTATAGTTCACAATATATGTTGCAAAACGAATAAGTATATAGTTATTGTGCTAGCTCTAGTTAATCTTGTCTATTCATGTGTTTGTTGACTGAATTATGTACTTCAAATCTGACACAAATATTACATTTCTAAGCGCCATACATGTCTGTTAGATAAATCATATATCACAACTCTATAATTCTATATGATTTAGTCAAACAATGGCAACTGACCATGCAAAAGAGGATTCTTCTTTTGAATCTCGTAACAATGATAATATATATATGATGGATGATAATGACCCTTGCACGCCAATAGTATCATATTGCCAACCTTGTATGTAGTCTGAAACAACCTCCAGCTCATTAATCTGGGTCCCTTCCTTTGTTTCTAATATAGTGTAATAATAATATGATCAAAAGTTAGCATCTCAGTCGTGAAGGATTTCAAGTATTTTCTCATGTAGAATAAAGTCACATAAGATTCTTCATCACTATCCCACACTTAAGCCTGAATGGGATGGATATTCAGACAACAAACCATCTCTGTAAACCTTTACTGTGAAATGAATATTGATCAATACACTAAGTTCTCTACGATCTAAACCAACCATTGTGATTGGTTTCAGCAACGAACTATCAATGCAGATCAAGGATTTTCACCTCATCCAATATGATGTGTGAGTGTTATACTACTTGATCACATGACCACATCCATTTATAGCATTCAAGTCCTACTTATTGTTAACAAAAAGACAAACATTCATCAGTAGGTGGGTCCACAACAATAGCCTCGGTAGTTAATATTTTCATCTTCCTCATGCTTCAAAAAAAGAGTTTTACATACCATTAGACTCATCAATGAATCAGTACCAAAACCAGGCATCACTGTAGGTTATTCTCTCATCACTAGTTTTCAAACATAAGGTGTACAAGAGTTTCAAATCCCTTTGTGTAATTTTAAAATCATTTGTATAATTTTCATCATTCTAACAACAACCCACTGACTTTGTCATATCGGTGATTTTCATAATGTGATGTATAACTTTAATTGACAATACAAGTCCATTTTTTTTAAATCATCTGTTAATTGATAGCTACTTTTTAATATAAACTGAAAGAAATAAAATTCTATTATGTGTAACACGCTCCATATATGGAAGATAAATTAAAGAAATGATGAAGCAGATTAGCAATGATGTGATTAAGCTTTAACATCTCATTCATGATATATTTTAGAATTCTATTCACCTAGAAGAACTTGATATAAGGTTGTCATTTTCCATCCAAAGTTTGAGTTATGTACTGTGACGTGTATTTTACTACGCGCTTAAACACAAGTATACGCGTCGAGTAATATAGGCCTTGTGAGGCCCGAGTCGAACTCAGGGATACGTGAATTATTGGAGACTTCTACTAACTAATCGCAATCAGCTAGACCGATTAACAAAGTAGGGTTTTGTTGTTGAAATTAAAAGAAAATAAAACAAATCAAACAAAGGAACAATCGATTAAAGGTTAATTTAATCAATTCAAAGGGATATCTTTAGGATGGCGGTTTCACCGCGGGTCAACATTGTATTAGGTTTCATATAATTCCTCACACTTCTCTCTCTATCCGGGTAGTGGCCTGAAATGAGAATTACCCACTGTCGTGGTGTAATTCACTACTTAGGTTTAGGTTGATTCCACCGTCGTAGTAATCATTCCCCTAAACTAAGTGCATTATAAACGGTCCCTCAGTTCCCACCATTAATTTTACAACTCCTTTGTCAAGGGTTTTATTGATTAATGTAGAATTCGTCTCTTTTCAACCGTTAATCCTTCTGTCGAAGTGATTAAGGGTGTTAAATTATTATCATGGTGATCAAGCATAACAATAGAAATGGAGAAAACGAATCTATACCACGGATTTGAGAGAGAAACTATGAATTATCAATATAAAAATGTCATACAATGCATTCCCGGGCTACTCCCGGTCCTAAAGATTGAGGGTTTTAGCCTCTCATGTTCATCTCACACGAATACATGGTAGAAATTGGGGAATTCATACGAAAAACAGGAAATAAATGGGAAAACCCCTGAACGGAGAAGAACCGGCAGATCCTTGGCGTAGAACACGAGCTTCCCCTCCTGTCGGTGGTGGAAGTCATCTTCGGCAGCGTCCGAATCACCCGGGATGAGCTTCTGGCCTCCGTTCTCCTTTCTCTCCTTTCTCGGCACTCGTGCAATGCGATCTTTGATCCCCTCCTGTCGGTTTTTGTCTTCTAGCGACGCTGTAGCTCTCCTTGTGTCGATGGCATCGACTTTTGTCGATGGTATCGACTGCATCTTCGCCAGCAACATGAAGTGATCTTGATGCCATCGACTTAAGTGTCGATGGTATCGACTCTGTATTGCTCTTCTCGGCTGACAACCTGTGGCTTGGTCGATGGTATCGACTTCCGTCGATGGTATCGACGGAAGCAGATACTTGTTTTTCCTGAAATTTCACAACAAGACCAAGTAAATCCACACAATTTATAATAAGATGATAAATGATGCTCAAAAATAGTAAAACAAAGGGGATTTGACATAATATGATGGCAAAGACCAAATTAAGTGAATTATGCAATATTATCCATAAAAATGAGTAATTAGAGCACAAAACACATATGAAATAGGTCTATAAATGCGACTCAAAATCACCACATCAAACTCCCCTAAGCTTAAACATTGCTCGCCCTTGAGCAACTAATCCTTAGAATAGGATTGCAGATGTCAACTAACAATCAACACATCACCCCACATTCCACATGACTCCCACTGGACGTTCTCAAATCGGCCTTTCCTAATCACATAACAGTAATTACCCTACATGCGACAATAATCATCAATAAAAGAAATTATCCTTCAAACCAATGAACACTATCACATAAGGCAGTTAACATAATAAAATTTGCCGATTCAGCATTGGTGCATCTTGTGATCGCCTACACTACGTTGCTCGCCCTAACTATCATCTACATGGAAGCAGTTCTCCTGATAAACATGAGTGAGGAGAAAATCACGGTGGCCTACCAATCCGAGCAACAGGTGGATGGAATGGGTGGTTCATGGAAGAATTTGGAAGAATTACACATTTTCAAAATGCATAAAACAAAATGCCCTAAATGATGTGAATGCACATTGAAAATGCCCTAATGCTTAAAATTAGGTGGAATGATGCATGCACTAACCTTCCACCTCAAAAAGAGATAGAAATCTAATTAAGCCACATCATGTACTCAATTTCCTTGTTATGCAAGTGATATCATGTTCCTTTCTCCCTCTTATTCCACTTCCTTCTAAATTCTCTTTTTTTTTTCTTTTCTCAATTTTTTCAGATTTTCTGAATTTTTTTTTCTTAGCCCACATATCCATAATTGCTTAGAGATACATGTGTTAGGCTATTTTCTTCATGATTGGAAATCTTTGTACTATTTCGAGGGTATGGAACAATTTAGATCACTTCTTTGGAAAAACTGAGGTACATGGTGTACTTAAGCATGAAAATCATGAAAGTTATGAGTGCAACTACATGACATGTGTAACGCCCGGGCCCACTGCCCAAGGCTCTAGTAGAGTTTCAGGAATGACGATTGGCCCCACAGACCACCACTAGCCTTAACTGCGCACTTTGTCCACACTGACGCGCAAGCCAGGATCAACTTCCCGACCGGTCACCCATCCTAGTACTACTCCAAGCTGAGCACGCTTAACTATGGAGTTCTTTAGAGATGGGCTCCCTGAAAAGGAGGTGCACCTTGGTGATATGGGTAGTCCAATCATTCCTTTTAAGATCATGTTATCTAAGGCCTCAAATCCTGGGATGTTACAATCTCCCCCACTTAGACTCTTGACGTCCTCGTCAAGGCTCAACTATATGGCCTCATAATCTGACCCCATTTCAGTGCAGACTCACAATGGCCCATGGACACCCAGCTCCCGTCCACGGCTACCAGCGCAAGGGCGGCTCCATCTCGTCTCTACGGATAGCCCTTTCCAACTTGCCTGAACCGCACGGCTCAAGACTGGCATGCCACCTAAGGTAATGTGCATGAATCACTATACATTTTTTTTTCATTTTCTGCAAAAGTATGAAAATAACAATGCAAATCCTATCTACATGCTATGCACACAAGAAGGAATTAAAACTGTACTTTACTTCCAATTCTTTGGTAGATTATGGAAAAATATGAAGTGGAATGATCACAAGATTAAGTTACTGAACCTTAGAAAAATATCATGTGTCCCTCCTTACTGACATGTGTAGTAGTTCAAAGGGTTCTTTCTCTTATATCCAATTAAGGTCTCATTACCATTTGATTAGGTTAGGCTCAAACAACCGTTACTATCCACTTTTCATGAGTCAATGGGGGTGTAGGTGTGACATATTGCTTCAAAGTTGACATAATCAATCATTTTCATAGGACAAGTTTCCCAAGGACAACCAAGTTAAGCTATCCAAAAGACACAGAAATTTTTAAATTCCCTTAAATTTCCCATCAAAACAGTAAGATGACAATTTTTAAGACATCCACGATTACACTAGATAGATGTGGATCCTAAACAAACTAAAATTGCAAGAACAAATAACAAAGCAAAAACTAAAAACAACTAAAGAAAAGATAAAAGATAGAGCTGTTCCAGCCACCCCCCTAAGCTTGAATTCGACTATGGCCTCATAGTCAAAAACCAACTTAAGGGTGGAACAGTGATACCCTGATCAATCCTGCGGAGGCGGTGGTGGGTATTGCGGTGCCGTAGGATCCCAAGACGGGTACTCCCCCTGGAAGCTTGGATCATATTGGGTCCTCGGCGGAGGCTGTGGATAGCCTCCAAAGTAGTCTTGACTCCAGTAATGGTCGAAGAAGGGCTCCTGTTGCATCACTATCCGCTGCAACCGGGTGTGCATTTGCTCTTGGTTGGCGAGGATGAGCCTCTCGTTTTCGAACATAGCCCGTTGGTTATCAAGTACCCGGCTCGTAGTCTCATGAATGCCGGTATACATACCCATGTGCTGCTGCTGAGTCTGCTGTATGTCCTACAGCATGGTGTACATCCCCTGCATGGAATAGGGATCCTCGGTTGGCTGCTCATACTGTGGTGATGGCGGCGGGGGCTGAGATGATGAAGATGCACCCGGATGCATCCGAGGATGCTTCCGTGGTGCCACACGTGCTCGAAGAGGTGTGAAAACCTCCTCTTCCTCTGCAGCCTCGCCTTCTTGCTCGGCACCTCCGCCTTCTTCCTCGGAGGACTCGATGGCTATGATTGGCCACCGGAAGTGCTGCTTGCCCTCTATGTTGAAGACATCATCCGGTAGGGAGCTCTCCTGATAAGCTTGGTTGACGTGACAATGAGCGTACGCCAACCCGTCCCGGAGAAGAATGAGGTTTGAACGGTGCAAGTGTTGCACGTTCACCTTGCTCCTCGTAGAGATCGGAGTCATGGACTGAAAGTTCAGCCCCAAGTAAAGCGCCAACTTGGTGACAAGACCACCAAAATGGATAGGAGCCTTCCTTGTGCTCCTCTTCACCGCCAGGACGCGCTGTAGCCAGAACGCCCCCCAGTTGCATGGTTGACGCTTCAGGAGTGCGTAAAGGAAGAACAAGTCACTCTCCTGAAACTTGCTCAAAGTAAGATCACTTCGAGCGAAGAATGTCAATCTCAACATCCTATGCAAGACCCAGACGAACGGGTGCTCAAAATCTGCTACCGCTGCATTGTGGTAGCTCACGGTCTTCCCCACCGGCACTGTAACTAGCTCGGAGAAGATCTTTGCATAGTCGGTGTGGGAGTCCGGTCTTCGGTGATCATGTGGAGAGTGGATCCAGTTGAAGATTTGATTGAACTGGACCAGTGTGAGATTGTAGTTGTTGTTGAAGAGTCGGAAGGACACCCTTCCCTTGATCCATTCCCGGTCCGATGCTACCACGTCGTTTGGTACGACGCAGACGTCGAGAGACGCCATGAACTCCGCCACCAGTTCCTTGTAGGTGGGCCATTCGCCGAAAAACGGCTGCCCATCCGCATGGTACTGCAGCTCGTCAGGGCGTAGGCTTCTGTTGGTGAGGCGTGCTTGTCCATGAAGCACATAGGCCAAGTTGGCCTCGAATCCCAACTCCTGGATCATGCCCCGGTCCACATACCGGGTGGGCTCGAACTTTCACTTCATTATCTCCTCGTAGACCTTCCTCACATCCATGTTGGCATGAATTAGGCGTGGACGAGGGATGGACGCGGTTGGGGGAGGAACGAACTCCTCGATCTCCATAGGGTGTGCGCTTGAGGACGACGCTCTGGCGGCGTGCACCATGGTTGCGAGAAGATGGGATTAGAAGAAAAGAGCTCGGTGAAGATGGAGAAGAAATTCTCCGCTCGATGACGCTTCTCTTCAGTCTTGGAGGGCTCGGAGGAGTGCTCGGTGCAAAGGAGGATACTTGCTCTGAAGGTGTGACGTCAAATGACGTTGCAAGTCCCCTTAAATAGGCTTGATCGGCGCCCCTGTTGACCCGTCGATACCATCGACGCGGGTTGATGGTATCGACACATCTCGCGGGTATCCACCTCCCTCGTGAGTATCGACGGCTGACGTTTGCTGGATCGAGAAACCCGGATTGCTGACGGGTCGATACCATCGACGGAAGTCGATGGTATCGACGCAGCACCCGGATCGCTGACGTGGCTGTTGCGATCGTCGTCGATGTTTGTGTGCGGATCGGTGACATGTCCGTTGATACCATCGACGGATGTCGATGGTATCGACTTGCTTTTATTGCGACACCGCCGTTGTGTTGCATTCCACCTGTGATGATGTCGATACCATCGACGAGGCCGTCGATGGTATCGAGTTGACTGAGCAAAATTTGTCTGAATATCTCCAGAGATCTCGATGGTATCGACTGGGGTGTCGATACCATCGACACTTTTATTGCGACCTGTTTGTGACCATGTCGATACCATCGATGGGGGTGTCGATAGTATTGACGCAGTGCGATTTTTGCTGGTGTCAACCTGAATCCATGTCGATACCATCGACAAGGGTGTCGATGGTATCGACCCTGCCTGTGCCTGCACATTCAACAAACGGATCAAGGTATCCTTTTTAAACTAAAATTTAAACGAAATAAAAGCAATTTATGACTAAAATTAAACTATCCTAATGTACCAATGGTTGGGTTACCTCCCAACAAGCGCCCTTCTTTAGCGTCTTAGGCTAGACGTCTTCCCTTCATCTCATTCATGCACATGTGAAATGAGTTTGACCTCATTCACTTTCCTCTTGTAATTCTCACCAAAATACAACTTCAAGCGTTGCCCGTTCACCAAGAACGTGGCATCTCCATCATGCATGAGATTCACTCCGTGCGGTTTCACCTCCTCCACAATGAAGGGTCCACTCCACCGGGATTTCAGCTTCCCGAGATGCAGTTTGAGACCGGAGTTGAACAATAGAACGCTGTCTCCCTTCTTGAACATGCGCATCTCAATATGGCGATCGTGGATCAGCTTTGTACGCTCCTTGTAGATGCGGGCATTCTCATATGCCGTCATGCGTAACTCATCCAATTCATTCAATTCAAACATCCTTTTTCTCCCGGCCTCATCATAGCGAAAGTTCAGCCTTCTTAGCGCCGAATGGGCCTTGTGCTCCAATTCCACCGGAAGGTGGCAAGCCCGGCCATACGCCAGCCTAAAAGGCATGGTGCCTATAGGTGTTTTGTACGCCGTTCGATAATCCCAAAGCGCGTCCGGTAGCAATACACTCCAATTCTTCCTTGTGGATGCTACGGTCCTTTCTAAAATCTTCTTGATTTCTCTATTTGATACCTCCACTTGTCCTTGCGTCTGTGGATGATATGGGGTGCCGATGTTGTGCTTGACCCCATATTTCTTTAAAAGTGTCGCGAATTTCTGATTTCGAAAATGTGTGCCTCCGTCACTTATGATCATTCGGGGAATCCCGAACCTGCAAAAAATGTTCTCTTTGACAAACCTGCACACTACATTCGAATCATTAGTCCTTGTGGGGATTGCCTCCACCCACTTCGACACATAATCTACAGCAAGTAAGATATAAAGATTTGAATTTGAGGATACAAAGGGTCCCATGAAGTCAATGCCCCATAAATCAAATACCTCAACTTGCTGAAATACATTCAGGGGCATTTCTTGTCTCCTTGAGATGTTACCTGCGCGCTGGCACGGGTCACATTGCCTAACAAACTCATAGGCATCCCGGAACAAAGTGGGCCAATAAAGGCCGCTCTCCAACACCTTGGCTGCTGTCCGTGAGCTAGCATGGTGTCCTCCAGTAGGCGACGCATGACAGTGGTGGAGAACACTCTCGTACTCCACCTCCGGCACGCACCTGCGAAGAATACCATCCCTGCACTGCTTCAAGAGAATCGGGTCATCCCAAAAATAATATCTCAATGAATGAAAGAATTTCTTTTTCTCTTGATAGGACCAATCCTCCGGGATGATCCCACAAGCCAAATAATTCACAATTTCTGCAAACCATGGTTCTTTAGAATCAATTTTTAAAAGTTGTTCATCGGGAAAGGTCTCGGTAATGGGTATGTGTAAACCTTGTTCATCAACCCTCTCTAACCTAGACAAGTGGTCAGTCACCACATTTTCAATTCCCGACTTGTTCTTGATTTCAATATCAAATTCTTGTAGGAGCAAAATCCACCTAATTAGTCTAGGCTTCGCATCCTTCTTCTCCATCAAATACTTTATTGCAGCGTGATCAGTCCACACAACCACCTTAGAACCCACTAAGTACTGCCGAAATTTTTCAAAGGCGAACACGACGGCCAGTAACTCCTTTTCCGTGGTTGTGTAGTTCAATTGAGCATCATTAAGCATTTTTGAGGCGTAGAAAATCACAGCAGGCTTGTTATCTACCCTTTGCCCCAAAACAGCTGTCACAACATAATCGGACGCATCACACATCAACTCGAATGGCTTTGTCCAATCCGGCGTTTGAACAACCGGAGCTGAAATCAACTTTTCCTTCAAAACCTCGAATGCGTGAAGACATTTCTCATTGAAATCAAAAACTACGTCTTTTTCCAACAATTCCGATAATGGCTTTGCGATTTTTGAAAAATCCTTAATAAATCGCCGATAAAACCCGGCGTGTCCTAAAAAGCTTCTCACCCCTTTTACAGAATTTGGTGGGGGTAGCTTAGAAATCACCTCAATTTTTATGGGGTCTACCTCAAGACCCTTGCTAGACACCTTGTGTCCTAGCACAATTCCTTCCGTCACCATCATGTGACATTTCTCCCAATTGAGGACCAAGTGTGTGTCCTCGCACCGCTGCAATACCTTATCTAAGTTATAAAGGCATTCCTCAAAAGACGCTCCATACACCGAGAAGTCGTCCATGAAAACTTCAAGACACCGCTCTACCATGTCAGAGAATATGGCGAGCATGCAGCGTTGAAAAGTCGCCGGCGCATTGCATAAACCAAACGGCATACGGCGGTAAGCAAACGTCCCATAGGGACATGTAAACGTAGACTTCTCTTGATCCAAAGGATCTATAGAAATCTGGTTGTACCCCGAATAGCCATCTAGAAAACAAAAATGCGACCGACCAGCTAGACGTTCCAAAATCTGATCGATAAATGGCAATGGAAAATGATCTTTAAGAGTTGCGGCATTCAATCAGCGGTAGTCAATGCAAACACGCCACCCGGTTACCAATCGGGTGGTGACAGGTTCATTCAAAAGATTTGTAGTGACAGTGATTCCCCCCTTTTTAGGGACTACCTGTGTGGGACTCACCCACGTCGAATCGGATATGGCATAAATGATCCCTGCAGCAAGAAGCTTTATGAATTCCTTCTTGACAACCTCCATCATGCTTGGATTTAGACGTCTTTGAGGCTGTATGACTGGCTTGGCTCCCTCCTCGAGCCGAATCTTGTGTTGGCAAGGTGTAGGGGAGATCCCCTTGATGTCCGCCACAGACCACCCAAAAGCTCCACGGTGGTTCTTGAGCACTATCAGTAGTTGCTCCTCCTCATCCGCACTCAAGTATGCAGAAACGATCACTGGTAACTTGTCCTCCTCAGCTAGAAAGACGTACTTCAGATGTGGGGGCAATGGCTTCAACTCCAGATCAGGTGGGCAAATAAGAGATGATTGTAGCGGTGGGGGAAGTGTACCCAAATCTTCATAGTGCCTCGTGTAGAAACATGGAAGCATTTGAAGCATCTTGGC
The DNA here is from genome assembly GCA_963693085.1 of Alisma plantago-aquatica. NCBI lineage: Eukaryota > Viridiplantae > Streptophyta > Magnoliopsida > Alismatales > Alismataceae > Alisma > Alisma plantago-aquatica. The sequence continues at coordinate 501,031,877 of OY856414.1, read as the reverse complement.
GCACTCCTTGAGTGAAGTACTCCGCATCCAATCATAAGTGACATCTAGCAAGCACGCTTCCAAAGGCAATTCCGGATATGCATCAAAGACGGAAGTAATAATCACATCATCCTCCCATGAAGGTGGAATGTCCTCATTCTCATCATTTGGAAACCCAACAGCCTTACATAAAGAGACAACTTTCGTTTGCTCCATAAGGTCCACCGCTAAGGTCCCATTATCTATCCTGCTCATCACATGAGCCATATCCAAAAATGGCTTCCCAAGACAAAGTGAGATATTTTGTTCCACATGCTTAACCATGTTGCACTGTGCTTTTGCTTTATTAGATGCATTGCCATTGGGCATGACCATCTCAAAGCGATCATCCGCAATGCCCAAGGTCAAGCGACCTCTCCCCATTTCCAAGATCATATCAGCTGTAGCTTGGAATGGGCGACCAAGTAGTAACTCATTGCCGTGCTCGTCCTGCATTTCCATAACAACGAAATCAGCCGGAAAAACAAAGCGGTCTACCTTTACCAAGACATCCTCACAGATCCCATACGGTTTCACCACAGAATTATCGGCCAATTGGATGGTCATGTTACTTGGCCTCGACTCCTTCAATCCAAGTTTCTTGAACGTAGAAAGGGGCATCAGATTGATGCTTGCCCCGGAATCACAAAGTGCCTCGCCAAATTTGAACTTCCCGATAAAGCAAGAAATATTGAAACAACCGGGATCCTGTCTCTTTGGCGGCAAAGTGCCCATAATAAAAGCACTCACTTGCTCCTTCAATACCACGACCTCAGTGTCGGGTATCTTTCTCTTCTTGGTGATTACATCTTTGAGAAACTTCCCATAAGACGGGATTTGTTCAATCGCCTCTAGCAAAGGAATATTCACTGATAACTTCCTAAAGCTGTCGAGAAATTTCTTAAACTGTGCATCCACCTTTCTTGCTTTTGCACTATTGGGATAGGGGACCAGAACGATATGTGCCCTTTGGTGAGGTGGCACATAGGGAGTTAATTTCTGTGATTCCTCCTCAGTGGCTTGTTCTTCCTTACCATCTTCAACTATGTCCTCAGTTTGCTCTATGACAGGTGCGGGCTGGTCGTTGACTATTGCTTCTTCAACTGTGTCCTGCGGTGTGCTTGTGTCATCCGCCCTTGGATTTAACACTTTCTTACCGCTCCTCAATAAGATGGCCTTGGCCTGTTGGTTTCCCCCGGGAATATTGGTGTTCCCCGGAAAACCCGAATGTGCCGGCTTCTTCAAGCTTGCAATCTCGGCTGCCATCTGCGCCATGGAAGTCTCTATAGTTCTCATTTGAGCCCCGTGGCTCTGCAACGTCTGCCCAAACTGGTTCATAAATTCACCCTGTTGCTTGATTTGTTGCCCAAAAGTGTTCATCAACTCTTGATTTTGCTTGATGACTTGATTGAGCAACTCTGTGCTCTTATCCTCCGTGACCGGTGCAGGCTTGGCGTTCGGATCCTGCAGAAAATTGTTTGGATCCTTCCATGAAAATTTCTTATCCTTCCGCCATGAATAATCGTTATTCCTGTACCATTGCTGTTGCCTCATATACTTGACCTGAGCCTCATCCTCGGACTCATTGTCTTCCTTCTGCAGCAACTTCTTTGCGAGAAGATCCATCTTCTTGTTCAGCTCTCTCATTGCCTTTGACTCACTGGCAACTCTTGCTTGCTCAACTGGGCCTCGTTCTCTTTCTCCCCAAGATTGCTTCCGTGCCATATTCTTCAGTATTTCCCAGCATCTTGTATCGGTGTTATTTAAGAAAAATCCAGAACCAGCCGAGTCCAGGTTGCTTCTATCATGCTCGGAGAGAGCAAAGTAGAAGATCTTCACTTGGGTTTCCTTGTCCAATCCATGATGTGGACATCTCCTCAACATGACCTGGAATCGCTCCCAAGTCTCAGAATAAGTTTCACCCGCCTGTTGGGTGAAATTGTGAATCTTCCTGATCATATCATTGGTCTTCTCAGGAGGGAAGAACCTCTCGAAGAAAACCTCTACCATGTGATCCCATGATTCAACAAACTCGTCGTCGAGGTTATGAAGCCACTCTCTTGCCACTCCAGCCAAGGAACTCGGGAATAACTTGAGGTAGAGCACATCCTGTGGAAATCGATCTATCTTCACCATATCACAGTTCTCCACGAACTGGCTGATGTGGGCCACTGGATCTTCATTTTTCAATCCGTGAAATGCGTTTGATTTAACCAGGTTAATCAATGCTGGATCGATCTTGTAGGTTGGAATGTTTAGCCCCTGTTTCTTTATAGGCCCCTTTGATGCTGAGGAAGAAGACGCCTTGATCTTCTCCCATATTGTCTGTGCTTCAGCCATTGCTTCTTCTTGTTCTTTTTCAGATTCAGAATTTATATCACTTTGGTGTTCCTCCTCGTAGTAGTCCTCATCCTCTGGTCCCGAAGATGGAACCTCAGGTGTGCGATTCACATAGTCTCGACTACGTGTGTGCACCATGCAAAGTACCTGAAATATGAAAATAGGGGTTCAGTACAATGCTTTTAACGAGTCAACACAATTATAGAGAAATAAAGGAATTTTTGAAATTGTTTTAAAATAAAATAGAAAAAAATGTGGCCTAGAGTGGCCGCTCTTAGCACTCAAAGTGCCAATAATTCGCCGTATCCCCGGCAACGGTGCCAAAAACTTGACGTGTATTTTACTACACGCTTAAATGCAAGTATACGCGTCGAGTAATATAGGCCTTGTGAGGCCCGAGTCGAACTCAGGGATACGTGAATTATTGGAGACTTCTACTAACTAATCGCAATCAACTAGACCGATTAACAAAGTAGGGTTTTGTTGTAGAAATTAAAAGAAAATAAAACAAATCAAACAAAGGAACAATCGATTAAAGGTTAATTTAATCAATTCAAAGGGATATCTTTAGGATGGCGGTTTCACCGCGGGTCAACATTGTATTAGGTTTCATATAATTCCTCACACTTCTCTCTCTATCCGGGTAGTGGCCTGAAATGAGAATTACCCACTGTCGTGGTGTAATTCACTACTTAGGTTTAGGTTGATTCCACCGTCGTAGTAATCATTCCCCTAAACTAAGTGCATTATAAACGGCCCCTCAGTTCCCACCATTAATTTTACAACTCCTTTGTCAAGGGTTTTATTGATTAATGTAGAATTCGTCTCTTTTCAACCGTAAATCCTTCTGTCGAAGTGATTAAGGGTGTTAAATTATTATTATGGTGATCAAGCATAACAATAGAAATGGAGAAAACGAATCTATACCACGGATTTGAGAGAGAAACTATGAATTATCAATATAAAAATGTCATACAATGCATTCCCGGGCTACTCCCGGTCCTAAAGATTGAGGGTTTTAGCCTCTCATGTTCATCTCACATGAATACATGGTAGCAATTGGGGAATTCATAAGAAAAATGGGAAATAAATGGGAAAACCCCTGAACGGAGAAGAATCGGCAGATCCTTGGCGTAGAACACGAGCTTCCCCTCCTGTCGGTGGTGGAAGTCGTCTTCGGCAGCGTCCGAATCACCCGGGATGAGCTTCTGGCCTCCGTTCTCCTTTCTCTCCTTTCTCGGCACTCGTGCAATGCGATCTTCGATCCCCTCCTGTCGGTTTTTGTCTTCTAGCGACGCTGTAGCTCTCCTTGTGTCGATGGCATCGACTTTTGTCGATGGTATCGACTGCATCTTCGCCAGCAACATGAAGTGATCTCGATGCCATCGACTTAAGTGTCGATGGTATCGACTCTGTATTGCTCTTCTCGGCTGACAACCTGTGGCTTGGTCGATGGTATCGACTTCCGTCGATGGTATCGATGGAAACAGATACTTGTTTTTCCTGAAATTTCACAACAAGACCAAGTAAATCCACACAATTTATAATAAGATGATAAATGATGCTCAAAAATAGTAAAACAAAGAGGATTTGACATAATATGATGGCAAAGACCAAATTAAGTGAATTATGCAATATTATCCATAAAAATGAGTAATTAGAGCACAAAACACATATGAAATAGGTCTATAAATGCGACTCAAAATCATCGCATCATACTGCTATTATGTATATCTTTATTTTGTTGAACACTATGTGGTTCACAATATAAAACCAATTTTGACCTCCAGTACGTTATGGATCCCTAAGGCTCCATTATAAACTAGTGAAACAAGATTTACTAGTGGCATGGGAGTTGTTTTTGTTCGTGGACCCTCTATTCTTCTACTTGTAGAAGGCCATAACATTAGAGTGTACATGCGTCAATGTTCCCATGGAACCGGCTCGATAACTAGCTAGTTTGATCCCTGGTGATGTTTATTTATTTATTAACAACATGAATTGCATGCCATGAGATCTAGTTATAGATGCTTTGAAATTTCTTTGAGATAGGTGTCTGGACGTTATCAGTTAATCTGGTTGCCACATTATTTCTTCTTAGGTAAGAATATCATAATGACTGACACATCATATATATTTACTTGTTTAATTTGTTTTTATTTTGTAGATTGTACTAATATCCATTCACGTGTCTTATTTAGTTAGTTCCATATAATATTTCCTTTGGCCCATCTAATTTATTTCTTACTTTCTACCATTAGTCAAATAGAATGGCTTCATACTGATCAATACTTTATTTGTCAATTTGTTTTGAACAATCTACAATTTCTTACATTGATGGTACATAATGTACAATGCTAAGAGCCTGCTTTGTTTCTACATCATGTTTCAGTACGGTTTGAGGATTTTTCTTGTGTGTCTTTTGTCCTCACAAATTGTCAACACTATCAATGTAATGATTGGAACTGTTTGGTTTGAAGTTTCATCAACACATTCTTCCACATGCTTGTACACCTTTATACAAAAATTCCAGTTTATTCTTCAAAATACAGTCTCTATCATCTTACACAGTGTAATATGAACTTTAACTTATATGAAATGCTTTCCAGAATTACAATCATTTGCACTGAAATATTCTACCCTTGCCGTTTGCCTTGGTTTATCTTCCATGTATATAGTTATACAAATGTATAAGTTGTTGTCACCTATGAGTAAATACTCCATTTTATTCTTGGATTTCCATACTCTACATTATTTTTATAATAAAAAGTTACATTTTAAATGTGCATAAGTAATTTTTTATTCTCAAATTAATTTACATTAGAAATTTTGCTAAATTTTCCTACATGTTTTTATACATAAAATATAGAGGCTTAACTAGTATTAACTAAGTGGAATTAAATACTTATAGTAGACTGGAATAGATTTGATTACCATTTAAGTTGGAATTGAATACTTATGGTAGACAAGACAACTACATGTTTGTGATGTGGTGTCATAGTTAACTTTCATCATTCTTTCTTTAACATTTTCCATGGTCAGTAGCTTCTCCCTATTTTGGTTTATCTTTCTGGCTCACATGATGGTTATGCTTCATGTAGTTAGTAATTATATTCTTATAGCATTTAACTTTATAGTCAACTCAGGGTTCTTCTTGATGGAAAATAACATCCTAGCTGAAAGTCATGATTGTCCAACAATTGGTCATAAATTTGTCTAGTGTGGCCTTCATTAGCCTTAGGACGAGTTGTTGAAACGTCAATGCCAATTACTATCTGGAATGTCTAGTATAATATCCTTCAATTGATTAATGGACCTCACTAGCGTAACTTAATGAACCATTTCATGCTCTGTTGACTTGCACTCACCTGAGCAAGTAATACACAAATCTCACTTATATTCTAAAGTTTTTCTATATTTTATGATATAAGGTGCAAACTGTTGTTAAGCTTTATGTGATAGATCATTTTGAAGATTTCAAATCCATTGAGAAATGTTCATCATCAATAACACTCTTTCTATGACAAACTTCACAATAACAAACTTTTTTCGGACAACATCATTAAGAAGTGCATTCACTGCCTGAGACTGGCTAAGTGATGCAATCCTTATGTATACTTGTCTACTACAAGTACAACATATAGTTCTCCAACTGTTCTCCTTGTTTATCAGCTAATATATGAGAAGCTTCCTAAGGATATTAGAATGGAACATTTTGTTACTCGATCCAGTACTTGGTACATGTAATAGCTTTTAAAACTCTATTTTATTCATATGTGTTGTAGCTTAAATTAGGTTGTTTCTTTTCTCATTTACCATTCTTTGTTCCAGTTGTAGATTAAATGCCGACCTGCAATAGGATTGTTATTACAACATGTATATTTGAAAGTTATAAGAAATAGAAAGGATTTCTTGATTTTGATATATCTGTGCAAGACAATGAGCAACTTAAAATTTTAAATTTTACCATGGACGTCCAAGGTGTTATGACTGCTAACCAGTGGGTCCAATATTTAGTACAAGCAAAAGTTGATGTACTAATCAGTGCGTCCAATAGTTAGGTAGCCCTGTCATCAATATTTAACTAGTTCTACAAATTTGTGTAGGTTTAAAGGTGAAATAGTAGCACAACTCACATTTATTTTTTACAAGGAATTGCAATGCATGTTTCCATAGTAGATGTTGACAAACTTTTATTTTCAAGTTGATGTTTCTTCCACACTTAAGGTCCCATTGTTTTCCTTCTATGTAAATATTTCTTCAAGTTGGAATGCATAGTGTGATCTCGTGTCTCACACAACACATAACTACCCACTATGTGAACTTATTTGGAAACTTTAAATATGTTTTTTCTTAATAACACATTAGTTTCATGTTCGATCTATCTTCTATCAAGAATCTTGATATCTCCCTTCCTGTATTAGTGTTCTAATTTATTTAAGGGAACAATGTGAGTTCCTGGTATGCTTATTGATTACAATGCAAGAATCAACTCTCACTCTTCGTAACATTCATCAATGCAATATTTCATGCATGAATGACTTCACAAGCCAATATGTTGAAATCAAAATTATTTTTGGTATATATTTTTTTGAACTTAATTAAGACTTCTAGTTGTTCATGGGGAATCTTAATGTAGATATCACATTGTGACCATCAATGTTTTTGTGCAGTTGGAGCATGGACTTTTTTTGCCAGTTATCAAAGTAAGTGACATACTCTACCTGACTGCATTATTACCATCCTAATTTGTTGTTGTCTCGTCATTTTTTGGTCATATTACAGAACTATGATGAGAGGGTCTTTCTACAATTGCTGAGGTCAAAAATTTGGCATAGAAGGCAAAGGAAAATGGACTAAAACCTAGGGATTATGATTCTCAAACTCGCCTGAAACCTGAAGATATATTAGATCTAATTTTTGCTTTAGTGGTAATCTAGTTTGATGATATGAAATTTAAACTTGATCCTACAGGTCCCAATCCAAGTGACAACTTCATGATGATTTTGATATTAAGCTTCTGTAAAAAGTTTTGGGATCTAGAGTACAACGTGGGGTGAAACGTTGAGAGTAATGTAAACTTATATTCTAATGGGGCTCATTGTATACATATATCTTCTTTCTTTGCTACAAAATTAAGGAATAGTTTATGTCCTCCCCATGTCTACTCATTATTTCAATATAAATAAAAGTATGATTATTGACATCACAACCACAACATGGACTGAATTAATATTGATTTTTTCTTCTTTCTGAGAAATACTTTTGTATTGACAAGTTAATGATTGGTTATGTAATCTAACTACAAATGCATAAATGTGTAGTACATATGTCTCTAACTACACACTAACTACAATTAAAAACTATAGTAAATGCCAATTTTGGCTACATATGAACTACATATACAATTGTAACAAATGTCATATCCCCTTACATATCATAGCTACAAATACAGTTGTAGTCATCCATTTAACTACAATTGCAACTATATTTTTATGTGTAGGGATAATTTTTAACTACAAGTAGGGTTACATATGAATTTATAACTATATGAATATCTTACTATAATTTGGAAAAATGTAACAAAAGCAGTTAGCTACAAGGGTATTTTCTTTGTAAAACCACTAGAAGGGGGTTGAATAGGGTTTTATAAATATTTTAATAATAATTTAACTCAAGCAACCACAATTGAAATTATAAGAAGGAGGCAAGATGTTTAGAGTGGTTCCACCCTTAGCAAAAACTAAGGGAGTCAGTCCACTACCCAATTGTTTCCAATTGGGATTTTGAAAGTATTTAAATTTTATTACCTCGCAAGGATGTTACATAAAATTACAAATACGTTCACCACCCTTTGGACATCCTTCACGTAGAAGTAGTCCCACCAACCTCAAAGCAACCTTCCTTGAAGTAACTTCAAGCTCCCCCTTGAAGCAACTTCAAGCTCCCCCTTGAAGTAGCCTTCCTCCTGAAGTAGCTTCCCATTGAGACAACCTTCTTGAAGTAGTTCAAAGTCCTCCTTCTCCACCGAGAAGATCCTTCTCCACTTGAGAAGATATCGCCCTCTCCAATCCACAGCCTCCAACCCTAGGAGTAGCAAGGAGAGTACAAGCAATAAGAGAGAACAAGAAGGGAAAATGGAAATTACAATTACCGTTGTAGCACAAGGCTTGATTTCCTATATCAAGCGTTTTGATCTCCAAACCAATGTGTATGAAAGTGTAAGTACAGTGGGTAGGATATGTGAGACGCATCGTTCGAATAAAATGTTATTAACTAAGAAGAAGCGATCACTAAGCAACGTATTACCAAAAATCACTAAAAATTAAAACCATTTTACAAATAGGTCCACACATAGGAAAACTCTTTCATAAAGAACCAGAGTAACTTAATTACATACTGGTTCACAAGTACATGTCCTCTATCATCTTTTTCTGAGGATTACATGCATCAACTACTATTTTAAACTAAACATAGGAAGTATGAAATCTCGAGGCACTAAGCCAAAATCTCGAAAGCATTAACTACTACTACTCCGAGGACCTGAGAGTACAGAGACGACACATAGGACTCTATGTACATCTATACAAGACATATCAGCCAGTGTCTCCAGCTGAGAATTCACTGTTGTTCCTACTGTTGTTGTTGTTGTTCTCCACCTATTGAAGGATTCCTGCCTCCTCGTATGCGTCCACCTAAAATGTGGTTCCCATGGGGGTGAGACAATTGTATAATTTCCCCAGCGAGAGATATAACTCTCCACCAGAAACATTATTATTGTAGATTAATAAGATAAATGTAAGGACCCTGACCTCCATTTAGGATTTACCCTATTTTCTTTGCTTATCCCTGATGCTTAGTTGCTTGCTAATCACCTTTTGTGGTGATTAGGGTTTGGTTGTGCTTTTTTGAGAGTTGGAGGTGCTACTTGCAATTAACCCAAGTCTAGGGTTTGTGAGAAAGTTTGCCACCTTGTGAGGTGTTCCTCCCTCTCCTTGCTTCCTCTATTGTTGAGGGGAAGGTTTAGGCCCGTTGCTTGAGTTCCTTTGGGCTGGTTGAACTTGTTGGGCCTTATGGTGCCTTGCTTTTGCTTGGTTGAACCTTGTGTCGGGCAAGTGGGTGCTTGTGTCGCCCAGGGCTGTGTCACCCATGGTGGTGGTGTATCGTCTAGGTGTGTCACCCATGGACCTTTGACCATCTTTGACCTCGTTTGTGTCACCACTAGTGGACACTTGGTGCTTGATGCTTGCATGTAGCAATGGCCTTGGACATGTGTTTAAGACATGCTAGAGTGGTGGTTTTTGCACATCGACAAGTGTCCCTAGGTGGGCGACACCTTGATTTGCCTTGCTTTGGTTTCTCCTCCATCCCCTTATATATGTGTGTTTTCTTTCCCTTGCTAAGGATCCCTTTAGTTCCTTAGTCTTCCTCTCCCTTGGTGCACGACACACTCTCTTCTCTTGCAAGCTTGGTGGCTGATCCTTCTTGGAGTCTCCTTCTTCCTTGGTGGTGCTTAGAGCTTGGAGCTTGCTTAAGGTGGGTTACATAAATCCTAACCCTAACTTCACTATCTCCTTCTATGTTTTTATATATACATCATATCGTCTATTTGTGTTGTTAGTTAGTTCTTTGCTTAAGATGTTCTTGTTGGCCGAACCATGTGTTCTAGGGTTTCTTGGTGAGCAATACTCCTTTCTCTCCTTGGTCTTGAGGAGTGGGCTTGGTTTCTAGTATCATGAGAAACACTCCTCTCTTGTTTAAATTGAGAGGTGAGCTTGTGTTCTAGTAGCTTGAGCAACACCCTCCTCTCACCATGGACTTGAAGGGTGAGCTTGGTGGTAGTTGTGGACTTCGTCTAGGGTTTCCCTTGTGTTGCCCGATTGGTGTTAAGAGATGTGAAAGACCCCTCTCTCATTTAAGTTGAGAGGTGAGCCATCCTCTTAATCCATTAGGGTTTGGTGCTCTTGTGCTTGGGGTTGTTGACGTTGCTTCTTGGCATTTATGACCTTGAGGTCAGTGCCGCTCGATATCCCTCTTGACCTTGAGCTTTGGATGACACGTTGTGATGGGTGTGATGGACGATACCCCCTGGTCCCTGACCTTGTGACGGGCGTCACTAGTGGTCCCTGCCTTGTGTGTGTGTCGGCCGTCAGCACGACACCTGACGAGCGTTGCACGACACCCTAGTGCCGCTTCAGGTGGTTGGCCGGTATGCTTTGGGTGCCCGTGAGTAGGTGGTTGCACGATACACCTCTTGAGTTTGCTGGCCGATAGGTGTTACGGCCGTTGCCTCGGTTGCATGACATAGAGGTGCATAACGCACCGTTGCACGACTTGGACTGGGCTGCACGCCTGGATCAGATGATAGAATAATGACCGTTACACCTTAGATGGATGGAGGAGTGTTGCACGATACGTGCTGGTTTTCTTGGAAGACATGAGTAGAGTTTCGGGCGATAGGGAGGGTGCCCTGCCCGATACCTCTTTCAGTGAGGGTCCCGTCCCTTATGGAAACTGATATGTTGTTCTTGTATCATGTTTGGTTTTGATAGTAACCCTGGATGTGCACGATATAGTAGACCACATCTATGCATCTTAATACAACATCTCATGTGTATTTGATCATCTTGATATTATGAATAATACTGAGATAATGATAAGTAGATAAGATGCTTTGCTTAATAATATGATCAATGTCTGTGATCTCAAGTTGAGGCATGATTGATTAAGCATATAAGCATCAATGTCACCACTATGTTGATAATATGAACTTCTAAGTTATTCATGATGATTATGTATACTAACCATGCAGGTCTCATACAGATGCATACCCAGGTAAAGGGCTATGAGGTATATATTGTGAGTAACTCTGTTGTGACAGTTACTCTTGATAATGAGATAACCTGTATGATGCATTTAACTAAAGTGCTTGGGATTGCTATCCCATGTTGATGATGTAAGCCTTGAGAGGCAGTGGCACTATGTGATAAGGGATTGAGATCCCATGGCAATGTGATGATCCTAGAGATGGATCGGGATGACTGGCAAGAGGCCCAGTGATAATATGTAATGTGGGATCCTTGTGATGGACCAGGATGATGTTGACTACAATGAAAGCATACTATTGAGTTTCAAACTGTTTATTCTTGTTATAGTTTGCATGTTATACAACTTGGTTGAATCTTGCAATCCATATAAAAGATACTAATTAATCACAATGGAATATATCATGTAGTTGCCCTGGCCATAGATCCATCATCGCCAGGAGCTGGTGATGGTGAAACCGGTTCTCCTGTGGGTCAACCCAGAGCGCATATTGTTGAATATGCGAGGTTTCTCCTATCCTAAAATAGAGAGGGAATCGAGTGCAGCTACGGTGGCAGACTCGGGATATGTATAGAGCATGGTGAATAGGCCCATGGCTCAGTATGATAGAGCATGAATGTGTTCATGGCTCAGAGCATGGTGAACAGGCCCCTGGCTCAGATATACTAGCGCCATGACCAGTACCGAGGTGGGCTAGAGGAAGGGCAGCCTATGGAGCTGACCCTGTGGCTGAGGCCACTTAAGTACGAGACTGTAGTCCTGCTTTGGTTCTTGTGCACTGACCACAAGGTGGGAGGTCGTGGAGTCCGACTCTTCTAATGACCTTGTATGGCACCAACTCCGGGTTTCGCAGCTGTCAGTTGGATTTGAGCGGTACAACTCACTTCCTCAGGGCATAATAATAATACGTAATCCAGCCGTATAGTAATTACTGCTTAAGGCAAAACACGGAACATTGGTTGAGGTCTTGCTTGTAGTTAATTTTGTTACATCTCATAGTTACTGTTGGGTTTTAGAGGAGGCAGAGAAGCAGCGGAAACAAAAAAATTTCTCCCCAAACCCGGAACAAAAGGAATCGCGTCAACATCTATATAATAGGAAAGATGGTTTGTGAATCATACCTTGTCCCGAGGCTTTCTCGGCAAAAATACCACGCGCCTTGCGCGGTCTTCCCCTTCGGTCTTGGACGGTGTGTGTGCAGCTCCTGGTCGCACCGGGACTGAAAGACTCCTCCTCCTACCGGACTGTCGGATGACAGTTGTCCTCCTGAGCGGCAGTGACCTCCCGCCTCTGAAGTAGTCCACACGGACCACCCGGAACTCCACTCTCCTTGTCCCACAAGGAAGTGGAAGGAGTCGCACCCTCCTGTTGACGTACTAGTCGCCAACACACTCTCCTACTATCAATTGCAACTGCAGTTGTCCTTCCCTTGCTGCACCTCCCTTTGCGGGAAGCACTTGCCCGGGCTCTCTCTCGGTTACCAAAACCAGAGAGAACGACAACTTTGCAGAGCAATCAACTTGCACTGAGTTGTACTCTGAGAAGCCCCCAATACCCCTATATATAGGCGGGTCATGGGATAGGGTTCTCTGTGCCCGACAATACGGGACTAAAGCAGGAGTAGAAGGGTTCAGGATTTTCCACCAAAAAGCAACCATCTCGCAACCTGAAATGATCGGTTCACAACTGAACCGATCGGTTCGGCCATTGAGCCGATCGGTTGGACCTGAGCCGATCGTTTGGGGCACTCCAACCGATCGGTTGGTGCCCTGAACTGATCGGTTCATAGTCCTAATCCGGCTCAAAAAGACTTTCCTTGTTTCGTTCCCAATTGGTATCGAATACCAATGTTATTCCCAATCGAATTGGGTAATTTGAAACCAAAGGAAAATTCTTGCCGACATGACTTTTCCCAACTGGTCGGTTGCACCAGTTGAGCCGATCAGTTCAACTCTTGAACCGGTCGTTTCAACCTGGGCATGAGCCGATCGGCCTGGACGCTCCAGCCGACCGGTTCAGCAACCTCAGCCGACCGGTTCATCACATGAACCGATCGGTTGGAAGCACATGTTGGGCAAAAAATCAGTCATTTGCGATTTCAATCAATCCGATACTCCAATCAATGCGTCCAACACCTTGAACCATACGATATTGAGCCATCGACTAATTGAGTGTTTAATTGAACTACTAAACTCCTTTAGTAATCAATCTAAACATTGCTTTGTGGACAAAACTCCTCTTCCAGGTTAAATCCTATGTGTGTGACCCTGCAGGTCCATTTCACGTTGGCAGTGAAAGTCCATAACACTTATGACTTCACAAGCAAAGAGCGGTTCCTAGTCACACATCATTGCTACCCAAGTGAAAGTAGAAAGTTGGAGAACAACTTTCATCCTACAATCCGTGAATGGTGTTACAATGAATGTATAATTCCTTTGTCACTGATATCCAGAATGAACTCGAGGCATGGAACAGTCATCCTGTCAATGTTCATTCATTTCCTTGATCTCAGAGTAGACCGAGTGAGATGTGTATGACATCAATATCACATATTGATTCACACGTACATGCGCATGCCTTTCTCAATCCTACTCATCAAGTGGCCAAGGATATCAAACTCCCTTAGGAGGGACAAATCCCATATCTATCACTCACCCCTCAAAAGCCCCATGTGTCAAAGCCATCCAATCATCACCTTTATAACAACCCATGTTTCAGGATTGCGTTTGATGATGTCAAAGTGTACCCAACGACATGTGTTGAGTGCAGTGATTTCAGGTCTAAGAATCACACTCACCACCATCACTGTGAGAGCTGACTGTGACTACCATGTCATGGTTCCATGTGTCACTCTCACGGTGGGTCTGTCCGGTACCTTGTTCTCTAACAAGTACCTATGTGCTTGGTTTGATATCACCATATCATGACTAATGAGATTCTGTCATCAACCAACACACAATCTAGTCTTTAGTGTTATTGATGTCTATGGTTATTTCCACAATAACAACCGACTAGGGACTATACAAGAATGTATACTCTTAACATCCGTATGATCTCATCATTTAGGTCCTTAACCTAAAAGCATACATCATTGAGTAAAACAATCTTTAGACATCTATCATGTTACACCATCATCTCAGAAACAGTTTAAACATATAGATTGGAAATTGCCTTTATTATTATTCAAATCATTTACAAAGTATTCCCATTACAATCATCATATGACTTGCTCTATGGGCATACATACCAACAGACTCCCACTTGCACTTAGAGCCAGTCACCAAGGAAACACAGTCCTTGTGACCTAGCATGACCATCATGCTTCTGCTGAGAAAGGGCCTTAGTCAGTGGATCAACTATGTTGTCTTCAGTTGGTACTTTGCAAATCTTCACATCTCCTCGCTGTACGATCTCTCGTATGAGATGGAAGCGCCGCAGTATGTGCTTGGACCGCTGATGTGATCTGGGCTCCCATAGCTTGTGCAATAGCTCCATTATTGTCACAATAAAGCTCAATTGCATCACAGCTACTGGGAACTACACCAAGTTCAGAAATGAACTTCCTGATCCACACAGCCGCCTTTGCTGCATGCGAAGCAGCAATATACTCGGCCTCTGTAGTAGAATCGGCAACTGTTTCTTGCTTGGAACTCTTCCAGCTCACAGCTCCATTATTAAGGCAAAACACAAATCCTGACTGTGATCTGTAATCATCTTTATCGATTTGGAAGCTTGCATCGGTGTAACCCTTTACAACCAGCTCTTCCTCGCCGCCGTACACAAGAAACTGATCCTTAGTCCTTCACAAGTACTTGAGGATGTTCTTCATGGCTGTCCAGTGAGCATCCCCGGGATCTTACTGGTACCTACTCGTCATGCTTAGAGCATACGAGACATCTGGGCGTGTGCACAACATAGCGTACATGATGGATCCAATGGCTGATGCATATGGGATCCCATTCATACGCTCCCTCTCTTCACAAGATTGGGTACATTGAGCTCTAGAGACGGTAACTCCATGTAGCATAGGGACGTTGCCTCTCTTTGAGTTCTCCATGCTGAACCGCTTCAGCACCTTGTCAATGTACGTGCTCTGACTTAGTCCGAGAAGCCTTCTAGATCTATCTCTATAGATCTTAATTCCTAGAATGTAGGATGCTTCTCCTAAGTCCTTCATTGAGAAAGTTTTCCCAAGCCAAGTCTTTACCTTCTCTAAGGCTAAGACATCATTCCCCATCAAAAGTATGTCATCCACATACAATATGAGGAATGTGGTCGAGCTCCCACTAACCTTTTTGTACACACAAGGTTCATCTTCATTTTGAATAAAGCCAAACACTTTGACTTCTTCATCAAATCGAAGATTCCAACTCCGAGATGCTTGCTTCAATCCATAGATTGACCTTTGCAGTTTACAGACTTTATTGGCATTCTTTGGATCTACAAAACCTTCAGGCTGTGTCATATACACATCCTCATGAATATTCCCGTTAAGGAATGCGATTTTAACATCCATCTGCGAAATCTCATAGTCATAGTAAGCTGCAATGGCAAGCATGATCCTGATGGACTTAATCATGGAAACTGGAGAAAAGGTTTCTTCATAGTCAACACCTTGAATTTGTCGAAAACCCTTCGCAACCAATCTACCTTTATAAGTTTGCACATTGCCATCCATGTCGGTCTTTTTCTTGAAGACCCACTTGCACCCTATGGGTTTTACCCCTTCGGGTGGTTCCACCAAAGTCCATACTTTGTTGGAATACATGGATTCCATCTCAGATCTCATGGCTTCTAGCCATTTCTCAGAATCTGGTCCCTCCATAGCCTCTACGTAGGTAGTTGGATCATCATCTATGATCAACTCTCCACCTTCCTGAGTTACAAGGTATCCAAACCTCTCAGGTTCAAGGCGAGTCCTACTAGATCTACGAGGTCCTTGTGTTACCTGAGGAGACTGAGATTCCACAACACCTTGTGAATCTCCATTTTCCTCTGGCACATCTACCGGTTCAATGTTTTCTTGTTGGGCTTGAACCTCTTCAAGCTCTACTTTCCTCCCACTGTTTCCTTTGGAAATAAGTTCCTTCTCTAGGAACACAACTGTCCTGGCAACAAACACTTTGTTGTCAGTAGAGTGGTATAAATAGTATCCCCTCGTTTCCTTGGGGTATCCAACAAAATAACACTTATCGGATTTGGGTCCAAGCTTATCAGGAAACAATTTCCTAACGTAAGCCTCACAACCCCAAATCTTCAGAAAAGACAAATCGGGACGCTTCCCAGTCCATATCTCATATGGTGTCTTTTGAACTGATTTAGATGGAACACGGTTAAGAGTAAACACGGCAGTTTCAAGAGCATGACCCCAGAAGGAAATCGGAAGATCAGCAAAACTCATCATTGATTGCACCATATCTAACAATGTGCGATTCCTTCTTTCAGACACACCATTATGCTGTGGTGTTCCAGGCGGAGTCCATTGTGATACAATACCACGGGCTCGCAGAAGGTCCTCAAACTCCTGGCTCAAGTATTCTCCACCTCGATCGGAACGAAGTGCCTTAATACTTTTACCAAGCTGGTTCTGTACTTCATTCATGAAATCCTTGAACCTTTCAAGGGTTTCTGACTTATGTTTCATCAGGTACACATAGCCATACCTACTGAAATCATCAGTAAAGGTAATGAAGTACTGATACCCATTTCTGGCATTAGTTCTAAAAGGCCCACATACATCAGTATGTATGAGTCCTAATAGATCACTAGCTCTCTCACCTTTACCTGAAAAGGGAGTCTTGGTCATCTTGCCCAACAAACAAGATTCACATGTCTCTATTGATTCATAATCAAAAGAGTCTAGATAACCATCTTTATGGAGTCTAGAAATGCCCTTCTCATTTATGTGCCCTAGACGACAATGCCAGAGATATGTTTCGTTTGAGTTGTTGAATTTTTGCTTTTTGGTGTTTACGTTGTAAACACTTGTCTCCAAGTCTATCAAGTATAGACCATAAGACATAGGGGCACTGCCATAAAAGATCCCATCTTTAGAAATGGAACACTTTCCATTCTTAATAAGAAATTCACATCCATCTTTGTCCAAACAAGAGACGGAAATGATATTCCTATTTATGGCAGGTACAAAATATCAGTTCTTCAACTCTATTATTAGCCCACTAGGTAGAGTTAACTCATAGGTTCCTACGGCACTGGCGGCAACTCTTGCCCCATTAGCAACACGTAGTTCAACCTCGCCTTTCCCCAAAGGCCTACTTCTCTTAAGATCCTTCACATTTGAACAAATGTGAGATCCGCATCCGGTATCAAGTACCCATGACGAAGAAGTAGTAAAGTTAATCTCTATCACGTATACACCAGAAGTAGAGATCTCTATCTCCGACTTCTTCTTCCATTGTCCCTTCCATCCTCTCCATGTAGAAGAAATTGGTTTGGCGAGAGAACACTTCTCTCCTTTACCTACTTTCTTCTTCACCAACGCATTAAGCGTACATAGAGTGGATTCTAAGGCTCCTGGTATATCTGGATTGTGCAGAACACTTCTCACAGTCCTCAACCAGTTATGGAATTTATTCTCAATTAATTTGCCCATTTTAAAAGATGATTCTTTTGCCATTCTACAAGATAAAATTTGCATTTGTCAAAACCTTTTTGATTTGATTTGAATAAAATTTGACGATAGTTAATTAGGCCTTTAATTAATTACCGCTCCCACTATTTTGACTCAAATTGATAGCCCTCACCATCAATTCGGAAGATTGCAGCGTACAATCTTCTAGTGGGTCAAGATCCTAAAATCCTCTGAGCCATGGACCAGCTTGGGCTATCACCCACAACTCAGATCTTCCAGGTAGGCAACTCTTGCCAATTGCATCATATGCAACTCTTGAAAGATGTCATATGCAACTCCTTGCAATGATCATCTCCATGCCTCAAGGTGCTAGATCCTATCTAGGTCACCTTGTTAAGTCCAACCCAAAGCCAACACGATGAACATGCACCCTGCTTGGGCAGACCCACACATTCATCCTTCACGCTTCCATGAGATAGACGGTGCACCACGCTTGGGCGTGCCCACACTTGGTCGATCAAGCTTTTCACGTGTGTCGCATTTGGAAGGCATCTAAAACTTAATATTTAATGAGGGATTTGGTTTTATATACATATACATATCCAATCACCACAATATATAGTACGTATCATATACATGCTATATCCCACAGAAAACATGCATAAACGATAAAAAGCAATGATTATGGCCATCCTATTTGTGGTTCCTCGAGCTAAGAGGAATCACGGTCATCTAGGTCTACATCACATGCAACCTGTACAAGATGAAATCTGTGCCTGCCTTTCTGGGTTTGATCAGCTCATCTCCATGACTGATTGGCTCGCCATCAGGTAGGTTGTTTGGGTGCCACCAGCCGATCGACTGGCGCCTCCAGCCGATCGGTTCACCGGTCATCGTGCATCTCCTCAGGTCGCCACTTGCTCATCTTGTTCCTTGAACCGGTCGTCTGGATCACCAAGTTGTCCGCCATTCTTTGACATAACAGGAAATAAAATCTATCCTATTTACAATTGAATTGAGAAACCCCGAGTTACATTCGGGGGGAGCAAAGGTAGGAAAAGAATTCTCGAATTATTTCGAGTTACATCAGGAATAAGAGAAAGGGAATCAGTGCGCAGACCGAGATGCAAGCAACCATACAAACAACCATACACAGATATAGGGGTTTATAGGCCATAATCATGCTACACATCCACCACAAAACTCGTTTAAGGGCGACACGTATCGAGTGTATTAATATTACGTATCATATATGTATATTAGGGATTTGTGGATTGGACATGTATAAAGCTGATATTATTCGCATCGCATGCAATAAATAAAGGCGACAAACCAAAATCGATCATATCGATAATCCTAAAATATAGAGAGGTTGACGTGGCTCTGATACCACTGTTGGGTTTTAGAGGAGGCAGAGAAGCAGCGGAAACAAAAAAAATTTCTCCCCAAACCCGGAACAAAAGGAATCACGTCAACATCTATATAATAGGAAAGATGGTTTGTGAATCATACCTTGTCCCGAGGCTTGCTCGGCGAAAATACCACGCGCCTTGCGTGGTTTTCACCTCCGGTCTTGGACGGTGTCTGTGCAGCTCCTGGTCGCACCGGGACTGAAAGACTCCTCCTCCTACCAGACTGTCGGATGACAGTTGTCCTCCTGAGCGGCAGTGACCTCCCGCCTCTGAAGTAGTCCACACGGACCACCCGGAACTCCACTCTCCTTGTCCCACAAGGAAGTGGAAGGAGTCGCACCCTCCTGTTGACGTACTAGTCGCCAACACACTCTCCTGCTATCAATTGCAACTGCAGTTGTCCTTCCCTTGCTGCACCTCCCTTTGCGGGAAGCACTTGCTCGGGCTCTCTCTCGGTTACCAAAACCAGAGAGAACGACAACTTTGCAGAGCAATCAACTTGCACTGAGTTGTACTCTGAGAAGCCCCCAATACCCCTATATATAGGCGGGTCATGGGACAGGGTTCTCTGTTCCCGGCAATACAGGACTAAAGCAGGAGTAGAAGGGTTCAGGATTTTCCACCAAAAAGAAACCATCTCGCAACCTGAAATGATCGGTTCACAACTGAACCGATCGGTTCGGCCATTGAGCCGATCGGTTGGACCTGAGCCGATCGTTTGGGGCACTCCAACCGATCGGTTGGTGCCCTGAACCGATCGGTTCATAGTCCTAATCCGGCTCAAAAAGACTTTCCTTGTTTCGTTCCCAATTGGTATCGAATACCAATGTTATTCCCAATTGAATTGGGTAATTTGAAACCAAAGGAAAATTCTTGCCGACATGACTTTTCCCAACTGGTCGGTTGCACCAGTTGAGCCGATCGGTTCAACTCTTGAACCGGTCGTTTCAACCTGGGCATGAGCCGATCGGCCTGGACACTCCAGCCGACCGGTTCAGCAACCTCAGCCGACCGGTTCATCACATGAACCGATCGGTTGGAAGCACAGGTTGGGAAAGAAATCAGTCAATTGCGATTTCAATCAATCCGATACTCCAATCAATGCGTCCAACACCTTGAACCATACGATATTGAGCCATCGACTAATTGAGTGTTTAATTGAACTACTAAACTCCTTTAGTAATCAATCTAAACATTGCTTTGTGTACAAAACTCCTCTTCCAGGTTAAATCCTATGTGTGTGACCCTGCAGGTCCATTTCACGTTGGCAGTGAAAGTCCATAACACTTATGACTTCACAAGCAAAGAGCAGTGCCTAGTCACACATCATTGCTACCCAAGTGAAAGTAGAAAGTTGGAGAACAACTTTCATCCTACAATCTGTGAATGGTGTTACAATGAATGTATAATTCCTTTGTCACTGATATCCAGAATGAACTCGAGGCATGGAACAGTCATCCTGTCAATGTTCATTCATTTCCTTGATCTCAGAGTAGACCGAGTGAGATGTGTATGACATCAATATCACATATTGATTCACACGTGCATGCGCATGCCTTTCTCAATCCTACTCATCAAGTGGCCAAGGATATCAAA
Source organism: Alisma plantago-aquatica (assembly GCA_963693085.1). Taxonomy (NCBI): domain Eukaryota; kingdom Viridiplantae; phylum Streptophyta; class Magnoliopsida; order Alismatales; family Alismataceae; genus Alisma; species Alisma plantago-aquatica. The sequence goes on along the minus strand of OY856414.1, from coordinate 501,011,093 downwards.
CTCCCTTAGGAGGGACAAATCCCATATCTATCACTCACCCCTCAAAAGCCCCATGTGTCAAAGCCACCCAATCATCACCTTTATAACAACCCATGTTTCAGGATTGCGTTTGATGATGTCAAAGTGTACCCAACGACATGTGTTGAGTGCAGTGATTTCAGGTCTAAGAATCACACTCACCACCATCACTGTGAGAGCTGACTGTGACTACCATGTCATGGTTCCATGTGTCACTCTCACGGTGGGTCTGTCCGGTACCTTATTCTCTAACAAGTACCTATGTGCTTGGTTTGATATCACCATATCATGACTAATGAGATTATGTCATCAACCAACACACAATCTAGTCTTTAGTGTTATTGATGTCTATGGTTATTTCCACAATAACAACCGACTAGGGACTATACAAGAATGTATACTCTTAACATCCGTATGATCTCATCGTTTAGGTCCTTAACCTAAAAGCATACATCATTGAGTAAAACAATATTTACACATCTATCATGTTACACCATCATCTCAGAAACAGTTTAAACATATAGATTGGAAATTGCCTTTATTATTATTCAAATCATTTACAAAGTATTCCCATTACAATCATCATATGACTTGCTCTATGGGCATACATACCAACAGTTACTTATATGTTTCTCAGGTTATTTGGTAAGACATTATAAATCTTATCTTGTTAACCATGCTCCATAAAGAAATACTTGAGTATATGCCTTTCATACATCTGGTTAGTTTGACGGTATGAATAGCTTTACTTTATAAATGGCTCTTGTTGTACCCTTATCAAATTCTTTTCCATTATTGCTTTATCTTTCTGAGGTTTTGTAGTTTCGGCAGGGAGTTATGTTTCTCACTGGGACTGTGTGTCTCCCCCCGCTAGTTTATAACCTTTTTAGGTGTTCGAGCTAGACGTGGTGGTGGTCGCGGAGTTGCGGCCGAGTAGCAAGACGAGTAGTAGAAGGCAAGCGATGGATATGCTACTGTTTTGGTTGTCTTGTAGTAGAGTCTTAGAGTCATCCCTGTACTCTCAGGTCCTTGGTGGTGTTTTGACGTTGTTTCACGATGTACATATGTTGATGTTTTGTATATCTTACTGCTGGCTGGATGTGGACCTTATGTACATATAAACAGGTGATGAACTCATGTGATGGAATAGGTGATCCTCTAAGCTGGGGACACATATCAAGATCTTGTGTATGTTTATATAACTGGTTTCCTTGCAGGATGAGGACTTAAATGTAATAGTTTCTTAGTTTATTTGCTTTCTACAATTGGTTTTAATTAACCCATGATTTTGATAATCTATGGTTATGGTGATTTCTGTACGTTTTCATGTAACACCTCACTGTCTGTGTGATAGTGGGATGCGTTGCCACAAGTTTGGTATCAGTGCTCTAGGTTCACTGAGTCTACAGGGATTTAGGACTAGGTTGAGTCTGTTCTTGTGAGTTTTCCAGATTTTCTTACAATCGTCTTCTGCCCTCAGCGGAGGAGAAGCTAAGATGTCTAGAAACCATGAATAACATGCTCCCGAGCATAGCGATGTTGCATCAGTTGATGGAGCTATAGGGCAGGCACATGAAGATCGGGTGCCTGAGGTTCCCCAACCTGACCCAGCCATTCTTGAACATCCTGCTTACCAACAACTTATGGGGCAGATGATGGATATGATGAATCTCATGGTTGAGTGATTGCCAGTGCCTCCTCCAAGAGCACAGGCTCCCCATGGTGAAACATCGAGTATTGGGAAGACCTTTGAGCGGCTTCACTGAGTCGAAGCTTCGAATTATGCTGGAACGGTTGATCCAGTGGATGCAGATATGTGGCTGACAAGTCTTGAGAAGGCTTTCTGGATCCTCGAAATCCCCAAAGCAGGCAAAGTAAAGCATGATGTCTACCTTCTGAAAGGTAGTGCCGGTCACTGGTGGACCATCGAGGAAGAGAAGCGACCTAGTGAGGTGATCGGTTGGGAGGTTTTTCGGTGTGAGTTCGTCAGTAGATACTTTCCGAAGATGTATCTGGATGAGAACATCAGTTAGTTTGAGAGCCTGCGACAAGGAGCGATGAACATCACTGAGTATAAAGCCAAGTTCATGGATCTGTTGAGGTTCTATCCTCACATGGCGGCAACAGATGAAGAGCGGGTCAGATGTTTTGAGAAAGGTTTGAGTGCTGAGTTGACAACACCTGCTTCTGCGTTGGAGAACCAAGAGCAGTTTGCTATGTTTGTGGAATCTATCCGGAGGATTGAACGGTCAGTCAGGGAGAAAAGAGAATCCATGTCTCACAAAAGGCCTGCTTAGTTCCAGGGGTAGAGGTTTGGTGGCTTCAAGAAGCCAAGGTTTTCATCACCGTCAGTGATGAGAGGTTCCAGTGCACCATCGCAGTGGTCTCTGAGTAAGGGAAGAGGATAGGATTCTTCACCGTCAAAGGCACATAGTACAGCTTCAGTGGCAGTAACAGGGCCATCTAGGCCACGGTTTGAAGTTAGGACTTGCTATACCTGCGGTCAGACAGGGCATTTCAAATCGAACTGCCCAAGTAGAGATGTTGAAGTGACACAGCAGCCGAGGCAGAATCAACAAGGATCAGATAGATAGCAGCCCAGTAGTAGCAGAGGTCGAGGATGCGGTCAAGCATCACAAGCGGGATTATCTGCTCAAGGAAGCAGAGGACGTGGACAACAAGCAACGACTCGATTCTATGCTATGAGTCAGCCGGAGGCGATAGTCAACCCATGAGTAGTGACATGTCAGATGGAGTTATTTCATTTTGATATGTCTTCTTCTTGCTATATATCTGTTCTGGTTGACCCAGGTGCTACACACTCTTTTATCGCCTATAGTATGCTTGAGAACTATCATTTACCTGTTAGCTGTAAGAAAGATAGTTTGTTGTTAGAAACCCCTCTTGATGGTTCCTCGATGTTTCGAGATGAGTGTCCATCTTGTGTCTTGTCTTTTTCGGGACACAACATTCAAGTGGATCTTATACCACTTGATATGCATGGTTTCGATGTTATCCTTGGGATAGATACCTTCGAGAAGTATAAGGTTGTTTTGGACTGTGGTTCCAAGTAGGCTGTGTTTGATGGTGATGGAGAGAAGTGGATCTTCTAGGGAGATAGGAAGATTCTTCCGACGTGTCTGGTATCATCTATGGTGGCAGAGAAGTTGCTACAACAAGGATGTGAGGCATTCTTAGCTCACGTTGTGGATACCGTGATGGCTACCAAGGCGAAAGGTCCTAGTCTCGAGGAGGTGTCAGTTGTCCGAGAGTTTGCCAATGTATTTCCTGATGAGTTCCCTGGTGTTCCTCCACCCTGAGAGATTGATTTTGAGATCAATCTGGTTCCAAGAACACAACCAGTTGCACAAACACCATATAGGATGGCTCCCGTAGAGATGGCAGAGCTGAAGAAGTAGTTGCAAGAATTGTTGGAGAAAGGTTTCATCCGACCAAGTACGTCTCCTTGGGGTGCTCCAGTGTTGTTCTTCAAGAAGAATGACAGATCGATGCGGTTATGTATAGACTACCGGTAGTTAAACAAGGTCACGATCAAGAACAAGTACTCGTTACCGAGGATAGATGATCAGTTCGATCAGTTGCGTGGTGCTAAAGTGTTTTCACAAATCGATCTACGGTCCATATATCATCAGTTGAGGATTAAGGCGGATGACATACCGAAGTCAGCTTTTAGGACGAGGTATGGTCACTTTGAGTTCGTGGTTATGCTGTTTGGGCTAACCAATGCACCTACTACTTTCATGGACTTGATGAACAGAGTGTTCCATCCATTCATAGATCAGTTTGTTGTAGTCTTTATAGATGACATCTTGATCTACAGTCGGGACAGGCAAGAGCATGAGCAACATCTTCGACGAGCGTTGACTCTTCTTCACCAACATCAGCTATATGCCAAGTTCCGTAAGTGTGAGTTCTGGTTGGAAGAAGTAACTTTCTTGGGTCATGAGATATCTACAGAATGAGTCAAAGTAGACCCGAAGAAGGTGGAGTCCGTTGTAGAATGGGAATAGCCAAAGATGCCGATAGAAGTTCACAGTTTTCTGGGTTTAGCCGGATACTACCATAGGTTTATCAAGGACTTCAGTGCGATTGCGTTTCCGATGACGAAGTTGACAAGAAAAGATGTACCTTTTGTCTGGGATGATCGTTGTCAGCAAGCTTTCCAAAGTTTGAAGGAGAAGCTTACTAGTGCTCCAATGCTAATCCTTCCAGAGCCGGGGAAGGGCTATGTTGTTTTATGCGATGCTTCCAAGAAAGGTTTAGGTTGTGTGCTGATGTAGGAAGATCATGTGGTTTCTTTTTCTTCGCGACAGCTTAAGAAACACGAGGAGAACTATCTGACTTATGACTTGGAGTTGGCAGCAGTGGTTCATGCATTAAAAATTTAGAGACACTATCTGTATGGGGAGGTGTGTCAAATCTTTACGGATCATAAGAATATGAAGTACATCTTTTCACAACATGAGTTAAACATGCGACAGTGTCAATGGATGGAGCTAATCAATGATTACGACTGCACCATCGAGTATTATCCTGGTAAGGCTAATGTGGTAGCTGATGCGCTTAGTCAGAAGTCTTCTTGTTTTTCTTCAAAGAAGGCACAATTGGGTTCCCTGGTATGCCACAAGTGGGATATGTTTGTTTCCTTGTGATAGATGAATGTACAGATGAAGGTTTCCTTGTTAGGTGGACTTTTAGCCCAGACACAAGTCAAGCCTATGCTGAGACAACATATCAAAGATGCACAACAAACAGATGATGCAGTATAGTTGATCAGATCAGAGTTTGGCAGTGAAAGGCGTGATGGGTTCCATGAGTCCGAGGATGGACTAGTTTTCTATCATGATAGAATGGTGGTCCCGGATGCTGATGATCTAAGGAGGTTAGTACTCGAGGAAGCACACACATCGATGTATTCTATGCATCCAGGATTCACCAAGATGTATCATAGTCTGAAGGATTTGTATTGGTGGCCCGGTTTGAAGAAAGATGTAGCCGAGTTCATGGCTAGGTGTGCGGTATGTCAACAAGTCAAGGCTGAACATCAAAAGCCGGTAGGTACGTTGCAACCCCTGCCGATACCGCAGTGGAAATGGGATCACATAACCATGGATTTCTTAGTTGGTCTACCCCGAACAACTAGGAATCATGATTCCATTTGGGTAATAGTGGACATATTGACGAAGTCTACCCATTTCATACTAGTAAAGACAACATATACAGTCAAGAAGCTCGCTTGGGTATATGTGGATGAGATAGTACATTTGCACGGTGTACCAACAACGATAGTTTCTGACATAGGTCCTCAGTTCACGAGTCATTTTTGGGAACAGTTGCACAAAGCGTTGGGAACGCAGTTGAGGTTTAGTACCGCTTTCCACCCACAGACGGATGGTAAGTCTGAGAGGACTATTTAGACTTTGAAGGATCTCCTTCGAGCTTGTGTTTTGTAGTTTCTAGGCAGTTGGGATGTACAACTCAGTTTGATAGAGTTCTCTTACAACAATAGTTATCAGCGGAGCATTGACATGGCTCCTTATGAGGCCTTATATGGCAGGAAGTGTAGATCTCCCATGTGTTGGTATGAGTCTGGTGAATATCAGCTTTTGGGTCCTGAGTTAGTACAACAGACAATAGAAAAGATCAAAGTGATACAACAACAATTGAAAGTGGCAAATGACAGGTAGAAGTCTTACGCAGACAATAGCCGACGACCTTTGGAGTTCTAGGTAGGAGACAAAGTGTATCTTAAAGTCTCGCCGTGGAAAGGTGTGCTAAGGTTTGGCCGGAAGGGTAAACTAGCACCCAGATATATGGGGCCTTACCCAGTCATAGCACGTGTTGGCAAGGTAGCTTACAAGTTAGAGCTGCCGCCAGAGTTGCACAGGTTACATCCATTGTTCCATGTCAGTATGCTGAAGAAAAGTCATCCAGATTTAGGAATAGTGATACAGCCAGTTGAAGTTGAGCTTGATGAAGATGTGACCTATGAGGAAGGTCCTGTGGCGATCCTTGACAGAAGGGTTAAGAAGCTGAAGAGGAAGGACCTGGCTCTTGTGAAGGTTCTTTGGCATCATCATGGTGTTGAGGAAGCCACGTGGGAGCTTGAAGAAGAGATGAGGAGGAAGTATCCCTCGCTTTTCTCTTCATATTTTGGGGATGAAATCCCTTTGTAGGGGGTTAGCTTGTAAGAACCCTGACCTCCATTTAGGGTTTACCCTATTTTCTTTTCTTAACCCTGATGCTTAGTTGCTTGCTAATCACCTTTTGTGGTGATTAGGGTTTGGTTGTGCTTTGTTGAGAGTTGGAGGTGCTACTTGCAATTAACCAAAGTCTAGGATTTTTGAGCAAGTTTTCCACCTTGTGAGGTGTTCCTCCCTCTCCTTGCTTCCTCTAGTGTTGAGGGGAAGGTTTGGGCCCGTTGCTTGAGTTCCTTTGGGCTGGTTGAGCTTGTTGGGCCTTGTGGTGCCTTGCTTTTTCTTGGTTGAACCTTGTGTCAGGCAAGTGGGTTCTTGTGTCGCCTAGGCAGTGTCGCCCAGTGCTGTGTCGCCCATGGTGGTGGTGTATCATCCAGGTGTGTCGCCCATGGACTTTTGACCATCTTTGAGCTTGTTTGTTTCACCACTAGTGGACACTTGGTGCTTGATGCTTGCATGTAGAAATGGCCTTGGACATGTGTTTAAGACATGCTAGAGTGGTGGTTTTTGCACATGGACAAGTGTCCCTAGGTGGGCGACACCTTGCTTTGCCTTGCTTTGGTTTCTCCTCCATCCCCTTCAATATATGTGTTTTCTTTCCCTTACTAAGGATCCCTTTAGTTCCTTAGTATTCCTCTCCCTTGGTGCACGAAACACTCTCTTCTCTTGCAAGCTTGGTGGCCGATCCTTCTTGGAGTCTCCTTCTTCCTTGGTGGTGCTTGGAGCTTGGAGCTTGCTTAAGGCGGGTTACATAACTCCTAACCCTAACTTCACTATCTCCTTCTATGTTTTTATATATACATCATATCGACTATTTGTGTTGTTAGTTAGTTCTTTGCTTAAGATGTTCTTATTGGCCGAACCATGTGTTCTAGGGTTTCTTGGTGAGCAATACTCCTTTCTCTCCTTGGTCTTGAGGAGTGAGCTTGAGTTCTAGTATCATGAGCAACACTCCTCTCTCGTTTAAGTTGAGAGGTGAGCTTGTGTTCTAGTAGCTTGAGCAACACCCTCCTCTCACCATGGACTTGAAGGGTGAGCTTGGTGGTAGTTGTGGTCTTCGTCTAGGGTTTCCCTTGTGTTGCCCGATTGGTGTTAAGAGATGTGCAAGACCCCTCTCTCGTTTATGTTGAGAGGTGAGCCATCCTCTTAATCCATTAGGGTTTGGTGCTCTTGTGCTTGGGGTAGGTGACATTGCTTCTTGGCCGTTATGACCTTGAGGTCAGTGCCGCTCGATATCCCTCTTGACCTTAAGCTTTGGACGACATGTTGTGATGGCTGTGATGGACGATACCCCCTGGTCCCTGACCTTGTGACAGGCATCACTAGTGGTCCCTGCCTTGTGTGTGTGTCGGCCGTCAGCACGACACCTGATGAGCGTTGCATGACACCCTAGTGCCGCTTCAGGTGGTTGGCCGGTATGCTTTGGGTGCCCGTGAGTAGGTGGTTGCACGATACACCTCTGGAGTTTGTTGGCCGATAGGAGTTATGGCTGTCGCCTCGGTTGCATGACACAGAGGTGCATAACACAGTGTTGCACGACTTGGACTAGGCTGCACGCCTGGATCAGATGATAGAATAACGACCGTTACACCTTAGATGGCCGACAGAGGGTTGCACGATAGGTGCTGGTTTGCTTGGACGACATGAGTAGAGTGTCAGGCGATAGGGAGGGTGCCCTGCCCGATACCTCTTTCAGTGAGGGTCCCGTCCCTTATGGAAACCGATATGTTGTTCTTGTATCACATTTGGTTTTGATAGTAACCCTGGATGTGCATGATATAGTAGACCGCATCTATGCATCTTAATACAACATCTCATGTGTATGTGATCATCTTGATATTATGAATAATACTGAGATAATGATAAGTAGATACTATGCTTTGCTTAATAATATGATCAATGTCTGTGATCTCAAGTTGAGGCATGATTGATAAAGCTTATAAGCATCAATGTCACCACTATGTTGATAATATGAACTTCTAAGTTATTCATGATGATTATGTATACTAACCATGTAGGTCTCATACAGATGCATACCCAGGTAAAGGGCTATGAGGTATATATGTTGAGTAACTCTGCTGTGATGGTTACTCTTGATAATGAGATAACCTATATGATGTATTTAACTAAAGTGCTTGGGATTGCTATCCCATGTTGATGATGTAAGACTTGAGAGGCAGTGGCACTATGTGATAAGGGATTGAGATCCCATGGCAATGTGATGATCCTAGAGATGGATCCGGATGACTGGAAAGAGGACCAGTGATAACATGTAGTGTGGGATCCTTGTGATGGAACAGGATGATGTTGACTACAATGAAAGAATACCGTTGAGTTTCATACTGTTTATTCTTGTTATAGTTTGCATGTTATACAACTTGGTTGAATCTTGCAATCCATATAAAAGATACTAATTCATCATAGTGGAATATATCATGCAGTTACCCTGGACATAGATCCATCATCGTCAGGAGCTAGTGATGGTGAAATGAGTTCTCCTGCGGGTTAACCCGGAGTGCATATTGTCGAATATATGAGGTTTCTCATAGCCTAAAATAGAGAGGGAATCAAGTGCAACTACGGTTGCAGACTCAGGATATGTATAGAGCCTGGTGAACAAGCCCATGGCTCAGTATGATAGAGCATGAATGCGTTCATGGCTCAGAGCACGGTGAACAGGCCCGTGGCTCAGATATACTAGTGCCATGCATGTACCGAGGCGGGCCAGAGGAAGGGTAGCCTATGGAGCTGACCCTGTGGCTGAGGCCACTTAAGCACGAGACTGTGGTCCTGCTTTGGTTCTCGAGCACTGACCATGAGGTGGGAGGTCGTGGAGTCCGGCTCTTCCATTGACCTTGTATGGCACCAACTCTGGGTTTCGCAGCCGTCGGTTGGATTTGAGCGGTACGGCTCACTTCCTCATGGCATAATAATAATACGTAATCCATCCGTATAGTAATTACTGCTTAAGGCAAAACACAGAACATTGGTTGAGGCCTTGCTTGTAGTTAATTTTGTTACATCTCGCAATTACTTATATGTTTCTCAGGTTATTTGGTAAGACATTATAAATCTTATCTTGTTAACCATGTTCCATAAAGAAATACTTGAGTATATGCCTTCTGTACATCTGGTAAGTTTGACGGTATGAATAGCTTTACTTTATAAATGGCTCTTATTGTACCCTTATCAAGTTATCTGCCATTTTTGCTTTATCTTTCTGAGGTTTTGTAGTTTCAACGAGAAGTTATGTTTCTCGCTGGGACTGTGTGTCTCACCCTGCTAGTTTATAACCTTTTTAGGTGTTCGAGCTAGATGTGGTGGTGGTCGCGGAGTTGCGGCCGAGCAGCAAGACGAGCAATAGAAGGAAAGCGATGGATATGCTACTATTTTAGTTGTCTTGTAGTCGATTCTTAGAGTCATCGCTGTACTCTCAGGTCCTTGGAGGTGTTTTTACGTTGTTTCACGATGTATAGCTGTTGATGTTTTGTATATTCTGCTGCTGGCCGGATGTGGGACTTTATGTACATATAAACAGGTGATGAACTCATGTGATGGAACATCTGATCCTCTAAGCTGGAGACACATATCAAGATCTTGTGTATGTTTATATAATTGGTTTCCTTGCAGGACGAGGACTTAAATGTAATAGTTTCTCAGTTTATCCGCTTTCCGCAATCAGTTTTAGTTAACCCATGTTTTTGATAATCTGTGATTATGGTGATTTCCGCACGTTTTTGCGTAACACCTCACTGTCTGTGTGATAGTGGGATGTGTTGCCACAATAAGTCTGAATAGAGGAATCATAATTTCTTGACAGCAGTTAATTCATTATTTATCAGATTAGAACATTATTCTTATATAATACATTGCAGTTGTAATCTGATAGAGCATCATATCACTTACCCCATAAGGAATGTGAAGAACATGTATAACATTTATCCGCTACACAAGCAGTATAATATCAACAAATATTTCTTGCATTTCAACTTTATGAAAATACACTACATAGTTGATTATATTTTACACATCATGAGTCAGGCTGCAATTAACTTGCCAGAGTAAATTGACATCTGCATTATAGAGTTATAACCACAACATATACTCTCTTCAGGCTTAGAACACACAGCTAATGCCTGGAATTGTTTTGTGGAGTCATGGCCTACAACCATACTCTTCTGACAAAGTATTGGGATCTTAATCCCTCATCTTATCAAACACATTCCCATTTCTTAACAAATTCATCATCATGATTATAGAATATGGGTATTCAAACTCTTAATTCATCATAGAATATTTGTTACCACATAATAGGTAACTTAATACCTTTAGGTCATTTAACCAAGGTAAGTATGGTTTTTACTACACAAGCATTACACATAGCACACAAAGCTTAATTCATCTCTTGTTACATCTTAGTAGGCAACAAGTCATATTATGGCTTATGAAGCCCATAAACAATTTCAATAATTAAAACATCATATAGCACATAGGGCTCATTAATTTCAAATTACCTCTCACTAAGCAACAAAGCATATGAAGGCTTATAAAGCATATAAACCATTATCAATATAAGAGCATCATAGCTCATACCTGGCTATGCTTATCATCTCAACATACCAACACCATTAGTACTTCATGATAACAATTATAATCCTTTAATATCAACACCATGCACACAAAGTAAAACCATTATTACCTTTTTAGGGTTAGAATTTCTCTTGCATATCATCACCCTCCATTAGGGTTTTCCATAAATATCCATTTAGATTCTCAAGATCATATTATTAATAATCAAGTCCTATTTCATTGCTCCACACAGCTAGGAGCCATCATTGATAACATAAGTATTCAATCATACTTATTTATTCTCATCATCCATCATTAAATGGATTATCAATACAAAGTATGAGTTTCTCTCTCATCTTTACCAGAATATGATTTCATCATAGTCTATTGAATTGGATTAACCTTTTCATAACGCACGTTAGCCTACACTTATCAAAGTGCATTACATCTGAATGTACAAACTGACATGACACACTTCATGTGTCACTCATTCAAATATATTGGATTTAAAATACATTAAGGTATATCACACTTGAGGTGCTGGATGTGATATCTATCATATTTTGATGTATCACTTCCCTCATCATCATTACCTTACTTGAGTTCATCCACTTAGCTTGTATTAGGGTATTTCCCATCCTAATACTTTATACACTAGTTCATCACATTTATCATGTAATGTATTGGTCACATGTCATTGTATTTAGAAAATAAAACCATTTCTAATGATTTGGACTCATCCTTGAGTTAAGAACTATTGATATAAGGATATCCACTATCAACCTCTTTAGATGTTACACTTGTCAATATATTAATCACTATTCCATTATTAGGAATAGGATTTTCTATGTTTATAAATTAAGGTTCACATAGCATATCACATAACATTACTCTACTTTAGAGTTTCTCATAACATCCTCATATATCAGGGTTTCATATAAAATTACCCCACATTATTGTTTCACATAGAATTACCTAAAATTAGGTTTTCACTTGACATCACCCTTAATCAGGGTTTCTCATGTCACACCCTTGATTAGGGTTTCATCAACCTTCTCAATTAAGATTTCATGATCTCTTTACAAAGGATCATACCGTGATTACTTATTATGTTCATGTTGAAAGTGTTGAGGTTTAACCATTACATGATTTTCACTCATATAGGGATTCCTCTTCTCTCATCCTCTCGAGGATGTAAATTACTTCAATCTTAATTAGATTAGGTCCAAACAAATTGAATGAAGGGTTTTCACAACATATCAAATTATTTATTTCATAAGCATCAAGATTTCCCCACTTAATAAGGTACTAATTACCCTAGTACCTTAAAAGTACAACCATTGTAATCACCTTTGATTTACATCATTAATAATCAATTAGTTAATTGACCTTGAGTCACCTTAGGTGTTCAAATGGCTTGACCAATTGAACCTCAAATATTCTTGGTCACTTAGACCCAAAACGGTCTTGGTCACTCAGACATTGAATGGTTTGAAATCGTTTAAGCAAAACCATAATGAAACCGTATGGACATTTCTTACTTGAAACCACTTGGGTCTCCAAACGGTTTGAGACCATTTGGTCTAAAACGGTCTTAGGACTGTTTGGACCCAAACGGTCTTGAGACCATTTGGACTCAAATGGTCTTAAGACCGTTTGGTCCAAACCTTCTCAAAACCGAATGGACCAATCAAGGTCTTTCAACACTTTATCAATTCAGGGTTTCAATCATTAAACCCTCTATCAATTGAACTACTGATTTGTTCATCACTTGAACCATTGAATCACCCTTCAATTGGACCTTCCATTATGGTTTTGAACCTAATTGAACTAGGGTTTATAATCAATAACCCATCAATTAGGGTATTGAAATCGAGGAACCATCAATGGTTGACATTGTGGAACTAATTCAATTGAATCATTGGATCACCGTCAAACCATAAAATGACCTGACCTGACCTCAAACGGTCTTGAGGTCATTTGGATGCCCTCCAAATGGTCTTGAGACTGTTTGACTCAAACCTTTATTGAAATTTGTGAAAATAAACCAGGGTTTGCATCATTGAATCAATCATCACTTTAGCTATTTATTGTATTTCAACATAATATCATTGGATCTTAAACTATCAATTAATACTTCACTACAGACTTCCAAATGGTCTTGGTTGACCGCCAAACGGTCTTGAAACCGTTTGGGTGACTTCCAAATGGTCTTGAGACAGTTTGGGCTAATCAACCCAAAATCGATTCAATTCACTTAAGGATTCAACACTCAACTCGATTAGGGTTTGTAATTGGTAGATCATCCATTCATGGAACCTTTAGAAACTCATCAATTACATCTATTAGATCATTATTCAACACATAAGCAACCCCCCTCAAATGGTCAATCCTCTCCATTCATTCAACCACTCCAAACGGTTTGGAATCAAACCACCAAACGGTTTGCAAACTGTTTGGTCACCAAACGGTTTGGTGAAACCGTTTGCACCACATGTTGAAACCGTTTGCAATAGATATTTGTGGAGGTGTGTTCTTATGATTATGTCATCATCATCAAGCTATAAACCCACGAAGCTTTCTGTGATTTTCATGGGGATTTCATCAATCAACCAATTAAAATTTCAGAAACAAAGAAAGAATCAACGATGGATGAGGATATGGAATCAATAACAAAGTTCAAGGGTTCAAATTAAGTAACCCGCCTTCAATTGAGCTTCAAAGCTTGGAGCCTCATGTCAAAAATGGTGTACGAAGCTTTTGCAACTCTCCCAAGGCTTGTCCTCAAGCTTTGGAGTGAAAAGATTGACTATGATTGAAGATGGACTGAAATAGAGAAGAAATCATGCATTGTTTTGTGATTTCCACCATGAATTCAAGGCGAAAGAAGGTCAAGAAGCTTAACAACAGGTTGGGGGTCGTCCTACTATTGATCCAAGCTCCCTTGGTCGTTTTTGCAAGCAATAAGTGAAAGTGGATTCGAATTATCCCTTCACCTCATAGATAAAGGAACTTATATATGAATTTTATTGAAAATTCATTTAAGAGAGAGAAAGTAGGAATTATCTCCTCAACTTTCTTACCACTTTCCCCCTTATATTCCTTAGGTACGAGTCTATCCTCTTTGCCTCTTATTCCTCTCAATTATCCACGTTTTAAAGGAAAACAAACTAAGCACCTTAAATCATATAATAATAATATCCATGAGTGAGTGGATATTTCTTTTTCTTTTCTTAATGTGAGTGGGTTCTCCACTCACGTAGATATTTCATTTGCCTTCACAAGTCACAAGGACGTCCACACATAACCAAACTCAACTATTATAGTTTTGGTTGAAGGGCAATCCAATTAATGTAATTATTTTTGCATTAAATTGAATTAGGGTTTCAATTATGCTTAAATCTTGATTATTTTAATATCAAGATTCTCTCTCCTTGAAAATGATTCAAATGAGGTGCCCCTCTCATTGTATTTGCTCTTCATGATTCCAAGAAATATTAGGGACTATTTTTAAGTGGTAATTTGCATATTGAACCCTAGGTTTTGGGTAAATTGCACATTACACTAAAACTAGGTTTTAATGCACAAACATTGCTCAACATACTCTTTCTTGTTATTCAGGCTTGTAGAAGCCATACTAATGCATCATACTCATTCCCATGATGCTTCAACACATGAGGAACATTGTATCATGTAAAATTTGCAAGTTAACCCCTCAACTTGGGTAATTTGCACTTTAGTCCAAAACTAACAAAACATTGTTTTAACATTATTCAAAAAGGACTAAAATTGAAATATAAGTTCCTCTTGAGCCTTAATTACGTTTAGAGAGATTAGAGAGAGCATATAATCAACTTGATTAAGCAAACCATCTAAGTTTAAGCATAACCCAGGTCAGGGATGTTACAAATTATAAACCCCTAACAAGGATTTCGTCCCTGAAATCCCAGATAATAAAAGATAGTTGTTACTCATGTCATCAAGTCTCTAATTATCATCTCAATATCATAGAGATACTATAGATCTTTAATCCACACAAAGTTCTTCCACACATAATTATTCTAAGAAAATATTTTCAACTTGATAAACTTTCCCACCATAATTACACTTGTTCCTTCCATTAGTTCAACCGTATCAATGTTTATGTTTATGCAGAGCATAAACCCCTAACATATGATGTTCATTTTTTTTTTGTAACTAGATTGATCTCATAGTTGACCAATATAGGTAACCATCATAAATACCTTACTTTGGTATTCATCATATGTATTGAGAACACACCTCATCCTTATCATATTCGATTCCTTGTTGTTACTACCAAGGGCACACATGGATTGCATATATCATTATCTTGGAACCAAAGTCCAAAGCAAACAGATACTTTTCTAAGTATCCATTAATGGATTATTTCTAATCTATGTACATCAAATGTCATAATACTTACTTGATCGTCACGTTTAATGAAATGAAGAAACATAAAGGAACATACCCCTATCATTACCCAGGGTTGTTTATCAAAAGGGAAACATATATGTTTAACAAAGGTAATCCACTCAACAATTCTTATGTTTATTGGGAAAATTCACTTAGCACTTCCTATGTAATTAGGAAAGTTCACTTAGCACTTCATCATTAATTGGGAATGTTCACTTAGATCTTCCTCATTGGTTGGGAATGTTCACTTAGCTCTTCCTCATTAATTGGGAATGTTCGCTTAGCTCTTCCTCATTAGTTGGGAATGTTCACTTAGCTCTTCCTCATTAGTTGGGAATGTTCACTTAACTCTTCCTCATTAGTTGGGAATATTCACTTAGCTCTTCCTCATTAGTTGGGAATGTTCAATTAGCTCTTCCTCATTAGTTGGGAATGTTCACTTAGCTCTTCCTCATTAGTTGTGAATGTTCACTTAGCTCTTCCTCATTAGTTGGGAATGTTCACTTAGCTCTTCCTCATTAGTTGGGAATGTTCACTTAGATCTTCCTCATTAGTTGGGAATGTTCACTTAGATCTTCTTCATTAGTTGGGAATGTTCACTTAGCTCTTCCTCATTAGTTGGGAATGTTCGCTTAGCTCTTCCTCATTAGTTGGGAATGTTCACTTAGCTCTTCCTCATTAGTTGGGAATGTTCACTTAGCTCTTCCTCATTAGTTGGGAATGTTCACTTAGATCTTCCTCATTAGTTTTCATTATACTCACTAGATTGTTTCAGAATGACTACTTGATCAGAGTAATCAGAAAGATAATAATCTAAGAGTTTCATACTTGCCCCATCTCCAATAATCATATACCAGGTCAGGGTATACAAGTATTGAGATTAGGTAGTATGAACTTCATTTACTATCATGTTCTTCACTTTCATATCATTACACACATAGAATTTTTCATTCTTGGATTTTCTTCATACATCACTTCTATATCTCATCTTTTAACACACAGATAAGGGACATTATAAAGCATTTTAAAGAACACTGAGTAAGATGTAAGTTCTCATCTCCCTTGTGTCCTTATAGGACTAGTCAGAGGGAGTTCAAAAACAACTACTTTCTTATTTTTAACACATAGAATCATGAAATGAAATTTCAAAATGAATCTATTTCATCTGACCTATCACAACCTGAGGGTTGACTATTGCATCAGATTGATTCATTGCATAGATCCTCACAGTTGCTGGTTGTTGACCCTGTGCTTGATTATTAGGTGTTGATGAACCAGCTTGGGACGCTTGTCCACATCCTCTATTGTTACTAGAAATCTATCTCCTTTGTGAGCCTTGCTGACTCTGCCCCTGGGGTTGAGTCACCATTACATTCCCATCTAGACAATCCTTTACTAGATGTCCCGATTGTCTACATTGGTAACAAATCCTAGTTGCAAAATAGGGTTTGTGAGATCCAATCACCGATGTTGATTCTGTGCTAGGGGCTCTACTAGGAGCAAAACTATGGTCCCTACCCCTACTTGATGCCCAATGCATTTGGATATTGAATCTCGATGGTGCTGCTAATGCAGAAAATCTCAGCTTCTTAAAACTTTTTGATTTTTGTCCTTGACACTGAGTATACACCTTCTTACCACTGGCCTGCCGTTTCTCAACTTTAGACCTTTCTATCCTCCTTACCGACTCCACAAAAGTGGCAAACCTCTCCCTATTCTCTAAAGCAGACATAGAAGTGGTCAGTTCAGCGTTCAACTCCTTCTCGAAACACCAAATTCTTTCCTCATCATTAATTGCCATATGCGGACAAAACCGCAACAGCTCCATGAACTTAGCTTCATACTCACTAATATTCATTTGTCCTTGTCTGATCTCTCGAATTGAGAGATATTCTCATCTAGATATGTCTTAGGGAAGTATTTACTAACAAACTCTCATCAAAATACCTCCCATCCAATTTCTCCACCTGGCATCTTATCTTCTTCTATAATCCACCAGTGACCAACACTCCCTTTTAGGAGGTACACTGCATGTCTTACCTTTCCAACTTCCGGAATATCAAGAATCTTGAAAGCCTTTTCCAACTCCGTCAGCCACAAATCAACATCTGCTGGATCAGCTGTATCAGCATAATCTATGGCTCCAACCTGGTGAAGTCTCTCAAAAGTCTTGCTGGCTCCATACCCCTCATTGTGGGCTGGTGCCCTAGGTGCAGGTGGTGGCATTCTGTCTGCCATGTGTGTCATAGTTGCCATAAATTGGCTAAACAGGGTATGGAAGGCTGGATTCTCTATCATGGATGGGTTAATCTGGGGTTGTTCTGGTACAAGCCCTTCCCTATTCTGGTCTCCTGCACCTCCTCCTGGTGCAGCAACACTACTTTCAACAGCGTGTTCTTCGTGTGTTCCAGACATCTTCAAGTTTTGCTTCTCCTCCTATATGAGTAGAAGTCACTATCAGATAACTAGAATACACTAGAACAAACTCTACATCTTAGTTCTATGTCTCTGTAGACTCAATGATCTGAGTGATGTGATACCACTAAATTGAGATGCATCGTTCGAATAAAATGTTATTAACTAAGCAGAAGCGATCACTAAGCAGCGGATTACCAAAAATTACTAAAAATTAAAACCATTTTACAAATAGGTCCACACATAGGAAAACTCTTTCATAAAGAACCAGAGTAACTTAATTACATACTGGTTCACAAGTACATGTCATGTATCATCTTTTTCTAAGGATTATATGCATCAACTACTCTGTTAAACTAAACACATGCAGTATGAAATCTCGAGGCACTAAGCCAAAATCTCAAAAGCATTAACTACTACTCCGAGAACTTGAGAGTACTGAGACGACATATAGGACTCTATGTACATCTATACAAGACATATCAGCCAATGTCTCCACCTGAGAATTCACTACTGTTCCTATTGTTGCTATTGTTGTTCTCCACCTATTGAAGGATTCTTGCCTCCTCATCCGCGTCCACCTAAATTGTGGTTCCCACAGGAGTGAGACAATTGTAAAATTGCCCCAGCGAGAGATATAACTCTTTGCCAGAAATATTATTATTGCAGATTAATAAGATAAGTCTGAACAGAGGAATCATAATTGCTTCACAACAGTTAATTCATTGTTTATCAGATTAGAACATTATTCTTATATAAAACATTGCAGTTGTAACCTGATAGAGCATCAAATCACTTACCCCATAAGGAATGTGAAGAACATGTATAACATTTATCCACTACACAACTAGCATAATATCAAAAAATGTTTCTCACATTTCAACTTTATGCAAATACACTACACAGCTGATTATATTTTACACATCATGTGTCAGGCTGCAATTAACTTGCAAGAGTAAATTGACATCTGCATTATAGATTTATAGCCACAACATATACTCTATTCAGGCTTAGAACACACATCTAATGCCAGGAATTGTTTTGCGGAGTCATGGCCTATAGCCATACTCTTCTGACAAAGTATAGGGATCTTAATCCCTCATCTCATCAAACACATTCCCATTTCTTAAAAATTCATAATCATGATTATAGAATATGGGTATTCAAACTCTTAATTCATCATAGAATACTTGTTACCACATAACATGTAACTTAATACCTTTAGGTCATTTGACCAATGTAAGCATGATTTATACTACACAAGCATTACACATATCACACAAAGCTTAATTCATCTCTTGTTACCTCTTAGTAGGCAACAAGGCACATTATGGCTTATGAAGCCCATAAACAATTTCAATAATTAAAACATCATATAGCACACACGACTCATTAATTTCATATTACCACTCACTAAGCAACAACGCATATGAAGGCTTATAAGGCCTATAAACCATTATCAATATAAGAGCATCATAGCTCATACCTAGATATGCTTATCATCTCAACATACCTGCATCATTAGTACTTCATGATAACAATTATAATGCTTTAATATCAACATGATGCACACAAAGTAATACCATTATTCCCTTTTTAGGGTTAGTATTTCTCTTGTATATCATCACCCTCCATTAGGGTTTTCCATAAATAGCCATTTAGATTCTCAAGATCATATTATTAATAATCAAGTCCTTTTTCATTGCTCCACACAGCTAGGAGCCATCATTGATAACATAAGTATTCAATCATACTTATTTATTCTCATCATCCATCATTAAATGGATTATCAATACAAAGTATGAGTTTCTCTCTCATCTTTACCAGAATATGATTGCATCATAGTCTATTGATTTGGATTAACCTTTTCATAAGGCACGTTAGCCTACACTTATCAAAGTGCATTACATCTAAACGTAGCAACTGACATGACACACTTCATGTGTCACTCATCCAAATATATTGGATTTAAAATACATTAAGGTATATCACACTTGAGGTGTTGGATGTGATATCTATCATATTTTGATGTATCACTTCCCTCATCATCATTACCTTACTTGAGTTCATCCACTTAGCTTGTATTTGGGTATTTTCCATCCTAATATTTTATACACCAGTTCATCACATTTATCATGTAATGTATTGGTCACAAGTCACTATATTTAGAAAATACAACCATTTCTAATGATTTGGACTCATCCTTGAGTTAGGAACTATTGATATAAGGATATCCACTATCAACCTCTTTATATGTTACACTTGTCAATATATTAATCACTATTCCATTATTAGGAATATGATTTTCTATGTTTATAAATTAAGGTTCACATAGCATCTCCCATAAATATGGGTTTCACATAACATTACTCTACTTTAGAGTTTCTCATAACATCCTCATATATCAGGGTTTCACATAACATTACCCTACGTTAGGGTTTCACATAACATTACCTAAAATTAGGTTTTCACTTGACATCACCCTTAATCAGGGTTTCTCATGTCACACCCTTGATTAGGGTTTCATCAACCTTCTCAATTAAGATTTCATGATCTCTTTACAAAAGATCATACCCTGAATACTTATTATGTTCATGTTGAAAGTGTTGAGGTTTAACCATTACATGATTTTCACTCATGTAGGGATTCCTCTTCTCTCATCCTCTCTAGGATGTTAGTTACTTCAATATTAATTAGATTAGGTCCAAACAACTTGAATGAAGGGTTGTCACAACATATCAAATTATTGCTTTCATAAGCATCAATTGTTAACCACTTAACAAGGTACTAATTACCCTAGTACCTCAAAGGTACGATCATTGTAATCACCTTTGATTTACATCATTAATAATCAATTAGTTAATTGACCTTTAGTCACCTTAGGTGTTCAAATGGTTTGACCAATTGAACCTCAAATATTCTTGGTCACTTAGACCCCAAACGGTCTTGGTCACTCAAACATTGATTGGTTTGAAATCGTTTAAGCAAAACCATAGTGAAACCGTATGGATATTTCTTACTTGAAACCACTTGGGTCTCCAAATGGTTTGAGACCGTTTGGACCCAAATGGTCTTGAGACCGTTTGGTCCAAACCTTCTTAAAACTGAATGGACCAATCAAGGTCTTTCAACACTTTATCAATTCAGGGTTTCAATCATTAAACCCTCTTTCAATTGAACTACTGATTTATTCATCAATTGATCTATTGAATCAACCTTCAAGTGGACCTTCAATTAGAGTTTTGAATCTAATTAAACTAGGGTTTATAATCAAGAACCCATCAATTAGGGTATTGAAATCGAGGAACCATCAATGGTTGACATTGTGGAACTAATTCAATTGAATCATTGGATCACCATCAAACCATAACATGACCTGACCTCAAATGGTCTTGAGGTCATTTGGATGCCCTCCAAATGGTCTTGAGACCGTTTGACTCAAACCTTTATTGAAATTTGTTAAAATCATCTAGGGTTTGCATCATTGAATCAATCATCACTTTAGCTATTGATTGTATTTCAACATAATATCATTGGATCTTCAACCATCCAATCATACTTCACTACAGACTTCCAAACGGTCTTGGTTGACCTCCAAACAGTCTTCAGACCATTTGGGCTAATCAACCAAAAATCGATTCAATTCACTTACGGATTCAACACTCAACCCGATTAGGGTTTGTAATTGGTAGATCTTCCATTCATGCAACCTTTAGAAACTCATCTATTAAATCTTTTAGATCATTATTCAACACATCAGAAACCCCCCTCAAATGGTCAACCCTCTCCATTCAGTCAACCACTCCAAACGGTTTGGATTCAAACCACCAAACAATTTGCAAACTGTTTGGTCACCAAATGATTTGGTGAAACCGTTTGGACCACATGTTGTAACCATTTTCAATAGATATCTGTGGAGGTGTGTGCTTATGATGATGTCATCATCATCAGGATATAAACCCATGAATATTGCTATGATTTTCATGGGGATTGCATCAATCAACCAATAAAAATTGTAGAAACAAAGAAAGAATCAACAATGGATGAGGATATGGAATCAATAACAAAGTTCAAGGGTTCAAGTTATATAACACGCCTTCAATTGAGCTTCAAATCTTGTAGCTTCACATCAAAAATGGTGGAAGAAGCTTTTTCAACTCTCCCAAGGTTCGTCCTCAAGCTTTGGAGTGAAAAGATTGGCTAGGATTGAAGATGGAGTGAAATAGAGATGAAATCATGCATTATTTTGTGATTTCCACCATGAATTCAAGGTGAAAGAAGGTCAAGAAGCTTAACAACAGGTTGGGGGTCGTCCTACTGTTTCTAAAATCTCCCTTGGTCGTTTGTGCAAGCAAGAAGTGAAAGTGGATTCGAAATTATCCCTTCACCTCATAGATAAAGGAGCTTATATATGAATTTTATTGAAAATTCATTTAAGAGAGAGAAAGTAGGAATTATCTCCTCAAATTTCTTACCACTTGCTCCCTTATCTTCCTTAGGGACGAGGCTATCCTATTTGCCTCTTATTTATCTAAATTATCCACGTTTTAAAGGAAAACAAACTAAGCACCTTAAATCATATAATAATAATATCCATGAGTGAGTGGATATTTTTTTTTCTTTTCTTAATGTGAGTGGGTTCTCCACTCACGTAGATATTTCATTTGCCTTTGCAAGAAACAAGGATGTCCACACATAACCAAACTCAGCCATTATAGTTTTGGGTGAAGAGAAATCCAATTAATGTAATTATTTTTGCATTAAATTGAATTAGGGTTTCAATTATGCTTAAATCTTGATTATTTTAATATCAAGATTCTCTCTCCTTCAAAATGATTCAAATGAGGCGCCCCTCTCATTTTATTTGCTCTTAATGATGCCAAGAAATATTAGGGACTATTTTGAAGTGGTAATTTGCATATTGAACCCTAGGTTTTGGGTAAATTGCACATTACACTAAAACTAGGTTTTAATACACAAACATTGCTCAACAGACTCTTTCTTGTTATTCAGGCTTGTAGAAGCCATACTACTGCATCATACTCATTCCCATGATTCTTCAACACATGAGGAACATTGTATCATGTACAATTTGCAAGTTAACCCCTCAACTTGGGTAATTTGCACTTTTATTCCAAAACTAACAAAACATTGTTTCAACATTATTCAAAAAGGACTAAATTTGAAATATAATTTCCTCTTGAGCCTTAATTACTTTTACTGAGATAAGACAGAGCATATAATCAAATTTATTAAGAGAAACATCTAAGTTTAAGCATAACCCAGGTAAGGGATGTTACAATATGCTAGCATATTGGACACGAATTTGGAGCAATTGAAATGAATAGCAAATGTTGGAGTTGCTCAATTGCTCACAAAAATGGATTGCCAATTGCAAGTATGTATGCTCAAGGATTACACAAGTGTGTGTTGGGTGTCCTAAGGCATGTCCTATTTATAGGAATGGCCTATGAGTGCTTAAGGATGTTCTAGACACTTTCTAGGGGGATCTTAGTGCTTAACTAGTCGTTAGTTGTCCGCTAATTGCTTTAGAAACAACTAGTTAATTAGTTCTGAAAAGTGCAGATAGAGACAATCTCGGTTGAGGAATTGTCGATCGAGAGTCCTGTTGGTCGAAGTTTTTGTCGACCGAGGGAAAGTCTGGAGCCTGTGTGTATAACGTTTGATTCCAACTCCCAACTACCTTGTATGCTGTGTCTAACGACTACTTGGGTCAATTCTCGGTCGAGGAGTTTGTCGACAGAGAGTGTCTCGATCGAGAAGTTTGTCGACCGAGAATGACCAATGTTTTAAACTATGTACTAAGTGTGTGTATCAGTGTGCAGTTGTGACACTATTATAGGGGATGACCTTTCTAAGTGTTGTGTGTGGCTAAGGAAGATCTAAATGCTTGATTTACATGATATCTAAGTACTTGTACATTAAATACTTGTACACGTTTTTACATTTGATTACAATCATGAAATAAAGCATTTTGAGCATATAGATCTTCCAAGTTGTGTCATCCACCTAGTTCCTGCAACACTCAAGTAGCACATTAGATCCACAAGAATGAAATGTTTGTCATTATCAAAACAAAGGGATTTAAATGATGTCCATTTTGCCAACAATCTCCCCCTTTTTTAAGATGACAAACATTTCCAAAATATAAAATAACGAAATATAAATCATATGAGTTTCATACTTGAAGTTTACCTTTTGTAGCTATTCTCTTGTTTGTAAGTTTGTGCTGACCGAGAGATTGTGAAACTCATTTTTCTTTATGTTATTGATTTTATATTATTTATCCCCTTTTGTCATTTCAAAAAGATAATCAAGCTAAACATTAAGTATGACTTTTATTACTCCCCCTTAATTTTATAATTAGATGCTCCCCCTTAATAAGATATTCAATTTTTAAAAGCAAGGGATGCAAAGTATTTAAAGTCAAATTTAGCCACAATTTATTTCTCAATCATTTGTAAAGGATGTTAAGCCTTGAAATGATATGAGATCTTTTTAGGTCCATGGCATATGTATTTTTATTTCTCATCCATTTTACAAGGGATGTTAAGCCCTAAAAATTACATGACAATCCTTTAAGCTCAGAGTACATGAATGTATCTCTAACCAAATACATGGGATGTTAAGCCCAAATTTGTTTAGAGAATTCCATTACGAACAAGATATATATCACTTTCATGAATATTGTAGGGTCATTTTCATATCCAAGATTACCTTAAAAATACTAAGGTCATAACTTGTTTCAAATTTTCTTTATGATGTTTACAAAGTTTTGTAAGCTCCTTCTTAATCTTATAGTCAAGATAGTTTTTGTGAGCTTCCCCTTAATCTTATAGCAAGACAATTTAAGGATTCTAAGGTCACAATAAGTATTAGATCATAATAAGTTAACCTTTTATGAGAGTTATGCACTAAAATCTTGTTTTCAATATACTAATATTGAGTGCAAGAAAATGATTTACAAACAAGCATTTGGTCAAGCTTATTTTAGGTCAACCTTGACTTCAACCTGGGCGCCCCTTGGTCAAACTTGATTTCAACCAAGAGGCAATTTCTGCAGATTTACATTTTAAGCACTTTGAGTGATACCTATTTTGAAAAATTTATCAATTGAAAACTTAATATAGGCATCACAATGAAATCTTTGTTCTTGATTTTCTTAGAGAAAGTTATATTCTAAGCAAATTTTCAGAATGTATGTTATCCACAGAGGTTGTTTCTTCAATTCGAACTACATCTGCAATATGTTCAATCATAGCCAGAATGTAGCTTTCAATCATTTATTTATAAGCAAGATTATTTGCATCAATAGAAATTTCCATAAGTCATGTTGTCACCATGATGCAAAATTTATATCCTAAGAGCAATCATGTGTAGAATTTTAAGAAATATATGAATTTCGTACCTTGCTCTTGATTTGGTTATAATAAATTTTAAATGTAACATTGAAATAGCTCTTTATTTAAAAAAATATCTTATTTTAAACTTATTTTTAGATTGACTCTTTAGAATTAGTCATCCTTGAGCATAAATTTAGAGCAAGTTTTATATCTCAAGCTCTTAAGATCAAGATTTTGCTTTTAATTACTTAGAACAAACAACTAGATAAGACATTAATATTCTTGTTCTAATAAACAACTATTTAGCTTACCATAGTGACATATAGAAAAAATCATTCATTTATTACATGGGATGATACGAGCCATGTATACGATAATCATTATCTATCATTTCAATATGCATTTGTGCTATAGAGTTTTACTGTTATTCAAAATGGCATTTTCAATGATAACATCATCTTTATATGAGCTGAATCACAATGATCATTTTGAAAACAATATCCATTCATGGTTTGTATATAGATCAAAGATTATTTTAGGCAAACCAAGTAAAATATGAAGACACAATGATCATGGTGAAACAGTAAAGGCATATCCATGATTTTGATAGAACATTAGAAGCGTATCCAGTATTTTATGAAATGCAATGATTATGATAATTTAAAAGCAAATTTCAATACACATGGTTTTTATATAGATAGACCAAGGAATACTTAGGAAAAACCATGTGGATTGTGATGAAATAGCAATTTCTTTGATTAAACCAATCATGGTTTATATTTTCAGTTTTAAGCCAAACCATGTAGGAGATTATAGCAATTAAAAATGAACTTGCAATTTATGGTATATGTTTAAAGAATTTTCTCCAAGATTCATTCTTGATTTGCATATTAAATCAATCATTAATAGCAAATTGATAGCAAACTAGATCAATTAAAATAGGTTCAACAGAACTTGATTCGGATGAACTTTTCTTCGACTGAATTTATCTCGGTCGAAGATTTTCTCGACTGAGTATTCTGCCGTTTGTACAAGTTTTATCAAATTTTTGCAATCTTAAAAAGAATAACCTGCTCGATCGACTAATTCTCGATCGACAGTGTTCTCGGTTGAACATTTTCTCGACCGAGAATGTTTCTGTATTGTTTTTTAGTAATTATTTCCAAACAAGGTACAAGAATATGAAAGTTAAAGCTTCATTTTGTTGAGATATGACATTTGTATATCAAAGTTATATTTTAGGTCAAATCTCAACTATTCAAATTCAAACCTATAAGTTTTAGGAACCCAAACTAGATCATCATTCCTTTTCTTGTATGGGCATGAAAAAGAGTAGTGTCCAAGACGCAAGCAATAGTGACAACTAATAAAATCAATCTCATTTCTCTTTCTAGGAGTTGAGTTGTTTTTGGGTACATACATAATCTTGGCCTTGGGTTCTTGTGTTCTTCTAGGTTTAGGTTGATAGTATTTTCCTTTTTAAACATATCCTAAACCTCTCCTTCCATTATAACTAGAAGAATTATTTAGGATTTTATCAAGAACATCATTATTTCTCAAGCTATTAATCTCTCTTTGTAACTTGGTAATCTCATCCATTTTCTTTTTGATATTTATCTTTTCTTGATCTAGATTAGATGATAAAGCATCTTTTTCTTTAACAATAGAATCATAATCTACATGATTACATATGATAGGTTGAGTCTGAAAATTATGTAGTTTTGCAAGCAAATCAACCTTTTCTTGAGAAAGAAGATCATGATTTGTTTCTAAGGTAAATAACTTCATATTGCAATCATTTAAAGATGATTTCAAGGTAATATTTTCAGAAGCAATACTATCCTTTTCAAAAGAAATATTATTTAATCTAACATACAAATCTTCATTAGTTTTAGTAGCTTTCTTTAGTTTATTTTTGCAATCAATATACTTATCATGTGTCTCTTGAAGGCTAGCAATTAATTCTTCTTTAGATAAATAAAAAAGGCTTACCTCTTCTTCTTCTTCACTTATTGTAGCAATAAGGCATTATTTATGAACATCTTCCTTCTTTAATCTCCATGGACAACTAGGTGTTGTTTGTCTTATTCCTAAGCACCAATTACATCTTGTTGAGGATTGGTCCAAGCTTTGCCTTTGCTTGTGGTTGTTGACACTACCACCCTCCATTATTCAAGACTCGATTTTCTCTGATACCAAATGAAAAACCATTAGAGGGGGGTGAATAGGGTTTTATAAATATTTTAATAATAATTTAACTCAAGCAACCACAATTGAGATAATAAGGAGGCAAGGTGTTTAGAGTGGTTCCACCCTTAGCAAAAATTAAGGGAGTCAGTCCACTACCCAATTGTTTCCAATTGAGATTTTGAAAGTATTTAAATTTTATTACCTTGCAAGGATGCTACATAAAATTACAAATACTTTCACCACCCTTTCGACAACCTTTACCTAGAAGTAGTCCCACCAACCTCGAAGCAGCCTTCCTTGAAGTAACTTCAAGCTCCCCCTTGAAGTAGCCTTCCTCCTAAAGTAGCTACCCGTTGAGACATCCTTCTTAAAGTAGTCTAAAGTCCTCCTTGTCCACCTAGAAGATCCTTCTCCACCTGAGAAGATAGCTCCCTCTCCAATCTTCAGCCTCCAACCCTAGGAGTAGCAAGGAGAGTACAAGCTATAAGAGAGAACAAGAAGGGAAAATGGAAATTACAATTACTGTTGTAGCACCAGGCTTGATTTCCTATATCAAGCATTTTGATCTCCTAACCAATGTGTATGAAAGTGTAAGTGCAGTGGGTAGGAGATTCTAGCCTATAGGACACAAATTTAGAGCAATGGAAATGAATAGCAAATGTTTGAGTTGCTCAATTTCTCACAAGAATGGATTGCCAATTGCATGTATGTATGCTCAAGGATTGCACAAGTGTGTGTTGGGTGTCCTAAGGCATGCCCTATTTATAGGAATGGCCTATGAGTGCTTAAGGACGTTCTAGACACTTTCTAGGGGGTTCTTAGTACTTAACTAGCCATTAGTTGTCCAGTAATTGCTTTAGCAACGACTAGTTAATTAATTCTAAAAAGTGTAGACAGAGACAATCTCGGTCGAGGAATTGTCGATCGAGAGTCCTGTCGGTCGAAGTTTTTATCGACCGAGGGACAATTTGGAGCAAGTGTGTATAACGTTCGATTCCAACTCCCAACTACCTTGTCTGCTGTGTCTAATGGTTACTTGGGTCAATTCTCAGTCGAGGAGTTTGTCGACCGAGAGTGTCTCGGTCGAGAAGTTTGTCGACCAAGAATGACTCTATTTCAATGTTTTAAACTATGTACTAAGTGTGTGTATCAGTGTGTAGTTGTGACACTATTGTAGGGGATGACCTATCTAAGTGTTGTGTGTGGCTAGGGAAGATCTAAACGCTTGATTTACATGATATCTAAGTACTTGTACATTATATACTTGTACAAGTTTTTACATTTGATTACAATCATGAAATTAAAGCTTTTTGAGCATATAGATCTTTCAAGTTGTATCATCCACCTAGTTCCTACAACGGTCAAGTAGCATGTTAGATCCACAAGAATGAAATGTTTGTCATTATCAAAATAAAGGGATTTAAATGATGTCTATTTAGCCAACATGCTTCATATTCTAAATGTAAGGATAAATGTAGCTAAAGCTTTTAGCTACAAATTTTGGGGGTTTTGCTACAAATTTTTTTGTAGTTAAAGAACATTTTTTTGTAGTGATTATAGCTCCTTTCAATGAAAGTTTCTGGTACTTTGCATATAATTTTGACTTATAAGTTACATTTCATTATGGATTTTGAGATTTCTTTTCAGTCAGTGATAATCATGGGTGTTGTTGGTAATTGTCCCTGAGATGTTAACTACATATTATCTAAATCCTTTAGGTGAGAAGATAGACAATGAGGGACACACAATGAAAAATTACTATTTGTTTGTAAATTTTTGTATACATTAACATATATTAATGTCTGCATCATTAATTATGTGACTATTTACTAATTCAATTAAGTGTTTCACTAAACTTATAGGGCTATAAAAGAATTTAAAAATGCCAGAGGAAAGATAGATAAGAAAAAGAAATCATTAATTTGGAAGGATATTGAGGTAGTTTTTTTTAACTCCAATGCATATATATACCAACTATGATTTCTTTTATTTATTAACGTTTTGCATAATTATAGATTTATAGTACCTATACAAGATAATGGTTGGGCATGTAGATACTATGTGATGTGGTATATGGACCTATTTTTAGACATGTGACACTAGACATCCATTGAACATAAAAGGTAATCTATACAGTCTTAGTCATTATAAGTAGATAGTCTCATTTTATAATATAAAAAATTAAATCAAACATTAAATTATGTCATTCTCCTTGTAGTTGTTTGACATGACAAAGACCTATACAAAATAAGAGATAGGGAGATACAGGAAGAGTGGGCACACATGTTCATTAAATAAGTCAACTCTTAATATGATTGGGATAAAATATGATTTTTCTGAACCTTTGTGTCATTTATTTCAATATACATGTTGTGGTTATGACTTTTGGAACTTTAAATTTGATGCGAGTGAATGTTTCTGCATATGTGAATGATGTTTGTATTAATGCATGTGTGAGAATGAATGTGAAGATAAATGAATACAATGGGAATTGCATTCTTACATGTCATGAGAATAGAATTGGAGAATAGATATGGTATTTGTATGTGGGTTGATGAATTGTGTGTATGTGTTTGTTACTACATGTTTTGTAGGTGTGATGGAGCTTATTATTAATATGAACATAGGATGGAAGCTACAATTCCAATGAACTACAACTTCTACATCCTATTGAGCAACCAGACACCAGGTCTGTAGACCTATAATAATTAAAAAAA
The DNA here is from genome assembly GCA_963693085.1 of Alisma plantago-aquatica. Classification (NCBI taxonomy): domain Eukaryota; kingdom Viridiplantae; phylum Streptophyta; class Magnoliopsida; order Alismatales; family Alismataceae; genus Alisma; species Alisma plantago-aquatica. The sequence goes on along the minus strand of OY856414.1, from coordinate 500,981,168 downwards.
TGTGGTGTCGATTTTTAGAAAAAAAACGTTTTTTGTAGATCTATGGAGTCAAATTTTTAACTAAAATTGATGAAACATATACCCTTGTTAGATAAATTTTTTATGATAAGGAAGTACAATGCCAGTTTTGGTGATCAAACTGATGCAACATATATCCTATAACATCAATTATAATAAGAAAATCAACACTATTATCCTATGGGGTTAGTTAATATTACCAAGAATGATGATAGTGCTACCCAGCCCACAACATGACCATGATGCCTGGAACAACTGTGCTTCCAATACATTTGTGCTGCTCTATGGCTCCAGTTTTAAACTTATAACTTAAGACACATTTTGATTACAATGTCAGTTTTTTTCTAAGAACTGATGACACAAAGTGATTCCACAACACTTTATTACTCTGAGTTGTCGATGTAGTCATTGGTTTCTATTTCCATAGAAACTGATGCTCGTGCTATGTCGTATATTTGACGTTCCCAAAAGACCAACAGAAGGTCCTTAGCTGTAGCATGTAGTGTCTCCCAGATAGGTGTCGGTAAAAACATGACATTATATGACTATGTTAACATACACTAAATATGGTAACCATACTTGTCTAAGACTGTATGACTCAATGACATATGATTTTGGGTTGAGTAGATGATCATGAGATCATGTGTATGCTAAGACTATTCATTCTTGTCTAGGTCCATATACAGAAATTAGGGCACTAATTATACATTAAAACTAGCATGTGTATTGGCAGATGACTATGTCTCATTAGTATGATATTGGATATCAGAGTCACATGCTTAGGTACTTATTAAGCAAGTGTAGTAGACATACCCAACTTGATAATGATGCATGGAAGGAAAAATGGCACTTAGAATTATATCTCATGTGACAATGGCGATTATGGTCCTTAGACCTCAAATCATTACAATGATCACATGTAGTTTGTTGCAATTGAACACTAGTCAACGCGACCTTGAGTAAGGGTTTCCATATAGGTTTGTGCTTTGATGACCTATGCCACATGTGGATTATTGTTGGTGATGTAGATGGAATTTGTCCCTCCTATTGGAGTGACATCCCATCCACTTGATGAGTGAGACTCTTACATGCGTGACCATGATCATGTGAGTCAACATATGATGTTGAGATCATATGTATCTAAAATATTCTACTCTAAATCAAGGAACAAAACTTGAACATTAAGAAGATGGAATTTCCATGCTTTAGATTTCATCGAGATATCAGAGACAACGAGGGTTTTATGATCACTATGATACCAATCACAGTACTAGGTTGAAGTTGTTCTCCAACTTAATGATGTCTTTACATATACCAATAATTGTCTCTGAGGTCATAATATGATTATATACATCACTGCCAATGAAATTTAGAGCCTATAAGGTCACACAAATAGGATGTATGTGTGTGTGTCCACATTCTCATGAGTAGATATCATCAATAACTATATATTGATTTACTTAATACAAATCTTTATCATAATCCCTAAAATATAATTGATTTTTGTTTGGCTTATTACACAATTGATTTTCATTGCCTGGCTCCTCATAGTAATCCTTGAAATTTTATTATTGTGCCCCGCTTAGAATATACGACTAGAATAACCATCACTTTTATTTACAATGTGTTTAAGTAGTACTAATTTCAACTATGGAGATAGCTAGGGGCATCCTAATGCTCTATGATTCTAATAGACACATTTATGATATTTTACTCTTTGTAGTGCCAACCACCCAGTTTAATATTAGTGCTTAAAACATATAATAACTAACTATTTGTCTCTAAGAAAAAAATAGAACCATTCATTATAGGTATAAAAATGATTTTACTTAAAGAACAAAAAACTAAACATCTAAATAAAGAATAACTAGGAAGGAAAATATATAAGGCTAAAAACAAAAAATAAAACTAGCCCAGGAATTACATAAACAAATCATGAAAAAAAAACACTATCTATATGTCAAAAGACCCCTACTAATGCTACTAACATTTGACTGTGACACATATCATACCCCAAAGTTACAACCTAATAGTAAAACAAACTTACACACAATGAAATAGGTTTTATTGCAACATATTTGACAATTAATTTCCAAGGGACACTATTTTTAAGAATACATTGCATTTTAGCCTAATTTAGAAAAAGATGGTTGATCAGGATAGATTGATTAGTAGTCTATTGAAGAAAAAACAAGTAGGAATTACAAAATTTGATAATTAAAAGACATTATGAATATGATAAAAAGATTAGGACGTTGGCTTGCACACCATTACCTAGATATCACTCTCTCTATAATCAATTTTATCATAAAATAATAGATTAGACCATTAAGTAATACAACACATCTCAAATATATGAAAACATTAATGCAAAAGTATCATTTTGTACATGCATGGTGATGATATTCATGATCTCAATTACTCATCTTCATCAATAACCTATTTGAAGTTCTCATCAAGGAAATAACATAGAAATCCAATAGTCCATAGTTATATCAAGAAATGTACATTTTTGAAACACCAATTCACATGCAAACATGGTGCTGAAACAATAATCATGGAATTTATTGAGAAATCTATAATGATCAAGGTTCACACAATATAAAACTATAGAAAGATACAAGGAAACCATGGGTCCCACACTTCCACATAGAATCTACTCTCTACACATGTTCATGATACAAGAAAAGAGAGAGAAGAAGAATAAGCTCATCTATAAATCAACTACATTAAGGAGAAGCTACGTGGCGTGCAAAACCACCCTACAAACACTGATATAATCTTCACTCACGTTTTTTCTATATTTTGTCTCCATCTCAAGCTACATACATTCATCTCTGACATTCTCAAATGACGATTAGGGGTGCGAATGGTAAAGATCCTTTTCTTAGATGTAATATTCCTAGATTCCAACATAAGAACCTGAGAATGCTACATAGGAAATCATAAGTGCACACCAGTAGAAGACTGATATATCTTACACAAGAACAATTACACAATAAACCAAATATATTTAATCCCCATATATAAAGAATTTACACATATTATTATAAAATTTGGATTACATATTGAAGTTAGGTTGTAACTGAACGTATACATCCGTTCACAAGATCTACATAAGTTGTCCACCTACTGGTGCACTCCACACAAAAAAACCATTTCTATACCCATACTATATGTGAATCTAGTAAATACATAAATAGGGGGAAAATAGTTTACATGAATGTATTGAGTACATGGTGCCCATTAAATAAACCACTATTAAGTAAAAAATAATTTTGGGTAGCATAAAAATATATCTTGGAATGATTTATAATAAGAATAAAACTTAACTAATATTTCAAAAAAGTTACTAATTAGTAAAGTTAAGATTAACATGTCTTCTTCCATTATATTTAGGTCCAACAAGGGTTGGTGAATTTTAATAGAGTTAGACAATCACAAGTTCCATCAAGTCATGCATCTCCAAACATGAAGGGATATTACAGGTGCCATGAAAGATGTCTACTTTTGATCAGGAAGACCAATCATAGGTCCATCAAGTCTAGAAACTTCAAAACAAGAAGGGAAATTAGAAGTATAATGGAAGTCTTTCTTTTAGTTATATAAAGGTTCAACAAGATAACAATGTAAATTGAAATATTATCACATGGAACATTCTAGTTTGAATAATAGCATATGCCAAGCAATATAGTATAATATCAAACATTTTAAGAGAGTGATTATAATATGGTTATAGTCCCAATTGACTAGACAATCATCAAACGCCTTGGTTCAGATACCTATCAAGAGTTATTCACCTCAAATAACCTGGTTGAATCCATATCTCATATTATATTTCATACTCAAAATCATTCGGATCATATCTTTTTTTTCATGTACTATTGGTATCATCCTAACCCAACCTACTAACCCATGGTTCAAATTACATGCCAAGTTAGGGTTTTCATCAATATTAGGGTTCCCTAGATCCATTTCATGTAGACTTGTAAAACATAAATAATCATAGACAAGCCATTTAGCAGTTACCATTAGGGTTCAAATGGTTCATAAGTGACATTTCTTCTCTAAAAGATATCTTTTATTAAGATAATGCATGACTAATCATCACATGTTCCTTCTCTTATACATAATAGTACAAAACATGCACCAAAGCCCATTACTAAGGATGTGTAACAATATCTTTCATTTATGTATTCCATATGATATATGATAGTATATCATACGAACAATCCTTGCATTTTGTATACTCTTAACAAGGTCAATCTATTTTGTACATTTCAAACTACATATATTCCAACACATGATCTAGACTAATAGATGACCTTCTATAAAGGATGTGAGAGATTGGAACCAAGCTCTCATAAAGAAATGTATCTGGGAATTATTGACTAACAAGAATACCATTTATCTCTTGATTATTAATATTAAGCATAGAAATACATCATGAATACTTTCCCTTTTGATGAGTATTAGAAAGAAACATGGCACTATTGAAGGATCATAGTTACAAAATAATCATTCATTGTGAGTTCACAAACATATGCAAACATAAATTGTTGTCTAGAAATACAATTTTGAAGTAGTTAACTACAAGAACTATACATGAAGATATCAATGATCTAGTAGTATCAAGTTTGGTGGACCTAAATGGAAAATGGAGCATGCTTTTTCTTGGAAGAATTTCTACGTCAATCTATTTTTCATAAACTGTACCAATTCTATCCTCTTAGTGAAAATATGAGTACCAATGAACAACTTGCATGATGGACCATTTGGATCAGTTCAACATTGTGCATGCATATAAATTTATAAAAGGTAGTAAGGAAATTGCAAATTTGGAACATTGGAAAAATGTTTGGAAGTAAAGGGCTCCCAAGAAGCTAAAACTATGCTTATAGATGACATCTCATTCTACTCTAATGATTAACCAAACAAAGATAGACATGCATATGAAGAATGATATTTGTTGGATCAATGGGATCTAGAAAGGGGGATTGATTTGAGCTAAAACACTTAAATTAAATTTGTTAGATCTTCAACTTATTTCAAGAAATAGGATTGAATATATGGAATATGATGTGCAACTAAACATACATATGAAGGATGAGAGAGATTTAATGAGATCAAGAACAATCTATGTATAGTGGTTCCAACCTCCAAATTAGGATAGTATAGATTCACTACCTAGAGAGGTCAACCTATAGGATTGTGCAACCATTGCGCACTTATATTCCATTATAAGACATACAATATGACCTTTCTTTTGTAGGGCAAGGATACCTACCCTTCCTTTTTAATGATCAAAAGGATCCAATAAACCTTTTGCAAGGGCTTACCCACTTTTGCAATGACTTGGACAACTTCAACAACGAGCTCCCCTCTTACAACAAGCTTTCCACCTTAAAGGAATTACCCACACTTCTCAAGGATCTTTAGCCTTTACCTTCTCCTATTCCAAGGAGAAGCTTTCACCAACTTTTCTTTTGAGAAAGGGATTGGGAAAGGGAGGACTGGGAGCTTCACAAAAATGACAATAAGTAGCTCTCTCAGAAATAACCTATCTCACTCACATTGGCATTTTGATTTATAAGAAAGAGAGATAAAGTTTCTTTTAGTAGATAAATCCACTCAACTATATCTAGGAGCATATGAATCAAACCTAAGATGAAGTCTAAGGGTCCCACTTTATAGTTGGGGATGTCTATTAACCAGTAGAACCACTTGGGAATGAATTCTAGTCATTTGGTGGTGTTGTAACAGACCTATTTTTGATGTTTGCAACACTCGAATAGCAAGAAATTTTTTTTCGACACATTCTGTACAAGGCGGTCAGTTGAGTTTCAATAAAGCAAACTTGACTAATAGCATTATGCAACAAAAAAAGTTTGTAGTGTCAGTCGAGGTTACCTAGAAGAAAATCAATCGATGGCTTAAATCTATTTTGCGGTCTAGGGGTGTCATTCGAGTTTGTCTTGGGGAAACTCAGCTGACCCTGACATTTCCCAAAATCCATCAAGGGTGTTGGTTGAATTTATCAAAGATGAAAGTCAACTAACAAAAATCCCTGTAATGAATTTTGGAAAATGTCATTAGAGTGCTTAAACATTCATTTTTTAAGTGCTCCTAATTTTTCATCTTAATTACAAGTCATAACATCAATACAAATGACTACACAATTGTCATAAGGGTGTTAAGGCATTTTCTACACAAATGCATTTTCATTGACTTTCACTTCTATTTGGTCGAGCTAGGGCTTGATGGAAGTGATCCTTTTCATGTACCTAATACCTAAAATCAATTACAAATATACATATTAGATACATATGAAAGTAATGGTTAAGTCATCATCAAAATATGGACAATCTATAACTGTTGGGTCAACATTCACCCCTTTTTGAAGATGACAAAACATTCCTCAACACATTGAAAAAACTTGGAATTTAAACTTTTACCTTTTCAGTTGTTGGGGGATACATGAATGAACAATAGAAATTTCTCCCCCTCAATTCATGCTTACCTTTGCATGTATGGTTAGTTTTTCCAAATAGCATAACCATAGCATATATATTCTAATCGAGTCCACTATCATAGTCATAAGATATTTTAGAAAAATTATCTAGAAAAGGACCACAGTTGAATATCTACTAGGATCATTTCTCCCCCTTTGTCATATCAAAAATCGAGGGGGTAGAGGAGCTAAAACACATGTCTTATCCAAAAGGCACAAATGACACAAGCAAACACCATATACAAGCACCACCAATAGGCCAAAAAGAGAAAAAAACATACTAGAGTCATAATAAAAAAATTGGAAGCACATACCAAGTAACTCATGAGTTATAGGAAACCATAGAGTTAAGGTACATATAATCAGATTACAATAAAAGATATGTCCTCTTGAGATGAAAACTACAAAAACAATAAAGAAAATAATGAGATATGAAAAATAGTAAACCTTAGATACAATGCCTAAATGTTCAATATTTGAAAGTCTACGAAAAGATATAAAGGTGAGCACTCTGTGGACTAATAACTAAACATCAAGGGTATCTATGTCGACGATCTTGTCATCGTCAAGTTGGTAGTCTTTATCATCAGTAGAGGGTGCAACAATCGCAGTAGGTTTAGCCTCACCACCATCTCCATCATCATCTGAGTTGTCATCACCATCCTCATCATCATCCTCATCCTCATCACAATCACCCACATCATCATCCTCAACATCCTCATCTTCCGTCTTATCATCCTCAGTAGCTCCAAAGGCGCGAGTAGCAGACCACTTGCGATGTTGCTCTGCCCAAGACATACCACATGTATGTAGTGCATTTTCTTGCAAGAAACTGGGTATAGAAACCCCACCAAAACCAATAAGCAGGGTGAAGGCAAGGCCCAAGGGGATGACCAAGTAGCTAGGAGGCACTTGGTTGAGCATAGGTAGGTCCACCGCCAGAGGTAGAGAGTAAAATGGAAGCAGTAGGCTGATAGGATGGGTGAAACTGACTATATGTATAAGAGGCATAGTCAGTACCTGAGACGACAGATAGGTAGGATAGGGATGGGTGCATTACAACTTCATGTTTGACATGATCTTAACATGATCCTGGTGTAGGTGCTCCTAGACATGCAAGTTGTGTACCTGTTGGTGCATCATGTAGCCCATGAGGGTTTATTTGACATCAAAAAGGAGGCATGGTCAGGTCCAGGAGGTGTTTGGATAGAGGTCGAATCACCAAGTTTAGAGGAGGTGGGGTGAAAGGATTTCTTCACTGTGGTGTCATTGATAGAATGTCCTTTTTGACTGACTTTGTAGCCTAGGTATTTGAAAAGGGATTGTACAGTGTGATCTTGAAAGATACCACAAATTAGTTTAGGGTAGGGAGGGTGGGATTCTATAGTGTTCTTCTTTGTGTCAAAGAAAGTCATGTTGTGAAGAGTGTATCTTACCCATTTGACATGGATATTCTAAAGAAGACAATACATAATCATTATCGAGTCTTCTACAATATCCATTTGATTCTTTTTCAGATGGATGTTACAATAAACTACCAGAACAACCAATTGAGTTTTAATATCCATAGAAGAAGATGGTAAGATGGATTTATTCCTATATGGGACCTTGGGCTTCTGAAGAGGTTTGTGGATATCAGAAAGGGATAAATCAGGGTAAAAACTCTTGTAGAAGACTTTCGGGTCAAGGAGGTCTGGGTAGGTGGGGTAGGAAGACATCCAATTCGATAAGGAACAATTTAAGTAAGTATTCAAAGAATGCTTAGAGATTGAAAACTTGACTCCCCCTATCATGGATTATAAAAAAACTTGGGTGTTAGGAGGAGGTACTAAGTGGTGTAGTTCTAGGTAAGATTCACATTGAACTCATGCACCACTTTCTTGCTTGAGAGGGAGTCATTATAGGTCATGTATTCATAGAAAAGAGCATCAAGTTTTTGGTTAGAAAAGAGTTTCTTAACCCCTGTCAATATCTCATTTCTAGGAATAGAAAATGGCCTAAAGGGATAAGGGTTCCTAGGCAACAAATCCTTATAACGATTGACCACTTGATTGGAGAAAAAGGAGGTAACATTGTAGGAGATTTTCCTAAGAGTTGTGGATGATAAAGGAACACCTGATGGACCTTCTCTTTTCTACCTATTGGATGCCATGAAGAGAAAACTCTAGGAAAATGGCACCAAATAGGAATAAAGCACAAGCAACAGGTCACCCCAACTAGGGTTCAAGGTTGCAGAAGGTCAAACGGGGCTGGTTAGGGCTAGGAAATGGGTTTGGGGGACCTAGGGTTCAAGGATGAACTAAAGGGGTGACTAATCGATCCAGTTTTCTTTAGTTGAGAGGGATAAAATTGGCCAACATTGTATATATATTTCCATGCAACAACATTGTTAGTCGAGTTTGAGATTCAAAAAACTCGGTCAACACTACTGTGTGTTCAGTCCTTGGGTCTGTTGTCGGTTGAGTTTCCCTAGAGCAAACTCAGCTGATAAAGAAGTATGTCAAAGAATATTTGAAATATAAATCTAGGGCACTATAGTTCTATATAAATCTATTTTTCTAGTCTGTCATGCATTTTGAAAATATTAAGTCACTTTCCACTCGTCATTGGCTGCTATTTTGCAATAAAATAAGAGTTTGCAAAAAATATCCAAAAAGAAAAATAAGGCATTAAGACTAGGCATATATAGCACTAAAAAGCATAAGGTGACCAAATTTTGAGCAAGAACATATATATATATATATATATATATATATATATATATATATATATATATATATATATATGATCTCTAGGGTTGTCCACTCTGCCATCTCTCTAGCGTCTCTCCGGTGGCCGTCGCTGGGGGGAGGGGGTGCCTCCTCGGTGCCTTCCTCCCCTTGGCCCAACCACAGAAGGCTAGGTTCTGATGGCTGGAGTGATTCTCAGGAGGCAAAGGGAGCCGGCGTCCAGTCCAAAGCACCTTCCTCAGCATCGATTTGGGTAGTCTGTGGCTGGGCAGAGGTGGAGACGCGATGCGCTGCTGTGCAAGCCAGATCTAGGTTTGAATAGGTGGTTTCGACCTAGTCGAATTCATACCGTTTACGAGGGATAGGTGGAGAGGTGTCGTGCCTTATATTTGTCCTCTGTGCCGCTGCTCCATCAAGGCGATGGGAGGGGGTCTTTGGAGTTCCTCTTCAGGTACCTGTTCCCCCTCACCCGAGCCGTTTAATGGTGTTCCAGTGCAATGACGGCCTCGACCTCGACCCCGAATCACTTGGAGTTGGTGAAGGAAGATGAGGCCTCACTGGGCGGATGACAGGGTTGGGCGGCTCGCCTCGGTCTTCTTGCTCCCGACGTCGACGTCTCCCTCCTTAGTTGATCCAGTTTTGGTTTTGCTTCTACGGGTTGAGTTGCCCCAAGCCAATCGAGCCTCGTCGCTGTCAGGCACTTATAGCTCACAGTGGTGGCTCTGCTTCAGCTGTTCTGGAACACCTGTAAGGTGTTTGACGAAAATCCTTGAGGCTTTCAGGTGCATCGAGGGGCTTGGCCTAAGAGGGTGGTCTTCCTCGACGGTCTGCTTCCCCTTGTACTATAGGGTGTCGGGTCATCACATAGATGCTTGAAGGTATGTCGCTGAGACATGGAAGCAGTTCAGGCTGTGTGAGGGAGAAGGGTGGGGGGCAGTCTACGTCTTCTCTCCCCCTTGCTTCCTTCCTGATGCGTGGAGCTGTGTATCGCCGAGCCCAAAAATCTGATGGTCATCGACTGTTGGAGAGGAGCTGGATAATTACCTGGATGTCACTTCTTCAGTGATTGAGTTAAACGCCAGTGGAGGATAGGCAGTTATCTGGATCAAGGACAATGGTTCGATGGTCAGCTCATGGATGGACCCTGGTGAATCACTCTCCTACAACTTGGTCAATGGCTGATTTGGGTTCACCCCATGTTCTAGACTGAGCAGTATGAGGTTCCCTTTGGATGTTTTTTTTCCATCCATGTAGAGACCTAAGAGATAGGATGGGGGTTAATTCTACCATCATCTTGTTGAAAACCTTGTGCTCCTTTTGTGTTATAGAAATACTGAGGCAATTTGTTGCTGTCCGATGGTTTGGGAGTTTTCTTTGGTTCTTCTTCCACTTCTTTCTGTTAGTGGGTTAATGCCAAGTGCGAAGGGGGTTTCAAGGGCTCTTTCTCTGACGATCGATGCAGTTCATACAGGTTGCTAAAAGTGTGTCTATGATTCAGCCGATGCAACATGGAGGTGCTACTGATGTCTAGTTTATAGGTAGCAATTTCAGACTGAGTTTGTCTCTTTTGTTTTCCTTTTGGGTGTTCTGACATCCAGGTTGTTATGGGGGCGCAAGTTTTTTTGTACCCAATGTTTTTGGCCTTGTTTACCAGCCTGTTGGTATCAAGGGTTTATGTTCTTACTGTAATGGGGTACTTTTGTGCCCAAAGTTTTGGTAATAGAGTATCACGCTTTTTGGACCGACCAATATATATATATATATATATATATATATATATATATATATATATATATATATATATATATATATATATATATATATATATATATATGAGAATAGATAGCTAGAAGGCATATTGTTATCATCAAGAACAATAATAAGAAATTTTGATCTAAGGAAACTAAATTGATCTCTAGCTATAGATTTAGTGAAAATGCCCACAAGTTGGTTTTATGTGTCCATATGAGTGATATAGATATCTTTCTAGGCAACGTGGTCACAAAGGAAGTGATGGAGGACCTCAATATGTTTATATCTACTATGTAATGTAGGGTTGTAAGAATCACTGATTGTATTAGTATTATCATTGTAGATAGGAGTGGCATCATAATGAACATTAAAGTCTTGGAGCATTTGCTTCATCCAGAGAACTTAGGCACAACAACTCCCAACTACAATGTACTCAACATTGGTAGTTGAAAGAGCCATTGCCAGAGAACCAAGAAACCAAGAAAGGTCCTAGGAGGAAGGAAGTGACACTTGTGTACTTTCTATCAATTAAGCACCCGACACAATCCACATCACTATAGGCATTAAGAGTAAAGTCCCTTGACTTGGGATACCATAATCTAAAATTTTGGGTTTTGGATAGGTACCTTAGAATCATCTTAACTACTATAAGAGATTTTCTAGGTCTTGATTGAAATATAGCACACAAGCCAAAACTAAACATAATATTAGGTCTAGAGATAGTTAAGTACAACAAGCTACCAATCATACCTCTATAGAGCTTCTCATCAACCTTCTCAACTTCTTCATCTCTATCAAGTTTGGCATTGTCTGAAATGACGAATCCATAGGCTTGGTGTTCTCCATCCCAATGTTCTTTAAGAGTTCACTTGTATACTTGCCTTGGTTGATGAAGTTTCCTTCCTTTGTTTATTTGATTTGGAATTCAAGGAAAAAAGTAATCTCCCCCATCATACTCATCTCAAACTCACTCTGCATAAGATAACTAAACTCCTTGAAAAGATCAAGATTGATCCCGCCAAATATGATATCACCAACATATATTTGAATAATCAAAATGTTTCTAGAAGTCTGTTTAAGAATGAGAGTAGGATAAACTTTTCACATGACACAACCATTGTCTAACAAAAAGTTTTCCAATTTCTCATACCAAGCTCTAGGGGGTTGTTTGAGACCCAAAAGAGATTTTTTCAACAAATAAATATGGTTAGGAAGCTTTTCATGTTTAAAGCCAGGAGGTTGAGCCACATAAACTTCTTCCTGAATTATACCATTAAAAAATGCACTTTTAACATCCTTTAATATAACAAGAAAGTTTTATGGTAAGAAAAGTCAACTAACATTCTAATACAATCAAGTTTAGCAACAAGAGCTTAAGTTTCATCAAAGTCAATACCGTCCTGTTATAACCTTGAGCAACTAACCTTGCTTTGATTCTTACCACTTTGTTGCTTTCATCTAGCTTGTTATGGTAGACCCATTTGGTGCCAATGATCTTTCTATCAATTGGTCTTGGCACTAAGGTCTACACTTTGTTCTTCTCTAACTTCTCTAACACCTCTTACATTGCTAGGATCCATTCATCATCGTTAAGAGCTTCTTTGATGTTCTTTTGATTCTTCATCAACTACCACCTCTTTTCCTTTATCAATAACATTGAGTTATTTTAATATAAGAATCACCTCATTTACAACATCATCATTTACAATATCTTTGGAAATAGAGGGGATAGTTTCAACAAATTTAACATTGATAAATTCTTCTAATTTAATCAAATAAATGTTAAAGACTCTATAAGCTCTACTAGTAGTGCTATAGATAAGAAAGAAAGCCTTATAGGATTTTTCATCAAACTTGTCAAGAGAATATTTGGTGCTTAAAGTAAAGAAAGGACAACCAAAGACATGAAAGAAATTGATAGATGACTTTCTACCACACCACGACTAATAGGGGGTTTTCTTTAAGGAAGGATGAGTGAAAGCCCAGTTTTGCATAAAACATGAGGTGCTAACAGCTTCGGACCAAAACATCTTAGGAGTATCATACTATAAAAGCATGGTCCTAGACATTTATTGTAAAGGCCTATTCTTTCTCTCTATAACCCCATTTTATTGAGGTGTATGAGGGGAATAAAAGTTGTGCGTATAACCAAATTCCTCATAAAACTTATCAAACAAAAAATTTACAAATTCTCCCTCACAGTCACTATGGATAGAGACAATTCGCCAATAAGTTTTATTTTCAACCCATTTGCGAAAAATATAGAGAACGTTGAGAGTATCACTTTTTTAAACTAAGAATAATGTCCATATATAGCCAGAGAAATCGTCGACAATCATGAGGCAATATTTGATACCACAAAGTGATTGAGTTCCAATTGGTCCAAAATATATCAGTGTGAAGAATTTTAAGAGCTCTCTTGGTACTAAGGACTCCTTTGGATTCAAATGAGGATTTGGTTTTCTTTCCTTGTGTACATGGTTTACATTACTCATCCTTCTCATAGTCCAATTTAGGAAGTCCTTTGACCAATTTCTTTTTGCTCAACTTCTTCAGTTGATGTATATTTACATGACCAAGCCTACACTGCCACAAAGATATATCACATTTATCAACAACAAGACATTTACCAAGAATATTCTTAAGAGAATAATGAAAACTAACATAAAGATTTCCATTTCTAGTTCCTTTATATATGACATTGTAGGAGAGGGAATCTAGAAGCAAGCATTCAAGAGAAGTAAATAGCACAAGATATCCATTATCAGTCGTAGTCCGCCCACAAGAAGAACATTATTTATGCATAGTAAATCACCCACATAACTCTCACCTATGAATTTACCTTTTTGTTATGCCCAAAAGTCGCCAATCCTCCTTTGTTTTTTGTGAAATTGTTGAAATGGCTCATATCACCTATCATGTTCTTGGAGAAACCACTATTGATGATCCATTTTTCTTTTACCTACTAGAAAGGAAGATGTCAGTTCCCAATTCAAACCTTGGTATCCAGAGTTATCTTGGGGATTCATTTCATCTTTGGATTATTCCCCTTCTCTTTGTAAGGACAATAAGTAGAATAATGATCATCACTCTTGCAATGTGCACAAACCAAAGGGTTCTTAGAGTTGGATGACTCTCCATGAAAAATAGGAGGTTCCTTACTCTTTTTATTTCCCTTACCCTTGCGTTTGGGAGCTCCTCATATCCCAAACCACTGTCACCAATTTGTTTGGTAGAGTTATATAGAACTTCATTGTGGGACATTTTACCTTTGAGGAACTTTTGTAAGGAAACTCTAAGCTTTTGATTATCATCACTAAGAGTAATGACAATAGAATAAAGACTATCTAAATCATCTTGAGCATGAAGTAGGCCTCTAAACAAAGGGCTTTAGTAAGATAAGAATCTTTTTCTAAAGTAAGACTAGCTACTTCATTACTAGGCAATAAAGGTTGAGAAGCACAATCATTAACTTTAGCAAGAAATCTAGCATTTTTATCTCTAAGCATTGTAAGATCATCAATATAGATTAGTTTTAATCCTTAATACCATCACATAGATTCCCAAGATCATTAAGCTTGGAAAAAAGCTTGTCATTTTCAATTCTAATCAAAATAAGTTCATTAAGGCAAGTGTGGCTTTCATCTTTAATACGATTTATGTTCTTAAAATAAATACCATTTTATACCTCAACACCATTGTATTGCAATTCAAGTTCAATAATTTGACCTTGCAAGGAATCTATGCTATCAAGATGGAATTTTTTTATTTTTCTCAAGAAAATCAATTTTAGCATACAAGACACTAATAATTTCTCCTAACCTTTTCTTATTTGATTTTCATTTAGAATAAGAAGAACGAGAAACATTAAACATATCAATGAGGGATTCTTTAGATACTTCATTCAAGCTTACCTCACTTACCTCACATATATTTTCACTAGTTGATACCATAAGATCAAGGTGGCATTCTCCTTCATTGGAGATGGAATCACTAGAAGAAGACTCATCCCATCTGGCATGGGCTTCATCTTTGCTTCTTCTTTCCTTCTTGTCTTTCCTCTTGAATTTACTTTCCTTCTTGTAGTCCTCCTTGCTTGAGCTGCTATTGTGGTAGGACTTCTTTGCCTTGGGGAAATCTTTCTTGTAGTGACCCTTTTGACCACACTCATAGAACCTTGTAGTGGAGGAAGAGGGATTTCATTTAAAGTGCTTATCCTTGGATTAGTTGGCTTCATGATCACGAGGGGCTTCAAGATCGCTAGTTGGAGGAGTATCTCGACAAGCAAGTTGTTGTTGAATAATAATGGCCTCCACTTGAGGTTTGAAGGCATTTTCCTTCATCGTCATTGACTCATTCTCATCTAGATTTTCTTCCTCTTCTTGCTTGTCAAGTATAGGATCATAGGCTTGGCGATTTTCAATGAGCTCTTTGGTATCCATTAGACCTTCAAATTGCTTCATGAGATAGGATTTCAAATATGGAATTTAATGTGCAACTAAATAGGCATAACAAGGATGAGAGAGATTGAATTAGATAAAGAACAAGCTATGTATAGTGGTTCTAAACTCCATACCATGAGAGTGTACATCTACTACCTAGAGAGGTCAACCTCAAGAATTTTTTAATGATTGCACACTTATATTCCATTATAAGACATACAATATGACCTACCTTTTGCAGGTCAAGGATACCTAGCCTTCCTTTTTAAGGATCAAAAGGGGTCAATTAACCTTACAAGGTCTTACCTATCCGTATAGGAAGAGTCTTCAACCTCTACAAGGGCTTACCCACTTCTCAATGAGCTGGACACCTTCACCAAGGAGCTCCCTTCTTACAACAAGTCTTCCACCTTATAGGAATTACCCACTCTTCTCAAAGATCTTCGGCCTTTAACTTCCTATTCACCAAGGAGAAGCTTTCCCCAACTTTTCATTTGAGAAAGGGATTGGGAAAGGGAAGATTGAGAGATTCACAAATATTACAATGAAGTATCTCTCTCACATATACATTATCTCACTCAGATTGACATTTTGATTTGTAAGCAAGAGAGATAAAGGGGCACTTAGTAGACAGATCCACTCAACTATAACTAGGAGCATAAGAAGCAAACTTGGGATGGATCCAAGGGTCCGTATTTATAGGTAGAGATGTCTACTAGTCAGTAGAAGAACTTGAAAATGAATTCTAGTCATTTAGGATGTTGCAACATATCTATTTTTGATGTTTGAAACTCTCTAACAACTAGAAACACATTTTCTGCACATTCTGTACAAGGCATTCAGTCGATTTTCAATAAAGCAAACTTGACCGATAGCACTATGTGATTTTTTTTTGAAGTGTCTGTCGAGTTTATCAAAGATGAAAATCATCCGAAAAAAGTCCCTATAATGAATTTTGGAAAATGTCATTAGAATGCTTAAACATTCATATTCAGTGCTCTTGATTTCTTCTCATCTTGACTACAAGTCATAGCATCCATACAAATGATTACAAAAAATTTCCTATGGGTTTTTAGGCATTTTCTATGAAAGTGCATTTGCATTAACTTTGGCTTGTATTTGGTCAATCTAGGGCTCGATGGAATTGGTCATTTTCATGTACCTAATACTTGAAATCAATCTCAAATAGACATATTAGATGCATAGGAATGGAATGATTAAGTCATCATCAAAATATGAACACTGTATAACTATTAGGTCAATAATAGCATGTGTCCTAGATGTGAAAATAATGAAGAGAACATATTGCATGCCATAAGAGACCACCTTTTAGCGAAAGAAGTTTTTCTAAATCAGAGATATTACTTAGTTACTCAGGATTAATATAAGTTATAATTTGTGGTTAAGTAAGTTTACCAAGTACCACAATGTTGTCGAGTTTATGACATCATATTGGATTATTTAGAAGAAGAGTAGAAATTTCTTTGTTTTTGGAAGAAATGAAAATCCCGTAACTCACTAGACACACAACATCAAAGTTGTCTACCTTAAGGTGATGCTGGGCTGAAAGGAAAGCTCAATGCTACCTCATGTCATGTTGAGATAAATTTAACTCCATTAGTGCAGAAGTTGCACTGACTGAGAGTATGAAATGGAATATTGATCTTCACTACAAGATAATCCATTACAAAGTTGTAATGTCATTACATAACCATACATATAAATGGATCATGCTAAAATTTGAAACACTACATCCAAGTAAGCAGCTGCGGCTAAATGGTTTTCTATATTTCATTCCTTGTAATAAATTTGAAGAACATGAAATAGAAAGTTATCATTGAATTAGACTATAATAGGTAGTTCAACTAGTTAATGATGACAACCTAGACTTTTCAACTCTAAATTGAAGGGGGAAGCAATTTTTTAATATGAAGAAGAAATTCACACTGGTTATGTTGTTTTAGTTGAAAAAATATAAGTTATTATCAAATAGCCCCCCAAGATATAAATTTGTATAACGATGTTGTTCTTATAGTTACATGAGAGCACCATATTATATTATCCAAAACAATCTCAATGTGTTGCTTTTATAACGGTAGTAGTACTATTGATTTAAATTGTGTATTCAACATTTGTGTATGTCTATTTGTGATATTGCAAGATAAGGACAAGGTGAATAATTTTCTTCTTAACTTCCTAAGAAAGGAAACATACGATTAGAATCAAATGATCATGATTACTAATTAACATAATTTTTTCATCACAACAGGTCTAGTAACTATACGTGATCCACACAAGTTCCATTACACATAAAATAAGGTTTTATAATGGTATAAAATATATTATATGTAATATTGAAACCAAATTTTGGGTTATGTTTGACTTGATAAATGGGATGATACAATAAAACACGTGATACATTTTATTATATGTGATAGTTTGTCTCACATAGATAAACTTATCCTTTAATTTTCTCAATAGTGTCTTACACAAACGTCGTAGGAGAGTCGCAAAGTAGATGACCCAACAACAGTATGGCTCCACTTTGAGGTGAGAGTTATGTTGGGAGTTTTGATAGAGTCTACAACAAACACTTAGGCTCTAAAAAGTTGATTTTATGATCATGTAACTTTTGGTCAACTCATTGTTAGTAATATGCAGTAAAAATGTTGTAAAAGTAATATATATATATATGTATATATATATATGTTGTATATAGCATGATAAGTGGATATATATCATGAAATGTTATGTACATATTTAGTATGATATGGGCATGCAATTGACAATTTGTATTTTTTGACTTCCCTATTGAATGATGAAAAATATTTATCTTAATTCTACTTGTATCTTTAAAAAACTAGATCATGATTAATTCAACTAAATACAAAATTTATTGGTAACTCATGGCATGGGAACCTATACACGATGGGTCATTATTGACCATAAGAAATATGCTTCATTGTGTAAGAATTTTGTAGAGGTTGTATTATGAACATGAAGATTACAATGCTTCTTGTTAAAGGTAAAAATGACATGAAAATTAATAAGATTATAGTAGAGTATGTTATTGGTACTTTTCACTCCTACTTAACCCTTCTTAGTCAGGACGACATGTGTGCTTCTCATAAGAACTATGGCGACTCTAATAATAGACATTCCCTTCATTTTAGGGGCCTCACCACCTGTGGTGGAGTGATGAAGGTGGGACACATGATCCTCTTAACTTATTAAATATACTTTTAGTAGGTATGTTCATTTTACTTTTTAACTAGCAGTTCTAAATTGCTGCTACTGGTTGGAAAAGGAAAAGTCTACACCTTCCTTTATATTTGTACATGTGTTCATGAAGTTAAATTTGCGACTTGTATTAAATCTCACTTACATCTGGCATTAATCCGATTGGGGGTGTATGCTACTCCATGTTCAAATATTGAGGGTTTTTTCAAGGATACTTCGAAGTGACTCTTGTGTGTCCCAAAAATGCATTTTGCATTGTCAAATAAGTGAGAACACAACAACATGTCAAATTTGATTTGGTTTTAATTCTATTATTGTCAAAATCTTTTTGAAAAAGTTCATTTCTTAGATTTATAATAACTAACAACTAGGAGAAGGTTTTCAACATGCTAGGTAACAACTTCTTTACTTACAACAAGTTAACTTTTCATTTCACCTTGAAAATGTTTCGTTCATGTTAGTATGATGATTTATGAATGAAGTATGCTATAATGTAAATATTCTCATTTTTTAGTTTCCTCCAATGACCTATTTGGGTAGTGTTTTCTTGTTAATAATAATTAAAATATTCCTAAATTTAAGATGGAATATCAGTAAAGATCAAATTTTATCTGTAGGTGTCAGGAAATTGATTTCGAGTCACAACTAGTATAGATAAGCATCACTATTGATGCAAAGCTACTAAACCCAAAGCTTGTCATGATGATTGGATGTTGATTTGGAAAAGTAGTAATTATATTAACCAATTTTTTCATGTATATCTCAAATCAAGCGCCATTGTATTTTTTCAATGTTTACTTATCTATTAGATACTTATGATAATAAATATGGATATGGCGTGAAAGCATATGTAGGTATATTTTAATTAGTGCATCATAATCAATATGTCAATATAATTTAAAATTTTTAAGGTATTAATGTATCACGATATTTGTTGATTTACAACCCCAGAAGAATATCAATTGCCCAAAATTTTCAAATACGAACTAATCTAGCATGAATTCAAACATTAAACGTTGAAAACCAAATTGAAAACCCCGCCATATTTAGTCTTTGTGATTTGGTCCGATTTGGTTTTATTTTCTTAGATAAAACATTCTGGACCTAATTTTATCCATCATTACAATTGGAAATATCTTTTCTACTCATTTTGGAACCTCCCTTTAACATATTAATCTGAAAATAGTACAATACACAAGAATTGTATGACAATACTCATTAATTGATATTTCACAATTTTTTCATAAATAGTTACATGCTAACACCTACGCAAACACTTTTGCGGAGGCACAAGCTACAAACTAGGGTGGCAATCCTTTTTGTATAACAAAACCCACAAATCTTATCACAAAATAAAAAAAAGATGATGATGGCAACGTCATATTGCGATTGGTGATATATTGAATGTGTCGTAGAATAGAGATAGAATCATCAACTTGAAACCCAAAGGAATCAAATGCAAAAGAAAGGAAATGGTGATAATTTTCCTCGTACTATGCTTATGATTTTTTTTATATGGATGCATTAGAGAAAGATTGACCAGCCATGAAGTTATAAAAAATAATGTCACTCAAAGGAGAGACCCCTATAAGATCAATAAATGTGTATTTTTTATTAGTCCAATAAAAATATGATGGCTATAGGTCGTTCATAGTGGAAACCATCTTTCCGACTATCAAGAAAAGCCATTGGAGCTTTCTTAACAACTTCTATCTTGAAAGGAAAAATAATGCCAAAGAGGAAATCCCAAACATCATTGTAAAAGAATTAGAAACTTATAGGGTATGGAAATGTACAACATGGTCACCATAAGAATCACACTCTACATAATGACAAAGACAACATCGATCTTTGCTTGGATATAGGGTGTTGATGAGTCAATAATGTAGAATTGCTTAATATTTGATAGGTTACATGGATAGTCCAAGACCATCAATAGAAATAATCATAAGAAAAATTTTGTACATAAGATGCTTATAGAGAAGCTAGAACCGCTCATTGTCGATAGGACAACTAAAAAGTATTGAAGTGCTCGAAGACCATATTGTTGTAGATGTATGTCAACATAGACTATGTATTTGAGGTGACAGAAAGAGTACATGATAACTTAGACTAGCCAAAGGATGGTAGTACATCATGCAATGTAGCATAACCATTGCCAAATGGGATATCGACTGGAAAAGAACCAACCTCACACAGAATATGATCTCAGAGCTTTCTCGTGTGGAGTTGAGAGGCAACATATACATAGCTTCCAACCTATTGAGAAATAAAAATGCTCAACCAAACACAATGGAAGAGAGGCCATGCACCATTATAAATCACAAAAACCTTGACCTTCACCAACTACGATGTCGTGTCAAAAATTTATGGGAAACATTTGGTACAAAAATTCAATCCCTAGTCTTAAAATATATAATTCAACCATGAGACATTGAGTGAGTAAAACCACTATCTACCATTTAACATTATTACTACACAATCATTAATTAAGCAAAATACCAAGCTTTATTCAATACAAATAAATAGAAGTTACAAACAAAAATGTATACACCCAACTAGTTCTTACTGTTAAAATATTCCTTTAGAAAACCAAAGTCGACGATACACTACTGCTCTTCCCTTATCTTCCCTCTGTCATTTTTCCGCTGCCGACACTGACATTGCTGCTTCAATTATCATCGTCAGCCAACGAATTACAGGAAGGAGATAGGAAATCATAGAGGCTTCTTTCAATTCTGGTATGAAATTAATTCCTACAATGGTATCAGAGCATTATTTGCTTTATCGGGGAAAACTCGTGACTGTCGTTTTATTAATCGTGGTCCCCGCCGACTTCGGTTGATCTTTCGGCATGGACATACGACTGTAAGTGCTTGGCCAGTGCTACATGATTTTTTCTTATCAATAGTCCGTATGAGGGAATAGTCACTGAATTGTCTGGTGGATTTGTTATACCCACTTTACAAAGGGGCACTCTATTGCCTGTTGTAGATGTCTGTCGTGCACACACATGTTTTAATCTGAACTTCTGTTACTCATCACATTAGCGTACTCCTCCGACAAGTCGGAGTAGAAATCATCCCTTAATTGCATGAGGCTACACATGTTTACTCATCACTGACATTGTTTGTTTTGAAACATAAAATAAACGAACACCACCATTGTGAATTGCTTTTGAACATTTCTTGCCAATTGTCGAAAAGCAATAGTTTCATAATTTTATATGATTGTGTGGGTAACATGAAACTAACGTCATAGTACCAACTCTACATGATGCGAAGAAATTATAGTTCTTGTTCACGTTTTTGTCCCTACATGCTATAAGCATGTATCGGAGTACATTTCTGGAAAAAATCGCTATATTATTTCCTCTATTCAATATGGAACAAGTATGGAATTGTACATTTCCTACATGCTTATAACATGATGAGTTTGTATGGAATATGAATACTTGATTAATTACTAAATGTCTATGTGGCCGAACAAGTAAGAATCTAGTAAACATGTACTTGTCTAATATATGAACCCACGAAGACACATGTTCCATGGTAATATAATATCTTTCTCGTCATATCAGTTGGTGATATTTCTCTTTTCCTCTATTTTTGTTTTTATGTACTGACATTTGATCCTATGATGATGCATGTTATGGATTTAACATTGTGTTAACAATATAATGCCGGTGAATAAAAATCAAACAAAACAAGGTTATGGTTAGCGTGTGTAAATAGCACCCAAAGGTGCATCTTTTTGTGGATATTAAGTATACAAAAAAAATAAGGGTAATGTCTTTAGATTTATAATATAATTTGAAAGGTGGAGATATTTTATAATTCTAAAGACATTATGTCATTTTTTTAATGTGTAGATGTGACCCACATATTTCTAATTCCATTTTGTGTTACATATTTATCCAAAGATAATATTGTGATGACTATTGGAATTAACAGATAAAAGTAAATAAAGTAGACCTCATAAATTACTTTTATATTTCAGTTGTGGTTTTAATATAAATCTTATTTGCCGTCATTTCCTCATCTTTATAAGGTGAAAATAACAACATTCCAACTTTGAATGGTTCAAACTTTAATGAATGGAAAGAAAAAGTCATGTTCACATTAGGGTGTATGGATATAGACTTAGCTTTCCGAGTGGAAAAACTACAACCACTAATAGAGAAAAGTACCACTGCTGAAAAGGCCAATTATGATAAGTGGGAATATTCTAATAGGCTTAGTTTGTTACTTATGCAAGCACATGTGGAAAAGCATATTAGACGATTCATTCCCACTTCTGAATTGGCAAAAGATTTTCTAAAGGTAGTGGAGGAAGAATACGTTTCTTCCAGCAAGTCTAGGGCCAACACCTTAATGGATAAAATGTGCTCTATGAAATACAATGGTTCTTGTGGGATTCACAAACACAATATGGAGATGAGAGATATTGCTGCATAACTTAATGAGATAGAGTTATCCATCTCTGATGCATTTTTTGTTCACTTCATTTTAACTTCCTTGCCTAGTCAGTATGGATCATTCAAAGTTTCTTACAACACACAAAAGGAAAAATGGTCAATAAATAATTTATTATCCATGTGTGTTCAAGAAGAAGAGAGACTTAAGAATGAATGGTTTCCTACTGCACATTTAAGTACCCATGAAAAACATAGTCTTAAGGTAAAGGAAAAATGAAGGGAAATACTCCTATCTCAGGTGGAGTGTCCAAGCCAGGTGATGGAAAGGCCAGGAGAGGCAAGGCTAACATGAAATGCTTCTTCTTCCATAAGAAATGACATGCTAAAAAAGAGTGCCTCAAGTACAAGAAATGGTAGAAAAGAAAGGTATAATGTCTCTTATTTCATATGAGTGTCATCTTTCTAATGTTCCATTATATAGTTGGTGGCTTGACTCTGGTGCCACTGTGCATATTTCTAATACATTGTAGGGATTTCTGAATCGAATGAAACCAACAGAGTGTGAAAAAGTCCTTTATTCTTGAAATAAATTAGGCTCACGCGTAAAGGCTATTGGCACATGCAGATTAATCCTTGATAATGGAAGCTTGCTAGATTTAGAAAATACTTTTTATGTACCAAACTATAGTAGAAATTTAGTCTCTGTTTCTAGATTAGACAAACTAAATTATACTTTTATTCTTCAAAGTGGAAGACTCTCATTGTATAGAAGTTTTAGCATCATTGGTACTTGTCTTTTAATAAATGATCTTTATCAAGTTCAATTAAGCCCTCATTTTGAGCAATCATTTACAATCCAACATAATGTTATTAGAAATAAGCGCACATTACTAGATGAAAAGTCATCACTACTTTGGTATCGAAGGTTGGGACACATATCTAAAGAGAGAATCCAAAGATTAGTAAAGGAAGGCATTCTAGATCCTTTAGATTTTTATGACTTTGGAACATGTGTCGAATGCATAAAGGCTAAGCAAACCAACACTTCAAAAAGGAACACTAGAGATAATTCACACGGATATATGTGGACCTTTTCCACCTTGTTTTATAGGGGAAAAATATTTTGCAACCTTTATTGATGACTATTCACGATATATGTTTCTCTACTTATTAAATAATAAAAGTGAGGTTTTCCAAGCCTTTAAGGACCTTAAAGTTGAAGTGGAGAAACAATTAGGCAAAGTGATCAAGATAGTCAGATCAGATAGGGGAGGTGAATATTATGGAAGGTTCATTGGGATGAGACAAAGAAAGGGACCATTTGCACATTTTCTTCAAGAAGAAGGCATTGTACCTCAATATACAATGCCAAGAACACCAAGTCAAAATGGTATAGCTGAAAGAAGGAATCGAACATTAAAGGAAATGGTTCGTGCAATGCTTTGTAATTCATCTCTTCCTTTTACAATGTGGAGTGAGGCTTTAAAGACGGAAGTGCATGTATTAAACAAGGTTCCTAGCAAGTATGTCCAGAAAACCCCATATGAATTATGGACAGGAAGGAAACCATCCTTGAATTACATGCACATATGGAGATGTCGTGCAGAAGCTAGAATCTAGAATCTACATGAAAAGGCATTTGACCCAAGAACCACTAGCAATTTTTTTATTGGTTACCCAGATAGGTCAAAGGGATATATATTTTATTGTCCATCTCACCCACGAAAGATAGTTGAGACTGGTAAGGCTAGATATTTGGAGGATCATCATCTTAGTGGGAATGACCTACTTCAGAATGTAACTTTTGATGAAGTGCAGGATAGTGTTGTCACACCTGCACCTAGTCAAATTCGGATAAGCTATCCAATTATTGTTCCCATGAACAATTCTCAAATGGATGAGCCAACAGAAGTAGATCATGCTCCTAGTCAGGTTGTAAATGAACAAGTTGATTACGTTCATGATGAAGGACAACCTGAAGAGCCTACAGAAAATGTTGAACTCAATGTTGAATTACAAAGATCAACCAGATCAAGGAGGCCTGCCATTCCATCTAACTATGTTGTATACCTTAAAGAGCCAAATATGGACTTTGAAGATATTGATCCCTTGACTTTTTCACAAGCAATGGATTGTGAAAATTCTTCTACGTGGCTTGATGCCATGAAAGAGGAACTAGCATCCATGGATAAGAATCAAGTATGGGACCTTGTACCTTTACCAAAGAGTACTAAACCTATTAGTTGTACATGGGTCTTTAATACTAAAAGAAACTCAAATGGTACTATTGAGCAGTACAAGGCAAGACTTGTGGCTAAGGGTTTCACACAAAAAGAAGGCATTGATTACAAAGAGACCTTTTCTCCAGTATCATCAAAGGACTCCTTTAGAGTAATCTTAGCCTTAGTGGCTCACTTTGATCTTGAGCTACATCAAATGGATGTGAAAACAATATTTTTAAATGGGGATTTATCTAAAGAAGTCTATATGGAACAACTAGAAAGTTTCATTGATAATAGTAGAAGTCATATGGTTTGCAAACTAAAGAAATCAATTTATGGACTTAAACAAGCTTCGCTAAAATGGTATATAAAGTTTAACACCATTATATCAACTTTTGGGTCTAAACCAAATATTGTTGACCGGTGTACATACCTCAAGGTCAGTGGGAATAAATTTATAATATTGATTCTTTATGTGGATGACATTCTACTAGCAAGTAACAACATTGTTATATTAAATGAAACTAAATAATTTCTTTCCTCTAACTTTGAGATGAAAGATATGGGAGAAGCTGTGTATGTGCTCGGAATGGAGATTCATCGAGACCGAGCTAAGGGCATACTTGGTATATCCCAAAAAGCTTACATATCACAAGTTTTAGAGAAGTATGGAATGAAAAATTATTCACCTAGACCTACACCTATAGTTAAAGGAGGTAAATTTAACTCCAAGCAATGTTCTAGTAATGATATTGAAAGGAATGAAATGAGGAAAATACCATACACATCTGCAGTTGGGAGCCTACAATATCTTCAGATTTGCACCCGACTGGACATTGCTTTTTCTACTGGAATGCTTGGTCGTTACCAAAGTAACCCTGGCATGGATCATTGGAGAGCTGTGAAGAAGGTGATGTTCTACCTACAAGGAACAAATGATTACATGCTTACATATAGAAGAAAAAACCACCTAGAGGTTATGGGATTTTTAGATGCAGATTTTGCTGGCTATCTAGATAGTAGAAAGTCTACAACAATCTATATCTTTCTACTAGCTGGTGGTGTAGTTTCATGGAAGAGTGTCTAACAAAGGACTACAGCTTCATCCACCATGGAAGCTGAGCTTATAGCTTGCCATGAAACCTGATCACATGCAATTTGGCTTAAGAATATGATACAAGATCTTAATGTTGTTGATTCAACTCATAAGCCAATACAAATATATTGTGATAATGAAGTTGCGGTCACTTTTACTAATAATGATAAAAGCACAACGGCATGCATACATCTACACATAAAACTCTATGTTGTCAATGAGCGAGTTGACAATAAAATGATACAAATTGATCACATTGGTACACAATACATGATATCAGATCCTCTTACTAAAGGGCTAGCTCCAGGATTGTATACATCTCATGTAAAGAATATGGATATGAGAAAGTCATTTGATGTGTAATAATTAATGTGATTTGACGATGTAATATTTATTGTGTGATCACATATTTGACTCGCTATTTCTGTTTCAATACTAGTTATAACAGAATGTCAGCTTTGACATAAAGTTGGACCAAAGAATAGGTGTGAGGCCAATCTATTCATAATGTTTATGCTACTACATATGAGATTTTTAAATATTGTGGTGCATAGAAGGAAGTAATCATTTATTGATTATCAACCGCCTTGACTCATATCTTTTTGTTATATATAAAAGTATATATGTTGAGCATCAAAGGAAAATTGTTGAATATTATTGCCACGACATTTTGAGCCAAGTGGGAAAATGTTAAAATATTCCTTTTAGTGTGGCCCAAAATATTGTGTATATATTTATTAAGTATTTTCATGTAGAGATGCAGCTATTGAGATGGGCATATTCCCATAACTGTCGGGTGTCTCTTCGTGATGAACGAGAGACAATATATAAATATGGACTTTTGGTCCTCACTTCAGTGATTCTATCCCTAACCAATTTCTGTCCATCAAAGAATCACAAGGGGAGAGAAAACCAAAGTCGACGATACACTACCGCTCTTCCCTTATCTTCCCTCTGTCGTTTTTCCGCTGCCGACGCTGACATTGCTGCTTCAATTATCATTGTCAGCCAACGAATTATAGGAAGGAGACAGGAAATCATGGAGGCTTCTTCCTATTCCGGTATGAAATTAATTCCTACACTTACAACAAACTTTTACTCCTAATGTCGCACATAAGAATGGTGACACAAATTAATATTCATTCAAGCAATTATAATTTTGACCACCCCCTTTAAAATTGGGTCTGATATAGTTGAGACTTTATGCTTTTTCACATGGATAGAGTTATTATATCACCACTAAGTTTTTGTATTGGTTTTGTATATAAATTTTTATATTGCGAATTGAATGAATGTGGTGTTAATGGGATTACATTTTTCAAGAAATAAAATACTAATATAAGCTGACGTGTTTCTTTATAAGCATCACATACCAACTTTGTATTGAGTTGTTACATTATCTTCTAATTAGTATTACGTTGGGTAAAATTAAATCCCCACGAGATATTCTTAAATATTGTCAAGTTTCATAATATCTAATAAATTCCACTGCACATCGCTTCAACATTACAGGTTACACTACTTCTAAAATATAAAAGCATACGTCATTTTGCAGTGTCTTCTGTAGTTCATTTTGGAACAAACAATTAGGTGTTGTATGTGCTTTGATATTTGTAATCTGACACTTTCAACAACAGTGTTTGTTTCTATTTTTCTTATGGAGTTTAGTTAAATCAGTTAAAGATAAAATCAATTCCGAATGTTCCGAGAAGGATAATTGGTTTTATGGTGAGGTTGAAATCTTGGAAAGATGAGATAATTAGAATTTTCATCTCCTGGAAGAAAACAAGCAGTCGTCTTAGTTCTACCTTAGCCAAATCATGGAGGATTTGGATGTATAGAAATCGCATGTTTTCAACTCCACTCTGTTATTTTCATTGGCTGGGCTGGGCCAGATCTCTTGTCTCTACACCCTGAGCTGCCTTGCCTCACGATTGAGCCTGGCTACGCACTGCCCAACTCCACCTCCCCATTCAAGCAACCTAGACTAGACGGTCCAGAGACCTTTTATCTCCTGAGTCTTTCTTCCCATTCAAAACTTGCATCGCAACTCATTCATAGTCGATCCTAGAAACAAAAAGGCAAAGATGAGAAACTGAACGGGGGAGTGCTGAAGAAGAGAAAAAATAAACAAAAGGGACAACTCAAGAAGAGAAAAAACAAGAATAGCTTTATTAATTACCAGGAGCTTAAGTTCTTCATACGACTTAGCCATCACAAATTTCAAGAAGACGCGACTCCAACTTCAACTCTAGATTTATCTTAAGATACGATTAAACCGCCTTCCCCTTTAGGTATGTTCGCTTTGTTCATAGTAAATGAACATCCATATCATCATGTAGATTCCACATGTCCTCGTATTAAACAGATGACTTTATTATTCTTAGACTCTTAGTTCAAAGCACAACACGATTCACACAAAATAATTAGGATACTACAACTGGTGTGTTGTTAAATGATGTAACTAAATAAAATCTTAATTTTACATTAGAATGATATCTAATCTGGTTATCGTCCATATTATTCCATTCAATTTTGTGAACTTCATTAATATGATTCCTTCATGTTTTCATCACGGCCGTTTTGGATTTTTTAATGAGATTATTTCCTCGTCATCCGATTGCCGCTACCAAGTAAGCATAGATGTCAACTTCATTTTCAATGCAACGTGTGCTTAGGTGTATCCGCATAGACACCGTCTATGTCATTCATGTTAGTATGTTCTTGCATTTATTGCAAAAAAGAAATTCTGACTGCAGCTTGTTTGATTTCTTAAATTTTGCCGTATTGGATTGTATTTTGACATCCATTTGCAGAAAGTTTATGTTTAATTTACATGATTCTGGAAACGGGACTAATCCCGAGATTTTCGAACATAATAATAATCCCGCATTTTGGTTTCCATCAAAATTCTCCCGGACGCCGAAATCTAGTTGTTGATGGCCCGTGGACCTAAAAAAAAAATTATGTATTTTACAAATCCAAGAAACCAAACTTAAAATTTATATCTGCGGGATTTTGACAATGCAGTATTTTACAAATACAGGATAGCATAAATACATGATTGTTAAAAATCCACGAAACCATGCCCTTGTGAAGTTGTATCATCTTTGACGCATCTAAATCTGTTGTACCGGGTTTGTTATCCCGGTGTTATCTGAACCGTCTTTGACAACGCATAAGATTATCAACCCCAATCATGATAAGCAATGGTAGATCTTTTATAGGGCAGGGGGCCACGGTCCCCCAATTTTTTTCTTAAAACTTGTTGATATTACTGGACTAACGGTGCTGCTTTGTAGCTATTTAATTAAGATTTAAAATTAAATAAAGACGCAAGAAAATCTGACGCAAGTTTCTAGAACAATGAGATTCTTTTCAGTTGCCGTTTTGATTTCGCCAAGAAATCAAACGCACGCTTTCCTCGCTCAACTGATATTTGTCTGCTTGCATGCATTTCTCAATATACCGCGCTCAACGCACTTTCTCCTTTGTTACATGAAGTTTATATTGGTCTTTTCTTTTTCTTGGAAACATTGCTATCTTATATTAATAGATAACTTGTGCCTTGTGGAATCCCTTGAG
Source organism: Alisma plantago-aquatica (assembly GCA_963693085.1). NCBI lineage: Eukaryota > Viridiplantae > Streptophyta > Magnoliopsida > Alismatales > Alismataceae > Alisma > Alisma plantago-aquatica. The sequence continues at coordinate 500,951,156 of OY856414.1, read as the reverse complement.
GGCACTGTTCAAGTTGCGCCTCATCTTGGAACAAGCACCACTTGGAATACTTTTCAAGTGATCAACAACACCTTTAGCTAATGTCAACATCTTTCTTTTTGTTAAACATAGTTAGGTGCCACAACAAAATTAGATAAAAGAGACAATAAAGCCGGATTTTAGCATACTCTATACTCAGTACAACGGTTAAACTTTTTTCATTATTCAATAGGCTACCCACACCCCCGCCCACACCCGATCATCCACTTGGTTGTTGGAAGGAGGTTAATTGCTGATGTGGCGGAAACAGCTAAAAAAGAAAAAAAAAGAGATATAAAATTGTTTTGTTCATAATATTAGATTTGTAATGAATTTTTAGCTAAAATTAAATGCATTAGACTCATCACAAAGTATACTTTCTAAGAAAAATCAAGTTTAACATACTTTTTGAAAAAGGATAATATGAGAAAAGTACAAAAAATAAAGAAAAGAAGTATAAAAATACAGTACCCTAAAACAAGATGTACAATATTTGAAAATATTGGTACTCCTATATTTTGGGATACAATACCCATGCTTTTGTGTACATTACTCCCGTTTTAGGCTAAATACTCGTGCTTTGAGGTATATTATATGTGTTTTGGGGGTGAAGTATCCCATGTTTTGGGGTACAATTGTCAGCAAATAAACATTAATATTGTACGACAACAATGTACCCAAAACATTGATATTACACTCGGGTAGATAAATAAGGGTAGTACAATACCCGTGTTTTGTGATACATTACTTCCGTTTTGATAGTACAATATCTGTATTTTGGGATACACTATGAATATTTATTTCCTAATATATTGTTCCCAAAACTCAAACTACTGTACCCCAAAATATGATGGTATTCTACCCCAAAACACATGTATTATATTTTTCTCACATTATTCTCTCTCTACTATATGCCAAAGTTAGTCTTGTAATATTACTCATAACTTTCAATATGGTAGTACAAAATGCATGTATTATAGTTTCTCACATTATTCTTTCTCAAATGTATGTCAAAGTTAGTCTTGTTGGAAAATATTTTTTACAAAAAATCTAATTTTTTCATTTCATCAAATAATTCATTACAGACTGAAATCTATGAGGAATAGTGTATCCAAAATACATGTATTGTACTTCAAATATTTGGAAATTGTACCCATAACAGTCAAGTTATTCTTTCTATAAAGTATATCAACACTAGTCTTTATTGGAGAATATTTTTATAAGAAATTTAATATTTTTTTCTTTTATCAAAAAAATAATTACAGACTAAAAGTTATGATTTTTTTTTTACTTATTTTGTTCCTACTTCCCTCCTATTTAAATAAAAAAAATTAAATCCCACTTTGAGCTGTGCAGCCAGGTGGGCATGGAGGTGGATGAGTATGAGTGTCAAAAAATTTCTTAATATAAATTATGGAGTGATCAAAACATCTTATAAGTAATCATGTCCATGGTTTTATTTTTCCATCATTCTTGTGATGATACATAACTATTTTCGCTATTTGTGCAACATATATTCATTTATCTATAGTGTTAGGAAATGCTTTTTATATCTGTAAACTTGTCTAGCGTCAGCAAATTTATTTTATTATATTTTATTAGTTGTTAAATTTACTTTTTCCAATGAACTTGAAACAAAGATCTTATTTTGACGTTTCAAAGTCGATACACTTAACTACACACTCATACATTTAAACCCTGCCAAGTATTTCTACCCAAGTCATGATTAGATCACAAGTATTAATATGGCTATATTTATGCTTGATGTTATAAACACTAACTGAAGCTAAGTGATTGGTTTAATACTTCTTGACAAATTATTCTTTGAAGTTGGCCTAGTTCTTAGTATTGTATATAATATGTTACTAGACATCCGTAGTCTTATCTTTTCAAACTCATTATTCCATTTTGACTTTCTATAATGTTATATGCTTCTATATTAGATAATCTCAGTCCTCAAATGAGAGAGAGAGAGAGAGTCCAGGGGTTAGGAAGTAGGATTGGAGTTATGATGTCATATATTACTTTTACATAGACTAAATACACTAGCCATGTCTAAGTTGATATTTTTTATGGAAGTGGGATGATTCAATTAATGCAATATATTTTTAGATGGGTAGTTTTGAGTCAATTATCTTTCCAAAAGGTATAGAACATGAATTGTTATAGAGGAGAGAATAATGTTTTCTTGAAAAGACTTATATTTTTTAATATGTAAAAATATGTGTCGAAGCAGGATAGCATGAATATTTCTGGAACAACGTTTATATTTGCGTCAGACCATAAATATCTGGAATACTACACAGAGATGCTAAAATTTTACATTTTATAGAATAAGGAATGTGTTCTTATGTTAGTTATGCAATGAACATCCTCATATTGGGACTTAATTTTATCCTAGGCCATGAGATGAAGCTTAATTGGCATTGATTGTGTAACATCAACATTTCAAATTGAAAATAAGTTGAAAGTATCTCATAGAAATATTTCCTTAAATGAAATTGGAATCTTGGATCCTAATGCAAATAGTCCCTTGTAAGAAATAATAATTTTCAAAGTTTAGAATGTGATGCTTCAATTATACCCTAATGTGATAACCATACTAAACTATTCTACTAAAATCATACTTCAACAAATTCAATACACTTTTCACATACCAAATACAATTGTAATTTATTTAAAAGAAACTTAGAAAAAAGTTGTGAATAATATCACATTGAGAGTTGAAATCAAAATTGACCCAATTCCTATTCATATTATGTCCTAACAAATTTACACATGTACTTGAATCAATATGTTTAGGACTTTCCCATTATTTGAGCCTCTAATTGTTTTTGAGTAATCATATGTAATTAATGCATAATTATCCCAAAAAGAGAAATATGAATAACTCATTTTGGCAAATAATGACACAAATGAGATTTTTTGGACTGCTCATGGTTATTTGGAAATCTAGAAAATTTGATGATCATTAGACAATCGAATTAAGAAAGCTTCACTATAGTTGAAACCCTAGTTATATAATAATATTGTTGGTTATTTCTTCCCCTATGTCAATTCATGACTTAGACCCCGACTGCTCTACAAAGCTCATCTCTCGTCTCTCTCACCAATGTCCTAGGGTCAAAGGGACTCCATAGTGCACCGAACTCCCTTCCCTACTAGATTCCTTCCTCCATCAGACTCTCTTGAATCCAACTATGAAACCAGCATGCTAAACCAAACTTTGATAGGAACAAACTAGAATTCACATGTCCCTTGCCTACATCTACTCCTTCCAAACTGATCACTCTACGAAACAAAAAGCCAACCCTTGCCAACTGTGGTGGCTTGCCCCTCTGCTCCCTATCATCATGACTGACCCTGAGGGTGTAAATTGTCTCACTAGAGCCATCCAAAGATCTCTGTCGATCTAACTCCAATTTTAGCTTCCTACCTTGGTAAACCTTATCTTCTTGTTTCTTCTATTCCTCCTCTGTTTACCCTCGGGTCATCATTTTATTGTCTTCCTGACCATCACAAGGGATGTTTCTTGGATTTTTGGTTTGGGCTGGAGACGATGAACCTCATGGCGACCTTATTTTTTATATAACTATGTCATGATTGCCTTTTGATCTCCAAGATCGAAGCCTATATCAAGAGATGCTATCATTTTGGGTTGAGCAGGATACCGACCAATATTATAGATCTTCCCTTAAATGTGAATGGACTGATTTAAATCCCTAAGATGTTTTAGGATTTTTTATACATCTTTGTTACATCTGATGCACAACCTTAATTTAGAAACAAATGACCTTATTGACCCTATTTATTTTTTATTAATAGGTAAAGCACGCCTAAGTCTTCTTGCTTTTTTCCCTTTATTTATATATAAATTTATTTGTGTTTATTCAGTGTCACCATATAGTTTTCATCCTCATTATGGGCTGGATTTAGAAAATTTGTAACTAATTCACCTTTAGATAGAAAATTTAATAAACATGATTTGGAAAGGTAAATTAGTAAGGAATCCATATTTCAGATTTCAAACCTTATTTTGCCTTCTTATTTTGGTGTTTTCATATGGAAATATAAAACCCTAATGTTGAGTAACATGTTGACTAATTAAACCTAAATGAGTAATATTCAAGCTATGTTTTCCAAATTGAATAAATATAATAAGTGACCTCCAACCTAATTCATAATGCATCAAAGTTTGACACCACATTCAAACCCTAGTTGAACTTAGTTCAATCTAGGATCAATAAAAAGTATCGATGATGATGTTTAATGATTATTTACAAGTATTTAGAGCCTAATAAGGACAAGGGAAGATTGAATTAGGTGTCTTTGCTCATATAAATGGGTCATGCTATTGTGCACAGTTATTTGCGGTTGTTAGAATGTTATATATAAAGTAGGAATTATGATTTCAAGTTTAATGTTCTAAATCATGCTCATTATATCAATTGCTTGATAATTACTACATCTTATGTCTTATGGTCACATGATCACTAATATTTGAGATTATGATTAATGATTTATGAATTTAAAGTTCATGTTTTAAGAAATAAAAATCCCATGTTAAGGATTCAAGTTTAAGATTATGCTAATTTTCATATTAAGAATCATTTATAAGAATTTGATTAAATTTTATATGCTCTCTCAATAATGGACCTCAAGGGCTTGTTATGGGATTTTATGCCAATCATGGGAATTGATAGACAATCATGGGATTTCCTAAAAATCATGGACTTTTCTAGCATTAAGTGCTCCTAAGTCAGCAAATCATAGAGAGATGCATATTTTACTTATTTGAATATTATTTATGTCAAAAATTTATTTGAAAAATGCTTAAGTTAATGTTCAAGTCTAAATTTTCCTTCATGTCAAGTATAATTATTTTGATTATTCTATAAAGTACCAATACCATTTATTGATACAATTATTTTCCCTTTTGCATGGTTGGGGACGCGATGTCCCTAGGTATTGGAGCAAATAAGGACTATAGAAGAGAAAGCCAAAAATGACAAGACCTTCAAGTGAAACCCGGTGGGGGTGTCATCTAGATTAGAAGATCCTAATATTTAGAACGTTCTCTTTTATTTTTTTGCTATTCTATGTTAGATGATGGATCTTAAATTTGATGAGAAATTTAATGTAGTTTTGATTTCCAACAAACATTGCATGAATGCATGATAATTTTTATTTATTTATTTGCAATGTGCATTGTGATGTGACATCTCCCTTAAGGTTAAATGCTTCTGCTCACTTATGGTATGCATTCAAAAGTTGGGTGTTACATTAATGGTTTAAGATTAAATAAGTAGATGACCACCAAATAATAATTTGATCCATATGTTCTAGCCCTAGGTGCAGAAGAAGTAAGTGAAAGATATTGGAAATCAAAGTAGATGTCTAGTTAGAAGTTTAGATAAGGATTAGGGTTATGAGTCTAGATTTTTTGGATTTATGCTAACCGTGTAATTGTATATAGAATTCTTTCTCTTTTTCCCACATGTTTGTGGTATTGGACACAAACTTATGAAGTTATGTAGAGAGGAGGTTATGTGCATATAAATATATCATCATGCTTGTCACGCCCTTTCTAGTGCATATGGTAAGGGACATGTTCACTAGGTAGATGCTAAGATATGTGTGATAAGACATTTCACCTCTAGATATATGACTGACAACATGTTATCCAAAAGTGACAAAGAAAATAAGAGTTGGAATTATACGTTTGAGACATACAATCACATAGACCTAATCAGATACATAATAAGACTAAGCATGCATGCGACAGGTGGACAATTTGACATATATAAGTGAGTTGTAATCAAAGTGGAACCAAAACCCTAATTCAACTCCCTCTAGAGAGGGGTACCAAAACCCTAATTCAGCTCCCTCTAGATAGGGGTAATGTAGGTTCCTTTCCATGCTAGATGTTGATGTTATGAGATAGATTTGATGCTTCATTAGTACTATTTACACATGTTGGTCTGGTTTAGATATTTCACTACAAGAAGGTCATATCTAAAGTATGATACTGTTATTTTAAGATGATCTTAGAGAGTTAGAATACAAATAATAAGTAAAACCCAGCGGTGGTGTTAACCCCAACTTTTGGGTTCTTTTGGTGAGAAATGTAATTTCTCATATTAAAGGTATTGGGACAAATAATGGTATAATTTGTTTTGAATAAATGGATTTCTTTTACAATAGCGTTGATGGTTGTTTTGTGGGCTTTATTGGCTATTGGGCCCAATAACAGGGAAATTACAAAAGAAATCCCATTGTTAATATGAAATGGAGAAAAGAAAGATGTAGAAACCTCTAGAAGGAAAATGTATGTAATCCAAAGGTGGATTTTGTGCCTCTTGGGTTCCTTGGGTTCCAAGAAGTCCAAAGTTGCAAAAGGAAAGCAATACAAAAATAAAAGATCAATTAAATATTTCTGTATTAAGAAAGAAATTGAAAACAATGATAAAATGTGCAAAAATAAGTGAAAAGAGGTATAATTGAGTTATCCTTGATGGATTTTCATATCCAAAGGATTCCTAATGTTAAATGGAATGCCAATGAGGAAAATAAAGAGAAAGATAAAGACAAATCCTCAAAAAGAGATATTTTAATAAGAAATAAACAAGATAATGTGAAATAATGAATATAGATGCATCTAGAGGATAATAAGTATCCACTAAAAAGGATTTCGAAATCTTTGAGTTTCTTGGGGTCCAAGGAGCCCCAATGGAGAAGAAAGAAAGATAAAATACCAATAATGCAAAATAAGAGGATAATGTGATACAATATTAATGTTTTTTGTAGCTTTGTTAAAGAAGTGGTATTTTCTACTTAAGGAATACTTAATTTTGTGATTAATGGATTAAAAAGCAAGTCAAAAGAGAATAAGGGAGAAGATTTTCATATTCTAAAAATCTAATGAATATGTTGTTTTAAGAAGATGATTAAGAGAGAGAAACTTGCTTCTTAATGAAGGAAGCACATTCCTAATTGGAAGAGGACCTGGTTGCTTCGTGGGAAAGCATACTGGGGCGTGGATACCCTCCCCTATATAAGGGGCATAGTCTTTGGTTCGAGTTCAAGGTGGAATCCCACACAACTCCCTCCTTTCTACTTATTCTTTGCACGCAAACCTTAAACAAGAAGCAAAGGGCTTTCTCGGGAGCAACTAGTGGATGTAGCAGGATCTTTGGTGAGGCACGAGGTTACCACAAGGATCTAGGGTGGTCAGCCACCTTTCCCTGCCAACCACCGCCGCGCAGCACCTGCAGCACGGCTGCCAGGCCGGCCGCATGTTGCAGGCTCGGACAACATGGATTAGCCACCCTGGCTGTGGGCGGAGGGCTTCATCAGTTGTGAGGAGGATCTACGGAGGGAGGAGAACCCTCCTTGGCCACTGACAGAGTCGGGGAAGGGGTGAAGAAGTTGCGCCTCACGCAACCAAAGCAACAACGCTAAGTTAGCGCGAGGAAGAAGAAGCACATGCTCTTTGGATGGAAATGCCCTTCTGCGGACTAAACCACCAATCCACTTATCGAGGGTAAAAGAGTCAATCAACTATGTTTTTATACTGGACAAGCAATGTTGCATGTGATGAGCAATGTGGCACGTAGTGATTGGACCAAAGTAAGTTAATTTTGTAAAATTCATAGCTAATTAACCGTAGCTCGGATGGATATGCATAATATATGAATTTTGCTCAGAAGAACACGAGGAATGCAATAAAAATAGTTTTATAACCTAATTCCTATTGAAATTCGAAAAGGAGTGTAAGTTATCAACTTTAATGAATTAAAGAGTAAGAAAACCTATTTGGAGATGATTAATGTGTTTAGTAGGGTTTATGGATGATTAAAGTTGATATTAACCTATTAATTGTAAAAAGGTATATTGAGAAAAAAAATGTTGAACTTTGCATGCAATTTTTTAATTTAGAGTTTCATGTGCATAAATATGCTTTAATGGGCCTTGAAACCCTAATGATAGTAATGGTGACTTTTAATAGCTTTAATTGTTTAAAATCATGATTAAAGTCGAAATATGATAATTCTAAGCTATTTCGAGTATAAAAGTTTCAATTTGTGGATAAATACCCTTAATGTAGTAATTAGCATTTTTCTAATGGATAAAGGTAGAATTAATGAAAAATAGAGTTCATATGTGACATAGACCATAATGAACTATGAATTGATGATAAATGAGCATAGTGATCTTGTCGTGGATTAAAAGGATAAAAATGGTAGCTTTAATGTAAAAGAGGCATAATGGACTTAATTAATGGTTAATTATGCTTTTTCTGATATCATGGTTATATGTTGTGAAAAGACAATGATGAATAGATGAGATAAATAGGGTTTTTGAGTAATCATATAAAATTAGGATTTAAAAATGAAGTGAAACCCTAATTGCAATGGAAACCCTAATAGTGGACTAGAAACCCTAGGAAGCGAGCTAGGTTTAATAGATCTTGATGACATGAGTAATAAAAGGGAATTGCATGATTATTTCAGGAACTTGTTGTATGTTCTTGCTTGCTTGGATTTCTTACTTGCATGGAATATTTCTGTCTCAAATCAGCCTGATAGGAATGTGGTTACACTTATGAATATCTCAAATTAGTTTTTCGAGGTTTTCTAAAGTTTTCCTCGATGACTTGAATTAAACCGTTGGTTGAATTTAATTCATGCAAACTATAATGTGGATATGACTATCACAAAAGATATGTGCCTACTAGCTCAGATCCTAGTCCCCTCTGTGGCTTAATGGTTTGACCTAGTACATGGCTACCTATGGGGTAGGTCCATCAGGTCATTGGATGACTTAGTACATGGCTACCAATGGGGTAGGTCCATCAAGTCACCTTGAGTTAGGGATTGGGCTACCTTTGGGTAGGGACATGTGACTCTCTAACCCTAAGTATTGGCTACCTGTGAGGTAGGGCCATGGGGGTAAGGATCTACCATAGAGAGAGATAGTATCCAAGTCCGCTACAGGGACAACACAGAGATAGGGGATAGATAAGGATTGAGTAGTATTTCTTAAGACATAATCTTGGTTGTTAAATGATAATTGGCTGATTACATTGTTATCATAGTTGCATGATTATTGTTTCCCCCACATACCATCTTTATGCTGACTGGCGTTTTGTTTTTTGGAGTTTTAGGTACAAGTGGAAAGAACAAAAAGTAAAGTGGAATATGTGGAATTAAATATGAATTAAAGTTCAAAGGAGGATTAGTTAGAATAGACCCCATGTGGATAGAAGTAGATATCCAAGCTTTTGAAAAAGGTATGAAAAAGTTTAATTTTATTACAACCTTTCAGTTTAGTTTAGTAGAATTTGATAATTATTATTGATTATTTGTTGAACCTTTGATCCAGAAGTTGTGATAACGGCTCTGACCTCTTGGTCTCCCTTAATTGGGGGTTACTGGGAGGCGGGGTTGTTACATTTGGTATCAGAGCCTAGGTTTCTCATTTAATCTGTAATAATTATTAAATTTTACAAACTCTGTAGAACCCAAGGGAGTTATTAGAGGAATTTCTAAAAGACAGAGGTGTCTAGAAAAGGATCACATCTGGGGCTGGCAAGATTTTCCTCTACACCGTTAGTCAGAATATGAGGACTCCCAGATTAGTGTGACTGCCTGGCCAATGTTTCATGATTTGACTCGAAATAAGACACCTTTAGGACTCTCTCATCTTGTTCATCCCTTCTCAACTCAATTGTTGTTAAGGATTATAAGGATTAGGGTTTTCCCTCTTTTCCTCACCCTCGTGAGGTATGGGTAAGGTTGATAAGTTTTAAGAAATCCTCAACCAAATTAATAAAAAGCATGTAAATATGGTCATGGACATAAGCTTAATAGATTAAGCATAAAAGAATAGATACATGCTTAGGTCATATGACATAAGTTTTCATGCCCTCAGGAGAGACCTGAGGCTAGACCTTCTTGTCTGGAGGATAAGTAAAGAGAGTTCATCTTAGAGGTAGATATCTCCATTACAAGTAGAGACCTGGCACATCCTCTGAGGTTGATGTTGAACCTAACCCTAAGTGAAGGTTAGAGAGAGATGACATGATGAGTTAGATGTCTTGGTAGACCAGGGGTTTGGATGGACATGCCTTGGATGTCTTATGAGCCATGAGAGGTTGGATGACCGAGTACTTTTGGTGACCCAAGCCTGGGGAGGGTCGTGCATGTTAGAGTGAAGGATTTCTCCTTCTTTGATGAGTTTAGAGAAGAACCTATGGAACCCCATGAGATTATATGTGCATGGCATAGTAGGCACCCAAAATACGTCAGTAGTGCGAGTAGTAGGTTGAAATCCTAAACAAGGGAGTATGTTGGAAAGCTGATGAGATAAGCATAAAGAGGTATGGATAACCTTGAACAAACATAGGTTTCACCATGTAGGGGTATGCTTGTGAGCTGGATCCATCTTCATGGAGAGAGGACCTCTAATACTGAGGCCGGTTGTAGGTTTATCTCTAGAAAGAGAGAGAGAGAGAGCAGGACCCAAGTGAGAAGGTTGGAAGCTTAGATTTTGAGATATGAGGAGCAGTGGGAGTTGAGGAGGATGCGAACTAAGTGGATGATAGTGGTTGCCTCATGCTTGACCCCTGGAGGCTGATGATGTTTTGGTTGCCATGAGAGGAAACAAACCCTAGAGAGAGGATGAGTCTGTTGGTACCTATGTACCTATGATATAGATGAGAAGAAGAGTTCTTTAGACCTGGAGAGGTTTAGTAATATGTTGTGAGGCCTTGTACCTTGTTGATTGTCCTTGAGGAGGACCCAACTCTGAAGTGTTGCTCGAGTAGAAGGATGACATGAAGTGCATGTCATACCCTGTACCTGTTTGGTTGTGGTTAAGAGGTTGAGCAGACAGTTGGACATCAAAGAAATTAACCTAGGGTTCTTAGGTATATGAGGGGAAGTGATGTACCTGATGCTCATGATGAGATTTGAGTTTCTATAGATTTGAACATGGTACTCCTCATGTCTAGAGGAAAGGGAAACCCCTTAAGTTTAAGGTATGCTTGATGAATCCCTCACAGCTAAGTGGATGACATGGGAAGGTATGATCATGATCCAGTGTTGAGGAAAGAGAACAAGTAGGACCTAGTATGGTTTAGTAGGTGGTCTTCTTGTGCCTTAGTAGCTGCTGGGTTAAGCATGCTCATGTGAATAGAAACCCTAAGGATGTTTGTGACATTGTTGTCAAGAGTTGTAGTTTCCTCCCATCCGGGGAGAGGGACCCTTTGAAAGGGTGTATACAGTTTGGTGGTTTTTGAGGAAACATAAAGAGGTCTCATAGGATATTAAGAAGCTAAGTGAAAAGTGCATAGTATGAGAATGAACCTGTGGACCCATAGATAACCATCTATAAGTGCATGTGGATGTGTTATCATGGAGGTAACCAGTATGGGGCCTGACCAGGGTAGGTAGGTTGCCATGACCCCTATGAAAGGATGGAAGTCAGCCCATGAATATAGAGAGAGATGATGAAGGCTTGGGTAAGTTTCTAAGTGGGACATGTACTATAATAGAATCCTAAGTTTATCCTAGGGTCAGGTAGGGATAAGACCAATGGAAGTAGGGGTTGCCTAATTCCCTAGTTGCACATGACCATAGGGTCAGGAGGTAACAACTATCATTGTCTGAGGGCCATGGGTTAGGAGATTGATCACCTTCATGAACTCATGGGACCCAAAGGGCAGATGAGTAGGGCACTCTCTGGATGCATAAGGGAAGACAGATGACCCCAAAAGTGTCGGCCCCTATAGACCTAGAGGAGATGACTAAGGAATGCGTTTGGATCCAAGTAGGTTCGAAACTAGTTTTCCATGGAAGTAACATTGATATCAAGAATGATGTTGAGATATAAGATGCACGATTCAACTAAGATTTCAAGGTGTATGGGCAAGGTGGGATGTACCATCTCTACTCTTGGAATAGGAAGAACTCTATATTTAGACTGCAACCAAATGCTTATTTCCTCTTATTATGGGAGTGAGAGATAGGACAATACGCATGCCATACACCCAAGATAAAAGATGATGTGAGTTGGAACATTTCTATGAGGTATGAGGACACATATGATAACATACCATTATGGAGTGAATGATACATGGTTGGTTTACAAACCCTAAGAGTTATACAAGGCTGAGTTCAAAAAACCTAGAGAATAAGCTCAGAGTTTTCTTGATGAAGACAGACTTAGAACTGAGATGAGGTAATAAGTGAAATACATGCAGGTGTATGTCTTCAACGTTACCTAACACCTAAGGATGTGAAGTGGTAATGGATGCTCTAGATGAGATATAACTTCCTAGTTTAGATGGAGGCTAGAAGAGGTTAATAAGATAACCCCCAGTTGGAAAAAGAGATAAGTTTGGCTAACACTCAGAGGTGACAAGATCTGTCTAACAAGTTAATGGTTGTTCGGCTAGCCAGCCTAGGTCTTATCATGATAAAAGGATGGTTGTAGAACCTCAGATGCACTTCTTTGGAAGGTGATGAAACCCCGATTAGAGTGGTTTAGGGTTTTTGAGGAATCAATCTTAAGGAATCATGACAATACATGAGATCATGATTTAAGATCACCATATACCATGATACTACCAAGAAAATAAGTGAAAGTGGTACTTTGGATACCTAAGATGAAGTTGCATGTGGTGTGTTACCATGCCATCCAGGAGGTGAAGGACGAACACCAGTAACCCAGTGTATTGACATAGGGGATAAAAGAGTCCTTGAGAGAGAAAGAGAGTTCACCACTATGGATGTCATGGTAAGTCTCCCCTAGACCAAGGAAGGTCAAGATGCAATATGGGTTATGGTAGATCGCTTTACCTATATGACATGAGAAAGAAAGAGTATTGTCAACGGACAGATCCGGTTGAACTACATATGAGAGAAAGTTGGTTCAACTACACCATGATGTGAGTTCAAAAGTTCTTGAGTATGACCTAAAGGTTCACTTCCATGAGTGGGTGTAGGTACATGTAGAACTCGATGTTAGTACTATTTATCACCCCTAACTAATGGTTAGTGTGATCCAGACTAGAGGGTCTGATGAGAGCATGTGTGCTTGTTCAGGGTGATTCATAGAGACATTTCTTGTCCTTTGTAAGATGTGATGATAACCACCATAGTCAGTATCGGGTTGTAAAGAAGATCTATAAGGGAGGTTGTGTCAGTCACCAGTTCATTAAGATGATGTTGGTGAAGGGACCTCGCGAAGGTCAAGAAAGGACCACGGTGTGTGCAGATGAAGTCACTTTGATCATGAAATGGTTGAAAGGAGCCCAGAGATGACATGAGTTGTAAGCTGATGCAAAGCAGACTAACATGCAGTTCACTATGGGGGAATATGTGACATGAAAATTTGACCCCTCTAAGTTATAGCTAAGAGAGCTGAGTCCCCGATGCATGGGTTCTTTTGACCTGGTTTGGTGGAGAAGGTTAAGTTTTTCCTTACCCCTTGGGATAACGTAATGTGTGATGAGTTCCATATGTCCAATTTAGACCACTATGTGAGGCACCCAGACCATGTGCAGAGTAATGAACCTAGTGAGCCCCAAGGGAGGCTGGAATGACCTGAGTCACGTGTGAGGTCTATAGATGCCAAGGTGAAAGAACTCAGAGAAAAGAATTTGTGATGATAAAGGTTGTTTGGAAGCACCATGGATAGGGAAAAGCCACATAGGGGCCAATGATGGACATGTAAAAGTCTTATCCTGAATTGTTTGTTTGCTTGATGGAATTTTGAGGGCAAAATTCCTATAAGAGGGGAAGGATGTTACAACCCCAACTTTTGGGTTCTTTTGGTGAGAAATGTAATTTCTCATATTAAAGGTATTGGAACAAATAATGATATAATTTGTTTTGAATAAATAGATTTCATTTACAATAGAATTGATTGTTGTTTTGTGGGCTTTATTGGCTATTGGGCCCAATAACAAGGAAAATACAAAAGAAATCCCATTGTTAATATGAAATGGAAAAGAGAAAGATGTAGAAACCTCTAGAAGGCAAAAGTATGTAATCCAAAGGTGGATTTCGTGCCTCTTGGGTTCCAAGAAGTCCAAAGTTGCAAAAAGAAAGCAATACAAAAAGAAAAGATCAATTTAATATTTCTTTATTAAGAAAGAAATTGAAAACAATGATAAAATGTGGGAAATAAGTGAAAAAAGGTATAATTGAGTTATCCTTGATGGATTTTCGTATCCAAAGGATTCCTAATATTAAATGGAATACCAATGAGGAAAATAAAGAGAAAGATAAAGAGAAATACTCAAAAAGAGATATTTTAATAAGAAATAAACAAGATAATGTGAAATAATGAATATAGATGCATCTAGAAGGATAATAAGTATCCACTAAAAAGGATTTCGAAATCATAGAGTTTCTTGGGGTCCAAGGAACCCCAATGGAGAAGAAAGAAAGAGAAAATACCAACAATGCAAAATAAGAGGATAATGTGATACATTATTAATGGTTTTTGTAGCTTTGTTAAAGAAGTGGTATTTTCTACTTAAGGAAAACTTAATTTGGTGATTATTGGATTAAAAAGCAAGTCAAAAGAGAATAAGGGAGAATATTTTCGTATTCCTAAAAATCCAATGAATATGTTGTTTTAAGAAGATGATTAAGAGTGAGAAACTTGCTTCTTAATGAAGGAAGCACATTCCTAATTGGAAGAGGGCTTGGTTGTTTCGTGGGCAAGCATACTGGGGCATGGATACCCTCCCCTATACAAGGGGCAGAGTCTTTGGTTCGAATTCAAGGTGGAATCCCACACAACTCTCCTTCTTCTTTGCACGCAAACCTTAACCAAGAAGCAAAGGGCTTTCTCGGGAGCAACTAGTGGCTATAGCAGGATCTTCGGTGAGGCACAGGGTTACCAAAAGGATCTAGGGTGGTTAGCCACCTTTCCTTGCCAACCACTGCCGTGCAGCACCTGCAGAACAGCTACCAGGCCAGCCATAGGTTGTAGGCCCGACCAACATGGGCCAACTTCCCTAGCTACGGGTGGAGGGCTTCATCAACTGCAAGGAGGATCCACAGAGGGAGGAGAACGCTCCTTGGAGACCGATAGAGTCAGGGAAGGGGTGAAGAAGTTGTGCCTCACACAACCGTAGTAGCAACGCTAGGTTAGCACGAGGAAGAAGAAGCACATGCGCTTTGGATGGAAATGCCCTTCTGCGGGCTAAACCACCAATCCACGTATTGAGGGTAAAAGCATCAATCAACTATGTTTCTAAACTGGACAAGCAATGTTGCATGTGATGAGCGATGTGGCACACACTGATTGGCCCAAAGTAAGTTAATTTTACAAAATTCATAGCTAATTAATCATAGCTCGGATGGATACACATAATATATGAATTTTGCTCAACAGAACACGAGGAATGCAATAAAAATAGTGTGATAACATAATTCCTATTGCAATTCGAAAAGTAGTGCAAGTTATCAACTTTAATGAATTAAAGACTAAGAAACCCTATTTGGAGATCATTAATGTGTTTAGTAGGGTTTAATGGATGATTAATGTTGATCTTAACCTATTAATTGTAAAAAGGTATATTGAGAACAAAAAGGATGAAATTTTCATGTAATTGGTTAATTTAGAGTTTCATGTGCATAAATATGCTTTAATGGGCCTTGAAACCCTAATGATGGTAATGGTGATTTTTAATAGATTTAATTGTTTAAAATCATGATTAAAGTCAAAATATGATAATTATAAGATATTTCAAGTACAAAAGCTACTATTTGTGGATAAATACCCTTATTGTAGTAATTAGGGTTTTTCTAATGGATAAAGGTAGAATTAATGACAAATAGAGTTCAATTGTGAATTAGACCATAATGAACTATGAACTGATGATAAATGAGCATAGTGATCTTGTCATGGATTAAAAGGATAAAATGGTAGCTTTAATGTAAAATAGGCATAATGGACTTTATTAATGGTTAATTATGCTTTTTATAATATCTGGGTTATATGTTGTTAAAATACAATGATGAATAGATGAGATTAATAGGGTTTGTGAGTAATCGTATAGAATTATTTTTTAAAAATGAAGTGAAACCATAATTGCAATGGAAACCCTAAAAGTGGACTAGAAACCCTAGGAAGCGAGCTAGGTTTAATAGATCTTGATGACATGAGTAATAAAAGGGAATTGCATGATTATTTCAGGATCTTGTTGTATGTGCTTACTTGCTTGGATTTCTTACTTGCATGGAATATTTCTGTCTCAAATCATCCTGATAGGCATGTGGTTATGATTATGAATATATCGAATTAGTTTTTTGAGGTTTTCTGAAGTTTTCCTCGATGACTTGAATTAAACTGTTTGTTGAATTTAATTCATGCAAACTATAATGTGGATATGACTATCACAAAAGATATGTTCCTACTAGCTCAGATCCTAGTCCCCTCTGTGGCTTAATAGTTTGACCTAATACATGGATACCTATGGTCCATCAGGTCATTGGATGACTTAGTACATGGCTACCAATGGGGCAGGTCCATCAAGTCACCTTGAGTCTGGGATTGGGCTACCTTTGGGTAGGGCCATGCGACTCTCTAACCCTAAGTATTGGCTACCTGTGAGGTAGGGCCATGGAGGTAGGACAAAATTTATTTAAGTTAGGTTGTAACATGCCAAATTTCATTTATAAATAATTGAAAGTCTCTCAATAGAAAATTTTATTTATATGAAATTGGAATCTCAGATATTAATGCAGATAGTCCCGGATAAGAAACTCTAATTTTCAAAGTTCAAAATGTGATGTATCAATTACACCCTAATGTGGAGTCTCAAATATGTTACTAAAATCATACTTGAACAAACTTAAAACACTTTTTCAAATACCAAATCCACTTGTAATTTATTTACAAAAAAATGAGCACAAAATTATGAATAATTTCACATTGAGGGTTGAAATCAAAATTGACCCAATTCCTATTCATGTTATGGCCTAATAAATTTCCATATGTACTTGAATAAAAAAATATAAAAATTTTCCCAATATTTAAACCTCTAAATGTTTTTGATTTTCGTATGTAATTAATTCATAATTATCCTAAAAAGAGAAATATGAATAACTCAGTTTGTCAAATGAGAAAACTGATGAGATTTTTGGACTGCTCATGATTAACTAGTGAACCTAGCAAATTTATTCATTATCAAACAATCTTTACTAGCCCAATTGAATTAAGAAAAATTACTATAGCTCAAATCCTAGACATCTTATAATATAATCGATGTTATTTCATCATCGTGTATCACATGGTTTATGCGAGACCTGTGTCAAGTAAGACTTAGACTCCCAACTTCTCCATAAGAATCTGTAACATCCCAGGATTTGAGGCCTCGGATAAAATGATCTTAAAAGGAATGATTGGACTACCCATACCACCAAGGTGCACCTCCTTTTCAGGGAGCCCGTCTCTAAAGAACTCCATAGTTAAGCGTGCTCAGCTTGGAGTAGTACTAGGATGGGTGACCAGTCGGGAAGTTGATCCTGGCTTGCGCGTCAGTGTGGACAAAGTGCACAGTTAAGGCTAGTGGTGGTCTGTGGGGCCAGTCGTCATTCCTGAAACTCTATTAGAGCCTAGGGAAGTGGGCCCGGGCGTTACAAATGGTATCAGAGCCAATTCCCCTCCAGTAGGTGGGCCCCACATGGGCATGGCATGCCAGTCTTGAGCCGTGCGGTCCAGGCATGTAGGAAAGGGCTGTCCATGGTTGACGTAGCCACCCTTGCGCTGGTATTCCGTGATCGGGAGTTGGGTGTCCATGGGCCATTGTGAGTCTGCACTGAAATGGGGAAGAGATTATGAGGCCTTATAGTTGATCCTTGACGAGGACGTCAAGAGTCTAAGTGGGGGAGATTGTAACCATCCTAGGATTTGAGGCCTCGGATAAAATGATCTTAAAAGGAATGATTGGACTACCCATACCACCAAGGTGCACCTCCTTTTCAGGGATCCCGTCTCTAAAGAACTCCATAGTTAAGCGTGCTCAGCTTGGAGTAGTACTAGGATGGGTGACCAGTCGGGAAGTTGATCCTGGCTTGCGCGTCAGTGTGGACAAAGTGCGCAGTTAAGGCTGTGGTGGTCTGTGGGGCCAGTCGTCATTCCTGAAACTCTATTAGAGCCTAGGGCAGTGGGCCCGGGCGTTACAGAATCATTTCTCTCGCCCATGTCCTAGGGTCTGAGGGACTAAGTAGTGCACACGACCCACTTTCCTGATGGATTCCTTCCTCCATTGAAGTCTCTCGACTCTATCTATTAAACCATCTTATAAAACTGATATGTAACATACTAGATCTTGGACACTACCCTAGAATTTTGACCTTTTGAGCTTATCCAAACAAGGATGAAGTTAGAGGATATTTATTATAAATTAATGAACTAATGCATGTATAAATCACACTTATATAACCAAATGTTCTCACACTAGTCTTGGGCCAATAATAGACACATAAAATATGTCACATGAGATAAAATGAATTATATAAAATTTTATGCAAATAATCACAGATAATTCTTTTAGTGATAATACTAAGTTATGAAACATAATTGAATGAACAATAATGATAATAAATAAATAATGTGATAATAATGTCTATAAATATTAATTGTGACATAACTCATTAAAGAAAACCCCAAAAGTGGAATCAAAGTTAAGAATCATGGCCCTTGGGTCCCAATTGCCTTGGGAGTCAAGTTTCACATTATTCACATAATAATCATTAATTTAATTCATTTTGTAAAGGGAGGGTTTGAGTTTTCCCCAAAATATCAAATAAAATAATAAATGACTCCAAAAGAGGAAAATAATCTTGGATTCATAATCTACATAATAAAAATAGCCTTTGGGTGAATTTTCACTCAATTGGGAGAAAGTTTGATTAAAAGGTGAAATCAGGAGAGAGAAAGTGTGTAGAACTTTCCAAATATTAAATAAATGAACAAATAACTCCTACATGTGAAATTGATAGCAAATTTGTATCCAAAACATTAAAAATGAATTGTGGGTGAAGTTTCATAAAATATGGAGAATCTTAAAGGTCATTAATGCATGAGGAAAGAGAAAAGAGGATTTGGTTTATTTAACCCATCAAAATTTCTCAAAAGGCAAATATAATTGCATATTCAGATTCCTCATATCAAAAATAGGTTGGGTGTTAAATTTCATTTAATTTGGGGCTCGTTTGCATCATCAATTGAAGAGAGAGAAAATAAGAATTTAATGCGACAACACTTTAGTCGGAATCAATCACATTAGATATATACATGTCACATGACTCCTTTTTATTTTCAATTTTGCATGCAACCAAGACCGTCTGATCCTTGATCCAATGGTGTGGAACCCATCTCCTACCTTGGGTAGGAGAGGCACATCCAAAATAGTGATCGAGCCTGGTATTTTGGGTTTCTCTCACTCAATGCTTAACAATTTTGTGTGATTTTTGTTGCATTGAATTCGGGCGAGAGTTCTACATGATTCAAGCCATAATTTTAGCCCTACGTTCCATTGTTTAAGAAATGCCTAATTTTCATATCTGAGCTTCTTGAAGCTCTTACCCCGTTGGCCCTAGAAACAACCTCACCTATAAATACTAGTTCCCCAACCTCTGTGAGCACCCGTTCTATTCTCCTCTCTTGTCAATTTGCTCCAAACTTCCCCATACAACTGTTGACATTCAAGATCTTGTTTGAATCTTGTGGCATTGATCACTCGCACGTTGTGGAACCGATTTTTGATAAGGTTTGTAGGTCAGTTTGTAGGCACATGTTCTTCATCTTGACTCCTTTATTTCGTCGCACGATCAATTGGGTAGAGAAACCCCAACCTGACTTCAAGCTTCTACTCTGTGGTTTACAGTCATGGTATGTAGGCATGGATGGGATGAATCTCCCCAGTTCATTCTTAGTTTTACCCCTCTATTTCTCTTTTTTTCTTTAATTTTCTCATGAGGGTATTTTGGTATTTTCTTGCCTTTGTTTCTTTTCTTTTGAGCGATTCCAATCGAGGTTTTACCGGGGGACATGGCTACTTTTGGTTGGTCCATGTCAGTTGGGCCCGACTTACACCCTCTCTCCCTCTCTCTCTCTCTCTGTTTCTCGCAAGTAAATGATGACATGGCTTTTTCTCTTTTTTGATTGGTGGATTTCGTAAAAACTCATATTTTTTTCTTTGGTTACCCAAAAATTAAGTAAAAATATGTTTTAGAATAAAAAAATTAAGCTTTATCTAATTAAAATATTTTCAAATCCTTATTTCCATGATTTCAATGATCTAAGGATCTAATTAATTAATATAAAAAACCTAAAAATTGATAACTAATTCATCTTAACTCCAAATATAACATATATACATATTTTCTGAATAAAAAAACCTAATAAGTCAACTGGTTTAGGTTTTGAGTCCATAGTCTGATGTTTTGTGGAAATTCTAGAATTAGGGTATCATTACATATATATGTGAATCTCAAACCCGAATACATGTGAATGCTTTCTAATTAGGCAAATTTGATCTTGGAAACAACTAGATTCGTGAAGAGTGTTTCTAGGACTTTGGTCTAAGGTATGTTTGCATCCCCTATTATTCTTGATGCAAAATTTACCCATTTGCTTCTTTCTCTTGGTCCTATGGACATTAGCCTACACATTATCATGTCCTTTGGAAAATATGCTCCATGTGAAGTATCATATATTGTTAGTGATCATATGATCATATTTGACATTCTCTTGATCTCTTTCTTATGCTTTGCTTGTGGTGGAACATTCTTTTATGATATGTGCTTCTTTTCCCACCATGGTAGTGGATGTATATATATGGAACATTATGTGATGGCATGAAACCTCTGATCCCACTTTATACTTGATGGATGTTCTCATCCTCCTTATTTGTGTATAGTTGGTAATTCTTTTTTTTATGCATCATGTGTTGGCTACTAGTATAATGTTACATGATATTTTATGTGGATGTGAAAATTCCCACATATGCGTGCAGATGTGAAAATTCATGCATATGAAAATAATTAGGGCAGTTGTGCCTAGGAAGATGCATACAAGACCCCGCCACCCCACATTTAGAGTGGATGTATACAGTTCCTGCTCACCCCACATTTTAGAGCATATATATACAAGTCCCTGCTCACCCCACATTATTTTGGTAGATGTGTTATTTCCTACCTACTTGTTATATGGTCTAGTTTTGTCACAGGTGAAACACATGGATGCCTTACTTATATACTCTGTTGCTTCATTATTATTTGTTGTTCATTTCTTTTATGCCCCCTCTGGGTAGTACTTTATTTTTCTATGGGAAGCCTTTTATACTTGATGACCTTTATTATTTTAATTGCTCAATTTTTCATTATGCACATACCAACCATTGTTGATGTTATCTATTTTTCTCCTTTTTTCTGGGGTATGCTTCCAACCCTTGGTGAAGAACATGAAGGACATGACATAAAGATATGGACTTAGCTTAAGGAGTTAAAGCTTGGAGACAAGGTTGTTATGGTTTAGACTTCCCTCTATCTGGTACCTTATGTTGTATCATGTAAACCTTGTGTGGGAGATTAAGATATACTTTTGTAATCTCTTGGAGAATTGATAATAGTCATGTTTTTATTTTGTTGCTATACTATTGGTTGTTTTGAGTACCATTAATAACATTTGAAAATTTAACACCCACTCCAACATATGTTTTGGGTGTGTTTGAACTGGAGTTTTTATTCTTCAAATTTTTAGTAGGGAGTGGTTTACAACATGGTATCAGAGCCCAGGGTAGTCGGAATATGACTATTTCAATTTTGTTTCCCTTATTATAACACTTGACTTATATAGTTACCTCTAGGTGAGATGTTTTCCCTAGATTTATCTGAGTTGTTTTGATGATGATAGGTTGATATAAGCTTCACATTAGAATCATGGTGTTTAGTAAACCCTAATTAGTTGATAAGGTTAGATGATCATAACCTGCCATATAGGTCTTTGGTGACATGAATCTTTATATGTAATAGGGTTTGATTTGAGGATAAAATTAGGTTACAAGAATTAGGTAGTGGTAGGATAAGGAGATATTATTATGGAAAGATTGTGACTTGGTTTTCGCAATTGATTTTGGATCCATAATTTGTTTCTTCTCAAATAGATTTCATCGCCAAAAATATATTTTCAATTATAATACTATATGTAACAAAATTTGTAGAATTCATCGAATTTTTCTTAAGCTAAATCTCAATGAAATAATATGAGAAGTTTCAGTAGTGAAACCCTAAGCCTAGTGCTAACCCTAGTTCTGGATTTGGAGATATGTCTAGGAATATGTGGATAATATAAAGGTGTAGTGTACCTACCCTTTGTGCTCAATAACTTTTGGATCTTTGGGTTGTTAGGTTAGATGCACGAGGACCTATGATGCAACCCTAGATGGTTCTAACTTTTTAGTTGGATATATGAACAACATAAATCTCTAGAACTTTCACAACTAAATGATATGTGGGTAACTCTAAATGTTGTTTAGTATGACTTGTTAAGTTAAAACTTTGAAGTGGTGGAGAGTAGTTGGTTGTTGAGGTTTGGATCAATAGATTTTTAGGATGAAATCATTTTAAGGGGTGGAGTGCTGTAACATACTAGATCTTGGACCCTACCCTAGAAATTTGACCTTTTGAGCTTAGCTAAACAAGGATGAGGTTAGATGATGTTTATTATAAACTAATGAACTAATGCATGTATAAATCACCCTAATGTAACATAATGTTCTCACACTAGTCTTGGGACAATAATAGACACATAAAATATGTCACATGAGATAATAATGAATTATATAAAATTTCATGCAAATAGTCACACATAATTCTTTTCGTGATAATACTAAGTTATGAAACATAATTGAATGAACAATAGTGATAATAATGAAATAATGTCATAATAATGTCTACAAATATTAATTGTGACATAACTCATTAAAGGATTGTGCTCCTTGGGTCCAAATTGCCTTGGGAGTCAAGTTTCACATTATTCACATAATAATAATTAATTTAATTCATTTTGGAAAGAGAATATTTCAGTTTTCTCCAAAATATCAAATAAAATAATAACTAACTCCAAAAAGGAAAATAATCTTGGATTTGTAATCTTTATAATAAAATTATCCTTTGGGTGAAATTTCACTCAATTTGGAGAAAGTTTGATTAAAAAGTGAAATCAGGAGAGTGAAAATGTGTATAACCTTCAAAATATTAAATAAATGAACAAATAACTCCAACATATGAAATTGATGGAAAATTCATATCCAACACATTAAATATGACTTGTGGGTGAAGCTTCATAAAATATGGAGAATCTTAAAGTCATTAATGCATGAGAAAAGAGAAAATAGGATTTTATTTATTTAAGACACCAAAAGTTCTCAAAAGGCAAATATAATTGCATATTCGGTTTCCTCATATAAAAAATAGGTTGGTTTTCCAAATTCATTTAATTTGGGGCTCGTTTGCATCCTCAATTGAAGAGAGAGAAAATAAGAATTTAATGTGGCCACACTTTAGTCGGAATCATAGTCACATTAGATATATACATGTCATGACTCCTTTTTATTTTTTGATTTTGCATGCAACCATGACTGGTCAATCCTTGATCTGATGGTGTGGAACCCGTCTCCTACCTTGGGTAGGAGAGGTGCACCCGAAATAGTGATCGACCCTGGTATTTTGGGTTTCTCTCACTCGATTCTTAACAGTTTTGTGTGATTTTTGTTGCATTAATTTTGGGAGAGAATTCTACATGATTCAAGCCATAATTTTATCCCTACTTTATGTTGTTTAAGAAACACTCAAATTTTGTATCTGAGCTTCCCGAAGCTCCTTCCCCTTGGCCCTATATGCACCCTCACCTATAAATACTTGTTCCCCAACCTCTGCGAGCACCCGCTCTATTCTCCTCTCTCATCAATTTGCTACTAACTTCCCCGCATGGCCATCGACATTTAAGATCTTGTTTGAATCTTGCGACACTGGTCACTTGCACGCGGGAGCACTGGTTTTCAATCAGGTTTGCAGGTAAGTTTGTCGACACCTGTTCTTCATCTTGACCCCTTTATTTCGTCACACGATCAACTGGGTAGAGAAACCCCAACCTAGCTCCAAGATACTTCTCCATGGGTCATGGTCATGGTGTGCAGGCATGGAGGGGATGAATCTCCCCGGTTCATTCTTGATTTTACCCCTCTATTTCTCTTCTTTCCTTTAATTTTCTTGTGAGGGTATTTTGGTCTTTTTGTGCCTTTATTTCTTTTGGTTTGAGTGAGTCCAACTGAGTTTTGACTGGGGGACATGGCTGCTTGTGGTTGGTACACATCAGTTGGGACCGACTTCTTCCTCTCTCCCTCTCTCTCTCTCTGTTTCTCCTAAGTAAACGATGACATGGCTTTTTCTCTTTTTCCCGATTGGTCGATTATGCAAAAATCATATCCTTTGCTCTAGTTATCCAAAAAATAAGTAAAATATGTTTTGGAATCAAAATATTAAGCTCTATCTAATAAAAATAGTTTCAAAGTCTTATTTCCACGTTTTCAATGATGGATTTTTAATGATCTAATTAATTAATATAAAAATCCCTAATATTGATAACTAATTCATCTTAACTCCAAATGTAACAAATAAATATGTTTTCTTAATAAGAAAAACCTCATAAGTCGATTGGTTTAGGTTTTGAGTCCATAATCTGATGTTTAGTGGAAAGGTCTAGAATTAGGGTTTCATTACATATATATATGAATCTCAAACCCTAATACATGTGAATACTTTGTAATTAGGCAAAGTTGATATTGGAAACAACTAGATTCATGAAGAGTGTTTCTAGGAATTTGGTTTAAGGTGTGTTTGCATCCCCTATTATTCTTGATGATAAATTTACCCATTTTCTTCTTTCTCTTAGTCCTATGGACATATGCCTACTCATTATCTTGTCCTTTGGAAAATATGCTTCATGTGAAGTATCATATATTGTTAGTGATCCTATGCTCATATTTGACATTCTCTTGGTCTCTTTCTTATGCTTTGCTTATGGTGGAACATTCTTTTGTGATATGTGCTTCTTTTCCCACCATGGTAGTGGATGTACATATATGGAACATTATGTGATGGAATGGATCCTCTGATCCCACTTTATGCTTGATGGATGTTTACAACCTCCTTATTTGTTTATACTTGATTATTATTTTTTGATGCATCATGTGATGAATTCTAGTATAATGTTACATGATACTTTATGTGGATGTGAAAATTCCCATATATGTGTGCAGATGTGAAAATTCCTGCATATGAAAATAATTAGGCAAGACGTTTCTAGGCAGATGTATACAAGACCCTACCTCCCCACATTTAGAGTGGATGTATACAGTTCCCGCTCACCCCACATTTTAGAGCAGATGTATAAAGACCCTGCTCGCTCCACATTATTTTGGTAGATGTGTTATTTCCTACCTACT
Source organism: Alisma plantago-aquatica (assembly GCA_963693085.1). Classification (NCBI taxonomy): domain Eukaryota; kingdom Viridiplantae; phylum Streptophyta; class Magnoliopsida; order Alismatales; family Alismataceae; genus Alisma; species Alisma plantago-aquatica. Next base: position 500,925,601 of record OY856414.1, on the reverse strand, counting down.
TGTTATATTGTCTAGTTTTGTCATAGGTGAAACACATGGATGCCTTATTTATATACTTTGTTGCTTCATTATTATTTTGTTGTTCATTTCTTTTATGCACCCTTTGCGTAGTACTTTATTTTTCTATGGGAAGCCTTTTGTACTTTATGTCCTTTATTCTTTTATATTGCTCAATTTTCTATTTAGTATGGACATACCAGCCTTTTCTGATGTCAGCTATTATTCTCCTTTTTGGTGGGGTATGCTTCCGACCCTAGGTGAAGAACATGGAGGACATGGCATAAAGATATGGACTTAGCTTAAGGAGTTAAAGATTGGAGACAAGGTTGTTATGATTTAGATTTCCTTCTATCTAGATCCTTATGTTGTATCATGTAAATCCTATGTGGGAGATTAATATGTACTTTTGTAATCTCTTGGAGAATTGATAATAGTCATGTTTTTATTCTGCTTCTATACTATTGGTTGTTTTGAATACCATTAATAAGATTTGAAAATTTGATACCCACTCCAACATAACTCTTGGGTGTGTTTGTACTGGAGGTTTTATTCTTCAAATTTTTAGTAAAGAGTGGTTCCCCTCTGGGATCCCACTCCTTACATGATCTTTGACTGGAAGAAAGACCAGAATCCACATTTCCCTTTCCTCCATCTACTCCTTCCTCAGTGCTCATTCTAAGGAACCTGAAGCCAACCCATGTCCACTCCGATGGCTTGCCCCTTTGATCCATGTCATAATGACTAACCCCCAGGGTTTAAATAGCCTTTCTAGATCCATACAAAGATCTCAATGCATTTAACTTTGAAAATTTAGCTTCCAACCTCAGTAAACCTTGATCTTCTTATTTCTCCTATTCCTCCTTTCTTAACCCTTGGAAAAATTGTTTTCTTGGCTTCCTAACCATCACAAGGGATGTGTCTGGGATTTTTGTTTTTCATAGGAAACAATAAACCTCATGGACACCTTGGTTTTTGCTATAAATATGTTATGATATCCTTTTTATCTCAGCACATTGAGCTTGTATCAAGTGCTGCTATCAATTTAGGTTGAGCAGGCTTCCAACTATTATTATAAAATAGCCTCTGATATGTGATAGGACTGATTTAAATTTCAAGCGTGTTTTAGGTTTTTTTTACATCTGATGCAAAACTTTGATTTAGAAACAAATGTCTGCCTTGTCCATGGTTTTTGATTTATAGTAAAGCTTGCCTAAGTCTTATTGTCTTCTCACCCTTTATTTGCATCAATATTTTTTTTCATATAATCAATGTCAAAATATTTTTTTCCTCCCCTTGTTTGGATGGATTAATAAAATTTGTAACTAATTGACCTTAGCTAGACAATTAAAATGAATATACAATGGAATCAAGAATCCCAATTTCATCTTTTAGATCTTATTTTTTTACTACCTTTTTCAATGTCTTCATATGGAATCTTAAAATGCTAATTTTAAGTAACATGTTGATCAATCAAACCTAAATCAGTATTACCCAAACTATGTTTCCAAATTGATTAAATAAAATAAGTAACCCTAAAACTAATTTGTAATGCATCAAAGTCTAAACCTAATGTACTCAAACTCTAATTGACCCTAATTCAATATAGGACCAATAAAAAGTATTTATAAGTGATGTTTAATGATTATATGCTAGTGTTTAGATCCTAATTAGGAAAAGAGAAGGTTGATTGACATGATTTTACCATGCATATAATGCAAGTGCACGCGTCAATGTAATATAGGCCTTTGTGAGGCCCAAGTCGAACTCACATACACTAAATTATCGGTAGACTACTACTAACTACTCGCAATCAGCTAGACCAATAAAAAGGTTATGAGAGTTGTTTGAAAAAGAAAAAGAAAATAAAATAAAACAGACCAATCGATTAAATGTTTAGTTTAATCAATTCAAGTGGAGATCTTTAGGATTGCGATTTCACCGCGGGTTTTCATTGTATGAATTTCCATATAATAATTCAGTTTCATCTCTCAATCCGGATAGTGGCCTGTAGTCAAAATTATCCACTATCGTGGTACAATTCACTACGTAAGTCTAGGTCAGTTCCACCGTCGTAGTAACCTATACCCTAAACTAGGCGCATTAGAATCGACCTCTGGGTTTCCACCATTAACCTTACATCACCTTGTTCAAGGGTTTTGTTAATTAATGTGAATTTTGTCTCTTTTCAACCGTTAATTCTTATTTCAAAGTAATTAAAGGCATTAGATTATCATTATGGTGATCAAGCATAACAATATAATTGAGAAAACGAAGTCATACCACGGATTTAAGAGATAAATTATGAATTACTATGATAAAAATGTCATACAATGCTTCCCTGGGCTACTCCCGGTCCTAAAGATAAAGGGGATTAGCCTCGCATGTTCAACTCAGAGCAAAACATGGTTGAAAAAAGGGGAAACATGGATAAAAACATGAATAAGTAATGAAACCCCTAAACGAAGAAGATCCAAGCATTCCTCAGTGTAGAATGCGTGATCTACAACCTTTCGGCGGTGGAAAACGTCTTCTCCGGCTTTCGGAACGATCAGGGCGTGCTTCTGGGCTCCGTTCTTCTCTCCACACCTTCTCGAGACGTGTGCAGTGGATAATGATGTGATACTTTGCTCTTGGCCGCCGTCATTAGGTATAATCACCGAGTTAGGTTGTAAAAATATCACAACCGTTCGATTAGAGCCAATCTGAAACAAACTTTGATCTGACGGCATTGATACCATCGACGCGAGTCGATGGTATCAACTCCTCGTGATGTCGGCAAGCCTTCTTTTCTTTTCTTCGTTGCGCCTGATGATGACTCAATACCATCAACGAGGGTCGATGGTATCGACACCCTTAGGCGTTGATTTTATCCCTTTTCCATCACTGAATCTTCTTGTGTCGATAGTATCGACTTTGGGGTCGATAGTATCGACTGACTACTCACCAAAAACCTGATGGTACGTCGCTACCATAGACTTCCCTGTCGATGGTATTGACTCTGCGCTGCTCCTTGTGGCTGGTTGCCTGTGGTTGTGTCGATGGTATCGACAACTGCAGATATGTGTTTTTCCTGAAATTGCAACACAAAACTACATAAGCCGAGATAAAACATATTATTGTAATCATTTATGCTCAAAACAATAAAATAAGAAAAAAATTACACTGAGAAGGATCATAGACTAAAGTAAGTGAATTATGCGATATTAACCAGCAAAATGACCAATAAATGCATAAAACACGAGTAAAACAAGTCTATAAATGCGACTCAAAATCATCACATCAAACTCCCCTAAGCTTGAACATTGCGCGTCCTCGAGCAACAAAACTTTAGAATAGAATTGCAAGAGTCAACTAAAGAATAGATTGTCACAACAAACATCACCATATGATACCCACCAGACATTCACATTTCGGCCCTCACTAACCACAGAATGATAATTAACCTAATGGCGACAATAATCATCCATAAAAGATATATACCTCAAAATTGATGAACACTATCACATAAGGCAGTTAACATAATAAAATTCTCTGGTCCAGACTCGGTGCATCTTGTGATCTTCTATTCTACGTTTCTCGCCCTAACTACCATCTACATGGAAGCAACTCTCCTAGTATCAACAAATGAGGAGAAAATCACGGTGGCCTACCCATTTGAGCAACGGGTGGATGGAATGGGTGGCTCATGGAAGAAATGGAAGCATTATACGGCTTTAACATGCACAAAACATTAATGACCTAAATGATTCATATGCATGTGAAAATGCCCTAATGGCTACATTTGGGTAGAATGATGCATGCACTATCATTCCGTCTTAATGTGAGATGGAATATCTAAGAGAACTACATCAAGTACTTATTCTTCCTAAAAAGGCAGTGAGAACAGGTTCCTTTCTCCCTCTCATTCTTACTTCTCAATTTCAATTTTTTTTTTCATTTTTTTAAACCCTTATTTTCAAATATGACAATGAATCATTTGTCGGGCTCACTTATTGCTGCATAACTTATACATTTGAAACATTCAGAAGGTATGGAACAAATTCAAGTTCATCACCTTTTATGTTTTAGAAGACATAAGATGCATGATGTACTTTATGCACAAAAATATGAATGCAGCTACAAAATGACATGTATGCAACTAAATGACACACACCTAAAGATAATGTGCATGTATAGATATTCTATTTTTTCTTTCTTTTCATGCAAAAATATGAGAAAATAGCTGTAATGCAAGACCTATCTTCATGGAATGAAATCAAAGAGATTAAAACCGTAATGTACTTTCAGTTCTTAAGGGGGATTATGAAAGCAATGCGGTGGATAGATCACACGACTAATTGACCGAACCTTTGGAAATTATTATGTGTCTCTCCTTACTGACCTGCGTAGTAATTAAGAGGTTTTTCTCTCTCGTTTCAAATTAAGGTCTCATTATCATATGGTCAGTTTAGGCTCAAACAACCAATTTCGTCCACTTTTCATGAATCATAGGAATGTACAGTTGTGATTTCCTATTTTAAAGTTGACAAACCCAATTATTTCCTTAAGTTATGTGTTCAAAGTTAAACAACACAAGCTTGCAAAAATATGAAAAATTTTCAAATTTGCCCCTAATTCCCATGTACAAGCAACGAGATGACACATGACTTAAGACATCCACAATTACACTAGATAGAGTGTGGATCCTACAAACAAACTAAGAACTACAAGAAATAAATGACAAAAGACAAAACAATAAAAACAAAAACTGAGAAAACTAAAGGATAGAGCTATTCCAACTCCCCCCAAGCTTGAATTCGACTATGGCCTCATAGTCAAAAGCAACCTTAAAAGGTAGAACAGTGATACCAATAATTCTTTAGGAGGAGGCAGGTACTACGGAGCCATGGGGTCCCAAGATGGGTACTACCCTTGAAAGCTCAGATCATACTGGGGCATTGGAAGAGGTTGTGGATACCCCCCAAAATAATTTTGGCTCCAGTAATGATCGTAGAAGGGCTGCTACTACATCTCCATCCTATGCAACCTATCGTGGATGTGCTGTTGGTTTTCGAGGAGGAGGCACTCGTTCTCGAAAATGGCCCTCTGATTATCTAACAGCTGGTTCATTGTATCCTAAATACCGGCATATGAAGCTGTATGCTGTTGCTGCGTCTGATGAATCTCCTGCAGTATTGTATACATCCCCTGCATGGAGTAGGCATCCTCTCCTTGATGAGAGGGCAGAGGTGGCAGAGGCTGTGAAGATGAATATGAACCTGGATGCATGCGAGGGCACTTCCGGGGTGCCATTCGTGTGCGAAGAGGAGTGAAGGCCTTCTCTTCCTCTTCATGCTCGTCGCCGTCATTGTCATTGTCATCATTGCCGCCGTCTTCATCCGAGTCATCAATGGCTATGACAGGCCATCTGAAATGATGAGCACCCTCGATGTGGAAGATGGGGTCTGGAAGTGAACACTCTTGATATGCGTGATTAACATGTCAATGTGCATATGCCAGGCCATCACGAAGCATGATTAGGTTGGAGCGGTGCAGATGCTGGAGGTTGATTTTGCTCCTATTGGAAAGGGTAGTAAGCTAGGAGAAATTTAACCCAAGATAGTGGGCCAGCGGTGTGAGGAGCCCTCCAAAGTGGATTCGAGCCTTCAACGTACTCCTCTTTACAGCCAACACGCACGTCAAGAAGAACGTGCCCCAATTGCACTCCTCGCGCTTCAACAATTTGTGAAGGAAGAACAAATCCGTCTCTTGAAACTTGCTGAGAGACAAGTCACCACGAGCGAACAACGTAGTGCAGAGCATGTGATGAAGAATCCGCACAAACGGATGCTCGAAATCCACCACTGCAGCGTTATGGTAACTGACCAAATTGCCCAGAGGCGCAATCACGAGCTGGGCGAATATATCATCGTAGTCCGTCCTGTTGTCTGGCCTCCGGTGCTGGTAGTCATTATGAAACCAGTTATAAATTGAATTGAACTGAGCGAGAGTGAGGGTTTAGTCATTTTTGTAGAGTCTAAATGACACTCACCCTTTTCTCCATTCTCTGTCGGTGGCGATCATGTCATTGGACACTACATTGATGTCTAATGATGCCATGAACTCCTCCACGAGTTCCTTGTACGTTGGCCACTCACCGAAGAAAGGCTGGCCATTGGCGTGGTACTGCAGCTTGTCGGGCCTCCTGGATGTGTGTCTGACCTACCCCTTCACGACGTAGGCGAGGTTGGCCTCGAACCCCAGATCACGGACCATTGTCCGATCAACATAGTGCGTGGGCTCGATCTTTCTCTTCATCAATTCCTCATAGACCTTCCAGATCTCCGCGGAAGGATGGACAATCATCGGATGAGGAATAGATGCAATAGGTGGAGGAATGAACTCGGGGATCTCCATAGGATCCGCCCGTGAAGAAGATGCACCAACTGTACGCACCATCATCTCCGAGAAAGAAGGAATAGAAGAAGGAGTTTGTTGAAGGTCGGAGAAGACAATCTCTGCTTGGTGAAGGCTCTGGGAAGATCACGCTCCTTGGATGCTCGTAGACGGGCTTCGATCGCACCACAATACACACATCACAAGTAGAGGGCAAAGGCTTGAAGATGTGACATCATATGACAACCATCCCTCCCTTTTATAGCTGAGGTCGTCGCTGCTGTGCACCCGTCGATACCATCAATGCGGGTCGATGGTATCGACACCTATAGCACAATCCGGTCGTCCGCTAGTATCGACGACTGTCGATAGCCTAATGTGGGGTCCCGGATTGATGACGCGTCGATACCATCGACGGGTGTCGATGGTATCAACCCATCCCACAGATCAACTCTCTTGATGTAGCGATTGCCGTTGATCACCTCTTGCGGATTGGTGATGTGTTGCATTGATACCATCGACTCTGCTTAGGGCAAATACCCTCGCGAGGCCCGACCGCTGCTTCCTGTCTATAACTGGGTCGATACCATCATTAGGCCCGTCGATGGTATCGACTTCACTGAGACAAATTTCGTCTGAATATCTCCAGAGATCTCGTGAGTATCGACATCTATGTCGATACTATCGACCTCGTTTTGGTGAGCAACCTGATGGTAGGTCGATACCATCGATGAGGCCGTCGATAGTATCGACTCAGAGAAATTTTTGCAGCCGCCTAACTGTACCCCTATCGATACCATCGACACAAGGGTCGATGGTATCAACCCTGCCTCAGTCCTGCACATTGAATAAATGATCAAGGTACCTTGTTTAAACTAAAAACAAAATTGAATCAAACTAACTTACAAATGTAAAAGAACTAAACAAAAACTACCAATGGCTGGGTTGCCTCCCAACAAGCGCCCTTATTTAACGTCTTAGGCTAGACGAAGTCAAGCTCCTCATGTATTCGTAAGGGCAATAAGTTTGACCTCATGCACTCTCCTAGTGTAATCCTCACCAAAGTACAACTTCAATCGCTGTCCATTAACCAAGAATGTTGTCTCACCATCACACACCATGATTGCTCCATGTGGCCTGACCGCCTCTACAATAAACTATCCACTCCATCGGGATTTCAATTTCCCGGGATGCATCTTCAACCTTGAATTGACTACAAGCACACGATCTCCCTTCTTGAAGACACACATTTGAATATGTCAATCGTGAATCAGCTTTGTTCACTCCTTGTAGATCCGTGAGCTTTCATATGCATTCATCCTCAGCTCATCAAGTTCATTCAGCTCTAACAAGCATTTCTTTCCTGCTTCATGATAGTGCAAATCCAACTTCCTCAGCGCCCAGTGCGCCTTATGCTCCAATTCCACAGGCAAATGGCAGGCTCGACCGTAAGCCAACCTAAAAGGCATAGTGCCTATGGGTGTCTTAAATTCCGTCATGTACGCCCACAAAGCGTCCGGTAGTAAGGTACCCCAGTTCTTTCTCATCGAAGCCACAGTGTGCTCCAAGATCTTCTTAATCTCTCTATTGGAGACTTCCACTTGCCCCTGTGTCTGCGGGTGGTACGGGGTACCGATGTTGTGCTTTACCCCGTACTTTCTCAGTAATTCCGCAAACTTCTGATTTTGGAAATGTGTACCTCCATCACTAATAATCATTCTTGATACACCAAACCTGCAGAAAATGTATTCTTTGACAAACCTGCACACTACAACTGCATCATTAGTCCTAGTGGGTATTGCCTCTACCCACTTCGATACATAGTCAACAACTAATAGAATATACAAGTTGGAGTTGGAGGACACAAAGGGTCCCATAAATCCAATACCCCACAGATCGAACACCTCGACCTCTTGAAATACATTGAGGGGCATCTCCTGTCGCTTTGAGATGTTACCCGCCCGTTGGCAGGAATTGCATTTCCGCACATAGTCATATGCATCCCGGAACAAAGTAGGCCAGTAGAGACCGCTCTCTAGTACCTTGGCTTCCATTCTGGAACTAGCATGGTGACCTCCAGTCGGTAGAGTATGGCAATGACGAAGGACACTTTCATATTCCACCTCCGGTACACACCTGCGCAACACACCGTCCCTGCACTACTTCAACAGAATGGGGTCATCCCAGAAATAATATCGCAAAGAATGGAAGAATTTCTTTTTCTCTTGGTATGTCCAATCATCTAGAATAATTTTGCTAGCAAGATAATTAAAAATATAAGAAAACCAAGGATCTTTAGATTTCACAGATAGAAGTTCATCAGGAAATTTCTCGGTAATGGGTATATGCACGTCCTTCTCATCTACCCTTTCCAACCTAGACAAGTGGTCCACAACTACATTTTCTATTCCCGCCTTATCTTTGATTTCAATGTCAAATTCTTGTAACAGTAAGATCCACCTAATCAATCTAGGTTTGGCATCCTTTTTCTCCATCAAGTACTTAATGGCGGCGTGGTCCGTCCATACCACGACTTTAGATCCTACAAGATATTGCCGAAATTTTTCAAAAGCAAAAACAACGGCGAGAAGCTCTTTTTCGGTTGTCGTGTAATTCAGTTGTGCTTCATTTAAGGTTTTGGATGCATAGAAAATCACATCGGGTTTATTGTCCACACGTTGTCCCAAAACTTCCCCCACTACAAAATCCGATGCATCACACATCAATTGAAAAGGTTTTGTCTAGTCCGGTGTTTGCACAATCGAAGCAGAAATAAATTTTTCTTTAAGCACATTAAAAGCATGTAAACACTTTTCATTAAAATCAAACAAAACATCCTTGTCCAGCAACTCAGACAATGGTTTGGTGATTTTTGAGAAATATTTTATAAAGCGGCGATAAAACCCGGCGTGACTTAGAAAACTCCATACCACTTTAACCGATTTTGGTGGGGGAAATTTGGAAATAACTTCAATCTTCACCGGATCTACCTCCAACCCTTTGCTAGACGCTTTATGTCCAAGCACAATCCCTTCGCTAACCATCATATGGCATTTCTCCCAATTGAGAACCAAATGCGTGTCCTTGCATCGTTGCAAAACCTTGTCCAAATTGTATAAACATTCATCAAAAGACGCACCATGGACGGAGAAATCGTCCATAAAGACTTCCAAACAACGTTCAACCATATCAGAAAAAATGGTTAGCATGCAACGCTGAAAGGTTGTTGGTGCGTTACACAACCCAAAGGGCATACGGCGGTATGCAAATTTTCCGTAAGGACAAGTGAAGGTGGACTTCTCTTGGTCCTTAGGATCAATGGAAATCTGATTGTAGCCTGAATAACCATCAAGAAAACAAAAATGAGATCGACCTGCCAATCGCTCTAAAATCTGATCAATGAATGGAAGAGGAAAATGATCCTTAAGCGTAGTAGCATTGAATCTATGGTAGTCTATACATACACGCCACTCGGTTACCAGACGGGTCGTGACTGGCTCATTTAGTAAATTATGTGTAACTGTAATTCCCCCCCTTTTTAGGGACTACCTGTGTAGGACTCACCCACGTTAAATCGGATATAGCATAGATGATACCTACATAAAGGAGCTTGATCACCTCCTTTTTGATGACCTCCATCATGCTAGGATTTAAACTGTGTTGTGGCTGAATTATAGGTTTGGCTCCCTCCTCGAGCCGGATCTTGTGTTGGCACAATGTAGGGGAAACCCCCTTGATGTATGAAACCGACCACCCGAATGCACCTTGGTGGTTCTTCAGCACGATCAGTAGTTGATCCTCCTCCTCGGCACTCAAATATGCCGAAATGATCACTGACAGCTTCTCAGCCTCAACTAGAAATGCATATTTCAAATGAGGTGGCAGTGGCTTCAATTCTAAATCTGTCAGGCTGATCAAGGATGACTGAAGCGGTGGTGGGAGCTCTCCAAGGTCTTCATAGTATGTAGCGTAGAAACACGACAGCACTTGAAGCATCTTGGCACATTCTTGTAGTGACTTGCTTCTCATCCAATCATGTGTTATATTAACCAGGCAGGCCTCAAGAGGCAGTTCTGGATATGCATTGAAAACATAACTTGCTATTGCCTCATCTTCAGTAGAAGGAGGAATGTCCTCCTCTTCATCATTGGGAAAACCCACCACCTTGCTAAGAGACACAACCTTGGTCTACTCCATGATGTCTACAGCCAGTGTACCTTTCTCCACCTTAGTCATTACATGAGCCATATCTAAAAATGGCTTCCCTAGATAGATAGAAATATTTTGATCAAAGTGCTTCATCATGCAACATTGTTCTTTAGATTTTGATTGTGTTGTGTTTGAGGGCATGACCATCTCAAATCGATCATCAGCGATACCCAAGGTTAAACGACCTCTCCCCATCTCAAGTATCATGTCAGCAGTGGCTTGGAAGGGTCGTCCCAGGAGTAACTCATTACCCTATTCATCTTGCATTTCCATTACTACAAAGTCAGCTGGAAACACAAACCGATCGACTTTCACCAACACATCTTCACAAATACCATACGGTTTCACCACTGAATTATCCACCAACTGTATTGTCATATTGCTTGTCCTTGATTCTTTCAGTCCCAATTTCTTGAACGTAGAGAGAGGCATCAGATTTATGCTTGCCCCGGAATCACATAGTGTTTCACCGAATTTCACCTTACCAATGTAGCATGAAATATTGAAGCAGCCTAAATCCTGCCTTTTTGGTGGTAATGTGCCCATGATGAAGGAACTCACCTGCTCCTTGAGAACCACAACCTCCGTATCAGGGATCTTCCTCTTCTTTGTAATGATGTTTTTCAGAAACTTGCCGTAAGAGGGAATTTGCTCTATTGCTTCTAGAAGTGGAATATTGACCGAAAGCTTTCTAAAGCTATCTAGAAACTTCTTGAACTGAGCGTCCACTTTATTTGCCTTCACGCTATTGGGGTATGGGACCGGGACATTTTGTGCCCTTTGATGTGGCGGCACATATGGAGTCCTCTTCTATGTCTCCTCCTCAACATTGACGGGTTCTGTTGCAACATCCTCTACCACATCCTCTACCAGCTTGGTGATTAGGATCAGAATCTCCTCTGTGGCCTCACCTGTGTTTTCTGACTGGGGTTTGCTTGGTTCATCGGCCCTAGGGTTTAAAATCTTCTTACCGCTCCTTAGTAAGATTGCCTTAGCCTGTTGGTTTCCTCCTGGAATGTTTGTATTACCCGGGAAACCTTGCTGTGTTGGCTTCTTTAAATTTTCTATCTCAGCTGCCATTTGCACCAAGGATGTCTCTATCGTCCTCATCTGAGCCCCATGGCTTTGTAGGGTCTGCCCAAACTGATTCATGAATTCACCTTGTTACTTGATCTGCTAGCCAAAAGTATTCATTAGTTCCTGATTCTGCTTTATTACTTGATTGAGAAACTCATTGCTCTTATCCTATGGTGACGGTTGGGGTTTTGCATCGGAGTCCTGCAAGAAATTATTTGGGTCCTTCCAGGAAAATTTCTTGTCCTTCCTCGATGAATAATCGTTGTTTCTGTACCCCTACTGCTGGCCTTCTTTTGCTTGAGTCTCATCTTCTGATTCTGTGTCTTCTTTTGCCAGCAGTTTCTTTTCTAGATGGTCCATCTTCTCATTTAGTTCTTTGATGGCCTTTGACTCCCCCACAACCCTAACATGCTCTACGACATCTCTGTCGCCCCAGGATTGCTTCTTTGCCATGTTCTTCAAAATTTCCCAACACCTCATGCCTGTGTTGTTTAAGAAGAAACCTGAACCTGCGAAGTCTAAGTTACTTCTATCATGCTCAGAGAGAGCAAAATAGAACATTTTAACCTACTTCTCCTTGTCAAGGCCATGATGCAGGCATCTCCTTAGCATGATCTGAAACCGTTCCCAGGTCTCAGAGTAAGTCTCTCCTGCTTTCTGACTAAAATTATGAATTTTTCTGATCATATCATTTGTCATCTCGGGCAGAAAACATTTCAAAGACCACTTCCACCATGTGGTTCCATGATTCCACATACTCATCATCAAGATTATGTAGCCATTCTCGTGCATTTCCCGCCAGAGAGTTGGGGAACAGCTTCAAGTACAATGTCTCCTGTGGAAATATGTCTATCTTGATTATGTTGCAGTTCTCACTACTACAGAAACAACATTCAGTGTCGCTTTTATGGGCGTCGGTTATTTAGGAAAACCGACGCCTATAACATTCAACGTCGGTCATCTAGGTCATCCGACGTCTGTATCCAAGACACGGGTACCGCTTGTATTAAGCGTCGGTTTTTTTGGTAAAAAACCGACGCCTAAAACTGCCCGCCAAAACCAATTTTCGAGCAAAAAAATATGTCACATACGGCATCGGTTATTTACCTCAAACCCGACGCCTATTTAAGATGAAAATTTGCGCGAAAATTTATAGCTTAGGTGTCGGTTATCCTTAGATAACCGACGCCGATAGTGGTTCCCGCCAATTTATTTAGGGCAAATTTTTTCTAATTGGACGTCGGTTTGTTATTAGGAACCGACGCTGAAGACCTTAGGCGTCGGCGTTTTAGATAACCGACGCCCTTTGTGCACTTATTAGCCGCACGATCGATCGACTTTAGGTCCCCTTTCCTGTTTCATTGTCTTCTCCGCCGACTTCCTGCCCCTGCTCACCGACGACGCCGACGACGCCGCTGCTCACCGACGACGCCGCTGCTCACCGACGACGCCGCTGCTCACCGACGACGCCGCTGCTCACCGACGACGACGCTGCCCGACCCTCCGCTGTGCGCCGCCGCCGCTTCCTCTCCTGGTCCTTCTCCGCCTGCCTGCTTCCTGCTCCTTCTCCGCCTGCTTCCTGCTCCTTCTCCTTCTGCCGCCGCCGCTTCCTGTTCCTTCTCCGCCGCCTTCCTGCCCGCCGCCTCCTGCCGCTCCCTGCTGCTCACCGGCCATTGCTGCTCACCGGCCACTGCTGGGAGCTCGCCTGGAGCTTGCCGGTCACTGCCACCACTGCTGCCCTGCCGCCTGGAGCTTGCCGGTCACTGCCACCACTGCTGGGAGCTCGCCTACTGGTTAGTATTACTTTAGTGATTACTTTAATTCAACAATTCGTAGTTTGTTATTTACAATTACTCATCTGCTTGCCGATTTTAATGATTAGAGATACTGATTAATAGTAGGTATTGATGAATACTTAGTTAATTACTGATTTGTTGATTAGTGTTGAAATGAATGTATTGATTAGTGTTGAAATGAATGTGTTGATTAGTGTTGATTAATAGTAGGTATTGATGAATACTTAGTTAATTACTGATTAATAGTAGGTATTGATGGACCCTAATGATACAAATTTTTTATGTTGTAAATATATGTATGTTTCAAGTGTTGAACCTAATGTTGGACAATGAAAAATGAATTTATGTCCCATATAATCCACATTGTTCTTTATATTACTTGTACATTGGTATAAATTAGAATGAACAATCACTAAATTATATATTGTTTGTATGGAGTATGGCTTCATTGTAGATATCTATTATTGTATTTGTTGGCCTAGAAACCCGTCCAAGATTGACTCATTAGGAGTAAATCTTGGATAGTCCCCGGTTTGGGACTGTTCTTGAACACCTAATCTCACTTAGGATGTAAGTGTATAATGTGTATTGGGTTTTCGAGAAAATTTTGGTAGCATTTCCCCGTTTGTTCTCTAAGTACATATGTACTTAGAGAACAGCGGGGAAATGCTGCCGAAATTTTCTTGAAAACCCAATGCACATTATACACTTACTAGTGAGATTAGGTGTTCAAGGATGGGATAGGTGATACACATTTATTATATATAAGAATGACATCAAATGTGTTTGTTGGCCTAGAAACCCGTCCAAGATTGACTCATTAGGAGTAAATCTTGGATAGTCCCCGGTTTGGGACTGTTCTTGAACACCTAATCTCACTTAGGATGTAAGTGTATAATGTGTTTTGGGTTTTCGAGAAAATTTTGGTAGCATTTCCCCGTTTGTTCTCTAAGTACATATGTACTTAGAGAACAGCGGGGAAATGCTGCCGAAATTTTCTTGAAAACCCAATACCCATTATACACTTACTAGTGAGATTAGGTGTTCAAGGATGGGATAGGTGGTACACATTTATTATATATAAGAATGACATCAAATGTGTTTGTTGGCCTAGAAACCCGTCCAAGATTGACTCATTAGGAGTAAATCTTGGATAGTCCCCGGTTTGGGACTGTTCTTGAACACCTAATCTCACTTAGGATGTAAGTGTATAATGTGTTTTGGGTTTTCGAGAAAATTTTGGTAGCATTTCCCCGTTTGTTCTCTAAGTACATATGTACTTAGAGAACAGCGGGGAAATGCTGCCGAAATTTTCTTGAAAACCCAATACCCATTATACACTTACTAGTGAGATTAGGTGTTCAAGGATGGGATAGGTGGTACACATTTATTATATATAAGAATGACATCAAATGTGTTTGTTGGCCTAGAAACCCGTCCAAGATTGACTCATTAGGAGTAAATCTTGGATAGTCCCCGGTTTGGGACTGTTCTTGAACACCTAATCTCACTTAGGATGTAAGTGTATAATGTGTTTTGGGTTTTCGAGAAAATTTTGGTAGCATTTCCCCGTTTGTTCTCTAAGTACATATGTACTTAGAGAACAGCGGGGAAATGCTGCCGAAATTTTCTTGAAAACCCAATACCCATTATACACTTACTAGTGAGATTAGGTGTTCAAGGATGGGATAGGTGGTACACATTTATTATATATAAGAATGACATCACATGTGTTTGTTGGCATTTCCCCGTTTCTTCTCTAAGTATATATGAACTTAGAGAACAGCGGGGAAATGTTGCCTAATCTTTTCCTAATATATACTTGTTTCCTAATATATACTTGTTTTCTCTGATCATAGAATGGATAGATCATGGATGTCGATTCGTAATCGTTGTACCCCAGAGTTTATATCTGGTCTTGATCAGTTTATTAGATTTGCCGAGGAACATAGGAAAAAACCTACAGATAGGTTCTACTGTCCATGTAGGCATTGCGGTAACAACTTGAAAGTCAACACTGGTGAGGAAATCAAAAGTCATGTCATGTGCAACGGGATTGTACAAGGCTATACAGAATGGCACTGGCATGGAGAAATTTCAAAATCGAAACCAGTAGATGTCGATAGCAGTGCTTGGGTGGAAGAAGAAATTGCCTCTGATGACGTAAATGTGAACGAACCAGTTCCAGCAGACATCGTTGATGCGATGCTGGATAGTTGTAGGGTAGAGCACACCGATCCACCTCCTATCTTTACAAACATTGTGCATGATGCTGAGATACCGTTATACACAGGTTGTGCTAAGTTTACGAAGCTTAGCGCTGTCTTGAGATTGTATAAGTTGAAAGCTAACAATAGATGGAGCGACAAAAGCTTCACTTCATTGTTGACTTTGTTGAAAGAAATGCTTCCTGAAGGAAACGAGCTTCCAATCTCAACATACCAGGTAAAGAAAATGTTGTGCCCAATGGGAATGGAGGCCAAGAAGATACACGCATGCCCGAATGATTGTGTATTATTTCAAAAGGACTATGTAGATTTGAAAGATTGTCCAAAATGTGGTGCGTCACGGTATAAATTGACGACTTCGGGGGAGTTCAAAACTGGTTCTCCTGCCAAGGTGTTGTGGTATCTACCTATAATATCACGGTTTCAACGCTTGTTTGCAAATCCGAAAGATGCGAAGAATCTGAGGTGGCATGCAGATGTTAAGAAAAATAATGATGGGATCCTACGACATGCGTCTGATTCCCCACAGTGGAAGAAGATTGATCTATTGTACCCTAAATTTGGTGAAGAAGATAGGAATCTAAGACTTGGGCTTTGTACAGATGGGATGAATCCGTACGGGACATTGAGCAGCCAACATAGCACTTGGCCAGTCATGCTTGTTATATACAATCTTCCTCCCTGGATGTGTATGAAAAATAAGTATGTTATGTTGTCATTGTTGATATCGGGCCCTAAACAACCCGGAAATGATATCGATGTTTATCTTGAACCTTTGATTGATGACTTAAAGAAACTTTGGGCTGAAGGTGTGATGACCTATGATGCTTCAGCAAAAGAGACATTTCGTTTGCACGCTATGTTGTTTTGCACTATTAATGACTTTCCAGCATATGGGAATTTGTCTGGATATAGTGTCAAAGGAGCTAAAGCGTGTCCTATATGTGAAGAAAACACTGATTCAATAAGACTAAAACATGGCGGCAAGACTGTATATCTTGGTCATCGAAGGTTTCTTTCAAAATTCCATCCGTATCGTAGGAAGCGCAAAGCATTCAATGGATGGAATGATGAACGAAGTGCACCTAAACCTATACCAGGGGATGTTGTTTATGAAAGAGTAAAAGACATTGTCAATGAATTTGGTAAGAAATCACAATGTAGTATGGCCACACGGAGTGACAATTCTTTATTCAAGAAGAAGTCAATATTTTGGGATCTTCCTTATTGGAGTTCTTTGACAGTCAGGCATTGTATCGATGTAATGCACGTTGAGAAAAATGTCTGTGATAGCATCATTGGTACTCTATTAAATATACCAGGTAAGACTAAAGTTTGGATAAAATCCAGACTGGACCTACGTGAAATGGGAATAAGGTCAGAATTAACAGAATTACGTGAAATGGGTAATAAAAGAACATACTTACCTCCCGCTTGTTACACGTTGTCTAGAAAGGAGAAGAAAACTTTTTGTGAATGCTTGGTAAATGTTAAGGTGCCACATGGTTACTCATCCAACATCCGTAGATTGGTATCAATGAAAGATCTGAAGTTGATAGGTCTTAAATCTCATGATTGTCACACTCTAATGCAACAAATATTGCCTGTGGCAATTCGATCTATATTGCCGAAGCATGTAAGGTTTGCGATTACCAGACTTTGTTTCTTTTTCAACAGTCTATGCAGCAAAGTTATTGACCCTGATACTCTCGATAATTTGCAAAGAGAAGTGGTTGTTACCCTATGTCAGCTTGAGATGTATTTCCCTCCTTCGTTCTTTGATATCATGGTACATCTTGTTGTCCACTTGACTAGGGAAGTGAAAATGTTGGGACCAGTTTTCTTGCATTGGATGTATCCCTTTGAACGATACATGAGCGTTTTTAAAGGTGATGTTCGAAACCGTTATCGGCCTGAAGGGAGTATTATTGAAGGTTATGTGGCGAGAGAGGTTATGGATTTTTGCAATGACTTTCTCAGTGGTAATGACACTCCTAATAATGACAAGAATATTGACGAGGGCAAAGGAATTTTGGGATCACGGGTGAAAGTAATCAGCCGTGAGCAGTTGGAACAAGCTCACTTGTATATTTTACACAATATGGAAGAAGTGAGTGTTTATATCGAGGAACATACCAATTTCATAAAGAGACAACATCCTCGAGCAAGTTCAATGTGGCTTGCTAGAGAGCATAATAAGACTTTTACTAAGTGGTTTGAAGATAAAGTCTTACATCAACTATCTCAAACACCAAATGATATTACAGAAACTATCAAATGCCTCGCCTTTAAACCAAAACCGAATGTTATGTCTTATGAAGGGTTTGACATTAATGGATTCACATATTACACAAAGCGCCAAGATGATAAGAGTGTCGTCCAAAATAGTGGGGTCACTCTTCAAGCGTCGACTATGTACTTTGCAAGTGCAAAGGATAAGAGTCCACGTGAAGCTAAAATGTCATATTACGGTGTCATTGAGGACATTTGGGAGTTTGACTACATAGATTTCAAAATTCCGCTATTTAAATGTAATTGGGTTGATAACACCAAAGGAGTTATAGTGGATGAATTGGGTTTCACTTTGGTGAACTTTGAAAAGATCGGCGAGAAGGGTGAACCATTCATATTGGCATCACAGGCGAAACAAATATTCTATATCGATGATCCTGCAAATGATAAATGGTCGGTTGTTCTTCATGGTAAAAGACAGTTCATTGAAGATCCTATAGATGAAGAAGAGTACTATGATAAGTATGATGACTCCAGTCCATTCTCAGTTGGGTTGCCAACTTCACAAAATATTGAAGCTAATGATGACTTATATGTGCGCGGAGATCACAATGAAGGATTGTTAATTGATAAAAGATCACAATTTTAGAGACATGTATGTTTATACAAATGCTAAATGTTTGCCTTTTTCTAGTTAATACAAATGCTAAATGTTTGCCTTTTTCTAGTTAATACAAATGCTAAATGTTTGCCTTTTTCTAGTTAATACAAATGCTAAATGTTTGCCTTTTTAATGACATTTTCAGATGGCTGACCATGATGAGCATGATGTCCATGATGAGCATGAAGTCCATGATGAGCATGGCGAGGATACTAATGTAAGTTCTAAAAACATATCCTGTATTTCTATAAAATTCATTATCTTCTAGTTATGTCATATATCCTATATTTCTATATTGGGCTAAATTAGTGTGTTTTATTTTTGTCAAATTTTAGGTTGATGCACCTGTACCCACTGAAGCACTGGAGCAACTTGATGCGCAACACCAGACACTTAACAAGAAAAGGGGCATCACTCTGTTGAAGAAGTTATTAGCGCTAAGTGGTAGTGGATCTAAATTGGCGGTGGAGTTTGATAATGGAGGAAATCCAATTGGAGTGAACCGCAATAATTTTGTGAACTATCTTGGGTGTACCACTCGGAGCCATTGTGGTGTTAAGTATGACAATTGGCATAAAGTTCCTCAAGCGAAAAAAGACTCGATATGGAAGGATTTATGCGTGAGTTATTATTATTTGCAATTCTATTTTGTAGATTACAAATTCTATTATTTGCAATTCTATTTTGGATACTAGTTAATAACATTTCTATTTTACAGAATCTGTTTGCATTGGATGAGAAGTTGCATCGTAAAAATGTGATGCAACGCGCTGGAAAGATGCTTAGGAATTATAGGACAAATCTGAATAGAGAATACATAAAAGAGGGTGATAAGAAGAAGAAGTCAGCCCTTGAACAATGGAACTTCTTGGACAAAGAAGATTGGGACAATTTTGTTGCTTCAAGAAAATCTGAAGAATTCAAGGTATTAGGCGTCACTCCTAATTTAATTAATATACATTGTATTCACCTATTCAAGATTAGCATTTAGTGCTACTAACCAAATCATTAATGTGCATACTAACTAGGCCCTCAGTGACGCACAAAAAGCAAGGCGTGCACTGAATGTGCATGACCACACTATGGGTCCAAAAGGCTATGCAAGCGTTCGCCAAAGACTACAGGCGGAGTCTGCGGCTACTCAGGAGTCTGCTCCTACTCAGGAGTCTACCACACCCATTCCTCGCCATGATATCTGGATAGCTGGCAGGCAAAACAAGAAGGGTGAAATAAAGAAGCCTGTAACTGCTGAGGCGGCTGAAAAAATGGTAAAATACAACTCTTACAGAAATCGTTTGAATATTGATTATTTGTGGTGTTAACTTACCAATTTCTGTTTATGGTGATTAGCGGGAGCTGCACGAGCAGAGGAAACAAGGCACGTTCATCCCTCAGGGCACAAGGGATGAATTGACAGTTGCTCTGGGTAACCCAGAGCATCCTGGACGTGTTAGAGGTGCCGGCGCTGGTGTTGGCATCAAAGCATTCTTTGGGCCATCCCAGCGCAAACCCAGAGCGGGACTTTCTCAAGAAGAGGTAACCTATTCTTTTTTTAGAATGTTACTGCAAAAGGAAATTCATTAATAAGAATCTAATGTTTCTTTTATCCATGTATAGGAGAATAAGAGAGTTGAGGATTTAGTTGCTAAGAAGGTCAACGATGTAGTTGCTGAGAAGGTCAAGGAAGAATTGATGCGGTGGCAGGCATCTCAGGCTTCCAATACGCCTATGGCGACCCACTCTTCTCCTGATGCACACACTGCGAGTAATCCTGGAGACCCATCGCCTAGCACGTCTGCTGTAAGTATTGTTTATGACATTGTAGTTAGTCTTTTCAAGTTGTTATGTTTTCAAGATGATATGTATATATGTATAATATTCTTTACGTAAATTTGTAGGCATTGAAGCCATGCCGCTTAAGAATGCAAAACTACGTTGTCGCAGAGGCGCAGGCTTACCCGTCCCTTCCTGGGGCAATGTTTCACGGGACTCCAATGCCACAGGGCTACGTTCGTGTGAGCCCGATACGTGTGTTACCCGATTGGAGAGAAGCTACATTGCCATATGCCCACCCGGATATTGATACACTTGGTGAGGCAGAAGGCGGGGTCATATTGTGGCCCAAAGCAGATGTCATCTACACGACTGAAATTGTAAGATAAATTTACATTGATTTAGACTGTTAATGTGTATATATGATGTCAACTGATCTGAAATTATATGTACAGGTTAAAAAGAAGACACCAGGAGCACCTAGGCCTCCACTTCCAGTTCCCACATTACCCGATTGGGTTCCAACTGACCTAACATACCCGTTAGGTCCTGCTTGTAGGGGAATGGCATGTTGGCTACGGGCACATAATGTACATTGCCCTATAATTATTTCTTTAGATGCAGATTATGCAGGTCAATCATACGATAGCTCTTTATTGATAGAAGATATTATTGAGCTGTTTAAGTATGATTGGCTGAATACATCAATGATAGAGACATGGATAAGGTGAGATCTTGTTTATACATCCATATACCTTGTGTAAGCTCCGGTGATCTGGTTTCTTATATATTAATGCATACGCCTATATGTTTTGCAGCTACCTAGTCGAAGATCATTGCAAACAATTTGCATTTGATCATGTGGGATTTTTGATTCCATCATTGATTAGTTTGGTAGCTAAAGACCCTGATAATGTTCAACAATACTGTATAGATGCTTTTACAATTTTTGGTCAGCAAAAGAAGAAGATAATAATAGCTCCATTCAATGTCAAGTATGTTTACTTTATTTATAATTTGGACTTTAGAAAATTCCATTTTTATTTTGCATTTTGAGTTATTAATTGTTAACTTCTACTTGTAGCGGTAGACATTGGGAGTTACTAGTTATTGCCCCCGAGACATTCACTGTTTATTATCTAGATCCTGCGGGGAGTACATTGAACACTAAAATTGGACACGTAATGAGAATGCCACTATTCTGGTGAGAAATATTTCATTTTTATATCCGTTAACATCTTTTATTACATTACTATTTACTTATGCAATTTATTGTGTTATATTAACATGTAGGGGTTTAGATGCATTCAAAAAGGCTGGAGGAACGGTCCCAACGAAAAAGAACCAGCCAATAAATTGGCAGAACGTAAAAGTAAGTTCCCGACTCGAATATATATATTATTGATGTGAATTGTGCTTAGTTGTATTATTTTGTATGTTTCAATTTATAGTGTGCTACACAAGACAATGGCTGGGCATGCGCATACTATGTGATGCGATTTATGCATATGATTATCAAATATGCCGCATTGGACATCGATACCATACATGAGGTATTATATATAGTCTCATTAGTTAGTATGCAATATATCAATCTTATATTATTTTTATATTATTACTTATATATATACATCATTCTCTTTGCAGGTGTTTAAAACTGACCACACTACAGGTAAACGTTTAAAAAAAATAAATGCTCCATATACGATGGAAGCATTAAATGAAGTAAGAGAAGAATGGGCAATAGCTGTACAAACAGTGGCAACTGTAAGATATAATTGGGATGCTGATAGTGATAATGAATGATACTTTGTAAATGAATGTTTGTAAATGAATGTTTGTGAATGTTAATGCATGTATTTGAATGTTTCTATATGTGTG
This sequence comes from Alisma plantago-aquatica, assembly GCA_963693085.1. Taxonomy (NCBI): domain Eukaryota; kingdom Viridiplantae; phylum Streptophyta; class Magnoliopsida; order Alismatales; family Alismataceae; genus Alisma; species Alisma plantago-aquatica. Next base: position 500,903,369 of record OY856414.1, on the reverse strand, counting down.
AATGTGAGAATTGAATTGATGTCTGAATGAATGTACTTGTGTAGAATTTTGCTTGTGACTTTTGCAGGTTTGCGGCCTGTTTGTAGGCTGATATCAATGGATGTCGTAAACCTGCAGTTCAGAAAACTGAACTGCAGGTTCTCATCCTGCTGACCAGCCACAGCAGGCCTGCAAACTGATATGAAAAAAAAAAAAATATAAATAGGCGTCGGTTATTTATCGAAAACCGTCAGCAAAGACCTACAGCGTCGGTTTTTTAATATAACCGACGCCTTATGTGGCCAAAGCAGTCCTGGAATTGGCGTCGGATATTCATATCAAACCGACGCCTATTTAAACTGTAGGCGTCGGTCGTTTAGTAGATAGCCGACGCCAAACAGGGTCCGCGCCACAGAAAATGGCGTCAGCTAGGGCACTTTCTGCGTCGGTTTTGAGATGAATAACCGACGCAGAAAGTGCCCTAGCTGACGCCATTTTCTGTGGCGCGGACCCTGTTTGGCGTCGGATATCTACTAAACGACCGACGCCTATAGGCTAAATAGGCGTCGGTTAAAAAACCGACGCCGAAGTGTTTGACCTTTAGCGGCGCCCACATAGGCGTCGGTTGGAAACCGACGCCAAATGGGGTTAAACGACCGACGCCAAAGGCCGTTTCTGTAGTAGTGTCTCCACGAACTGGCTAATATGAGTCACCGGATCTTTATTTTTAAGTCCATGAAATGCATTTGATTTGACCAAATTTATTAATGCAGGATCAATTTTATGAGTTGGAATATTGATTGCTTGCTTCTTTATTGGCCCCTTCGAAGCGGATGAGGAAGAAGCTTTTATCTTCTCCCATATTGTCTGCTCTTCTTCCATGGCTTCTGGTTCAGAATCCGAATCTATTTCATCTGGTTGGTCTTGAATATAGTTCTCCTCGTCGTTTGGTCCCGACAATGGAACCTCTGGTGATTGCTGCGTGTAGTCGGTGCTACATGTCCTCATCATGCACCAGTACCTACAAGATGATATTTTCAGTTCAGTACCGTGCTAGAAGATTTCAATAATATGAAAGATAAAACTATGAATTTCTAAAATGATAATAAAATAATAAAATAAAAATGTGGCCTAGAATGGCTGCTTGTAGCACTCGTAGTGCCGACAATTGCCGTGTCCCCGGCAACGGCGCCAAAAACTTGACACAATTTTACTGTGCGTATAACGCAAGTGCACGCGTCAATGTAATATAGGCCTTTGTGAGGCCCGAGTCGAACTCAGGGACACTAAATTATCGGTAGACTACTACTAACTACTCGTAATCAGCTAGACCAATAAAAATGTTATGAGAGTTGTTTGAAAAAGAAAAAGAAAATAAAATAAAACAGAGCAATCGATTAAATGTTTAGTTTAATCAATTCAAGTGGAGATCTTTAGGATTGCGATTTCACAGCGAGTTTTCATTGTATGAATTTTCATATAATAATTCAGGTTCATCTCTAAATCCGGATAGTGGCCTGTAGTCAAAATTATCCACTGTCGTAGTACAATTCACTACCTAAGTCTAGGTCGGTTCCACCGTCGTAGTAACCTATACCCTAAACTAGGTGCATTAGAATCGACCTCTGGGTTTCCACCATTAACCTTACATCACCTTGTTCAAGGGATTTGTTAATTAATGTGAATTTCATATCTTTTCAATCATTAATTGTTCTTTCAAAGTAATTAAAAGCATTAGATTATCATTATGGTGATCAAGCATAACAATATAATTGAGAAAACGAAGTCATACCACGGATTTAAGAGATAAATTATGAATTACTATGATAAAAATGTCATACAATGCTTCCCCGGAATACTCCCGGTCCTAAAGATAAAGGGGATTAGCCCCACATGTTCATCTCAGAGAAAAACATGGTTGAGAAAAGGGGAAACATAGAGAAAAGTGTGAATAAGTAATGAAACCCCTGAACGGAGAAGATCCAAGCGTTCCTCGGCGTAGAATGCATGATCTATAGCCTTTCGGTGGTGGAAAACGTCTTCTCCGGCTTCCGAAACGATCGGGGTGTGCTTCTGGGCTCCGTTCTTCTCTCCACACCTTCTCGGGACATGTGCAACGACTAATGATGTGATACTTTTCTCTTGACCGCCATCATTAGGTATAATCACTGAGTTAGGTTGCAAAAATATCACAACCATTTGATTAGAGCCAATCTGAAACAAACTTAGATCTGACAGCGTCGATGGTATCGACTCCTCGTGATGTCGGCAAGCCTTCTTTCTTTTCTTCGTTGCGCCTGATGCTAACTCGATACCATCAACGAGGGTCGATGGTATCGACACCCTTAGGCGTCAGTTTTATCCCTTTTCCGTCGCTGAATCTTCTTGTGTCGATAGTATCGACTTTGGGGTCGATAGTATCGACGGACTACTCGCCAACAACCTGATGGTACGTCGCTACCATCGACTTCCCTATCGATGGTATCGACTTTGCGCTGCTCCTTGCGGCTGGCTGCCTGTGGTTGTGTCGATGGTATCAACATCCGTCGATGGTATCCACAACTGCAGATATGTGTTTTTCCTAAAATTGCAACACAAAACCACATAAGCCGAGATAAAACATATTATTGTAATAATTTATGCTCAAAACAATAAAATAAGAGAAATTTGACACTGAGAAGGATCATACACTAAAGTAAGTGAATTATGCGATATTAACCACCAAAATGACCAATAAACGCATAAAACGCGAGTAAAACAAGTCTATAAATGCGACTCAAAATCATCGCATCATTGACTTAGGTGTATTTTCTCAAGTTAAATTGGTCACGCTGTTGTGAACAATTATTTATGGTTATTTCAATGTTATATATAAAGTAGAAATTATGATTTCAAGTTCAATGTTCTGAATTAGGTTTAATATCATTTTCTGATGATTTCTATATCATATGTCTTATGGTTACCATGATCACTATGATTAGATATTATGATTAATGATTAATGAATAATGAATTTCAAGTTCAAGTTCCAAGAGGGAAAAATCCCATAAAGTTAAGGATTCAAGTTCATGACTATGATAATGCTCAAGACATATAATATGTCCTAAATGTTTTGAAAATCTAAGATCATGGGTTTTATCTAGATACTATAAGGGTAGGTAATAAACTTGATGGGTATGTAATAAAAACATTGTAAACAAATTTAGTAGTGATATACATGTGAGTTTTATTCATATGATAGATGGATTGAATGTGAGTGTATGTGAAAAGAGCTTGGAAAAGTATATGTACATCCTCAAATATACATTCCTATGTTTGATTAAATGACTTGAAGAAAGTAGTTGTTTTGAATTTCGTTGATAAGAAAGACAAGACAAGTGTGTCGAGATAGAAAATTTTGTTAAGAAAAACAAGTGACTACTTGAATTCTAGTAAAGTGGTTAGTGTAGGAGTATGATAAAGGACTAATCTATTCATAAAATGACAAACAAATGTTCTACAATGATTTTATGCCTTTTCACATATTTTTGTTAAACACGATGGAGGATATGTTAAATTCCTAAAACTATTAGAGGCTTTGGAATGGAAGGAAGCAACAATTTTATATCCATTTTGAGTTAGTTTATTATGAATATTTGTTTTTAGAATTATTTCTTTCTAAAAGATGAGAAATTCAATTTTTTGGATGAAATTGTCTCAATGAATGGCTAGAAGACCTGCCAACAAGTTTGATGGGATTTTCAAGGGCATGAATTCTTGTTTGTAACGTTATATATTGCAAAGTTAGAAGGATTTGGGGAATCATTTAGTATTTTTTCTTTTCCAATGTGTGATTTTTGAGGAAATTTCTTAGGAAAGAGGGAGGAGGGGGAAGAACACTACGACGATCTAACATCATGTTCTGTGGAGTTATTTGTGTACAATCTCTAAAATAAAAAATATATTGTTTCCATAAAATCTGTAGATATATTGATAAAAATGGGGGATATGCTCATAATATTCACAAGAAGATGTAAAGGAGGTGGAAGTTGGAAATATATCAAGAAAGTTAGAGCTGCACATGAATACATACAACTTAACCCACATGGAATGAAGTATGTTATTGGACCGTGTTGAAACTATTTGGATTATTATAAATGTCAATAAGATTACCCACATTACTGAATGAGTTAAAAGATGTCATACTTAATGTAATGTATTTGGTTGTAAAGTTTTCTCATATGGATAATTGAATGTTAAAATTACTAGACATGTGTCATGCATTTGTGGAGAAAGAAAGAATAAGACTAGATAACTATTTGGAAATTGGATTTTTACCATGAGAAGGTTCACCATATACCACGGTGAGGGTTCAAGTCAAGGAGTTGTGCAAGTCATAGACTAAACATGTAGCAGTGTATTATTTGGTATGAACGTATCTTCCAAAAAGATTATATCATTCTAGCAATCAAAAAATCATTGTAGAGTCAATGGGTAGCAATATCTTGAGCCCTTATAGTTCTAATACTTTTTGAAGTAAAATAAGATTTTGTTTATTTAATAGTAACAATTTCATTGTAGAGGAAGTGTATAAAATTTCTATGAAGCCTCTTATTTTCATTCAATAAAGGCCTCTGATATTTTTAACAAAAGTAAATATTATGTCTGTAATCAACCAATCATAAATTATATAGAATAAGAAAGGTAAAATAAAATTTATATGAAATAGAGTCTAAGCTAGGTATTTTGAATTAGAATGACACAAGATATCAAAGGCAATTCTCTTAGTTATAGAAAGAATAGAAAAATGTAAAGGATAGGAAGTCACACAAAAAGAAAGAGAATATTATGATAAATAAGTCCATGGAAATCTAACAATGTTCTTGACTAGAAAGAAATAACAAATGTGTAAATTATGATGATCTGAGAGGTATTGATTAAATAGAAAATCTCATTGTATTTATTTAATCATATTTGTGTGTCAAAAATACAATGATTACTTAATATTAAGATATTTTTCATCATATCCAATAATTTCTATTATGAACAAGTTTCAATTTACTAAATTTAGGGATTAATAAGCCCTAATTTCAATTTATGGCATTATATGTTGTTTTCACAATATTTTCATACAAAATGTTTACTTCATCATGAAAATTTCCATGGTAAATTCAAAAATACTTTTTTTGCACTTCAAAGTTTCAGATTTAAAGTAGGCACAAATGGTACACAAAAATCCAAGACATGCATTCTGGAAAAGCTTTCCAAACATAAATGAATAAAGTGATAGATTAATTGATTAAGAAGTTATTATATAATTATTTATATATTTAATAAAATTTGAATGGATATTGATATAACATTGAATTACAAACCCCATAAAAGTCAAAAGTTATCATTTTCTTGGGTAACACATGTGTAGAGTTTCCCGATCTAGCCATGTCGCCTAATGCATACGACCAGAGGTGCACAACCTAATGCATGTATCCTGATGTAGCTGTCACTTAGTGTATAATTGTGGCTATTGCATCTAATACTCAAAATTCTCATAAACTAAGTTTTACTCGATGATAATAGATATAAATTGGTACCATAACTTTATGGTTAAACTAGCTACCCAAGTGAAATCCTAAAATGCAATATAGGAAATGGAGATGGAAATTTCTTAGATAATATTGGGAAATCACTTAAAACCTCGGCTAGATAAATCAAGGTAACTCATTTTCAATTATTTTTATTTATTCTATACCTCTTTCATTGGGTGTAACACCAGGCTGAATCGAGAGTTCCCTTTTTCTCTTTTCTTGACATTTTCCTCTAATAGGCTATCCTTGTATGTGAAGAATGGACATTGGGTATATTAGAGTGAGAATTGGATTTATTCACCTATATATGGACCACAATATCTTGAATAAAGTATAGTACTTTCAATCAAATTTGATGCTAGTTGAAAATCATATTTTAACCATAGTGTCACATAGTATAAAACCATGCCATGAAGAAAGTGACATGCCTTATATACTATTTGTGAACCTCTTTGTTTTAAATTCATAATTATACTATTTTATTGGAAGAAAGAGTTAGAACTTGATAATTTGTAGTTTTATTTAGTAGTAATGTGCTTACATATGATTTTTATGGGGTTATAATAGTATATCTGGGATTGCTATAATTCTACATCAGTAGAACGAGTACTTGAAAATAGAATTAAATTGCTTGTTTGATACTATATATGTATTAAAGATAATGCAAGAATATTTTATGTAATTTTAGGAGATCTAATCAATCAAGTAGAGACAATATATCGTATGAAATTTTAATATCCTATAAAATTTGAAAATCTTATACTTAACTCAAGGATATGATGAGCTAACCAAAGAAGATAATAAAGGAATAGTAGGCTAACATGCCTATGCAAAGTGTCAATTGAGATGCCATAATGTTTCAAGTCCTAATATCATAATAAAGGAGTTAATTTATCTTATGGACCCTTTGACAAACCCATGTATGGGTCATGGGCCCTAGAATTTATTACAAGCCCAATTGGGCCAAATAGGATTTACATATGGGTCCCTAAAATACAAAATGAGGAATTAAGTATTCCATGATCATATAAATAACAGTGATATTTTTATTATGTTTATAATCTCAATATAGGATTATGGAAGAATTTCTAGAAGATTCTAAGCAATTCCATGATCGGGAGATTATTTAAAGTATTATCTATATATTTCATTGAGACCACATTTTAGATAATAGATATACAATTAAATGAATTATTTTCCATTCAGTGAGAAACAATAGTAAAGAGAGGATCATCCTAAATTTTGGGATGAAGTGGGGATTTTTTGTAGCCTATAGGATTAACAATAAAATGGATTTTAATCTAACTAAGAGGTTTTGTTTGTTGTTGGGATATCATATCTTGGATGATCTATGGATGGAGGAGTCTTCTCCTGCAGTTGGAGACTACCTTATCCCACATAGGTATGAATCCCTACTCCTCCAGTCACCAACCCTCCTCTTTAGTTCACTCTCAAACACAACCAACCCCCAAATTTACCAACATACCTTGCCGTCATCCAATGAACCAATCCGAGTTAGAGGGGTATGGGCTTATCTTGAATTCACTAGAGATAATGGTGTTACGTACTCACTGACCTACAAAGATTATATAGTTGTAATCCACTTACCCATCACATATAAATGTTTAGAAAAGTGCACAATGAGAGAGGTGCGACAACATAGCTAGAGAGCATTCCCCATAAACATGTTTTCCTCTTTCTTTCCCTGTGCATGAAGGCTTGCTCTAGAAAGATGATGGGTTGATCATTGAATGTTTCAAGGAGAGAGAAATCTCCCTAGATGGTGGGTAAACATTCACGGAACACCCTTGATTATCCTCCATCCCCTAAAACCTATGTAGATACATATATGTATCATCTAAGCATGGCTATACCCTATAACTGGTTTGAAGAAGTCCGAGCCTCGTCCACCCAACCTAGGCCATCTATGGCTATGCTTAGTGCCTGGCTAGGTCTAGTCAGGGATAGTAGTACATGAGGACCTTGCTATGTCTCGAGACCCCAAGAGATGGGGAGATTCAACCCAAGTAGTGATCTCCCATGGTAGTGTCAGGCTTCCTCGTGAGGTAGAAGAATCCCTGGGTTAAAAGAGCATGAGTCCCCAATATAACAAGCCAGTTTTAACTTAGCCATCTAATTGAGGTTTACTTAGATGATTACATGCTTAACTAGAGGTGATAATTGTTTAAGATTAGTTAATAATGAGAGTCTAATTCTATTTTTTTTAATAATAAATTTTAAACATAATTTTATTTTGAAGCATTAGGGTTTGAGTAGTATAAACCCTATTCAACTGAAATTTAGGTTTTGGTAGTATATGAATACATGATTTGATATATACAATCACACAATAGATTTTTTTTTACTATTTTATTAGTAACTCTTGTTTATTTTAAATTTAAAGATAATTGAACTAACTCAATTATGAATGTTAGAAAAAGTTTTCAGAATATCTTGATGCATACTACAATATAACAATGTAGTGCTTAATTTTTTGTTACTTATTGGAAACTCTGAACGTCCTAATATTTTTAGTACATTTGTGAAACTGCATATTAGACAATTTAGTAATTATTCATAATTTTTGGTGTAGGGTTGACAGTTTCATATAATGTTTTCCAGTATAGTGTTATGACACAATATTCTACTGAAATAAAATAGCATTTATGGTAGGGCTAATTTGCAATTGTCCCAAGAGCGTTAATTGCCCTATATGAGTAACCTAGCACACTAGTAGATCCTATATTTTGTGATTCATTCCATAAAAAATAAATCTCGGATAGAGATGGAGAATTAGGGTTTGAGTGAGGAAGGAGGTGGAGATGCCGATTTAGGGTTTTATCTTCTGAGGAGTGTTGTAAACAAGTAAGGTCACATTCTTTAGATATGTTTTCATGATGAATATTCTCTTTCATATCTAAATTTTGTTCCTCCTCTAATTTGATTCAAGATGGTATCAAATCACCCTCTTTTATCATTCTTTCTCTATAATTCTCTATTCCTAGGGTTACAAAGTTGTTAGGAAGAAGAAAATGGTGGATTGCTTTAAGTTTGATATGAATTCAACGAGATAGTTCTTGGGATACATTATTAAGGTGCTTCACAACTTAGGAGAGTGGGTACTTCCATTTAGAAGTAAATTTTAGTAAAATGGATTAGATCCACTAAAGGTTTCAGTTCCTTCTATATGCAATAATAAACCCTAATTTGCCTTTCATTTGTAGTTTCTTTAAGACGAGTTAGAAATTGATTATTTTCTAATGTGATGATTTTATGAAGATGAAGTCATACAAGAAACAAACATAAATTATCTAAAGTTAAATTTCTAAATTTATTGAATAAGATATAAAAGAATACCACAACTAAAGGTTTCTCATTATATTCGAATATTAAGAGTATGTCTAAGAAAAAAAACATTTCCAATCTGAATCATATTATATATTATTTAGTTGTTTTATCTGATGCTTAGTTTAGATACATTGAGTATTAGTAATGGATATAATTGAAATTATTAATGGTAATTAAAGTGTCAATTGAGATGCCATAATGTTTCAATTCCTAATCTCATAATAAATGAGTTAATGTATCTTATGGACCCTTTGACAAACCCAGGTACATGTCATGGGCCCTAGAATTTAATACAAGCCCAATTGGGCCAAATAGGATTTACATATGGGTCCCTAAAATACAAAATGAGGAATTAAGTATTCCATGATCATATAAATAGCAGTGATAATTTTATTATGTTTATAATCTCAACATTGGATTATGGAAGAATTTCTAAAATATTCTAAGCAATTCCATGATCTGGAGATTATTTGAAGTATTATCTATATGTTTCATTGAGACCAAGTTTTATATAATAGATATACGATTAAATGAATTATTTTCCATTCCGTGAGAAAAAATAGTAAAGAGAGGATCATCCTAAATTTTGGGATGAAGTGGGGATATTTTTTAGCCTATAGGATTAAAAAGAAAATGGATTTTAATATAACTAAGAGGTTTTGTTTGTTGCTGGGATATCATATCTAGGATGATCTTTGAATGGAGGAGTCTTCTCCACTAGTTGGAGATTACCTTATCCCGCATAAGTATGAATCCCTACTCCACTAGTCACCAACCCTCCTCTTTAGTCCACTCTCAAACACAACCAACCCCCAAATTTCCCAACATACCTCACTGTCATCCAATTAACCAATCTGAGATAGAGGGGTATGGGATTATCCTGAATTCACTATAGATAATGATGTTACCTACTCACTGACCTACAAAGGTTATATAGTTGTAATCCACTTTTGCATCACATATAAATGATTAGAAAAGTGCTAAATGAGGGAGGTGCGACAACATAGCTAGAGAGCATTCCCCATCAACATGTTTTCCTCCTTCTTTCCCTATACATGAAAGCTTGCTCTCGAAAGATGATGGGCTAATCACTTAATGTTTCAAGGAGAGAGAAATCTCCCTAGATGGTGTGTAACATTCATGGGACACCCTTGATGATCCTCCATCCCCTAAAACCGATGTAGATACATATATGAATCCTATAATCATGGCTATACCCTATAGCTGGTATGAAGAAGTCCGAGCTTCGTCCACCCAACCTGGGCCATCTATGGTTGTGCTTAGTGCCTGGATAGGTCTAGTCAGGGCTAGTAATAGATGAGGACCTTGCTTTGTCTTGAGACCCCAAGAGATGGGGAGATTCAACCCAAGTGGTGATCTCCCATGGCAGTGTTAGGCTTCCTCCTGAGATAGAAGAAGCCTCGGGGTTAAAAGACCATGAGTCTCCAATATAACAAGCTAGTTTTGTGATGGAGTGAAATTTTAGATGTCTAATCGCATAAGTAAATTCAATGTTTGAGTGGCTCTAAGAGTTCCAAGTCTGCTTTGGAAAACTTTAAGTGTTTTATACCATGATTAAGATCTCTTATCTTATGCGTTTTTGAAGTTTTTAATTGATTGGTTAAATATCGATATATTGGGACCAAGATTTGGTGAGATGTAGCTTGGATGATAATAAAGCAATTGCTTAAAGTTCAAAATCAATTAAGGTTTCATATTTATGGGGCTTAGGCGTTGATCACCCATGACATGTCACACAACTGGGCTAGTCCCACAGATCGACTTTTAGCTGGGATCGACCCAGGCCATTGGTGATGGATCCAAGGACCAACACCTCACCTTCAACGTTTCAGTTGTGGGGGCTGAGACATGGAAGAGTGGTGGTACAGCCTTTAAGCCATGACCAAGAAAGAGGGGGCGATGGAGAGAACCAATCCTAGTAGTTTTTCTTGACTTGTTGAGAATTGTAGTTCGACAGTTCTTTTGGGGCGTGATTGGTGAGGAGGGTTTGGGCTCTTCCTCTCCATGTCTTGCAGTCAGTTTAGATATGGGAGAAGCCTGAGACTGCTAGCCATGATGGTGATCTCACAGCTGTGGCATGACATCATATACTAGACTCATGTAGGCTTCGGACGACGAGCAACGTCTGATCTCTTTTGATCTCGTGCCGAAGAGGAGGTAGCACGTGGGTCCAGGCATCAGACCCAGCCCCAACGGTGGCGCTCACGCACGGTGGCGTTCATTGAGGAGTCCAGGAAGCACGAGAAGCTACAGAGGATGACCGAGAAACATCCACAAATCCTGAAGAAGCACTAGCACAGAGAGGAGGAGGAGATCGTGACTCTCTCGTCGGAGATCATCCTCACCGTGGCGGCTTAGTGATGTGGAGCCGCCAGTGCATCTGTTGCTAGGAACCATCTTCACGGCAGTGGCACCTATAGGAGAATGGGGCGGCAGACAAAGAACCGTGCGCTGGCATCATGGCAGCGCTAAGAACAGAGAGAAGAGCTCCGTAGTGACGCTTGAGAGCAAGCGGGCGGTGGCGCTCAGGCAGACTCGCAAGGAGGAGAACCACCAGCGGCGAGCCTGAGAAGGCTGGAGGTGCTATAGAGGGTCCATCGAAGGTCTTGGGGGTAGTAGGTCCTGACGAGGATGAGGCGTTGGAAAAGGATCTATCGTCAGATCCCATAGCCGCAGCGGTTCTTACGGATGTCGGGCGGACATCGCGTGCGCTAAGCAAGAACGCACAGGGGACTCGGGAGAAAGAAAGAGGCCAGACCAGTTCAACCCTCAGATCAAACGACTCAATGCTGAACCAGGAAGAACCGGCCACAGTAAGCAAAGGAGCTTGCGCCAACCATTTAATGGCCAGTGGCAAGACCCGATTTGTTGAAAAAGGTAAAAACTCTCAGAAATTCCCAGTTTTTCAATAAATCCTATAAAATTATCCATTTATCATAAAATTACAAATAAGGTACTGAAATTCTCATAAAAATGAATAGAACACAATAGAACAATAATATCATGCTTTTGATGCCTTAATATCAGTTATATCATGTAAGATGTGTAATGCTTGTTTAATGGATAATAAATACCAAACGATGACCTAAAATTGTGAGAAAATGTCAGTAAGTCTATAATCATGTTTATAGTGAATATGATGTCAGATATGGTCATGTTGATGTACGAAAGCATATAATTTGATTAATATGTCTAATTAGGACAAATAACACTAAAGATGATGTAATTAATTCATGCATTCTCAATAAATGATGGAATTTACAGAAAACCCTCATATCTGTAACGGGAATATAATATATAAATCTTAGATCAGTTATATACATGAAATTCATGTTATATGAAGAGAATCCTTAATACATGTGATGTAACCCTGATATGGTTAATGAAAGTGACATAATGTTAAATATGTTCACATAATAATGTGACACATGAATATATCCAGTTCATGAACTATAATTTGGAATATGACATCAGTGAGATAGCATAAGGCAAGAATGCAAGTAAGGATGCTCATATCCTAATGAGTAAGCAAACCCTAAAGTGGATACGATTAGGGTTAAGATGAGATGTAAGATGATGAGAATCTGATGATAGTACATGATCTTGTCTTCATCATGGTTTGACTAAGAGGTTAGAGATGACATGAGGAATATGTGATTAGGATATCTCTTTGGAAGGTACGCTATTACCTCTTAATTGGCTTATTATACAATATGCTTGTGTTATATGAGTAGTAAAATGCTTGGCATATGGTATTGATTGAAATGATTGTTCTTGTATGCTATGTTGCTTGGTTCTCCATACTTATGGCTATGAACACATGAAATATAAGATATCTGATCCATCATATGATAGCACTAAACTCTTTGGTAGTACAGTGCATTGAAGTGATCTCAAACTCTTTGGTAGTAGATCACATGTGTTAGATCTCAAACTCTTTGGTAGTAGATCACACGTAATATGATCTAAAACTCTTTGGTAGTAGATCATAAGGCCTAAAAACATCAAAGCCCTTGGGGGCAGATGTACGAGATATATGATGGAAATGTGCTTAAAATATGTGTTCTCTTTTGTTAATGAACATCTTTGTGCAAGTATATGCTTTTCTTATGTTTTGTTTATAACTGCCAAATATATTAGTTTTATCTTATTGCCAAGATATGATGAGAGGTAAATAAAAGACATGTAGGCGTACTCAGTACAATATTCTTGAAATATTGTGCTGACGTGTACCGCATGTAATCTTTTGTTTAGGTTGTGGTTATGTTCTTGAAGATCCATGATAGTGAGAGTTGTGTGGCAAGCTGATGTGCAGGTGGACCTATTGTCTTAAGATCCTATAGTTTAGATGTAGTACATGTATATGTATAAGCTTGTTGTTCAATATGTAATATCAAATGTTGTAACAATTCATGTTGTAATTATATGTTGAATGGTGAATATGTGTGTATGGTTTTATTATTGTTCATGTACATGTGTTACTGATTGTTTCCTTCTGACTTCCTCTAATTTTCTCTTTCTTAGCCTAGTGTGTGGTGTTCAAATTGGGTTTCTCACTGAGGTGAGGGTTTCAATTTGGACGTCACACATCAGATTAAGTTTTAGAAAATCCAGGGACGTCACAGGTGGTATCAGAGCATGAACAATAGTAAAGCCTGACATTTGCTCATTATGCAATGCAAAACTAAAGAACCTTGAACTTAATAATCTTTAGGGTTAGATTAGTCGTCTTTTAGAAACTAGATCTGACCTAGCCTCTAGGTTAGCACCTAGATGTCCGAGAACTAGGTCTAGACTAGTGCTTGTTGTGTAGCAAGTCTTTAGATGTCGTTCTTTCCTTATAGTGCAGTGGTATGGGACGTTGTATTATTTGGAAATGACGTGCATCAAGGGAAGAGAAACCCTAGACATATGGCGCTCGTTGTCTAGAGTAGCTACACTAGTCTACCCCTTGTTCTCACCCTTTTCACTAGTTTTCATGACATTGTACTCTCTACTATGTGTGGGACACTCGTTTTCTGGTTTTGGTTTTTGATTCCAATCAGATCGAACCTTGATAGTTTTCTCTGACGCTTGTTTTATCGGAGAAAAACTATATAATATTTTAATATGTATATGTATTACAAAAATGTGTCCCCACACATGTATGAGTAGGAGGTGAACATGCAACCTAAGTGAAAGTGAATGACATCGGTCTAGAAGAGAGAATACTTTTAGATTAGATGTCTAGAGCTTTGTTGGTATATTATGATAGATGGAATAGATGATATAAGTTTTGATGATATGATGTAAGTCTTATATAGAAGACATAAGATGTTTATGATGATATATGTTTGTCTTTGAGGACCGAAGTTCAGTTTGAGGATGCAAGATGAGTTTTGATGATGCAAGTAATTAGGATTTTATGTGATAAGTTATGTTAAGTTAAGATAAGATGTGAGTCAGCATGAGCCGCAAGCTCCTTTACAAAGGAGGACCTCTAGTGTTGGGACCAATTTTAGGGTTAACTCCAGAGAGAGTGAGACCCATTGGGAGAAGGTCAGAGAACCTAAACTCCAAGATATGAGAATGATGAGAAATATGTGATATGATATGTCCTAAACTAGACTACTCCCGAGTGAATGAGTTGAGTTTCTTTATGCATGATTCCTATAGTTTTCTTGAACCCTAGATGTCCTTGGGAGGACCAAACCCTAGAGACAGAGAGAGGCTGGTTACATATGCATATGTGAACATGAAAATGAGTGCCTACCATCTGGGTGAGGGAGAGAGCCCAAGACCCTGGAGGAGGTAGCTATGTTAGTTTCTATGAAGCCTCATGCTCAGGTTGGTGGTTTCCACATAGGAATCTAGTGGTGTATATAAGAGAGTTTTGGGTAAGCATGTTTCATAGGTAGATACCTATGAAGAGTATATCATAGAATGTTTTGGTTTGTGCTTATGTGGCTAGAGCTTGTAAAGTTATCTCTAGTGCCAATGAGGTAATCTAAGAACCCTAGACTAAGAGAGGAAAAATAAAGTATGTACACATGAGAAACTCATAGAGATGAGTGAGCTCAGAGAGTCTGAGCATGGTACTACTCTCATGATATGGGTCAGGATAACCTCAGTTGGACTAGATAAAGTTTTGATATATGTTTGATAAGTCACTTATATAAGTTTGTTTAACACAGCCATGATATAATACATGCAGAGATGTGATCTAATCTCGAGATATGATATATAGACATGATATGATGGAAACCTAGAAATGGTTTAATAGATATCAAAGTATAAATGGTTAACCATATACATGAATAATAATGATAATGTGAAACTGTAGGTTAATCTTGTGATGAAATCACCAATAAAGATTACAGTTTATTATGAACAATGAAATAAGATCATATGAATGAAACATGTTACCAGAGGTATTAATCTTAGTGCTTAATAAAGATGAAAAATATAATTTGACAGTTAGCACAACATAACGATTATGACACCTTGATATGATCTAGATGGATAAAGTGGGTTAATTATAGTTAACTCCCTCCTAAAAGGCATATGTTAATGTTGAACATGTTCTAACAATTATCTCAATAAAATGTTGATGACACCTTGATGTATGGGTTAACTTTACTTATCTCCTTGGGAACATGGTAATATCATGTTGAATAATACAACATGAATAAAGATGAAGATGCAACCCTAATATATGATATATGGAATGACATAACCTAAGTTTCTAAATCTTGAGTTTAACCTTGAATGGAGTGTTTGTGCACCAAGATGGTTGTAAAACCCCTCTAATAGTGCTCTGGATACATGGTCCTAGGTAACCTTTATGGATATGTTACACATAGAATAGTGCATCCATGTGGATGAAGGCAATATACGGTTTACCCTGGAAGTACGAGTATGGCTCAATTTCGAGGATGAAATTTCTTTTAAGATATATATGATGTGACAAACTGGTTTTTGGGTTTAATTTCGAGGACGAAATTTCTTTTAAGGTGTGTAGGATGTAATGGAGTGAACTTTTAGATGTCTAATCGCATAAGTGAATTCAATGTTTGAGTGGCTCTAAGAGTTCCAAGTCTGCTTTGGAAAACTTGAAGTGTTTTATACCATGATTAAGATCTCTTATCTTATGCGTTTTTGAAGTTTTTAATTGATTGGTTCAATATCGATATATTGGGACCAAGATTTGGTGAGATGTAGCTTGGATGATAATAAAGCAATTGCTTAAAGTTCATAATGAATTAAGGTTTCATATTTATGGGGCTTAGGCGTTGATCACCCATGACATGTCACACGACTGGGCTAGTCCCACAGATCGACTTTTAGCTGGGATCGACCCAGGCCATTGGTGATGGATCCAAGGACCAACACCTCACCTTCAACATTTGAGTTGTGGGGGCTGAGACATGGAAGAGTGGTGGTACAACCTTTAAGCCACGACCAAGAAAGAGGGGGCGATGGAGAGAACCAATCCTAGCAGTTTTTCTTGACTTGTTGAGAATTGTAGTTCGACAGTTCTTTTGGGGCGTGATTGTTGAGGAGGGTTTGGGCTCTTCCTCTCCATGTCTTGCAGTCAGTTTAGATATGGGAGAAGCCTAAGACTGCTAGCCGTGATGGTGATCTCACAGCTGCGGCATGGCAGCATATGCTAGACTCACGTAGGCTTCGGACGACGAGCAACGCCTGATCTCTTTTGATCTCGTGCCGAAGAGGAGGTAGCACGCGGGTCCAGGTATCAGACCCAGCCCCAACGGTGGCGCTCATGCACGGCGGCGTTCATTGAGGAGTCCAGGAAGCACGAGAAGCTACAGAGGATGACCGAGCAACATCCAAAAATCCTGAAGAAGCACTAGCACAGAGAGGAGGAGGAGATCGTGACTCTCTCGTCGGAGATCGTCCTCACCGTGGCGGCTTAGTGCTGTGGAGCCGCCAGTGCATCTGTTGCTAGGAACCATCTTCATGGTGGTGGCACCTATAGGAGAATGGGGAGGCAGACAAAGAACCGCGCGCTGGCATCATGGCGGCACTGAGAACAGAGAGAAGAGCTCCGCAGTGACGCTTGAGAGCAAGCGGGCGGTGGCGCTTAGGCAGACTCGCAAGGAGGAGAACCACCAGCGGAGAGCCTGAGAAGGCTGGAGGTGCGATAGAGGGTCCATCGAAGGTCTTGCGGGTAGTAGGTCCTGACGAGGATGAGGCGTTAGAGAAGGAATTATCGTCAGATCCCATAGCCGCAGCGGTGCTTACGGACGTCGGGCGGACATCGCGTGCGCTAAGCGAGAACGCACAGGGGACTCGGGAGAAAGAAAGAGGCCAGACCAGTTCAACCCTCAGATCAAACGGCTCAATGCTGAACCAGGAAGAACCGGCCACAGTAAGAAAAGGAGCTTGCGCCAACCATTTAATGGCCAGTGGCAAGACCCGATTTGTTGAAAAAGGTAAAAACTCTCAGAAATTCCCAGTTTTTCAATAAATCCTAGAAAATTATCCGTTTATCAGAAAATTACAAATAAGGTACTGAAATTCTCATAAAAATGAATAGAACAAAATAGAACAATAATATCAGGCTTTTGATGCCTTAATATCAGTTATATCATGTAAGATGTTTAATGCTTGTTTAATGGATAATAAATACCAAACGATGACCTAAAATTGTGAGAAAATGTCAGTAAGTCTATAATCATGTTTATAGTGAATATGATGTCAGATATGGTCATGTTGATGTACAAAAGCATATAATTTGATTAATATGTCTAATTAGGGCTAATAACACTAAAGATGATGTAATTAATTCATGCATGCTCAATAAATGATGGAATTTACAGAAAACCCTCATATCTGTAACGGGAATATAATATATAAATCTTAGATCAGTTATATACATGAAATTCATGTTATATGAAGAGAATCCTTAATACATGTGATGTAACCCTGATATGGTTAATGAAAGTGACATAATGTTAAATACGTTCACATAATAATGTGACACATGAATATATCCAGTTGATGAACTATAATCTGGAATATGACATCAGTGAGATAGCATAAGGCAAGAATGCAAGTAAGGATGCTCATATCCTAATGAGTAAGCAAACCCTAAAGTGGATATGATTAGGGTTAAGATGAGATGTAAGATGATGAGAATCTGATGATAGTACATGATCTTGTCTTCATCAGGGTTTGACCAAGAGGTTAGAGATGACATGAGGAATATGTGATTAGGATATCTCTTTGGAAGGTACGCTATTACCTCTTACTTGGCTTATTATACAATATGCTTGTGTTATATGAGTAGTAAAATGCTTGGCATATGGTATTGATTGAAATGATTGTTCTTGTATGCTATGTTGCTTGGTTCTCCATACTTACGGCTATGAACACATGAAATATAAGATATCTGATCCATCATATGATAGCACTAAACTCTTTGGTAGTACAGTGCATTGAAGTGATCTCAAACTCTTTGGTAGTAGATCACATGTGTTAGATCTCAAACTCTTTGGTAGTAGATCACACGTAATATGATCTAAAACTCTTTGGTAGTAGATCATAAGGCCTAAAAACATCAAAGCCCTTGGGGGCAGATGTACGAGATATATGATGGAAATGTGCTTAAAATATGTGTTCTCTTTTGTTAATGAACATCTTTGTGCAAGTATATGCTTTTCTTATGTTTTTTTTATAACTGCCAAATATATTAGTTTTATCTTATTGCCAAGATATGATGAGAGGTAAGTAAAAGACATGTAGGCGTACTCAGTACAATATTCTTGAAATATTGTGCTGACGTGTACCACATGTAATCTTTTGTTTAGGTTGTGGTTATGTTCTTGAAGATCCATGATAGTGAGAGTTGTGTGGCGAGTTGATGTGCAGGTGGACCTATTGTCTTAAGATCCTCTAGTTTAGATATAGTACATGTATATGTATAAGCTTGTTGTTCAATATGTAATATCAAATGTTGTAACAATTCATGTTGTAATTATAGTTGAATGGTGAATATGTGTGTATGTTTTTATTATTGTTCATGTACATGTGTTACTGATTGTTTCCTTCTGACTTCCTCTAATTTTCTCTTTCTTAGCCTAGTGTGTGGTGTTCAAATTGGGATTCTCACTGAGGTGAGGGTTTCAATTTGGACGTCACACATCAGATTAAGTTTTAGAAAATCCGGGGACGTCACAGGTGGTATCAGAGCATGAACAATAGTAAAGCCTGACATTTGCTCATTATGCAATGCAAAACTAAAGAACCTTGAACTTAATAATCTTTAGGGTTAGATTAGTCGTCTTTTAGAAACTAGATCTGACCTAGCCTCTAGGTTAGCACCTAGATGTCCGAGAACTAGGTCTAGACTAGTGCTTGTTGTGTAGCAAGTCTTTAGATGTCGTTCTTTCCTTATAGTGCAGTGGTATGGGACGTTGTATTATTTGGAAATGACGTGCATCAAGGGAAGAGAAACCCTAGACATATGGCGCTCGTTGTCTAGAGTAGCTACACTAGTCTACCCCTTGTTCTCACCCTTTTCACTAGTTTTCATGACACTGTACTCTCTAATTTGTGTGGGACACTCATTTTCTGGTTTTGGTTTTTGATTCCAATCGGATCGAACCTTGATAGTTTTCTCTGACGCTTGTTTTATCGGAGAAAAACTATATAATATTTTAATATGTATATGTATTACAAAAATGTGTCCCCACACATGTATGAGTAGGAGGTGATCATGCAACCTAAGTGAAAGTGAATGACATCAGTCTAGAAGAGAGAATAGTTTTAGATTAGATGTCTAGAGCCTTGTTGGTATATTATGATAGATGGAATAGATGATATAAGTTTTGATGATATGATGTAAGTCTTATATAGAAGACATAAGATGTTTATGATGATATATGTTTGTCTTTGAGGACCCAAGTTCAGTTTGAGGATGCAAGATGAGTTTTGATGATGCAAGTAATTAGGATTTTATGTGATACGTTATGTTAAGTTAAGATAAGATGTGAGTCAGCATGAGCCGCAAGCTCCTTTACAAAGGAGGACCTCTAGTGTTGGGACCAGTTTTAGGGTTAACTCCAGAGAGAGTGAGACCCATTGGGAGAAGGTCAGAAAACCTAAACTCCAAGATATGAGAATGATGAGAAATATGTGATATGATATGTCCTAAACTAGACTACTCCCGAGTGAATGAGTTGAGTTGCTTTATGCATGATTCCTATAGTTTTCTTGAACCCTAGATGTCCTTGGGAGGACCAAACCCTAGAGACAGAGAGAGGCTGGTTACATATGCATATGTGAACATGAAAATGAGTGCCTTCCATCTGGGTGAGGGAGAGAACCCAAGACCCTGGAGGAGGTAGCTATGTTAGTTTCTATGAAGCCTCATGCTCAGGTTGGTGGTTTCCACATAGGAATCTAGTGGTGTATATAAGAGAGTTTTGGGTAAGCATGTTTCATAGGTAGATACCTATGAAGAGTATATCATAGAATGTTTTGGTTTGTGCTTATGTGGCTAGAGCTTGTAAAGTTATCTCTAGTGCCAATGAGGTAATCTAAGAACCCTAGACTAAGAGAGGAAAAATAAAGTATGTACACATGAGAAACTCATAGAGATGAGTGAGCTCAGAGAGTCTGAGCATGGTACTACTCTCATGATATGGGTCAGGATAACCTCAGTTGGACTAGATAAAGTTTTGATATATGTTTGATAAGTCACTTATATAAGTTTGTTTAACACAGCCATGATATAATACATGCAGAGATGTGATCTAATCTTGAGATATGATATATAGACATGATATGATGGAAACCTAGAAATGGTTTAATAGATATCAATGTATAAATGGTTAACCATATACATGAATAATGATGATAATGTGAAACTGTAGTTTAATCTTGTGATGAAATCACCAATAAAGATTACAGTTTATTATGAACAATGAAATAAGATCATATGAATGAAACATGTTACCAGAGGTATTAATCTTAGTGCTTAATAAAGATGAAAAATATAATTTGAAAGTTAGCACAACATAACGATTATGACACCTTGATATGATCTAGATGGATAAAGTGGGTTAATTATAGTTAACTCCCTCCTAAAATGCATATGTTAATGTTGAACATGTTCTAACAATTATCTCAATAAAATGTTGATGACACCTTGATGTATGGGTTAACTTTAGTTATTTCCTTGGGAACATGGTAATATCATGTTGAATAATACAACATGAATAAAGATGAAGATGCAACCCTAATATATGATATATGGAATGACATAACCTAAGTTTCTAAATCTTGAGTTTAACCTTGAATGGAGTGTTTGTGCACCAAGATGGTTGTAAAACCCCTCTAATAGTGCTCTGGATACATGGTCCTAGGTAACCTTTACGGATATGTTACACATAGAATAGTGCATCCATGTGGATGAAGGCAATATAAGGTTTACCCTGGAAGTACGAGTATGGCTCAATTTCGAGGATGAAATTTCTTATAAGATATATATGATGTGACAAAGTGGTTTTTGGGTTTAATTTCGACGACGAAATTTCATTTAAGGTGTGTAGGATGTAATGGAGTGACCTTTTAGATGTCTAATTGCATAAGTGAATTCAATGTTTGAGTGGCTCTAAGAGTTCCAAGTCTGCTTTGGAAAACTTTAAGTGTTTGATACCATGATTAAGATCTCTTATCTTATGTCTTTTTGAAGTTTTTAATTGATTGGTTAAATATCGATATATTGGGACCAAGATTTGGTGAGATGTAGCTTGGATGATAATAAAGCAATTTCTTAAAGTTCATAATCAATTAAGGTTTCATATTTATGGGGCTTAGGCGTTGATCACCCATGACATGTCACACGACTGGGCTAGTCCCACGGATCGGCTTTTAGCTGGGATCCACCCGGCCATTGGTGATGGATCCAAGGACCAACACCTCACCTTCAACGTTTGAGTTGTGGGGGCTGAGACGTGGAAGAGTGGTGGTACAGCCTTTATGCCACGACCAAGAAACAGGGGGCGATGGAGAGAACCAATCCTAGCAGTTTTTCTTGACTTGTTGAGAATAGTAGTTTGACAGTTCTTTTGGGGCGTGATTGGTGAGGAGGGTTTGGGCTCTTCCTCTCCATGTCTTGCAGTCGGTTTAGATATGGGAGAAGCCTGAGACTGCTAGCCATGATGGTGATCTCACAGCTACGGCATGGCAGCATATGCTAGACTCACGTAGGCTTCGGACGACGAGCAACATCTGATCTCTTTTGATCTCGTGCCGAAGAGGAGGTAGCACGCATGTCCAGGCATCAGACCCAGCCCCAACGGTGGCGCTCACACACGGAGGCGTTCATTGAGGAGTCCAGGAAGAACGAGAAGCTACAGAGGATGACTGAGCAACATCCACGAATCCTGAAGAAGCACTAGCACAGAGAGGAGGAGGAGATCGTGACTCTCTCGTCGGAGATCGTCCTCACCGTGGCGGCTTAGTGTTGTGGAGCCGCCAGTGCATCTGTTGCTTGGAACCATCCTCGCGGTGGCGACACCTATAGGAGAATGGGGCGGCGGATAGAGAACCACGTGCTGGCATCATGGCGGCGCTAAGAACAGAGAGAAGAGCTCCGCAGTGACGCTTGAGAGCAAGCGGGCGGTGGCGGTCAGGCAGACTCGCAAGGAGGAGAACCACCAGCGGCGAGCCTGAGAAGGCTGGAGGTGCGATAGAGGGTCCATCGAAGGACTTGGGGGTAGTAGATCCTGACGAGGATGAGGCATTGGAGAAGGATCTATCGTCGGAGCCCATAGCCGCAACGGTGGTTACGGACGTCGGGCATACATCACGTGCGCTAAGCGAGAACGCAGAGGGGACTCGGGAGAAAGAAAGAGGCCAGACCAGTTCAACCCTCAGATCAAACGGCTCAATGCTGAACCAGGAAGAACCGGCCACAGTAAGCAAAGGAGCTTGTGCCAACCCTTTAATGGCCACGTGGCAAGACCCGATTTGTTGAAAAAGGTAAAAACTCTCAGAAATTCCCAGTTCTTCAATATATCCTAGAAAATTATCCGTTTATCAGAAAATTACAAATAAGGTACTGAAATTCTCAAAAAAATGAATAGAACACAATAGAACAATAATATCAGGCTTTTGATGCCTTAATATCAGTTATATCATGTAAGATCTGTAATGCTTGTTTAATGGATAATAAATACCAAACGATGACCTAAAATTGTGAGAAAATGTCAGTAAGTCTATAATCATGTTTATAGTGAATATGATGTCAGATATGGTCATGTTGATGTACGAAAGCATATAATTTGATTAATATTTCTAATTAGGGCTAATAACACTAAAGATGATGTAATTAATTCATGCATGCTCAATAAATGATGGAATTTACAGAAAACCCTCATATCTGTAACGGGAATATAATATATAAATCTTAGATCAGTTATATACATGAAATTCATGTTATATGAAGAGAATCCTTAATACATGTGATGTAACCCTGATATGGTTAATGAAAGTGACATAATGTTAAATACGTTCACATAATAATGTGACACATGAATATATCTAGTTGATGAACTATAATCTGGAATATGACATCAGTGAGATAGCATAAGGCAAGAATGCAAGTAAGGATGCTCATATCCTAATGAGTAAGCAAACCCTAAAGTGGATACGATTAGGGTTAAGATGAGATGTAAGATGATGAGAATCTGATGATAGTACATGATCTTGTCTTCATCAGGGTTTGACCAAGAGGTTAGAGATGACATGAGGAATATGTGATTAGGATATCTCTTTGGAAGGTACACTATTACCTCTTACTTGGCTTATTATACAATATGCTTGTGTTATATGAGTAGTAAAATGCTTGGCATATGGTATTGATTGAAATGATTGTTCTTGTATGCTATGTTGCTTGGTTCTCCATACTTATGTCTATGAACACATGAAATATAAGATATCTGATCCATCATATGATAGCACTAAACTCTTTGGTAGTACAGTGCATTGAAGTGATCTCAAACTCTTTGGTAGTAGATCACATGTGTTAGATCTCAAACTCTTTGGTAGTAGATTACACGTAATATGATCTAAAACTCTTTGGTAGTAGATCATAAGGCCTAAAAACATCAAAGCCCTTGGGGGCATATGTACGACATATATGATGGAAATGTGCTTAAAATATGTGTTCTCTTTTATTAATGAACATCTTTGTGCAAGTATATGCTTTTCTTATGTTTTGTTTATAACTGCCAAATATATTAGTTTTATCTTATTGCCAAGATATGATGAGAGGTAAATAAAAGACACGTAGGCGTACTCAGTACAATATTCTTGAAATATTGCGCTGACATGTACCGCATGTAATCTTTTGTTTAGGTTGTGGTTATGTTCTTGAAGATCCATGATAGTGAGAGTTGTGTGGCGAGATGATGTGAAGGTGGACCTGTTGTCTTAATATCCTGTAGTTTAGATGTAGTACATGTATATGTATAAGCTTGTTGTTCAATATGTAATATCAAATGTTGTAACAATTCATGTTGTAATTATATGTTGAATGGTGAACATGTGTTGTGGTTTGTTTATTGTTCATGTGCATGTGCTACTAATGTTGTTTCCTTCTGACTCCCTTGATTTTCTTCTTCTTAGCCTCATGTGGGATGTTTAAATTGGGATTCTCGCTGAGGTGAGGGTTTCAATTTGGACGTCGCACATTAGATTAAGTTTTAGAAAATCCGGGGACGTCACAAGTTTTAACTTAGCAATCTAATTGAGGTTTACTTAGATGATTACATGCTTAACTAGAGGTGATCATTATTTAAGCTTAGTTAATAATGAGAGTCTAATTCTCATGTTTTAACCTAATAAGAAATTTTAAACATAATTTTATTGTGAAACACTAGGGTTTGAGTAGTATAAACCCTATTCAACTAAAATTTAGGTTTTGGTAGTATATGAATACATGATTTGTAAATACAATGGCACACTAGTTTTTTTTCTATTTTATTAGTAACTCTTATTTATTTGAAATTTAAATATAATTGAAATAACTCAGTTACGTGTGTTAGAAAAAGTTTTTAGAATATCATGATGCATATTACAATATTGTTGTGTAGTGCTTAGTTTTTAGTTATTTATTGGAAACTTTGAACGACCTAATATTTTTAGTACATTTGTGAAACTGTATATTAGACAATTTAATAATTATTCATAATTTTTGGTGGAGGGTTGACTGTTTCATATAAAGTTTTCTAGTATAGTGTTTTGACATAATATTCTCTTGAAATAAAATAAAATTTAAGGTAGGGCTAATTTGCAATTGTTCCAGAGCGTTAATTGCCCTATATGAGTAACCTAACATTCTAGTAGATCCTATATTTCGTGATTCATTCCATCGATAATAAATCTCAAATAGAGATGGAGAACTAGGGTTTGAGTGAGTAAGGAGGTGGAGATGCCGATTTCGGGTTTTATCTACCGAGGAGTATTGTAAACAAGTATGTTCACATTCTTTAGATTGGTTTTCAAGATAAATCTTCACTTTCATATCTAAATTTTGTTACTCCTCTAATTTGAATCAATACGGTATCAAATCACCCTCTTTTGTCATTCTTTCTCCACAATTCTCTATTCCTAGGGTTTTAAAGTTGGAAGGAAGAAGAAAATGGTGAATTGCTTTAAGTTTGATATGAATTCAACGCGATAGTATTTAGGATACATTATTAAGGTGCTTCACAACTTAGGAGAGTGGGTGCTTCCATTTAGAAGTAAATTTTACTAAAATGGATTAGATCCACTAATGGTTTTAGTGCCTTCTATATGCAATAATAAACCCTAATTCACCATTCATTTGTAGTTTCTTTAAGATGATTTAGAAATTGATTATTTTCTAATGGGATGATTTTATGAAGATGAAATCATACTAGAAACAAACATAAATTATCTAAAGTTAAATTTCTAAAGTTATTGAAGAAGCTATAAGAAAATACCACAACTTTAGGTTTCCGATTATATTCAAATATTTTGTGTTTAGCTAAGAGAAAGAACATTTCCAATCTGAATCATATTATATAGTATTCGGTTGTTTTATCTGAATACTTAGTTCAAATACATTGAGTATTAGTTATGGATATAATCGAAATTATTATTGGTTATTAAAGTGTCAATTAACATGCCATAATGTTTCAAGTCCTAATCTCATAATAAAGGAGTTAATGAATCTTATGGACCCTTTGACAAACCTAGGTACGAGTCCTGGGCCCAAGAATTTAATACAAGCCCAATTAGGCCAAATAGGATTTACATATGGATCCCTAAAATACAAAAAGAGGAATGAAGTATTCCATGATCATATAAATAGTAGTGATAATTTTATTATGTTTATAATCTCAATATAGGATTATGGAAGAATTTCTAGAAGATTCTAAGCAATTCCATGATTTGGAAATTATTTAAAGTATTATTTATATATTTCATTGAGACCAAGTTTTAGATAATAGATATACGATTAAATGAATTATTTTCCATTCAGTGAGAAACAATAGTAAAGAGAGTATCATCCTAAATTTTGGGACGAAGTGGGGCTATATTGTGGCCTATAGGATTAACAAGAAAATGGATTTTAATCTAACTAAGAGGTTTTGTTTGTTACTGATTTATCATATCTTGGACGATCTATGGATGAAGGAGTCTTCTCCTATAGTTGAAGTCTACCTTATCCCACATAGGTATGAATTCCTACTACTCCAGTCACCAACCCTCATCTTTAGTCCACTCTCAAACACAACCAACCCCCATATTTCCCAACATACCTCACCGTTATCCAATGAACCAATCTGAGATAGAGGGGTATGGGCTTATCCTGAATTCACTATAGATAACAGTGTTACCTACTCACTGACCTACAAAGGTTATATAGTTGTAATCCACTTCCCCATCACATATAAATGCTTAGAAAAGTGCTCAATGAGGGAGGTGCGACAACATAGCTAGAGAGAATTCCCCATCAACATGTTTTCCTCTTTATTTCCATGTGCATGAAGGCTTGCTCTAGAAAGATAATGGGATGATCACTGAATGTTTCAAGGAGAGAGAAAGCTCCCTAGATGGTGTGTAACATTCATGGGACACCCTTGATGATCCTCCATCCCCTTAAACCTATGTAGATACATATATGCATCATATAATCATGGTTATAACCTATAGCTGGTTTGAAGAATTCCGAGCCTCGTCCACCCAACCTGGGCCATCTACGGCCGTGCTTAGTGCCTGGCTAGGTCTAGTTAGGTCTATTAGTAGGTGAGGACCTTGATTTCTCTCGAGACCCCAAGAGATGGGGAGATTCAACCCAGGTGGTGATCTCCCATGGCAGTGTCAGGCTACCTCGTGAGGTAGAAGAAGCTCTAGGTTAAAAGAGCATGAGTCCCCAATATACGAAGCCAATTTTAAATTAGCCATCTATTTGAGGTTTAATTAGATGATTACATGCTTAACCAAAGGTGATCATTGTTTAAGAATAGTTAATAATGAGAGTCTAATTCTCATGTTTTAACCAAATAAGAAATTTTAAACATAATTTTATTTTGAAGCACTAGGGTTTGAGTAGTATAAACCCTATTCAACTGAAATTGAGGTTTTGGTAGTATATGAATACATGATTTGATAAATACAATGGCACAATAGATTTTTTTTACTATTTTATTAGTAACTCTTATTTATTTGAAATTTAAAGATAATTGAACTAACTCACATTATGAGTGTTAGAATGTTTTTCAGAATATCATGATGTGTACTACAATATAGAAGTGTAGTGCTTAATTTTTAGTTATTTATTGGAAACTCTGAATGACCTAATATTTTAGTACATTTGTGAAACTGTAAATTAGACAATTTAGTAATTATTCATAATTTTTTGTGTACGGTTGACTGTTTCATATAAAGTTTTCCCGTATAGTGTTTTCACAAAGTATTCCACTAAAATAAAATACAATTTAACATAGGTGTAGTTTGCAATTGTCCCAAGGGCATTAATTGCCCTATATGAGTAACCTAACACACTAGTAGATCCTATATTTCGTGATTCATTCCATAGAAAATAAATCTCGGATAGAGATGGAGAATTAGGGTTTGAGTGCGGAAGGAGGTGGAGATGCAGATTTAGGGTTTTATCTTCCGAGGAGTGTTGTAAACAAGTAAGTTCACATTCTTTACATATGTTTTTATGATGAATATTCTCTTTCGTATATAAATTTTGTTCCTCCTCAAATTTGAATCAAGATGGTATCAAATCACCCTCTTTTATCATTCTTTCTCTACAATTCTCTATTCCTAGTGTTACAAAGTTGGAAGGAAGAAGAAAATGGTGAATATCTTTAAGTTTGAAATGAATTCAACAAGATAGTTCTTGGAATACATTATTAAGGTAATTCACAACTTTGGAGAGTGGGTACTTCCATTTAGAAGTAAATTTCACTAAAATGGATTAGATCCACTAAAGGTTTCAGTTCCTTCTATATGCAATAATAAACCCTAATTTGCCTTTCATTTGTAGTTTCTTTAAGATGATTTATAAATTGATTATTTTCTAATGTGATGATTTTATGAAGATGAAATCATACTAGAAACAAACATAAATTATCTAAAGTTAAATTTCTAAAGTTATTGAAGAAGCTATAAGAAAATACCACAATTTAAGGTTTCTGATTATATTCGAATATATAGAGTATAACTAAGAAAAAGAACATTTCCAATCTGAATCATATTATATATTATTCAGTTCTTTTATCTAGTGCCTAGTTCAGATAGATTGAGTATTAGTGATGGATATAATTGAAATGTTTAATGGTTATTAAAGTGTCAATTGAGATTCCATAATGTTTCAAGTCCTAATCTCATAATAAAGGAGTTAATGTATCTTATGGACCCATTGACAAACCCAAGTACAGGTCATGGGCCCTAGAATTTAATACAAGCCCAATTGGGCCAAATAGGATTTACATATGGGTCCTTAAAATACAAAATGAGGAATTAAGTATTCCATGATCATATAAATATCAGTGATAATTTTATTATTTTTATAATCTCTATATAGGATTATGGAAGAATTTCTAGAAGATTCTAAGCAATTCCAGGATCTAGAGATTATTTGAAGTATTATCTATATATTTCATTGGGACCAAGTTTTAGACAATAGATATATGATTAAATGAATTATTTTGCATTATGTGAGAAACAATAGTAAGAGATTATCATCCTAAATTTTGGGATGAAGTGGGGCTATTTTGTGGCCAATAGGATTCACAAGAAAATGGATTTTAATCTATCTAAGAGGTTTTGTTTGTTGTTGGGATATCATATCTAGGATAATTTGTGGATGGAGAAGTCCTCTCCCACAGTTGGAGATTACCTTATCCCACATAGGTTTGAATCCTTAATCCTCCAGTCACCAACCCTCCTATTTAGTCCACTCTCAAACACAACCAACCCATAGATTTCCCAACATACCTCACTATCATCCAATGAACCAATATGAGATAGAGGGGTATGTGCTTATCCTGAATTAACTATATATAATGGTACTACCTACACACCGACCTACAAAGGTTATATAGTTGTAATCCACGTCCCCATCACATATAAATGCTTAGAAAAGTGCTCAATGAGGGAGGTGCGACAACATAGCTAGAGAGCATTCCCCATCAACATGTTTTCCTCTTTCTTTCCCTGTGCATGAAGGCTTTCTCTAGAAATATGATGGGCTGATCACTGAATGTTTCAAGGAGAGAGAAAGCTCTGTAGATGGTGTGTAACATTCATTGGACACCCTTGATGATCCTCCATCCCCTAAAACCTGTGTAGACACATATATGAATCCTATAATCATGGTTATACCATATAGCTGGTTTGTAGAAGTCTGAGCCTCGTCCACCCAACTTGGGCCATCTATGGCCATGCTTAGTGCCTGGCTAGGTATAGCCAGGGCTAGTAGTAGGTGAGGGCCTTGCTTTGTCTCGAGTCCCTAAGAGATGGTGAGATTCAACCCAGATGGTGATCTCCCATGGCGGTGTCAGGCTTCCTCGTGAGGTAGAAGAAGCCCCGAGGTTGAAAGAGCATGAGTCCACAATATAACAAGCCAGTTTTAACTTAGCCATCCAATTGAGGTTTACTTAGATGATTACATGCTTAACTAGAGGTGATCATTGTTTAAGCTTAGTTAATAATGAGAGTCTAATTCTCATGTTTTAACCTAATAATAAATTTTAAACATAATTTTATTTTGAAGAACTAGCGTTTGAGTAGTATAAACCATATTCAATTGAAATTTAGGTTTTGGTAGTATATGAACACATGATTTGATAAATACAATCGCAAAATAGATTTTTTTTACTATTTTATTAGTAACTCTTATTTATTTTAAATTTAAATAGAATTCAAATAACTCAATTATGAATGTAAGAAAACGTTTTAAGAATATCATGATGCATACTACAATATAGAAGTGTAGTGCTTAATTTTTAGTTATTTATTGGAAACTCTGAATGACCTAATATTTTTAGTACATTTGTGAAATTGTATATTCGACAATTTAATAATTATTCATAAATTTTGGTGGATGGTTGACTGTTTCATATAAAGTTTTCTAGTATAGTTTTTTGACACAATATTCTACTGAAATTAAATAAAATTTAAGGTAGGGCTAATTTGCAATTGTCCCAAGAGTGTTAATTTCCCTATATGAGTAACCTAACACACTAGTAGATCCTATATTTCGTTATTCATTCCATAGAAAATAAATCTCTAATAGAGATGGAGAATTAGGGTTTGAGTGAGGAAGGAGGTGGAGATGCTGACTTAGGGTTTTATCTTCCAAGGAGTGTTGTAAATAAGTAAGTTCACATTCTTTAGATAGGTTTTCATGATAAATATTCTCTTTAATATTGAAAATTTTTTCCTCCTCTAATTTGATTCAATATGGTATCAAATCACCCTCTTTTATCATTCTTTCTCTAAAAATTCTCTATTCCTAGGGTTACAAAGTTGGAAGGAAGAAAAAAATGGTGAATTGCTTTAAGTTTGATATGAATTCAACGAGATAGTTCTTGGGATACATTATTAAGGTGCTTCACAACTTAGGAGAGTGGGTACTTCCATTTAGAAGTAAATTTCACTAAAATGGATTTAGATCCACTAAAGGTTTCAATTTCTTCTATATGCAATACTAAACCCTAATTTGCCTTTCATTTGTAGTTTCTTTAAGATGATTTAGAAATTGATTATTTTCTAATGTGATGATTTTATAAAGATGAAATCATACTAGAAACAAACATAAATTATCTAAATTTAAAGTTCTACAGTTATTGAAGAAGCTATAAGAAAAAACCACAACTTAAGGTTTCCGATTATATTCGAATATTTTGTGTATTGCTACAAAAAAGAACATTTCCAATTTGAATCATATTATATATTATTCAGTTGTTTTATCTTAATGCTTAGTTCAGATACATTGAGTATTAGTTATGGATATAATTGAAATTATTAATGGTTATTAAAGTGTCAATTAAGATGCCATAATGTTTCAAGTCCTAATCTAATAATAAAGGAGTTAATGTATCTTATGGACCCTTTGACAAACCCAGGTACGGGCCTTGAGCCCTAGAATTTAATACAATCCCAATTGGGCCAAATAGTATTTACATATGGGTCCCTAAAATACTAAATGAGGAATTAAGTATTCCATGATCATATAAATAGTAGTGATAATTTTATTATGTTTATAATCTCAATATATGATTATGGAATAATTTCTAGAAGATTCTAAGCAATTCCATGATTATAAGATTATTTGATGTCTTATCTATATATCTCATTGAGACCATGTTTTAGATAATAGATATACAATTAAATGAATTATTTTCCATTCTGTGAGAAACAATAGCAAAGTGAGGATCATCCTAAATTTTGGGATGAACTGGGGCTATTTTGTGGCCTATAGGATTAACAAGAAAATGGATTTTAATCTAACTAAGTGGTTTTGTTTGTTGCTAGGATATCAAATCTAGGATGATCTATGGATGGAGGAGTCTTCTCCCCCAGTTGGAGACTACCTTATCCCACATAGGTATGAATCCCTACTCCTCCAATCACCAACCCTCCACTTTAGTCCACTCTCAAACACAACCAACCCCCAGATTTCCCAACATACCTCACCATCATCCAATGAACTAATCTGAGATAGAGGGGTATGGGCTTATCCTGAATTCACTATAGATAATGGTGTTACCTACTCACTGACCTACAAAGGTTATATAGTTGTAATCCACTTCGCCATCACATATAAATTCTTAGAACAGTGCTCAATGAGGGAGGTGCAACAATATAGCTAGAGAGCATTCCCCATAAACATGTTTTCCTCTTTCTTTCCCTGTGCATGAAGGCTTGCTCTAAAAAGATGATGGGTTGATCATTGAATGTTTCAAGGAGAGAGAAAGCTCCCTAGATGGTGGGTAAACATTCATGGGACACCCTTGATGATCCTCCATCCCCTAAAACATGTGTAGATACATATATGAATCCTATAATCATGGCTATACCCTATAGTTGGTTTGAAGAAGTTCGAGCCTCGTCCACCCAACATGGGCCATCTATGGTCGTGCTTAGTGCCTGGCTAGGTCTAGTCAGGGCTATTAGTGGGTGAGGACCTTGCTTTGTCTCTAGACCCCAAGAGATGGTGAGATTCAACCCAGGTGGTGATCTCCCAAGGCGGTGTCAGGCTTCCTCGTGAGGTAGAAGAAGCCTCAGGGTTAAAAGAGCATGTGTCCCCAATATAACAAGCCAGTTTTAACTTAGACATCTAATTGAGGTTTACTTAGATGATTACATGCTTAACTAGAGGTGATGATTGTATATGCTTAGTTAATAATGAGAGTCTAATTCTCATGTTTTACCCTAACAGGAAATTTTAAACATAATTTTATTTTGAAGCACTAGGGTTTGAGTAGTATAATCCCTATTCAACTGAAATTTAGGTTTTGGTAGTATATGAATACATGATTTGATAAATACAATATTACAATAGATTATTTTTTACTATATTATTAGTAACTCTAATTTATTTGAAATTTAAAGATAATTGAAATAATTCAATTATGAGTGTTAGAAAATGTTTTAAGAATATCATGATGCATACTACAATATAGAAGTGTAGTGCTTAATTTTTAGTTATTTATTGTAAACTCTGAACGACCTAATATTTTTAGTACCTTCGTGAAACTGTATATTAGACCATTTAATAATTATTCATAAATTTTGGTGGAGGGTTGACTATTTTATATAAAGTTTTCCAGTATAGTGATTTGACACAATATCTACTGAAATAAAATAAAATTTAAGGTAGGGCTAATTTGCAATTGTCCCAAAAGCGTTAATTTCCCTATATGAGTAACCTAACACACTAGTAGTTCCAATATTTTGTGATTCATTCCATAGAAAATAAATCTCGGATAGAGATGGAGAATTAGGGTTTGAGTGAGGAAGGAGGTGGAGACACCGATTTAGGATTTTACCTTCCGAGGAGTGTTGTAAACAAGTAAGTTCACATTCTTTAGATAGGTTTTCAAGATAATTCTTCACTTTCATATCTAAATTTTGTTCCTCCTCTAATTTTATTCAAGATGGTATCAAATCACCCTCTTTTATGATTCTTTCTCTACAATTCTCTATTCCTAGGGTTACAAAGTTGGAAGGAAGAAGAAAATGGTGAAATGCTTTAAGTTTGATATGAATTCAACGAGATAGTTCTTGGGATACATTATTAAGGTGCTTCACAACTTAGGAGAGAGGGTACTTCATTTTGGAAGTAAATTTTATTCAAATGGATTATATTCGCTAAAGGTTTCAGTTCCTTCTATATGCAATAATAAACCCTAATTTACCTTTCATTTGTAGTTTCTTTAAGATGATTTAGAAATTGTTTATTTTCTAATGTGATGATTTTATGAATATGAAATAATACTAGAAA
This sequence comes from Alisma plantago-aquatica, assembly GCA_963693085.1. Classification (NCBI taxonomy): domain Eukaryota; kingdom Viridiplantae; phylum Streptophyta; class Magnoliopsida; order Alismatales; family Alismataceae; genus Alisma; species Alisma plantago-aquatica. The sequence goes on along the minus strand of OY856414.1, from coordinate 500,869,452 downwards.
CAAACATAAATTATCTAAATTTAAATTTCTAAAGTTATTGAAGAAGCTATAAGAAAATACCACAAGTTAATGTTTCTGATTATATTCGAATATTTAGTGTATAGCTAAGAAAAAGAACATTTTCGATTTGAATCATATTATATTATTTTCTTGTTTTATCTAAATGCTTAGTTCAGATACATTGAGTATTAGTTATGGATATAGTTGACATTATTAATGGTTATTGATATCTTAGTCAAGAGGGTGATACTCTAGATGAGTTAAACTTTTTTACTTTATGAATAGACAGACTGGTAGTCAGTAAAAATGATTCATTTGAAGATTTTCATTTTATTTAATAAATTTATTGTTGATGCATAATGTTTCAGTTAATGGTGTGGAAACCCTAGTTCAGTTTCATACCATGGTTTCATATACATGTTTAGTTGTATTTAAGCTATTCGAAATAGTCCCTTCACCAGTTAAGGTTTATGATGCAGTGGTTTCATATATGCGAGACGTGTTATATGTAAATGAGGAAAATGAAACCCAAGAATAAGATATTCTGTAAGTCAAGTGTTTTCATTCTAGTGTTCATCATTATGAAAAGTGGAGTATCTCAATACCTGAGTTACAATATAGATTATAAAAAATCCATGAAAAGAACTTAATACAAGGTTAAGTTTAGAAATGTTTATTACATGACTATATAGTAAAAGTAAAGCATGAATTAGACACTAAATTCCCTAAACAATGTACATTCCCTTTGGAGACCCACATCATAGTGAAGGAAGCAACTTACCTACAGGAATTGTCTAAAAGAGGAAGTTATAGTGTGATAATGGGGCATGTGGGGTAAGCCTAGAGTGGATGACCTCTTAATTAATAGTAGGGGTATCCAACATTAATTAGAAACTCTAATGATACCCATTGGTACCCAAAATAAACCTGAGATCTACAATACCAAATTTAGTACAATTTGAGTATGGTAATCAACATTTACCAAAGATCCTAGTGGTTCCCAACTCAGTTACTACTCAATGAATCATCTCTTGTTGAACCACTGGAGTAGAAACTTTTAGATATAATGCTTTTGACTCTCAGGCTGAGTACCAATGTTCAGAGAACACATATAGTTTTACCAGCTACTGAGGCCATACATGGCAGAGCCTGTTGCCGAATGGGTAGCTGGTTCATAGACTTGCAATCATATCACACAGTAAAGGTTTTTTTCTTCTTTACGTGTTCGTTCATGTGGTTGTGTTTCATATACATTTCAATGTTTAGAAAAAAGGGGTTAATATCAATGTTTAGTTTGCTTGAACTTAGGTAATGTCCAAGTTTCATGATCTATTAGTGATTATGGAATTTGGGTGTGATAACTTGGTATCATAACTTAGGTGGGGTCGTTAAGAACCACTAGGTCAGTAATTTAGAGTCATAAGTGTGAAAATTAGGAGGTGTTGTGGGTATAACTTTAGGAGGGTTGAGTATTTGGATCTCCTAGCCTAGTATGTTATTACTTAGGTTGACCAACATCAAGATAATTTGTCTATTCTTCTCTAGATGCCCTGGCTTGGTATCTAGATGGATAATGATCTAGAGAGAAACCCTAGATGTGCTAGGGTTAGAAGACAAAAAAGTGAGCAAAGAATAAGAGCATAAAGATAGAATGTGATATCTATATTATTGATTTGACTTGAGGTGAATAGAAATGCTCTTACCTATATGAATCCAAATATTCATGTTCTAGAATATATATGGTCTTTTGTTTTTTTTTACACTATGAAGTTACATTGGATATTGTTTATATTCTTTGCATCAACTATACCTGAAATTATATTTCCTTGATTTTTTCCTAAGTGGATGTTGCTTTTACATGTTTGAGACAAATAGGAGTTTCTCAATCCTTAGTAGCTCTTGGATTTATTACTATAGGTTCAGACTGGCCTCGTTGGCAAGATGCATTACTAGGATCACATGATTCCTAGTAATAATCTAATAAGAGTAAACTATGGATGGGTAAACCCACAATGCAACGAGAATGTATATACACAAAAATATTGATATATAGGGGAAAGACTAGAGTAACTAAGAATCAATTGGATTTAGTAACTTTGCTTAAGGTTTAGGCATAATACAAGAAACTAAAATCTAAGGATGAACAAAGTAGATTATAGATTCATGAAACAAATGCGTATATAGCACAAGAAATGAAGAAGAAAATTTTTATAAAGAGAAATGAATAATTTAATTAATTGTGGAATTTTATCCTATCAGAAATAAAGGAAAGTAAAGGAGATAGGAGTTAAGAATATTGATAGACACAAAATAGATTTATCAAGTTTGAAATCCTCATAATAGTCAAGTTATTCAAATACATAGAGAAAATAAAAAAAAATAAAATAGAAATAATATAAGGTTGGGTTGCAGGCTTAATGATTAATATTACACAAGGTGTTTAAATTTGAAATATGGGGAAGACAAGAGAAAAATACATAGAAGGAAAAGATAGAAGGAGTCAATTATGAGTAATATACTGCGTAATATGGTAAAATGCTTTTATTTACTTAAAAAATAAAAAATAGTTTTGAGAAATACAACAATAGAAGTGGATAACTTTAAGAAGTTTTCAAATCAAGAGGACTCGTTGAACATGTAAAATATAAGTTGAGGATAAGAACTCAGATGAAACAAGAGGAAAATAGAAATTATGATCTTGATTTAGGGAACATGGTTACATGATGTAATAAAAAATATTATGTATGTACTTATATAATGAGATCAGATGCATTAATCCTGACTAGTATTTGAATATAAATTATCTATAGAGTAACTAATTAGTTTCAATCAGATCTACTCAATAAGATCCCTATCATGGAATGAAACTAATTTTCAAAAAATGAAGATCAAAGATGATACACAAGTCAATGAGTCACATAAACGATTTTGATGCTGAACATAAAGGCTGATTGAAAAATGTTTGAACCTTGCATGAGCCAATTTAACTGAAGTGAAGGACATGTAATGCATCGTGTATAAATGCAGCTAATAGGGAGAATATTAACCAAAATTTCAACTTGACAAAGTAAAAGGATAATAGGAATTATATGACATGGAAAATAGAATCATACTAATGGATGAGGAACATGATCTTGAGAGATAAATAAAATTTGAAGATGATTGATGGAAGAGTGGCATACATGGAAAGAATGATGGAAAATAAAGAAAGGGTTTGAAACATGAGGATGTAATATACAAAAAAAGAGATTGTGAGATGTGAGAAAATACTATATAATTAAATCTTATTGATGATAATTAAGCCTAGAAATTTGAAATTAATTAAATGAACACTTTAAAAATTAAATTATAAAAATCAAAATCTTATTGTCTTTATAATTTCTTCCTTAATGTGCGTAATGTGGGGATGAAGTTACAAGAAAATGAGTACTAAATGATGCATAACCACAATGATAGGAACATCTATCGAATCTATTGATGACACATTATGGAATGATGAAGCCCCAATAAAGTAAATAAAGATTCTAACTTACTAGAAATGTAAAATAAGAGAAAAGAAAGTCAAGTGATAAAGATAAGGGAGACTTTATTAAACTTAAAGAAAGCTATAATTTGAATTTGGAATTAAGAAAGGGAAAATCATTTTAATATGTGATTAGGCTATGAATGTGAAATACATCTTAGCTCATTTGGGGTGTTAGTAGTTCAAGGAATGTCATCCGTGATTTGATTTTGAGTAATAACCATATCATAAAAACAATATAATGGGAATTAGTAATGACTATAATTCAACATTTAAAGATAGAAAATGAATAATATTGATTAAGAACATGGAAACAAATATTAATAGAGGATAAAAAATATGTTAGAAATTTTGGAAGTGTGATTTGAAAAAAATAGAAAAGTACGATATAACCAAAGTATTATCTTAAATAAATTCATGTAGTGATACCAAGATAAATAATTCATTCTGACCTCAAATATTTTCTTGTGTTGAATGACCTTAGATATTTATAATGTTAAATATGTTTATTTTATTTATGATAACAAAGGAGATGGATAAACAATAAGAATTAACTAATAATGAATAAGAAAGAAGTAAGAAAAAGCAAGTGGTTTTTTAGTATTATATGTTTTCTTTCTCATAAATATAAATATCTAAAGTCATACCAAAGAATGGAATTTTTTTTACATGTGTCAATCTATACATGTACAAGAAATATATTAAATTTAAAGGATAGTTATTTATGATTTTATTCATTCATACAAGTAATCCAACTGAAATTAGTACAATTGTTGTTGATCTTAGTCTTTTTGCTTAAGAGTGCTTTGCTTTTGGAATAATACAATAATGAACTTCAAAATGACAGAGTAAACTACATGTGATTCAAAACAATAATACAGATTGAACTGTGAAATCAGAGGAGGGACATAATATAGACATGAAACAAAAGACTCACCAACAAAACCTATCTAAAGACTTGATTTTGACACTCCTCAAAAGATAAAATCCTAGATAGACATGTCCACCTCCTTTCCCACTCTAACCTTAATTCTCCATCTATCTCTAGGATTTCATTTCTCTAGAATGAATCACAAAATATGGGAGCTAGTAGTTGTTATATTATTCATATAGAGCAATTAGAGTACCTAGAAAATTGCAAATTATCCCTAACTTACCATTTTTATTTCAACAACATTCTCTAACATAAAATGTTAGCAAAAAATGATATATGAATCAGTTAAAACTCCTAAAAAACTATGAACAATTAGTATGGTGTCCAGAATATAGTTTTATACCTCCAATAAATATTTAGGTCATTTACAATTGCCAATAAGTAATGTAAAATCAAACACTACACTAATATACTATAGTCTGCAATGACCGACTAGTAGATTTAAAGAACATCAAAATATTCCCAGAATTTTCAATAACATTCATAATTAATTTACCCAAATTCTGTCCACATTTCGAATAAATACAAGATATATTTAAATATAAAACAACATTTACTACCCCATTGTATTTATCAAATTATGTATCTTTTGTACGATAAAAACCCGAATTTCGGTCAACTAAGGCTTACACTTCTAAAACCCTATTTTTTCATAATAAAAGCATGTTTAATGTTTCTTATTAGATTTAAATCATCACAATTAAACTTATATAGTAATCACTCTAGTTAAGCATGTAATCATCCAAGTAAACCCTAATTAGATCGCTAGGTTGAAACTAGGTTGTTACAATCTCTCCTCTTTATGGAGTTTCATCCTCGATACGTAATTTGCAGGCAAAGTACATTCAATTTATTTTAATTCAAAAATCTAATATCTCTCTTGAATTTTTATTTGAATATTGATTTCAAAATTGAGACCTTTGTTTCTCTTATAATAATAATGGACTTGAAACAAGGCCTTTCAATGACAAAGAAATATTTTCCTGTATCACAATAAAATATTAGGAAATAAAAATGAAATGAACCATTTTCATACTTGTCATACTCTCTTGAAGTGTTACCTTACAATCATCCTCTTTTCTCATTATTTCTCTACAATTATCTATTCCTAAGGTTTTTGAGTCAGAAAGAAGAAGAAATTGTGGATTGCTTCAAGTTTTATATGAATTAAATGAGATTAGTTATTAGGATACGTTAAAAGATACTTCACAACTTAGGTGAGTGGGAACTTCTATTTAACAAAAGATTGCACAAGAATGGGTTGAATCTACTAAAATCTTCTATTCTTTCTATTTGCAACATTAACCTCTCGATCTACCTTTTAGTTCTATCTTTCACAAAATGATTTAGAAATGGATTATTTCAAAATGTGATGAAATTCAAAAGATGAAATCATATTAGAAATAGATACAAAAATTCTAGAATAGAGCTACTAAAATTATTGTGGATTAGAAGAAAACACCGCAACCTAAGGTTTCCAATTATATCTAGATTTGCAGTATATAGCTAAGAAAAGGACGTTGCCGTTCCAAATACTATATTCTTCATTTTTTGTAAGAATTTTTAGTATAGATACACTAAATATTATTTAGGGATTTAATTTAATTTATTAATGTTGGTTGATATCTCAGTAAATAGGGTGAAACCCTACACGAGTGAAACTTAGAGAGTTTGTGAATAGACAAAATGGTAGTCATTAAATGATTCGTATAAAGATTTTGGTTTAATTTATCAATTTAATTCTAATGCATTATATTTCAGTTAATGGCGTGGAAATCCTAGTGTTTTTTCATATAAGGGTTTCATATATATGTTTAGTTTATGTGATCTAGTAGAAATAATCTTTTTACCAATTAATGTTTATGTTGTATTAAATTCATATATGTGAGATATGTTATATGTAAACAAGGAAAATAGCCCTACGTACATGGTATTGAGTAAATCGAGTATTTTCATTCTGGTGTTCCTTTATATGATAAGTGTAGTAGGTTAGTAGCTCAGTCTAAAATACATAGTATAGAAACATTATGAAAAAAAATAATATAAGAGGTTATGTTAAGAAATGTTTATTATAAGATAGTATAGTGAAATTTAAGAGGTGAATTAGATACTAGATACCATGAAAACCATAGATTTCCTAAAAAGGTTTGCTCCATGTTTGAGGAAATGACTTACCCACTGCTAGTGTCCATGAGAGGAATCTGGGTTGTGGTGGTGGGGATTGAGGTGTTAGGCCCCACATGGATAACCTCTTGATTAATAGTAGATATATCCAACATTAATCAGAGATTTTGGTGACACCAAGTTGTATCAACATTAGGTGGAGATCCCATGGTACCAATTTAAGTATTGTTTCAGTTAGGCACTTAACATTTACTAGAGACCCTGGTGGTACCCAATTTAGTTACTATTCAATGAGTCAACCCTTGTTGAATTCCCTATGTACCCTGCTTTAGAGGCGGAGTTCAAATTTACCAACTAATGGTTTATCCTTGGTCAAACATGGTAAGGCCCATTGCAGTCCAAATAGATTGTAACGAGTGGGACTCGATAGGGTATATGGTCCCTACAGAAATTGAGGAACAAACCCATCTAATCCAAACACCCTACAAGGTATGTTAAAAAAGGTGTATTTTTATATTTCTCAATAGGGAAATAATTAATAATGATTATATTCAATTTATACAAGATCGCCAAAGATTCTCCCACTTGGGGATTACATTAGAGAACCGACATCATGATATAAATAGAGGGTTCTCAAATATATCTCAAGGATATCTCCCAAGAGTCATCTCCTTAAGCTAGGTCCTTGTATTCATGTTAAGTCCTTTGTGTCCTACACTTGGGGTTGGAAGCATACCCCAGAAGAGAAGAGAAAGTAGATGTTGTCAGCATGAAAGCTCATTTGAGTGTAAAAATGTGGATTGAGTAATATAAGGGGGAATAGGACATCAACTATAGAAAGTCTTACCGTAAAAGAGAAAAGTACTATGCAAGTGGATATAAACAACAAAACGAAATTAAAAAAGATGAGAATCAAGAATAAAACTTGTCACTAATAAAATGTAGGATGTGCTGCAAAAGCATACACAAAGAATTTAAGGCACATAACCCATCAACATTGATAATAAACATGCATGCATTTGAGTTAAGCATATCACTAGTAAAACATAAATAACATGGTCAGCTAAGGATCATAACCTTAAAACATGATAGAGTAAGGAACATAACTAAAGTTCATATATAAAGTGAGCACTAAACCTAGGTATAGGGAACATAAACTCCATCCCAAAATAACATGGGCACATAACCCTGGGTATGGAGCACATAAAGTCTATCCCAAAAATAAAGGACACATAAGCCCATAAAATTAATGCACTTATACACCTGTAGGGCTACTAAATCACAATGCATGCAAAATGTAGAGGCAAGTGAAAGTTAAGTAAATAAAATTAATGAGATTTCCATAACATAAATGGATAATATGAACATCCACCACAAAAGAGGGTAAAGTTAGGTTTCCATCTCAGAGTAAGGGACAAATTGATTTAAATGTCACAATTAGGGATCTCATCACGAAGCATAAAACTATTTTAGAGTCCACCATGGTAAATAGATAGCCATGAAATATCAAAAGTTCAAATTCATTAAGATTAAACCAAGATTCATCATCTCAAGAAAGAGATAATTCATTCACCAATACCTCAAAAGAGACTCAAGAGAGATATAAATAGGATGAATTTCTCAATATGGATATGGAGATGCATCATATATTGAGAAAGAGAGAGAGAGAGAGAAATAAGTGTTTGATTAATATAACTCATAGAGAGATGCAACATACCTATAGATGTGAGTCCTCTTATCAAAGTCCAAATCTTATATCCACACTAGGGTTCCACAGTTTGAAGCACTATTGGTTGAGAAAGGATCACCATACAAATTGTTTTATGAGATTACAAGTCTTTGACGACTCTTCAACAGAACATGAATAGAAGGATAAGGGAGAAGGTTTGGAGTCCTATCTTATTGGTCTAGTGATTTTTATGTGGGGGAAGATAATGGAGAGGGGTCTATATATATAGTTCTTAGTTTTGGGTAAGAAGAAACTTTTAATAGAGAAAATATGTAATGTATATTGTAAAAAGTGGATGTTTTTCTGAAGACCAGGATGCCACAACGAGGAGGCGGAAGGGGGTGAGGGTGTGGGCACTTTCCTAGTGTGAGAGGGGGAAGGGGAAAGGAGAATGCTACTGCAGAGCAGTCATCTTCTCCTCCATACCACCAACCAGAGGCAGATGGAGAAGGAAGTAGGGGAAAACCTACCCCTCCACAATCGCCTAGGGTTGAAAGTGTCGCCGCCAACCCCTCGAAGCCAACTTTGGGCAAAGCCGCGGATGCTTCTTCTTCTATCCGTCTTGCAGACTGGCTCACTGCCAGTAGGTTGGATAGGGCAGAAATCGAGGTGGCGATTGACTACATCGAGCCCTACATCTGAGACGGGGAGAAGTATGCTACAATTTCTAGCCAAGAGTGCTCAATCCCTAATTGGAACGAGTACCTCTCGGTGAGATTTGTGGGTAGAAAGCCCTTCGGTGGCCAACTGAGCGGCTGGATGGGACGTCTCTGGAGACCTAGCGGCCTCATCGAGATCATTGTTGAGGAGCGTGATGGCTTCATCGTGCAGATGCCGACCGAGAGTGAGAAGGATCGGGTCCTAGACGAGGCACCGTGGTTCATGGACAGATCACTGATCATCGTCCACGCGTGGAAGCCAGGTTCACCTCTCCAGCCCCTCTCCTTCCCACAGGTTCTAATCTAGTTCACAATCGCAAACTTGGGTCTGTCGTGGACCAGACGCAATGCAACCCGTGTCGCCAGCACCATTGGCATCCCAGTCGATGTTGATGAGCAATCCGCTGCTGCTGGGTGTCTCGGTGATGCACTTGTCTGCATAGAAGTCAGCTGCAAACATAGGCTTCCTAAAGCCACGAAGGTGGAGGTTGATTCTTCGCTGAAATCCCTAAAGGTGGAGCCGATTGCACGCCCTATAATCTGCCCCAGCTGCAAGAACTTCGGGCATAGGGGGACGTCTTGCCCTCAGAAGACAAGGAAGCCTCCACCTGAGAAGGACGTTCAAGTCAAGCTAGGCAAGTTTGCTGCTCGACATAATTCCAAGAAGGCTTACAAGTCCGCGAAGCGCCCAACGAGCGGTGCTTGTGAGATCCATTCAGATGTGGATGACAACCTACGCGACCTGATCTTCCAACAAGTCAAAGATACTGTCATTGATAGTGAACGAGAGATCCAGCAAGCCCAATGCCTCTCCTCCAACATTCAAAGGATGGAACATGTTGGAACGCCATCTTGTGTTGCAGAAGGTTCCAGGTTTGGTTCTTTTCAGTTGAACAAAATATGGAATAGCTGTGGCTCCTCGAGTCACTATAGAGAGAATCTGTTTGGAGATGATGTGGTGTCCAACGCCACTGACGATGAAGCAGAACTCTGGGATTCTCTTTCCATGGACTATGATCAAGTCTGGTCAAGGGGAAAGAATAAGTCAGGTAGAAAGAAATTGGTAGAGTACTGATTGTACTCATCGGTTTTGTAAAGCCTGAACCACTTGCTTCATGGATGGCTGCTAAAGGCTCCTAAGATGGGTGTGATGACGACTGATGAAGATGATTGGATGCACTCTTGAATTCCATTCTTTCAGACAGATGAGCATATTGCATATGGAGGACAGGGGGGCTTCCCTTTCATGGACATAAGTTGTTTGTCATGTCCTTTGGATGTGCTTCTTGGTTCCATCTCTGGCTTTCTTGGTTGCTTGTATGATTTTAGAATTGAGACTGTCGATGGCTGACCCTTGGATGATGCTATCTTCCCTTGTAGTCTAAGGTTGTTTCGGGAAGTTTGAAGCCACACTTTGAAGGTGGACATACTATTAGTGGTCTTGAGTCATTTGTAGGCAACTCTACAACTACGTGGTTGTTGCTAGCATAGGATATGCAGTTTTCATCTTTTCTCCTTCTCTTCTTAGGAGGTCTTCTCTAGGCCTCTAGTGTTGTCTGGATTTATATCCTGGGTTGTAAGGGGTTCTCTATGTACCCAAAGTTTTGGGTTTCATTTTATAGTAACACGAGTTTTTTACCGACGAAAAAAAAGGAGAAAAGTGAAGTCTTTGTTAACACTAAATAGGAAATAATTTTCTTATGTCTATGTTTTATCATATATTTCCCCTATATTTTTCAACTTGGCACAAAAATATTGACTACTACATTTACATTAGGGAGACTTTGAAATATCTCGTTGTGTAATTATTTATTCAATGCAAACATGTATAATTATTAATGTAAAATTGTGTAGGATATACATAAAGGATTCATTTTCTATCCTTACACTTATGAAACTCTTATATATGTATTCATCCCATTATGAATGAACTTCCTCTAAGTGTTTCTCTTCTCACTTTAGAGTCATTGAAAACATGTATAACAATTTTATTCCAATAAAGGCATTTATTTATTTAATATTAAGTTAGATCCAAAACTCCAAATTTTAGGAAACCATATATATTTCTACTATATTATATATAAATGATTTCTAGAGGGATATGTGCTTAGAAATTTATATATTCAAAACTAATAATTATAGACATGAATTTCATACCAAAAGGGTGAAAACATTATCTATCAAACCATTTTCCTTTATTTCCTTGTTGCTAATAATTTAGGAGAGGGTTTATAAGAAAATGATTTAGTAAAGATTCTTATTATTTCTTATTTGGGTTAGGCAATTGATAATTTAATTTTTGAATGTTTATTAGTTTCCAAACAAATATATAATTGATATAAAATATTTGTTTTCTTGATGATATATTAACGTGATTATTTTTATTTATTTATTGCTTTCAAACATTAAGTAGAGAGAATTCATTTTGTAAAGTTTGCTTTAATATATTAAAATATATTGTGTATTCTATATTGTTGCTACTTAGTTTTATATTTCTATAACTCATGTTCCATTTTAAGACTTTTAGACCGTGATAAATTTTCTATATATTTATCATGCTTGTACAACATTGTGCCACGATTGTATTTATTAAAAATTCACCTAAATTAAATATATATACGACATACAAGAGTTTATACTATTTATTTAACATGTTATATTTTTTTGTTAAAAACTAATTTAATATTGTTGTCCTTATCTTACATTGTCTTTTTTTAATGATTTTAGGATAATTATGATTGCAAATAAGGTGAAACTTGGCACCCAAGGTAATTGGGACCCAAGGAACACGATCTTACCATCATATTTGAGTTTTGAAGATTCGTTTAATGAATTTTAATACAATTGTAGTTTTGGGATCATCACCATTATCTTATTATAACATTACATAACTACCATAATTATTTATTATTTAAAGTTCCATTATCTTCACATTATTGCCAAAAGAGATTTCTTATATTACTATGCACAAATTTCTGTATTTTTCCTATTTATCATATTAAGTCCATTAATTCAATATTATTTAAATAATGGTACATTATTCATGGAAACACCAATTGTTATTGCAAAACACATTATACCTCTTATTAAACATATTTGATCCATTATTTGCATATTAGTTGCAAACTGAACATATGTATCATGCTTATTGAATTTACTTACATGTTAGCACATACTTAAGTCATTATGTTATTCTGAGTGTAATTTGATATTTGGTGTTTATTATAAAACCTGATGCCACATAATATTTTTTTTACTTTTAATCCTATTTATATTATGTGTTACCATTGAGTTATTCATGTTATATGCGTTAACATTTGTAAATGAATGTATAAATTTATCATTGTTTGGTCAAATATAAAAAACCAAGCCTACTATCCTCCCAACCATGGAATTGGAGTTTTTAGAGTCAAAAAGCTAGGTTCCAACATGTTACAACACTCTACACCTTGAAAGAATTTCCTCATCGAAATCACATCATCAAAATATTATCCAACAATACTCTCCACCCCTTACAGGTCAAACCTATAACCCAAGCTTAAACAACATCTAAGTAGGTTTTTATGTTGTTCATATGTCATGCATTCAACTAACATGTCATATACATCTAGGGTTGAATTTCAGGTCTTTGTGATTATGACCTAGAAACCCAAAGGTTCACATCTAAAAATTAGAGATTTACATAGTAAAACTTTCTACACATTAGAGGGGTAAATTGGATAGGTCCACTAAACTTTTTGTACATTCCATATCTTACTAGGGTTAATATTATTACGGAGATAAGATTGAAATAGTTTGATTATCCATCTTCCAATATCTCTGATACCATACTGTAAGGAATAAGACTTGAGAGGAGTTCCACTTCCTACTAAATCAAATAAAAGGAAACTGTAACATCCCAGGATTTGAGGCCTCAGATAACATGATCTTAAAAGGAATGATTGGACTACCCATATCACCAAGGTGCACCTCCTTTTCAGGGAGCCCATCTCTAAAGAAGTCCATAGTTAAACATGCTCAACTTGGAGTAGTAATAGGATGGGTGACCAGTCGAGAAGTTGATTCTGGCTTGCACGTCAGTGTGAAAAAAGTGCACAGTTAAGGCTAGTGGTGGTTTGTGGGGCCAGTCGTCATTCCTGAAATTCTACTAGAGCCTTGGGCAGTGGGCACATGCATTACAAATGGTATCAGAGCCATAACCCCTCTAATAGGTGGGTCCCACATGGGCATGTGGCATGCCTGTCTTGAGCCGTGCGATCCAGGCAAGTTGGAAAGGGCTATCCGTAGAGATGAGATGGAGCCACCCTTGCACTGGTAGTCGTGGACAGGAGCTGGGTGTCCATGGACCATTGTGGGTCTGTACTGAAATGGGGTCAGATTATGAGGCCATATAGTTGAGCCTTGACGAGGACGTCAAGATTCTAAGTGGGGGAGATTGTAACATCCCAGGATTTGAGGCCTCAAATAACATGATCTTAAAAGGAATGATTGGACTACCCATATCACCAAGGTGCACCTCCTTTTGAGGGAGCCCATCTCTAAAGAACTCCATAGTTAAGCATGCTCATCTTGGAGTAGTACTAGGATGGGTGACCAGTCAGGAAGTTGATTCTATCTTGCGCGTCAGTGTGAACAAAGTGCACAGTTAAGGCTAGTGGTGGTTTGTGGGGCCAGTCGTCATTCCTGAAACTCTACTAGAGCCTTGGGCAGTGGGCCCATGCATTACAGAAACATACCATATGCGAAAAACCCAACCAAATTTTGTAAAGGTATGATAATCAAATTTATTCAAAAATATGTTTCAAGATACCTAATGTAGAAACAGAATATAAAGGATCTAACTATTACAATGATTTGATTCTATCATCATGCTTCAGCACAGTATGATAATCTATAACATAGGATCAATAGAGGGTTATATAAGCACCTCGAATCTATCTCCCAAGAAGGTTCACTACAATTGAATTATCCTAGTCAACCTTGATTCTCTCCTCCTTTCTCTATAGCTAGGGATTGGAATCATACCCCACAAGTGAAGACAAAGTAGACGTTGTTAGCATAAAATCTGGTATGTGCATAAAAATATGCATCGACCAATATAAGGGGGAATAGTAAATCAAATATAGCAAGGCTTCCCATAGAAGTTAAAAGTACTATCCAAGTGGATATAAAAAGAATATGAACTTCAATAGGACTAGAATTAAGAATTAAACTTGCCACTAATAAAACATAGGATGTGCTTCAAAATTACACACAAATAATTTAGGGCACATAACCCATCAACATCAATAGTCAACCTGCATGCATGTAAGATAAGCATAGAACTAGTGAAATATAAATAATAATGGCATCCAAGACTCCTAAACTTAATACCTAGTATAGTAAGGCACATAAATAAAACTCCCAATATAAAGTGGGCACAAAACCTCAGTATGGGGTATATAACCTCCAACCCAAAATAACATGGGCACATAACCTAGGGTATGAGGCACATAACCTCCATCCCAAAAATAGAAGGCACACTGTAACGACCATGCCTCCCGATAACCCCCAATTAAGGGAGACCAAGAGGTCAGAGCCGTTATCCCAATTTCTCAGATCAAAGGTTCGAAAAATAATCAGTAATAATTATTAAATTCTACCATGACTATTCTAAAAAGCTGGAAAAAAAATAAAACTTTGCATACCTTTATAAAATCTTGGATTTCTAAACTTCTATCTACAAATGGAGTCTATTCTAATTAATCCTCCTTGTACTTTAATTCATATATTCACAATATATCACTTTACTGTTTTTCCTTTTCAAATTTGTACCTGAAACACTGAAAAACAAAACATCAGTTAGCATAAATGAATATGTCGGTATGTGGGGTAAACAATAATCGTGCAATTATCTGTAACAACATATTGCAAGCAAATATTGTTTAGCAAGAAAATTTTACATTTTAAACATAACTACTCAATCCATATATACCCTATCCTCTGTGCTTGTCCCTGCATTGGACAAGGATGATACCTCTCATATGGTAGATCCCAACTAGCCCCCATGATCCTACCTAACAAGTAGATCAATACCTAGGGTTGAAGAGTCGCATGGAACTACCCATAGGTATCCCAATCACTAACTCATGATATGCTAAAGAGTCGCATAGCACTACCCATAGGTAGCCCAATCTCTGACTTGTAATAACTTGATGGCCCTACCTAACAGGTAGTCTATGTACTAGGTCATCCTTTTTATCATTAGTAAAGCCACAGACGAGGACTAGGATATGATCTAGTTAGGTATACATATTTCAAGTGATAATCATAGTCACTTTATAGTTTCTTGAAATAAAAGTCATCCAAGCAGTGAAACTAAAGCGATTAACCATATGCGTAACCACATATCTAATCCATAGAAACTTGATGTCCAAGCAATAATATTCAAGAATCAATCAAACAAGCAATCAACAATATCCTGAAATTAATGCATAACATCCAAGTGTCATTGTTTTATCCAACACATTCTCAAGATCGACTTGGATTCCATGTTAGGATTTCTAGGCTACCTTTAGGGTTTTATTAGGGTTTCTTCCTCCATAATGCTTTTATCGCGTTTAATGCTCTTTTAGTCCACAAACCCTAATTTCATCATTATAGGCATTACTTGAATGTCAATTAAGTCTAATATATCTCTTTTACACTAAGACTACCGTTTTTATCTTTTTAAGTCATGTCAAGATAATTAAGCCCAATTATCATGTTTGGTTTCTTTCGAATTGACAACTCATATTTCATTATAGTCTAATTCACATATGAACTCTATTTATCGCTAATTCCACATTTATCCATTAAAAAAAACCCTAATTACCAAATTAAGGGTATTTATCTATAATTAGAGTCTTTCGTACTCAAACTGGCTTAGAATCATCATATCTCAGTTTTATTCATGGATTTGCACAATTAAAACCATTAAAATTCATATCAACATAAATTAGGGTTTCTAAGCCCATTAATGCATATTCATATATATGGAACCCTAAATGAAACCAACTATGCATAAAGATCATCCTTTTTTGGATCTAATAACATGTTAATATCAACTTTAACCATCCATATAACCCTTCCCAATTCATTAATCATCAAAGATTAGGGTTTTTCATTAATAAAACCTTTAAAGATAGAACCTTTACATACTTTTCGAATTTCAAGTAGAATTAGGCTTCAATTACATTTTATTGCATTCCTTGCATTTTTTTAATAAAAAAGCACTACTTATTTGTATTTTTCGGCCAAAGGATGTATTTTTAGTGATTTATCCAAGATTCATCTATTTCTTTGATATTCTGTTTAGAGAGCGAGTAATTACCTTAAGTTGGAAAAAGGACAGTCGTTCGATCACGGTCGCACCAACCGGCACACAGATTGTGCAGCTCGTATAAGGCGTGCCCACTACCGGCCTGTTGAAGTCACATATGACCAGGGTTGTCGATCTGCTCACGTGGTCAGCAGTTGACCACGATCAAACGACGTCTGTTGTTCATCATTTCTCAAACCATCCATGATGACCCACGATGGTGCTACAACCTGGGCTCACCGGAGACAATTTTCTTGTCAGTTCAGGGCATGCGGGAGGTAGGGAATAGGCCGGTCATGTTTGTTAGGGTGAGAGGAGTTGAGATAGGGTCCTATTTATAGGATTGAGAGGCCCCTCTAGGTTTTCCCAACCTCATCGCCACCCAAGCTCTTAGGTAAATTGGGCGTTCTTTCCAAAAACTCCTAAACTACCTAAAACCTAGGATAGGTTGCCTCAGAATCTTCTCCTAAATCCACCTATCCCCTTTCCATCCTTGCACATGGTCAGGTTTGTGAGGAAACTGAGATCGAAGATCTCGTTTCTCTCGGCTTCCTTTCCTAGTTCTTCCAGACCTAGGCGATGCTCGTGCGCCATTGGATCATGGATCCAATGGCTACTGTGCATGCGCTCATTCCTATTATTTTTAGAAAAGGAAAATCTTATGTGACATATAATATGATTTAATGATTATCTTTCCACTATAATAAAACTTGCAAAAATCATATCTTCCAAAATGTTTATCCAATTGATGCCAAATTTTGAGGGAAAGTTAATAATAACTTAATCTTTCATAATGACAAATTTGGGATCATTAATCCAAAGAAATCATTCCATTTTCCTTAGGTGCAAGTTATTACTCTATTATGCATATTTTTCATATTTTCTCTTTCTTCTTTCCTTTTATTTTATTGATTTTGATTCTTTTTCCATTAGAAACCATGTGAACACGAAATCTTTTCCAATATGGATCTATTGTCCATATATCCACATATATCTTGTAATATTATCATTATCTCACATTTCTTCTAAATAAAGCAATATTTAATTGCAGCATGGTAGGGCTTGGAGGCTTTGCGAGAGGCGGCGGCTATGGCGGCCACGGATGTGCTGGAGGGCGGGGCTTTCAGCCACCGGATAATTGGGATCCAGGACGTATGATGACTCGAGAGCAAGCCCAGGAAACGATGATGATGGACAACGAGGCGAATCCCTCCGATCAGCCCTGCCATAACAATGAAGGGGGTAATCCACACCGATCCTCTGACACCACCGGCACACTCCAGAACGTGGGGATTAACCTACATTACGAGTCATATGTGGCAACACATAACCCACAGTAGCAAAAACAATCGGTCTCCAATATGGAGACCAATGGGGCTACCCTAGACGCGGCAACATTTCCTGCTATACAGGGGGAAAAGCAACCCAGTCCCCCGAGCTCATCAGCCCAGACTCGCACGGAAACCAGAACCCCTCTTTCATACAACGACATCACGAAAGGAAACTACAAGACAATAATGGGTTTCGAGGATGCGGAGGTTATACTGAACAAGGAGGACATCCGAATCAAGGTACAGGATGGAACACCACACATGGAAATCAACCCGAGGAAGTATAACATGCTTATGAAGCCGTGGTGCTACACAGTCATCGTTAAGGTGCTGGGGAAGGACATCGGCTTCATGGCGTTACAGATGCGCATCAGGGCAATGTGGAACCCGATCGGAAGCATGAGGCTGATTGACCATGAAAACAAGTACTACCTGGTGCAGCTACTCCGTGAAGATGACTATACCAAGGCCTTAACTGGAGGATCGTGGCCGATGATGGGATCATACCTGTCGGTGCAACCCTGGGACCCCGACTTCTCCCCTTCCAACGTGAACCTGAGGTATGTGGTGGCCTGGGTTAGAATTCCGAAACTTCCTATATTCCTGTATAAAAAAAGAATCCTAGAGGAGGTGGGCGACTCCATTCGTTGTACGGTGAAGGTAGACAATAACACCATCCTGAAAAGACGAGGTAAATTCGCCAGGGTCGTAGTGAAGCTGGACACTGCCAAGCCTCGCACGACCTCAATCATCATCCAGGATGAGAGGTACTCGTTGGAGTGTGAGAACTTACCCATTATCTGTATGTATTGTGGAAGAATCAGGCATAAGGAGGATATGTGCAAAACGAAGGCAGATATAGAAGCGGCGGCCAAACGACCCACGACGGAAGGAGAAGCGGCAAACCCGGTGATGCCTGCGCCGCCCGACGACTTCACCAACGCCCTACATGCAAAGCCCATGCAACGCAGACCACGGAAGCCACCAGTAACACAACAAGACCGCGCTCCCCCGAGCAACAGATTCGAAAGCCTATCGGTTGAAGAGGAGGAGAACACTGGGCGGGTCAATCCACAAGATGCAGCCAACATAATTACTGGAATCGATTGGAGGGCGAGAAAGGAGACCACAAAGAAGAACACTTAGCCACACGAACCACAACAGAAGAGGCAACCACTAATCCGAATGTCCAACACAACCAGCACTGTAGTACCCAATAGATAAGCAGACAGCCAGGCCGATAGAAAGGAGAACAACCACAGGGTGACAGACATAGCGGAGGGAGATACAATAGTGATTACTGATGCTGGAGGAGACACAATGTAGAACCTCTCTTTCTACTTCGGGCAATATACACCGCAACCAGGCAACAATAGGAAGACAGGCCAGAGGCCAAAACCTCTACAAGGGGGTGGTTCGGTGGGCATCCATATCAGGACCCGCAAAATAAGTGCCACGTCGGACAGACAGAAACTAGGGACCAAAAAGAGGGGCAAAAAACAACATCCAGAGGACAACAACCTGACGGAAGAGGGTTAAGCTAACCCTTTCGTCATAAGAAATGTTACTTAATGATCTGTGCTACATGGAATGTCCAAGGAATTGGTAAAGAGGACATTCAAAATGTAATCCGTCAATACAAGAATTCTCTGAGTATAGATATTTTAGAAATCGTAGAGCCAAGGATAAGTGGAACGAAAGCGGAAAACATCATCAAGAGTGTTCAGTTTGATGAATCTCACCGGGTAGAGGCAGTGGGCTACTCTGGTGGCATCTGGGTTCTATGGCATAGGAGAATAGGGATAGTGGAGGTGTTGGCACTGCACCGACAATTCATCCACTGCCTCATTAATAAAAGCCTCCTCATCACGTTCGTTTATGCTAGCCCCCAGCAACATAGAAGGAAATGTCTATGGAATCACCTTAACACCTTAGTGTCAGCATCTTCGTTGCCATGGATGGTGTTAGGCGACTTCAGTGCAGCACTATCACCTGAAGAGAAGAGCGGTAGTATCCATGTCAACATGTCCAGCTGTAGGGAGTTTGCTGAGGCACTGGCACTTTCTGGACTAGAGGATCTTGGTGCATCTGGACCTAGAATGACGTTCAAGAGAGGCTGTCTACAAGAAAGACTCGATCGCACCGTAGAAAACCAAGAATGGATTTATACTTACCCAAATACTTCTGTAGAGGTGTTGCTGAGGGTTGCATCGGACCACACCCCGATCCTGGTGAGGAGCAATAAGCACAAAATCACCTATACAAAACATATCAAAACTAGCACCAGATGGATGGCGCGGGACTCATTTCCTACCTTCATTCACAGTAGGTGGGACACTGAACATGACTTCACTTGTGCAGCCACCACGTTCATGGTCACAACTGACAAATGGGACAGTGAGGAATGGAAGAAGGAAAGACAGCAAAAGAACCACCATCTAGCCAGATTGACAAAGAAACAAAATGAGTTAAGCACCTGCTACAATGAGGATCTTGACCGACAGATAGGGATGATCCAGTGTGAATATATGGACATCCTTGCGACAGAAGAAGCTGAGTGGAGACAAAATGCTAGGTGTGATTGGATGAAGATGGGGGATGCCAACACATCCTATTTTCAATCTCTAGTTAAGGCGAAGAGAAGGAAAAACACCATTTTGAAACTAAAGAACGAGCAAGGAGAATGGATTGCAGATGATAAGGAGCTAGAGATGTTGTTCAGGAAACATTTTCAAAATCTCTTCATAGATGACCGACCTGCCGCCACAAAACACGCCACCATAACATACCCGGGGGCATTCCCCTCCTGGCCATCTGTGACTAACCATTGGTTTGGTCGTACACTGGATGAAGACGAGATTCTGGAGGTCCTCACCCGGATGAACTCGATTAAGGCGCCAGGCCCTGACGGTATTGATGTCGGTTTCTTACAGAAGAACTGGCACATCATCAAACACTCATTAAAACTAACCATCTCTAAGTGTTTTGTAGGACAACATATTCCAAATTCGATGGCATCCTCCACCTTAGTATTGATACCGAAGAACACTACGCCAGAGCACTGCAACCATCTCCGGCCTATTGCTCTAAACAATGTCAGCATGAAATTAATCTCTAAGATTATAGTGGAGAGGATCAAGCCCTTCTTGAGTGACTGGATCTCACCGAACCAGACGAGCTTCATCCCGGGGTGTCGAATCTTAGACAATACCATCCTTCTACAAGAAGTGATTCATACCATGAGAACGTGAAGAAGTGGTCAGAAAAGCATGATCCTAAAGGTGGACCTGGCTAAGGCATATGACAGAATGTGATGGAACTTCATCTACGACACCCTACA
This sequence comes from Alisma plantago-aquatica, assembly GCA_963693085.1. NCBI lineage: Eukaryota > Viridiplantae > Streptophyta > Magnoliopsida > Alismatales > Alismataceae > Alisma > Alisma plantago-aquatica. The sequence goes on along the minus strand of OY856414.1, from coordinate 500,848,473 downwards.
GAGAACACCCATACCAGCTCACATCATCACAGTGATCATGAACATAGTGACCAGTGGCAACATAGCCATTGCGTGGAAGGGCAATACATTACCAGAGTTCAAAGCTACGCGGGGAGTCCGTCAAGGGGACCCTCTATCCCCGTATCTTTTTGTGCTTTGTCTGAAGAGGTTGAGGCAGGACATTTCCAAGCTGGAGGTGGAGGGCAGATGGAAGCCATTGCTCATAACTTGACATGGACCTAGGCTGACACATTTATGTTTTGTCGACGATATCACCTTATTCGGGGAAGCATTGGTGGAACAAGATCGACTGATCAATCAGTGTTTCCAAAGGTTCGACGCTGCTTCTGGGCAGATGTTGTCAACTGAGAAATCATCTGTGTATTTTTCCAAAAATACCGACCAAGTTACCAAACGAAGGGTGTGCAGAATTCTAAAGATGGAAGCTACTAAGGATTTTGGCAAACACCTTGGGGTACCCATGCTCCATAAATGTGCAAGCAAAATGGTGTCTCTTGACCTACTAAATGCGATGGATAGGCGTATGAGTTCATGGACGACTCGAACTGTATCCCTGGCTGGAAGGGTGTCACTAGCCATATCCACACTCAATGTTATGCCTTCATATATCACACAATCCAATTTTCTCCCTGCCTCCCTTTGCGACAGTATCGACATAACTATTCAAAATTTCATTTGGGGTGGGATGAATGCTCGTAAAAGCATCTGCCTCATCTCATGGAAGAAGATGATAGCGCCAAAAATGATGGGGGGAATGAACATCAAACCGGCAAGATTGCAAAATGAAGCCCTACTGTCTAAAACTATCTGGGATTTCTACACCAACAAATGTAATCTATGGACAGAGGTCATGGAATATAAATACATGTACAAGCAAGGAGAAGGAAGAACCACAGGATCGAGACTGTGGAAATTTATGGTGGATAACAGGAACAAGGTCATGGAAAAATCTTCCAAAGCCATTGTCAGTGGAAACACTACCTCGGTATGTCACGACAAATGGGTGGGTAGCCACCTCACACCAAATATGAAGTCACATAAAATGATCCCTGACGAGCTTCAAGATCTAAAGGTAGCTTCCATGGCCTCGAATGGGGAGTGGGATGCGGGCTTCATCTCTCACTGGTTCATGGAAGCAACTGCTGAAACAATCCTCAATATGACCCCTCCATTTCAGGCGGGGGGTGCTGATGTATGGTGCCACCTAGATGACACACATGGCCGGTTCAAAACTCAGAACTATTATAGAACACTTCTTAACAACGCATGCATTCAATCTCCTGGTAACTGGACTATGATATGGAAATTGGCGGTGCCACAACGCACTAAAGTGTTCCTATGGAAGGCCCTGTATGACAGTCTTATGAAGAATGCTAACCGAACAAGTAGAGGATTCACCAGGGACGATAACTATCCTAGATGTGGAAACATCATCGAAACAACCATCCACATTCTGATAAAATGTTCGTACGCACAGGAAGTGCGAGCTGGTATTACCAAGTTCTATAAAGTGGCATTTGAACCAGGAAACTCTCTGTGAGAGTGGTTCTCCCATAACTTAAAGCACAAAATGGAGAGCAGGACCCGATCAACCTGGTTCGCCATGATGATGAAACATCTGTGGAGGCAAAGGAATGAATTTGTCTTCAAAGGCATCCAATGTCCCCTAATCGTCCTCATATGGAATATCTCGACTCATGTCAACTACAGTTTGGTTGCCTTCAGACCTGCAACTCCTATGCACAAATGTATAACAAGAGAAGAGTGTCCTCCAATACTGGAGAACACTATCAGAGTCAATGTTGATGGCTCCGTTCGGAAACGTTCAGGTATGGCGGCGACAATCTTCTTCGTAAGGAATGCACACCAGCAGTGGCTCGTGGGTGGCGCTCAACCGGCAGGCGGCCATCAGATCCTAGAGGTGGAGCTACTAGCAATATGTAGAGGCCTCAAAGCAGTAATCCATAGACCAGAACATGTAATGTTGGAAACCGACAACAAGCTAGCATGGTCAATTCTAAGCTCCAGGGAAATCCATATGCCCAAGTATAATATTTTTGTCATTAGATTTGAGAACCTCAAGGTGCAAAAACCTAATACTCAAATCCTCTTTATCAAAAGGGAATCGAATGTAATAGCTGACTGTCTTGCCAAATGGGCAGTCCGACATGCAACAGAGCTTATAACTTGGAGTCAATGTCCTGAGTTCATCCCAGCTGAGTTCTGGAAGGAACAACGTGCATGTCATGTATATGTTTGGTCGGCCAATTTAGCCTGCAACCCGAGAGCAGGATGAATAAAGTATCTTGGTAACCCCCCCCCCCCCAGAAAAAAGCAATATTTAACTAATCTTTTCTCTTTCTTGTTGCATTATCTTTGGAACATGGACTCCTTGGAACCCAATGAACCCAAAAGGCATGAAATCCACCTTTGGAGAATATTCCTTTTCCTTCTAGAGTTTTCTACCTTTTTCTTTTCTCCATTTCTTAATTATTCATTTAATAATTGAATTTCCTTTTTCTTTTCCTTGTTATTAGGCCCAATAGCCAATAAAGCCCACAAAGCAACCAACAAGGCTATTGTAAACAAAATTCATTCATTTAAAATCTAATCACTCCATTATTTATTCATATATCTTTATTATGAAAAATTGCATTTCTCATCAAAAGAACCCAAAATTGGGGTTGTAACACACACAACCCAATAAAACCAATGCACTTATAAATCCCTAGAACTACTGAATCATAAAGCATGCAAAATGTAGAGATAAGTGAAAGGTCAGTCATATAAATTGAGTTAATGAGACTTGCATCACAAAAATGGATAACATGAACTCATACACCACAAAAGTGGGTAAAGTTAGGGCTCCATTTTAGAGTCCGACATGGTAAATAGATAGATCAAGAATATCAGGGGGTCAAATTCATTAAGATTAGACCAAGATAGATCTTCATGTCAAGAAAGAGATAATTCATTGACCAATACTTCAAAAGAGGATAAATAGAGAGATAAATAGGATTAGTTTCTCAATATTGATATGGAGCTGCATCATACATCAAGTGAGAGAGATAGAGAAATTAGGTGTTTGCTCGATATAACTCATAAATAGATGCAACATGTCTCTAGACATGAGTCAACTTGTCAAGGTGTGAATCTTAGGTCCAAGTCAGGGTTCTAAGGTTTGAAACATGAATGGTTTAGAAAGGATCACCATATGAATTGTTTTATGTTATTACAATGCTTTGATGACTCTTCAAAGGAAGATGAATATATGGGTAAGGGAAAATTTTATGAGTCATGTCCTATTAGTCAAGTGATTTCTACGTGTCTGAAGATTGTGGAGAGGGGTCTATATATAGTATTGTTAGACTTGGGTTAAAAGAAACTTCTCTATTTTTATTTACTAGGGAAAATATGTTATTTATATTATAAATGGTAAAAAGTTAAGCATTAATTAACACATAATTGAAAGGAATAAATATCAAAAATATCATTTCCTTTCCATTTCCTTATGTCAACATTTAATCATATATTTCCCATTTTTTATCAACTTGGTCAAAAAAAATTTGACTACTAAATTTATAACAAAGAGACTTCTAAATATCTCATTGTTTGATTATTTATACATTGTAAATGTTTATAATATTTTAATGGACAATTGTGTATTACATACATATTGAATTCCTTTTCTATCCTTCAATTTATGCACCTCTTATATATTCTTATACATTCCATTGTGAATTAACTTCCTCAAAATGTTTCTCTTCTCCCTTTAGAGTCATTGAAAACATGTATAATACTTTTATTCCAATAAAAGACATCTATTTAATTAATATAAAGTTAGATCCAAAATATAAACTTGAGGCAACCACATATATTGCTAAAATATTTTGCAGTGCTAATAAATTTCTATATCTAAAAATAATTATTATAGACACATGAAATTCACATCAAAAGGGTAAAAACATTATCCATCAAACCAATTTCCTTTTATTCCTTGTTATTTACCATTTTAGGAGAGGTTTTCTATGGAAATGATTTAGTCAAGATTATTATTTATTTCTTATCTAGGTTAAGTAGCTGGTTATATAAATTTGAGAATGTTTATTCGTCTCCAAAAAAATATATAATTGAGTTAAAATAGTTGTTTCCTTGATTATATGCCATCTGATTGTTTTCATTTATTTATTCATTTCAAACATTAAGTAGAGAGAACTACTTCTTGAAAATTTATTCTATTTTATTAAATATCTTGTGTATTCTACGTTTTTGCAGTTACTTCGATTTATATTTCTAGAACTCATATTAGATTTTCCATTTTCTACCAAGATAAATTGTCCATATATATATCATGCATGTAAAACATTGTCTCCCTTTATGTCATACCATAATTTTATTTATTACATTTTCATCTAAGACATACATGTTGTTTATACTATATATTTAACATATTAGATATTTTAGTTAATAACTAATTTGATATTATTGTCCTTATCATATTATTCTTTTCTTAATGAAAGTAGGATAGTTGTGATTCTTCAAATAAGGTGATACTAGGCAACCAAGGAACATATTTTTACCATTATGTTTTGGGTTTGAAGATTCCATCTATGAGTTTTGGTATAATTTGAGTTTTGGGATCATCACCATTATCTTATTAGAACATTACATCATTACCATCATTATTTATTACTTAGAGTCACATTATCTTCACATTATTACCAAAAGAATTTCCTTATATTATTATGTTCAAATTTCCATTTTTTCATTTTTATCATATTAAGTTCATTAATTTAGTATTATTTAGATAATGGTGAAATATTCATGGAAACACCAATTGCTATTCCAAAACACATTATACCTCTTATTAAACATATCTAATATATTATTTGTATATTTGTTCCAAATGAAACATATGTGTCATACTTAATGGTTTTAGTTACATGTTAACACATGCTAAAGTCATTATGTTAATCTAAGTGTAGTTTGACATTTGGTGTTGATTATGAAGCTAATGAAACTTAATATATTATATTCATTTTCAAGCCTATTTATATTATGGGTTACCATTCAATTGTTCATGTTATATTCATTAACATTATACATTAAGGTATAACTTTATCATTGTTTTGTCAAATCTAAAGAACCAAGCTTACTATACTCTCAATCATAGAATTGGAGTTTTTGAGTCAAAATATATGTTTTGGTATGTTACATAGCTAGTTAGTAGACTTAGAGACATGGAAGTACTATAAGTCTTGTATGGTGAAATAATAGCTTGTTGTGATGCTTTCTGTGATGTCCCCAAATTTTCTAAAACTTAATCTGATGTGTGACGTCCAAATTGAAACCTCACCTTAGCAAGAATCCCAATTTGGACACTGCATACTAGGATACGAAGAAGAAAATTAGAGGAAGTCAGAAGACAACAACAATAGCACATGGACATGAACAATAATAAAACCATTCAACACATGTTCACCATTCAACATATAATTCCATAATGAATTGTTACAACATTTGATATTACACATTGAACAAAAAACTTCTACATATACATTTTCTACCACTAAACAACATGATCTTCAGACAACATGTCCACCTATACATCAGCTCTCCACACAACTCTCAACTATCCTGGATCTCCAAGATCACATGTCCACAACCTAAATAAAAGATTACATGTGGTACACATCAGCACAATATTCAAGAATATTGTATTGAGTACGCCTACGTGTCTTTTTCCATTATATGCCCATGCATCTGCCTACCAATGGGATAGATGCATTAAACCTTATGATCTACTGAACAAAGATATAGATCATTGTACATGTGATCTGCTTACCAAAGAGATAGATCACTCACTAGCACTATGCTTACCAAAGAGATATAGTGCTTTCATATAATGGAACAAATATATTATGTTTCATGTGTTCATAACCATAAGTATGGAAAATCAAGCAAGATATCATACAAAATAATCATTTCATCCAATATCATATGCCAAGTATTTACTACACATATAATATAAGCATATTGTATAATATAACAAGTAAGAGGTAATGGTGTACCTTGATCATAGATATCTAATCACATTCCTGATGTCAACTATATCCTTACTCAACCTGATAAGATAAGATCATATACTATCATTAAATTCTCCATTATCTTATACCTTAGCTAAACCCTAGTTATGATTCATTAGGGTTTGCTTAGTTCATTAGGATGTGTGCATCATTACTTGTCTTATCTTGTTGGAATTAGGTTACTAGTATTATGCTAGTGGTATTTGATTCTAGGTTAAGATACATAATCTAATTATTTGATTACATTCAAATTTATGCACATATTAACACTAGGTTACATGTATTAATGTTGTTAAGTTTTTCTCATCATTTTAGGATCATTTAACCTATAGCATGATTTATATGCATATTTATGTTCTCAAAATTATATATTAGTTTCCAGTTACTGATATAAGCTTACTCTAGATTTCTATCCATTTAGTGAACTTGGGTCACCTCCAGGGGCTTGGTGTTGCATCGACCTTCCCTTCTAGGGGCTTGACCACTATCAGCAAACCACTTGGGACAACATGAGGGGTTTGAGCATATTATATTGAAACTTTCATTTTCATATATAACTATTGAGTTCAAATATATTTTAAGACCTATTACATATGTGTTATGCTCCTCGTGCACACATGCATGGGAGAGTGGGTTACCTCAACCCATACCTTTATTTTTCTTATTCTTGATTTCAAGTTTAACATGGGTGGTTTCCCATACCACCAAACCATGTTCATTATTTAAGTTTAAGGTTTTAGGGTTAGGGTTAGGGACAATACTCTACCTCTTAGAGTTTCCATATCCCTTGACCCACTAGAGTTTTCATATACTAAAAAAGTCTTTCCTCTAAGAAAGGGCTTAGCCATACATGTTTCTTTCTAGTGTCTACCCTCTCTAGAGGGACCTACACAAAAGGTTACATCCTTCCAAATTTTACTTCTCTAATTAACAATTTCTTTTCAAGGCTTTTTGAGCAAAGAATTGAGAAGTAGATGAAAATGTGAGATGAGAAACCTAAAAGATACATTATGCTATACTAATTTATCTCTTAAATTTCTAAAGATGATTTGAAATTATAAACTATTAAGTATTAGTTGATGAATATATGCTCTGATACCAAATGTAATGATCCACACTTTTGAGTGTCTAAAAGATCTTAAAGTCACGAATCATTACTCATAAATTTCTAGGATCAGATTCAAGAAATAATACAGAATAGTAAACAATTTCCATTAATGAATAGTTACATGTTTGTATAAAAAGCTCCTCTAAGGAGTTAAATAAGTTTTAGAAAGGATTAACTTATGCATGTGTGAAGATATACCATTATATCTAAACCTTCATGAATCACTTTAGTGTCTTCAACATCTTTATTCTAGAACCTCATGTCCACGAGTCAAGTATACCTGATACCTAAAACACTGACAAAAAATGCAATCTGTATATTTCTATACTTGTACATGGGTTCATCCAATAATCACACGTATACTACTACAGAAATGGCTTATAACATCACTTTTAATGGCGTCGGTTGTATAAATACACCGACACCTAAAACCTAGAGCGTCGGTTAAAAAAAAACCGAAATCTATCTGTGAAGGGTGACCAGACACGGGTATCACTTTTTATTTCATGTCGGTTCCTAAATTAGAAACCGACACTACACATTGACCGCCAAATCCAATCTTTTGAGCGAAAAAAATTACCTCCACAATTTAACATACAACGTCGGTTATTAACACAGTAACCGACGACTAAAGGTTTTCTGCAAAATAGAAATTTGGCCAATTTTTGTCGTCGGTTCTGTTACAGTAATCGACGATGATGTGTTTCCGCGTGCTTTACCGTGAAAATTTTGCCACCATATAGCGTCGGGTTTTACATGGAAACCAACGAGTATGGTCTTAATTCGAGAACATTTATTTTTTGTTGGCATATATATATAGAACTGATGACTATAAGAGAACAAAAGTGTCAGTTTTGTGTCGGTAACCGACGCCTATAGTTTTAAGCGTCGCTTGTATTTAAGAACTGACACCTGTGGTTAACTTAACAACTCCCGCATGAGCCAGACTCTTCCCCTTTCTTTGTTTCATTCAATCTCGCACAAATCAGGGTTTGGTCCGGCGATTTTCTGCTCACCACTGCCGCCGCTTGCTCTGGCCGCCTGCTCCCACCTCCACCGCCGCTTGCTCCGGTCGTTGCTCCAGCTTCGATGGCCTACTCTCCTACTCTAGCTCCGGTGCCTCCTGCTCTCTGCTCCAGCTCTGGCGGCTTGCTCTCCTGCTCCAGCTCCGGTGCCGCCTGCTCTCCTGCTCCAGCACCGTTCACCGCCGCTGCCCTCTCTTGCTTGCTGCTCCGGCCACCCACCCGCCCGCTCACCGCCGCCTCCGCCCTCTGACCCGCTCTCTACTCTTGGTACCTTATTCCTCCTCTTCTCCACCATGCATGGTACATCTTCTTGTGAAATCGCAGGTTGGCCAGCACGACCATGTTGGTAGCACGGCCATGTTGCGTAGCACAACCATGGTGGCTGATTTTGTGCTATATTGCTCAATTATATGTGTAATGATTATCTTCATGATTTTGTGCTATATTTCTCAATAAGATACCAAAATTTGTGTGTAATGATTATCTTAATGATGTAAACTTAGGATATTTATTGTTTATTATTTACTGACAAGCATGATTAAATGATGTAAACTTAGGATATGAATGATGAAACTAGGATTGTAGGTATAAGAATGATAGCACATATATTTGTTGGCCAAGAAACCCATCTAAGATTTACTCATTTGGAGTAAATCTTGGATAGTCCCCAGTTTCAGACTGTTCTTGAACACCTAATCTCACTTAGGATGTAAGTGTATAATGTGCATTGGGTTTTTAAGAAAATTTTGGTAGTATTTCCCCATTTGTTCTCTAAGTACATATGTACTTAGAAAACAGCGGGGAAATGTTGCTGAAATTTTCTTGAAAACCCAATACACATTATACACTTACTAGTGAGATTAGGTGTTCAAGGATGGGATAGGTGGTACACATTTATTATATATAAGAATGACATCACATGTTTTTGTTGGCCTAGAAACCCATCCAAGATTTACTAATTCGGAGTAAATCTTGGATAGTCCCCAGTTTGGGACTGTTCTTGAACACCTAATCTCACTTAGGATGTAACTGTATAATGTGTATTGGATTTTTGAGAAATTTCGGTAGCATTTTCCCATTTGTTCTCTAAGTACATATGTACTTAGAGAACAGCGGGGAAATGTTGTCGAAATTTTCTTGAAAACTCAATTCACATTATACACTTACTAGTGAGATTAGGTGTTCAAGGATGGGATAGGTGGTACACATTTATTATATATAAGAATGACATCACATGTATTTGTTAACCCTAGACCCTAATCTTGTTGTAATATATACTTGTTTTCTCTTTGATCATAGAATGGATAGATCATGGATGTCCATTCACAATCGCTGCACCCCAGAGTTTATTTCTGGTCTTGACCAGTTTATTAGATTTTCCGAGGAACATAGAAAACAACCTAGAGATAGGTTCTACTATCCATGTAGGCATTGCGGTAACAACTGGAAAGTCAGCACTGGTGATGAAATCAAAAGTCATGTCATGTGCAATGGGATTATACAAGGCTATGCAGAATGGCACAGGCATGGAGAGATTTCAAACCCAAAACTAGTGGATGTCGATAGCAGTGCTTGTGTGGAAGAAGAAATTGTCTTCGATGACGTAGATGTGAATGAACTAGTTCTAGTAGACATCGTTGATGCGATGTTGGATAGTTGTAGGGTAGAGCACACCGATCCACCTCCCATTTTTAGAAACATTGTGCATGATGCTGAGATAGCGTTATACACAGGTTGTACTAAGTTTACAAAGCTTAGTGTTGTGTTGAGATTGTATAAGATGAAAGCTAACATAGATGGAGTGACAAAAGCTTCACGTCATTGTTGTCTTTGTTGAAAGAAATGCTTGCTGAAGGAAATGAGCTGCCAATCTCAACATACCAGGTAAAGAAATTGTTGTGCCCAATGAGAATGGATGCCAAGAAGATACACGCATGCCTGAATAATTGTGTATTATTTCAAAAGGACTATGTGGATTTGAAAGATTGTCCAAAATGTGGTGCGTCACGATATAAATTGACGACTTTGGGGGAGTACAAAATTGGTTCTCCTGCCAAGGTGATGTGGCATCTACCTATAATATCACAGTTTCAATGCTTGTTTGTCAATCTGATAGATGCGAAGAATTTGAGGTGGCATGCAGATGTTAAGAAAAATAATGATGGGATCCTACGACATGCGTCTAATTCCCAACAGTGGAAGAAGATTGATCTATTGTACCCTGAATTTGGTGAAGAAGTCAAGAATCTATGACTTTGGCTTTGTACATATGGGATGAATCCGTACGGGACATTCAGCACCCAACATAGCACTTGTCCAGTCATGCTTGTTATATACAATCTTCCTCCCTGGCTGTGTATGAAAAATAAGTACCTAATGTTGTCGTTGTTGATACCGGGCCCTAAACAACCTGGAAATGATATCAATGTTTATCTTGAACCTATGATTGATGACTTAAGGAAACTCTGGGGTGAATGTGTGATGACCAATGATGATTCACGAAGAGCGACATTTCGGTTGAATGCTATGTTGTTTTGCACTATTAATGACTTTCCAGCATACGGGAATTTGTATGGATATAGTGTCAAAGGAGCTAATGTGTGTCCTATATGTGAAGAGAACACTGATTCAATAAGACTAAAACATGGCGGTAAGACTGTACATCTTGGTCATTGAAGGTTTCTTATAAAATTCCATCCGTATCGTAGGAAGTGCAAAGTATTCAATGGATTGAATGAGGAACGGAGTGCACCTAAACCTATACCAGGGGAGGTTGTTTATGAAAGAGTAAAAGACTTTGTCAATGAATTTGGTAAGAGATCACAATGTACTATGGCCACACAGAGTGACAAATCTTTATTCAAGAAGAAGTCAATATTTTGGGATCTTCCTTATTGGAGTTCTTTGACAGTCAGACATTGTATCGATGTCATGCACGTTGAGAAAAATGTCTGTGATAGTGTCATTGGTACTTTGTTGAATATACCAGGTAAGACTAAATATGGGATAAAATTCAGACTGGACCTACGTGAAATGGGAATAAGGTCAGAATTAATAGAATTACGTGAAATGGGAAATCAAAGAACATACTTACCTCCTACTTGTTACACATTGTCTAGAAAGGAGAAGAAAGCTTTTCGTGAATGTTTGGTAAATGTTAAGGTGCCACAGGGTTACTCATCCAACATCCGTAGATTGGTATCAATGAAAGATCTAAAGTTGATAGGTCTTAAATCTCATGATTGTCACACTCTAATGCAACAAATATTGCATGTGGAAATTCGATCTATATTTCTGAAGCATGTAAGGTTTGCAATCACCAGACTTTGTTTCTTTTTCAACAGTCTGTGCAACAAAGTTATTGACCCTGATACTCTCAATAATTTGCAAAGAGAAGTGGTTGTTACCCTATGTCAGCTTGATATGTATTTTCCTCTGTCGTTCTTTGATATCATGGTACATCTTGTTGTCCACTTGACTAGGGAAGTGAAAATGTTGGGACTAGTTTTCTTGCATTGGATGTATCCCTTTGAACGATACATGAGAATTTTTAAAAGTGATGTTCGAAACTATTATTGGCCTGAAGGGAGTATTATTGAGGGTTATGTGGTGAGAGAGGTTATGGATTTTTGCAATAACTTTCACAGTGGTAATGACACTCCTGGTAATGCTAAGAATATTGAGGAGCAATTTGGCAAAGGAATTTTGGGATCACGGGTGAAAGTAATCAATCGTGAGCAGTTGGAACAAGGTCGCTTGTATATTTTACATAACATGGACGAAGTGAGTGTTTATATCAAGGAACATACAAATTTCATCAAGAGACAATATCATCGAGCAAATACAATGTGGCTTTCTAGAGAGCATAACAAGGCATTTATTAAGTGGTTTGAAGATAAAGTCTTACATCAAGTATCTCAAACACCAGATGATATTACTGAAACTATCAAATGCCTCACCTTTAAACCAAAATTGAATGTTATGTCTTATGAAGGGTATGACATTAATGGATTCACATATTACACATAGTGCCAAGATGATAAGAGTGTCGTCCAAAATAGTGGGGTCACCCTTCAAGCGTCGACTATGTTTTTTGCAAGTACAAAGGATAAGAGTCCATGTGAAGCTAAAATGTCATATTACAGTGTCATTGAAGACATATGGGAGTTTGAATACATAGATTTCAGAATTCCACTCTTCAAATGTAATTGGGTTGATAACACCAAATGATTTATAGTGGATGAATTGGGTTTCACTTTAGTGAACTTTGAAAAGATTGGTGAGAAAGGTGAACCATTCATATTGGCATCAAAGGCGAAACAAATATTTTATATCGATGATCCTGCAAATGATAAATGACTGGTTGTTCTTCATGGTAAAAGATAGCTCATTCAAGATCCTATAGATGAAGAAGAGTACTATGATAAGTATGATGACTCCAGTCCATTCTCAGTTGGGTTGCCAACACCAGCAAATATTGAAGCTAATGATGACTTGTATGTGTGCGGAGATCACAATGAAGGATTGTTAATTGATAAAAAATTGCAATATTAGAGGCATGCTTATATTTTTTATATGTTTTTTTTATGAATGTGAACTTTACAATGTGAATTACTTTACAATGTGAATGTGAACTTTACAATTTGACTTTTACAATGTGAATTACTTTACAATGTGAACTTTACAATGTGAGCTTTACAATGTGAATTACTTTACAATGTGAATGTGAACTTTCAGATGGATGAGCATTCTCCTAATGACCATGCTGATGATTACCATGAGGGTGAGGACATCAATGCGCTGCCTCACAATGTAATTTTTAAAAATATATCATATATTTATATCTACATGTCCATTTATAGTTATATCATGTAAGTGTGTTTATTTTGTCAAATTTTAGGTTGATGATGCATATGTACCCTCTAAAGCACTTGAGGCACTTGATGAGTAGCACCAAAAAGTTGACAAGAGAAGGGGCATAACTATGATGAAGAAGTTAATAGCGCAAAGGGGCAATGGACCCAAACTTGTTGTGGATTTTGATAAAGTAGGAAATGCAATTGGAGTAAATCGCAATTCGTTTGTTTCATATCTTGGGTATGTTACTCGTATCCATTGCGGTTGTAAGATATATTCTTGGCATAAAGTTCCTAAGGGGAAGAAAGACGTAATATGGAAGAATTTATGCATGAGTTATTATTAATTTTCAATTCTATTTTGTAGATTACTAATTTTTTGGATACTAGTTAATAGCAATTCTATTTTGCAGAGTATAATTGAATTGGATGAAAAGTTGCATTGTAAATGTGTGATGAAATATTGTGGGAGAGTCATAAGGAACTATAGGACAAATCTCACCTGAGAATACATAAAAGAAGGTGACAAGAGGAAGAAGACAACCACTGCACAGTGGAACTTCCTGGACCAAGAAGAATGGGACGCGTTTTTTGCTTCAAGAAAAATTGATGAATTCAAGGTATTAGGCGTCACTCTCAATTTATTTAATATATGTTGTATTCACCTATTCAAGATTAACATTTAGTGTTACTAACCAATTCATTAATGTGCATACTAACTAGGCCCTCAGTGAGGCGCAAAGAGCAAGGCTTGCACTGAATGTGCATGACCACACAATGGGTCCAAAGGGGTATGCAGGCATTCACCAAAGACTACAGGCTGAGTCTACTGCTCAGTCTGCTGCTACTCAGGAGTCATCTACTATAGGTACCACACCTCTGCCTCGCCATGATGTCTGGATAGCTGGGAGGAAAAATAAGAAGGGAGAAATAAGGAAGCCCGACGGCTGCAAAAATGGTAAAATACAACTCTTAAAGAAATCATTCGAATATTGATTATTTGTGGTGTTTACTTAATTATAAATTTTTGTTTAGGTGATTAGTTAGAGCTGCACGAGCTGAGGAAACAAGGCAAGTTCATCCCTGAGGGCACAAGGGATGAATTGACAGTTGCTCTAGGTAACCCAAAGCATCCTGAACGTGTTAGGGCTGTAGGCGCTGGTGTGGGCATCAAAGCGTTCTTTGGGCCATCCTAGCACAAACATGTCCCAAAAGCGGAAATTTCACAAGAAGATGTAACCTATTTTTTCTTTATAATGTTACTATAAAAGAGAATTCAATAATCAGAAGCTAACATTTCTTTTATCCATGTATAGGTAGATAATATAGTTTATAGGAAAATCGAAGAAGCAATGAGCAAGTGGCAGGCATCTCTGACTGCCACTCAGCAGACAGTACCTATGGCGTCCCGCTGTACTCTTGCTGTAGAGGTTGGGAGTAATCCTGTAGACCCAACACCTAGCACATCCGCTGTAAGTATTTTTATGACATAGTAACTAGTCATTTCAAGATGATATGTTTTCAAGATGATCTGTATATATGTATATAACATTCTTCACACAAACATTTATAGGGGTTGAAGCCATGCCGTCTAAAAAGTAAACAATTTGCCATTGCAGAGGCATCGGCTTACCCATCCCTAGAAGGGGAAATGTTTCATGGGTCTCCATTACCAGCTGGTTGGGTTCATGTGAGCCCGATACATATATCCCCAATTGAATGGATTTTCCATTGCCATATGCCCACCCAGATTGTGAAACGCTTGGTGAGGTAGAAGCCAGAGTGATATTGTGGCCAAAAGCGGATGTCCTCTATACTGAAATTGTATGGTAAATTTACATTACGTTAAATTGTTAGTGTGTGTATATGATGTCAATTGATCTAAAATTATATATATATGCAGGTTAAAAAGAAGACACCCTGAGCATCTAGGACTCCACCTCCACCTCCTACATTATCAAGTTGGGTTCCATAGGACCTACCTATCCCGTTAGGTCTTAATTGTAGGGGTATGACAATATGGTTAGGCGAACATAATATAAATTGCCCTATAATTGTTTCTATAGATGCAGATGTTGTAGGTCAATCATACGAAAGCAAACTATTTATACAAGATATTTTGGAGTTGTTTCGATATGATTGGCTGAATGCATTTGTGATAGAGCTATGGATAAGGTGAGATCTTCTTTATACATCCATATACCTTGTGTAGGATCAGGTGATCTGGTTTCTTATTTATTAATGCATATGTAATACATGTTTTGCATCTACTTAGACAAGATATGTGTAGATTTTTCATTCGAACATGTAGGATTTTTGATTCCATCTTTGATTAGTCTAGTAGCTAAAGACCCTCTGTCAGTTCAACAATACTGTTGTGATGCTTGTACAAATTTTGCTCAAAATAAGAAGACGGTGATAATTGCTCCATTCAATGTGGAGTAAGTTTACTTTGCTTATAATTTGGACTTAAGAAAATTACATTTTTATTGTGGATTTTAAGTTATTAATTTTTGACTTTTTTTACCTCTAGTGGTATGCATTGGGAGTTACTATTTATTGTCCCTGAGACATTCACTGTCTATTATCTAGATCCTAAGGGGACTAAATTGAATTCAAAATATGGACACACAATGAAAATGGCATTATTCCGGTGAGAAATATTTCATTTTCATATTCGTTAACATATGTTATTACATTACTATTTAATTATGCAATGCACTATGTTACATTAACATGTAGGGGTTTAGATGAGTTCAAAAAGGCTGGAGGAAAGGTCCCCAGGAAAAAGAACCAGCCAATAATTTGGAAGAATGTGGAAGTAAGTTCCCGATTGCAATGTATATATTATTTATGTGAACAATGCTTAATTAGTTGTATTTTTTAATATTTTGTATGTTTCAATTTATAGTGTGCTACACAAGACAACGGACTATGTGATGCGATTTATGCACATGATTATCAAATATGCCGCAGTGTACATCGATACTGTTCTTGAGGTATTATATATAGTCTCATTAGATAATATGAAATATATCAATCTTATTTATATATTATTAATTATATATATACATCATTCTCTTTGCAGGTGTTTAAAACTAACCACACTATAGGAAAGGCCTTACCAGATGTACATGCTCCCTATACGACGGAAGAATTAAATGATCTAAGAGAAGAATGGGCAACAACCATACAAGTAGTGGGGGTTTTAACATATAATTGGGATGTTGATAGTGAATAATGACTAAAGAATGATATTTTGTAAATGAATTTTGGAATTATAATATGTGTGAATGTTTCTACATGTCTGAATGTTTCTACATGTGTCTGAATGTTTATACATTTGTGAATGTGAAAATGAATGAAACTGTTGGCTGCTATATGAATGTTTCTACATGTGTGAATGTGAAAATGAATGGAACTGCAAATTGCTACATGAATGTTTCTACATGTGTGAAAATTGAATGGAGCTACAGGTTGCTAAATGTGTGAAAATTAATGGTGTTAATTTTGCAGGTTTTTGGCCTGTTGTTGGCTGATATCAATGGATGTCGTAAAACCTGCAATTCATAACTAAACTACAAGTTTCTCATCCTGCGACCAGCCACAGTAGGCCTATAGACTGATAAGAAAAAAAACATGAAATAGGAGTCTGTTATTTGTTTAAAACCGACGACAAATGATTACAGCGTCAATTTCCCTACTAGTAACCGACGTCGATTTCCCTAATGAGGCTAGGCACCACGGTCGTGCTGGCCAGCACGGTCATGGTAGCAGGCCAGACACCACGGCCGTGTTGTCCAGTACGGCCGTGGAAGCAGGCCAAACAACACGGCTGCGCTGGCCAGCACGAATGTGGCAGCGGGTGAGATGACGTCGGTTATCACTAATAAACTGATGTTGATAGTGCCCCAGATGACGCCCTTTCTGTGGTGTGAAGGTTTATGGCATCAGTTTCAAAACTAATAACCGACGCCTATACCCCCATGCTGGCGCATTTTCAGTGGCACGTGAAGGGTTGTGGCGTCAGTTTGGAAACTGGCGCCTAACGGTTGGCCTTTTAGTCGTGCCCACATAGGTGTCGCATTAAAACTGACGCTAAAGGCCTTAAATAATTGACACTAAAGGCCGGTTATGTACTAGTGGTACACATATAAGCAAACAGCTTTATCTTGCACATAAGAACGTAAACTTGTTTTCATATTCTAACCCATATCTGGTCTACTACCTCAGGTGTAATCATTGTCCCTCCGAGGATCGTGTGCAATACCATTAAGATCACTCTAACCCTGGGTTTAGAATATTGTTATTTACATTTCATGATACTCATAGGAACTTTATAATTTGTAAGAAGTAAATACAGAAGAAAGTAGTTTATCATTCATTCATTCTCATCTAGAAACCTCGACAAACTCAGAATTTGATGCATGTATTCATAAGCATAACCGCATACCTTATGTCATCACAGAAACCATGAAGAATATTTCATATACTTTAAGAGTACATCCAAACATTCAAGCAACAAAGCATTCAATCTGAAATATACATACTACATATGTGTCACCATATATTCACATTACATTAATCAGATCATAGGTTCACCCCCAAACTAGGGTTTAGAGTTTTCGTGTTTGGACTAGGGATTAGGGTTACAAACTCTAATTCCATCATATTATGGTTTCTAAGATCTCAAACTCTAGTTATGCATATTAGGTGAAACCCTAATCACTATCTTAAGTATATTTGATTATCCATGCTACCTAGATCCTTTTACTAGCATTAAGATCATATCAGGATGTCTTCATTAGTTTTAAAACCCTAAATCAACATGAACAAGATTATTAATCTAAAATCATCCATTATTCATCATTATCAAGTATTTCTTTATTAAACATGACAAAATCAGGTATTAACTCATCCCAAACGAATCTACTCAATTAAGCATCATATTAAAGGAATCTAGGTTTTCCTTTATACTAATCACTTCAACATAGATATTGCATATACTTTTAGAATAGAAAGTTTAATTGGGTTCTAATTATATTTTCTTTGGATTCTTCTCATTTGTTTTGAGAAATTTGAAATATAATTTTGCTATATTCCAAGTTACCAATCATTTACTAGAATTATTATAAAATTACCTTTATTGGGCCAATCCTATGTTGCCACATCAACAAATCTATTTTCCTTTATTCAATATATGGGTCATCTTGAATATGGTGTAAGACCTTCATTCCTCAAAGCCTTGAACACACTTTAAGGGTATACTAGTCATTCACCTCTAATCCTCCTTCAACCTCATGTCTAGTTACTGCATTTGCGATTACGTTGTGCAAACCGTTGGCCGAGCATTGTTAGCACTTGCCAAACCCTATCTGGCTCGCCACCATCGCGATAGCCCCTCCATGGACTCTGACTACAAACTCTCCCACGACCATTCTACCGTCGGTGTCACACAGGGCTGTCATGCAACCATGTGTTTTTGCATATGATGTCGCAACCCTCAGCGTCATCTCCGACACCCACGCCATGGTGGTCGCGGTGTCAGGTGTCCGCGTATTACTCCATCTCTTCTGCCATCATATCCGTGAGTGGAGGCCCCACCTTTCCTACTATGGTGTCTCTCCTGGCTATTACCTCCATGCCAAAAGTTCTAGCAGCGTTCAGTCATGGTCTTAACCCTTAATCATCGTGATCTCCTGAATAAGAGGGAAGAAACATGTGGTGCACCGATCAAACAAAATGTTATTAACCAAGCAGAAGCGTTTGTTAGCAGTGGAATTACTGAAAATCACTAAAATTTAAAACTTTATACAAAGAGATCCATACATTGGAAAACTCTTTCAAAAAGAACCAAGGTAATTCAATTACATTCTGGTTCACAAGTACATCTCTTGTACATTCCTTCTCGAGGTTACAAGCATCAGCTGCCCTATTAAAACTATATACAAGTAGTATAAAAACATTGAGGCTTCAAGACAAAAATATCAGATCAGTTCATTAAACTAACTACTGACTCTAAGGACCTGAGAGTATAGATACGACACATAGGACTCTATTTACACATATACAAGACTTGACAGCCAATGTCTTCACCTGAGAAAATCACTGTTGTTCCTGTTTTTGTTGTTGCTGCTCTTCCCCTGCTCTAGGATTTCTGCTCCCTCATCCACGTCTTCCTAAAATGTTGGATCCCACGGGGGTGAGACAATTGTAAATTGCCCAAGCGAGAGATATAACTCTCCGCCAAAACATTATTATTGTAGTTTAATTGAATAAAATTGTGTAGAGGAATTATATATTCAACAACAGATAGATTAATGTCTAAATGGATTAGAGAAGTATTCTTATTCAAAGCATTTCAGCTATAACTTGATAAAACAGCATATCATTTATCCAATAAGGAATTAAAGCATATGTACAACATCTATCCTTCTAGTATATGCTAAGAAGGGTAACATCAACCAATGATTCTCATATTTCAACCTTGTGCAAATATGTTACATGGCCGATTAC
Source organism: Alisma plantago-aquatica (assembly GCA_963693085.1). Lineage (NCBI taxonomy): Eukaryota > Viridiplantae > Streptophyta > Magnoliopsida > Alismatales > Alismataceae > Alisma > Alisma plantago-aquatica. The sequence goes on along the minus strand of OY856414.1, from coordinate 500,828,861 downwards.
ATTTTACAATCATACTTAATGCCCTGAAGAGATGAAGTATACCATTCATACTCCAACTGACCACGATTACGTTAAACATCAGTACCACACAAGGTCAATGGAAGAGCTGGACTCCAAGACCTCATCTATCTTGGTCAGTGTGAGATTATATGGCAGAGACATCATGTGTCAAACTGCAATTAGCTTGCCAAGGTATATTGGTATCTTCTCTATAGAGTGATAGCCCGCAACATATACTCTCTTTAGGGTTATGGCCTGTAGCCAATGCCTGGTATTATATCATGGAATCATGGCTCGTAGCCATACTCATACTGGGATATGGTCTGTAACCAATCCCGTTCATAGGATATAGCCTGTAGCCATTCATATGGGGAATGAGGATATAATTTCCCAATTACCCCCGCATATTCAAAAATATGCATTCTGAGTTTAACTCATTTCACCATTCATAAAATTCTGACGCTGATGGATCTGTGGTCAGGGAAACTACATTATATGATGTCACTTGATTAATTAGATGTATTACCATATTCTTTTAGCATCAAGCAATTTCCAAACCGCAATTACTATGATAATTGCTACAAAGAATGTGTAATACATTCATCAAATACTATTCAGATCTCTTTGAAATATTGGGATCTTAATCCCTCATCTCATCAGGTGATTTCTTATTTCTTAACAATCTCATCATCGTGATTATGTAATATGGGTATTCAAACCCTCAGTTCATCAAAGAACATTTGTTACCACTTATCAGGTAACTAAACACCTTCAGGTCATCTGACCAAGGTAAACATGATACTTGTTACACAAGCATCTCACATGGCTCTCAAAGTCCATTTAATCTCTTGTTACCTCTCACTAGGCAAGAAAGCATATTATGGATCACAAGCCCCAATAACAACAATAAATGAAACATTATAGCTCATACCTAGCTATGCCCATCATCTTATGATACCTGCATGGTTAGTACACTTGATAATAGTCATATCAATTACATTTTAGCACCATACTATACAAAGTAACACCACTTATACTCTTTTTAGGGTTAGGGTTTCTCAATTCATGTCAATCAGGAATAATCATCCCATTACCCACATTAGGGTTAGGGTTTATCATCATATTGTCCAAACTTAGGGTTTTGTACACTATAACCCAAGGTTAGGGTTTCTTATAACATTACCCTAAATTATGGTTACCTATCACCCTAGATTAGTGTTATACTTAACATTGCCCTAGATTTGGGTTAGGGTTCATCACCCTTCTCAATTAGGGTTTTATGATCTCTCTATCAAGGATCATACCCTAATTACATATTGTATCAAGTCATTGCTTCCATAAGCATCAAAGGTTAACCATTCAAAAGGTACTAACTACTTAAGTATCTTGAAGGTACAACCATTGTAATTACCTTTGATAAACATCATCAACAATCATGGGGTTAATTGTACTTGGTTTGAGTCAATTAAACCTTCAAGGGGTCTTGAAGTGCCTTGACCTTAAAACGGTCTTGAAGCACCTCAATCTTCAAATGGTCATGAAGAAATTAGATCTCAAACGGTTTGAAACCATTTGGGCAACTAGCCCTTGAAACCATTTAAGCAAAAGTACATTGAAGCCGTATGAACAAATCACTCTTGAAACCACTTGGATCTCCAAATGGTTTGAGACCATTTGATCTCAAATGGTCTTGAGACTGTTTGGACTCAAACAGTCTTGAGACCGTTTGGTCCAAACCTTCTCAAAACCGAATGGAACAATTAGGGTTTCCATCAGCCCAATCGATTACGCGTTTCAATCATTGAACCACCCATCAATTGAACCATTGAATCACTCTTCAATTGAACTATTGAATCACTCTTCAATTGAACCATTGAATCACCATTTAACCTTGGCATGACCTGACCTCAAACGGTCTTGGTCTCAACCTCAAACGGTTTTAGAAAGCATTTCCATTCAATCGGTTTTGGAAACCCTAAACACCAAACGATCTTAAAGATCATTAATCATCAAATGGTTTAGAAACCATTTCTTTCCCAATTGTCAACTCAAATCCAAATGGTCAACTCAATCCAAACGGTCAACTCAATCCAAATGATCAACTAAATCCAAACGGTCAACTGTCCCAAATGGTTTTGAACCCAATCCCTCAAACAGTTTGTAAACTGTTTGGTGAAACCGATTGACCAATTTCATTGGAAACTGATTGGAGTTGAAATTTTGGGAAAAGTGTCCAAGATGATTTCATCATCATCTACCTTCATTTCTAAGGTTCACATTATTACCGATTTCATAGAATCATCCATTACAACAAGCAATTATTCAAGAAGAAGGAGAAATCAACATAACTTGTAAAATTTGAATTGAATAATGATGTAATTGGGTTGAAGTTATATAACCTGCCTTCAAAGAATGCTTCAAAGCTCCAACTCTGCATCTTTATTGGTGGAAGAAGCTTTCTCAACTATCCCAAGCTCATGCTCAACTCTTTGAGTGAAAAGGATTGGCTAGGATTGAAGATTGCATGGAGAAAAGAAGAAATCAAGCATTGATTTGTGATTTTCACCATGAAATCAAGGTGAAAGGAGATCATGGAGCTTACCTATCGGTTGGGGGTCGTCCTCCTATTGCTCCTAATCTCCCTTGGTCGTTTTGCAAACAAAGAGTGAAACAAAATCCAAAAAAGAGTCCTTGGTTGAGTGGGAACTGAAGTGTATATAAAGGAAATTCAAGAGAGAGAAAGTTGAAAAGCAATCCTTCAGCTCCCCAAATTGTGCCACATACTCCCCTCACTCCCTTGTATACGAAGTCACCTTTCTTTGCCTTTAATTCTTCTTCATTATCCAAAATTTAAAGGAAAACAAATTAAGCACCTTAATTCATATAATATTAATATCCCTTAATTCAAAATATCTCTGACGATTAGGGTTACGCATGCAGTGGATGCCCACTCCTTTAGATTAGGGTTTCTCCCTTGTAGGTTCAAGCGTGGTCGCATGCTTTGGGTCTTGACTTCATGGCATCGGAACTAGCGGATCGTTATGCAGGACTGAACCTATTAGACGAGGAGGAAGAACCGATTGACGGCAACTTGGTAGGCAACGGGGAGGAGGAAGAAGATCAGACTGAACTGGCGTTGGTGGGGCACCTCCTCACAGACCGCACCTACAACCTGAAGGCTATGGAACAGACACTAACACATGCATGGAGACTCTGGGAGACGGTGATGTTCAAGAAGCTGGAGGGCAACACCTTTGTGATGTAATTCTCGCATTGGCGAGACAAACAATGGGTCATGGATGAAGCCCCATGGAACTTCAATGAGCGTCTTCTGCTCTTCAAAGAGGTTGAAAAGGAGGAACAACCAGGGCACCTGCAAATTAACCAAACGCCCTTTTGGGTGTATTTCTACAGCATGCCAATGGGATACAGAGGGGAGACGATGGTGTGGGAAATCGCGGGCCGCATAGGAGACGTGGTGGCAACAGACAGAGATGGATCGGGTGGGACTCCTCCGTCCGAGTTCGAGTGTGTTAGACGTGACCCGTACATTGCAGAAAACCCTAAAGCTCAGGGTTAAAAGTGGGCGCATCATTGAAATGGATGTGAAATACGAGTGGCTAGCCATGTTCTGCTTCAGTTGCGGCTTGATCGGCCATGTCGACAGGGATTGCAGGATCAACGTGGAAGGGGGCGAGCACCAGCAATGTTGGGGAAGATGGTTGCGTGCATCTCCAGGGAAACAACAACGAACATAGGGTAATAGGGAGGAAGTCAAGGGAGGAATAAGGAGGAATCTAACCTTCAATGGAGAAGGATCGACAGGGGGGGTACAAAGGGGAGGGCGACAATGAAGGGAGTAGTGCGGGGGGGGGGGGGAGGGGGTGAGGGCGACAAGCAGGCAGAGGGTGCCGGTCAGAGCGAGGGGCAGGGTTGGGAGGACGTGAGAGAGATGAAAGGTGAGGCATGGATAGAAGGGATGAGGCGTGACCAGGGACGTCGGGGCGGCGTCGGGATGAGGAGGGGGTGAGCGACAGACAACGGCAGGCGAGTCATCAGGCGAAGGACAGGGGGGCAGTGGGATAGGGTGACGGAGAGTATGTCGCCAATAGTGAGGGGGAAGGGAGTGGAGTGCCACACAGAAGGGGGGAGGGGCACAGAGGAAACCACAGTGGCGGAGGTAGGTGTAATGCAACGTCAGGCTGACGACGTCACAGAGAAGAGAACAACAAGGAGGGAAACAACGGTGCGTTATAAAAAGGGTGATCTCTTGGGGCTTAAAGGAGGGGAATGTATCGACGAGGTTGCACCAGAGTAAGAACCGGAGGGACCAGTTGCTGCAGCGGCAGGAAACGATGGCCATGAGATATCCATGCCACAACATACCGAGGTGGAGGGTGAGGATTATCGAGCACGAGAACGTCAGACGAGGGAAGGGAAGAAGATAGAACGCAATCTCAATGTGGGGGTAGCAGACAAAGCAAGGTGTAGAGAGGAAATGAAGGAACAAGAGGAAATCAATGGGCAGGGACCAACATCCAGAGATGATTGCAACGCAACTACGACAGATGTCCCAAAAAGAATAGTAAAAAGGGCACAGAGGAGAAAAGAATTTGGGGCGCGAACGAGGCGGGGGAACAAACAGGCCAAAGGAAAAAAGAAACATCAACCATGGGTCTATAAAATGAGTAGGGGGTGAGATTGGGAATTCCAGAAGAGGAGGTGGTGTGGGAACAAACAACAGGAAATAGGGGGAGGATTGGAGAGGTGTGTGACATGGACCTTGATGAGTTACCTATGAATGATTCGGGGGGGGGGGGGGAAGATATAGGATGTTCGACGAAGAGGTGATGGACAACTTTGGGGTTACCAGGACTCAAGTAGCGGAGATTGGCGGAGCCCAATCCCACAAAGGACAATGAAAATTTTCAGCTGGAACTATCAGGGATTGGGCGACCCTGATACGTGCAAGGCTCTCCGAGCTTGGGTTTGGAGAGAGTGCCCAAACATAGTTTTCCTCATGGAAACTATGATTGCTGACAGGAAACTGGAAGATGTGAAGAGGAGTTGTGGTTTCACAGATGGCTTGTGCATTTCTAGTGAGGGGCGGGCAGGTGGTCTGGGGTTCTGGTGGAAGGACGCTGACGTGGAGGTGATGAACTACTCTCGAAGGCATGTGACAACTGCGGTAAAAGATAACACCAATGGCGTAACGTGGAGAGCGGTGGGTATCTATGGATGGGCAGATCAGGCAAATAAATATAAGACCTGGGAGCTGATGAGGAAGATAAAGGGAGAGGCAGAGGTCCCAGTTATTTTCTTCGGGGATTTCAACGAGATAGTATCCAATATTGAGAAGAAAGGGGGTCCACCAAAAGAGGAAAGATTCATGTAGAATTTTTGAGATGTGATAGATGACTGTGAGCTGATGAATGTGGATTTTGAGGGAAATACTTTCATGTGGAAAAGGGGCCTCACTGAAAGAACTCTTGTTCAGGAGAGACTCGATAGATTCCTGCCCGAACTCGAATGGAGGAACATATTCACATATTGAAAAGTTTTTCACATGCCCATATATGAGTCGGACCATGCACCCATTATTCTAAAGGCAGACAGGAGGGATAGCAATAAGAAGCGGAAAGCGTACTTCATGTTTGAACCAATGTGGGTGGGGAAGGAAAGTTGTGCCACGGTCATTAAGGAGGCATGGGAAGCTGAAGAAGGTAGTGAGTTGACAACAAAGTTGCTGAGATGTAAGGAAAGCCTAAAATTGTGGGCATCCAGGAAGTTTGGAGAAAGAAGAAGGAAGGTAAAGGAGCTTGAGAACGAGATTAGGGGGCTGCAAGCTCTTCCCCTAGATCAAATAAATCTAGATAGGGTGGAGGAAAAATCAAAAGAACTACAATACTGGCTTCAGAAGAATGAGGAATATTGGGCGGCCCGGGCCCGTGTAAAGGAACTAAAAGAAGGGGATCGAAACACTACATATTTCCATCAAAAAGCTTCAAACAGGAGGCGGAGGAATATAATTGACTTCTTAGAAGACGAGCAAGGGGTCATGAGATCACGGGAGGAGGACATTAAAGCAATCATCATAAAACATTTTGCACAGTTGTTTCATTCGAGCAACCCTATCGGTTTTTAGGAGGCTACAAAGGTGCTACGGGAGATGATATCAAAGATCCAAAAGGAGGACCTTAAGAGGGATATAGAGGATGATGAGATATGGAAAACTCTAAAACAGATGCATCCAAATAAGGCATCAGGCCCAGATGGTATGAAGGCTATGTTCTACCAAAATTATTGGGGAATTGTTGGGAAGGATGTGGTGAGTTACATCAAAGGGTGGTGGAAGGGGAGAGAAGTATAGGGGAGGTAAATGATACCCTGGTGGTGCTTATTCCAAAGATAGACACACCAAAGACAATAGGGGAATTCCGACCTATTAGTCTGTGCAATGTGGTTTACAAGATAGCATCCAAAGTCATGGAGAACAGGTTGAAGCCGCTTATGGACAACATTGTATCGAAAAACCAAAGTGCTTTCGTGCAAGGAAGATTGATCACTGACAACGCCCTCATTGCTTACGAAGTGTTCCATTCTATGAAGAGAGACAAGGGAAGGAAAAAAGGCATCCTAGCGTTGAAGTTGGATGTGTCAAAAGTGTACAACAAAGTAGATTGGAGGTTTCTCGATGTCACTATGGAGAGATTTGGGTTTGGGAAGAGATGGAGGAACAAGGTCCAAGAATGCATAACGTCCATCAAGCACGTGTTCACCTTCAATGGAGACAAAACCCAGAGCACAACGTGTTGGGTTTTAGGGGAGGCAGAGAAGGCAACAGAAACAAAAATAATTTCCTCCCCAAACCCAGAACAAGGAAACACGTCAACGTCTATACAATAGGAAAGGATGGTTTGTGGAATCATACCTTGTCCTGAGGCTTGCTCGGCGACAATACCTCACGGCTTGCGCGGTCTCCACCTCTGATCTTGGACGGTGTCTGTGCAGCTCCTGGTCACACCGGGACTGACGACTCCTGGTCTCACCGGGACTGTCGAGATTGACAGTTGTCCTCCTAAGTGGCAGAAACCTCCCGCCTCTGAAGTAGTCCACACGAACGACCTGGAACTCTAATATCCTTGTCCCATAAGGAATTGGAAGGAGTCGCACCCTCCTGTCAGCGTACTAGTCGCTAACACACTTACCTACCACCAATTTATGTCTGCAGTTGTCTTTCCCTTGTTGTGCCTCCCTTATCGGGTAGCACTTGCTCGGGCTCTCTCTTGGTTACCAAAACCAGAGAGAACAACAACTTCACAGAGCAACTGGTTGCACTGAGTTGTTCTTTGAGAAGCCCCCAATACCCCTATATATAGGAGGATCATGGGACAGGGTTCTCCATCCCGGGCAATGCAGGACTAAAACCAGGAGTAGAAGGGTTCGAGATTTTCTACAAAAACAACAAACTCACAACCTAAACTGATCGTTTCACCACTGAAACGGACGATTGGGGACCTGAGCCGGTCGGTTGACACCTCAACCAATCGGTTGGGACCCATGAGCCAATCAGTTCACTTCTAAACCGTTCGGTTAGTGGTCCTGATAAGTTCCCGATTGACTTTCCATCTTTTGTTTCTAATTGGTATCAAATACCAATACTTGTTCCAATCAAATTGGGCAAGTGAAATGAAAGAAAAATTCTCACCAATCCTACTTTACCAACTTGCTCGGTTGCAACAGTTGAACCGATCATTTCAACACTTGAAGCAATCGTTCACCCTATCCATGAGCCGATCGACTCACAACCTGAGTCGATCAGTTCACCAAGCTGAGTCGATCAGTTCATCACATGAGCCGATCGGTTGGGAGTACAGATTGTGCAGAAATATTCAATTGCAGTTTCAATCAATCTGATACTCTAATCAATGTGTCCAACACCTTGAACATTATGATACTGAGCTATCGATTGATTGAGTGTTTAATTGAACTACAAAAATCCTTTAGCAATCAATCTAAACATTGTTTGTGGACAAAACTCCTTTTCCAGGTTAAATCCTATGTGTGTGACCCTACAGGTCCATTTCACATTGGCAGTGAAAGTCCATAACACTTATGACTTCACAAGAAAAGAGCGGTGCCTAGTCACACATCAGTGCTACCCAAGTGAAATAGAAAGTTGGAGAACAACTTTCAATCCTACAATCCGTGAATGGTGTTACAATGGATGTATAATTCCTTTGTCACTGATATCCCGAATGAACTTGAGGCATGGAACAGTCATCCTGTCAACGTTCACTCACTTTCTTGATCTCAGAGTAGATTGGAAGAGATATGTATGACATGAATATCACATACTGATTCACACATGCGTGCGCACACCTATTTCAATCCTACTCATCAAGTGGCCTTGGATATCAAACTCCCTCAGGAGGGACAAATCCCATATCTATCACTCACCCCTCAAAAGCCCCATATGACAAAGCCACCCAATCATCACCTTTATAACAACCCATGTTTCAGGACTGTGTTTGATGACGTCAAAGTGTGCCCAACGACATGTGTTGAGTGTAGTGATTTCAGGTCAAAGAATCACACTCACCACCATCACTGTGAGTACTGATTGTGACTACCATGTCATGGTTCCATGTGTCAAACTCACGGTGGGTCTGTCTGGTACACTTGTTCTCTAACAAGTACCTATGTGTTTGGTTTGATATCTCTATATCATGACTAATGAGATTTTGTCATCAACCAACACCACAATCTAGTCTTGTGTGTCATTGTTGTCTATCTACCTTCCACAATGACATCCGACTAGGGACATAACAAGAATGTACAAACTCTTAGCATCCATATGATCTCATCGTCCAGGTCCTCAACCTGAAAGCATACGTCATTGAGTACTGTCATTCTCTAGACATTCAATCAGTTCTATCACTATCTCTTATGACTGAACGAGAAAGAATTGGAAGCTTGCCTTTGATGTTTATCAAATCAATCTTAATGTATCCCACCAATCATCCCATGATTGGCTCTCAGGGCATACATACCAACAGACTCCCACTTGCACTGTGAGCCAATCACCCTTGAATAATATTCATCGTGATCTTCAAACATGCCCCACATGTTACTCTACTCTAGTGTGATCATAGTGAGTAATAGCAACACCTTGCCAAAGTCAGTATAAATTGCATGTCTCTCATCTCTTCGCTGTACATCACACGTATGAGATGGAGTTGTTGTAATATGCGATCTAGTATTCCTTTGCTAACCTTTAGCCACATTGCATCATCTAGGATTCCATACTTGTCATCAATGAGCGGAATATCTATAAGTTCATCTCATGAACTTCCATATCCATATAGTATCCACTATTGTTCTCCAACACATGGATACTCGACATTTCCTTTTAAATGGTTTTATTGGAACACTTCCAATTATCAACAAACTTTCACTTTTATATATCCTATATATATATTGCAATTAATTTTCTATCCTTTTCAGAAGTTCGCATCAATGTAACTCTTTACATCGAACTCTTCCTTATCTCCATAGAACTAGTACTTCTCAAGTACTTATCAAGTTCTTATGGTTTCCAGTAACCCTTACTGGAAGTAGATAGACATCCACTCGTCATGTCCCACATACGAGTTATCAAGATGAGCATATCAAATTGTCATGTCATACATACAAGATGATGAATGCATTTTATTCTTGCCATGTCCATATATGCAAGATAATGGGATGATTACATACATGATATATCCATATCTATTCTTAGTGTTCCCATTCTTCATAATAATTGGAAACTTGGCCTTGGGATACTAACTCCATGTAACATGGACAATTTTTCTCCCACTGAATCTATGTATACTGAACCCTTTAGTATAGATTGCCAATGTATGCTCTCTCTTTCCTAGGTCAAGAGTTTTTTGAGAACTATCTCTATAGATCTCTATTCCTATCTTATAGGAAACATCTCTATCTTCCTTAAAGATAATTTCCACTTTTGGATTTCCATTCTAGAACATTTCCATTTCACATCAACATGTGGAATGTGAACATGCTCCCACTAAATCATAGATCCCTTCTTTATCTTTGACATATTAGTCAAACCCTTTGACTATATCATCAAAGTAAAGATCCAATTCTGAGTTGCTTGTACTCAATCAATCACATTGATTAGTCCATTGTAACTTATAGACTTCATTTGCATTAGTGGATTCATAAACCTTATAGGTTGTATCACATACAAATCCTTGTTTTATTCCTCATAGGAATGCGGTTTTAGTATCCATATGCCAAATGTCTTAGTCATCAAGTTGTAACAAGCATCATCCTTCTCAAAATGTTATCCATGTGTCTTAACACTTAAGACTCATTTGCACTTATGGATTTCATCCAATGAATGCTACCATCAAGGTCATACCTTATGGTTTAAATGGATTTCATTTAGGATGTAATGGTCATAAACCATAACTCAAAATTTGGTTCCTCATATTCATCTAGATAGTTGACTCATCACATGGACAACTCATCACATAGATAAACGAGGCGTATCCATCAAGGATATAAGAACTCACAACTCCTTGTGATTCTCAATGTCCTTTATTAGTGTGGGGTATTCTTTTATTAAGAAGAATTTAGTTATTTGATAATCATTCTCTAGCTCCTTAGAGTATGATCCCTTCTTGATTTAGACATCACCATGCCTTAATCATGAGTTCACTATGATACACTATCATAATCACTCATAAGGATCTCAAACATTTGGTCCAAGTATTTCAATCTCATCAAGAATTAACACTTTACCAAATATGCACTTCATCTATGATAATCTTGAACACTTCAAGATATTCATATTGGTATGTTTCTAAATACCATTTGAAGTATTAGCATTTGTTCCAATAGGTATGTAAATACATCACATGTATTATACCTAATTGGATAATGATTCTCCCACTACCATTAGTGAAGATTGATTAATCATGTACAAGAGATTCATGTCTCTTACTGGTTCTCTAACCAAAAGAGTCTAGATTTATCCATCACATGGAAACTAGAAATGAATTTCTTATGATTTATGCTAATTTGATTGTTTGAGTTATCAATAACTTTAGGTATCATTTTATCTTATGCATACCATGTATCACAAGATAAACAAGGCATTTCCACAAAGATCATATCTTTAAGATTGAAACATCAACTTTATTAATTGCCATCATTGTCATACAATATGCAAAAATAAAGTGTTTCTATCTATTGGCAATATATGAAATAGTAGTTCTCAACTCTATTTCATGCCCTTTTGGGCTGAAATAAATTGAAAGATACTCTTATCTATGGCAGCAACACTTGCTCCAATGATGGGTACTTCTTTCTTGCTCCTTTCACAAAGGCCATCACTTCTTTGCGAATCTTGCATATCATATATGATAGATCCATATATTGGTATCATATACCTCAGATAAAGAAGCGGTTCATTTCATGATACCTTAGGTGGAGATCTCCATCCCCTCCTGCATCTTCTTTCGTTCTTCTAGATATAGAGGGCAATCCCTCATACACCCTTTCCCCATGTGCCTTGAGGCTGAAGACGGCTTGGATTTCTGGCTAGCATCAGAACACTTCTTTGCTTTGCCCTTATCCTTTCCCTTAAGAATTACCTTTTCTTTGATCACATCAAAGATTATGGTTTGTCTTTCTTCATCTTTGCCTCTACTATCTTCAACATGTCCAACAACTCTGTGAATGCTTGTCAAAGTTGTAGCTTATCATGAATTGTATGATTCTCACAACATTTGCAGAATCATACCAATAGACAACTCTTGGCTCAGAGGGAATCCTTCTTAGTCGGGTCTTTCCACATACCCAATCATATTGAGTGTGTGAATACCTTACTGGATCTCCTTCTATCATGACATAATAGGACAATGTCTTGGAGACATCATATGTCTCATGTTGTCTCTACAACTCATAGTTCAGAGAACACAACATCAAGAACTCGTCATCAATGTCATCCTCGGTATGCTTCCATAAGCATACTTTCAGCCATTGGTGTGGTGGGATCGAGTTCATCTGGTTCTGGTATAACTAGGACTTAGAGCTTTCACTCTTTGATTGAGAACACTTCTCTTCATCCTAACCAGTCATGGAATTATTCCCATTTAATTTGTTGGTCTCAAAGACCGATCGCAAATAAAGTGATTATTGTTGATTAACCATTTATTTTAACAAAAGGAAATATATGCAATTTTAGTCCAAAACTCTTTTGACTTATTTGATTGATTTGAAAAGTTGATGATATAAATTAGGCCTTTAATTAATTATCGCTCCCACTATTTTAGTTCAAATTGATAGCCCTCACCATCAATTCGGAAGATTGCAGCGTACAACCTTCTAGTGGGCAAGATCCATATTTCATCAAGTCATGAGTCAGCTTTGGCTGATCACCCAAAATCTTGACTATTTAGGTAGGCCATCATGCCAATTGCATCATATGCAACTCTTGATGAATGAACATGCGCAACACATTGCCATGAACTATCCTTGCATCTGGGCTTATACGCTCTAAGAATCACCAGTTAAGTCTAACCCAAAAGCCGACACGATAAACATGCACCCTACTTTGGCAGAACCTACATGTCTACCCTTCACACTTCCACAAGATAGATGGCACACCACGCTTTGGCATAACCTACGCTTGGTCGATCGAGTTTTCCATGTGTGCCACTAATGGAAGGCATATAAGATTTAATATTTTAATGATGGATTTGGTTTTATATACATATACATATCAAATCACCACAATATATAGTATGTATCATATACATGCTATATCCCACAAAAAACATGCAAAACAATAAAAGCGATGATTATGGCCATCCAAATGTGATTCCTCAAGCCAAGAGGAATCACGGTCATCTAGGTCTACATCACATGCAACTTGTACAAGATGAACTCTGTGCTTTGCCTTTCTGGGTTTGATCAACTCATCACATGAATGATCGGCTCACCATCAGACTGGTCAGTTGGGTGCCACCAGCCGATCAGTTGGCTCCTCCAACCGATCGGTTCACCTGGTTGTCGTGCATCTCTTCATGGCCACCACCCGCTTGTCTTGATCCTCGAACTGGTCATCAACCGATCGGCTCACTCCTTGAACCGATCGTCTGGAATGTCAACAGATCGGTTCACTCCTTAAATCGATCATCTCAGCTGCCATCAGGATGTCCTTCGTTCTTCGACATAACAAGAAATAAAATTCTATCCTATTTTACATTGTAAAAAGAGAAACCCCGAGTTACATTCGGGGGGAGTAAAGGTAGGAAAGAAATCTCGAATTATTTTGAGTTACATCAAGAATAGGAGAAGGAAGATCAGTGCGCAGACCGAGATGCAAACAACCACATACAACCATACACATATAGGGTTTATTGGCCATAATCACGCTATACATCATCCACAAAACTCGTTTAAGGGCGACGCGTATCGAGTGCATTCATAATACATATCATATATGTAAATTGGGATTTGTGGATTTAGGATTGGACATGCATAAAGCCAATTTTATTCGCATCGTATGCAATAAATAAAGGTGACAAACCAAAATCGATCATATCGATAATCCTAAAGTATAGAGCAGTTAACCTGGCTCTGATACCACTGTTGGGTTTTAGGGGAGGCAGAGAAGGCAGCGGAAACAAAAACAATTTCCTCCCCAAACCCAGAAAAAGGAAACGCATCAACGTCTATACAATAGGAAAGGATGGTTTGTGGAATCATACCTTGTCCCGAGGCTTGCTCAGCGACAATACCTCACGGCTTGCGCACCTCCAGTCTTGGACAGTGTCTGTGCAACTCCTGGTCACACTGGGACCGACGACTCCTGGTCTCACCGTGACTGTTGGGATTGACAGTTGTCCTCCTAAGCAACAGAAACCTCCCGCCTCTGAAGTAGTCCACACGAACCACCTGGAACTCCAATATCCTTGTCCCACAAGGAATTGGAAGGAGTCGCACCCTCCTGTCACCATACTAGTCGCCAACATACTCTCCTGCCACCAATTACTTTTTGTAGTTGTCTTTCCCTTATTGTGCCTCCCTTATCGGGTAGCACTTGCTCGGGCTCTCTCTTGGTTACCAAAACTAGAGAGAACGACAACTTCACAGAGCAACTGGTTGCACTGAGTTGTTCTTTGAGAAGCCCCCAATACCCCTATATATAGGAGGGTCATGGGATAGGGTTCTCCATCTTGGGCAATGCGGGACTAAAAGCAGGAGTAGAAGGGTTTGCGATTTTCCACAAAAACAACCAACTCGCAATCTGAATCGACCATTTCACAACTAAAATGGTCAGTTGGGGACCTGAGCCGGTCGATTGACACATCAACCGATCGATTGGGACCCATGAGCCGATCGGTTCACTTTTGAACCGGTCGGTTCGTGGTCTTGATCAGTTCCCGATTGACTTTCCATCTTTTGATTCTAATTGGTATCAAATACCAATCCTGGTTCCAATCAAATTGGGCAAGTCAAACGAAAGGAAAATTCTCACCAATCCCACTTTCCCAACTTGCCTGGTTGCAACAGTTGAACTGATCGTTTCAACACTTGAATCAATCGTTCACCCTGTCCATGAGCCGATCGACTCACAACCTAAGCCGATTGATTCACCAAGCTGAGATGATCAGTTCATCACATGAGCCGATCGGTTAGGAGTACAAATTGTGCAGAAATAGTCAATTGCAGTTTCAATCAATCTGATACTCTAATCAATGTGTCCAACACCTTGAACATTATGATACTAAGCTATCGATTGATTGAGTGTTTAATTGAACTACTAAACTCCTTTAGCAATCAATCTAAACATTGTTTGTGGACAAAACTCCTCTTCCAGGTTAAATCCTATGTGTGTGACCCTACAGGTCCATTTCACATATACAGTGAAAGTCCATAACACTTATGACTTCACAAGCAAAGAGTGGTCCTAGTCACACATCAGTGCTGCCCAAGTGAAATAGAAAGTTGGAGAACAACTTTCAATCCTACAATCCGTGAATGGTGTTACAATGAATGTATAATTCCTTTGTCACTGATATCCTGAATGAACTCCAGGCATGGAACAGTCATCCTGTCAACGTTCACTCACTTTCTTGATCTCAGAGTAGATTGGAAGAGATATGTATGACATCAATATCACATATTGATTCACACATGCGTGCGCACACCTATTTCAATCCTACTCATCAAGTGGCCTTGGATATCAAACTCCCTCAGGAGGGACAAATCCCATATCTATCACTCACCCCTCAAAAGCCCCATGTGTCAAAGCCACCCAATCATCACCTTTATAACAACCCATGTTTCAGGACTGTGTTTGATGACGTCAAAGTGTGCCCAACGACATGTGTTGAGTGTAGTGATTTCAGGTCAAAGAATCACACTCACCACCATCACTGTGAGTACTGACTATGACTACCATGTCATGGTTCCATGTATCAAACTCACGGTGGGTCTGTCCGGTACACTTGTTCTCTAATAAGTACCTATGTGTTTGGTTTGATATCTCTATATCATGACTAATGAGATTCTATCATCAACCAACACCACAATCTAGTCTTGTGTGTCATTGTTGTCTATCTACCTTCCACAATGACATCCGACTAGGGACATAACAAGAATGTACAAACTCTTAGCATCTGTATGATCTCATCATCCAGGTCCTCAACCTGAAAGCATACGTCATTGAGTGCTGTCATTCTCTAGACATTCAATCTATTTTATCACTATCTCTTATGAGTGAACTAGAAAGAATTGGAAGCTTGCCTTTGATGTTTATCAAATCAATCTTAATGTATCCCACCAATCATCCCATGATTGGCTCTCAGGGCATACATACCAACACAACGCCTGCACACAGACTTCGCTAGGGTGACCCTCTATCCCCCTATCTTTTCATTCTATGTGTGGAATCTTTTTCAACTTTGATTTCTACTACTACCCGTGAAAACCTCCTGCATGGCATCAAGCCAAGTAGGGGGAACCCTCTATCTCACACCTTTTTTTCACATATGATAGCATACTCTTTTCTAGATCTACCACCGTCGAATGTCTAAAGATAGCTGAGATTGTCAGCCAATATGAACAGGCATCAAGTCAAAAGATAAATTTCTCAAAGACAGAGGTTGTCTTCAGCAAAGGGATAGCGGCAGACAAATAGGAAGAGTTGAGGAAGCTCCTAGGAGTGAGAGTTGTGGACAGGCACGCCAGTTATTTGGGCCTCCCGACAGCTGTGGGCAGGTAAAAAAAGTAGGTGTTCAGCTACATTAAAGATAGAATTTGGAGGAAGCTCCAAGGATGGACGGAGAAGCTCTTGTCCAAAGTAGGGAAGGAAGTACTCATCAAAGCGGTGGCTCAAGCTATTCCCACATACGTCATGAGCATTTTCCAGCTGCCGGAGGGTACCATAGCGGAGATTCAGAGGATGGTCACTAGATTCTGGTGGGGAGGAAAATACAAAGAAAGGAAAATATCATGGATGAGTTGGGACAACATGTGCAGGACAAAGCGACAAGGGGGCTTGGTTTTAGGATTTATACACCTTTAACCAAGCTCTCCTGGCAAGGCAGATGTGGCGGTTAGCAAGCAACCAAGACTCTCTTGTGGCTCGAGTTCTCAAAGCTAGGTATTTCCCAAGGATGACCATATGGGAAGCGAGACGGGGACACAATCCTAGTTTCTCTTAGAGGAGCTTGTGGGGAGCAAAAGTGCTTTTAAAAGAAGGAATGCAGTGGAGAGTGGGTGATGGTACGAAGGTGAATATTTGGGATGATAGGTGGCTGCCTGAAGAGGGGGAAACACTTGCAAACTTTAAAAGGGATAATGGGCCAGATTTTAACACAGTTCAGGAACTCATGATGGAAGATGGTACTCAATGGGACGCAGACAGAGTCAAAGAGTGTTTTCCAGTGAGCTACGCTAGAAGAATATGTGCTATACACCGCAGCATGAGGAATCCAAAGGATAATTTGATGTGGTGGCCTTCAAGGGACGGGGAGTTCACAGTACGATCTGCTTACTAGTTGGGGCTTCTAGGAAAGGAGGAAGCGAGGAAGTTTGCTAATCAGTGTGGGGATTCGCTATGGAAACACATTTGGCATGATGGGTGGAGTCCCAAGACAGCTCACTTTCTGTGGAGGGCAAGTACGGGCAATCTAGCGATGAGGGGGCGCCTTTTTGACAGACACTGCGTGGAGGAGGGTACATGCATGCTGTGTGGGGCAGAGAAGGAAACAATTCCTCACAAGCACTTTCGCTACCCTAGTGCGGTGGAAGTGTGGGAGCAGACATCGAGGGAAGTGCAAACATGGGTGAATGACGCAAGTGATGAAGATATAATCTCATCCTTGAAAGCAGTGTTAGAGGGGAGGCCAGCACACGAAACTGAACAAATAGTGGCAGACATGTGGACGACATGGAAAGTTCGGTGCACTCGGATCTTCCAAAGAAGCGATGTATGCAACGGATACCTGCTGCGTGCGTCAAGGAGGCAACTGCCACAAGCGGTCGGGGGGCGGGTCAGGCCGAAGAGGAGGCGTGCAAGATGCACGACGCGGTGCGAGGGGGGCAGACGGTGGCCAGCAAGCACTGCATGGGAAGGTCAGGCGTGACAGGAGAGGAGGAAGGATCCCCGATGGCCAGCAGGTGGGGAGAGCGGAAGCAGATGTTTACCAGGGTGGAGACGGGGAGAACACTAGTGAAATGCAAGGGGGACATTGCATGTGGAGGAAGCCAGCGTAGGGGAAATGTAAAATAAACGTGGATGGCTCGGTGGGTGAGGATGAAAGGGTGGGCACTGGACTGGCTTCTAGGGATGAGACGGGACACCTGGTGGGCATAGCGGGGGAGAAAATCAACCCAGGGATGGGAGTAGCCATCACTGAAATGCAAGCAGCGAGAGCAGCACTACTATGGGCAAAGGAAGCGGGATATGACAGAATAGAAGTAGAGACGGACTCTCTGGACGTAGTCCAAGCATGCACTAACAAGAATCCATAGTAGGATTATCTAGGAGCGATTGCTGAAGACTTCAAAGCATTGCAATATCAGTTTACTGTGTGTAGTTTTCTTTATGTTAACCATAGGTGTAATAGGGTTGCCCATGAAGTAGCCAATCTAGCTCGTAGAGGTCAAGTAGCTAGTTTTTCCTTTTCACATTCTTTTCCTTCAAACCTGCTATCTCTTGTGAACCTTGATTTATTTGGCTAATAGTAGTTGTGTCGGGGAGCCCACCTTGGGTTCCCCACCCCCCTCTCAAAAAAAAATATTAATATCCCATTTTTAGTGGATATTACTTTTAATTAACTAATGTGAGTGGGATATCCACTCACTTAGATATTTTTGTGGCCTTTGCAAGGCATAAGGACATAAACACTTATCTAATTTAAACCATCTCATTTTTGGTTGAAGGCACTTCAATTAACATATTTATTTTTGCATTAATTTGAAGTAAAATTCCATTTATGCTTAAATCTTGATTATTTTAATATCAAGATTCTCTCTCTTCCAAAATGATTCAAATGAGGCTCCCCTCTGAAATTATTTTCTTTACATGATTCCAAGAATCATGAGGGACCCTCTTGATGTGGTATTTTGCATATTGAACCCTAGGTTTTGGGTAAATTGCACATTACACCAAAACTAAGTTTTAATGCACAAAGATTGCTCAGTAAGCTCTATCTTGGTGCTCAAGCTTGTGGAAGCCATACCACTGCATCATACTCATTCCAATGATGCTTCAACATCTGAGGAACATTTTACCATGTAACATTTGCAATTTAACCCCTCAACTTGGGTAATATGTATTTTAGTCCAAAATTATCAAAACATTGACTCGACATTATTCAAAAAGGACTAAAATTGAAATATAAGTTCCTCTTGAGCCTTAATTACTTTTCAAAAGAGAAGAGAAAGCATATAATCAAACTCATTAATCAAAACATCTAGGGTTAACACATAACCCATGTCAGGGATGTAATAAATTATCCACCCCTAATAGGGATTTCGTCCCCGAAATCACCAACGAAAACATGTAAGAGAAAAGAGAAGGGTACTTCCTCCTCATATCTTCCTCTAGTTCCCACATAGCTTCTTCAATGTCATGATGATTCCAGAGAACTTTTACAAGACATATGTCTTTCTTTTTTAGCTTTTTAATTCTTTTATCAAGGATCATCACAGGTCCTTCAACATATGATATATCATCATTTAGTTCTACCTCCACAGGTTGCAAGACTAGCTCTGTGTCAGGATGACACTTTCTCAGCATGGAGATATGGAACACTGGATGCAACTTATGCAACTCAGGTGGTAACTCCAACTTATAGGCTACCTTTCCAATCCGTTCAATGATTGGATAAGGCCCCATAAATCTAGGAGCTAACTTCCCCTTCCTTCCAAATCTAAGAACACCTTTCCAAGGTGAGACCTTGAGATATACTCTATCTCCAATATGGAATTCTAAAGGTCTTTGATGTTTGTCAGCATATGATTTCTATCTATCATGTGCAATCTTTAATTGTTGTTGTATTACTTTAATCTTCTCAGTTGTCTGTTGCACTAACTCAGGACCCAAAAGTTGATTTTCTCCTGTTTCTAACCAACACAAAGGAGATCTACAACGTCTACCATATAATGATTCATATGGTGCCATATCAATAATGTGCTGATAGCTATTATTATAAGCAAATTCTATCAAACTCAGGTGTAGATCCCAACTTCCTACAAACTGAAGGACACATGCCCGAAGCAGATCCTCCAAAGTCTGTATGGTTCTTTCAGACTGTCCATCTGTCTAAGGGTGAAAGGCAATACTAAACCTTAATTGTATACCCAAATATTTATGTAGTCATTTCCAAAAATGACTCGTGCATTGGGGACCTCTATCAGAAACAATAGAAGCTGGAACCCCATGCAACCATACTATCTCATCTACATATATTTGTGCAAGCTTCTCAGCAGTGTAGCTTATTTTTATAGGTAGGAAATGTGTTGTCTTAGTCAACCTATCAACTATCACCCATATGGAATCATGAGCTTTGGTTGTTCTAGGAAAACCAACCACAAAGTCCATGGTCACATGATCCCACTTCCACTGTGGTATATGCAAAGGTTGCAGTGTTCCTGCAGGCTTTTGATGTTCATCTTTGACCCACTCACACACTGGACACCACATAACAAACTCAGCTACATCCTTCTTCAATCCTGGCCACCAATACATATCCTTCAAGTTACGATACATTTTGGTGCTCCCTGGATGCATTGCATACATCGAAGAATGAGCCTCCTCTAAGACTAACTTCCTTAAGTCATTGGCATTAGGTACTACCATCCTACCATGGTAACAAACTACTACATCCTCTGACTCATGGAAGCCATCCCATTTCTCACTACCATACTCTGACCTAATCTACTGAACCACAGTATCAACTTACTGTGCTTCTTTAATATGTTGTCTCAGAGTAGGTTTTATGTGCATCTCAGCTAACAACTCAGCTAACAATGATACTTTAAGTTGTACATTGTTTTGCCTCAAGGAGATAAGCATATCTCTCTTAGAGCACACTAAGGAGTTCATATGTGCTTTATCTAGGGATGGTGATGATGATTTCCTACTTAGTGCATCATCCACTATATTAGCCTTCCCCAGATGATAATCAATTGTACAATCATAGTACTTGATTAACTCCATCCAGCGGTGTTGTCTCATATTCAACTCATGTTGAGAGAAGATATATTTTAAATTCTTGTGGTCTGTGAAAATTTGGAATGTTTCTCCATAGAGATAATGTTTCCAGATCTTCAGAGCATGGACTACAACAGCTAGCTCTAGATCATGTGTTGGATAATTCTCCTCGTGTTTCTTAAGTTGTCGAGAGGCAAAAGAAATCACTTGATTATCCTACATCAACACACATCCTAGTTCATTCTTAGATGCATCACAAAAAACTATGTACCCCTTTCCTTGCTCAGGTAACACCAGCACAGGTGCACTTGTTAACCTATCTTTCAACAACTGGAAGGAATGTTGACACTTGTCATTCCAGATAAAAGGAACCTTTTTCCTGGTCAACTTGGTTAGGGGTAAAGCTATAGAACTGAAGTTCTTAATGAATCTCTTGTAATAGCCTGCCAGTCCAAGAAAACTACAAATCTTCGTCGGTGTCTTTGGCTGTTCCCATTGCAAGATAGATTCTACCTTCTTAGGATTAACACGGATACCTGAGGCAGATATTACGTGTCCTAGGAAATAAACTTATGGTAACCAGAACTCGCGTTTTCTAAACTTAGCATATAGCTTATGCTCCCTTAGCAAGGTTAAAGTCTGACGAAGGTGATTCTCATGTTGTTGAGCATCTCTACTGTAGATAAAGATGCCATCTATGAAGACTACTATAAACTGATCAAGAAAAGGTCGAAAGATTCTATTCATGAGTTCGATAAATGCAGTTGGTGCATTAGTTAGTCCAAACGACATAATTATGAACTCATAGTGACCATACCTTGTCCTAAAGGTAGACTTAGGTATGTCACCCTCCTTAACATGCAACTGATGGTATCCTGATCTCAGATCTATCATAGAGAAGATAGTTGCACCACACAACTAATCAAACAAGTCATCTATCCTTGGCATAGGATACTTGTTCTTTGTAGTTACTTTATTCAACTGTCTGTAGTCAATGCATAACCGCATCGACCCATCCTTCTTTTTAACAAAGAGAACCGGAGAACCCCATGGTGAAGTACTCAGTCGGATAAAACCTTTCTCAAGCAACTCCTATAGTTGTTTCTTGAGCTCTGCCATCTCAGCAGGTGCCATTCTATACGGTGTTTGTGCTATTGGTTGCGTGCCTGGGATTAGATTAATTTCAAAATCAATCACTTGGAGCGGAGGTACACCTGGAAGTTCCTCAGGAAATACATCTTCAAATTCCCTAACTATCGGAACTTCAGAAAGATTAGAGCTCTCCATTGTGGTATCGACCACATGTTCCAAGAATGCAAAGCATCCTTGCCTCATCAGCTTCTCAGCTACCATAGCTGACACAAGACAGGTTGGAAGAATCTTTATGTCTCCCTAAAAGATCCATGTGTCACCATTATCTGTGAATACAACTTGCTTGGACTCACAATCTAAGATAACCTTATACTTTTCTAAGGTGTCCATTCTAAGAATTATATCGAACACGTGCATCTCAAGTGGTATAAGATCCACATGAATATGATGTTTAGAAAAAGAAAGAATGCAGGGAGAACTCACCTCCTGCAACACTACAGAACCCATCAAAGGAGTTTGCAACATCAAACTCTCTGCCCTATGACCAACTATCATATTGCAGCCAAAAATCACTTCTCTAGTGATGAAGGAATGCGTAGCACCCAAATCAATTAAAATAGATATGAAGCATGATGTAGACATATCAGAATAAAATAGTTCCATCTGACCTGTCACAACCTGAGGGTTCCCCACTACATCAGGTTGATTCATCGCATAGAACCTTGCAGTTGCTTATTGTTGACCATGTGCTCGATTATTTGGTGTTGAGGAACCAGCTTGGGACGCTTGTCCATGTACTCTAGTGTTACTAGAAAACTACATCCTTTGTGAGCCTTACTGACTCTGCCTCTGGGGTTGAGTTACTATTGTGTTCCCAGTTGGACAATCCCTTGCCAGATGTCCAATTTGTCTACACTGGTGACAAATCCTAGTCTCAGGATAAGGTTTCTGAGGTCCAATCATCGATATTGATGTTGTGTTGGGGGCTCTATTCAGAACAAAACTATGGCCCCTACCCCATCTTGATGTCCATTGCATCTGGGGATTGAATCTTGATGGTGTTGCCAGTGCAGAAAACCTTGGTTTCTTAAAGACCTCAGACCTTTGTCCTTGGAACTGAGCGTACACCTTCTTACCACTGGTTTGTCGCTTCTCAATTATAGACCTTTATATCCTCCTCACAGACTCCAAAAAAGTAGCAAACCTCTCCCTGTTCTCTAGAGCTGACACAGGAGTGGTTAAATCAACATTTAATCCTTTCTCAAAACGTTGGATTCTCTCCTCATCATTAGCTACCATATGCAGACAAAACCATAAAAACTCCATGAACTTAGCCTCATACTCACTAATGTTCATCTGTCCTTGCCTGATCTTCTCAAATTGAGGGATCTTCTCATCTAGATACGTCTTAGGGAAGTATCTCATGACGAATTCTTGTTAGAATTCCACCCATCTGACTTCTACACATGGCCTCTTGCCCTCCTCTATCGTCCACCAATGTCCAACACTCCCCTTTAGAAGGTACACAACATGTCTCACCTTCTCACCTTGAGGAATGTCAAGGATCCTGAAAGCCTTCTCCAGCTCTGTCAGCCACAAATCGGCATCTGCTGGATCAGTTGTACTAGCATAATCTATGGTTCCAACCCGGTGAAGTCTCTCAAAAGTATTGCTGGCTCCATGTCCATCATGGTGGGATGGTGCCCTCGGTGTAGGTGGTGGCATCCTATCAGCCATGTGTGTCATAGTCACCATAAACTGGCCGAACAGGGTATGGAAGGCTGGGTCCTCTATCATAGCTGGGTCAAACTGGGGATGTTCAGGTACTGGCTCCTCCCTAGCTTGATCCCTTGCACCTCCTCTTGGTGCAGCAATGCTACTCTCAACAGCATGTTCTTCATGTGATCCAGAAATCTTCAAGTTCTTCTTCTCCTATATGAGCAGAAGATACTATTAGATAAACTGGAAGACACTTAGGACAGACTCAACAACCTTAATCCTATGTCTCTATAGACTCAACGAACCTAGAGCTCTGATACCACTAATTTGTGGCGCACCGATCGAACAAAACGTTATTATCCAAGCAGAAGCGTTTGTTAGCAACAAAATTACTGAAAATCACTAAAATTTAAAACTTTATACAAAGAGATCCATACATTGGAAAATGCTTTCAAAAAGAACCAAGGCAATTCAATTACATTCTAGTTCACAAGTACATCTCTTGTACCATTCCTTCTCAAGGTTACAAGCATCAAATGCCCTATTAAAACTATATACATGTAGTATAAAAACATTGAGGCTTCAAGTCAAAAATCTCAGATCAGTTCATTAAACTAACTACTGACTCCAAGGACCTGAGAGTACAAAGGCGACACATAGGAATCTATTTACACATATACAAGACTTGACAGCTAGTCTCTCCACCAGAGAAAATCATTGTTGTTCCTATTGTTGTTGTTGCTGCTCTTCTCCTTCTCTAGGGTTTCTGCTCCCTCATCTGCATCTTCCTAAAAAGTTGGATCCCAAGGGGTGAGACAATTGTAAATTTCCCCAGTGAGAGATATAACTCTCCGCCAAAACATTATTATTACAATTTAATTGAATAAAACTATACAGAGTAATTATATATTCAATAGCAGATAGATTAATGTCTAAATAGATTAGAGAAGTATTCTTATTCAAAGCATTTCAGCTATAACTTGATAAAACAACATATCATTTATCCAATAAGGAATTAAAGCATATGTACAACATCTATCCTTCTAGGATATGCTAAGCAGGGTAACATCAACCAATGATTCTCATATTTCAACCTTGTGCAGATATGTTACACAGCTGATTAAATTTTACAATCATACCTAATGACCTGAAGAGATGAAGTATATCGTTCATACTCCAACCGACCACGATTACGTTAAGCATCGGTACCACACAAGGTCAATGGAAGAGCCGAACTCCAAGACCTCATCTTTCTCGGTCAGTGTGAGAGTATATGGCAGAGACATCATGTGTCAAACTGTAATTATCTTGCCAAGGTATATTGTCATCTTCTCTATAGAGTGATATCCCACATCATATACTCTCTTCAGGGTTATGGCCCATAGCCAATGCCTAGTATTATATCATGGAGTCATGTCCCGTAGCCATACTCATAATGGGGTATGGTCTGTAACCAATCCCATTCATAGGATATAGCCTGTAGGCATTCCTATGGGGCATGATTATATAATTTCCCAATTACCCCCGCATATTCAAATATATGCGTTCTGAGTTTAACTCATTTCACCATTCAACAAATTTTGATATTGATGGATCTGTGGTAAGGGAACTACATTACATGATATCACTTGATTAATTAGATGTATTACCATATTCTTTTAGCATCAAGCAAGTTTCCAAACATCAATTACTATGATAATTGCTACAAAGAATGTGTAATACTTTCATCAAATACTATTCAAATCTCATTGAAGTATTTGGATCTTAATCCCTCATCTCATCAGGTGCTTTCTTATTTCATAACAATCTCATCATTGTGATTATGGAATATGGGTATTCAAACCCTCATCTCATCAAAGAACATTTGTTACCACTTATCAGGTAACTAAACACCTTCAGGTCATTTGACCAAGGTAAACATGATACTTGTTACACAAGCATCTCACATGGCTCTCAAAGTCCATTTAATCTCTTGTTACCTCTCACTAGGCAACAAAGCATATTATGGCTCACAAGGCCCAATAACAACAATAAATGAAACATTATAGCTCATACCTGGCTATGCCCGTCATCTCATGATACATGCATGGTTAGTACACTTGATAACAGTCATATCAATTACATTTTAGCACCATGCTATACAAAATTAGGGTTTCATACACTATAACCCAAGGTTAGTGTTTCTTATAACATTACCCTAAATTATGGTTACCTATCACCCTAGATTAGGGTTATACTTAACATTTCCCTAGATTAGGGTTAGGGTTCATCACCCTTCTCAATTAGGGTTTTATGATCTCTCTATCAAGGATCATACCCTAATTACATATTGTATTGAGTCATTTATTCCAGAGTACATTCATCTTGCTATGTCCCTAGTCAGATATTATTGTGGAAGTAAAATAGATGACAATTATACATAAGACTAAAATGTGTGCTGACGGATGACAAAGTCTCATTAGTAATATTGGATATCAAGTCAAATACATATGTATGTGTTAGAGAATAGCGTACTGGATAGACCCACCTTGAGAGTGATAATGAAACCATCACATGTCTTAAAGTGATAGTGGTGGTTGTTGTTCTTAGATGTAAAGTCACTACACTAATCACATGTCATTTGATAAACTTTGACACCATCCAATGTGTGTTTGAATAAGGGTTGCCATAGAGGGGGTGCTCGGGTATGTTGTGACACATGCCAATCGCTTGTGAGTGACATAGATGGGATTTGTCCATCGTACCGGAGTTGACATCTTGTCCACTTGATAAGTGAGACTGAAAAATGTATGTCCTTACTCATGTGAGCCATTATGTGATATGTGAGCTCACATGCATCTCATATAGTCTGCTCTAGTTCAAATCATTGTTTGAATATTAATAGGATGATGATTCTGTGGCTCATGTTCAATATGAAAATTGAAGACAAATAAACTATATGATCACAATAACACTGATTGTAGATAGTAGGTTGAAGTTGTTCTCCAACTTTCTACGAATAGAAATGATATGTTGCTAGATACCACTCATTGTTTATGATGTAATAATATGGTTATGAACATTACTACAACATAATATGGGATCTATAGGGTCACACACATAGAACACACTTGGAATAGGAGTTTACTCATGTATAATGTTTAACTTGGTTATGAAAAGTGTTTAGGTAATTAATTTAAACAATATTAATTGTGAGTCAAGCAACTAGGATTTCCAATCAACCAACTAGTGTGTTAATCGATTGACTGAACACCTTTTGACTTTGGACAATGGAATAAATCAGTTGACCGACTAGAGTGTCCAACTGACTGACTGGACATTGGTCCTAGTAGATGGTTCAAATTCATAGTAGACTGATTGGAATGTCCTAATAGAATGAGTGGATGAAAAATGACCAATTTGACTGGGTAAAACTATTAATGATGTGCATAACGATATGCATTAAGCATCACATTAAATCCAATGTTCATGTGTTGCTTGCCACAAGCTAGTCAGCTGACTAGATAGTCCAGTCTACTGATTGTCTGCATGTAGAAACCATCAAACTATGAGATCTCTCTTTTTATATCCCCTAGGTTTTGGATATCCTTGTCCATCCACTCCTACATAAGGAGGGGGTTCCAAGACTAGACACACCTTTCTCAATGTTGTGGTTACATGAGATCCTGAGAAGTCTTACCCAAGAAAGAGAGAGACAACATGAGGAAAGGAAGTTGATTCTAGCGTGTTGACAACAAAAGGAAAACTCCTTCCAGTCAACTTTTAGAAGCACGACGTGAAGTTCCAGGTGGTTTGCTTTAACTACATAGAGTTGTGGAAGCCATTGTTTCCATGCTAGAACACTCTCAACCACCGTCTGTAGTTTTCACATCAAGAGGATGTCGTCGACCGTTGTCTGTGTGCTTCTTGAGAAGGATGCACAACTCTGTAAGGATTGTTGTTGTACCTTCTCTAGGACCAGGTATGTGCCTTGAACCTTCCTTCTCATTTTATAGTTATTGACGCGATCCACTAGTTATGGGAAATATGGTAATATTTTTTTTTATTTCTACTTCCATCTCTATTGTCATATTTCCCTATAGTGGTATCAGAGCCACGTCAAGTTATGATGTTTTGGGATTTAATTAATATGTATTTGTTTTGATTTTACTTTTTTTTGCATGTGGTGTGAATATTTAAATGACTAATGTTCATATCCTATTAAAAGCAAAGACATTTTGAGCAGGCAAGCCGACCAATTAGAATTAGATTTAATAGACTGGAAGACCCGATTGATCGACTAGAGGCCCAATAAACCGACTAGAGGAGTCTAGACAACTGCTTCATCTATCATCCAGTCGATCGACTGATGGATACCAATAGACCAACAAAAGGTCCAACTGCTTGACTAGAGGGTTCAGTCAATAGACTGGCCTGTTCCCAGTACCAAATTTTCCAATACGTGTTGCTACATGTTATGTATGGTTTTAGGTGGTTAGCAATTCTTGATGGCTCTAAAGAATTGCATTATTGTGTCCATAACCATTCCTTGTATAATTGTGATTGCATAT
Organism: Alisma plantago-aquatica; assembly: GCA_963693085.1. Classification (NCBI taxonomy): domain Eukaryota; kingdom Viridiplantae; phylum Streptophyta; class Magnoliopsida; order Alismatales; family Alismataceae; genus Alisma; species Alisma plantago-aquatica. The sequence goes on along the minus strand of OY856414.1, from coordinate 500,800,751 downwards.
TTTATTTGTGCATATAGTTTGTATATGATACATATTGAGTATGGTGTGATTGGATATGTATATGTATCTATAAATAAAATACCTCTATCAATATTAAGTCTTAAATACTTTCCATGAACAACTTACATGAAAATCTTGAATGAACACACATAGTTTATGCCAAAGCTTGGCACACTGTTCATTTTCTATAAGTGTGATGATACATATGTAGGTTCTTCCAAAGAAGGGTGCATAGTCTATCATGTTTGCTCTTGGGTCAGGATTAACTAGGTGATCTTAATGAGATTAAATTCCTTGAAGCATACATATCGATATGGAAAGGATTTTTGCATACCATCTATCCAAGAGTTTCATTGGATTCAATTGGCAAGAGTTGCCTACCTAAGTAGTCATGTTGTGGGCGATCAACCAAAGCTAGCTCATGACTTGATAAAATATGGATCTTGTCTCACTACAAAATTGTATGTTGCATTGTTTTTGAATCAATAAAGAGGGTTATTAATTTGAAAAAAATAGTGGGAGCAATAATAAATTTAAAGGCGTAATTAATATCGTCAAAAATATGAATCAAATCAAAAGTGTTTTGACAAATACAAATTTTATTTTGTAGAATTGAATGGAAAATGATAACACATTATGATCGGTCCTTAAAAAGGAACGCTAAACGGGACCAACTTCCATAACTATTCAGGACTTTGAGAATGGTTCACATTCATGAGAATAAGCTCTATCTCCTGGATACGCCAATACTAGTTGAATTGGCTCCCAATGAGACTTGCAATGATGTGGGTGCTTATTAGAAGAATTGCAACACTACCTTAGATATTAAAAACCTTATGCTATGTTGTAAGAACTTTGAGTTGCATAAGCAACATGAAAACATTGATGTTCTCGAGATAGTAACACATATTAAGAACATGAACAAGAATCATTCAAAGCATGTAAGGTACAATATCTCTAAGACTCTCTTTGAGTGTAAGATGATAGACGAGTATCTAATAGAGCCCCACGTTTTCCAGGATTAGGCATGTAGAACATCTAGAGAGACTAGGATTTCCTTTGAGCCAAGAGTTGTCCATGGATATGATTATACAATTGTTGCCTGGATCATATAGCCAATTTATAGAGAGCTACTACTTTTGTAACTTGGCTAACCCGTTGTCTTAATTGCTTGGCATGCTGATATAAATGACAAATCATGAATGAAGAGTGACAAACTTGTGATGGTGATAAACAAAGAGGAGTTTAAGGGCAAAGGAAAGTTCAAGAAAATTTTTGAGGCTAAGATTGAGTCCAAGTCATCTACACTCAAGATAAGGAGAAGGGTAAGTGCAAAAGGAATCTATCATGTTCACTTAAAGGAACAAAGAAAGATGAAGTAAGGGATAGAGTTCTCTACTTCATGTATATAGTTTATTGAGATTAACTTTGCCAATTATTCATCTAGGGTATTGGATACCGGATGCGGATCTCACATTTTCTCAAATGTGCATGATCTGAAGAGAAGAAGACCTTTAAAGAAAGGCGAGGTTGAAATGAGTATTGTTAATGGAGCAAGAGTTGCTATAAGTGCAGCTGAAACCTATGAGTTATTTCTTCCTAATGGATTTGTAATAGAGTTAGAGAACTACTATTATGTACCTACCATAATAGAATCATCATATCTATATCTTGTTTGGATAAGAATGTATTTTAATTTCTTATACAGAATGGTCAGTGTTCTATAAGTAAAGATAATATCTTTTATGGAAGAGCCTCAGTTTCCTATGACCTATACTTTCTAGATATAGAGACAAGTGTATATAACATAAATACAAAAGAGGATATAACTTGATAACTCAAGTAAGACATACCTTTGGCATTGTCGTATAGGGCACATAAATGAGAAACACATTTCTAGACTCCATAAAGATGTTTATTTAGACTCTTTTAATTTTGAAACAATAGAGACATGCTAATTTTCTTTATTAGGCAATATGAAAAAAACATATTTCATTGGTAATAATGAGAGAGAGAGTGATCTATTAGGACTTGTACATACTAATGTATGTGGCCCTTTTAAAACAAATTCTAGAGGTGGTTACCCTTATTTCATTACCTTCTCTAATGACCTCGGTAGGTTTGGCTAAGTGTACTTGATGAAACACAAGTTAGAAGCAGTTGATAGGTTGAAGTATGTCATCAATTAAATATAGAACCAACTTGGTAACATTATTAAAGCACTTTGATCCAATCAAGGTGGAGAATAGTTAAGTCACGAGTTTGATAACCTTCTGCAACACTATGGTATGGAAACACAATGGACTCCACCTGGCACACCACAACATGATGGTGTATAAAAAATAAGGAATCATGCCTTGTTGGACATGGTGTGATCAATGATGGGTCTTGTTGATATTCCAATTTTGTTCTAGGGATATGCTTTTGAAACCTCCATGTTTACACCAAAACATGTACCTTCTAACTCAATTCAAAAGATTTCATATGAGGTATGGACCAGGAAGCTTACTAATATGTCTTTTATGAGGATTTGGATATGTGAAGATTATTTGAGAATATAGTTTCTAGAAAATCTTGGACCCAAATTAGACAAATGTTATTTTGTTGGATATCCCTAGGAAACCAAGGGATATTACTTGTATAACCCATCTAACAATAAAGTAGTTGTTTCTAGGGATTCTAATTTCCTACAAAAGGAATTTATTTCTAAAGGAATAAGTGGGAAAGAAGTAGAACATAAAGAGGTTCGAGACCAAGAAGAAAACGTTGAACCTTTAGAGGTACACAATCAATAAGGATAATTACAAACTATTGTAGAATCTCAAGTTCTTCATGTAACACAAAAACCTCATAGATCTAGTATGGCATGCCTTGAGCCTAAAATATGTGGATATCTTGTGACTCAAGAAGGAAATGAGTTTCTCATAGATGATGAACCAACAACCTACCTAGAAGGTGTAAAGGGACTTGAATCTAAGTAATGGCTTGAGGCCATGACATATAAGATGGACTCCACGTAACCAACAAGTATGGACCTTGATAAATCCACCTGAAGGGGTAAAATTCAAAGGGTGCAAATTGGTCTTCAAGAAGAAGATCAACATGGAACGTCGATTGGTTGCAAAAGATTTAAAAAAGCTCAAGATATTGAACATGACATATTATTTTCACCAATTTCCATGAATAAACCCATCACGATCATGTTTGCCGTTGCAATTTGATTGCAAAGGTCAATCTATGAATTGTGGAAAACATCTCAGAGCTGAAATCTTTGATTTGATGAGGTAGTGAAAGAGGTTGACTTTAGTCAAGTTGAGGATCTAAACATGTGTTTACAAAAATGTTAGTGGGGGCACAATCATATTCCACATATTGAATGGGAATGACATCCCTAGTCCACAAATGGTAGAAACCTAACTAGAAATATGTTATTTATGAATGATTTATGCTAAGCATCCTATCTCTTAGGAGTTAAGATATATAGAGATATATCTAGAAGGCTCTTTGGCCAAATGTAGAAGACATACATTAACAAGGTGTTGAAGAGGTTCAACATGCAGGACTCAAAGAGAGGATATTTAACCATGTCTGATTGGAATTAATCTCTCCAGACCCCAATATCCCAGTTCTTATGAAGAATTGGAACACATGAGTAAGATTCCATATGCATTAACAATTGGATCTATCATGTATATAATGTTATGTATTTGTCCCATTATCTCATATGTTTTGGACATGATGAGAAAATATCGATCAAATCCAAGTGAAGGTCACTGGACTATCATAAAAAACATCCTTAAGTACTTGAGAATTAATTTCTTATGGTGATAAGGAAGACTTGGCTGTAAAGGGTTAAACTGATGTAAGATTCAAATTGACAAAGATTATTACTGATCACAATTCAGATATGTTTTTTTCCTTAATAACATAACAGTAAGCTGGATATGTTTTGAGAAAGAGACAATTAATGATTTTACAATAGAATCTAAGTACCTTATTGTTTAGAGAACAACAAGGGATACTGAATGCATCAATGATTTCACTAGATGAACTTGGAGAGGATCCAACAATTGATAACATAGTAGAGATACTATGATAGAAATGAAGCTATTTGATAGGCTAAGGAACCTAGATAGCATATTATGACATTTCCATATCATAAAAGACATCATCTAGGGAGGAGGTGTGAATATTTGCAATGTACTAACTGGATAAAATTGTTTCTTGCCCACTGATAAAAGCACTTGTGCTATAAAAACATGGTGATCATGTTAATATCACTTAGAATAAGATTCATGCGTGATTGGTTGTAAGTGCAAGTTGGAGTCTATTGGTATATGTTCCTAGAGAGACAATCATATGATGATTGTACTAGGGCATTGTAGACTTGATTTGATAAATAAAAAAGGTAATTCTATTTATAATTCTTGTCTTAGTCATGAGATTATGACCCAAACATGGCAGATGTCTAAAGAATGATGTTACTCGATGACTTCTGTCTTCAGGTTGAGGACTTGAACCATGAGATCATGTGTATAATATGAGTACATACTGTCACATCCAACTCACATAAACAAGATTAACTAATGCAGAACCGATCACTAACAATAGATTACCGAAAATCACTAAAAATTAAAACCATTTACAAAGAGATCTATTATCAGGAAAACTCTTTAAACAAGAACTATAGTATTATATTTGCATACTGGTCCACATTGTACATTCCATGTACCATCTCTTCTCGAGGAAAATATATACATCATTGCTTTGCTAAAAATCACAAGCAACAGAATCCTTGAGGTAAACAAACCAAAATCTTATATCGATTATAAAGACACTATTCACTGACTCCTAGGACTCGAGAGTACATAGATGACACATATGACTATCTATTCCAAAACTTGACCACCAATATTTCCACTTGTAGAATTACTGTGATCCTTGTTGTTGTTGTTCCTCTTCCCTAGCTATGGGATTTCTGCCTCTACTTCGTTCGCATCCACCTAAAAATGTTGGATTCTACGGGGGTGAGACAATTTGTAAATTGCCCCAACGAGAGATATAACTCTCCGCTGAAAATATTATTATTGCAGTTTAATAAAAATAAACTGAACAGAAGAATCATATATATATATATATATCCAGCAGAAGGTAAATCAATATCTAAACTGATTAGAGCAATAAGCTTATTAAGAGCAATTCAGCTATGACTTGATAAAGCAACATGTCAATATTCAACAAGATATTGAAGAAACATGTATATCATTATTTCTTTTAGGATATACTAAGCAATGTACATCAACTAGTGATTCTTGCATTTTGACTTTAGCAAATATGCTACACGGCTGATTACACTTTACAATCATATTTATGCCCCGAGGAGATGAGGTATACCGCTCATCCTCCAACCGACCACTGCAAAGTTGAAATCGGTACCATATAAGGTCAAAGGAAGAACCAGATTCCGTGACCTCTCACATTTTGGTCAGTGCGAGATTACAAGCAGGACTATGCCAACTGCTCAACATAGCGTACCAGGGTATACTGGCAACTTCGCTACAGAGTTACAGCGGCAACGACACTCTCATCGGCAATCGAGAGATTTGATGTTTATCTCATATCGACCCGACATTCATCATCATCGGGAGATTCGTGATACATCCATCCAGACACAATTAATGAAGGATTGAGATATTTATTGTTTAACTCACATCAATCCCTTCATTAGGGTGTAAGGTATTAGCGCCCATTACCCCCACATATTCAAAAATATGTGTTCCTGAGGAATACCCGAAGGAAAACCTATTTCACCATCACCAATTTTCTGATAATGATGGATCTATGGTCAGGGCTCTACATGAATAGATTTCACTTGTTTAATTAAGTACATTATCATATTCTTTTACATCAGCCAAGTTCTCAAACATAACTTATTAAGACTAATGCTATAAAGAAACATGTATTGTTTTCATATGTTACTTCTTAGTCTTTATAAGACATTGGAATCTCAGTCCCTTATTTCAATTACTGGGAATACTCATCCCTTCACAAACTCAATGTCATAATCATATGGTTCTGGGTATTTAAACCCTTAACACATCACTGAACATTGTTACCACTTTTTTAGGTAACCATCACCTTCAGGTCCTCTGATCAAGGTAAACATGATACTTGATACACTAGCATCTCTCATGGAACTTAAGGCCCATTAATTCTCTTATTACCTCTTACTAGGCAACAAGGCATATTATGGAACATACGGCCTAATAACAGTTTTAATAAATAAAACTTCATAGCTCATACCTAGCTATGTTCATCATCTCATGATACCTGCATGGTTAGTTCAGATGATAATAGTTACATCAATTTCATATTAGTACCATGCAAAACAAATATAGCATCACTATCAAGGGTAACACACTATTCCCTCACTAGGGTTAGGGTTTCCCATTTCAAGTCAATTGGGGATACTCATCCCATTACCCAGATCAGTGTTATGGTTTATCACCATATTATCCAAGATTGGGGTTTACATATGATATCCCACAAGTAGAGTTTACTATTTATCCCAATTAGGGTTTCATATTCAATTGCCCATAATTAGAGTTTACTATTACCCTAAATTAGGATTTCACTCAGATTTGTCCTGAATTAGGGTTAGGATTCATTAACCTTCTTGATTAGGGTTTTCATGATCTCTTCACAAAGGATCATACCCTAGTCACCACATGATTAATACTCATGTATGAATTCCTTTTTATCATCCTCTCAACTTGATTAGGTTATACCAACCCTTCAATCAAGTACATACAACTATGATTAACATATTGTACTTAAGACATTGCTTTCATAACCTATTAGGTTTAATGAATTTAAAGGTACTGAACATCTAGGTACTTTAGGGTTTCAACCTTTGTTCTTATTATTGATAATTATCATAAGCAACCATTGGATCAATAGTTCAACCATCACTTTAAGTTTCCAATCAACTTGATCACCTTGAAGCATCTAATCGATTTTGACCTTTCACACTCCAAACGGTTTTGAAACCGTTTGGATTCCAAACAGTTCTGAGACCATTTGACCCCAAATGATTTCAAGACCATTTGGACTCAAACGGTCTCAAGACTGTTTGGGCCAAACCATCCTCAAAACCGAATGGGTTACTTAGGACATCCCTCAACCAAATTGAATAAGATTTGCACCATTGAATTGGCCATCAATTTGACTATTGAAGGATTCATCAATCAACACCATTGGATCTTCCTCATCAACTACAATCCACCTTGGGTTTCCAAATGGTCCTAAGACCGTTTGGTCCAAATCAACTTGAAATCATTTGGATCAATTGAGTTTCCTTTCAACAAATCGATTGGGATTTCTAATTGGAGGATTGTCCATACATTGAATTAATCAATTGGATCCATTGGATCATCATCCAACATATTCTAAGGTCCTGACCTCAAATGGTCAACCCATCCAAATGGTCAACCCTTCTAAATAGTTTGGGATCCAAACCTCCAAACGGTTTGCAAACCGTTTGGTCTCCAAACAGTTTGGTGAAACTATTTGGACCAAGGTCTTGAAACCGTTTGCAAAAGAAACTTGTTGGAATGTGTGCCTAAGATGATGTTATCATCATCAAGCCTTAGTCCATTGAAAACTACTACCATTATCATGGTAGTTGCATCAACTAATGAAAGGAATTGCAAGAAGAACAATCGAACATATTGAGTTGAGGAATTGAATTCAATAACAATAAATAAGGATTCAAGTTATATAACCCACCTCCAATTGAGCTTCAAAGCTCCAAGCTCACGTCAGCAATGGTGGATGCAACTCCTTTCACTATCCCATGGCTCGTCCTCAATCTTTCAGTGAAAAGAATGGTTAGAATTGGAAATGGGATTGAGATAAGAAGAAATCATGCATTGATTTTCAATTTCCACCATGGAATTAATGTGAATGAAGGTCAAGAATCTTACCAACAGGTTGGGGGTCGTCCTCCGGATCCTTCAAATCTCCCTTGGTCGTTTTTGCAAGAAAAGAGAAGAAGAGGATTCGAAAAAAGCCTTTGGTTTGAGTTGTAAAGGGTGCTTTTATAAGAAAATCAATGAGGGAGAAAATGCCTTATAAAAATCTTTTAATTCCCAAATTAGTGCCACCTCCTCCCCCTAAATTCCTTGTAGGCAAATACATCTTTATCACCTCCGAAATCCTCTTCATTATCCATGAATTAAGGGAAAAGAAATTAAGCACCTTAACCCTTATAATAATAATATCTTAAAGTTAGTGGATATTTCTTTTTAATTTCTGAATGTGAGTGGGTTCTCCACTCACGTAGATATTTCCTTTGCCTTTGCAAGGCACAAGGACGTCCATATATGTGGATTTCAACCAACACAATTTTGGTTGAAGGGCAATCCATTTAATATAATTATTTTTGCATTATTTCAATTATGCTTAAATCTTGATTATTTTAATATCAAGATTCTCTCTCCTTCAAAGTAGCTCAAATGAGATGCCCCTGTCATTTTATTGCCTCTACAAGATGCTAAGAAATATAAGGGACTATTTTGAAGTGGTGAATTGCATATTGAACCCTGGGTTTTGGGTAAATTGCACATTATACCAAAACTAGGTTGTAATGCACAAACATTGCTTTATCAACTCTTTCTTGGTACTCAGGCTTTCACTAGCCATTACTCTGCATCATATTCATTCTCATGATGTTTCAACACATGAGAAACATATTATCATGCACAATTTATAATTTAACCCCTCAACTTGGGTAATTTGCACTTTAGTCCAAACAAGTAAAACATTACTTTCTACATTATTCAAAATGGATTAAAATTGAAATATAAGTTCCTCTTAAGCCTTAATTACTTTTCAAAAGATAATATAAAGCATATAATTATCTTTCTTAAACAAAACACCTAGGGTTAAAACATAACCCAGGTTAGGGATGTTACAAGTTATCCACCCCTTACAAGGATTTCATCCCCGAAATCATCAACAAAAACATTAAGAGAAAAGAATAGGGTATTTCCTCCTCATCTCTTATTCTAGGTCCCACATAGCTTCTTCAATGCCACGGTGATTCCAAAGAACTTTTACAAGACAAATGTCTTTCTTTTTTAGCTTTTTAATTCTTTTGTCAAGAACCAACACATGTCCTTCAACATAAGATATATCATTATTTAGTTCTACCTGCACATGTTGCAAAACTAACTCAGTGTCAGGATGACACTTCCTCAACATGGAGATATGGAACACTGGGTGCAATCTATGCAACTCAGGTGGTAACTCCATCTTATAGGCTACCTTTACCATCCTTTCAATGATCGAATAAGGCCCCATAAATCTAAGAGCTAACTTCCCCTTCTTTCTAAATCTCAAGATACCTTTCTAAGGTGAGACCTTGAGGTACACTCTGTCTATGACTTGGAATTCTAAGGGTCTACGATGTTTGTCAGCATAAGATTTTTGTCTATCCTGGGTAGCTTTCAACTGTTGTTGTATTACTTTAATCTTCTCATTTGTTTGATGAACCAGCTCAGGACCCAAAAGTTGATATTCTCCTATTCATACCAACATAAAGGAGATCTACAACGTCTACCATACAATGCCTCATATGGTGCCATATCAATACTGTGCTGATAGCTATTATTATAAGCAAATTCTATCAAGCTCAGGTGTAGATCCCAACTCCCTACAAACTGAAGGACACCTTCCCTAAGCAAGTCCTCCAAAGTTTGTATGGTCCTCTCAGATTGTCCATCTGTCTGTGGGTGAAAGGTTGTACTAAACCTTTATTGCGTATCCAAAGCTTTATGGAGTCACTCACAAAAATGACTCGTGAACTGGGGACCTCTATCAAAAACAATTGTAGCTGGAACCCCGTGCAACCGCACTATCTCATCTATGTATATCTGAGCAAGCTTCTCAGCTGTGTAGGTTGTTTTGATAGGTAAGAAATGTGTTGTCTTTGTCAACCTATCAACTATCACCCATATGCAATCATAACTTTTGGCTGTTCTTAGCAAACCAACCACAAAGTCCATGGTTACATGATCCCATTTCCACTGCGGTATAGGTAAAGGTTGTATTGTTCCTGCGGGCTTCTGATGTTCAGCTTTAACCTGCTGACACACCAGACACTGCATAACAAACTCAACAACGTGTTTCTTCAAACCAGGCCAACAACACATATCTTTCAAGTTATGATACATATTGGTGCTTCTGGATGCATTGCATACATCGAAGAATGAGCTTCTTCCAGAACTAACTTCCTTAAGTCATTGGCATCAGTGACTACCATCCTACCATGGTAACAGACTACCTGATCCTATGAATCATGGAAACCATCCCATTTCTCACTACCATACTCTGACCTAATCTACTGAATCACAGTATCAGCTTGTTGTGCTTCTTTAATCTGTTGTCTCATAGTAGGTTTAACTTGCATCTTAGCTAATTACCGGCTAACAATGATACTTTAAGTTGTACATTGTCCTACCTCAAGGAGATAATCATATCTCTATTAGAACAAACTAAGGAGTTCAACTGTGCTTTATCTAAGGCTGGTGTTACTGATTTTCTACTTAATGCATCAGCTACCACATTAGCCTTCCCTGGATGATAATCAATTGTACAGTCGTAGTCCTTGATTAATTCCATCCAGCGGCGCTGTCTCATGTTCAACTCATGATGTGAGAAGATATACTTTAGATTTTTATGGTCTGTGAAAATCTAGAATGTCTCTCCATAGAGATAATGTCTCCATATCTTCAAGGCATGGACCAAAACAGCTAACTCTAGATCATGTGTTGGATAATTCTCCTCGTATTTCTTGAGTTGTCGAGAAGAAAAAGAAATCACTTGTTTATCCTGCATCAACACACATCCTAGTCCGTACTTAGATGCATCACAGAAGACTATGTACCCCTTTCCCTGCTCAGGTAGCACTAACACAGGCGCACTGGTTAACCTTTCTTTCAACAACTGGAAATAATGTTGACACTTGTCATTCCAGACAAAAGGAATCTCCTTCCTTGTCAACTTAGTTAGGGGTAAGGCTATAGAACTGAAGATCTTAATGAACCCCCTGTAATAGCCTGCCAGTCCTAGGAAATTGCATATCTCTATCAGTGTCTTAGGTTGTTCCCATTGCAGGATAGATTCTACCTTCTTAGAATCAACATGAATACCTGAGGCAGATATAACGTGTCAGAAAAGAAACTTCTGGTAACCAGAACTCACATTTGCTAAACTTAGCATACATCTTTTACTCTCTTTGCAAAGTCAAAGCCTATCATAGGTGTTGCTCATGCTGTTGAGCATCTCTACTATAAATCAAAATGTCATCTATGAAGACGACTATAAACAGATCAAGAAAAGGTCAAAAGATTCTATTCATGAGTTCCATGAAGGCAGCTGGTGCATTAGTTAGCCCAAACGACATAACTATGAACTCATAGTGACCATACCTTGTCCTTAAGGCTGACTTAGGTATGTCACTCTCCTTGATACACAACTGATGATATCCCGACCTCAGATCTATCTTAGAGAATATAGTTGCACCACACAACTGATCAAACAAGTCATCAATCCTTGGCAGAGGATACTTGTTCTTTATGGTTACTTTATTCAACTGCCTATAGTCAATGCATAATCACATAGACCCATACTTTTTCTTAACAAAGAGGACCATAGCACCCCATGGTGAAGTACTTGGTCGGATAAAACCCTTCTCAAGCAACTCTTGTAGTTGTTTCTTGAGTTCTTCCATTTTAGCAGGTGCCATTCTATATGTCGTTTGTGCTATTGGTTGTGTACCTGAGATTAGATTAATTTCAAAATTAATCTCTCAGGATAGAGGAACACCTAGAAGTTCTTTAGAAAATGCATCTTCAAATTCCCTGACTACTAGAACTTCGGAAGGATGAGGGCTCTCCATTGTGGTATCTACCACATGTGCCAAGAATGCAAAGCATCCCTGTCTCATCAACTTCTCAGCTACCATAGCTGACACAAGACAAGTTGTAAGAATCTTTCTATCTCCTTGAAAGATCCATGTGTCATCATTTTCTGTGAACACAGCCCGCTAGGAACCACAATCCAAGACATCCTTATACTTCTCTAAGGTGTCCATCCCTAGGATTATATCAAACTCACGCATTTCCAGTGGTATAAGATCCACCTGAATATGATGATAAAAAAAGGAAAGATTGTAAGGAGAACAAACCTCCTGTAACACTGTAGATCCCAACAAAGGGGTTTCTAGCATCAAACTATCTGCTCTATGACTGGCAGTCATATTGCAGTTATGAATCACTTCTCGAGTGATAAACGAATGCATAGCACCCGAATCAATTAACATAGATATGAAGTAGGATGAAGACATATCAGAATTAAATAGTTCCATCTGACCTGTCACAACCCTAGGGTTGATTACTGCTTTAGGCTGAATCATAGCATGGAACCTAGCCGTTGCTTGTTGTTGACCTTGTACTCGGTTGTTTAGTGCCAGCGATCCAGCTTGTGATGCTTGTCCACATCCTCTAGCACCACTGCCAAACGGTTGCCTCTGAGAGCCTTGCTGGCTCTGCCTCGGTAATTGGGTGATATTCCTGACATTCTCAGGACAATCCTTCACAACATGTCCCTCTTTCCCACATCTGTAACATGTTATATTTCCCCATTGTGGTCTGGGTGGTCATGTTACTAACATTGATGCTGAACTATGAGCTCCCTTCGGTGGTAAGCTACGGCCTCTACCCTTTCTTAACGTCCACTGCGTCTAGGTATTGAACCTTGGTTGTGGTGTAGGCTCAGAAAACCTCAGTTTCTTAAAGCTTTTAGAACTCTATCCTTGGAATTGATTATATACCTTTTTACTCTTGGTCTGACGCTTCTCAATCACAGACCTCTCTATCTATCTCACAGACTCCACAAAGGTGGCAAACCTCTCCCTGTTCTCTAAAGCAGACACAAGAGTGGTTAAATCAGTGTTCAATCCTTTTTCAAAATGCCGAATCCTCTCCTCATCTATAGATGCCATATGCAGACAAAACTGCAAAAGCTCCATGAACCTAGCTTCATATTTGCTAATGTTCATCTGTCCTTGCCTCAACCTCTCAAATTGAGAGATCTTCTCATCTAAATACGTCTTGGGAAAGTATCTAGCAACAAATTCACGTCAGAATTCATCCCATCTGACTTCAACACCAGGTCTTTTGTCCTCCTCAATGATCCACCAATGACCAACACTCCCCTTCAATGGATACACCACATGTCTCACCTTCTCATCTTCAAGAATCATAAGGATTTTGAAGGCTTTCTCATGCTCAATTAACCATAAATCAATGTCTTCTGGGTCAGATGTTCTAGCATACTCTGTGGCTCCTACCCTCTGAAGTCGTTTAAAGGTCTTGCCAGCTCCCTATCTTTCATTGTGGGCTGGTGCCCTTGGTGCAGGTAGTGGCATCCTATCTGTCATATGAGTCATGGATGCCATAAATTATCCAAACATGGCTTGGAAGGCTAGGTTCCCCATATCTTCTTGATTGAACTAGGGTTGTCCAGGTACAGGATCCTCCCTATTCTGGTCCCTTGCACCTCCTCCTGGTGCAGCAACGCTGCTCTCAACAACATGTTCATCTTGTGATCCTGGCATCTCTAAGTTCTTCTTCTCCTATATGAGCAGAAGACACTTATCGGATAAACTGGAAGACATTAGAACATACTCGACAACCTTAATCCTATATCTCTGTAGACTCAGCGAACCTAGAGCTCTGATACCACTAAACTTGTGATATCCAACTCACATAAACAAGATTAACTAATGCAGAAGCGATCACTAACAGTGGATTACTAAAAATCACTAAAAATTAAAACCATTTACAAAGAGATCCATTCTCAGGAAAACTCTTTAAACAAGAACTATAGTATTATATTTGCATATTGGTCCACATTGTACATTCCATGTACCATCTCTTCCCGAGGAACATATATACATCATTGCTTTGCTAAAAAGTACAAGAAACAAAATCCTCGAGGTAAACAAACCAAAATCCCAGATCGATTATAAAGACACTATTCACTGACTCCTAGGACCTGAGAGTACAGAGACGACACATATGACTATCTATTCCAAAACTTAACCACCATTATTTCCACCTGTAGAATTACTGTGATCCCTGTTGCCGTTGCTGCTCTTCCCTAGCTATGGGATTTCTTCCTCTACTTCGTCTGCATCCACCTAAAATGTTGGATTCTACCGGGGTGAGACAATTTGTAAATTGCCCCAGCGAGAGATATAAACTGAACAGAAGAATCATATATATACATATATATCCAGCAGAAAGTAAATCAATATCTAAAGTGATTAGAGAAATAAGCTTATTCAAAGCAATTCAACTATGACTTGATAAAGCAGCATGTCACTATTCAACAAGTTATTGAAGAAACATGTATATCATTATTTCTTTTAGGATAAACTAAGCAATGTACATCAAGCAGTGATTCTCACATTTTGACTTTAACAAATATGCTACACGGCTGATTACACTTTACAATCATATTTATGCCCTGAGGAGATGAGGTATACCACTCATCCTCCAACCGACCACTTCAAAGTCAAAATCAGTACCATATAAGGTCAAAGGAAGAACCAGATTCCATGACCTGTCACGTCTGAATCAGTGCAAGATTACAAGTAGGACTATCTCAATGGCTCAACATAGTGTTCGAGGGTATACTGGAATCTTCGCTATAGAGTTACAGTGGAAACTACACTCTCATCGACAATCGAGAGATTTGATGGTTATCTCATATCGACCTGACATTCATCATCATCGGGAGATTTGTGATACATCCATCCCGACACAATTAATGAAGGATTGAGAGATTTATTGTTTAACTCACATCAATCCCTTCATTAGGGCGTAAGGTATTAGCACCCATTACCCCCACATATTCAAAAATATGTGTTCCTGAGGAATTCCCAAAGGAAAACCTATTTCACCATCACCAATTTATGAAGATGATGGATCTATGGTCAGGGCTCTACATGAATAGATTTCACTTGTTTAATTAAGTACATTATCATATTCTTTTACATCAGCCAAGTTCTCAAACATAACTTATTAAGACTAATGCTATAAAGAAACATGTATTGTTTGTTGGCTAAATGGACATCTATAAAATCCCTTTGTTTTGATTATGACAAACATTTCATTCTTATTTATCTGACGAGCTACTTGAGTGTGCAGGATGACACAACTATAAGGGAAATCCAACATGAAGTATTTATATTTTCATGCAAATGTAATCATTGTAAAAACTTGTACAGAATTATAATGTACAAGTACTTAGAATCGCATGTAAATCAAGCATTGGATTTTCCCTAGCTAAACACCTTAGTCATCCATTCAATAGGACCACCTATGCACACATACGTATAACTAGTGCCTAACTTGAAACCTTAAAACAGGATCTCTCTCGGTCGACCAACTCCTCGACCGAGACACTTTCGGTCGACCACACTCTCGATCGAGAAAGATCCAAGTAGCCGTTAGACATATCTGCATATAACTTGAGAAAAGAGAAGCCTGTCGGTCGACAAGTTCTCGACCGAGAGGTGTCTCGGTCGACCTTCACTCGACCGAGACGATCTCTGCAATTAGCCATTAGACTAAACTGACAAGTTAGTTGGTAGTTGGAAATAGACGTTGCATTCAGAGAGCCTGTCGGTCGACGACACTTCGACCGAGTGGGTGTCTCGGTCGACCGTTTCTCGACCGAGACGATCTCTGACAGAATCTGCAGAGTAAAGCAATTAGCCGTTGTTAAAGCAACAACTTTGTACCTAACGGCTAGTTAAGCACTTAGAAACCCCTAGAAGTTGTCTAGAACGTCCTTAAGCATACTTAGGTCATTCCTATAAATAGGACAAGCCATAGGACACTAGAACACACTTCTTACACTTGCTATACTTGAGAAAATACTTGAGCCCTCTTGTGCAATCTGTGAACTGAGCTTTGTGATCAATTGGCCATTTTCCCTTTAGCTCAAGCTCGTCCTATAGGCTAGATTTTCCTAACCCTAGCAATCACAAGTCCATCATATTGGCTAGGAAAATCCAAACGCTTGATCTAGGGAAATCAAGCCTTGAGCTACAAGGATAAGTTGTATTTTCTTTTATTCCAGTCTTGTTCCTTGTATTACTTGTACTCTCCTTGCTACTCCAGGTAGGAGGCTGCGGATTGGAGAGGGTGAAGCTCTTCGTGGTGAAGAGGAAGACTTTGGACTACTTCAGAAGGCTGTCTTGACGGGAAGCTACTTCGAGAGGAAGGCTACTTCAAGGGGGAGCTTGAAGTTACTTCAAGGAAGGCTGCTTCGAGGTTGGCAAGACTACTTCAAGGTGAAGGCTGTCCAAAGGGTGTTTAGAAAGTATTGTAAATTTTATGTAACATCCTTGAGAGGTAATAAAATTTAGTACTTTCAAAATCCCGGTTGGGTAAGCAACCGGGTAGTGGACTGACTCCTTAGTATTTGCTAAGGTGGAACCACTCTAAACACCTGTGTTCCTCTTCTTAATCTTTAGTTTGGTTGTTTGAGTTTAAATTATTTTAAAATCTCTATAAAACTCTATTCACCCCCCCCTCTAGAGGTTTTCAATTGGTATCAGAGCAGGCTTCAAGGAGCCCTAACAAAGTCTTGAAGAAAAGATGGGGGATGGAGTGCTCAACAACCTCAACATTGAAGGAACGCTCGTTGCTAGACCTCCGGCGTTCGACGGGACAAACTATCAATACTGGAAGAGAAGGATGCAATTCTACTTCCAAGGAATCAACTGGGATCTTTGGAGAATGGTATCTACACCATATACACTCCCACAAGACGATTTTGCATTATGGGATGCTAATACGGTAAAAATGGCCCAAATAAATGCAAAGGCAGTAAGCATTTTATATTGTTCCATTTCAGTAAGTGAATTTAATAGAGTATCAAACTGTGATACCGCATATGAGATTTGGCATAGATTATCTATAACATATGAGGGTACCGTTCAAGTTAAAAACTCTAAAGTTAGTTTGCTTAAAACCAAGTTTGAACATTTTCATATGGATCCAAACGAAACTATTAGTGAAATGTATTCAAAATTTTCTACTATTGTTAATGGTTTAAGTGCTTTAGGGAAACCTGTTCTTGAGGAGGATCAGGTATCAAAAATACTTCGATCTCTTCCTCCAAAGTACAAACCAAAGGTGACAGCTATTGCAGAAGCAAACGACCTCACTCGCCTCAAAATGGAGCAGCTCATCGGAAACCTAGAAGCTCATGAGGCAGACCTAGAAGAGGAAGAGAGAAGAGAACATGAGCATCAACGGGGGCCAAAGAAAGACGTGGCTCTCAAAGCATCAAAAGCTCCCTCACATGAGAGTGAGGAATCCAGTGAAGAAGAAGGAGAAGAAGCATTGATAGTCAACGGTAAGAAATACAGAAGGTTTAAATCTAATAAAATTTCTAGTTCTTCTTCCACTCCCAGGTGCTTCGAATGTGGAAAGAAAGGACATTTCAAAAATGAATGTCCCAAAGCAAAGAAGGGAAAGAAAAGCTCACATAAGAAGAAAGAAAAAGCTTATAAAGCGGCATGGGATGAAACCAGTGAAAGTGAAAGTGGAGATGAAAATGTGGAATGTCTAATGGCAAGAGAAGACAATGAAGACTCTCAAGAGGTAAGCCTTATTGATCTTCCTAAAGAAGAATTAGTTTCTAGCTTACAAGAAACTCATGATAAGTATGTTGATGCCAAGAAGAAACTAAAGAAGACTATGAAATCAAATAATGAGCTCATTGCCAAAATAGATGAACTCTCTTCTGAAAAGAATAACATTGATCTTGAAAATGTATCTTTAAAAACATCTTTAGATGATTGCACTAGAAAGCTACTTACTTTGGAAACCAATCTTAATCTTCTATCAAAAGAAAAGACTGATTTGTTAGCCAAACTACAAGCTTTTCAAACTCAACCTATCTTGTGCAATCATTCGGACTATGACAATATTGTAAAAGAAAAGGATTCATTGTTTTCTGATTTAGACCAGGCAAGAAAAGATATACATAAGAAGATGAATGACATTGCTCAATTGCAAAGAGAACTTTATGAGTTAAGAAGAAAAGATATTCTTGATAACATATTGAGAAGTGGTACTACCTTAAATGGAAGAAAAGGTTTGGGATATGTTCCAAAGAAAAACCAAACCAAAAAGATCCAAACTATGTTTGTACCCAAAAACACAATGGCTAGAAAGAGAAATGAAGTTGATTCTATTACTTGTCATTTCTGTTTACGTCTTGGACATTACTGTTTTTCATGCCCCTACAAGACTAAGAAGTCCAACTTAGTTTGGACCCCAAGACCCCAAACTTAGAAGAATGGAATGTAGTTGAGATATGACAAAATACTTAATTTTTGCAATTTATATTGTCCTATCTCAACAAACAATGCTATGCTTATTAGTATTATTTTTTTCTGCATTGCTGTACTAAAACAGAAACTTCGTCGGTCGAAGTACTGTCGACCGAGCTCTGGGTCGGTCGAAGTATTGTCGACCGACTGGATGTCTTTAACAAATCGAAAATCTTCCAGTACTTATTTCGGTCGAAAATTGGTCAACCGAGAAATTCTCTGTGTCTTTTGATTATAATACAGTAACCTGCTCGATCGACAAATTGTCGACCGAGAATGATATCGGTCGAACAATTGTCGACCGACTGGTTTTCTGTATCAGAACTTTTATACACATCAGCAAATTAAAAAGTTTCTAACCTTATCGGACCATCACATGGGTACCAAAATCTACATTCTAATGCAGGAATGGGTCGTTGACAGTGGCTGCTCCAAACATATGACCGGAAACAAGGATGCATTTTCAACTTTTGAAGAAAAGAAAAGTGGAACGGTCACTTTTGGAGACAATGGTAAGGGCAAAATCGTTGGAATAGGTAATGTTGGAACAAATCTTGAAATCAAAAATGTTCTACTAGTTGATGGATTGCACCATAACTTAATAAGTGTAAGTCAACTATGTGATAGTGGTTATGATGTGTTATTTAACAAAACCTGCTGCAAGTTATTGATAGAAAATACTACAACTGTTGTTTATGAAGGAAATAGAGTTGGAAATCTTTATATCCTTAAACCAAACTCTATGAAATCAGTAGTAGGTAAATGCTTACTTGCAAATGAAAACACCTTACAACTATGGCATAAAAAGCTTGGTCATGCTAGTTCACATGCTATTAAAAAGTTAGTAAAATATGATCTTGTTCGTGGATTACCTGCTTTGTCTTTTGATCAAGTTGCAAATTGTGAACCTTGTACAATGGGAAAGCAAACCAAAACATCTTTTAAATCAAAACATGTACTTAGCACCAGTAGATCCTTAGAATTAATTCATATGGATTTATTTGGACCAATGAGAACACAATCTATTGGTGGTAAACGATACTGTTTTGTTATTGTTGATGATTATAGTAGATTTACATGGGTACATTTTATTGCAACTAAAGATGATACTATTCATGTCTTTATGCAATTTTGTTCTAAGATTGAAAATCTTTTACAACATAAAATATGTACCATTAGAAGTGATCACGGTGGCGAATTTGAAAATCATACATTTGAAACTTTTTGTACATCTCAGGGGTATACTCACAATTTCTCTGCTCCACGTACCCCACAACAAAATGGTATTGTAGAACGGAAAAATCGATCTCTACAAGAAATGGCTAGGACCATGATGCTTGAACACAACACACCTAAAACCTTTTGGGCTGAAGTTGTAAACACTGCTTGTTATGTGCTAAATAGAGTCACGGTTCACTCTCATTTGAAGAAAACTCCATATGAAATAATACACTCTAAGAAACCTAGAGTTGACTACTTCCATACTTTTGGCTCTACATGTTACATTTTAAACACCAAGGACGATAGAGACAAGTTTGATTCTAAATCACACAAAGCATTCTTCTTGGGATACTCTACTTCTAGCAAAGTGTTTAGGGTATATAACACTATCTCTAGAAAAGTTGAGGAATCCATTCATGTTTCTTTTCATGAGGAATCAAAATCTACAAATTTAGATATCATTGATCTCACTAATCAGTTTGAAACTATAACCATTCCCAATGATAATGAGAAAACTCCCACATCCGATCCTCCAGTTGAAACACAACCTACACCTAGGCTGATCAAGGATCATCCCCAAGAGCTAATTATTGGAGATCCAAATGATAAAGTCAAAACTAGGTCCTCTTTCCAAGATGTTGCAAACATGGCTTTTGTCTCTATCATTGAACCTAAGAAAATATCCGAAGCTCTTAAGGATGATTACTGGATAATAGCCATGCAAGAAGAATTAAATCAATTCACTAAAAACGATGTATGGGATTTAGTTCCTAAACCACAAGATAAAACTATCATAGGAACTAAATGGGTTTTTAGGAACAAGCTTAATGAGGCAGGAGAAGTCATAAGGAATAAAGCACGGTTAGTTGCACAAGGATATAATCAACAAGAAGGAATAGATTTTGATGAAACATATGCACCTGTAGCTAGACTTGAAGCTATTAGGATGTTACTAGCTATTGCTACCCATAAAAACATTCAGCTATATCAAATGGATGTCAAAAGTGCATTTCTAAATGGCATCATACAAGAAGAAGTTTATGTTGCTCAACCACCTGGCTTCGAAATACCAGAAAAGGACGATCATGTTTATAAACTTCAAAAGGCACTTTATGGTCTAAAACAAGCACCTAGGACTTGGTATGAACGACTCAAGACATATCTTTTTGATAATGGTTTCTCTATTGGAAATTCAGATTCTACTTTATTTTTCAAAACATATGCATCTGATTTCTTAGTTGTGCAAATATATGTTGATGACATTATTTTTGGTGCCTCAAATGAATCATTATGCACACAATTCAGTGACATTATGCAAAAAGAATTTGAAATGAGCCTTATGGGTGAACTAACATTCTTTCTTGGTTTTCAAATTAAGCAAACACCTGCCGGAATTTTTATAAGCCAAGAAAAATACACTAAAGAACTGTTAAAACGCTTTGGGATGGATCAATGCAAACATGCTACTACTCCTATGGCTACTTCTATTAAAATTGATAAGGATGAAAATGGGGAACCTATTGATGATTCCTTATATAGAGCCATGATTGGTAGTTTGTTATATTTAACCGCTTCTCGACCGGACATTATGTTTTCCGTTGGTCTTTGTGCTCGATTTCAATCCCAGCCTATGCAATCTCATTTTCTTGCGGTTAAACGAATTCTTCGATATCTAGCCGGCACTACTTGTTTTGGTTTATGGTATCCAAAAGGACAATCCTTGGATTTTAAAGCATATACTGATGCGGATTATGCCAGTTGTCGAATTGATCGCAAAAGTACTAGTGGTGGATGTTTCTTATTAGGTAGAGCCTTAGTATCTTGGTTTAGCAAGAAACAAAACACGGTTTCCCTATCTACAACCGAAGCTGAATATATGGCAGCTGGGTCTTGTTGTGCTCAAGTGCTTTATATGCAACAGGTTTTAAGCGATTATGGTTTTCATCTTTCATCTACACCTATTTTGTGTGACAACACAAGCGCCATAAACTTAGCACACAATCCTATTCTACACAGCCGGGCCAAACATATTGAAATCCGTCATCACTTCTTAAGGGATCACATCTCAAAGAATCATGTTTCCCTTCATCATGTTGATACGGAAAATCAATTGGCTGATATTTTTACAAAACCGCTTCCATTAGATCAATTTAACAACATTAGGAAGCAACTACTTATTACTCCGTTGGAGGATGTTTTCTTTGATATTTGCGGTTCTTCAAACGAATACTTATGCTTTTATGTTTAGTATCAAAATTGATATGCACGTTTAAATTGGAAATCTGCAAATTGTTGCCTCTTGGCTAAAACAAAACTTAGCCAAGTGGCGCTACGGTCGTAGTCAAGGGCGACCTAAAACAAGCTTTGCCAAATATGCCTCTTTGGACATCATTTTCGTAAACTTCATTGCTTCACATTTTGGCTATTCAATGGACATCTTTTTCGTTCGTTTTTTATGGGATATCTAATTAAGGGGGAGTTTTTAATAAAACGGTTATCTTTTTGAGATGACAAAGGGGGAGAGATATATAAAAATATAACTTAATATTTATGACAAACTCAATCAATGAGTTTCATAAATATACTCTTGGCTTTACATTGAAAGTTGCTATATTCCCAAATGAACTGGATTTCATGTTCCATAATTCATTGGGGATACTAAGCACACATTTTATAAATAAGAGGAAAAGTTCCAAACGGCAATCTAAAGGTATGGCATTTATATGTTTTATATTTCCTCTATTCATATTTTGGAAATGTTTGTCATCTTCAAAAAGGGGGAGATTGTTGGCTAAATGGACATCTATAAAATCCCTTTGTTTTGATTATGACAAACATTTCATTCTTATTTATCTGACGAGCTACTTGAGTGTGCAGGATGACACAACTATAAGGGAAATCCAACATGAAGTATTTATATTTTCATGCAAATGTAATCATTGTAAAAACTTGTACAGAATTATAATGTACAAGTACTTAGAATCGCATGTAAATCAAGCATTGGATTTTCCCTAGCTAAACACCTTAGTCATCCATTCAATAGGACCACCTATGCACACATACGTATAACTAGTGCCTAACTTGAAACCTTAAAATAGGATCTCTCTCGGTCGACCAACTCCTCGACCGAGACACTTTCGGTTGACCACACTCTCGATCGAGAAAGATCCAAGTAGCCGTTAGACATATCTGCATATAACTTGAGAAAAGAGAAGCCTGTCGGTCGACAAGTTCTCGACCGAGAGGTGTCTCGGTCGACCTTCACTCGACCGAGACGATCTCTGCAATTAGCCGTTAGACTAAACTGACAAGTTAGTTGGCAGTTGGAAATAGACGTTGCATTCAGAGAGCCTGTCGGTCGACGACACTTCGACCGAGTGGGTGTCTCGGTCGACCGTTTCTCGACCGAGACGATCTCTGACAGAATCTGCAGAGTAAAGCAATTAGCCGTTGTTAAAGCAACAACTTTGTACCTAACGACTAGTTAAGCACTTAGAAACCCCTAGAAGCTGTCTAGAACGTCCTTAAGCATACTTAGGTCATTCCTATAAATAGGACAAGCCATAGGACACTAGAACACACTTCTTACACTTGCTATACTTGAGAAAATACTTGAGCCCTCTTGTGCAATCTGTGAACTGAGCTTTGTGATCAATTGGCCATTTTCCCTTTAGCTCAAGCTCGTCCTATAGGCTAGATTTTCCTAACCCTAGCAATCACAAGTCCATCATATTGGCTAGGAAAATCCAAACGCTTGATCTAGGGAAATCAAGCCTTGAGCTACAAGGATAAGTTGTATTTTCTTTTATTCCTGTCTTGTTCCTTGTATTACTTGTACTCTCCTTGCTACTCCAGGTAGGAGGCTGCGGATTGGAGAGGGTGAAGCTCTTCGTGGTGAAGAGGAAGACTTTGGACTACTTCAGAAGGTTGTCTTGACGGGAAGCTACTTCGAGAGGAAGGCTACTTCAAGGGGGAGCTTGAAGTTACTTCAAGGAAGGCTGCTTCGAGGTTGGCAAGACTACTTCAAGGTGAAGGCTGTCCAAAGGGTGTTTAGAAAGTATTGTAAATTTTATGTAACATCCTTGAGAGGTAATAAAATTTAGTACTTTCAAAATCCCGGTTGGGTAAGCAACCGGGTAGTGGACTGACTCCTTAGTATTTGCTAAGGTGGAACCACTCTAAACACCTGTGTTCCTCTTCTTAATCTTTAGTTTGGTTGTTTGAGTTTAAATTATTTTAAAATCTCTATAAAACTCTATTCACCCCCCCTCATCGGTTACTTCTCAGTCTTTATAAGACATTGGAATCTCAGTCCCTTATTTCAATTACTGGGAATACTCATCCCTTCACAAACTCAATGTCATAATCATATGGTTCTGGGTATTTAAACCCTTAACTCATCACTGAACATTGTTACCACTTTTTCAGGTAACCATCACCTTCAGGTCCTTTGACCAAGGTAAACATGATACTTGCTACATTAACATCTCTCATGGCACTTAAGGCCCATTAATTCTCTTATTACCTCTTACTAGGCAACAAGGCATATTATGGCACATAAGGCCAAATAACAGTTTTAATAAATAAAACTTCATAGCTCATACCTGGCTATGTTCATCATCTCATGATACCTACATGGTTAGTTCAGATGATAACAGTTACATTGATTTCATATCAGCACCATGCAAAACAAATATAGCATCACTATTCAAGGGTAACACACTATTCCCTCACTAGGGTTAGGGTTTCCCATTTCTAGTCAATTGGGGATACTCATCCCATTACCCAGATAAGGATTATGGTTCATCACCATATTGTCCAAGATTGGGGTTTACATACGATATCCCACAATTAGAGTTTACTATTTATCCCAATTAGGGTTTCATATTCAATTGCTTATAATTAGGGTTTACTATTACCTAAATTAGGGTTTCACTCAAAATTGTCCTGAATTAGGGTTAGGATTCATTAACCTTCTTGATTAGGGTTTTCATGATCTCTTCACTAAGGATCATACCCTAATCACCACATGATTAATACTCATGTATGAATTCCTTTTTATCATCCTCTCAACTTGATTAGGTTATACCAACCCTTCAATCAAGTACATACAACTATGATTAACATAGTGTACTTAAGACATTGCTTTCATAACCTATTAGGTTTAATGAATTTAAAGGTACTGAACATCTAGGTACTTTAGGGTTTCAACCTTTGTTCTTATTATTTATAATTATCATCATCAACCATTGGATCAATATTTCAACCATCACTTTAAGTTTCCAATCAACTTGATCACCTTGAAACATCCAATTGGTTTTGACCTTTCTCACTCCAAACAGTTCTGAGACCATTTGACCCCAAACGATTTCAAGACCATTTGGACTCAAATGGTCTCAAGACCGTTTGGGACAAACCATCCTCAAAACTGAATGGGTTACTTAGGACATCCCTCAACCAAATTGAATAAGATTTGCACCATTGAATTGGCCATCAGTTTGACTATTGAAGTATTCATCAATCAACACCATTGGATCTTTCTCATCAACTACAATCCACCTTGGGTCTCCAAATGGTCCTAAGACCATTTGATCCCAAATGGTCTCAAGACCATTTGGACTCAAATGGTCTCAAGACCGTTTGGTCCAAATCAGCTTGAAATCGTTTGGAACAATTGAGTTTCCTTTCAACAAATCGATTGGGGTTTCTAATTGGAGGATTGTCCATACATTGAATTAATCAATTGGATCCATTGGATCATCATCCAACATATTCTAGGGTTCTGACATCAAATGGTCAACCCATCCAAATGGTCAACCCATCCAAACATTCAACCCTTCTAAATGGTTGGGGATCCAAACCTCCAAACAGTTTGCAAACTGCTTGGTCTCCAAACGATTTGGTGAAACTATTTGGACCAAGGTCTTGAAACCGTTTGTAAAAGAAAATTGTTGGAATGTGTTCCTAAGATGATGTTATCATCATCAAGCCTTGGTCCATCAAAAACTACTGCCATTATCATGGTAGTTACATCAACTAATCAAAGGAATTGCAAGAAGAACAATTGAACATATTGAGTTGAGGAATTGAATTCAATAACAATGGATAAAGGTTCAAATTATATAACCCGCCTCCAATTGAGCTTCAAAGCTTCAAGATAAAGTCAAAAATGGTGGATGCAACTGCTTTCACTATCCCAAGGCTCGTCCTCAAGCTTTGAGTGAAAAGGAATGGTTAGAATTGGAGATGGGATTGAGATAAGAAGAAATCATGCATTGATTTTCGATTTCCACCATGGAATTAAGGTGAATGAAGGTCAAGAAGCTTACCGACAGGTTGGGGGTCGTCCTCCTGATCCTTCAAAGCTCCCTTGGTCGTTTTTTCAAGCAAAGAGAAGAACTTGATTCGAAAAAAGCCTTTGGTTTTAGTTGTAAAGGGTGCTTTTATAAGAAAATCAATGAGAGAGCAAATGCCATATACAAATCTTTTAATTCCAAAATTAGTGCCACCTCCTCCCCCTAAATTCCTTGCATGCAAAGACATCTTTATCACCTCCAAAATCCTCTCCATTATCCATGAATTAAGGGAAAAGAAATTAAGCACCTTAACCCTTATAATAATAATATCTTAAAGTTAGTGGATATTTCTTTTTAATTTCTTAATGTGAGTGGGCTCTCCACTCACGTAGATATTTCCTTTGCCTTTTCAAGGAACAAGGACGTACATATATGTGGATTTCAACCAACACAATTTTGGTTGAAGGGTAATCCATTTAATATAATTATTTTTGTATTATTTCAATTATGCTTAAATTTTGATTATTTTAATATCAAGATTCTCTCTCCTTCAAAGTAGCTCAAATGAGATGCCCCTCTCATTTAATTACCTCTACAAGATGATAAGAAATATTAGGGACTATTTTGAAGTGGTGAATTGCATATTGAACCCTGGGTTTTGGGTAAATTGCACATTATACCAAAACTAGGCTTTAATGAACAAACATTGCTTTATCAGCTCTTTCTTGGTACTCAGGCTTTCACTAGCCATTCCTATGAATCATCTTCATTCTCAATGAATTTCAACACATGAGGAACATATTATCATGCAAAATTTGTAATTTAACCCCTCAACTTGGGTAGTTTGCACTTTAGTCCAAACAAGTAAAACATTACTTTCTACATTATTCAAAATGGACTAAAATTGAAATATAAGTTCCTCTTAAGCCTTAATTACTTTTCAAAAGATAATATCAAGCATATACTTATCTTTCTTAAACAAAACACCTAGGGTTAAAGCATAACCCGGGTCAGGGATGTTACACATACATTCTTGTTATGTCCCTAGTTGTATATTATTGTGGCAGAAAATAGACAACAATAATACATTAGACTAGAATGTGTATTGAATGATGACAAAGTCTCATTAGTCATGATATTGGATATCAAGTCCAACACATAGGTATATGTTAGATAATAGTGTACCGAACAGACCCACCTTAAGAGTGATACATGGAGACCATGGAATGGTAGTCAAAATAAAATCTCAAAGTGATAGTGGAGATTTTTGTTCTTCAACCCAAAGTCACTACTCATCACATGTCATTCGATGAACTTTGACACAATCCAACGTGACCTTAAGGGTTGCCATAAATGTGGTGCTCGGGTACGTTGTGACACATGGGGATTGATTGTGAGTGACGTAAATGGGATTTGTCCCTTCTAATAGAGGTGATATCTTGGATACTTGATAAGGGAGACTAACAAATGTATGGCCATACTCATTTGAATCAGTATGTGATATCCGATCTCACATTCATCTCATATAATATGCTCTAGTTCAAGGAACATGGATTGAATGTTACAATAATGATGATTCCATGCCTTGTGTTCAATCTAGATATCAGAGACAAAGGAACTATACAGTCACAGTAACATTGATCATGGATTGTAGGTATAAGTTGTTATCCAACTTTCCAATTACTTGGGTATGAATGATGTGTTTCTAGATACCACTAATTGTTTGTGATGTTATAATCTAATTATGGACATTAACTACCAACATAATATAGGACCTATAGGGTCACATGCATAGGTGCACTGGAATATGAGTTTTTTGACATTTAAATTGGTTACTAATTGTGTTTAGTAATAAACTTAAGAACTATTTGCTGCGAGTCGACTAAATGGGATATCCAGTCGACCGACTGGTGTATGAGTCGATCGACTAGAATGTCCTATCCACTAATTGAACACCTTTTGACACTAGTGATGGAACAAATCAGTCGATCAATTGGAGTGTCCAATCGATCGACTGGACATTGGTCCTACTAGATGGTCAAAATACCCATATAACCGATTGGAATGTTCGAATTGACTGGTTGGATGTGAAATGTCCAGTTTGACTAGGCCCAATGATTAATGATATATGTAATGATGTACATTTATCATCACATCAAAAGACAACTTTAATGCACCTCTAGCTACAAACTAGTCTACCGTATAAATAGTCTAGTCAACTGACTGCTTATGCTAGTCGAACGACTAGATTGTCTAGTCAAATGAATGGTCGCGTGCAACAACCGTCAAACCATGAGATCTATCTTTTTGTATCCCCTAGGTTTTAGAAACCACATCCCTTCCACTCCTATATAAGGAGGGGGTATCCAAGACTCTAAACACACCTTCTCAACATTGTGATAGTGTGAGAGTATGAGAAGTCTTATGGAGTATTGAATGCCTGAAACATGTACATGAGTTTGAATACATATAGGAAGCATAGGTAATCAATGGTTACATAAGAATAAACATAATACCCTCAATTCATAGTTAGGAATGGTGTACCAACCTCAGGTGGGTCAACCAAGAATGGGGAAAGACCTATGATAGAGGAAATATCCTAAACCATTGGGGTCATCCTATGTCTAGGAAGCTTAACCTCCTTCTAGAAGTCAAGAAGTCACTCTAGCTTAGGGCCTCCCTTGGAAAGAGGAGTTGAACCAACTTATGTCTGATTTTAGAAATATGAAGTAACCATGGACATCCTAATATGGAACTAAACCTAGAGAGATGGGATGGTATGAATATAGGGCATGGAAGCCCTTAGATCTTCCTATTCGTAATGGGTTGTCTTTCAAGATTGAAAACTAGTTACAACCTATAATAAATCTGAAAGTCTTGTTTAGATAAATCCCAAGGAAAACATGTGATGGAAAAAAGTACGTTGGAAGGAACACAATAATAGTGTGTTTAAGGTATGTAAGTCCTACTACCACAAATATGGAAAAGAAGGGTCTACATGTGGATTAATGCCCAGGTTTCATAAATATTTAAGAATGAAAAATTGTGTTGGAGAAATCTCAAGTAAAACGTGTAATGGAAAATAACACATTGAGATAAAACCTATGAAGGAAACCTAACTTATAGACCCTCCTGGGTCAGAATGAGTCATGTGATACAAAAATATAATGATATTGGAGACCCATGTTCAGGAAAAAGATGTAAGAGAAAGAAAATAAAGCTATGAAATCTCAATTAACCCTAAAAAGGGTAGATCCTAAACTCAAGCCTGGGGTCAAGTAGACATGATTAAAGATACATTAGATCCAAAGGGTTAGGAGTTGATTATTCCCTAGGTTTAATACCCATGGGGTCATGAGAAAGCCATCCATGTGTATATAAGGCCCATGACGTTAGGAGAAGGGCCACCTCAATGAGGACATGAGGAGCAAGGGGTCAATGGGAAAGGCACTACATAAGCACATAAGGCCATTGGGGGTCAAGAGGAGATCATTTCAAAGTAGACCCCTGAGAGATCTGAAGGGAATGTCTTAGACTAATGATACATGAGGTTTGAATACAAGGAATACAAGAACTTATGTAATAATTGTTGAAATAAATTCTTAAGGGAACTTGTGCACAAACTCAGGAGTCCTGAGAAAAGGTTTATTCTTGGGTTAATGAAATTTAAGAAAATTCATGGAAATAATATGTATTCATGGTTTGAAGTCGGGTTTAAGGAAATTCAACCAAAAATTTGAATTAAAAGGCAATGTGTGGGTTCACCATTTTTCTCATAGAACAGGATGGACTGAGTTTTTTGTATACAACCAAATATTTATTTCATCTTATTATGAGTGTGATAGATTGGTAGCCACATGTGAAGCATAAAAAATTGATATGTGAAGACGAATAGGGTATAGAGGTGTTACCTCACCCTTACATGAAAATGATGAATAATATGTTTGAAACCTAGGAGAAAATATAATCACCAAGTGAAAATAAACTCACCAAGTAATAATGTCATGCAATTAATGAGGATGTGGAGATACCCTTGAAATAAATTGGGGTTTCAACCTCAGTAATATGAGAAATTTTCATACCAATGAAAGTAATGAAACATAACCTAGTTAAAACTTAACAAAGGTAGGTTGCCAGTCCTAATAAATGAGGCTTAATGAGTTTTTGTTCACCTTAAAGTTATGGAGTTCCAATTTTGGGGAAAATTTCCTTTTAATGTAGGGTGGATGTAATATCCTCAAAATTTGAAAATCACATACTTCAACAATATGAAGAGATAATCAAAGAAGAAAAATAGAGGAATAGTGGGGTAATATGACTATTTGGGGATTCAATTGAAGTACCATAATGTCTCAAGCCCTAATTTTGTAACTAACTAGTTAATGGATCTTATGGACCCATCACCAAACCTAGGTATGGGCCATGGGCCCTAGAACCCAATACAAACCCAATTTGGCCGATTAAGGTTTACATATGGTTTCCTGAAATACAAAATGAGGAGCTAAGTATTCCATGATTATAATAGCTACTAATGATAATTGTAGTATGTTTAAAATTATAATATAGGATTATGGAAGAAATCCTAGAAGATTTATAAGATAATCTGTTATCTAGATAATTACTTGAGGAATTATCTAATAATATTTGGACACCAAGTTTTGGACAAGATATACGATTTAATGGATTATCTTTTTTCCAAAGAGATATACTATTAAAAGGAGGATTATCTTAAATTTTTGGATTAGGTGGGTCTACTTATTGTCCTGTAGGACTAATTAAAAAGTTAAAGTTTAATATAAATTTGAGTTTTTACTTAAAGGATAAAGGTTGGCTTTGCCAGGTCTATCAGATCTAGAATGATGTGTGGATGGAGGAGTTTCTCCCCACCTAGACACTACCCTATCCTAAATAGGCATGAATCCCTACTCCTTCATTCACCGATCTTTCTCTATCCAGTTCATCCAACTCCCAAGAAGCACTTGAGATATCCCTACTCACCTCTACACAATCCAAAAAGCCAATATGAGATAGAGAGAGATGGAATTATCCCAAATTCATTATAGATGTTGGTAATTATATTCTCACTAGACTATAGAGGTTGTACAACTATAAAATACTTCCCCATCACCTATATAAGGCTTAAAAGAACGCTCCATGAGGGGGACATAGGAAATAGAGATGGAGATCATCCCAGAACAACTTGTCATCCTCTCTATTTATGTGTGCGTGAATGCTTTCTCCAGAAAGAAGATGGGCTGATCCATGACTATGATACTGAGCGATAAAGTTCCTTGGATGGTGTGCTAAATTCATGTGCACCCTAGTGATCCTCCATCCCATACAATGTGTCTGAATATAGATCTCAATCCTATTATCATGTTTATACCCATGTAGTTAGTCAGAAGAAGGTTGAGCTTTGTTCACCCAACCTAGACCATTGCAAATTGTGTTTAGTGCCTGAGCACGTCCAGTCATGGCTAAAAGAGGTGTGGACCTTTCTTGGTCTATGGACCCAAGAGTTGGAGGGGATTCAACCCATGCCAGTAATATCTCATGACAGGGTCGGTCCTTCTCGCAAGCATCTAGTGTAATGGAACAAGAGTCATTCTCCCTAATCCCATGTTGAGCCATGCGAAAGCTTAGTAATAGGTCTTTTTTCTGACATGGAGACCCCTTATCGATCCACAAGTGTTTATCTTGCATTAGTGGTAGAAATTGTAAGGTAACTCAGATTATAGAAAACCTATAGTCATTTCAATTAGAAAATTCAAGGAGTATGAATAAAATATAATTGAGACATAACTTTGATCATAGTTACAAAATTATAGGTGATAAATGAATATAATGTGAATATCTTTTGTAAAACATATAATTGATGAATATGATGCTCAATTCATACAATATATTTATTTTGTGTTGATACCTAATACTGTTGAATGTAGTGAATCCCAAGATAATGATCATGATGATGATGATGATTTATATTTTGGTTTGTAAAGTCAATAATCATATATATATATATATATATATATATATATATATACATACATACATACATACATACATACATATATATGCCAATAATGTTTTGAAACCAATGTGTCTAACAATCTACGATCTTAATCCAAATGATCCGATCTAGGTGTTCATAATGGTATATGATCCACCAGAAAATTAGTGTGTGGGTTCCTAACCCCTATAAATATTGATGTCATGGGATTAGGGTTTGATACCCTTATTTTTAATCCAAACCATAGATGACCCTAAACCTTAGGACCTAAGTTAGTATTAATTAATATTTTATGAATGTATGGTAACACTTTATGATTATACATACATGTATGTTAAATGACTAAATGATTTCTTGGAACAATGCTTGAGTGATTTGATTATATATACTTGAACTACTTGAAGTAAACTACATGTGACCTGCACAAATAAAGTAAATGGTTATTGATCAATAATCACATATATCAAATTCTAAAGTTTGTCAAGGTTTTATCAATGTTTAATGAAATAAACTTCTTGGACTTATTTACTACCATTTCATTGTAATGCCAATGTGGATATCATATAATGAAACCTATGTTATTCTAATCCCAGGGTTACAACTACTTTAAGGTAGTCCGCCTAATTCTAATGATGGATAGACAAAGATGATTATATCCAAAGTGGTATCACAAACATGGGTCAGGATATCTAATTGAAAGACAACCTCATTATTTGAATTTTAACCAATATATGTTTTTGAAATGTATGCACACTTTTTATACACCGACATACACTATATAGCAATACAATGATCTATTCTTTTCTTTATCATTATTTTAGATAAATGCCTTATATAAAGATATGGAGACATGGACATTCAGATGGAATCAATTGAAAATATTACAATAACATTAAGGAGAATTCATTAGTTACCTTAGTACATCTTATCATGTCTATGTTAGTTTCCTTGAAAAAAATCATATAAGTCCTTATAGGAGTATTACTAAATTATTTGTATCCAATTCAAGTTTAATAATAGAAATTGTTGTTTATTACTATATGTTTAGTTATCAAGTCTTGACCTTACCTCTATTAATTGGGGTATGCTCAAAAGTGTGTGTCATTACATAAACTTTACCTATTATACATTTCAGTATGTTCATTTAGTGTAGTCTGGGTAAAATCTAGTGTGAAAGTCAATAGTATTGTTATAGTGAAAATCCTTCTTGTATTTTCATATATACTCATGTTGTTTAGTTCAAGAAATAAAAAATCTTAAATTTACAACATGTTGGAGATATCAAGTGACGCAATAGAAAAATCCTAGTGATGTTATGACAAGTTTGATTATTATGTGAAATGATTCTCATGTGCATTCTAATTTGAATGAGGAAGAACATAAAGAAGTTCAATGTGTTTGCGTTAGCTACTTTGATCACCTTACATCTTAATCTTGTGTATTAATGACACATTATGAGATGTGGGGTCTGACAACTTGATATTAGAGTTGAGATTGAGTGTTAGAGACCATTAAGTTAGATAGTCATATTTATATGTGTGGAAACTAGGAGGCGATGTGGATTTAATTACATCAAATTTGAGCATTTGGTTACCCTGGAATAATACCTAAATATAGGGATTGATAGTACTAAGCTACTCTATCTATACTCCCATGTATGTATTGGTTAGGTATGTACAGGTAGAATGGTCTAGCGAGTAAAACTAGATGTTTAAGTGTAAGATGACAAAAATATCAGAAAAAGAATAGTATATAAACCAAATGTAATACAAATTTTATTTTACTCTAGTGATTTATTAAAAAATTTAAAATGGTTTTATCTATATAAATATCAGATACTTAGTTTTTCAAAATATATGATCTTCCTAATATTTTTCTTTATATGTTTGTTCATTAGGGATGTATATCAAAAGTTTTTTATATATTTTGCATTGAGTAAACTTCGAATTATTATTATTATTTTATTAGACCTAAGAGGATACCATCTTCATGTGTTTGAGATTAATAGGAATTTGTTAATATGAAAAAGCTCTTGGCTTCATGACCTCATGCTTGTCCTACTTGGAATGACATGATACATTACTAGGACCTAGTGGTGCATGTAATAACATGATGGTAATAAACTTTGGACAAAGAAAACCTATTAGGAAATAGTAGTCTAGAAACACTAAGATATTGATATTAAAGGGAATGAGTGGAATAACTAAAAGTTAATAAGAGGTAATATGCACAACTACAACAAGACAAAAAATCACAATTCGAGGCATTAAGAAAACAAAAATATGATTTAAAGATAGATTTAGTATGGAGCATACCAAATGATGAACAAAATCTAAAACAAATGATAAAAACCCTTGGTAGGGTGAAGAATACATTTGACTAATCAAAGCATTATTAAAATTTTATATACTCTTGCTTGACCATGAAACCATTCAACTAAGATTGACACAATATAGAAAAATAGTGATGCATAGTGTAGATAATAATGATATATATTCAAAGAAAGGGATATTGTTAAACCTTGATTTATAAAAATGAGAACTATAATTAGGTTAATTTGCAAAGTCTCATTATAATAGAGATCTAACAAATAAGATAAGACATAAAGTATACAATGATGAAGGTTGCACTGGGATAACTTCCCCACTTGACCAGAAATTACAACCTCCATTAGGTTAGGGCCTCCTTAAAACTGTCACAACCCTGGCCAAATTCCACCTCTCCCTTATCTCGGACACCATCAAAACCATAGTAGGACACCTTGCCAAGAAACACTGTCTAATAGAACCACCTAGATGCCTAGAAAACCCCAATGGTATCCCTCTCTCTTACTCTCTTTATTCCTCCTCATGTTTACCTAAGGGGAACCATGGTAAATAATGACACTTCTTGCACTTATTCTGACCAATAGAAGATCCAACGAGATCCCTTCCTCCTCCTAGCCACCACCAAATTACCTCACCAGGAAACATCAACAATCTGTCATAGGCCACCACCCTCCTTGTGTGGTCGACTACAACACCTTCAACATGTTCCTACTGATAAGAGGGATGATGACCAACTCCTCTCCAACAATGATACTAACTACCATAAACCACCCCAATGATGGCCCATCTCACCAGTTCAACCCTCCCATATGTGTTTCAAATTGGCTTCATGACAGTGTACTGAACTCCATGACTCCTAGAGACTATTATAGACCTGGAGATCTTCTTCTACTTTCTTGAGGAGGATACCACCCACTAAACTACACGATGAATTTCTCTTTGATTTCCTCTTGGTTGGATTGTAATCACCACTGCCTCAATTACTGACAACATGCAATACCATGATACCTATTTTACAAATTGACCTGAATGCCTCTACCAAATCTGAAGTATACCTATTCTGCATCATGGATCAGATGGTTGTATCACGTTTGTGTCCTACAAAACTTCCCAACAACCACTAAAGGAACCCTTTCTCCCAATCACAAAGACATTAAGACCAGAATATCATCCCTACTCTATATATGAAAAACATAATAGACCAAAAATCAAAGATCTCAGGCTAACCTAATTGGAATAAAATATTAAAGGGTTACACTATGACCCATTCTAGTACCTTAAGGTAATATGATACATCCATATTGATTACCCATAAGTACAATGAAACGAGTATACACATTCACATATTATTGTATGTATAATTTAAAGCATACATATTCTTTGAAAAGGGTATTTTAGTATAAAATTTGATAATTAAATAGAAGTACAGATTACTCTAGGATCTAATCAATTGGAAACGTAATGTAAAAATCGAGTATGTAACATTTATTATATATATAACCTAGCTTGAAACACTACAAAGAGGAATAATGAAAAATATGAAATAATAATAGTCCTAAATGAGAAACCCCAAATTCTAAATAACTCAAAATGGAAAAACTATAAATTGCAACCATATAGTAACAAATATTTCACTAACTTTTTAGATCTCTCTCACTCTCTCTCTCTCAAAAGTCCCTTGGAGTCAATTATTGGAATTTATACATTTTGGATACTTTCAATTCATAGGTATACAATTTCTATTTCTATTTGGAAAGTTATTTCCCTCATTGATTGCACGCATGACTAGACATGTTTGTTGGCAAAAAATTGATTTTATACCTCAACCTACCTCTTTAAAATGCCACCAACATTTATTACTAGAAAATAGTAGCACAATGTTTGGAAATCCAAAAAGGGAAGGTTGGTGCCCCTAGTCTAGTCAACTTACTCTTCCAAACCTCTATGCAGAGTTAAAAGACATGGAGTCCCTCAGTATATTGTGAATTTCCTCTGGAGTGTTTTCATTCTCTGTATTAGAGAACACATGGTTTCCTCAAAAACTAGACATTTACATGTGCGATCTATTCAAAAATTGAACGACTAGTTCAAAAATTGGATATTGGATCTTTTTGAATTTGAAAACTCATTTCTACCTTTTGATGCTTACCTATATTATTTATTCATTTGCATTTTGTCATCAAAATCTTGTCTAGATAGGTGCATATTGTTTTACTTTCCAAATACTAATTTTACCAGCTTTTATGTACCATGTTTCCTTTATTGCGGCTCATGTGTGGTTTTTGTTCCCTCTAGGAACTCATGGGTAGACAATCAGAGAAGACCTTAAAGAGATGCAAAAAAGTTGCCCACTATTGAATAGTAGATTGTAATCTATACTTATTTTTGTAATCCTATTTATAGACTCCACAAATCTGATGTAAAGCATGATTGAAAAACATTTATTTATATTTTGTGATGCAACTTTGTAAATATTCTATCATAAGAATCGAGACTTTACAACATGGTATCAGATCCCATAATGAGTCAAAACTCATGCACGCATTAGAAAACTAGGGTTACTTAGGAATATAATTGGAATAGATGGTTGACAATAAACCCTAGTATCATTCACTCAATTATTCGGATATACCTAGATTACAAGTAGGAAACACTAAGAGCCTAGGATGTGGGGTATGTACCTCAATAGAAAATCATAAAACATACCTATCTCATCTACTAGTTTTGGACTTCCCTAGGTGTAGATTTACTTAGAGACATTCTTGAGTAAGAAGTGTTTAAGACACATGCATATATTTAGAATATGAGCCTGGGGACATATATATATCACCACTATAAGTATAAAAAATTGAAGAGTACCATAGAGTTCCTTTATATTAGGTAAAACCACAAGTAATAAAAAAGAATTGCCTAATGAAAATCTTGACATAAAAATCATATAAATTCAGATGACCTCATAGTTAAATAATAGGTCTCCTTTTATATATTCTTTTTAGCACAAGCTCTCCATTCTTTATTTGTCTTGTGGTCTGTTACAAGCCACACTATTCTCAATGTTAAATAATAGGTTTCCTTTTATATATTTAATTATGATATTTGCAACAACAAAAAATTCAAATCCATAATTATACGTTTATTGTCGCAAAAAAAGGAGATTAAAAAATTTCATCCCAACCTATAATAAAATATTTGAATGGTAAAATAAGATGAATAGTAGGACCCCTTAATTTTGAAACACTCAATTTTTAGAGATATATACAAAGCATTGTAAGGTTTATGATTTTATGGATGTAAAACCCTATCTGTTGAAATTGGAGGAATAGAAATGTAGTATATCTTAATTTTTGATGCAATAAAATGTCACATCAAGATCAAGTAAAATATGATAAAGTTTTACGTTTGTCTATGATAATTATAATTTATTTAATGATTTGTATTGTAATTCAAAATTTTGTTATTCATAATTTAGATTTTTGACCAAGAAATGTGTAAATGACCCTAGAGCAATTATATAGACTAGGCATCAGGAAGTGCTCAAGTGACTCATTGGTTTTCATAGAAATATGTGAAATATTTGGGATGATGGATTGATAATCATTACGATGTAGATATGAGGTGACTTAGTTCTTGCATTGATTTTGACCATTTTTCAGTTTTGCACTGGAAAGCTTTTTCCTTGGAGATTTTTTTTGTAACTATATGTGCAAAGAAAAATGATTTTATGGAATTTTATTAATGATTTCTTGAACTAAGTCACAATTAAGGAGGCATGAGTAAACCCTAGAAGAGAGTCACATGAAAACCTAGAAGGGAAACGTAGAGTTTCTTTCATGGTAATTTATAAGGAAAAGTGAAGGAGAATACATTACAGTTGACTCATTGAGTCCTTTTTAGGGGTGGATTATAGTATTTTATTAGACCATCGATGTGTGGATTTTGGGGACGAAATCCTTTTTAAGGAGTGAAAAGTTTAACGTACCAAATTATGACACTAAATTTATTTTGAGCTATATTCATTTTTTCTCCCTCGTTATATTGAGTTTAATTACAAGTGAGTCCTTCATTCCAAAACTGAGTCAATATTTTGATTAAGTTATTGTGATCTTTGATAAAAGTGAATCATCAAGTGAATTCCCTTTGCATAAATGGATCTTTTATCCTCACTTGAGAAATATTTAAAAATTAGTCCTCACTTTGATTTTGTTATCAATTGATAGCAACTAGAGACATTTGAATGATTGTTCCTTAATATCTTTGCTAAGACTCCATTCATAGAGTCCTCTTCAAACTTCACTTGATAGATTTGGACTATGTTAAACATATTCACCAAATCAATGGAATATCAATTTTTGAGTAAGCATGGTTGGACGACAATTAGCAATAGTCATAGTTTTAGTATAGGAAGTTAATATACTCTATTATAGTATAATTTGACTAGGATAAAGCTATGAAAAAATCCTTGAATGAAATAGAACCCCATACATTAGATCAAGAACTTAGGATGCAATTTATTCTACATATATATAATAGCTAGGAACATTGAAGATGTGGACCTACTTCTCCCTTTAAAATGTCCACGATCAAAACCAAAATGCTTGCACCATCAATGAAGGCAATCCAAACCTTCACTTCATCCCCCATAAGGATAACTTCCCCTCTTGACTAGAAATGGAAACTGACATTAGGTTGCGCCCTCTTTAAATCAACTGTAACCCTGTCTGAGTTCCACCTCTCTATGTGCTCCCCCAATCCCAAAAACCATAAAAACTGTAGTAGGACACCTTTCCATAAAACACTGTCCAACAGAACTACTAGATGCCCAAAATGCCTAGTTGGTCTCCCTCTCTCTCGTTATATTTCATCCACCTCATGCCTACCTATGGGGCACTATGGCATAGAACAACACTTACCACACTTACCTTGATCAATAAAAGACCCTACAAGATCTCTTCCTCCTCCCATCTATCACCACATTACCTCACCAGGAAATGATGATGGTCCATTACAGGTCACCACCCTCCTAATGCAGTCGATCCCAACACCTTCAAACTATTTTTACTGATAGGAGGAATGATGACCATCTCCTCTACAATGATGATACCAACCACCACAAACCATCCTGACACTGGCCCATCTCACCAGTTGAACCCCTCACATATGTGTTTGATCTCATTCATGATAGTGTACTGAAGTCCATGATTCTTGGAGTCTGTTATAGACCTGGAGATCTTCTTCAACCTTCTTGAGGAGGCTACCACCCACAGAACTACATGGTGCCTTTCTTTTTTATTTCCACCAAGTCGGCTCAGAATCTTCATAGCCTCAATTACTGACAGCCTGCAATACCATGCCCCTTATCTACAAAATAACCTAGAAACCTTTACTAAATCCTAAGGATACCTCGTCTTCATCATGGATCATATGGTTGCATCCTGTTGTCATCCTACACAACTTCCAAACAACCAAAAGAGGATCCCTTTCTCCCAATCGGGAAGACATGAAGACCAGAACAACATTTATGGACCGCCTCTGACAAACATAATAGAATAGCAAGGAAAGATCTCAGGTTATAAAACTGATTAAGAACCTAAGAGTGGTAGAATCTCCTTTCTGTACTAATTTAATGTTATAACATGGTTTTTCACATGTATTTATGCTTTGAAAAGCCATTATTTCAAAAGAAGGGACATACTAGAGATATGGTGTGATTTGTCTTAAAAGTATGGTTTTCTCTTGAGAATTTCCCTTTCCTATGGATTTCATGATTTCTACTGATTTTTTAGTCCAATTATGGATATAAAGGAAAAGGAAGAGAAAAAATCCAATATTATAGTCTGTTTCTATAGAAATGATGTATATGTTTTAATTTTTTCCTATACCTTCCAACTTTGTACTTTGGGTTCCTCTTTAATAAAGATGAAAGGTGCTTATTGAGCAAAAAAATCCAATATTAAGAAAAAGGAAAACGATAATAGATAATAACTAATATACTTTTGAGAATTATGTGGAATTATCTAGAAAGTGGTATAGATGGCCACTAATGGATTGATTTTAGTTTCTCATGGTTCCTAGTATGAAAAGTTATCAAAATAAAGAATATAGAAAAAAAAATAAAGAAAAAAGGTTGTTTTAATGCTGAAAATATGCCTTATAAGAGGAAGAGTTGGATATTAAGAGAAGTAACATTTATTATTGGCCTCAAATTTGCCTACAGTTAGATAAAGTCAATAAAGACTCTCTCATAAA
Source organism: Alisma plantago-aquatica (assembly GCA_963693085.1). Classification (NCBI taxonomy): domain Eukaryota; kingdom Viridiplantae; phylum Streptophyta; class Magnoliopsida; order Alismatales; family Alismataceae; genus Alisma; species Alisma plantago-aquatica. The sequence goes on along the minus strand of OY856414.1, from coordinate 500,760,170 downwards.
ATTTGGGATGAAAAGGACTTAAGGATAGGGAGATATGTATTTTTCAAGAAATATTGAAGGTTATAGGAATACACATTAAATGTCACGATCTCATTTCACACTGGAACTATACTCATATTCTTTTAATTAGCACGCACATTACTGACCCTTGGATCAGATTTGACGGTCAAAAAGTCATTTCCTAGCTCTCAATAGATATGGTAATTCTGAGAACAGTGAAGTATGGGTTCCCATGAGGATTTCTCTCTCTCTTGACCATCTCACCACTTAATTTCTTTCCCTTTGCATTTGGGAGATCATTCTAGGTGCAACCGTGTTGGTATGTATGCCCTGAGAGCCAATCATATGATGGTTTGGATTGGGTTACATTATGATTGATTTGATAAATATCAAAGGCAAGCTTCCAATTTATTCTGGTTTAATCAGTTATGAGATAATGATAGAACAAAATGAATGTCTAGAGAATGACGGTACTCAATGACGTACATCTTTAGGTGAAGGACCTAAAGAATGAGATCATACCCATGCTAAGAGTTTGTACATTCTTATTTTGTCCCTAGTCGGATGTCATTGTGGAAGTTCGATAGACAATAATAACACAATAAGATTAGAGTGTGTGTTGGTTGATGGCAAAGTATAATTAGTCATGATATGTGATATCAAACCAAGCACCTAATTACATGTTAGAGAACAGTGTATCAGACAAACCCACCGTGAGAGTGACACATGGAACCATGACATGGTAGTCACAATCAACTCTTATAGCGATGGTGGTGATTATGATTCGTAGACCTAAAATCACTACACTCTTCACATATCGTTGGGTACACTTTGAAATCATCAAATGCGGTCCTAAAATATGGATTGTTATAAAGTTGATGATTGGGTGACTTTGACACATGGGGTTTTGACTACAAGTGACACATATGGGATTTGTTCCTCCTATGGGAGTATGATGTCCATGTCTACTTGATAAGCGAGACTCAGAAACGCATGTGCATGCATGTGTGAGTCAATATGTGATATTGATGGCACACATATCTCAGACAGTCTGCTTTGGATCAAGGAACATGAATGAACGTTGAAAGGATGACAACTCCATGCCTTGAGTTCATTTAGGATATTAGAGACAAAGGAATTATACATTCACTGGAACACCAATCACAAATTGTAGGATTGAAAGTTGTTCTCCAACTTTCCTTTTCACTTGGGTAGCACTGATATGCGACTAGGCATTGTTATTTGCTTGTGATGTCATAAGCTAGTTATGGACATTCACCGCCAATGTGAAATGGGACCTATCGGGTCACACACAAAGGATTTACCTAGAAGAGGAGTTTATCCATGAATGATGTTTGGATGATTACTAAAGGTGTTTATGTACTCAATCAAACATTGAATCAATTGACTTGACTCAGAATCATCAAGTTCAAGTGTTGAACTAACTGATTTGAGTGTCAGATTGATTGAGAACTATATTGACTGTGTTGTGCACAATGTGGACTACCAACTGACCAGTTCAGTGTGTAAACTGATCGGCTCATGGTCAGTGAGACGACCAGTTCAGTTGGTGAACCGATCGGTTTGACTGGACCAAATGAGCAAGGTTGGGTTAATCCAATTTGTGAGAAAAGTTTTTCGTTTCACTTGTACAATTCAATTGTGACAAGAATTGATCATAGTATTAATTGGAAACGAAAGAGGAAAGTCTATTGCAGGCGATTCAGGAATATGAAACGAGGGTGAACTGACCGGCACACACTCCCAACTGACTAATTCATTTGTGAAACAACCGGTTCGACTGCCACAGTGCAATCAGTTCATGGAAATTCCAGACCCTTCTACTGCCACTTTAGTCCTGCATTGCCCGGGGCTGGGAATCCTGACCATGACCCCTCCTATATATAGAGGTGTACTGGGGGCTTCTCAGATGAAACAACTCAAAACATCAGTTGCTCTGTAGAGTTGTTGTCCTCTCTGGTTGTGGTAACTAAGGGAGCCCAAGCAAGTTCTACCCGTCCAGGGAGGAACAATGAGGGAAAGACAACTACACGATATCAACTGGTTGTGGGAGAGTGTGTTAGTGACTAATACGTTGACATAAGGGGACGACTCCTTCTAGTGTTCTATAGGATAGGATGACTAGAGTTCCTGGTGGTCCGTGTGGACTATCTATAGAGGTAAGAGACTTCTGCCGCTTAGGAGGACGACTGTTAACCACAGTCTGGGTTAAGACTAGGAGCTGCATAGATGCCGTCAAAGACAAGTGGGTGAAGACCACACTTGCTGTGAGGTATAGTCTCTGATCAAGCCTCAGGACCAGGTATATCTCGCTAAAACCATCCTTCCTATTTCATAGTCATTGATGCGATCCATGGTTATGGTTTTGTGATGAGAGATTTTTTTTGCTTCTGCTGCCTTCTCCCTCACCTAAAACCTAACAAACCATCCCTAGATGACCCTTCCTCAAAGAGAGTCGAGGGTTTCCCCAATTCTCTCAAAATTGGATCCATGAGTTGGGCACCTTAAGAGGGAAAGCATATATAAATCCTTAGAATTCCCCTCCAATTCCACCCACGAGACCGTCAGACCTATGAGAGACCTCCCTTGCTATCAATTCCCTAGTTGAACCCCTTTTGCAATCTTGACTTTATTACCTTCTTCGGTGAGGAAACCTTCACCTCGACCTTCCCTTGGTCACCTCCGTCGAGTAATCAGAGGCCATGATTGAGTTTGATATGACTTGGTGAAGAACACCCTACCCTCACTTTCCACTCCTAGGCCCTGACACTAAGAGTCAACCTTGAATTGGACTCATCCATATCAACTCTACTTGCAGCCCAAGGATAAGGGAAGGAGATGACCTTCTTAGGAATCCCCCCCCCTTTGCCCCATTCTGCTAGTGATAGGGATGTGGTCCTTATAGTATTTTGGCTTGTGTTTTAAAGCACTGCCATGTGGGCGTGGAGCACCCAGATGGTGTTAGCCCACTAGGTCAGACCCGACCCTATGACCCTTTTTGCAAAGTTGTTTCCTTGCCAACGTGACACAATATTATAGGTTCGTTGGTAATAAGTTTGTAAAAATTGTAAGAATTTCTAGGATAATCAAATAAAGACATATAATATATGAATCTATTTCAAAAGATACAGGGAATAAAATAAAAATATAATCAAAACCTAATTCTATGTTTAGTTCTAAAATTACCCAAAGCTACTATATTTAATGTGTTCAATGCATAAAAACCTAATTTCTAAGTTTTGATGATTTTAATATGTTCAATTGACACTATTGTGCAAAGATTGATAATTTTAAATAGAAAGGATAACTTGGATCTAGTTTGAGAATAATAATTCATAACGTGATGAATTAGGTTTAAAAATGCATATGATGATAAACTAGGGTTTGTCAATCAAAAGGCAATGAAAAGTGATAATTAGGGTTTGGAAAGCCAAAACCCTAATGAAACACTAAGTTGACCGTGAAACCCTAACTTGGGACCCAAGAGTCTTAATGATAGTTTTTGGATTAAATAGTAATAATGGGTATTATGCTTTAATTTTAGGGTAGTTTCAAGATTGGTTTCTTTTGTTTCTATTTCGCTTGGTCATCAGGTACGCTTCAAAAAGGTATGTTTCTACACCTATGACTACTTGACTTACATGATTCCCAAGGAATTTTGATGTTTTTTGCATTGATTGCAAATAAATTGTTGGATGTTTATTTAATTCCTGCAATTTTTAAAGTGGATAATATTATCACATTCTATAAGAATAACTTGCTCAACTATCGCTAGTGGATTTAAGAGATACATGTGGGATGTAAGAGAAAGCGATAAAGCTAGGATAGGATGATCACTAAGACCAATCTAGGGTAGGATGGTCACGATGAGGCCTATGTAGAAGAGGAAGGCCATAGTAGACCAAGATAGGATAGGATGGTCATGATATGTCCACATCAGGGGCAAAACCCTAGAGAGAGGGTTTCCCCACATGAATAGTCTAGAGAGGGAGTGTCCCACAAAGATGAAGTTGAGAAGTTAGAAAGAAAATGGAAGTCTCAATTTCTGTAATCATATTTTCTCATATGGGTGAATATGTTGTTATAGCTAAACGTGCACATTTTGTTTCCCCACATACCTGTATAACTTGTTATACTAACCGAGTTTTGTTTCTTGGTGTTCTAGAACAATCTACTATCAATTCTGTAAGTATGATGAAAAATGAACATCCAGAGAAGAAGGCATGAAAACAAAAGATCTAATGTAATCCTGGAGGATATAAATAGTTAGTTTTTATTTTCCGTTACAAACATCAGTTTACCTTCGCAATGTAACTCCTTAGTGAAAAAATTATCTTTTATATTATACAAACTCCTTACCATTTAATGAAATTTATTAATTATTTTTGGTTAATTGCTAAATCATTGATCTTGTATTAAAGTAATGGCCCTTGTGCCCTTGGTCGACCTTAATTGGGGATAACTGGGGGAAGGTGTCGTTACATTTGGTATTAGAACTGGTTTACCATTTAACCTCAAATACATATTAAATTTTAAGAGTTGTATAGAGCCCAAGAGAATTATTGGAGTATTTTCCAAAGACCAAGGTGTCTAGAAAGGACCAAAATTTGGGGTTTGGCAAGACTTTCCTCCACACTTATAGTCAACTTATGAGGACTCTCAGACGTGTGCATTTGGCCTAGACAAAGTCAAAGGAGGTTACTTCAAATAAAATACCTCTAGTTTTGTTCTCATCTATTTTCATCCCTTCTCTAGTCCTTACTTCACTCACTAAACCCTAGGTACCTATAACTATTGTCTTTGCCCCTTTTTGAGAACTAAGGTTATGACTACTAGCGATTAAGGAATCCTCCACTAAATAATAAAATGTATGTAAAAAGATGTCATGGACATAATTTATTTGTGCTTTAATACCCTAACTATGAAATTGATGTTAATAAAGTTAACTTATGTGAAACATTACGGCCCATGGTAAGGGCATTGTCAACTATGATGAATACACTGGACCAAGGCCCTCTTACAAGATGAATCCCTCGTAAGAGAAGAGAAGGTTGATGTAGGGTGAATCATCTATGAAAAGGAAGAGGGAAGGTGAGGTCTCCAGAGAGAAAGGCACTGAATCCAGAGTGATCCCCTTCAACATGCAAAACCCTAAGGATGAGCACATGATAAAACACGAGCCTAAGGAAGACCCCAGTCGTGCAGTTAACTCTAGACTAACAGTAGGACATGTGGTAGTTCACACTCATAATTTTCTATAGATGGAGAAACATAAAAGGTTGACTGAAACCATAAGTGGTCTGGCCCTCAAAGATGTTTCCAAAGATAAGAATGGTGAGCCCATACGTGTCCACACTCATCTTGGAGCCACCATAATAGATTTCATCAAGTTGAATATTGAAAAGTCAAGGGTGAAGATAAAATCGAAGAGTTTGATAAGGTAGATGCTTGACTCTTAGAAGTAGAAAATGTTTTCCACATTTTGGAAGAGCAACCAAACAAAATGGATCTCTTTTCCACACACCTTATCAAGGGCGAAACTAAAATATGCTGACAAAATCATATAATGGACTAAGATCAGATTGAAGAAACCAATCTTTTCATAGAAATATTCAAACCCACCCATGCAATGAAAGAGAAGGAAAAGCAGTTTACCTTCCTGGTCCAAGGTAATATGTCTATGGCAGACTTTGCTTGAAATTTTTCCCCCTTAGAGTAGTTTGGTTAAATGTTGAATGAGGAGAGGTGGGTAGAAAAATTTGTAGAGAACCTGCATTCTCTTATAAAGCCCCATCTCATGGCGACTAAACATGCAAGTTTCACTAAAGCCCTCAACTGTCCCTTGACATGGAAAAGATAGTCATTTCTGCATAGAACCCATCCAAGGGGTATTTGGGGATCATAGAGAGCACTCCTACCCTGAGAAATGACAACAAAAGAGGTCAAGGTCGTAATTTAATGAAAAGGGAAGGAAGAAAGGAAAAGGGAAGACATGTCAAGAAGAACACCTCCACCCCTTTTGCACCTGTGGGAAGAAGCACCCTGATAAGTTCTGCTTTGAGAAGTGGTCATGTTTTCACTGTCAGTAGGACAAACACCTCATAGCCAAGTGTTCCCTTCTCCCACAATAAGGACAAGGCTCCGTGGCAGCTCAACCAGTAGTTGCAAACCGTCGAGAGCAGTCCCACATGCAAGAGAATGTAGATACATTAGAGTTTTCTCTATCGACATATAGAGGCCCATGCTAATGCCAACCATCTGATAGAGGGTAATCACCCTTAGATTTCTTTTGCTACCCTTTAATATGAAATTAGTTAGTTGTTGACTATCATGAAAACAATGTATGCATGCTTGAAATTATGGGACAAAATGTAAAAGTTTTGTTCAACTCCTGTTATACTAATACTTTCATTTCGAGAAATCTTGTGAATATGCTTTGTTTGGACTTCAAGGTTTAGGATATGTTTTAGAAGTCACTATCCCTAGTAGTCAAATATTTTTGTCTGTTTTAAAGACTCTATTTATACTTGTCAAATATATGAACAACGAACTCCCTACTGAATTTATCTTGCTAGATATGAATGACTTTGATGTGATAATTGGTACGGTTTGACTTTATAAATATAAGGCAAAAGTTGACCATAGGGAAAATAAAATAAATATAGAAATACCAAGTAACCCACCCTTTACCATTAGAGGTAGGAAGGATGCTACCACTATCATGTATGTGTCAGTCTTAAAGGGAGATCAGATGATGTCCAATGTTTGCCATACATTCTTATCAGTACTTATCGAGATAAAGCCTAAGGTGCGGCCCATAGAGGAAATAAAGGTAATAAGAGACTATTTTTATGTGTTCCCGAATGATATTCCTAGCATACCTCCAGAGAGAGAAGTGGACTTCTCAATAGAGCTAGCTACCTAATTTCTAGGGTACCTTACAAGATGGCTCCCACTGAGTTGCTTGAGCTGAAAATGAAACTACATGAATTGCTATACAAAGGCTTCATTCAACCTAGAACTTCTCTATGGGGAGAACCAGTCCTCTTTTTCAAGAAGATGGATCACTCTGCATGTGCATAGAATATAGGATGATAAATCAGGCTACCATTAAGAACAAGTATCCTCTACCCCGTATTGATGACCTATTTGACCAACTCAAGTCAACCTAGATTTTCTCAAATATTTCCTAAGATCTATTTATCATTAGTTGCAAGTAAAGAGTGAGGATATCCCAAAAACTACCTTTAGAACTTGTTATGGATATTATGAGATTTTATCCATGCCTTTTGGTTTGTCCAGTGCCCCAAGTGTGTTGATGAACCTCATGAACAATGTATTCTAACCTTTCCTTGAATCCTTTATCATAGTGTTAATAGATGACAGCCTGGTATACTCCAATGACATAGAGCAATACCATGACCACCTTGCTAGAGTCCTTAATATCCTTAAAATATAGAAGTTTTATATCAAGTTTCCAAAATGAAAGTTTTGGATATACCATGTCATATTCCTTTCACACATTATATCTAGAGGGACCATGTTAGTGGATCCTGCCAAAGTGTCTACTATAAGTGACTGACCAACACCAAATAACCCTTTTGTGATTTTCAGCTTCCGAGGATTGGCCAATATTATAGAAGATTCATCAAGGATTTCTCAAAGACCGCTTTTCCCCTCACCAACCTTACTCAAAAAAATGAGATGTTCGTGTGGTTTGATTTGTGTGAAGCTCAATTTCAAGAGTTGAAGGAGAACCTAAATACAATTCCCATGTTGAATCTACCATCAATCAATGAAGGTTTTATGATCTTACTGACACATCAAAGATGGGGCTTGGATGTGTGCTATTAAAGAATAAACATGTTTTCACTTATGCCTCTAGACAACTCAAGATGAATGAAGTGAACTACCTTACACATGACCTGGAATTATAGACAATTATTCATGCCCTAAAGATTTGGTGGCACTATTTATATGGAGATACCTTTGAAATCCTCACCAACCACAAGAGCTTGAAGTAGCTCCTGACTCAGAAGTACTTAAACTTTAGACAAATATGATGGATGGAGTATATGAATGATTATGATTTCACCATTGCCTAGCATTTGAGAAAATATAATGTGGTAACAAATGCCCTTAGTCAGAAGCAACTCATATGTGCATCTATCTTATCCTCTCTAGAGTTGGAGCAGTTTGCTAGATGGAATCCGCAACCATAAAAAACCAAATATGTTTACCCAATATTCAATTAGAACCTAACCTGTTGAATGAGTTGTTAGCTACCCAGTTAACCAACCTAGATCTTGAGAAGATGAAAGGTCTAATAGAGAAACCTCAAACACACCTTTTGATAGGTGTGGATGGTGGGATTCAATACAAGATTTGTATTTGTATTCCTGAGGATTCACCCTTAAATATTCATATCCTTCAAGAGGATCATTGTTCTAAGTAATTGTGCACCCTGGTACTACCAAGATGTTTAAAGACCTACAATGTTTATTTTGGTGACATGGAATGAAGAAAGACATAGCAACATATGTATTCAATTGTCTCACATACCAGATGATGAAGGTTGAACACTAACTCGGTGGGTTATTGCAATCTATTGAGATTCTTGTGTGGAAATGGGACTATATCACTATGGATTTTATGGTTGGCCTCCCCAAGATAAAGAAAGGTCATGATGCAATATAGGTTGTGGTGGACTACCTAACCAAGTCAGCACACTTGCTTACCCTAAAGATCACTTCAAGGTGTCAGACTTAGCTGAGCTATACGCTAGAAAAATAGTTCATTTGCATAGTTCAATGAGTTTAATTATTTCATATCGTGATCCCAAGTTCATTTCAAGTTATTGAAATTCAACATGGCTTATCACCTTTAGACTTATGGACAACTAGAGAGGATGATTTAGACCTTAAAGGATATGTTAAGAGCATGTGTGCTCAGTTAGGGTGGATTGTGGGCGCAATACTTGCCTTTAACTGAGTTTGCTTATAACAATAGCTACCCAACTAGTATTGAGATGCCTCCATATGAATCTCTTTATGGGAGGTTGTGTTAGTCACTGCTTCACTAGGATGATGATGGTAAAAGGACCTTGTTGAGGTCAGAAGAATGACAGTTATATAATGATAAAGTCACTTTGATCAAGAAAAGGCTGAAGAGAGCCCAAGATCAACAAAAATCATATGTTGATGTGAAGCAGACTGATTCGCACTTTACTGTGAGTGAACATGTGTTTCTGAAAATCCGACCCCTCTGAGCTATATCTAGGAATGGAGGAAAATTGAGTCCCTAATATGTGGGTATGTTAGAGATCATCGAGAGGATTGGTGAAGTTGGATATCGTCTGGTGTACCCCCACGATATAGTATGATGCATGATGTGTTCCATGTGTCCAATATGAAGCGTTATGTGAAGGATCCTAGCCATGCATTGAGCATGGAGCCTATTCTCCAAGGGAGTCTAGGACACGCTTAGTCATATGTGAGGGTACTGGATACCAAGGTGAAAAAGATTAGGAACAAAAAGATCGATATGGCAAAGGTTCTTTGGAAGCAGCATGGGGAGGATGAAGCATCATGCGAGCTAAATACAGACACGAAAAATTCTCATCTTGGTTTTTTTGTATGATTACTCGAATTTCAATGACAAAATTATTATAAGAGGGGAAGGATGTTCTAACATGGTTTTTTACATGTATTTATACTTTGAAATGCAATTATTTGAATAGAAGGCACATATTGGAAACATAGTTTGCTTTGTTTCAAAAGTATGGTTTTCTTTTGCAAATTTCCCTTTGCTATGGATTGTGATTTCTATTGATTTTGTTAGTCCAATAATGGATATAAAATAAAAGGAAGAGAAGAAAATCAAACATTAAGAAAAAGGCAAAAGATAATAGATAATAACTAACATACTTGTGAGAATTATGTGGAATTCTCTTGAAAGTGGTATGGATGGCCACTAATGGATTGATTTCAATTTCACATGGTTCCTAGTAACAAAAGTTATCAAAATATTTTTGGAAATAGATAAATATATATTGTCAAAAAGGACGTATAGTAACACTATATTGTACATGTCATAAGAGATAAAGTATATAAGGGCTAACTCTATAAAATTCCCCAATATAGTTTGGCTACATGACTTAGTTCTTTTTCAATGCCTTTCTTGGCCTTAAAAACATTTCTAACATCTCTAACTACTAGTTAGAACACGTCTTCAATAGGTGCTATCATGTGGCATTGATTGTTCCTGGCTTTCCAAATGTTGAAGCAGATACAAGCAAAGCATAGTCCAGCAAAAGCCATCTCCCTTTTACTCAAGCACCTAGCCTTTATCTATTCCATAGTCTCCTTGATGTTTTGGGTGGAGAAGCAGCCCCACCCGTTCCTCAACCACATCAAAGACCACATGTATTTTAATTTACTGCAATCATGAAAAATATTTTCGTGGGTTTTGTTTTCATCACAGAAGGTGCATTTGGGGTCAGTGTCGTAACCCCATCTCTGAATTCTATCCTTGGTCATGTTCTTACCTAGTATCTCCTTGTAGATGACAATACTCTATTTGGGAATGAAGGCCTTGCCCCACAAAAACTCAAACTAAGGGACATCCGCACCTGTAGCTATGTGGATCCACAATTTCTATTGTCCACACAACTTGAAGAAACCAGAGTCATCTTAGCCTCCATATTGTTGGTCAGGAAAGAATAAGTATGCCTGGTGACTCTTTTGTGTAGAAGAGGTACTCCCAAGTATCTACCTAAGTCATCAGTTTCCATGATACCACTGGCTCTGCAAATGGTTGCTCGTGTAGCTCTATCGACTGAAGCAACAAAGAATATTTTTGATTTATCTACAGAAATCTGTTGTCCCGAAGCCTCCTCAAACATCTTGAAGCATTGGGTGATGACCGTGATCTGTTCTAGAGATGCCTTGGCAAAGATAACGATATCATCTGCAAAGTTGATGTGGGAGATATGTGGGTCTTGTTGAGACATTTTGATCGGTGTCCATTGTTTAGTAGCAACATAGTGGTTGATGAGTTGGGTTAGGCATTCCATACAGAGAACAAAGAGATACGGTGATAATGGGTCTCCCTGCCGGAGTCCCCTGGAAGTCTTGAAAGGAGGAAGAGATTCACCATTAAAACAGATACTCGTGCTGCCCGTGGAGATGGAATTCATGATATAAGCTGCCATGTTCGGAGGCCAAGTCATTTTGTTGAGAGTGTTCACAATGAACTTCCAGGACATGCGATCATATGCTTTAGAAAGATCAACTTTTATGGCCATGTAAGGAGCACTGGATTTCCGTCTCAAATTGTGTATAATATCCTGGACGATGACTATGTTATCGGAGATGCATCTGCCTGGAATGAAGCTGGCTTGTACATGTGATATCCATTGAGGCATGAATTTTTTCACTCTTCCCACGACGACCTTAGATGCCAATTTAAGGCAGACGTTATTAAGAGTAATGGGTCTGAAATCACTGCATCTAGTCGGGTGCTTTACCTTAGGAATGAGAGCAATGCTAGCGTCAGCTACCTCATCGTGGATTTTATTTCCATTTAACATACTTCTGATAAGAAGTAAGACAGAATTTCAGATACGCTTCCAGTTCGTCTTAACAAAATGCATATCAACGCCGTCAAGACCGGAAGCTTTAAAAGGATCAGATGCTTTAACAATCTTCCAAACTTCATATTCAGTAGCAGCTTCCCCTACTCTTCGAATTTGATTCACATGGAGCGGTTTAAAATAGGCAGGAATGTTGTCCATCGCTTGAGTGGTAGGAGGATGTGTTTCTGTCAGCATGTTTTCAAAGTGATTGAAGATAAGTTTTTTTACTTCGGTGTTGTCTGAAACCCACAAACCTTGGCCATTTTTGAGACTTCTGACAGTGTTCACTCTTCTCCTGTTATTGACATAGATGTGATAAATACTAGTATTATTGTCCCCATCCACGAGCCAATTGATATGGCTTTTCTGTTTCCAATCTTCTTCTTCTTTTCGGAGGATGTCTTCCAGTTGGCCTTCAAGATTAATGAACTCCCGGTCTCTTATTTTAGTATAATTTGTTTCCAGAGATCGTTGGGTATGAGTTATTTGACTAATGAGTTGTTGTTTAACTTTGCATTGGGTCCACTTAGTTCTGGTATCCCACTTGGTAATGAAACCTTTTGCTTTTTTAAGGTCCATGTGAAACTGGATGTCAGGATCCCAATGTAGTTCCATAATGCTGTGGAAAGTAGGATCAGTATTCCATGATGCGCGGGTTCTGAATCTGGCAACCTGCTTTGGTTTATTCGAATTAAGTACAGCAATGAGGTTGTGATCAGATCTGAACCGAGGAAGATTCTCACAAATAAAATTAGGATAGTGTTGTATCCACTCCTTATTGGCCAAGGCGCGATCAAGTTTTTCATGCAGCAGCCCCTTCTTGTAGGTGAACGCATATTCGATGCTTCCTATGTTGGCAATGCTAGCTTGAATGAGTGCATTCCTGAACCGTGCAGCTTCAGCCATGTTAAACCTATTGATGCCCAGCTTCTCGTCTGGGTTTAACATGCAGTTAAAGTCACCCATAGTAATCCACGACTTACTTATATTGTGGCTCAGCCTTATTAAGTGATCCCAAAGGATGGGGCGGCCTGCAGGGTTGGGTGATGCATATATGAACGTGCAGAGAGTGTCCCCATTGATACAGCAATGAACAAAATATTTGTGGCTTTCCAAAATCTGGATATCGCATTCATCTTCATTCCACATCACCCATATTCCTCTAGAAAATCCGTTAGCCTCTACTCTGTGTGAGATAGAGAAACCGATTTCGTTGATGGCAATTTGTGCCTCCTTTCCTGAAATGTGGGGTTCAATAATAGACACAAGCTTTACTTTGTGTTCAACAACTAGGTGTTTGAGGAAGTGTCTGGCTTTCCTCTTGCTGGCACCCCTTATATTCTATATTATTGTATTGATCATGAAGAGATTAGTATTATCTAGGTGGTGGAGTTCCTCCTTCATTGTCCTCAGAGCCTTTCCTCATTCTCCCTCTTGTGACGTATGAGTGCTTGTTTTGTGGGCTGCCTAGCACTGACTGGAGTGACTTCTCTTTCACTTTCCTGCCTTGAATCATAGGTTTCTTTGCTCCAACATTTGTTTTATTGATGTTCGTAGGAGTGATACTATTTCCCTCAGTGGCATTTGCAGGTGTTGCTGCAGTGTTATTATCTGGTCTCCCTTCAATTACTTTGTTACCTACTGGTGTAACAGCAGTATGTTTGGGTGCAGCGTTAGGCTGGCTTGGTGCCGTCGGGGGTTCTTGGATATCTTAAGTGCTGGGAGGCGTTTCCACTCCCTTTTTGATGGAGACATCGACATCTTTGTTCCTTCTTTGCTTCTTCCTCCATATTTTAGGTCCGCGTGTATCATCAGTGGTAGCCTGAGTTGTGTGAATGTCATCCCTTTCCTCAGCATCATTGATCTTCCCTTCGTCATCCTCTTCCTGGACGCATTTGTCTAGCCAAATCCGTCCTGGTATCCTTACCTACATATGTTATGCAAACGGCCAGTATCCCATCTCTAACGTGTAAGAGACTTGATAGATCTATTCAGAATTTCATTTGGGGAGGAGGTAAAAAAGAAAAACCTATCTCTTTAGTCAATTGGAGCAAAGTTAGCACCAACATTAACAATGGAGGCCTGGGTATCAAGTCCCTGTCAGTTTGGAACAAAGCTCTCCTATGGAAAAATACGTGGAAGCTTCTCAACAATAAACATTCTTTGTGGGCCAAGGGGCTATTTTACAAGTATAAGAACTTCAATGCAACTTCAAGTACTAGAGCCACCCCGTTCTGGTGAGGTGTCCATTCAGGAATGGAGTTCATCAAAGCTAAATGTATCAAAACAATTAACAATGGGGGTAATACACTCGTCTGGACTGATCACTGGGTCCCAGGCTTTCATGACCTGCAATCACTGAGTATCAAACCAATCTGTATTGAGGTCTCTGATCTCAGAGTGAGATGCCTGTACAACTTAAGTGGTGAGTGGGATACACAGTTTCTACTGAACTATCTTCCTGATCATTGTGTCTGACGCATTGCTGACATGCCCGTCCCAGAAGGAAGCAAGGGTGATGACGTATGGAGCTGGATGCACAGCGACAGTGGTCGTTACACCACCTCCTCAGCCTATGAACTAATCAAAGATGAGATTCAATATCCTATGAATAAACTCTAACCGGCTATCTGGGACCTGCAGGTACCCAGCAAAATTAAAACGTTTCTCTGGTTCGTTGCACATGAAGCAATCATGACCAATGGTAGGCGCAAGCAACATACCTTTACAGACTGTGTCATTTGCCCGAGGTGTGAGGCAGCGGAGGAGGATACCATTCATGCCTTATGGTCATGTCCTTATGCGCAGGACGTATGGATGAAGCTCGATAGTAACATGGGAGATAACTCCCTCCATACTACCATTCAACAATGGTTCATGAAGTACCTGAAAGGAAAGCATGAAGACACCATCCGGTTTGCTACTACATATTGGATAATCTGGAAGGTGAGAAATACAACGGTCTTTGATAATATCTCCACAAGCACCGTACAACAAGTCAATCAAATTAACAACATCTGCAGCAACATTGAAAAAGGCAGACATATTAAACTCAAGGCAACTCACCAGAACAACCATCCGGATGAAGAAATGACACACCATCCTGTTGGACAGAATATGGTGTATGTAGATGTTGCTGTAAAAGATAAACGAGCTGCTATTGCTGCAGTTGTCCTGCAAGAAAATAAAACCTGGATAGGAGGTGTAGCCTTGAACATCCTAGTCGAATTTGTTACTGAAGCTGAACTTCGAGCCATAGATCTTGCACTGAAAGTCAGTATCACAGTTGGGAGAGAGTCTATTATAGTAGTCACAGATAGTGCTCAAGCCACTAAAGCTATTGAGGGAAATCCTGATTGGTATCCAGCTTTTTACACTTGGACTCAGTCCATTAACGAAGTCACCAACAGGAATCCTGGTGTACAAATCGTTAATCTTCCTAGAGAAAACAATGCTCTAGCTGACGCCCTGGCTAAGCATCATCTAAAAACCTTCAAGGAGTGTCGTACCTACACGAACCCTCCACTCGACCCTGTGGGTCATCATACTATCACCTTCCCCCTCTGTAATGGTAGAAGTTCTACCAAATTTACTTTCCTAGCTAACAATGTTATTAACTCTGAGTTACTTCTTGCAAGAGGAGAACAAGATGAATAAATGATCTCTTGACTTATCCAAAAAAAAAAAGAAGAAGAAACCAGAGTCATCCACACAGTACAAGTGTTGCACCTGGCTCCATGTCACGCAGAGGGCATCCCATGTTATAGTGGAGGAGGTCTAACCACTCGAGGTGCAACCATAACATAACCTCATCCAGTTGACCCATATACCCTCTCTTTTAGTAAGGAATCTGTCAAGCCTTTTGAGGTGCCCAGCTTTGACAATGTCTTCTACCTTTCTTACATTCAATACTCCTTCCCTGTAACTCTTTGCAATAGTGTCCCAGGCCACACCATGAGATTTCCCATGCCAAATGAAGTTGGTCCTTTGCTTGGTTAGTCTATCAATGGTAGGATTAGGAAGCATACACACCTCACACTAAAAATGGACCATACTAATCAGAATAGATCTAATTAGCATTAGTCGGCCTGCCATAGACATGTGTATACCAGACCATCCAGCAATCTTCTCCCTGGTCTTGTCCAAGCACATCTGGAAGTCCTTGGATATACCTCTTCTTCCTACAATGGGTGCACCTAGGTACCTAGTCGGTAGCCGCCCTTTGTCTAGGACAATAGCAAATTTAAGCTTGCCTCTTCTGCTATCATATCATTTTGAGAGATAGATGCATGATTTGATCTCACTAATGTACCGGCTAGTAGTGTTGCTGAGGCACTCAAGCAAACATTTGAACTGATTCAACCTATTAGTGTGTCCAGTGGAGAAGATCATCACATCGTCAGCTAAAATTAGATGCGTCTTCACTTTGATCCCCTGAATTTTGAACGACTTGATGAGGTTCTTGAGTTTAGCATCTCTGATCATGGTGGTTAGACTCTCCATTACAAGGGTGAAGAGGAGGGGGGACAGAGGGTCCCCTTCACAGAGGCCAATAGTAGTTGTAAACATCCCAACCGGGCCACCATTGAGCAAAATGGAGAAAGAGGTAATCATTATGCATTTCTTAATGAGGTTGACCCACCTTTAAGAGAAACCCATAGTAGTCATTATATCCCACATGGTGTCCCAGCATATGTGTTCATACACTTTTGTTATGTCTATCTTAACACAAGCTTTAGCATTGGAGTTCTTGGTGTTGAAGCCGGTGGGGAAATTCGCTGCCAGAAGTGCACAACTGGTAAGTTTTCTACCTTTCACAAAAGGGCATTGCTCCTCAAAAATGATGCCAGGCGGGCAGGTCTTTAGGTGGTTGGAGAGAATTTTGGCCCATATCTTGTACACGATCGAGCAACAAGCTATGGGTCAAAAGTCATTCACTGTCCTGGTGTCTTTTTTCTTAGGTATAAATTTAATGAAGGTATGGTTGGCTTCTCGAACCATGGTGCCTCCATTCATCAATCACTTCATAGCTTTGGTGATATCCCATTTCATGTGGTCCCACATGAAATGGAAGAATCTACTGTTGTAGCCATCGGGTCTGGGTGTCTTGCTTGGGTTAATGTCAAAAACTGCTCTTCTGACCTCAGCATCATCAATGTCGCAACACATGGACTCATTCATGTTTGTGGTGACTTTAGAAGAAGGTTCGATAGAGACATCAGAGTATTTATTGGTGTCTTTATGATGGTTGTACAATGCCTTGAAGGAGTCCACAGTATGTGTTGTTATTTCATCTATGTTGTCCACGATATCACCATCTGGCCTAATGAGTTGGTGGATGGTCTCTTTCATATATTTTTTTCCTGACAGTAGAGTGATACAGACTTGTATTAAGATCACCATCCTTGAGCCACTTGATTCTACTTCTGTGCCACATGAATGTTTCCTCAGCCTTTAGAAGATTCATTAACCTTTATTCCACCTTGAGCCAGCAGTCAGCCATCTCATCATCATCTGGGTTCTCTCTTGCTTTTATAACAGCTTCCTTATAATTCTCTCTAGCCATAATGGTCTGATTTTTTAGATTCACAACATCCTTCGCCCATTTCTTGATCTTCTTTTTGGTATTTTGAAGTTTCTTGATCACTGTGTACATAGGGTTACCTGATATCTCCTCATCCCAGGCTTGTATGACAACATCCTTGAAGCCCTCCCATTCGCACCATCAGTTACAGAACCTAAATTGTTTTATCACATCCAACATGGATGTAAGGTTGATCTTCATCTAGCTATGATCACTGAGAGGGTCAACACCATGTTGTATCACTACCTTAGGCCAGATCTTCAGCCAAGCTTCATTACCGAGACCCCTATCCAAGTTACTAGATATCATTCTGCCTTTCCCTTTCTTGTTAGACCAGGTGGTGATACCCCCTATGGTGTTTAGGACCATAAGACCAGCTGTATCCATGGTGCTATTAAAAATTTCCATCACACAGTCAGTGACAGGACACCCTCCATGCCTCTCTCTAGCTCTTCTAATGATATTGAAATCCCCCAAGTCAACCAGGGAATCTCATTTTCTATCATTTCTTTGATGGTTCCCCACATCCTAGTTTTTTCCATCTCCAGGTTCTCCCCATAAGCACCCAAGACAATTAATTTCATGCCCCCTCTATTGTAGCAACTCATGGTGGTGGCTTGATCTGTGATGTTTATCACATCAACATCCCAGATGTCTGGGTTCCTGCCAACAACAATGTAGGCACTGTCTCTATAGTCGATGTTGGACAATGATGCCCACCCAATTGGAAATAAGGTAGATACCTGATCCACAACCTCTCTTCTTATTCTAGTCTTAAAGAAGAAGACTAGGGATACTTTATCCCCCTCCACTATGGCTCACAACCTTCTTTGATTTTCTGCTAGCGATGCCCCTCACATGTTCCATGAGAGGATGGACATGACTAACAATTTTTAGAGACACTCCCTTCCCTGGGGCCGCTCCTGTTCTTCTTCTTCTTCTTGCTGGTGCTTTGTGTGTTCTTTGGGATCCTACTACTCATATGAGAAGTGGTGGACACCTCTTCATCTAGGTTCTCTAGGATAGCAAACTGATTATCAGTATTGGCACCTTCAACTTCATTGGCCTCCGCCCCATCAGGTGTTTGTTCTTGGGTCAGGTTTTCACATCTCGCTACTTCACTTGTTGACTTTTTAACAAACACCTCTCCTTCATCCTAGGCATCATGGAAGGTTTTAGAGCCTGTCACCTTGCTAGCTTCTACTTCTTCCTCCAATACCTCTGTTGTTTTGGCACCTTTTCCTTTCCCTTCCCGCTCTGACTTGGTGGTTTGGATTTCCCTGATCTCCTAGGCCACCCTCGTGGGGGGTCAGGAATGATTGGAGTGGTAGCATTAGTAGTAGGCCTCTCTCTAGGGAAATGACCGATGTCATGGTCAAACACCCTGCAGTGAGCGCAGTGGTCAGGTAACGCCTAATAGTGAACCTTGATCTCCCACTCTTCTCCATTCAACAACACAACCATAACATCAAGAAGAGGTTCAGTGTCTGTTGATATGTCCACACAGAAGCGAGCACGACTCATCATGGTACCATCAGACATCCTATCTATGGCTCACGGAGTCCCGATGGTGTGGGCGATGACTGCAATGGCGTGCGGCGTCCAATGGCATCCAACCTCTGGGTGAGACACCTATATTGGTGTCGTTGTGAATGCAACACACCTCGTATCATCATCACGTGTCCACTTTCACACCAGCACCAGTTGATCATCAAAGAACCAAGGCCATCATAAAGATGATTTCTTCTGGTCCACCTCTATTGAGAACCTTGCCAGGTAGAGACCGCCATCCAGTGTGAAGAGTTTGATTTTTCCTCTAGGTCTCCAATTCCTTACCATCCACCCGCGCAGCTACATGGGGTGGAACTTCTTCCAAATTTTACCTCTATGTGTCCAATTACTTATCATCCACCCACGTAGCTGGAGGGGGTAGCACTTCTTCTTGAGTATTTGGACGATCACAGAGAACCTATGATTGTGGCGATCCATCCGAACAAAACATCATTCACTAGGCAGAAGCGATCATTAGCAGCGGATTACTGAAAATCACTAAAAATTAAAACCATTTACAAAGAGATCCATACACTGGAAAACTCTTTCAAAAAGAACCAAAGTAATTCAATTACATTTTGGTTCACAAGTACATATCTTGTACCATTCCCTCCTCGAGGATTATAAGCATCAACTGCCCTATTTAAAACTATACACAGGCAGCGTAAGAACCTTGAGGTATCAAGCCAAAATCTTAGATTGATTTATTAAACTAACTATTGACTCTGAGGACCTAAGAGTACAGAGATGACACATAGGACTCTATATACAAGATATGGCAGCCAGTGCCTCCACCTGAGTGTCACTGTTGTCCCTGTAGTTGTTGCTCTTCCCCTACTATAGGATTTCTACCTCTTTCTCTACATCCACCTAAAAAGTATTGGTGACCAACGGAGTGAGACCCAGTACCAACGAGAGATATAACTCTATGCAAAAAACATTATTATTTTAGTTTATTAGAATAAAACTGAGCAGAGGAATCATATATATTCAACAATAGTTCAATCAATATCTAAATAGGTTAGTGCAATGTTCTTATTTAAAGCATTTCAGCTATAACATGATAAAGCAGCATGTCACTAATCCAATAACGTATATGAAGAACATGTATAACTTTTATCCGATATACTAAGCAAGATAACATCAACCAGTGATTCTCGTATTTCAACCTTAAGCAAATACGCTACACGACTGATTATATTTTACAATCATACTTAATGCCCTTAAGAGATGAAGTATACTGTTCATACTCCAACCGACCATGATTACGTAAAGCATCGGTACCACATAAGGTCAATGGAAGAGCTGAAATCCAAGACCTCAACCTTCTCGGTCAGTATGAGATTATATGGCAGGGACATCATGTGTCAAACTGCAATTAGCTTGCCAGGGTATATTGGCATCTTCACTATAGATTTATAGCCCACAACATATACTCTCTTCAGGGTTATGGCCCATAGCCAATGCCTGGTTTCATATCATGGAGTCATGGCCCGTAGCCATACTCTTACTAGGGTATGGTCCGTAACCAATCCCGTACATAGGACATAGCCCGCAGCTAATCCTATGGGGCATAAGGATATGTTTGCCCAATTACCCCCACATATTCAAAAATATGCACTCTAAGTTTAACTCGTTTCACCATTCAGCAAATTCTGATGCTGATGGATATGTGGTCAGGGCAACTAAATTATATAATATCACTTGATTAATTAAGTGTATTACCATATTCTTTTAGCATCAAACAAGTTTCCAAACATCAATTATTATAACAATTGCTACAAAGAATGTGTAATACTTCCATCAAGTACTGTTCAAATCTTTAATAAAGCATTTGGATCTCAATTCTCATCAGGGGCATTCTCATCCCTCATCAAACACATCATCATGATTAGGAAATATGGGTATTGAAATCCTTAGTTCATCATAGAACACTTGTTACCACTTATCAGGTAACTAAACACCTACATGTCATCTGACCAAGGTAAACATGATACTTGCTACACAAGCATCTCACATGACTCACAAGGCCAATTTCATCTCTTGTTACCTCTCACTAGGCAACAAACTTGATATGGCTCACAAGGCCCATTAACATTTTCAATAAATGAAACATCATAGCTCATACCTGGAAATGCTTATCATCTCATGATACCTGCATGGTTAGTACACATGATAAGAGTTATACCAATTACATATCAGCATCATACTATACAAGGGTAACACCACTAATCCCTCATTAGGGTTAAGGTTTTCTTATTTCATGTCAATCGGGGTTAATCATCCCTTTACAAAAATTAGGGCTATGGATAATCATCTCATTGCCCAATATTAGGGTTTCATGCACTATAACCCAAAATTTGGGTTTCACATACCTTCACCCTATATTAGGATTAGGATTTCATATTAGTGTTTCACTTAGTATTACATAGCATAACCCTGGATTAGGGTTTCACATCACATTACCATGTATTAGGGTTTCTCATCACATCTTTACCTTGAATTAAGGTTTTCTTATAACATTTCCCTAAAATTAGAGATTCATGTAACTTTACCCAAAATTAGGGTTTTCATGAAGCATCCTCTTAAATTAGGGTTTTTCGTTAAATTACCCTGAATTAGGGTTTAGGGTTCATCAACATTCTCTATTAGGGTTTCATGATCTCATCATCATGGATCAAACCCTAATTCATACCCTAAACCTATTAAAGGTGTCAATGTTGCACATTGCATATGGATTATTCAAGTATGAGTTTCCCTCTCTCTTATCCTCTCTAGGATGTCGATTAATCCATACTTCTTTTAGTTGGCTCAACCTTTCACTAAGATACGTACACCTGTGATTATTATGGTGTATTAAATTCATCATATTCATAGGCATCAAACGACAATCACTCCAAGTGTACTCATTCACCTAAGTGTTTTAGAGGTACATCCATTATAATCAATCTTCAGTTATTTTAATAGTACTCATTTAGTTCTTAGATCAATTGAACCTTCAACAATTTTGACTAATAAACCTTCAAATGGTTTG
Source organism: Alisma plantago-aquatica (assembly GCA_963693085.1). Taxonomy (NCBI): domain Eukaryota; kingdom Viridiplantae; phylum Streptophyta; class Magnoliopsida; order Alismatales; family Alismataceae; genus Alisma; species Alisma plantago-aquatica. The sequence goes on along the minus strand of OY856414.1, from coordinate 500,738,345 downwards.
GATCCACACCTCCAAACAGTTTGAGAACGTTTGGACCTTCAAATGGTCTGAGACCATTTAGACCTCCAAACGGTCTTGATCAACCTTTCAAACAGTCTTGACCAATTGTAAATCGAATCAACCCATTCAGTTTCAAAACCGAATGGACAATTGAACACAAGACCGAATGGGTAATTTACCTCAAAACTGAATGGATAATTGAGTTCAAAACCGAATGGGTAATGGATCTCAAGATCATTTGAGATCAAAATACCTCAAGACCATTTGAGGTCAGGTGATGTCATAAGTTGGATGATGATTCAATTGTCTCAATTTGATCTAATTCCAATGGTTTCAATGTTGGAGGGTCCATTGATTGCAAACCATAGAACCAATAGATTGAGTTAGTTTTAAATCAATGGTTTATGATTCGATTTCAAGACCGAATGGATGGATTTGGTTTCAAGGCTGAATGGATGGATTCAATTTCAAGATCGAATAGATTGATTCGGTTTCAAGACCGAATGGGTTGATTCGGTTTCATAATCAATTGATGATGATTCAACTGTTTGCCCATTCCTTTGTTCATTTGTGTGCTTAAGATGACATCATCATCTTCATGCTTCAAACCTTCAAAAACAATTGTGATTCTTATGGTGATTTCAACAACTAATCAAAAAGGAAATCGAAAAAGAAGAAAGGTTCAACACATGATGAATAAATTGCAAGCAATAATGACATTTAAGGGTTCAAGTTATATAACCCACCTTCAAAATTGAATCCAAGCTTCAAGCTTCACGTCCGCAATGGTGAATGAAGCTTTCTCAACTGTCCAAGGTCCGTTCTCAAGTCTTTGAGTGAAAAGATTGGCTAAGGTTGAAGATTGAATGAAGAAAAGAAGAAAATAAGCATTGAATTTCGATTTTCACCATGAAATCAAGGTTGAAGATGACTATGGAGCTTACCTATTGGTTGGGGCACGTCCTCCTGTTGATCCTAAGCTCCCTTGTTTTCAACAAAAGCAAGGAAAGAAAGAAGGGTCGAAAAAGCCTTTCATTTGAGTTGGAAATGAGATGTTTATAAGGGAATTTCAATGAGAGAGAAAGTGATAAATAATTCCTTCAACTCCCAAAATTGGTGCCACATACTCCCCTCAATCCCTTGCATACGAAGCCATCTCCCCCACCTTGTAATTCCTCTTCATTATCCATGAATTAAAAGAAAGCAAATTAAGCACCTTAATCATTATAATAATAATATCCAAAACTAGTGGATATTACGTTTTCTTTTACTAATGTGAGTGGACTCTCCACTCACTTTAGATATTTTGTGGACATTGCAAGGAACAAGGACATACACACTTATACAAATTCAACCATCACATTTTTGGTTGAAGGGCAATTCAATTGATATATTTATTTTTGCATTAAACTGAATTAGGGTTTCAATTATGCATAAATCTTGATTATTTTAATATCAAGATTCTCTCTCCTCCAAAGAGATTCAAATGAGATACCCCTATCATTTTATTTTCTCGAAATGATGCAAAGAAACATAAGGTACTCTCTAGAGGTGGTAATTTGCATATTGAACCCTAGGTTTTGGGTAAATTGCACATTACACCAAAACTAGGTTTTAATGCACAAACATTGCTCAATAAGCTCTTTCTTGGTGCTGAGGCTGCCACAAGCCATAGCTCTGCATCATATTCATTCTTATGATACTTAAACACTTGTGGAACATTTATCATGTAACATTTGCAAGTTAACTCCTCAACTTGGATAATTTGCACATTAGTCCAAAACAGGCAAAACATTGTTTCAACATTATTCAAAAATGACTAAAATTGAAACATAAGTTCCTATTGAGCCTTAATTACTTTTCAAGAGATAAGAGAAAGCATATAATTAATTTTATTAAGAAAAACATCTAGGGTTAAAGCATAACCCATGTCGGGGATGTTACAAATTATCCACCCCTAATAGGGATTTTGTCCCCGAAATCATCAAGAGAAAAGAGAAGGGTACTTCCTCCTCATCTCTTCCTCTAGCTCCCACGTAGCTTCTACAATGCCACGATGATGCCAGAGAACTTTCACAAGAAATATGTCTTTCTTTTTCAGTTTTTTAATTCTTTTATCAAGGATCATCACATGTCCTTCAACATATGATATATCATCATTTAATTCTACCTCCACAGGTTCCAAGACTAACTTTGTGTCAGGATGACACTTTCTCAGCATGGAGATATGGAACACTGGATGCAACTTATGCAGTTCAGGTGGCAATTCTAGCTTATAGGCTACTTTTCCAATCCGTTCAATGATTGGATAAAGCCCCATAAATCTAGGAGCTAACTTTCCCTTCTTTTCAAATCTAAGGACACCTTTCTAAGGTGAGACCTTGAGGTATACTCTGTCTCCAACTTGGAATTCTAAAGGTCTTCTTCATTTGTTAGCATTCGACTTCTATCTATCATGTGCAGTCTTTAATTGTTGTTGTATTACTTTAATCTTCTCAGTTGTCTGCTGCACTAACTCAGGACCCAAAAGTTGATATTCTCCTGTTTCATACCAACATAAAGGAGATCTACAACATCTACCATATAATGCTTCATATGGTGCCATATCGATACTATGCTGATAGCTATTATTGTAAGTAGATTCTATCAAGCTCAGGTATAGATCCCAACTTCCTCCAACTGAATGACACATGCCCTAAGCAAATTCTCCAAGGTTTGTATGGTCCTCTCAGATTGTACATCTTTCTTTGGGTGAAAAGCAACTAAACCTTAACTTTGTACCCAAATCGTTATGTAGTCGTTCCCAAAAATGACTCATGAACTGGGGACCTCTATTAGAAACAATAGTAGCTGGAACCTCGTGCAACCGCACTATCTCATCTATATATATCTTTGACAGCTTCTCAGCAGTGTAGGTTGTTTTGACAGGAAAGAAATGTGTTGTCTTAGTCAATCTATCAACTATCACCCATATGGAATCATGACCTTTGGTTGTTCTAGGCAAACCAACCACAAAGTCCATGGTCACATGTTCCCATTTCCACTGTGGTATAGGTAAAGGTTGCATTGCTCCTGCGGGGTTTTGATGTTCAGCTTTAACCTGCTGACACACCGGACATCGCATAACAAACTCAGCTACATCCTTCTTCAATCCTGGCCACCAATACATATCCTTCAAGTTATGATACATTTTGGTGCTCCCTAGATGCATTGCATACATCGAAGAATGAGCTTCCTCTAAAACTAACTTCCTTAAGTCATTGGCATTAGGTACTACCATCCTACCATGATAACAGACTACCTGATCCTATGACTCATGAAAGACATCCTGTTTCTCACCACCATACTCTGACCTAATCTATTGAACTACAATATCAACTTGTCGTGCTTCTTTAATCTGTTGTCTCAGAGTAGGTTTCACTTGCATCTCAGCCAACAGCCCGACTAACAACGATACCTTAAGTTGTATATTGGTTTGCCTCAAGGAGATGAGCATATCTCTTTGAAAGGAAACTAAGGAGTTCAACTATGCTTTATCTAAGGCTGGTGATGATGATTTCCTACTTAGTGCATCAGCCACTACATTAGCATTTCCTGGATGATAATCAATTGTACAATCGTAATCCTTGATTAACTCCATCCAACAACACTGTCTCATGTTCAACTCATGTTGTGAGAAGATATATTTTAGATTCTTATGGTCTATGAAAATCTGGAATGTTTCTCCATAGAGATCATATCTCCAGATCTTCAAAGCATAGACCACAGCAGCTAGCTCTAGATCATGTATTGGATAATTCTCCTCGTGTTTCTTAAGCTATTGAGAGGCAAAAGAAATCACTTGATTATCCTGCATCAACATACATCCTAGACCATTCTTAGATGCATCACAAAAAACTATGTTCCCCTTCCCTTGCTCAAGTAACACCAACACAGGTGCACTTGTTAACCTTTCTTTCAACAGCTGGAAAGAATGTTGACACTTGTCACTCCAGACAAAAGGAACCTCCTTCCTAGTCAACTCAGTTAGGGGTAAAGCTATAGAACTGAAGTTCTTAATGAACCTCCTATAATATCCTACCAGTCCCAGGAAACTACGTATCTCCATTGGTGTTTTTGGTTGTTCCCATTGCAAGACAGATTCTACCTTCTTAGGATCAACAAGGATACCTGAGGCAGATATTATGTATCCTCGAAAAGAAACTTCTAGTAACCAGAACTCACATTTGCTAAACTTAGCATACATCTTATGCTCTCTTAGAAAAGTTAAAGATTGATGGAGGTGCTGCTCATGCTGTTGAGCATCTCTACTATATATCAAGATGTCATCTATGAAGACTACTATGAACTGATCAAGAAAAGGTTATAAGATTCTATTCATGAGTTCCATGAATGCAGCTAGTGCATTAGTTAGTCCAAACGACATAACTATGAACTCATAGTGACCATACCTTGTCCTAAATGCAGACTTAGGTATGTCACTCTCCTTGATACGCAACTGATGATATCCCGACCTCAGATCTATCTTAGAGAAGATAGTTGAACCACACAACTGATCAAATAGGTCATCGATCCTTGGCAGAGGATACTTGTTCTTTATGGTTACTTTATTTGACTGTCTATAATCAATGCATAACCGCATTGATCCGTCCTTCTTCTTAACAAAGAGAACCAGAGCACCCCATCGTGAAGTACTCGGTCAGATAAAACCTTTCTCAAGCAACTCCTACAGCTGTTTCTTGAGCTCTGCCATCTCAGCAGGTGCCATTCTATACAATGTTTGTGCTATTGGTTGCATGCCCTGGATTAGATTAATCTCAAAATCAATCTCTCAGAGTGGAGGAACACCTGGAAGTTTCTCAAGAAACACATCTTCAAACTCCCTAACTATCGAAACCTCAGAAAGATTAGAGCTCTCCATTGTGGTATCCACCACATGTGCCAAGAATGCAAAGCATCCTTGTCTCATCAGCTTCTCATCTACCACATCCGACACTAGACAAGTTGGAAGAATCTTTCTATCTCCCTGAAAGATCCACGTATCACCATCATCTGTGAACACAACTTGCTTGGAATCACAATCCAAGACAACCTTATATTTTTCTAGGGTGTCCATCCCAAGAATTATATCAAACCCATGCATCTCAAGTGGGATAAGATCCACCTGAATGCGATGTTCAGAAAAGGAAAGAGTGTAGCGAGAACACACCTCCCATAACACTGCAGATCCAAGCAAAGGAGTTTCTAATAACAGACTATATGTTCTATGACTGAAAATCATGTTGCAGTCAAGGATCACTATTTTAGTGATAAAGGAATGTGTAGAAATCAGATCAATTAAAATAGATATGAAGCAGGATGAAGACATATTATAATGAAATAGTTCCATATGACCTGTCACAACTCAAGGGTTGACTACTACTTTGGGTTGATTCGTCGCATAGAATCTCATCATTGCTTGTTGTTGACCCACTGCTCGGTTGTTAGGTGTCGACGAACCAGCTCGGGACGCTTGCTCATGTCCTCGAGTACCACTTGAAAACTTCCTCCTCTGAGAGCCTTGCTGACTCTACCTCTGGGGTTGAGTCACCATTGTGTTCCCGACTAGACAATCCTTTGCTAGATGTCCCACTTGTCTACACCGATGACATATCCTGGTCTCAGGATAGGGTCTATGAGGTCCAGTCACCGATGTTGATGTTGTGCTGGTGGCTGGAACAAAACTACGGCCCCTACCCCTACTCAATGTCCATTGCGTCTGGGTATTGAATCTTGATGGTGTTGCCGGTGTAGAAAACCTTAGCTTCTTAAAGTTCTCGGACCTTTATCCCTGGAACTGAGTGTACACTTTCTTACTACTAGTCTATCGCTTCTTGATCACAGACCTTTCTATCCGTCTAACGGACTCCACAAAGATGGAGAATCTCTCCTTATTCTCTAAAGAAGGCACATGAGTGGTCAATTCAACATTCAACCCCTTCTCAAAATGCCAAATTCTTTCCTCATCTATAGTTGCCATGTGCGGATAGTACCGCAGAAGCTCCATGAACTTAGCCTCATACTCGCAAATGTTCATCAATCCTTGTCTTATCCTCTCAAACTGAGATATCTTTTCGTCTAGGTAAGTCTTAGGGAAGTATCTAATGATGAATTCACATTGAAATTCTTCCCATACGACTTCAACACATGGCCTCTTGCCATCTTCTATTGTCCACCAGTGGCCATCACTCCCTTTTAAAAGGTACACTGCATGTCTCAACTTTTTGGCTTTAGGGATATTGAGGATTCTAAAGGCCTTCTCTAACTCAGTCAACCACAAGTCTGTGTCCGTTGGGTCAGCTATACCAACATACTCTGTGGCTCCTACCCAGCGAAGCCTCTCAAAAGTCTTACCAACTCCTTGTCCCTCATTATGAGTTGGTACCCTCGGTGTAGGTGGTGGCATCCTATCTGCCATATGCGTCATGCTTGCAATGAACTGCCCAAACAGAGCATGGAAAGTTGGGTTCTCTATCATGGCTGGGTCAAACTGGGGATATTCATGAGCCAGTTCCTCCCTAGCCTGGTCCCTTGCACCTCCTCCTGGTGCAGCAATGTTGCTCTCAGCAGCATGTTCTTCATGTGATCCATACATCTTCAAGTTCTTCTTCTCCTCCTATATGAGCAAAATTCACTATCAGATAAACTGGAAGACACTAGAATAGGATTAACAACCTTATCCTATGTCTCCATAGACTCAGCGAACCTAGAGCTCTGATACCACTAAACTGTGGTGATCCGTCCGAAAAAAACATAATGCACTAGGCGGAAGCGATCATTAGCAGTGGATTACTAAAAATCACTAAAAATTAAAACCATTTACAAAGAGATCCATACACTGGAAAACTCTTTCAAAAAGAACCAATGTAATTCAATTACATTCTGGTTCACAAGTACATATCTTGTACCATTCCTCCACGAGGATTACAAGCATCAACTACCCTATTTAAAACTATACACAGGCAGTGTAAGAACTTCGAGGCATCAAGCCAAAATCTCAGATCGATTTGTTAAACTAACCATTGACTCCGAGAACCTGAGAGTACATATACGACACATAGGACTCTATATACAAGATATGACAACCAATGCCTCCACCTGAGTGTCACTCTTGTCCCTGTTGCTACTGCTGCTCTTCTCCTGCTATAGTATTTTTGCCTCTTCTTCCGCGTCCACCTAAAAAGTGTTGGTGACCAACGGAGTGAGACCCAGTCCCAGCGAGAGATATAACTCTCCACCAAAAACATTATTATTGCAGTTTATTAGAATAAAACTAAGCAGAGGAATCATATATATTCAACAACAGTTCAATCAATATCTAAATAGGTTAGAGCAATATTCTTATTTAAAGCATTTCAGCTATAACTTGATAAAGTACCATGTCACTTATCCAATAAGGAATATGAAGAACATGTATAACTTTTATCCGGTATACTAAGAAAGATAACATCCACCAGTGATTCTTGTATTTCAACCTTAAGCAAATATGATACATGGCTGATTATATTTTACAATCATACTTAATGCCTTGAAGAGATGAAGTATGCCATTCATACTCCAATCGACCATGATTACATAAAGCATCGGTACCACATAAGGTCAATGGAAGAGTCGGAATCCAAGACCTCAACATTCTCAGTCAGTACGAGATTATATGGAAGGGACATCATGTCTCAAATTGCAATTAGCTTTCCAGGGTATATTGGCATCTTCGCTATAGAGTTATAGCCCACAACATATACACTCTTCAGGGTTATGGCCCGTAGGCAATGCCTAGTTTCATATCATGGAGTCATGGCTCGTAGCCATACTCTTACTGGGGTATGGTCCGTAACCAATCCCGTACATATTAGATAGCCCACGTCCATTCCAATGGGGCATAAGGATATGTTTGCCCAATTACCCCCACATATTAAAAAATATGCACTCTGAGTTTAACTCATTTCACCATTCATCAAATTCTGATGCTGATGGATCTGTGGGCAGGGAAACTACATTATATGATATCACTTGATTAATTAAGTGTATTACCATATTCTTTTAGCATCAAACACGTTTCCAAACATCAATTATTATAACAATTGCTACAAAAATGTGTAATACTTCCATCAAGCACTGTTCAAATCTTTAATAAAGCATTAGGATCACAATTATCATCAGGGGCATTCTCATCCCTCATCAAACTCATCATCATGATTAGGGAATATGGGTATTGAAATCCTCAGTTCATCATAGAACACTTGTTACCACTTATCAGGTAACTAAACACCTTCAGGTCATCTGACTAAGGTAAACATGATACTTGCTACACAAGCATCTCACATGGCTCACAAGGCCCATTTCATCTCTTGTTACCTCTCACTAGGGAACAAACATGATATGGCTCACAAGGCCCATTAACATTTTCAATAAATGAAACATCATAGCTCATACCTGGCTATGCTCATCATCTCATGATACCTGCATGGTTAGAACACATGACAACAAGTATACCAATTACATATCAGCATAATGCTATACAAGGGTAACACCACTAATCCTTCATTAGGGTTAAGGTTTTCTTATTTCATGTCAATCGGGGTTAATCATCCCTTTACACAAATTAGGGCTATGGATAATCATATCATTGCCCAAGATTAGGGTTTCATGCACTATAACCCAAATTTTGGGTTTCACATACCTTCACCCTATATTAGGATTAGGATTTCATATTAGTGTTTCACATAGTATTACATTGCATCACCCTAGATTAGGGTTTCACATCACATTACCCTGTATTAGGGTTTCTCATGACATCATTACCTTGAATTAAGGTTTTATTATAACATTTCCCCAAAATTAGGGATTCATGTAACTTTGCCCAAAATTAGGGTTTTCATGAAGCATCCTCTTAAATTAGGGATTTTTCATTAAATTACCTGAATTAGGGTTTAGGGTTCATCAACATTCTCGATTAGGGTTTCATGATCTCATCATCATGGATCAAACCCTAATTCATACCCTAAACCTATTAATGGTGTCAATGTTGCACATTGCATATGGATTATTGAAGTATGAGTTTCCCTCTCTCTTATCCTCTCTAGGATGTCGATTAATCCATACTTCTTTTAGTTGGCTCAACCTTTCACTAAGATACGTACACCTATGATTATTATGGTGTATTAAATTCATCATATTAATAGGCATCAAACAACAATCACTCCAAGTGTACTCATTCACCTAAGTGTTTCAGAGGTACTTCCATTATAATCAATCTTGAGTTACTTTAATAGTACTCATTTAGTTCTGAGATCAATTGACCCTTCAACAGTTTTGACTAATAAACCTTCAATCGGTTTGGATCCACACCTCCAAACGGTTTGAGAAGGTTTGGACATTCAAACTTTCTGAGACCGTTTAGACCTCCAAACGGTCTTGATCAACCTTTCAAATGGTCTTGACCAATTGTAAATTGAATCAACCCATTCAGTTTCAAAACCAAATGGACAATTGAACACAAGACTGAATGGGTAATTTACCTCAAAACTGAATGGGTAATTGAGTTCAAAACCAAATGGGTAATGGATCTCAAGACCGTTTGAGGTCAAAATACCTCAAGACCGTTTGAGGTCAGGTGATGTCATAAGTTGGATGATGATTGAATGGTCTCAATTTGATCTAATTCTAATGGTTTATGTTGGAGGGTCCATTGATTGCAAACCCTAGACCCAATAGATTGATTCGGTTTCAAATCAATGGTTGATGATTCAGTTTCAAGACCAAATGGATGGATTCAGTTTCAAGACCGAATGGATGGATTCAGTTTCAAGACTGAATGGATGGATATGGTTTCAAGACCGAATGGATGGATTCAGTTTCGAAATCGAATAGATTGATTCCATTTCAAGACTGAATGGGTTGACTCGGTTTCATAATCAATTGATGATGATTCGGCCGTTTGCCCATTTCTTTGTTGAGTTGTGTGCTTAAGATGACATCATCATCTTCAAGCTTCAAACCTTAAAAAACAATTGTGATTCTTATGTTGATTTCAACAACGAATCAAAAAGGAAATCGAGAAAGAAGAAAGGTTCAACACATGATGAATAAATTGCAAGCAATAATGACATTTAAGGGTTCAAGTTATGTAACCCACCTTCAAAATTGAATCCAAGCTTCAAGATTCACGTCCTCAATGGTGAATGAAGCTTTGTCAACTGTCCAAGGTCCGTTCTCAAGTCTTTGAGTGAAAAGATTGGCTAAGGTTGAAGATTGAATGAAGAAAAGAAGAAAATAAGCATTGAATTTCGATTTTCACCATGAAATCAAGGTTGAAGATGACTATGGAGCCTACCTACAGGTTGGGGAATGTCCTGCTACTTCTCCTAAGGTCCCTTGTTTTCAACCAAAGCAAGGAAAGAAAGAATGGTCAAAAAAGCCTTTCATTTGAGTTGGAAATGAGATGTTTATAAGGGAATTTCAATGAGAGAGAAAGTGATAAATAATTCCTTCAACTCCCAAAATTGGTGCCACATACTCCCCTCAATCCCTTGCATACGAAGACATCTCCCCACCTTGTAATTCCTCTTCATTATCTATGAATTAAAAGAAAGAAAATTAAGCACCTTAACCATTATAATAATAATATCCAAAATTAGTGGATATTACTTTTTCTTTTACTAATGTGAGTGGACTATCCACTCACTTTAGATATTTCGTGGCCATTTCAAGGCACAAGGACTTACACACTTATACAAATTCAACCATCACATTTTTGGTTGAAGGGCAATTCAATTGATATATTTATTTTTGCATTAAACTGAATTAGGGTTTCAATTATGCGTAAATCTTTATTATTTTAATATCAAGATTCTCTCTCCTCCAAAGAGATTCAAATGAGATGCCCCTCTCATTTTCTTTTCTCAAAATGATGACAAGAAACATAAGGGACTCTCTAGAGGTGGTATTTTTCATATTGAACCCTAGGTTTTGGGTAAATTGCACATTACACCAAAACTAGGTTTTAATGCACAAACATTGCTCAATAAGCTCTTTCTTGGTGCTCAGGATGCCAAAAGCCAAAGACCTGCATAAATTTCATTCTTATGATACTTCAACACTTGAGTAACATTTATCATGTAACATTTGCAAGTTAACTCCTCAACTTGGGTAATTTGCACATTAGTCCAAAATAGGCAAAACATTGTTTCAACATTATTCGAAAAGGAGTAAAATTGAAACATAAGTTCCTCTTGAGCCTTAATTACTTTTCAAGAGAGAAGAGCAAGCATATAATTAACTTTATTAAGAAAAACATCTAGGGTTAAAGCATAACTCAGGCCAGGGATGTTACAATGATAGTCCTCCATCTCTTCTAGGATGGAATCAATCATCCTCATCCAGGTCCTCTGGTCCCCCTCCCGCCTAAAAGAGTTTTCAGATCTAAGGCAACAACTACCCGAATAGTGGGGGGAGGACCCATGACGGAGCAAACTCAATCGCCTGCCATGGTGACATCAGATGAGGGGGGGAACCAGTCATTGTTGGTGGAGGTGGGAGAGGGTAGCAATAGGAGGGGCTCGAGCACCCCTTCCTTCCATGGAAGCATCACCACACCTAGAGAGAAGCTAGATTGCGGGTTAGAGAGAGAAAGTTATCAAAATAAATAAAATAGAAACAATATAGAAAAGGTTGTTTTAATGCCTAAAATATGCCTTATAAGAGGAAGACTTGGATATTAAGAAAAGTACCTTTTATTATTGAGTTTTGGCCTCAAACTTTGCCCATGGTTAGATAAAGTCATTAAACTTTCCCTTAAAATTTGGGATGAAAAGGATTTAAGGATCGCGATATTTGGATTTTTCTACAAACTGTAAGGTGTATAGATTAATAGAAATACACATTAAAGTCATGATTACTTTTCACATTGGAACTATACTTGAATTCTTTTAATTGGCATGCACATTGCTGACTGTTGGATCAGATCCGACAATCAAAAAGTCATCTACTAGCTTGCAACAGATAGGAAATTCTGGGAACAATAAAGTATGCGTACCCATGATGATTTCTCTCTCCCACGACCATCTCTCTACTTAATTTCTTTCCATTTGTGTTTGGGAGATCATTCCAGGTGCAACCATCCCTGGATGACCCTACCTCGAGGAGAAATAAGGGTTTCCCCAATTCTCAAGAAGTTGGATCGATGAATCAGGCACCTTGAGAGGGCAAGTGTGACGTCCCCGGATTTTCTAAAACTTAATATGATGTGTGATGTCCAAATTAAAACTCTCACCTCAGCGAGAATCCCAATTTAAACTCCACACACTAGGCTAAGAAGAAGAAAATCAGTGGAAGTCTGAAGGAAACAAATAGTAGCACATGCACATGCACATGAACAATAATAAAACCATACAACACATGTTCAACATTCAACATATAATTACAACATGAATTATTGCAACATTTGATATTACATATTAAACAACAAACTATACATATACATGTACTACGTTCTAAAACAACAGGATCTTAAGACAACAGGTCCACCTGTACATCAGCTCGCTACAAAACTCTCAACTATCCTGGATCTTCAAGATCATAACCACAACCTAAACAAAAGATTACATGTGGTACACGTCAGCACAATATTCAAGAATATTGTACTGAGTATGCCTACGTGTCTTTTATATACCTCTCATCATATCTTGGAAATAAGATAAAACTAATACTTGGCAATAACAGAAGAATTATAAGAAAATCATATACTTGCACAAAGATTTTCATTAACAAAAGAGAACACATATTTTAAGCACATTTCCATTATATCATCCATGCATTGATCGCCGAAGGTTGAATGCATTAAGGCCTTATGATCGACTATCAAAGAGTTGGATCATTTCATAATGTGATCAGACTACCAAATAGTTGGATCACTTTCAAGTACTTGACTACCAAAGAGTTGAAGTACTTTATTATCAGCACTTGACTACCAAAGAGTTGAAGTGCTTAGATATAATGGAACAAACATATTATGTTTGATGTGTGCATAGCAATAAGTACAGAAAATCATGCAACATATCATACAAGAACAATCATTTCATCCAATATCATATGCGAAGTATTTTACTACACATATACCACAAGCATATTGTATAATAAGACAAGTAAGAGGTAATGGCATACTTTGATCAAGAACAAACCTAATCATCATATTCCTCATGTCAACTATATCTTTGGTCAAATCCTGATTAAGACAAGATTACATATCACCATTAGATTCTCATCACCTTAACCCTAGTTATATCCATTTTAGGGTTTGCTTACTCATTTGGATATGTGCACCATTACTTGCATTCATATCTTATAATTATCATACTGATGTCATTTTCTAGATTATGATTCATTAATGTTGAACATTATCTTCCATAGCATTTTTTTGTGCACATTAATTAACCCTAGGTTACACCATTAACCAAGATTGGAGTTACATCACATGTATTAAGGGTGTTCTTCATATAACATGAATTTTGTGTATATGACTGATCTCAAATTTACATATTATTTTCTTGTTACTGATATGAGAATTTTCTGTGAATTTCATCATTTATTAAGCATGTATGTATTTATTGTATATTAATTAGGGTTATAAGCCCTAATTAGCCACATTAAGCAAATTACATGATTTCGTACATCAACATCATTATTTCTAACTTCAGATGGATTGTAAACATGGTCAAGGACTTGCTAATATTTTTCCATAGTTTTATATCATCATTTGATATTTATTACTCATGAACTAAGAATTACACATATTACATGATATCACTAAGATTAGTGCATCAAAAGCCTGATATTATGTTTTCATTACATTCTAATCATTTTTCTAAACATTTTAGTATATTATTTGTATTTTTTCGATGCTCGAGCGAATTTCTATGATTTATTGAAAAACTGAGCATTTTACCTTTTTGGGCGAATAGGAGCTCGCCATGTGTCCACTGGTGGCACTACTTAGAAAGGGCCGACTGGTCTAGGTCAACACTGATTTCAGTCGGTTTAAGGTACTTGGACCCCGTTCACCAGCTGAACCACCCGCTTCGTTTCCTTTCTCGTTGCCACTCGAACTAGCGATGTGTGAACTGGGAACAGGGCCGCCCGCCGCTGCGAAGGCTGGAACCTGGCGAGGAAGCGGAGACACAGGGATGCAGCTCATCATCTTCCAGGGCCACCCTCAGATTCGATGTCATCTCTCGAACCTCCACAGCTACTCAGGAGCTGCCAAAAGCTTTCAGATCTCCATCCCCGCAAGAGCACCTCCGTCAGACTCTGGCATGGTGGGGCAAAGGGGGTTCTTGCCTTGAAACCCCTTTCTCGACCCCTTCTCAGTTTGGGTAGCTCCAGGCGACCACCAGAGACCGGAGAGAACTCCTAGGTTGGGTTGAAACAACATGAGCCACCCTCCCTAGCTCCGAGTTCATCTCCTGCCTCCCTCTTGGCTTCGGCGGCCATGGTAGTGTTGTTGTGGCTCCGCAGCGAGCAACACAAATCGATGGGCGAGGGCTCACGGAGCTTCTATGCCCCTTCCCCCACATGATCTCACACGACGCCTATGGTGTCCCCACCTAGAACGGCCACTACGATGGTGTCTGATGCTCGTGTCATGTCTGTCTTGGTAGCCATGGTGTTAGCTCCCGTTGTTGCACTGTAGTAGGAAGGAGAAGCCTCCTATGGCTCTCCGGGATCCCTCTCCCCTTCTCTCTTGCTCCATCCTCTGCCTCCAGAACTACCAGGTGGTTTGTTCTATCTATTACTACTCGTGTACTCACCATAAGAGTGCTCTTCCGATAGGTATTTACCAGGAGAAGGGAGTCGTTCCCTTTATAAAGTGCCTCAGACCCACATCTCCACATCCAAGCATTGTGGATGGGAGCCTCCCTCCCCAGGCTACAACTGCCATAATCAAACACATTATGGCCGTGGGATGCAATCTCAGGGTCAACAAAAAGTACAAGATACAACTGACTCGTTGCACTTCAGTAACCACAGTTGCATGAAAAAGATGTCACTCAGAGCTTGATCTATCTTCGTCAATCATGCACATATGCATAACAATCTTATTCCAAAATACTCAAAAACACATATTGTTCCATGAATTCAAATCTCAAAAAAGCCTTCTAGGAACCTCACAACTCAAAGAAACTATAACCATAACTTTGTCACTCTTTGAATTGGGTATTTAGGATAATGAAAGTCCACTCCATCACAACAAGCTTATATAAAGCCCTAGAATTCTCCTCCAATTCCACCCATGAGACCGCGGACCTATGAGAGACCTACCTTGCTATCAATTCCTTGGTTGAACCCTTCTGTAATCCTGAATGTATCACATTCTTCGGCAAGGATACCTTCACCTCAGTCTTCCTTTGGCCACCTCTGCCTAACAATCAAAGGCCGTGGTCGAGTTTGGAAAGACTTAATGAACAACATCCTACCCTCACTTGCCACTCCTAGGACCTAACATTGAGAGTCAACCTTGAAGTTGACTCAGCCACGTTGAATCTACTCGCAGGCCCATGGATGAAGGAGATGACCGACCAAGGAATCTCCCCATTTGCCCCATTCTTCTTGTGAGAGGTATGTGAGCCTCATGGTATTTTGGCCTATGTTTCAGAGCACTGCCACATGGATGCGGGGCTCTGAGATGGCATGAGCTCATTTTCTCATCCTTGGCCCCATGACCCTTTTTTCTAAGTGAATCACTTGTCAACATAGTGCAATGTGATTGATCAACTAGTAATAAATTTGTAAAAATTGTAAGAATTGCTAGGATAATCAGATAAAGGCATATGATATATGAATCTGGCATAAAAAATACAAGAAATACAATAAAAATAAATTCAAGACCTTATTCCCTCTGTAGCTCTAAAAGTTCCCAAAGTTACCATCTTTAATGTGTTTATTGCATAAAAATCCTAATTTCTAGGTTTTGATGAATTTAATATGTTCAGTTTACCCTAGTGTGCAAAGATCAATCTTTTTACATAAAAATGATAACTTGGATCTAGTTTGAGAATTATAATTCATAACTTGATGAATTAGAGATTGTGAATCAAAAGGCAACGAAAAGTGATAATTAGGATTTGGAAAGCCAAAACCCTAATGAAACCCTAAGTTGACCCTAAACCCCTAACTTGGACCCAAGTTAGTCTTAATGGTATTTTTGAATAAAATAGTAATACATGGGTATTATGCTATAATTTTAGGGTAGTTTCTTGATTGTTGCTTTTGTTGCTCTTTTGATTGGACATCAAGTACTCTAGATAAAGTTATGTGGTTACGTCTATGACTACTCAACTTACACGATTCTCGAGGATTTCCAAGGTTTTCTGCATTGATTGCAAATAAACAATTGACTGTTTATTTAATTCATGCAATCTTTAAAGTAACTATGGTTATCACATTATATAATAATAACTTTCACAACTATCTCTAGTGGATGTAAGAGATACGTTTGGGATGTAAGAGAAAGTGATCAAGCAGGATAGGATGATCACCTAGACCAAGCCAAGTAGGATGGTTAGGATGAGGACTACCTAAGAGAGGAAGGCCATAATAGACCAAGCCAGGATAGGATGGTCATGAGATGTCCACATGAATCTCCGTAGAGGGAGTGTCCCATAGAGATTAAGTTGAGAAGTTAGAAAGAAAATGGAAGTTTCAACTTCTATAATGTTATTTTATCATATGATTGAATACATTATTATAACATAATGTGAACATTTTGTTTCCTCACATACCGGTTTAACTTGTGATGGAGCTTCCACTTACATGGAATTGCATGCACCAACTAAAAATCCTAAAGATAGTAAGTCTTTAGGTTTAGCCTTGCATATGCTAGATAAAGAACTCCACCCACGTATGCTAAGATATGTGGAAGTCTTATCGTAGTATAGTTAAGGGTCGAATTCTCAGGACAACGGTCTTGTTGCAAGAAACAAGATGGAAAACGTTAGAATTTCACTTAGTCAATTAATAGCAGGCACTTAAATCGAAAGGTTGGTTTTTGTTGTTTTAAACTAAGAACATGTAAAGTAAAGAAAGCAAGTAAATTTAAGGAGTTAAACAATGATAAAAGTCACTAGGGTGTGATCGGTTTTTCACCTCCACTACACATGGATCAACACATGCAAAGTAAAACATAACCTGCAACAAGAGTTTAGTCAGTTAGTAACTTTGTAGACTTAGTTTCCTTTCGGAGAACTAACTATGAGAAGTGTGGGAATGTTGCAATGCCAGCCATTCCCGAACAAATGGTCACCTACTTTGCATCATTCCCTTCGCAAAGTGTGTTCCTCGACTAACCAAGGTTGCACTTTCATACATCAACAGATTCCATTTCATAGTATGAAAGTGCAACGAATGATAGTGAGTTTACTCCACTTCTAGATACCGAAACAGATGCATGGTGGATACATGCACCAAGAACCAACATTCAAACGAGTTTCAAATCTAATAGTACAAACGTAGACAATTCATACTAAAAGATAAAGGATAACACAAGTTGGAGATCAAGCAACATGCATTCATTAAACGTTTGATGTTGAACTGAAAAGATAAGAACTCTATATTACAAACTATGGGTTACATTTACATGATATGAAAACATGGGTAGCGGGGCTACTCCCCGCACCCTATTGAAAGAGACTACTCACTCATGACTAGGACAAATAAGGAGGCAAGAAGATAGAGAGAGAGCATCATCCCCATAAAGGAGAGAGGAAAGTCAACCCCTTGGAGAGAGAGAAACGATCCACCAGCTTCACAAGTTGTGTGATGACGAGATCTCCCTCTTCCCACCTTCTTTGGTGAAGAGAGAGAAAGCAGCCTCGAGATGGAGTATGGGTCTCAGACCGGCAGCCCCAGTGCAAAGGATGGAAGTCGTACGTGCTCTGGAGTGATTGAGGCAGCCTTTGGACGTCTGAAAACTTTTTTTCTGCCCCTTTGAGAAGGACCCTTGGGGTCTTATTTATAGGCCTTAAATGAAGTCCAAATGGTTTGGAGACCGTTTAGACCTCAAGACCGTTTGGACCTCAAGACCATTTGGACCTTGAGACCGTTTGGACCTCAAGACCGTTTGGACCTCAAGACTGTTTGGACCTCAAGCGGTCTCGGGACCATGTGACTCCATGCGGTCTCGGGACCAGTTGGCTTCATGCGGTCTCGGGACCGGTTGGCTTCATGCGGTCTCGGGACCGTGTGACTCCATGCGGTCTCGGGACTGGTTGGCTTCATGTGGTCTTGAGACCGTGTGACTCCATGCGGTCTCGGGACCGGTTGGCTTCATACGGTTTCGGGACCGTGTGACTCCATGCGGTCTCGGGACCGGTTGGCTTCATGCGGTCTTGAGACCATGTGACTCCATGTGGTCTCAGGATCGGTTGGCTTCATGTGGTCTTGAGACCGTGTGACTCCATGCAGTCTCGGGACCGGTTGGCTTCATGCGGTCTTAAGACCGTGTGACTCCATACGGTCTCGGGACCGGTTATGGCTTCATGCGGTCTTGAGACCGTGTGACTCCATGCGGTCTCGGGACCGATTGGCTTCATGCGGTCTTGGGACCGTTTGACTCCATGCGGTCTCGGGACCAATTGGCTTCATGCGGTTTGGGGACCGTTTGAGTCCATGTGGTCTTGAGGCTGAGTTAGTCTTTTGTGATCTTTTTTTTTATGTTTTTCTGCATATATAAAAGTTAGTCTGATAGTATATTTACAATAAGAGGGAAAATTTAGGGATTATGTATAATTTTAATTTAGAAAGAGTATGGAAAACTAAAGAAAAGTCTAAGATAAACATCCAAAATTGGAGGTTATCAACTTGTGATACTGACCGAGTTTTATTTCTCAACATTTTTGGATAATATTCAATCATTTCAGCAAGTATGATGAAAAATGGACATCCAGAGAAGAAGGCATGAAAACAAAAGATCTAATTTAATGATGAGGATGTAGATAGTTAGTTTTTATTTTTAGTTATAAACATTAGTTTACCTTCCCAATGTAACTCCTTAGGGAAAAAATATCTTTTATAGTGTACAAATACATTCCTATTTAGTGAAATTTATTGATTATTTTTAGTGAATTGCTAAACCATCAATCCTTTATTAAAGTAATGGTCATTTTTCTCTCGATCCACCTTAATTAGGGATAATAAGGGAGGGGGTCACTATAGTTAATCTATACCCTCTTGTTTTATGTGAATACCTAAATACAGTGAATAAAACCTACTATCAATTATAACCAAATAGCTATTTCAAATACTATATATTTATACATATATAGATAACACTATCTATCCCTCTATATATTAGATGCTAGAAACATCTACATACATGCATGAACTAATGAAAACACGAATAATATATATATATATATATATATATATATATATACATATATATATATATATATATATATATATATATATATATATATATATATATATATATATATATATATGGAACTAGATAGTAGCAAGAGTATGTAATATACACTCAAGGTTGTTCAATAAGCCATACTAATAAATCCACTAGTATTCCAAATCTGGTTATCATAGATAATACTACACAGTCATTTGCAACTAATTGGGGCGATGTAAATAGTATTCAATCAATGTATCCATACTTTACTTACAAACACACACACACACACACACACACACACACACACATATATATATATATATATATATATATATATATATTCAAGATGCAACATTGACTAATGAATTACATTAAACTATATTTATGTATGTAGATTCTTAGATAGAGAAATTATATGCATCCTGCTAATTGTGACTATGAATGAATCCAATATGAACATATAATTGATCTAAGAACCTTAATGTAGTATACTTAAATATTGATTTATCCATATCTATAGTAAGTAGTAGATATGCTTTCCCATGGGGACGAATATGGAACATAAAACCTAGGTATATATATTTGGAAATAGTTCATGTCGACCGACCTAATTGGTGTAAATATTAAATTGTTATAATATGACCCATTCTAGTACCTTACGGTAATGTAATATATCTACGTTGATTACCCATAAGTATAATGAAAAGAATCTATGTATTCACATATGATTGTATGTATAATTTAAATCCTACATGTCCCTAGTAAAGGGCGTATTAGTAAAGGAATACCTTCAATACTAATTATTAAAGATAAGTATAGATTAATCTAGGATCTAGTCAATAGGAAATGTAACATAACATTTGAGTATATAACATTTATTATATATATATCCTAGTTAAAAATCCTATAAAGAAGGAGAATAGAAAATATGAAATTATATTGAACCTAAATGAGAAACACCTAATCCTAAATAACTCAAAATGAACAACACTATAAATTCCAATGCATATAATAACAAATACTTATCAAATTTTGTTGATATCTCTTTCTCAATTGTCCCTTGGAGTCAATTCTTGGAATTTATTCATTTTGGGTACTTTCAATTAAAAGGTACAACATTTCTATTTCTAATATGAAATTTATATTCTTCTCTGCATGCATGACTAGATATTTTGGTTGGCAAAAAAAATCATTTTGTACCTTAGCGTAACCCTTTATAAGGCCACCAACACTTATTCTTGGAAATAGTAGAGCAATGTTTAATTGAAAAATAAGGGCATGTTAGTTCCCCTATCTTAATGTAATTATACTTCCACTCCTCTGCACAGAGTTTAAGGACATACGATCCCTCAATATACTGGGAATTTCAGTTGATGTGTTACCATTCTCCATAGAAGGGAACACATGGATTCCCCAACAACTAGACATTGACATTAGCTAGATATTGAACAATTGAATGGCTATTTTCAAAATCTGATAGTGAATCTTTTTAAATTTGAAAACTCATTGCTACCTTTTTATACTTACCTATAATTGTTTATTAATTTGAATTTTTTCATCAAAATTTATTGTGGATAGGCTCATATTGTCGCACTTTCCAAATAATGATTTTGTACCAACTTTGCTGACCCATGTTTCCCTTATTGGGGCCCATGTGTGGTTTTTGTTCCCTCTGGGAACTCAGGGGAAGGTGACCAGAGAAGTCCTAGAAGAGACGGGGAAGAGTAACCCACTGTTGAAGAGTAGATAGTAATTCATACTTATTTTCTTAATCCTATGTATAGCTTCCAAAACACTAATGCAAAGCATGATTTTAAACAGATTTGTTAATATTTTCTGATGCATTTTGTAAACATTTGATCATTAGAATTGATTCCTCACAAAAATAGACTTTCATCACCCTAGTGGTACATCAAGCACATAAAAAATGACCATATATAAGATAACATATTAACACACAAAATATAATGATGTTATTGTATTACCCTCAGGTTGAAGAGCAGATGTTTAATTTTTCATCTTGATTTTGATGAACTCCAAAAAGTGGGACTAGAGAGGAATTCCACTCAAAAGAGACATGTTAAGATATAGCACTAGAAAAATAACTATTAGAAAGTTACAAAGTGAGTCCTTAAACTATTGTTCCCTACTATAGAAGGTGGTATTAAGGACTAGAAACTTCCACTAAGTACAAAAAGGCCAGTTGTAGAGGAAAACCTATCCATATAAATCTATCCTCATGTTTACACATATATACACGATCTTCCTTAGTCTATATCCACCAATCTACCTAAAGTTGGGTGGAAGGAGAACATCACCTAGAAGATAGGATATGAAATCATAGGTAAAATACTTTGTATGTATGTATAATAACATTCTTGGTTGTTTTAGTAAGTTACAAGTGTAAAAGAGATGTTCCCATGAAGTAGGGGAGATAAAGTCAGTAAAGTTAAAAAGTATTAGTTTTAAGAGAATGGGGCATTTAAATTTTAGAGCATAAGATTTGAGATGAAAATCTTGCCATAATAATCATTCATCATATAAAAATAGTTAGATACATTCACAAATGCATTTTTTATACTGAAGATAGATATAGGAGATCCAAGGCACCACTAAGTCATAGGCCTAAACATAGGGAAGGGAGGAATAGCAAACCCTAGATGGAAAACTGTACACTTGTGTATTAATAGGTGAAAAAGTACACCACAAGCAGAATAATGCACCCTAATTGTTATATATAAGCATATACAAAAGATATCTAGCTAAATTATCAAACTTGTACCAATGGGAGGAAAAAGAATGTATGAGTCATCATTCACATTTTCAAGTAGAAATAACGATGTAGGTGGGGTCATAGACCCAAAGGAACAAAAGATTATCATGTTTAGTGGAATTATATGATTCAATGAATTGCATTGTAGACAAGAAAGAAGGGACAATTTCTTAGAGATGCCTCATTGTAAAAAAGATTGATTTATGTCAGGTTAATGCACAAATTTAAATAGGGATAGATATATACCCAATCTTCACGACTAATCCTATTTATGAGTTTAAAATTCTAAATTTCTTCTTCCCGACCTTAAAGTGTATTATACACCCATTGGTCTACACATACCAAATCATAAATGAAAGTGTATCTGAATCTAGTTTGGGTTATCTATTGTAATTATAAGGTTTTTAATTCATAGATATACACATATTATAGGTGAGGGATGTGACTAGCTATTATTTATTAAAATACACTCACTAGAAATATCTAACATTTTATATGACATATATTAGTCATAAAATCACACTTATATTTTGATATGCATATGAGTACAATAATATTTCATGTGGTGATACGAACTGAAGTAATTTCATATATGGTCCACCTACATGTTTATAAAAATGTATTCTTGTGAAGTCCTTTCTCATCTGTACCCTTTGGTTCAAATCAATGATTGATAAACAAACTTCATGGCATAATAAGATAATATTTTAATCTTAGGATTTTTATTTCATAGACAACAAACCACGAAGTTGATGTATCAACTAAGTTAATTTGTATCTTGCACATGTATAACCACTATCATTTAGCTTTTAGGTATTGATATGACCAGAATATAGGTTTTAGGTGTAGTCCAAACCATCATATTCTCAAGAGTTGATTCTTCAAAATATTAAGGCATACACACACCTATTTATAAACCAAATTTCTTATTGTGGTTGAAATCTATATCTAATATCCTATATAATTATATACATAAAGTAATTTTTCATGAATAGACATATAGTGGACAATGTAGGAAAACTAACATGCTTAATGTAGATTTGTAATAATTTCTAGTAATTAAATTAATATCATACCAAGGGTGTCAAATATTAACTAACATGTTATAACTAAGTTTTATCTCTAGAATCTTTATGATTATTAACTAACATCTTATACTCTGGTTGTCATATAAATGAGCATGTGCGAGTGTGTTTGCCACTATCAAATATTTGAACCATAAAGTAACTAGTTTCTAATACAATTGTAAATATATTATTTTAATTCTTATGATCATTACCTAAATTAGTGTTACATGTAATCATGAATCATATTATCATGTGTTTAAAGGATATAAGAAAGTTTTACCAAAATTTTAATACATGAAAACATAAGGTTAATGGACTACATATTGTGACCAGACTATCAAGGATGGAGTTATTAGGTTCCTCCTCATTGTACTCCATAAAGATATCTAAAGATAGGGTCATCAATAAGATCCTCTAGGTGTTGGCTCTTGTCTTCAGTGGGTCCTTATATTAGGTCGTTTCTTGGAGTTTGCTCCTTTGTTGGGAGGGTGGTCGTCAATACTGGTTGACATCAGCATTCCAATGGGAATTGTAAGTTAGGATCCATAGGAAGGGTGAAGTATCTACATTCTTTCATGACTACCAATGATGTGTCAAAGACTATATTTTGATGCTCGCAAGGGTCTGAAGCCTTAAAACTTGGATCAACAACATCTATGTATGAATTTCAGATCAATTTCTCCAGTCACAATGTCAGTTGTGACTTTCTATGGGGGGCAACAAGAACTACTAGTTGGGATGCAAGGAGTTTCTACATCTAGCGGAATACTATAGAGAGATTGGAGTCCATTTTGTGAGCAAACACAACGAGGTGTGCTGAACTATAGCCACAACATGTTGTTTCTTCTACTATAGATGCCTCTCTATGTAGGTTTGCAAAGGTGGTGAATAGAGATGTCAGAGGAGGCTACAATACCACTAGGGTTTATGGAGGAGTCAACCTTATGTTGGAAGGAGAATGACATGGATTAAGGTGGCCATTTGAGCAACTAATGACACCTTGTTACAGCCATGGAAGCCACCACAAGGGAACATACATACGAAGGTAGCTAGGGTTTATTGAAAAAAGAAGGGAGAAAGGAAAGAAATATGGAAGGGAGAGTAGGAGAGAAATATAAGAGGGGAAGGAGAAGAGGAAAGAAGATGACAAAGAGGAATAAAACTACACCCATTCCAAACTCATTACCTATTCATGTCTACCTAATTTTGTGCACAGAACATGACCAAGAAGGGCCACTGAGGGTGTTACAATAGGGGGAGGGTGACATTTAAGAAAGTATTAATTGAAATGATTGGAAATTCATTAATGTGTATTATTATTTGTAACTTTCATAATTAATTAGAAGGAAAAATAATGTCTAAGTGATCAAAAAATTAATATGTAGACTAAGTAAAATACATGGAAACCAATTTTTCCATAAATTTACTATTTGAAGTTGTCTGATATTTTATCTCTTACTTGGGTATTAGGATGTTAAATATAATTTTAATGCATATGTTTCCATTTCCTAATCTACAATGATGTAATATGTCATTATTATCCATTTTCCTTCATTCTATACTCCAAGGAGGGCTCTAGAGAGATAAATAGGGTAAAATCTTATTAATTGGTGTATATTTGTATTTAATCCTAATCATAATTTTTTAAGATATATTTTCCTAAAACTTTATAAAAGGGATCACCTATGGTTGCATTGTATTCTTAATCTTAATATGGATTAGGGAGTAGGGATTGATATCAACATACTCGAGAAGGGGCATAACAAAAATGTGGGATAATCTATGTGTCTATATTTGAGAATGTTACAACAATCCACTCCTAAAAGAGGATTTCATTCCCTAAAATCAAATTAGCTATAGATTGGTATACCTGGATGTACATATTAGCCAATTATAGACATATATTTCCCCTCAACGTAGGAGGCCACAAAATACTACCCATTATATCTCTTATAGTCCTTTCTAAAGTGAAGCTAAATAAATCTAGGATGTGGGTCCCCATCATATTTTTAGTGTTGAAAGTTGGATTAGGGATGTTAAACACCAACAAATAGGGTTATATCTCAATTCATATGTTTATAGATATTTAATAAGTATAACATGTTCATCTTATGTCTGCTGACCAAGTCATTAGCTATAGTCTATCACATAGACTAGGGTTAAGGTTCATGATTAGGTTTTAATTAGAAACATGTTGTACCATTCATATTCGAGCATTTTAGTGTATTATATGCAACTTATTGAAGTAATCATTCATGTTTTAGTGAACACATTAAACTACATATATTATGTCTAATATATACCTAATTAATTTTCACTTTTGTGTATTGTGGTCATATGGGAAGGATGCAAATTTAATTGTTTACATCCTTATTATGTTCAACCAAGATTTTAGAGCAAGTTTATATGTACCTTTCATTTGAAGACCATTTGGGGCACATGTTCATAAGTTAATGTTTTTGGGAGTTGATATTTTTCTGTAACTTACCCAACTATGGCATACCAATTAAGATACATGAAGTGAAAGACTTATTTTAGTTATCAAAATATGGTTTCTTGTAGAGATTATCAATCTTGGTTATTCTTTAAGTTAAGATGCACTCCTAATGATATAAACATACAAGAATCAACCCCTAAAAGGCTTATTCTATAACTTAACTAGTTGTCTTGAAGGGAAACAAAGGTGGATCAAGGAGGTCTTTCATATCCAAAACTTCTTCATCATACCCACTACATCGCACTAAGGCTTAGGCTCTCATTGTTGATCAAGACACACACATGGTTCTTCAATAAAAGGGTTTCTCCATTACTCAAACTTTCTAATGGTTTTGACTCTATTCCAGAAACCATAAATACAATCCAAAAACCTTTCTTTTATACATTTAATTTAATATTGAATAAAGTTTGATGATGAAAACATTGTGATGGGAATCCTATAATGGCATCAAAATCAATCCAAGAACCAAGTCAACCACTTCCAACTACACTACACAGTTTCTAATACTCTATATTTTGTTCATTCTTCTAAGACAATCTAATCACTAATACAATGAAGAGGGCATACCAAAATATACCAAATATAAAACAAAAGAGGAGGAAAAGGTATCCTGTTATACAAGGTAAAATTGTATTTGATCCAAATAAGGAACAACATCCACCATTATCCAGTCCAATCTAACATAATCTACATTATCTCATCTTTATACATAGGGGAGTCATATCATCATCTAGAACTATAGGTAGTGGTTAGGGTTTTCTGATCACTTGTTGGATTGCAACCATGGTTCCTTCACAAGATAGGGTAAATATATAGTTACAACACTCATTCATCTTGATCACCAAGTAACCCAATCTCGTATGCATATCAGATAGGTGAAGTTTTTACTTACATTAGTGATTTTCTTTTAGTATCCATGCATGCTCGCTATGCACATTGTACGTACCAGGGGCTTTCTATAAAAACAAAAAAGTAAAGGGTTTATGGTTAGAACCATGGTAAAACCTAGATATGAGTGTTAAAGTCAATCTACCCTTCATAGAGATCAAGCTAACTTCCTTGAAAAAAGGAGAGAGGAACTACATACTAATTGGTTCAACTCCAACGTAGGTGACATTTCCACCTCAATAAGACACCTTGGGTGATTAGGGTTACTCAAAACTAAATCTCAACCGCATAAGTAGTTTGGGGAGTGAAACTGTGGAAGTGAACAAATTAGTAAGGTATTGTAAACCTAGTTGGTATTCCAAAATTCACGTAAAAACATATCAAAAACCTATAGAGGATTATTTAATTACCTAATTTTAGAATTACATGGATAACTTGAAATAGTCACACCATTGACTGCTTAACCAGTGTACCATCTTCCAAAGAGTGGTAACTGACAGAGGTTCCACTCAAATGGTAGGATAGAAAGAGTTGTATGAAGATAGAGAAGTAGAAAAATTACTATTATAAAGTTACAAAGTGTATCATTATATGATTCTTCTTATACTAAAAGGTGGTCTTAAAGTCTAAAAACTTCAAATAAGTACACATAAGACTAGTTGCAAAGGGAAACCCATCCAATCCAAGATATCCTCATGCTCACAAATATGTACATGATCTTTCTTAGTGTAGATCCTCCAAGATACCTAGACCTAGGTGGAAGAGAACAACACTCAAAATATAGGAAACAAAAACATAGATCGACAAATACTAAGTATGTACATATAATAACATTTTAGGCATTTTAGTGGGTTACAAGTATAAGAGATATGTTTCCATGAAGTGGGGGACCTATAAAGTTAGGTAAGTTCAATTGGATCAATTTCAAAAGAAGAGATATTTAAATATTAGAGAACAATATTGGAGATAACGTTCTTGCCCTAATTTACCATCCACCATATCACAAATAATCAAATATTTTTGCATGCAAATATAACTTGAGTAGATATAGATATAGTAGGGCCAACATACCGCTGAGTCATCAGCCTAAAGTTAGGGAAGGGTGGAATATAACACCCAAGGCAAAAAAGCATGACCCTCTATATAAAGAGGTGGACAAGCACACCCTGGGTAGAATAGCATGCCCTAAGTACTATGCATAAGCATCTATAATTGACATATAGACAAATAATAAAATATGTTGAAATATAGAGGCAAGATAAGCTTGAGTCATCATTCACATTTCCAAGTTCAAATAAGAGTGCTAGTGGGTCGTAGAGCCATGATAACTACAAAATTTTCAAGTTTAGTGGAATCATATGATTCAATAAATTGCATTATAGACAAAATAGAAAGTACAATATTCAAGAGATGCCTAGTTATAGGAAATTTAATTTAAATAAGGTTAATGCCAAAATTTAAACATGGATGAGTACATACCTGGTCTTCATGACTAACACTATTTCTAGGGGTGAAATTCACAGTTCCTTCTTCTCAAGCTAAAAGAGTATTATACACCCATCAGAACACAAATATCAAATCATAATTGAAAGTGTATATAAATCTAGTTTAGTTCATCTAGTATGGATTTAGGGTTTTTAATTCATTAAAATACCCACATATATGGTGAGGGATGTGACTAGATATTATTTATCAAAATATCCTCACTAGAAATATCTATGGTGTAATACAACATTTATTAGTCATAAATTCATACTTATATTTAAAAACATTAATGAATACAATTACATTAACTATGCTGGTTTGAACAGAGGTAGATTCATATATACTCTGAACTCACATGCCACCTATTTTCAAAAAATTAAACTCATCCAAATGCATGTCTATAAAATTGTAGTTTTGTAAAAATCCTTTCTCATTTATACCCTTTGGTTCAAATCATTGAAAGATAACCACACTTCATGGAATCATAAAATTGATTGTACTGGTAACATTTTTTTGTTTATATACAAAAAAACACTAAGGTGTTGTATCAACCAAGTAAATTTTTTATCTTGTAGAAGTATAACCACTACCAGTTAGCTTATTAATACATATATTATTTGTATCTAGGTTTCAGGTGTGGTCTATATAGTAATATTGTTAAGAAACAATTCTTCAAAATATTACGTCAACCACACACATATTTATAAACCATTTGTTTGTTGATATTCAAATTGATATCTAATATTATATCTAATTCATATGTGTTAATTAATCTTCAAAGAGTATACATGTAATATGCAAAGGAATAGAGCTTACATGCTTACTATATAAGCATAATAATTGCTAGTAATTGTACTTATATCATTCCAAGGTTTTCACATATTAACTAATCTATTATAACTAAGTTTATCTCAAGAATATTGTTGATTAATATCGAACATGTTATACTCCTACCATAATATACATATGTATGTGTGAGTGTACATGCCACTATTAAATGTTAGATATTTATTTATCAAATAATTAACCACACACTTTATGAAAACTTATAAAATCCATATCCTTCTCATCTTAATTCATATGGTCTCAAATTTGAAAACATCCCTTATAATACTATATTCTAGTATTGAGAAAAGTTTTGTATCAAAAGGGTTGCTTCTAGATACCCTTTTCTCTCTCTTCAAAAAAGGAAACAAATTTTAATTATTTTAAGTAGCTCCCTCTTTCTTCATGATTTTTTGTAGACTATTAGGAGTGTCCCATTTCTATGAAATTTGGAAGTGTAAGGAAATCTGGGTGACGAATATGGTAGTGGAAAAAATAAATTTAAAGCATGATTCTCCTGAAATAGTAAGATCGCATCAACAATAGTGTATCTACAAAG
Organism: Alisma plantago-aquatica; assembly: GCA_963693085.1. Taxonomy (NCBI): domain Eukaryota; kingdom Viridiplantae; phylum Streptophyta; class Magnoliopsida; order Alismatales; family Alismataceae; genus Alisma; species Alisma plantago-aquatica. The sequence goes on along the minus strand of OY856414.1, from coordinate 500,708,816 downwards.
GAAAGGTTTTCAAGGCCATTTCTAGTCCTGGAGCAAGTCTAGTGATATTATCCTTGTAGTAGAATCATGCTTCTTCTTCTTCTTTAGGAAGCAACACACTACTTCACCAACAATAACACTCGAACAATCGTCTCCACTGGCCTCCTAGTGTAGCACCACAAACAACGGTTGACAATGTCCCCTTAGCGGTAGACAACAACCTCTAGCCTCCAAACTAGTCTATGTGGACCTCCAGCAACTCCACATTGTGCTACTAGAGCCAACAAGAAGGAGTTGTCCACTTTGAACGTCAACTTGCTAGAGTGGATACACTCTCCCACAATTGTCTTTCCCTTTCTATCCCTCCCTTTATCAGGCAGGACTTGCTTGGGATCTCTATTGGTTATCACAACTAGAGAGAAAAACAATTGTCAAAGTAATTATTGTGTTCTTAAAATCCCCCAATACCCCTATATTTTTAGGAGAGGCTAGAGTCAGGGTTCCAAGTATGTTTGGGAGTTAAAAGGGATGAATACATAAATTTTCTCGAACATGTGAATAGCGAACCGGTCAATTTTTACACCCAACCGGTCGGTTGGTGTGTGAGTTGGTCGGTTACTGTAGTTTCATGTTTTGAATCAAATTGGTAATCATTGCATGATTAATGCACAAAATGACATTAAAACCAATCCTAGATCCAATCAATTTGGCAACCAAACTGGGCAGTTCATCCCATGAACCATTCAGTTAGGATATTTAAACTAATCAGTTCACTATGTGAACCAATTGTCTCACTCCCTGGTTCATCCATTGATCAGCCAATGTTTATTCCAATTGACCTAACACTCGAACCGATCGGCTCGCTACCCAACCGGTTGGTTGGCAGTGTAAACCGGTTGATTCAAAGTCCACTCAGTCAATTTTGAACCTCAATGGTTTAATTAAATACCTAAACACCTTTAGTGATCAAATTAAACATCATTCATGAATATACTCCTTTAATCCAAGTGTATCCTATGTGTGTGAACCTATACATCCAAAATTATGCTGGTAGTGAATGTTCATAACTAACTTACAACATCTTAAGCAAGGAGTGACATCGAGAAACCCATCATTTCTACCCTAGTAATTCAAAAAGTTGGAGAACAACTTCAACTAACAATCCATTATCAGTGTTATCATGATCGTATAGTTCCTTTGTCTCTGATATCCAAATTGAACTCGAGGCATGGAATCTTCATCCTCTCAATTTTAAATCCATATTCCTTAAACTAGAGCAAACTTTATGAGATGCACATGAGCTCACATATCACATATTGAGTCACATGAGTATGGCCATACGTTTCTCAGTCTCGCTTATTAGGAGGTCATAGATATCACCTATAGGAGTGACAAATCCCATCTACACCACTCACACTCTATTCTTGTGTGTCACAATGCACCCAATCATCACCGTTATGGCAACCCTTATTCGAGAACATGTTGGATGATGTCAAAGTACATGAATGACAAGTAATGAATGTAGTGACTTCAGGTCTAAGAACCACAATCACCACTATCACTATGAGAGATGAATCTGACTACCATTTCATGGTCTCCATGTATCACTCTCATGGTGGGTTTGTTCAATGCGCTATTCTCTAACATGTACATGTGTGCTTGACTTGATATCATATATCATGACTAATGAGACTTTGTCATCAGTCGACACACACTCTAGTCTTATGTATTACTATTGTCTATTTTGCTTCCACAATAATACATGACTAGGGACATAACAAGAATGTATTTACTATTATCATACATATGATTTCATGATTTGAGTCCTCAACCTAAAGACATATGTCATCATGTAACATCATTCTTTAGACATCTACTATGTAAGTGTCGTCATCTCATGATTGAACAAACATAATAGATGAAATTAGCTTTATTACTATCAAATTAGGTATCCAATTCCACACTCCAATCATCATATGATTGGCTCTCTGGGCATACATACCAATATACTCCCACTTACACATAGATCCAATCACCCACAAATCTTATGCCAAGTGATCTCTAGCATCTCCATCATGTTTCTACTATGAAAGTGCTTTTATCGTGGCTTTAGAAACATTTTCTTCAAGAGGGTATTTTGCAAGTTTCACATCTCTTTATTGTATGACTACTCGTATGAGATCGAAGTGACGTAGTATGTTGTATGAGATTCCTTGTGTATTCAATAGCTCCATCATTGTCACAATATTTCTACTATGTAATCAATGGTTGGAACCTCCTACAAGTTCACCCATATGAACTTCTTGATCCCTACGGTATCTTCTACTTTTCTCATCACATAGAGATACTTGACTTCAATTGTAGATTTAAACTACCATCATGATCTCAGAATCCTTTCTAGCTTACAGTTCTAGTTTAAGGTCAAACACAAATTTAGATTGCAATTATTTATTTATTAGTTTGGAAGCTTGCATCACTGTAACCCTTTACACCCAACTCTTCCTTATTACCATAACCAAGGAACTGATCCTTTTAGTGCTTCACAATCACCCAAGGATATTTTTATGGTAGTCCAGTGACTCTCACTGGCATATGACATATACCCCCTTGTCAAGTATAATACATACAAGATTTCTAGATAGGTATATATATCCATTTGTCATGTCCAATACATATGATATTACTGGATATCCTCTCCTCATGTCCAATACATATGAGATATCAGGATGAGTACATAACATTGCATATAGATCCGATTATGAATGCATATGGTATCCATCCATGTGTTCATGTTCTTCATAAGAATTGGGACACTAGGCTCCTGAGATACTAACTTCATGGAATCATGGACAAGTGTTTTCTCATTGAGTCTTGCATGATGAACCCCTTTGACATCATTCCAGTGTATGTGCTCTTTCTTATGTAATGAAATTTTCCAGATCTACATTTATAGATCTCAATCCCTATGACATAGGATGTATTGCCTAAACCCTTCATAGAGAAGGTGTTTTTAATAAGGTTTTAACATATATAGGGTAAGGACATTATTCCCCATTATCATGTGGAATATAAATATGTTCCCACTAATTCTTTTCGAATCACATATTTCATCTTCATTTTGACTGAAGTCAAACCCTTTGATTGTCTTATCAAATAGAAGATTCTAGTTATGACATGCTTGCTTCAATCCAAAAATTGACCTTTGTAGCTTATAAACTTTATTTGCAATATTTCTTTTATAAAACCTTTAGGTGGTCTCATGTACACATCCTTATAATTATTCTTGTTAAGGAATGCATTTTTAACATCCATGTGCCAAGTCTCATAGTCAAACTAAGCTATAATTGCAAACATGATCTTGATGGATTTAACCATGGTAACTGGAGAAAGACTTCATCATGTTCAACATATTGAACTTGTTCAAAACTCTTTGCAACCAATATACCCTTCCATGTTGGTCTTCTTTCTAAAGACCCAAATGTACCCAATGGGTTTTACCCCTTAAGGTGGATCCACCTAGGTCATACCTTGTTGATTAACATGGACTCCATCTTGGATCTCATGGATCAAGCCATGCTTCAGATTCTGGTCCCTCAATAGCATCTAGGTAGGTTGTTGATTCATCATATATGACCAACTCGCTGCCCTTTGAGCCATAAGATGTCATAATATTTCAAGATCAAGGCATGTTCTACGACAATTATGAGTCTTGTATGTTACATAAGGAACTTGATAATCCACAACAGCTTATGATTCTCCACGTTCCTTTAGGTTCAATGTTTTCTTATTTGTCTCAAAATTTTTGAGTTCTACTTTACTCCCACTGATTCCTTTGGAACTAAGTTCCTCTTTAGGAATACAACTATCCAGATTAACAAACAACATTGTTGCTGGATTGGGATAAGAGTAGTAATTTAACAAAATAATATTTATGTGATTTTTTGGACAAAGCTTTTTAAAACATTATTTTCCTATATAAGCATTCATCCCTAATCACTATAAAAGACATATTAGGACACCTACCATGCCATATATCATATTGTGTCTTTTGAACCATTTTAGATGATACATTGTTTAGTGTTAAGGTCATGTTTGGTAGGATGTTGTTGGATGTAGTTTGATGAAAAGAAAAATTAAGCAAACATATTCATGCATTTTATACTGCTCCATATTTATTTGGTAGAATGTAATATAAGCTCTTTACTTTTGGTTGTACTTATTTGGTAGGTAACCTTGCAACAACAACTTGTATTAATTTTGTCTGTGATAAAGAGGGTGGAATAGGCAATCCTCCTCATCCGATAGTACCCGATTGATGGGAGACCGGTAGCTGTCGGTACATGCATGAATAAATTTGCAGGCTGCCTATTTGAATGCCTCCTACTTCTGGTAAAAAGGTATTCGATAGCTATGCAAATGGTGAACTGCACTCGACTGCTTCCTTTGTGGGCACAATATTGATTCATTGCTTTTGACCATTTTAGAAAATGATCTGGGAAATGGAATTCCTCAAACTATGTTCAACTTTACCGTACCAAACATTTTTTGATAAAAAAAAAACTGATCATTGGAGTTCCATGAGTTTGAACATAGCCCTACCAAACAGATCCTAAGCATGTACCCAAAACAAAATTGGAATATTAGCTAGATTTTATCGATAATTGAAACATGACTTAACAAGGTGTGCTTTCTTCTTTCTGATACACTATCACTGTGTTTTAGGTGGAGTTCATCATGTTACATTATCATGACCTCCCTTTAAGGTCCTTAAACTCTTGGTGTAAAATATTTCAACATCTATCACACTAAAGTATCTTAATACATTGACCAAGTTAGTTATGTACACCATTCACAACACCATTGAACACATCAAGAGATTCATACTTGTATTTCATTAAATACAAATTTTCATATCTACTAATAACATTAGTAAATATATAATGAGATACTTGCAACTACCATTAGGATTTATTATAAAAGGTCTATATACATCGGTATATATGAGGCCTAATAGAAATGTCATTCTCCCACTACATATAGTGAAGATTATTTTGTCACATTTCTCAACAAATAAGATGTGCATGTCTCTATTGGTTCAATAATGAAAAAAGTCTAGACAACTAACATATGGATTCTAGAAATGCATTTCTCATTTATGTGATCTAGATGAAAATGCTATAGGTACTCATTGTTTGAGTCATCAAGTCATTGAATATATGTGTCATACACATTTGTCTCCACAACTATGAAGTATAGTTTATAATACATAGGGAATTTCCAGATAAGATCTCATATTTTAAAATGAAACTTCGATTATTCTTGTTCATAGAAGACACATGATGTTTTCATTAATGAAAAGTGCATAAAAAAAATTCAATAGTTCTATTATATGCCCATGAATGACAAATTCCAACTGTAGTGGCAACAACTCTTGCTCCTTACAGTTCTAGCTTATTTCATATTGGGTCCTAAAGTAGAAATCTCTATCTCTTTCTTATTCCTTTGTTCCTCTAAGTGAAAAGGACAAATTCCTTTGCACTTACCCTTCTCCATAACTTGAGGGAAGAAGACTTGGACTTTATCTTAGCCTCAAAATAGTTGTTGGCCTTGCCTTTGCCCTTGGATACACTTCCACTGATTACCATCTCAGATTTATCCTTTCTTCTTTCGTTCTTTGACATTAAGCACCATGTCAAACATTTTATAGAATGACTATATGATTCAAGAAACAATTGTAGAATCATATTTGTGGCCAACTCTTGACCTAAAATAAATCCTAGTCTCTCCAGATGCCTAATCATATAGAGTATATGGAGCACTACTGGATCTCCCTCTATAAATTTTCACTCAAACAATGCTTTGGTGACATTACACCTTACTTGCTTTACATGCTTCTTAAGATGTGTTACCATCTCAAGAATTTACATGTTTTCATGCTTCTCATGTAACTCATAGTTCATACAACATGAAATAAGGTACTCAAATGTCTTTTGCTTCAATGGCATGCTTCCACTAAACATCCATTTCTTCCTTAAGAGAATTTGGAACATGTTCCTATGGATCTGGTCTTTCAAAGGCATAGCTCTTTCACTCATTAATGAGAACATTTCTCAAAGTCCTTAACCAGTTGTGGAACTTTATTACTTTTTGTCCTTCCTTAAGGATTGGTCATAATGTGAACTGGTTTGTGTTTGACATTAGATTCTACAAAGAAATATAGCAACTTTTCAAAAACATTTTTTATTTTTTGGTTTGATAAGTTAACGATATTAATTGGGTCTTTAATCAATTATCACTCCCACTATTTTGTTTAAATTGATAACTCTCATGTATCAATTTGGAAGATTGTAGCATACAATCTTCTAGTCAGCTAAGATCCATCTTACATCAAAACATGAATCTGATTTGGTTGATCGGCCACAACTTGACTATTTAGGTAGACAATGTTTGTCAGTTGCATCTCATGCAACTCTTGGATAGATGGTGTGCACAACTCTTTGTCATTGACCATCATTATGCTTCTCAATGCTTAATCCCATTAAGATTACCTATGTAATCCTAACCCAAAATCCAACATGATAGAATATGCACCTTGCTTTGGTAGATCTACATATCTACCATCACACTTCCATGAGATACACGACACACCACACTTTGGTATAACCTAATATTGGTCAATCAAGCTTTTCATGTGTGTTTTGATGGAAAACATCTTAGACTTAATATTTTTTGATGGATTTTATATATAAATACATATTCATATACAATCACCACAATACTTGTAGTATGTATCATATACATGCTTTAGCCACAAATGAGAACATGCAATAATTAAAGCACACAAGTGATGGTTATGGCCATACTAATGTAACAGCTTGGAGGCACAAGAAATTACTACCACATAGATTTCACATCATATGCAACATGTTGTTGATGAAGATATATACTTGAACCAATCAGGGTTGATCAGTTAACCACTTGAACTAATCGGCTCGCCACATGGTCACTCGGTTGGGATCTTGAAATGGTTGTCTGGTATTTAGGTTCAATCAATGTCTAGACTCCATTAGCCGATCGAATGGGCTACCATTCGATTGGTTCATCCTCAGGTCGTCTAGCCTCCTTGGTCCTCTAGTCAATTTGTTCATCTCACGAGCCGTTTGGTTCATTTAGTGCAGAACATCTTCTCACGATTAAACATAAATTAAAACTATCATATTTACTATTACATTATACAAGGGAAAACCTCAAGTTAAATTTGAGGGGAAATAGGAAGAAGAACATTAATTTACATTTGGAAAGGAGAGAGAGGCTCAGTACACATACCGACTAACAAGATGCATAAACAACCACAACCATGCACTGACAGATTGAGGGTTATTGTCCATAACCATGCTTCACATCCACCATCAAAACAAAATTTTAGGGTGATGTGTGTAAATTATACGCGCGCACACACACACACACACAGATATATATATATATATATATATATATATATATATTTGTGGAGTGTATGTGGTAGTTAATCAGATATGCACATTAACTAGTTTAATATTTGCATCGTATACAATAAAATAAATCAAATCACATTGATTTAAATCCCAAATACATCATAAATTGATGTGGCTTTGATACAACCATAGGAAAATTGGGGTGACAGATAAGGCAACAGAAACAAAATATTGAAGCATGATTCCCCTAAACAACATGATCACATTAACAACAATGTATCTAGGAAGGAAAGGTTTGTAAGGTTATTCCTGGTCCTGGAGCAAGTGCAGCGACATTACCATTATAGTAGCATCATTCTTCTTCATGTTCAGACAGTAGCACACTCCTTCAGTAGCAACAACACTCAAATAGTCATCTCCACCAGCCTCTTGATGTAGCACCACATACACTGGTTGATAGTGTTCTCCTTGTGGCACACAATGGCCTCCTGTCTATGGAGTAATCCACACAAACCACTGAGAACTTCATGTTACACTATCAGATCTAATATGAAGGAGTTGACCCATTTGAACGTCAACCTACTACAGTTGATACCCTATCCCACAATTGTCTCTCCCTTACTATCACTCCCTTTATCACGTTAGACTTGCTTGGTCTCTCTATTGGTTATCACAACCAAAGAGGAAAATAATTGTCTGAGCAACTATTGTGTTATGATAATCCCTCAGTAACCCTTTATTTATAGGAGAGGCTAGGGTCAGGTTAGCAGTCTATGCAGGAGTCAAAAGGGTCAAATTCATGAATTTTATAGAACCTACACATGGCGAACCAGTCAGCTCACACACTCAATCAGTTGGTTGGTACATGACCCATTCGATTCTCTAAGCGAATTGGACATTTTGTGTAATTTACTATTTTGAATCAAATTGGTAATCAATGCACAATTAATGCACAACATGACTTCAACATCAATCCATGATCTAATAAAATTGGCAATCGAATTTGGTCGTTCATCCCATGAACCAGTCAGATAGGATATGTGAACTGGTCAGTTCATATGTGAATGGTAACACCCAAATTTAGGCATTTATGCTAAGCATTTCTTTATATTTTTGTGTCATTATTGCATTAATATGCCCAAAATATCCCTATGTCCTTATCTTTTAGTAATTTCCAGGTAGAGTTTCTCAACTAGCCAATTTTTGGAACCTGCAGGCACTGAACCAAGAACATTTCATTTCTTTAGATCCTAACCCACACACGTCACGTTTTGTATACCATCTTAGGAGATGGTGGTCCCACTACCAATAATAGCCCCCGGTGGGGGTGGGTTCGTTCGATGAGGGTCCCGACCATGACCAAGAAGACAATTATGCGACTGTGACACTCAGCATGACCGAGCCCATTTAGGCATGGTCAGGCCGAGGCCAAGGTGTAGCTATCACTACAAGGGTTGCGACCAACACCCCATCCTTGACCATGACATCAACCTCGACTGCAATGTCTGTCTCGACCGTGGCATCTGTCTCGACCATGGCATCAACCTCGATTGAGGTGTCTATCTTAACCACGACATCAACCTTTACCACATCGTCTATGTCGACCGTGACCCCCGACACCACCATGCCAAGCTTGGTACAGTCGGGCCGAGACAAAGGTAGCGACTAAGGCAGGTGTCACAATCATCTTCTGTCTTTGCCTATAAATACTCACCCCTCGTGACCTGGAGAGGGATTTCAAAAAAAATTCTAGTTCCATGTTATGGTTCTACAAATTCTTGGTTCCTAGAGCCCTATGGGAGAGTTATGAGGCTAAAAAAGGGTGAAGTGCTTGTCCTACGCCTGTCTCTTTAGTTTCTTCCATCCACCATCATTTTCCACCATAATTCACCCATTTCCTACCATTCCCAGCCATCTTCCATCTCCATACACCTGCCAAGTTGTTGTTTGGAGCAAAATCAAAGAGAAACAAGGCCAAGGAGTCCAGAAGACCAAGGAGTATGACCCAAAGATCAGATTCAGCCTATACGAAGGCTAAGGAACTAGAGCCACCTCTCCTATACGGGCTAAATCTCTTCTTCTTCTCCTTTCTTCTACTGTTCTCCTTTGTTTCTGTACAAATGATGTTCTTCCATCTTTGTTCAGTTCCAACTATGCTTGTTGATGGCTATTTGATCTCCTTCTTGGCTCTGTAGCCCGTTTTGGGCATGTTTATGTACTTTTACCTTAACCAAGTAGTCTTATTCCAAATCTAGTACATTTTCTATTTTATCTTCTCTTACTGGTTATGACTGTCATTTTGGTTGATCTCTTTCTTACTTGAACTTCTATTTCTTCCTATATCGAGAGATTCATTGTAGGAATCTGAAAGGAAGATGGTTCAAGGTCATATGTACAGAACTGTAGACCTGGGCATGGTTGGGCCCAACGCGGAATGGTCAAGCCCACTATCTTGTTCTTCCTAGATCACACTTGTTCCTAGCATCTTAGAATATTCTAGACCTAAGAGGGTATCTAGAATACTCTAGGGTGTTGATTTTTCATCCTCAAGAGAGGTTTCGTATCATGATGGGTTTTAGTCACACTGCACAAAAGCGAGTGGGATGACCCCACAGGAATGAATACCACAATATGTACTATGTTTGGATGTAGGTTTCTTGTTGGGTTGTTTGAGGGTTTTCTAACCCTGAGAATTGGTGCATAGACTGCCCAACTTGAGGTTACATAGCCAGGAGCTCCTTCTCATTGATTAGTAGAATCCTACATACTCTGTTTTGTTTTGTTTCATGACATTTTTCTAGATTAGTTCTAGTTCCATACTTATATCGACTATTGGATTGATTTAACTAACTTAAGAGCATGATCTTAAGCATCCTAAACGTCCTTATGTCCCTGTGTTTGAACCTGTATATCTACTTCGACCCGGTAATAAATTTATAGGGGTTCATGAAGGCTTCATGTGATAAATTTAAGGTCTGATTACCCCTTTGGGGCCAATCAGTGAACCTATCATCTCAATCCATGGTTCTGAAATTTATCAGCTAATGTTGATTCTAATTGACCTCACAATCCAACCGATATATTCTCTACCCAACTGGTTGGCTGGCAGTGTGAATCGGCCAATTTAGAGTTCATTCTATCAATTTTGAAACTCAGTTGTTTAATTGAATACCTAAACACCTATAGTAATCAAATTAAACATCATTCATGAATATAATCCTTTAATCCAAGTGTATCCTATTTGTGTGACCCTATCGGTCTGCAGTTACATTGACGGTGAATGTTCATAACTAAATTACAACATCATAAGCAAAGAGAGGTGTCTAGAAACACATCACTACTACCCAAGTAATTTGCAAAATTGGAGAAGAAGTTCAACCTACAATACATGATTAGTGTTACCGTGATCGTATAGTTCCTTTGTCTCTGATTTCCAGATTGAATTCAAGGTATGAAATGTTCATCCTATCAATGTTCAATCCATGTTCCTTAAACTAGAGCACACTATCTAAGTTTCATGTGAGCTCAAATATCTCGTATTGAGTCACATGAATATGGACATACGTTTCTCAGACTCACTTATCAAGAGGCCCTAGATATCAATCTCCTATAGGAGGGACAAATCCCATCTACATCACTCACACTCTATCCCCATGTGCCATAGCCCATCCAACCACCACCATTATGGAAACCCTTATTGAGGAACACGTTGGATGATGTAAATTACACGAGTGATATATGATCAATGTAGTGACTTCATGTCTAAGAATCACAATCACCACTATCACTATAGAGATGATTCTGACTACCACTCCATGGTGTCCATGTATCACTCTCATGGTGGGTTTGCATCTCTAACATGTACCTGTGTGTTTGACTTGATATTACATATCATGACTAATGAGACTCTATCATCAGTCAACACACACTCTAGTCTTATGTATAACTGTTGTCTTTTATTTCTTCCACTATAATATCCAACTAGGGACATAACAAGAATGTATGCAATCTAATCGTACATATGATCTCATCATTCATGTCCTCAACCTGAAGGCCTATATCATTGAATAACATCATTATTTAGACATCTACTATGTATGTTTCATCATCTCATGTATGAGACAAACATAATATACAAAATTACCTTTATTATTATCAAATCAAGTATCCAATGCCACAATCCAATCATCATATGATTGACTCTCTAGGCATACATACCAACATGAGGAAACCTCACTAATACCTTATTGCAATACATGTACTGCAAGGTAGTGGTTAGATAATTACTCCATTAATTATCTAAGTCACAAATTATTGTATAATATTCAAGAAACTTTCCTACTATCATATATTTTAGTTATCTAACAACTCAAAAAGCCATTACCATTCATTTATGCTTGAATTCTTTTATTTGTTACCTTGTGTCATATGGACCTATTTGCAAAGCAAATAGTCCCATCGGCCTTACTTGGGCAATGGGTTGAACGAATACATAACTAGAGTTCCACTAACATATCTCCAATGTCATAATATTCTTTAATTGACTTAATATGATATATGATACCATTTTCTTGTTAAAAATGAAAGTTGAAAATTTTGAGGATATTCCACACACCCCTCCTTAAAAGGTAGTTTGTCCCAAAAATAAAGCCTAATAGGTTTAAGGTCAATGATTACTCAAATTACCCTAAAAATGATACTAGCATTTCATGGATAGGTTTCAAAATAGATTATCCGTAACCATTTTTATTGACATACAAATTCCTTATTTTAGAATGGAACCAAAACTCAATTCCAGGGTATTTACACATCCAAATTCATTGAATGAGGTTGTCACTTGGTGATTACATTTTCACCTATGATTTCAATTTCACTTGGTGATTCCCTTTTTAGCTACATCTCCAAACTATCATTCATTTATTTTTGTATAGGGGTGAGGTAACACCTCAAAAACCTAGATTATGCCATTAATTTCAAGTTAGGGTATTCATTCTCATATGTTAATTCCATTTATAACATGTGTCTACCTGATCTTGCACACAAAAAAGAAGATGAAATAGGCATCTGGTTGCAACCCAAATACAAATCTCATCCCATTCCAATAACAGAAATGGTGTATCCGTACATAGTCTTATAATTCAAAATTTTGGTAGAATCATTCTTAACAATGACTTCGATCCATAAATACATTTTATTTGAATGATGTTTGTCACATTTCATGAACTCTAGGGGCATTAATTTCATTAACTCTTGAGTTTATGCACAACTTCTCTTAACATTATTTTTCCAACATTATTTCATTAATTACGATATTCTTCATATCTACATCTCATGTATCATTAGCCTTAGACATTCCCTTAGGGTCTCTAGGGGTATAGTTTCCTCTTGAGTGATATCTTGTTGACCCAAGGGCCTTCTGCACTTATGGAGTGATTTTCACATTGACCCCTTCAACCTTATCTACTCATAGAGGTAGCCAATCTCTTGACCCAATGGACCTTATACACAAATGAATGGTTTTTTCCTGACCCTACAAGCCTCATGTACTTAGGGCATTTGTAACATACTCGAATCCAGACATATGTATCAAATCTCTCTTATTCTAAGGTCCTATTCTATTATGTTAACATATCATATATTTCCAACAATACAAAACACATTAAGAATAATTTATGTTACAAATATATAAACACCATTAGTAATTGGGATGCAAGGTAAAATAATCATAATACACTCAATAACAAGACTTAAGGAACACATATACCAAATATCATGTTTGACTCTAATTTGACCCTCTAGAATAGAAATTGATTTAATAGGAAATAATGTGCCATCATTGATTAATTAAGAAGAGTAAATACATTTGATGTGTTAATATGTAAAAAGTAATATTTAATATGATAAGTCTTCAAAATGTGAATTTGGTTCCAAAATCAGATTCCTCACATCCATTTTGGCCTTCATGTCAAATTTCATACCTTTTGAATAACAGTTGATCATCCAATTGAATTAGTGATTACACTTGTGTTTGATGATTATAATCATTGTTCACAATAATCGCATCCGTAAGGTCTCACATGATTTTTCCCTGACACACCGGTCCCTCTATTGAGACTTGTTCCTCACCCTTGGGCGGATCTAGTCTGTGTTGACCTAATCAAATAGGCACCCCACCTTCTTCTCCGCCTACCGCTTTGCAAGGATCCCAGCCATAGAAGAAGTAACTTCATCATGTGCTCTCTTCCTCCCTTCCTCCTCGTCTTCTTCCTTGACTAAGCCATCAGTTCTCCCTCACCCTATGCCCGAAGGTGCCGACTACGAGATGGTCGCTATCTGTAGTTGGCAGATGAGGTGCAAGTGCCCATGTCAGAATCTACTCCCCTCTTCCCACCAACTGAAGCCGACTCATCTCCTCGCAACACGATCGTCATTGCCCCCTTTCTACCTTGCATCAACAACCTCCATCGTCATTGCCACCAGGTCCACCGGCACCTCATAAATGTCACCATGGAAGATCATCACTGGGTACAGACCTGACGCCTCCGAGCTCACCTCGACAACTATGGATCTACAATGCCAGATAGAGCCAAGAGTAACCAAAGCCAGGCCCCAATCCAACTTTTGAGAAATGCCGCCGCAGTAGAAAGGAACCGCCACTACCCACCACCCTATTCCCAGTAGAGAAAATGAAGCCAGGCAGCGCCGAGCAATGCCAGGTTGTTCCACCAACACCATGATTCCTCATCAACGGTCCTCCTTTCCTAGTCGACAGTCTACCCTCCCGCTGTAGTAGTATTGTTGCAACAAGGTTATTGTCACCACTCATCTTCTATCGTGCACCGCCCTCCAGGCACCACTGTCACCTCCTCTTCTTCCTCCATTCCTTGCACCAACCACGTGAGAACCAGACCTGTAGATGCAAGAACCATAAATGATGCAAAATGTATCAGATCACCGCCAACCGCCTTGACTAGAGTCGGCGGAGGCTGTTGGTCAGCCGACCATAGCAGTGACGCCCCGTCGTCTTCAATGTTGGGTCCACCGTAACACCAAGTGGGGTCCCAACCATCATGATCTCCTTCTCGATCCCCACATCAATCTTCATCGACTGCCAACATCTGACAGAGAGGAAGCTGCGACACCCTACTTCTCCTTGGCGCCAAGGGCCCTATCTTCCGACGATATGGCCCCTAGCGCCCATCCGCTGGCGCTCCTCTCTCTGTGCACACACATTCACGACCCTTATGGATCCGACCTCACCATCACCTTCTCAAATCCTCCTCGACTGCTAGGAATGATCAAAAAGTCTGATCGCACACTTAAACACCACGCCACCTGCAAGGCATCCTCCTACTCCCCCTTCTGCCACTTTTAAATCTTCATTCTACTACCACAGCCGCCATATTTCATCCCTTGATACCCCATCTTGTTTGTCAAGCATCAAGTTGGATCAGAAGTCTCCCTATACCAGCAAGTGCAGACTTGTTCTGGTTCAGTTCATTATGATCGTTAGCTTTCAGATGATGCAACCTCATGTGCCACCAACAGTAAGGCTTCAATGATCCAAGAAGAAAGGAGCCAGCCTTGAACCAATATTGATCCTTGGATATCAATAAGGCACTTGATGTACAAGTCAATATCCTTCTCATATGTTTCAGATCTTATAAACCAACTAAAAGAGTTGATAAGGAAACTATATAATGTATGAAGATAATATCTAAAAACTTAAAACAAGGTTATAATAATGTATTACTTGGTGTATATGTATGCATATTATTAATAATAGTTTCTCAAGTCAACAATACTAACATATTTATTCGTGTGGGTGGTTAGATTGCCAAGAAATTATGTAGGATTTTACATTATTATAGACTATCCATTATAGCTAATTGTACCTCATCAAAATGTATATTTATCTATGTGTGCATATGTAATTGACTAGCAAACAACACGTTCTAAAAATCAGTAAATTGTTTTGAACATATTCTAGATGCTAGAATCAATTTGTACATTGAAACCTTAAATGTTTAGCCCTATATTTGATGGTTACTAAAAACTTAATGAGACATATTTATATACTAGTGTATGCAGGAATAAAACCCTAGATTTATTTAATATGACATTCTTGTAAATATACCATGCACTAAGCATATACTTAACCCATATTGACTGAACTTGATCCACAACCCTAAATGGTAGGAATACATATTTTTACCAACACCTATATATATAATCTAGAAATATGTATACTCTTGACGACTAACACGAATCTTAGAATTCAAATACATACCCAAGGAATCTCATCTACACCTAATAAGATTAAAGATCTTAATATTTCATTAGGTGATTGGTACTAGGATAAGAACAATATGAAAATCATGATAGGAATATATAAACGGGTTGCTATGGATTGAATAACACACCTAATGTGTTCCTAGGATGGATACTTGACTATGGGGACCAAGTATAACTATTTAGTTAACCATTAGTCATGAAGATCAGGTATGTACATCCTCTATTTTAATTTGGGCATTATTTGACTGAAACCTACATTTATTTTAATGAGGCATCTCTTGATCTCTTAATTTCTTCTTGAAATCATTTCCTTGGACTCTCATATTTCTTGTTCTTAATTCATTATATTCCACGTGGTTGTTGAACTATGTTGTTATATGGGTTCTTGGGCCCCACTTGTTACAATTGTCTTTTTATGAGAAATTCACTAAAATGATAGTCTTGCTACTCTATTTATGCATGCTACATGTTTGACTAGAATATCTAGAATAGTGGTACTTATGTACAACCATACTTATATAGGGTGTGCGTATTCCGCCCGGAGTGTGTGTTTCCACCCTTATTTCTTTTAGGCCATGATCCTATGGTATTATGGCCCTGTTTTAGATATATTTAGTCTACATTGTTATGCATGCAAATATTTGTTGTTTTAATATGAATCTGTGGATGATTATTATGGAAAGACAGTCTTTATTATCATGCCTGTAAATATGAATTTAATATGCCTCATTTGTTTTGTTACTTTTCTCTTGAACATACCTAATTGCAAATATCCCCCTTCTTGTGGGGACATTTCTTTTTGTACTTTTACCCCAATATAATGCCTAAAGTTTATTATGTGTACATACTCAGCCTTTGCTGACCTCTTTGTTGTTTCCTATGTTTCTGGGTGATGTTCCCTTCCACCCAGGTTTAGGTACATTGGAAGACAAAAGATCAAAAGATCACTAACACGACTTGAAGTTAAGGATAGCTTGGAATGGTTGGGTTACCCTATGCTACTGGCTTTAGTTGTACTTAGTTCAAGTTTTTGTAAAATCACCTATTACAGTGAGGAAGAATTGTATAAATGAATTATGGAGTGACTTTGTAATAGTTTTGTTTCCGCTGCTATATTATTACAAGGCTCTTGTATTATATCATTTGGGTGGATCCCCTTTCGGGTCTCTCTCTTTACAACATTATCACCTCTTGACCTCATAGGTCTTATGTACCTTTAATCATCCCTACTTGACCCTAGGGTTGACTTAGGGCTCTACTCTGCCTAAGGTTTGATGAGATGATAAAATTTATGTTAATTTTGCTTTTTAATCACACCTTGTTCCTAGACAAGGGTCTACTTTTATCATATTATTTCTATATTCCATGTCTCATCTTACTTAAAGAGGGTGTATAACTTAGATGCATTTATGTATAGTTCGTTTTAATGTGTTATCTTACATTTCACATCTTGGTTGAGATTTATTTAACAAAGTTATCATTATTACATATATATGCATTTTGAGCATTAAGAGAAACACAAACTCTTCTATTTTAGACGAGGTGGAAATAGGGCTTATGTACCTTAGATGCATTATTACTACATTTCTTTCAATGCACTTAACTTCCCTTACATATTTACTCTATGGTTTTTCTCACCAAGGTTTTCACTTTAGTTGGTTGAAGTTATATTTCCCATTCATTAAGGACAATTTATTTTTCTTTGGTATGGTAAGGGCTACCATGCCTTGTTCCCACACATTCTCATCATACCCATTTCCTTTGGGGGTAGGTCCTTTGAAGATGTAAAAGGTTTCCTTAATTATCAAAATAAGGTTGTGTCAAGTCACCCTTCTAGGGAAATTCCTACCTAGGGTTCCTTCTTGACTTGTAGTAGGAGGTTAGGCTTTCCAACCACAACCTGATCTTGTGAGTTTAGGGTTATCCCTACCCCATAAGTCTTTTTTGATTCCCTGGTTGACCCACCCCATGTGGGTACACCACCCCTAAAAGTGATTTGAGGGTCTTACATTCATTTTTATGTATCCAATGATTTTCCTATATTTCATATGTATATTCAAAACCCTTGACATGAATCAAGCATGCATTACTCTTCATACTTGCATGGATGGGAAAACTAGGGTATCCATTTTATGGTACTAAGTTTGGGTTTCGAAACCCATTTATATTTTCTCTTTCTTTTTGGCCTAACATAAGGTTTATATTGGTAGGGTTACTCATACTACTCCCATTATCTAGGATTAGGTTTTAGGGTTAGGTTAGGGTTGGGGACCTTCCCCTACATAATAGGGTTTTAATATTTTCTTGACCCACTAAGGTTTTCATACCCACTACATTATCCCAATCCAAGTTCTTCATGGATGATTGGGTTTACCCATACATAGGTATTTCAAGATATTACCCTCTAAGAGGGACATAACTTACATGTCACATTTTCACACATATTTCTTTAATTGACATTATATATTTTAAAAATTGAAAGAGGATTCCTTAATCTCACTTCATCTCAAAACCCTAAGTTGAGATGAGGAGGGAAGTGCAGTTTAGGGTTTATTAAGCAAGGAGATGAGAAGTGGGAAAAATTAGATATGAGAAGACTTAGACAAAAAAATACTTCAACTATAACCCTAGGTGATGACTAAGTAGGTATAGGAGTCCGCACATACCAACTTAATGTCATGGAAGAAAATGTTTCCAACCCCCAAAGCCATCATCCTTCCTAGAAACCATTATCCTTAGGTTAGCCTTAAGTATAGGGTTACGTTTCCTTGGTGTAGGGTTGATATTAGGGTTATGTCATGAAACCCTAATTCCCATGCTTATGGACCTACCAATTTAGGAACCTTAATCAAATAGTAGATGTAACACTATTTAGATATTGAATGTATGGTGTTAATATAAACACGTACATCAAGATCTGTGCATTAAGGTTATAGTAAGTTATAACACACTAATTTCTTAACCCCAATTCATCATATGTATAATTATTGACCTAGAAACCTTAATTATTCACTTTTTTAAGAAAATGGAGATGTGAGAAAAGGGAGATGGTTGGGCGACTGGTAGGGAAACTCAGCACTACTAGTTGTTCCCCAGTAAACCTAGTTAGCTATGGAGGAAGAAGGGGGAAAATGCAGAAGAAGTTCCAGTCTCAAGTCCTTACTATCTGGATATTCAAAAGACTGGTTGAAGATCTATAGATCAGAGGATACATCACTTCTCTGTGTCAAAAGGAGATTAAGACAATGGATAGAGAATTTCTTTGCATGAAGGCTAAAGTAGTGCAAAATGTGAGTAGATGGAACAATAACTTAATCGATCATATCATTGATTTCATTTTGCATATTCTAAAACTAGGGAATTGTCTTAATTGGTTGTGGAATCCTCATAGTTCATTGGAAGTGTTTAATAGAGGTGATAATGTTTTCCTAATAAGGCTTTCTGATGCTCAGGGTTTTAGATATGCTTTGTCTAATAAATAGTCTGTTAAAAACTTACCGTTGATTCTTACCCATTGGAAACAGGGAAACAAGTTTACAAAAGTGAGATTTAAGGAAGTTTTGGTTTTGGTACCGGTGTATAACCTTCTACTTGACTTATGGGATAGTAGAATGTTCAAAAGGTTTTTCACGTTTCTAGGTAAACTAATCAAAATGGGTGAACCAAGTAAGAATTATTCCATAATTGAATAGTTCCAAATCCTTATGTCTATAAAAGCAAATCTTACCGATTTTATTGAGTTATTGAGTGATTAAAGAGATTTACAGAAGGGTGGTATTTTTTGTGAATGGTTTCTATACATTTTCTCATCTTGTGGGTTATTTGTCCATCATGATTTTTATGAGTCACTCCTGATTAGTTATAGAATAGCAAAATGAAAGATTTTGGATCCACAAATTCAAAGCCGAATACCACAAATGATAGCATACCTATAAAATTAGCAAAATAATCAAAGATCACAATGTTGATTTGATTGGACAATTCCTGTTTAGATCTATTGAAGGTGAAAGGTTTGTTCTTTCTATAATATATTTATTCATAACTCTCTGAGTGGTAGCAGTTCCAACATTGATTGGAATGGCTAGGTTATCCTCTACTATTAGAGTTGATTGTAGTTAGTTCAAGCTTTTGTGAAACCACATTTAATTGTGAGGAACCATTGAATTTGAATCTTCTTGTAAGTTTGTAATAGTATGCTTCCTCTGCCTATTCATTATATTGCTCTGTAATATATATCGTTTGGTAAAAAATCAAATACCTCCTTTCCTCCTTATAGTGGAGTAGGATGGTTTTATATTTCTCAACTTAGTGAAGAGTGGATCCCTTTCAGTTCCCACTTTTACATCCATTTTATGCATGATAGAGAATAAAAATTTCCAATGCATTGAGTCATATGCTTTGAAATATCTACTTGGACACACATATTAACACTATTATTTTTCTTAAAACCACTAAGGATCTCATTAGTGAGTAAAATAGCTACATTTATACATATTCCTTTGACAAATGCACATTGATTAAGATGAATGGTACAAGGCAGAAACATCTAAATTCTATTAGCTAGGGCTTTAGAAATGATTTTGTAAAAAGTATTACACAAGGTAATCAACCTCCAATTAGAAATAAAAATGATACACATACCCTTCGGAAGTAGAGTAACATAAGTTCTATTAGCTTTCTTTAGAATTTCTCTACTATTGAAGAATTCTTTAAAAGCATTAAACACAACATCCCCAATCTCCTTCCAAGATTTTTTATAGAAATGCCCATCAAAACTATATGGCTATTGAGCTTTATTACAATTCACCTTTTCCTCAATATCATCAACTTCTTTTTTGAAAACATAGGTAATAAGACTAATTATTTATGCATTAGATAGATTGGGGCCTACCAAATCGTCTTTCTAAACATCACCAAGATTATTATGATTATAATAATAGAACCATTTATAGCATATTTGATATCATTAATATCATGGTTCAAAATTTAATAAATCATCTAGATTTTAATGGAATTTCATGATATGTGAATCTTCATAAGAGAATAGAAAAAATTGGTGTTGGATTTACCTTCCTTCAGCCATTATGCCAGCTACTTTTTCCTAAGGAAGGTCTCTTCAACATCAGTGGCCTTCTTAGCTTCCATTCTCAACAATTTTTCTTGAGACCTAATTTCTTCATCAAAAATATTAAGATCAATAGACACCTAAGAAGCTCTCTCAACATCTTTAGTAACTATATCATTTTTAAATATGTTACCCACAATCTTCTTATTCCAATCCCTAAGCGTCAACCGCAAGTTCCATAAATTTTATGAAGTTTGAAAGTGGAATATCCACCAACATGTTTATCCCAAGAATTCTTCAAATAGTGCTAAAATATTAATAACTTGTCCAAGCAATAATAAATCTAAAAGGTGTTTTAAGAACTCTAGGGTTAACAATCTTCAGAGTATTTCTCTTGGGGTTTCTAACTATGTTAGAAATGCACTCCCCATGTAACTCATCAAAGCGGTTAATAAAGGCAAAATTATACAAGATTTTATCTATCTTAGAAGTGAAAAATTCTTTTCCAACTTATTCGTTATCCCATTGAAAGTAAGGACCACCCAATTCCATCTCAAACATATCACAATCTAGAAATAATCATTAAAGTCATCCATATATTTCTTTGTTGGAGGTCGTTTACAAATCTTCTCACAATGTTTTCTAATAGAATAAAAATTTCCCATGATACCACATACAAACCATCAAAACATTGACATCCTCAATAAGACTCCACAACTTCATAATTTCAGATCATCATTGCGGCCATACATGGTTTTCGAATAAAATTCCACATCTTTACACTAATATGTGAATGAATAACTTGATCATCTCCTATGATTTTTGTTATATTAAAAACCTCATTATTCCAAAGAATTATTAGCCTTCCTGAAACATGGGAGGAATGATTGGAGATCTCATGTTTCAAACCTCACTATTATAAAGAATAATTAACATTCCTACATGTGATAGATGTCACTATCAAATAATTAACCACACACATTATGGAAAGTTAGAAAATCCAGATCACTCTCATCTTGACTCTGATTGGTCTCAAATTTGGATACTTTTCTTATGAAATAATCTCATGTTGAGTCAATCATGGTACCAAAGGAGTGCTTCTAGATTCCCTTTCTACCTCTCAAAATAAGTAAACATAATTTCATTATTACAAGTCGATCCTTCTTCCTTCACAATTTCCAATAGGCCACTAAGATTTTCCTATTTCCATGAATTTAGGAGGAAACCTCATTAATGCCATATCCAAATTATATTTAAATTTAGGGATTATTGTGATAACTCTTATAGATGAAATTTTCTTTCTGACTATTTCCTTGAATAAATTACCCACATTAGATGGAATGTTCTTTTCATCTAAAATTCAAGAATTATCTTACTTTCCTTATTATATTTATTTTTCCCAAAAATAAGTTTGAGATAACATCATTTAATGCACAAAACTTGTACTATATGGTAGTGGTTAGATAATTATTCCATTAATTATCTAAGTCACAAAGACAAATCCAATTATCTTGAAACCTTCCTATTGACCAATATTTTGATTATCTAACATCTCACCAAAGGCATTATCATTCTCTTATGCATGAATTGTTTTATTTCCTAAACTTTTTCTATAAAGACCTATTTACTTGGGAATGGGTTGAACCCATGTATGACAATGGTTTGACTAACATAATTCCAATGTCATAACATTTTTTACTAGACTTAATCTAAAATACAAGTCTATTTTCTTGAAATAAATAATAAATTTGCAAAATTGGAGGATCTTAGACATATATTATATGGCATTTTGGATAGGAATAGGTTTTATATACATATGATACATGTAGATCAATATATTCATATGTAATGTAACTAATTCAACAAACATGTTTAATCATGCTTGAAATAAGATGAAATATATAAATACCAACAACAATGATAACAATAACCCTAAAAGAAAAATTAAATACATAGATTAGTGGAGATTTAATTTTTCCTTAGGTTAATGTAAATATCATCAAATTACCTTAAAAGGAAAATTGATAGAAATAATAGTTGTATATAGAGATAGAGGAAAGTGTGCCATGAGCAAATAACGATAAAACAAATAACTAACCAAAATATCATAGACTAGTATTGATTAGGATCATACATAATTACATTGGAATGTCTCTACCATCAACAATACATCTATTCCAAATGAGTTTAATAGCGTTAAAAGTAAGTTGAACATTTCCATTATTAATAACGATGATGTATATATATCATTAGTAAAAAATATATAAAACTAGACTTTTGGTTTGGGCTTAATTGTATTAAAATGAAACTATATGGATTTAAAAGAAAACCTAAATACGGTAATGATGATAATTTGATATAGCATCTAACAAAGGAAATTACAGAAAAAATAAAGATAAGAAAATTAATTTTCAAATAATTACAAACATTGTTTACTTAGAAATGTATCTCTCTATATATGTATATATATATGAAAAAAAGATAATTAACCTAAAATATATAAATAATTGTATACATGACATCAAAAGATGAAACTAACTACAAAAGTTGATTCTACATAAAAAAACTAGTCCACTTGTCAAATTGTCTTAATTTGAATCTTGTTTGACCCCTCTTGTAAAAAACGAAATAATTTATATTATTTAAACCCTAAATTATTAATAAATTAATTACATGGATTGATCTAGTTATTATTGCACATTTTATATGCCATGCAATGTATAATATACATTTTAGGACAAACATGACAATCTGATGGATCCATTCTAATCTTTCATTTTATTACTTGATATAATGATAGAGACATTGTCTCCTACCTATAGACACTTCCAAATACCTTCTTATTTCTCTCTCTCTTTTGTGTGCCTTTCTTCTCAATTTCTCTCTTTTGGTTTATCTTGTCATACTAAGTTGTGCATCCCTATTTTTGTTATCCTTTTCACATTCAATCTCTCTAACAAACCTCAGCTCCCTATCTTTTTATATTTTGACCTTCAAGACTACAACAACCACTTCAGGCCATTACCTATAGCATGATATACTCTAAATACAAACTCACACCTTCAAAAACTAATCCAACCCACCGAAAGACCTTCAATCATCCCCGCACCTAGGTTACTAACTATGGTTTCCTTAATCTATAGCTTGAGGATCTTTAGGACGACCCTGAACATCATTCATCATGGTGGAACTGCTATATCCATCCAATATCTTTCACCCAACCTCCTCCCCATTCCAATACAACTATTGTTTGAGTTTTTATGTGTTTCCTTTTGTTTCCCATGATGTCTTTAGTTCTAATCCATACAATAAATGTTGAGGAACCTATTGCATTTGATCCTTTTATTTATATTGTCAGCTTTTCAGTAACTACTCAAATTCCCTTATTCTTTGGGTTTTGTTTCACTATGTTATGGCCCTCAAAATCCTTAGTTCATATTTCCATGAGGGAAGGTGGTCTTGGGTCACTGCTACAGAAACATCATTCAGTGTCACTTTTCTGGGGTTCGGTTCTTTAGGTAAACTGACGCCTATACTATTTGACGTTGGTTATTTAGGAAAACTAATGTCTATATTTGAAGACCATCCAGACATGGGTACCACTTTGTATTCAGCGTCGGCTGGGTATAACAAATTGACGCCTAAAATCGCCCGCGAAATCCAATTTTCGAGCAAAAAAATTTGCGTCACATACAACGTTGGTTTTTTAACTATTCACCAACGCCTATTTAAGATGAAAATTTGCGTGAAAAGTTCCACTTTCAGTGTTGGTTATCCTTTGATAACTGACGCTGATAATGGTTCCCGCCAAATAATTTAGGGCAAAGATTGTCTAATTGAACGTCCGCTTTTTACTATCAACTGGCGCTGAAGAGTAATAGGCGTCAGTTTGGTAGATAACCGACGTTGTTGACCAACTTAATAGACCCAATAACCCGGCTCTTCCCCCTTTCTTCATGTTTCATCATGATAATTTTCATGTGCTCGCCACTCTCGCCCAATATCGCCGACGACCCCCGCTGCTGCTCGACACCGCTGCTGCTGGTGCACCTCTGCTCTCCGCTGCCGCCACCGCGTCCTCTTTCTGTTGTTGCCCCTGCTCGCTGCCACTACTACTCTGCTCTTCTCTACTGCTCTACTCGTCTCCTGGTGCCAGTGCGAGCGCCGCTCGGCTCTTCTCTTCACCTGCTCGCCGCCACTGCTGCCGCCGCTCTTCTCCACGCTAGCTCCAGGTAGCCCTAGCCGCTTTGCTTCATTCTCCCTAGCTCCTTACCAACAACAAGCATGACCATGGCTGTGTTGGCCTACAATGGTTGTACTAGACAGCACAGCCATGGTAGGCCAACACAAGCACGGCCGTGCTTGCTGTTGGTAAGGATATAAACAAATCTTTATGTAATGCTTTATGTAAATCCTAGGATACGAACAAATCTTTTTCTTGCATATATTTGTGCTTCTAATCCTAATGTTTGACCTAATTCAGTAAATTTTGATGTTAGTACATATGTACTTAAGATTTAAACTTGTCCATTCTAGCATGCTAATTTTATTTGATTAAACTTAACATTGATGAAACCCTAACACCAATTGTGATGAAACCCTAACATGAATTGTGCTAAAACCCTAACATGTACATATCTATTATTGTGTTTGTTGGCCTATAAACTCGTCCAAGATTTACTCATTAGGAGTAAATCTTGGATAGTCCCCAGTTTAGGACTGTTCTTGAACACCTAATCTCACTTAGGATGTAAGTGTATAATGTGTATTGGGTTTTCGAGAAAATTTTGGTAGCATTTCCCCTTTTGTTCTCTAAGTACATATGTACTTAGGGAATAGCGGGGAAAGGTTGCCGAAATTTTCTTGAAAACCCAATACACATTATACACTTACTAGTGAGATTAGGTGTTCAAGGATGGGATAGGTGGTACACATTTGTTATATATAAGAATGACATCACATGTGTATGTTGGCCTAGAAACCCATCCAAGATTTACTCATTAGGAGTAAATCTTGGATAGTCCCCGGTTTGGGACTGTTCTTGAACACCTAATCTCACTTAGGATGTAAGTGTATAATGTGTATTGGGTTTTTGAGGATGGGATAGGTGGTACACATTTATTATATATAAGAATGACATCACATGTATTTGTTAACCGTAGACCCTAATCTTGTCCTAATATATACTTGTTTTCTCTTTGATCATACAATGGATAGATCACGGATGTCCATTCACAATCGTTGCACCCCATAGTTTATATATGGTCTTGACAAGTTTATTAGATTTGTCGAGGAACATAGGAAATAACCTAGAGATAGGTTCTACTGTCCATGTAGGCATTGCGGTAACAACTTGAAAGTCACCACTGGTGACGAAATCAAAAGTCATGTCATGTGCAACGGGATTGTACAAGGCTATACAGAATGGCACTGGCATGGAGAGATTTCAAACTTGAAACCAGTGGATGTCGATAGCAGTGCTTGGGTGGAAGAAGAAATTGCCTCTGGTGATGTAGATGTGAACGAAGCAGTTCCAGTAGACATCGTTGATGTGATGCTGGATAGTTGTAGGGAAGAGCACACCGATCCACCTCCTATCTTTAGAAACATTGTGCATGATGTTGAGATACCGTTATACACAGGCTGTGCTAAGTTTATGATGCTTAGCATTGTGTTGAGATTGTATAAGTTGAAAGCTAATAATAGATGGAGCGACAAAAGCTTCACTTCCTTGTTGACTTTGTTGAAAGAAATGCTTCCTGAAGGAAACAAGCTACCAATCTCAACATACCGGGTAAAGAAATTGTTGTGCCCAATGCGAATGGAGGCCAAGAAGATACATGCATGCCCGAATGATTGTGTATTATTTCAAAAGGACTATGTGGATTTGAAATATTGTCCAAAATGTGGTGCATCATGGTATAAATTAATGACTTCGGGGGACTCCAAAACTGGTTCTCCTACCAAGGTGATGTGGTATCTACCTATAATATCACAGTTTCAATGCTTGTTTGCAAATCCAAAAGATGTGAAGAATTTGAGGTGGCATGCAGATGTTAAGAAAAATAATGATGGGATCCTACGACATGCGTCTGATTCCCCATAGTGGAAGAAGATTGATCTATTGTACCCCAAATTTGGTGAAGAAGATAGGAATATAAGACTTGGGCTTTGTACAGATGGGATGAATCCATACAGGACATTGAGCAGCCAACATAGCACTTTGCCAGTCATTCTTGTTATATACAATCTTCCTCCCTGGTTGTGTATGAAAAATAAGTACGTTATGATGTCATTGTTGATATCGGGCCCTAAACAACCCGGAAATGATATCGATGTTTATCTTGAACCTTTGATTGATGACTTAAAGAAACTTTGGGTTGAAGGTGTGATAACCTATGATGCTTCAGGAAGAGAGACATTTCATTTGCATGCTATGTTGTTTTGCACTATTAATGACTTTCCAGCATACAGGAATTTGTCTGGATATAGTGTCAAAGGAGCTAAAGTGTGTCCCATATGTGAATAAAACATTGATTCAATAAGACTAAAACATGGCGGCAAGACTGTATATCTTGGTCATCGAAGGTTTCTTTCAAAATTGCATCTGTATCATAGGAAGCGCAAAGCATTCAATGGATGGAATGATGAACGGAGTGCACCTAAACCTATACCAGGGGATGTTGTTTATGAAAGAGTAAAAGACATTGTCAATGAATTTGGTAAGAAATCACAATGTAGTATGACCACACGGAGTGACAATTCTTCATTCAAGAAGAAGTAAATATTTTGGGATCTTCCTTATTGGAGTTCATTGACAGTCATGCATTGTATCGATGTAATGCACGTTGAGAAAAATGCCTGTGATAACATCATTGGTACTCTGTTAAATATACCAGGTAAGACTAAATATGGGATAAAATCCAGACTGGACCTACGTGAAATGGGAATAAGGTCAAAATTAATAGAATTACATGAAATGGGTAATAAAAGAACATACTTACCTCCCTCTTGTTACACATTGTCTAGAAAGGAGAAGAAGGCTTTTTGTGAATGCTTGGTAAATGTTAAGGTGCCATAGGGTTACTCATCCAACATCTGTAGATTGGTATCAATGAAAGATATGAAGTTGATAGGTCTTAAATCTCATGATTGCCACACTCTAATGAAACAAATATTGCCTGTGGCAATTCGATCTATATTGTCGAAGCATGTAAGGTTTTCAATCACCAGACTTTGTTTCTTTTTCGACAATCTATGCAGCAAAGTTATTGACATGATACTCTCGATAATTTGCGAAGATAAGTGGTTGTTACCCTATGTCATCTTGAGATGTATTTCCCTCCTTCGTTCTTTGATATCATGGTACATCTTGTTGTCCACTTGACTAGGGAAGTGAAAATGTTGGGACCAGTTTTCTTGCATTGGATGTATCCATTTGAACGATACATGAGTGTTTTTAAAGGTGATGTTCAAAACCGTTATCGACATGAAGGGGGTATTATTGAAGGTTATGTGGTGAGAAAGGTTATGGATTTTTGCAATGACTTTCTGAGTGGTAATAAAACTCCTGTTAATGACAAGAATATTGAGGAGGGCAAAGGAATTTTGGGATCACAGGTGAAAGTAATCAGCCATGAGTAGTTGGAACAAGGTCACTTGTATATTTTACACAACATGGATGAAGTGAGTGTTTATATCGAGGAACATACCAATTTCATCAAGAGACAACATCCTCGAGCAAGTTCAATGTGGCTTGCTAGAGAGCATAACAAGACTTTTACTAAGTGGTTTGAAGATAAAGTCTTACATCAACTATCTCAAACACCAAATGATATTACAGAAACTATCAAATGCTTCGCCTTTAAACCAAAACCAAATGTTATGTCTTATGAAGGGTTTTACATTAATGGGTTCACATATTACACAAAGCGCCATGATCATAAGAGTGTCTTCCAAAATAGTGGGGTCACTCTTCAAGCGTCGACTATGTATTTTGCAAGTGCAAATGATAAGAGTCCACGTGAAGCTAAAATGTCATATTACGGTGTCATTGAAGACATATGGGAAGTTGACTACATAGATTTCAGAATTCCACTCTTTAAATGTATTTGGGTTGATAACACCAAAGGAGTTATAGTGGATGAATTGGGTTTCACTTTAGTGAACTTTGAAAAGATTGGCGAGAAGGGTGAACCATTCATATTGGCATCATAGGAGAAACAAATATTCTATATCAATGATCCTACAAATGATAAATGGTCGGTTGTTCTTCATGGTAAAAGACAGTTCATTGAAGATCCTATAGATGAAGAAGAGTACTATGATACGTATGATGACTCCAGTCCTTTCTCAGTTGGGTTTCCAACTCCACAAAATATTGAAGCTAATGTTGACTTATATGTGTGCGAAGATCACAATGAAGGATTGTTAATTGATAAAAGATCACAATTTTAGAGGCATGCATGTTTATATTTTTTTATTGAAGCTACATGTTTGCTTTTTTAATATCAATATCATTTTCAGATTTGATGTTTCATTATCTTCTAGTTAATACAAATGCTAAACGTTGTGGGAGGGTCCTAAGGAACTATAGGACCAATCTCACCTGAGATTACATACGTAATGCTGAGAAGGAAGCCACATGCGATGAATCCAAGGTATTAAGCGCCACTCCCAATTTAACTAATATACATTTTTATGTATTCACCTATTCAAGATTAACCTTTAGTGTTACTAACCAAATCAATGTGCTAACTAACTAGGCTATCAGCGATGCTCAACGAGCAAGGCGTGCACTGAATGTGCACGACCACACAATGGGTCCAAGAGGATATGCAGGCGTTCACCAAAGACTATAGGATATGTAGGATGGCCACGACATAGCTATGCAGGCCATTGACATTGCTTTGTAAATCCAAATCACAACAGCCGGAGAGAAAGCAATCATCCCACACTAAGGTTATATAGATATATAGGCAGCAAGCCATGAAACAACAAAAGAAGCCACAATGAAGAGAAGCATGATATAGATACAATACATAAAGTGCAGCACGCACAAGTGCTTCAGATTCATATAACAACATGACAGACTAACACATATATAGTGCATAACAACAGCAGTTCCAAATTTACATACAACACTAGCTTAGTAGATATATAGTGGGACTAAGGTGACGATCCCACCTGCTAAAATAGGTTACCGACAACTACATGTTACGACTGGGAGGTCATGATTCAGCAACCGTATGCATTAGCAGGAGGACAAACATATTTCACCATGAGTTAACATTGAAGAAGGTCTACTAACCTACACTGAGCTAAATAAGTTTATCAATACTAGCCTCGTGGTGAAATCTGTTTGTCCTCCTGCTAATGCATACGGTTGCTGAATCACGACCTCCCAGTCGTAACATGTAGTTGTCGGTAACCTATTTTAGCAGGTGGGATCGTCACCTTAGTCCCACTATATATGTACTAAGCTAGTGTTGTATGTAAATTCGGCGCTGTTGTTGTTATGCACTATATATGTGTTAGTCTGTCATGTTGTTATATGAATCTAAAGCACTTGTGTGTGCTGCACTTTATGTATTGTATCTGTATCATGCTTCTCTTCATTGTGGCTTCTTTTGTTGTTTCATGGCTTGCTGCCTATATATCTATATAACCTTAGTGTGGGATGATTACTTTCTCTCCTACCGTTGCGCTTTGGATTTACAAAGATCACAATTTTAGAGGCATGCATGTTTATATTTTTTTTATTAAAGCTAAATGTTTGCTTTTTTAATATCAATATCATTTTCAGATTTGATGTTTCATTATCTTCTAGTTAATACAAATGCTAAATGTTTGCCTTTTTAATGAAATTTTCAGATGGCTGACCATGATGAGCATGATGTCCATGATGAGCATGAAGTCCATGATGAGCATGTTGTCCATGATGAGCATGGCGAGGATACCAATGTAAGTTCTAAAAACATATCCTGTATTTCTATAAAATTCATTATATTCTAGTTATGTCATATATCTTATATTTCTATATTGGGCTAATTAAGTTATTAATTTTTAACTTTTTTACCTCTAGCAGTAGGCATTGGTAGTTACTAGTTATTCTCCCTGGGACGTTCACTGTTTATTATCTAGATCCTGCGGGGAGTACATTGAATACTAAAATTGGACATGTAATGAGAATGCCATTATTCTGGTGAGAAATATTTCATTTTTATATATGTTAACATCTGTTATTACATTACTATTTAATAATGCAATTTACTGTGTTACATTAACATGTAGGGGTTTAGATGCATTCAAAAAGGCTGAAGGAAAGGTCCCCAAGAAAAAGAACCAGCCAATAATTTGGGAGAATGTGAAAGTAAGTTCCCGACTCCAATGTATATATTATTTATGTGAACTGTGCTTAGTTATATTTTTTAATATTTTGTATGTTTCAATTTATAGTGCGCTAGACAAGACAACTTCTGGGCATGCACATACTATGTGATGCGATTTATGCAGATGATTATCCAATATTCCGCATTGGACATCGATACCATACATGAGGTATTATATATAGTCTCATTATTTAGTGTGAAATATATCAATCTTATTTTTATATTATTACTTATATATATACATCATTCTCTTTACAGGTGTTTAAAATTGACCACACTATAGGTAAATACTTAAAAGATGTACATGCTCCATACATGATGGAAGTATTAAATGAAGTAAGAGAAGAATGGGCAAGAGCCATTCAAGCAGTGGGGATTGTAAAATATAATTGGGATGCTGATAGCGATGTTGAATGATATTTTGTAAATGAATATTTTTGAATGTTTATACATGTGTGAATGTTTATACATGTATTTGAATGTTTCTACATGTGTGAATGTGAGAATTGAATTGATGTCTAAATGTATCTACTTGTGTGAAAAGTATATTTGTTGATTTTGTAGGTTTGTGGCCTGTTTGTTCGCTGATATCAATGGATGTCGTAAACCTGCAGTTCAAAACTAAACTACAGGTTCTCATCCTGCTGACCAGCCACAGTAGGCCTGCAAACTGATAAGAAAAAAAATTAAAACATAGGTGTCGGTTATTTATAGGAAATCATCATCAAAGGCGTACATCATCGGTTATTGGATAAAAACCGCCGCCTAATGTGAAAAACAACCCGACCGTGCAGGAAAGCACGGTCGTGGCGGGAAATGGCGTCGGTTATTAGTATAAAACCGACACTTATAGTACTAAACATGGCCATGCAGGGAAGCATGGCCGTGGCGTCTGGAAATATGGCACCAGTTTTTTAGTTGCAAACCGACACAGAAAGTGTCCTAGATGGCGCCCTTTTTGTGGCACAAACCCTTTCGGCGTCGTCTTACTATACATTACCGACGCCTATAGGTGCCCTACTGGCACGTTTTTGGTGGCGTGAAGCCTAGTGGCACCCACATAGGCGTCACTTGAGAATCATCTCTAAAAGGGGTTAAATAACCAACACCAAAGGCGTGTTCTGTAGTAGTGGGTGATCTGTAGACCATTGAGTTTGTGTTTTGGCTCACTATATTTAATAGAACACAAGGAAGCCAATGGATTACTCCACATGCCAGGTGATATGTACTCATGTTTGGTGTTTTATCCTTGGTTGCAGCTTCTATGTGGTTGTTCTTCTGGTTCATCAGAACCATGGTATCAAGGGGTTGATTTATGGATTGTATCCTTCCATGCATTTTTTGTTGCGGAACATGCCTTTGATATAATATTATTTTCACCCAATGTTCCTTATCCTCCATGTGGATATTTTCTGGTGTATAATCATCCCTTCCCCTATCACATTAACAATTTCAGATAATGAGCCACTTTGTATCCATATTTCTAAAGACTTTTACATTTTAGTATGTCCACAAATAAAATCCTCTTCGTAAATGCATAGAAAAATAGTCTATAAGTCAACATACAAAAAATGTTTTAAACTGTGAGAAATTTTTCTAAAGTTGGTTTGGGTTATGTGACCTAAATTAGTAATAATAAAGTCAATCTTAAGATTTATATAAGTTCTAAAACATTAATTTTAACATCATACTTATGATTAATAGGTGGATTGATGCCTTTCTTGAGGTCTAGGGTTTGACTTTGAGTATCTTTAGACAAGATCTTAGTTATGTTGCATGCTTTGATTCTCAATTGGGAAATTTACTCTTTTCTCTCTCAATCTATCTAAATAATCAAAATACAGTTTTCCTTTACTAAGGCATGATACCTTAAACTAATTCCTACTTGAATCTCTAGTGATATATTTTTGAAAGAACCTTCTTTTTTTGGAAATTCGTAAGTGTATTGCTAAAAAATAAAAATAGATAGCTATGCCACCCTGTACATCTTACAAAGGTGTGGAGTATACAGGGTGTTCTCTACAAAAAAAACCCAGTATAACCTAGCTGTGGGACTCATTCCCTTACACATGCCTCTCTTGGCCTTGAACACCATATCCAAGTCTATTTTAACAAAATGGAAAATGTCCCTAGTATTAGCACACCCATGGACAACATGGTTGCGTACTTTCCAAATGTTAAAGAAAATGTCTATATAGCATAGTCCAACAAAGCTCTCCTCATGTCTGTTTCTTACTTCGTTTCTCAGTTGTTCTAGCATATCTTCAAAACTAGAAGCTACAAGTTGGCCCCATCCATTCTTCAGCCACATCATCGCCCACACGTACTTTGCCTTGGAGCATTCAAAGAACAGGTGTGCACACGTCTCCTCCTCTTCACAGAAAGAGCATTTCAGATTAATAGGGATCCCCCATCTTATTAGTCTGTCCTTCGTAAGGTGTTTCCAAATTACATCCTTGTAACATGCCACACTCCACTTAGGGACATGGCCTTTGCCCCACAGTAGTTTAAACCAAGGAACAGGGGCCCCCAAAGCCGTGTGGATCCATAGTTTTTGTTGGCTAACCAGTGAATGACAACCGTTGCCATCCACATGGTATAAGTTCCATGTTTGGCTCCACACCCGGACCAAACCTATCCACGTCCTCAACACGTGGTTTTGGGCTATAGGCAGGCTTCCATATATGGCCTTCATCCACCTCACCCAGACCCCCTCACGGTCAGTGAGAAATCTATGGAGTCGACACTTGTTGCTTTGGAAAACTGTGTCTCTGACCTTCATCAAGTTAAGACCTCCTTCTTTATAAGATTTAGTCATGGTATCCCAAGCGATGCCCCTTGCTTTACCACACCAAATGAAGCGCGTGATCAGTCTCGTTTTGTTGTTGATAGTAGGATTGGGCAAGATGCTCTTCTCACACCAAAACCTCACCATGGCTTGGATCACAGATATAGTGATTAGGAGATGCTCCACCATCGACATACGGATCCCTGACCAGCCAACTATCTTCTTCCTCACTCTATCAAGACACATATGGAAGTCCTTCGAGTATCCTCTGCTTCCATCAATGGGTACGCCTAAGTACCTAGAAGGCAATAGGCCAACTTGTAGCCACATAGCTTCCTTCAGTCTACCCCTCCTGGGATCGCAGGATTTTGAGAGAAAGATGCATGACTTGATTTCACTGATATAGAGCCTCATGGACCTACCAAACCTTAGGAGCAACTTCTTGTACTCCCTTAATCTCTTTGCATGGCCAGTTGAGAACAACATCACATCGTCTGTGAAAATGAGGTGGGTTTTCACTTTGATTCTGCTAATCTTATAGGGTCTTATGATCTATCTTTCCTCAGCGTCCTTGATCATGGTTGAGAATCCTTCTATGGCTAGGGTGAAGAGAAGGGGTAAGAGGGGCCAAGGTTGAAAGAACCTTTTTGTTAGTTGTTTATCTATCATGAAAGTGTTGAAATTGTTGGATCTCTACTTAGGGTCCTTTAACCCTGTTAGTTATGCCATGTAAATTATCATCCCTTTTGGTAAATGAATAGTATCTAGCCTGAACTAGCGATTTTGCGTACTCTATTATGGGTGTGTGTTTTTGACTAGTCATAACTAGTAGTTACACTTTGTTTTTAGGATCTGATGTTTTAGGCATGCTATTATGTAATAAGGTTTTAGTCTTCTTACAATATTTTACATTTAGGCACCGAGAATTTAGTCCTCCTTCTACGCACCAAGGTCTTGGTACTCTACAGTTCTATTTTATTTTGCACTATGGTTTTAGTCATGCTACCTTTGGCATGTAATTTATGCATTCCAAAACTTTGTTTTGTATTACGCTAATGTTTGTAACAATCAACATGCATTGAATTATTTGTTTACTATTCTATAATTCTTTAAAAGGAAATAATAACTCTTATTGTCTATCTCCTTCAAATGATCCACTTTTTGGCTTCATTTCTATTTGGACATACATTTTTATGATTTCATATATCTCTTTGATTGGGATCCTTGTTAAGTTTATTGCTTTACTTCTATTTTTATTTCCCAATTCCTTATTATACACACAAACCAATTTTACGTTACATTTTGCACCTTTCTTCTTTTATGAGGTATGCTTCCAACCCCTTAAGAAATGAGGACTTGGTAGGATGACTAAGTTGGCCATGATTTGCATATGTGTAGCCAATTTTTCATGGAGATAGATCTTAAGTATCTAGATTATCCTCCTCATCTAGGATCATTTTTTTAGTTTTTCATCATGTAATCACATGTGGGTATCAACCTTGTAATATTATAAATTTTATAGTTAGTCATATTTCCTTCTCATGCTACCTTAGCTATTTGAATATACTAGTTGAATATATTGGATCACAATCATATGTGAAATACTCTTATTGATGTTTGGAATTGGGGTTATTCCTTTAATTTGATTGAGTAAAGAGTGGATCACCTTCTCGTGTCTTACTCCTTACAAGTATGGTATCAGATCCAAGGTATTAACTTAAATCAGACTATCTTGATTTTATCTCTTATAAATTTGTTATAGGACCGTTACCATATGTGAAAACCCCAGATGAGACATTTACCCTAGAATTTACCAATGTTGACCATGACATGATGGAAGGTATATACTAAGTTAAATGAAGTACCCATGGGGGTCTCGAGTAGTTCACCCTACTATGATGGGACCCTATGTGCCATACCCTTTATTGTAAGTTGGGTGTTGATGTAGTCCTTGGGATGTTATGCGATTGAAGTTTAGTATATAATTAAGCAATTATGATGCCAAAGTAGTATGATAAGTTATCAATTTTTTTTACTTGGTTCACACATTTGATTTTTTGATCGATATTTTATTCCATATCATGTAGTTTTATCTCCATAATACTACTATACATAAAACAAATATTTTTCAATCATATTTATGCTTTCTTGGACTAAGTTACAAAGAATAAATGTGGGAAATATTGGTAGAGAAGCCATAGTTCTAATAATGGAGTGACAAATAGGAAGATATGGTTTGTACCTAATGGTTTAGTGACCCTTACCCTCATTTACTCCTCAGTTTGTGAGGATGTGTACCAAATGACTCACTATTAGGTGCTTGTGTAAGCTCTAGTTTGGTTATGGTACCTGATAACTTAGACCTAGTTTGTTGAGATCTTCTAGTTGGAGTCACGACTAATGTAAATCATAAACATACATGTAAAAAAAGTTGTTTAGTATGATTTATTAGGTTAACCCTTTTAAGGGTTGGTTATTAGTTGGTTAGCAGTCTATGGATAGTTAGACTTTGAGGATGAAATCCTATTTAGGGGTGGGGTGTTGTAGCATACCAAAACTTGAGCTCGTAACTTCAAAAACCTTAATTCCATGCATTAGACGCCTTTGAGCTTAAATCAAGAAAAAACAATCTCCAAAACATGGCATAAGTCATATCCTATAGGACCTGACTAATATGTTAATAAGAAAAGTGATTAAATTAGTAGTATCAATGGATAAATAACAATTGGACATTTTGCATGCTAAATAAAATCACTTGATGTAACGAGTTGTTTCTATTATTTTGTAAGGAAGTATCAATGATGTAAATGTATTTTGGACACATAGATCACAATATATAACATGCTTGATAGTTGTAAGTTATATATAAGAGATAATACATGTGGCATCCAACTCACAAAACCAATATTAACTTAAGCGGAAGTGAATTATTTGCAGTGGATTACTGAAAATCACTAAAAATTAAAACTTTTTGCAAAGAGATCCACACATAGGAAATATTTCCCATTAAGAACCATTGTATAACTTTTACATTCTGGTTCAAACATACATAACATGTATCATCTCTTTTCAGAGACTATAACATTATATACAGAAAGCATATGAATCTCGAGGCATCAAGCCAAAACCTCAGATCGATTCGTTAAAACACTGACTAAAAACTCTGAGGACCTGAGAATACAGAGACGACACATAAGACTTTCTAACTACATAGCTTGACAGATAGTATCTCCACCTGAGTTATCACTACTGTCCCTGCTGTTACTACTGTTGTCCATACCTTGCAATGGGATTTTATCTCTTTGTCTCGTCCACCTAAAAAGTTGGATCCCATGGGGGTGAGACAATTGTAAATTGCCCCAGTGGGAGATATAACTCTCCGCCAAAACATTGTTATAGCAGTTTATTAAAATAAACTGAGCAGAAGGATTTATATATATAATCAACAACAGGTAAGTCACTTGTATGAACAAAGTGAAGTAATCTCCTTTTTCAAGGATAACATTTACATCTACTCATGGTAGACTCATAGTTCATCCATCTACTTGTAATGATTACAACAGATATGAGCAACATCAGTGAACTACAGATATATAACAGAAATGTAACATCAACCAATGAATTTTTGTATTCAATCCTTAAGCAAACATGCTATATGGCTGATTTCATTTTACAAACACACTTATGCCCTGAGGAGATGAGGTATACCGCTCATAATCCAACCGACCACTGCGAAGTCGAAATCGGTACCATGGATAGGTCTATGGAAGAGCCAGATTCCCATGACCTCTCACATCTCGGTCAGTGCGGGACAACAAGCAGGACTGTGTTAACTGCTCAAATAGCTTTCCAGGGTATACTGGAACTTCACTATAGAGTTACAACATCAACTGCACTCTCATCGGCCATCGAGAGATTTAATGTTTATCTCCTCAACCCAACATAAAATATCATTGGGAGATGTGTACAACATCTATCCCAATCATCGGGAGATTATTGATACATCCATCCCAGAAGCATGAAGGATTGAGAGGTTTGATATTTACCTTCCCTCACATCTCTTCACCAGAAGTAAGGATATGTTTCGCCCATTTACCCCCACATATTCAAAATATACGTTCTGGGTTTTACCGCGGGCACCCGTTTCACCATCACCTGTTCCTAACGATGATGGATCTATGGTCAGGGCTTCTACATGAAAATATTTCACTTGATTGATTAAGTACATTTTCATATTCTTTTAGCATTAGCCAAGTTCTCAAACAAGATTTATTACAACAATGCTATAAAGAGACATGTACTACTTTCATCAGATACTTATCAGTCTTTCATAGACCTTGGGAACTCAGTCCCTCATTTTAAACTGGGGATTCTTATCCCTTCACAATCTCATTTCCATAATCATATGGTTTTGGGTATTCAAACCCTTAACTCATCATTGAGCATCATTACCATTTATTAGGTAACTATCACCTTCAGGTCATATGACCAAGGCATTCATGATACTTGTTACACAAGTATCACACATGGCTCACAAGGCCACATAATATCTTATCACCTCTTTCTATGCAACAACTTACTCATATGATTCATAAAATTCAAGCACATTGTTACTTTATTAAGCAACAACAACATCAAGGCACCAAAAGGCCAATCAACATTTATTACATAACTGTCACAGCTCAAACTTGGCTATATTCATCATCTCATAATATATGTATGGTTATTAGTCATGATAATAATCATACAAGATATTCATCATATCATGTGACATAATAGTAACACCATTATTCCTTTCCCAGGAATTAGGGTTTACTATCAAATAGGGCTTTACATTCCCTTTACCCAGATTAGGGTTAGGGTTCCCCATTTCTCATTAATTAGGGTTTTGTGATTACATTAACTATCAAACCCTTAAGTCATTATTCCACAC
Source organism: Alisma plantago-aquatica (assembly GCA_963693085.1). Lineage (NCBI taxonomy): Eukaryota > Viridiplantae > Streptophyta > Magnoliopsida > Alismatales > Alismataceae > Alisma > Alisma plantago-aquatica. Next base: position 500,669,911 of record OY856414.1, on the reverse strand, counting down.
CTTTGGGGCATCCAAAGATATCATAAATGATTATTCATAATCATTATTCTTATCATATAGCATTAATGATCATCAATTCAAGGTATGAGTTCATTTCTCATCGTCATCATGGTATGACTACATCATACTCGTCATTGGGCTTAATCCCATTCTCAGGGTACATTAATTAACACTCATCAAAGTTCAACAACTCATTACATTTCATTGTAATAGTTGCATAACACACTTCATATGTTTCTTACCCAATTTTATTGGATTTGGAGTACATCAAGGTATATAAACCATGAAGTGTTGAATGTGATAACTATCATATTTTGATGTATCACTTTCTCATCACTTCAGACTCTCCTGAATTAGCCATCTTATCTTGTATTAAGGTATTTCCCTTCTTAATACATTCCATCACTAATCACTCACCTATAGCATATAATGCGTAGGCCACACATTAGAATTGTCCAACTATTTTTAATGATATGGACTTGTATAATGATAAAGAAATTTTTTACAATAAGGTTTCTTATAATAAACCACATGAAATGTTTCATCTTTATAAGGCCATTCCTTCTATCTCATCATTAGGGTTTCTTTATACCCTTACTTAAGATTAGAATTATGATTCATTGCCATATTGTCCAATATTAGGGCTTTATGTATTATGACTCCTCATTAGAGTCTCACATGCCTTCACCCTTCTTAGGACCTCTCATCACAACATAACATTAGTACATCATGTGGTGTTAATACTTAGTCAGGGTTTCTCATGGAATCACCCTCAACTAGGGTTTCCACCATAGTTTCCCACAATTTGGGTTTACTATTCATCTCCATAAGGATTTCATTCAATTGTCCATAATTAGAGATTCACTGTTCATCCAAATTAGGGTTTTACATCTCATTTCCCTAAATTGGAGTTTCACGCATCACTATGCTATATTACAGCTATATCCTCACCCTAGATTAGGGTTACATCTAGAATTACTGTCAATTAGGGTTAGAATTCAATAACCCTATCAATTAGGGTTTATATTCATGATTAGGGTTTCATGTTCTCTCAACTTAAGGATCATACCCTTGATCACCACATGAATCATATTCATGTATGAATTCATGCTATCATTTCTCAACTTGACTAGGTCATATCAACCCTTAAATCAAGCACATACAACTATGATTAACATAGTGTACCAAGTCATTGATCCTATAAGCAATTAGGGTTCATCCCTTAATTGGCACTAATCACTTAGGTACTATTAGGGTTTCAACCTTTGTAACTTCATTGATTATCATTACTAATCATCATTGGATCAATGAATCATTCATCATCTCTATTCTCAAGAGATTCAATCACCTTGGACCTCCATTACATAAGGTATCCAATTGAATTGATCAATTGAGTCCTCAATTACAACAAGTGTCTAAGTGGATTAACCAATTGAGTCCTCAATCAACTTTGAATACTTGAGCCCCAAACGGTCTAGGTCCTTCAAGGTTCAAAGGGTTTGAAACCGTTTGGTAAAGGTGGTGCTTCAGACCATTTGCCCAAGCAAGTAGGTGAAGATCGTTTGCCCAAGTTTGACTTTTGAAACCGCATGGGCACAAACGGTTTGGGATTGTTTGGTCCCAAACGGTCTTGAGACCATTTGGTCACAAACGGTCTTGAGACCGTTTGGACTCAAACGGTCTTGAGACCATTTGGTCCAAACCTCCTCAAAACCGCATGGACCAAAGATGGTCTCAACTACACCAATCGGTTTAGGGTTCTCAATATTGATTCCTTCAATCATTGAATTCACAGAACCAATCAATTGGACCTATCCTCATACTTCAATTGAGTTAAATAGGTCAACCTTCAACTGATTTGTCCCTCAATTAGTCCTCAATTAGGGTTTGAATCAATTGAATTAGGGTTTGGAATCGATGATCCTTCAACACTAATCAATGCAAGATTAGTTACTTTGAAACCATTGAACCATCATCCAAATTGAACATGACCTGACCCCAAACGGTCTCGAGGTCTTTTGGATGACCACCAAACGGTCTTGAGACCGTTTTCCCATCACATCATCAAAATCCAAGTCAACCAATTAGGGTTTGGATCATTGGATTGATCACCAAATCAGCAATTGATTACACTTTAACTTAGTATCATTGGATCATCAATTGCTTAACCATACTCAAACCTAGACCTCCAAATGTTCTCGGGTGACCTCCAAATGGTCTTGAGACCATTTGGATGAGCTCCAAACGGTCTTGAGACCGTTTGGCTCATCCAACTCTTGGATTCTAGTGAAAAATCATTAGGGTTTGGGCTATTGAGTTGATCATCAAATCAGCACTTAATTGCAAAGTGATTTGGTACCTTTAGACCTTAAATTGGTCAACCATACTTAAACCTAGACCTCCAAACAGTCATGGGTAATCCCCAAACGATCTTGAGACCGTTTGGGAGATCCCCAAACCGTTTTGAAACCGTTTGGGCCAATCAACCCAAAGTATCAACTCATTCAATTGCAAAATCAGCACTTAGCTGATTAGGGTTTACACCATATGTTTGGATCTTCAAATACATAACCATACTCAACCCTAGACCTCCAAACGGTCTTGCATGACCTCCAAACGGTCATGAGACCGTTTGGGTGATTCCCAAACGTTTTTGAAACCGTTTGGTCTAATTAACACAAAAAGTCAAATCAATCAAGTTGAAAATCAGCACTTAATCCAATTAGGGTTTGCCTAATTGATTAGCCTTCAACTCAGGATTCCTTTGGAATTAATCCATAAAATATGGTGGGTTATCAACCAACATAATTAGGAACAGGATTCTCAAACGTTCAACCCTTGGTCAACTCCCCCAAACGGTTTTGAAACCGTTTGGTCTCATGGGGTTTGATGAAACCGTTTGCTTCTAAACAGTTTGAAACCGTTTGCTCCCAAACGGTTTGGGAAACCATTTGCTCCCAAACGGTTTGGGAAACCATTTGAGAAACTCAAGAAAGACAATTTTCCTTGGATATTTATAGAGGTGTGTGCTTATCATCTTAAACCTCTAAACTCATGAAACCTACTGTGGTTTCCATGGAAATTGCATCCATCAACCAAATCAATTATTGCAATTATGGAAATGATCATTATTTGATAAGGAATTGAATGCAATAACAAAATCAAGGGTTCAATTTATAAAACACGCCTCCAATTGAGCTCCAAAGATCCATTCTCACGGCAAAAATGGTGGATGCAACTCTTTTCACCATTCCAAGGCTCGTCCTCAATGTTTGAGTAAAAAGGAATGGTTAGAATTGAAGAGGAGATCAGAATAGGAAGAAATCCATAATTTATTTTCGATTTCCACCATGGAATCAAGGTGAAATGGATCAAGAAACTTACCAACAGGTTGGAGGTCGTCCTCCTGATCCTACCAAGCTCCCTTGGTCGTTTCCCAAGCAAGGAGAAGAAGTGGGGTTGAGAAAGCCTTTCATTTGGCTTGTAAAAGGTCCTTTTATAAAAATTCAATGAAAGAGAATGTACTTTGCAAAAATCCAATTAATCCCAAAAATGTGGCCGCCTATTTCCCATCATCTTCCTTAGGGACGAGGCTATATTTTTTTCCTCTTATCCCTATCAATTATCCATGATTTAATGAAAAGCAAATCAAGAACCGTAAATCATACTATATTAATATCCATATGTGAGTGGATATTTCTTTTTCTTATAAAATTGTGTGTGAGTTATCCACTCCCTTGGATATTTTCGTGGTCCTTGAAAAGCTCAAGGACTTCACACACACATCTGAATCCAACCATTTTAATTTTTTTTGAAGGCCCTTTAATCAATACATTTATTTTTTCCCTAAATCAAATTAGGGTTTCAATTAGGATTAAATCTTGATTATTTTAATATCAAGATTCTCTCTCCTCCAACTTAATTCAAATAAAGCGCCCCTCTCATTTCTTTGCTCTACATGATGCCAATAAACATTAGGGACCTTATTTAAGTGGTAATTTACATATTGCACCCTAGGTTTTGGGTAAATTGCACAATACACCAAAACTAGGTTTTCATGCACATAAATTGCTTTATCAACTCTTTCTTGGTATTCAGGCTTCCATAAGCCATACCTCAGCATAATTTTCACTCTCATGATGCTTCAACACATGAGGAACATATTATCATGCACAATTGCACTTAAACCACTCAACTTCGGTAATTTGCACTTTAGTCCAAAACAAGCAAAACATCGATTTCAACAATGTTCAAAAAGGACTAGAATTACAATATAAGTTCCTCTTGAGCCCTAATTACTTTTCACAAAATGAGATTAAGAATTTAATCACCTTTCTTAATCAAAACATCTAGGGTTAAAGTATAACCCAAGTCAGGGATGTTACAATACATATAGTTAAATATAATCATATTTAGTGTAGAAAAATCAAATAGTCTATTTAATAAAGCTTAGATAAGGTGGAACATATGTATCAACAATAATAATGGTAAATAACTAATATACATAAAAAAGGATTATATAAATTCAAGTAGAATTAGTTTACCCCTGATTAAATCATAATACCTAAATGTCTTTAAAAGGGAAAATTTAAGTAGAGAATCAGAACAATTATAAACAGGGATCAAGAAACGTGTGCCATGAGCTGACAATGATAAAGAAAATCACTTTGCAAGATATTATAAACTAGTCTTGATTTGGATAATATATAAATATACTCTAATGCATTACCCAAAATAATATATCAAATTTAAATTCAGGATTTAATAGTATTTAAAACTAGTTGATCATTTTCATATAAATAACAACTATGTAAATATATTAATATTAAAAATGGAAATAATATATATTTGTAGAGTTTTGGTTTGGACTTAGTTGAACTAAAATGATAATAGATGACTTTAAGTGGAAACTAGAATAAATCAATAATTATATTTGGAAATAGCCTTTAAAAGTATTTCATGGGAAGATAAACCCAAAAAACAAACCAATACCTAAGTTATTATTAGAATAAGGTATATGGAAATAATATCATTAAAAAATATAAAATAACTAGGTATATGATCTAAAAAAAATATAGAAAAATCAGATTCTACATACTAGAAATAGTTTAGTTTCCAAAACTAGCAAATAACTTATATATTTGAAATCTACATATTTATAAATTAACCATATCATTGATCTAATTATAGCTTCACACATGTTATCTGTCACACCTAGTTTTATTTCCCTTTTGAAGAATGGACATGGAAATTTGATGGATTTTGTATATTCTCTCTGTATCTTGCCTAATCTAAGGTAAATGGCAACCTCTCCTTCCTATCAATAGTTACCTTACTTGAGGAGGCATTCTGTAACGACCCCGCCTCTCGGTAACCCCCAATTAAGGGAGATCAAGAGGTCAGAGCCATTACCTCAATTAACAAGATCAAAGGTTCGACAAATAATCAATAACAATTATCAAATTTTACCAATTAAACTGAAAACTCATATAAAATAAAACTTTGCAAACCTTTTCTAAAAACTGGGATATCTATCCGCATCAAGAGTCTATTCTAACTAATCCTCCTTTATACTTTAATTCTTATTTAATTCCACATATGCCATTTTACTATTTGTCCTTTTCAATCTTGTACCTAAAACGCCGACAAACAAAACGTCGGTCAACATATCAAAATATGCTGGTATGTGGGGACAACCAAAATTTTGCAAATATGGATAACAATCTAATTAGCACAATCAAGTTAATTAACAAGACAATTTACATTGTTCAGTATAACATTCTCCACCGCTTTTGCATTAACCTTGGCATATCCCCTTTCGGGTTTCACTTTTTCCATTGACTTAAGGCCACCTTCTCAATCTCGAGCTTGGTGCTTGGGGTCACCACTCATGGTGCCCTCTAGTCATGCAATATCATAGGCCACCTTCTCAATCCCGAGCTTGGTGCCTGGGGACACCACTCATGGTTCCCATGGGTCTTCCCTTCGGGGCTTGACCTCTTTGCATCATTCATCAGGGTGGTATGTAGGTGTGAGAATACATACTTATAATATACTTGTGATAATCGTAGTGACCTTATAATTTGCAAGTATGAACATCCAACTAATAATTTGCATTCAATGCGGTGAACCATTCGGGAAACTCTTCGGGAAATTAATGTGATTAACCATAAGTAACCACATACCTGTTAGGCTGATTTGAGACAGAATTATTCCATGCAAGTAAGAAATCCAAGCAAGCAAGCACACATAACAAGATCCTGAAATAATCATTCAATTTCCTATTATTGATCAAGCCATCAAGATCTATTAAACCTAGCTCGCTTTCTAGGGTTTCTAGTCCACTTTTAGGGTTTCCATTGCAATTAGGGTTTGCCTTCATCTTTTACTATTTTAAACCCAAATTTCTCATAAACCCTAATTATTTCATCCATTCTTCACAAAATATATTAAGGCTATCCTTTAACAACATTTAACCATAATTTCGGATTAAAGGCACAATAAACCATCAATTAAGTCCATTAAACCTCTTTTATATTAAAGCTACCATTTTTAACCTTTTAATCCATGACAAGATCATTTTTCTCATTTATCATCAATTCATAGTTCATTATGGTTTAATTCACATATGAACTTTACTTGTCATTAATTCTACCTTTATCCATTAGTAAACCCTAATTTCTACATTAAGGGTATTTATCCACAATTATAAACCTTTATACTCAAAATAGCTTAGAATCATCATATCTTAGCTTTATTCATGATTTTGAATAATTAAATCCATTATGAGTCACATTTACCAATATTAGGGTTTCAATGCTCGTTAAAGCATATTCATGCACATAAAACTCTAAATTAAACTAATTACGTGCTAATTTCATCCTTTTTGTTCCTAACATTCCTTTTTATCATTAACAGGTTAATACCAAATTTAATCATCCATTAAACCCTACTAAAAATATTAATCATCTCAAAATAGGATTTCGTAATCTTTAATTCATTAAAGTTGATCACTTACACTACTTTTAAAATTTCAAGAGGAATTAGCTTCTAAACATATTTTTATTGGATTCCTCTCATTTTTCTGAGCAAATTTCATATTTTATGCGTACCAATCTGAGTTACCAATATTTAACTACAAATTTTGCGAAAATAACTTACTTGAGCCAATCGGGGGCTTCCACGTCATCTCCGTCCATGCAACGTGGATCCGCTATTTGGAAACATAATGAATTGTCAGATCTGTCGTCAGTTAAGTAAGTACCCCTTTAGCCTGCAGAGGGGCAAAATTGTCCAACCGACATCTTCTTCATCTACCTCACGACAGCTACTTGTTGTCGCCCTGACGGCTGAGGGTGTGGCTCCTCCTCCTCCTCCCTGACCTCTTCGGCCATCAGGGAGGGCCCCCTCGCCTCTGACGCCCTCCCCTGCACCCTCCCATGCTTTGGCCAGTGCCCCAGGTGGCTGGGGGTGTGGGCATTTGGGCCTGCAAAATGCAGCCATGCTGCAGTCCGCTGGTGGTGCTGCACATAGGCAGGAGAAATGCAACATTGCTCGATTATTCACCGACCATGAAGGAACGCCATGCCTCCATCATGACAATGCCATGGCCCTCGTGGCTCTAAGGTTAGAACTATATCCTCAAGGTTAGGGTTTTGCCAAAGAAGATGAAGAAGAAGAAGAAAGAAAGAGAGGGGTGTGTGGGATCCATCTCAAACTCGACCCAGAGGATCTACCCCTTATATAGGGGAGTGTATCCACACCCTATTGTGTTCATCCACAAGGATACAAGACCTTTTCCTAATAGGAATCCAATTCCTTCATTAGGAAGCAAGATTCCTCACTTAATTGTCTTTTGATATTCTTTATTATTTGGATATTTAGGAATTAGAAAATCCTCTCCCTTGTTCTCTTTATTCTTGGCTTTTAATCCATTGGCCTCGAAATTATATTTCCTTAAGTAGAAAATACTTCCTTCTTAAAAATACCACATAATCCATTAATAATGCATTCACATTATCTTCTTATTTTCTATTATTGGTATTTTCTCTTTCTTTTTCTTCATTGGGACTCCTTGGATCCCAAGAAACTCAAATATTTCGAAATCCTTTTTAATGAATACTCATTATCCTTCTAGATTCATCTATATCCATTATTTTCTCATTATCTTGTTTATTTTTTATTCAAATATCTCTTTTTGATAATTTCTCTTTATTTCTCTTTTATTTTCCTCATTGGTATTCCTTTTAATGTTAGGAATCCTTGGGATACGAAATTCCACCAAGGATAACTCAATTATACTTCTTTCCACTTATTTTCCACATTTTACCATTGTTTTCAATTTCTTTCTTAATAGAGAAATACTCAATTGATATTTTCTTTTCTTATTGCATTTTCTTTGCAACTTTGGACTCCTTGGAACCCAAGGAACCCAAGAGGCACGAAATCCAACTTTGAATCATATTCTTTGTCTTCTAGAGGTTTCCACATTTTTCTTTTCTCCATTTTCTTATTTACTCAAATAATGGAGTTTCTTTTGTCTTTTTCTTGTTATTGGGCCCAATAGCCAATAAAGCCCACAAAACAACAAATCAAGGCTATTGTAAACGAAACTCATTTATTCAAAACAAATTATATCATTATTTGTTCCAAAATAAGAAATTAAATTTATCTCCAAATGAACCCTGAAAAATTGGGGTTATAACATCCTTCCCCTCTTATAGGAATTTTGTCCTCAAAATTCCATCAAGCAAACAAACAATTTAGGATAAGACTTTTCCACATCCATCATTGATCCCTATGTGGCTTTTCCCTATCCATGGTGTTTACAAAGAACCTCTTTCATCTCATATTATTTCATCTGAGTTCTTTCTTACCTTGGTATATCGTACCCTCATAGGTGACTTAGGACATTTCGGCCTCTCAAAAGCTGAATAGGTTCATGGCTCAGCACATGGCTTGGGTACCTCACATACTGCTCTAGATTGGACTCATGGAACACATTATACATCATGTTATCCTGAGGGGTAAGGCTAAACACAACCATCTCCACCAATCCATCTCAAATGGACCCATATATCAGGGACTCAACTTTCTCAGTTGTATCTTAGAGGGCTCGGATTTTCACATCACATATTCTCCCAAAGTGAAATGCATGTCAGTCTGCTTTGCATCAGCTCGTGACTCATGTCACCCCTGGGCTCTCTCTCAGCCATTGCACGATCAAAGTGACTTCATCTGCACACGTTGTGGTTCTTTTCTAACCTTCACGAGGCCTCCTTCACCAACATCATCTTAATGAAGTGGTGACCGACACAACCTCCTTCCAGAACTTCTTGCATCCCGATAAAGGCTATGGTGGTTAACATAACCTCTTAAGAACTATCTCCATGTATCACCCTGAATGAGCACACATGCTCTCATCAGACCCTCTAGTCTAGATAATACTAACCATTAGTTAGGGGTGATAAACTATACTATCATCGAGTTCTTCATGTATCTACTTCCACCTCATGGAAGTGAACCCTTAGGTTATATTCAAGAACTGTTGAACTCGCATCATGGTGTAGTTGAACCATCTTTCTCTCCTACAAGTAGTTCAACCAGATCTATCCCTTGACAGTACTCCTTTCTTTCTCATGTCATCTAGGTAAGGAGATCTATCATAACCCATATTGGATCTTGTCTTTCCTTGGTCAGGGGAGACTTACTACAACATCCATCATGATGAACTCCCATTCCCTTTCGGGGACTCTCTTTATCCTCTATATCCAAGCACTAGGTTACCATTGTTCGTCCTTCACCCCCAGTTTGCATGGTGACATGCCACATGAAACATCATATTAAGCATCCAAAGTGCTACTATCACTTACTATCTTTGTAGTACCATTGTGTATTGCGCTCTTAAAATCATGATCTCCTGTATTGTCATGATTCCTCAAGCTTGATACCTCAGAAACCCTAAACCATCCTAGTTGGGGTTTCATCACCTTCTTTCCCAAAGTAGTGTATCAGAGGTTCTACCACCATCCTTTCATTACATCAAGGACTAGGCTGGCTAACCAAATAACCATAACTTGATCAACCGCCATTGACACATCTGAGTGCTAGCCAAACTTATCTCTTTTTCCTAACTTAAGGTTAGCCTAACAACCTCAACTTATTTTAGCCTCTAGCTAAACTAGGCAGCTATATCTCAACTAGAGCATTCATTGCAACTTCTCATCCTTAGGTGATAGCTAATGTTGAAAAGATACACCTCCATGTATTCTATTTATCATCTCATCTCAAACTCTAAGTTTTTCTTCATCAAGAAACTCTGAGCTCATCCTCATGGTGATCAAACTCAACCTTGTATAACTTGCAAATTCCACATAGCTCATGATAAAACATCCTCACAAGATGATTTCCTTAATACTCTTAGTGTTTGTAAACCATCCATGTATCATTTTCTCCACAAGGGTATGTTATCATCTCTATCCTCATACCTTGTAGCAATGTTCCAACTCACGTCATCTTTATCCTTGGTGTATGGCATGCGTACTATCCTATCTCTCACTCCCATTATAAGAGGAAATAAGCATTTGGTTGTAGTCCAAATACAGAGTTCATCTTGTTCCAAGAGTAGAGATGGTACATCCCACCTTACCAATACACTTTCAAATCTAAGTTGAAATGTGCCACATATGTCTCTACATCACAAACATCATGATATCAAAAATTACTTCCAGGGAAAACTGGTCTCGAACCTACTGGGGTTTACACACAATCCTTGGTCATCTCCTCTAGATATGTAGGGTCTCGACACTTTTGGGGTCATCCCTCTTCCCTTATGCATCTAGAGAGTGCCCTACTCATATTCCCTTTGGGTCCCATGAATTCATGAAGGTGATCAATCTCCTAACCCATGGCCCTCAGACAATGATAGATGTTACCTCCCGAACCTATGGTCATGTGAAACTAGGGAATTAGGCAACTCCCACTTCCATCGGTCTTATCCCCACCTGACCCTAGGGCGGACTTAGGATTCCATTATAATACATGTCCAACATAGAACCTTACCTAAACCTTCATCATCTCTCTCTACATTCTTGGGTTGTCTTTCATCCTTTCACCGGGGTCATGGCAACCTGCCTACCTTGGCCAGGCCCCATACCAGTTACTTCCATGGTAACACATCCACATGCACTTAGAGATGGTTAACTATGGGTCTACAGGTTCATTCTATTACCATGTACTCTTCACTTAGCTTCTCAAGATCCTATGAAACCTCTTTATGTTACCTCAAAACAAAAAAAAACTGGTATACACCCTATAAAAGGGTCCCTCTCCCAGGATGGGAGGAAACTACACCTTAATAACAAAGGTCACAAGCATCTTTATGCTTAGGGTCTGCATCCACATGAGCATGCTTAGCCCTAGAAAGCAACTAAGGCACAAGAAGACACCTACAAAACCATGCTAGGTCACACTTGTTCTCATCCTCAACATTAGACCAACTTAGTTGTGAGGGGTTCATCAAACATACCTTTAACTTAAGGGGTTTCCTTTTCCTCTATACATGAGGAGTACCATGCTCGAAACTATAGAGACTCAAATCTCATCTTGAGTATCAGGTACACTACTTCCCCTCTTAGATCTAGGAACCCTAGGTTCACCTTTGGGTGTCCAACTGCATGCTCAATCTCTTAACCACGAATCAAGCATGTCCAAGGTATGTCATATACTCCCATTATCCTTTTATATGAGCAACACCTCAGAGTTGAGTCCTCCTTAAGGACAACCAACTAGGGATAAAGCCTCACAACTGGTTACTTAAACCTCCTTAGGGTCTAAGGCACTCTTTGTTTCATCTCAACAGGTAAACACTTATACCATAGGCACATAGGTACCAGAAGCATCATCCTCTCTCTAGGGTTTGGTTCCTCTAAAGGCAACCAAGATATCATCAGCCTCCAGGGGTCAAGCATGAGCCACCCACTATCATCCACTTAGGTTGCATCATCCTCAACCCTTTGTTGTTCCTCATGACTCTGAATCTAAGCTTCCAATCTTCTTTCTTGGGTCCTGCTTTCTCTCTCTAGAGCTAACTCCACATCCAAACTTACTACTAGAGGTCCTCTCTCCATGAAGGATCAATCTCACAAGCATACATCTACGTGGGTGAAGCCTATTTTCAAACTTACATTTTCTCGAGGTTATTCAAAGATCTTTATGCTTATCTCATAAGCTATCCATCATACTTACTGGCCAGGGTTTCAACCTACTACTGTACCACTGACGTACTCTAGTTGCATGTCGTCCCCTACTTGCATAAGACCATAGGGTTTCTATAGGTTCTTCACTAACCTCATCAATGAAGGAGCTATCCTTCACTCTAACATGCACGACCCTTTCTGAGGTTGGGTTGCCCAAGGTGCTAGGTCATCCAACCTCTCATGGCTCATACGACATCCCAAAGGCATGTCCATCCAAACACCCAGTCAACCATGACATCTAACTCATCATGTCATCTCACCACTTAGGGTTTAGGGGTAGCATCATCCTTAGAGGATGTGCCAGGTCTCTACCTATAATGGAGGTTTCTACCTCCAAGACTAACTCTCTTTCTACTCATCCTCTTGACAAGAAGGTCTAGCCTCAGGTTTCTCCTGAGGACAATGACAACACATGTCATATGACCTAAGCATGTATCTATTCTTTAGTTTATGCTTAATATATAAAGATTAAGTCCATGACATCTTATTTACATGCTTTTCATTAATTTGGTCAAGGATTCCTTAAACCTTATCAACCTTACCCATACCTCGAGAGGGTGAGGAAAAGAGAGAAAACCCTAATCCTTAAGGTCCTTAGTAGAATTTGAGTTGAGAAGGGATGAACAAGATGAGAGAGTCCTAATGGTATCTTATTTCGAGTCAAATCATGAGACTTCAGCTAGGCAGTCACACTAATTCGGGAGTCCTCATATTCTGACTAGCGGTGCGGAGGAAAATCTTGCCAACCCTTGGACGTGATGCTTTTCTACACACCTGTCTTTCGGAAAATCCTCTAATAACTCCCTTAGGTTCTACGGAGTTTGTAAATTTAATATTTATTAAAGATTAAATGACGAACCTATGCTCTGATACCAATTGTAATGACCTTGCCTCCCGGTAATCCCCAATTAAGGGAGATCAGGAGGTCAGAGCCATTACCTCAATTAATAGGATCAAAGGTTTGACAAATAATCAATAACAATTATCAAATTTTACCAACTAAACTGAAAACTGGTATAAAATAAAACTTTGCATACCTTTTCCAAAAATTGGGATATCGATCCACATCAGGAGTCTATTCTAACTAATCAACCTTTGTACTTTAATTCTTATTTAATTCCACATATGTCACTTTACTGTTTGTCCTTTTCAATCTTGTACCTAAAACGCCGACAAACAAAATGTCGGTCAGCATATCAGAATATGCTGGTATGTGGGGACAACCAAAATTTTGCAAATATGGATAACAATCTAATTAGCACAATCAAGTTAATTAACAAGCCAATTTACATTGTTCAGTATGACATTCTCCACCGCTTTTGCATTAACCCTGGCATATCCCCTTTCAGGTTTCACTTTTGCCATTGACTTAAGGCCACCTTCTCAATCTCAAGCTTGGTGCTTGGGGTCACCACTCATGGTGCCCTCTAGTCATGCAATATCATAGGCCACCTTCTCAATCCCGAGCTTGGTGTCCATGGGTCTTCCCTCCTGGGCTTGACCTCTTTGCATCATCCATCAGGGTGGTATTTAGGTGCGAGAATACATACTTATAATATACTTGTGATAATCATAGTGACCTTATAATTTGCAAGTATGAACATCCAACTGATAATTTGCATTCAATGCGGTGAATCATTCGGGAAACTCTTCGAGAAACTAATGCGATTAACCATAATTAACCACATACCTGTTAGGCTGATTTGAGACAGAATTATTCCATGCAAGTAAGAAATCCAAGCAAGAAAGCACACACAACAAGATCCTAAAATAATCATTCAATTTCCTATTATTGATCAAGCCACCAAGATCTATTAAACCTAGCTCACTTTCTAGGGTTTCTATTCCACTTTTAGGGTTCCCATTGCAATTAGGGTTTCCCTTCATCTTTTACTATTTTAAACCCTAATTACTCATAAACCCTAATTATTTCATCCATTCTTCACAAAAGATATTAAGGATATCCTTTAACAACATTTAACTGTAATTTCGGATTAAAGGCAAAATAAACCATCAATTAAGTCCATTAAGCCTCTTTTATATTAAAGCTACCACTTTATCCTTTTAATCCATGACAAGATCATTATGCTCATTTATCATCAATTCATAGTTCATTATTGTTTAATTCACATACGAACTTTACTTGTCATTAATTATACCTTTATCCATTAGTAAACCCTAATTCCTACATTAAGGGTATTTATCCACAATTAGAAACCTTTATACTCAAAATAGCTTATAATCATCATATATTAGCTTTATTCATGATTTTGAATAATTAAAGCCATTAATAGTCGCATTTACTAATATTAGGGTTTCAAGGCTCATTAAAGCATATTCATGCACATGAAACTCTAAATTAAACTAATTACATGCAAAGTTCATCCTTTTTGTTCCTAACGTTCCTTTTTATCATTAACAAGTTAATACCAACATTAATCATCCATTAAACCCTACTAAATATATTAATCATCTCAAAATAGGATTTCTTAATCTTTAATTCATTAAAGTTGATAACTTACACTACTTTTCAAATTTCAAGAGGAATTAGATTCTAAATATATTTTTATTGGATTCCTCTCATTTTTCTGAGTAAATTTCATATTTTATGTGTACCAATCTGAGCTACCGATATTTAACTACTAATATTGAAAAAATAACTTGAGCCAAACGGGAGCTGCCACGTCATCTCCGTCCATGCAACATGGATCGGCTATTTGGAAACATAACAAATTGTCAGATCTGCCCTCGGTTAAGTAAGTACCCCTTCAGCCCGTAGAGGGGAAAAATCGTCCTACCGAAATCTTCTTCTACCTCACGAAAACTACTTGCTGCCTCCCTAACGGCCGAGGGTGCGGCTCCTCCTCCTCCTCCCTTACCTCGTCGGCCATCAGGGAGGGCCCCCTCACATCTGACGCCCTCCCCTACACCCGCCCATGCTTCGGCCGGTGCCCCAGGTGGCCGGGGGTGCGGGCGCTTGGGCCTGCAAAATGCATCCTTATTGCAGTCCGTTGGTGGTGCTGCACATAGGCAGGAGATACGCGACATTGCTCGATCATTCACTAGCCGTCAAGGAACGCCATGCCTCAATCATGGCGACGCCATGGCCCTCGTGGCTCTAAGGTTAGAGCTATACCCTCAAGGTTAGGGCTTTGCCAAAGAAGATGAAGATGAAGAAGAAAGAAAGAGAGGGGTGTTTGGGATCCTTCTCGAACTCGACCCAGAGGATCTACTCCTTATATAGGGGAGTGTATCCACGCCCTATCATGTTCATCTATAAGGATACAAGACCTTTTCCCAATAGGAATCTAATTCCTTCATTAGGAAGCAAGATTCCTCTCTTAATTATCTTTTGATATTCTTTATTATTTGGATATTTAGGAATTTGAAAATCCTCTCCCTTGTTCTCTTTATTCTTGGCTTTTAATCCATTATCCTCGAAATTATATTTCCTTAAGTAGAAAATACTTCCTTCTTAACAATACCACATAATCCATTAATAATGTATTCACATTATCTTCTTATTTTCTATTATTGGTATTTTCTCTTTCGTTTTCTTCATTGGGACTCCTTGGATCCCAAGAAACGCAAATATTTCGAAATCCTTATTAATGGATACTCATTAACCTTCTAGATGCATCTATATCCATTATTTTCTCATTATCTTATTTATTTCTTATTAAAATATCTCTTTTTGAGGATTTCTCTTTATTTCTCTTTTATTTTCCTCATTGGTATTCCTTTTAATGTTAGGAATCCTTGGGATATGAAATTCCACCAAGGATAACTCAATTATACTTCTTTCCACTTATTTTCCACATTTTACCATTGTTTTCAATTTATTTCTTAATAGAGAAATACTTAATTGATCTTTTCTTTTCTTATTGCATTTTCTTTGCAACTTTGGACTCCTTGGAACCCAAGAGGCACGAAATCCAACTTTGGATCATATTATTTTTCCTTCTAGAGGTTTCCACATTTTTCTTTTCTCCATTTTCTTATTTACTCAAATAATGGAGTTTCTTTTGTCTTTTTCTTGTTATTGGGCCCAATAGCCAATAAAGCCCACAAAACAACCAATCAAGGGCATTGTAAACGAAACTCAATTATTCAAAACAAATTATATCATTATTTGTTCCAAAATGAGAAATTACATTTATCTCCAAATGAACCCAAAAAATTGGGGTTGTGACACATTTTCTCAATTTCATCTCATTTTTGTCTCTCTCTCCTCCAACCCTTCTTCTTCCAATTCTCTCCCTTTGCTTCATCTCACCCTTATAAGTGTTTAGATTGCTAGTTTCCTTATCCCTCTCACATTCTATCTCTCTAACAAATGTCACCTCCCTTTCTTTTTATATTTCAACCTCAAGAAATTAAAGACACCGCTTCACAACGTCCCCTATGAGAACTACCCTAAATAAACCCTCAAATATTCAAAAAACAAGCCAACCTACAAAAACACCCTTAATGGTTTGTGTTCCTAGGATCCCAACTCCAATTACGTCCACCTACAATTGAGGGTTGTTAGGATGACAACCATCAGTTATCATAGATGCATTTATGGATCCCTAAGTGACATGTCACTAACCTTTTCATAGTTGAGTTTAGATATTCGTTTATGTAATTTCCATTTCCCTATTTTTCCCATTCTACCTTATATTCTGAGTCATACATAGAATATTGAGAAACCTATTGCATTGAATCCTTTATTTTACACTATTTTCTTCTCAATAGCTCCTCAAACCCATTGAATGCATCCTTTGGATTTTGGTTCACTAGGACATGACCCTCAATATCCTCAATTCATATTGACATGGTGAAGGCGGGGTATTGGTGTTCTTATAGGGAAACATGGAGGCAACAAATGTAGTGAAAGTGAAGAAAAATCTATGTTCCCATAAGAAGCTCTTGTCAGAAAAAATATACCAAGAAGGAAGGCATGTAAGAAATACCTTGTCATATATTAGATCTAGTTACATGGTTTAAAAGGAATAAGGAACATAGATAGATTTTAATGATATTTTCCCAATGTAGTTAGGAAGTCCTATGTCTCTATATCATCCACGAGGATAATTAGCAATTCTACATCATGCTCCTAGAGCATGTAGGAAGGAGCGTCCTTATAGTCTGCAACATGCTAGCATGGCACAATCTCTCCTGATCACTCTCTCTCACTCTCTCTCTCTCTCTCTATCTCTCTCTCCATATGGGTAGTTATGGAATGGTTCATGAGTCATGAGTTGTAATAAGAAACCTATTCTTCATGCCCTATATGTAGGAAAGGTAAGGAAGTAGAATTTCTAGTTAACCCTAGGAAATGAAAAGGAATCATCACTTTTCAATAGTCCAATCAGGGACGACCAGTCACATGATTGTTTTGTTCTAGTTGTGTGTGTCAACTGAGTCAGAATGCTTTTCAGCAACCCATATAGGACAACTAGTTGGCTGACTAGCCAGTCTAGTCAAATGACTGTTCAATCTAGTTGGGTGACTAGAGTAGCCCAAGACATTTTTGAGCTAATTGACCAATTCCCTAATACAGTCTAGTCGTCCAATTGGACCTTCTCATTAATCTCTGGATCGATCTTATCCTCTTAGGCAATTGGGCTAACCAACTGACTAGTTCGGAAAAGCTCATCTTAGTCAATCATCTGGACCTTCTAATTGGGCAATCAAACTTTCTAATCGGCAAACTGGGGTTCCAATTAGTCCTTCATGATCTAAGTGATTATCCAACCTATTTAGCAACCAATTAATCATATGTCCATGATTATAATCCTCTTCTATGTGCATCCTATTTTTGCAACCCTATAAGCTCCTAATTATGTTTGTTTCGATGTTTATAATCATATTATGATTTCACAAACAAAAATTGGTATCTAGCAAGATTTCACTACCACCTTAGTAATTGGAGAAAAGCTTCAACCTAGTATTGTGACCAGTGTTACAATGATCATATAATCATTTTGTCTCCAATTTCAACCTTGAATTTGAATAATGGAAGGTTGATCTTCTTAATGTTCAATCTTTGTTCCTTGGTATAGAGTAGACTATTTGAGATACATATGACTCAATAACATATATTGACTCACATGATCACGACCATGTATTACATAGTCTTACTCATTAAGTGGTCAAAATATCATTCAAAAGGATGGACAAGCTCCATATACATCACTCACAATAATCCACAAGTATCACAGTGCATAGAAGCACTACTTGTATGGAAACTCTTATTCAAGGTTACATTTAGTATTGATAAAGTACACTGAAGAACATTTTATCATTGTAGTGACTTTAGGTGTGAGGACCGCAATCACCACTATCACATGAGATATGATTCTAAAAAGTATTTATGGCTTCCACATTACATACTCAAGTTAGGTCGGTCTAGTACACTTGTTCAGAACAAGTACCTATATGTTTGACTTGATATTCATATCATGACTAACAAGACATAGTCAACAATCAAGACAAATACTGTTTAAATGTATTATTATTGTTCTGATTTATCCTATGACATATGACTAGAGAGCTAGATAAGAATGGGTACTCATAGAATACACATGATCTTATTTTCAGGTCTTCAACCCAAAATCACAAGTCAATGAGTCATACATTCTTAGGATATTATTATATTTAGTCATGATCTCATATTGAAGAAAACATAATAATTGAAATAACAATTGTGAAAGACTGGATTTTTGGGCTTAATTTCGAGTACGAAATTTCTTTTAAGGTGTGTAGGATGTGATGGAGTGGACCTTTGGAATCCTCAAATGTCCAATAAAATAAGTGAATTCATGAATGTTGAGTTATCTTGAGAGTTCCAAGTGCTTGTGGTAATTTGAGTGTTGATTGACATTGATTTCATGATTAAGTTCCTCAACTTTATGCCTTTTTGAAGTATTTTAATTGAATGGTCAAACAGTTGGGTTTTGGCACCATATTAAAATAGAATGTAGCTTGAGTTGTGTTAAAGCAATGGTCAAATTTTGGTGGCATTTGGGTTCTCCTAGAGAGAGATATTTAAGTTTGAATATGATGAAATAATGTGTTTGTAATGATTCTTGGACCTAAGTTTAATATTTATACCCTAAGGTTGATCAAAGAAATGGGTCACGCGCCTCTAATGTTTAAGAATCACGGATACATGGTGTGGCCTTTTCCTGACTGTTGGATGGATCAGATCTGACGACAGCTAGTCGTCTCCTACCTTGCAGTTAGAAAAAGCAAGGGAGTTGTTGAAGCCACGTTTTCCCACGATCTCACGCCTAGGAGAGAGAGCATTACGTGCAAGACTGACCGAGTAGTTGGCTTCCTGTTGATCGCAGCCTCCATTCGACCCATTTCTTAAGACCAGAGGGGAAGGAATGAGGGAGAACGAGCCCTCCCTTCTCGCAGTCTCTCCACCGCAAGTCGTAGGTGGGAAGCAAAGGTGTGAGATGGAGGCAGTGAGGAAACCAAAGGATAATAACAGAGGTTGAAGGACAACCGAGGTCAGGCGAAGCTACTGAGGGTGCATTCGAGCCTGTTTGGGTTGTGCTGTCGGCTGACGAAGCCCATCCTTGCCGGAGACCAGTTGGGGTTCGGGTTAGCTGCTTCAGGGTTCCTCACCTCTGATGGAGTTTGCCTTCGAGTTGAAGAAGGCCGCATGCTGCTTTTGCAAAAGCTCCTGGACGCCTTCCATCCCTGGGGTGATATCCCCCTTTCCCGCCGCTATGGCGGCAGCCATGACCGATGAGCTATCCAGGCCACACAGAGAGGTAACGGCAGGACTCGATTAGAGGCCGAAGACGTGGGGCGAGCTAGAACGAACCTCAAAGAAGAGAAAGTAAGTTGCTAGCATTGCTGGAGGATAGTAGATCGCACGCCGGAGATCCACCATGCGGCGGCGCTCACGCAAAGCAGAGGGGACATGCGAGTCCTCAAGATCGGGATCGCGTAGGAGAAGGAAAGAAGGCTGAACCGGGTTCAGAATCGCAGACCAGCCCAAAACCCAGAAAACTAGAGTCCTGAACCGGCTAGCTCAGCGTGAGTTAGGACTTAGGAGTCGCACCCAAGATGGCCACGTGTCAGCGGCCGATTGGCCAAAAGGTAAGTAATTTCTGTAAATGAGCATATCTTCAATAAATCATAAAAATTAGCTCAAGCATCAGAAAAATACATATAATATACCAAAATTCTCATAAAAATGCATAGAACAAGATGGAAGCACAATATCCTGCTTTTGATGCACGAATATCAGTGATATCTTATTAGTTGTGAAATGCTTAATTGATGGATAATAAATATCAAACGTTAGCCTAAAATTATGAGAATATGTCAGTAAATCAATTTTTATACTTATAATCCATATGATGTCATATGTGTCCAGGTTGAGGCACGAATTCATGTAATTTACTCCATATGGCTAATTAGGGCTAATAACCCTAATAAAATGCAATAAATACATACGTGCTCTATAAATGATGAAATTTACAGAGTAAGCTCATATCAGTACCTGGAACCTCAGAATTAAATATGAGATCAATATGATACACATAATCCATTTTATACGAAGATGAAGCTTGATACATGTTATAAAACCCTAATCTAGGTTAATGATGTAACCTAGGGTGAATATGTGCACAAAGAGGATATGGAATCTAATGTTCATATAATGAACCATAATCTGGAAAATGACATCAGTATGATAATTATAAGAAAGAAATACAAGTAATGGCGTGCATATCCTAATGAGATAAAGTGAAACCCTAATGAACACGATTAGGGTTAAGATGAGATATAGATGATGAGAACCTGATGATAGTATATGATCTTGTCTTGATCAGGTTTAACCAAGATATAGATGACATGAGGAACATGTGATTAGTATGATATCTCTTGATCAAGGTACGCTATTACCTCTTACTTGGCTTATTATACAATATGCTTGTGTTATATGTGTAGTAAAATACTTGGCATATGATATTGGATGAAACAATTGTTCTTGTATGATATGTTGCATGATTTTCCATAACTACTGCTATGAACACATCAAACATAATATATATGTTCCATTATATGAAAGCACTAACTCTTTGGCAGTGTGCTTGGAAGTGACCTAACTCTTTGGTAGTGGTCACATTGTACATAGGACCTAACTCTTTGGTACTGGTCTGACCTAACTCTTTGGTAGTGGTCACCTTGTACAAATGATCTAACTCTTCGGTAGTGATCATAAAGGCCTTGGTATATAATGGAAAATAAGCTTAAAATATGTGTTCTCTTTTGTTAATGAGTATCCTTGTGCAAGTATATGATTTTCTTATATTCTTCTGTTACTGCCAAGTATTAGTTTTATCTTATTGCCAAGATATGATGAGAGGTAAATAAAAGACACGTAGGCGTACTTAGTACAATATTCATGAAATATTGTACTGACGTGTACCACATATAATCTTTTGTTTAGGTTGTGGTTATGCTCTTGAAAATCTAGGATAGCTGAGAGTTGTGTAGCGAGTTGATGTACAGGTGGACCTGTTGTCTTAAGATCATGTAGTTTAGTTGTAGTACATGTATATGTTAGAAGTTTGTTATTCAATATGTAATATCAAATGTTGTAACAATTCATGTTGTAATTATATGTTGAATGGTGAACATGTGTTGTGGTTTGTTTATTGTTCATGTGCATGTGCTACTGTGTTTCCTTCTGACTCCTTTTATTTTCTTCTTCTTAGCCTAGTGTGGGGTGTTTAAATTGGGATTCTCGCTGAGGTGATGGTTTCAATTTGGACGTCACACATCAGATTAAGTTTTAGAAAATCTGGGAATGTCACAACAATCATGTAACTTAAAAAGTGTGCCATTAGAGTCAAAATATGACTAGATATAAGGGCATACTATCAATAATCTTCCACTTGAACCAGAGACAATCACTCATAAATCTAAGATCAAGTGATCTAACATGACCATAATGTTTTTGTTGTGAAAGTGCTTTTGTCAGAAGGTCGACAACATTAGTTTTGGTTGGTACTATGAAAATGTTCACATCGTTTCACTATATGATATCTCATATGAGACAAAAACACATTATCATATGGTTGGCACACTGATGTTATTTGGGAATCTTAGCTATGTGATGGATCCTTTTTTGTCACAATATATCTCTACAAAATCATTAATAGATGTAGCCACTCCCGCTTCACCAAGTAACTTCTAATTCCATACAACTTCCTTTGTTGCACTGAAGGTAACAATCTAGTCAACCTCTAATGTAGAATTAGGAGGAAACAATGTACTTGACCTCTATTGTAGAATAAACCACAATTTCTTTCTTGGAACATTTCCAACTCAATGATCAACCATTGACACATAACACAAATCATTATTGCAATCAATAATCATCCTTATCAATTTGCAAGCCTGTGTTAGTGTAATGCTTTACAACCAACTCTTCCCTATCACTATAAATAAGCAACTAATCCTTAGTTCTTATCATTTACTTAAGGATATTATTTACAACTATCTAGTAACCTTCAATGGGATGAAACACCTACTTCTCATGCTCATATCATACAAGATGTCAAGGTGTGTACATAACATTGCACACATGATAGATTTAATTGAATATGCATATTGAAATTTATCCATATGTTCCCTCTCTATAGATGATCTTGGACATTAAGATTGAGAGAAACTCATTCCACGGGACATGGGTAAGTTTTATCTCCTAGACCCTTGCATGCTAAATCTTTTCAGTACTCCATCAATGTATGAACTTTGAATTATAAAATGAATCCTTCTATATATATCTCTATAGTTCTTGTTTCCTAATGTATAAGATGCTTCTCCTAAGTCCTACATGAAGAATGTGTTTTCCAACCATGTTTGAACCAACTGTGGGCTAGGCATGTCATTCCCCATTATTAGTCTGTAATCTACACATAATGTGTGGAATACAATTATGTTCCCACTAAAATTCTTGTCAATAAGAGGTTCATCTTCATTTTGGATAAAATTAGACTATTTGATTGTCTTATCAAAATCGAGATTATAGCCCCAAGATGCTTTCTTCAATCCTTAGATTGACCTTTGTAGCTTACAAATCTTCTTGGATTTATTTGGAGCGATACAAATTCTAGTTCTGTCATGTACTCATCCTTAAAGAAATCTACAACTGTTAACATCCATTATCTAGATTTAGCAATGTCATTTAGGATCCTGATGTATTCAACCATATACATTAGTGAAAAAGTCTCGTCATAGTCAACACCATAAATTTGTTTGAAACATTTTTCAACCAATCAGCCTTTGTAACTTTATACATTGTCATCCAAGTTAGTTTTCTTCTTGAAGACCCATTTGAACCCTATGGGTTTTACCCCCTCAGGTGGATCCACCAAGGTACATACCTTGTTGGTATAGCTGGAGTCCACATTAGATCTCATGGTGTCAAGCCACACCTATTAATCTACTCTCTCAAAATCCTCATTGTAGGTTTTCAATTCATCATTGTCAATGACCAACACATCTTATTGAGTCATGAGAAATCAATATCTCTCTAGCTCAATACATGCCTTACTAGACCCTTGAGGTAGCCATGATAAAGTAGGAAATTGAGATTCTATAGTTGTTTGTCAATCCTCGTGTCCTTTATTGACCTCGGTATGTTTAGTTTTTTGTTGTTGGTATCAAACTACATTGAGTTCTATTTTCCTCCCATTGGTTCTGATTGATATAATTTCCTTTCAGAGGAATGCAACATCTTTGGAAACAAAACCTTTGATGTTAGATTTAATATATAGGTAATTTCCCTTTCTTTCCTTTGGATATCCAACAAGATGATATTTGTCAAATATAGGTCCAAGATTTTTAGAAAAAAATGTTAGACATAAGATTCACATCAAAAAATCTTTATAAAAGACATAACAAGACTTTTCCTAGTCCGTATATTGTATGATGTCTTTTAAACTTATCTTAAAGGTACTTAGTTAAGTGTAAATAATATGGTTTCTGGAGCATATCTCCAAAGGGAACTATGAAGAAAAACAATACCATCATAGATCATACCATGTCCGGCATTGTGTGATTCCTTCTTTCCGATACACCATTATGTTGTTGTGACGTCCCCGAATTTTGATTTCTCCAAACCCTATTGGGAGTGAGATGTCAGAATCCGAAAACATCATCCAATCATATCAGACAGCGATGCGGAAGCATAATACGCACATACATGAACATACAATCATAACATTCTCAACATTCAACATGTAAATTTATACAACATGAATTTATTACACAATGGTTTATAATTACATATTGAATGAAAGATCCACAATCTAAGGACATGTATGCTAAACTAGGATCTACACAATAGGTACAACCTGGACAACTGCTCACTTCCCGTCTTTTATCCCAAGCTAGCTCTGAACCTAAAACATACGTGAAACAACGGATCAACACACAAGGTGTTGCGCACGTGGGTAGAAAGATACATACTAATATGCTTGCATAATTGAAATAATCTTGAGAAAGAAAGAGTAAAAGAAAACATTATTTAAAGCGATAATCAGGTAAACACATTTTTAGATGTCTTTTGATGCGTTTGTACTACTAAGTGGTGTCACACTTCATTTTTTCCCCGCCCCTTGGGCTATGGGGACCGAGTGTCGACCTTATATTCAGAGGGGAGAGATAGAGATGTCGCACTTCATTTTTCCCCACCCCTTGGGCTATGGGGACTGAGTGCCGACCTTATATTTAGAGGAAGAGAGAGAGAGAGAGGAGTGAGGGAGAGAGAGAGAGAGCATATATCCACTCAGTAGCTACAAACCATCCATATTCTTTTATGTTCTGTAATGTTTACGGAGCATATACTACTAATACACATCCAAGAATTTATATGCAAACACAAGCATCCAAAGTACATCATATCATTATGCATTCATGAAAACTAGTCTTATACTTAATAAAAACCCACGTACCTGAGTTCAGAGATTACTAATCACATCCTGATCATCTAGAACTTTGTCCAAGACCTGATTAAATATAATTAAGCATCATTAATATATGATCATCATATTCTTGGTAATTTTAGGTCCAAGTTAGGGTTTGGCCAAATCTAGGTGTTACTGATCTAAAATGTGTCTCTGGTATTTTTATAGTGATCTAGATGTCATTCTAAGGATCTGGTTCAGATTTCATAATTTTCCGATGATAGGTCTATTTTCTAGAACTAAAAAGAGTTTAAAAGCATTAATTTGCTCATTAATAAGGAAAAACATAACATTTTGGCATTAATATCAGATTAGAGTCCACTTATGGTTTCTAAGTGGTATTAGGGTTCCAAGAATATTTTTTTTCATATTTTATATCCATCATTTGCTAATTATACAAATTAAATGAACCCAAAAGAAGCATTTCACTCTAAATGGAATATCATCAATAGTTGTGTTTCAAAATCCAAAACTAAGGGTTCAGTAATATAGGGGATCATTTTCTGAGTCTAGAGGTATTTTTCGGGCATTTATAGGCCAATTGAGCTATTTATAATGCATTTTCTAAGATCTGTACATAAACTGGATTTTCAAGTGAATTATTACCTTTTTGGCCAACTGGATGGTGCCATGTGTCCCCAAGAGGGCAAAGCTGCTCCAGGCCTAATCCGCTTGGGTTCCTGATTGAACCGGATGGGGATTTGGTCTAGCCTACTGTGAGACTCGACTATCTGCAAGTCGCGAGTCGTCCTCCTCTTGCTTTCCTCGCGACCTCCGCTCGACGCCTGGGCGTGAGCTTCCGCCCAACGCCACCGTCGTGGAGCAGAGCTCCAACGAGGGGTCATCTCCTCTATCCTCCTCCTTGGTTCGAGTCTCTCTCTCTATTCCTTGAAACCCGAGGCAGGACTCGTCCTCTGGTCCATCGTCACAGACTTCCCCCTTTCTCGCGTTCATTGTTGCAGACTTCCCCCTTTCTTACGTTCATCGCCGCAGTACTGCGATCTTCCTCGTGTGCGAGACACATGACCTGGCCGCGTGTGGGCCTTCAGCAAGCTCTAGCTCTCTCTCTCTCCTCGTTGTGTGCTGACTATCAAATCCCATAGCAAGGCGCGGCTTACCCCTACATGCCGAGGTGGTCGATCCAGCGATGGGTAATGAGAAGTACATGCCTTCAACTTGCACGGCATGACGAGAGTCAGTTTCTTCAGGGACTTGAGTCCATCGGCAGCCATCTCTTCCAGGTAGAGGAGGCATGAAGCGGCAGAGTTGTGGCTTGCTCATCTGGGCGCCGCCGTAGTGAGGGGAGAAAATGAGGAAAAGGGGTTGAAGACCCTGTAAATCGTTAAGGCCCAGGTCGATGTCCGTTGGTGTCTTCTCTGCATAGGTCGTCACGGCTGCCAACAAAGCAAGACGCAGGAGTCCGACATCAAGACCTTCTTTCTTGTGCTCCTCTGCACTTACAGTGTTCTACCTGAGGATTTGTCTCTCTACAAAAGTACCACCGCAAGCAAAAGGATCGGCGAGGAACCTTGCTGTGGGAGCACATCTGCCGGTGCCCGATGATTGGACCTTAATGCTTGACAAGGCTGCTACAGAATTGCCTGGATGTTAGCAGAGATTTAACTCAACAATATCGCACCAAGGAGTCGGTGCAGCTTCAATCTCTGTCGTGAACCCATCTTCCTCCTCCATCATTCTATTGTTGTGTATGGTTGTGGAGAGGAGAGTGTAGGGCGAGAGGTTGCTCGTTCTCTGTATATCACCCAAGAATATTGGGAGTGGTTGTTTTGATCCGAAGAGTGTGCATACTCTAGCTAGCCTCCTCGATTCCTCGCAGGTGACTACTTCAATAAGAGTCGATTACGGCCACCTGATCCTGGTATTTCGGACCTGGGAACGATGGATCCAAGCCTCGTGTAACACAAATTATATATTTGACTATACTCCTCAGCCCCAACTAATCAAATCATCTGAGATCTTATATTTTCAATAACAATTTACTGGAAGGTTCATTGGGATTGAAACTTAAAACACATTTTCACCATGACCAAAAGAAGCTTTCTTCCAAGTTGAAGGCATGGTTTCTACTATTTAACCTATCAAATAATTTCTTGAAGACATGATATTTAGGTCTAGCATGGTCACATGAAATTTTAATCTAATCTCTAATTGTATCCGAACAACCTCACAAAGTTCTCGTTAGGTCAATTTAGTTACCAAAGAAAACTCATTACACATCTCAATATAACTTTTGGTCACCCCACTATACAGTGTATACAAACATAGTTTCTCAAACATATCTAGAGACATTTGACCATGTAATCTCATATTACTCATCATTACATAATAGATTCATCATTGGATGACACATATGCCCCTCATATAATATGATATTATCTCTAGGTTTTGGTCCTCATGATTCAATATTCTTAAATTTTGGGGTTAACCATATACATAATCTTCACGGTCCTCAAATGTATATTGTGTATCAAAAACCTAAAATTCAGGGTCGTCACATTCACCCCATCTTATATGGAATTTTGTCCTCGAAATTCAACTAATCACATGTTGAAGGAGATATCAAAGAGTATATACTAATTCTAGGCCACCACTTGTAGGTGTCTTAGGATTTTACAAAACCTAGGATGTACCCACCCCATCTTATATGGAGTGAAGTACCATTTCAAATCTTAGTCATGGCATGACATTCTTGCATTATAAGATTTACATCATCATCATAGACCCTCAAGGATAAGGGTTTTATTTGCTCGTAAGAAGTTAAGGAGGTATTACTAAAGTTTTCATCTCTCATTATACTTGCCTATGTGAGATGATGTCAAGATCTCACATCTTCAATCACTAGAATTATCATGTTTAGATCATTAAGGTAGTTTATGATCAACATCATACTATGATTTCATCATTAGGGAAAGGCTTGCTTATCATACTTAAATATTAGGGTTTCACCCTATTCAGCGAGTTATCCTCAAGAAGAGGCTTAGATTTAGAAGGATTGATCCTAGGCAATATATTATGTGATTATTAATCTATGAGACAAATATATCCTTTTTTTTAGCTCATGATTTCATATTTATATCATTCATGCATGATATAGAGAGAGAGAATATACCAATCCAATTTTATCATGCTTACAAACCTGGATATCACATGAATGATATAGGGAGGAAATATAGAATAGGTCAAGCTTATACGAGTGACTTCTCATATATAAATCATCTATATAGCTCAAGTGAGGTTTCTATCATCATATATTAAGAAAGAGAAGAACAAGGGAGAACATGTATTTTGAGTATCTTTTGCACAAAGCATCATACTCTCATAACTAGAGTTCATATATTGCCTCACTTGCAACTAATGATGAGATCCACAAATATGTCACTCCAGCTAGGACCTAACCCAGCCAAAGGATTGACTTTATCATATGGGTCATCTACCCGATCTTTTCTGTTACCCAATTCTCACATATAGATTTGAATCATGCATAAGGACTCAACTCAACACTCGAGAGTAATCTAGTGTAGGACATTTTTTTTAACACATATCCCATATATTGGAGGCTAGGTCCTATGACCTTCTCCCTGTGGGTCTTACTCTCTCTAGAGTTCACCACATATCTCATCCTACCACTAGATATCCTCCTTGTATAAGAGCGTGAGGCTCATGCACACTCATCTCTATCTTAACTTAGCTTATCTTAAGTAGAAAAAGGGAATGTACTTTCATCATTACAACTTAGCATAGATCCTCTAAGAGTTTGATTCAACTCATATACAACTCAAATCTTAATAAGGAAACTTATACCAGCATAGTTCAAAGTTTGATACGATTCTATATGCTTATTTCCTTCATCTTTCTTTTGTCTATCTATGTATCACATAACCTTATGAGGCTCTAGACGTCTAATCTAGATCTATTCTCTCTTCTAGACTGATGTCACTCCCTTTCACTTAGATTGCATGAACACTAACTACTCTCCAGTGTGAGGGACACATTTTTATATTTACATATATATAATAAAATATTGTATAGTTTTTCTCCGAGAAAGAAGACGTCAGAGAAAACACTCGAGGCTCGAGCCGATTGGAAAACAAAACCAAATCAGCAAAACTGAGTGTCCCACACACAGTAGATAGTCTAGTGTCATGTAACCTAGTGAAATGGTAAGAACGAGATGTAGACTAGTGTAGCTACCCAATACATATGAGCTCTATATGGAAAGGGTTTCTCACACTTGTCTAAACCTAGTTCTCGAACATCTAGGTTCTAACTTAGAGGCTAAGTCAAACCTTATTCCTATATAACAACTTACTAAGTTTCTAAGGTTTAATGTGAAAGGTGAGATTTAGGTTTAATGTTTCATGGTGAGCAATTGTTAGGTGTAGCTATTGTTCATGCTCTGATACCAACTGTGACGTCCCCGAATTTTTGCTTCTCCAAACCCTATTGGGAATGAGATGTCAGAATCCGAAAACATCATCCAATCATATCAGAAAGCGATGTGGAAGCATAATACGCATACATGAACATTCAAAATAACAAACACCATAACATTTCTCAGCGTTCAACATGTATCTTAAAAATGAATTATTACAACTTACATTTACACATTGAATAGAGAATCTTACACAAGTCTATGAACATGTATGTTAACGGGATCTTAGACAAAAGGTAAAACCTGTACAACTTGCTCACATCCTAATCCTTTATCCCATTCTAGCTCTGGACCTAGAAAATACGAGAAACAAAAACATCAACAAAAGTTGGTACGTGGATATAATTATATGAATAGATTTGCTGGATGCTAAATATATGTACTTGCTTGCTTGTACTTGAAATACATTATTGGATGTAGATCTATATGTTTTGACATTTCCGCCTTGAACAATAAGAACACTAAAGAAAGAAAATGGAATGTAGTTACTGATGGTTCATTAATCTCCCTATTAGATAGGGAAAGTATTAATGTTGACTAGCACCTCCCTAATGGTACAAGGTACGCGGGGAGATCCCTAATGGTACAAGGTACGCAGGGATAGGGCCCAATATTTATGTTTGTGCTAAGTCCACCATATTAATACATATCCATTTAAATATGATTAATAACTTGGGATTACCTGATTTTCTGCCTTTAAATAATGTTTTCTTTCTCTTTCTTCAATTTTGAATATTTTATATGCCAGCATAGTATAGCTCTGAATTCCACGTACCAACTTTTGTTGATGTTTTTGTTTCTCGTATTTTCTAGGTCCAGAGCTAGAATGGGATAAAGGATTAGGATGTGAGCAAGTTGTACAGGTTGTACCTTTTGTCTAAGATCCCGTTAACATACATGTTCATAGACTTGTGTAAGATTCTCTATTCAATGTGTAAATGTAAGTTGTAATAATTCATTTTGTAATATACATGTTGAATGCTGAGAAATGTTATGGTGTTTGTTATTTTGAATGTTCATGTATGCGTATTATGCTTCCGCATCGCTTTCTGATATGATTGGATGATGTTTTCAGATTCTGACATCTCATTCCCAATAGGGTTTGGAGAAGCCAAAATTCGGGGACGTCACAGTTGTGTTGTTTTAAGTGGAGTCCAATGTGATGTAATACCAAAGTCTCTTATAAGGGTCTCAAAACCTTGTCTTAAGTATTCATCCAATCTATGTGATTGAAATTCTTTACTACTCTTACCAAGTTGATTCAGTACTACACTCATGATTTCCTTGAACTCAGTGGATTTTGACTTGTGTTTCATTACATACACATACACATACACATGTCTATTGGGTTCATTAGTAAATATGATAAAGTATTTATACCCACCTCTAGCATTTGTTTTAAAAAGTCACATGTAATACTGTATATGAGACCTAATAAGTCTTATTCGCTTTCAATGTTTCCAATAGAAAGTGTTTTTTTGTCATCTTGCCTAATAAACAAGATTCACATGTCTCAATTGATTCAAAATCAAATGAGTATAGGTACCCATCATTAGGGAGTTTGAAATCTGATAATAATTTAT
This sequence comes from Alisma plantago-aquatica, assembly GCA_963693085.1. Taxonomy (NCBI): domain Eukaryota; kingdom Viridiplantae; phylum Streptophyta; class Magnoliopsida; order Alismatales; family Alismataceae; genus Alisma; species Alisma plantago-aquatica. The sequence goes on along the minus strand of OY856414.1, from coordinate 500,638,635 downwards.
CGATACTAGATAATAATGTCATTGATAAGTTTTGTTTGAGTCATCGAGTTTAAGATACTTTATATATGCATTCTAGACATTAGTCTTAATATCTAACAAACATAGACCGTAAGACATAGAGGCACTGCTATAAAATATCGTATCTTCATTAATAAAGAATAAACCATTTCTAATATGAAATTCAAAATAGTCTTGTCCAAACATGAGGCATAAATGATGTTCCAATTTATGGTTTGTACATAATAGTAGTTCTCTAGCTCATTTATAAGCCCACTTGGAATAGATAAATAGTAAGTGTGTACAATAGTGGCATCAACTCTTGCTCCATTTTCAAATCATATCTCCTTCTCCCCTTTCTTTAAGGGTATACTTATTTTAAGATTATGTACATTTGATCATATGTGAGATCCACATTTGGTATCTAATATCGTGATAAAGAAGTAGATAAGTTAATATCTATAACATATGTACCTAAAGTGGAGATCTCTATCCCATGCTTCTTGTTCTTCAGTTCCCATAGGTAGAGAGGATAATTTCTATTCCAGTGTATGGCTTGATGATCATTGTGACAGTTTCCTTATTGACCCACTACTCCTTTTTCCATAAATACAGAAGACTTAGACATTTGGCCAACCATGGAATCTTTCTTGAATATTCCTTTTCCCTTGGGCTTTCAATTTCTTCTATTGACCATCAACACAAATTTTGGCTTTTTTTCATTTTCCCCTCAACATTTCTCAACATGCCAAGTAACTCTATTAGTATTTTAACAAAACTGTTATTTTTGTAAATCATTCTAATTGTTTATTATGAACCAAACAAAAATTGCAGGATCAAAACAAGGGCCAACTTCTGGACTAAAGAAATACCCATCTCTCTACACTTTCCACATATCTAATTAGCTTGAGTTTATGGGGTCCAATCAGATCACCTTCCTCATTTTTCACTTAAATAATTCCTTGTAGAGATTGTAAAAACCTCAAATGTTAGCAACCCTAGTTAAGGAAAACCCAAAAGATGAGAGACATTACGTAAACTTTTCCCAAGGATCTAGATTTAACAAATAATTAATAACAATAAATAATATCCATTAATTCAAATATATTGTCTACAAGATGTTCCTCTAGATCTTACATAGATGTTACTCTAGAACTTACATAACTTTCAATAATTAGAATGGTACATATGAGAGATATATGAGAAGAGGAATCCATCTAATCCTCCTTACAATTTAACTTTATTGACTTTAAGTAATTTCATCTATCATCATATCTTGATATTATTTTATTAAGAATGTACCTAAAATGTCATGAAACAAAAGAATGGATCAACATATCGAAATATATTGTGTATGTGGGTGCATGCAAAATGTATACAAGTACATAAAAACATATATTCCACCAATTACTTATAGGTAAGATCTGGAATTATCTTCACTTAATCTCATATTTATGTGACACCTATGGAATTATAATTGGGCAAAATGTAAATAAACAACCAATAATTTAGTTGCTCAGTCCTCAAGAAACACTCGTTAAGCACCAACAAACTAACGTGGGTAGTCATAGGCATACCACATACCTTTTGTGGAACCATATAGATCTTGCAGTCATTAATCATATTATCCAATCAAGAAAGAAAATCAAGCAATCAACTTTAATCTATATGTATGTAAATACTAAAGTGTCACCATCATATTAATCATATTAAAGCCTACTCGGTCCAATTCTAGGGGTTAAGGTCATGTTCAGGTTTGGGTGATGAATAATGGTACAAAACTAACTCCATCACATACTAAACATTACCGAAAACCCTCATTATTGTATTTGACATATCCTTTCATTATGACCATTTAGATTCACTTATGTCCATTAACTAAATTACATGCTATATACATTGGTTTCATAACCCTAATTATTAACATGTATTGTTATCCACTTTATTAACCATAATTATCATATTTATTATCATGATCATGATGGTAGTCAAATAATTCAACAATATTAGATAATTGCATAAAAGAAGGGTTTTTAACATATTTAACATGTTAGTACCCAAACTAGGGTTTCTATGCTTTAATCGCCACTTTAACATATAACTCCAAATATCCACTTAATAAATCCAATGTTTTAGAAAACATGTGACCTTTTAACCTAAATTGGATCAAGATTATCCAAATCATTAGACTTTACCAATTAATTTAGTCAAGTGATAACCATTAAAATCATGAAACTAGGGTTTCTATGCATTTATTACATTAAAGATTGCATATTTATGTACTTTTGGAAAAGGAAGCATTAAAAAGTCTCAATTATATTTTATTTGTATTCCTCTCATTTTGTTGATAAATTTTCATATATCACATGTCTTCATCCGAGCATGCTAGTAATTTCTATGATTTCTTCAAGCTTTTCACTAATTGACCAATTGTCAACAAGTCAACATAAATAAGCATACCATGTTTTGTTGGGACTTCTTGGGTTATAGTAAAAAGACCTCCATGCCCATCACTTAGAATGTGTACTAGGGGTCAAGGGAGTCAGTTCACTATAACCTCCACCTTTCCTCGCACTAGGGAACCTGACCCCCACACTCTCTCATCTATGGTTCCCTACACGAGTCTTGAATGCCATCCCAAACCCCAACCTACCCCATCTCCTCCCTCCTCTCCACCACAACACCCCTCAACTTGTTTTTGCACTCTCTCACTCTCTATTTATCAATTGCTTTTCACCTTCGAGTATGCATCTATAATACCATGACCAAGCAGTCGTATTCCCTATCGTCAGACCTCCTCCCTCAACCTCCAAATCCTGAGAGATAGGAGAAAGGTTGAGCACCTCTGCATGGACATCCCAGTCTTGTAGGGATCTTGGCATCACCAAAAAGAGTGTGGAATATAGGCAATTATGTGTTTCTCTAGCGATGCTCCTATGTGAAAGGTGAGCAATAACCAGGAAAACCCTACACCTAGCATTGTGCTAATGAAGGAGGGTCATCGTGAATTTCCAAGAGATGCCCTGCTCTTTCCATGGGTCAACCCTGACCCTTGTCAAGGTTTATAATCTGGCCAAGACCCTATATTGTCGTGCATTACACCCAAGGTGAAGACGGGGTCTCCAAATTTCTAGAAATAAAGACCAAAGGCGCTCCTTTCTACGAACAAGAACCTGGATGTAAAGCCTAGGATAGGTGTGGGGGTTCGCGGGGTTTTTATATGGGTCCTAGTGGGAACCCTAGTACTACAACCAATGTAGAAAGGAAGGAGGGAGAGGGAGAGAGGCATTGAGAGGAAACTTGTGTTCTCCCTTCATATATGCATACCATTTCTTTCTTGGATGGAAAGTGCCTTAGTCATAATTAACTACTGACCATATCCCCCCTCTGATAATCTCTCTTCCCATGTCTATCATCCTCTCTTTGTTGAAAAATGGCAAGGCATAACTCTATATTCCTCTCACATTTTCTTACTTTTCCTTTTATGAAAACTCTTGGCTTTTATTCTTATCAATCCTAAAGTCACAGAAACGCATTTCCATATTATTATTAAGACTCTGGATTGGAAACTAAAATGCATAAAGAGGACACTTAACTATTTGGTACATATTAGATAATTGGTCCTATTAAGGAACCACTTTCTCATTGAAATATATATTACTTATTTCTCTCCTTTCTTTTATATATTATTTAAATTAATTATCCTCATCTTAGAGAAACTCATAAAAACCTTTCCCAATCATATTTAGCAATTGGGATTCATTGGGATGTCTTTTATATAAAAAAAATTCTCCATTTCATTAAAACCATTACCATAATAGCATGGAATATTTTTTTTCTCCCAATTTCTTGAATTATCTTCTTTTCATTATTATTTTCATGTATACAAAAGGTTAGATCAAAGTAATAAATATTGATGTCTCAAAACATGTGTTGCCCAACTAGCTAGATAATCACTCTTTTAATAATCTAAGACACAACACATCTTATTTTCTTTTAGAAACTTGTCCAATAATCCATAAATCTATTATTCAACAATTCACAAAGACATTGCTATTTTTTTATGAATAAAATCATGTATTGATTTGTCTTATGCTCGATGGACATTTTTGCCACCCAAATAGTCTCATAAGTAACATTATTTTTCTATCAATAATTATAATTGGAGAATTTACTTATCAATTCATCACTTATATTAACATAATTGAATTTTATCAACATTGAAGATATTACATTCACCCATCCTTAAGAGAAAGTTTCCCCCCAAAATTCACACCAAGGAAGGTTATGGTGAAAGGTAACCCGTCTTAATTTCACAACTTAGGGTTAGCAACCGTACTTAGCATCTTTTATTGATATGTAAAGTCCCCACATTGTTACTAAGATTGGTACAAGAATTTAATTCAAGGCATAACCACATACTTATTATTTACATATTATCATCCCACGATGACTACATCTTCATATGTGAATTCATTTTCATTTGGTGAGTACCTTTTCACCTAGATTTCTGACCTATTATTCATTTATTATTTCATGTCATTTAACTTAAGGGTGAGGTGATACATCAAACCCTAGATCATGTTATTTAACTTAAGATATTCTTTCTCATGGGTCACTTTTAATCATAATATGTGTTTACCCAATATCTCTCACTCATAATAAGATGAAATAAGCATTTGGTTGCAGCTCAAAAACAAAGTTCATCCCATTCTAAGAGAAGAGATGTTATATCCACACAATATATTAAAATTTCACATTTAGGTTGAATCATTATCAACATGACTCTATACCATACATACTTTTTAATTCTTAATATTCTTATATTTCATGAAATCAACTGCCTTTTTCACTCTTAATTTTATGCACAACTCCTCTTCAGATTTCATAGTTACATGACTTATTATATGTTTTACACCTACAACTCATGAATTAGGAGAGTTAGCGAATTCCTCAAGGTCTCTAGGAGTACAGGTACTTTTGGAGTGATCTCATCCTTATGCATACAGGGAGTGCCTCTCACATTCTCCATGTGGGGCTCATGAACTCATTAAGTTGTCCAATCTTCTGAGACATGGGCCTCAGGAAAACATAGAGGTTACCTCCCAACCCGATGGTCCTGTGCATTTAATGAATAATCAAGTCCTATTCCCATCGATCCCATATACCTTTAATACTCCCTACTGGACCTTAGGTTTGACTTATGGATCTACCCATCCCAAGGGTTTATTGATAAGACACTATTTTCATATTTTATTCTTTAAATCAGATTTCTTCCATCTCTTATGATGCTCAGTATTCACTTTATGTGCCCTCATTGGGCTCATGGCAACTTTCTCTTCTGGGCTTGGTCTCATACTGAGAGCCACTTCCATAGTGACTTTCCCTCATGTTCGTCAGAGATGACATACTCTAGTTCAAAGAATCATACTCAATATATTTGTTATCATATTTTATATCCTCAATATTTAGGTGACATTTCAGGTTACCTCAATCTTGAAATCAATTCATCATCACACCCTTCTAGGGAAGGTCCTAACCTAGGGTGACTGATTGGCTCATAGGAGGAGGTTAGCATCTCTTAGCCACAATATCAACCCATGTATCTAATGTTTTGTCTCCACCATAGGTCCTTTCCCATCCTTGGGTTGACCCACACAAGGTTGAGACACCAACCCTAAGTTGAACTAAGGGTTTCATATTATCATATTTTTATTCAACCTAAATAAGCATTTCTTGTTTCAACCTTGCCACCCTTATCATCTTTTCTCAATGGTGTTATCTCTTTATGTGATGCTCTTTATGGGGAACCCACTCTAAGGGTTTGGTCCTTGTAGTGGACATTTCATAACATAGGCCTTCCATTTCAGGCTTGGCCTGAGGTGACCTTCCATTCTGAGCTTGATGACCAGTCATCCCCATTTTGACTTCATTCAGTCCATGCTCTTTCACTCACTTGAGATTGATATAGGGTTTGAGGAAGTTACATACAAAAATTCATGATTGATAGGTTATTTATGTTTCTTAAAACATTTCTCATTAATGCCTCGTTCCACATCCACATATGCATGGGAGACTGAGTCAACTAATTCATTTATATTTTCCTTATTCCTTTTCACCCTAATTAGGATTCATATGGCAGGGTTACTCTATTACCCACACTACTCCCATTTCATAGGATTAAGGTTTTAGTTTAGGTTAGAAACTACATCCTTCCCCTTAGGGTTTCTATGTCCCTTGACCCACTAGGATTTTCCTAAGACGACCCTAGTTCCCTTCAGGGTTACCCTCATAAGGAAAAACATATAACATAATTTTCTTTTCTTTATCATTATTTCCATATTTTGTGAACATTATTATTTCCACATTACATGTACATTGCTACTTCCACAATACATGCACATTATTGTACATTAATTGGAAGAGGGTTTCTTAATCCAAATTCTTCTTAAAATCCCTAACTTAAGATGAAGACGACAATTCCTTTTTAGGCTTCATTAAGAAAAGTGGATGAGAAGTGGATGAATCAAGATGACAATAAAACATAAAAGGTAATGTACTTTAGGAAAAATTGTCTGAATTTGGACAGGCAAGATGCACATACATGTGTAAGGAGTGGGACCCAGATTCACTATGTTACAACATGGGAGCCTCGAAAGGTGACTAGTGGTGTGGAGGAAAGTTTTTCTAGCCCTCAGGTCAAGGTACCTTCTAGACATCATCATCTTTAGAAAATGTCCTAATAATTCACTCATATTTTCTACAAAGTACCTAAAATTATAAACTATAAAATATTATCTCAAATGCCTGGTGCTCTGATGCAAAATGTAATGACCTCACTTTTTAGAAACTCCAATTAGGAAAGGCCAAAAAGATGAGAACCATTACCTAAACCTTTCTCGAGGATCCAGATTTAGCAAATAATAAATAACAACATAAATTTCCACTAATTAAAACATATTGTTTACAAGATGTTCCTCTAGAATGTACATAACTTCCCAGCTTTAGAATTGTGCACAGTAGAACTAAATGTGAAGAAGTATCCATCTAATCCTCCTTACAAGCTAACTTTAACGCATTTAAGTAATTTCATTTGTCATCCTATCTTGATATCATGTTACCTAGCATGTACCTAAAATGTCATGAAACAAAACAATAGTTTATCGTATTGAATTATACTATTTATGTGGGGAGCATGCAAAATGTGTGCAAGTACATAACAAAATGCATTTGATCAATTAACTATAATTAAAAAGTAACATTTTCTCCACTTAATCTAATATTTGTGTTATAATCATAGTGGCATTGTAATCGAAAAGAATGTAAATAAACTGTGGCATCAAACTCATAAAAACAAGATTAACTAATGCGGAAGCATATCAATCATAGCGGATTAAAAAAATCACTAAAAATGTAAACCTTTTGCAAAGAGGTCCATACATAGGAAAACTCTTTTATTAAGAACCAATGTATATCATGTACATCCTGGTTCATAAGCATATCACATGTACTATCTCTTCTCGAGAATTATATACAACAATTACTTTGTAAGAATTATACTTCAACAACTCAAAATCTCAAGACATCAAGCCAAAATCTCAAATCGATACATTAAATGAACTAACTACTAACTCCGAGGACCTGAAAGTACAAAGATGACACATACGACTTCTATCTACAAAACACGACAGACAGTACACTCAACTTGATCTGTCACTGTTGTCCTTGCTGCTATTGATATTCTTCCTATGCAAGATATTCTCAGTCTCCTCCGTGCTTGTCCACCTAAAAATGTTGGATCCCACGGGGGGTGAGACAATTGTAATTGCCCCATCGAGAGATATAACTCTCCGCCAAAAACATTATTATTGCAGTTTGATGATATAAAACTAGGCAGAGGATAAGCAGTTTAAAGCATTCTCATCTTTTAAAGCATTACAACTATTTATGATAGAACAATAAATCATCTATCCTCTTAATAAGGAATAAGAAGAACATGTATATCATTTATCTACCATATCATTTCAACATCTCAAGCTTTTCCTTATTATCCTAATATGTCACCCATGATTCATTCTTGTTTTCATCTGTTGGCCCAGCCAATCTGCTTAACAAATATTGAATTATTCCATATATAAGAGTATACATCATCATATTCTATCTAGGCATTGGACTATGTCAATCCCTTGGTTATAGGTATCATGCCTCTGCCAGGTATTGGACTTTAACCAATCTTGATTACACTGCCAGGCATTGGACTCTAACAATCCTGATTACACAGCCAGGAAGTGGACTCTAACCACTCCTGATTACAGGATTCATGCCTCTGCCAGGTATTGGACTTTAACCAATCCTAATTACACAGCTAGGAAGTGGACTCTAACCACTCCTGATTACACAGCCAGGCAATGGACTCTAACCACTCCTGATTACAAGCTTAATGCTGCCAGGTATTAGACTTTAACCAATCCTGATTACATAGCCAGGCAGTGGACTCTAGCCACTCCTAATTACACAGATCATGGGATATAAATTCATTTAACTCATCATTGATCATCACATCCTCCTATAGGCTCTAAACCCTGAGGTTAGCCTTCATAGCTTTTCACATTCTTTATCGAATACAATTGTTCCTTTTATTAAGTTTATTAAAACATTATAATTTCTTACAATAAACTTTTATAATCATCTTGGTACCTTTCACTATGCCACAATTGTTCTCATGGCTCATAAGGCCCATAAAATATATTGTCACCTCTCACTAGGCAACATCTAATCATATGGCTCACAAGGCCATTAAACATCTTGTCACCTATCACTAGGCAACATCTAATCATATGGCTCACAAGGCCATTACACATCTTATCACCTCTCACTAGGCAAGAATAACATATCACCTCATGTAATACAATATTAACACCACTATTCCCTCAATAGGGTTAGGGCTTACTATTCACGTCACATTAGGGTTTCTCATGTCCCATTACCCAATTTAGGGTTAGGGCTTCCCATCTCACATTAATTAGGATTTCATATTTATCAAATCAACCTTAATGTATTGCTCCACACCTCTAGGAGCATCCATTAACATCTCGAGTATTCAATCATGTTTATTACTTTTCACATTTATCATTAAATGATTATCAATATAAGGTATGAGTTCATTTCTCATCCTTATCAGGGTATGATTACATCATACTCAATAGTTTAGCTTAACCCCATTCTCAAGGTATATTAACCTATTCTTATCAAAGTATATCAAACTCATTACAATTCATTGTAACAATTTAAATAACATACTTCATGTGTTTCCTATCCAAGTATATTGGATTTGAGGTACATCAATGCTTATCAACCTTGGGATGCTAAAAGTGATATCAATCATATCTTGATGTATCACTTTCCTCATCACTTCCAACTTACCTGAGTTATCAACTTATCTTGGATTAAGGTATTTCCCATCTTAATGATTTCATCCACTAACCTATCACTTTTACCATGAAATGCATAGGTCACACACAAGAATGGTCCAACTATCTTAAATGATATGGACTCATTTTAGGTTAAGGCATTGCTTACTATAAAGTTTCCTATGATCAACCATTTGATATGTTTCATATTTATAAGGTAATACCCACTATTTTATCATTAGGGTTCTCTTATTAGGGTATTATCATCATATTGCCTAAGATTAGGGATTCACTTATTATAACTCAAAATTTGAGTTTCACATACCTTCACCCAATATTAGGGATCCTCATCATACCATTGCATAGGGTTTCACATGGCATCACCCTCAATTAGGGTTTAAATTCAATTATCCACAATTAGGGTTTGCTATTCATCCTAATTAGGGTTTCCATTCAATTACCCATAATTAGGTTTTAATATTTATCCCAATTAGAGTTTCATATTCCATTACCCATAATTAGGGTTTCTTATATCATCACCCTAAATTAGGGTTACATCATTACTCTAGACTCGGGTTTCACTCTGGATTGCCCAACTTTTAGGATTATGGCTTATTAACCCACTCGATTAGGGTTTCATGATCTCTTTACTAAGGATCATACCCTAATCACATATTCTTCATAATTAATACTCATGTATGAATTCCTTTCTATCATCTACTCAACTTGATTAGGTTACATCAACCTTTCAATCAAATACGTACAACTATGGTTGACATAGTGTATTGAGACATTACTTTCATAAGCTTTTAGGGTTGACCATTCTAAAGGTACTGATCATCTATGTACTTTAGGATTTCAACCTTTTTACCTATCATTGATAATAATTATTATCAACCATTGGATCAATGGATCAATCATCACCTTAAATCTCCAAATGATTTGATCACTTTAGATCTCCATTCGGTTTTGGCATTTCAAAACCAAATGGTTTTGAAACTGATTGGGCATCTAGGGTGTCCTTCAAACAATAAATTAGGACCATTGGATCAACGTCGAATTACATCAGCAAGTATCTCCAACTGGTCTTATGATCAATTACCCATTTGATCTTGAGAGCAATTACCCATTCGGTCTTGAAATCAATTATCCATTCAGTTTTGTAACTGAATTAACTCAATCAGTTTTGAAAATAGGTTTCCCGTGTTGAGGTGTGTGCTTAAGATGACATCATCATCTTCAAGCTACAAACCCACGAAACTTGCTGTAATTTCCATGGTGATTTCACCAATCATTCAAATAAAATTTCAGGAATAATGAAGGAATCATCAATTGATAAAAATATGGAATCAATAACAAAGTTGAAGGGTTCACGTTATAAAACCCACCTCCAATTGAGCTTCAAAGCTTCAAGATCACGTCAGAAATGGTGTATGCAACTCCTTTCACTATCCCAAAGCTCGTTCTCAAGCTTTGAGTGAAAAGGAATGGTTAGAATTGAAGATGGGATCGAGATATGAAGAAATCATGCATTGATTTTCGATTTCCACCATGGAATCAAGGTAAACGAAGGTCAAGAAGCTTACCAACAGGTTGGGGGTCGTCCTCCTATTTCTCCAAGCTCCCTTGGTCGTTTTTTTAAGTAAGAAGTGAAAGTGGATTTGAAATTCCCTTTCAACTCATGGATAAAGGAGCATATATATGAATTTTATTGAAAATTCATTTAAGAGAGAGAAAGTAGGAATTATCTCCTCCATTTCCTTGCCACTTTCCCCCTTCCCTTCATTGGTTCCGAGGCTATCCCCTTTGCATCATATTCCACTCAATTATCCATGAATTAAAGGAAAAAAAATTAAGCACCTTAACCCTTATAATAATAATATCCATAAGTTAGTGGATATTTCTTTTTCTTTTAATAATGTGAGTGGGTTATCCACTTGCTTGAGATTTTTTCGTGCCTTTGCAAGGCACATGGTAGTCCATTCTTTTTACAAATCATCCCTCTCCTTTTGGTTGAAGGGCTCTTCAATTAATATATTTATTTTTGCTTTAAATTGAAGTAAAGTTCCAATTTATGCTTAAATCTTGATTATTTTAATATCAAGATTCTCTCTCCTCCAAAGTGATCCAAATGAGGTGCCCCCCTCATTTTATTTGCTCTAAATGATTCCAAGAAACATTAGGGACTATTTTGAAGTGGTAATTTGCATATTGAACCCTAGGTTTTGGGTAAGTTGCACATTACACCAAAACTAGGTTTTAATGCACAAGCATTGGTTTTTCAGCTCTTTCTTGGTACTCAGGCTACCACAAGCCTTACCTCTACATCATCTTCATTCTCTTGATGCTTCAACACATGAGGAACATATTATCATGTAACATTTGAAATTTAACCCCTCAACTTGGGTAATTTGCATTTCAGTCCAAAACAAGAAAAACAATGTTTCAACATTATTCGAAAAGGACTAAAATTGAAACATAACTTCCCCTTGAACCTTAATTACTTTTCAAGAAATAAGAGCAAGCATATAATTAAATTTATTAAGCAAAACACCTAGGGTTAAGGCATAACCCAGGTCAGGGATGTTACAAATCATAAACCCCTAACAAGGATTTCGTCCCCGAAATCCCAGATAAAAAGGAGACAGATATTATTCATTTGTTGTATCATCAAGTCTCCACATAACATCTCATTTTTATGGAGACACCATAGAACTTTGATCAATAAAAAGTTCTTCCACACAAAATTCTCATAGAATCAAACACATAGGACACATACTCCACTATCCTTTCATTATTGACTGTGGAGTTAATTCTGTGTCAGGTAAAACTTTTCTTATTTACATCGAGGTCTTTTGTTAATTTAATTTGATAAACTTTGCTTGCAATAATTTTACAATTATTCCTTCAAATAGTTCATTCTCATCAATGTTATGTTTATGCAAAGCATAAACCCCTAACATATTATGTCCATGCTACATTAGGTAACTGGACTGATTCCATAATTAACCATTCCAGGTAACCATCATCAAATAGCCTGATATTTCTAAGATACTAGAATCCCCTACCTTGGTATATAACACATGCGTTAATAAACAAATCATATCCTCAGCTTCATTTTTGTTTATAAGTTGATTTATAATTAAATCAAATTCCTCCGTATATCAATTAGAATGTGGTAGAAATTTCCATGCCACGTCTCCTTCTTGATTAGGCTTCTTTGGATTGTTTCAGAATGATTACTTGATCAGAGTAATCAGACAGATAACAATCTAGGTATGTCATACTTACCTTGCCTTCAATAAATGAATACCTAACCAGGGTATTCAAGAATTCAAATTAGGTAGTATGTATTTATTTTATTTTATGTTTTCATCTCTTTAAATTTTGATATACTTAATACCTCAAATTTTTCTCTGAGTTCCTTTTTCATCTCTTCCCTTCCTTAAAGGAGAAAGAGAAACTTCAAAACATATAAAAGAATATTAAACTGAACACAAGTTTTCAGTCTACTTATCTCTTCCTCATATCCTCAAAGGATTATACAGATAAACTAAATAACAACTACCTTTCTTATAGTAGGGAACAAAAGATAATTCAAAATAGAAAGTTCTATATTGACAAGTCTACCTTCTACCAGTTATCTAGTGTCTTGTATGTTGGTTCATCCCATCACTTTCTATTTGGACATTTCCACCTCATATATCCTCTTTGTCCACATCTATAGCAGGCTCTGAGCCTTTTAGGTGACTGTTGCTTGGGTGCACTACATTGTGGTTGAGTCGGTACTACTAAAATATTTGATTGTTTAGTACCACCGATTCCTTGTTCCTGTGACTGTTTATACTTCCTTTTAAGGTCTGTCTCATGTTTCTTTGTCATAGACCCTTCTATCCTTCGAATTGAATCCACAAATGTGGCAAACCTCTCTCTAATTTCTAGGGAAGATGTCGGAATAGACATCTCTGCATTCTATCCTTTTTCAAAACATCAAATCTTTTCCTCCTCAGTAGCAGCCATCTGAGGACAAAATCATAAAAGTTCCATGAACTTAACCTCATATTCACTTACAGACATGGCTCCTTATCGTATCTTCTCAAACTGTGAGATCTTTTCATCTAAATAAGTCCTTGGAAAATACTTATTGACGAATTCTCGATGGAATTCCTCCCATCCAACCTCTTCATCATTCCTTTTTATTTCTTCTATAGCCCACCAATGTCCCGCACTACCCTTCAAAAGTTACACATCATGTTTAACTTTGTCAGCATCCGAGATACTAAGGATCTTAAAAGCCTTTTCTAATTCAGTGAGCCAGAGATTAGCATCTACTGGGTCAGATGTCCCAGCATATTCTATGGCTCCTACATGACGTAGTCATTCAAAGGTCTTACCAGACCCATATCCCTCATTGGAAATTGGTGCCCTAGGTGCTGGTGCTGGCATCTGATCTGCCATATACTTCAATGTAGTCATGAGTTTCCCAAAAAGATTATGAACATCTGGGTTTCCTCTCATGACTTCATCAACATGGAGATATTTAGGCACTGGTTCCTCCCTCGCCTGATACCTTGCACCTCCCACTGTTGTAGCGACATTGCTCTTAGCAACATGTTCCTCGTGCTCTGCAGACATCTTGGAGTTATACATCTTCTTCTGGATAAATAGAAGGCACTATAAGATACACTGGGGTACACTTAGAACAGACTCGACACCTTAGTCCTATGTCTCTGTAGACTCAGTGAACCTGGAGCTCTGGTACCACTAAATTATGGCATCCAACTCATAAAAACAAGATTAACTAATGCGGAAGCATATCATTTCAGTGGATTAACAAAAATTACTAAAAAGTTAAACCTTTTGCAAAGAGGTCCATTCACAGGAAAACTCTTTTATCAAGAACCAATGTATATCATTTACATCCTGGTTCATAAGCATATCACATGTACTATCTCTTCTCGAGAATTATATACAACAATTACTTTGTCAGAATTATACTTAAGCAACTCAAAATCTCAAGGCATCAAGCCAAAATCTCAGATTGATACATTAAAAGAACTAACTACTAACTCCGAGGACCTGAGAGTACAAAGATGATACATAGGACTTCTATCTACAAGACACGACAGACAGTACACTCAACTTGAGCCGTCACTGTTGTCCTTGCTACTATTGTTGTTCTTCCTCTGCAAGATATTCTCAATCTCCTCCGTGCTTGTCCACCTAAAAATGATGGATCCCACGAGGGTGAGACAATTGGAATTGTCCAAGCGAGAGATATAACTCTCTGCCAAAAACATTATTATTGTAGTTTAATGATATAAAACTAGGCAGAGGATAAGCAGTTTAAAGCATTCTCATCTTTTAAAGAATTACAACTATTTATGATAGAACAATAAATCATCTATCCTCTTAATAAGGAATAAAAAGAACATGTATATCATTTATCTACCATATCATTTCAACATCTCAAGCTTTTCCTTATTATCCTAATATGTCACCCATGATTCATTCTTGTTTTCATCTATTGGCCTTAGCCAATCTGCTAAACAAATATTGAATTATTCCAAACATAAGAGTATACATCATCATCTTCTATCTAGACATTGGACTATGTTAATCCCTTGGTTATAGGCTTCATGCCTCTGCCAGGTATTGGACTTTAACCAATCATGATTACACCGCCAGGCATTGGACATTACCAATCCTAATTACACAGCTAGGCAGTAGACTCTAACCACTCCTGATTATAGGCTTCATGCCTCTGCCAGATATTGGACTTTAACCAATCCTGATTACACAGTCAGGTAGTGGACTCTAACCACTCCTGATTACACAACCAGGCAGTGGACTCTAACCACTCCTTATTATAGGCTTCATGCCTCTGCCAGGTATTGGACTTTAACCAATCATGATTACACAACCATGAAGTGGACTGTAACCACTCCTGATTACACAGCCAGGCAATGGACTCTAACCACTTCTGATTACAGGCTTCATGTCTCTGCCAGGTATTGGACTTTAACCAATCCTGATTACACAACCAGGTAGTGGACTCTAACCACTCCTGATTACATAGATCATGGGATATAAATTCCTTTAACTCATCATTGATCATCCCATCCTTCTCTAGGCTCTGAACCCTGAGGTTAGCCGTCATAGCTTTTCACATTCTTTATTGAATACAATTGTTCCTTTTATTAAGTTTATTAAAACATTATAATTTCTTACAATAAACTTTTATAATCATCTTGGTACCTTTCACTATGCCACAATTGTTCTCATGGCTCATAAGGCCCATAAAATATCTTGCCACCTCTCACTAGGCAACATCTAATCATATGGCTCACAAGGCCATTAAATATCTTGTCGCCTATCACTAGGCAACATCTAATCATATGGCTCACAAGGACATTACACATCTTGTCACCTCTCACTAGCCAACAATAACATATCACCTCATGTAATACAATAGTAACACCACTATTCCCTCAATAGGGTTAGGGCTTACTATTCACGTCACATTAGGGTTTTTCATGTCCCATTACCCAATTTAGGGTTAGGGTTTCCCATCTCACATTAATTAGGATTTCATATTTATCAAATCAACCTTAATGTATTGCTCCACACCTCTAGGAGCATCCATTAACATCTCGAGTATTCAATCATGTTTATTACTTTTAACATTTATCATTAAATGATTATCAATACAAGGTATGAGTTTATTTCTCATCCTTATCAGGGTATTATCACATCATACTCATTAGTTTAGCTTAACCCCATTCTCAAGGTATATTAGCCTATTCTTATCAAAGTATATCAAACTCATTACAATTCATTGTAACAATTTACATAACATACTTCAGGTGTTTCCTATCCAAGTATATTGGATTTGAGGTACATAAATGCTTAGCAACCTTGGGATGCTAAAAGTGATATCAATCATATCTTGATTTATCACTTTCCTCATCACTTCCAACTTACTTGAGTTATCAACTTATCTTGGATTAAGTTATTTCCCATCTTAATTCTTTCATCCACTAACCTATCACTTTTACAATGAAGTGCATAGGTCACACACAAGAATGGTCCAACTATCTTCAATGATATAGACTCATTTTAGGTTAAGGCATTGCTTACTATAAAGTTTCCTATGATCAACCATTTGATATGTTTCATCTTTATAAGGTAATACCCACTATTTTATTGTTAGGGTTCTTTTATTAGGGTTATGGTTTATCATCATATTGCCTAAGATTAGGGCTTCACTTATTATAACTCAAAATTTGAGTTTCACATACCTTCACCCTGTATTAGGGCTCCTCAACATACCATTGCATAGGGTTTCACATGACATCACCCTCAATTAGGGTTTCGCGTGACATCACCCTCAATTAGGGTTTAAATTCAATTATCCACAATTAGGGCTTGCCATTTATCCTAATTAGGGTTTCCATTCAATTACCCATAATTAGTGTTTACTATTTATCCCAATTAGGGTTTCATCTTCCATTACCCATAATTAGGGTTTCTTATATCATCACCCTAAATTAGGGTTACATCATTACTCTAGACTAGGGTTTCACTCTGGATTTCCCAACTTTTTGGATTATGGCTTATTAACCCACTCGATTAGGGTTTCATGATCTCTTTAATAAGGATCATACCCTAATAACATATTCTTCATAATTAATACTCATGTATGAATTCATTTCTATCATCTACTCAACATGATTAGGTTACATCAACCTTTCAATCAAATATGTACAACTATGGTCGACATAGTGTATTGAGACATTTCTTTCATAAGCTTTTAGGGTTAACCATTCTAAAGGTACTGATCATCTAGGTACTTTAGGATTTCAACCTTTTTACCTATCATTGATAATCATTATTATCAACCATTGGATCAATGGATCAATCATCACCTTAAATCTCCAAATGATTTGATCACTTTAGATCTCCATTCAGTTTTGGCATTTCAACACCAAATGGTTTTGAAACTGTTTGGGCATCTAGGGTTTCCTTCAAACAATCAATTAGTACCATTGGATCAAATTCCAATTACATCAACAAGTATCTCCAACTGGTCTTATGATCAATTACCTATTTGATCTTGAGAGCAATTACCCATTCGGTCTTGAAATCAATTATCCATTCAATTTTGTAACCGAATTAACTCAATCAGTTTTGAAAACCGTTTGCCCATGTTGAGGTGTGTGCTTAAGATGACATCATAAACTTCAAGCTACAAACCCACGAAACTTTCTGTAATTTCCATGGTGATTTCACCAATCATTCAAATAAAATTTTGGGAATAACGAAGGAATCAACAATTGATAAAAATATGGAATCAATAAAAAAGTTCAAGGGTTCAAGTTATAAAACCCGCCTCCAATTGAGCTTCAAAGCTTCAAGATCACGTAAAAAATTGTGTATGCAACTCCTTTCACTATCCCAAGGCTCGTCCTCAAGCTTTGAGTGAAAAGGAATGGTTAGAATTGAAGATGGGATCGAGATATGAAGAAATCATGCATTGATTTTCGATTTCCACCATGGAATCAAGGTAAACGAAGGTCAAGAAGCTTACCAACAGGTTGGGGGTCGTCCTCCTATTTCTCCAAGCTCCCTTGGTCGTTTTTTTAAGTAAGAAGTGAAAGTGGATTTGAAATTCCCTTTCAACTCATGGATAAAGGAGCATATAAATGAATTTTATTGAAAATTCATTTAAGAGAGAGAAAGTAGGAATTATCTCCTCCATTTCCTTGCCACTTTCCCCCTTACCTTCCTTGGTTACGAGGCTATCCCCTTTGCCTCTGTCCCCACTCAATTATCCATGAATTAAAGGAAAACAAATTAAGCACCTTAACCATTATAATAATAATATCCATAAGTTGGTGGATATTTCTTTTTCTTTTAATAATGTGAGTGGGTTATCCACTTGCTTGAGATATTTTCGTGCCTTTGCAAGGCACATGGTCGTCCATTCTTTTTAAAAATCATCCCTCTCCTTTTGGTATAAGGGCTCTTCAATTAATATATTTATTTTTTCTTTAAATTGAAGTAAAGTTCCAATTTATGCTTAAATCTTGATTATTTTAATATCAAGATTCTCTCTCCTCCAAAGTGATCCAAATGAGGTGCCCCCTCATTTTATTTGCTCTACATGATGCCAAGAAACATTAGGGACTATTTTGAAGTGGTAATTTTCATATTGAACCCTAGGTTTTGGGTAAATTGCACATTACACCAAAACTAGGTTTTAATGCACAAACATTATTTTTTCAGCTCTTTCTTGGTACTCAGGCTACCACAAGCGTTACATCTACATCATCTTAATTCTCATGATTCTTCAACACATGAGGAACATATTATCATGTAACATTTGCAATTTAACCCCTCAACTTGGGTAATTTGCATTTTAGTCCAAAATAAGCAAAACAATGTTTCAACATTATTCGAAAAGGACTAAAATTGAAACATTAGTTCCCCTTGAACCTTAATTACTTTTCAAGAAAAAAGATCAAGCATATAATTAACTTTATTAAGAAAAACACCTAGGGTTAAGGCATAACCCAGGTCAGGGATATTACAAATCATAAACCCCTAACAAGGATTTCATCCCCGAAATCCCAGATAAAAAGGAGACAAATATTATTCATTTGTTGTATCATCAAGTCTCTACATAACATCTCATTGTTATGGAGACACCATAGAATTTTGATCGATAAAAAGTTCTTCCACACAAAATTATCATAGAATCAAACATATAGGACACATACTCCACTATCCTTTCATTATTGACTGTGGAGTTAATTCTATGTCAGGTAACACTTTTCTTATTTCGATCGAGGTTATTTGTTAATTTAATTTGATAAACGTTTCTTGCAATAATTTTACAATTATTCCTTCAAATAGTTCATTCTCATCAATGTTATGTTTATGCAAAGCATAAACCCCTAACATATTATGTCCATGCTACATTAGGTAACTGGACTGGTTCCACAGTTAACCATTCCAGGTAACCATCATAAAATAGCCTAATATTTCTAAGATACCAAAATCCCCTACCTTTGTATATAACACATGTGTTAATAAACACATCATATCCTCATCTTCATTTTTGTTTATGAGTTGATTTATAATTAAATCAAATTCCTCCGTATATCGATTAGAATGTGGTAGAAATTTCCATGCCACATCTTCTTCTTGATTAGGATTCTTTGGATTGTTTCAGAATGATTACTTGATCAGAGTAATCAGAAAGATAACAATCTAGGTATGTCATACTTACCTTGCCTTCAATAAATGAATACCTGGCCAGGGTATTCAAGAACTAAAATTAGGTAGTATGTATTTATTTTATTTTATGTTTTCATCTCTTTAAATTTTGATATACTTAATATATCAGATTTTTCTCTGAGTTCCTTTTTCATCTCTTCCCTTCCTTAAAGGAGAAAGAGAATCTTCAAAACATATAAAAGAATATTAAACTGAACACAAGTTTTCATTCTACTTATCTCTTCCTCATATCCTCAAAGGATTATACAGATAAACCAAATAACAACTACCTTTCTTATAGTACAGAACAAAAGATAATTCAAAATAGAAAGTTCTATCTTGACAAGTCTACCTTCTACCAGTTATCTAGTATCTAGTATGTTGGGTCACCCCATCACTTTCTATTTGGACATTGCCACCTCAGATGTCCTCTCTGTCCACATCTATAGCAGGCTCTGAGCCTTTTAGGTGACTATTGATTGGGTGCACTACATTGTGGTTGAGTCGGTACTACTGAAATATTTGATTGTTTAGTACCACCAATTCCTTATTCCTGTGACTGTTTAGACTTCCTTTTAAGGTCTGTCTCATGTTTCTTTGTCATATACCCTTCTATCCTTCGAATTGACTCCACAAATGTGGCAAACCTCTCTCTAATTTTTAGGGCAGATGCTGGAATAGACATCTCTGCATTCAATCCTTTTTCAAAACGTCGAATCTTTTCCTCCTCAGTAGTACCATCTGAGGACAAAATTGTAAAAGTTCTAGGAACTTAACCTCATATTCACTTACTGACATGGCTCCCTTTCGTATCTTCTTAAACTATGAGATCTTTTCATCTAAATAAGTCCTTGGAAAATACTTATTGATGAATTCTCGACGGAATTCCTCCCATCCAACCTCTTCATCATTCCTTTTTATTTCTTCTATAGCCCACCAATGTCCAACACTACCCTTCAAAAGGTACACATCATGTTTAACTTTGTCAGCATCCAGGATACTAAGGATCTTAAAAGCCTTTTCTAATTCAGGGAGCCAGAGATCAACATCTGCTGGGTTAGATGTCCCAACATATTCTATGGCTCCTACACGACGTAGTCATTCAAAGGTCTTACCAGACCCATATCCCTCATTGGAAATTGGTGCCCTAGGTGTTGGTGCTGGCATCCGATCTGCCATATACTTCAGTGTAGTCATGAGTTGCCCAAAAAGATTATGAACATCTGGGTTTCCTCTCATGACTTCATCAACATGGAGATTTTTAGGCATTGGTTCCTCCCTCGCCTAATACCTTGCACCTCCCACTGTTGCAGTGACATTGCTCTCAACAACATGTTCCTTGTGCTCTCCAAACATCTTGGAGTTATATTTCTTCTTCAGCATAAACAAAAGGCACTATAAGATACACTGGGGTACACTTAGAATAGACTTGACACCTTAGTCCTATGTCTCTATAGACTCAGTGAACCTAGAGCTATGATACCACTAAATTATGGCATCCAACTCATAAAAACAAGATTAACTAATGCGGAAGCATATCGTTCGCAGTGGATTAACAAAAATCACTAAAAATTTAAACCTTTTGCAAAGAGGTCCATACACAGGAAAACTCTTTTATCAAGAACCAATGTATATCATCTACATCCTAGTTCATAAGCATATCACATGTACTATCTCTTCTCGAGAATTATATACAACAATTACTTTGTCAAAATTATACTTAAGCAACTCAAAATCTCAAGGCTTCAAGCCAAAATATCAGATCGATACATTAAAAGAACTAACTACTAACTTCGAGGACTTGAGAGTACAGAGATGACACATAGGACTTCTATCTACAAGACACGACAGACAGTACACTCAACTTGAGTTGTCACTGCTGTCCTTGCTGCTATTGATGTTCTTCCTCTGCAATATATTCTCGGTCTCCTCCGTGCTTGTCCTCCTAAAAATGTTGGATCCCACGGGGCTGACACAATTGTAATTGCCCCAGTGAGAGATATAACTCTCTGCCAAAAACATTATTATTGCAGTTTTGTTATAACCTCATTTTTCCCAAATTATGTAATGACATTTGTAAATCTCATTTAAAGATAAATGAATTTTTATGATTGATGTGATGTGGTTTGAAATGGATTTCATGAATGATTTTTTGTGTGTTTCTTAATGGGACTTGTTTTATTTGAAGCCCGAATTGATACAATTGAAGAATACATAATGAAATCCCATAAAATAGGAAAAGAATATGGAATATTTCCCTAAAAATAGGATTTCGAGATAATGGATACCTTGGAGTTCAAGGAACTCAAAATCAGGAAATAATGATAAAAGGATTAAAGAAAAGATGGGAAATGTGATTAATAGGAAGATAACTTGCATATTAAGAAAAGGAATCGAATCCTTATTATTATAACTCCAAATTTTGTAGGAAGGAAGAGAAACCTATGATGAAGCTTCCCTCAAAATTTGGTAAAGAAAGGAGTAACCGTTTGGGAGATATTAATTATCCAAGTTTCCTTTGATTTGGGAATATATTTCAATTAATTGGTAATTGTTTCCCTTTTTCGTTGAACGCGTTTAATGGAGACTGTTGGATTCTAATCCAACGGTTTGGGTTCATCGTCCAGAGTCCCAAAGGGACTCGGACTGTAGCGTGATATAGGGGATTTTTCCCTTGCTTTCCTGATCGGTACAGTGCATGTGCACTCAAGGTCTATGTCCCAATGGGATCGGGAGACCAGGACAAAGAACCTAGACCCTGGTTTTACCAGGTTTTGAGCAAGATTTATGAAACGCCCAATTGGGCTAGAACTAGGATGGCGGTCGAGTTTGGGAACCCTAATTGGGACCTCCCAGTGCCTACATAAAGGCACCCCTCGGTTCCTCGCAACCTAACGATCTCAACCGGCCTTCTCTCAAGTGCCCTTACCCACTCCTTCATCCGATTGACCTAGCTCCGGCAAGCCTCTGCTGCGGCACCACCGCGCATCTTTGTTAAGAAGAAGAGGAAGGAGACGAAGAGCAGCGGTCGTTCGATCGTGATCGGACGATCGGGTCAAAGTTGGGCGAAGACTGTTGGATCCAAAGACCACTGTGGGCTCGCGAATCTGACGGTCGGGGCTTCACGGCGCTTAAGTGAGGGCTGAGTGGAGGCACGCTCGATGCTGGGCGTCGGATCAAGGCACATACCAAAGGGCGCATCGATCGAACGACTATGAATTTTGGTAAAATTCCCCTCCCTAACGAATAATCAGAAAAAGGACTTTTCTTGCAAAAATAATAGAAATTGCTAGGATTAGCTAATGAGAAAACTTTATATATGAAAGTTGTGTAGAAAAATGCAAGGAATATGATAAAAATATTTCCAGAAACTAATTCCACTCCATTTTGCAAAAGTGCCTTAATTGTCTAATAAAGTGTATTAAAAATTGATGAGAAACCCTAATTGCATGTTAAGAGTGTAATTTAGTAAATCAATAGGTCAAATTGTTAAGTTTAACTCTGATAATGATAATGGTGGTTTGATTTACTGTTTGATTGTAAAAGTGCTTAAATTAGAGTTACAATATTTAAAAAGAGGGTTAATTTACATGGAAGCCCTAATTTGGGATAAAAGGAGATAAAAATCATATTTTTATGAAATAAGGAAATCAGATGCCTAATAAAGGAAATTCAATGAGAAAATAGGAGTTTGATAAATTATGGATGATAGTGGTGAAAGAAGAAGTAAAACCCTGATTTCCAAAGGAAACCCTAATGTTGGAATTGAAATCCTAAATGGTATAATGAAATTGGATAATTATTAATAAAAGGAATTGGTACTTTTATTTCAGGATTTCTGTTCATCATTGCTTGTTGATTGGGTTACTCTTCATAATTTGAATCTATCTTGAAAACTGCAATTAAAGGTATGTGGTTACGCTTATGAATATCTCGAGTTAGTTTTTCGAGGTTTTCTGAATATTTCATCGATGACATGAATTAACTGTTGGATGAATTTAGTTCATGCAATTATAAAGTGAATATGACTATTATATAATGTACATGCCTTCTAGCTCAATCTGTGATCCTCTCTGTGTCGTAATGGCTGACCTAGTACAAAGGCTACCTAGAGGGTAGATCCACCAGGTCATGAAAGACTTTGGCTACCTAGAGGGTAAGTCCATCGAGTCACCTTATAGAGGTACCATATAAGTCCTTACAGGGACAACACAGAGTTGTGGATAAGTATGGATTGAGTAGTTTGGCTTAAAACGTAATCTTGGTTGTTAAATGACTAATTGAATGATTACATGGTTATCATAGTTGCATGATTATCTGTTTCCCCCACATACCAGCTTCGGATGACTGACGTTTTGTTTGTCGGCGTTTTAGGTACAATGAAAAGAACAAATAGTAAAGCTACACCTTGTGAATTCAAGAATTCAAGAACAGGGAGGAACTAGTTAGAATAGTTCAGCTGAGGTTAGAAGTTTAGTCTGTTCCAAACTTTTCAAAGGTATGCAAAGAAAAATTTTATTACCATTTTCAGTATAGTCTGTTAGAATTTAGTAATTGTTTATGGTTATATGTCGAACCTTTGATCTGGGATTAATGGGTGCGGCTTCAACCTCTTGGTCTCCCTTAATTGGGGGTTATCAGGAAGTGGGGTCGTAACATTTGGTATCAGAGCTTAGATTCCTCAGTTAACCATTAATAATTATTAAATTTTACAAACTCCATAGAACCCAAGGGAGTTATTAGAAGAATATCTGAAAGACGGAGGTGTCTAGAAATGGATCACGACCGGGGGCTGGCAAGATTTTCCTCCACACCGCTAGTTGGAATACGAGGACTCCCGGACCCGTGTGACCGCCTGGCCAAAGTCTTAGGGTATGACTCGAAATAAGATACCTTTAGGACTTCTCATCTTATTCATCCCTTCTCATCACAAAATTCTGATAAGGACCTAAAGGATTAGGGTTTTCTTTCTTCTCCTCACCCTCTTGAGGTATGGGTAAGGTTAATAAGGTTTAAGAAAGTCCTCCATCAAATTAATGAAAGGCATGTAAATAAGATGTCATGGACATAAGCTTGATTGTTTAAGCACAAAATAAATAATAGATACATGCTTAGGTCGTATGACATGAGTTGTCATGTCCTCAGAAGAGACCTGAGGCTAGACCTTCTTGTCAGGAGGATAAGTTAGTCTTGGAGATAGAGATCTCCAATGCAAGTAGAGACCTGGCACATCCTATGAGGATGATGCTAACCCTAACCCTAAGTGAAGGTTAGAGAGAGATGAGTTGGACCAAGTGTTTGAAAGGACATGCCTTTGGGATGCCATAGGATCCATGGGTGACCTAGCACCTTTGGAAACCCCAACCCTGGGAAGGGTCGTGCATGTAAGGGTACATGATAGCTCTTTAGATGATGATGTTCGTGAAGGACCATAGAAACCCTATGGGCTTGTACCAGTACGGTATAGTTGGAACCTAGGACACGTCATAGTGCTGGCGGTAGGATGAAACCCTAGATAAGGAATTATGATGGAGCATAAAGGGTTATGGATGATCTTGAGCAACCATAAGTGCGAACCTAGGCTTCACCCATGTAGAAAATGCTTTGGAGGTTGATCCTTCATGAAGAGCGGACCTCTAATGGTGAGGTTGGATGTAGGGTTAGCTCTAGAGAGAGCAGGAAACCCAACAAGAAGGTTGGAAGCCTAAAACCCTGAACAATGGATGATAGTGGTTGCCTCATGATCGATCCCTGAAAGTTTTTGATACCTTGGTTGTCTTTAGAGGGACCAAACCCTTGAGAAAAGATGAAGCTTCTGGTACCTACGTGACTATGGTAGGGATGTTCACCTTCTGAGTTAGGAAGAAGAGTTCCTTAGACCTAGAAAGGTTTAGTAGTAGGTTATGAGGCCTTGTACCTTGTTGTTTGTCCTTAAGGAGGACCCAACTCTAAGTGTTGCTTGAGTTGAAGGATGACCAGGAGTGCATGTCACGCCTTTTTCATGCTTGGTTCATAGTTAAGATACATAGCATGTAGTGAACCTAGGGTTCCTAGACCTAAGAAGGGAAGTGGTGTACCTGAGGCTCATGATGAGAAGTTGAGTTCCTTTAGAAGCAAGCATGGTAATCCTCATGAATAGAGGAAAAGAGGATCCCCTGAAGTTAAAGGTGTGTTTGATGAACCCCTCATAGCTAGGTTGATGATAAAGGAAGGTATAATCTCGATCCAGCATTGAGGAAGGAGGACAAGTATGACCTAGCATGGTTTAGTAGGTGATCTTCTTATGTCTTAATAGCTTTCTAGGGATAAGTAGGCTCGTGTGGATGTAAACCCTAGACCTAAGAGCTTTTGTGACCTTAGAGATAGTTTTCCTCCCATCCTGGGAGAGGGACCCCTTTGGTAGGGTGTGTATCTTTTGGGTTGGTTTAAGGTAACCTAAAGAGGTCTCACAGGATCTGGAGAAGTTAAGAGAAAAGTACATGGTATGAGTATGAACCTATAGACCCATAGATATCCATCTCTAAGTGCATATGGATGTGTTAACATGGAGGTAACTGATATGGGGCTTGACCAAGGTAGGTAGGTTGCCATGATCCCTATGAAAGGATGAAAGCCAGCCCATGAATGCAAGAAGAGAGATGATGAAGACTTGGGTAAGGTTCTAAGTGAACATGTACTGTTATGGAGAATCCTAAGTCTATCCTAGGGTCAGGTAGGGATAAGACCGATGAAAGTAGGAGTTGCCTAATTCCCCAGTTGCACATGACCATAGGGTCGGGAGGTAACAACTATCATTGTCTGAGGGCCATGGGTTAGGAGATTGATCACCTTCATGAACTCATGGGACCCAAAGGGCAGATGAGTAGGGCACTCTCTTGATGCATGAGGGAAGAGGGATGACCCCAAAAGAGTCGGTACCCTATAGACCTAGAGGATATGACCAAGGATATAAACCTCAGTAGGTTCAAGACTAGTTTGATATCATGATGGTTATGATGAAGAGACATATGTGGCACGTTGCAACTTAGATTTAAAGGTGTACTGGCAAGGTGGGATGTACCATCTCTACTCTTGGAACAGGAAGAACTCTGTATTTGGACTGTAGCCAAATGCTTATTTCCTCTTGTTATGGGGGTGAGAGATAGGACATTATGCATGTCATACACCAAGGATAAGAGATGATGTAGGTTGGAGCGTTGCCACGAGAAATGGGTTAGAGAAGATATCTTACCTTGGTAAAGTGAATGAATGATGGATGGCTTGTAAACACTAAGAGGAATGAGGTAGTCCCCTTATAAGGAAGTTTCTATGATGAGCTATGTAGAACTTACAAATTATACCAGATTGAGTTTGGTCACCATGATGATGAAATCAGAGAGTGTTCTTAATAGAGATAGACCTGGAGTTTGAGGTAATATAATACATGGAAGTGTATGTCTTAAATGTTACCTAATACCTAAGGATGAGAGGTGGTAATGAATGATATGGTAAAGACTTGTTTGACTAGAAGTTAGAAGAGGTTGTTTGGCTAACCCTAAGTTTGAAAAGGAGGGGTGTTTGGATAACACTCAGATGTAACAAGATGCGTTGAAAAGTTAAGAGTTGTTTGTCTAGTCCTTGATATGATGAAAGGATGGTAGTAGAACCTCAAGTGCACTTATTTGGATAAGAAGGCGATGAAACCCTGATGAGGGTGGTTTAGGGTTTCCAAGGAATCGATCTTGAGGAATTATGACAAACATGAAATTGTGATTTTAAGATCACCATACACCGTACTACCAAGATAATAAGTGATAGTAGTGCTTTAAATACCTAAGATGAAGTTGCATGTGGTAGATGGCCATGCAAGCCAAGGGTAAAGGACGAACACTGGTAACCCAGTGCATTGATATAAAGGATAAAAGACCCAGAAAGAGAAAGGGAGTTCATCACTATGGATGTTGTAAGTCTCCCCTAGACCAAGGAAGGTCAAGATGCAATGTGGGTTATGGTAGTTTGCCTTACCTAGATGACATGAGAAAGAAGGAGTTATGTCAAGGGACAGATCTGGTTGAACTACCCATGAGAGAGAGATGGTTCAACTATGAAGCGAGTTCAAAGGTTTTTGAGTTTGACCTAAAGGTTCCCTTACAAAAGGTGGAAGTAGGTACATAAAGAACTCGATGTTAGTACAGTTTATCACCCCTAACTAATGGTTAGTATGATCCATACTAAAGGGTCTGATGAGAGCATATGTGCTCGTTTAGGGTGATAGCTAGAGACTTTTCCTGCTCTATGAAAGATGTGATGATGACCACCATAGCCAGTATCGGGATTTAAAGAAGCTCCATAAGGGAGGTTGTGTCGGTCACCACATCAGTAAGGTGATGTGGGTGAAAGGACCATGTGATGGTTAAAGGAAGGACCACAGTGTGTGTAGATGAAGTCACTTGATCATGCAATGGCTGAAAGGAGCCTAGAGACGACGAGAGTCGTGAGCAGATGCAAAGTAGACTAATATGTGGTGCACTGTGGGAGAATATAATGTGAGAATCCGACCCCTCTGAGCTGCAGCTAAGGAAGCTGAGTCCCTGATACATGGGTCCATTAGAGATGGATGGGTGGAGATGGTTAGGTTTTAACCTTACCCCTTAGGATAGAGTAATATGAGATGTTTCCCAGGTGTCTAATTTAGAGCACTATGTGAGGTACCCCGACCATGTGCTGAGCAATGAACCTAGTGAGCCCCAAGGGAGGCTAAAATAGCCTGAGTCTCCTGTGTAGTTTATAGATTCCAGGATGAAAGAACTCAGGAAAAGAATATGTGATGATAAAGGTTCTTGGATGCGCCATGAGTACGGTAAAGCCACATAGAGGCCAATGATGGACATGGAAAGGTATTATCCTAAATTGTTTGTTTGCTTGATAGAATTTTGAGGACAAAATTCCTATAAGGAGGGGAGGATGTTATAACCTCATTTTTCCCAAATTATGTAATGACATTTGTAAATCTCATTTAAAGATAAATGAATTTTTATGATTGATGTGATGTGGTTTGAAATGGATTTCATGAATGATTGTTTGTGTGTTTCTTAATGGGCCTTGTTTTATTTGAAGCCCAAATCGATACAATTGAAGAATACATAAAGAAATCCAATAAAATAGGAAAAGGATATGGAATATTTCCCTAAAAATAGGATTTCGAGATAATGGATACCTTGGAGTTCAAGGAACTCAAAATCAGGAAATAATGATAAAATGATTAAAGAAAAGATGGGAAATGTGATTAATAGGAAGATAACTTGCATATTAAGAAAAGGAATCGAATCCTTATTATTATAACTCCAAATTTTGTAGGAAGGAAGAGAAACCTATGATTAAGCTTCCCTAAAAATTTGGTAAAGAAAGGAGTAATCGTTTGGGAGATATTAATTATCCAAGTTTCCTTTAATTTGGGAATATAATTCAATTAATTGGGAATTGTTTCCCTTTTTGGTTGAACGCGTTTAATGGAGACTGTTGGATTCTAATCCAACGGTTTGGGTTCATCGTCTAGAGTCCCAAAGGGACTCGGACTGTAGCGCGATATAGGGGATTTTTCCCTTGCTTTCCTGATCGGTACAGTGCATGTGCACTCAAGGTCTATGTCCCAATGGGATCGGGAGACCAGGACGAAGAACCTAGACCCTGGTTTTACCAGGTTTTGAGAAAGATTCGCGAAACGCCCAATTGGGCTAGAACTAGGATGGTGGTCGAGTTTGGGAACCCTAATTGGGACCTCCCAGTGCCTATATAAAGGCACCCCTCGGTTCCTCGCAACCTAACGATCTCAACCGACCTTCTCTCGAGTGCCCTTACCCACTCCTTTGTCCGATTGACCTAGCTCCAACAAGCCTCCGCCGCGACGCCACCGCACATCTTTGTTAAGAAGAAGAGGAAGGAGACGAAGAGCAGCGGTCGTTCGATCGTGATCGGACGATCGGGTCAAAGTTGGGCGAAGACTGTTGGATCTAAAGACCACTGTGGGCTCGTGGATCTGACGGTCGGGGCTTCACGGCACTTAAGTGAGGGCTGAGTGGAGGCGCGCGCGATGCTGGGCGTCGGATCAAGGTGCAGACCAAAGGGCGCACCGATCGAACGGCTACGAATTTTGGTAAAATTCCCCTCTCTAACGAATAATCAGAAAAAGGACTTTTCTTGCAAAAATAATAGAAATTGCTAGGATTAGCTAATGCAAAAACTTTATATATGAAAGTTGTGTAGAAAAATGCAAGGAATATGATAAAAATATTTCCAGAACCTAATTCCACTCCGTTTTGCAAAACTGCCTTAATTGGCTAATAAAGTGTATTAAAAATTGATGAGAAACCCTAATTGCATGTTAAGAGTGTAATTTAGTAAATCAATAGGTCAAATTGTTAAGTTTGACTCTGATAATGATAATGGTGGTTTGATTTACTGTTTGATTGCAAAAGTGATTAAATTAGAGTTACAATATTTAAAAAGAGGGTTAATTTACATGGAAACCCTAATTTGGGATAAAAGGAGATAAAAATCATATTTTTATGAAATAAGGAAATCAGATGCCTAATAAAGGAAATTCAATGAGAAAATAGGAGTTTGATAAATTAAGGATGATAATGGTGAAAGAAGAAGTAAAACCCTGATTTCCAAAGGAAACCCTAATGTTGGAATTGAAATCCTAAATGGTATAATGAAATTGGATAATTATTAATAAAAGGAATTGGTACTTTTATTTCAGGATTTCTGTTCATCATTGCTTGTTGATTGGGTTACTCTTCATAATTTGAATATGTCTTGAAAACTGCAATTAAAGGTATGTGGTTACGCTTATGAATATCTCAAGTTAGTTTTTTGAGGTTTTCCGAAGATTTCATCGATGACATGAATTAACTGTTGGATGAATTTAGTTCACGCAATTATAAAGTGAATATGACTATCACATAATGTATATGCCTTCTAGCTCAATCTGTGATCCTCTCTGTGTCGTAATGGCTGACCTGGTACAAAGGCTACCTAGAGGGTAGATCCACCAGGTCATGAAAGACTTTGGCTGCCTAGAGGGTAAGTCCATCAAGTCACCTTATAGAGGTACCATATAAGTCCTTACAGGGACAACACAGAGTTGTGGATAAGTATGGATTGAGTAGTTTGGCTTAAAACGTAATCTTGGTTGTTAAATGACTAATTGAATGATTACATGGTCATCATAGTTGCATGATTATCTGTTTCCCTCACATACCAACTTCGACTGACCGACGTTTTGTTTGTCGGCGTTTTAGGTACAATGAAAATAACAAATAGTAAAGCAACACCTTGTGAATTCAAGAATTAAAGAACAAGGAGGAACTAGTTAGAATAGTTCAGCTGAGGTTAGAAGTTTAGTTTGTTCCAAACTTTTCAAAGGTATGCAAAGAAAAAAATTATTACCATTTTCAGTATAGTCTGTTAGAATTTAGTAATTGTTTTTGGTTATATGTCGAACCTTTGATCTGGGATTAATGGGTGCCGCTTCAACCTCTTGGTTTCCCTTAATTGGGGGTTATCGGGAGGTGGGGTCGTAACAAGTTTAATGATATAAAACTAGGTAGAGGATAAGAAGTTTAAAGCATTCTCATCTTTTAAAGCATTACAACTATTTATGATAGAACAATAAATCATCTATCCTCTTAATAAGGAATAAGAAGAACATGTATATCATTTATCTACCATATCATTTCAAGATCTCAATCTTTTTCTTATTATCCTAATATGTCACCCATGATTCATTCTTATTTTCATCTGTTGGCCTTAGCCAATCTGCTAAACAAATATTGAATTATTCCAGACATAAGAGTATACATCATCATATTCTATCTAGGAATTGGACTATGTCAATCCCTTGGTTATAGGCTTCATGCCTCTGCCAGGTATTGGACTTTAACTAATCCTGATTACACCGCCAGGCATTGGACTCTACCAATCCTGATTACACAGCCAGGCAGTGGACTCTAACCAGTACTCCTGATTACAGACTTCATGCCTCTACCAGGTATTGGACTTTAACCAATCCTGATTACACAACCAGGCAGTGGACTCTAACCACTCCTGATTACACAGCCAGACAGTGGACTCTAACCACTCCTGATTATAGGATTCATGCCTCTGCCAAGTATTGGACTTTAACCAATCCTAATTACACAGCCATGCAGTGGACTCTAACCACTCCTGATTACACATCCAAGCAGTGGACTCTAACCACTCCGGATTACAGGCTTCATGCCTCTACCCGGTATTGAACTTTAACCAATCCTAATTACACAGCCAGGCAGTGGACTCTAACCACTCCTGATTACACAGCCAAGCAGTGGACTCTAACCACTCCTGATTACAGGCTTCATGCCTCTACCCGGTATTGGACTTTAACCAATCCTGATTACACAGCCAGGCAGTGGACTCTAACCACTCCTAATTACAAACATCATGGGATATAAATTCCTTTAACCCACCATTGATCGTCACATCCTTCTCTAGGCTCTGAACCCTGAGGTTAGCCTTCATAGCTTTTCACATTCCTTATTGAATACAATTGATCCTTTTATTAAGTTTATTAAAACATTATAATTTCTTACAATAAACTTTTATAATCATATTGGTACCTTTCACTATGTCACAATTGTTCTCATGGCTCATAAGGCCCATAAAATATCTTGTCACCTCTCACTAGGCAACATCTAATCATATGGCTCACAAGGCCATTAAACATCTTGTCACCTATCACTAGGCAACATCTAATCATATGGCTCACAAGGACATTACACATCTTGTCACGTCTCACTAGGCAACAATAACATATCACCTCATGTAATACAATAGTAACACCACTATTCCCTCAATAGGGTTAGGGCTTACTATTCATGTCACATTAGGGTTTCTCATGTCCCATTACCCAATTTAGGGTTAGGGTTTCCCATCTCACATTAATTAGGAGTTCATATTTATCAAATCAACCTTAATGTATTGGTCCACACCTCTAGGAGCATCCATTAACATCTCGAGTATTCAATCATGTTTATTACTTTTAACATTTATCATTAGATGATTATCAATACAAGGTATGAGTTCATTTCTCATCCTTATCAGGGTATTATGACATCATACTCATTCGTTTAGCTTAACCCCATTCTCAAGGTATATTAGCCTATTCTTATCAAAGTATATCAAACTCATTACAATTCATTGTAACAATTTACTTAACATACTTCATGTGTTTCCTATCCAAGTATATTGGATTTGAGGTACATAAATGCTTATCAACCTTGGGATGCTAAAAGTGATATCAATCATATCTTGATGTATCACTTTCCTCATCACTTCCAACTTACTTGAGTTATCAACTTATCTTGGATTAAGGTATTTCCCATCTTAATGCTTTCATCCACTAACCCATCACTTTTACCATGAAGTGCATAGGTCACACACAAGAATGTTCCAACTATCTTCAATGGTATGGACTCATTTTAGGTTAAGGCAATGCTTACTATAAAGTTGCCTATGATCAACCATTTGATATGTTTCATCTTTATAAGGTAATACCCACTATTTTATCATTAGGGTTCTCTTATTAGGGTTATGGTTTATCATCATATTGCCTAAGATTAGGGCTTCACTTATTATAACTCAAAATTTGAGTTTCACATACCTTCACCTTATATTAGGGCTCCTCATCATACCATTGCATAGGGTTTCACATGGCATCACCCTCAATTAGGGTTTCACGTGACATCACCCTCAATTAGGGTTTAAATTCAATTATCCACAATTAGGGTTTGTTATTCATCCTAATTAGGGTTTCCATTCAATTACCCATAATTAGGGTTTACTATTTATCCCAATTAGGGTTTCATCTTCCATTACCCATAATTAGGGTTTCTTATATCATCACCCAAAATTAGGGTTACATCATTACTCTAGACTAGGGTTTCACTCTGGATTGCCCAACTTTAAGGATTATGGCTTATTAACCCACTCGATTAGGGTTTCATGATCTATTTACTAAGGATCATACTCTAATCACATATTCTTCATAATTAATACTCATGTATAAATTCCTTTCTATCATCTACTCAACTTGATTAGGTTACATCAACCTTTCAATCAAATATGTACAACTATGGTTGTCATAGTGTATTGAGACATTACTTTCATTAGCTTTTAGGGTTAACCATTCTAAAGGTACTGATCATCTAGGTACTTTAGGATTTCAACTTTTGTACCTATCATTGATAATCATTATTATCAACCATTGGATCAATGGATCAATCATCACCTTAAATCTCCAAATGATTTGATCACTTTAGATCTCCATTCGGTTTTGGCATTTCAACACCAAATGGTTTTGAAACTGTTTGGGCATCTAGGGTTTCCTTCAAACAATCAATTAGGACCATTTGATCAACTTCCAATTACATCAGAAAGTATCTCCAACTGGTCTTATGATCAATTACCAATTTGATCTTGAGAGCAATTACCCATTCGGTCTTGAAATCAATTATCCATTCAGTTTTGTAACCGAATTAACTCAATCAGTTTTGAAAACCAGTTTCCCATGTTGAGGTGTGTGCTTAAGATGACATCATCATCTTAAAGCTACAAACCCACGAAACTTGCTGTAATTTCCATGGTGATTTCACCAATCATTCAAATAAAATTTTGGGAATAATGAAGGAATCAACAATTGATAAAAATATGGAATCAATAACAAAGTTCAAGGGTTCAAGTTATAAAACCCACCTCCAATTGAGCTTCAAAGCTTCATGCTCATGTCAAAAATGGTGCATGAAACTGCTTTCACTATCTCAAGGCTCGTCCTCAAGCTTTGAGTGAAAAGGAATGGTTAGAATTGAAGATGGGATCGAGATATGAAGAAATCATGCATTGATTTTCGATTTCCACCATGGAATCAAGGTAAACGAAGGTCAAGAAGCTTACCAACAGGTTGGGGGTCGTCCTCCTGTTTATACAACCTCCCTTGGTCGTTTTTTCAAGTAAGAAGTGAAAGTGGATTCGAAATTCCCTTTCAACTCATGGATAAAGGAGCATATATATGAATTTTATTGAAAATTCATTTAAGAGAGAGAAAGTAGGAATTATCTCCTCCATTTCCTTTCCACTTTCCCCCTTCCCTTCCTTTGTTATGAGGCTATCCCCTTTTCCTCATATTCCACTCAATTATCAACGAATTAAAGGAAAACAAATTAAGCACCTTAACCCTTATAATAATAATATCCATAAGTTAGTGGATATTTCTTTTTCTTTTAATAATGTGAGTGGGTTATCCACTTGCTTGAGATATTTTCGTGCCTTTGCAAGGCACATGGTCGTCCATTCTTTTTCAAAATCATCCCTCTCCTTTTGGTTGAAGGGCTCTTCAATTAATATATTTATTTTTGCTTTAAATTGAAGTAAAGTTCCAATTTATGCTTAAATCTTGATTATTTTAATATCAAGATTCTCTCTCCTCCAAAGTGATCCAAATGAGGTGCCCCCCTCATTTTCTTTGCTCTACATGATGGCAAGAAACATTAGGGACTATTTTGAAGTGGTAATTTGCATATTGAACCCTAGGTTTTGGGTAAATTGCACATTACACCAAAACTAGGTTTTAATGCACAAACATTGTTTTTCCAGCATTTTCTTGGTACTCAGTCTACCACAAGCCTTATCTCTACATCATCTTCATTCTCCTGATTCTTCAACACATGAGGAACATCTTATCATGTAACATTTGCAATTTAACCCCTCAACTTGGGTAATTTGGATTTTAGTCCAAAACAAGCAAAACAATGTTTCAACATTATTCGAAAAGGATCAAAATCGAAAAATAAGTTCCCCTTGAACCTTAATTACTTTTCAAGAAATAAGAGCAACCATATAATTAACTTTATTAAGCAAAACCCCTAGGGTTAAGGCATAACCCATGTCAGGGATGTTACATAAACATACAAAGGTTTAGTTGTTGAATCCTTAAGAAATACTTAACAAACATCGATAAACTAATGCAGGTAGTCATAGGTGTAACCACATACCTTTTGTAGAACCATGCATATCTTGCAGTCATTAAAAATATTATCCAATCAAGAAAGCAAATCAAGCAATCAAATTTATTTTTCATGTATGTAAATCTTAAGGTGTCACCATCACATTAATAACATTAAACCCTAGTCTATCTTATCCTATAGTTTAAGGTCATGTACGGGTTTGGGAGTGAAATAAGAGTACAAACCCAAATTCCATCAGATACTAAACATTAGGCGAAACCCTCATAAATATATTTGACATATACTAAACATTAGGTGAAACCCTCATCATTTAGATTCACTTATGTCCATTAACTACAATGCATGTTATAACCTTTGTTCATAACCATAATTATTCACATGTATGGTTATCCACTTTATTAATCCTATTTATCATCTTTATTATCATAGTCATCATGGTAATCAAATTATTCAACAATATCAGATAATAGCATATATGAACAGTTTTTAACATATTTAACATGTTAATACCCGAAACTAGGGGTTTTTATGCTTTAATCACCACTTTACCTATATTATTGATTTCCACTTTAGAAATACTAACTTTTGGAAACATATGATCTTTTAACCTAAACAGGTCCAAAATTATCCAAAGGGTTAGACTTTATACAATAATTTAATTTAGACAAGTGATAGCAATTAAAATCATGAAACTAGGGTGTCTATCCATTTATAACATTAAAGATTACATCTTTATGCACTTTTGGGAAAAAGCATTATCAAGTCTCAATTGTATTTTATTTGCATTCCTCTCTATTTTTTGATCAATTTTTGTATATCACATATCTTTGTTTGAGCATCCTAGTAATTATATGACTTTTGCAAGCTTATCACTAATTGACCAATTTTTGACACGTTAGCATAAATAAAACATACCCTTTTTTTGGGCCTACTTGGTTTATGGTGAAAAGGCATCCATGCCCATCACTCAGAACATCCGCACTCCATGGGTCAAGTGTGTCATTTCACTCTAACCTCCCTTATATTTTGCAAAAAAGCATTATCAAGTCTCAATTATATTTTATTTGCATTCCTCTCATTTTGATGATCAATTTTCATTTATCACAAGTCTTCACATCCTAGTAATTTCTATGACTATTGCAATCTTATCAATAATTGACCAATTATCGACACATTAGCATAAATAAAAAATACCATTTTTGGTGGGCCTACTTGATTTATAGTGAAAAGGCCTTTGTGCCCATCACTCTTTACATCTGTCGAGGGGTCAAGTGAGTCATTTCACTCTGACCTCCCCTCTTCCCTGCACTAGGGCACCAGACTCCCACATTCTCTCATGCATGGTTCCATATGTGAGTCCTTGATGCCAACCCAGACGTCGACCTACCCCAACACTTCCCTCCTCCCCACTGCAACACCCCTCATCTTGCTGCCTCTCTCTCTCTATTTCTTAGCCATTCTTCCACTTTGGGTCTTCATCTGCACTTGGCCTCACCAAAAAGAGTGTGGAAGAGAGGGAACTATGTGGTTCCTCCAGCGAAGCTCTAAGGTGGAAGTTGAGGTATAGCCAGGACAACCCTACACCTAGCATTATGTCAGGGAAGGAGATTCATCATGGACTTCCTGGAGATGTCCCGTTCTTTCCATAGGTTGATCCTAACCCTTGTTAATGTTTATACTCCAGCCAAGGCCCTCTACTATTGTGCATTACCCACAAGGTGCACATGGGTCTCTAGAATTTTGGAAACGAAGAACATAAGTGCTCTTTTCT
Organism: Alisma plantago-aquatica; assembly: GCA_963693085.1. Taxonomy (NCBI): domain Eukaryota; kingdom Viridiplantae; phylum Streptophyta; class Magnoliopsida; order Alismatales; family Alismataceae; genus Alisma; species Alisma plantago-aquatica. Next base: position 500,601,136 of record OY856414.1, on the reverse strand, counting down.
ACTATCAACATCCTATTTGTAAAGCCTAGGATGGGTGTAGGAGTTGTTGGGGTTTTTATATGGGTCTTAGTGAAAACCCTAGTACTATGATCAACCAAGAAAGGAAGGAGGGAGAGAGGCACTGAGAGGAGACTAGTGTTCTCCATTCATATACACAGACCATGACTTACTTGGATGGAAAGAACCTCTATCTTAATTAACTACTCCCCCTCTCATAATGTCTCTTGTCATTTCTATCATCCTCCCTTTGTTGCACAAAAGGCAAGGCATAACTCTTTATTCCTGTCACCTTTCTGTTACTTTTCCTTTTATGAAAACTCTTGACTTTTATTCCTATTAATCCAAAAGTGATAAAAAGGTATTTCCATAATCTTATCAAGACTTTGGTTTTGAAACTGAAAGCCATAAAGGAAGGCACTTAACAATTTAGTACATTTTGGACAATTAGTCCTATTTAGGAAGCACTTTATCATTGAATTCGAGATTACTCTTTTCTCTCCTTATCTTTGACATATTCCTTAAATCAATTTCCCTCGACTCATTGCAACTCATAAAAACCATTCCCAATCATATTTAGTGATTGGGATTCATTGAGATGTCTTTTATATACAAAACATGCTCTTTTAGCGTTTCACTAAAACCATTACCATCATCTCATGAATATTCGTTTTCTCCTTATTTCTAGACTTTTGTTCTTTTCATTATTATTTTCATGTATACAAAAAGTTAGATCAAAACAATAAATATTGATGTATCGAAACATGTGTTGCCAAACTGTCTAGTTAATTACTCTTTTAATTATATAAAGCACCACACATCTTATTTTATTTTGGAAACTTGTCTTATATTCCATAATTCTATTTATCAACAATTCATAAAGCGGTTCTATTTGATGTATTCATAAAATTTATTATTTATTTATCTTATTATTGTTGGTATGTATGCCCATAGAGCAAGTCATGTGATGATTGTAATGGGATACTTTGTAAATGATTTGAATAATAATAAAGGAAATTTCTTATCTATATGTTCTAACTGTTTCTGAGATGATAGTGTAGCATGATAGATGTCTAAAGAATTTTACTCGATGACTTATGCTTTTAGGTTCAGGACCTAAACGATGAGATCATACGGAAGTTAAGAGTATACATTCTTGTTTTGTCCCTAGTCGGTTGTTATTGTGGAAATAACCATAGGCATCAATAACACTAAAGACTAGATTGTGTATTGGTTGATGACATAATCTCATTAGTCATGATATAGTGATATCAAACCAAGCACATAGGTACTTGTTAGAGAACAAGTGTACCAGACAGTCCCACCATGAGAGTGACACATGGAACAATGATTTGGTAGTCAGAGTCAGCTCTCACAGTGATGGTGGTGAGTGTAATTCTTCGACCTGAAATCACTACACTCAACACATGTCATTGGGTACACTTTGACATCATCAAACGCAGTCCTGAAACGTGGGTTGTTATAAAGGTGATGATTGGGTGACTTTAACACATGGGGCTTTTGAGGGGTGAGTGATAGATATGTGTGATGAAGTGAAATTTTGGAATCCTTGAATATCCATATGGCTTAATTGAAAGCATATGGTTCAGTTAGATTGAGAGTTCTAAGCTTTTGATAAAGTAAGTGTGTTGATGTGAGGTTGATATCATGATTAAGATCTCTCTTTTAATGCCTTTTTGAGGAATTTAATTTAATGGTCTAATAGTTGAGTTTTTGTCACCAAATTTGAATATAAGGTAGCTCGAGAGGTAAGGAAGCTATGGTTAAAATTTGGTGGCATTTGGAGTATCTTAGATAGAGTTATTGAGGTTTGAAATTTGAGAAATAATGTGTATTTTTGATGATTTGAGAACCTAAGTTGCTAATCAATATCAGTGTCATGCCCCTTTAATCGAGTTGGGTCTGAGTGGCCAAATCCTAGCCCTAGATACCTACAATTTGGGTTGGTTCATTTGAGAATCTAGATCTGGGATGCAATCCGATGGTGGACAAACCTTCCTCTACCTTGCGGTTATTACCTTGATCACAGGCAGGCTTGATCACATGCAGCGACCACGATGTAGCAGTTCACTCGGATCACTCGAATCATGGGGCAAGAGGAGGGAATGATAGAGGAGTGGGCTTCGAATAACTATAACCATCTATTTGACCCCTTAGGGGAGGTGTGTGGTCGTTCCAGTGGAGAGAACTAGACTCTCCTCCGCACTGCTTCTCCACAGCCGCAAGCCAGGGGTATGGAGGAGCTAAGGAGTAGGCTGAAATCTAGACAACCAACTCCGAAGTTGGTCAACCATGGAGATCTAGAAAAAGTCGATGAAGTTGATGGTGCACTTAGTGGCTGACAGGAAGGTAGGGGGTGGTCGAGAAACCTCAGCATGGAGAGCTTCCTCGTGGCGGCAACGCTGTGCGGAAGAGCCCCGTCTCACACAGGATGGCATCGAGGAGGAGATGTAGTAGCAGCAATGGCCTAGAGGAAGGAAGCAATCATAGCCGGAGTTATTGTCTATGGTGGTGCTAGCCTGGAGAATGACAACCATAGGTTTTTCTCGTCGGAGCTGTGTAGCGGCGGATTCCAGGAGATGACACACTCAGGTGTCAATCGAGCCGCAAGGAGGAGTCGCGGAGAGGATCGGGTACTGTCAGAGTTTGAAGAGGAGTAATCAAGTCGACGCGGAGCACCTCAACGCAGTTGGTTTCCCATCAACTACTGACCTGGAGGATGACCAATTCCTCACTGGAGTCATCCCCATGGCGGCGGCATGACCCAGAGGACGACGACCACAGGAAGACCCAGAGAAGGAGGTTTCGGCTGCTATCCATAGCGGCTGGAGGTAGAGGCGATCTGGATAGAGCTGTTGGTGGAAGAGACAACCCTGATGGCTGCACTTTCTATTGGAGATGGTCCCCAGTCACAGTGGTGGCAGTTTACGGAAGCAGCAGAGATCGCATGCTTGCGGAGAGCGAACGCGAGAGAGGGGAGATGTGGTTGGTTCGGTTCAATCAGACCAAACACATAACTAGTCGGGCCAGGCAGACCAACGATGAACCTGTGAACCAAATGTGAACCTTTGGGCCACAAAGGTCAGAGAAATAGCTACACTCCCTGAGTCACCACGTGGCGGCTGACGATTTGTCTAAAAAGGTAATTAAATAGAAAATGCTCAGTTCTTGAATAATTTGTAGAAATTAGCTTGATGATCGAAAAAATACAAGTAATATACCGAAATTCTCAGAAAAATGAGTAGAACAACATGTAATTATAATATCAGGCTTTTGATGCTTAAAACTCTATGATATCATGTAAGATGTGTAATAGTTGTTTAATGGATAATAAATATCAAATGATATTCTAAAATTATGATAACATGTTAGTAAGTATATAATCATGTTTATAATACATATGATGTCAGATATGGTCATGTTGATGTACAAAATCATATAGTTTGATTAATATGGCTAATTATGGCTAATAATAGTAAAGATAATGCAATTAATATATACATGCTCAATAAATGATGAAATTTATAGAACAACCTAATATCAATAACTAGAAGATAATATGTAACTTTGATTTCAGTATTATGCACGGAATTCATGTTATATGAAGAGCACCCTTAATACAAGTGATGTAATCCTAAGATGGTTAATAAAAGTGACATAATGTTAAATATGTTCACATAATAATGTGACACAGGAGTATATCCAGTTAATGAACTATAATCTAGAAAATGACATCAGTGACATAATCATAAGATAAGAATACAAGTAATGATACACATATCCTAATGAACTAAGAGAAACTCTAATGAACACGATTAGGGTTAAGATGAGATGTAAGATGTTGAGAACCTGATGATAGTATATGATCTTGTCTTGATCAAGTTTAACAAAGTTATAGATGACATGAGGAATATATGATTAGTATGATCTATCTCTTTAGAAGGTACGCCATTACCTCTTTCTTGGCTTATTATACATTATGCTTGTGTTATATAGGAGTAAAGACTTGGCATATGGTATTGATTGAAATGATTGTCTTGTATGATATGTTGCTTGAATTTTCATACTTATGGCTATGAACACCTGCAAACATAATATAGATGTTCCATCATTAGATAGCTCATAAACCACTTGGTGGTAGAGCGCATGCATAATGATCACACATCACTTGGTGGTAGATCATATGATGTTTGTATAATGATCACAAACCACTTGGTGGTAGATCATAAGGCCTAAAGACGTCAAAGCCACTTGGTGGAAGACACACGAGATGTATGATGGAAATGTGCTTAAAATATGTGTTCTCTTTTGTTAATGAACATCTTCGTTCAAGTATATAATTTTCTTATATTTCTTTATAACTGCCACGTATTAGTTTTATCTTATTGCCAATATATGATGAGAGGTATATAAAAGACACGTAGGCATACTCAGTACAATATTCTTGAATATTGTGCTGACGTGTACCACATATAATCTTTGTTTAGGTTGTGGACATGTGTTCTTGAAGATCCAAGATAGTTGAGAGTTGTGTGGCGAGCTGATGTATAGGTGAACATGTTGTCTTAAGATCATGTTGTTTAGTAGTAGTACATGTATATGTAGAAGTTTGTTGTTCAATATGTAATATCAAATGTTGTAACAATTCATGTTGTAATTATATGTTGAATGGTGAACATGTGTTGTATAGTTTTATTATTATTCATGTGCATGTGCTACTGGTTGTTTCCTTCTGACTCCCTTGATTTTCTTCTTCCTAGCCTAGTGTGGGGTGTTTAAATTGGGATTCTCACTGAGGTGAGGGTTTCAATTTGGACATCACACATCAGATTAAGTTTTAGATAATCCGGGGACGTCACAATATGGGATGTTTCCCTCCTAAGGGAGTTTGATGTCCATGGTCACTTGATGAGTAGGATTGAGAAAGGCATGCGCATGTAAGTGGGAATCAATATGTGGTATTGATGTCACACACATCTCACCCAGTCTGCTCTGAGATCAAGGAAATGGATGAACGTTGAAAGGATGACTGTACCATGCCTTGAGTTCATTCAGTACATTAGTGACAAAGGAATTATACATTCACTATAACACCATTTACGGATTGTAGGATTGAAAGTTGTTCTCCAACTTTCTATTTCACTTGGGTAGCACTGATGTGTGCCTAGGCACCACTCTTTGCTTGTCAAGTCATAAGTGTTATGGACTTTTAATGCCAATGTGAAATGGACCTACAGGGTCACACACACTAGGACATGTTCCTGGAAGAGGATTTTCTCCATAAATCTTGTTTGGATTGATTACTAAAGGAGTTCAATAGTTCAATTAAACACTCAATCGATTGATAGCTCAAAATCATAGTGTTCAAGGTGTTGGATCAGATGATTAGAGTATCAGATTGATTGAAAATGCAATTGATTGATCTGTTGCCCCAACCGATCGACTCATAGAGATGAACCGATCAGCTCAGGTTGGTGAGACAACCGGCTCAAATCAATGAACCGATCGGTTCACATTGTTGAACTAGTTGGGTGACCAACCAAATTCATTTCACTTGTCAAATTTGATTTGGATAAGGATTAATATATGATTAATTGGAAATGAACATGAAAGTCAATTCGAGTTGGACCAGGAGCATGAATCGATCAGCTCAAATGCCCCAAAAGATCAGTTTAGGTGTGAAACGATCGGCTAAGGTCACCAACCGACCGTTTTAGGGTTGAAATGATTAGTTCAATTGGTACAGTTTGTCAGATTTTGTGGAAAAATGTTGAACCCTTCTACTCCTGCTTTAATCCCACATTGTCTGGGGTAGAGAACCCTGTCCCATGACCCTCCTATATATATAGGGGTATTGGGGGCTTCTCCCAGTACAACTCAGAACACCAGTTGCTCTGCAAAGTTGTTGTTCTCTTTGGTTGTGGTAACCAGGAGAGCCTGAGAAAGTGCTACCCAATAAGGGAGGCACAACAAGGGAAAGACAACTACATAAAAGTGATTGGTGGTAGGAGAGTGTGTCAGTGACTAGTACGCCGACAGGAGGGTGCGACTCCTTCCAGTGCCTTGTGTGATAAGGTGATCGGAGTTCCAGGTGGTCTGTGTGGACTACTATAGAGGCGGGAGACTTCTTCCGTTCGGAGGACAGTTGTCAATCCCGACAATCCCGGTGAAACCAGGAGCTACACAGACACCGTCCAAGACTGGAGGTGAAGACCGCACAATCGGCAAGGTAATATCGCCGAGCAAGCCTCGGGACAAGGTATGTTTCTACTAACCATCCTTCCTACTGTATAGACGTTGATGTGATTCCTTTATACTGGGTTCGAGGAGGAGAAAGTTTTTGTTTCCATTTCTTTCACTGTCTTTCCTAAAACCCAACAGTGGTATCAGAGCCAAGTTAACTTCTCTATACTTTACGATTATCTATGTGATCGATTTTGGTTTGTCGCCTTTATTTATTGCATACGATGTGAATAAAATTGGCTTTATGCATGTCCAATCCTAAATCCACAAATTATAAAATAAATATATGATATGTAATATGAATGGACTCGATACGCGTCGCCCTTAAACGATTTTTGTGGTGGATGTATAGCGTGGTTATGGCCAATAAACCCTATGTATGTGTGCTTGGTTGAATGTGGTTTCTTATATCTCGGTCTGTGCACTAATTCCCTTCCTCCTTTTCTTGATGTAACTCGAGATTTCTTTCCTACCTTTCCTCCCCTGAATGTAACTCGGGGTTTCTTAATTCATATGTAAATAAGATAGAACTTTTATTTCATGTTATGTCAAAGAACGACGGACAACATGACGAGGACAGAAATGATCGATTCAAGTTGTGAACTGATTGATTGGCATTCTTGACGACTGGTTCGAGGAGCGAGATGAGCGGGTGGTGAGCTGAGGAGATGCATGACAACCAGTGAATTGATCGGCTGGAGGTTCCAGTCGATCGGCTGGAGGTTCCAGTCGATCGGCTGGTGGCACCCAAGCGATCGGCCTGATGGCGAACCAATCAATCATGGAGATGAGTTGATCAAACCCAGAAAGGAAAAGCACATAGTTCATCTTGTACAGGTTGCATGTGATGTGGACCTAGATGACTACGATTCTTCTTGGCTTGAGGAATCACATTAGGATGGCCATAATCATTGCTTTTATTGTTTCACATGTTTTCTGTGGGATATAGCATGTATGTGATACTTACTATATTGTGGTGATTAGATATGTATATGTACCTATAAAAACCAAATCTCTCATCTAAATATTGAGTCTTTCACGCCTTCCATTAGTGACACATGAAAAACCTGATCGAACAAGCGTAAGTTACGCCAAAACGTGGTGCGTCGTCTATCTCGCGGAAGTGTGAAGGGTAAACATGTAGGTTCTACCAAAGCAGGGTGCATGTTTACCGTGTCAGCTTTTGGGATAGACTTAACTGGTGATTCTTGGAGCGTCTAAGCCCAGAGGCACGGAATGTTCATGGCAAGGTGTTGCGCATGTTCATTCATCAAGAGTTGCATATGATGTAATTGGCATGACGGCCTACCTAAAAAGTCAAGTTTTGGGCAATCAGCCAAAGCTGACTCATGACTTGATGAAATACGAATCTTGCCCACTAGAAGATTGTGCACTGCAATCTTCCAAATTGATGGTGAGGGCTATCAATTTGAATCAAAATAGTGGGAGCAATAATTAATTAAAGGCCTAATTAACTATCATAAAATTTTATTCAAATCAAATCAAAAAGAGTTTTGACAAATTCAATTTTCTCTTGTAGAATGGAAAAAGAATTATCTTTGAAAATGAGCAAATTAATTGAGAATAAATTTCATGACTGGTTGGGGATTGTGAGAAGTGTTCTGTACAATCTAGATATACCGGTAGCCTTTGAATCTACTCCATGTACGCTTAATGCATTGTTTGGGAAGAAGGATAGTTCATTGATGAAGATCAATGGAACAAATTCTAAGGATAAAGGTGAGGGAGAGAAGGGTTCTCTCGCCAAACTAATGTCAGAGTCTTCTGCATGGAAAGGATGGAAGGAACGATGGAAGAAGAAGCGAAACATAGATATCTCTACTTTTGGTGTATACGTAATAAACATTAACTTTACTACTTCTTTCTCATGGGTACTTGATACCAGATGCGGATATCACATTTGTTCAAATGTGAAGGATCTTAAGAGAAGTAGGCCTTTGGGGAAAGGCGAGGTTGAACTACATGTTTCCAATGGGGCAAGAGTTGCCGCCAGTGCCGTAGGAACCTATGAGTTAAATCTACCTTGTGGGCTAATATTAGAGTTGAAGAACTGTTATTATGTACCTGCCATAAATAGGAATATCATTTCCATCTCTTGTTTGGACAAGGATGGTTTTGAATTTCTTATTAAGAATGGAAAGTGATCCATTTCAAAAGATGGGATCTTTTATGGTAGTGCCCCAATGTATTATGGTCTATACTTAATAGATCTAGAGACAAGTGTATACAATGTAAACACCAAAAGGAAAAAACTCAACAACTCAAATAAAACATATCTTTGGCATTGTCGCCTAGGGCACATAAATGAGAAGTGCATTTCTAGACTCCATAAAGATGATTATCTAGACTCTTTTGATTATGAATCAATAGATACATGTGAATCTTGTTTGTTGGCAAGATGACCAAGACTCCCTTTTCAGGTAAAAGTGATAGAGCTAGTGATCTATTAGGACTCATTCATACTGATATATGTGGGCCTTTTAGAACTAATGCCAGAAATGGGTATCAGTACTTCATTACCTTCACTAATGACTTCAGTAGGTATGGCTATGTGTACCTGATGAAACATAAGTCAGAAACCCTTGAAAGGTTCTAGGATTTCATGAATGAAGTACAAAACCAACTTGGTAAAAGTATTAAAGCACTTCGATCCGATCGAGGTGGAGAATACTTAAGCCAGGAGTTTGAGGACCTTTTGTGAGCCCGTGGTATTGTATTACAATGGACTCCGCCTAGAACACCATAGCATAATGGTGTGTCTAAAAGAAGGAATCATACTTTACAGGATATGGTGTGATCAATGATGAGTTTTGCTGATCATCCGATTTCTTTCTGGGGTCATGCTCTTGAAACTGCCGCGTTTACACTTAACCGAGTACCATCTAAATCGGTTCAAAAAAACACCATATGAGATATGGACTGGGAAGTGTCCCAATATGTCTTTTATGATGATTTGGGGGTGTGAGGCATATGTCAAGAAAATGTTTCCTGACAAGCTAGGCCCTAGATCTGATAAATGTTATTTTGTTGGATATCCTAAGGAGACCAAGGGATATTATTTATACCACCCAGCTGACAACAAAGTGTTTGTTGCCATGGATGTTGTGTTCCTAGAAAAATAATTTATTTCCAAAGGAAGAAGTGGGAGGAAAATAGAGCTTGAAGAGGTTCAAACCCAACAAGAAAACATTGAACCAGTAGATGTACAAGAGGAACATAAAGATTCACAAGGTGTTGTGGAATCTCAGTCTCCTCAAGTAATACAAGGACCTAGTAGATCTAGTAGGACACACCTTGAACCTGAGAGGTTTGGATACCTTGTGACTCAGCAAGGTGGTGAGTTGATCATAGATGATGATCCAACTACCTATCTAGAGGCTATGGAGGGACCATATTCAGAGAAATGGCTTGAGGCCATGAAATTCGAGATGGAATCCATGTATTCCAACAAAGTATGGACTTTGGTGGAACCACTTGAAGGGGTAAAACCCATTGGGTGCAAGTTGGTCTTCATGAAGAAGACCAACATGGATGGCAATGTGCAAACTTATAAAGGCAGATTGGTTGCAAAGGGTTTTCGACAAGTTCAAGGTGTTGACTATGACGAAACTTATTCTTCAGTTGCCATGATTAAGTCCATTAGGATCATGCTTGCTATCGTGGCTTACTATGACTATGAGATTTAACAAATGGATGTTAAAACTACATTCCTTAATGGGAATATAAATGAGGATGTGTACATGACTGAAGATCCAACGAATGCCAATAAAGTATGTAAGCTACAAAGGTCAATCTATGGATAGAAATAAGCGTCTTGGAGTTAGAATCTTTGATTTGATGAGGAAGTCAAAGTGTTTGGATTTATTCAAAATGAAGATGAACATTGTGTGTACAAGAAGGTTAGTGGGAGGACAACCACATTCCTCATATTGTATGTGGATGACATACTATTGATGGGGAATGATGTCTCAGCCTTAGAGAAGGTAAAGACTTGGCTTAGGAATATTTTCTCAATGAAGGACTTAGGAGAAGCATCCTACATTCTAGGTATTAAGATCTATATAGATAGATCTAAAAGGCTTCTCAGACTAAGTCAAAGCACATACATTGACAAAGTGTTGAAGCGGTTCAGCATGGAGAACTCAAAGAGAGGCAACATCCCCATGCTACATAGAGTCACCATCTCTAGAGATCAATGTCCCCAATCTTGTGAAGAGAGGGAGCGTATGAATGGGATCCCATATGTATCAACCATCAAATCCATCATGTACACTATGTTTTGCACATGCCTAGATGTCTCGTATGCTCTTAGCATGACGAGTAGGTACCAGTCAGATTTTGGGGATGCTCACTGGACAGTCGTAAAGAAAATCCTCAAGTACTTGTGAAGGACTAAGGATCAATTCCTTATATACGACAGTGACGAAGAACTGGTAGTGAGGGGTTACACCGATGCAAGCTTCCAAATCGACAAAGATGATTACATATCACAATTGGGATTTTTATTTTTCCTAAACAATGGAGTTGTGAGCTAGAAGAGTTCCAATCAAGAAACAGTTGCCGATTCTACTACATAGGTTGAGTATATTGCTTCTTCACATGCAACAAAGGAAGTTGTGTGGATCAGGAAGTTTATCACTGAACATGGTGTAGTTCCCAGTAGCTGTGATGCAATTGAGCTTTATTGTGACAATAATGGAGCTATTGCTCAAGCTAAGGAGCCCAGATCACATCAGTAGTCCAAGCACATACTACGGCGCTTCCATCTCATACAAGAGATCGTACAGTGAGGAGATGTGAAGATTTGCAAAGTACCAACTGAAGACAACATAGCTGATCCACTGACTAAGGCCCTTTCTCAACAGAAGCATGATGGTCATGCTAGGTCACAGAGAATGAGGTTCCTAGGTGACTGGCTCTAAGTGCAAGTGGGAGTCTGTTGGTATGTATGCCCATAGAGCAAGTCATGTGATGATTGTAATGGGATACTTTGTAAATGATTTGAATAATAATAAAGGCAATTTATGATCTATATGTTTTAACTATTTCTGAGATGATAGTGTAATATGATATATGTCTAAAGAATTGTTTACTCAATGACGTGTGCTTTTAGGTTCAGGACCTAAACGATGAGATCATATGGATGTTAAGAGTATACATTCTTGTTTTGTCCCTAGTCGATTGTTATTGTGGAAATAACCATAGACATCAATAACACTAAAGACTAGATTGTGTATTGGTTGATGACAGAATCTCATTAGTCATGATATAGTGATATCAAACCAAGCACATAGGTACTTGTTAGAGAACAAGTGTACCAGACAGACCCACCGTGAGGGTGACACATGGAACAATGATTTGGTAGTCACAATCAGCTCTCACATTGATGGTGGTGAGTGTAATTCTTCGACCTAAAATCACTACACTCAACACATGTCATTGGGTACACTTTGACATCCTCAAACGAAGTCAACATGGGTTGTTATAAAGGTGATGATTGGGTGACTTTGACACATCGGGCTTTTGAGGGGTGAGTGATAGATATGGGATTTGTCTCTCCTAAGGGAGTTTGATGTCCATGGCCACTTGATGAGTAGGATTGAGAAAGGCATGCACATGCATGTGTGAATCAATAGGTGATATTGATGTCACACACATCTCACCAAGTCTGCTCTGAGATCAAGGAAATGGATGAACGTTGAAAGGATGACTATACCATGCCTTGAGTTCATTCATGACATTAGTGACAAAGGAATTATACATTCATTGTAAGACCATTCACGGATTGTAGGATTAAAAGTTGTTCTCCAACTTTCTATTTCACTTGGTTAGCACTGATGTGTGACTAGGAACCACTCTTTTCTTGTGAAGTCATAAGTGTTATGGACTTTCACTGCCAACGTGAAATGGACCTGTAGGGTCACACATACTAGGACATGTTTCTGGAAGAGGAGTTTCTCCATAAATCTTGTTTGGATTGATTACTAAAGGAGTTTAGTAGTTCTATTAAACACCCAATCGATTGATAGCTCAAAATCATAGTGTTCAAGGTGTTGGATCAGATGATTAGAGTATTAGATTGATTGAAACTGCAATTGATTGATCTGTTGCCCCAACCGATCGACTCATAGAGATGAACCGATCGGCTCATAGAGATGAACCGATTGGATCAGGCTAGTGAGCTGACCGGCTCAGGTCAATGAACCAATCAGTTCACATTGTTGAACTGGTTGGGTGACCAACCGAGTTCATTTCACTTGTCAAATTTTATTTGGACAAGGATTAATATATGATTAATTGGAAACGAACATGAAAGTCAATTTGAGTTGGACCAGGAGCATGAACCGATCGGCTCAAGCATGAACCGATCGACTCAAGCATGAACCGATCGGTTTAGATGCCCCAAATGATCAGTTCAGGTGTGAACTGATCGGCTGAGGTCGCCAACCGACCATTTCTGGGTTGAAACGATTGGCTCAACTGGCGTAGTTTGTCATATTTTGTGGAAAAATCTCGAACCCTTCTACTCTTTCTTTAATCCCGCATTGCTCGGGGTAGAGAACATTGTCCCATGACCCTCCTATATATATAGGGGTATTGGGGGCTTCTCTTAGTACATCTCAGAACACCAGTTGCTCTTAAAAGTTATCGTTCTCTCTGGTTGTGGTAACCAGGAGAGCCCGAGCAAGTGCTACCTGATAAGGGAGGCACAACAAGGGAAAGACAACTGCAAAAAAGCAATTGGTGGCAGGAGAGTGTGTCGGTGACTAGTACGCCGACAGGTGGGTGTGACTCCTTCTGGTGCCTTGTGCGAAAAGGTGATCGAAGTTCCACATGGTCTATGTGTACTACTACAGAGGCGGGAGACTTCTTCCACTCAGAGGACAATTGTCAATCCTGACAGTCCCAGTGAAACCAGGAGCTGCACAGACACCGTCCAAGACTGGAGGTGAAGATCATGCAAGCTGTGAGGTAACTTCGCCGAGCAAGCCTCGGGATAAGGTATGTTTTTACAAACCATCCTTCCTACTGTATAGATGTTGACGTGATTCCTTTATACTAAGTTCGGGGAGGAGAAAATTTGTGTTTCCGTTGCTTTCTCTGTCTTCCCTAAAACCCAAAAATTATACAAGGACATTTTTACAAAACAAATAGTCACATAAGTGACATTATTATTCTATCAATAATTATCATTAGAGAATTCACTCCATGGCTTATATTTATAAAATTCAATTTTAACAAGATTGAGGATATTATAGATGACATACCTCTCTTTCCTATCCTGTTCTTGGTACATCTTACTTAGATCTATTATGATCACAACAACTCCCATGTTTTCATGTTGCTTTTGAAAATCAAGATTCATGGAGCATCACATAAGACATTTGATGTCTATGACATCATCAACATGCTTAAAATAAGGCCACCTTTCATCCATAGGCTCATTCAAAGTTGGTTCATTTGGTATCGGTGTATCCAAGACATAGAGCTTATGCTCATGTGTGAGAAAAACCCTAAGTGTCTAAACCAGTCATGGAAGTTATTTTCATTAAGTGTTTCCTTATCAAGGATCGATAACAATGAAAATTGTGGTTGTTGGTTGACATTTGATCTATAAGCAATATTTTTAGGGTTCATATTTGATTTGAAAAAGTTCTATCAATATTAATTTGGTCTTTAGCTAAATATCTCTCCCACTATTTTACTTCATATGAATACCCTCACTAGTAGTTTAGAACATTTCCATTATACCATCTTCTAGTAAGATGAGATCCATATCTCATTAATTCATAAGTAATCTTTGGATAATCACCCACAACTTGACTATTTAGGTAGGAAACATTTTCAAATTGTATCTAGTGCAACTCTTAATAGATGGATGCACAACTACTTTTTATAACCATCTATATACCTCTATGCTCTTAATCCTATCAAGATCACTTAGTTAAGTCAGACCTAAAGGACAACATAGTAGAATATGTACCCTACTTTAGCAGACCACATATCTATTCTCACACTTTCCCAAGATAGATAATGTGCCATTCTTTGGCAAGCCCACATTTGTTTGATCAAGGTTTTCATGTGTATTACACATTGGAAAGCATATACAACTTAATATTTTATTTGAAGGCTCTTACTTACATACATATACATACCCAAAAATCACATACTAAAATTATGTATCATTTACACATGATATCCTCAAACCACAAACATATTACACAATGACACAACATTGGTGATAGCCATACTAATGTCATCCTTTGGAGATAAACATGATTACTATCCACCTAAGATCCACATATCTCATGCATCATCAACTTGTGAACTTCCACATGAACCTACATTTGGAATGCACAATGATCACCAACTCCATTAATGCTCTTAGATCTTCATGATTGTCTCATAAAACAAAGTCTTCTAGAACATACTATATATCTTTCTAATATACATGATATGTAGAAACCTTTAGTTACATTGGAGGGGAGTAAGGGGGAATTGACATCATTACATATGGAATACAAGATGACTTTCATCATATAACTTGAATACCTGGTAACCAAAAATGCATCATTCATATCCACATGATGCACACACAAAAGGGTCTTTAGTCAAAACTAAGCAAACATCCACCTAACAAAGCATATTTTGACAGAGAAAGGTATGATTTTTAAATATATCATATAGCTTGTACATACATTATACATATATATATGTATATATTTAGTTTTGCATTTTTCATGCGAAACAATACTAGTGAATAATTCTTTGACATCCATGCAGATGAGGTGGGATGCGCAGGAGCCACGACCATGTATATGGATCTCTTTCCCTGGTTAGCGGGTAGCAGTTGAGAGGATACCACTCCTCCCAGGGTGTTAGGGACAATGCCCCTAAAAAGGTGTACATAATTTTACTTTCATGATCTAGGAAAAGTCAGATTTTCCCATAGTCGACCCCATCTGCCATATCAAAAATCTATGTTGGGACACATGTAAGATGAACAAGATATACAAATTAGTAAAAAGCTAAACCTGATCATATCATTGCAAATTGATGTGACTCTTACACCATTATTGGAAAATGTAGAGGCAGTAGGAGCATAAAAAGTAATAAAAAAATCCACATTCCCTCGAGAAATCTTGTCAACAATAATATATCAGGAAGGGATGTTAGATATACCTTGTCACATAGTATATTTGGAAACATTACTCCCAAAGAATAATGAACATAGAGAGATCTAAATGACATTCTCCTAAAATAGTCACAATGGAATCTTCACATCTATATCCTCTAAGTGATAGATTGGGAACTCGATGTCACACACCTAGAGCTAGAGGGAAGAAAAAACCTTTCTTTTGTCTTTGTGATAGAGTTGCACAATCTTTCCTTCTCTCTCTCCTTGTGGGTAATGATGGTTAGGGTTCACATGTCAAAAGGAATAAAAAAAAACTTGATTGTAATGCCTCTATATATAGGAGAGAAAGGGAAACATGATTTCCAATAAACCCAAGGAAGAAAAAAGGAAGCACTGCTTTCAACAATCCACTCGAGTTCAACTGGTTGGGTGACTGATCTTTATTAGGATACTTTGCAATGACCCATCTGGGTAAACTAGTTGGGTGAGTGGAATTGATCAGAATATTCAAGATCTAATCAACCAATGTGCTAACCCATTCCAGTCGAGCAACCAGACAAGTCAGTCAATTGGTCATCTGATCTATAACAGTCAAGCGACTAAGTTAGCTAGTCGACCAATTGGGACAATCTCTGTAACATCCCAGACCTGGGTTATGAACTAACCCTAGGGGTTTTTCTTAAAACATGTGATTATATGCTTTTGGTTATTTTGTGTAATGTAATTAAAGCTTTAGAGGAACCTATATTTCTATTTTAGTCCTTTTTGAACAATGTTGTAATATTGTTTTGTTAATTTTGGACTAATGTGAAAATTACCCTATTAGAGGGGTTAACTTGCAAATTGCACATGTTAAGATGTTCCTCTGATGTTGAGACATCATAAGAGTGTATATGATATGGTGGTATGGATTCTCCAAGCTTGGGCACCAAGATATAGCTTGTAGAGTAATCCTTGTGCTTTAAAACCTAGTTTTGGTGTAAAGTGTAATTTACCCAAAACAGGGTGCAACATGTAAAATATACCCTCTAGAGTATCTTTCATGACTCTTGGCATCAAGTAGAGCAAAGAATATGAGGAGAGAGCCTCATTTGAATGATTAAGTAAGAAAGATAATCTTAATATTTAAATAACCAAGTTTTAAGCAAAATGACTTTTTTTAATATATATGCAACTTAGTAAGGTGTTTGGTTTCTTTCCCTTTAACCTTGGATAAGGGAGGAGTATTGCATAAGGATAAAAGAAGGAAAATGTGGCTAAGAAGTGGAGGAGGACTTGGTGGATATTTGAGAAATAAAAGAAATAATCCTCTTTGCTTTGAAAATATCCCAAAAATATATAAGCAACCTTTTTCCTCCAAGCAAAGGATCGTTTCCCTTCATTCCATCCCTTATCTTCTTGCTTTGGCTGACTAAGGAGAATCTCAGGAGTAGAGGAGGACGACCAAGATAGTTTGGGAAAGTATTGATCATCAGTCATCTCGAATTCATGGTGGGAACCCTGATACAAGGTTGGTTTGTTAGTTTTTCTTACACAATTCTTCTTTCTAGCCTTCTTCTCCATCCAAATCTTGAAGAACAGACCTTGGACGACCTTTGGAGCTTAAGCCACCATTAAATCTACGAAGCTTGGAGCTATGTATCAGTTCTATAGGCGGGTTTTATAACTCTAAACCTTAAACTTTGTTAAGTGCATCTTCTTCTCCTAGAATCGTTGCTTGTTCTTCTTCTTTAGATATTTCTAAGTGTTCTTGCAAACAATTCCGTGAAGAACCACCCATGTTCTTGAGGTAGAAGATGATGGCATTAATATCTGTGTTTATCCTAAAATCTTTCTTTAGCAAACGGTCTCCAAACTTTTCCAAACGGTTTCCCAAACCGTTTGGGAGCAAACAGTTTCAAACCGTTTGAGTGCAAATGGTTTCACAAGACCGCATGCAAGCAAATAGTTTAAAGACCGTTTGAATGTGTTGACCAGGAATTGACCGTTTGGAGGTCTGTTGTAAATAATGTGGACTAATCACCCACCAAATATCATCATCTAATTCCAAGTAAATCATCAACTGAAGGCACATTAATCCTCTAAACCCTAATCGGGTTAATTGATGATTTCAATAAGTTAATCATGTTGAAGTTTGGGTTGAGTGGCCTAAACGGTTTCAAAACCATTTGGGGATCACCCAAACGGTCTCAAGACCGTTTGGTGATCACCCAAGACCATTTGGAGGTATAGGTTTAAGTGGGGTTGACCAATTGAGGGTCCAATGATATCAATTTGTTAAACAATTAAGTGATGATTTGGTGACCAAACCTAGGGTTCAACCCTTAAGAGAATGGCTTGTTTTTTTTATGAAATAATGGGCAACCAGTCTCAAGACCGTTTGGAGGATGCCCAAATGATCTCAAGACCGTTTGGGGGTCACACAAAACCGTTTGAAGGTCTAGGGTTGACCATGGTTAAGGGGTTGAAGATTGACAGACAACAAGTTGAGGTATAATCGATTAAGTGACCTACTGATCAAATCTATGAGCTAAACCTTATTAGGTTGAGTTAGTTTTGGGTGTGGACTTGAGAAACAGTCTCAAGACCGTTTGGAGGATGTCCAAACAATCCCAAGACCATTTGGGGTCAGCTCATGACCAAGTTGAATGATGGTTCAATGGTTTCAATGTCAATTAGACTCATGTTGATACATGTTGAAGGGTGATCGATTCCAAACTCTAATTCAATTGATCCAAGCCCTAATTGGTGATCAATTGAGGGTCAATTGAGTGTCAAATCAATAGAGGATTGATCCAATTGACTCATTTGATAAGTGGCTAATAAGTGCATGGTTGATTGAGGGGCTCAAGATTGGAAACCCTAACTCAATTGCAATGGTTGAGACACTTTTTGGTCCATGCAGTTTTGAGGTAGTTGGGACCAAACGGTCTCAAGACCATTTGTACTCAAATGGTCTTGGTCTCAAGACCATTTGGGAAAAAACGATCTCAAACCGTTTGGTGCCCATGCGGTTTCAAGATCAATTTTTCCCATTTGGTTTCAAAGTCAAAGTTGGCCAAATGGTCAGAAGACCAAACGGTCTTCACTCCACCTTGGGCAAATGGTTTTGAGTGTACATTTCATTAATCGGTTTCAAAGTCAAACCAGACCAAATGGTTTCAATGTACTTCCAAGACCGTTTGGGGGGTTGGTGTGCAAGACCGTTTGAGGTCTAAATAGTTCAAGATCATTTGATGCCTTAGTAGTCAAGATGGTTTAATAATTGATTAATATACACCCTAGAGTTAGCTAAGGTGTTTAAGTGACCAAGTAATTAGTGGTTTGATGCATATTATGATCAATGGTGAACATTAAAAAAGTACCCCAGATGGGATAGTGTGACTAATACCCCTTGATCAAGTAAACCCTAATGATCATAATGGTGATGGCATAACTTATGTTGTCAAGGTTGATTTGACTTAGTCTAATTAAGAGTGATGTAAACATCACCTAATAGTAAGAGGAGAGAGAAGACTCCTAATATGAAAGAGAATCAACTAATAAACCTCCTATATGTATGAATGCATCTAATTAGGGTATGATTCTTGATGATGAGAACATGGAAACCCTGATTATGATGGATAAATGAATCTTAACCTAATTTGAGGGAAGTAATATAAGTAATTCTCATACATGATGTTGGCATGATCTTAATTCTTTGTAATGTGAATAGTAAACCCTAATTTATGGTAAGGTGATATAATGTGTATAGTAAACCCTAATCTAGGGAAATGTGATGGTATGAACAGTAAACCCTAATTTTGGATTATGATTTTAAGCATGACACTCTATACTTGATTATGGAATGAATAGTCATTATGCTTTTATAAGTTAAAGGGGTTGAATAACCCTAACTGAATTAAAAGGAAACCTAACCCTAGAAACCAGCCGTGGTGATGTGACATGGTCGTGGTATTTTGTCTGTAACACGACCGTGCTAGGTAGCACGACCGTGGTGGCTTATTCTTGCACGACCATGCAAGATAGCATGGTTTTGGTGTTCTATATGTAATTGGAAAAGAACTTATATTTTGCTGGATAGATACAATGTGCAAGTTACCAATTGTGTTAGTTATGCAGGTGTTTATAAAGAAGTGATCATAGCCAGGTAAGGGTTATGATGCCATATTCATTGATAACACTTTATAAGCTTTGAAAGTAATGATATAATATGTTGCCTAGTGAAAAGTAACATATGAAATTAATATACTTTATGAGCCATGAGAAGTATCTATATTGTTACAATCAAGGCCATGCTGTTAAATGACTTGATGATAGTGTGCCACTTGGTAACAAGTGTTTTGATGATCTAACGGTTTGAATACCCATATTCTCGAAATCACAATGATGAGATGGTTAGGGATTGACATTCCAATGTTAATAAATGTGATATGAACTTGATACAATTAGTACTCCTTCTTTATAGTAATTGTCTTATTGGTTTATGTTTGAAAACATGCATGATGCTGAAAGAATGCCCTAATGTACTTAAATAATCAAGTTTAATGATATCATTTAGAGCTCTGGCCATAGATCCATAATTGTCAGTAGTTTAATGATGGTGAAATAGGTTTTCCCAAAGGAACTCCTGGAGAGCATACTTTTGAGTATGTGGGGGTTATGGACGCGAATATCCTTACGTCCTAATGTAGGATTTGATAGGAGATGTATCATTAATCTCTCAATATTTCATTATATGTCTATGCCGGGATGATGTACCACAAATCTCCCGATGATATTGTTAATGCCGCATCGATGTGAGATAAACAAGAAATCAATGGCGAAGAGAGTACAGAATGCCACTGTAACTCTAAATAGCAAAGTTGCCGGAATACCCTAGAAAGCTATTATGGCAGAGACACAAGAGGTCATGCCTATTGTTCCTCACACTGACTGAGGATGATGAGGTCATAGGAATCCATCTCTTCTAATGATCTATGTATGGTACCGATTGCGATTTAGTAATGGTTGGTTGGAGTATGAGAGGTGTAACTCATCTCCTCAGAGCATAAATATGTTTGAAAAACTTAATCAACCGTGTAGTATAACTGCTTAGGTTGAACTACGAGAAACAATGATTGATGTTACATTGTTTATAGTGCTCTAGTTAAATAACTAGTATACATGTTATTCATATTCCTTATTGATATATGTCCTGTCATTCAATTAAGTTATAATTGAAATGATTGCTTAAAAGAATGTTGCTTCACTTAGTTTACACAATGTCAAACCTGCTGTTGAATATTTACAGTCCTACTGCTTAATGTTATTCCTTTATTGCAATAACAATGCTTCTGGGGGAGAGTTGTAACTCTCGCTGGGACAATTATTCAAATTGTCTCACCCCCGTGGGATTCAAATTTTTAGGTAGACGTCGAGGACGAAGGAACCCATCAGTGGGTGAGCAGCAACAACAATATCAGGGACAACAATGATCCTCAGGTGGAGACACTAACTGTCAAGTCTTGTAGATAGTATGTCCTATGTGTCGTCTATGTACTCTCAGGTCCTAGGAGTCGGTAGATGTTTAAAGATAGATATGAGATTTTTGGCTTAATGCCTCGAGAGTTTTGTTTCTTGCCTTGTACAGCTAACAAGGTAGTTGATGTTTGCAATACTCGAGATGTAACATTATAGAGGTGTAATGATGAATCAATATGTAAACAACTTACCGTGTTTCCTTATGGAAGAGCTTTATCATTTATAGATCTCTTTACGAAAAGTTTCAATTTTTAGTGATTTTTATTAATTCTGGTGCTAACGAAACGCTTCCGCATCAGTTTAACTTAGTTAATCTCGTGTTTTATTAGTTGGATCCCACAATTAGTTGGTATCATAGCTCTAGGTTCACTGAGTCTACAGAGACATAGGACTTAGGATGTTGGGTCTGTTCTAGTGTCTTCCCGTATTTCTGATAGTGTCTTCTGCACATTTAGGAGAAGAAGATAAGACTAAGGATGGATGGACCACATGAAGAACACGAGGAACACATTGTAGAAAGTAGTGTTGTTGCACCCAGAGAAGGTGCAAGAAACCAAGAAATCGAAGAACCTGTGCCTGAACCACCCCAGTTCAATCCAACTGACATGGGGAACCCAACCGTCCAAGCCATGTTTGGGCAGTTTATGACTGTCATGACACACATGACTGATATGATGCCTATACCCGCACCTAGGGAACCTACCCATCCTGAAGGATAAGGAGTCGGCAAGATGTTTGAACGACTTCACTGAGTTGGAGCCACAAATTATGCTGGAACAGCTGACCCAGCAGATGCTGACTTGTGGTTAACTGAACTAGAGAAGGCCTTTAGAATCCTGAACATCCCAGAAGCTGAGAAGGTTAGACATGTTGTATATCTTCTCAAGGGGAGTGTTGGTCATTGGTGGACCATGGAAGAACAGAAGAGGCCTAGTGTAGAGGTTGCATGGGAAGTTTTTCGATGGGAATTTATCAACATATATTTCCCTAAGACATTTCTGGATGAGAAAATCTCTCAGTTTGAGAGGTTAAGACAAGGCCCGATTAACATTAGCGAGTACGAGGTTAAGTTCATGGAGCTGTTGCGGTTCTGTCCGCACATGGCAGCTACAGATGAAGAAAGGATTAGGCATTTTGAGAAAGGGTTAAACGCTGAGTTGACTACTCCTGTGTCTTCCCTAGAGAACGGAGAAAGGTTTGCTACCTTTGTAGAGTCTGTCATAAGGATAGAAAGGTCTGTAGTAGATAAGAGACATACCTAGAACTAGAGGATGTATCCCCAGTTCCAAGGATCTTCATCTAAAGGTTTCAAGAAACCTAGGTTTTCTGCGCCTACACCACCACCTAGATTTAGTACCCATACGCAGTGGACGTCGAATAGGGGTAGAGGACGAAGCCTACCACTAGAAGGAGCTCACAGTTCATCATCTATGTCGGTCACAGGACCACCCAGACCACAAAAACTAAATAGAAGTTGTTATATATGTGGAAAGATGGGGCATCTGATGAAGGATTGCAGAGCTAGAGAAGTGAGTGTGACTCAACCCCAGAGGCAAAGTCAGCAAGGATCTCAAAGGAGATAGTTTTCAGGAGGAGCTAGAGGACGTGGACAAGCGTCCCAAGCTAGATCATCGGCACCTAGTCAGCGAGCATTGAATCAACCACAAGAAACAGCAATATTCTATGCAATGAATCCACCTGATGTAGTAATCAACCCTCAGGTTGTGGCAGGTCAGATGGAATTGTTATATTCTGATATGTCTACATCTTGTGTTGTTTCTATTTTAATTGATCCGGGTGCTACACACTCCTTTATCACTCGAAGAGTGATTCTTGACTGCAACTTGACTATAAGTCATAGAGCAGATAGTTTGTTGCTAGAAACTCCATTGAGGGGATCTGCTGTGCTGCATGAGGTATGTTCTCCCTGCATCCTCTTCTTTTCTGAACATCGCATTCAAGTGGATCTTATACCACTTGAGATGCATGGATTTGATATAATCCTTGGGATGGATACCTTAGAAAGGTATAAGGTTGTCTTGGATTGTGAGTCCAAGCAAGTTGTGTTTGCTAATGATAGTGACACATGGATCTTTCAAGGAGAGATAATGATTCTACCCACCTGTCTTGTGTCAACTATGGTTGCTGAGAAGCTGATGAGGCAAGGATGTTACGCATTCTTGGCCCATGTGGTAGATACTACTAAGGATAATCTTAACCCTGTTGAAGTTCTGATAGTCAGGGAATTTGAAGATGTATTTCCTAAAGAACTTCCAGGTGTGCCACCGCTTCGAGCAATTGATTTTGAAATCAAGTTAATTCCAGATATGAAACCTATAGCTCAAACACCATATAGGATGGCGCCTGCCGAGATGGAAGAACTTAAGAAACAACTACAAGAGTTACTGGAGAAGGGTTTCATCAGAACGAGTACTTCACCCTGGGGTGCTCCGGTCCTCTTTGTTAAATAGAAAGACGGTTCAATGCGGTTGTGCATTGATTATATATAGCTAAATAAAATAACAATAAAGAATAAGTATCCTCTGCCGAGGATTGATGATCTCTTTGATCAGTTGTGTGGTGCAACTATCTTCTCAAAAATAGATTTGAGGTCGGGATACCATCAACTATGTATTAAGGATGGTACGACATACCTAAGTCTGCCTTTAGAACGAGGTATGGTCACTATGAGTTCACAGTTATGTCGTTTGGACTAACTAATGCACCAACTGCATTTATGGGACTCATGAATAGAATCTTCCGACCTTTTCTCGATCAGTGTGTTGTCGTCTTTATAGATGACATCCTGATCTACAGTAGAGATGCTCAGTAGCATGAACAACATCTTCGTCAGGCTCTAACTTTGCTAAGGAAGCATAAGTTATATGCTAAGTTTAGCAAGTGTGAGTTCTGGTTACCAGAAGTATCCTTCCTTGGACACGTGATATCTGTCTCGGGTATACTTGTTGACCCTAAAAAGGTAGAATCTATCCTGCAATGGGAGTAGCCGAAGACACCTACTAAAATCTGTAGTTTCTTAGGGTTGGCTGGCTATTATCGAAGGTTCATTAAGAACTTCAGTTCTATAGCCTTACCCTTGACTAAGTTGACCAGGAAGGATGTTCCTTTTACATGGAGTGATAAGTGTCAAAAATCTTTCCAGTTGTTGAAAGAGAGGTTGACAAGTGCGCCTATGCTTGTGCTACCTGAACAGGGGAAAGGATATATAGTTTTCTGTGATGCCTCCAAGAATGGACTTTGATGTGTGTTGATGCAGGATAAACAAGTGATTTCTTTTGCTTCCCGACAGCTTAAGAAACACGAGGAGAATTATCCGACACACGATCCTTGAAAATCTGGAGACATATCTCTATGGAGAGACATTCTAGATTTTCACGAATCATAAGAACCTTAAGTATATCTTTTCTCAGCATGAGCTTAAAATGAGGCAACGCCGCTGGATGGAGTTAATCAAGGACTACAATTGTACAATTGATTACCATCCAGGGAAGGCCAATGTGGTTGTTGATGCTTTGAGTAGGAAATCAGCAACATCAACCCTAGATAGAGTACAGCTGAATTCCTTAGTGTGCTCAAGGAGAGATATGCTCATCTTCTTTAGGCAAGACAATGTACAGTTAAAAATTTCATTGTTAGCTGGGTTGTTAGCAGAGATGCATATAAAACCCACTCTGAGAGAGCAGATCAAGGAGGCACAACAAGTTGATGTTGCAGTCCAACATATCAGATCAGAGTATGGTAGTGAGAAACAAGATGGTTTCCATGACTCAGATGATCAAGTAGCCTATTATCATGCTAGGATGATAGTGCCGAATGTGGATAACTTGAGAAAGTTAGTCCTGGAAGAAGCCCATTCTTCAATGTATGTTATGCATCTAGGAAGCACCAAGTTGTATCAAAACTTGAAAGATATGTATTGGTGGCCTGGTTTGAAGAAAGACGTTGCTGAGTTTGTTATGCGGTGTCCTGTGTGTCAGCAAGTTAAAGTTGAACACCAGAAGCCTGCAAGAACAATGCAACCATTACCCATACCACAATGGAAGTGGGATCATGTGACCATGGACTTTGTAGTTGGTCTACCCAGGACAGCCAAAGGACATGATTCCATTTGGGTAATAGTTTATAGGTTGACGAAGACAACACATTTCTTACCTATCAAAACAACCTATTCTGCTGAGAAGCTGGCGCAGTTATATGTCGATGAGATAGTGCGGTTGCATGGGGTCCCAATTACTATTGTTTCTGACATAGGTCCTCCGTTTACAAGTCGTTTTTGGGAACGACTTCATAAATCTTTAGGCACACAGTTAAGGTTTAGTACAACCTTTCATCCTTAGACTGATGGATAGTTAGAAAGGACTATACAGACCTTGGAAGACTTGCTTAGAGCATGTGCTCTTCAGTTTATAGGGAGTTGGGATCTACACCAAAGCTTGATAGAGTTTGTCTACAGTAATAGCTATCAACATAGAATTGACATGGCACCTTATGAAGCTTTGTGTGGTAGACGTTGTACATCACCCTTATGTTGGTATGAAACCGGTGAATATCAACTTTTAGATCATGATCTTGTGCAGCAGACCACTGAGAAGATTAAAGTAATAAAACAACAGTTAAAGACTGTACAAGATAGGTAGAAATCTTACGCTGATAAGCATCGTAGACCTTTAGACTTCCAGGTTGGAGACAGAGTGTACCTCAAAGTCTCACCTTAGAAAGGAGTTCTGAGATTTGGAAGGAAAGGGAAGTTAGCTCCTAGGTTTATGGGGCCTTATCCAATCATTGAACAGATTGGGAAAGTACCTTATAAGCTAGAGTTACCACCAGAGTTACATAAGTTACACCCTGTGTTCCACCTTTCCATGCTTAGGAAATGTCACCCCGATACAGAATCAGTTCTGCAACCTATGGAAGTAGAGTTGAATGATGATGTGTCTTATGAGGAAGGACCAATATCGATCCTTGATAAAAGAATTAAACAACTGAAAAAGAAAGACATAAGTCTTGTGAAAGTCCTCTGGAATCATCGTGGTGGTGAGGAAGCCACGTGGGAACTAGAGGAAGAGATGAGAAGGAAATATCCTACTCTTTTCTCTTAATATGTTTTGTTGATTTCGGGGACGAAATCCTTGTAAGGGTGGATAATTTGTAACATCCCTGACCTGGGTAATGAACTAACCCTAGGGTTTTTTCTTAAAATATGTGATTAGATGATTTTGGTTATTTTTTGTAATGTAATTAAATCTTTAGAGGAACCTATATTTCTATTTCAGTCCTTTTTGAACAATGTTGTAATATTGTTTTGTTAATTTTGGACTAATGTGCAAATTCCCCAATTAGAGGGGTTAACTTTCAAATTGCACATGTTAAGATGTTCCTCTGATGTTGAGACATCATAAGAGTGTATATGATATGGTGGTATGGATTCTCCAAGCTTGGGCACCAAGATATAGCTTGTAGAGTAATCCTTGTGCTTTAAAACCTAGTTTTTGTGTAAAGTGTAATTTACCCAAAACAGGGTGCAACATGTAAAATATACCCTCTAGAGTATCTTTCATGACTCTTGGCATCAAGTAGAGCAAAGAATATGAGGAGGTCTCCTCATTTGAATGATTAAGTAAGAAAGATAATCTTAATATTTAAATAACTAAGTTTTAAGCAAAATGACTTTTTTTTTATATATGCAACTTAGTAAGGTGTTTGGTTTCTTTCCCTTTAACCTTGGATAAGGGAGGAGTTTTTCATAAGGATAAAATAAGGAAAACGTGGCGAAGAAGTGGAGGATGACTTGGTGGATATTTGAGAAATAAAAGAAATAATCCTCTTTGCTTTGAAAATATCCCAAAAATATATAACTTTTTCCTCCAAGCAAAGGATCGTTTCCCTTCATTCCTTCCCTTATCTTCTTGCTTTGGCCGACTAAGGAGAAGCTCAGGAGTAGAGGAGGACTACCAATCTAGTTTGGGTAAGTATGGATCATCATTCATCTCTAATTCATGGTGGGAACCCTGATATAAGGTTGGTTTGTTAGTTTTTCTTACACAATTCTTCTTTCTAGCCTTCTTCTCCATCCAAATCTTGAAGAACAAACCTTGGACGACCTTTGGAGCTCAATCCACCATTAAAGCTACAATTCTTGGAGCTCTGGATCAGTCCTAGAGGCAGGTTTTATAACTCTAAACCTTAAACTTTGTTAAGTGCATCTTCTTCTCCTAGAATCATTGCTTGTTCTTCTTCTTTAGATATTTCTAAGTGCTCTTGCAAACAATTCTGTGAAGAACCTCCCCTGTTCTTGAGGTAGAATATGATGGCGTTAATATCTATGTTTATCCTAAAATTTTTATTTAGCAAATGGTCTCCCAACTTTTCCAAATGGTTTCCCAAATCGTTTGGGAGCAAACAGTTTCAAACCGTTTGAGTGCAAACAGTTTCACAAGACCGCATGCAAGCAAACTATTTAAAGACCATTTTAATGTGTTGACCAGGCATTGACCATTTGGAGGTCTGTTGTAAATAATGTGGACTAATCACCCACCAAAAATCATCATCTAATTCCAAGTAAATCATCAATTGAAGGAACATTAATCCTCTAAACGCTAATCAGGTTAATTGATGATTTCAATAAGTTAATCATGTTGAAGTTTGGGTTGAGTGGCCTAAACGGTTTCAAAACCATTTGGGGATCACCCAAACGGTCTCAAGACCGTTTGGTGATCACCCAAGACCGTTTGGAGGTCTAGGGTTAAGTGGGGTTGACCAATTGAGGGTCCAATGATATCAATTTGTTAAACAATTAAGTGTTGATTTGGTGACCAGACCTAGGGTTCAACCCTTAAGAGAATGGCTTGTTTTTTTTGATGAAATAATGGGAAAACGGTCTCAAACCGTTTGGAGGATGTCCAAATGATCCCAAGACCGTTTGGGGGTCACCCAAGACCGTTTGAAGGTCTAGGGTTGACCATGGTTAAGGGGTTGAAGATTGAGAGACAACAAGTTGAAGTATAATCGATTAAGTGACCTAATGATCAAATCTAGGAGATAAACCTTAATAGGTTGAGTTAGTTTTTGGTGTGTACTTGAGAAAATGGTCTCACGACCGTTTGGAGGATGTCCAAATGATCCCAAGACCGTTTGGGGTCAGCTCATGACCAAGTTGAATGATGGTTCAATGGTTTCAATGTCAATTAGACTCATGTTGATACATGTTGAAGGGTGATCGATTCCAAATCCTAATTCAATTGATCCAAGCCCTAATTGGTGATCAATTGAGGGTCAATTGAGTGTCAAATCAGTAGAGGATTGACCTAATTGACTCATTTGATAAGTGGCTAATAAGTGTATGGTTGATTGAGGGGTTCAACATTGGAAACCCTAACTCAATTGCAATGGTTGAGACATTTTTTGGTCCATGCGGTTTTGAGGTGGTTTGGACCAAACTGTCTCAAGACCGTTTGGGAACAAACGATCTCAAACTGTTTGGTGCCCATGAGGTTTTAAGATCAATTTTTCCTATGCGGTTTCAAAGTCAAAGTTGGCCAAACGGTCAACAAAACCAAACGGTTTTCATTCCACCTTGGGCAAATAGTTTTGAGTGTACATTTCATTAATCGGTTTCAAAGTCAAACTAGACCAAACGGTCAGCACCACCAAACGGTCAAGATCATTTGATGCCTTAGTAGTCAAGATGGTTTAGTAATCGATTAATCTACACCCTAGAGTTACCTAAGGTGTTTAAGAGACCAAGTAATTAGTGGTTTGATGCATATTATGATCAATGGTGAACATTACAAAAGTACCCCTAATGGGATAGTGTGACTAATATCCCTTGATCAAGTAAACCCTAAAGATCATAATGGTGATGGCATAACTTATGTTTTCAAGGTTGATTTGACTTAGTCTAATTAAGAGTGATGTAAACATCACCTAATAGTAAGAGGAGAGAGAAGAATCCTAATATGAAAGAGAATCAAGTAATAAACCTCCTATATGTATGAATGTATCTAATTAGGGTATGATTCTTCATGATGAGATCATGGAAAACCTGATTATGATGGATAAATGAATCTTAACCTAATTTGAGGGCAGTAATGTAAGTAATTCTCATACATGATGTTGGCATGATCTTAATTCTTTGTAATGTGAATATTAAACCCTAATTTAGGGTAAGGTGATATAATGTGTATAGTAAACCCTAATCTAGGGAAATGTGATGGTATGAATAGTAAACCCTAATTTTAGATTATGCTTTTAAGCATGACACTCTATACTTGATTATGGAATGAATAGTCATTATGCTTTTATAAGTTAAAGGGGTTGAATAACCCTAACTGAATTAAAAGGAAACCTAACCCTAGAAACCAGCCGTGGTGATGTGACACGGTCGTGGTATTTTGTCTGTAACACGACCGTGCTAGGTAGCACGACCGTGGTGGCTTATTCTTGCATGACCGTGCAAGATAGCTCGGCCGTGGTGTTCTATATGTAATTGGAAAAGAACTTATATTGTGCTGGATAGATACAATGTGCAAGTTACCAATTGTGTTAGTTATGCAGGTGTTTATAAAGAAGTGATCATAGACAGGTAAGGGTTATGATGCCATATTCATTTATAGCACTTTATAAGCTTTGAAAGTAATGATATAATATGTTGCCTAGTGAAAAGTAACATATGAAATTAATATATTGTATGAGCCATGAGAAGTATTTGTATTGTTACAATCAAGGCCATGTTGTTAAATGACTTGATGATAGTATGCCACTTGGTAACAAGTGTTTTGATGGTCTAAGGGTTTGAATACACATATTCCTGAAATCACAATGATGATATGGTTAGGGATTGACATTCCAATGTTAATAAATGTGATATGAACTTGATACAATAAGTACTCCTTTATTGTAATTGTCTTATTGGTTTATGTTTGAAAACATGCCTGATGTTGAAAGAATGCCCTAATGTACTTAAATAATCAAGTTTAATGATGTCATGTAGAGCCCTGACCATAGATCCATCATTGTAAATAGTTTAATGATGGTGAAATAGGTTTTCCCAAAAGAACTCCTGGAGAGCATACTTTTGAGTATGTTGGGGTTATGGACGCGAATATCCTTACGTCCTAATGTAGGATTTGATAGGAGATGTATATTTAATCTCTCAATCCTTCATTATATGTCTATGTCGGGATGATGTACCACTAATCTCCCGATGATATTGTTAATGCCGCATCGATGTGAGATAAACAAGAAATCCCTAGATGGCGAAGAGAGTACAGTACGCCACTGTAACTCTAAATAGAAAAGTTGTCGGAATACCCTGGAAAGCGATTATGGCAGAGACACAAGAAGTCCTACATGTTGTTCCTCACACTGACTGAGGATGATGAGGTCATAGGAATCCATCTCTTCTAATGACCTATGTATGGCACCGATTGCGATTTAGTAATGGTCAGTTGGAGTATGAGAGGTGTAGCTCATCTCCTCAGGGCATAAATATGTTTGAAAAACTTAACCAGCAGTGTAGTATAATTGCTTAGGTTGAACTACGAGAAACAATGATTGATGTTACATTGTTTATAGTGCTCTAGTTAAATAACTAGTATACATGTTCTTCATATTCCTTATTGATATATGTCTTGTCATTCAATTAAGTTATAATTGAAATGATTGCTTAAAAGAATGTTGCTTCACTTAGTTTACACAATGTCAAACCTGCTGTTGAATATTACAGTCCTACTGCTTAATGTTATTCCTTTATTGCAATAACAATGCTTCTAGTGGAGAGTTATAACTCTCACTGGGACAATTATTCAAATTGTCTCACCCCCGTGGGATTCAATTTTTAGGTAGACGCCGATGACGAAGGAACCCATCAGTGGGTGAGCAGTAGCAGCAACTTCAGGGACATCAGTGATCCTCAGGTGGAGACACTAACTGTCAAGTCTTGTAGATAGTATGTCCTATGTGTCGTCTCTGTACTCTCAGGTCCTAGGAGTCAGTAAATGTTTAAAGATAGATATGAGATTTTTGGCTTGATGCCTTGAGATTTTTGTATCTTGCCTTGTACAACTAACAAGGTAGTTGATGTTTGCAATACTTGAGATGTAACGTTACCGAGGCATAATGATGAATCAGTCTGTAAACAACTTATCATGTTTCCTTATGAAAGAGCTTTATCGTTTATAGATCTCTTTACAAAAAGTTTCAATTTTTAGTGATTTTTATTAATTCCGCTGCTAATGAAACGCTTCCGCATCAGTTTAACCTAGTTAATCTCGTGTTTTATTAGTTGGATCCCACAATCTTGACTAAGTCTATCAATTGGACCTTCTAGTCAAGAGATAGGACTTTTCAGTCAAAATAATGGGCTTACAATCAGTGATTGATGATGTAATTGATTTTCCAAACCTTTTACAAGTTAATTCATCATATTTTCATGATTATATTCCTTTTATGTGTCCATCCTATGTGTATGGTCCTATATGCTCTATATTACATTTATAGTTATATATAGATCATATTATGATCTCACAGACAAGGATTGGTATCTAGATACACTTCATTGCCACCCAAGTAAGTGAAGAAGTTCAAAAACAACTTTGACCAAGTATTGTGACCAATGTTTTGTGATCATGTAACTCTTTTGTCTTTGATATCTAGATTGAATGTAAGACATGCATATATCATCCTTTTAATATTCAATCTTTGTTCATAGATCTAGAGTAGACTATTGAGATACATATGAGCTCAATATCATATATTGATTCACATGAGTTAAAGAGGTTCTAATACTTAGAGAAGGATTGTGTGGCACATAAATGTGGATATTAGTTCACAATAACGTCTTGAAGCCAATAAACTAGACTACCAAATAAACATAATTAAAAAATTGAATAGATCTTAATTAGCATCATCTGACCATGAATTGAAGAATAATTTCAAATGCCAAAGAGATGGCACCCAGATGGTAAAAGTACTGATGTAAGACTGAGAGGTCTCAAGTTCAAAACCCCCCGGCCACGGGATGAATGAATGGCCAATTTTAAAAAAAAAGAATAGTTTCAAATAAAACTTTCCAACATGATTATATATACAAGCTTATAGAAAGACCCATCCATGTCATATATTATCAAGTAAATGTATTTCTCAGTATCTTTGACTTGGGTCACAAATTGTTTATATAAAAGATAACCATGATCATATTTACAAAGCTATACATCTTATAAAAGGCATACAAGAAAATTAGAGTCATACATACATATTCATATGATACACCTTGAAGATGATATTTCTTTACATGGATGAATGTAGACACCCCAAAGAAAAATATCAACACCTTCAACTCAAATGCAAAAATATAAAAAACTGTATATCATAAAATACTAAAGAAAATTGAATAAGAAGACTTGACAATGTATATAAAAGTAAAATAAAATAAATATTTAGCCAACACTTTATAGTCTGAATTTTGAAAATGGTAATGACTCCAGTTAACAACCATGCCAAAAACTTGACATGTGCATTTGTATGTGAAATATGAAAGTGTACCTATTAAACTAATAATAAGATAGAGTCTCGAATTGTTGAACTTAGGGAGCTGCGAAGCTAGAGACTACTAACAACTAATACCAAATCAGCTAGTATGGAGAAAAGTTTGGTTGAATTGATCATTAAACTAATAATTATGAACAAAATAAATATAATAAAATAATTGATTAAGATCAAGATGATGAAAATCTCTAGGAATACCAATTTTGCCACCATGCTAGATAGATTTGAGTTTTATTCAATTACCAATAGATGAGTGTTGCTTTATGACTAGATATCTGATAATAATATCACCCTCTTTCAAAACATAACACAATGTCCAGATAAGGAAAAACCTCAATTCAATGGTATTTATTGTTCCTAAAATGGGTAAAGTATAACAATCTCACAAATATTCCCTTTTCGTTGTTAGCCCGCTTTCACAACACATTATTGACAAAGTTTATAGAGTATAAAATGATAGAATACCCTCTTGTGGAGTATGAATGTATGAAATTATTACCTAAGGTGGTCATAGATAGAACAATTAACAATCAAAACCTCTGAAAATCATGCAACCCTATCCAAGCTTCGGGATTACCTATGGGTTGCATGATTTTCTCATCTTGACAGCATTGATCCGGCCTTCAAGATGACCTCTGGGTTATAATTCAACAGAGATGGAGAAGTTTTGTTGAGCACCAGGGCAAAGGAGCACAAAATAAAGTTTTCTATATGCTCATCAGATATTCACCAATGATTCAAGATGGTCTCTCATATAGGGAAGGTACCCATGTATCATTGAGGTATGGTGGAGATTGACTTACAAAGGTAGAAGGATATGTTTTCATCTATACTCTCAATATAATGAAACCCTATCCAAGTATAGTTTAGAGGATTCACCTTTCTACCATGATGAGACATTGGATTTAGATTAGTGAGATCTTTGTAGAGGGGAAGAGACCAGGGTTGAAGGAGATGCAAATAAACATGGATTGTGTGGTTCGAATGACCCATGTATATATGTGAGGGAGAGGAGTTTGGATCCATGAAGGAATCTAAGTCCAAGCGTCAGAGAGGTCTCTCTCTCAACATTACACATAAAATCAACACAATTATAGGAGATCAATTCATTATAGGAAATAGTTAATATGATTGGGATTTAAACCTTAGGATAATTTTCTAAAATTCTTTGAGGGGTCAAACAAGGTCTATTTGAATTCAAAGTTTTCCATAGGCGCATTTAGGGTCTTGAACATTCTTAATCTATTACTTCCCAAATTTTATGGTCCAAATATGACACAATTATATAATGTAACTATTATCAATTATGTACATTTAAGGAATTGTGGTTGATTGACAACTGGTGTAGATTTTCTTGAATGGTCACTTAGGTTTGGTTTTTTGTATTGAGTCTACTGAAGGAAATTAGGTCAATTTGGGTTAATATCTATATTAATGGTGATGAGGCTCTCCTAAGGAGAGAGAAAATGCTTTAAATTGGAGTTTTGATCATATTTAATAAAAAAGGAAATTGAATTAACTATAATTATAAAAGGGGAAATAGAGAAATGACTTATTTTACTCATATTATATAGTACTTAAAGGAAAAGTTATTTACTTGGGATGTTTGCATTGAAGTCCAACATTTGAATTTAATTGGTGAGAAATTTCATTTGAAACCCTAAGATTATTTTAATCAATATTTGGGATGTTACATCTTTACCCACTTTAATAAATTATTCCTTGAAATTTCTTTTGTGATACTGCACACTTTAAGCTTTTACTTGTTCTCAATTTATGATATATGTACATTAAACACTTCCATCTAACTCATTCTAGGCTTTGAACTAGGTCATACCTTCTTCATTTACTTCACTTAACACTTAATGTCTTGGGCTTCAATTCATGACATGAATATCTACTATCCTATTGCATTAGGCCCTAGGTGGTTATCTAATTTAGGTCTCCTACATCAACTCTTTTTGTGAACCTATAGATCTATGTTTTCCAAACATAAAATAAGTGTGTAAGATGTCATTATTCTATTTTTCAAGATCTTAATAGGATAGATGCCCTATATGACATATGCCCGCAAGAAAAAGAACATATGTGTAATAAATTTATTCTCTTGACATTACCTATAAAATTATTAATTAGTTAGAGATTACCATTGAGAAGAAGATAGGACATGCCATGATTTGTAATAGAGTAGAGTTAACATAAATGATCTGAATTATTTAATCTCCTAAATATAACACATATGTCCATGGATTCCTTTCTAAACTAATATTTTTTTAGGTTTCCTACATCTTAAGAAATAGGTATATGCATTCTAACTCATTGACTTCCTATCCCCTACACATACATTTTCTATCATCAAGTGAGGAATGTAAGAGCTATCTTTGAAACCATCTGCAAAGTTGACTGGCCAACTATATTTTTATCTCTGATACCATTATTGTGAGAACTAGTTACACTACATGAGATTACTCAAAACATAAAGCACAATCGATCACTAATTAATCACATACCCAAAAATATGGGTAAATGAAAATTGATTTCAACGTCAGCACCTACTCGAAAACATTTGCATAAGAGCCCAACATCTTTCTTTTATTTATACTATGACAAGAATTTGATACAATTTGTTCTATTGCCTTAGCCACAACATATATACATAGGAGAACAATATTCATATATGCCACACAAACAAGCATTAATATGCTAACAAAAGTCCCATTTGTTTGAAACACCATATACATACCTTTCCTGCCCAGACCTGAGCGTACATGGACGACTCTAGGACACACTAGACATCTAATCAACTTTATCAAAGATTCATTACTATATCTCATCTTTGCTGCCACATGTTTGTTTTCGTCACTTTTTATTACCTAAAAAAATGTGATGAACCACAAGGGTGAGAACCATGTCCCAGCAAGAGATATAACCTCCAACAACGTTTATTGATTACAAAAATTTGAAGTAATTAAACATTTAAGTAGTTTAATTAGATATAACAAATAAGATCAGCAGTATTGATGATTAACAAAATACATAAAGGAGCTGATAATGACTATCATCATTAGCCAGACTATCATCCTTTATCTTGTTGACAATATAAGCAATTTAGTATCATATGAGTCACTAGCATCATGAGCAAGTCTAGTAACATAGCATAGCTACCCAAATGAGCATGTCTAATTGGTTGAACATATCAACATCATAAAAAGACCTAACAACATAAGCACAACTATCTAGATAAGCATGATTAGCAGTATATACATCTCTAGTTACAAAGGCATCACTATCATGCTAAACATAACTAAGAAGATGAGATAACTAGCACCATGATTATAATTAGCGGTAGCAGTATAGTTATCACCACAAGCATATCTATTGTATGTACGCATCTACAATCTTAAGCATATCCACAACCTAAGTGTATCTACTATCTCTTAATTGCACTAAGCATCATGTTTATGTAAAGATAACAAACAAGGGTTATCATCCAATGTGAAACATTGTGTATAACCCTAAAAAAATATGCTACACGGTTGTATTACATCTTTTATTATGCCCTGGGGAATTTGAATCATACCATTCGAAGTCCAACCATCCCCTGTGAAGGGCTATTCGGTTATGTACAAGATCTAGGTGTGTTTATATCCTAATATCTCTTCCCCTCGGTCAGTACGGGTAAAAAGTCAGTGACATATCAGTTAAAGATGCCACCACAATGACATATAGTCAAGATGCTAACCACTAGTCCACCCTTGGTACAGTTTACGACACTAGAAACTAGGGTATTCAAACCCAATCACTGAGGTACAACCGCAGTTGTCCTCTAATCACATCCTATTATAATCACCGAGACATGACCGCAACCATTCTCAATCACATCAGATGTATGAGGCATGACCATAGACAACCTCCACAATCAGCATTGTGGATGACAAGGATATATCCTCAACCTGCCACCCCTACATACTCAAAAATATGCACTATGAGTTTCCCTAAGGAATACTCATTTCACCATCCAACAAGTTCTGACACTGAAGATGTCTCTATGACACAGGGCACTACATGATTAGAGTTGCACTTGATTAGTTATGCCATTTGGGTGAATTAAGGTTGCATCAAACAAGTTGACATACAAACCCTAATTCACTTCAGCAAGCATATAAATATCACAACTACAAAAGATATAAAATGTGTGAAACGTAATTTCTCATCTCATAATCACATGGTACTATTCACTTGCCATTCATGAGACCACACTAGTCTTCATACTATCACAAGATATAAATCCTTTTCACAATATCACATGTTATTAACCCTTATCAACATAAGAGGATTACACCTCATTATGGGATCAACCATGCACAAAGGTCATTAAGACCATCATACTATTCCCTACAAGATCATCATTATCTTTCCATGCCTTATACTAAGGCTCAACAACATCACTTACATATAATACACCATATCAAAACAATATTGCATTAATAAGCTAGGAGATATTCCTAAATAATCATAGCAGGGTTATATTAACATTAAGAACATTCCTTTATTACATCAACATGCAAGGAATCTAGATATGATTAACACTCATCATATTCATAATGCACATGTTTATCACAAGAAAGTATCAAACATGTGGTTATGATAACCACCAATTAACACATTAAGGTTATGATCATGTTAAGGAGGTTATTCCACAATCATTCCATCATATATGAATGTTAAACATGAATACTCATCTTTATCTATTTGAATTAGAGTTAGGTTCAACATGATAAATTATATCAATTTTACTAATCAACACTTATACCCAAACCTTAACTCACAACATCCCCATTGGATCATGGATGCATAAGTTGAAGCATCACCGTCACATTCCATACTATTCTCAAGTATGAACCCACACATAAATAAAGATGTAACGATCAGGTTATACCATACTAGGGATTCAACAACAATAAGAAAGTACTCCATGATTTAATTAGTCATTGAAGGACTATTCATACCTAATTACCATCATTTAATTATATTAAAGCTAGGTATAACATGATATATCTAATTAGGGCTACATATCAACAAAATATGATTATCATCCCTTATATTCATATGAGTGAATA
Source organism: Alisma plantago-aquatica (assembly GCA_963693085.1). NCBI lineage: Eukaryota > Viridiplantae > Streptophyta > Magnoliopsida > Alismatales > Alismataceae > Alisma > Alisma plantago-aquatica. The sequence goes on along the minus strand of OY856414.1, from coordinate 500,563,507 downwards.
GGTAAGACTACCTTATTAAGGGTAACTGTTACAACCCCAATTGTTGGGTTCAATTGGTCAGAAATGCAATTTCTCATATTAAGGATAATTGAACAAAGAATGGTATAATTTGTTTTGAATACATGGATTTCGTTTACAATAGCCTTGACGTTTGTGTTGTGGGCTTTATTGGCTATTGGGCCCAAATAACAAGGAAATTCAATTAGTAAATGGATAATTGAATTTCTAAGAAAAGAAATATGTAGAAACCTCTAGAAGGAAAATCCAAAGAGGATTTCGTGCCTCTTAGGTTCCTGGGTACCAAGGAGTCCAAGGTTGCAAAAATAAAGCAATAAGAAAAGAAAAGTTTAATTAAGTATTTCTTTATTAAGAAATAAATTGAAAATAATGTTAAAATGTGGAAAATGAGTGGAAAGAGGCATACATGAGATTTCTTGGTGAAATTTTGTATCCACGAGGTTGCTAATATTAAAAGGAAATCCAATGAGGAAAATAAAAGACAAATAAAAAGAAATCCTCAAAAAGAGATATTTAAATGAGAAATAAACAAGACAATGTGAAATAATGCATATAGATGCATCTAGAAGGATAATAATTATCCTTGAAAAGGGAATTTAAAAATAATGGAGTGTATTGGGATCCAAGGAGTCCCAATAAAGAGGAAATATAGAGAAAAGGCAAATAAAACAAAATAAGAGAATAATGTGATAAATCATTAAATGACTTTTGTTATTATCAAAAAGAGATATTATTTGCTTTAAGAAAAGAGGATTTCATGACAAATAACTAAAAGACAAGTTTAAAGAGAATAAGAAAGTGGATTTTCATATTTCTAATATAGAGAATATCCAAAAGAATTAGGAAAGAGAGAGGAACTTGTTTCTTATAGAAGGAATTGAATTCCTTTTGGAAGTGGGAGTGGTTGCTTTGTGGGAAAGCACCTCAGGGTGTTGCTACACTCCCCTACATAAGGGGGTAAGACCCAGGGCCGAATCTAGAGAGAGATCTCATGCATATCACTTTCTTCATCTTCTCCTATCTCATCCATACCCTAGTTGCAAAGAATACCTTTCCTAGAGCAGAAAGGGGGCTAGGGAGGAGGTTCGAGAGAGTCTGGATGCTTTCGCGACTTCAGGGGGGGTGGTTGGGCAAGCATCCCCTCACCCCAGTCGACCACAACAACAACAACACAGCTGCATGCAGCAGTAGATCTACAGGTATGCCCGGACCTTTCCCTCGCCACCTAAGCGACATCTCGAGACCATGGAGGTGCGGCAGAGGTCTACGAAGAGGTGGGGTCATAACATTTGGTATCATAGCTTAGGTTCCTCAGTTAACCATTAATAATTAATAAATTTTACAAACTCCATAGAACCCAAGGGAGTTATTAGAGGATTATCCGAAAGACAGAGGTGTCTAGAAAAGGATCACGACTGGGGGCTGGCAATATTTTCCTCCGCACCACTAGTCAGAATATGTGGACTCCCGGATCCGTGTGATTGCCTAGCCAAAGTCTTAGGGTATGAATCGAAATAAGATACCTTTAGGACTTTCTCATCTTATTCATCCCTTCTCATCACAAAATTCTGTTAAGGACCTGAAAGATTAGTGTTTTCTTTCTTCTCCTCACCCTCTTGCGGTATGGGTAAAATTAACAAGGTTTAAGGAATCCTCCACCAAATTAATGAAAGGCATGTAAATAAGATGTCATGGACATAAGCTTAATAGATTAAGCGCAAACTAAAGAATAGATGATAAAACCCTGATGGGGGTAAATGTTAGAAAATTAGATTATGCCTTGGGCTGAAATCCCACTGATGAGTAGACCAGGTGTTTGAAAGGACATGCCTTTGGGATGACATATGATCCATGGGTGACCTAACACCTTTGGCAACCCAACCCTGGGAAGGGTCGTGCATGTTAGGGAAAAGGATAGCTCCTTAGATGATGATGTTAGTGAAGGACCTTAGAAACCCTATGGTCTTGTGCAATTAGGGTATAACTGGAACCTAGGGCATGTCATAGTGTTGACAGTAGGATGAAACCCTGGATAAGGAATTATGATGGAGCATAAAGGGTTATGGATGATCTTGAGCAACATAAGTTCGAACCTAGGCTTCACCCATGTAGGGCATGCTTTTGAGGTTGATCCTTCATGAAGGGAGGACCTCTAATGGTGAGGTTGGATGTAGGGTTAGCCCTAGAGAGAGTAGGAAACCCAGCAAGAAGGTTGGAAGCCTAAAACCCTGAACAATGGATGATAGTGGTTGATTCATGATCGATCCCTAAAAGTTGATGATATCTTAGTTGCCTTTAGAGGGATCAAACCCTAGAGATAGAAGATGAAGCATCTGGTGCCTATGTGCCAACGATATATGTGTTTACCTTCTGAGGTAGGAAGAAGAGATCCTTAGACCTAGAAAGGTTTAGTAGCAGGTTATGAGGCCTTGTACCTTGTTGGTTGTCCTTAAGGAGGACCCAACCCTAAGTGTTGCTCGAGTTGAAGGATGAGAAGAAGTGCATGTCAAGCCTTTTGCATGCTTGGTTCGTAGTTAAGAGATAGAAGCATGTAGTTGGACACCTACAAGTGAACCTAGTGAAAAACACTAGAGTGGGGGTGAATAGAGTTTTTAAATATTTTAACAATTATTTAACTCAAACAACCACAATTGAAAATGGAAGAAGGAGACAAGTGTTTAGAGTGGTTCCAACCTTAGAAGATACTAAGGTTGTCAGTCCACTACCCGGTTGCTTACCCAACTGGGATTTTGAAAGTATTAATTTTATTACCTTCACAAGGATTTACACAAAATACAATACTTTCTTACACCCCTTGAACAACCTTCACTTGAAGTAGATGCACCAACCCGAGGTAGCCTTCTTGAAGTAACTCCAAGCTCCCCCTTGAAGTAGCCTTCCTCTTAGAAGTAACCTCCTGTTGCACCAGCCTTCTTGAAGTAGTTCAAGGTCCCCTTCTTCACCAAGAAGATCTCCAACCTCTCCAATCCGCAGTCTACAACCTAGGAGTAGCAAGGAGAGTACAAACAATAATAGAGAACAAGAAAGGAAAAAAGGAAATTACAACTTATCCTTTTGTAGCACAAGGCTTGATTTGCCTAGATCAAGTGTGTAGATCTCCTAACCAAAGTGTATGGAATTGTAATTGCAGTGGATAGGAGATGCTAGCCTATAGGACACGAAATTTGAGCTAAGAGGGGAAGTAGACAATTGTCACAATGCTCAATTTCTCACAAACAGGTTGCACAAAGTCAATGTATGCTCAAAGATTGCTCAAGTGTAAAAGCAAGTGTGTTTAGGTGTCCTAAGGCATGTCCTATTTATAGGAATGTCCTACAAGTGCTTAAGGACGTTCTAGACACTTTCTAGGGGTTTCTAAGTGCTTAACTAGCCGTTAGATATAAGTTAGTTGCTTTAACAACGACTAATTAATTAATTCTGCAGTTGCTGTCAGAGACCATCTCGGTCGAGAAATGGTCGACCGAGACACCTACTCGGTCGAGAGATTGTCGACCGACAGGCTCTCTGGATCAAGTGTATGCAACGTTTATCTCCAACTGCCAACTACCTTGTCAGCTGTGTCTAACGGCTACTTGGGTCTTTCTCGGTCGAGAAGATTGTCGACCGAGAGTGTCTCGGTCGAGGATTTTGTCGACCGAGATGGACCCTGTTTCAATGTTTCAAATGAAGACATTAAGTGTGTGTATGAGTGTTCACATGTGACACTATTGAAGGTAATGACCTATCTAAATGTGATGTTTAGCTAGGGAAGATCTAACACTTGATTTACATGAAGTCTAAGTACTTGTACATTATATATTTGTACAAGTTTACAATTGATTACATTTCATGACATTTACAATTATTCAAGCATATAGATTCCCTAGTGCTTTGTCATCCACCTTATTCCTGCAACACTCAAGTAGCACGTTAGATTAACAAGAATGAAATGTTTATCATTATCAAAACAAAGGGATTTACAGATGTCCATTTAGCCAACAATCTCCCCCTTTTTGAAGATGACAAACATTTCCTAAATATAAAATAAGAAAGTATAAAAACATGTGAGTTTCATACCTGAAGATTAACTTTGTAAATTTCTTCTCTTGTTTATAGAATGTGTGCTTATTATTCCCCATGAATTATGGAACATGAAATCCAATCCTTTAGGGAATATAGCAACTTTCAATGTAAAGCAAAGAGTTTATGAAACTCATTGATTGAGTTTTGCACAAATACTAAGTTTTATATTTATTTCTCCCCCTTTGTCATTTCAAAAAGATATCCGTTTAAAACTCCCCCTTAATTAGATGTCCCAACAAATACCAAATTCAATGACAAAGATTTCCATTAAAAGCCAAAATGATGCAAATAGACGACAGTGTTAGGAAGCACAAATATCAATGAAAACAACTTCCAAAGGAGTGATAAGCAATTGCTTCCTTATTTTGTTGAATTGGTCTAGTGGAAGTGGTTTTGTAAAAATATCAGCCAATTGATCTTCCGTATCAACATGATGAAGAGAAACATGATTTTTAGAAATATGATCCCTTAAAAAGTGATGACGAATTTCAATATGTTTATCTCTGTTGTGTAAGATAGGATTGTGTGCTAAGTTTATAGCGCTTATGTTGTCACAAAAGATAGGTGTAGATGAAAGAGTAAAACCATAATCGTTTAATACTTGTTGCATATAAAGCACTTGAGCACAACAAGATCTGGCTGCCATATATTCAACTTTAGTTGTAGAAAAGGCAACCGTGTTTTGTTTCTTGCTAAACCAAGATACTAAAGCTCTCCCTAACAAAAAACAACCACCACTAGTGCTCTTGCGATCAAGTCGACAACTAGCATAATCGGCATCAGTATAAGCTTTAAAATCCAAGGATTGTCCTTTTGGATACCATAAACCAAAACATGCAATGCCGGCTAAGTATCGAAGAATTCGTTTAACTGCTTGAAAATGAGAGTGCATAGGTTGTGATTGAAATCGAGCACAAAGACCAATAGAAAACATGATGTCCGGTCTAGAAGCAGTTAAGTAAAGCAAACTACCAATCATGGATCTATATAAGGAATCATCAATAGGTTCCCCATCGTCATCTTTATCAATTTTAGTAGAAGTGGCCATAGGAGTTGTAGCATGTTTGCACTGATCCATCCCAAAACGTTTTAAGAGTTCTTTAGTATACTTTTCTTGGCTTATAAAAATCCCAGTAGGCGTTTGTTTAATTTGGAAACCAAGAAAGAAGGTTAGTTCACCCATGAGGCTCATTTCAAATTCTTTTTGAATAATGTCACTAAATTGTGTGCACAATGATTCATTTGAAGCTCCAAAAATAATATCATCAACATATATTTGAACAACAAGAAAATCAGATGTATTTGTTTTGAAAAATAAAGTAGAATCTGAATTTCCAATAGAAAAACTATTATAAAAAAGATATGGCTTGAGCCTTTCATACCAGTTCCTAGGTGCTTATTTTAAACCATAAAGTGCTTTCTTAAGTTTATAAACATAGTCACCTTTTTCCGGTATTTCAAAACCGGGTGGTTGGGTAACATATACTTCTTCTTGAATGATTCCATTTAGAAATGCATTTTTTACATCCATTTGGTAGAGTTTGATGTTTTTATATGCAGCAATAGCTAGTAACATTCTAATAGCTTCAAGTCTAGCTACTGGAACATACGTTTCATCAAAGTCTATTCCTTCTTGTTGATTATATCCTTGTGCTACTAACCGAGCTTTATTTCTTATTACTTCTCCTGCCTCATTGAGCTTATTTCTAAAAACCCATTTAGTTCCAATGATGGTTTTATCTTGTGGTTTAGGAACTAAATCCCATACATCATTTTTTGTGAATTGATTTAATTCTTCTTGCATTGCTATTATCCAATAATCATCTTTAAGATCTTCAGATATCTTCTTAGGTTCAATGATAGAAACAAAAGCCATGTTTGCGACATCCTTAAAGGAAGACCGAGTTTTTACTTTATCATTTGGATTTCCAATAATTAATTCTTGAGGATGATCCTTAATAAGTCTAGGTATAGGTTGTGTTTCACCTTGGTTATTGTTTGTAGTATCTTTCTCACTATCATTAAGTATGTTTAAGTTTTCGAATTGATTAGTAAGATCAATTATTTCTAGATTTTCTGATTTAGACTCTTCATGAAAAGAGATATGAATAGATTCCTCAACTTTTCTAGAGATAGTTTTGTAGACTCTAAATGCTTTGCTAGAGGTAGAATATCCCAAAAAGAATGCTTTGTGTGATTTAGAATCAAACTTATCTCTATCATCTTTGGTATTTAAGATATAACATGTAGATCCAAAGGTATGAAAATAGTCAACTCTAGGTTTCTTAGAATGTATTATTTCATACGGAGTTTTCTTCAAATGAGAGTGAACAGTTACTCTATTTAACACATAGCATGCGGTGTTTACAGCTTCAGCCCAAAAGGTTTTGGGGGTGTTATGTTCGAGCCTCATAGTTCTAGCCATTTCTTGTAGTGATCGATTTTTCCTTTCAACTATGCCATTTTGTTGTGGAGTGCGTGGAGCAGAAAAATTGTGAGTGTACCCTTGAGATGTGCAAAATTCTTCAAATACATGATTTTCAAATTCTCCACCATGATCACTTCTAATGGTACATATTTTTCTTTGTAATAGATTTTCAATCATAGAGCAAAATTTTATAAAAGCATGAATAGTATCATCTTTGGTTGCAATAAAATATACCCATGTATATCTACTATAATCATCAACAATAAAAAAACAATATCTTTTGCCACCGATAGATTGTGTCCTCATAGGTCCAAATAAATCCATGTGAATTAATTCTAAAGATCTACTGGTGCTAAGTACATGTTTAGGTTTAAAAGAGGTTTTTGTTTGCTTTCCCAATGTACATGGTTCACAATTTTCAACTTGATCAAAGGATAAAGTAGGCAAACCACGAACAAGATCATATTTCACTAACTTTTTGATAACATGTGAACTAGCATGTCCTAGCTTTTTATGCCATAATTGTAAAGTATTTTCATTTGCAAGCAAGCATTTTCGTACTACAGATTTCATAGAGTTAGGTCTAAGAATATAAAGATTTCCAACTCTTTTTCCTTCATAGACAACATTTGTAGTGTTTTCTATTAATAATTTGCAGCAGATTTTGTTAAATAAAACATCATAGCCACTATCACATAATTGACTCACACTTATTAAGTTATGGTGCAAACCATCAACAAGTAGAACATTCTTTATTTCGAGGTTTGTACCAATGTTACCTATTCCAACAATTTTATCTTTACCGTTATCTCCAAAAGTGACTGTTCCACTCTTCTTTTCTTCAAAAGTTTGAAATGTATCCTTGTTTCCAGTCGTGTGTTTGGAACATCCACTGTCAACCACCCAATCCTGCATTAGAATGTAGGTTTTGGTACCCATGTGATGGTCTGATATGGTTAGAAGCATTTAAGTAGAGACTATATTAAAATTCTGATTCAGAACTTCAGTCGGTCGACAATTGTTCGACCGACATCTTTCTTGGTCGACTAATCGTCGATCGAGAAGGTTGCTATATTGCAAATTAAAAACAGAAATTCAGCTCGGTTGACCAATTTTCGACAGAAATAGTTGCTGTTGATTTTGATTTGTCACAGGCATCTGGTCGGTCGACAAAAGTTCGACCGATTATATTTTCGGTCGACAATACTTCGACCGACTAAGTTTCTGTTTCAGTACAGTAGTTTAGAAAATTTCCATAATGCATAAAACCTTTTATTAAGTTGAGATAAGACAATATGAATTGCAAAATTGAGCGTTTGATCATATCTCAGCTGAATTGCATTTGACTCTACTAAGTTTGGGGTTTTGGGACCCAAACTAAGAAGGAATCCTTGGTCTTATACGGGCATGAAAATGAATAATGTCCAAGACGTAGACAAAAATGACAAGTAATATAGTCTACTTCATTTCTCTTTCTAGGAATTGTGTTCTTAGGTACAAACATAGTCCAATTTCTTTTGGGTTGATTTTTCTTTGGATCATATCCCAAACCTTTTCTTCCATTGAAACTAGAAGAGGCTTTTAGAATGTTGTCAAGTATATCTTTTCTTCTTAATTTGTGTAGGTTTCTTTGTAGCTTAGCAATGTCATCCATCTTCTTGTGTAAATCTTTTCTAGCTTGATCTAAATCAGATAATAGGGAGTCTCTTTCTTTTACAACATTGTCATAGTCTAGATGGTTACACAAAATTGGTTGAGTTTGAAAGTCTTTTAGTTTAGCTAATAATTCAGTCTTTTCTTGAGAAAGAAGATCAACATTTGTTTCTAGAGTGAGTAGCTTTTTAGTGCAATCATTTAAAGATGTTTTTAAAGACAAATTCTCAAGATCAATGTTGTTCTTTTCAGAAGAGAGATCATTTAATTTAGCATATAGCTCATCATTTGTTTTGATAACCTTCTTTAGTTTCTTTTTGACATCAACATACTTATCATGAGTTTCTTGTAAACTAGTAATTAACTCTTCTTTAGGAAGATCAAGTAGGCTTACCTCTTGAGAGTCTTCATCATCTTCTCTTGCCATTAGACATTCCACCTTTTCTTCTCCGCTTTCACTTTCACTTGACTCGTCCCATGCAGCTTTATAGGCTTTTCCTCCCCTCTTCTTGTGTGAGCTTTTCTTTCCTTTCTTTGCTTTAGGACATTCATTTTTGAAATGTCCTTTCTTTCCACACTCAAAGCACCTAGTAGGAGAAGAAGAAGAACTAGAAATTTTGTTAGATTTAAATCTTCTATATTTCTTACCATTGACAATCAATGCTTCTTCTCCTTCTTCTTCACTTGACTCCTCACTTTCTGGTGTGATTATCTTTGAAGCTTTTAGAGCCACATCCTTCTTCTTTCCTTACTGAAGTTCACGTTCTCTTCTTTCTTCCTCTTCTAGGGTTGCTTCATGAGCTTCTAGATTGCCAATGAGTTGCTCCATTTTCAGTCGAGTGAGGTCATTAGCTTCTTCAATGGCTTTCACCTTTTTCTTGTATTTAGGAGGAAGTGATCGAAGGATTTTTGATACCTGATCTTCTTCAAGAACAGTTTTTCCTAGGGCATTTAAACCATTAACAATAGAAGAGAATTTTGCAAACATTTCACTAATAGATTCATTTGGATCCATACGGAAGTGTTCAAACTTTTGTTTAAGCATGCTAATCTTAGAATTCTTGACTTGAACTGTACCTTCATAGGTTATGGACAGTCTATGCCAAATGTCATAGGCTGTGTCACAGTTTGATATCCTATTAAATTCTCCTACTGAAATTGAACAATATAAAATGCTTACAGCTTTGGCATTCATTTGAGCCAACTTTACCGTATTTGCATCCCACTATGCATATTGTGTTTGAGGAAGCTCGTATGGGGTTGACACCATCTTCCATAAGTCCCAATTGATGCCTTAGAAGTAGAACTGCATCCTTCTCTTCCAATATGTGTAGTTTGTTCCATCAAACGTTGGAGGTCTAGCAACAAGTGTACCTTCAAGGTTAAGGTTGTTAAGCACCCCGTCACCCATTCTTCAAGACCTTGTTAGGGTTCCTTGAAGCCTGCTCTGATACCAATTGAAAAACACTAGAGCGGGGTGAATATAGTTTTTAAATATTTTAACAATTATTTAACTCAAACAACCACAATTGAAAATGGAAGAAGGAGACAAGTGCTTAGAGTGGTTCCAACCTTAGCAAATACTAAGGTTGTCAGTCCACTACCCGGTTGCTTACCCAACCGGGATTTTGAAAGTATTAATTTTATTACCTTCACAAGGATTTACACAAAATACAATACTTTCTTACACCCCTTGAACAGCCTTCACTTGAAGTAGATGCACCAACCCGAGGTAGCCTTCTTGAAGTAACTCCAAGCTCCCCCTTGAAGTAGCCTTCCTCTTAGAAGTAACCTCCCGTTGCACCAGCCTTCTTGAAGTAGTTCAAGGTCCCCTTCTTCACCAAGAAGATCTCCAACCTCTCCAATCCGCAGCCTCCAACCTAGGAGTAGCAAGGAGAGTACAAACAATAATAGAGAACAAGAAAGGAAAAAAGGAAATTACAACTCATCCTTTTGTAGCACAAGGCTTGATTTGCCTAGATCAAGCGTGTAGATCTCCTAACCAAAGTGTATGGAATTATAATTGCAGTGGATAGGAGATGCTAGCCTATAGGACATGAAATTTGAGCTAAGAAGGGAAGTAGACAATTGTCACAATGCTCAATTTCTCACAAACAGGTTGCACAAAGTCAATGTATGCTCAAAGATTGCTCAAGTGTAAAAGCAAGTGTGTTTAGGTGTCCTAAGGCATGTCCTATTTATAGGAATGTCCTACAAGTGCTTAAGGACGTTCTAGACACTTTCTAGGGGTTTCTAAGTGCTTAACTAGCCGTTAGATATAAGTTAGTTGCTTTAACAACGGCTAATTAATTAATTCTGCAGTTGCTATCAGAGACCATCTCGGTCGAGAAATGGTCGACCGAGACACCTACTCGGTCGAGAGATTGTCGACCGACAGGCTCTCTCGATCAAGTGTATGAAACGTTTACCTCCAACTGCCAACTACCTTGTCAGCTGTGTCTAATGGCTACTTGGGTCTTTCTCGGTCGAGAATATTGTCGACCGAGAGTGTCTCGGTCGAGGATTTTGTCGACCGAGATGGACCCTGTTTCAATGTTTCAAATGAAGACATTAAGTGTGTGTATGAGTGTGCATATGTGACACTATTGAAGGGAATGACCTATCGAAATGTGGTGTTTAGCTAGGGAAGATCTAACGCTTGATTTACATGAAGTCTAAGTACTTGTACATTATATATTTGTACAAGTTTACAATTGATTACATTTCATGACATTTACAATTATTCAAGCATATAGATTCCCTAGTGCTTTGTCATCCACCTTATTCCTGCAACACTCAAGTAGCACGTTAGATTAACAAGAATGAAATGTTTGTCATTATCAAAACAAAGGGATTTACAGATGTCCATTTAACCAACACCTAGGGTTCCTAGGCCTAAGAGGGGAAGTGGTGTACCTAATGCTCATGATGAGAAGTTGAGTTCCTTTAGAAGCGAGCATGGTACTCCTCATGCATAGAGGAAAACGGAAGCCCCTTAAGTTTAAGGTGTGTTTGATGAACCCCTCACAGCTAGGTTGATGATAAAGTAAGGTATGGTCTTGATCCCACATTGAGGAAAGAGGACAAGTATGACCTAGCATGGTTTAGTAGGTGATCTGCTATGCCTTAATAGCTTGCTAGGGTTAAGTAGGCTCGTGTGGATGTAAACCCTAGACCTAAGAGCTTTTGTGACCTTGTTGTCACAAGATAGTTTTCCTCTCGTCCTAGGAGAGGGACCCCTTTGGTAGGGTGTATATCAATATTGTTGGGATAAGGTAACCTGAAGAGGTCTCACAGGATCTTGAGAAGCTAAGTAAAAAGTACATGGTATGAGAATGAACATGTAGACCCATATTGCATATGAATGTGTTACCATGGAGGTAACCGGTACGGGGCATGACCAAGGTAGGCAGGTTGTCATGATCCCTATGAAAGGATGGGAGCCGGCCAATGAATGCAGAAAAAGAGATGATGAAGACTTGGGTAAGGTTATAAGTGAACATGTACTATAATGGTGAATCCTAGGGTCATGTAGGGATAAGACCGATGAAAGTAGGAGTTGCCTAATTCCCCAGTTGCACATGACCATAGGGTCAGGAGGTAACAACTATCATTGTCTGAGGGCCATGGGTTAGGAGATTGATCACCTTCATGAACTCATGGGACCCAAAGGGCAGATGAGTAGGGCACTCTCTTGATGCATGAGGGAAGAGGGATGACCCCAAAAGAGTCGGTACCCTATATACCTAGAGGAGATGACCAAGGATATAAACCTCAGTAGATTCAAGACTAGTTTGATATCATGATGTCTGTGACGTAGAGACATATGTGGCATGTTGCAACTTAGATGTAAAAGTGTATTGGCAAGGTGGGATGTACCATCTCTACTTTTGGAATAGGAAGAACTCTGTATTTGGACTGCAGCCAAATGATTATTTTCTCTTGTTATGGGGGTGAGAGATAGGACATTATGCATGCTATACACAAAGGATAAGAGATGATGTGAGTTGGAATGTCGCTATGAGGTATGGGGACAGAGAAGATAACCTACCTTGGTAAAGTGAATGATACATGGATGGTTCGCAAACAGTAAGAGGAATGAGGTAGTCACCTTACGAGGATGTTTTTAGCATGAGCTATGAGTGATACCAGGTTGAATTCAAAAACCAAGAGGTGAGTCTTACAAGGTTGAGTTTGATCACCATGTTGATGAGATCAGAGAGTGTACTTGATGAATACAGACTTAGAGTCGAGATGAGATGATAAGTGGAATGCATGAAGGTGTATGTCATCAACTTTACCTAATACCTAAGGATGTGAAGTGGTAATGGATGCTATGGTTGAGATACATCTGACTTGTTTGAATAGAAGCTACAAGAGGTTGTTTGGCTAACCCTAAGTTTGGAAAGGAGAGGTGTTTGGATAACCCTCAGATGTAACAAGATGCGTTGAAAAATTAAAGGATGTTTGGTTAGCCAGTCTAGTCCTTGATGCAATGAAAGGATGGTGGTAGAACCTCATATGCACTTCTTTGGAAAAGAAGGTGATGAAACCCCGACTAGAGTGGTTTAGGGTTTCGGAGGAATCGATCTTGAAGAATCATGACATACAAGAAATCATGATTGAAGATCACTATATACCGTGGAAAATGGCAATAGCACTTTGGATGCTTAAGATAAAGTTGCATGTGCTTTATGGCCATGCAAGCTAGGAGGTAAAGGACGAACCCCAGTAACCCAGTGTATCGATATAGAGGACAAAAGAGTCTGTGAGAGGGAATGGGAGCTCAACACTATGGATGTTGTGATAGGTCTCCCCTGGGCCAAGGAAGGTCGAAATGCAATATGGGTTATGGTAGGTCGCCTTACCTAGATGACAAAAGGAAGAAAGAGTTCAGTTAAGGGACAGATCTTGTTACACCCCGATCTCACAATTTCCTCAAATCATGAGATTAGGGCATAAGATAGGATTTATATGTAACACAAAGAACACCCTTAACTTTTTCTTTTCTTAAAAACTCTTGTTTCTTCTCATTGAACCACATAAAACATCTTAACAAGGGAATCTGAACATTTCCTTAACTAATCAAACTTTAATAGTAAAGATACATGTATAAACATTCATGATGTCTCTCACACATTATGCACATGAAACTTGCTAATTAGCATACATATCAAAGAGGAACAACATTACACATCGTAATTACAACTCTCTCTCTCTTAAACTCTTACTGAGGACCTAGAGTGGCAAGGACCGACTGACTCAACTAATCTCGTACTTAACTCTTGTGGCAGATCTACACTGAAGCTTTGACCATCTTCAAGTCCACGCGGTTAACCCTAAAAATGTTTGAGTAGAGGGGTGAGCCTACTCGCTCAGTGAATGAGTACTTCATGGAAACAGACTAATGCACTAATGTGATTACAGATATAATTTGAATAAATGATATAAAATGTAACAACAATAAATACTACACTGAGCAGTTCTAAAACAATATAATTGAAATAACAAAGAATGTAAATACTGCATCCAAAGAATAACTACTAGAAGACTATGCTCTAGTCTTCCTTAGCTCATTCATTCATAAGGAACTCTGTGAACCTATATGATCATATTTTAGCTTATGCCCTGATCTTATGCAGTGTACTCTGCATAAGAGACTCGCAGTGCACTACGACCACACTGTACAAGACTTAGCGACACACCCGGGAAATTCTAAGTCTGACTACTCATCCTGGTCTGCACAGGACTCTCAGGCACTCAAGGGCCTCAGGCACTCAAGGGCCTCACTGTACTCTCAGGTGCTCAAGGGCCTCACCGCAGGTCCTAGGCACTCAAGGGCCTCTCTGCAGTATTCTAGTACTCTAGACTCCTCCTCTAACCTGAGCACACAGGCGCAGGGAGTCAACACTGGGTTACCACCAGAATTACTCAACTGGTTGGTGTTGGATAACCCTATCAACCCTCGTGCCACCAGAATTACTCAACCGGTTGATGTTGGACACGAGTTTCACCCCAAAGGTACAGACCGTGCAATGGGGTTCTACGGTGTTCAGGGCACCTAAGTCTAACATTAACACTATAGGTACATTTTAAACAGAAATCATAACTCATTTAACATTTCTCACAAGGCTCACACGGCCTTCCATATCATATCATAAGGAACATCATAACCCATGTATTCAACATATATCATGTCTCAGTAACATCCCTTTCTAGGGCATGTCATATCTCATCACCTGCAATTTATGAGATGTATTGAAAATAAGAAGCCCTGCAGTATGTAGATATCATCTCAGAGAGAACAAGCATATAAAGTTAAATGCGCTAGAAACATACAATTCAACAATTGTGCATCACCACATCTCATATCGAGACCTTTCATATTACCATAACATGATTCATTGAACACCCTATCCTTAGGGTTTCATTTGCCTTATTCATTCATCACATGCCAACACCCTACTCTTAGGGTTGCATTTGCCTCATTCACCTTTTCATTTACCTCATTCACTTGTCACATGGCTCTCATAAGGATTTCATAGGATATAAGCATTCACTAAATAAAGATTGTTTCCAACAAATCATATGCAATCAATATAGACATGAAACCATGGAAATTTAACTAAATTTAGGGTTTCCATACCATTCACTGAGATATCATGTATCAAGAATAAAATTCAATTAAGATAACCCATGTGGTACATCCTAACCACTTATAGGATTACTAGTCCTTTTCAATAAGGTTGAAACTCTAGCGATATCTCAATTAGGTCAAACCCTAATTTCATCATTTGATATAAATCTAAAAGCATCCTCACTAAGAAGTGTTGTATACGTATCTGATATGAATCTACCATCAAAGAGTCGTTCAAACAGAGAAGGAATCTGTATCATATCAATTTTACAATAACTTAAATCAAACGGACATTTCAGGATTTAGAATTCACATGCTAAGCATTTAGGGATTTGGATGTTATAATCAAATTCGTGCATTAGAATGTTTGAAGGAAGAACCCACTCACCCTAAGGTGTGAAAACACCTCACAACTGCAGCTCAACTCAGGGAATCTCGAATTCCTATCAAATCTCCCAATTCTTCTTCCATTCAACTCGGGAACCTTGAAAAAGAGGGATTATGAAGAAAGGGTGAGAAAAGAGGGAATTTCGACATCATCTTGGATCAAATCAGAACATGGACGGAATCTTGACATGAGAGAGAAGATTCACCATAAAAGTCTATGCAAAGGATCCAAACTTACTTGATTTCACCACTCTTGGGACCGCAGAACCCTAATTCAGCAATTCCCCCACTTTCTTCACTCAAGCCCTAACTCTCCCTCTCTCTCTAGATTTTCGTTTCTCTGGAGTGAATGACGAATAATGAGAGCTGTGTGTGTGTGTGGTTGCTCATATAAGTCAATTGAGCTGCTTGGGTCAATTGCATATTGACCCAACACTTAACTTTAATTATATTGGCTGAATATTCAGTTATACAAAAGTTACTGTAATTCGTTTATTTCAGAGATCAAACATTATCCAACAATTATGGGAATTTAGCAAGTTGTTTATAATTGTTTTATAAAGCTTCAGTTAAAATTTGAGATCATTTGGAGTTACAAATAAATAATTAAAAATAGAACAATGAACTGCTATATTGCAGTCTGCAAAATATTCGGCCGAGTTTTTCCTGCACAAACTCGACCGACACCCTTACTGTAGGGATTCAAAAGTCATCCAAAAATTATGCCAATTTAACAGAGTGTCTAAAACTGTGTTTTTCAGGCACAGTTAAAATTTGAGATCAATTGGATATACCAATAAAAAGATAACATTCAATTACCACACTGCTGTAAAATTCTGGAAATGTGATCGGTCGAGTTTGAAACTCGGCCGATAAACAGGTCAGAGCATTCTTCAAAAATTCTGATATTTTCCAATGTTGTTCACATTTTATATATCCAAATCATATCCAAATTTGAAGTAAATCCGTGTTAAAAATAAAATACTAAAAATCATTTAGTGAGACATTCTACTTATCAAATTCTGTATTCATGCATCATTAAAACCCTATTTTGGGCCGATTAGGGTTTATGTTTCTCAAACCCTAATTCTCAAGACAAAAGAATATTTAGACTTCTTATCATAGTTAAAACATCCTAATTGTGTTATCGTCATTAATTTGATTTCAATAATGATTATTCCAATTAATCTTTGCAATTGTCTAGGTAAACCCTAGTTTACCAATTAAGCTCAGATGGGGTCGTAACAACTCTCCCCCCCTTAGAATGTTTCGTCCTCGAAACATGAACCTACAAGAAAGATACATTCAAGGTTATTCTAAGCTTCTAAAACCTTCCATGTCATTATATTCTTGTGTTTCATACCTGAATGTAGTTTTCAACATTAGATCTTTTAATTCTTTACTAAATCACAACATATTTCAAATAGTTCTCAATGATATCAAGCAAATTCTTTATGCCACAGTCCAACATAGAATGCAAAGATAAACCACCACGCTTTCACTGCACAACTCTAATACTCTGATACAACTATCTCAACTTATGCTGCTCAGAGAGATCTATTGTTCTGTATCACCTTTAAGTGACAAAAGTGAGTTCACCATGCTATTTTAAACTTTAATCAAGTGCTATTCAAATAGCAAAACAGTCTTAAATTAAAAGACTAGATTCAATAATCAATTGCACAATACTACTCTTGGCATCCCCATTGGGTCATGGAGGCATGAGGTGAAGCATTACCACCTCATTCCATACTATCCTGTTTTGATCCTGGGATCTGTGGGTTATGGGCCCACACACAATACAAAGTGTAACCATCGCATTATATCATTTTAGGGTTTCAACAACAGTAATAAGGTAATCCACGATTGTATCAGTCATTCAAGCATTAATCATACTCAATTATCATCACTCAGTTATATTAGAGCTAGGTATAACAAGCTACACCTCATTAGGGTTACTTGTCCAAACAATCTGATTATCATCCCTTTCTATTAATATGAGTGAATAGGTATAACTACCTTATTCAGGATATCACTCCATGTCTTCCGTCATCATCCAAACTGTATCACCATATTACAAATACACAATACTAGGATGCATATCTGATATGAATTGCTACAACTATCATACACCTTTAATTAACACATAGCTTGCACAACTACACTGAACTCATATGTAGAACCAACTTTCATACCTTAATATGCCTTCAACAACTCATACATGTAAAAACAAATTCACATACTACACAAAGCTAGTGTTTTCCCATATCTCTCTGCTCATTCATTACTTCTTTACTTTTTGCTACCTATCCTTTTCATATGATTATATACGATAAACATCATTAACATTGAAGCATTTAAGATAGGAATAGATTATTCATCATTCTTGCTATCACCCAAGAATTTATTTCTTATCGCACTTCATCATACTGTATGTCACTATTACATTCACTAGATGACCCCACCAAGGTAGTTATGCATCATATATAATTCATTTTCTTATCATTTCATTCCCACCTTGCCATTGTTAAGGAATATATGAAAGAGAAAATGATTTTAAGACTTGGAATACTTATATTCAAACATTCCCTTAATACATTCTCGTATGTAGATTTACTTAGTTATCAACAGAGATATTTGATTAATTAGCACTTGCTTGAATCTCACAACCTCTTTATTTTATAACTTCTCCATCATATTCCAAACCCTTTCTTACATTTCATAGTCCTCTTTCCCTATACTACTCTTTAACCCGTCATCTTTAATTCTAAATTTTTCTCTTATGACCATGTTGCTTATTCATATGTATGGTCATGTATACCATGTTGCACATATTTCCTCCTTAATCTTTATACTATTGTAAAGTTAACATTCTGAATTAATAGTCCTTCTATTAGTTTTTCCTCATGTTGAATACATTACATATTCTTCATTTTTAAATCAAGTGGATCATGCATGGGTCAAACATAGTTTCTCTTTCAATCAAGTTTTTCTCTTCTGAATACAGTCAACCTTTGTATGACTTATTCATTCGTTAAACTACACCTATGTTCTTTGCTTAGGAACTAGTTTGTTGTTCTAGTCTTATGAATTACATGTTCATACGATCCTATTTACTTTTATGGACCTATTGAATGCTCAACCCTATTCTCTACTTAGCCTTTTCTTTAGTGTTCATAAAAGCATTATACTCTATTATATGATTCATTCTTCATGATTTATTCTTGCTATCTTGAACCATACATACATTTCACATATCTTTTCTATATTTCATATGTATAGCTCATATAATATTAATCAATAAACTGATTATGAACCTTATATCATGTTCCTTTATTCCCAATTAAAGGTTTCTCATATGAGGCCCCAAAATTGAACCTCAGATATCAGTTTCAACTAATTCTTAGTTGTTCTGATCTTGCCCATATGTTTCAACATCTTACTGTATGTACATTCTTACTCTGATGTGGGTCTAATTATTCCAATTCTTATTCTTATTATGCTATTGATAGGATTCATTAGATCCTAATAACGCATCCTGCCAACCGGACCAGGCCAAACCTGAAATCCTGAAGCCAAGAACTACAAAGGATTACATTCTTCCTGAAATACCGCTCAGAAACTCGGCCGATTGCTTCACAACTCGGCCGATCCGCTTGAAACTCGGCCGATCAACTTGCCGTTTGATTTCCTGAAAAAGGAAACTCGGCCGAATTACATACAACTCGGCCGAATCGCGTATAGACTGAAAACCTAAACAGACCTGTTGATGTCAATTTCACTCGAATTAGCGGGCAAAACTATAGAAACAAAAGCCCATTCAAAGGTCAATTCTAGTCTACTTGTTCCAAAGAATAAAATCAATAAATGCTACAATTGAATAGTGTACAACAGATATTAAAGACCCATATTTCAAGGTATTGAATATTTTAATTCAAACATATAAGAGCATTTCTATACATTTCCAACAAAAACAACGTTATGAAATGTAAGTTCTATCTCCTTTTACATTTATGCTCTTAATTCTTGTTTCTTTTCTCATTTTCTAACCCTAACATTTCTAGGGTTCATCTCTAGCCCATTCTTCCACTGTATACCTGGCCAGGGTATACGTGAGAGAATAGACAGAGTAGCTTGTACTGGTTGATCCAAGTACTCAGATATCGGGCCAGGATATCCAAATACTCAAATCCCCAAAGCTAACATCAAACATCTCCTATCTGCCACACATAGGACTCTAACTTACTAACTTAATGGTCCTTGACAACTCACCCTAAGCTCTGATACCAAGCTGTTACACCCCGATCTCACAATTTCCTCAAATCATGAGATTAGGGCATAAGATAGGATTGATATGTAACACAAAGAACACCCTTAACTTTTTATTTTCTTAAAAACTCTTGTTTCTTCGCATTGAACCACATAAAACATCTTAACAAGGGAATCTGAACATTTCCTTAACTAATCAAACTTTAATAGTAAAGATACATGTATAAACATTCATGATGTCTCTCACACATTATGCGCATGAAACTTGCTAATTAGCATACATATCAAAGAGGAACAACATTACACATCGTAATTACAACTCTCTCTCTTAAACTCTTACTGAGGACCTAGAGTGGCAAGGACCCAGTGACTCAACTAATCTCGTACTTAACTCTTGTGGCAGATCTACACTGAAGCTCTGACCATCTTCAAGTCCACGCGGTTAACCCTAAAAATGTATGAGTAGAGGGGTGAGCCTACTCGCTCAGTGAATGAGTACTTCATGGAAACAGACTAATGCACTAATGTGATTACAGATATAATTTGAATAAACGATATGAAATTTAACAACAATAAAGACTACACTGAGTAGTTCTAAAGCAATATAATTGAAATAACAAAGAATGTAAATACTACATCCAAAGAATAACTACTAGAAGACTATGCTCTAGTCTTCCTTAGCTCATTCATTCATAAGGAACTCAGTGAACCTATATGATCATATTTTAGCTTATGCCCTGATCTTATGCAGTGTACTCTGCATAAGAGACTCGCAGTGCACTACGACCACACCGTACAAGACTTAGCGACACACCCGGGAAATGCTAAGTCTGACTACTCGTCCTGGTCTGTACAGGACTCTCAGGCACTCAAGGGCCTCAGGCACTCAAGGGCCTCACTGTACTCTCAGGCGCTCAAGGGCCTCACCGCAGGTCCTAGGAACTCAAGGGCCTCTCTGCAATATTCTAGTACTCTAGACTCCTCCTCTAACCTGAGCACACAGGCGCAGGGAGTCAACACTGGGTTACCACCAGAATTACTCAACTGGTTGGTGTTGGATAACCCTATCAACCCTCGTGCCACCAGAATTACTCAACCGGTTGATGTTGGACACGAGTTTCACCCCAAAGGTACAGACCGCGCAATGGGGTTCTACGGTGTTCAGGGCACCTAAGTCTAACATTAACACTATAGGTACATTTTAAACAGAAATCATAACTCATTTAACATTTCTCACAAGGCTCACATGGCCTGCCATATCATATCATAAGGAACATCATAACCCATGTATTCAACATATATCATGTCTCAGTAACATCCCTTTCTAGGGCATGTCATATCTCATCACCTGTAATTTATGAGATGTATTGAAAATAAGAAGCCCTGCAGTATGTAGATATCATCTCAGAGAGAACAAGCATATAAAGTTAAATGCGCTAGAAACATACAATTCAACAATTACGCATCACCACATCTCATATCGAGACCTTTCATATTACCATAACATGATTCATTGAACACCCTATCCTTAGGGTTTCATTTGCCTTATTCATTCATCACATGCCAACACCCTACTCTTAGGGTTGCATTTGCCTCATTCACCTTTTCATTTACCTCATTCACTTGTCACATGGCTCTCATAAGGATTTCATAGGATATAAGCATTCACTAAATAAAGATTGTTTCCAACAAATCATATGCAATCAATATAGACATGAAACCATGGAAATTTAACTAAATTTAGGGTTTCCATACCATTAACTGAGATATCATGTATCAAGAATAAAATTCAATTAAGATAACCCATGTGGTACATCCTAACCACTTATAGGATTACTAGTCCTTTTCAATAAGGTTGAAACTCTAGCGATATCTCAATTAGGTCAAACCCTAATTTCATCATTTGATATAAATCTAAAAGCATCCTCACTAGGAAGTGTTGTATACGTATCTGATATGAATCTACCATCAAAGAGTCGTTCAAACAGAGAAGGAATCTGTATCATATTAATTTTACAATAACTTAAATCAAACGGACATTTCAGGATTTAGAATTCACATGCTAAGCATTTAGGGATTTGGATGTTATAATCAAATTCGTGCATTAGAATGTTTGAAGGAAGAACCCACTCACCCTAAGGTGTGAAAACATCTCACAACTGCAGCTCAACTCAGGGAATCTCGAATTCCTATCAAATCCCTAGCAAATCTCCCAATTCTTCTTCCATTCAACTCGGGAACCTTGAAAAAGAGGGATTATGAAGAAAGGGTGAGAAAAGAGGGAATTTCGACATCATCTTGGATCAAATCAGAACATGGACGGAATCGTGACATGAGAGAGAAGATTCACTATAAAAGTCTATGCAAAGGATCCAAACTTACTTGATTTCACCACTCTTGGGACCGCAGAACCCTAATTCAGCAATTCCCCCACTTTCTTCACTCAAGCCCTAACTCTCCCTCTCCCTCTAGATTTTCGTTTCTCTGGAGTGAATGACGAAGAATGAGAGCTTTGTGTGTGTGTGGTTGCTCATATAAGTCAATTGAGCTGCTTGGGTCAATTGCATATTGACCCAACACTTAACTTTAATTATATTGGCTGAATATTCAGTTATACAAAAGTTACTGTAATTCGTTTATTTCAGAGATCAAATATTCTCCAACAATTATGGGAATTTAGCAATTTGTTTATAATTGTTTTATAAAGCTTCAGTTAAAATTTGAGATCATTTGGAGTTACTAATAAATAATTAAAAATAGAACAATGCACTGCTATATTGCAGTCTGCAAAATATTCGGCCGAGTTTGTCCTGCACAAACTCGACCGACACCCTTACTGTAGGGATTCAAAAGTCATCCAAAAATTATGCCAATTTAACAGAGTATCTAAAACTGTGTTTTTCAGACACAGTTAAAATTTGAGATCAATTGGATATACCAATAAAAAGATAAAATTCAATTACCACACTGCTGTAAAATTCTGGAAATGTGATCGGTCGAGTTTGAAACTCGGCCGATAAACAGGTCAGAGTATTCTTCAAAAATTCTGATATTTTCCAATGTTGTTCACATTTTATATATACAAATCATATCTAAATTTGAAGTAAATCAGAGTTACACATAAAATACTAAAAATCATTTAGTGAGACATTCTACTTATCAAATTCTGTATTCATGCATCATTAAAACTCTATTTTGGGCCGATTAGGGTTTATGTTTCTCAAACCTAATTCTCAAGACAAAAGAATATTTAGACTTCTTATCATAGTTAAAACATTCTAATTGTGTTATCGTCATTAATTAGATTTCAATGATGATTATTCCAATTAATCTTTGCAATTGTCTAGGTAAACCCTAGTTTACCAATTAAGCTCAGATGGGGTCGTAACAGATCTGGTTGAACTATCCATGAGAGAGATGGTCCAACTACTCCATGATGTGAGTTCAAAGGATCCTGAGTTTGACCTAGAGGTTCACTAGGTACATGAAGAACTCAAGGTTAGTATAGTTTATCACCACTTAACTATGGTTAGTATGATCCAGACTAAAGGGTCTGATGAGGGCATATGTGCTCGATTTGGGGTGATATTTAGAGACAATTTTTTTCCTATGAAAGATGTGAAGATAACCACCATAGCCAGTATCGAGATTTATAAGAAGCTTTGTAAGGGAGGTTGTGTCGGTCACCACTTCAGTAAGGTGATGTTGGTGAAAGGACCACATGATGGTTAGAAAAGGGGCCACAGTGCGTGTAAATGAAGTCGCTTTGATCGTGCAATGGCTGAAAGGATCCTAGAGATGACGAAAGTCATGAGCAGATGCAAAGTACACTGACATGCAGTTCATTGTGGGAATATGTGACATGAAAATCTGACCCCTCTAAGTTACAGCTAAGAGAGCTGAGTCCCTGATGCATGGGTTCTTTTGACATGGTTTGGTGGAGAAGGTTAAGTTTGACCTTACCCCTCAGGATAAAGTAATGTGTGATGAGTTCCATGTGTCCAATTTAGAGCACTATGTGAGGTACCCCGACCAGGTGCTGAGGAATGAATCTAGTGAGCCTCAAGGGAGGCTGACATGGCTTGAGTCACCTGTGCAGTTTATAGACGCCGGGATGAAAGAACTCAGAGAAAAGAATATGTGATGATAAAGGTTCTTTGGAAGTTCCATGGGTAGGGTAAAGCCACATAGGGGCCAATGATGGACATGGAAAATTTTTGTCCTGAATTGTTGGTTTGCTTGTTTGAATTTTGAGGACAAAATTCCTATAAGAGGGGAAGGATGTTACAACCCCAATTGTTGGGTTCAATTGGTCAGAAATGCAATTTCTCATATTAAGGATAATTGAACAAAGAATGGTATAATTTGTTTTGAATACATGGATTTCGTTTACAATAGCCTTGACGTTTGTGTTGTGGGCTTTATTGGCTATTGGGCCCAAATAACAAGGAAATTCAATTAGTAAATGGATAATTGATTTTTTAAGAAAAGAAATATGTAGAAACCTCTAGAAGGCAAATCCAAAGAGGATTTCGTGCCTCTTGGGTTCCTTGGGTACCAAGGAGTCCAAGGTTGCAAAAAGAAAGCAATAAGAAAAGAAAAGTTTAATTAAGTATTTCTTTATTATGAAATAAATTGAAAATAATGTTAAAATGTGGAAAATGAGAGAAAAGAGGCATAAATGAGATTTCTTGGTGAAATTTCGTATCCATGAGGTTGCTAATATTAAAAGGAAATCCACTGAGGAAAATAAAAGAGAAATAAAAAGAAATCCTCAAAAAGAGATATTTAAATGAGAAATAAACAAGATAATGATAGATGCATCTAGAAGGATAATAATTATCCTTGAAAAGGGAATTTCGAAATAATGGAGTGTCTTGGGATCCAAGGAGTCCCAATAAAGAGGAAAGAAAGAGAAAAGGCAAATAGAACAAAATAAGAGAATAATGTGATAAATCATTAAATGACTTTTGTTATTATCGAAAAGAGAGATTATTTGCTTTAAGAAAAGAGGATTTCGTGACAAATAACTAAAAGACAAGTTTAAAGAGAATAAGAAAGTGGATTTTCGTATTTCTAATATAGAGAATATGCAAAAGAATTAGGAAAGAGAGAGGAACTTGTTTCTTATAGAAGGAATTGAATTCCTTTTGGAAGTGGGAGTGGTTGCTTCGTGGGCAAGCACCTCAGGGTGTTGCTACACTCCCCTACATAAGGGGGTAAGACCCAGGGCTAAATCTAGAGAGAGATCTCACACATATCACTTTCTTCATCTTCTCCTATCTCATCCAAACCCTAGTTGTAAAGAATACCTTTCCTAGAGTAGAAAGGGGGCTAGGGAGGATGTTCGAGAGAGTCTGGATGCTTCCACGACTTCAGGGGGGTGGTTGGGCGAGCATCCCCTCACCCCAGTCAACTGCAGCATCAGCAACACGGCTGCATGCGACAACATATCTACAGGTCTGCCCGGACCTTTCGCTCACCACCTAAGTGACATATCGAGACCATGGAGGTGCGGCGGAGGTCTACGGAGAGGTGGGGTCGTAACAGTAACACTCCATTTGTTCCATCATCATTCAACCCATATCACCATACCACAATGTCACCCAGAACCATTTGATGTCTAAAAGGTAAGACCATTGGTTGTTTACATAAGTAAACACCTTGGATAAACCACCTATGAAGTCCTTGATTTTTCTCTAGAAAGATTCACCATTTAACCCTAGACATCCCTTGATTAAAAACACAAAAAGTTCCAATGAGAGTAGGGTAAGACCCATAATCGACTATTCATTTAAAACAAGCCATCCATTATCAACAAGTAAGCTCCTTAAGTTGATAATATATAGGAAACCATCTAAATCCCATTATTAGGACCAACATATTACATTATAAATCATTCCTCTTTATTTGAGTAATAAACATTATATCTTGACCATTGGGTCAAGTTCATATGTTGAAACCATCAATTACAGTATAGGTCCGACCATTGCATCAAGTAACGCAACAAACCATTTGTCTAAGGCTTAATTGATGCTCAACTACAATGCTTAACTCACCACAGGTTGTAGAGACCTGATCCACCATCATTAGTGACAATTAAGTTACCATAGGTTTTTAGATCAACACTATATTCATTAATCAACATCAAATATTAATCTAATGTCATCATTGATTGATAACATCAGTAGGGTACTTAATGGTTGATCATTAAACTTCTAATTGATCCAAAACATGACCTAAGGGGGTAACTATAGGTTGTAACCATCATCTGAAACCTTTGATCCTGACCATAAGTTGTCATGAAGACAACACCATGGGGTTGTTGTAATGGTACCATCATCGGGTCATGGGCTTATAGAAGAAATCAACTTTAAACCCTAAAATTGACAATTGGTTGATTGGTGCTTAGCACCATAGTTTGTGAAAGCAACCTGATGCAAGTCATATTATAACTTAGAAATAATGTACACCTGATCAGAGGTTCATCTAGAACTGAAATAATAATAGGGAACCTTATAAAAACTGAAATCCAATTCAAGCATAACTTTTTAATGCATGAATCATCATTTTCAAGCAAGAACATGAGCTAGCAAGCTTATAGTAAGCAATAAACGTATAGAAAGTTATAAAACTTGCCTCTCATTATAATATAAACTCCCAAACAGAATAAAACACGAGAAGGTATGGTAGAAAATCCAAGCATAAGCTGTGAACTCGTCCATCTAGCACCTTTCTTCATCAAATGAGCAAACCCTAAGCATAAGGAGCAAGAAAGGTAGGATTTTAGAGCTTTAGAGCAATTTCTGCAATGGAACAACAAGGTTCCGCCCTGGAGGAAGGTCTAAGGAACAAGAATAGAAAGAGAAATGGAAAAGTAAGGAAGAAAACAACTTTCCTTGGTTGAAATCCTTAGAAGATGACCTTGGAAACCCTAGGTAGGGCTAGATGGAGCTCTAGGAGACCTTCTTCTCCAAAAAGAGGTTGTCTTATACCTTAGAGCACTTGGTTCCATAGAAAAATAGAGTGTAGTATTTGATCTAGGTTAGACTAAATAGAAAGCAAGCAAAGTTTCATACTTGGGCAAGGAAGAGGTAAATATAGCCCATGGATAAGGATGGAAGCAAGAATGAGGTGTAAAAGTAGCTTTCCCATGTGTCTGTGGCCTTAAACTATTAAGAATATACAAGCACACAAACAAGAATCCCCCCCACCTTCCATATAGAACTTCTTGTCTTTACTTTGTCGAATTTCCAACCAATCAAAGAATTCATTAGTTGATAGCTACTAAAGGTAGCTCATCCGTGAAGGGGTAAACCTTAAAATACCCTTGGAGAAAACACCTTCAAAGCAAGGATTAAATAGGTTCCCCATGACTCAAAAAGCTCAATAATGATGAGAGAATATCCAAGGAACATAATTCAAGTGATAAAGTACAAAGAAAACCTCTCAATTGGGTAAATTGCAGAAAAGTCCAAAATGTGCATAAAATGGCATAACTTGCTCAAACAATGTCCAAATTGGACCAAATTTGAAACTTAAGCTTGTATTACGATTTCAAAGCATATAACTAGGTTATATTAGGGTTATAATAATATTATTATGATAATTAAGATTATTCAACTCATTAGGCAAGTTTAGGGGCCTTACAACTATAAACCTCTAACAAGGATTTCACCCCTGAAATCCAAGGTAAACAAAGATGGGTACATTATTTGCACCTCACCATATTACCTTTTCATGGTTACTTGCATATCATGGTTATGTCACATCATTCATACATATCTCATATTGGGTTAGCACAAAAACCCTCACATAAGAAGACATTTGCAAATATGAAACATAGAAACTTTTTGTGACACCTGTACAAATCTAATAGTAACTTACAACTTTAAATTCTAGCTATCATCCTAAAATTATATCTATTGTATCAAGACATTACTCAAAAGTCATACTTGCTAGCTTTTTACCAATCATTGAATGTGTCCCATACAATTCCTTGAAACATAAAAAAAGGCAATGTATCCATCCTCTTTTTTCTAGATACACTGACACTGGAACACTTGTCAGTTCTTTTTCAGCATCAAAAGAAATGCTGATGCTAGCACCTATAATTCCATACAAGGAAACATTATTCCTAGTCAACCTTGTTAGGGGTGAAACAACAACACTATCTTCACTTTACTAAGATTCATTACATTGGTATCCACATCATGTGCTATAAGGAACACACATCCTTATCTCATACAATTTTACCAACATAACAAATCTCAAGACATATAAGATGAGTCATCCTAATTATTGGAAGGCTCAAAAGAAAACTCATCACAAACTTTATGATCTTAGAACCATAGTCCAAACAACCTTATGTTATAATAAGCTATCCACCATCATGTTTGCAGCAAATCCATACGCACAAAGTGGCAATGATCCACTTGAAATATGTTCCCTAGAAAGGAAGGACACAAAGGGAAACACATTTCCCATACCATAGTAGTATTTTTCAAGGGTCTCTAGCATAAAGGTAACCAATTCTATTTTCATTATGCATGTTACAACTTCTTATGTATCATTTTCCCTTTTTCATTTCGGGTTCCTTGCCATTAGCATAGAAATTATCATGACTAACATATCTCATTACTCCTTCCTTGGCGACTATTTATCACACTTACTATTTTATCTTATTTTATTACGTTTTTCAACCACTTATCTATAGGTAAATCATCATATTCCACATTTTATTCAATAAACATGGATCGTCTCCCTTAATTTCTTTCACACGTCATGCTGATTTTACATTAGTACTTTCTTACACACATAGGTTGGTCTGAGATTAACTATGATTCCACCTTATTCCTTTGTCATTGTTCCCATTTATCTTCTCATTTTGTACTTGTTATAGGAGTTCTTTCCATCTTATGTGGATTTCATACCTTGATTCTCTTTATAAGCATAGACTTATCTGTCTTTTACTTTATTATCTTTTTGAATCACATCTTCAAGAAGTCCTCTATTTCTAATTTGCATTCAATTTAGATTTCTTGGTGTTGTATCTTTCTCTTATAGTTACCAAACATTCAAATATTGATAGATAATGACACAATTCTCATCTTCTTTAAGGTAGGAAAGAGATATTCACACCATGATTTCTTATTCGTTATGCTCTCTAGATTGTCTCCAAATGACTACTTGATCAGAGTAATCAGAAAGATAACAATTTAAGAGTTCCATACTTACC
The DNA here is from genome assembly GCA_963693085.1 of Alisma plantago-aquatica. NCBI lineage: Eukaryota > Viridiplantae > Streptophyta > Magnoliopsida > Alismatales > Alismataceae > Alisma > Alisma plantago-aquatica. The sequence goes on along the minus strand of OY856414.1, from coordinate 500,534,794 downwards.
TTTCTTCAAGAATTGAATACCTAGCCAGGGCACCCAAATACTGAGATTAGGCAGTATGCAACATATTTTTATGTCATGTTCCTAACTTAGACACCATCCTAATCTTAAGTCCTAGTGTCCCTATAGACTCAATGAACCTAAAGATCTGATACCAACTTGTGAGAACTAGTTACACTAAATGAGATTACTCAAAACATAAAGCACAATCGATTACTAATTAATCACATACCCAAAAATATGGGTAAATAAAAACTGATTTCAACGTCAGCACCTGCTTAGAAACATTTGCATAAGAGCCCAACATCTTTCTTTTATCCATACTATGACAAGAATTTGATAAAATTTGTTCTATTACCTTAGCTACAACATATATACACAAGAGAACAAAATTCATATATGCCATACAAACAAGCATTAATATGCTAACAAAAGTCTTATCCATTTGAAACACCATATACAAACTTTTCTTGTCCAAACATGAGAGTACAGGGACGACTCTAGGATACACTATACATCTAATCAACTTTCTCAAAGATTCATTACTATAGCTCCTCTTTTCTGCCACATGTTTGTTTTCGTCACTTTCTATTACCTAAAAAAATGCAACGAACCACAAGGGTGAGACCCATGTCCCAACCAGAGATATAACCTCCAACAATGTTTATTGATTACAAAGTTTATAAGTAATTAAACATTTAAGAAGTTAATCATATATAACAAATAAGATCAGCATTACTAATGATTAACAAAATACATAAAGGAGAAGATAATAACTATCACCATTAGCCAGACTATCATCCTTTATCTTGTTGACAATATAAGTAATTCAGTATCATATGTGTATCTAGCATCATGAGCAAGTCTAGTAACATAGCATAGCTAACAACATGAGCATGTCTAATTGGTTGAACTTATCAACATCATAATAAGAGCTAACAACATAAGCACAACTATTTAGATAAGCATGATCAGCAATATATGCATCTCTAGTTACAAAGGCATTGCTAGCATGGTAAACATAACTAACAAGATGAGATAGCTAGCATCATGATCATAATCAGCAATAGCGGTATAGTTATCAACACAAGCATAGCTACTATATGTACCCATCTACAATCTTAAGCATATCCACAACCTAAGTGCATCTACTATCTCTTAATTGCACTAAGCATCATCTTTATGTAAAGATAACAAATAAGGGTTATCATCCAATGTGAAACATTGTGTATAACCCTAATAAAATATGCTACACGACTATCTTACATCTTTTATTACACCCTGGGGAATTTGAATCATACCATTCAAAGTTCAACCGACCCCTACGAAGGGATATTCGGTTCCTTACAAGATCTAGGAGTGTTGGTATCCTAAGATCTCTTCCCCTAAGTCAGTACGAGTAAAAAGACAATGACATATCAGTCAAAGCTGCCACCACAGTGACATATAGTCAAGCTTCTAACCATTAGTCCACCCTTGGTATAGGTCACATCACTAGAAACTAGGGTATTCAAGCCCAATCATTGAGGTACAACCACATTTGTCCTCTAATCACATCATGTATAATCACCGAGACATGACCGCAGCCATTCTCAATCACATCATATGTATGAGGCATGACCATAACCAACCTCCACAATCTGCATTGTGGATGACAAGTATATATCCTCAACCTACCACCCCCACATACTCAATAGTATGTGCTCCGAGTTTCCCTTAGGAATACTCATTTCACCATCCAACAAGTTTGACACTTAGATGGCTCTATGACATAGGGCACTACATGATTAGAGTTGCACTTTATTAGTTATGCCAATTGGGTGAATTAAGGATGCATCAAACAAATGCACATACAAACCCTAATTCACTTCTAGAAAGCATATAAATATCACAACTACAAAAGATATAAAACATGTGAAATATAATTTCTCATCTCATCATCACATGGTACTATTCACTTGCCATTCATGAGACCACACTAGTCATCATATTATCACAAGATATAAATCCTTTTCACAATATCATAGGGTATCAATCCTTATCAACATAAGAGGATTACACCTCATTATGGGATCAACCATGCTCAAAGGTCATTAAGACCATCATACTATTCCCTATAATATCATCATTACCTTTCCATGCCTTATACCAAGGCTCAACAACATCACGTACATATAATACACCACATCAACACAATATTGCATTAATGAGCTAGGAGATATTCATAAACAATCATAGCAGGGTTATATAAACATTAAGAACATTCGTTTATTACATAAACATGCAAGGAATCTATATATGATCAACACTCATCATATTCATAATGCACATGTTGAGCATAAGAAAGTATCAACAATGTGGCTATGATAACCATCAATTAACACATTAAGGTTATGATCATGTTAAGGAGGTTATTCCACCATCATTCCATCATATATGAATGTTAAACATGAATACTCATCTTTATCTATTTGAATTAGAGTTAGGTTCAACATGATAAATTGTATCAATGTTACTAATCAACACTTATACCCAAACCCTAACTCACAACATCCCCATTGGATCATGGATGCATAAGCTTAAGCATCACCATCACATTCTATGCTATTCTCAAGTATGAACCCACACATAAATCAAGGTGTAACCATCAGGTTATAGCATACTAGGGTTTCAACAACAATAAGAGAGTACTCCATGATTGTATTAGTCATTTAAGGACTATTCATACCCAATCATCATCATTTAGTTATATTAAAGCTAGGTATAACAAGCTATATCTCATTAGGGTTACATATCAACACAATATGATTATCATACCTTCTATTCATATGAGTGAATAGGTAAGACTACCTTATTAAGGGTAACCCTCCATTTGTTTTATCATCATTCAACCCATATCACCATACCACAATGTCACCCTGAACCATTGGATGTTTAAAAGGTAAGACCATTAGTTGTTTACATAAGTAAACACCTTGGATAAACCACCTATGAAGTCCTTGATTTTTCTCTAGAAAGAGTCCCCATTTAACCCTAGACATCCCTTGATTAACAACACAAAACGTTCTAATGAGAGTAGGGTAAGACCCACAATTGATTGTTCATTTAAAAAAAGCCATCCATTGTCAACAAGTAAGCTCCTTAAGTTGATCATATAAAGGAAACCATCTAAATCACATTATTAGGACCAACATATTACATTAGCCATCATTACACTTTATTGGAGGAATAAACATTAGATCTTGACCATTGGGTCAAATAATATGTTAAAACCATCAATTACCGTATAGGTCTGACCATTGTACCAAGTGACCCAAGAAATCATTGGTCTAAGGCTTAATTGATGCTACAACTACAATACTTAACTCACCATAGGATACACCATCATTAGTGACCATTAAGTCACCATAGGTTGTTAGATCAACACTATATTCATTAATCAACATCAAATATTAAGCTAATGTCATCATTGATTGATAACATCAGTAGGGTACTTAATGGTTGTTTATTAAACTTCTAATTGATACAAAACTTGACCTAAGGGAGTGACCATAGGTTGTAACGATCAACTGATACCTTTGATCCTGACCATAAGTTGTCATGAAGACAACACCATAGGGTTGTTGCAATGGCATAGGTTTATAGAAGAAATCAGCTTTAAACCCTAAAATTGACAATTGGTTGATGGGTGCTTAGCACCATAGGTTGTCAAACCAACCTGATACAAGCCATATTATACCTTAGGAATAATGTACAAATGATCACAGGTTCATCTAAAACTGAAATCAGAATAGGGAACCTTATAAAAATCGAAATCCAAGTCAAGCATAACTTTTTAGTGCATGGATCATCATTTTCAAGCAAGAACATGAGCTAGCAAGCTTATAGTAAGAAATACATGTGGATCAAGTTATAAAAGTTGCCTCTAATTAGAATATAAACTCCTAAAAAGAATAAAACATGAGCAGGTAGGGTAAAAAATCCAAGCATAAGTTGTGAACTCGTCCATCTATCACCTTTCTTCATCAAATGAGCAAACCCTAAGCATAAGGAGCAAGAAAGGTAGGGTGTTAGAGATTTAGAGAAATATATACCATGGAATAGCAAGGTTTCGACATGGAGGAAGGTTTAAGGAAGGAGTAGAGCAAGAGAAATGGAGAAGTAAGGAAGAAAATAAATTGTCTTGGTCGAAATCCCAAGAAGATGACCTTGAAAACCCTAGGTAGGGCTAGATGGAGCTCTAAGAGACCTTCTTCTCCAAAAATAGGTTGTCTTCTACCTTAGAGCACTTGGTTCCACATAAAAACAGAGTGGAATCGTTGCTCCAGGTTATAGGAAAGAGTTAGCAAGCAAAGTTTCATACTTGGGCAAGGAAGAGGTAAATATAGCCCATGGATAAGGATGGAAGCAAGCATGAGGTGTAAAAGTAGCTTTCCCATGTGTCTATGGCCTTAAACTATTAAGAATATACAAGCACACACACATGCAGCTACCCCACCGTCCATATAGACCTACTTGTCTTTACTTTGTCGAATTTCGGAGCCAATCAAGGAATTCATTAGTTGATAGCTACTAAAGGTAGCTCATCCGTGAAGGGGTAAACCTTAAAATACCCTTGGAGAAAACACCTTTAAACCAAGGATTAAATAGTTGCCCCATGACTCAAAAAGATCAAGAATGATGAGAGAATATCCAAGGAACACAATTCAAGTGATAAATTGCAAAGAAAACATCTCAATTGGGTAAATTATAGAAAAGTCCAAAATGTGCATAACTTGCTCAAACAATGTCCAAATTGGAAAAAATTTGAAACTTAAGCTTTTCTTATGATTTCAAAGAATATCACAACGTTATATTAGGGTTATAAGAATTCAATTATGATAATTAAGCTTATTCAACTCATTAAGCAAGTTTAGGGGCCTTACAATTATTGTAACATCCCTCTTTTTCAAACATATCAATTACTAAGAGGAAGCATAATTCTCAATGTGGATGTCATAAAAATGATAACCATTTCTTGAAAATATAATTTAGTGAACCAACACATGATACAATTTCAAATTCTCACATCTTAATGTCATAAAATGAAATCATATTTTGAACTAATTCATATTTCTCATAACTTGAAAGGAAATCTAAATGGATCATTTTATTATAGTTGGTACCCCCACAAAGTCTTTGCTTCTGAAAGATCCTCAAACTAGCCTTTTTATGTCAAATGGGTCCATTTCTTTAAGCTTGTCCATAGCTACAGACAGCATGCCCCCATCCATGCATCAAACAAATGGGTAATTGTAATTGAACATATTATGTATTATAGAAGCATATAAAGTAAAAATAAAATTTAAACATTGAACATTAAAGAAAATACACAATTGCTTTTAAATCATTTCTTTTATCTTGACTTATATAAGAATCCTCGGGATTGCACATAATTTCCTCTTCTTTTATGCACTGGAATGCCTCTTCAATTGCACCAAATTGCCTCTTCTCTTTTGCATCAAAGTTCCTCTTATGTTTTCTATGAGGAGACTCTTGGTGAGGATCTTATATAATTTATCTTTTAACATTATCTTTCTCTTGAAACTTCTTAACTTGCTCTTAGATCTTATTATTGACTTTACTCTTAATTTGCATGAAAAATGATACAATAACTTATTGATAATAAAACATGACATTCAATTCATCATAAACTAATGTCTAACAACTAGAACAATAAATTATAAATTCATAGTATTCTATGTACATTGTCCATACATACATAAAATCAAACAATACTTACTTTTGAAGTGCATGAAGCACTTACCACACTCTTAAGGAAGATCCTAGTTTCTTTTCATAGGTTGATGAAACCCTAATCACATTCATGGTGTTAAGAAACCCTAATTACCTTGTTTAATTAAGTAACACCCATTAATGATTAATCCTTAACTTATTTTCTAGGGTTTCATGGGTTTTTTATGAAATCGATCGAATCATAGTCAAATCAGGCTTCAAAACCATCATTATATTGTTCATTATTAAAAACGCTTTCCAATGAGAATTTACATTTATTTTTTTAAGCATTCAATTAATTATTGTAGATTTTAAAAGAATCTACCAAACAAATATTGAGAAAAAACATGTCGACAATTATCCAAGGACATGGATACCTAGCCTAACTAGACCAACTAAAGGAGGCCAAGCTATTCAAGGACCCCACCCCAATGATAAGGGATGGTCAACAAAGAAAAAGGTTGATGATTCCAAAACAACCCATGGTCACCTGGCATAAATTAATTTATCAAAAGGACAAAGTTGACAATACACCACTTGTCATCTTCTTCCTCAGTTGAAACTGAAGAACAATAAATGATCCCTTAAAATCATGATCTAAAACAAAGTTTTCAAGATTAGCGGGATGAAAGGTCATTAGCATTGATTTTGTCATAAAAAACCAGACTCAACGAGCTAAAGGGGAAGGGTCTTGGTGGCGTAATGCCCCGAAACCTACTTACACTATTACAAAAGGAGAACTAGAGATTGGTGAACAACAAAAATTAACACATATCAATATGTATAGTGGCTCCGATCCGTTATGGTCAAACGAAGGCAAAGCCATCGAAGGCGGGAAGAACATAGGTTAAAACACAAAAATTAGACTTAGGTTGATAGACATCATCCATTGGAAATGTAAAGGTATTCAATACATTATTGAGAAAATTTCTAAATTGGAAGATCATAGGGCTTCCACTAGAGGAAGGGAATGATTTTAGATCTTCTCATCTTGACAGGGAAGATTTGGGACGACCTCTGGGTTGTAGATCAACAGAGATGGAGAAGGCCTGCTAAGTGTTGGAAAAAAGGAGGGAAAAATATAGGTTTTATTGTTCTCATCAGATCTCTGCTAATGATTGAGGATGGTTTCTTATATTGGGAAGCAACCCATGTGTCGTCGAGGTTTGTTGGAGATTGAGTTACAGAGGAAGAAGGAGATCTCATCATCTGTAGTCTCTGGATAATGAAATGCAATCCATGAATGGTTCAACAGATTTGCTTATCGACCTTGATGACGATGGTGGATTTATATGAGAGATCTTTGTAAAGGGGAAGAGATCGGGTCTGAAGGAGATGTGTGGAAACATGGATTATGTGGAGCCAACTAAGCCAGTGGTATAGGTGAGGGAGAAGAGTACCGACCCACAAAGGACTATGAGTCTTAGAGTTAGAGAGGTCTCTCTCTCTCAGCATGGCACATAAAATCGGCACAACTATAGTAGATTAGTTCATTAAAGGAAATAATCGATATGATTGGGATTTAAACCATAGTATAAGTTTCTGAAATCCTTTGAGAGGTCAATCCATGTCTGTCTCACTTAAAATTTCAACCATAGATGTATTTGAGTGTCTACAACATTCTTTAATAGTTACTCTCCAAATTTGATGATCCAAATATGACATATTTATGTAATACATTTATTATAAACTATGTACATTTAATGAATTATGATTAATCCTCAATTGGTCTAACTTTTCTTTTATGATCAATTAGGGTTTATTTTTGTGGTATTGAGTCCATTGAACGAAATTAGGTTGATTCAGGTTAGTATGTACATTAATGGTGATGAGCCTCCCTTAACGACAGAGATGATGCGTTAAATTGGGATTCTGATCATATTTTAATATAAAATATTATTTAATTAACTACCATTATAAAAATGAAAAGAAAGAGAGAGAGAGAGAAATTATGTTACTCATTTTTTGTAACACTGAAAGAAAAATTTATCTACTTGAGTTGTTTACATTGAAGTCCAACATTTGAATTTTATCGGTGAGAAATTTCATTTAGACCCATAAGCTTATTTTAATCATCATTTGGGATGTTATAATAGAAAAATAATAAGATGAGTTTTTACTATTATGTATATGTTCATACTATATAAGAAAACCTATGAAGGGTTTTTTTTAATTTTTCTTTTAAACAATCTTTGTATTCCAATTATACAATATAAAAAAAGCGTGAGAGGTGTGTATATAAGTTAATTATAAATAAATTTGTTACTCTAATAAGGCTGCGAGTGCATAGAAGGGTATGATTATATTTTTTTTGTTTTTCTATTTTGTAGATTACAAAATAGTGTTAAAAAGTCGTAGGACGGGTTGAATGAGATTTGTGCCTTTAGTTTCTTGAATTACCAATTTCATTGTCTTTATATGTTGATTCGTCACGCAAGGTTGCATGAGACTTTTGAATATCATTCTAAAATTACAAATTGATCGTTATCTATCCAGATAAGGATGCTTATACTATCCTAGAGGGAACTGACTCCTATCGGTCATCATAGCACATTATATTGTCATTTTGTGGTTGGTTGGATTGGAAGTGGTGAAACATTAAATAGAGGACGTGTAGAACGTGGTCGCTGTGACATCTGGAAGGATCAGTATAGTGACTTTCGACACTAGGTAGCAGTAATCGTTCCTTTTATCCCTTCTCTTTTGACTTATGTTCTTCTTTCTTAACATGGATATAACATTGTTCGAATTAAGTTTTAGTAGACGGTTTTTTTCTTCCAACTCATCTTAGTCAAAATTTAATTGTGTACTAATTCCAATCTCAACTTCACTTTTTTCGGTAGACAATAGAATACAACATTGTGTCTACATTCGTTAGTCCAATCTAATATTCTTAAACATGTATAATGCACCCAATTGACTGGTTTACTATAATACAAAGTTCAGAGAGGATTGCGCTTAATACAACTGTGACTAACTAGTTGCAACCTTAAAACCACCGGCCAACTTGACGGTAATGTTTGGGAGAGCGGGGGTTGTTATCAAATTTAATTATATATGTAGTATGATCTGGATGTCTTTGTGCGATCCTCTTATATAATTAATTCTTTCATTGAGAGCTGATAAAAAACGTGTATATGATCTAATATCTTTATAATAATGACCACATTGATCTGACAGTGTTTGTAATGAAACACATCGACTACAGGTTAAGATCTTACCATTTCCAATCTCGGAGAGAAAATACAGTTTTTGGCTCATCAGCGGTAGAAGAGCGTTTAAGAAATAAATTTACAAGCTATAGGTTGGGGTTACTAACATAGAGTTACCTTCCCTAATTAGCATGATTAAAGGTAGAAGGGAGATTGGCTCAGATTTTCAGTAAACAGCATAATTAAGATCAATCATTCAAGACAACAATCATGGTGGCATTTGCATGTGCTATTTATATAGATCTGCTGCATAGAGACTACATGTCACATGTGCATGTCAAACATGACTCACACAATACACTTGAAAGAAGGAATCATTGTGTACGACGAGAATCCGTCTAGATGTATGCCCATGTCCAGACAACACGCGGCTGCGCAAGAGGTGGTGAGTTGGTGACCAGAGTATTGATAAGGATGTTGGAACAGTACTAATGAGGTCTGACCAGAGTATTGATAAGGATGTTGGAACAGTACTAATGAGAAGGTCGGGTGGTCGCCAGAGATGAAAGCATCATCAGCATCGACAATGGCAAACACTGGAGCAAGCTGGACGGCTACCGAAGTTCCTTATCCCTACCGATCCTTTTGCAGCGTGCCAGCATCACGTTGATTGTGTTTATCTATTTACATATAGCTAAATCAAAAAGTAATGCCAGCACCTAGTTGCTTTACCGACAAATTACTAGAAGCTGCTGTTGTCGTTCTTTGATTTTGACGTATGTCCCAGAAATCCAGCAGCATCGATTGCTTATGATTGTACATTGTACTTGATAAGCGAGAATGAAAAAGCATTAGTTACCATTTAACTTAGATACACCAAGTAGATTACCAACTAGACGAGTATGCAGTCGTGTTTTTTGGCCGGGGGAGATGGGGAGTGTGGAGTAGGAGAAGTTGCGAAGACCATTCGGTATTTTTCTGACAGATTTTTATATTAGGCATGATAACCATTATTATAAGTAACTTGAAACATTATTCCAAATACCATTCACACACCTTCGCACCACATACTCAAAATTATCTTTTGATTAGTCCAATAGTGGAATGGAACGGCACCTATCAATTACTTCACAAATCTAAGAATGGTACCAATCAAATTGAAACATATTACAACACAAAAAGTTCTCACTTTCTTCACGACTTCTTTAAAAGCACTATCACTGACTTTTGCTCCACTTTTAATTGGACTCACATGATGGAATAACCAGAAACAAACACATTATCTACCATCTTCTGGAAATGAGCCACAAATATAATACTAAAAATACATATCTATTTTACATTTACAGAGGACACACATTCCTGCATAAAAAAATATAGAATGTTTGTTGCCACACTAAGTGCACATTATTCTATGGCTCATATGGACAAAAACGCCATCGAATCATTGATGTATAATTTAGTAGAATAGTATATCAGGATCCTTCGTTTTGCTTGATGTGCCGATCACATGAACAAATTAATCAACATCTTTTCTTCACATGTCACATGGCCATATCCATCTTTTCTACTGCTTGTACCTTTCTTTCTCTAGCCATGGATGAGTAGAATCTAGATCTTGTACATGGGAGAGTAACTCCCATGTCTTAGCTTGTATGAACATAAGAATTTCGTACTAAATGTTAGTTGCTTGCATGTTCCAAGAGTTATTTCAGATCTGAAATGCTTGTTTGTGTGATTGGTCATCATACTTGCATGTTTTATGCTTTCTTTCATAATCTGAGAAGATGTGTTTGAGAGTATGGAGTTACTCTTTTGGAAACTTGTCCTTGACCACGAGAGTGGCTGAGATCAAGTTGAGGAGCAAAGTTTGTGATTCGAAATGAAATACATACAGAGAGTGATGTATGGAGTTAGAATCGTCATCACTTCACCGAGAGGTGAGTGATGACTACAAACCTCCTTTGCAGGTTAATTAACATATTTAAATTCATATTTTAATATAAACTATGATGTGATAGTGAAATACCAAGTCTAGGATCTTCCTAAATCTTAACCGTTCTTAAGTGATAATTTATTGTTTTGTTTAAATCTGTAATTTAATTGTTCTAATCCAATCATCTTGTGTACAATGATCTAGGTTATTAAAAATTATAACTCTTGCGCCTAGCTAACCAACACTCCTTGTGTTTGACCTCGACTACAACTACTCTCGTATACTTGTGAGAAATAGCTAGTTGAGTAAAAGATCACTATATGATTGAAACTCATTAGTGTAATAACCGAACAAAGGGTCAATGGCAAGGATCATCTCTTTCATTTGGATTTGCCATATTCTTATAGAGATGTAAAGAAACTAGATCCCCTTTTTATCGACTCTCCTTAAGGGCTAGTTTGATAGGATGTAGTCTAACTATATACTATGAGTATATTGTGTAGACATTCAATATAAATATACAGTTTGCCATCCGACTACACTCTATCAAATAGATTCTCAAATAATTTGTTTTTTTTTCATCCTTTTTAACATTTTCTAGATTAGCTTGGGTTATTCCCAACTTTTCCATAACCGCATATATGGGCATGCACAAACAATCTAATTTACCTTCTATGTGTTTGATGTTAATACTAACTATTACCATTTTATTTCTTTTGAATGATAGAGAACATAATAATACAATTATCACCTTTATCATGAGTTGGTTACATCAATTAGTTTGGAAGTGACACTTCTATATATATAAATATAAATATATATATAAATATAAATATAAATATACATATATATATATATATATAAATATATATAGAGAGAGAGAGGCTAGAATACACTCGAATGTACAAATCATACGAATACACTCAAGTGTGTTTTCCTATTAAAACTATTTTTTGCAAAATGTAAACCATTGATCTTCACTATCATACTATAACTAGGCTACATACAAATTTTGAACCCATTTGGATGAGTGTAAGTCACTCATCCATAGATAACAAAATCGATGCACGAAACTAATTTGAAATGCATAATTTTTGCGGTCTTCATAACATGACCTATAATTTAACAAATGTGCTCAAATTTTGCATATAAGCTATTCACAAGATGATTAAAAAGATCAATGGATTAGATTTAAAAAAATATTGCACCATAAAAAATTATTTGAGTGTATTTTGCTCCAAATACACTCGAGTGTATTCTATCCTGACTCTCACTCTCTCTCTCTATATATATACATATATATGTACACACACACACAAATATATATATATATATACATATAGATATAGATATACATACACACACACACACACACACACACACACACACACACACATATATATATATATATATATATATATATATATATATATATATATATATATATATTTATATATATATATATAGACACACACATATATATATACATATATATAGGTATATATATGTGTATGTATATATATATATATATATACATATATATATATATATATATATATATATGTATATATATACATATATATATGTATATATATATATATATACATACATATATATATATATATATATATATATATATATATATAGACACACATATATATATATATATATATATATATATAGGTATATATATGTGTATGTATATATATATATATACATATATATATATGTGTGTGTCTATATATATATATATATATATAGACACACACATATATATATATATACATATATATAGGTATATATATGTGTATGTATATATGTATATATATATACACACACACACACACATATATATATATATATATATATATATATATATATATATATGTATATATATATATATATATGTGGTTGTTCAATCATTACTCGCGCGGGTAACCAGATTTTCGCTACCCGCTGGCTACCCGCACATCCAAAAGAGTAACTATATGGTACATAAGAGTAACTCTTCCGATCAAAAGAGTAATTATATTGATAAAAAAGGTAACTATTTGACTAAAAAGTAACTACGTAGAAAATATATAGTCAGTAATTATATGGACGAGTATTTTTTATTTTGGTGTGGAAAATGATATTATTTTTGGATCAATTTTTTGGGGGAGCTAGATAAAATGCTCCTTTACAATTGCGAATTTTTTTTAAACAAAATATCAGGAAGGGTGCACGGGTAGCTACCCGTGCAGGTATTAAAGATGAGCCATATATATATATATATATATATATATATATATATATATATATGTATGTATATATGTATATATATGTATATATATGTATATATATATCTATGTATATATATATATATGTATATATATATATGTATATATATATATATATATGTATATATATATATATATAGATATATATATATATATATATATATATATATATATATATATATATATATATATATATATATATATATATATATATATATATATATATATGGCATCCATTCAATGTCCTCCCCACATTTCCTTATTTTTATAATTTTCTTACTTTACACATGTAGAGGGGTACTTTACCTTGCAAATTGTTACTTTTCATACATAAACACTTACATTTGTAACTGTAAGCACCCTGACCCACGTTTTGGGCTAACCCTCTTTGCTTTGCTTATGAAATGTTCTTAGAACCTTAATCTAATCTCTCTATATGTTTTTTTATCATGTGACAAGTTCATGTTTCCAGTTTGGTCCCATTTGGATGTTGTTTGAGCAATGTTTGCTTATTTTTGGCCAAAGTGCAATTTACCCAAAGTAAGGGGTTATATTGCAATATGTCACATGTAAAGAATGCCTTTAGTTCTCTTGCATCATTACAAAGAGAACGATGATGTGGGGTACCTTGTGGAGGACCTATGTTCCAAGTTTGAGCTTGGTTGGTTGGTGCTTGTGCTTTATGTGCTAGTTTTAGTGTAAATTGCAAATTACCCAAAGTAGAGGGTCAATATGCAATTTATCAGCTCTAGAGTCTTCTTGCTTCTGTTTGGCATCATATATAAAGTGGATGGAGGTAGGGGCACCTTGTTTGGTTGATAGATGAAGAGTGACATCTCTATATGGTCTCTATATCACATATGTGTCACATAGGCCACATTGTCCTTTAGTGTATCAGCTAAGGCTTGAAGATGTGTCACTCAAGAGAGGTGTTTCGGCCATGGCAGTTGCCCAGCTGCACGATACACTTCCCAGAGTGTATCACCAGTCCATGCATGAGCTTCTAGGGTGCCAACAAGTGGCGTTATGAGCTAGAGAAAGTGGCACCTTGGTTTATGTGGTTATGACACCTCTCCCTTGCTACCTCTCTCTTCCTTGGTGTATATAACTCCCTTCCTCCTTATCCAATCACTCCTTTTCAGCCACCTTCCTTCCCCTACCTATATGGTACGAGCATGGGAGCTTTGGGAGCTAAGGAAGACTCCCATGGAGCATGGAGGGGCAAGCTCCTTGCCCATGGAAACTCCTTGCCCAAGATCCGACCTTGGTGAGTCATGCTTCTTTGCTAGTCTTTCCTTGTGCTTTCTTCTTCACCTTCATCTTCCCCTCTCAGCCATGGATAGGCCCTTGATAAGAGTAAGCAAGGCCGTGGTTATATCCCCTCCTTTCTTCTTCTTGAGCTATACATAATCATGGTTTCTTCTTCTTCTTCTTCTCCCTTTGTTTCTTGAGGTGATGATGTTGGTGTCGAAGGCATGTTTGGAGCATTGGATGGGTGTTGTTCTTGGAGAAGAACGTGAGTTTTCTGCTTGGGCCAAGAAGCTTGATGCCTTTCTTGGAGATCCTCTTAAGGCAGGTTACATAACTCTTAACCGTCTCTATTATTAGACACTCTCCATATATATAAAATGGTTCTTGTACTTAAATCGTTACCTTTTCTCCATGATAGATATATATGTGGAACTTGGAATCTTATCTAATGGAAATGATACGTTTTGTTACTGCCTTTAGCTTGTTTTCCTTGTGCAAGATGGTAATCAGTGGCTAGAGGTTGAAGATGACTAGTCCGATATGGGGCTTTACCCGATACAACTATGCTTTGCCCGATACAGTACCTTGTTTAATGAGTTATGCTTTGATAGATGGTTTGTGGCAATACCCCTTTCTCTCCTTTGGACTTGAAAGGTGAGACTATGTACTAGATATTAGGGAGCTATGATGTGGTGACCGATACCTCTTTCCTACCCTAGGGTTAAGGTTTGGATGATATGGTTGGTGAACACCTAGTTGGTCCCCTGGCCGATATGTGCTTTACTTGGTGGCTCCTTGAGGTTGTTGCCCGATACCCTCTTCTAGAGTTGAGACTTGGGTGATATGATAAGTGAACGTTTCATTGACCTTGTGACCAATACTCACATCTACCCAATATGATGGTGGTTGGACAAAATAATACCCTAACCTTAGTATCTTGGCCGATATGGAGCTTCAACCCTAGTTTTGGCGATAGGGTTGTCCGGGGTGACATAGATGATATACCCTTATTGCACGACATGGATTTGAGGTTGAAGATGACCAACTTGGTATGGTCCTTGTACCCTTGCACGATACACCTTTTTGGTGCCCTAAACGATACCCCTCTCATCCAGGGTTTGCCTTGAACGTTATGTTGCCCGATATGACTCCTTACCATGGCAGTATTGTTGGGCGATATGGATAAGTCTTGAGCCTAGAATGATGAAACCCTAGGTGGGCGATACCATGGCTGCCTCCCTGACTGTTATGTGCATGGTTGAGGGGCTTTTGTGTCGGGCATGAGGTTTGTTCTTGCACCACAGTCTCTAAGCGAGTTTCCCGACATGGTGTCTTAGTGGTCACCCTGCCTGTGGACGACGTGGAGCCTTGAATGATAAGGTTGCCCTAACCCTAGATGACCGATAGAGGGTGTTCTTGGGTGATATGGTTGGACGACACCTTATAGAACCTTCTCCCAATATGGTGCTTGTTAGTTGAGTGTTGCATAATATGAGGTGTTACCCATTATGATGAGTTAGGCGGTATGGCCTTGGTGTACTTTGCACGATACTTTGGATGAGAGCCCCACTCTTGGTTAATCTTTGAGTAATACTAGTACCCCTGCCTGATATGCCTTAGTTGGTGCTCGTGGGAGTTACGCCCTTGGACGATAAGATGCTCGATACATATCCCTTTGTATCTGGTTTCCGATACCACCATGCACATGGATGCATGATATAGCTTATAGCTCTAGTGGCACGATGAACCTTTGGTTCTAGTCTGCCATTACACCAAGAAGGTGTGTTGCTCGTCTCGGGGCATTGCCCGATATAGATAGCACGACACAATGTTACATGTGGATTCTTAGTTGTTGCCCGATATGATGTCTTAGGCGTTGCACCTGCTGGTGGTGCTGCTCGGCATGGTGCCTTGGTGGCTTGGGCGATACGAAGGGTACAATAGGGTTTGTTGCCTTGGGCATCACAGGTGGTGTGTTGAATGATACCAAGGTGATGATGGTTGGCTGTTATGGTCTTAGCCCTAGATGGGTGTTGGCCGACATAGGTGAACAGTTGCATGCTTAACCGATATAGTGTCAGGCGACACACTCTTTGGTGAGAGATTTTGTGCTTTTAGTGAGGGTTTGTTTGGTCTCTATATGCTTTTGGTGAGGGTAGGCGACACCTTTAGTGAGGGTTGTGCCTAACCCAATATACCTATGCATGTTTCTTGAGCTTACACCTTTGATCATGATGAGCTATGACAAGATAGGTTGTGAACCCTTGTATAGTGGTTACCTATGGTTAATGATAGATGGATCTCTGATAAAGTTGGATGGTGAATCACGGTGTATGATCCTTAAAGTTAATCCTTAGGGATGATGCTCATATGATTGATATATAGGGTATGATGGGATTCCCATTATGTGGTAACAGTAGTATGTATTGATTTATACCCCAGTTATGACATTAAGCTGCATATGTTCATAATGATGGAAGAATATTCCAATGCTATTAACCTTAATCTTGATGACATGATAATCATGATATGATCATGAGATATGGGGCATGAGGGATGCTCACAGTTTGATAACAATAATATATTTTGTCTACAGACACAACTATGAACATGGATGTTGTTCCAATCCTGTGCACTTAAATTCTTGATAGCATGATGATCATAATATGTTCTCTAAGTTCTATGTTCTATGTCTAGTGATCCAGTCATCTCCTTCTTATGCAAGCTAACCATGCAGGTGTACTGAATTCATATCCAAGAAAGGGCTATGGTGATTATATGATTATGTGCTTTGTATAGCACTTGACATATGTGCAATATCTAAGTAATAATGATATGTCTTGTTGATGAGATAACATATATCACCAGTATGATGAGAAACACATGTTGAGGTGTGATCCTTATGTGATGACCTGAGGGATTGAGATCCCATGATGATGTGAATGCCTTGAGAGGCAGTGGTACCATGTGATGAATGACCATGTGATGAATGAGGGATTACTATCCCATGGCAATATGATGATTGTTGAGGGCAATGAGAATAGCAGTAGCAGTGTAACACCAAAGTAATGAAATTCTAATGCTATTCATGTTTTATATATGGTTTCTTAATACAACTTGGTTGCCCCAACAATCCACTTAAAATGCATTAATTAATTATAGATGAACCCCTCATGTAGTTTGCCCTGGCCATAGATCCATCATCGTCAGTAGCTGGTGATGGTGAAACAGGTTCTCCTGCGGGTTAACCTGGAATTGCATATTATTGAATATGTGTGGTTTCTCCTAGCCAAAAATGAGGAGGATTAGAGTGCAACTTCGGTTGTAGACTCCAGAGCGCGGGTTCAGGCCCGTGGCTCAATATGTTAAGAGCATGGTGAACACACCCATGGCTCAAGATGTATATAAGAGCATGGTGATCAGGCCCATGGCTCAGTGTGAGGGAGCATGAATGCATTCATGGCTCAGAGCATGGTGAATAGGCCCGTGGATCGATTTCACTAGTGCTGATACCTGTACCGAGGTGGGTTAGGCAGAGGGTAGCCTTACCCTGTGGCTGAGGCCACCTAAGCATGAGACTACGGTCCTGCTTGTTGAGCACTCGTGCACTGACCACGAGGTGGTGAGGTCATGGAATCCAACTCTTCCATTGACCTTTTATGGCACCGACTTGGGTTTCACAACCGAAGGTTGGATTTGAGCGGTACAACTCACTTCTTAGGGCATAATAATATGTAATCCATCCTTATAGTATTTATTACTTAAGGAAAAACACATAGCATTGGTTGAGGTCTTACTTGTGTAGTTGATCTTGTTATACCTTGCAATTACTTATATGTTCCTTATGTTATGTGGTAAGCTATTATAAATATTATCTTGTCAATCATGTTCCATAAAGAATGTCTGTTATATGCCTCCTGGATAGTATGGTAAGAATGTTAATAAAGTTAGCTTTGCTCAGTATGTTGCTCCTATAATCTGTTTATACCAGTATTTGTGGTAATAATAAAGTTGGTAGAGGGTTATGTTTCTTGCTTGGACTGTGTGTCTCACCCTACTGGTTAATAACCCTTTTTAGGTGGACGTGCCAAGAGAGATGAAGATCATGTGGCTACGGATGATATGCAGAGATATCGTACCTGGTGGGATAGATAGTGTCTAGCAGTAGAGTCCTATGTGTCGTCCCTGTACACTCAGGTCTTTGGGAGAGCTTTTCGATGTTTCTTGTATCATGATCGATGTACGGTTTTCGGCGTGTTTCTTGATGTAAATCATCATGGTAAAATAGTTGTTTCATGTAGTGAGATGATGGGAAATTATATTGTAGCACCTTGGAAATATGCTATGAAATGAAAAGTGTTGGCTCAGATATTATATATTTCATCTGGTGGTGCTTGTTGTAAATCACTTTTAATTTCCTGTGTTTTTCGGTAATCCGCTGGTTAGCATGTAATCGTGTTTTGTTGTGGATGGGGTGTTACAATAACAGTTATAACAAATATACAATTACATCTTTATTCCAAAAAAATTGCTATGTATTATGCCCAATTTTACTTTTTGAGTTGAAGAGTTACTTTTTTGTTCATCATTTTACTTTTATGAGAAATTTTTACTTTTTGGATGACACGGGTAGTGACGTCCAGGTTACTCGCATGGGTATTAAAGACAAGCTCATGTATACATATATATATATGAGTATCTATTCATAAACTATGTGGATATCTAACTTTTATTACCCGTGAATCTATTTTGTAATAGGAAGACACCTAATTGTAGTGAGACAACCAAAATTATAATAGAAATACTAATTTTGTAAATATAGCATCAAAATTTTATTGTCCATCTGAATACAGTAAAATGATATTTATGGTAGCAGTTTACGTTGTAATACAAAATGAGTCTTTCTATTATAATTTTGATTATCTCATTACAATGTTGGTTGTCTCATTAAAAATATGTGCCCTCTATTACAAAATAGATGTAAGGGTAACTATAATTAGTTACCCACATGGGTAGTGAATGAATGATATATGTATATATATATTATATTATATATATATGTATATATATTATATTATATTATATATATATAGAGAGAGAGAGTAGAGATCTAGTGAGAAACATCCTACGTGAAAGCATGAGAGGCATTTGAATAACTACAAATTCAAAAGTTTTTTAAAAATCCAACCATATAGATGGATAAAAATCATTACAAATTCAGAAATTTTTCTTAAAATCCAACCATATAGATGGATAAAGCATCATTTCATTTACCTTCTCACAAAAAATCATTTCAGTCAGACATTGTTTGCATATCCATATGTACAATATACATTTTTTACATCCAATGGTCAGCCTGAAATTCAATATAGAGTGTCGAAAAGCATTTTGTTTTTGTTAATGATCTACAAATCAAATGATGATAAAAGTTTTCAGGAAGGTAAAAAAGAAGGCATACTTGTAATCTATATAGTTGTATTATAAAAAATAGATATATGTGGAGATTTATTCAAATACCTCTCATGCTCTCACTAAGATTTGTTTCTCACTGGATCGTTGTCATATATATATATATATATATATATATATATATATATATATATATATATATATATATATATATATATATATATATATATATATCTTCGCTACCCATGCGGGTAACTAAGATTCACTACCCGTGCATCGATTTTGTAATAGCAACGCATGTATTTGTAATGAGAGGGTCTAAATTTATAATGAGATGACCAAAATTATAATACAAAGACTTGTTTTGTGTTACAACGTTGTTATAGTCATAAATACATATTTTACTATTTCCAGATGGAGAATACAAACATCACGCTGTATTTACAAAATCATTCTGTCTATTATAATTTGGATCGTCTCATTAGAAATGCATGCCTTCCTATTACAAAACTGATGCACTGGTAGCAAGTCTTAGTTACCCACATGGGTAGCGAAGATATACCCTATATATATATTTTTTTTGTGTGTGAATATGTATATATATCTAAAAGAAAATTAATAAACATCATTGGGTTTACATATTCTTTGCAATGCCATTTTACATTTTCATTACATTATCAAATAAAGAAAATCTATCATGCATGTGAAACATCAAACATCACTCGTAATAATCAACTAAAATATTATTATTATATGCGGTGTTGAGGTTGGTGAAGCAATAGAACCGAACCTCATCTCATATGTGTAAGAAAGCATGCTATAGAGGATGAATTTGAAATATAAAGGTGATAAAAATGAGCATTCATCTATATTTCAAATTCTCAAATAGATTGTATAATCATTTACAAACTTTGAATGCTATGTACTTTTTGAAGTTTTCCAAAAATATAGCTAGGTGAATACTTAATTAAATATTTTGAATTCATCATACCAAAAATATCCAAAAACTCTTAGTATAAGAACAATTATATACAACTAGACATCTTGACTTTAGCTAGTTGTGAAGTTGTCTATCTCTGTGCTCAAGTTGGGGAACTGATGACTTAGATTTAGGATAAAAAAATTAGTTCATTGGTTGATCAGTCGATATCTATGTGAGTAGATAAAACATAAAAACAAATAGTCGCAATTTCATCTTCTTTTCTTTAATCACATGAGATATAATTTCAATTAGTCCTCATCCATATAATAGATATTATTGTATGATATGTAATTGGCATTATAGGAAAAATGTATTGCATGAATAGGAATAAGGTTAACAATCAGAAGAACATAGGAATAAGATTAAAAATCAATACATAAGACAAATGACTATATAGTTGGATCACCTTTTGTAAGAAAATTACAAATTTTGTAATAACAAGTAATATAAACAAGTAATTCCTTACACACAATCCCAAAGGTATTAAATTAAAGATCCATTTCATTCTCAGGTTTCATAACTTTCCTACAAGATTCTCATTCATAATTGTAACTTAACAAATTCTCAATAGCATTGTTAGCTCAATGCGAGTTATACCACTTTCCATCATTTTAGGGTATTCTTCATGATAAATAAGTAGAGACAACAACTGTAAAGAAGTTCTTTGAAATTCGTCCATTTAAAATAGCATATAACCATTCTAATCAATAGTTTCCATTTTGAAATTTATGTAAAAACTTAAATTTGACGGTCTAGATGATATGGATTGACAATTTACAAGATTTTAGGGCAATAAAGGTGATTTGGTGTTTGTAGGCACTACCTTTTCCTCCAAATCCATCAACAAAGAACTAGTAGATTTATACATAGTCTTCATACCCAAGATACAAAGGGTCAAATCCTGCAATGACCTGAGACCCATCTCCCTCACGAAAAACTACTTGTAGATCATCTCTAAGATAATTGTTGAATGCATCAAATCTTTTGTAAACCAATGGATTACTCCCACCCAATATAGCTTTATATAGGAATAAAAAATTACTAACAAAATCATGCTAGAGAGACCATGCACTCTGCATGCTTCAAGAAAGGCAAGAAGTTCCTTATTATTATCAAATAGACCTATCCAAGGACTTCAATAGAATGAACTAGATTTTCATTATGGAAACTCTTACAAAAGATGGACTTCCATCCAAGTTGATAAAACTTTCAATGGGTATCATCACCTCCATCTCTACATTAATACTCTGGTAAGGAGACCCACTACCTCCACTCAAATCTTGCCATGGAGTGTGCTAGGGTGACTCCCTCATCCCCTACATCTTCATCTTGTTCATGATGAGGATCAACCAATCCATCAACATGACAGTTGTAGAAGGAAAATGATGACCTATCACCCTCTCCAAAAATGGCTCATGCCTCTCATGTATGATTTGCAAATGGCCTACTACTTTTTGCCAAATCTTTGACATCCCAAGATTCCATCATAAAGGAAATAATATACCAATTCACAACAATAACATGCTAGATCATCTCCGCCAACAAATCCAAATGCTTCTTCTCCTCCTACCCAAACATTACTCTCTAGTGCTAAATTATCAGGAAACTTTCAATCTAGATCACCATCGATCTTGGAAGGTACATGGGATTACCCATTATCCACAAAACAATCAATAAGGGGACCCACACCACCATACTTGACAATATCAAATCCAAAATGAATAGTTGGTTGATCTACCGAATTTCACATGCTAGCCAAATCACCCTTACCAAGGCTACCCTTCAAGTCATCCAAGCCTAAACAATGCAATCCATCTTCATCTCACCCACTCCCTATGATGAGATTAATAACCACATGCATAAATTCATTTGCCAAGGACCAAGTGACAAAAAAATCTTGTTAGTTTCTTGGAATAAAAAATCTCCTCATATTAAGACTCTGGTGATATCAACATCAAGGATATTAGGGTCTTCAACCACACCCTAATGCTCAAGAACGTCCATGAGTTTCTCAACAAATAAGAGAAACTTTGGATCAAAGTCATATGCAAAAAATACATATGGAATCACATTGCTACCACTGGTCACTACTCCCCACATGGAGCTTCATCATGAACAACATTCAATCCCTAAAAGATAACTAAAGACATGTCATAAAAACTCCAACTCCAATGTGTGTCTAACTACTGGTTAGCATATTTCAACATTGTAGAGAAGTTATCTAATCTATACATTTCCCCAGTCCTCAAGGACTTGAAGGTCGACTCCATGATTACACCCATAAGAGGTTGGGACTAGGAATTCATACAATAATATCTCTAGGAGAACTTATGTAGAAGGATTAGTGGTATCCCACCACCAGATCCAATATCAGGGAACAACCTCCTGGCTTCGAAGCATGATTTTGATGATAGATTTACTGCAATATCAACTTATAAATGGCTATATATCATGAATGAAGTTCAACTCATAGGAAACTGGCCAGGACTCTAGAAGGTAAAAGTCCCATATAGAATGAAGGTCATCCTATGGCTCCTGAAACATAAGGGTTTTCTAAATAACATGTAGAAAAGACTGAGGAATATGGAAGTCTCAAGTCTATGTCCACATTGCAACAACTCAGAAAATCACTTCTACATTGCTTGCGTGACTATAGCACCAATGAGGAAATTTGGCATGGAACTGAGATCCCTTCTTAGCTGCATAACCTTGACGAGGATGCTTGGATTTGAACCATCATCAATCCAGATCAGAGCATGGTCATTTATGTTGTAGCTTGATAGCACATCCACACAACATTCAATAAAGTAGCACATAATAGTAACAAACTCCCAACACAAACACTCCTCAAGTTCATAGAAGAGAGATCTCAATCCATCACCTTACTTAAGGACCTATACTCTAAACCTAGATTGAGCATGCTTGCATATTGTTGCACTACTTTTAGCCAATCTGATCACTCCTACTTTTTCTTCACGGATGCGACCTTCAAACAAACTACTGGGGAAAGTGCCTCTGATATTCACACCATCAACTATAATGGTGTTTGCATCCAAGTCCTAGGCCAATCAAGCTTCACCACCAGTGCATTGGAGGCAAAAATCGAATCCATTATGCATGTGGTCATGAATGCCATGAACTAAAGATAAAGAAGTTGCTCTTTATTAACAATTCTAGGCAACCTATACGATTGTGCTCCCGTGCAGGAAAATCTCTGCCAAAAGTAGTCCCATATCTAATACTCACACATTGTTCACAATACAACATTTACCACTCCAACATCACTCACATCCCTCAAACACTCAACAAGGTGGATGACAAAATTGCAAAAAATATACTAAAGAGTGATGATGTTGTTAACCTTTCTTAGCCAGGACATTAATCTCTATATGGAACTTTTATCTAGTTTCTAGCTCACCCCTTACTATAGTTGATGGCATGTTTTTCAAAAAGGTGATTTGGTATGAATGTAGTCTATTATGTTAATATCTACTCACCTTGGTGATGTAGACACATAAGGAATTTAGTGGATTTTTCAAAATCTCCAACAAAGTCAGAAAAACTTGTTACTTTAGAAGATAAAATAATCTTAAGCCTCCCTTCTAGACAAGAAAACAAACTTTTAGAAGGAAGATACAACAATTAAGGAATTTCGACCTTTCATAGGTGAAAATGAATTATAGGCGAAACGAGAGAATACATTTGGTTGTAATAATGAAAACAATACTGCTAATTGTTATTTTTAGTTGCAAACAAAATATGAGATGATCTTGAGTCAAAATATGTCAAATTCCTTAATTTCCACCTATGGTCTCTCTACCAGGGTATACTCCATAATAGAACTATCTTCAAAGTGAAGAACATAGCTCTGAGTGTTCTGAAGTCACAATAAATCAACTTGGATTGTATTTTTATTTGTCTATTATCTTTAATACCATGTTTCATTGTTATAGGACTCACTTTGATCCGTCGTATTGACCTTCCATGGCTGATGCCTCAAAATAAAGTTCAACTGGGCATCAATCTCTCATACATGTCCATGTGTTGTGACTTTGACTAAGCATATAAGTTAATGAATTATTTTCTAGGAACAATATCTATCAACTAGGCCAATGCAAACATGACATCCACCATTTTTTAGTAGATGGAAAGCTTCAAATAGGATAACTCAAGAACATGAAACAATTATGGTACCATGTGAGAATCAATATGCAACAAGTTCTTACAGTCGTATGTCTTCCTTAATTGTAGGTTAATAGTACTCAATCATTTCTTTAACTAATAATAGTATATATAAGAAATGCTATTAATTAAAATCAATACATGTCTACAAATTATAAACTTTACAACTATAACTTTTATGTATAATTTATATTTATATCAACTAGATGTTATATTAGTTATCTTTTCACCATGTCTTCTTAATATTTGTTGCATTTAAAATTTAAAAAGATTACCACACTAAAAAAATTGAATAGTCCATATTCAAACCTATCATAAAAATAATCACCCACTATAAAGGTTATATTTTTTTTAGTGGAGCATTATCAGCCAATTGTTTATTTATTAATATTTTTCATAGAACTAGTTGCTAGAAGAGATAATAAACTAGAATTGGGTTGTTATGAATCCTCCATTCCTTAAGAAGTTTGCTCATCAGAACTTAGAACAACTCAAAGTGTGTTCTCAACTTCTCATCATCTAATAACCATGTGGCTTCCTCGACTCTGTAGTGACTCCACTACACCTTAGCTATTGGTATGTATCACTTTCTCACATTGAATCTATTAATCCATGATATGTACAAGTACTTCTTCATAGATGACATCTTTTAATATCTATACATTTATAATTTGTAATACTCAGCTTGTGTCAGGGTGACACCTCCTCAACGCTATAAATGGTATATATCATGGAGTTTTTGCAATTCATGATGCCACTTTAGATGATATCCTACCATTCCAACTTTGTATATTATACGGTAAGGACCCAAAAATCTACCACTCAACTTATACTTCTTGAGCACACCCTCCAAATAAACGTGATCACTTCAATTTTAAGGTGATAACCTCAAATATGAATGATCACCCAATTTATACTCTAGTGATGTACCCTCTTACCCTCATAGATCATCTACCTATAATTTGAAGCCTTAAGTATTGTCTAGTCATAGACAGTTTATGTGGTCCGTTGCACTTCATCTAGATCAAACAACTACTTTTCATCTATTTCATAGCATGAGATTGGAGATCCATGATATATTTCATAAAGTGCCTCATAAGGTTCCCTCCCAAACCTAAATTGGTAATTATTTGTATGCTAACTTGAGTTAGCTTAGATGTGTGTTCCATGTTCCTAAAAAGCACAAAACACAAGACCAAAGCATATATTTTGGGGTTTGGGTTGTCTTTGAAAAGATGTGCTACAATTCATCTTGGCACATGTGCGTCATGATGGTTATCCAAAGCATATATGTGAATTGGGTTCACAATATTATACGATGGATAATTTTACTCCATTTAGAGTCACAATGTCATCTATGCATAGTTGTGCTAGATTCTCTAAATAAAATATTGTGTATATATGTAAGGACCCTGACCTCCGTTTTGGGCTTACCTTGTTTGTTTTTCTTAAACCTTGTGCTTGGTTTCTTGCTAATCACCTTTAGTGGTGATTAGGGTTTGCTTGTGTTTTGTTGAGAGTTGGAGGTGCTACTTGTAAAATAACCTAAGTTAGGGTTGAAGAGCAAGTTTGTCACCTTGAGATATGTCTTTCTCTCTCTTTGCTTCCTCTATGTTGAGAGGAAGGTTTGGGATCGTGCCTTGAGTTGTATTGGGCTTGGTTGAGCTATGTTGGTCCTTGTTTTCCCTTGTTTGGGCCTTTTCTTGCCTAGTTGAACCTTGTATCGGGCAGGAGGGTTTTGTGTCACCCATGGGGTGTATCAGGCATGGAGGTGGAGAGTATCGACCATGAACCATCTTTGACCTCTTGACCTCATTTGTGTCACCACTAGTGGACACTTGGTGCATAGTTCTTGCATGTGGCAATAGCCTTGGACATGTGTATAAGGTGAGATAAGGAGGTGGCATTGCCCTTGGACAAGTGTCCCTAGGTGGGCGACACATTGCCTTGTTTTCTCCTCCATCCTCTTCTATATATACATCTCCTTCCACTTCCTTAGGATCCCTTTTAGCCCTTTGTTTCTCCTCTCTTCCTTGGTGCACAATACACCTTCCCTTTGGGTGTTTGGCAGCCGATACAGCTTGGTGGAGCAAGTTGGTGGCCGATCCTCTTCTTGAAGTCTTCTTCTTCTTCCTCTAGTTTGGTGGCCGAATCATAAGTGGTGTGCTTGGAGCTTGGAGCTTGGAGCTTGGAGATTTGGAGCTTGAGGAGCTTTCTTAATGCAGGTTACATAACTTCTAACCCTATCTATACTACCTTCTTTTATGTTGCACGATTCATATATGTTGATGATCGGCCATTGCATGTTATGTTTCTTGCTCTAGTACATGTTGTTGATCTTATGGATATAGTGAGTGTAACATCCCTGACCTGGGTTATGAGTTAACCCTAGGTGTTTTGCCTAAATATTAAATTAAATCCTTGTGATTAACTTTGGGCATGTAATTAAGTTTCTCAGAAGCATATATTTCAGTTTTTGCTCCTTTTTATATAAAGTTGTAGCATTGTTTTGTAATACAGGGACCTATGTGCAAATTACCCAGTTAGAAGGGTTAACTTGAAATTTTCACATGTTGAGATTTTCCTCTGATGTTGAGACATCATGAGAATGATGATGGTAAGGTTTAAGGGATTTCCCAAGCTTGGGCACCAAGGTGCAGCTGTGGAAGCAATCCTGGTGCTTGAAAACCCTAAATTGGGGAAAAGTGCAATTTACCCAATTTGAAGGGTGCAACTTGTAAAATACATCATCTAAAATATCTTTTATAACTTTTGTCATCAGTTAGAGTAGAAATTATGAAGAGGGCACTTCATTTGAATAATCATATAACAAAGAACACCTTTGTGATTGAATAAACAAGGTGTATGTATAATAGCCCTTTTATGTGTATGATTTAGTGATGGGTTGATCCTATTTGCCTTCAATTATTGATCTTAGAAGGAGTTTTTCCTTAGAAATAAGATGTGGGGACGTGAAAAGAAGAAAGGAAGGACTTAGATGAGAAACGAGGAAAACATATATTCTTATGTTGGAATTTCACCCAATATATATATACCACTTCCTTTGCAAGCAAAGGAACGTTTCTTTCATTCCCTCACTTATCCCCCTTGCTCAAACCGACTAAGGCAGAGCTCTGGAGCATAGGAGAACGACCAGGGAGTTCAAGGTAAGTTTGGATCATCCCTTTTGCTTGAATTCATGGATGAAACTCGGATTCAAGGTCAAATTCATGGCTAGCTCACTTAGCTCTATCTTTCTAGCCATCTCCTTCCAACTTTTCCTTGGAGAATTAACCTTGGCCGACCTGTGGAGCTCAAGATGCCATTAAAGACCTGAATCTTGGAAACTTGGAGCTCAAGGAACAACCTTTAGGCGGGTTTTATAACTCTAAACCTTATGCTTTGATTATACATCTTTTTCTATGCATATAATTGCTAGTTCTTCTTCTTCCCTATCTTCCCTTGCATCCTTGCAAGCAAAATCGTGAAGAACTGCCACTGTTATTGAGGTAGAAGATAAGGGCATTAATTCCTATGCTTATCCACGGATTTTCACTTTACCAAACGGTCCTAACCAATTGCCCATGTGGTTTTCACAACCGTTTGGTGGGCAAACGGTTTCAGGGTCGCATGGAGGCAAACGGTCTTCAAGACCATTTGGTCCAGTTGACCAAGCGACGACCGTATGAGAATCCTGTTCCTAATTATGTAGGCTGATCACCCACAAAAATTGAGGGGTTAACTCCAAAGGAATAGTGACATATAAGCTAATCAATTAGCAAATCCAATTGAATTAAGTCCTGTTTTTCAATCTATTTAATTTGCCCTTTTTGGGAAAACGGTCTCAAGACCGTTTAAGATGGTTGCCCAAGCGTTGACCGTTTGGGATTACTGTTCATAATAATGTTGATTAATGACTCACCAAGTTTGATGGATTAATTCCAAACGAGTCATGAGTTGAAGGATGATTAATAGGGCAAACCCTAATTGAAATCAGTACTGAAATTCCAATGAGTTAATTAGAGATTTTGGGTTGATTAGCCCAAACGGTCTCAAGACCGTTTGGGGAATCATCCAAATGGTCTCAAGACCGTTTGGGGATCACCCAAGACCGTTTAGAGGTCTGAGGCCAAGTATAGTTGACCAATTGAAGGTCCAAAGGTACCAAATCATATTGAATTAAGTATTGATGTGATGATCAACTCAATAGATCCAACCTTGATGAATTTTCACTAGAGTCCAAAGATTGGATGGGAAAACAGTCTCAAGACCGTTTGGAACTCATCCAAACGGTCTCAAGACCGTTTGGTGTCAACCCAAGACCGTTTGGAGGTCTAGGGTTAAGGTAAATTGATCAATTGAGAGCCCAATTACAATGGGTTATTGAAATAATCAAATTGCTGATTTGTGACTTAATTAAGGTTCAACCCCTATAAAATCAACTTAGATTTTTATGATTTCTTGGGAAAACGGTCTCAAGACCGTTTGGTGGTCATCCAAACGATCTGAAGACCATTTGGGCCAAGTTTGGGCCCAATTGGAGGTCAATTGATAGGTTCAACCTTGAATTGATTTACATTGTTGAATATTGATGACCATCCGATTTGAAACCCTAATTGAAATGGACTTAACCCTAATTGGCTTTCAATTGAGGGTTAATTTGGTGTCCAATTGATTGAGTCTCATCCTAATTGACTCAATTTATAAGTGGTTAACATGGATTTGGCCAATTGAGGGCTTCAACATACTTAATCATAAAC
The DNA here is from genome assembly GCA_963693085.1 of Alisma plantago-aquatica. NCBI lineage: Eukaryota > Viridiplantae > Streptophyta > Magnoliopsida > Alismatales > Alismataceae > Alisma > Alisma plantago-aquatica. The sequence goes on along the minus strand of OY856414.1, from coordinate 500,505,071 downwards.
ATTTGTAACTTTTGAACCATGTTGGAGGTCCAAACGGTTTGAGCCCATTTGGACCAAACGGTCTCAAGACCGTTTGGGCTCAAACGATCTCAAGGTCGTTTGGACCAATCGATCTCAAGACAAGTTGATCAAACAGTTTCAAACCGCATAAGCTCAAAACGGTTTGGAAAGTCAACCTTTCCAAACGGTCAACGCATCCAAACGGTTTGGGCAAACGACCTTGAGGTCATGCAGTCTTGGATTCAAACCTAGCAAACGGTCAACGCACCCAAACGGTTTCAAACCGTTTGTTGGTTGAAGGTTGAAACCGTGTGGAGGTTTTCAATGTTATTTATACATAATCACTTGAAGTTGTAATTGGTTCAATGGTGATCTAATCTAAACCCTAATGGTAGCTTAGAACATTAAGGGACTAAGTGATTAATGAATTGACCCATGATGGTGATCATGAGGTAAATTACCAAAATACCCTTGAGGGGTTTAATTGAGTAATACCTTTTTCTAATAAAACCCTAATCACATGTTAATGATGTTTTGGGCTTATGTTAGCCCATGAGGACTTAACCCAACCTGATCTAGAGAGGTGTTATCACCATCTACTAGTATGAGGAGAGAGAAAGCATCTTAAGAGAGAGAAAGTACCTTAAGAGAGAGAGAGTACCCTTTTAGAGTGGAAACTCAATTAAGAACCTTCAATACACATGAATGTGCATGATTAGGGTATGATCCACCTATGTGAGATCATGAAAACCCTAATTATGATATATGATGAATCTTAAGCTAATCTGAGAGCATCAATGATGATGTTCCTCATACATGATGATGTTATGAGTTCAATTCACCATGTGATGTGAATAGTAAACCCTAATTCAAGGGTATTGACATGTGATGTGAATAGTAAACCCTAATTCAAGGGTAATGACATGTGATGTGAATAGTAAACCCTAATTCAAGGGTAATGACATGTGATGTGAATAGTAAACCCTAATTCAAAGGTGATGACATGTTATATGAGTAGTAAACTCTAGTTGATAAGAATCAAAGAACTTAGATCTTATGACAAGAGTGGAAAGTATAATCATTGTTTTGAGTTACCTTTATTAATTGAATTAACCATGCAGGTTCTGATATGGAGGTGATCATATCCAGGTATGGATGATGATACTATATTCATTAAAGGCATATTGATAGCTTTATGAATAAGTAAAGTATCTTGATGCCTTGTCAGTGGAATTCTATGATAATAATGGGTTGTGAGAGCCATGAATACCATCAAAGTCATGCTTTAGAGATGACTTGTGATGAGTATAATGAGAAATGATGATTGATGTGAGTTAGGCTTGTTACATTTAGTATTCTCCTTTTATAGCTGTTATGCTACTATTATTGTTTGAAGAACAAAGTGTGATGTTAAATGAATACTGAATGTACCTAACTAATCAAGTATAATGTAGAGCCCTGATCATAGACCCATCATTGTCAGAGATCAAATGATGGTGAAACAGGTTTTCCTAAGGGAACTCCTGGATCACATACTAGTGAGTATGTGGGGTATATGGATGTGTAGAACCTTACATCCTAGTGTAGGAAATTGATGTAGATATGTAATCCGTCAATCCTTTACTACAATCCCATACCGTATCAGTAGTAGGTAAACATGAAACCTCTTGATGACGAAGAAAACATAGATATCCATATCAGTGGAGATAAACACGAAATCTCCTGATGACGAAGAGAGTACAGAATGCCACTGTAACTCTAGAATAGCGAAGGACCAGTTTACCCTGGTGAGCTATAATAGTAGAGACACAAGATGTCCTACAAGTAATCCTCTTACTGACTCAGGAAGGTGAAGGTCATGAGAATCTGGCTCTCTTAATGACCTATGTATGATACTGATGTGACTTCTTAGCAATCAGTTGGAGTATGAGTGGTATGCCTCATCTCCACAGGGCATAATATTGTTTTTAAAACATAATCAACCGCATAGTATACATGTTAAAGATAACTACGAGTTAGTTGATTGATGATACATTGTAATAGTGCTTATATTCTTCATGTCTCATAAATGTTGAGCTCTTGTTTATAGCTGCAACTACTATTGAATACTTTAAAAGCTTTACTGCTTAAGATATTCTTTGTTGTTATTATAAAGCTTCCGGCGGAGAGTTATAACTCTCGCTGGGATAATTATGTAAAATTGTCTCACCCTGTAGACTTCAACTTTTTAGGTGGACGTCGGAGACGGAGGAACCGGTCTACAGGTGACCAGTCCCAGCAGTAGCAGCAGCAGCACCAGGAGCAGCAGTAAATCTCAGGTGGAGATTTAGCCTGCCATGTGATGTAGTTAGAGTCAGTCCTATGTGTCCTCTGTACTCTCAGGTCTCGGAGTCTTTTGTTATGAGTTCTTGAGATTTTGTATCTTGATGTATATAATTACTCAAGAAGTAATTATCTTGAGATGTAAACAATTTATCTCTTGTTATGGAAGAAGCTTTTATGGATTCAAGCTCTTGTTTCGAAAAGTTTTAATTTTCCGTGATTTTTGTCTTCCACTGTTAATCGAATCACTTCCGCTAAGTTTGAATCATGTTTATATCGTGGTTTGGAGATCAGAGCCCACAATTAGTGGTATCAGAGCTCTAGGTCAGTTGAGTCTACAGAGGCATAGGACTTAGGATGTCGAGTCTATCTTTAGTACTCCTTCCTTATCTAATAGAATCTTCTGCTCCTCAGGAGAAGAAGATACATAAGGATGGCTGAGCCTCATGATGAGTACGTGGCAGAGAGTAGTGCTAGTGCACCTCAAGGCGGTGCAAGGGTTCCAAGAATAGAACAGCCTACACCAGAGTCACCAAGAGAGCCACCCCAGTTTGACCCAGCCGACATGGGTAACCCAGCTGTACAAACAATGTTCGGGCAGTTCATGACTTCCATGACACACATAACCGACAGGATGCCCATGCCTACACCTAGGGCGCCTGTCCAACCTGAAACACAAGGTATCGGTAAGACGTTCGAATGACTTCGTCGTGTCGGAGCTACTGAGTACTTTGGGACTGCCGACCCCGCAGATGCTGATTTATGGCTGACAGGGTTGGAGAAGGCTTTCAAGATTCTTATTATCCCGGAAGCTGAGAAGGTTAGACATGTTGTCTATCTTCTCAAAGGCAGTGCTGGTCACTGGTGGAACATGGAAGAGCAGAAGAGACCTAGAATAGAGTTCTCATGGGAAGAGTTTCGTCGGGAATTTATCATAGATATTTTCCAAATACCTTCCTAGATGAGAAGATCTCTCAGTTTGAGAGACTAAGGTAGGGTATGATGAACATTAGCGAGTATGAAGCTAAGTTCATGGAGTTGCTGCGGTTCTGTCCGCACATGGCTGCCATAGAGGAGGAAAGAATCAGAAGATTCGAAAAGGGTTTGAATGTTGATATATCAACCCCTGTGTCTACCTTAGAAAACCGAGAGAGATTCTCTACCTTCGTTGAGTCAGTCCGAAGGATAGAGAGATATGTGGTTGAGAAGAGGCAAACTCAGAAAAGATATCCACAGTTCCAGGGTTCTTCATCTAGGGATTCCAAAAAACCTAGATTCTCTGCATCTAACCCTCCACCACCCAGGTCAAGTTTTCAAACTCAATGGACACCAAGCAGAGGTAGAGGACGGAGTCAACCGCCTCAAGGCACGCACAGTTCTGCATCAATGTCAGTAACTGGACCACCCAGACCACAACAACAGGAGAGGAGTTGCTACAACTGTGGTAAGGTGGGACACTTGATGAAGGATTGACGTTCTAGGCATGTCAGTGTGACACAACCTCCGAGACAGAATCAACAAGGATCTCAGAATAGACAACATCAAGGAGCAGCTCGAGGACGTGGACAAGCATCTCAAGTTGGATCATCAGCACCACCTCAACACCAGGCAATAGCGAGGTTCTATGCTATGAACCCACCTGAAGCAGTGGTCAATCCACGGGTAGTGGCAGGTCAGATGAAACTTTTATATTCTGATATGTCTACATCCTGTGTTGTATCTGTTCTGATTGACCCGGGTGCTACGCACTCTTTCATCACTCGAAGAGTGATTCGTAACTGTAATGTGACTGTTAGTAATAGGGCAGATAGTTTGTTGTTGGAGACTCCGTTGAGTGGGTCTGCCGTTTTGCAGGAGGTATGCTATCCTTGCATCCTCTTCTTTTCTGACCATCGCATTCAAGTGGATCTTATACCGCTTGAGATGCAAGGATTTGATATAATCCTCGGGATGGATACCTTAGAAAGGTATATAGTTGTCTTGGATTGTGAGTCCAAGTTGGTTGTGTTTGCTGATGAAAGCAACACATGGATCTTTCAAGGAGAAAGAAAGATTCTGCCCACCTGTCTTGTGTCAGCTATGGTTGCTGATAAGTTGTTGAGGCAAGGATGTTATGCATTCTTAGCCCATGTGGTAGATGTTACCAAGGAAAGGTCCAATCCTGCTGAAGTTCCCATAGTCAGGGAATTCGAGGATGTGTTTCCTGAAGAACTTCCTAGTATACCACCACCTCGGGAGATTGATTTTGAAATCAATCTGATCCCAGATACGAAACCCATAGCCCAGACTCCGTATAGGATGGCGCCTGCCGAGATGGCAGAACTCAAGAAACAGCTTCAAGAGTTACTTGAGAAGGGCTTTATCTGACCAAGAACTTCACCATGGGGTGCTCCGGTTTTGTTTGTTAGAAAGAAAGATGGGTCAATGCGGTTGTGCATTGACTACAGACAACTTAATAAAGTAACAATAAAGAACAAGTACCCTTTGCCGAGGATTGATGATCTTTTTGACCAGTTGCGTGGTGCAACAGTCTTCTCAAAGATAGATTTGAGATCTGGATATCATCAACTTCGTATTAAGGATAGTGACATATCCAAGTCTTCTTTTAGGACAAGATATGGTCATTATGAGTTCACGGTTATGTCGTTTGGACTAACCAATGCACCAGCTGCATTTATGGAACTCATGAATAGAATTTTTCGACCCTTCCTTGATCAGTGTGTTTTCGTCTTCATAGATGACATTCTGATCTATAGTAGGGATGCTCAGCAGCATGAGAAGCATCTTCGCCAAGCTTTGACCTTGCTAAGAGAACATAAGCTGTATGCTAAGATTAGCAAGTGTGAGTTCTGGCTGCCGGAGGTATCTTTTCTTGGACATGTGACATCTGCCTTGGGAATTCGTGTTGACCCTGCAAAGGTAGAATCTATTCTACAATGGGAACAACCGAAGACACCGACGGAGATTCGAAGCTTCTTGGGGTTAGCTGGTTACTATCGAAGGTTTATTAAAAACTTTAGCTCTATAGCCTTACCTTTGACCAAGTTAACCCGGAAAGATGCTCCTTTTTCTTGGAGTGATAAGTGTCAACAGTCTTTCCAGTTGTTGAAGGAGAGGTTGACAAGTGCACCTGTGCTTGTGCTACCTGAGCAAGGAAAAGGATATGTAGTCTTTTGTGATGCCTCTAAGAATGGACTTGGATGTGTGTTGATGCAGGATAAACAAGTGATTTCTTTTGCTTCCCGACAGCTTAGGAAACACGAAGAGAATTATCCGACACACGATCTAGAGTTAGCTGCCGTGGTTCATGCCTTGAAGATCTGGAGACATTATCTTTATGGAGAGACGTTTTAGATTTTCACTGACCATAAGAACCTTAAGTATATCTTCTCTCAGCATGAGCTTAACATGAGGCAACGTCGTTGGATGGAGTTAATCAAGGACTACGATTGTACAATTGATTACCATCCGGGCAAGGCCAATGTTGTTGCAGATGCCTTAAGTAGGAAATCAACAACATCAACCATGAATAGAGCACAACTAAACCCTTTAGTATGCTCTAGGAGAGATATGCTTATCTCTTTAAGGCAAGACAATGTACAGTTGAAGGTGTCATTGTTAGCCGGGTTGTTAGCTGAGATGCATATTAAACCTACCCTAAGAGAGCAGATTAAGGAAGCACAGCTAGGTGATGCTGCAGTTCAGCAGATTAGATCTGAGTATGGGAATGAGAAGCGAAATGGTTTCCATGACTCAGATGACCAAGTAGTCTGTTATAATGGAAGGATGATAGTGCCGGATGTGGATGACTTGAGGAAGTTAGTCCTGGAAGAAGCTCATTCTTCCATGTATGCTATGCATCCAGGGAGCACCAAGATGTATCGAAATTTGAAAGATCTGTATTGGTGGCCTGGAATGAAGAAGGATGTTGCAGAATTTGTTCTGAGATGTCCTGTGTGTCAGCAAGTTAAAGCTGAACACCAGAAACCTGCAGGAACAATGAAACCTTTACCCATACCACAGTGGAAGTGGGACCATGTGACCATGGACTTTGTTGTTGGCCTACCCAGGACAAGTAAAGGAAATAAAATTCTATCCTATTTTACATTTGAAAAAGGAAACCCCGAGTTACATTCGGGGGGAGAAAAGTTAGGAAAGAAATCTCTAGTTATCTTGAGTTACATCAGAAATAGGAGATAGGGAATCAGTGCGTAGACCGAGATGCAAGCAACCACATAAAACCAAGCACACATACATAGGGTTTATTGTCCATAACCATGCTATACATCCACCAAAAAACTCATTTAAAGGAGATGTGTATCGAGTGCATTCATATTACATATCATATATGTATATTGGGATTTGTGGATTTAGGATTGGACATGCATAAAGCCAATTTTATTCGCATCGTATGCAATAAATAAAGGCGACAAACCAAAATCGATCACATCGATAATCCTAAAGTATAGAGCAGTTGGCGTGGCAATGATACCACTATTGGGTTTTAGGGGAGATAGAGAAGGCAGAGGAAACAAAAATTTTCTCCTCCCAAACCCAGAATAAAGGAATCGCGTCAACGTCTATACAATAGGAAGGATGGTTTGTAGAGGCATACCTTGTCCTGAGACTTTCTCGACGACATAACCTCGTGGCTTGCACGGTCTTCACCTCTGGTCTTGGACTGTGTCTGAACAGCTCCTGGTCTCACTAGGACTTTCGGGGTTGACAGCTGTCCTCTGAGCGGTAGAAGTCTCCCACCTTTGTAGTCATCCACATTGACTTCTTGGAACTATGATCTCCTTGTCCCACAACAAATCGGAAGGAGTCGCACCCTCCTGTCAGTGTACTAGTCACCGACACACTCTCCTGCAACCAATTGCCTTTCTACAGTTGTCTTTCCCTTGTTGTGCCTCCCTTATCAGGTAGCACTTGCTCGGGCTCTCTTGGTTACCAAAACCAGAGAGAACGACAACTTTGCAAGGCAACTGGTGGTCTGAGTTGTACTTTGAGAAGCCCCCAATACCCCTATATATATAGGAGGGTCATGGGACATGGTTCTCTACCCCGGGCAATGCGAGACTAAACACGAGTAGAAGGGTTCAAGATTTTCCACAAAACAACCAACATTGTCACCTGAACCGATCGTTTCAACCTTGAAATGGTCGGTTGGTGACCTGAGCCGATCGGTTCACACCTGAACCGATCGGTTGGAGCACCTAAGAAAATTTGTTCACTTTTGAGCTGATCGGTTTGTGGTCCTGGTCCAACTCAAATTGACTTTCATATTTGTTTCTGATTAATCAAATATTAATCCTTGTTCAAATCAAATTTGTACAAGTGAAACAAATTGTATTTGCAAAATTGACTTTCCAACGATCTCCATTGGTCACATGAGCCAACCGGTTCAACAATTGAGCCAATCATCTCATTGCACATGAGTTGATCATCTCACCAGTTGAGCCGATCGGTTCACCAACCTAAGCCGATCAGTTCATCATATGAGCCAATCCGTTGGAAGTGCAGACTGTGCAAAATCAGTCAATTGCAGTTTCAATCAATCTAATACTCTAATCAATTGGTCCATCACCTTGAACACTATGATTTTGATCTATTAATCAACTGAGTGTTTAATTGAACTATTGAACTCCTTTAGTAATCAATCTAAGCATCATTTGTGTATAAACTTGTCTTCCAGATTAAATCCTATGTGTGTGACCCTATAGGTCAATTTGACATTGGCAGTGAAAGCCCATAACACTTATGACTTCACAAGAAAAGAGCGGTGTCTAGTCACACATCAGTGCTACCCAACTGAAAAAGAAAGTTGGAGAACAACTTTCAATCCTACAATCCGTGAATGGTGTTACAAAGAATGTATAATTCCTTTGTTACTAATGTCCTGAATGAACTAAAGGCATGGTACAATCATCCTCTCAACGTTCATCCATTTCCTTGATCTCAGAGCAGACTGGGTGAGATGTGTGCAACATCAACATCACATATTGATTCACATGTGCATGCACATGCCTTTCTTAAACCTACTCATCAAGTGGCCATGGACATTAAACTCCATTAGGAGGGACAAATCCCATATCTATCACTCACCCCTCAAAAGTCCCATGTGTCAAAGTCACCCAATCATCACCTTTATAACAACCCATGTTTCAGGACTACTTTTGATGATGTCAAAGTGTACCCAACGACATGTATTGAGTGTAGTGATTTCAGGTCGAAGAATCACATTCACCACCATCACTGTGAGAGCTGACTGTGACTACCAAATCATGGTTCCATGTGTCACTCTCACGGTGGGTCTGTCTGGTACACTTGTTGTCTAATAAGTACCTATGTGCTTGGTTTGATATCACTATATCATGACTAATGAGATCCTATCATCAACCAACACACAATCTATTATTCAATGTTATTGATGTCTATGGTTATTTCCACAATAACAACTGACTAGGGACCAAACAAGAATGTATACTCTTAACATTCATATGATCTCATCGTTCAGGTCCTCAATATAAAAGCATACGTCATTGAGTAAAACAATTCTTTAGACATCTATCATGTTACACTATCATCTCAGAAATAGGAAAAACATATACATCGTAAATTGCCTTTATTATTATTCAAATCATTTACAAAGTATCCCATTACAATCATCACATGACTTGCTCTATGGGCATACATACCAACAATTACAATCATCACATGATTGGATCTATGGGCATACATACCAACAAACTCCCACTTAAACTTAGATCCAATCACTCATGAATCATATTCTAAGTGATCTAACATGACCTCTATGCTTCTGCTATTTAAGTGCCTTACTCAAGGTGTCAACAACATTGTTCTGAGTTGGTGCTTTCCAAATATTTACATACCCTCATTGTATGATCTCTTGTATGAGATGATAATGCCTTTGTATATGCTTTGAGTACTGATGTGATCTGGGTTCCATAACTTGTGCAAAATCTCCATTGTTGTCACAATACAGCTCGATTGCATTGTTGATGCTTGGAATGACCCCAAATTTTGTGATGAACTTCTTGATCCATACAGCCTCCTTTGTTGCACTTGATGCAACAATATACTTGGCCTTTGTAGTAGAATCAACAATTGTTTCTTATTTGGAACTCTTCCAGCTAACAACTCCATTATTGAGGTAGAACATGAATCCTGATTGCGATCTATAATCATCTTGATCAGTTTGGAAGCTTGCTTTGGTGTAACCGTTCACCACCAACTCTTCCTCTCCACTGTAGAACAAGAATTGATTCTTAGTCCTTCTCAAGTTCATGAGGATGTTCTTCACTGCTATCTAGTGAGCATCACTTGGATCTTCCTGATATTTGCTCGTCATTCTTAAGGCATACAAGACGTCTAGATGGGTATACAACATTGCATACATGATTGATCCAATTGTTGAGGCATATGGAATCAAACTCATGTGTTGCCTTTCTTCACAAGAACTGGGACGTTGACTCTTAGAGATGGCCACTCCATACAACACATGTAGGTTTCCTCTCTTTGAGTTCAACATGATGAACCACTTCAACACTTTGTCAATGTGTGTGCTCTAACTTAGTCCAAGAAGCCTTTTGGATCTATCTATATAGATATTTATCCCCAAGATATAGGATACTTCTCCCAAGTCTTTTATATAGAATGCATTTTGAAACCAAGTCTTTATTTTTTGTAAACTAGGGATGTCATTCTCCATCAATAGTATGTCATCTACATATAATATGAAGAATATCACTATGCTCCCACTAACATTCTTATACACACAAGGTTGATCTTCATTTTAAATAAAGCCAAACCCTCTATCTGTCTCATCAAAAGAAGGATTCTAACTCTAAGATGCTTACTTCAATCCATAGATTGACCTTTGTAACTTACACACCTTATTTGCAAACTTTGGATCTATAAAACCCTCAGGTTGTGTCATGTACACATCCTCAACAAAATTCCCATTATGGAATGCAGTTTTAACATCCATTTGCCAAATCTCATAGTCATGATAAGCATGATCCTGATGTATTTAACCATGGCCACTGGGGAAAAGGTTTTGTCATAGTCAACACCTTGAACTTGTCTGAAACCCGTTGCAACTAGTCTTCCCTTATAGGTCTGAACTTTTCCATCCATGTCTGTCTTCTTCTTAAAGACCCATTTTCACCCTATGGGTTTTACCCCATCAGGGGTATCCACCAAAGTCCATGCTTTGTCGGTATACATGGATTACATCTCATATCTCATTTGCTCAATAATTTCTCAGACTCTAGTCCCAAAATAGCATCTTAATAGGATATTGGCTCATCATCTATGACCAATTCACTACCTTCCTGAATTACAAGATATCCAAATCTTTCAGACTCAAGATGTGTCATATTAGATCTAAGAGGTTCATGTATCACTTGAGAAATTTGATATTCCATAGCAGATTGTGATTCTCTTTGTTCCTCCTATACATCTAATGGTTCAATGTTTTCATGTTGGTATCAAACCTCTTCGAGTTCCAATTTCCTCCCATTAATTTCTTTTGAAATATATTCATTTTCTAGGAGTGCAACATCTCTAGCAACAAACACTTTGTTATCATATGGATTATGCAAGTAGTATCCCACAATTTCTTTGGGATATCCAAAGAAGTAACATTTATCATATCTTGGGCCAAGATTTTTAGGAAATAATTTTCTTGGCATAAGCCTCACACCCTGAAATCATCATAAAAGACATTTTGGGACACTTCCTAGTCCATACCTCATATGTTGCCTTTTAAACCATCTTAGATGGTACTCAATTAGTGTAAACATGGCAGTTTGTAGAGAATAACCACAAAAGGTATTCGAAAGTTCGGATAAACTCATCATCGATCATAACATATCCACTAATGTGTGTTTCCTTCTTTCTGATACATCATTATACTGAGGTGTTCCAGGTTGAGTCCACTGGGATACAATCCCATGAGCCCTCAGAAGGTTCTCAAACATTTGTTTTAAGTATTCTCCACCATGATTAGAATGAAGTGCTTTAATACTTTTACCGAGTTGGTTCTAGAATTCATTCATAATTCCTTGAATATTTCAAGAGCTTCTTACTTATGAATCATTAAATAAACATATCCATACCTACTGAAGTCATCGATGAAGGTAATGAAGTACTAATACCCACATGTAGCAGTTGTTATAAAAGGTCCACACACATCAGAATGTATGATTCCTAATAGATCACTAGCCCTCTATTTGTTACCAGTGAAAGGGGTCTTTTCCATCTTTCCCAATAAAAAAAATGTGCATGTCTCTATTGATTCGAAATCAAAAGAGTCCAGATAACCATCTTTATGGAGTCTACATATGTGGTTCTCATTTATGTGCATTAGACGACAATGCCAAAGGTATGATTTATTTAAGCTATAGAGTTTTAGTCTTTTGACATTAATGTTATATACATTTTTCTTTAGTTCTAACAAATAAAGACCATAATATATTGGGGAACTTACATAGAAGATACCATCTTTTGAAATAGAACATCGACCATTTTTAATAAGGAATTCAAATGCATCCTTGTCCAAACAAAATACAAAAATGAAGTTTCTATTTATAGAAGGTACATAATCGCAGTTCTGTAACTCTATTACAAGCCCAGTGGACAGAGATATACTATATATTCCAACCGTATTGGCCAAAACGCTTATGCTATTAGCAACTCGTAGTTCCACCTCACTTTTTCCCAAAGGCCTACTTCCTTTCACATCCTTCATATGAGAACATATGTGAGATCCACATCTAGAATCTAGTACCCATGATGATGAAGTAGATAATTTTATCTCAATAATGTATATACCTAAAGTGGAGATCACCATACCCATCTTCTTCTTCCTGAATTCCTTCAAGTACAAAGGATGAGATCCTTTTACACTTTTCTTTCTCCTTATCTTGAGTGTTGAGGTTTTGGATTTGGGCTCAACCTGAGAACTTTTATCGGTCTTGCTTTGATCCTCAGACTCAACTCTACTGATCACCATCACAGGCTTGTGCTTCTTCAATTTTTCTTCAACATGAATCAACATGGCAAGCAAGTCTGACATTTGTCCAGCCGTATTATTCACATGATAACATGCAATAAAGTGGCTATATGATTCTGGAATAGTATTTAGAATCACATTAGTAGCTAACTCTTGGCTCAAGGTGAATCCCAATTCTTCAAGATGATACACATGTACAATCATATTAAGCACATGTTCTTCTACTGATGTTCCCTCTATCCGCTTAGACTCAAGCACCACCATCAGGATATCATCCCTTTCTTACTTTGTAAGACCAAGTGTCACTTTATTAAGATGTGTTACTATCTCAAGAATAGTCATGTCTTCAGATTGATCATACAAATCATAGTTCATGCATCTAAGAATAAGGTACTTTACCTCTAAGGCATCATTGGCATGCTTCCAGTAAGCATCCACTTGTGCCCTAGGTGCATCAGGAGTAGGTATTTCTGGCATTAGTTTATCAAGGATGTAGAGCTTGCACTTTTCATTGAGAACCCTTCTCAAAATCCAAAACCATTTGTGGAAATTTCTCCCATTAAGTTTGTACTTCTTTAGGACCAATCCCAATTTAGATTTGTACGTCATTTGATTCTACAAGAGAAAAATGTTCATTTGTCAAAAACCCTTTTGATTTGATTTGATCTAAAATATTTGCCAATATTAATTAGATCTTTAATTATTATTGCTCCAACTATTTTGTTCAAATTGATATCCTTCAATATGAATTTGGAATATTGCAGCATACACTATTCTAGTGGGCTAAGATCCATATTTCAACAAGTCATTAGTCAACTTTTGCCGATCATCCACAAACCTGACTATTTCGATAGGCCAGCATGCCAATTGCATCATATGCAACTCTTGGATAGATGATATGCACAACTCTTTGCCATGATCATCTACATGCCTCTGGGCTTGGGCTCTCCAAGTCACCAGTTAAGCTTGACACAATAGCCATCATGATAGATATGAACCATGCTTTGTGTAAATCTACATATCTACCATCACACTTCCCTGAGATAGACGACACATCACACTTTGTGGAAATCTACACTTGGTCAATCAAAATTTTCATGTGTGTTATTAATGGACGACATCTAGGACTTAATATTTTAATTGAGGGAGTTTTTATAAATACATATACTTTATCCAATCACCACATATATAATCCAATAATGAAAACATGCAATAAATGAAGGTGATAGTTATGGACAACCTAATGTAATTCCTTAGAGCCACATGGAATTACTTCATCGATGTCTACATCACATTCAGAAACATGTTGTTGATGAAGATTAGTTCTTTCCAATCTAGGTTGATCGGTTCAAAGCTTGAACCGATCGGATCGCCTCTTGGCCGGTTGTTTGGTCATCTTGCCGGTCATCTGGTTCCTTCAGTCCACCATCTACTGGCTCCTCTAGATGATCAGTTGGGTCCACCAGGAAATCAACTTGGCTCATTCTCCTGGTCCTCCATGGTCCTTTAGTTGGTTTTCTTATCTTTGATATGCCATCACCTTTGTCATAACATGAAAGTAAACTATCCTATTTTACATGTTTATAGAGAAACCTTGAGTTACATTCGAGAGGAGCAAAGGTAGGAAAGAATTAACTTTATATTGGGAAGATAAGATAGAGGCTCAATTTATAGACGAGGATAAAAGAATTAACCAACCACACAACCATGCACAAACAATATGGGTTATTGGCCAAAAACATGCTACACATCCAACATCAAAACCTCTTTTAGGGTGACACATGCGAATTTCATATATATGTATATATATACAATATATATGTATATATATATATACAATATATATATATATATATTTGGGATTAACATGGTATTAGACTTGATAAGATATTATTCACATCGCATGCAAAAATAAAATGAAAAAAATAAAATATGATCGTATCGACTATCCCGTAATATAGTAAACTGACTTTGGCTCTGATACCGCTATTGGGAAATATGGCTACAGAGCGGGCAGGGGAAACAAAATTTTATCTACCATATTCCCCATAACCAGTGGATCACATCAATAACTATAAGATGAAAAGGATGGTTTTGAGGATATACCTGGTCCTAGAGCAAGTCCAACAACAATCCTCATCATTATTGTTGTGAAACTATGACTCCTGGTTGCACTGGGACTCGTCTGACTACTCCTCCATAGACAACAGACTCAAGCATCGTCTTCTGCAACAACTCCTCTAGTCACAGACTACTGGTTAACAATGTTGTCCTTAGTGGCAGACAACACCGTCCCTCCTCTAGAGAAGTCAACATGGACCGTCTAGAACTCCTGTCATCCTACTAGAATAGATAGGAAGGATTCGTTCCTTCCGTTGGTGTACTAGTCACCAACTTTCTCTCCCACAACAATAATCTTTATTGCTCCCTTCCTTGATATCCTTCCCTAGATGGGTATAAATGGGGTTTGGGTCCAAGTTCCCAGTCGATGCGGGAGTGGAAGGGACTAGAAGATCTCAAAGTTTCACAACTTGCAACCACCGAAACTACTATTTGGCACACCAGAGGGTCTTTGTCATGCGAGCCACTCATCTCATATGTTCTCCAATCACAAACAAAATTGCCAGTTTGTTTCTAATTAATGTCACATATTAATTTTCTTGGACAACAAGTAATGTGCAACCAAAATGTACTTGGAAATATCTAGAACCATCCCTCAGCGGAACTGGGCCATCTCACCCATGCGAGACAGCTATCTCCCTCACCCAAATGGTTGTTTGGTGAGCTGAGCTGGGCTAGTCGGTTCAATCCATAGTCAATTTCAACTCGAATTTGCCTGACATCCCAAACACCCATCTAAACATTTTAGAAGTCTGTTTGGTGCTCTAGACGGCCATCTCATGCCATGATATAGGCATTTGGCAGTGCATTCAGGATACTTGTTGAGTGAGTCAAATACCTAAATACTTTAGTACTTAATTTAATTGTCATTCAAGATCAAAAATCCTCTTCTAGGTCGAAACCTATGTGTGTGACCCTGTAGGTCCCATATTACATTGGCAGTGAATGTCCATAACAACTTATGGCATCACAAGCAATGAGTGGTTCCTAGTCACACATCAATGCTACCCAAGCAAATGGAAAGTTGGAGAATAACTTCAACATACCATCTATGTATGGTTTTATAGTGTTTGTATAGTTCCTTTGTCACTGATGTTCAGATTGAACACGAGGTATGGAGTAGTCACCCTCTTTATCATTCAATCTTATTTCTTGAACCAAAGCAAACTGTTTGAGATATATGTAAGCTCAATATCACATATTGACTCACATGTACATGGCCATGCTTTTCTCAGTTTCACTAATCAAGAGGCCTAGAACATCAAACTCTTGTAGGAGGGACAAATCCCATTTCTATCATTCACAATCTATCCCCATGTGTCAAAGTCACTCAATCATCACCTATAACAACTCATGTTTCAAGACTTCATTTGATGATTTCAAAGTGTAACCAAGACATGTGATGAGTGCAATAATTTCAGGTCTCAGAACCACAACCACCACCATCACTGTGAAAGCTGACTATGAATTCCATGATGATGGCATCCATGTGTCAGTCTCATGATGGGTCTATTCGATACACAATTCTCTAACATGTAATTGTGTGGTTAATTTGATATTGCCATATCATGACTAATGAGATTCTATCATCAACCAACTCACACTATGATCTTGTGTGTTATTGTTGTTTATCATCCTTCCATAATGAAAACCAATTTGGGACATAATGAGAATATGCATATGTACTCTTAACATCCACATGATCTCATTTCTTCCAAGTCACATACTTGAAGGTATATGTCATTGAGAAATAGTATTCTCTATACATTTATATTGTGACATCATTATCTTATAATGGAATTAAACATAATAAATTGGAAACTTGCCTTTTATTAATAATCAAATATTTTACAAGTTATGCCATTACAATCATCACATGATTGTCTCTATGGGCATACATACCAATAGTTACACCTTCACTTTGTGCCATATGCCACCTATAGACCTATACTCATGTGTTTCATTATATTTGACCTCAAGTAAATTTTTTAAGATATATTGTTGTGCTTATTGACTACAAAATTGCATATAATTGTGTGTCTTTT
Source organism: Alisma plantago-aquatica (assembly GCA_963693085.1). Taxonomy (NCBI): domain Eukaryota; kingdom Viridiplantae; phylum Streptophyta; class Magnoliopsida; order Alismatales; family Alismataceae; genus Alisma; species Alisma plantago-aquatica. Next base: position 500,488,544 of record OY856414.1, on the reverse strand, counting down.
ACTAGATGGATGCTTCATGTATGCTGATTCAAATATACACAGTCTTCCAAACTTAAAAGCTTATTCTGTGAGTGGTTAAATCATTCTCTCTTCCATCTTGAATATCCTTAGTTCTTATGTATTTTAAGATCTCCATCCTTGTATTGTAGAATTTCTTGATTAAATGTATAATTTGTTTGTACCGATTCGAGGATTCCTCCTACTATTCCTATATCAAACAATCACATCTCTTAAAACCAACAATAAATATCATCTTTTACATAAAATATTATATAATTCAGGTATTGATGTAGAAGAAAACATCATACTAAGAACATATATGACTACATTTGCTTTACCTAGCCTATAGTCAATCCTTGATAGAAGATATACTTCAATATCTTATGGTCTATTATCACTTGGCCCGGTTCCTCATATAAATAACATCATGCTATTTTAACCTATAGAACAAATGGTGACAACTTTAGGTCATGTGTCGAGTAACTTGTCCTTGTACTTCTGTAGTTGTCTATAATTGTAAGAAATAATCTTACTATATTGGATAAGCGCACAACCTAAACCTTTTTCTTGATGTATCACAAAAGTTGATGTGACCCTTCACATTATTATTCCATAAAATGTCAGTGTTGTGGTTAGTTCCTCTTTTAATGTTTGAATGTTGTTCTCATACTTCTTAGTTCATATAAATGACATCTCCTTTTTGGTACCATGTCTTGAGGCTTAGGTGTGAAGTTTGTTTTTCTAACTTTTCTCCATTTGTACTTTTCTCAATTCATATATTTGCTTTTGTGAACATCATCTCACTTCATCTTTTTTATGCAATCATAGTTATATGTACCATAAAAATTCATGATTCTACTTGTCAATATTACATGAATAGTCTCAATACATAAACCCCTAAGTTACTTCATTATTAAAGCAGTTTGATCAAATATATGATTCAACTTCATCTAGTGATCTCCAAATGTCGTCTACTTATTGAGTACATTATTATGGAATAATGATTTGAATACATTTCTTTTCGATTTTCTCTATGCAAGACAAGAATTGTAGAAGATGAAACTCTAAAAAATCCCCTTTTATACCCTTTTCTCCTACTTTTCCATATTTTTCTAATGCCACCTCTCTTTATCAACGATAAACTCATCCATTTGATGCCTCACACTAAAGCAGGATATACAATGGACTCAAGATTGATGGGCCAAGAGTTAGGTGATTAGGAGCCACCATATTAGGGTATCATTGGATCAGGTTTGAGATCTATGGCCCCAAATTATAATTGTAACATATGTGTTTATACACCATTCCCAATCCAACATCCTTGGTAGGCAGTGTTAAAGGAACTAATGTTCCCATCCTTAAGTGTTAAAGGAATTAATGTTTACTTTCCTAAGTTACCATATCATGCACAAAACATATGTAATAACTACAAAACATTTTTTCTTTATTGAATGAACCATTAACGTATACATCATGGGACCAAAAGCAACATGAAAAGAATGTAAATAAAACTATAATTAGTATAAATATGCACTACATCACCACTTTATTATTTATCATTATTATGAAGATCTCATTTGATGTAGCATGTCCAAATAAGAAAAAGTATATATTGAGTAGTAACCATAATCTCTAAATCTTCCATTACCTAAATAATATCAAGATTCCATCATTGTTCATGCAACTTTAAAATATCAAAACATTCAAGAGGCAGATTAAGGAAAATACATTGCTTGATAATACATTCAAACATCACTAATATTGGAGAGATTTCATGATGAGAAACACTATATATTTCATTACATATTTTCCATTGTACTTCCAATATATGATTTGGAAACCATTTGATGAAAATAGCTTTCTAGATCAAGAGAAAGAAGGCTCACAATATTTTGGAACCAATTGACCACAACACCCTGGTTAGTGAAATGGAAAGGCTCATGGTCATGGTTTACTACATCTACACGATGTCAAACTCAAAGGGGCATAAACCTACATGTACCAATATTAGTATCAAGTCACCAACATTTTTGTAGTCTAATATCAAATGATAGTACAATGGAAATTTCATTTATACAAGCTAGGCATGTGAAATTTAACTACATAAACCATAAGCTTATTTAATAGAAGATCTTGTATCTAAAATAAGTCATTTGGATAATATAGGAGATACATACAAAATATTTACAATACCACTAGTCTTATCATAATAGAAGAATAAGCATAACTTAATTTCAATTTTAGATTAAGATCATTTTTGGAAGATTTTTGGTTGTCACTAGATCAAGGGTCCAGACATATAAACATGTGTGGATAATATTGAAGGTGTGTTTTCTTAAATATTTCTTATAGATCATAGGATTGGGTAATTATATAGCAATAAGTATAATATTTAATAATTTTCAATATTATCACCATTATATAATTATAAAATATCCATATAATTATTCAACATCACATGAATGATTTACATATTAGGTCATAATAGACACATTAACACTAAGCTCAACATAATTATCATAATTCTAAATTAATATTACCATCAAAATAATCATGGTTCATCATGTCCTAGTTTGAAGTTGCAATATATATATATATATATATATATATATATATATATATATATATATATATATATATTTATATTTATATCATGAGGAGTGATATGATCTATATTTATAGTAATGTGATTATTAGAATAGCATTTGATCATCCATTAATTTTCGATATGCAAGTAAGAATAAAAAAATGAGATATAAGTAAACATAGCTTTAGAAACTTTTGAAAATTATTCTCTACATATTTTTATCCATGATACTATATTTACACTATTTATTTTGGAAAATGATCAATTTTCTAAATTTAAAATTATGTAAGGATAGTTGCAGATTATACATTATAGGGGGGATAAGTACCCCTTTTCAAAAAAATGATTGCTTTTCGGATCAAGGTTCACCATTAAAAAAGTTAGGATCAGACGACAACCACATATTTTACCCACTAAGTTTTCTTATGAGAGGGTGCTTCAAGAAATTCTTAATAGTCACCAAAGCAAAGGGGAAAGGACAAGGGAGGGAAAGCATGGGTCATGGACTTGAATTTTTTGGATGCTTACTGACCCAGTTTAGACTAAATAATCCTTTGTAAGAGGCCAAGAAGAGTCACCCAAAAAGAAGGCGATATTGGAGTAGTTGAGAAGCAATAGGAAGTAGGTGAAGAATTGAGAACTCTAAGGGTCTCAACTGGCACACAAAAAATGGGGGTAAAGAACAAGGGAGGCACGATAGAGATATGAGGGTATTTTATAGCCATGATTAGGTCTAATCAAGGATTTGATAATCTTTGCTTGCTCGAGTGATGGTAGGGAAATTAGGGGAGTCGGTATCTACTCATAGTGCACTAAAATGGTTTGAATTATGATTAGTTGGATTCCAATGGTATAAAGGAGGATAATGAAAGGGAAACTGAGGCTTGAAACACACTAGATTGGAATCAAACTGATGGAGGTGTTGTGCCTCCTTCTCATGTTGGTTGTCGAAGGTAAAATATGATCACAAGCATATTAGATCATGAGCTAATCAACATATGGCTGATTCAATGGCTAATAGACCTTGCAGACCCAAGTTGTATAATTTGTTATGTGTTCAAACAAAAATAAAAGAGAATCAATGAGAGAAAAGAGGGGGATTTATCTTCTCAACTTTGTAAATTCATAAAAAATGAATAAGGTATAAAATTAGTGAAATGTCTAATAGATCGAAATGGTAGAAGTTTAACATTAAATTGATATTTATATATCATGAATGAAATAAGGTGAAAAAATACATTCAACGAATGCTATTGTTTAATGTATGAAAGTGCATACAATCAAAATAAAATCTAACTATTTGACTAAAGTGACGTATATGATCAAAGATTAATGGAAAGATTAAGTTACATCAAAAGTAACACATTGAAAGTGGAAAAATATAAATAAAAATGTTGGAAAAGTGCTTCATAAAATTCAATTATGGATCCAAAATTTAGATAACCTTAACAAGATCAGGGAATTTTCCTTCATGTCTGACTTGATTTCCCAATTTGCATCATCACAACTTTGGTGTTTCTATATTAATTTACCATATCAATATTTATTCTCCAACTCCTCATTTCAGCTTTCGAGTAACTTAAATAGAAATTCTTGGTAAGCAAGGATGTTCTTTAGTTCAATAGGCTTGCGATTAAGGACATGAATTGGGTCCTTAACATACCACTTCAAATTTGAAACATGAAAGACATTATGCATCGTACTGTATCATGGAGGTAGAGACATTTTGCATGCACAATCTATGATATTCTCTTTGATCTTAAGTAAACTCACATATCTAAGAGTTAGTTTACTTTGTTTTTTGCAACAGGTTAGATTGGCCTACAATTCAAGAAAACATGATCACCCACCAAAAATTGTACATGTATGACATGTGCATCATGTACCCCTTCAATATCTATTTTATCATATTGAAATTTTTAGAATATTTTTGCAAATCTTTGGATTTCTAGACGTGCCTTTTTCATATTTCATTCCAGTATAGAAGAGATGTGCTTGACCTCCCACATAAGGTTTCATACGGAGGAATTGAATATTTGATTTATAACTATTATTGTAGGAAAAGTCCACCAAATGTAGGTAGTGATCCAACAAACCTCCCTAGTCTAGGATACATGATCTCAAAAAGTGCTCCAATACCTTAAAATCTCTCTCTAACTATGTATCTCTTTGTGGATTATATGTCATACTAAAATTTATTATAGTCCCCAATTATTCTTGTACTTGTTGAAAATATAATAAGTAAAATTGGCATCACGGTCAGACACAATAGAGATTGGAATTCCATACAGTAAAAATATCTTCCAAATATATAATTCTTCTAATTCCAAAACTTTAATTGTTGGCTTCGTTGGAATAACATGAGTTGATCTGTTGAAGAAGACAATATAACTCATATGAATTTTCTCCCTTATCTTCTCTTGGATAATCGCACCATAAAATACATAAAATGTTCTCCTATTTCCATTGATAGATAGGTAAAAGTTGTAGAAGACCACCTATCCTTTGTTGTTCATGCTTGATCAATAGCAGGTCAAACATTTTGAGATAAAAGCAACAATGTCATTATTCAAGTTCCTACACAAGATGTGCCTTTGTATATTTTTGTACATCTTTGTAGAACCTGGAAGAATGGTGTACTTGGACCCATGTGCTTCCTCTAGTGAATAATACATGAAATGTGAATCCCCTAGGATATATTTCGCCATCCATGCAAACCAAATATAACTCAATGTTTTTTTTACAATTGGATCATCTTCCTAAGACTTTTAATGTTCTTATATTTCATAATGATGAATTCATATTCATCCTAGTTTATTTTCATCAAGATCCAATAACATTTTCAATTTAATTTTGCATTCATTTCCATCACTTCACTTTAGAACTATATTACATTTAGGCTGTATTGTTTTTATGTTAATTAGTAGGATTTTGATCTAAATCACTAGTTCTCATGGTAGGTTTAAACCTATACCTAAGGAACCAACATAGTAGATGACGATCCTACTAACTGACTGGTGAGCAAAATAAATTTTTGAGTTAATGGACCATTTTTCTATTAATAGTTCCTTTCGTTGAATGATGATCCCGTATGTTGATGCTGTAACATCCCTGACCTGGCTTATGCTTTAACCCTAGATATTTTATTAATAAAGTTAATTATATGCTTTCTCTTATCTTTTTAAAAGTAATTAAGGTTCACGAGGAACTTATGATTCAATTTTAGTCCTTTTTGAATAATGTTGAAACAATGTTTTGCCTATTTTGGACTAAAGTGCTAATTACCCAAGTTGAGGGGTTAACTTGCAAATGTTACATGGTAAAATGTTCCTCAAGTGTTGAAGCATCATAAGAATGAAAATGATGCATAGGTATGGCTTGTGACAACCTGAGTACTAAGAAAGAGCATGTTAAGCAATGTTTGTGCATTGAAACCTAGTTTTGGTGTAATGTGCAATTTACCCAAAACCTAGGGTTCAATATGCAAAATACCACTTCTAGAGAGTCCCTAATATTTTTTGGAATCGTGTATAGAAAAGAAAATGAGAGGGGCGTCTCATTTGAATCACTTTGGAGGATAGAAAATCTTGATATTAAAATAATCAAGATTTAAGCATAATTGAAACCCTAACTCAATTTAATGCAAAAATAAATATATTAATCGAAGAGACCTTCAACCAAAAATGAGAAGGTTGAATTTGGATAAGTTTGTACGTCCTTGTTCCTTGCAAAGGCTACGAAATATCCTAAGTGAGTGGAGAACCCACTCACATTAGTAAAAGGAAAAGTAATATCCACTCAATTTTGGATATTATTATTATAATGGTTAAGGTGCTTAATTTGTTTTCATTTAATTAATGGATAATGAAGAGGAATTACAAGGTGGGGAATATAGCTTAGTATGCAAGGGATTGAGGGGAGCATGTAGCACCAATTTTGGGAGTTAAAGGATTTTTAAATCACTTTCTCTCTCATTGAAATTCTCTTATAAACATCTCATTTCCAACTCAAATGAAAGGCTTTTTCGACACTTCTTTCTTTCCTTGCTTTGTCCATGCACAAGGGAGCTTAGGAGATATAGTAGGACGTTCCCCAACCTGTAGGTAAGCTCCATAGTCATATTCAACCTTGATTTCATGGTGGAAATCGAAATTCAATGCTTAATTTCTTCTTTTCTTCACTCAATCTTCAACCTTAGCCATTCTTTTCACTCAAAGACTTGAGAACGGGCCTTGGACAGTGGATAAAGCTTCATTCACTATTGAAGGCGTGAAGCTTGAATTTTGGTTTCAACTTTGAAGGCGGGTTATATAACTTGAACCCTTAAATGTCATTATTGCTTGCAATTTGTTCATTATATGTTGAACCTTTCTTCCATCTTGAATTCCTTTTGATTAGTTGTTGAAATCACCATGAGAATTACAACTAATTTCAAAGGTTTGAAACTTGAAGATGATGATGTCATATTAAGCACACACCTCAACAAAGGAAGGGGGCAGTCAATTTTCAAAACTAATTGAGTTCATTCGGTTTCAAAACCAATTGAATTGATTCAGTTTCAAGACCGAATGGGTAGTTGTATTCAAGACCAAATGGGTAGTTGTATCCAAGACCGAATGGGTAAAAGTGATCAAGACTGAATGGGTAAATGTGATCAAGACCGAATGGGTAAAAATCAATCAAGATTGAATGGGTAAAGTTGATCAAGATCGAATGGACAATTTGATCTTCCAAGACCGATTGGTCATGTTGACCATTTGGGAGAGTTGACCGAATGGAGGTCAAGCATCTCAATACCGTTTGGAGTTCAAGGGTTGTAATAGATGATATGAGATCCAAGGGCTGTAATTGGATTTACTTTCAATGGTTCAATTGATGATCTATTCAATAAAACAAACCCTAAAATCAATTGATCGATTGGAGGAAACCCTAATTGGTCCATTTAGTTTCAAGGTGGTTTGGAACAAACGGTCTTGATACCGTTTGAGGTTCAATCAATATCAATTTTGGATTGTCCATTCGGTTTCAAAACATTTGATGAGCATTCGGTTTCAAGACCGAATGAGTGAAATCAGTCTCAAGATCGAATGGTTGATTCGATTTCAAGACCGAATGGGTTGATTCGGTTTCAAGACCGAATGGGTTGATTTGAGTTACACTTGAACCAAGAACGTTTAAGGTCAAACGGTCTTCAATACCATTTGAAGGTCAAGTGACTCTAAGACCATTTGAAGGTCAAGGAGGCCAAAACTGTTTGAAGGTTCAAAAGTGTTAAAACCATTTGAAGACCTAATAGTCTCAAAGTTATGAAACATCAATTAACTCTATGATTTTTAATGATGTGTATCAAAGGTAATTTCAATGGTTGTACCTTTAAGATACTAGGGTGATTAGTATCCTTAGAGGGGTTAACCACTGATGCTTATGGAAGCAATACCTCAATAAATTATGCTAACCCTAAAAGTATGCACTTGAATGAAGGATTGACCTAATCTAATCAAGTGTGAAATAATCAACATCCTAGAGAGGATGAGAGAGAGAGAGGAATTCATACATATTTAATAATCATGTAATGGTTAAACCTCAACACTCTCAACATGAATAAAATATGTAATTAGGGTATGATTCTTGCTTAAGAGATCATGAGACCCTAATTGAAAAGATTGATGAGTCCTAACCCTAAATCAGGGTGATGACATATGAAACCCTAATTAAGGGTGATGACATGTCAAACCCTAATCAAGGATGATGTCATGTGAAACCCTAATTAAGGGTGATGTCATGTGAAACCCTAATTAAGGGTGATGTCATGTGAAACCCTAATCAAGGGTGATGTCAAGTGAAACCCTAATATAGAGATGTAATGTGAAATTAAATTCAGGGTGATGCTATGTAATGCTATATAAAATCCTACCCTAATATAGGGTGAAGGTATGCAGAATCCTAATTTTGGATTATAGTGCATGAAACCCTAATGATGGATAATATGATGATAAATCATAACCCTAATTTGGGTAATGGGATGAGTATCCCTAATTGATATGAAATTTGGGAAACCCTAACCCTAATGGGTGAATAGTTATGCTATCATTACATTGCACAATGTTGGTATGTAATTGATATAACTGTTATCATGTGCACTAATCATGCAGATATGATGAAATGTCAGACATAGCCAGGTATGAGCTATGATGTTTTATTACTAAAATTGTTTTATGGGCCTTGTGAGCCATAACATGCTTTGTTGCCTAATAAGAAGTAACAAGAGAATTATGGGATTTAAGAGCCATGTGAAATGCCTGTATTGCAAATATTATGTTTACCTTGGTCAGATGACCTAAAGGTATTAGTTACCTAATAAGTTTAACAAGTGTTCTTTGATGATCTGAGGGTTTTGAATACCCATATTCCATAATCATGATGATGATATGTTAAGGGATGAGAATGCCCCTGATGTGACAAGAGATTGAGATCCCTATGTTTTATTAAGCTTTGCAAAGTACGGATAGAAGTATTACTCATTCTTTGTAGCATTTGTTATAATGATTTTTGTTTGAAAACCTGACTAATGCTAAAAGAATCTAGTAATGTACTTAATTAATTAAGTGAAATCTTATCATGTAGAGCCCTGACCATAGATCCATCATCGTCAGTAGTTGGTGATGGTGAAATAGGTTTTCCTACGAGAACTCCTAGAGGGCATACTATTGAGTATGTGGGGGTTATGGGCATGAATATCCTTACGCCGTAATGGAGGAATTGATGTGAGATAAACATTAAATCTCTCAATCCTTCATTATATATGTTGGGATGGATGTATCACTAATCTCCCGATACTGAGATGGATGTATCACGAATCTCCCGATAATGTTGATGCCGAATCGATGTGAGATAAACATGAAATCTCTCGATTGTGAAGAGAGTATGGCATGTCACTATAACTCTATAGAGAAGTTTCCAATATACCCTAGAAAGCTATTTAGCAGAGACACAAGATGTCCTGCATTTGATCCTCACACTGACTGAGGAAGATGAAGTCATGGGAATCCGACTCTTTTATTGACCTATGCATGGTACCGATTTCAATTTCATAATGGTCGGTTGGAGTATGAGCGGTATACCTCATCTCCTCAGGGCTTAAGTATGATTGTAAAATGTGATCAGCCGTGTAGCATATTTGCTTAAGGTTGAAATACGAGAATCACTGGTTGATGTTACTTTGCTTAGTATATCTTAAATGGATAAATGTTATACATGTTCTTCATATTCCTATTGGGTAAATAACATACTTCTTTATCAATTTACAAGCTGAAATACTTTGAAGAAGAACATTGCTCTAATATGTTTAGATAATTGATTTATCTTATATTGAATACTTATGATTCTTCTTCTCAGTTTTATTCCATTAATTTGCAATAATAATATTTCTGGCAGAGAGTTATATTTCTCACTGGGGCAATTTTCAATTTTCTCACCCCCGTGGGATCCAACTTTTTAGGTAAACGCAGAAGAAGAGGCAGAAACCCTACTGCAGGGGAAGAGCAGCAACAACAACAACAAGGACAACAGTGATATTCTAGGTGGAGACACTAGCTGTCATGTTTTGAGTAGAGAGTCATATGTGTCGTCTCTGTACTCTCAGGTCCTCGGAGTCAGTAGTTAGTCTAATAAATCGATCTGAGATTTTGGTTTGATGCCTCGAGGTTCTTATGTTGCTTATGTACAGTTTTAACAGGGCAGTTGATGTATGTAATCCTCGAGAGGGAAGTATTGATGTTGTATAAAATATACAAATGTGCTTGTTCCCACAACTCACGACTAATTCCTTTCACTCATTCTCCCAGAGTTCCTTTGCCACAATAAGATTCAGTGTGATGGCAATTTTTTAGATCGCTAGAAGTTTCATTGCAATTAAAAAAATCATTGCAAAAGTGCATCACCTCCCTAGCCACATAACCCTCAATAATACTCCCTTCAGGATGATAATGATTCCAAACACCACCTTTAAAAACACTCATGTAGTGTTCAAATGGATACATCCAGTGTAAGAAAATTGGACCCAACATCTTCACCTCCCTTGCTATGTGTAATATAAGATGAACCATGATATCAAAAAATAAAGGAGGAAAGTACATTTCAAGCTGACACATGGTAACAATTACATATTTTTGTAATTTATCAAGAGTATCAGGATGTATCACTTTTTTTTTGAAGGTGTCATTCCCATCTTTATTTAAACGGCCAAATCGGCATGAGCAAGACTTAGAATATGACTAGGAGAGTTTTCAAAAGACGAAAAAGACTCAACAAAATTTCTATGGGTGTTGGATGCAATAGCATCAACCACCCCATTACATCTATGACTAATATGCTGCAAAGAAAAGAAAGAAAAAGACTTGCTAAACTCTCTAATGTCCTCCAACACATTGCCAAGGTGGTCCCTTCTTAGTCTTTTTCTTGCAAAAGTAGTAGCTATGATTTGAGAGTCCGTCTCCACCTGCAGCTTCTCGTACCCGCAGCTCCTCACCCATTGTATAGCTTCTGCTATGCCTTGAGCCTCTGCCATGTCCACACCTTGTACATGAGTCTACTTCCTCCCTATCGTAGCAAGGATTGCGCCCAAGCTATCCCTAATCACCATACTAGCTTCCGTTGTGCCATCCTCTCCAACTAACGCATCCACATTCAGTTTAACACTCCCCTCCTCTAACACTGTCCACCTCACACTCCTCCCATGCCATCCTCCCCCCTTTGTTCTCTCCATGCCCCACACCGCCCCTCCCGTATGGTCACATATGAGAGCAAGAAGCGATGCTTTCTTCACACAACCACCTGAGTTATCCTTCTCAAATACCCTATGGTTACGTGTGGACCAGGCCGCCCACATTGTCGCAACCATCTCCTCCCTATCCACTCTACTCCCCATCCCCAAGATGATGCTAAGTGCCTCCCCTACCAGCAGGTCCTTTACCTCCTCCAAATTTCACCACAGTAGAGGTGACAACATTTCCCAGAGCTCCTGGGCACTCAGGCATCTAAAAATCATGTGAGGTATTGTCTCCGTCTTTAAAAAACATAGTTGGCATTTTCTGTCTGAGACACAGTGCCTGTCAAACAACCTTCCCATAGTTTCCAAGCCACTAGTAGCTTCCCTCCATAAGAAGTGGGTATCTTTGGGTGCCCACCCTTCCCGCCATATGTGTTTCCAAATCTGGTCACACATACAAGCAAGGTGCGCTCGCGCATTGTCCTTCCCTAGGAAGCCCAACCAATATGTTGATCGAACCGAGAATTCTCCACCCACTGTCGAAAACCAACACAAAGAATCCATAGGTGCTCTCAGGCTAATGGGCATAGCAAGGATTTTTGCAGCCACATCCACTGAGAACAACCCACTTATCAATTCAGCATTCCATTCCCCTCCCTCCTCCTTCATGAGCTCGTGCACCATAGTAAAATTAGCATTCACCCCTTCTTCCCTTCTTCCCAGTGTCTCCACCTATCCCAGCAACCATAAATCATCCCATATATTAATGTCAGTCCTGCTTCCCACCCTCCATTCCAATTCCTCCAATAAAAGTTCTTTTGCACCCCACATGCTCCTCCACTTGTAGCTAGGATTGAAGCCGCGCCTAGCTGTCCATATGTTGTCGTTAGGAAAGTACCTTGCCTTTACAACCCTCATGACCATATTGTTTGGCCTTTGATATATCCTGCATAATTTCTTTGCCATAAGTGCTTGGTTGAAGACGTTCATGTTTTTGAATCCCATCCCAGCTTGCTTTTTTGGTAGGCACATCTTTTCCCAGCTTTGCCAAGCTAGCTTTCTTTCACCACCTTTTGCCCCCCACCACCACCTTGCAATCATGCTTTGCATCTCCTCAATCAATCCCGCTGGAATCTGGAAAATGCTCATAACATATGTAGGAATAGCTTGTTCCATTTCCATGATGAGGACCTCCTTCCTTAGTTTTAATAAAAGCTTCTCAGCCCAGCCTTGAATTTTCCTCCAGATCCTCTCTTTAACATAGCTGAAAACCTATTTCTGGTGTGTCACCTCCCTATGGCTGTCGATAGACCCAGGTACCGTGCATGTATATCTACCTCCTTTACTTGAAGTAGCTTCTTTATCTCCTCCCTTTTCTGGTGACACATACCCTTGCTGAAAATGACCTCCATCTTGGAATAATTTAACTTCTGTCCAGATGCCTGTTCATATTGGTTGATAATTTCAGCAACTTTCAGGCACTCTGTGGTGGTTGTTCGAGCAAAAAGTATGCTATCATCTGTGAAGAAAAGGTGAGAAATACTCGGTTCTGATCACTAACTTTAATCCCATGAGTAAGATTATCATTAGAAGCTGTCCTAAGTAGTGTAGAGAAAGCGTCCACACAAAGAATAAAAAGGTAGGGTGAGAGAGGGTCTCCCTGTCTGAGGCCGCAAGTGTGCTTGATCATTCTGGCAAAGGCATGGCTAATAGTTGGGACACAATCATGGACATGTTCCCTCCACTTCTCTCCAAAGCCCAAGCACTGCATAACATGCATTAAGAAATCCCATTCAAATCTATCATAGGCCATTGACATATCAAGCTTAAGTGCAATATAGTTTTTTCCCCCTTGTGTTTTTTTCTTCATTTTGTGGAAAACTTCATATGCAATGAGAGAGTTATCAGTGATTAACCATCTCAGTATGAAGCAACTTTAATTCTCCAAAATGATGCTTTCCATATGCGGTTTCATCCTGTTTACCACCACCTTTGAAGCGATTTTATAAATGACATTGCAAAGACTGATAGGTATGAAATCTCCCATGGTTTTGGGCTTCTCAATCTTTGGAATAAGGACTACCAGAGTGCTATTAACTTCCCCCAGACTTCTTTCTCCCCACCACCAACCCTTGAGATAATTAGCCACCTCCTTCCCAATAATGTGCTAATATTTTTGGAAAATAGAGCTTTCATTCCATCCATCCTAGGTGCTTTATTTGGGTGCATCTGTGAGATCGCAATGTAGATTTCCTCCACAGAAATATCTACTTCCAGCTATCTTGCCACATCACTGTCAATCTTCTGCATAAGTCCCTTTGTTGCCACCTCAAAGTTCTCTGGGTTACCAAATTTAAAAATATCAGTGAAGAAATCAACCACCACCTTCTGAATATCATCTTCCTTAGTTTTCCAGATGTCGTTCCCATCCTTCAGTCCTTCAATCTTATTTCTTTTTTTCCTATTCAACGCTTTTTGATGGAAGTAAGAGGTGTTTTGTCCCCCTCTATCATCTCATTTGATCTTGCCCTTGCGTACAAATATGATTCATTCTATCTCATCCAGTATTGAAGGTCATTTGCAAGCTCATTTTCCCATTCCAGCATCCCATGGTTCGGTGGTTGACTTTGCACCTCCATGAGTTCTTTTTCCAACTCATTTATTTTCCTTCTCCTATTTTTGAACTTTTTATCAGCCCACTCCTTTAGATTCTTTCCACTTGTATTCAGCTTTCCCACAAGGTCATATGTAAGATTGTACTTCCATGCTTTCTATATAGTGTCTTGGCATTCTTTCTCAACTGCCCAAGCTAGTTCAAAAGAAAAGTAATCATTCTTGTTCTTTCTCATTTTTACCTGCCTCCTGCCCATTGTAATGATAAGTGGAGCATGGTTCGATTCATAGATTGGTAGATGTAGAACATTTCAGTAAGCAAACTTACCCCTCCAGTCCAGGTCAGCCAATGCTCTATCTAGCCTCTCTTGAATCAGCGTCTCCACAGATAAGCCTCTATGTGAGGTATAGATGTTGCCCGAGTACCCCAAGTCCACTAGCTCGCAGTCATCAATAGCATCTCGGAATCCCTTCATAACTCTTTCCTATTTAGGTGGCCCCTCAATTATTTTAGAGTTTGAGACAATCTCATTGAAGTCCCCAAAGAAGAGCACCGGTACCTCCGCCTTATTCTTCAGTCTACGCATAAGGTCCCACGTCTTGTGTTTGCTTGGTTGATCAACCCAACCATAAATACCAATCGCCTTCCAACTGCCCGCCCTTCATTTATCTACCATGCATTCCACATGCCTTTGTGAGTAGCTCAAAATTTCTACCTCAGCATCCTTCCACCAGCAACCAATCCCCCCGTCCTTCCATTACTATAAAGGCAAATCCCATTAACAAAATCACACCTTCTCTTCACATCCTCCAAGTTAGTATCCACCATCATAGTTTGCATGATGAAAACTATGTTTGGGCACTCCCTCTAGCACCACGCCCAGAGGGAAGTCACCTTGTCAGGGTTGCCCATACCCTAACAATTCCAACTTATTATTTTCATTGTCCTTGGGGGGTTGGTCAACACCAACCTCCGCTACTCAGTCGTCCCCATCCATGTGTGTTGCATCACCTGCAGTCTCAAACTGTCTTGATTTTTTGTACCACTCTGCCTGGGTGTCTTGTGCATCCAGATCCATGTTGCAACTGTCCATTTTCCTACCTCGTTTCCCTACCACTGACTCCCAGATGACCTTGCTATCTGTTATCCCCATCCTCACCCCTTTGTTCATCTTGTAGACCCATGGAATTTGTTTCTTCCTTGCCTTTGTTGTCTCCTTTTTCTATCCCTATTTACTGCGCCCCATATTAGTTTTCCTCCCCTTTGCTCGAGTAACTATTGGATCTTCACAAACCCCCATGTCCATTTTCTGTTTTAGCATTTGAGCATCTGTCCCTTCTTCACAACCTGCCTCGTCTTCTGACCCCATGTTTGGTGGTTCCTCCGGCACCACTGGCTTGCCCCGCAAGGTGAACAACTCCTTGAGTGAGTAGCAGAGGCGTTCCTCCACCTTCTTCCTTACTTCCTCCTTTCCTGTCACCTTCCCTCCCCATTCCCCTTCACCCTGGTGACGGGCCTCTTCTACCAACTCCTGCCTCCCACCAAGGTTGTTGTCCCTCTCCCCTCCATTCTCTGACCCCTCGTCAACGCTCACCCTCGCAGAAAGGCCTTCCTAGTTCGACACCCTCTAAGTCAACCTTCTCCCTATTCCCACATCCCCTCATCGATCTAGCGCCATCCTCCCTTCCCCATGACCCACAACTCCCCTGCGACGTCTCCTTACTGCTGCCATGTTCACCATCTGCCCGTTGCCGGTTCGGTTGCCGGTTGAAGACCAAGTTCCTCCTTGCCATTCCAGCACTGTAAATCTCCTCCTGAACCGACTGACATTGTTTTCTTAGTGAAGCTTTAAGCCATGGACCCCATTGCTTCAGTTCATTGTCTTCTTCATCAGTGATCGGGAAGTCCTTATCAACATGTCCCAACATGCCACAACAATGGCACAACATAGAAAGGCATTCGTATTTGATCTCAACCACCGTCGTATCGCCCTTCGTCATCCTTAGGCACAACGATTGTATGATCGGCTTGCTAATATCGATCAACACCCTGACGTGAGTAGAGGACTCCCAACCCAACTCATCTTTGTCTAGGGTTAGAATATCTCTGACTTGTGAAGCTATCTCTCTTATTGCCTTCTCTCCCCAATAACCCAACGACAACCCATAGAGGCGTATCCAGAACATACTCTTTGTAATGATAGCGCTCTCCGATTGTTCATCCTTCTTGATTTCCTTTAGAAGAAGCAACTAGTTATCAAAGTTCCAAGGAGCACCCTCCATAACCCGACACTTGTCTTTCCAGTCAAAAAATTGTACCACAAAGATTTCGCCCTCCAATCTCTTGAACAACAACTTTTCCTTCAATCCCCATGCTTGGGTTAGGGTTTTTTGCATTGCCCAGAAATTGAAACCCATGTTCGTAAGCAGCTTGCCGACTAGGGCCAACTTGACATGGATGTTTCCCTTTTCGTCATCTTCTTCCTGGAGAATGATCGGTTCTTCCTCCGCTTCCATCAGCCGCATCCTCGCATACCTCTCTGCCAATTCCTTTGCCATCTTGGAACCCCAGAACAACAACGATCAAGCCTTCCTTGTACCTATAAGAGAGAGAGACCTAGGGTAGAAGGGATGTTCACTAGGTCGTAACCCTAGTCACCTAGAGATGACTCGCAGTTACGCACGGGAACGGGATATGGGTAATTATTAGGATGTATCACTTTGTTGCATATTTCATTAAAGAAGAAACAAAGTCTTGTGATTGTAAACCTTACATGCTTCGGCAATATACATCAAATAGTCACAAGTAAAATTTGTTGCATTAAGGTGTGACAATCTTGATATTTGAGACCTATCAACTTTAGATCCTTCTTTGATACCAATCTACAAATATTAGAAGAGTATCTTTGTGGAACCTTAATATTATACAAGCACTCACAGAAAGTCTTTTTCTCCTTCTTTGACAAAGTGTAACAAGATAGTGGTAAATATGTGAGGCGACCCCTGGTCTTCACTGATAATTCTTTTCTTATACTCATTCATTCTAAATCATTTGTAGATTTGATGCCATCTTTAGTCTTTCTTGATATATTCAATAGCGTACCAATGATGCTATCACAAACATTTTTTTCAACATGCATTACATCAATGCAGTGTCTCATTGACAAGAATCTCCAATAAGGAAGATCCCAGAATATTGACCTCTTCCTGTACAGAGATTTGTCACATGTGAGAGTACGACTACTTGAACTCTTTCCAAATTCATTAACAATATATTTTGCCCTGTCATATACAACATTTCTTGGTATAGGTTTAGGAGCACTTCATTCCTCAGTTGATCCATTAAAGGTTTTGTGTTTCCTTTGATAGGGATGCACTTGTGGGAGCAATCTCTGATGACTAATATATACAATTTTACCACCATGTTTTATTCGGATTGAATCAGTATTTTCCTCACAAACAGAACATGCTTTGTATCCTTTTATGCTATATCCAAAAAAAATTCCATAACTTGGAAAGTCATTAATCCTACAAAACAACATAGCATGCAAACTAAAGATCTCTTCACGTGAAGCATCATATGTCATAACACCTTCTTCCCATAGTTTCATTAGGTCATCAACTAGAGGTTGAAGGTAAACATCAATGTCATTTCTAGGTTGCTTGGGCTCTGATATCAATATTGACAACATGACATACTTATTTTTCATACACATCAAGGAGGAAGATTGTATATAACAATTATAACAAGCCAAGTGCTATGTTGGCTTCTTAATGTACCATAAGGATTCATTCCAACTGTACAAAGTCCAAGTCTTAAGTTCCTTGTTTCTTTACCAAATTGAGGGTATAATAAATCAGTTTTCTTCCATTGTGGTGAATCAGATGCATGTCATAGGATGCCATCATCATTGACTTTTAACTCCCCATGCCAAGAAAAATTTTGCGCATCTTCACTATTAGCAAATAAGCGTTGAAATCATGTATTATTGGTAGATACCACATCACCTTGGCAGGAGAGCCATTCTTAGCCTTACCTGAAAATGTGATCTTGTACCTTGACGCACCACATTTTGGACAATTTATCAAATTACTATAGTCCTTTTCAAATAAAACACAATCATTTGGACATGCATGAATCTTATTAGCCTCCATTCCCATTGGGCACATCATTTTCTTTGGTTGACATGTTGAAATTGGAAGCTCGTTGCCTTAAGGAAGAATTTACTTTAACAAAGATAACAATGAAGTGAAAATATTATCGCTCCACCGGTTTTGAGCTTGAAGAGTATATAATTGCATCATAACACTCAACCTTGTGAACTTAGTACAACCCTTATATAATGGTCTTTCAGTATCATGTACAATGTTTGCAAATAAAGAAGGTGGATCAATGACATTGTCCCGACAACTCTGTAGCATTTCTTCAACCATATCATCCTAAATTGATTCATCCTAAATCAGTTCATCATTGACATTATCATCATTATCTATGCCACAAATATTAGTATCGACATTTTCTGATTCATAATTACATTTCTCTCCATGCCAATACCATTCATTATAACCTTGTACAATCCCATTGCATATGACACAATTCTTAATTTCCTCAATAGTATCAACTTTCAAATTGTTACCATAATTTCTACATGGACAATAGAACCTATTTGTAGGTAGTTTCTTATCTTCCTCAACAAATCTGATAAATTCATCAAGACCTTTGGCAAACTCTGGATTGCAACAGTTCTTGATAGACATCCAACTTCGATCCATTTTCTAGATCACATTAAAATTAATTATAAAACTGAGAATTTAATATCGATACTATAAGTTGTAAGTTTTTATTGATAGGAAGTTACTTACTTTTATACTAAAGTGTACCACCTATCCCATTTTTGAATATTTAATCTCACTAGTAACTGTATAATGTATGTTTAGTTTTGAAGAAAATTTCAGCAGCATTTCCCCTAAGTTCTCCAAGTACACCGATGTAAATGACAAATAACCACTCACATATGTACCTAGAGAACAAATGAGGAAATCCTACTAAAATTTTCTTCAAAACTAAACATACAAATACACTTACGTCCTAAGAGAGATTAAATATCCAAAAATAGTCCCAGACCGGGGACTATCCAAAATTTACTCCTAATGAGTAAATTTTGAATGGGTTTGTAAGTTAATATATAAATGTATTATTTTCATATTTATATATTAAGTTAAACATCATGCATTGATGATCTCATCTATAAACCTTAAAGTGTAAATCTGGGAGTACACATGTCGAATCTCATATTTTTAGAATGTATATAATGATTATATATGTGACTGATAATAAAATGTAGATATTAAAAAATACATGTTTTTGTTATTGGTTGGGTTACTATTCATATCAAATGGAAAAAAAATGTAACTGACCTGAACTGCCGAGATGAAAATGAGAGACGACTGTGGGTAGTGGAAGGCGCGCATGTGCCAAAGAGCAAGAGGATGACCACCGAGTGCCGGAGCTTCTACAAGCAAAAGGATGACTGTCGTGAACAATATTGGGCAAACCAAGAGTACTTCCCTAGATAAACATGCATTATATGTACTGAATTGAAGAATCAAGCTACAATTAGGTGTTTTTGACAAATATAAACTAAAGGTTGTGCCAAAGAGTAGCCATGAACAGAGAAATAATCTTATCATAAAAAGTAGAGCTTGTGAGAACTAGGTGAGATGGAGCAATGAAGTTTCACAATTCTAATTCCTAGCTAATTATCTTCCTACTCAGAAAACCAACAACAACAACAATTACCTCATTATGGGAACATTTTAGTCAGTTTGATACCCAAAACTAGATAGAGAGGAGCACATATCTCAATACCCAACCTAATTACTCGAAGAATACTCCTAAGGTTCAGATTCAGGTCATCCAAAACCTATATCAAATTATGAACAAATAATTAGGTCCTACTCATGAATATTTTTATGAAACGTAAGTTCCTCATGAGCCCATTCATTTTACGTGTTCATTCCAATATATATTCACTATTAGTGTGCTCAATATGTTTATGTTTATTTGGTTCAATCCCAATAATGTTCACTTTTAGTGTCTTTAGAAGCCAACACACCTCATGTGTATTGTGAGATCATAGCAGATAAGGTTGATTGAGTAGGTTCTCTAATAAGAACTCTTAATCAAGTTAAGAATGCATCCATAAACCATAATTAATGCTTATGCAAGTTCATATTAGTTTTAAGCTTTATTTAGAATTATGATCATATTATTACCGAGACCAACCACTTACAACAATTTGTCAAATATGGGGGTGCATTTCCCATATGTAAGGAGCTAGCGTTGAGAACAAATCCATCTGACATACAAGGACTAGATGAAGGATCTATGTATGAGTTCAAGACCTTGTGGGTTTCCATCTATAAGATCCAAGGAGGTTCAACCCATGATCCTTATTGTAAGTTTTCTTGAAACGAATGTTTATGAGAATCCATGTATTCATATAATGTGTAAAGTTTATTTATTTTTACAATTAATGCTATATGCTATTTTTTAACAATATCCAATGTAATTTATAAAGTTTGGTTTCAGAGATAGGGAAACCTAGGGGGAGAGGGGGACGAGGGGGGTGCGGCCAGGGCGGCGCTGGTGACGCCAGGGAAACGGGCCCCGAGGAGGGTTGCGTGAGTAGGAGCTAGGGAAATCATGTTGCGGCTGAGACAGAAAGGAGGCCGACGCCGGATATTTCTATACCGGAACTTGGTTTTGAGTTCCATGTTGTGGGCATGCGGGGGTCTGGAGGCACTTCCCAAGGCAGACAATCGGACCAAACTTCTACTGAAGAGGGGCCCTGGAAGAGCCAGCCGAGTATGGACAAGGAGAAGGCAAGCGATGAAATAGCTGCAGGGGCCGGCGGCGACACACCGATCCAAGCCTCGTTTAGCGAGGTAGTCTCGGGACATATTGATCCTCGTAACCAAAGTGGTTTTGTGGATACGCTTTTTGAAGATAGGTTTCTGGAGGATGTTGTATCCCTAACGACGGTGGGGGGAGTCCCTTCCATGTCGATCTTACCAGAAGTAGAAGACGCCCTCGCCGTGCCGTGGCGATATGCGGTAGTCGTGAGGCTGCTGGGGGCTGAAATAGGGTATATGACCCTACGTGATAGACTGAAAGTCCTTTGGAGAATCGTGGGAAGATTTAATATGTATGAGCTCGATCTAGGGCATTTTGTGGTGCAACTATCATGAAAACAAGATTACGAAGCAGCACTCACCGACGGTCCATGGAAGATCTTCGGACGGAACCTATTGGTTTGGGACAAGTTCCCTACTTTCAAGCCGAAAGCTGAAGCACCAGCATGAATTGTTACGTGGGTACGAATTCTAGATTTTCCCCTCCATCTATATCTTCCTACTATATTCGACTTCATTAGTAGGGTGCTGGGAAAATTGATCAAGGTCGACATACACACATTTAACTTCTCTCGTAGCAAGTTCACCAGATTAGCTATTGAGATCGACACCACGAGACCTTTTATCCCATTCATCCTCATCAACGAGGTGGAGTACGCCATTGAGTATGAGGGTTTCCCATGGGTGTGTGCAAAATGTGGGGATGAAGGTCACATCTCAAAGGACTGCAGAAATGAGGAAATAACAGAGCTGACGCTGAGAGCGGAAGGTGAGAGGCAAGCCAACAGGAAACCGACTGAGCAATCAAAGGAGGTCCAACAATGGCAGACACAGAGGAAAAGGGGCGGAAGGAAACTACGCTCGATCCGGGTGGACAATGCAGCAGAAGAAAATCCAGAAGGAGCAAAATGTTTTGCTACGTTGGGAGAGGAAGACAACACATAATCGATCCCGACGGAGAATAATACAGAAAGCCAGGCGGAAGGAAGCCAGATCATTAGACGTAGTACCAAAGTTTGGAAGAAGAAAGTGGCAGAGGTCCCAACTAAAGAACGGGAGGTTATGGGGAATATTACCAACATGTAGGTGGACACCTTGGCTAATATACAGAGTCATGCAGCTGTGAATCCTGGCATGGATGAGGTCGTGGAGGTTATCAATGTCGAACCAGTGGATAATCCTATTGTTACAGGTGAGAGTCTCCAAAAGACAGCGGAGGAAGTGCTTCCATCCAAGATAGCGGAGGTTAACAATGCGATAACATCCTTACATATCATTGATGGTCATAGAACAAGAGGTAATGCGACCAAAATGAAGAGGAAGGGGAGGATACGACATACTCTTCCAAAAGAGAACCCACGACGGCGCAGCAAGAAGGTGCATCCTGATCCGGAGAATGAGTTAAGCCTGGAAGAAGAGGAGGTACTAATGGCGAAGGAAGACCAAGATCAAAACAAGGAAAACCAGAATCCTCTGTACACGTCCTAAGCCAGACATGAACCGATCAAAGCCTATCCTTAATGCTGGATATTCTGTGTTGGAATATAAGAGGAATAGCTAGAGAAGACAGTAAAAGAACGCTGAAGGAACACATTATACAATACAGGCCCAAGATAATTGGTATTCTGGAGCCTTGGATTAGCGGAGATAAAGCTACCAGAACTATAAAACAACTTGGCTTCTCCAATTCTTTTAGAGTGGAGGCTCGAGGTTTCTCCGACGGGATATGGATATGTTGGAACAACCATGATTGCAACATCTAGATTGTCAACTATCACATACAGTTCATTACCTGCTGCCTGAATAAGGAGATTTTGGTCACATTCATCTATGCGAGCCCACATATCACTACGAGAAAATTCATTTGGAAACACCTTATTAAGATGGGGAACAACTTCGAGTTACCATGGGTAGCTCTTGGCGACTTCAATACTACTTTGAACCCAGAGGAAAGAAGTGGGTCAGACCACTATAACTCCAATGAGGCAAGGGTGTTTCACAAAACCTTGCTGGAAGCTGGTCTTACTGATCTGGGGTTCTTGGGACCCAAGTTCACATTCAAAAGAGGAGTGCTTCAACAACGCCTTGATAGAGCGGTGGCCAACGATGTTTTTATTCAACGGTATTCCCAGTTTTCGGTCATTCATCTGCCTCGGGTACCGTCGGATCATAGCCCTATTCTTATCAAGTCTAACAAGAAGAAGAGTCATAACCAGCGCTTCATTGCTAGAGCTGCATGGTCCTCCGATAAGAACTTCAAATCTTTGTTGCAAGCTATTTGGCAAGGTGACAATGAGTTCAACAATTCCCTAATGTGCGCAAAAGAGAAGATCATTCGTTGGGACCATACTGTAAAGGAGAATCAGAGGAAGAAGAAATCTTGCCTTATTCAAAATATCAATCACCTGGAAAAAGAGCTCGCCGATGCATACAATCCCATTACTGATGACATTTACATATCTATGCAGGCTAAACTTTCCGACATTATAAAATTTGAAGAGGAAGAGCTTAAGCAAAGAAGTCATTTGAACTGGTTGAAGAATGGGGATGTGAATTCCAAGGTCTATCATGCCTACATCAGCCAGCAGAAGAGACACAATTCCATTGCCAAACTTAAGAATGCAGACAACAAATGGGTGTCCACTAAATGTGACCTTCAAAATTTGTTTTGTGATCATTTCCAACAACTGCTTACGGAGACAGACTTTAATTGCAGCAGACACATGACGATGATTCCAGGCAGTTTTATTCGTCTTGACGAAGGCCAGTAGAACCGAGTAGGAGCCAAACCTAGTGAAGCCGAAACATTTGCCATTCTCAAGGACATGAATCCCTACAAGGCCGTTGGGCCTGACGGAATCAATGGTTTGTTCATCTTGAAGAATTGGCTGATTATCAAGAACTCAGTGTTACACACTTTGAATAACGCACTAGCATGGAGAACGCTGAGTAAGGATTTATGCAATTCAACAATTCTGTTGATTCCTAAAGTCCCTAACCCCGAATCGTGTGAGCAGTTGCGGCCAATTTCTTTAAATAATATCTGTCTGAAATTAGCCTCCAAAATCATAGTGGAACGCCTCAAAGGTTTCATGCAAATGTGGATTGGACCATCCCAAAGCAGTGTTACCGGGTCGGCGGATTACGGATAATATTGCAATGACCCAGGAGATCATCCATAATATGAAGAAGAAAAAGGGGGGCAAATACATGGCGATCAAAGTTGATTTATCCAAGGCCTATGATAGGCTGTCTTGGGAATTTATTTCTGACACTTTACAGAAGCTTGCTCTTCCTCCCAACATTGCATGGTATATTATGAACTCAATAACAACTGGGGAGTGTTTGGTTCTTTGGAACGACAATCTCACAAAGGCTTTTAAAGAAAGTAGGGGTCTACGCCAGGGAGACCCCCTCTCACCATATATCTTTGTGTTGTGCATCGAGCGTCTAAGTCAAATGATCGAACAACTCGTCGACAGTAAGTAATGGAAGTCTGTATCTATTGGGAGAAGTGGATTGAAGTTATCCCACTTATGTTTCGCGGACGACCTCATACTATTTAGTAAGGCGTCGAGCAAGTAGATGAGAGTCATCAAACATTGTTTCAAAAAGGTTGGGGAGGTGTCGGGCTAATCCATATCTATTAAGAAGAAACATATCTTCTTCTCTACTAGTGTTCCCAGACATACAAGACAGAAGGTGATCAGAATAGGTTCGTTCAAAGAAACATTAGACCTCAGAATATATCTCAGTGTCCCCATCATCCATTCCAGAGTCAACAAACGAACATATGCTGACATTCTGAATCGAGTCAAAAGTTAGTTAAATAGTTGGGCAGCAAGAAGTCTCTCCTTTGCAGGTCGATGTTGTTTGGTGAAGGCCACACTCACTTCCATCCCCACGTACACCATGCATACTGCACAGATTCCGGTGGGACTCTGTGATAGAATCGATGGCAGCATCAGGAAATTTATATGGGGCGGAAGTCAGAATGTGCATCCTATACCACTTGTTGCGTGGAACAAGGTGACCTGTGGGAAGATGGATAGCGGTTTGGGCATATGAACTATGAGGGAATGTAATCTAGCTCTTTTAATGAAGAACGCATGGGAAGTGTCGATAGATAGATCCACTATGTGGTGTAGATATATGAAACCAAAATATGACCAATACACATGCGGTAACCTTCCCAATGTATCTAGATTGGCGAAGGTTGTGTTAAAAGGAAATACCTTCATCAAGGAGCACACCTACAAGGAGGTGATGAATGGTATGGATACAAACTTCTAGAGAGACCGCTGGTGTTATGAGGAGAACAAATTAGAAGAGCTGGTTGTTCGTCCAATTCCACCTGAGCCAGTTGATCTGCAAGTTGCCAGCGTCAGTCTGGGAAATGGAGAATGGGACATGCAGTTTTTGGAGCACTGGCTCCCCAAGAATGGTGTAGACATGGTCACGACTGTCGTAGCTCCCACACCATAGAATGAGAAGGATGCTTTGGTGTATAGGGACACCACAGATGGTTTGTTTTCAACCAAGTCATATAAGATGTTGAGACGACCACGCGATCTGTGAACAGAAGGTGAGTGGGACATCTTATGGAAATTAAGGGTGGCGGCAAAGATCAAACACTTCTTGTGGCTACTGATGCACAGAGCCCTCCTCACTAACCAGAAGCGAGTGCAGTGCCATATGACTACTGATTCAAGGTGTGCACGCTGTTAAGAGTTTGAGGAGACCAATATTCATGCAATTCATGACTGCAAACACTCTAAAATGGTGTGGGAGAAACTTTTTAGGGGTGACATGTCCCCTTCCTTCTTCACGACTGATACTCGCCCATGTATCACTCAAGGGCTGCGGCTAGCATGGGACAAACATATTTTATTTATGGTCACCTGCTGGTACCTCTGGCACTGTAGAAATAAGCACATCTTTGAGAAGATTGTCAAACCTACTGAACATATCTACCGTGTCATCCTGTCGGAGGTCGCTGCAACGGTGAGGGCCTGGCAGAGAGAGGATCCTGCTTTGACAGGACAACCTTTCATGAGTACGGAAGCTAGTTGGGAAAAGTCATTTACTGGGAGACTAAAACTGAATGTAGACACAGCCATTCTCA
Source organism: Alisma plantago-aquatica (assembly GCA_963693085.1). NCBI lineage: Eukaryota > Viridiplantae > Streptophyta > Magnoliopsida > Alismatales > Alismataceae > Alisma > Alisma plantago-aquatica. The sequence continues at coordinate 500,462,537 of OY856414.1, read as the reverse complement.
GAAGGAAAAGTGCGGCAGCTATGATACTACGGAGCGATACTGGTGACTGGAAGTGGGGTTTTAGCACGCTGGCATCCAATGTTCAATCACCTCTACACGATGAGCTGCTGGCTTTGCTCTACGCGTTGTAGAAGGCAGAGGAGCTGAGGTTGGAAGAGCTGGATATAGAGTCTGACTGCAAGTTGGCAATCAATGCAGTCATGCGACAAGCTGTTGAGCACCCCAGGCATAGGAAGATCATCCATGGTTGTCAACAGATTATGGCCAGACATGGGCAATGGAAACTCTCCCATATTCAGAGAACCGGTAATGAAGCCGCGGATGGTCTAGCAAAGTATCACATCAGAAATAAACAAGGGTCATTTCACTACACTAGACCACCTGAGGCGATCCTCACTTGGCTAGAAAAAGACAAATGTAATGGTAGTAGTACTACCATGTTTTCTTCACAATTTGTTCCTTGTATCCCTAATTCGTTAAATTTTCCTACACGAGGAGAGCAGGATGAATAAGAATATCTCTTGACTTACCTAAAAAAAAATATCCAGTGTAATTTTGATGTTCCATGTTTTTGGTGCTCCACCCTCTCTATTTTAACACTTTTATTGGCATGCATGTTTCTATTTATTTTTCTAAAACGTACCATTAATATGATAGTTGAGAATATCATGAGCTAGAGCTTGAATGGTGGAGGTTATCATACTTGTTTTGCTTAAAATCATATACCCTAATGTAAGGTACCTGATTTTGGAGATGGTTGTGATATGGTGGTTTTCTCCCTACCTTTTGACCTTGGTTTTGATCTCATTATAGTGGTGACACCCTGTTGTTGGATGATCGAGATGTATCCTTTGTTGAGGTTGCAACATTTGGTCATAACACAGGTTAGGATGGTCATAATGTGATTATGAACATACGTTCAAGGGTTTTGCCACCGTAAAACCCTCCTCGTCGCCTCTGCATACATGCCCAAGGTAGCAATGCTCACTCACACCGAAGATGATTTTAAGGAAAAAGAGAAAATCTTACCTTCTAGGCCAAGAATCGAGAGCAACCCTTCGACGATGATTTTCAAGCTTCTTTGGGGGCACGCCGTGATGGAAACATTCTCTTAGACACAACGCGACGACGACCTTCGGGGGACGTCGAGACTAAGATCTTCTCTTACGCATGTAGGGACGATAGTTTGCCTCTTCCTCAGGCTTGGGCGTGGAAGGTGAAGCGGGATTGGTAGCGACAATGCGGAAGTGGAAGGCGATGAGTAGGTTCGGACAGCAGCAGTGTGGGACGAGGATAGCAACAACTTTTAGAAGTTGTTTGGCGAGTAATGGGACATGCCTTAGCTATCAAGTGACATGTAATGTTGGTTATTTAGGGAAAACTGATGCTAGAGCCAAACTGGTGCCTGCATTCATCTACTAGGATAGTTAAACATGAAACACTGACCCAAATGGTGATTCTCGGTGGAGAATTTTGTCGACCAAGAGTGGCCTTCAAGGTCGGTTAAAAGGAAAAAACTGACCCAATAGAGGCTGTGCCTGAATTTGTTCATTCTGACCTACAAGGACAGTTATATTAAAAAACTAACCCAAAAGTTATTCTCGGTAGAGAATTTTGTCGATCGAGAATGGCCAATCAAGGTCGATTATATTAAAAAACCGACCCTAGATGTACTTATAGACACACAAAGGCAAAATGGAGCCAATTTTTTCCGTGGGATTCTTGGTCAGGAATTTGGTCGACCGAGAGTGGCCCTATAAGGTCAGTTAAAAGGAAAAAACCAACCCTAGAGGTACTTATAGACGTGCAAAGGCAAAATGAAGCCAATTTTTGCCACGGGATTATTGGTGGAGAATTTTGTCGAACAAGAGTGGCCCTACAAGGTCGGTCAAAAGGAAAAAAACTGACCCAATAGAGTACGGTGCCCAAATTTTTTCATTCCGACCTACAAGGACGGTTATATTAAAAAATTGACCCAAAGGCCGTCTTGGTCGAGAATTTTTTCGACTGAGAGTGGCCCTACAAGGTCAGTTAAAAGGAAAAAACCGACCTTAGAGGTACTTATAGACGCGCAACAGCAAAATGGAGCCAATTTTTGCCACAGGATTCTCGGTCGAGAATTTCATCGATCGAGGGGCCCTATAAGGCGGGTTAAAAAGAAAAAATCAACCTTATAGGTACTTAAAGACGCGCGAAGGCAAAATGGAGCCAATTTTTCATGCGAGATTCTCAGTCGAGAATTTTGTCTACCGAATGGACCTACAAGGTTGGTGAAAATTAAAAACTGACCCAATAGAGGTCGGTGCCCGAATTTTTTCATTCTGACCTAAAAGGACAGTTATATTAGAAAAGACCCAAAAAGTCGTCTCGGTTGAGAATTTCGTCGACCAAGAGTTCCCTACAAGGTCAGTTAAAAGGAAAAAAATGACCCTAGAGGTACTTATAGACGCACAAAGGCAAAATAGAGTCAATTTTTGCCACAGGATTCTTGATTGAGAATTTTGTCGAACGAGGGGCACTATAAGGTCGGTTAAAAGGAAAAAACCAACTCTAGAGGTACTTATAGACGTGCGAAGGAAAAATGGAGCCAATTTTTGCCGCGGGATTCTCGGTCGTGAATTTTGTCAACCGAGGGGCCCTACAAGGTCAGTTAAAAGTAAAAAACCAACCCAATAGAGGTCGGTGCCCAAATTTTTTCATTCCAACCTACAAGGATGGTTATATTAAAAACCGACCCAAAAAGTTGACCATACTAGGTCGTTTGTTTTTAAAAAAGACCCAATAGAGGTAAGTGGTGCCCGCATTTTTTTCATAATTTCTATGTCGATTTTTCTAGTAAAAGTAACACTTTCGACATCGACGTTATTGACCAACAATGTAGTAGTGGGTGTGTCTACCTTAAGAGCATTGAATATCTTAAGTAAGAAAACCAAAAGTGCCTAAATGAGCTTGAGACACTTAAAACTAAAAATTCTAAACTTAAGTTGATTCTTGATGCTCGTAGAGATGAGAGGGATGTTTATCTCAAAGAAATTAAAATGCTAAATATCTAAAATGATAGGTTTCTTAGTCAAGTAAATGATTTATTTTCTAGACCTATTTTTCCTAGTAATGATGTTTCTTCTATTTCTCTTGAAAAAGATTCTTATTTGACTAAAGCTCTTTGTTTAGAGGCCAACCTTATTCATGCTAGAGATGATCTTGATAGTTTGTCTTCTACTATTTTATCTATTACTGATGACAATCATAGACTTAGAGCCTCTCTACAGAAATTCCTTAAAGGGAAAAACTCCCTAAATGAAATCCTTGACCATTCTACCAAAAAAAGTGGTACTAGTGGTTTGGGATTTGTCGGAGGAGCACCTAAGGGAAAGAATAAGACCAAAGGTAAGAAAAAGAGTAAGGAAACTTCCTTTCTCATTGAATAGTCTTCTGGCACTAATAACCCTATGATTTTCTCTCATTATAAAAGTGATGACCACTATTCTACTTATTATTCTTACAAATCTAAGGGGACCAACCTAAATATGAAATGGGTCCCCAAGCTAACTCTAGACCCCCAAAGTTTGATTTCAGAATTGACACTCTCCTTTTTTCCAGGAAAAAGGAAAATGGATTGTTGATAGTGCCTGCACTAAGTAGATGACAAGTGATATAAGCTATTTCAACAATTTCACAAAGAAGAAAGGAGGTTCGACTACTTTAGGGGATAATAACAAAGGTAAAGTAGAAGGTGAGGGTGATGTTGGTGAATCCTTGCATATCATGAATGCCCTATTTGTGGATGGCCTACATCACAATTTAATAAGTGTAAGTCAATTATGTGATAATGGTTACCTTGTTCTTTTTACTTCTTTTGAATGCTTGCTTATAGATTCCAGCACCTATCATATCATATATAAGGGAATTAGAAATGGTAATATTTATGTAATTGTGCTTTACTATATTAAGTCTATGGTTGGTAGATTCCTAGTAGTCGATTGGAATGATATTTCTCTTTGGCATCGTCAGCTTGGTCATGTAAATATGCATCAATTGAAGAAGTTGAGCAAAAAGGACTTGGTCAAGGGACTTCACAAATTATATTTTTAAAAGAATGAGGAATGACAACCTTGTACCCAAGGAAAGAAAACCAAGTCCTCCTTCAATTCCAAAGGAGTCCTTTGTACTAAGAGATCTCTTGTACTTCTCCATATTTATCTATTCGGACCAATGAGAACTCAATCACTTCGTGGTTCCAAATGTTGTCTTGTTATTGTCGATGATTTCTCTTAATATACTTGGACCTTCTTTTTCATTTCCAAGAGTGATACAATTGATTTTTCTATAGTTTTTGTAAACGAGTTGAGAATGAAGCTTCTTTCTGGATTGTTTCCATATGTAATGATCATGGGGGAGAATTTGAAAATGATATGTTTGAACATTTTTGTGAAGAATCTAGATATGCACATAACTTTTCTTCAACCCAAACACCTAAAAAAATGGGGTTGTGGAGAGGAAGAATAGTTCACTACAGGAAATGGCTAGGACCATGCTTTTAGAGTATGACACTCCAAAGAAGTTTTGCGCCGAAGTCGTTAGCACCTCATGTTTTGTGAAAAAATAGATTTTCATACATCCTTCTTTGAAGAAAACCCCCTATGAGATATGTCATGGTAGGAAGCCTTCTATCGAGTACTTTCATGTTTTTAGATGTCCTTGTTTTGTTTTGAACATGAAAGATTCTCTCGACAAGTTTGATCTAAAATCATATAAGGCTTTTTTTCTTGGCTATAACACTACTAGCAAGACTTATAGAGTGTTTAATGTGCATCTATCTGAAGTAGAAGAATCTATTAATGTCAAATTTATTGAGACTAATCCCTCTATTCCCAAAGATATTGTTCCATAATGATGATGTTGTAGGTGAGGTAATTCCTATCTTAAAAGAACTCAACATCACCCAAAAGGAAAAAGAGGTGCCCACTCAAGAAGAAGAGAAAGATGAAGAGAAGAAGGACCCAAATCCCCATTTTGAAAAGAATCATCCTAAAGAGATGATCTTAGGTGACCCTTTTGAAATAGTGAAGACACAGACCACCTTTAACAAAGAACAAGCAAAAAATGCCTTCATCTCACAACCTGAGCCAAATAACATCAAAGAAGCTCTTGGGGATGATGAATGAATCCTAGCCATGCAAGAAGAATTGGAACAATTCAAGAAGAATAGAGTGTGGACTCTAGTACCAAGACCATGTGATAGAAAGATCATTGGCACCAAGTGGGTCTACAAAAACAAGCTAGATGAAAGTGGCAAGGTGGTATGAAACAAAGCAAGTTAGTGGCTCAAGGCTATAATCATTTGGAAGGTATATATTTTGATGAGACATATGCACCTGTAGCTAGACTTGAGTTCATTCATACGTTGCTTGCTTTTTTTAGTTATAAGAACTTTCTTCTTTATGAAATGGATGTTAAAAGAGCGTTTTTGAATGATACAATTGAGGAGGAAGTGTATGTTGCACAACCTTCATGATAGTTTACCTAACCATGTTTATCTATTGCAAAAAGCTCTCTATGGACTCAGAAAAGCACCTCGAGCTTGGTATGAGAAATTAAAGAAATTTTTGTTAGATCATGGATATATCATGGGTAAAGTGGATTCTACCTTGTTTATTAAACACACTTCTAACAATTTTCTTATCATTCAAATTTATATTGATGATACCATTTTTTGGCGGAACTAATCTTGATCTTTGCAAGGATTTTAGTGATCTTATGTAGAGTGAGTTCAAGATGAGCATGATGGGTGAGCTTACATTCTTCCTCAACTTTCAAATAAAAAATGATGGGAAATTCATCAACCAATGCAAGTAAACAAATTATCTACTTAAGCACTTTGGGATGGAGAACACCAAGCCTATAGACACCCTCATGTCAAACACTGCCAAACTTGACAAAGATGAAGAAGGTGAGAAAGTGAATGAGAATATCTATACATGTATGATTGGAAGTTTACTTTACTTAACTACCTCTAGACCTGATATAATATTTAGTGTTGTCTTGTGTGCTCACTTTCAATCAAATCCAAAGAAATCACATCTTATAGATGTTAAGAGGATTTTAAGGTACTTAGATAAAGCTCATAATTTCGGATTATGGTATCCCAAGTCAAGGGACTTTACTCTTATGGATTATAGTGTTGCGGATTACATAAGATGCTTGATTGATAGAAAGTACACAAGTTGCACGTGCTTCCTCTTAGGACCATGCTTGGTGTATTGGTTCTCCAAGAAATAGAGCATTGTGGCTTTATCAACTAATGATGTTGAATACATTGCAGCCAGAAGTTGTTGTGCCCAAGTTCTTTGGATGAAGCAAATGCCCCAAGACTTTAACATTTATTTTGACGCTTCTCCTATTTATTGTGATAATACTATTGTAATAAATTTATCTTACAATCCTATATTGCATAGTTAGCGGATATTTATATCATGCATGTAGACACCAAAGATCAGTTAGCGGATATTTTTAGTAAACCTCTAGGTAGAGAGAAATTTGATTTATTAGATCTAAACTACTCATAACTACTTTAGATGAATCTGATATGCCCACTAGCTAGTTTCTATCTATCCTATATAATTTTTCATGTCTTGATCACCCTTTCTTGCTGAAGTGCTAAAATTTGATGTTCTTATGCCTTGTTTTTTGCTTGTTTCGAGTAATTTTTTTCAAACACTGGTTTTATCGCAAAATAGTACTCATTAATGAGTGATATGTGCCTAAGTATGTTTAAAATGAAAAATGGACTAGAAAAATAAATTTAATTAGCACTTAAATCAATAGAAATTAACATTTCTAAATTTGATACAAACTTTCAGTCATTCGAGTTACAAACTGGACCGATGGGTGGCCGAGGGCTTTTGTAAAAAGACATTCAGTCAAGTTTCCTTTTGTCATAATTTGACTAATGGTCGGGCTGGAGAAACACTTAAGTAGGGTTCTTCTGACTTTTCTCCCTCTCATCTAGAGAAAAATTGATTGATTCCCTTTCCAGCTTCCTTAAGGTCTCAGCCCAAGCCCCGACCTTCCCTTTCCTAGCCAGAGACAACCCTTTCTTGACCTTCCTATCTCACTTGCACATCAACCCTAGGTGTTTTTTTTTTGTTTGTGGTGGTGTTTCCCTCATTTTGATCTCTCAATCTCCTTCTCTCTGCCTCCATGACTTCAAATAGGAGAAAAAGAGCCGCCCCCTCTGGAGAACCATCCTCCTCCTCCAACTCTCACCTCATTCCATTTGATGATACCTTATTTGTCTCCACTAAAGATCTAAATAGGTACAATAAGCTCCTTCCTAGAAACCCTTCCCTTTTCATGCCTTGTTTGAGCCTCGTTCGTATAGACAAAAGGTCATAGATTAGGTTGTCGAGTTGTTGTTAGACCACCACCTATCATCCCTGACTGTTGAACACTAGTGCTATAATAACTATATCACAAGAACTAAGGCAGTTCATGAATTCTATTAATTGTTCATGGAATTATGATACTCTTGTACCCCCTCCAAATAGTCAAGTCATGCTTACTTTGATGATTCCTCGTAAGAAATTCCAAGTCTCAGAGGATACCTTGAATATCTTTTTCTTTGGTATTCAGGTAACCGACACATTGAGGAAGGATTACCTTGAGTATTTTGACCTCCTAGACCCTGAGGCCTTCTACAAGCAATATGATATCACTCTCCCAGACATAAATCATTTATTAAAAAACCCTTAGTTTCCTTATAGGAAGAAGTCCATCCCACCCTCCTCTACCTTAGACATGAAGAACTACATTCTCACTCTGGTAGTCAACTGCAATATTCATCCAAAGAAAAACCAAACTAAAAATGTAGAGAATACCATAGTAATTATGTTTTGTATCTTAAGCAACATCAGAGTCAAGTGGTCTAGATATATTCCCCACTACATGACCTGCTTTGACTCTGGGAAGAATACCCACCCACCCTACCCAACAGTGATATGTGATCTATTTCAGTATGCTACTGGAAAGTCTCTTTTTCACAACCTTCATTACAAACCTACTTGAAAAGGAGTCTAAATTAGTGAATCCACACTTAAGAAAAGCTTGCCTCCATCTTCTTCTACCATACCTGGAGCTTCCACCTCCACTTGAGGCACCTCCACCTCCTCAACCATCCCGAACTACCTGTGCCTCATTTAATATATCAAATGAAACCCACATGGGTTACATGATGCATCAATAGGCATACAACCTATAGGTTCAAGACCATATGCATCATGATCTCTATCTTATTATGTCTCCCATGAACGTATCATGTGCCCATCCTTATCCTACTTACCAGCCCTGCCCATGTGGTGATTATGTATCATATGCATATAATCACTTTTATCCAACTCCACCACCTAGTGCTTCCACTGCTACACCCTATGCTATTGGTTGATCTACCCGTGGAGTGATACCTATCCCTACTGGTCCTATAACTAACTTGATTGTAGGATTTGGCACCTCTACTCTCACTTTTTCTCAAGCCCAAGAGTTGCATGACCTTGGTATGTCTTGGGATGAGCAGAATGACATGTTGCCCAGTCATGGTTTCGGTCCTTCTTCCAATAAGGAGATGCCCGAACAAGTTGATGAGGAAGCTGCTACTGCTGATGATGAGGAGGAGGCATTTGAGGATGATGGAGATGATGGTTTCGATGGTTCAGATGATGGCTTTGCTGGTGCATATGGTGATGAAGGTGAAGCTACTATCTCTGTTGCGCCTTCAGATGGAGATGATGACTACGAGCCTAAAGCTTCTAATGATGATGATGATGTTGTTGTGGACATAGATATCCTAGATGTTTAAATGTTTTAATTTTTAGTCTTTAGATGCTTATCATATATATATATATATATATATATATATTTCTAGACTATTTTGTACTAAAAATATCTAGGCACATTATCTGAAATGTACTATTTCTATCATCATGTTGTTTTCATCATTTTGTCTTGTAGCTATTTTGAGGACATGCTTTCAGTGTTTTAATCTTAATAATAAGTACCCTTACTCTTTGGTTGACTATATCTCATGATTTGATGGTATGTTACCCATATTTTTATTATGACATAGATTGCTTGTCTCTCTCTCATCTCTATGTGTGTTATGAGGATGCATGTTTTATCTTGTGGATTGCCTATTTTGGTTGTCCATGGAGAAGACCTTTTTTTTTCTCTTCTACCCCTTTACTTTATGATAATGCCAAAAGGGGAAGAGAAGTTGTCACAAAACTGTTATTTCCCCAATCCCAATCCCACTGTCTAGATAGTGGTAGAAGGATTGAAGCACCCGTCTCTGAGTGGTCCAAAGGGAACTCACACAATGGCATATACTATAAGAAATAATAAATCAAAAATAGTATATTTAAAGAAAAAACTAACCCAAAATAGGAGATAATGCATATTTATCCTTATCATCACAATATATCGAGTGCGGAAGTAATCTAGTCAATGTTCCATTTGTTTTGCCTAAAATCAAGAAAATCAAGACACAACCATGCAATTGCACGGTACAATATCAAACACAAGTAAAATAGTTTATAGAAAAATAATACACTTGGCATGACTTATATTTAAAAGTACAACAAGAAATTTTCCAAAACCAATATTTATTTGGCAAGATGTTTATACTGCAATTTTTATTACGAGTTCCCATTATGCTGATTCGAGAAGCATGATTATATATTTTGTGTGGCTCCATATCCCCAACACGATGGGGGAGGTCACCAGGATCCTTATCTCCATATGAGGTAGGAGGTCAATGTACAGGTTCCACCCTCTGAATGAGGAGCATAAAAACATTATAAACATTATCATCATCAATATACGAGCAGTCATAATGGGTAATATCATTTATGTTTTCATGTTTGTATCAAAATATGATATAGAAAAAATGGAAACCTAATAAATAGGGAACAATAGCTCAACCAAGTACATAGCAAATTATACAATCAAGAGATACATAAAAGGTATATTCAATACAACCAAGGAGGAGATAGAATAGCATACCTTTCACCAAAGATTTCTCAATAGTTCATTCCTTCGAGTTAGATCCTAATCCAAAATATTGGATCAAGGGTCAAGATCATGATGTTTAAAGGATCATGTTTGAATATTTTATATTTGGTTTAATCTTTCCTATGCCAACCTTAGGGTTAGGTCATCCATTTATAATCAATAATAGTACAATATGTCCAACATTATTCAAGTGTCAAGAATGTCTCAAGAATGAATGACCTACCTAGGTTTTCTAGGATCATATGTGATAATCCTAACTTTATGAACATTATCCAAGTCATCATAAATTTGTAGATCGTTATCACGATAATAAGCTTCATTGGGAATCATGATTAGATTGATGGGTCAGATGTATATCAAGGGTTTTGCAAGATTAGATCCATCATCATAATATGAAGGTTAACCCTTACTTCAAGGTGCACGATTCATATTATAGGGTGGATGAGTCACAAGATCAGATCTAAATTCTTATTTAGTCAAGTTTTCTTTTTGTATTCCAAAATAATCATCAGGGTTAAGTATCAAGTGTTTCCAAAGATTAAACACCATTATTGGATCATTTGACAAATCATATAAGAAAGAGATAAAATTTTGAGATAATAATGAAATAAATAAGGAATTAGGCTCCACAAGTATTTTTGTTAGTTCATTGGATTTTTGTGATCAAGGTGGACTATTTATTCATAATATTAGGAGTTAGGAAAAATGAGATGCAATTTTTGCAAGTTTTGGTCATTTGTTGGATTTTTGAGCAGAGAGGAGGTAAAAATACCTTAACATGGAAAAATGAGGATCATCCGATTGAACAATGGATGGTATAGATATGGCCATGCGGGAGCACAACTCACTTATTTGAGGATCCGGTCTGATTCTTGATTGGGCAGGCTCAAACTTTGATTTACCGGTTCAAGTATTTGATTGATGGTTCAGCAACGGTTTAGTTGGTTCAACTGGATCGACTGCTTCCTCTTGAACTAAGTGGTTTGGGGACTTATCCTATCTCATTCAGGCCTCACACAAGCCAAAAAGGTAGGTGGAAGATCTCTCTGGTGTGGGGAGGCTTTGGGAGTAGGAGAGGCCGATGGAGGAAGCGGGGTTGCTACTCAAGTTTGTCAAGACCCTACGAAGCTGATGGAGGTGGTGATTTGGGGTGAGTGATCGAGGACGGAGGATGCCCAAACTAGGCTAGGCAATGCTACCATTCAAGAAGGAGGAGAAATGATGAGTAATTTAGGTGCTCAAGTCCATGAGAGAGAGAAAGGATGAGCTCTATAGCAATGTGGAGTGATGGTCATCCTTGGGGTGCTTTTATAGTGTCAGGGGTTAGGTTTAGGGCTAAAAGGGATCTTGATAGCAGCCATGGCCATCGAAAAGAGATGGAGAAGTAAGGGCAATGTATTGATGGATGGACATATCACTAATGGTGGTGACATTAGGGCTCATTCAACATGAAACCATGAGAGGTGTAATTCTTTGCAATCCAAATTGTAAATGGTGGTCATATGGTGCTGATTGCTAGTTTCGGTCCTCCATAAATCCTCTCTGTTGATTGTAGGAGGTAGGAGACAACCACTCAGCCATCAAATTGGGCCATGATCTACGAGAGGAAGATCCAAGGGCTGTGACTCGCCCTTTACACTTGCAATGGTTCACTGACTTAAAAAAAGGGTCAAATAAATAGGCAAATAAAATGGTTTTCAACACAATAAATTCAAGAATTCGTAGAAAATTGTAAGAATGACCAATTGCAATGAAATTTGGACCATAGGTTAAAAATAAAGTGTAAAACATTTAAAAAAAGTTTGAGAACCATACAATGAAGTTTTATGGACTAGTTTACTTCTTTGGATCAAGTAACAAATTAATCAAATATGTGGTGTCACAATGTGTATAAAACTACATTGATCACCATATTTCAAATTTGAGTATCAAAATTGATAAACTAGTAAAAAAAAATTTGAGGTCCAGAGTGAACACAAGGAGGGCAAAAGAGTAATTAATTCATTGTTATGCTAAATTTCACTTTGTCAAATCCTTCCCTCCTTCAAAATAATTTGTCTACAAAATTCAAAACATCCTCAAGAATTGGGACTATCAAAATCCAAGTCATATCCTCAAATACTAGATCATCCTCAACTGTATAATCAAAATCATGTCCTCAAAATTCAAGTAGTCCAGTAATCATAATCGGGATTCCATGTCCCATATCATAACCATCATGGTGCCAACATCATTTCTTCATCGAGCAAGTGAATAGCCAAGTCATTATATACAAAGTCATCATATGGTCACAAATATGTAAAGCTTCCTATTGAGCACACATTTGGAAATATCATATTTTGGGTCAAACAAATAGAATTCTTGAATCAAATGTACAAGGTGACTTTCAATCCCAATATCTCAGTGTCCTAGCTTATACATTGGCATAGCTGGGGTTATACAACCATGATTTGAGATTTCATATTTCAACAATTTCGAGACAACATCATACTTTCAATATCGTGATTTCAAGCTCCAAAATCATTGGGAGGTCCCACCCTAGTCCTAATGAGAGCTGAACCCTAAGTCATAAATTGAGAGAGTAAAAAATAGTCATCATTTCAAAATTTCAAAATTTGGGATTATGAAAGTAACTATTTATATATCAAGGGTGGTCTCGAGATCCATATCATGTTTTAAGATTTTTTACATCAATATTGTGAGTTGAAGTTTAGAAATCAAGATCATATGTATAAATATTTCTAAAGCTAGGTTTAGATTCCTATTTAGACCTTATGGGAGATTACTCAACTATATTCAATTCTGACCAACAAAATTCAAGAAATATTCAAGAAACATATCAATATTTCATTATCATGGTATACAAGGTTGATGAATGATCTAGACCTAGATCTATCTAGGAAGTCAACCACCCGCTATAGTCAACATTATCATATTATAAGATTGTCATTCAATCACAATTCGAAGATTGAGCCTCGATATAGTTCTGGATTTAGCCTATTAATTTTAGATCAATCCATCCACATCGAGTGAAAGGGGATACCTTCCCAAACTCTAAATAGTCAACAAGGTGAAAATTTATAGGCAGTCATAATAGGTATGTGACCTAGGTTAGGGAAGTTACGAGTCAACTACCACCCTAATATGGCACATTATCTACATTAGTCATTATCCATTGAGTTTATTCAAATGGGGAGAGAATCGATGGTCAAATAATATATATCAAGGTCATAAGATCAGAGTTTCAAGATCATAATAGGGAAGAAAGTTTAAGATTTGTTTTGTTTTCATTATCGAGGTCGTAATTGTGTTCTCTTTCTTTCATGATCAAGGTAGTGATGTAATTTGAAAATAGGTGCATGATTTAGGTCCATGCTCATCATATCAAAATTGATATTACAAAAAGGCATCAATAGTCAATGGGGAATGTGCCTTTTGTATTAAAGTCTAACATCATGCTTTTGTGAGCCCTAGGCTTCACTTGATGGCATAGTCATGATGTGTATTAAATAGGGTACAAGTTTGCTTAACTATGTCTGAGGTTTAGTCAGCAATAGGTCAACATGAATTTTATAAAATAGGGACCTCATCACCAATGAGGTATAAGGTATAAGTCCTCCTTATTTCACCATATCAGAATTTTTATCATTTACCTCAAACATAGGGAGCATGTAGTCTAATTTTGGTTAAATCGAGTTTTCATGAATGGGTCATGTTGAATATTTGACTTCAAATTTTTTATTGATCAAAATCAAGTTTTCAAACTAAGGTTGGATCACGATATCAATTTATTAATCAAGTTTCACAATTTTCTAGTAGTTTTTATTTTTCCCATACATAAGTTAACCATAAATAAGAAATCATGTAGTGAATGGTCATGATAAAAGGACCAAATGAGGAGATGATAAGACTACCTAATCATCATATACTTGGGTTTCTTAGAGTAGTCCTTAAAGAAGAGATGAGATGCTAGGAGACTCTCTAGGGTTTCAACGAAGAACCTTTAGGTCTAGTTCTAGATCAATTAAGGCCAAGTAGAGTGGGAATTCTTAGCCACTATGAAGACGAATAAGAGAAATTATACCAGAATCCTAAGCCTAGACATCTAAATTATCACCACTATAAACATTAGGGTTTCCGTGATTCAAGAGACTCGAGAAATTATTTACTTAAAGTATATGGGAGTGTGTATGCTCTGATACCGACTTTCACAAAACTGTTTTTACCCCAATCCCAATCCCACTGCCTAGACAATGGTAGAAGGATTGAAGCACCAATATCTGAGCGATCCGAAAGGATCTCACAGACTAGCATATACAATAAGAAATAATAACTCAAAAATAGGAGATTTAAAGAATAGACTAACCAAATATATGATATATTGTAGATTTATCCTTTTAATTAGAGTATATCGAGTGCATAAGAGATCTAGTCAATGTTCCATTTGTTTTGCCTAAAATCGAGAAAATCAAGACCCAATCATGCAATTGCACGACACACTATCAAAAATAGGTAAAACAGTTTATAGCAAAATAGTACACTTGGTAGGACTTTTATTCAAAAGTATAACAAGTGATTTTCCAAAAATAATATTTTTTGACAAGATGTTTATACTGCAATTTTTATTACGAGTTCCCATTATGTTGATTCGAGAAGCATGCTTATATATTTTGTGTGGCTCTACTGCTCCAACACGATGGGGGAGGTCACCAGGCTCCTTCTCTCCATATGAGGTAGGAGGTCAATGTACAAGTTTCACCCTATGAATGAGGAGGTTGCTTGCACTAAATATCAACATTATCAAAATTATCATCATCAATATACAGGTAGTCATAATGGTCAATATCAATGATGTTTTCAAGTTTGTCTCAAAATATGATATAGGAAAAACAGAAGCCTAATCAATAGGGAATAGTAGCTCAACCAAGTATATAGCCAAATATACAATCAAGAGATATATAAAATATATATTCAATACAACCAAGCAGGAGATATAATAGCGTACCTTTCACCAAAGATTTAGAATATAGATCTCAATAGGTCAACACTTTGAGTCAAATCTTAAATCAAAAATATTGGATCAACGGTTAAGATCATGATGTTTAAAAGATCATGTTTTAATATTAGAGATTAGTGTTACCATTTCCTATGTCAACCTTAGGGTTAGGTCATCCAGTTATAATCAATAATATTTGAATATGTCCAAAATTATTCAAGTGATAAGAATGTTTCAGGAATGAATGACCTGCCTAGGTTTTCTAGGATCATGTGTTAACCCTAACTTTATGATCATTATCCAAGTCATCATCAATTTGTAGATAGTCATCATGATAATAAGATTCATTGGGAATCATGATAAGATTGATGGGTCATATGTATATCAAGGGTTTTGCAAGATTAGATCCATCATCATAATATTAAGGTTAACCCTTACTTCAAGGTGCATGATTAGTATTCTAGGGTGGATGAGTCACAAGATCAGATCTAAATTCTTATTTAGTCAAGTATGAATTTTGTGTTCCAAAATAATCATTAGAGTCAAGTATTAAGAGTTTCCAAAAATTAAACACCGTTATTGGATCATTTGCAAATCATATAAGCAAGAGATCAAATTTTTAGATAATAGTTAAATCCATAAGGAATTAGTATTGACAAGTATTGTTAATCAGTTCACTGGATTTTTTTGATCAATATTGACTATTTATTCATAATATTTGCAGTTAGGAATAAAGAGATACAATTTTTGCTTGTTTTGGTCATCTATTGGATTTTTGAGCAGAGAGGAGGTAAAAATACCTTAAAAGGGAAAAATGAGGACCGTATGATTTCATAATGGATGGTCTACATCTGGCCATGTAGGAGTGTGGCTCACTTATCTAAGGATCCTTTCTGATCCTTGATTGGGCCGGTTCAAACTTTGATTTACCACTTCAAGTATTTGATTGATTGTTCATCAATGGTTCAGTTGGTTCAACTAGCTGACTGGTTGTGACGTCCCCAGATTTTCTAAAACTTAATCTGATGTGCGATGTCCAAATTGAAACCCTCACCTCAGCTAGAATCCCAATTTAAATACCCCACACTAGGCTAAGAAGAAGAAAATCATAGGGAGTCAGAAGGAACAACAGTAGCACATGCACATGAACAATAAACAAACCACAACACACGTTCACCATTCAACATATAATTACAACATGAATTGTTACAACATTTGATATTACATATTGAACATCAAACTTCTACATATACATGTACTACAACTAAACAATAGGATCTTAAGACAACAGGTCCACCTGTACATCAGCTCGCCACACAACTCTACTATCCTGGATCTTCAAGAGCATAACCACAACCTAAATAAAAAGATTACATGCGGTACACGTCAGCACAATATTTCAAGAATATTGTATTGAGTATGCCTACATGTCTTTTATTTACCTCTCATCATATCTTGGCAATAAGAAAAAACTAATACTTGGCAGTAACAAAAGAATATAAGAAAAATGTATATTGGCACAAAAATATTCATTAGCAAAAGAGAACACATATTTTTAAGCACATTTCCATCATATATCTTGTACATCTGCCCCCAAGGGCTTTGATGTTTTTAGGCCTTATGATCTACTACCAAACAGTTTGAGATCATTTAATGTGTGATCTACTACCAAAGAGTTTGAGATCTAACACATGTGATCTACTACCAAAGAGTTTGAGATCACTTCAATGCACTTTACTACCAAAGAGTTTAGTGCTATAATATGATGGGTCTAATATCTTATGTTTCATGTGTTCATATCCATAAGTACAGAAAATCAAGCAACATATCATGCAAGAATAATCATTTCATCCAATATCATATGCCAAGTATTTTACTACACATATAACACAAGCATATTATATAATAGGCCAAGTAAGAGGTAATGGTGTACCTTGACCAAGAACAAACCTAATCACATATCACTGATGTCAACTATAAGCTTGGTCAAACCTAATCAAAACAAGACCATATACTATCACCAGGTTCTCATCTTATTACATCTCATCTTAACCCTACTTATGTCCATTAGGGTTTCTCTTAGTTCATTTGGATATTTGCATCATTACTTGCATTCATGTCTTAGAATTATCATATTGATGTCATTTTCCATATTATGGTTCATTATCTGAACATTAGGTTCAATATCCTTTTTGTGCACATTAATTAACCCTAGGTTACACCATTAACCAAAATTAGGATTTCATAACATGTATTAAGATTCATTTTCATATAACAAGAATTTCATGTATATAACTGATCTCATATTTATATATTATCTTCCAATTACAGATATGAGGGTTTTCTGTAAATCTCATCATTTATTGAGCATGCATGCATTAATTGCATATTATTTAGGGTTATTAACCCTAATTAGCCATATTAATCCAATTATATGCTTTTGTGCATCAACATGAACATATTTGAGATCATATGCATTCTATATGTAATTATGGACTTACTGATATTTTTCCTTGATTTTATGTCATCATTTGCTATTTATTATCCATTAAACGAGCATTTCACAACTTATATGATATAACTGAGATTAGTGCATAAAAAGGAAGATATTATGCTTCCACTGCATTCTACGCATTTTTATGAGAATTTTGGTATATTGTTTGTATTTTTCTGACAATGGAGCTAATTACTAGGAATTTTGCAAGATCTGACAATTTTGAAGGAAATACCTTTTTCCGGCCAATTAGCCTCCGCCACGTGTCCAGTGGGGCCGACGCTTCCCTTTGCTGGCTGTGGGCCGGTTCAAGCTGGTTCACGGGTGGTTTATGGCCGGTTCATGGTTCTCTTTCTTCGCCCTTTCTCTCCGCGTACACATCCGTCTATTCCCTCGCGCGTGAGCCCTGCTGCCACAAACCTGATCTCCGGTGAGAGATCTATGGTGGATTGGTCCACCCAGATTCCTTCTTCCATTATTTGTAGCTCCGAGGTAGAGTTTTTAGTTTGCACAAGACCTCTTCGGGATTGAGTATGGATGAAGACTCCGGTTGATCCATCTCTGGATCTCGTCTACTCGGCGTGAGCGTGCGATCCTCAGGCCTACTACAACATGGGCACCGTCACGAGGCTAGGTATTCTCTAGCGAGCAATCAGGACCATCGAGTACTCCTCCCGACCTCATTCCTGCCAGCCCGGTCCGCCCTTCTTCCTCTCCTCCGCGGCACACCACGGGTGTGGGCAGGCCGCCACGGTCGTGTTCAGTCACGAACACGGCGCCCACCTCCCCTGTCCGCAGCGCATGCCACCGCCGTCTGCTTGCTCCCGAACTAACACCTACGTGGCTCTCCTAACTTCTCCGGCTCGGCTCCGCTTGGCTTCTCTCTTGACAGCGGATTTCAGCAGTGTCGTCCTCCAGGCTGCCGCCGTAGCTGTGCTAGCTCCGCTCCAGCGAGCGGACAAGATGTAGCGTCCTCCTCAAACTGGGCGTCTCCCAGCACCAGTAGCACTCTGCGGCTCCGGCTGTGGAGCACTGCAACAATCTCCTCCGGAAAGCGAGGTAGCTAGAGGATCTTCCTTCTGGCCATAACCATGCATTGCCAACAACTTCAGGTCCTCTCTGCTAGGAACCTCTAGACAAATACAAAGGGAACTTCCGGTCTTGAGAAGGCAAGGGAAACTACTCCTTTAGTTTCCTCCATAAGGCCACGACCATGACGTGGACTAGGCATTACCACTCACTCCACCCACACACTACAACCATAACCGCAAAGTAGAGACCCAATTTTGACTATTGAGTCCTCATGTGCAGCTGGGATGGAGATTGCACATATGTATCTGTGGCTCTTCCTGTTCAGCCATTCCTGTTCAGCCAATGGCATCATGCATATGATCTATTGAGAGGTCGTGATCAGCAGTCCACGTGACATTCAATGTCACACCATCTTAGCTTAGGACTATATTAGAACTTAGTTGTATGTATATCAATCTCAACAATTTAAACAACTCCAACCTCCATATCTTTCTCCAAGAGCATCATAATCTTCCAATCTAAACCATTGATTCCTCATCATATAATCTACTTTCTAATTAAAGACGGTGCCAAAGATATATGGTTTGACCACTAAATAAAGTACCTCAAAAGGCATGTACTTAGGGATCTTAATCATGATGTCAACCTCGATCAACAATCATGTTCTACCAAAACACCTGGGGCTCTCAAAACAACTCAACATGCCTGACTTCACTTGTGTCATTGGACATATAGGGATTCCAAAAGTCCACTCCATCACACTGGTTCCTCTTGAACCGAGCGGTTTAGGGACTTCTCCTCCCTCATTCAGGCATTGTGTGATCCACAAAGGTAGGGGGAGGATCTTTCCAGTGTGGGGAGGGTTTAGGAGTAGGAGAGGCCGATGGAGGAAGTGGGGTTGCCGCTCAGGTTTGTCGGGACCCCACGATGGTGATTGAGGTGGTGATTTGGGGCGAGTAGCTGAGGAGGGAGGTTTCCAAAACTGGGCTAGGTAGATGTGTTATCCAAATAGTAGGAGAAATGATGAGGAATTTGGGGTGCTTGAGGCCATGAGAGAGAGAAATTATGAGCTCTATAACAATGTGGAGTGATGATCGTCCTTGGGGGTGCTTTAACAGTGTGAGGGGCTAGGTTTAGGGCTAACATGGATCTTGATAGCAGCCATGGCCTCCAAAAAGAGTTGGAGAAGCGAAGGAAACATATTAATGGTTGGATAAAGGACTAATGGTTGTAAAAGTATGGCTCAATCAATGTGAAACCATGAGAGGAGTAATTTTATGCGATCCAAATTTTGAACTGTTGTCTATGGAGTTGATTGCTAGTTTCGGTCCTCCATAACTCCTCCCCGCTGATTGTGGGAGGTAGGAGACAACCACTCAGATGTTAGATTGGGTCGCGATCAATGAGAGGAAGATCCAAGGGCCGTGACCCTCCCCTCACACTTGCAATGGATCACTGACTTGGAAAAAGGGTCAAATAAAAAGGCAAATAAAATGGTTTTCAACACAATAACTTCAAGAATTTTTAGAAAATTGTAGGAATATCCAATTGTAATAAAATTTGGATCCTAGGTTCAAAATAAAGTTTATAACATTTAGAAAAAGTTTGAGAACCGAATGATAAAGTTTGATGGACCTATTTACTTCTTTAGATCAAGTAAAAATTATGTGGTGTCAAACAATGTATAAAAACTACATTGATCACCATATTTCAAATTTGAGAATCAACAGTGCACAAGTAGATAAAAACAATAATTTGAGGTGAATAGTGAACATTATAAGGGCAAAAGAGTAATTAATTCGTTTTATGGTAGATTTCACTTTGTCTCATAAGTTCAATGTTTTGACACTCAACCATATTGCATTTATTGCCTATGTGATCCTTTTCTTGTCTAAATATATGCTATATCATGTGACTTGCCAGAGGACCATATAGTTTATATGTTATATTGATTTGTGAAGAAAGACTAACTATGCAGGAAAGAGTGATCATAGATTGAGGGGGAGCAATTCACATTATTAAAATTGTAAATCCCCTTGCAATTCACAAGGCTAAGGTATTACTTTACATATCCTTTTCAATATATTGAGGAATGGTTTGTCATTATCAAAAAGGGGGAGAATGTTGACTTGAGAGTTATACATTGTCCATATTTTGATAGTGACTTAACCATTCCATTCATATTATCTAATATGTTTGTTTAAGATTGATTTTAGACTTTCAGTACATGAAAAGGATCAAATTACACAAGCCCTAGCTTGTCCAAGTTCAAGTCAAAAGCAATGCAAGTGTGCTTTTTGGGAAATCACTCCAAACCACCTTAGAATAATTTTTTAATCATTTTTATTGATTGTATGACTTGTAACTAAAATGAGAAAATATCAAGGCACTTAATTCCAACATTTGATCACTCTAAAACTATTTTGAAAAAATTGTCACAACAACGATGTCGCTCGAGTTTGGATCTCGACCGACTAGTGATGGATTTTTGGAAATGGATCACTTGATTGAGTTGTACACTCACAAAACTCGATCAAATGACTCACTAACCAAAACTGATTTGGACTCATCGGTTGGGTTTCCCAAGACAAACTCGACTGATAGTTTGAAAATTTTCTATGTAGGCTAATGGATTGGTTGAGTTATCTTTCTTGAAACTCGAATAAATGTACTACACAAAAAACATAGAAAAAGTAATTCTAACCATTGGGGAGTTGTTAGAAGTGAAAATAGATCCGTTGCAAGTTGTAAAATGGCTATTTTTCATTCTTAAGTGATCCCACACTAAAAGGAACACCCCCATCTATAAATAGTATCTCTTGGAGTTCATTCTAAGGTTTCTCATTCATGTTATCCTTGGTCCTGTCTATATTTGAGTGTGCTACAACTCTTTGATCCCCTTTCTCTCTCTCATTTACAAAACATTTTGTGATTATGAGTGAGTTAGGCATGTTGTAAGAGAGCTACCTTCATGTTCTCTTATAAAGCTTTCATTCCTTCCATCTTCCCAATCCCCTTTCTCTAAGAGAAAAGATTGAAGTTATCTTCTCTGAGTGAAGGAGGAGTTGTTGTTATTATTCAAGGTTGAAGAAGGTGTGAAGATCTTCTCCATGTGAAGGAAAAGGACAAGGTAGAAGATTCAAGAAGAGTGGGTAATTCCTTCAAGGCCAAAGCTTTGATGTAAGTGTGGGTAAGTCCTTGGTGAAGGCTGAAGACGTCTTGATCAAGTGGGTAAGTCCTTATGTAGCTGAAAGACTCTTGTCTTGAATAGATAAGTCCTTGGATGTATGGTGATCTCCTTGTATCTCTTATGATGGAATATAAGTATACATGGGCTGCAAAGTCATAGAGGTTGACCTCCCTAGGTAGTGGATTGATAGTGTCCTAGTTTTGAGGTTGGAACCACTCTAACCACATTGTCCAAGTGTATGTTTCAATCTCTCTCATCCTTTCTATGCTTATAGAGATAGGAATTCAAATTGTTCTTAAGCATTTGGTTTCAATTGATATGATTTGATGGTCTAACTATTCATGTGAGAATTTTGAAGCTCTATTCACCCCTTCTAGAGCCCTAGATCCAACAACATGATCAAGTGGGCCTTTGTATCTTTGCCAAAATCATTACTAATTCTATAATATAAGGGGTAACTTACATTGGTTAAAGGCTAACTCAAGTAGGAACTAGATGGGGAAGTGTATACTACAATTGAAAATCAAATATAATTGGCAAAACAAGGTATATTAGATAAGGAAGTATAATCTCAAAATGTACTAAATTAAAGGATATTTTTTTAAGTGAGATTCAAAATTGGTCTAAAAAATGCAATCAAACTATGATGAATATTCATTCATCAAACAATTACAAACATATATATTGTTCATCCTCGAGTAACACAAAATATGAAACTATCTCCAGATTCATAATTTCAACCGAAACAATTATGTCTCCTTCTCCTCATTTTATTTCCCTTACCACCAAATATGGCCAAGCTAAACCACTTCCTAAAATGTAAGAACACATCAATCCATGTCTTTGTTCTTGATTCTTATTCATAAAACCAATTCCTCACCACCATTCCCAACATCAACCATATCTAAGAGTTTTGTGATAACTAAGAGAGACTCACAGAATGACAAGTATGCTTATAATCCAACACTAGGGTGCATCAAAAGGATGTAACAATTAGGTTCTCATTGTGCCCCTGGGTACAAAGAAAAGTGAATAAGGGTGTGAAGTAAAGATACAAATATCTCCTCCATTTCACTTGATATTGTATGTTTTTAATCTTGAATTATGTATAGGATTTCTTGTTGTACACATTGGAATCTCTTCTTTTATATTTTAGTGGTACACCCCTCTTACAAGAGAGGGTATGTATGAAGCATATAGAGTATGAATAAGATTGTGGCAATCCAATCTTAGCACTTGGCTCTCTTTAAGATATTAATTTCTTTATGGTGGAATGGAGGGCAAGAAGATGAAGAAGAAGAAGCATATAAACAACTTCAGATCATTGTGCAACTTGATTGACAATTTAGTGTGTCTCGTTATTCTGCTTGTAACATTATGTGCCTCCTTAAAATCTCTTGTGTTTTATGTTGGTATCATGGTGCATACATTTCAATGGTTTAGTCATTTGTTAGGTGAAGAAAAGGAAATAGGGCTATATGTAATCATTTATTACATCATAAAATATCTTTTCAATCATAGACCGCTCGCCACAAACTTGTCGGAATTCATGCTTGATAGAATGAAAGCCTTGTAAGGATAATATTCTTTAAAATATATGGCTCAAACCAGTGTGAGCGGAGTTCTCTTAGAAAATCCCAAGTTGTAAGTTAAAAAGTAGAAGGTACTTATTGACTGGTATGTAGTTCCTCTTCAAACGGCTATCATGCCACCATTTTTTCTTTCTTTGTAGATTTTTGCATTCTGATATGCAATCATTGTGGATTCCTTGAGCTCCCATATTTGTAACTATCTATTCATTGCATCTTCCTCTAGGTTGAAATATAACTGTTTGATGTTCCCAACAAGACTTATATTTTAGTTTTACATGAAGGTGACATGATTTCCCATAAACCAACTTAAATTTTGGTGGTGCCCAAATGAATCTTGAATTTCATAATGTAAGCTCAAAAAAACAGCATTGAGTTTGACTGACATTTTTCTCTAGACTTTGAGTTGTCAATAAAATACCTTATTTTCACCCTCATTTATGGTGATATGGAGACAAACTAATGATGCTTGATATATTTTCCTGATAAGGCATTGGGGATGATTTCTTGGAAAATGAGAAGCACCATCATAGACAATGCATGGCATTACTAAATAAGGAAAGAGAACATCCTTAGATAGCTTAATAGCATGCATCAATTTACATAATATTGTGGGTATGTCTTCTTCCCATTTTGAGGAATAATGCATGGACAAAAAATATATAAGAGAACTTGTGAGAAGAGGGGAATGGACTAACGTAGTCTACATCCCACACAACAAAGATCTTAAATTCTTACAAAATGCTTAAAGGTGTTTCATATCTCTTGGTGATGTTTATAGCACTTTGGCACTGATCATCTAGAAATGCAAATTTGTAGGAATCTTTTAATATAGTTGTCCATAAGAATCTACACTGTAGGACTATAATTTTAGCCTTATTAGATCTCATATGGCCCCTAGTAGGGCCTAAATGGTATTGTATATAAATTAAAGGATCTTCTTCCTCAATATTACAATATTTACAGAGACCATCAATATAGAGTCTTAAGAGATATGGATCATCCTAATAACAATGTTTGATATTGGGCATGGCTTTGTTATTTTCATTACTGTTGCATTCCAAATTAAGGACACATACATCAAAACGAGTTAACAAAGTTAGCATACTAAGGGATGAATGTAGAAATGTTCCTCCACTAATCATCTAGAAGTGAGTCCTTGATTGGAATATTATGTATCCTATATGTGAAGGTTGTTCAAGTCACCATAAACTACATTCTCGATGCCCTTCTTGTCTTATATTCAAGGTTGATTTCTTATAGAAAGAAGGATCCACTAAAGTGGCATGATTTTTGCATCGTTCTTTGTTAGAAGGTATTTAATTATGGTGTAATTACTAGAAGCCATAACTAAGAACCCACAAGGTAATATAAGAAGTTATTTAAAGAATAAACAACTTATATGAGTTCCTTTTTAGTGCTTTCAAAATTTCTCTAGGCTTCATATAGAGTGATGAAGGTGTAATTAATCACATGATGTTTCTTATATATGTGTTGCTTGGGGACAACTCCCACTACATAGTCACTTGAGTCACACATAATCTCAAAACATTGATACCAGTCTAGCACCCAAATAATTGGAGTGGCTATGGGAGATGTCTTCAGATCATTGACTCTCTTCATAAATTGTTCATAGAAACAAAAATCAACATCCTTGAGTAGAATATTCATTAATGGTTTTGAAATCTTAGAGAAATCTTGAATAAATCATATATAAAAATCTATGTGGCCAAGGGAAGCCCTACATTCTTTGACTATGGCTGGAGTATCATGGTTGTAATAACTTTAATCTTTGCTTTTTCTACCTCAATTATGTGACTACTTACTCTATGACCTAGTACAATGCCCTCCTTCAGCATGAAATGGTATTTTAAATAGTTGAGAACCATAGTTTCTTCCTCACATTGTGATATTACCATGAAGATATGAAATAGACACGAGTGAAAAAACTCTCCAAATTCATAAAATTTGTCAAAAAAACCTCCATATCATCTTAGTTAACCCATTGAAAGTGGTCGCCATGCACCACTGAAATGTAGTTGATGTGTTACAGAGCTCAAAAGGCATTCTCCTGAAAGCATGAGTACCAAATGAATAATAAATGTTATCTTTTATTGGTCATCTAGATGGATAGGAATATGATAGAATCTAGAGTTACCATCCAGATTGTAGAAATAACAATATGAGCTTGACATTTTAGAAGTTGGTACAATAAGGGTAAGGCAAAATAATCTTGGCATGTGGCTATGTTTAACTTCTTATAGTCAATACACATCCTCCACTTTATGATAGCATGTGCACAATGAGTTGATTGTTTTTATTAAGAACCACAATGGTGCCTCCTTTCTTCTGACCTATACATGACTCACCCAGTGTGATTTAGTTATTGCATACATGATTCCTATAGTTAGCTACTTTATAACCTTAAGGCTAACAGACTCCTTCATGTTAGGATTCAGTCGACATTGAGGTTCCATAGAAGGTTTATATTACTCCCACCATAGGGATTCTATGCATGCTCAAGGCCTGAATTACCCTTGTTAAATATGTCCTTTTGTATCCTTGTTCATTTTTATCTTTTTCTTGATGTATTTAGAAGCATCCTATCTTTCTTAGGAGTGAGATCTGTATTGATTATAATAGGAAAATCCTACAATTTATCAAGAAAAATGTATTTTAACCCTTATGTCAAGGGTTTAATTTTAGGCCCCTTGTGAGTTTTGACATGCTCCTAAAAAATAGATATATTTCAACTCTTCAATTCAACATGTGGGTCTTCCTCAGTGGAGTCTAATAGAGTAAAAGAAGTTCCACCTATATATCAACGAACTCAAACACACATGTATCAACAAGAGCAATCTCTAGAGGGTTATGAATGAAGCGGTTCTCCTATTTGAGTTGTGAAATTTTGTCTACAGAGTCAAGAAAAAAACTTCTTTGTGTATGATTGGTCCCTTTAAGCTATCAAAAACCTTGAAGTTAATTTTTTCCTTTCCTAACCTTAAAAAAAAAGTTTTTTATTCCACATAACCTAAGTATCTCACAGTGGCAAGGAATGGCATAACAAAATGTGAGTATATCTAGGACCCTCTTTAATGTCCATGGCTATGACATCAAAAGAAACATGGGAATCCTTTCCTTCCCTAAATGGAATTCCATCTATTATTCCTAATGTAGTGGCCATTGAACACTCTACAATATGAATAACCATCCTTAAGGGGAAAAATTGATAAATCCAAATATTTTACAAACTAAGGGGCATGACACAAATACTAGCCCCTAGGTCGACAAGTACCTCCTTTTTGCATGTAGAATCACTAATATATCAAGTGATACCAAAATAACCTAGATCATATTTCTTATTTGACATTATATTTAGCACACATTGGAAGTTTTTTTAGTCTAGATTAACCATCCCATACTCCTTTCTTGTGTATTTTCTAATGAGAAGTGTCTTAACGTACTTGAGCCTTGCAATATCCCATCTAATGCATCTAAGAATGAGATCTGAATGTGAAAGTGAAGCTTTTTTATGGCCTCCTTAAAATTCATGAAACTCACATTAAGTCTTATATGTCTTAGACAATTTTTTTAAAGAGGACACATATCAGATACATTTGGTAAAGAGAACACATCCTATATTCTGGAATAGCTAGTGTCACTATACTAGGTTGTTTATGCATTGGATCATCTATCTTGTCATTCTCTATATCATTTTTTCCTTTTTCTAAATCATTGCATCTTTGATCACTATAGTGTCCTACAAAACCTTACCTAGAATGATCACACAATCATCATGTTCATCAATAAAGTTTGGCCCTATAGTTGCAACCAATGCCTCTGAGAAGACCCATCCAAAACTATGTCCAACTTTTCTAGGTGCTTTAGGTTATTTTTTGGTTGCCCTGCTAAAGGACCTTGTGGAGGGAATAGTGCGGTTGTTACCTATGCCATTCAAGAACTTACAGACTTATTGTAGTACAATCAAGCTTTTATCATCCTTTCTATAGAAACCAATTTGTCCTGATCTCGAGTAGATAAATTTCCAGAGTGACTATTTTGATTGTACTGTTTCCCTTAGTTAAGGTTTTTGAACTTCTACCCCTAAATATGGTTTCTATGCTTATTCTAGTTACTCCTTTACTAACCTTGATTGTAATTTCACTGGTTTTTGTAATTATATTGGTTGTTCTATTAGAAGATAGGGAAACCAAACTTGGTTATTGACCTATCCATGCCTCAATTACTGAGAGTTCTCGACGCCTATAGGATTACCGTACTGAAAACTAGGATGATTGTTGTTTTGAATCAAGTTATAATACACCTGTCCATGTATTGAATGAATAAAGTCCAAAGCGTTCACTTGATTATCAACACACTGAGATGGAGTGACGCTTGTAGTAATGTCATACAGGAGGCCACTTCCCAATGTAGGGTGCTATGTAGTCTTGCAAAGCTAACAAACTTGATTGTCCTCCTTTTTCTATTACGGGATACAACTTCTCCTTTCATAGGCATTGAATGAATTTTAAAAGTTTTCCTTCTTGATTGATAATCACTTAAAAGATTTATCAACATGCTTGAGTTCCAAATTTCCTTGAGTTGTAGAAACCTTGATGACACTTTCATGTCTAGACCCGCCTCAATTGGATTGATTTTTAGCTCCATGGCTCACAACTCCCAAGCCCTATCTGAGCTCAAGTGCATGAAGTTTCCTCCTGATGAGGAATGAAATTTTGTATCCTCATCTACTCATATGTAGAATATTTTTATGATTTTGACCTATGAAATGTCACAGTGAAGACATCAAAATAAATAGTTCTTTGTATATTTCACAGTCCTCTATTGATGACATGCCTGACACCCTAGAAAATTATGTGATCTACCCCCTAATTTTGTATGGGATGATGGGTGACTATTTTCTAAAAGTTTGCTCTAAAACCCTTCATGTGTAATGATGTTGTTCCCTTCTAGGTAGTTGTACTATATTGTCTCTACATATAGAGACTGTGTGAAGAATATGCAACCTGGTAGCATCATATGATACACCTAGCTTCTAGTTTAGTTCACCCAAGTAAGGAAATCTTTCTAGATGGTCCAAGTAGTATTTGTATTTATTTCGTATGAAAGTATTATTCTGAATCATTTGCACCCATTGAGTCCTCAGTTCAAATTGTGGTGTTGTGGTGCCATGTGATACAGTAGGGCGGTGTGCATCAATCTCTCTAGAGATAGATAAATCCCTGATTTTTTGTCTTTCAACTTCAAGTGCTTCTTCCTGGGTTTCTCAGATTTCCTCTTGAGATGCAACTCATATTTCTTGCAAAATTCTATCACTCTATGTAGAAAGAGTTAGTTCCACCTTGTGTTTAATCTTATTTGCATCCATTCTTTGATGATTTTATCTGAAGCTTCTATAGAAAATTCTACCATCATGAGGTAAAAATGTAATGTAGAGTCAACACTCAATGAGTGTTGCATGCACTAATTAGTAGTACTTGAGATGAAATAATTACAAAAACTCAAATATAAAAAAGGGAGAATTGATTCAAGAAGATATGCAAAAGTATAATTTGTAAAGGAAAAATCTTGAATTCATATTAGTATATATAGATTTAATTTGACAATTCCATTGTTCCAACAATGATTTCTACATTAAATGTGCGATAAATTATCATGTGTTAAAATTCACTATTATATATATCCTAGTTTTTACCAAATTAAATTATACAAAAATACCACCTACTTGTGATTTATCACGATACAATGAAAAATCACATCCCAAGAGGCAATTTTTAGACCTTTCTAATTTTAACCGATTTGAGTCAAGATCAATATTTGAAAATAAGACTTGGTTTGATTAAATTAATCTTCTTGCAACATAAATTAAATATCAAATTCAATCAAAATATAAAATAATGATGGGAAATATTGAGTTGGATTTGAGTTTTAATGCCACTACCACATATTCAGTCACTTGCATCTCATCACTTCTCATAAGTATATTTGATTGAGGCCAAACAATATCCAATCCTTTTGACTCGAGGAAATTGTAAGGACAAATTTTACTATAGGCTCCATGTAACATTAGCTATATATAATGTATCCATCACCCAAAAAGCACCCATATAAAGTTTTCATCCAGAGGTCAACTAGAATTAATCGGTACTCTAAATCCAAAATTTTATCTTCTCAAGGCCTAGAATTACAATCTACATACAAAACAAGTGATCCATTCATGCAACATCTAATAAATGAGTAAATTAAATGAGTATTCCATCTAGAAAAAATAATAAATTGAGAGGATGAATCATTAGTAGATGGGACAATCCATGTACCTTAGTGAATGAGCTCACTCATCATAGAGAGATCTACTCAATCGATAGAGGAAGAAGACATAATCATTGTCATGAACTTTGGAAGTGGCCATCAAGGAAGGGTGTGAGATAAGTTGTCTCCTTTCTTCTTCTCTCTGGTCTTAACCCTAACTTACAAGGTGAAAACATGTGGTTCAATGATAGTTGTGGATGGTGACATGAACTATTGTTGGTGAAGGAAGTGTGTATTGATATTTCCTGAGCCTTAGAACAATGTCTTGTAGCCTCTATTATGGATTAATGATGGTTATTGACCCTTGTGGATGAAGGCCAAAATGCATTTATGGATATCAATCAACTTGCTATTATTGCATGGAGCAGGAGGCTATTGTTGGTGTGTCCAGAATGCAATAGTAATTATCCATGTGTGCATTAGATCCTTCAATGTTTGAGATCCATCATGGTGGTTGTGGATTGGTATTTATAGTATGTATATGAATCTTTAGGATTTTATGGTTGAGAAGCTATAAATATACAATAATCAATGCAATGGGGCCCACCATAAGTAGATCTATCAAACCCCACACCTCAATTGTATGCTATCGATCTTGGTCTCAAGCATTTCTTATTGAGGTGTTTGGTTGAGCGAGTAGAGATATAGACATAGCGTATGCCGAGCGTCGAGCCCTAATCACTTACAAGATGACTGAAATAGAGTCATAGTTCTTGATTGAATGCATAATGACCTTGAGTTGTTGATAACGGATCACTGGGGACTATCTACACTAGGTCTTGAATGGTTGCTATCAGCTAGAGAGGTATCGAGTGTCATGGTTGTTTCCAACTATCAAGGTGTCGAGCATATGTGAGAATACCTTGTTTCTTGAGGACTGATCTATAGACATGGTGTGCTCATATAAAATTGTTCCCTAAAGGTTTCCTACTATTTTTGAGCCAATCAAGGTCCACAATATATTTGTATTGAGGCTACGGGGTGATGCAACCTTCATTTGGGGCTTAATCTTATGTGATTTTACTCTTTAATCACATCTACACATGTTAGCATCGATATTATTTCCATCCATAAGTGTATTTTTACCAAATTCACTATGGAGGTTCTTTTAATGTTATTCAGGTACATCGACCACTCTTTGGATGGAAAGATGAGAAGAAGGTTGATCTTAGGGTTCTCTTCCATGAGAGAATCATAAAGAGAGTCCAAGATCTTCCACAGCCTGGATAATGGTGGAGCTAAATACAAGAACTTCATGGATGGTGAATATGAACATTAAAGTAATGTTCACTGTACCATGCAATGACCGTGCTACAAATGCTAAAAATCATATAGAAGAATAGGAAACCAGAGACTGAAATGCAATCCACCAGCACAACTGTGCCAAGAAGACCCTAACAAAATTGTGCTAATCAAAATGAACGTGTTGCCAAGATGTCAAAATGATCATGCTAAGAAAAATGATTGCACTCCAACCTCACCAAAATGGCCCTGCTACTCAACATGGTCATGCCACCTCATAGACACCACATCCATGATGCCTAGCACGGCTATGATATCAACATTTAAAAACCCAAAATCAACCTGACATTTTCTCATTTCCAACACACCCTTTCTCTCCTAGCACAACCATACCCCCACTCCATCACCAGAGGTCATTCTACCTAGAATGACTATGCTACCACCCAACCCTAATGCTTCGTAGCTATCATTTTACCCAAATAACTACACTTAACCATAGGCTTCCTAAGTCACCATATAACCATTTGTGGTGGCTTGGATCTATAGGTTAGCCATTCTAAGAATATAAGGTGCCAAATACTCCTTTCCCACTAATGACCACCAACTATCACCTCATTCCCATCATCTTCCACCTCAAAACCCTATAATTTATAGGGTTTGGCTACTTCCATCTATCATCTTATTGTTGGTATGTATACCCAGAGAGCCAATGATATGATGATCATAATGTGGCATTAGATACATGATTTGATAATAATGAAGGTAATTTTGTCTATTATGTTTGTCTCAGCATGAGATGAAGACACAAACATATTAGATGTCTAAAGAATGATGTTACGTGATGACACATGTCATCAAGTACGTGACTTGAACAATGAGATCATATGTATGATAAGAGTACATACATTCTTCTTATGTCCCTAGTCTAATATTACTATGGAAGAAAAATAGACAACAATAATACATATGACTAGAGTGTGTGTTGACTGACAATAGAGTCTCATTAGCCATGATATGTGATATCAAGTCAAGCACATAGATACATGTTAGAGAATAGTGTATCAGACAAACCCACCATGAGAGTGATACATGTAGACTATTATATAGTAATCAAAATCAACTCTCATAGTGATAGTGGTGATTGTAATTCTTAGGCCTGAAGTCAGTATATTAATCACATGTCATTCATGTACTTTGGCATCATCCACTACAATCCTAAATAAGGGTTGCCATAAAGGTGGTTCTTGGGTGCATTGTGACACATGGGGATATAATGTGAGTGATGTAAATGGTATTTGTCCCTCCTACAAGTGATTGATATCCAAGGCCTCTTAATAAGAGAGACTGAGATATGTATGGCCATACTCATGTGACTTAATATGGGATATGTGAACTCTCATACATCTTAGAAAGTCTACTCTAGTTAAGGAACATGGATTGAATATTGAGAGGATGATGTTTCCATGCCTCGAGTTCAATCCAGATACCAGAGACAAAGGAACTATACGATCACGTTAACAATGATCACGGATTGCAGGTTGAAGTTGTTCTCCAACATTCCAAATTACTTGGGTGGCAATGATGTGTTACTAGATGCCACTCTTTACTTGTGATGTCATAATTGGTTATGTACATTCACTACCAATGTAATTCTGGACCTATAGGGTCACACACATAGGATACACTTGGATTAAAAGATTTTTTTCATGAATTATGTTTACATTGATTACTAAAGGTGTTGAGGTATTCAATTAAACAACTGACGATTAAAATTAATTGACTGGATTCTAAACCAACTGGTTCGAGTAATGAACTAATCGGTTGGAGTGTCTGGTCAATTGTAATCAACATTGGTTAATCAATGCCTGGACCAGGATGTGAAATGATTAGTTCACATAGTGAACCGGCCGCTTGACAGGTCCCAACCAAATGGTTCATGGGATGAACCACCCGGTCCAATGATCAATTCGATTTGATCAAGGATTGGTGTTGACATCATGATTTGCATTAATCATACATCAAATATCGATTAGATTTAGAATAGGAAACTGCATGAACTAACGGGTTTCTTATGCAAACTGATCAGTTTTTCGTGCATAAGTTCTAGAAAATTTGTGAATTTGACCCTTTCGGCTCCTACACAGACTGGGAACCTCGAACCCATCCTCTACTATAAATAGAGGGGAAATGGGGGCTTATCAAAACACAACAGTTGCTCTGACAATTGTTGTACTCTATAGTTGTGGTAACCAATTGAGAGCTCGAGTAAGTCCTACCTGATAAAGGGAGGGATAGCAAGGGAGAAACAATTGTGGGAGAGCATATCAACTCCAGCAATTTGATTTTTGAGCGGGACAACTCCTTCCCATTGGCTCAAGTTTCACAACGTGGAGTTCCATGTGGTCCGCATGGACTACTATAGAGGCAGGACACCATTATCTTCCGCTAGGAGGACACCATTAACTGTTCTATGTAGTGTTGCACCAGGAGACCGGTGGAGACGATTGTTTGAGTGTTGTTGCTAAAGAAGGAGTGAGTTGTTGCATAAAGAAGAAGAACGATGCTACTGTAAGGGTAATGTCATTGGACTTGCTCTAGGACAACATCTAACCTTGCTACCCTTCCTTCCTAGATACATTGTTGTTGATGCCATCTTGCTGTCCAGGGGAATCATGCTTTAAATTTTTATTTCCGGCACCTTATCTGTCACCCCAATTTGCCTAAGTGGCATCAGAGCCATGTCAATTTACAGTGTATATGGAATTAAATCGATATGATCATATTTTTTTTACATACTATGCAAAAATTAAACTGGTTAATGTGCATATCTGATTAATTACCACATACACTTCAAAATTATATATATATATATATATATATGTATATATGATATATTATATATAAGAAATTCACACGATGTCACCCTAAAAGTTAGTTTTGATGGTGGATGTGAAGCATAGTTATGCTCAATAACCTTATATATTTATGTGCATGGTTGTGTCTATTTATTCCTATTTCTACCCAGTCTGTCAACCGAGCCTCTCTCTTCTTTCCAAATGTAATTAATTCCCTCCTACCTATTCCCTCAAGTGTAACTCGAGGTTTTACCTTTCACAGTGTAATATGAAATAGGATAGTTTCAATTTTTGTTCCATCATGAGAAGAAGTTCTACACCAGACGAACCGAGCGGCTCGTGAGATGAACTGATCGAATATAGGAAAAAGGAGGCCAGATGAAAGGAGGATGAATAGACCAACTGGTGGCCCAACTGATCTGTTGGAGGAGTTCATAAATCAATTGAACCTAGAACCAAATGATTGCTTCAGGAGCCCAATCAAACGACCATGTTGTGAGCCGACCAGTTTAAGAGTTGAACTGATCAATTGAGATTGGTTCGAGCATAGATCTTCATTAGCAATAGGTTGCATATGATGTGGGCCATAGGTGGTGTTAATTTCTCATGGCTCCAAGGAATTACAATAGTATGGCCATAACCATCTGTTGTGTTTTTTGATTATTGCATGTTCTCATTTGTGGTTATAGAATGCATATGATACATACTAAGTAAGTGGTGATTGGATATATATATATATATATATATATATATATATATATAAATCCCTCAATATAATATTAAGTTTTAGATGTTTTCCATAAAACACACACATGAAAAGCTTCATCGACCAACTGTAGCTTTGCACCCAAGTGTGGTGCGCCGTCCATCTCATGAAAGTATAATGGTAGATATGTAGGTTCTACCGAACAAAGGTGGATAATCTATTGTGTTAATTAGATTTTTTTTAGGCTTAACTGAGTGTACTTAATGAGATTAAGCATGAGAGGCATGCAGATGACTATGGCAAAGAGTTGTGCATATCATCTATCCAAGAATTGCATATGATGCAATTGGTAAAAGTTGCCTACCTGAATAATTGACTATGGACACTAGTGTTCGTCGGGTAATAGTTGAATTGTTTTGGATCTTGGCTCAGTAGAAGATTGTATGATGCAATTTTCTGAATTTATACATGAGGGTTATCAATTTAAAAAAAATAGTGGGTGAGATAATTAATTAAAGTCATAATTAATATTGTTAACTTATCAAATCAAACAAATAAAAATAGTTCTCAAAATTTGCAAAATTTCTTCTATAGACAAACACAAACACATTATCATTGTGATCAGTCCTTGGGAAGGACAAAAACTAAACCGGATGAAGTTTCACAACTGGTTAAGGATTTTGAGAAATATTCTCATCAATGAGCAAAAGGTCGATGTCCTTGAAAGACCAAATCTAGAGGAACCTGTGCCAACAACGCCTAAGGATGAAATCAATGCTTACTTTAAGCATGCCAATGATTCCATAGACATTGAGTACATTATGATATGGTGTATGAACTATGAGTTGCATGAACAACATGGACAACATGGACATTCTTGAGATGGCAATACATCTTATGAATCATGTAAAGCAAGAAAATATAATGTCTTCAAATCGTTGTTTGAGTGCAAACTGATAGAGGGAGATCCAATAGATCCCCATGTGCTCAGTGTGATTGGGTATGTGAAACATTAAAAATGAATGGGATATCTTTTAGGTCAATAGAGGTGGAGTCACCCTCTATGTAGATTTTGGGGTCAGTCTCTTCATCAGTTCAAAGTACGACATGCTTGGAGGAAGAACAATGAAATTCCTGTGCCCAACCATTTTGAATATGGGAGAACCTTCATTGATAATAAAAGAAAGAGACATTGATCTTTGACCATGGATATGAATCTAAAAATCATTGTATGAATCATACTACCAATTTATCAAGTGTTACTACTTGAGTAACTTGGTTAAATTGTTGTTAGAACTATTTCACATGTTGATGCCAAAGCAAGAATGATGAAGGACAAATACACGTTGGTAATCAGTGTAAGTGAGTCCAAGGGCAAAGGCAAGGCTAGGAAGTGTTCTGACGCTAAGATAAAGTTCAAGTATGCAACACTCAAGAAAAGGAGAAGGGTAAGTACAAATGGAATATTTCTTATCTATACTTTGAAACCCAAAAAGAAGAAAGCTAGAACTATATGGAGAAAGAGTTGCTTCCATTACAGTTGGAATCTGTCATTCATGGGCATGTAATATAATTACTAAATTTCTATTATGTATCTACAATTGATGATAGCATCATGTATCTTGTATGGACAAGAATAAATTTGTGTTTCATCTTAAAAGATAAGATCTTTTATGGAAGTAACCCTTATATCTCACAATCTATACTTGATAGTTGTAGAGAGAAATGTGTATGACATGTATATTGAATGACTTGATTACTCAAACAATGAATACCTATATCATTGTCCTCAAGAGTGCATAAATGAGAAATTCTTTACTAGAAATCCATGATGATGGTTATCTAGACTCTTTTGGTTATCAAACCAATAGATACATGCAAGTCTTATTTATTGGGCAATATTAAAAAGAAACTTCACTAGATGTAGTGAGAGAACAAGTATTCTATTAGGGATAGTACATACATAAGATCTTTTAGAATAAATGCTAAAGGTAGTTACTAGTACCTAATTATATTTACTAATTCTATCAGTAGATATGGTAATTTGTATTTAATGAAATACAAGTATGAATCTCTTCAAGTGATCAAGGAGATCGTGAATGAGGTACATAACCAACTTGGTAAAAGTATTAAGATACCTCAATATGATTGATGTCAAAATATTTTTACCAAGAGTTTGAGAACCTTCTGGTTGATCATGATAATGTATCATGATGAACTCCACCTGAAACACAATGATAGTCTATCATGAGAGTGTATCAAATGGAAGGAATCACACCTTATTAATTCATGATGTGATTAACAATAAATCTAGCTGATTTTCACATTTCTTTTAGGTACATGCTTAACACTAAACAATGTCTATAAAAAGGTTCAAAAGACACCATATGAGATATTACATGCGAGGAGTCTTGATATGTCTTTTATAGTGATTAGGATTGAAGTCTTATATAAGAAAATAGTTTCTTAAAAGCTTTCTAGATAAATCACATAAATGTTGTTTTATTGAAATATAATTTTTATCCCAATCCAACATCAAAGATGTTTGTTTCTAGGATGGCTATATTTCTGAATAGGAACTTAGTTCCAAAGGAATTGGTGGGAGTAAAAGTAGAACTCGAAATATTAGAGAAAAATAAGAAAACATTGAACCTAAAGAGGTACAATGGGAAAAAAGAGAGCCATAAGTTGTTGTGGAATCTCAAGTTCCTTATGTAACACAAAACCTTATAAATCTAGTAGAACACACCTTGATCTTAAAACATTATGATATCTTGTAACTTAGGAAGGTGATGAGTTGATCATATATGATGAGTTAGCAACCTACCTAGAAGCTATTGAGGAACCATAATATGAAAAATGTCTTGAGGCCATCAGATCCAAGGTGGACTCCATGTAAACCAACATGGTATGACCTTGCTGGATCATCATGAAGGGAAAAACCCATAGGGTGCATTTCGGTCTTTGAAACGAGACTAACATGGAAGGGTCATTTGGTTGCAAAGAGTTTCAAACTAGTTCAAGGTGTTGAACATTATGAAATCTTTTCACTAGTTACCATGGTTGAATCCACTAGGATCATGCTTGCAATTGAAATTTAGCATGACCATAACATTTGGCAATATGGATGTTAAAACCACATTCCTTAGTTGGAATAGTTATGAAAAATTTGTACGTGACACAACCTAAATGTTTTATGAATACAACATTTCAAATGAAGTATGTTGGATACAAAGGTCAATCTGTTGATTGAAATAAGCATCTCAGAGCTAGAATATTTGATTTGACTAGATAGTCAAAGGGTTTGACTTGAGTTAGAATGAAGATGGAATCTGTGATTATGAAAGGTTTAGTGGGATCATGTTTATATTCAACATATTGCTGAGGGAATAATGTCCTTATCCTAAAAATGATAAAACATGGCTGGAAACGCCTTCTCTACGAAGAGTTTAGGCAAAGTATCCTATGTGATAGGAATTGAAATCTATAGAGATAGATTTGGAAAGATTATTAACCTAAGAAAGACAACATACATTGACAAGTACTGAAGGGGTTCATCATGCAAGACTCAATGAGAGAAAACTTGTCCATGCTACATGGAGTTAGTCTCTTAGGAGCCTAGTGTACCGGTTCTTATGAAGAACATGAGCACATGGATAGATACCAATCCATTCACAATTGGATCTATCTTGAATGCAATGTTATGTACTTATCCCATAATCCTGTATGTATTGGACATGACGAGAGGATATCCTATTATCTCGTATGTGTTGGACATGACAAGAGGATATATACCTATATAGAAATCTCTTATACATAGGAATGATGAGAGGGTATATGTCATATTCCAGGGAGAGTCATGAGATTACCATAAATAACATTTGCTAGTATATGAGAACCACTAAAAGGATCAGTTCCTTGGTTATGGTAATAAGGAAGAGTTGGGTGTAAAGGGTTACACTGATGCAAGCTTCCAAAATGACAATTAAAATTCAAGATTGCAATCTAAATTTATGTTTGACCTTAAATGATAATTGTAAGCCAGAAAGGGTTCCGAGCTAATGACAAGTATTTAAATCTACAATCGAAGTTGAGTATCTTTATGTTATGAGAACAACACAAGATATTGTATGGATCTAGAAGTTCATAAAGATGAACTTATGGGAGGTTCCAACCAATGATGACATAATAGAAATATTGATGACAATAATTGAGCTACTAGTTAGGAAAGGAATCTCAGATAGCATACTACGATACTTCCGTCTCATGCAAAAAGTAGCCCAATGAAGAAATATGATGAAACTTGCAAAATATCGAGTTGAAGAAAATATTTCTAAATCCACTATAAAAGAACTTGTGCAGCATAAACATAATGGACATGTTAAGATCACTTGGAATAAGATGTGTGGGTGATTGGCTCTAAGTACAGGTGGGATTATGTTGGTATGTATACCCAGAGATCCAATCATATGATGATTGGAATGTGGCATTAGATACCTGATTTGATAATAATAAAGGTGATTCTATCTATTATCTTTGTCTCAGCATGAGATTATGACATAGACATAGTAGATGCTAAAGAATGATGTTATTCAATGGCATATGTCTTCAAGTACATGACTTAAACAATGAGATCATGCATATGATAAGAGTATATGCATTCTTGTTATGTCCATAGTCAAATATTACTATGGAAGAAAAATAGACAATAGTAATACATAAGACTAGAGTGTGTGTTGACTGATGTCAGAGTCTCATTAGTCATGATATGTGATATCAAGTCAACCACATAAATACATGCTAGAGAACAATGTATCAGACAGACCCACCATGAGAGTGATATGTGGATACCATGGAATGGTAGTCAGAATCAACTCTCATAGTGATAGTGGTGATTGAGGTTCTTAGACATGAAGTCACGACATTCATCACATTTCATTCATGTACTTTGGCATCATCAACCATGATCCTGAATAAGGGTTGCCATAAAGGTGGTGCTTGGGTGCATTGTTACACATGGGGATAGAATGTGATTGACGTAAATGGTATTTGTCCCTCCTACATGAGATTGATATCTAGGGATTCTTGATAAGATATATTGAGAAATGTATGGCCAAATTTATGTGAATCAATATGTGGTATGCGAGCTCACATGTATCTCAGAGTGTCTTCTCTAGTTCAAGGAACATGGATTGAACATTGAGAGGATGATGATTCCATGCCTCAAACTCAATATGGGTATCAATGAAAAAGGAACTATAAGATCACAGTAACACTAATCACGAATTGCAAGTTGAAGTTGTTCTCCAAATTTATGAATTACTTGTCTAGCAATGACATGTTGCTAGATGCCACTCTTTGCTTGTGATGTCATAATTGGTTATTAACATTCAGTGCTAATGTAATTCTAGACCTATAGGGTCACACACATAGGATACACTTGGATTAAAGGAGTTTATTCGTTAATGATGTTTAGATTGATTACTAAAGGTGTTTAGGTATTCAATTAAACAATTGAGATTCAAAATATACTGAATGGACTCAAAACTGACCGGTTCAGTGTTGAACCAATCAGTTGGAGTGTTAGGTCAATTGGAATCAACATTGGGTGATCAATGCCTAAACCCATGTGTGAAACAACCGGTTCACATGTAACAACCAATTCATGGGATGAACCACCCGGTTGAATGATCAGTTGAGTTGGATCAAGGATTGGTGTTGACATCATGTTTTACATTAATTATACATTGAATACCAATGTGATTCAGAATAGGAAATTGTATGAACCAACTGGTTCACGCATGAATCGATCGGTGGGCTATGTGAACCGACTGGTTCGCCATGCACAAGTGCTAGAAAATTTGTGAATTCAACCCTTTTGAATCCCGCACAGACTGGGAACCCTAGCCCTAGACTCTCTTATAAATAGAGGTAATGGGGAACACAATAATTACTCTAACAATTATTGTCCTCTCTGGTTGTGGTAACCAATAGAGAGCTCGAGCATGTCCTACCCAATAAAGGGATAGATAGAAAGGGAGATATAATTATGGGTGAGCACATCAAATATAGCAAGTTGATGTTCAAGAGGGACAACTCCTTCCCTATTGGCACTGGTAGCTCAACATGGAGCTCTCGTTGTTCTGCCTGGACTACTCTAGAGGTGGAAGACCATTGTCTTCTGCTATGAGGACACCATCTACCACTTTCTGTGGTGTTTCACCAGGAGGTTGGTGGAGATT
This sequence comes from Alisma plantago-aquatica, assembly GCA_963693085.1. NCBI lineage: Eukaryota > Viridiplantae > Streptophyta > Magnoliopsida > Alismatales > Alismataceae > Alisma > Alisma plantago-aquatica. The sequence goes on along the minus strand of OY856414.1, from coordinate 500,421,799 downwards.
ATTATTCGAGTCCTACTACTGAAGGAGCGAGTTACTTGAAGAAGAAGAAGCATGATGCTTTTACAAGGGTAATGTCACTGGACTTGCTCCAGGACTAGATATAACCTTGCTAACCTTCCTTTCTAGATGCATTGTTGGTGACACAATCTTGCTGTCCAGGGAAATCTGGCTAAAAATTGTTGTTTCTACTGCATTTCTATCACCCCAATTTCCTTACACTTATACCATCCATACACCAAGGAGAAAGAAGGGTGTGCTTCTACAATAGGAGGAAAAGAAGGTGGAGTATTCACTGAGCATTCATGGATATATACTCCTCAACTTCTTCTTTATCCATTTCTTTTGTTACGAGTAGATAATCCCCTTAGCTGGGCTATTTGGGGATTAAAATGTGACAATGATACCATGTTGGGGTAAAGTGATATGTAAACTTTAGAAATTGTTTTCTAATGATTATCATATACTTCTACCTCATTTCCAATGGCTTATTTGTGATTTTTATTTGAAACCATCGAGGTTCTAGGGGAAATGGTTTATATGTGGATATTTTGGGATTTTCTTATAGGACCAACTAGTGGATCCCTAGGTAGCTACCGATTTCCTACTCTAAAGTGTGATATGTAGCTAGCTAAAAGAGAAGAACTTAGTGTAATTTCCTTGGATCTTCCTAAAGGCTATATGGTAGGTGACGTGGGGGGTGAAAAACCCTCACTTACACCATCCATTACTACCCTCGGTCCCAAGTACCGTATGAGCTTCTATCCTAGAATCCTAGAAGTTTTGGACCTTAGTTGTATCCCACCTAAACTCTAATCAAAATAGCATCACATGTTTGGATAGGGGGTAGTTCCCCTATACACGTCCTTCTCCATCCATGGCTAATTAACAATTTATGCCAATTTTATATCATCTAACTTGATTGTTTGGTTTTATAATCTAAATGAATGAGTAATATTTGCATTCGTGACCCCCAACCTAGGAGATAGTCACATTACCCCAAATGACCCACACCTCCATTAATTTAATAAAATCCTACTTTCTCTCTTGCTTAGCTAATGCTTGTTTAGCTTCTTAAATTGCTTAATTAGTCATTTGCTTGTTCATGGTAGCTAGGCCTTTCTAGTGTAGTTAATGCTCCTTTGTAATTTCTTGTGCTAGTCTCAGATATTTAATTGATGATGTAATCTTCTAGTTCCCTTTCTTACTTAATTTCTAATGTAGTGCCTTTCTTTCTTAGTCTAGCTAGTTCCCTCTCTAGTTTGTTATGTAGAATCACTTTCTTAGTTTAGTGCTAGTGTTAAATTTCTCTTTCTTTCTCTAGTGTAATTAATTACTTATACTTTATTTATTTGTTAAGTCAATCTAATTTGTCTAGGGTTAAAGTAGGTTTTGCTCTTTCATTTAAAAAATTGCTCGATTGACCGCTTAGTGTAACTTCAAATCCAAAGCTAAACCTTAAACCCTAGACTCCACACTAGGAACCTAGAAAAAATGAACTAATCTTTAGTTTCCCCTCTATACAGTGGGTTTGACCCCTAGCTTTCCACCTTCTATGCTACAATACAAACCCATGTGCCTGTGGGGAAGTGTTTCAGTCTAATGGAGCATGTCTATTAGGGTATAAAATTTGTTAGGACACTTGTTTGTGAGTACTCCATGATCAAGTCAAGCTTTTTGGCATTGTTTCCATGGACATAGGTGCTTGGTTTAGCTAGTTTATTTATCTTTAAAAATAGGAAGAGATGGAAAAAAAAGAATCAAGATAGTCACAAGGAAGTGCAAGGTCCCCCACAACTTCTTCCACCTGTGAACAAGTGACTACATGACTATTTCATGCCAAGGAACTACAACCCTTCAATTGCTACTCAAGTTGATCATATGGCAAATCACCTTGTTCCCTTTCACTCTTAAGGACAATGCCATGGAGTGGCACTCATCACTAGTACAAATAATACCTCTATCAAAGGTTAAATTATCCGTCTAACATCGGATTTGTATTGACACCTAAGTGGGTGACACTAGAGTCAAGCGTCTACAACGTTGGTATTCCAGAGACATGTAAACTAAGGCCAAAGATTCAACCTCTATTAATATGATTTATGAAATTGACACAATTAAGCATATATGTCATTGATTTAGATCCAAAAATTGATGTTGTCCTTCCATACCAGGTCAATGTTTTAACTGATAGAGGTCTATGTGTCACTTTCTATGCCACAAGAGATGACACTGACCTAGTGAGTGGTTAGTTCCTACCTTTAACCGATGCCGAAATACAGCTGGTGGCACAAACGTGCTGACCTGCACCCATTTTAGGTTAACCCTATAATGTAGGTTTTATTAAAAAAATTGACGACTAAGACATACAATGTTGGTTTTTTGTTACAACTGACAACCCAATTATGTTTCTTTTAAATAGCAGGTCTACAGACATGCTGTCCTAATGCTCCATAGGATGCAAAACCTATAGTTCATTAGAACTATACGTTCCTATTGTGTTCAACTTAATAACATGCTGATAAAACTACAAAACCAACAATAACAAACACATGATCCACCCACATAAAATGTCCATTCTCTGATTCCATTCTCATCACATGTACATATACAATTCTCATTGTATTCATTCACACACATTTATATATACATCATTCTCATATGCACCAATTCCATTCTCATTACATGTAGAAACATAATTCTCATTGTACTCATCCATTTTCACATTCATTCACACACATATATATATTCATCATTCACATAAAATTTTAAGTTGCAAGAAGTCATAAGCACCACTTGTATATAGAAATAATTACATCAAAGTACAAAGAATTCATATGTTATCCCAATCAAATTCAAACTTTACTTCCTTAGCAAAGGTTTGTACCCATTTTTCTTGTATCTCATCTTGCTCTTCTATTGTATAGGGATTTTTTGTGTCAAACAACTACAAACATAATGACATAATTAAAGAGTTTGATTTGAGATTTTCATATTATCAAATGAGACTATTTACTTATGATGATCAAGACTATATATAGATTACATTTTATATGCATGGGATGTCTAGTTCGCCCTATCTGAAAATCATGTCTATAGATCACATCACAAAGTATCCACATACCCAACCATTATCTTGTACATGACACTACAAGTTTTACCACCATAAAAAACATTAGTAAATAAAAGTAAGCATAGTTGGCATAAGTATGCATTGATCTTTTTCTTATCCACCTTCCCTCCAAACTTTTTTAATTCTTTTATACCCCTATACATTGGTGTAACACATTGAATTGCATTAGTAATACTCATGCATCAAAATTTATTACTATATATAAAAATTTTACTGACGTGAATAATGTCTTTTTCTTTTTGTGTCCCTCATTATCTACTTAGTCACCCTTAGGATCTAGATAATACACATTTAGCATTGCAGGGGCAATAACCAACAACACCTAATGGTTATTCCTATGTGAAATGAAGGAAAACAAAAGAAAACTCAAAATTCACAATGAAATACATTTCTTAAGTTAAAATTATAAGCAAAGTAACTGAAACTTACTGAACATTGAAAAGAGATATAATCACGATATTTTTCACATTACAAAATACTTAAATGTGGGAGAGAAGTATTCAGTAACATATATAAGACTTATGGCTTATCAATGATGGAATTAGAAATGTGGTGCATCCCGCCAGAGGTGTGCACACTAACCAATTAGATTTGGATTAGATGCACCCCATGAGATCTAGACACTCGGTAGGACCACTTTCAAAATTTATAACGACCTAAATTTTCACACATACATACCCTAAAACACTACAACCACAAGTGCACATAGTTGTGTCATAGTATAGGAGGGCGGAAAGTATAAGGTCAATCCACAGGGAGAAAAGGAGGCACTAGAGCTAGGTATCTTTTGGGGCTAGGTTCCTACTACAGAGTCTAGGGTTGAAGGTGATTTTGTTTGATTACACTAAGGGTTGAACAAGAAAGAAATTAAAGGAGAAAAAACAAGATCAAAACCTAAGGTAATCCTAGACAATTAATTATATTGAGCAAGAAAAGAAAATGTAAGCAGGAAAGGCAAGAAAAAAGCAGTCTACATTAAGGCTGTAAGAGGTCTACAACTATGCTAGCAAATAGGACAAAAGAGCAATTAAAGACCTAAACTAGAAAGAGCAAAGCAAGGGCAAGACAAGAAGATAACTAAGCAAGTAAAGAGCTAACTAAGATAACACAAGCTAAGCAATAATGCAATTAGGGTTTTAAAGAAATAAAGGGATGTGTGGGTTGTTTGGGGAATGCACTTATCAATTAGGTTGGGGGTGACATGTGAACATTATGCTTTCATTTGGATTACCAAACAACAAGCTATAGTCTAATGAATTATCCTAAACTACTAACTAGCCATGGATAGTATAGCTTGTTTATAGGGGAACTAGTCCCTAACACCTCCTACTACCCTTATGAGGCTCAATTGGGTTAGGGTATAGGTGTAATTAAATTAGAGTATATACAAGCCTAGATTTTTAGTTTATATGACCTTACTGTGATTAGGGGCTGAGAGTAGTAATGAGAATGCAAATGAGGTTTCTGACCTAACATCACCCACATTCTAACATTGAGAAAGCTCCATGATATGAACACTAAATTCATTTAAACTAGCTACTTAGATATCTGAATTAGGGTTAGAAGAATTGATTAGCATGTAGGAAGATGGGTGGATAACTAGGGATCCATGAATTGGACCTAGGAGCAAATCCCAAGATTCACACATACAAGCAATTTCCTCGTATTCCTAGGTGATTTCAAGAACAAAACAACTAGCAATTCATGAAGAATTAGATAGAAATAAAACATAATAATTAACAAATGAAATTACAATGTTTACATATCATTTCCCCCCAACATGGTATCAAAGTAACATTTTGACCCCAAACAACCTACCCAAGGGGCCTAGCTACTCATGGAAATGGAAAATACAAAAAGAAAGGAGAAAGATGTAGAAGAAGACATGGAGCTAAGTGTAGATGGAGAAATCCTCCTTTTCATATACTACAAGACATCCTACTCCTTCTTCCAAGGTGCAAGGGAATGGGAAGATGGTGGATTAGGGTTAAAACACTAGGAAATTGGGGTTTTAGTGGTGTAAATGGTGAAATGGAGTGGAATAGAGGTGGAAATGAAGTGGAATTGATTGAATGTGAGAATGATGTGATAGAAGGTAGTTGGGGGTGGCCAAGGGTTGACAACCTTGAACTACAGCTGCCCCAAGGTTTATATAGGGGTCTAGGGTTAAGTGGGGACAATAAGGGTAAAGCAATGTAAAAATAAGCTAGGGTTGTGAGTAGTATGGCCATGGAGGGACACCACAACCATGGTGGGCGTAGAGGAACATGGTTGTGGTGTGTAGGTATGGGAAAGGTAAAAAATGGATAAAGATCACAGTAACTTGGTCAATTTTGTACATGAAGTAGCACGACCGTGGTGGTCACCACGACTGTGGTGGGGCAGCAGTAGCATGGCCATGGTGGATTGGATTTGGTGGCTTGTTCTCTGCTCCACAGACATTCTGGATCTGCAACATGGTCATGCAATGTGGCACAACTGTTCTGTGGTCTCATGGCATGACAATTGTTGGTGGAATGATCGTTATGTTCTCTACATTTTCTTGACTTGACTATCTTGTCTTTGAGTGAGCTAGCACGGCCGTTCTGTGGTACTCTGGCTGTGCTAGTCTCTGAATCAGCACTTTGACTTGGATCTTTGTTCATTCTTGTACATCTTTGCTTCAATGGATCTTTGGCCACTAGGGGTAGGTTGAGGGAGCCTCGCACTTCACTTTAGGCCTCTCTAAGGGTAGAGAAACCCTAGGATCACTCATCTCTCTCTTCCATCTAAGAGTGGTCCAAATGCTTGAAAAGCATGTAAATAATGTCCATAATTGCATTTTACACAAATATGTATATTAAGCAAATAACATGTAATCTAACATGTATACATGTGATTAAACTGTGATATGACACAAGATAAAGCCCTAAAATAGGGTTGAATCACCACCCCAAACATAAACCATACTTATCCTCAAGTATGCTCCAACTCAATCTCTCTATAATTTTTCCACAATCAAAAAATGATAAATGCAATGCAATAGGTGAATATTGACTAAATGGGCTAAAAATGACTAAGTACATGCATTCCACCTCTCACCTCTTCTTTTTCACAAACCAATCATGATTAGAGGAATGAGCCTGCAAACTTCAAATATAGAGCATTGAAAACACAATCAATCCATATGGCTATCATATCACTCTGGGTAAACCGTTTCATGGTAGAAAAGTTCACATTCATGCATTCAACCTCATATATCCATCCACTCTAAGTAACCCACGTGGCAGTGCAAAAGGGCATAATGAGTGACATTTCCTAGATCCATGGTCATGCAAAAGGAAGAAAGGGTTGCGACAAGAGTTTGGAGTGCTTACACACACTCATCTTTTCTTTATTTAGACGCTACTAAATAGGAGCGTCTTTTATTTTCTTTTTGCATTCGTTTTTCTTTTTCTTTTCCCTTGTTGTGGATAAGGAGTATGGTGATGAGAGTGAAGCAGGGAGGGGCATGGATATGGCCACCCCAAGCTTTTAGAGGTGGCCAAGGCTGATTGTGTTCACTTTGGCGTCATTTTATGAGACAGAGAGGTAAGAAGATAGAAAAAGAAAAGTGAGTCAAAGAGGGGTTACTAATATGGACTTCAACAAGAGATCTTGTGCACAAAAGTTACTCCAAAAAATTCATCAAGCGTTGACATATTACATGAATGAGCAATATTAAAACCACATTTCTATCATGAGATTCTACAAAACACTAAGGGTTTGTGGCTTGATTCAATCACAATTTAGCTAAATAGTTCACAACCATGAGAGAGGTGGTTCACATGTAAAAAGTCAAGATTGAGGCCACATAGAAATAAACCATGATAATTCACTGGCATTTATCCACGGTCATCATTTTAAATCCAACAAGTAGAGATAGGGTCTAAACACACTTTTAGGCAAGAAATTATAAATTTGGGAAAAGTTGACCAAAATAGTGCCACTTTTCCTTCAATTACATCTAAGCCATCGTTATGGGAAAATAAAGCAGGAGACAAGAAAATCCTACTTAAAACATTCAAAAATTACTAAAAATCTACATGATGTGCAATGCATGGAAAAAAGAGCAATTCTTGAAAATTACACAAAAATTGACAGAAAGTAAAGTAGATGATACGAAAGCGTGCAAAGTAGGTAAAATCTAATATGGATAGAAAGAGAAAGAAAACAAAACAAGCAAACAAAACTAAATGGCAGGTGAAATGCAAAATGAGTGAAATGGGAAAAGGGATATCGTCCTACCACCCCAAACTTTTGAATCATAATGTCCTGAGCATGACACTAAAGTATAGGAGTGATAGGGTAGATGATCACTGTGGTGGCTCCGGTGGTGCTTCTCCCTGTGGTGGAGGATGCTGGTAGTAGGTGCCCCAGTATTCCGATTGGCGGGTGGTAATCCAAAAATGCAGGCCATACACCCCACCAATCTCCCCCTCACCGGGGGTTCCTTTGTGCTTGGCATGCTAAAATTGATACATGTGGTTGATCTAATAATGCATTTTTTGATGATCCAACCACATTGCATCATGTGTGCATTAATATCCTTCCTATGCACTCAGTATCCTATCCTATGTGCTCTAAATGCCCTCTATCTACACATGTATAGTCAACATGTCGTATGTGTTCACTAAAGGCTACTGTGATGTCTCTAACTCTCGTATCTTGACCTGATGTGTATCTATATCCTCAGTTTCTCTCCTATACTACACGTTAGGTCTCTCATAGTCCCTCATCTAGATTTCTTCTTATTATTCTAGTTCAATATTCCTTGGTACCCTCCCACAACATTGTAACACCATTTTACGATGCAATTTTTCATCCAACTCAAATATTCTCTACAAAGTTGATATACTTAATGGAATATTCTTTAAAATAGAATTGTAATTATCTTTAAAAATAGAATTGTTAATCATAATATCTCACACATAGTTCCTTCTGTATTAAGTCTTTCATGCCTTGAGAAATTTTATGCCAAGATTCTACATTTATAACCAATTTTCTATGAGTAAGAACCCCTAGATATTACACAAAAGAACTGCGATTCTTCCCAATAGGATTTCCTTGACATCAAAATCAACGACCAACTTCCGTCCTTTACCCCCTTTGATCTATAAACGTGTTCATCATGGTGATGCCTCTTTGACATGCACTCTCATGATGTTTCTTAACAAGCTCACTTGACCCTCATGATCAAAATGCTAAAATTGACAAGAAACATAGATAAGTCATCAAAAAATGTTACTTATTAATGTGATAGACATTGAAATTTCACATCTACATAATAAAAAATACAACTTACACCAGTGTCATCACATGGTGCTCATCCTCATGGTCATCATACTCATGGTCAAACACCATCTGAAAGATATCATAAAATTTTAAAAAATAGTCAAACAATGAAATATACATGGTAAAGAATGTAAAATGCACATCTAACATTTAGAAAAATAAAATGCATGCATCTAGTATTTATTAGATCTTGGATCAATTAAAATTTGTTTTGTGTGATCTCCATGCATATATAAGTCAGTGTTATCTTCAAGATTTGGTGTTGGTAAGCCAGTAGAGAAAGTCATCATACTTGTCATAGTACTCTTCTTCATCTATAGGATCAGCCATGAAATGGTTTTACTATGAAGAGTAACTAAACATTTTTCATTTGTAGGATCACCGATATAAAATACTTGCATCTCCTGTGATGTCATTATGAATGGTTCACCATTCTTTCCAATCTTTAGAAAATTCTCTAATGTGAAACCCAATTCATCCACTAAAACTCCTTTGGTGTTATCAACCCAATTACCCCTAAAGATCGGAACTCTAAAATATATGTAGTCAAACTCCCATATGTCTTCAATGACATAGTAATATGCCATTTTACCTTCACATGGACTCTTATCCTTTACACTAAAAAAATACAATGAAGATGCTTGAATGGTGACCCCACTATTTTGGGTGACACTCTTATCATCTTGACATTTTTGTAATATTAAAATCCATTTATGTCAAACCCTTCATAAGACATAACATTCATTTTTGGTTTAAAGGTGAGGCATTTGATATTTTCAACAACAATATTTGATGTTTGATATAATTGACATAAGACTTTATCTTCAAACTACCTAAGAAATGTCTTATTATGCTTTCTAGCAAGCCACATTGAATTTTCTCTAGGATGTTTTGACTTGATGAAATTGGTATACTTGGTGAAATAAATACTCACTTTATTGAATTTGTGTAAAATATACAAGTGTGCTTGTTCCCACAGCCCACGACTGATTACTTTCACTCCTGCTCCTAAACTCCTTGTGCTAGAATTGTCCTCAATATTCTTGTCATTTCCAGGAGCTTCATACAACTCAAATTATCATTTCAAAAGTCCACAATCTCCCTAGCCACATAACCCTCATTAATTCTCCCTTCAAGATGATAATGGTTTTATACATTACCTTTAAAAACACTCATGTATCATTTAAAGGGATACATCCAATACAAGAAAACTGGTCCCAACATTTTTACTTCCCTAGTCAAGTGGACAATAAGATGTAGCATGATATCAAAGAATGATGGAGGAAAACAAAGTTGGCATAGGGTAACAACCACTTCTCTTTGCAACTTATTGAGATTATCAAGATAAATGACTCTGCTGCATAGAGTGTTGAAGAAGAAACAAAGCTTGGTGATTGCAAATCTTACATGCTTCGACAATATAGATCAAATTGCCATGGACAATGTTTGCTGCATTAGATTGTGAAAATCATGATATCTATGACCTATTAGCTTTAAATCCTTCATTGTTACAATCCATGGATATTAGAAGAGTATCACTGTGGTTCCTTAACATTAAGCAAGCACTCACAAAATGTTTTCTTCTACTTTCTAGACAACGTGTAACAACTAGGAGGTAAATATGTTTTTCGATCACTACAAACTTTTATTGTTAATTCTTTCCTTATGTCCATTTCACATAGGTCCATTTTGGATTTGATTCCAACTTTAATCTTACTTTTTATATTCAACTAAGTACCAATGACGCTATCACATACATTTTTCTCAACATGCATGACATTTATACAATGCCTAACTGTCAAAGAACTCCAATAAGGAAGACCCCAAAACATTGACCTCTTCTTTTATAAATTTTTCACTCTGTGTGTAAATAGTACATTGTGATCTCTTACCAAATGCATTAACAAAGTCTTTTACTATTTCATAAACAACCTCCCACCATATAGGTTTAGGGGCGCTATGCTCCTCGTTCAATCAATTGAATGCTTTGCACAACCGTCAATAATGATGAAGTTTTAGAAGAAACATTTTATGAAAAAGTTTTATCATCTTTCCTCCATGTTTAGTCATATGGAATAAATGTTCCCCTCACATATAGGGCATGTTTTGGATCCTTTTATGTTGTATGCAGACAAATTCCCATATGCTGGAAAGATATTAATAGTGCAAAACAACATAGCATGTAAAAGAAATGTCTCTCTACGCGAAGCATCTTATGTCATCACCTTCCCCCAATAGTTTCTTTAAGTCATTAAATAGAGTTTTAAGATAAACATTGATATCATAGCTAGTTTGTTTCGGGCTCGATATCAACGAAAATACATGATGTACTTATTTTCCATACACAACTGGGGATGAAGATTGTATATAACAATCATAACAAGCCAAGTACTATGTTGGCTGCTCAATTTACCATATCGATTCATCCCACTGGTACAAAGCCCAAGTCTTAGATTCCTAACTTCTTCACCAAATCCTGAGTACAATAAATCAGTTCTTCCCTTGTGGGGAATCAGACGCACGTCGTAGGATCCCATCATTATTTTTCTTTGCCTCTACATGCCATGTTAAATTCTTTGCATCCATGGTATTGACAAAACAAGATTTGAAATTGAGGTATTATATGTAGATATCACATCACCTTGGTAGGAGAGCCAATTTTGGACTTCACTGAACTTGTCATTTTATACCTTTCTGCCCCACATTTTGGACAATCTTGCAAACCGATATAGTCCTCTTGAATTAACACAGTCATTCGGGCATGCATGTATCTTCTTAGACGCCATTCCCATTGGGCACAACATTTTCTTTAATTTGTATGCTGACTTTGGAAGCTCGTTGAACAAAGACAACAATAACATGAAGGTTTTTTCACTCCATCTATTGTTAGCCTTCATAGCATACAATCTCAACACAATGCTCAACTTCGTAAACTTAGTACAATCTAAGTATAAAAATCCATCAACATCATGCACAATTTTTCTAAATATGGAAGGTGGATTGATGTGCTCTACCCCACAACTATCTAGCATCACATCAACCATGTCTATTGGAATCAGGTCATTCATATATACATCATCATTAGAATTGATTTCTTCAACACAAGTAACACTATCAACATCTACTAATCTAATAGTAGGAATCTCTAAATGCTAGTACCATTATGTATAACCCTGTACAATCCCTTTGCACATGACATAACTTTTCATTTCATTAACAATGTGGACTTTTAAGTTGTTACTGCAACCTATCTCCAGGTCATTTCCTATGTTCCTCCACATATCTTATAAACTGATCAAGACTAGTAATAAAATATGAGGTGCAACGATTTGTAAAGTAAATTGATGATCTATCCATTCTATAATCAAATAGAAAACAAGTATTACAGTTTAGGAATAGTGTCTATTTAGTTTAGGGTTTACCATTTACAATTTAGGGATAAGGTTTTACAAATTAGGATTTAGGAGTTACAAATTAGAATTTAGGGTTTATGGTTTACAAATTATTATTTACGGTTCAATAATGAATGTGTATACGATTTATCCCATTCTTGAACACATAATATCACTAGTAATGCATTCAGGTTTCAATAAAATACCAGACAACATTTTACTGTCGTTCTCCAAGTACAACGATGTAATGGGAAAATATCCACCTACATATGTACTAAAAGTGCTAATGAAACATCTTGAAAACCTAATACATATTATACACTTACATCCTAAGTGAGATTAAGTGTTCCAGAACAGTCCCAAATGGGGACTATCTAAGAATTATTCCTAATGAATAAATCTTATATGGGTTTTTAGGCCAACGGATAATGTTCTCAATTATATACCTATGGTCTTAGTGTCATCATTCATATCATAGGTGATAAAAATGATACACTAAGATAAGCTTATAATTATACATGCATTTTCAAGAAAGTGTGGTCCAAGTTCCATATTGATGTTTATATTCCATCTTCCTATGTGATTATTACAATATTTATGTAAATTATGCACAAGTAAGCACAAATATATAACTAGACATCCAAATATAATTAATTCATTTCCTAATTTAAACAAGAAGTGCAAATAAAAACCATTATCACAGAATTTTTTTTTCATTTTTTCATAAATTATCTTACATTTATTTTTAATTCTAATTAGATAAAATAAAAAATTCTACATAAATTCCAATTGAATAAAAATTAAATATTAAAATAGAGTAAAAACAAGAAATGCAGATGCGGCTCACCTCACTGGTAGTGGCAATGGAGCCGATGCAATAGTAGCAATGGCAACTGACACAACAGTGGTAGTGGCAGTCAGTGCAGAAGTGGTGGCCAATGCAATAGTGGTTGGTGGAGTGGAAGCGACGATAGTGAAGGCAGAGCAACAAAGAGCTCCGACAAAGATAGAGAGCAGCCAAGCACCACAGGAGCAGCAAAGAGCAGAAGTAAAAGATGAGCAACTCAATGACAATGATGACGACAATAATGATGGAAGCTTGAATGGCAACAATGGTGGTGTCAGGTCATTGGCTTGGCAATGAGCGACAATGATGGTAGAATGGTAGAATCTCTAGATCTAGGTATTCACAGGGATGATGGAAGAGAGAATGGGGAAAATGAAATTTTGTGAGTGCCATTAAGTGGAACATAGTCGTCCGTTGTTAATAAAAACCTAAGACTAAGTACGTAGTCATCAGTTTGCTAGTGGGAAAAGATGACAAAGCTAGTCATATGTCATCATTTTTTCTGGCAAAATAGACGACTGATGCACTTATACATAATAGAAAACACCAACCACACCAAGGACTTAGTCATTAGTGATGCAAGTGTCACCCAAGATAGAGTTAGCACTTGGTCATCAATTCAGCTAAGAAAACTGATGACTATTTAACTTATCCTACTAAAAAATGCTAGCCCCAGTGATTAGTGATGCAAGTGTCACCCAAGATAGAGTTGGCACTTGGTCGTCAATTCAGCCAAGAAAATTGATGACTATTTTACTTATCCTACTGAAATATGCTAGCCCCATTAAGGACAGAGTCATTGTTTAATTTGTGGAGAGACAAATCGATGACTAAGAAATCACTTGGTTGTCAGTTTGCTAAAAGAAGCTGATGGCAGAGTCCCTTATCCAAGTGAAAAAAAGTTAGCCTCATTTGTTGGTCTTTTTGAGCTAACTGACACTAGAGAGAAATTGGTCGGGGGAACAATAGTTTCATAGGGACTTGGCATGAATCCTCGATCGCCAATTTTTTTACATCAAACATACACTTTTTGTACAACTCTTTTGCTGTTTATAAGATGTACAACCTCAGTTTTACTACTAACCAACCAACAACAGAAGTATTTTAGAGGTAAAATTTATTTCATGTGAAGGTGTTTGTCATCATTTCTTAGGAAACCAACACTAATCCTAAAATTTTTGGAGGCAAATTTTTTTCCCTAAAAAATTGTATTTTGCTGGTTATCTATGACGTTGGTTTTAGTAATAGACAACTAATGTTATAGAAAAAGTGGTAATTGTGTCTTTTTCTAAATCGGCATGACTTGAACAATGATGATGTTTTTACTCAAGAATTGATGTCATTTATTCAATGGTGTCAATTTTTCTATTGAATCCGCACTAGGAAAAGTGACATTAGAGGTCAGAAATGTACTAGTGCTTCCATGACTACAATCATGACTTGGAAAGACATGAAGAGAAAATATTTGAAAAAAACATGATATCCTATTTCCAGGTTAACTAAGATAAGAAGTTACATCACTTACTTTGTTAAAAAAGAGAATGAGTAGTTTCATGAAACGTGGGAGAGACTTCCCCTTCTAAGAGGTGCCTATATGGCAACTAGTTCAATCATTGTTCTCCAGGCTTTCTTAGAGGGATCAAATAGTTGTAGACTCATCATGTGAAGATGCATGCATTACCAAACCTCCTAATGAATCTTGGCCTCTTTTTTACAACTTTAATGAAAATGCAATACATTGAGATTCAAGTGTGGGTGTGCATTGTGATAGAAAGCTGACAGCTCCCCTCCCCCCACAACACCAAAGATGACTCCAACCACCAAATGATGAAAATCATGACAAACACGATGAATTTTATGAAGACACGTGTCAGAGACTCTTCCTGACAATCTATCCATTTTGAAGAAGTTCAAGCTCTTCAATCTTATGGAAGTTGGTACAACCAAGGGCCTATGTCAAACTCTTACACCCCAGAGTAGAGAAATCATCTCATCTTCTCTTTGAAGAAACAAGGGGATGGAGGACAAGGACAACAAAGACAACACCAAGGAGCAAGGTTCAATTCCAAGTTTGAAGTAAGAAGTTCTTGGAAGGTTGAGAAGCATTGATGACATGCTGAAGGATGTGGCCACCCAAGGACAAAACATTAGCCAACTGAGAAAATAATTGATGAGATCTCTCTGTGACTTTCACATTGAAAGGAGGGGTGATTTCCATCCCATGATATGATTAACCCAAACAATGCTTGTGGTTTAATGGGTGATCCTCATGGAATATACATCCCACCACAAGGGCAAGTGCCAATTTTGTAACAATACCAAGGTTCTCTAAACCCCTATTCTTTACCACCACCACTACCTCCATATAATTTACAATACTATCCATAAGCACCATATCAATACCAACCACACCATATCAATACCAACCACCAAGGGGATGACGGGGGTCTCGGGAGTTCTGGAGAAAGGCGGCACAGGCGAAGGGGGCGTAACCCTAAAAGACAACGACAGATTGTCCGGTGGAGGAAAAGATGGAAGGAAGAGTCCGAATCGGAAAGCGGTTGGGATGCATCGACTGGTTCAAGAAACAGACATCAATATCACATATAGAGACATGAGAGGGGCGACTCCTAGCAATATTGCAGAAGCTAGACCAGTGGCTGAACCGATTGGTATGGACACATACATACCCGAAGTGATTACTGTGAATCCTGCTCAACCAGAGGTGCCACCTCCGGTGAAAACCCTAAACTTTAAGCAAGCTTGCACAGGAGGCGGAAACGGGGCGGCAGCAAACCCTGTCTTCATTGACGACGAATCGGAGGAGGCAGTTAACCCTGATGACATAGAACTGATCAACGTCTATGGCTACTCGGAAATATATGTTGCTCCATAGGCGGAGAAAATTCTCAGCAAATCATTCAAATACTCTGTTATTGTCAAGCTCTTAGACAGATCGGTAGGGTTTCTCACCATGCACGAACGACTAAAGCTCCTCTGCAGGCTGATGGGAAGATTCAAACTTTTTGAACTCACCGATCAGTACTATGTGGCTAAGTTTTTCAACAAGAACGACCATGGAAATGTGCTCACCGGCGGCCCATGGTCTTTGTTCGGAGGGTGCCTGATGGTATGACCCTGGGATGGTTATTGTGAACCTTCCAAAGGTATCCCGGTCCATATCATAACCTGGGTTCGTGTGATAGGTCTACCAATACACTATTACAACATGGAGATCTTCAACAAGATCGGAGAAGTAGCAGGGCATTTGATTAGAGTCGACGATCATTCTATCAATCGCACGAGGAGCAGGTTCGCTAGACTCGCTCTCGAACTGGATACTAGCCTCCCTATACATCCGGCGATCTTGATTAATGGAAGATAGTATAAATTGGATTATGAATCCCTACCGGTCTTCTATACCAGGTGTGGGAGATTGGGTCATGAAGCGCAATACTACAAAGGACCTTCTGAAGCACCGACAACGGCAGACCCGAAACTCGTGGAGGACGAGGCTGGGGTGCGATGGGTTGATGAGGAAGACAAGTGGCAAGTATATATGGGAAGAAAATCATAGCTAGAAGACCTCCAAGAAAGAAAGAAAAGGAGCTGAATCGCAAGGGGAAAACTCAAGGAAGGGAAAATAGCAACAAATACCAGGTTTTAGACGGCGAAGAGGAGGAAGAGGCAACCCCCGGAGATGAGGAACAAATGGACACTGAAGACCACCAACCCCAGGCGAGAAGTCTAAAGGTATGGCGCAAAAAACAAAGAAGAAATAAGGACACAGATGTATCCTCGAAGATCACAGAAGAAACGCCAGTTAAACGACCAAAAACGAGGTAGGATAAGGAGGTGCAGGGTACAGAGGCTCCTAGTGACAACCCAAGGCACACTGTCGTTATACCAGAAGGGGATGAGGTCATCATGGGGAGACCAGTAGGGGAACCAAAGATTACTGTCGAGAACACCACTACAGAGGCCGACAACTCGACAGTGAATAAAGAGAGTTCAACTAACTCTAACACAGCAGCTAGCAAGAAACAAGTGATGGCAGGGAGGAAAGCAAAGGAGAAGGGTGACCCTATTCATTCAAGCAGTCCAACCAGGCGGTATGTCTACAATACCCGAGGTGGAATGAAGAGAGGAGGTGAGGAGAAGGAAGGTGGAGCAGCAGATGCTAACCAGTAAAACTACACATCTCTTGTTTATGATTAATACAATAGCTTGGAACATTAGGGGTGCCAGAAAGAAGCAAGCCTGGCAATCCCTTAAAAACAACATTAAGAAGTTTGCTGTCAAAATTGTAGCCATCTTTGAGCCCTGAATCTCAGGTGAACAAGCTGATAGAGCAATAAGGGATATTGGCCTCTCGAGCTCGCATAGAGTGGAAGCAACCGGTTTTTCAGGCGGGATATGGGTTTTATGGAATGAATACGAATGTGAAATCAGCATCATCCAAAGCAACATATACTTCATTCACTGCTTTATTAATAATAACTACCATACAATGTTTGTCTATGCTTCTCCATCCCCCACACGCCGCCTGGTTCTATGGGACCATCTCCTCCGGCTCAGTACCACCAGTGACAAACCATGGATCACCTTGGGTGATTTCAACTATATGTTAAGTCCAGACGAGAAGATTGGTAGTAACTTATTCAACCTCCGCGAGGCTGCGAACTTTAACAACTCGCTCACCCAGGCTGGCCTCACTGATATAGGGAGTACTAGGCACAAATTCACCTACAAGAAGGGTGTCCTCCATGAGCGCCTTGATAGGGTTGTTGCTAATGCCTCCTGGATTCAGAACTTTCCAAACTACAATTGTGAGAACCTTCCTTGTATTGGCTCAGACCATAATCCTATTGCTATTCTTCAAAAACTTACCCCTCCTAGCAAGCCTCGATTCAAAGAAAAAGCATCTTGGCAAGATCAACCGGAGTTTCAACATTTAATGCGAGATTTCTGGGACTCCAGCAGATAGTTCCACTCTGCACTAGAGGAGGTGAAGGATCGGATCAACAACTGGGATAGAGGCTTCACTAGAAAACAACAGAAGAAGAAGAATGATCTCATCAATAAACTTTTTGCAGCTCAGAAGAAGGTTGAAACCGCATACAACATGGAGGCAGATAGACAATGTATCGGGCTTGAAATGGAGCTCGAAAAGATTATGCTGGAGGAAGAAGAAGCCTGGAAACAACACAACCATATTAACTAGCTCAAATATGGTGATAACAACAACAAATATTATCACGCCTTTGTGAACAATAGGCGGCGTATGAACCGCATATCCAAGCTAAAAAATGAGGAGGGTGTTTGGATTGAAAACACTTCTGACCTGAATAACTTGGTGCAGCAGTACTTCAAGGATATGTTTACTTCCTCTATAACCACGTCTGCGAACAACATGAATCGTCTGCCAGCTGAGTTCAAGAAGCTTAACCACATCCAACACAGACAAATGGCTGTGATGCCTACAGAGCATGAGATATGGAAGATGGTCAAAGATTCCAATCCTTATAAAGCGGCGGGGCCAGATGGGACTGACTATCTTTTCTTCAAAAAATAGTGGAAGGTGATTAGGCCTTCTGTGATCAGAACTATACAAAGCTTGCTGAATGGGAAACTGATTCTATTGCTAGCTCGTGCATTGTGTTGATTCCAAAGAACAAAAATCCTACAAACTGCTCTCAGCTTCGACCCATTTCTCTCAATAACACCATAATGAAGCTTGCTTCCAAAGTAGTTGTAGAACGGGTCAAACAACACATACCTTCTTGGGTTTCCAAGGTTCAGACGAGCTTTGTCCCGGGGAGGAGCATTACTGATAACATCATTGTGGTTCAAGAGATTATTCATAACATGAGGAGGAAGTCCAGTGCGCCATAGATGGCAATTAAAATTGATCTCTCTAAAGCTTACGACAGGCTATCATGGGCGTTCATTGACAACACCCTGGAACATTTGGATTGGCCCCGGAATGTTCCCCAATACATCATGAACTCTTTACAAGCTGGTCAGACGAGTATTATCTTGAATGGAGCCTCTCTTCCTACTTTCAAAGCTACCAGGGGCCTCCGTCAAGGAGATCCCCTTTCACCATATTTGTTTGTGCTTTGTATGGAAAGACTTACACATCTTATTAACAATTCTGTGAAAGATAAACTATGGAAACCGGTGAAGATGTCCCAACAAGGGCCTGCTATTTCCCATGTGGTCTTTGTGGATGATATAGTCCTCTTTGCCCAGGCATTTGTAGAACAAATCGCTATCATCAACAACATCTTTAGTATCTTTGAGTTGGCTTCCGATCAAAGAATCTCTATTAATAAATCGAAAATCTTCTTCTCCAAGTCTGTTAGTCGAGCGTTGAGGTCTCAGATCTGCTCGACCAGTGGTATAGCGGAGACGGAAGACCTAGGGAAATATCTCGGGGTCCCCCTTCTTCATAAGAGAGTTGATAAGAGAACGTATGCCTATCTCACAGATAATATCACTTCGAGGGTTAATGGTTGGGCAGAGAAGACCCTCTCTCTTGCGGGGAGAGTTTTCCTAGCCAAATATGTGCTCTCTGCTATTCCGACATATGCTATGCAGACTGCAAAACTACCGATATCTACCTGTAACAAGCTGAACAAGAGTATAAGGAAGTTTATCTGGGGAGGTGGACAAAAGGAGAGGCCAACATCGCTCGTTTCTTGGAAGAAGGTCACCGAAAGCCTGGAAAAGGGAGGTCTGGGTATCAAAAGCATGTCGGATTAGAACAAATCTCTCCTATGGAAAAATACCTGGAACTTGATGAATGCGAAGAGTACTCTTTGGAAGGAGGGTCTTCTGAACAAGTACAAGAACTACAACAACAAGAAGGGTTGTCGAGCTACCCCTTTCTGGAAAGCAATCTACGAAGGGAAAGAATTCATTGCCGCCAACAGCTCCAGGGTCATTGGGGATGGTAGGGATACTTCAGTATGGTATGACCACTGGGTACCTAATCAGGGAAAGCTTGCCAGAATCGTCATCACTGCATTCTGATGATACTAAACAACCGGATGGGGTGTGGGTCAAGCTCTGGAACATAGCTGCCCCATCTAAAATATGCATGTTCTTATGGCTTGCAGTGCATGAGGCGGTCATGATGAATGTGCGTAGGAAACAACGTACCTTCACCGACTCTGCGACCTGTCTGAGATGCAACAACGGTGATGAAACCACTCTTCATGCCTTGTGTGACTGCCCTCAAGCAATGGAGGTTTGGACTCGGGGAGGTTTCCAGCAACATCTTCTGAGTAGCACTGCTGTGGTCTTCAAAAACTGGCTTTCACATATGTTGAAGGAATATACCAACACACAAATTAGGTTTGCCACGAACTTCTGGGTGATCTGGAAGGCAAGAAATGAGCTCATGTTTGACAAAGTTTGTACTCTAGTTAGTCGTCAAGTTATCCAAATAGCTGGCCTTCAGAATATAATCTCACAAGCCTGGGATATCCAAACCCGGTTTCACCAGGAGGACACGATCCAAGACAGCACTCAAGCAGCTCATGAAGATGGTAGATTTACATGGACGACAGATGTGTCTGTTCATGGAAATTCGGCAGCTATATCTGCTTCCACGTATGACCAGAACGGTCACTGGATTGGTGGTTGTGCTAGAAAGATCAGGGTGAACTCAGTTCTTGAAGCTGAAGTCTGAGCAATTGAGCTTGCGGCGGAAGTTAGCAGAATAAATGGTCACAATTGTATTACCTTTGCTACATACAGTTCCATGTCTATGAAAGCCTTGAGGAACAATGAAGAAGATGCTCCTGCTATTAGACATTGGATAGCGAGAGCTCAGGATTTCATGGCTGAAATGGAGGATGTCGTGATCAAGAAAATCAGTAGAAACAATCTCCATTTGGTGGATGGCCTAGCCAAACACCATTTTCAAAACTATCAGGATGATCGTATGTATATTGATCCTCCTCTCGACCCGGTGGTTCATCCCTTCCCCCTTCTTACTTGTAATGGTAGGAGTCCTACCAAGTTTTCTTTTCCAATAGACATTCTATGTAATAATTGGATTTTACCTACGCGAGGAGAGAGGGATGAATAAAATAATCTCCTGACTTCCCAAAAAAAATACCAACCACTAAAACTACATCATCAACCACCTCCACAACAACCTCCACCACAACCACCCTACATCCTTCAAAATTTTAATCCACCACATCAAAACCACCACCTCCACCACCATAATCATCGCAAGCTTCCTCTCCTTCCCATTAGCAAGTGAACATGGTGACTATATTGAGGTTTGGAAAGTTTGTTGAGAAGCCCAATAGAGATGTGAAGCAAGTTGACAACGATCATGATAGAATATATTGTTATAAGGGTCTTGTGAGAGTGCTAAGAGCATGAGAAAATCTGCTATGACACCTTCCTGTGAGAGTTCCAAGTGCACTAATTTTTTTTTGTTCCATACTCTATTAAATGTGTGATACCCACCACCATACTGTGTTGTGTTGATATAATAACACCATGTATCCCACCTTATTTTCAGATGATAACAACAATTGTTCCACTCTATGAATCAAGAAGTCTTCTTGTAGTACCCCAAAGTCATCAAACAGTTCTAAAGAAGGTTGATGTGAAGGAGCCATTTTTATTTGATGCTTTAGAATGCCCTTCCTCCAAGAGCATGACATGAACATTTTGGAGATCTTAAGGTAAGTGAAGGAATACATATCACTACTTGTGTCATTATTTAAGGATGTTTGTACCTTCAAGAGGAAGACAATGAGGAGTCCACATAAGGAAATTAAATTGATGGAGCAAGTAGGCTTCTTACTGGACACCCCTTTCCCCCTAAAGTAGAGAAATCAGAGTGTTCCCCTTATCCTTTATTAAATAAATTATTCATTAGTTGAGCACACACTTTTTTGTTTAGGATCAAGAGTCCACATCATGCCATATAATGTGTATGTGAAGCTTGGCTTAGAAAGGTCGAAACGAGAAGGTTGTATTCTCCTACTGGCCTATGGATCCAATAGAATATCCAAGGATAGGATAAATAATGAGATGATTATGGTGGACAAAAAGGCATATGATGCATCTCACTAGATGTTATTGTCTTGGACATAGAGCCAAGAGATGGGATGATATACTTCATATTGGCAAGACCGTTCTTATCTATAATAGATGTAAAAATCATGGTGTGCAATAACACTTTGATAGTCACCCACTTGAACAAAAATATAGAGATATATATGTTCACTATCGAGGAGTATCAAGGTTTGATTGATGAGGAACACTACTTTGAGATACATTATGATGAGCCTAAATAAGAATGATCTGAACAACAACACTTGAGAGTGTTGCATTTTACATACTTGAAGTAGGTAGTGGAAACAAAAATTTTACTTCACCATAAACCCATAACCAGTAGATCACATCAATATCTATGTAAAGGGAAGGATGGTTTTAGCAAGTTATCTGGTCATGAGGCTTGCTTAGTGACTAAACCTCACAGCAGGTGCGGTCTTCAACCACCTATCTTCAACAACATCTGTGCAGCTCCTAGTTTTGACCCAGACTATAGTTGACTGTCATCCTCCTAAGCAGTAGAACTCTCCCACCTCTATAGATAGTCCACATGGACCACCAAGAACTCTAGTCATCCTGAAGAACAGACTATAAGGATTTGTCCGCTTCTGTCGGCATACTAGTCATCGACACACTCTCCTACAACCAGCTGTTGTTCTACAGTTGTCTTTCCGTCACTATTCCTTCATGGATGGGTAAACCTTACTTGGGCTCTCTCAGTTACCACAACTAGAGAGGACAAAAACTTTTCAAAGCAATTGATATTCTGAGTTGTGTGTTTTGATGAAGCCCCCTTGTACCCCTCTATTTATAGTAGAGGGTAGGGTTAGAGTTCCCAATCTGTACGGGAGTAGAAGGGTCCAGAATTTCCATAAACAATTTTCACTACGGCAGGTGAACCAGTTGTTTAACAATTGAAACGATCACTTAGCATGGTGAACCGATCAGTTCACTTGTGAACCGGTTAGTTGGGAGTGTGAACCAGTCGGTTCACTTAGTGAACTGGTCATTTCACTTCCCATACTTGCCTCCAATTGACTTTCTTTATTTATTTCTAATTAATGCAAATATTAATTCTTGTCCCAATCAAATTGAACAAGTGAAACAAAAATCTTTTCTCACAAACTGGGAAACCCAACACCTGCTCAATTGGTCCATGTGAACTGGTCATCTCATTAACCATGAGCTGATCAGTTCACCCAATGAATCGGTCGGTTGGTGATCTAGGTAGTGCAAAACTCAGTCAATGCAGTTCTTAAACAATCAGACACTCTAATTAATTGGTTCAACACTTGAACTTGATGATTCTGAGTCATGTCAATTAATTGAATCTTTAATTGAGTCCCTAAACACTTTAGTAATCAATCTAAACATCATTCATGGATAAAATCCTCCTCCAGGTTAATCCTATGTGTGTGACCCTATAGGTTCCATTTCACATTTACAATGAATGTCTATAACTAACTTATGACATCACAAGCAAAGAGTGGTCCCTAGGTGCACATCAGTGCTATCCGAGTGAAGAGGAAAGTTGGAGAACAACTTTCAACCTACAATCTATTATTGGTGTTACAATGAATGTATCATCCCTTTGTCACTGATATCCGGATTGAACTTGAGGCATGAACTTGTCATCATCTACAAACGTTCAATCCATGTTTCTTGATTTAGAGTAGACTATCTGAGATATATGTAATCTCAATGTCAAACATTGATTCACATGTCCATGGCCATGCATTTCTTTGTCTCACTCCTCAAGTGGCCAGGATATCACACTCCCTTAGGAGGGACAAATTCCATATCTATAACTCACAGTCAAGTCCCCATGTGTTGAAGTCACCCAATCATCACCGTTATAACAACCCATGTTTCAGGACTGTGTTTGATGATGTCAAAGTGTACCCAATCACATGTGATGAGTGCAGTGATTTCAAGTCTTAGAACCACAATCACCACCAACACTATAGGAGATGATCCTGATTAACCAAGTGTGGTTTCCATGCATCACTCTTATGGTGGGTCTGTTCGATACACTGTTCTCTAACATGTATCTGTGTGCTTGGTTTGATATCATATATCATGACTAATGCGACATTGTCATCAAAAAACACACACTCTAGTCTTGATGCGTCATTAATGTCTACCAACCTTCCACAATGACATCCAACTAGGGACATGGGGACATAACAAGAATGTACATACTCTAAGAATCTGTATGATCTCATTGTTCAAGTCATGTACTTGAAGACATACCTCATTGAGTATTGTCATTCCTTAGACATTCATTCTACTCCATCATTTATCTCATAATCGATTGAGCTAGAATAAATTGGAAGCTTCCCTTTGATATTTATCAAATAAATCATGATGTATGCCAATCCAACCATCATATGATTGGCTCTCTGGGCATACATACCAATAGACTCCCACTTGCACTTAGAGCCAATCACCTTTGAATCATATTCTTAGTGATCTCTAAATGTGTCCCACATGATTTTTTTGTGCTAGTGCAAATAGAAACACTTTGCTTTAGTCAGTATATTGCATGTTTCACATCTCCTCACCGTATGAAATTTTGTATGAGATGGAGTTTCCATCATATGCTATCTGATATTCCTTGCCTAACAATTAGCTTCATAGTTTGACTTAGTATTTTGACTTTGTCATCAATGGTTGGAATATCTATAAGTTCATCTGCATGAACTTTTGGATCCATATAGTATCCTCTGGTGTTCATAACACAAGGATACTTGACATTCCATTTAGAATCAAATGGCCCTTTTAATTTTACTTAGAACATTTCCATTTATCAACTCTTGTTCACTTTACAATTGAATATAACTTTTATCTTTTGCATTTTGTGATCATTTTTATGTCATTTTGGAAGCTTGCATCAGTGTAACTCATTTACACTCAACTCTTCCTTTTATTACCATAGAACTAATCCTTTAATACTTCATAAGTACTTAAATAAGTTCTTCATGGTATTCTAGTGACTCTCACTGGAAGTAGACATACAACCACTCGTCATGTCCAATACATAAGAGTTAATTGGATGAGTATATCATATTGTCATATCCAATACATACAAGATGATGAATGTTTATATATTTTCTTGTCATGTCCGATACATATAAGATAATGGGATGATTACATGCATGATAGATCCAATTGCGAATGCATAAGGAATCTATCTATGTGTTCCTATTATTCATAAGAATTTGGGACACTTGGTATCTGAGAGACTAACTCCATGTAATATGGACAAGTTTTCTCTTACTGAATCTATGCATACTAAACCCTTCAACACAGACTACCAATGTATGCTCTCCCTTTATCAGGTCAAGAGACTTTCAAGAACTATCTCTATAAATCTCTATTCCTATCACATATGAAAGTTATCTTTATTCCTTTAAAGAAGGTATTTCAACACTAGTTTCATTTTATTCCTCATCATCATGTGGAATATGAATATGCTCCCACTAAATCTTTGTAATCAAAGATCCCTTCTTTATTTGGATATATAAGTCAAACCTTTTGACTATATAATCAAAGTAAAGACTCCAGTTCTGAGGTTCTTGTATTTAATCAATCATATTGATTAATCTCTTGTAACTTATAGATTGCATTTGCATTAATAGAATTATAAAACCCTTCAGGTTGTGTCACGTACAAAATCTCATGTTATTCCTACTAGAAATGCGGTTTTAATATCCATATGCCAAATTTCATAGTCTTTAAGTTCCAATAGAAAGCATGATCCTTTATAGCCTATAGCCACTACAATTGTTTAAATAAAATCATCAGGTTCAACACCTTGAACTCACTTGAATTTATCTCAACCAATCAGCTCTTCAAATGTCATCCATGTCAGTCTTAACTCTTAATACCAATTGCACTTATCAGTTTTATCCCTATAAGTAATACCATTAAGGTCATACCTTATTTGGTTCACACGGAAGTCATTTTGGATCTTATGGCTTCAAGCCATAACTCTAAATATGGTTCCTCAACATCATCTAGATGGATTATTGGCTCATCATCATATGACCAATTAATCACCTTTGAGTTTGTAGGACATCATTATCCATCACGATCAAGGTGTTTTCTACTAGATATATGAGGTGTATCTGTTACATAACGAATTTGATATTCCACAACACTTGTGATTTTTAGTCTCCTTTTGTACGTTTATTTAGTGCAAAGCATGTACTTTAGAAGAATTATAGAAGATTAGTTATTTGTTTGATGATCATGCTCTTACTATTTAGAGTATGATTCCTTCTTTGATTTAGACATCATTATGCCTTAATCATGAGTTCTCTATGATGTACTATCATAGTTACTCACAAGGTCCTCAAACATTTGGTTTAAGTATCTCATTCATTGATCATATCAAAGAGTTAATACTTTTACCAAGTTTGTTCTTCATTTTTGATATTCTTGAACATTTCAAGATATTCATATTGGTATTTCATTAAATACCATATCTAAAGTATTAGCATTTATTCCAATGTGTATGTATATACATCAATATCTATTATATTTAATATAATAGTCATTCTCCCACTACATCTAGTGAAGATTGACTTGTGATCATGCCCAATAAATAAGACATTCATATCTCTTAATGGTTCATTAACCAAGAGAGTCTAGTTTATCGATCAACATGGAACCTAGAGATGAATTTCTCAGTCATTTGTTTACATGATAATGCAAATTTAATTGTTTGAGTCATCAATAACTTTTAGGTATTATTATTTTATCTCATGCATATCAAGTACCACAAGGTAAATAAGGCATTTCCATAAAAGATCATATCTTTGAAATTGAAACATGAACTTTATTGATAGACATCCTTGTCATTACAAGATGTAGAAATAAAAAATGTTTCTATTTATTGGAAAAATGAAATAGTAGTTAATAAATCTATTATATTATCTTTGGTCTGTAATAATCTAAAAGGTACTACTATCTATGGCAGCAACACTTGCTCCAATGTTGATGAGTGTTCCTTCTTAATCCTTTCATAAAGACCATCACTTCGTTTTAGATCCTACACATCATATATGTCAGATCTATATCTTGGAATCATATACCTAAGATAAGAAGCATTTTAAGTTTATTTCATAATACCTGAGGTGGAGACTTCCATCCCCTCCTTCTTCTTTAGTTCATCTATGTAGAGAGGGAAATTTCTCTTCCAATGTCCTGGCTCATGTCAATGGTGACATTTTCCTCCCTTGTTCACCCCTCCCTTGGCTTTGAGAGTTGAAGATGACTTGGGCTACTGGCTAGCATCAGAACCTTTATTTGATTTTCACTTGCCCTTGCCTTTAGACTTTCCCTTCTTTCTACTGATCATCATTAGAGATTTGGGTTTGTCTTTTTTCATCTATGCCTCAGTTGTCCTCAACATGCCCAACAACTCTACCAGTGACCTGTCAAGGTTGTTCATGTTGTAGTTCATCACAAACTGACTGTATGATTCTGGCAGTGATTGTAGTAGCACATCAGTAGCCAACTCTTGGTTCAGAGGGAATCCCAATCAAGTTAGGTTCTCCACATACCCAATCATATTGAGTGTGTGAGGGCCTACTAGATCTCCTTTTGTCATGACGCACTTGAACAATGCTTTGGAGAAATCATATATCTCTTGTCATGCCTAATCTTAATACATGTTCTTGAGATGTTGAACCATCTCAATTACGTCCATGTTCTCATGTTGTCTCTACAACTCATAGTTCATTGAGCACAACATCAAGCACTTCACATCAATGCATTCTTAGTATGCTTCTTGTAAGCATACCTTTCAACCTTTGGTGTGGTGGAAGAGGGGTCATCCGACTTTGGTGTATCTAGGACATAGAGCTTTTACTCTTGAGTGAGACCAATTCTCAACGTCCTAAACCAGTTGTGGAAGTTGTTACAATTTAGCTTGTCCTTCTCAAGGACCGATCACAACGAAAAGTGATTGTTATGGGTAGTCATCTATTCTACAAAAAGGAAATTTGCAATTTTAGTCCAAAACTCTTTTTATTTGATTTGACTTGAAAATTGAAAATATTTATTAGGTCTTTAATTAATTATCACTCTCACTATTTTGATCAAACTGATAGCCCTCACCATTTATTTGGAAGATTGCAGCGTTCAACCTTCTAGTGAGCATGAACCTTATTTCCTCCAAGTCATGGACCAGCTAGGGTTGTCACCCACAACTAGATTCTTTCAGGTAGGAAACTTGTGCCAATTGCATCATATGCAACTCTTGATAGATTTCATGCACAAGTCCTTGCCATGTTCATCATCATGCCTCAAGGTTCTTGATCAGATCAATGTCACCTTGTTAAGTCCAACCCAAAATCCAACACAATGAATATGCACACTGTAAAGGCAGACACACATATTCACCATCTCACTTCCATGAGATAGA
Organism: Alisma plantago-aquatica; assembly: GCA_963693085.1. Taxonomy (NCBI): domain Eukaryota; kingdom Viridiplantae; phylum Streptophyta; class Magnoliopsida; order Alismatales; family Alismataceae; genus Alisma; species Alisma plantago-aquatica. The sequence continues at coordinate 500,393,594 of OY856414.1, read as the reverse complement.
TGGTGCACCACACAAAGGCGTGCCCACACTTAGTCGATCAAGATTTTTATGTGTGTTACTTTTGGAAGGCATCTTCAACTTAATATATTTGTTGAGGGATTTTAATATGCTTAGATATGCATATATGTATCCAATCACCACATATATAGTACATATCATATACATGCTATATCAAACAAATGAAAACATGCAATAACAACAAAGCAATGATTATGGCCATCCTATTATAGTTCCTTGGAGCCACAAGGAACTACGATCATCTAAGGTCTACATCACATGCAACCTATTATTGATGAAGATTTGTGCTTACAAATCCGGGTTGACTGGTTAAACCTTTGAACTAGTTGACACACCTCTTGGTCGGTTGGTTGGTCTCCTCCCGCCGGTCGTTTGGCTCCTCTAGATGGTCAGCATGTCTGGTCATCTAGGCTTCTCATTTGTCCACCAACTACTCCTCAATTGGTCATCTCAGTCCCTTAAGCAGTCATGTTCAGTCTTCATCATAACAAGAAATAAATCTAATCCTATTTTACATAATCTTTATGAAACCTTGAGTTACATTCGAGGGGAGTAAAGGTAGAAGAGAACTTGAGTTATCTTGAGTTACATTCAGAATAAAAGAAGAGGGCTCGATGCACAGACCAAGATGCAAACAACTATAACCTACCACACACATGCACATAGGGTTTATAGGTCATAACCATGCTACATATCTACTATCAAAATTAGTTTAGGGAGACGCGTATCGATTGCATATATACCATATCATATATGTATATATTAGTTTGGGATCATGTGGTATTAATCATATATTCACATTAGCCATTTATCACATCCTATGCAATAAATAAAAGATGGTAAAACATAAATCTGATCATATCAATTATCTCAAAACATAGATAATTGATGTGGCTTTGATACCACTATTGGGTTTTACGTGGTTAGAGTAGGCAGCGGAAACAAAAAATTTACTTGACCATAAACGCATAACCAACATATTGCATCAACATCTATGTAATGGGAAGGATAGTTTTAGTGAGTTTACCGGGTCCTGAGGCTTTCTCAGTGACAACCTCACAACAAGTGTGGTATTCAACCACCTATATTTGATGGCTCTGTGTCGCTCCTGGTCTTGACCTAGACTGCGGTGGACTCTAGTTCTCCTGAGTGACAGAAGTCTCCCACCTCTATTGATAGTCTACACAAACCACTGGGAACTCTAGTCATTTAGAAAGAACAGACTGGAAGGAGTTTCCCCCTTCTGTCAACGTACTAGTTACCATCACACTCTCCTACAACTAGTTGATGTTCTATAGTTTTCTTTCCCTCACTATTCCTCCCTAGATGGGTAGAACTTGCTTGGGCTCTATTGGTTACCACAACCAGAGAGGACAACAACTTTGTAGAGAAATTGATATTCTAAGTTGTGTCTCTGGAGAAGGCCCCTATACCCCTCTATTTATACTAGAGGGTAGGGCTAAGGTTCCCAGTCTGTGCTGGAGTAGAAGGGTCCAGAATTTTGCATGAACAATTTTCACTACGGCAGATGAACCAGTCATTTCATAACTAAAATGATCATTTGGCAAGGTGAGCCATTCAGTTCACTAGTGAACCGATCGCTTGGGAGTGTGAGCCAATCGGTTCACCCAATGAACCAATCATTTCACTTCCCAAACATTCCTGCAATTGACTTTCCTTATCTGTTTCTAATTAATGAAAAGAATAATTCTTGTCCTAATCTAATTGAACAAGTGCAACGAAAAACTTTTCTCACAAACCGATACAACTCAACATTGCTCGTTTGGTCCAGTTGAACTGATCGGTTCACCAAGGTGAACTGTTCATCTCACTGACCATGAGCCAATCAGTTCACCCAGTGAACTAGTCAGTTACTGGTCCAGATTGTGTAGAACACAATCAGTTCAGTTCTCAATCAATATGACACTCTAATCAGTAGGTTCAACAATTGAAATTGATGATTCTGAGTCAAGTCTATTGATTGAATGTTTTATTGAGTACCTAGACACTTTAGTAATCAATCAAAACATCATTCATGGATAAAATCCTCTTCTGGGGTAATCCTTGTGTGTGACCCTATAGGTCCCATTTCACGCTAGCAGTGAATGTCCATAACTAGCTTATGACATCACAAGTAAAGAGCGGTACCTAGTTGCACATCAGTTCTACCCAAGTGAAAAGGAATGTTCGAGAACAACTTTCAATCCTACAATTTGTAATTGGTGCTCCAATGATTGTATAACTCCTTTGTCTCAAATATCCTGAATGAACTCAAGGCATGGAGTCATCATCCTTTCAATGTTCATTCATGTTTCTTGAACTAGAGTAGACTATTTGAGATATTTGTGACATCAATATCATATTTTGATTCACATGTGCATGTTCATGCCTTTCTCAGTCTCTCTTACCAAGTGGCCTGGACATCATACTCCCTTAGGGGGGGAAAATCATGTATTTATCACTCACACTCTATCTCAATAGTCAAAGCCACCCAATCATCACCTTTATAACAACCCATGTTTCAGGACTATGTTTGATGATGTCAAAGTGTACCCAATCACATTCGACTAGTGTAGTGATTTCAGGTCTAAGAATCACAATCACCATCATAACTATGAGAGATGATTTTGACTACTATGTCATGGTTCCATGTGTCACTCTCATGGTGGGTCTGTCTGATACATTGTACTCTAACATGTATCTATGTGCTTGATTTGATATCATATATCATGACTAATGAGACACTATCATCAACCAACACACACTCTAGTCTTGATGTGTCATTTTTGTCTATCAACCTTCCACAATGACATCTGACTAGGGACATAACAAGAAGGTACAAACTCTTAGCATCTGTATGATCTCATTGTTCAAGTCATGTACTTGAAGACATACATCATTGAGTATTGTCATTCCTTAGACATTCATTTTGCTCCATCATTAATCTTATAATCGATTGAGCTAGAATAAATTGGAAGCTTGCCTTTGATATTTATCCAATCAATCATGACGTATGCCAATCCAATCATCATCTCATATGATTGGCTCTCTGGGCATACATACCAACAGAGAATCCCACACAATCCACATGAATAGGATCATGATGTGAATGTACATGATAGGAGTACCTATGTTGAGGATGGAAACACTTCATTTGTGGATTGTTGATGAACCAAAGAATACCAAGCCTTTCTAAAGGCATTAAATCCATCACTTTTGAGAGATGACCTACCATTGTTTGAGTATATTCACTCAAAACCCCCTTTTGATATGGTTTTTTCTACCCTTTCAATAAACACACAAACCCACCAAGACTATACTTGTGGTTTTTCTATTAATGAATCATGTTAAAATAGGTAAATTGATGGAGGGATGATGCTTGAAGGATCTAGTTATGGAGAAGATCAAAATTGAGAAAAAGAATTAAGATGAGTGGAAAAGATACAGGATAGCACCCAATACGGACATTCCATGTAGCATAGGCCATTAAAACCCGTGATAGGTCTCTCAAACTCTTGATGAATGTCCTGAATGACTCCATTTTCATGACCCTGCTATTATAAACTTCTATATCATACTGATGTCATCATGGTAGAAAAGTTTGGGGTGGTAGGGATATAAGCCTTTGATTTACCCCATGTCCTTCATTGTTTATTGTTCTAAATTTTTGTCTAAGATGGTCAAACAACATGACTAACCTTTATACTTGTTCAACTATTAGAAATTTTCTTGCTTTGCATACATGCATACATATAGTTTATTTTTTTGGATTTTTCCACAATTTTTCATTTTTTTATCCTTTATGACATTCCATGCCATCAATCCATTTCAAGTAGGATCTTGTCATTTCTTGTGTGTTTTAGTTATAATTTTCTTATTTACAATTTATTACATCCTAGTGTAGGTTTAGATGTGATTTAGGGTGATTTGGCACCATTTTAGCCAATTTTTCCCAAACTTGGAATTTCTTGCCAAAAAACATGTTTAGGACAATCTCTACATTTGAATTGAAAATTTTGAATTTTGAAAAATGCATGTCATATTCTCATGGTCTATTGATAAATGGTCTCAATTTTTTAATTTATACATGTGAATTGCCTTATTCATGCTTGTAAAATGTTTGTTTAAAGTGTGATCTAAACAAGTCAGAAAATCTTAGGGTTGCTGGATCTCATTATAGAAATATGGTATTTGTATTTTCAAATTCATCTAGTTTGGCACTAATTGATGAGAATGTTGGAGAAATTTTCATGTAGGAGATCACATGTTGAAACCCACAATAGTTTCTCCTCTTTTGAATCATTTTTATTTCCCTACTTCTTACCTCTCCGCCTCATGAAAGGTGCCAAAGTTAGCTCATTAGCCTTGGACACCCTCCAAAAGTTTGGAGTGGCAATATCTATAACTTATCCACTTCACTATTGACACCATATGCCCTAACTAAACCAAACACAAAGAAAAAAATGCAAAAAGAAAATAAAAGTTGATCCTATGTAATAACATCTAAACAAAGAAAAGAGTGGTCATCCTATGCAATAACACTCCAATATCTTTTCACAACCCCTTCTTCAATTTGCAAGTTCGTTTATCTAAAAATATAAAACCTAGATCATTTCACCCTTTATACAACCATGCAAGTCACCTAGAGTGGTTTGAGATGTGATATTGAATGCACGAAGGTAAAATATCACTTACAGTCATCTTTGATCATCACCATTATGGAATGGTTTACGTGGAGCTATATGGAAACCACATGGATTGATTTTGCATTCTATGCCTTATATTTCAAGTTTGTAGGCTCATGTATTTGATCATGATTGGCTTGTGAAAGAGGAGAAGAAGAAGTGAAATACATGTATTTAGTCATCATTGATCCCATCTAGTCAATATGCATCTATGTCAATGCATTTGTCATTTCTCTCCAGTGGAAATATTTGATGTGGGATTTTATCGCACTAATAAACTCACATGGGGTTGAGATCCCCGAGCTTTTACCAAAACCAATGTGCAATAATACCACCCGTAAGAGGATGCGTCTTATCACAATATAGTTAAGGATCCAACCCAAAGATCAACGATTTTAAGAATCCTTGTCAGTCTAATCTAGCTCAAGTAAAACTAATATTTAGAACGATTGGTTGATTTGAGGTTAATTAAACTAATTGCAAGAAAGTAAAAGCTGAATTAAGGTTGGATTAAGATCAATGATATGGAATCGCTGAGATGGTATCAGGTTTCACCACCGCTACAGACACAAACGCATTCCATCACAAACAATCCAGGAAAGATATATCAATCCAAATAGACCTACTGCAGAACACCCGTACGAGCGTTAGGTTCACGTAAGCATCACCTTAGGCATCAGATGTCTCATCACCAACCAGGCCATTTACTTATGGCTCCAAAGATATAGAAATCCAATGAAGGTTGTGAGCCCCCTATACATGCATTAGGTACACAGAAGCATCACCGAAGGCTAGAAGGCTCATCCCCTCGTGGATCATACACTTACAACCTCGAAGAAATCCCATTCTATTTCTCGTTTGGGAGTCAACTGCATTAATCGATAAGCAAGCATGTGATAGATCTACAAACTAACATCGACGATAAACAAGACGATACAAAATCCAACTAAGGCAGTGGTCCTCCCTGAGGTATGTTTAGACCACAAAAGCATCATCGTAGGCTAGATGTCTCGTCCCCTCATAGATCATACACTTATGACCTCAAGGAATCCTATCATAAGTTCTCGTCAAGGAGTCGAACTTGTAAACCACCATTCCATCCCACATATAGAAGAGTTCACAATATAGGAAAGAACAAAATGAAAGCAAGGAGATAATCAACTATGAACATACCAACTATCAATGAAAAGGAAAGTTATATACATTGCCATGGAGAGTTTAACAAAAGAACATGATTTGCGTGGCAGACTAGCGAAAAGGTACTACTCGGTCATGATGCGAGAAACAAGAAGAATAAGAAAGAGAGAGAAATCCGCCATGAACTCAGTGTAGAAGGTAGTCGCAGCTCGGTGAAGAAGATACATCCTTCTACGTCGTATCGGAGCAGATCTGGACGTGAATGGGAGATGCCAAGATAGACCAGACAATCTCACTCGCTCCGTCTTCCTTTTCTCCTCAGCCTCCTTGGTTGCAACATGGGCAGTAGGTGGGATGAAACTGGCATGGACGACACTGGATTCGGATCAGACCTGTGTACAGGCAGCATGTCGGCGTCTCGGAACCGATCCCCCGAATGAGGACCCTAGTAGTCCTATTTATAGGCACTGGGCGAGTCTTCACATTTTTGGGGTAAAACGGTTTGGCTGATATTTTTTCTCAAATGGTCTTGTAAAATTTGACCAAACGGTCTTGAGAAACAAACAGTTTGGAAACCGAATGAGACCAAACGGTCTCACAGACCGTTTGCCTATCAAACGGTCTTGTGCAAAAATGGGAAAATGGTCTTCGATTCAGAGGCGAACGATTTGCAAACCGTTTAATATCAAACGGTCTTTGATTCGGTCAATGCCTCAGCCAAACAATCTTGCAGCTTTTTCCAAACGGTCTGTAAACCATTAATAGCCAAACGGTTTTGGCTCCTTTCGGTTTGGAAATCAAATGAGACCAAACGGTCTCACAAACCATTTTCCTATCAACAGTCTTTAATTGTCAAATGGTCTACTCCATTCATTCTTGAGTTGGGCGGCAGAAAATGGTCTGCTGGGTCAAATGGTCTTGAGTTGCAGAAGCTCTCTGATCTATTTGTAAAATCAAAACGGTCTTTGTCCTTCATTCGGTCTTCACCTGCAGGTGTAAATGGCCTCGGGGCGACTTCATTTGGCATGCAATCTGCCTCCATTCAGTCCTGCGGTGGGGGCTATAGTGAGTGTTGGTCGGAGGTAGAAGATGACGCACCACGACTGTGGCGAGGCACCACAGTTGTGGTAATGCTGTTGTCCCACGGCAGTGCCGCCTTGCACGGGCATGTTGGGTGAGTAATTGGGTTCTGATGGCATTGTTCCACGGCTGTGGTGTGACACCACCGTTGTGGTGAGGCTACTGCCCCACGGCTGTGCTGCCTCGCACGGGTGTGGTAGGTGAGAGAGGGTTGATGCTGGTGGGGTGCCACAACCGTGGCTCGATGATCATGATTGTTGCGAGTGAGAACTCAAGCGTTGGGGATGATCTACCATGGCCATGACCTCACCACATGGTCATGGTGATGACAGTAGATCACGGTCATTTTGAGCCACCATGGCCGTGGTCAAGACTCGACTTTGAGGTCTTGAATTCATGTAATGCCCGATCCCTCGCGGCTGGGTTATGCCTCCAATCGGTATGTGCTGGTCAATGGTCTTGAGACCGAATGGGCTGAAACAGTCTTGAGAATGAATGGGCTGAAACGGTCTTGAGATCGAGTGGATGGAATTGCTTGATTAGATTTCTAGATTAGAGCCAAAGGTGAGTGAAGGTGGACCCCAAAATTTGCATTAAATCAACAATATTTAGTTAAAACCTTGATAATCGAATCAATTAAGTAGTTTTGCACATTATGATTCATATTGATATTTAATGAGTGAAATAGTATATATAGAGTTGAATTTGTCCCAAAGTGATAATTGAATTCTATGATGAATATGCATTCATCAAAGTACCCCTAACTTAAACGTTGCTCGTCCTCGAGTAACACAAAATCTGAAACGGTCGCCAAATGAATACTTTCAATTTGTGTGATTGCTTCATCCTCACATCATGAATGTTTTCTTTCTGCTCAATATGACTCAGTATCTCAACCTCATGAGACCACTAAACACATCTTACCATATCTTCATTCCTGAGTTCTCTTTCCAATATCACTTCCTCCTGACTTATTTCCAACAACAAGCATGTCAAAGAGTTTTGTAAGAGTCCAGAGACACCCACAGAATGACAAGTGTGCATTTGATCTGACACTGGTGTTTTTAAGGATAGGGTGGGCATTCGTTGTGCCATTAGGTATAAAAAAGAGTGAATGCTGGTATGGAAGGAAGAGGTAAATCTCTCCTCTATTCGACTCAAGATTTTCTTTTTATTTGCTTTTCAATTTCATTTATTACACTTTTTTGTATGAATCTCTCCTCTATTCGACTTGAGATTGCATTTCTTTTTGTCTGCACTTTGGCATATTTTTGTTTGCAAATCTCTCCTCTATTTGACTCGAGATTGCATTTTTGGTGGTACACCCCTATTAAGTTTCGAGGGGTATGGAAGAAGCGGATATATAGGGAAGTGACGTGCCACCCCAAACTTAGGGTTTGGCACCCTTTTGGCTATTTTGTTTCTTTTTTATGGGTGGAGGGATATGAAGATGGTAGAAGAAGTGTAGAAGAGAGTTTAGATCAGAATGCAACTTGATTTACAATTCAGTGCACCGGGTCATTCTCTTTATCATACTCTATTCAAATAAAGACTTGATGAGGATCCGGTGGAGATTCCATGTTATTGTTCCACTAGTCAGTTAAGAAGCATGACGTGTTTGATCCCTATCAGTTCGATAGACACTTATCATTTTTGCATAAGTATCATGATGTTAGGAATCATAAGCTTCACAAGATGATTTCAATCAAAAGGCTGGTTTCAAAAAGTGGTCCTTTTGAGGATATACTTCGAATAAGGAGAGTATAATGATTCAAAATGCAAAGAAGATTACTAGGTGACGATTAATGAAACAAGTAGGGTCAAAAATTCATCAAGTATCCATTCAATTTCTTTGGAAAACTTTAAAAATTTTGAAAATTTTGGTCAAAAAAGTGATGATGAAAATCGAAGACAGATTTAGATGGGTGAATATGGAAAGTAAGATACGTACCACCCACCCTCCACCCCGAACTTAGAAATTTGCTCGTCCTGAGAAAACTCTAAATCCGAGATGGAGGGTAAATTTCATGTTGTTTGGTCCACTGGATGTGGTTGCATTCCAGACAGCGCGCGTGCTCCATCTAGAAAAACAAGATCAATCAGAACTCAAGATAGAATCTCGCGATGTGAATTTTACTTGGTGAAAAATTATCTAAAAGGAGAAAACAAAATTAAGGAGAAATTTCTAATTCAAAATTTAAAACTAAAAATGAATTTATTTATCGGGTTGCCTCCCGACAAGCGCCTTTGTTTTATGTCGATGGCTCGACTTGATATCTTCGACTTCACGGTGGTTCCTCTGGATTGGAGAGATTTATTATTTCTTCGGTGTTCATATCTGTTGTGGTGAAATATCTTTTCAAGTGTTGGCAGTTTGCCCCAAATTCATCTGACTCTTCACTCCATAAAGAGAAAGCACAATGTGGGGAGATGCTTTTGACAATGTACGGTGCAGACCAGTGGGATCAGAGTTTCCCTGGGAATAACTTCAACCTTGAGTTGAATAGTAGAACTAGGTCTCCCACTTGTATGCCTTTTCTTTTCAAATGACAATAATGCCAAAGTTTGGTGTGTTCTTTGTAGATTCATGCATTCTCGTAAGCTGTCATCCTGAGTTCATCTAGCTCTTGAAGTTGCAGAATCCTGGCTTGGCCTACTTTCTTCATATCAAAATTTAGTTGTTTAATTGCCCACCATGCCTTCTGTTCCAATTTGACTAGCAGGTGGAAAGAATTTCCATATATTAATCAGAAGGGTGTAGTCCCGAGGGGAGTTTTATAAGCAGATCGATAGGCCCATAGACCGTCATTGATTTTCGCTGACCAATCCTTTCGATTGCGGCCTACAGTTTTTTCAAGAATAACCTTTAGTTGACGATTAGAAACCTCTACATGTCCACTCGTTTGTGGATGATAGGGCTGATAACACCTATTTTTGTGATGTTTTTTCCCTTTATTCTGTTATCAAAACTGCCCTTTTCTGCTATTTTCCTCTCTTTTATTAGCACTTTCGCAATAATTGGCCAAGCAATGCTCTTAATCCAATTTTTCCATCTTTTGCAGAGTTTTCCCTCATTTTGGTACAGTAAGGCTGTCCCGTCCCGGCCCACAAATAAGTGCAAGTCTGTTTCATCCTTCCTGAACCAAAGCCCGATACAACCTCTGCCCGACAGGGTGGAGCGACACAATGACGCACGACAAAGGGATGCCACACAAGAAGAAGCCGACAGACGACACACATTCTATCCGACAGGGAGCCAAGCTCGCCACGACAACCCAGCTTGTCGGGCGACACAGCCACCCACCGGTAGGCACGCCGCCCGTCACGTGACCGATAGCCGACACCCCTGCGCTGAGCGATACCCGTATCGGCCGTCCACTGACCCGCGAATAAGGGGGACACGTGGCGCTTCGAGCACCATAACTTCCCCCAACCGCTGCCTATAAACAGCAGTTATAGGAAGTCAAAAAAGAGGGTTCGGACAGTTGGGCACTTTGAGCTATCTTCGAGGGAGAACTACGCGAATATCGTGCCCCAGTGCTCGTCTCGGGCAACTCTAGGTGAGCTCTTCCTCATCCCGAGAGGGAGGGGATGGTTCACTTAGGACCGTCCCGGGTGACACTGCGGGCCAATATAGGCCAACATTGATAAGTGACACAAGCGCCCGACACAAGTGCCCGACAGTAGAACGCGTCGCTCCATGCCCGACAAGATATCGAACCTGATACGCTTCGCCCATCATGCATGCCGCCCGAGAGGGTGCACCACCCGACATGAGCGTATCGGCCAGGGTCCTTGAGCGATACAGTTGGTTGTCAATCGTATCGCCTGAGAGGGTGTGTCGCCCGACACTACTGTATCGGGCTAGGCTCCTGACCGATATCAGGCTGGAGATCCACAGTAGCCTGTCGACCTTCTACATCAAGAAGGTGACATCTATCTTTAATTATGTTACTTAATTCTTTATTTACACTTTGTAATTAAGACCTTTAATGTTTATGGAAATAGAATAGCTTAATTACTTATTGCTCTATGCTTGGTACATGTGTTGGATGGTTGCTATGTTTGATATCCGATCTCTAGCTTGCATGTTTGGCTCGCGTTTCGCTTAGCTACCGAACCGTGTTTTTCCCATCGCAACAACTTCGAGAGTTGTGTTGTGGCTCTAGTGTTTGGTCCGATTCTGGAGTACGAGAGTGCCTGGAACGGAGTTGTTTTAGTAACATTCCACTCTAACTTAAGTTCGACAACCTCGAGAGGGGTGTTGACGCTTGGTTAGAGGTACCCGCTCTAAGAGGAGGGGTGCATGATGTTACTGCTGCCGCTTGTTTTACTGTAGTATTATCCTTCGTACCTCGCTCTAGCTCTAGTTCTATCTTTCTATTGCTATTGCATGAAACCCCCTAAAAACTGCTAAATGACAAAAAACCTTAAATCTCTCTAGTAGCTCCAGTTGGAGATAGTTTTCTTGTTTTGTTTGTGATATCTTGTTGTTTCCCTTCTGGGGAATTTATTATCTCTTTATACCTATCGGAGTGTAGCGTGTCGATTCTGGGTTCTCAACACTACCCCCTTGTCCCTGTGTTCGACCCCGTATATCTACTTCGACCCCGTAAACAAAGTTGCGGGCGCCTAGAAGGATTCGAGTTTATAAATGTAAAAGCTCGACCACCTCAAATCCGCCTCCACTTTTGGACGGGCGATTTAGGCCGGTCAACTTTTTGGCGCCGTTGCCGGGGACAAGGAAAAAAATGGTACTATAGACGAATCCGAATCCATTAACTACACTTTAGTGCCTCAAGCTTAGAAATGAGTTTGACATCACTCTTTTTCTTTTTCATCTTATTGTTATTCTTTTAAAAGTAAAAATTGAATTTCCTAAACTCGATTTTTCGTGCCATTTCAGGAACCCTAAAGAACAGTAGTCTGTTTCCCCGAGTTCTGACGCCACTCAACTGTCCAATCAAGTACAATTATCAACACTATGCCTCCCTGAGTCAACCCACAACACTCTGAAGGGGAACGACAAGGAAGATCTGGGCATGAATCACCTCCACCAGATGCCAACGACCGCTATGACGACAATAACCAGCTCGAAGATCAGGGATCAGAACACTCTGAGGAAGAACACCCTCGAGCTAGGCATCGCCACCGTCATCGAAACCAGAGAAATCAAAATCAGGGACATAACCGACGAGACGACGACAGTAATGACTCCGATGAGGAAGAAAAGATGTTGAGATAGTTGGCATCAATAAAAGCCAACAACTCTAGATGTCCCGTCATCACCCCACAATTCAACGTAGCCAATTTTCAGCTTAAGCTTTCTGTGATCTCTATGATCCAGAACAAAAGCTTCAGGGGAAGTTCAAAAAATGACAACCCCTACCACCACCTCGATGCCTTCAAGAACATCTGTGACACGGTAAAGATGCGGGGGGTTCCCCAGGATGTTATATATTGCAAAGGCTTCATCTTTTCACTAGAGGACAAAGCACTATCTTGGTACCTTGGGTTACCCCACCGGTCCTTGAACGGGTGGGGAGTGTTAGCTAAAGCCTTCGTAAATAAGTTTTACCCCACCGAGAGAACGGTCAAAACTCGGCAAAAAATAACCTCCTTCATGCAAAAGCCAAATGAAAGCCTACACGATGCCTGGGAGTGATTCCAAGAGTACCTGAGGGATTTCCCCCATCATAATTACAAGAAGGGCTTCCTTGTCACCACCTTCTATAATGGCATGACTCCCGATGAACGGGTATCACTGAATGCAGTAGTAGGAAGTGACTTCTTAGGGAAAAATCCGAGCAATTCTGAAAGGATCATCAAAAATATGGCCGAGCTGCAAGCCGGCACTGAATATGATAGATCTGACAGAGTACAGGAGAAAAAGGTCGGTGAAGGGTCCTCTCTTGAGTCCAAGGCTCTAGAGACCATCACTTCTCAAATTCAGAAAATAGCCACGGATGTAAAGCAGCTAAGGGAATCTGGCACAAAAGGGAAGAAGCAGGTGGAAAAGGTAATGAAATGTGTAACATGTGGAGAAGGCGGCGATGGGGTACATAATTGCGTCTACACCCGACCGGAAGCATCAAGGGACACTGAGTCTGAGGTCGAAGAGACTGAAAAAGTCTCTTTTGTAAATTTCAAAAGACCAGACCACCCTGGTTTCAGCTATGGCAACAAGGAGGCAGCAGAGAATTCTCATTAGCTGCATAACTCCACTAGGCCGCCCCAAGCTTTTCAGAAGAGGGGAGGGCCAAGTCAATACATCAAAAATACCCCATTCCAGCCGAACAAAGGAGGTTTCCAGGGGCAAGTTAAGTATCAAGGATCAGCCAGAGAGCAAGGACAGGACAAGGCTTCGAACCAAGCAGATGTGGTGAGACAGTTGTTTGATTTTGTGAAAAGGCATGACACAATTAACAACCAGTTGGCACAGAGTGCGTTATCAAGTTCAGGTGTTTTGAACTCATTGCAGGTTCAAATGGCGGATATGCAGATGCACCAACGCCAGATGGATCAGCAATTAGCTCAAATGGCTGAATTAATGAAGAATCCCTCAGGCAAAATACCGTCCAACACCGAAACTGCAAAGAAGGCATGGATGTGATCGAGAGAAGGCGGAGATCAGGTTGCAAGAGATGGATGGATGATGTTAGTGGATAAGGAGTGAAAAGGCTGGAGCTGTCAAGCTGGAGATGAAAACTACAACGCTTCTCGGGAGGCAACCCGAGCTCATTTTTCTTTCCTAGAATAGGATGCAATTTACTTTCCAGCAAAACAAACATTACAAACATTTGGACTGTAATAAGGCCCGAGTCAGTGCATGTGCCACATACGCTGAGTCTTATGTTTTATGGGCCACCGCCCTAGTTTTATTAGTCGGGATGGGTAATACCATCTGAGGCCGGGAGCTTAGTCTTAGGCCAATGATGTTTTACCCATCAGCCGCAGTTTAAACCGCTTTGTTTTCATGTTGAAGCGGGAGGCAACCCAACCGGCACTATGTGAGCACCTATATCAGGCGGTTGGACTTGCCGACTTACGTAACGGCCGACGCGCGCCCTGGTTTTACTGTTGAGTTAGTTATATAAAGAGGCGAGTTTTTACCATGTCGGGCTCCTTGCCTTACTGTTTTCCACGCTCCCATATTGTGCTAAAGAACTTGTGCTTCTGCTCCCGTGTCGTGCAAGACTGCAATTCTCTCATATCAAGTGGTAGTTCAGATCACAGCAAGGTATCGCCTGACAGGTTGTGTCACCCAACACATTTCTTTCTTTAAGCAAGTAGCTTATCGGCCTTACGGTTTCTATGCTGAGCAGTTTTGTATCGCCCGATATGGATGTCGCGCAACATACCTATGCCAGATACACCGTGTCGGGCGATAACCGTGTCACCCATTTTTGCATCACCTCGACAGTTTTTTCTATTGGGCGACACACTACTTTTCTTTCAAGAGGACCGTATCGGGCATCTTATCCTATTGCCCTCGTATCGCCCAACACGCCCGTCTTGAGCGACAGACTTAACGTGCGTTCATCGCCTTACCGCCCTGCCATTATCGCGTGCTTGATCTTTGGACGAAACGAGAGACACCCATCTCTTGTATCGGGCACAAGTCTTCGCTTCTGAAACCAATGTGTCACCTGATATGGGGGTGCCGGACAGTATTTGTACAGGGAAATTCCGGGTCACAAATTTATTCTTTATTATATATTTCTTCCAAAAGTCAACATATTTAATTGAGGTATTTTTCTTTCTGTCTTACAGAGATGGCCCGCATCAAGACAACCGCTGTCCCAGTTGACGCACAAGGCAGGAGGGTCTACCCAGAGACTACTGCGGAAAGGCAGTCTACCAGGCCTAAGCGCCTGAACTCAGGACCATCCGGGACGTCTGCAGCAGGGAAGAGGGTTAGGGTTGGAGAGGCGGCGACTCCAATCCCAACACCTACACCTCTAGCAGCAGTGGAACTCCCAGAACTCTTGTCGGGGAGTTTCGAACCAAGAGACGATGAGCACGCTCACCGATATGCTGAGCTGGTGACCAAGCTCTACCGACCGAGCATGTTCTTCCATAGAGCCTTGTTTGCTGAGCTAGGAATCGTTAAGAGGCTGAAGGGCATCCTAGCTGCGGTAGGGCTGAAGAAGATCCGTTTTAGCCAGTCTTCTTCGTACACTAAGCTGACGATGGAGTTTATGTCTTCTCTCCACCGGGTGAAGAAATTTGTGGTGGAGAGAGAAGAATATGTGGGCTAGAAAGACTCCAGGCTCGGCTCTACAATTCGGAGTACACCATCTCCGAGAAGCTCTTGAACAAGATCTTCTCCTCCAACGAGGAGGAAAAGAACTTGATGGACAACGGTGAGAGGATCACCGAGGGAGACGGGTTCAATCCCATGCAGCTTTGGGGAAAGCTTACCGGAGAATCTTCGTTCAAGCTGGGAAGAAAGGTCGTGGCGGTGCACTCCTGCTTCTGGAGGATAGTGCACAAACTGGTGGCATGCTTGCTATTCAACAAGAATGAGTCTAGCAGCATCTTCACAGAAGAGCTCCACGACATGTGGCACATAATGGATGGCCGAGTGATCAACCTCGGTCGGTTTTTTCTGAATAGGCTGCACCCAATGAAGGAAGCCACCAAAGAGTACTGCATGGGCGGCATCGTCAATCTCATCGTAGTAGGACTCAGGTACCCAAGCGAGCCGTGCAGCCTTTCAAGGATGCAAGGCGATGAGGTGTTTGACACCAAGTACTTGATGAGAGCCAACATCGTTAAGAGGGAGGGGAGGAACTTCTTCTACAAGTTTTCAAGGACAGATATACTCCTCCGCCTCCCTCACTGCGCCGACTATGACGCAGAGAAACTGATCTTCACCACCGCCGAGATTGAAGCTATAGCAAATAACACAGCTTTCACCACATCGACCAGGGCCCCAAAAAGGCCCACCCTAGAGCTACCGACGACAACCGCTGATAGAGTTGTCGCCGCTCCGACCATACCATCCACCGCCACAGCATGGACGATAGCTGTTGAGAAAGTGTCGGTGATCGCTGAGGTCACCGGGACAGAAACTACGGGATCTGCCGCGGAAGAGACGGCCGCAGTTCCCGGCACTGTATCGAGACATGCAGAGGCGGAAGGGGAATTTCAGCAGGGCAACATCAACGGGATGTTCTACGAGATCATGAGAGAACTCAAAAGAACATCAACACCATCGTCGAAGTCCCCGCCTACAACAGTCGAGGAGATTGCCGACAGTGCAGAGGTGGAACAGAGTCCGCCCTCACCACGGTCATCTCCACCCAGACGAGAAGGCAAGGCGGCGGCTGCTGAAAAAGCGTCAAAGCCCCACCTGGGGATGTCTAGATCGCGTATGATTTTTATAGATTCTACCTCTCCTGGTAGACCATCGCGCGAATAAGATGTCACGAGGATGGAAGGGATACCCACCCAAGCTCCTACGTCGATCGGAAAGATGCTCGGGCACGAGCTCGATAATTTGCGGGAGGTAATGGATATCAGCTCTGACGTTTGTATTTCCCTAACCCACAAATTTGGGTCTTTCCAAAACAGGCTGAATAGCCAAGAAAGAGAGCTGCTGACTCTAGCGAGCCTGCCCGGTGGACTAGAGGCCTTGAATGCAACAATGCAGCAAGTTCTCCAATGACTAGACAGGCTCGAGGAGAGAATGGACAGAAGTGACGACCATCTGCGCCGAAGGCTTCCGAGATGGTCGCCATCACCTCCCAGTCGGGGCTCTCATTCCTCTTCATCAGGTTCCTCCTCAGGAACAACATTGTCCTCCTCCTCCAGCAGACGATCATCAACGCCCAAGGAGGGGACGCAACAAGGATCGGCCGAAGGAACTCCCGGAGGATAGGAGAGCTCCTTAGGATTGGGAAATTCAAACATCTCCGTCCCCCTGGATGAAGTCGAGGATGAAAGCGTAGATATCAGCATCGGGGGAGACTCTTTCGAAGAGTTCGAAGGAGAAAAGGGGGATGTCTACACAGTCAATAAAAGACATCTACCCCGAGGGAGGTGCTTGATGGCGGACATATTTCATGAGCCATCCGAGATACTCTCCTTCGAGATGGCCGATTTTGACAGACAACCCATCGGATGCCTGACGATCAGAGACCAGAAGCTGCTGAATAAGGTCTTACGATCGCAGGCAGATGAAGATGACGTCATCTAGACCGACGGCTACCTTTTGGTGCGGCAGAAGGTTCTTCGCGACATGTTCCGCACGCCGGCCGTGGTCGGTAAGAGACTATTCAGGGTCCTGGAGAATGTGCTAATAGAGAGTATTAGCAGTAGAACAGGTCGGAGAGCAGTATACACAGCCACCCCGACCTCGGCAAGAAGGTTGATGAAGGGAGATCAAGACTCCCGTGTGGTGGCCGACATGCTGCAGCACATTGAAGAGCATAGGTCGAACCTGGTTTTGGCCCCATACAAGCACCAGAACGTGTGGTTTCTATGCATAGTAGACCTCAGAAACCGTGGCGTCCGGTTGATGTGCTACAGTAATGCCGAAGTGCCATGCTCCGGGGGTATTTTCTGCCGCCCGGAGGATGCGAAGCTGAGACTCCTGCCGCTGCGTCTCCAACCAGCCATAAAGCGTGGAAGCCAATGTCACCAAGGACCTTGGAACTTCTTCACTATCTGAGACCTCCCCGCACAGATAGAAGAGGGGAGTGGAAACAACGCTATCGCCATCCTGGGTGCAATTGAGGCGCTCAACACATTTGGAAACTTGGGAGTTCTCAAAGGCACGTCCTTCTATCAATGCCGGAGCATTTACGCCATGTTGCTAATCAAGGACAAGTGTTATTTCCGGGACAGAGGGGTACCAGAGCAGCTACTGGATAGTGACCTGGATGAAAACCCTTCTCAGTCCAGCAGCTCCTCAGAAAAAGAAGAGGAAGTGGCAACCGTCACACATGGGGCAGGCAAGCAGTTGGCAGTCCTGAAGAAAGTGCACGGGATGGAGGACACTGCTTTGCCTGAAGCTTCAAAAGGGCTGATCATAAATTTCGACCGCTTTTCGTGTGCAACTCTCACACAGGAGCAGGTCAACATTATCCAGAAGAAGTTAGCTGATTCAACCCCATCGGTTGTTGCCTTTCAGGCAGGCGATGTCGTAGTCCTGGTTGATGATCTAAGGGACATGGTGAAGGAAGGAGGGTGCTTGGCTGTAATAGTTGCAACCGCTTACATCCAGTACATACAGCCAAAGCTAGAACCAGCATACATTGCCCATCCTATGTTGTTCAACGACATATGCCTCGCCGATGAAACAGGAGCGAAGAAAGCATTTCTACAGAAGTTGGCGAGCGGAGTTCCCCGCGAGATCTTCCTCCCAGTTCTACATTACCACCACTGGACGCTCCTAGCAGTATACACCCGGGAACGAGCAGGAATTTTCTACAATAGCTCGGACGGCAACAAGAACCATCTCGTGCCGTGTACTTCTGAACCTTTGTCATCCGTCGAGCGCTTGGTCCGAAAATACTACGACGAGGTGGCAAAGATGATCCAACCATTCTTGGATATGCAAGCAAGAAAGTGCCACGAGCTCCAGTTCTGCCACCACAGCCCGCAGCAACTTCCTTTATCCAACGACTGTGACATCTACGTCCTAGAATGGATAGCAAACAAAGAAAAGCCTGACCAGCTCCACCACACCGTCTATCACAGCAAAAGGGGAGAATATGTGTGGGAGCTTCTATCTGACGCAGGTGTAACCTCACTGGAATAAAACATTACCTCACCTTATCTACTTCCCAACTCTGGGACAGAGTGTGGAGTAAGTTTGGGGGGGTACCATGTACCAGTGAGGGAGGTACAAAATTTTGAAATTTCTTCATTCTTTTACCCCATACTCGTTATTCTTTTGAGTACATATTTATCTTCATACCAAAATTTTGAAACATTTTGCTTTTATTCTCCGTGCTTATGTACAAAGTTGCTATAATAATGAAAACATGTTGCGTCTTCTTGCAAAGTTAGTTTTCTTTGTGCTTAACGAGATGCAAGTTCTGTTATATCTTTTTGATAATGCTGCTTCAAACGAACAAAAGAGTATGTTTTGCCATATCAAAAATTTCAAAAAATATAATAATCTCGCAAACAACTAAGAGACAAGTATGGAGAAGGAAAAAGCTACCCAAACAGCAGAAATCTCTTTGTTTTCCCTCACCCAACGAAAATCCGAAAAAGAGAAAGAAGCCTTATGAGTGTGAATAAAAGCATGAGAGTTGTGCCCAATAAAAGAAAAGAAAAAAAATATATATATATACACACTTGTTTTCCAAAAGTACCCATCTTTAGGCATGGTAGATCCAGGGCAATGGTACGTAGGATGTGAAATCAATGCTCTAAAGCCAACTGGCTTGGACTGTAGGGACCACTTTCCCGCTGATGGCTTTCTTTCTTTCCCTTAATTCCTTCAGGAGTTTATCTTCATGTTAAGCTGTTCGATCAGAATTTATAATAACTGGGAAAACTTTGAGATCGTCTAAAAACACATACTTCAGTCCCTTGGGCAGGGGCTTCATTTTGGGAGCCTCTAGTTTTTCGCATGTTTCTTCTGTAGTTTCCATAGCTTTGAGTTCTTCACTAGTGGCTTCAACATTCTCTTTAGCAAAGTTGAGGGATTTGATGCAATCCTTTACTTGTTCGTCAATTGGTTCATCAAATGATGGGTTTGTTAGAGCAACTTCTAAAGGATCGTCTGATTCATGATGCTCTTGAGTCAGAAGTGACATTTTCTCAATGCAGTCAATCACATAGACTTCTTCTTCATACTTGGTCATCTCATACTTTCAAAAACCTTGAATTTGAGAGTTTCTTTGCCTAATCTGAGCAGTAAGGTACCAGCTTCAACATCAATTAGGGCTCTTGCAGTGACGAGGAATGGACAACCAAATATGAGAGGATATATGTCATCTTCTTTTATGTCCATAATGACAAAGTCGCATGGAACATATGTGTCCTTGCCTACCTTGACCGGGACATCTTCGAGGATTCCTAACGTATGTTTTATTGAATTGTCTGTAATATGTATAGTCATGCCAGTAGGAAGCAATTCTGAAAACCATAGTCTTTTGCACAGGCTAAGTGGCATAATAGAGATGCTTGCGCCGAGATCTGTCAATCCTTTCTTGCATGATGATTTGCCAATGTGACATGAAATTCCAAAGGATCATGGGTCTTTTTGTTTCTTGGGCATCTTGCTCAATATGATATCAGATGTAGTTGTCGCCAGTTTTACTGTCTCATACTCATCTATTATATACTTCCTGGGGAGGAGTGACTTTAAGTACTTTGTCCATGCTGGTATCTCAGCCAGAGCATCTAAAAAGGGTATATCAACATGAAGTTTCTTCATAGCTTCTTTAAACTTATTGAATCTGGTATCAATCTTTGTTTGCCTTAGACGAGATGGAAAAGGTATACGAGGTTTGTACACATGGATATCAGGTTCTGGAGTCTCAGTTTCTTCGTCTTCTTGAGCAGGCTTCTCAAAATTTCCTTTTTATGACTTATCATCTTTTGATTGAGTCTCTTGTGTTGTTGAGTCTTGGGCAATCACAGGTTCATCCTTGTCTGTAATAACCACATGTGTCTTTTCAGGGGGATCCGAATAGTCTTTCCCTGACCTAGTGGTGACCACCTTCAACTGTTCAGGATGCTTAAGATTATTCTCGGGTTGACCAGCAAAGACTCCAGCAGGTGGCTTTATGCTAGCTGTGAGTTGAGCTAATTGAAATTCAATAGCCTTCTACTGATCTTGTTGGTTAGCTATCATGGTTTGTTGAGTTTGTAACATCTTTCCAATGGATGATAGATTGTCATCAGGAGAAATTGGACCTTCTTGTTGTCCTTGATGTTGATTAAGATTCGGGTACTAAGAGTTATTTTGGTAATTGTTGTAGTTCCTATTCTGAAAGTTCCCCTTGAAATTTCCTTGACTCCCAAAATTATGTTGTTAATTATACTAGAATACTGGTGGGCCTCTTGGTTGATTGTTCGAACCAAATTGATGTGAGTTTACTGCTCTAGAGGGGTTTCCATATTGAAAATTGGGATGATTCCTATTCTAATCCAGATTGTAATATCTTTGACCAGGAATCGTGTTGATAGCATTAAGATTTTCTATCTGACCATTATCTCCTTGGCCGCATACATTGCTCAGAACAACATCATAGAGAACATTACATGATAAAGTGGAATGAGCGATGCTCTTACATGCTTCATAGAATAGGGAAGCAGACTTGACCTATTCCGGTTGTCTAGAGGGTGAACGTCCTCTTCCAATAACAGCAAGAGATGATTCAATATGGTCTTTCTTGGCAACTAAGAGTTTCAAGGTTTCACTGATAGACTTGTACTCGGGAGTATCTTCGACCATAGATACTTTCAAAACTCCTTTACCTACAGATCTACCCCAATTGGCTTGATTTTCTGCTCCCAGGGTGACGACTCTCCATGCGCTGTCATAACTTTGACGCATGAAGTTTCCTCCAGATGAGGAATCGAGGAATCTCTTAATATCATCAACCACAACCCTATAGAAAATCTCAATGAGTTGGTTCTTGGGAATTTCGTGGTGTGGAGACTTGCGTAGAAGCTCTTTGTATCTATCCCAAGCTTTAGCAAGGGTTTCTCCAGGAACTTGAGTGAAATTTGTTATTCTCCCTCTGATTTCATATGTGAGGGATGGGGGATAGAACTTCTCTAGAAACACATTTTGGAGTTGTTCCCAGGTGGTGATGGGTATCTCACTTTGCAGCGAATTGTACCAACTTATGGCTCTATCAACAAGGGAATACTTGAAGAGTCAGAGTCTAATGGAATCATCAGACACTCCAATTTGCTTTGTCATAGCACAAAGATCAATAAACCTTAGAAGATGTTCTTGACTATCTTCACCTTGTTTTCCGTAGAATGGGTTGTTCTAAAGCAGGGTGATCCAATGTGCTCTTATCTCAAAATTAGTAGCGTTGATAGGATGAGGTTGTACTGGATGATGAACATTTGCAGCTTTCGGGATTGAGAACTCTCTAAGATCCTTTTGTAAATTAGTTGCTTGCGCTGCTGCTTGCACTGCTAGGATTTCCTTTTGTACTGTAGCCTTGGCTTCTTGCATGAGCCTCTCTCTTTGTGCATTGATGGCTTGAGCCACCCTCTGGGTTACCTCTTCTTCTTGAGCCATCCTTGCTTGATTTTCTATGATCTAATGATGAAAGGTTCTGTCTATCTCAGGATCAAAGCTCACTTCTAGTCCGGGGCTGTCTGAACGGTGCATGCACTACGCCTTGGATTGTACCTGAAAATAGAAAGATTTCAAAAGTGAGAACCACAGAATAGAGTCAACTTTAGGTAGATAATCAATTGTTTCAAAAGAAAAAGAAAAAATCCTAAATTAGTCTTAAAAGAACTAGATTTGACTAACTGATTCCGTTATCCCTGGCAACAGTGCCAGAATTTGACGTGGGATTTTATCACACTAACAAACTCACTTGGGGTTGAGATCCCCGAGCTTTTACCAAAACCAAAGTGCAATAATACCACCCACAAGTGGATGAGTCTTATCGCAGTATAGTTAAGGATCGAACCTAAAGGACAACATTTTTAAGAATCCTTGTCAGTCTAATCTAGCTCAAGTAAAAGTAATATTTAGAACGATTGGTTGATTAAACTAATTGCAAGAAAGTAAAAGTTGAATTACGGGTGGATTTAGATCAATGATATGGAATCACTGAGATGGTATCGGGTTTCACCACCACTACACACTCAAACACATTCCATCACAAACAATCTAGGAAAGATATATCAATCCAAATTGAGTTGTTGTAGAACCCCCCGTACGGGCATTAGGTTCACGTAAGCATCACCTTAGGCATCAGATGTCTCATCACCAACCAGATCACTTACTTATCGCTCTAAAGATACATAAATCCAACGAAGGTTGTGAGCCCCTTATACAGGCGTTAGGCACACAGAAGCATCACCGAAGGCTAGAAGGATTGTCCCCTCATGGATCATACACTTACGACCTCAAAGAAATCCCATTCTATTTCTAGTTTGGGAGTCAACTGCATTAATCGATAAGCAAGGAGGTGATAGATCTACAAACTATCATCGACGATAAACAAGATGATACAAAATCAAACTAAGGTTGTGGTCCTCCCTGAGGGATGTTTAGACCACAGAAGCGTCATTGTAGGCTAGATGTCTTGTCCCCTCACAGATCATACACTTATGACCTCAAGGAATCGTATAAGAAGTTCTCATCAAGGAGTCGAACTTGTAAACTTCCATTCCATCTCACATATAGAAGAGTTTACAATATAGGAAAGAACAAGATGAAAGCAAGGAGATAATCAACTACAAACATACCAACTATCAATGAAATGGAAAGTTATTTACATTGTCATGGAGAGTTTAACAAAAGAACATGATTTGCATGGGCATCAGGGATAGTCCCCACACCCCAGTGAAAGGGTACTACTTTCTCATGAAGCGAGAAACAAGAAGAATAAGAAAGAGAGAGAAATCCACCATGAACTCGATGCAGAAGGTAGTCGTAGCTCGGTGAAGAAGATACGACCTTCTACGTCGTGTCGGAGCAGATCTGTACGCGAATGGGATATGCCAAGACAGACCAGACAGTCTCCCTCGCTTCGTCTTCCTTCTCTCCTCAGCCTCCTTGGTTTCCACACGGGCAATAGGTGGGATAAAACTGGCATGGACGGAACTAGATTCGGATCGGACCTGTGTACATGCAGCTTGTCGGTGTCCCAGAATCGATCCCCAAAATGAGGACCCTAGTGGTCCTATTTATAGGCTACGGAAAGGTCTTCGCATTTTTGGGGTAAAATGGTTTGGCTGATATTTTTGCTCAAACGGTCTAGTAAAATTTGACCAAACGGTCTTGAGCAGCAAACAGTTTGGAAACTAAATAACTGTTTGCCTATCAAATGGTCTCACAGACCGTTTGCCTATCAAACGATCTTGTACAAAAATGGGCCAACTGTGACGTCCCTAGATTTTGACTTCTCTAAACCCTATTGGGAATGAGATGTCAGAATCTGAAAACATCATCCAATCATATCAGAAAGTGATGTGGAAGCATAATACGCATACATGAACATACAACCATAACATACTCAACATTCAACATGTATATTTATAAAATGAATTACATTTACATATTAAAAGAAGATTTACAAGTCTATGAACATGTATGCTAATCAGGATCTACACAATAGGTACAACCTGGACAACTGCTCACTCCCATCTTTTATCCCACGCTATCTCTGAACCTAAAACATACGTGAAACAAAGAATCAACACACAAGGTGTTGTGCACGTGGGTAGAAAGATACATACTAATATGCTTGCATAATTGAAATAACTTGAGAAAAAAAGATTAAAGGAAAACATTGTTTAAAATGATAAACATGTAAACATTCCTTTTATTGCATTCACTTTGATGCGGTTGTACTACACATACTTGCACTTGACTTACATCTAGTGTGGGCAATATAGTATCATCATACATCTAACATGGGTCAAGGAATCATACATCGATGTTAGGCAACATACATCCACACCAAGATATGTGCTCTAGTAGCTACAACCCATCATACTCATTTATGTTCTATTAGATTTGGCGAAGTATAACTCATACTAGTTCAACCAAGCAATCATATCCAAATACGAGCATTCAAGATATCACATATCATAGGCAACCAAAAAACTAGTCTTATACTTAATAAAACCCACGTACCTAAGTTCAGAGATTCCTATTTACATTCTGGATCATCTACATATCTAGTCATCACCTGATTAATAACAATTAATGATCATTAATAGAAGATTCACCATAATTAATGGTATTTAGGTCCAAAATTAGGGTTTGGTCAAACCTAGGTCAAATGGACCTTAACTGGTTTCTAATATTTTTATATTGATCTAAAAGTCATAACTATGGTCTGGTTCAAATTTCATAATTTTCTGATGCTTAATCTATTTTCTAGCATTAATATGAGATTGAAAGCATCTAATTATGCATTAATGGGAAAAGACCTAATATTAGGAAATACAATTGAATTCAGGGCCCACAAATGGATTAAAATCATAATTAGGGATCGATAAGAATTATCTGAGAATTTATGTCAGATGTATACAATTTATTTCATTTAATGAAACCTAAATGGGGTATTATCATCTAAACTATATAAGATCAGTAAATGTGCATCAAAGGACTGATCTAGGGATCCAGTAATGTAGAGGACATTATTCTGAGTCTAGGGATATTTTTGCGTAATTATTTGGATACAGGAGCTATTCTAAATCGTATTTCTAAGATATGTACATTAGATGAGGTATTTACCAGTCAGAATTAGGTGGGCCATTGGATTCACATATGAGCACTCTAGATGTCATCCACACGGACACAAAGTGGGTGCGGTTCAAAGTTTCCTGAGCTGGATGGACTGGCCGGTCTATCTCCTTGGACCAGGCTGGTCCGATGTCTATCTCTCCCTCTCATGACCCGCTCTCTCTCACGCGCTAGCCTTCTTGGTCTCTGCAGCACAGAGCGCCGTCGTGGAACAAACTCTCGGCGAGCGACCTCCCCCCACATCTCGGCATCCTCATCCACAAGTGATGATCCTGCAATTTTGTCTAGGTACAGGTGCACATCTACGCGCACCGTCCACGCCTAGAGAGGGATCCACGACTCACTGAGGGCTCCAACTTGGATCTGTGGCGGAGAAGCTCCCCAGATTGGGGCTTTGTACCTCTGTGCTTTTCATACCTATCCGAGATCACAGGAAGATCCGCACCTTCCACTGAACCTGGTGGTGGTCTTTGCAGGCGGGTGTGATGGGAATCGAGCTCCCACAACCTGAACTCCAAATCCCTGTTACAGCATCACCGACAGTCCTTCGGCTCCAGGAGCAGCGTTGCGATGTTCCAGAAAGAGGGGTCATCTGTACTCCATCCTTCCATTGCCCTGCTCCACGCGCATGCCTCCAGCTGTGGCTCCAGCCTAGCTATAAGTTCTGATGAGGAGCAGCATGGGATCCAAACCTCCTTGTGTGGCTTGAGGGGTCCAAGACGCTCCATGGTGGTGGGTAGATCGCAGCTTCTCGCAATCACAGCCGAGAATACCCTACTGCTCCAACACTACGGTGGATTGGGGGTGTGGTCGGTCAATCCGCAACTTCCAATGGGTGTCGCCCTTCACCGTGGATCTGCGGCAAGTTGCCAATGTCAAGGGAGCTACACTCATGGTGCTCTGAAGGAGTTCATGAGCTCGCTCTGTCCCTTTTCAGTCCAGTGGGTTGAGGAGGATTTGGTTTGCGACCAACAAACTCATCCTTTGGGTCATCATACATTGGGACTGTCGTATTTCTAAATGAACAGGTTGAGTGGTCTCTTCTGCAAAATTAGTGAGAAGGCAGTGAAGTAAATCACTGGACCGTCTCATCTTGCTACCAAAAGCCACGATCTGGGGTGGTGGAACTGGTGGTTAGGATGATCCTGGTCTTGCGGATCTACTTCCATAGACTGTGTTGCTGCAATTTCATTTAGCTGTAACAACTCCACTTATTTCAGAGGTGAGAGGTAATTCACGGATCACATGATGATCGCCATAGGGCCAAAACTTCAACGTTCAGATCTGTATCTAGGATGGGGCATAAAACCTCAAGGAGGTTGATTCATGGAATGTTATTGAGACCTGAAACTGAAGTCACACCATATTCCCAACTTCCATTTTAATCGCTTATATCCAGATCATCTGTTCGACTTTAAACCTCAATATCATATAGTAGAAAGCTCTGAATTATTCAAAATTCTGAACCTAGATCCAATACCCAAAAACAAATGTAGCCTTTGACCATTTTGAGCCAAACAAACATTGCCTAATATCTCAATTAATTCCTCAATAGAAATTATTTTTGCCACATAATAGATCACTAAATGAATGATTGGTCTCATGAGTAATTAATCAATTAGTAAGGGCATTAATTCACAATTGAATTCAATTAGGCATCATAGTCCTCTATCGTGTCTCAAAACACCTAATTTGGGTGAAGGAATTCATGATTGTATTACCAATTCCTCAATTTGGTATTTGTCATCTACATAGAATGATTGTCTCTCAATTATTGTATTAGTTATTAAAACTCAAAATCTAGGTTATCACATTCACCCCACCTTATTTGGAATTTCATCCTTGAAATTCAACCAATCTCATCCTTAAGAGGATATTTATGAGTTCAGCTTCATATACATCATCATTGCTTAGGTTCTAAGACCACCATAATTTCATGCACTCTAAATTGTCACCTTAGGGTCTAGAGATTCTTGGGTGTGTCCACCCCACCCTATATATGTGGAAGCATCACTTAAAGTCTTAGCCATAACATGACATTATGATATCTTAGGGTTACATCACCTCTAAGGGTACATGTTTTATTCACACTTTTAAAGTTCAAGAGGAATTCATTTATATGCCATGGTATTCAGATCGTTCAAATCTAACATCATTAATATGTCTTATGATCAACATCTTACAATGATTTCAGCATTAGAGGAGATTTATCTTCATCCTTGATATTAGGATTTTTCTACTTAAGAAGGGCTTACGTAACATGCTTGACCATTTGGGTTTCACCCTATGATGTGATATTCATACCCAACTTAGAAGCATACATTGAGAAAGATCAAAGTTACGAACTATATTTCTGATCATATATCCTATGATCCAAAAATATCTTTATATCAAGTTCATGAGTTCAATTTTTTTTTGATGTCTTGCATGTATTATGTGAAGGGAAAAAAGAGAATGTACTAAGTTTATCACATGATCTCAGCATCATCTCTTTCATGTTTCATATAAAGGGGAAGAGAATATTTTAAAGTCAAACTTATAATGATTTCAATCTTGGGTACTACATGTATGATATAGGGGGGGAAAATATAGAATAGGTCAAGCTTATATGAGGGACTCCTCATATATAAATCATCTATATAGTTCAAGTGAGGTTTCTATCATCATATTTTAAGTAAGGGAAGAAGAAGGGAGAACATGTATTTTGAGTATCTTTTGCACAAAGCATCATACTCTCATAACTAGAGTTCATGTATTACCTCACCTGCAGCTAATGATGAGATTCACAAAATATGTCACTCAAGCTAGGACCTAACTCAGCCAAAGGATTGACTTTATCATATGGGTCATCTACCCAATTATCACATATAGATTTGAATCATGCATAAGGACTCAACTCAACACTCGAGAGTAATCTAGTGTAGGACATTTTTTTTAAAACATATCTCATATATTGGAGGCTAGGTCCTATGACCTTCTCCCTGTGGGTCTTACTCTCTCTAGAGTTCACCACATATCTCATCCTACCACTAGATATATTCCTTGTATAAGAGCTTGAGGCTCATGCATACTCATCTCTATCTTAACTTAGCTTATCTTCAGTAGGGAAAAGGGAATGTACTTTCATTATCAAGATTTTGCATAAATTCTACAAAATTGGATTCAACAAGTATACAAATTAAACCTTTATAAGGAAACTTATACTATCAGAGATCAAACTTACATAAGTTTTCACATGCTTATTTCAACTATCGTTCTATCATCTACTCTATGTATCACATATCTTGATAAGGCTCTAGACATCTAATCTAGACTACTCTCTCTTCTAGACTGATGTCACTCCCTTTCACTTAGGTTGCATGAACACTAACTACTCTCCAGTGTGAGGAACACATTTTTATATTTACATATATATAATAAAATATTATATAGTTTTTCTCCGAGAAAGAAGACGTCAGAGAAAACTGTCGAGGCTCGAGTTGATTGGAAAACAAAACCAAATCAGCAAAATTGAGTGTCCCACACACAATAGATAGTCTAGTGTTATGCCACCTAATGAAATGGTGAGAACGAGATGTAGACTAGTGTAGCTACCCAATACATATGAGCTCTATATGCAAAGGGTTTCAGACACTTGTCTATACCTAGTTCTCGAACATCTAGGTTCTAACCTAGAGGCTAAGTTGAACCTAATCCTTGTTCAACAACTCACTATGTTTCCAGTATTTAAAGTGAAAGGTGAAATATAATTTTTTATGTTTCATGATGAGCAATTGTCAGGTGTAGCTAATGTTCATGCTCTGATACCAACTGTGACGTCCCCGGATTTTGACTTCTCCAAACCCTATTGGGAATGAGATGTCAGAATCCGAAAACATCATCCAATCATATCAGAAAGTGATGCGGAAGCATAATACGCATACATGAACATAAAACCATAACATAACATTCAACATGTATATTTATAAAATGAATTACATTTACATATTAAAAGAAGATTTACAAGTCTATGAACATGTATGCTAATCAGGATCTACACAATAGGTACAACCTAGACAACTGCTCACTCCCATCTTTTATCCCACGCTATCTCTGAACGTAAAACATATGTGAAACAACGAATCAACACACAAGGTGTTGTGCACGTGGGTAGAAAGATACATACTAATATGCTTGCATAATTGAAATAAATTGAGAAAGAAAGATTAAAGGAAAACATTGTTTAAAGAGATAAACATGTAAACATTCCTTTTATTGTATTCACTTTGATGCAGTTGTACTATAGATACTTGCACTTGACTTACATCTAGTGTGGCCAATATAGTATCATCATACATCTAACATGGGTCAAGGAATCATACATCCATGTTAGGAAACATACATCCACACCAGGATATGTGCTCTAGTAGCTACAACCCATCATACTCATTTATGTTCTATTAGATTTGGCGAAGTATAACTCATACTAGTTCAACCAGGCAATCATATCCAAATACGAGCATTCAGGATATCACATATCATAGGCAACCGAAAACTAGTCTTATACTTAATAAAACCCACGTACCTGAGTTCATAGATTCCTATTTACATTCTGGATCATCTACATATCTGGTCATCACCTGATTAATAACAATTAATGATCATTAATAGAAGATTCACCATAATTAATGGTATTTAGGTCCAAAACTAGGGTTTGGTCAAACCTAGGTCAAACGGACCTTAACTAGTTTCTAATATTTTTATACTGATCTAAAAGTCATAACTATGGTTTGGTTCAAATTTCATAATTTTCTGATGCTTAATCTATTTTCTAGCATTAATATGAGATTGAAAGCATTTAATTATGCATTAATGGGAAAAGACCTAATATTAGGAAATACAATTGAATTCAGGGCCCACAAATGGATTAAAATCATAATTAGGGATCTATAAGAATTTTTTTAGAATTTATGTCAGTTGTATACAATTTATTTCATTTAATGAAACCTAAATGGGGTATTATCATCTAAACTATATAAGATCAGTAAATGTGCATCAAAGGACTGATCTAGGGATCCAGTAATGTAGAGGACATTATTATGAGTCTATGAATATTTTTGGGTAATTATTTAGATACAAGAGCTATTTTAAATTGTATTTCTAAGATATGTACATTAGATGAGGTATTTACCTGTCAGAATCAGGTGGGCCGTTGGATTCACATATGGTCACTCTAGATGTCATCCACGCGGCCACAAAGTGGGTGCGGTTCAAAGTTTCCTGAGTTGGATGGACTGGCCGGTCTGTCTCCTTGGACCAGGCTGGTCCGATGTCTATCTCTCCCTCTCGTGACCCACTCTCTCTCATGCGCTAGCCTTCTTGGTCTCTGCAGCATAGAGCGCCTTCGTGGAACAAACTCTCGGCGAGCGACCTCCCCCCACTTCTCGGCATCCTCATCCACAAGTGATGATCCTACAGTTTTGTCTAGGTATAGGTGCACATCTGCGCGCACCGTCCATGCCTGGAGAGGGATCCATGACTCACTAAGGGCTCTGACTTGGATCCGCGGTGGAGAAGCTCCCTAGATTGGAGCTTTGTACCTCTGTGCTTTTCATAGCTATCCGAGATCACAGGAAGATCCACACCTTCCAATGAACCTGGTGGTGGTCTTTGCAGGCGGGTGTGATGGGAATCGAGCTCCCACAACCTAAAATCCAAATCCCTATTAGAGCATCGCCGAAAGTCCTTCGGCTCCAGGTGCAGCGTTGTGATGTGCCAGAAAGAGGGGTCGTCTGTACTCCATCCTTCCATTGCCCTACTCCACGCGCAGGCCTCCAACTGTGGCTCCAGCCTAGCTATAAGTTCTGATGAGGAGCAGTGTGGGATCCAAACCTCCTTGTGAGGCTTGAGGGGTCCAAGAAGCTCCATGGTGGTGGGTAGATCGCAGCTTCTCGCAATCACGGCCGAGAAGACCATGTTGCTCCAACACGACAGTGGATTGGGGGTGTGGTCAGTCAATCCGTAGCTTCCAATGGGTGTCACCCTTCACCGTGGATCTGCGGCAAGTTGCCAATGTCGAGGGAGCTACACTCATGGTGCTCTGAAGGAGTTCATGAGCTCGCTCTGTCCCTTTTCAATCTAGCGGGTTGAGGAGGATTTGGTTTGCGACCAACAAACTCATCCTTTGGGTCATCAGACATTGGGATTGTTGTATTTCCTAATGAACAGGTTGAGTGGTCTCTTCTGCAAAATTGGTGAGAAGGCAGTGAAGTAAATCGCTGGACCGTCTCATATTTCTACCAAAAGCCACGATTTGGTGTGGTGGACCTGGTGGTTAGGATGATCTTGGTCTTGTGGATCTACTTCCATAGACTGTGTTGCCGCAATTTCATTTACCTGTAACAACTCCACTTATTTCAGAGGTGAGACGTGATTCATAGATCACATGATGATAGCCACATGGCCAAAACTTCAACGTTTCGATCTGTATCTAGTATGGGGCACAAAACCTCAAGGAGGTTGATGCATAGAATGTTATTGAGACCTAAAACTGAAGTCACACCATATTCCCAACTTCCATGTTAATCGCTTATATCCAGATCATCTGTTCGACTTTAAACCTCAATATCATATAGTAGAAAGCTCTGAATTATTCAAAATTCTGAACCTAGATCCAATACCAAAAAAAATGTAGCCTTTGACCATTTTGAGCCAAACAAACATTGCCTAATATCTCAATTAATTCCTCAATAGAAATTATTTTTAACACTTAATAGATCACTAAATGAATGATTGGTCTCATGAGTAATTAATCAATTAGTAAGGGCATTCATTCACAATTGAATTCAATTAGGCATCATAGTCCTCTATCGTGTCTCAAAACACCTAATTTGGGTGAAGGAATTCATGATTGTATTACCAATTCCTCAATTTGGTATTTTTCATCTACATAGAATGATTGTCTCTCAATTATTGTATTAGTTATTAAAACTCAAAATCTAGGTTATCACACCAACGATCTTCGATTCATAGGTGAACCGTTTGCAAACCATTTAATATCAAACGGTCTTTGATTTGGTCAATGCCTCACCAAAACGGTCTTGCAGCCTTTTCCAAATGGTCTGTAAATTTTTAATAGCCAAACAATTTTGGCTCCTTTCAGTTTGGAAATCGAATGAGACCAAACGGTCTCATAGACCATTTGCCTATCAATGGTCTTTTCTTGTCAAACAGTCTACACCATTCATTCTTGAGTTGGGCGACATCAAATGGTCTGCTGGGTCAAATGGTCTTGAGTTGCAGAAGCTCTCCAATCTATTTGTAAAATCAAAACTGTCTTTGTCCTTCATTCGACCTTCACCTGTAGGTGCATACGGCCTCAGGTCGACTTCATTTGGCATGCAATCTGTCTCCATTCGGTCCTGCGGTGGGGGCTGTAGTGAGTGTTGGTCGGAGGTAGAAGATGACGTGCCACAGCTGTGGTGAGGCACCATGGTCGTGGTAATGTTGTTGTCCCACGACAGTGCCACCTTACACGGGCGTGGTGGGTGAGTAATTGGGTTCTGATGGCGTTGTGCCATGGCTGTGGCGTGACACCACAATTGTGGTAAGGCTACTGCCCCATGGCCGTGCTGCCTCGCACAGGCGTGGTGGGTGAGAGAGGGTCGATGTTGGTGGGGTTCCACGACTGTGGCTCAGCGATCATAGTCGTGGAAAGTGAGAACTCAGGCATTGGGGATGATCTACCACAGTTGTGGCCTCACCACACAATCGTAGTGATGACAGTAGATCACGGTCGTTTTGAGCCACCATGGCCGTGGTTAAGACTCGGATTCAAGGTCTTGAATTCATGTAATGCTCAATCCCTTGCGGATGGGTTATGCCTCCAATCGTTATCTGCTGGTCAAACGGTCTTGAGACCGAATGGGCTCAAACGGTCTTAAGACCGAATGCGCTCAAATGGTCTTGAGATCGAATGGGCTCAAACGGTCTTGAGACCGAATGGGCTCAAATGGTCTTGAGATTGAGTTGATGGAATTGCTTGGTTAGATTTCTTGATCAGAGACAAAGGTGAGTGAAGGTGGACCCCAACTACTTATTCAGCTTTATCAAAACCTACATTAAATCAACAATATTTAGTTAAAACCTTGATAATCGAATCAATTAAGTAGTTTTACACATTATGATTCATATTGATATTTTATGAGTGAAATAGTATATATAGAGTTGAATTTGTCCCAGAGTGATAATTGAATTCCATGATGAATATGCATTCATCAATATTGAAGAGAGATTGAGTTGGTGCATACTTAAGGAGATGTATATTTTATGTTTGGGTTGGTGATGCGTCCGTCTTTTGGGTTTTACCTTGTGTCATTTTACTCTTTAGTCACATATAAAAATGTTAGGATGCATATTATTTCTCTCAATGAGTGTCTACTGTCAAATGCACTTATAGAAGTTTTTACATGTTTTGTAGGTACTTTGGCCACACTTTAGATGCATGATAGAGAAGGAGGATGATTTGAGGGTTTCTCTACTTTTGGAGGAGTCTAATGACAGTTCAAGATCTTCCCCAACCTACCCCTAGTGGTCAAGGGTCTATATAAAGTAAAGAACTCCTTGGATGGTGCATATGAAGATCCAAGTGCACTAGAAAACCCCCATCACGGCTGTGGTACCATGGAATGTTTGTGCTACAAATGATAAAATATCATAGATAAGAATAGCAAGGAATCAACTCAAATGAAGTCCATCAACACGATCATGTTGTCAAGCATGACCATGATAAGAAGACCCCAACACGACTGTGCCATCCAAAATGACTTTACTGCCAAGATGACAGAAGACTCGAGCTGAGAAGAATGACTATGCTAACCTCACTACTATTACTATGCTACTCAGAAAGAGTGTTCCACCTCACAACCACTTTGTCATGATACCTGACATGACCGTGCTACCCAAAACAATCATTCTATGACCTTCAAAAACCCAAAATTAACCCTGACATTTTCTCATTTCCAACATGACCATTCTCTCCTTGCACGACCATTCCACCGCTACATCACCATGGTCGTTCTACCCACAACGATCGTGTTGACAACAAAATCCTAATGCTTACTACTTATCTTTTAACCCAAATACCCCCTCTTAACCCTAGGTTTTGCAAGCCATAATATAACCATTTGTGGCACCTGGGAGCTAGAGGTCAGCCACTCTAAACATTAAAAGTGTTACCTACTCCTTTGACACTTATTTCAACCTACTCTTGCCTCATTTCCATCATATTCCACCTCAAAACCCAAGATTTTCTAGGTTTTTGGCTACTTCCATCCATCATCCTATGCCATCCACCCACACAGGTGCAAGAAGGGTGTGCTTCTACATCAGGAAGTGAAGGATAGGTCATCAACAAGCATTCATGGATATATCCTCCACAACCTCTTCTTTCTCCATTTCATTGATTATGAGTAGCTAAGCGCCTTAGCTGGGTTGTTTGGGGTTTAAATTGTGACTTTTATACCATTTTGGGGAAAGTGATATGTAAACTTCACAATTTTGTTTTATAATTATCGTCTACTCTTATCTCTCTTTTCACAAATTATATTGTGATTTGTGCTTGAAACCACCAAGGATCTTGGGGAAATGACTTGTAGGTGGCTATATTAAGATTTGCTCCTAGATCCAACCAAGGAATCCATATCTAGTTACCCATCATTCCACATATATATCTAATCAACTACTCTAAAGTGTGAGATTTAAGTAGCTAGATCTAAAACACTTAGTGGAATTGTCTTCGATCTACACAAAGGCTAGATGGTAGGTGATGTAAGGTGAAAAACCCTCATTTCCACCTTCCAATTCAACTCTTGTCCCCCAATTACCCTAAGTGATTCTATCCTAGAAAAAAATACTTGCTAAACCTTGGTTGTATTGCACCTAAACCCTAATCAAATTAGCCTCTCAAGGTTGGATATGAGGTGATAGGGAATAGATCCCCTATATATACCCTATTCTACACAAGATGAATTAGTAGTTTACTGCAATTCCCTTTAATCTAACTTTATTGTTTGGTTTGATATTCTAAATGAATGAGTAATGTATGCATGTTGTGACCCCAAACTAGGTTATAGTCACATTACCCAAGTGACCCACACCTCCATTAATTGATTAAAACCTTAATTTTCTCTTGCTTAAGTAGTGCTTGCTTAGTTAGCTTCTTCAATTTATTAATTAATCATTTTTTTCATGGAATCCAGGCCTTATTAGTTTAGTTAGTGATCCTTTGTGATTTTTTGTGCTAGCCTTATCTAGTTAGTTTCTAATTTAAATCTTCTAGTTCCATTTCTTACTTAATTACTAGTGTAGTGCCTTTCTTTCCTAATCTATCTAGTTTCCCTCTCTATTTTGTTTAGTATAATTGCTTTTTCAGTTTATTTCTAGTGTTAACTTGCTCTTGCTAGCTCTAGTTTATTGTCAAATACATATTTATCTATGGTTAAAGTAAGTTTTGCTCTTACATTTCCTTAATTTCTCGCTTGACCACTTTGTGTAACTTCAAAACTAGAGTTAAAAACTTCAACCCTAGACTCCACGAAAGAAACATTGACAAAACAAACTAATCTCTAGTGCCCCCTCTCCCTTGGGCTCAAACCTTAATTTGCTACCTTGTATGCTATGATATAAATCTATGCATTTGAGGAAAACTATTTTAGGTGTATAGGAGAGTGTCTATTGGGGTAACGAACTTATTGGACCACTTGTTTGTGCATACATGTGCGATCGAGTCATGGAGTCTCTATGAATCTGTACTTGGCTATTGAGGTTCATGTTCCATGGAGGCATAGATATCCAGAGTATCACATCTACTGGGGTTAGATGGATATCGATGGCTACACATAGAGGACCTATCAAGGTGTTGCATGGTAGGTTCCACGGTCTCGCGTAATGATGTAAGAAATCATAGTCATCACTGGTGCTATCAGAGGTTGGGCTTGGTTGATGTTGAGAGGCTATTGAGTGGAAGAATGTTGTCTCTATAGCTGACTGTGGAGTATTAAGTAGAGTGCATATATTGTGGAGAACACGATGGGGGAGTTGACCGATTTCTAGTGAGATTAAGTATTAAGGACTACAAGGTTCATTGACCATGTGGAAGTAGCTAGAGTGTTTTCCTTGATTACTGTGGTCTTCTTCCTTGATAGAGATATTATAAAGATATAATTCTTTATTGATAGACATAATTGACATGATTAAGTGGGTTTGTGTAGTTTGGCAAAAATTTGAAAATTCCTTGGTCATAGGCTAAACGAAGCATCGAGTGAATGGGGGCATGTTATACTACCTATTGAAAGTTAAGTATAATTGTCAAAAAACAAGGTAAACTAGCTAAGGAAGTATAATCCTGAAATGTACAAAATCAAGGGATAGATTGCTAAGTTGACATGCATAATTAGTCTAATAAATGTAACTAAATTAAAATGAATATTCATTCATCATAGATTAGGTACCACCTTTGAGTAGGTAAACCTAGTTGTGGGGTATTAGTTCTAAAATATTAAAATATATTTTCAATTACTTAGTATTCAATTTATATTTATTAATAGAGATAAGTAAATGTGGGGTATGAGGATGATAGATATGAAACATCACATTATTATAAATTAACTAACATCAGTGTGATAAAATTTGGTTTAATTGGATTTAATAATCACTTTGTATAAAATGCTTAATACATAAATAACTTGAATGGACTATTGACTTCCAGTCTAACAAAGGTTCGGTTGGATTTTGAACCCAAACACACTAGGAGATCTTTACTAACTCATATTATAGTTACAAAGCTGATATGGGATGCTACATGTGATTTGTGCCACCTCAACTGTCTCACTCGCTCTCAATAGCTTCACCTCTCCTCCTATACCCCAATGGATCCAAGTAAACTAGTTCATAATTTCCTAAAACTAAAAGTGGTTGGTGATTTGGAACCAAAAATACAAGGTGATCTTGAGATCAAGTGTCATGTTACTTTTTCCTCAACCTAGTCTCTCCCTAGCTTCACAAGACTCCCAAAAGATAAAACGTAAATCAATTGAACCTTATAGATACCTTAATAACCCCGACGAGGTGCCATTCTTCCATTCACTCTATGGACTTTGACCTCCTTTTTCCTAGATTTTCCACTATAATAAAGCATCACCACCATCTTTGCCATACCTCAATTGAACTCCTATAACATAATATGCTTTGAGGCCATGAGTAAAACTCTACAAAAAATGAATCATTCAAGTAGACATATCAACAAGGTGCTCATTCTAAGGTAGACCATATGGTTAAGCATGACATGGATAGAGTAAAACTAGGATAGGGGACCTATTGAAAAGTTGAACCTCAACTATGTGAGAGTGAGGACAAATAGAGTATCTGAGTTAGTGTCAATCTAAGTGTCATTTATCATTTGTAAAATTCTACTAGAGCCTTGGGTTGTGGGAACATGCATTACAAATAGCATTAGAGTTAGTTCTCCTCTAGTAGGTGGGTCATGCATGAACATGTGGCATTGTAGTCTTGAGTCATGCGGTGTAGGCATGATGAAAGGGCTATATAATGAGGTAAGATGGAGGGACTTGTGTGCTGGTAGATGTGAATTAGAGTTCAGTGTGCATGTGCCATTGTGAGTACCTACATGAATGGGAAAAGATTCCAGGCCTTATAGTTGATCCTTGATGAGGACATCAAAAGTATAATTAAAGGGGATTATAACATTCCAAGATTTGAGGCTTTAGATAAAATTATGCTAAAAAGTAATGTTAGAGTAACCATGTCAACAAGGTGATCCTTCTTTTTAGGTACTCATCAATAAGTACTCTATATTTAAGCATGCTCATCTCAAAGTAGTACTAGGAAGGGTGACATGTAGGAAATTTGAACCCAAGCTATGCATGAGTGAGGAAAAGTGTGAAGTCGATCCTAGTGTTGTTCTATGGGTCCAATAATAATTCCTCACAATCTAATAGAACCTTGGATTGTGGTTGAGGTGAGATGGAGACACCTACGTGTTGGTAGATGTGAGTTAGATTTGAGTGTGCATCAGCCATTATGGGTATGTGCAAGAATGGGAAAAAGGTACAAGCCTTTTAGTTGAGCCTTGACGAGGACATCAAAGTCTATGTAGAGAATATTCTAACATCCTAGGA
This sequence comes from Alisma plantago-aquatica, assembly GCA_963693085.1. NCBI lineage: Eukaryota > Viridiplantae > Streptophyta > Magnoliopsida > Alismatales > Alismataceae > Alisma > Alisma plantago-aquatica. The sequence continues at coordinate 500,355,075 of OY856414.1, read as the reverse complement.
TTTGAGGCCTTATATAAATTTATATATAAAAGTAATCATTAGAGTAACCATAGAACAAGGTTCTCTTCCTTTTCAGGTACTCATCAATAGGTACTATATGGTTAAGAATGCTTATCTCAAAGTCGACCATAATAGGAAGGCTGACTTGTTAGGAAGTTGAACCTGACCTATGAATGAGTTAGGAAAAAGCATCAAGCCCATCCAAATGTTGGCATATGGAGCCAATAATAATTTCTCTCAATCTACTATAACCTTACAATGTGATCTTGAATGCAGCACCTCCCATGCTCTTTGGTTGTCTGTGAATTGACCCAAATATATATAGCCTACTCCACCTTTATCTTCAGCCAATTCACCCTTTCATTGAGCTTCAAGCCTCATTGAGACTAAAAAATCACCATCACAACTTCCTCTTCACTCCAACAACCTCTCCAACAAAACAAAACTCATAGATTTGGTATCTAGATCACATGATCAGTCTTGATTTACACTTCCAACTCTAGAAGTACCTTCAACCGGTAGTTGTAGATCCACTCACATTGCTAGTGATGACCACTCCCACCACTTATTGTAGATACCTCTAAGGGACCTTGGCAACCTCTACCTTGAAGGTTAAATAGCCCTAGGATCAAAAGTTGTCATATCCATGAACCCGTCCCTATTTTGTGTACATATTAGCTCCTCATTGGGCTTTCTATTTCATTCCTAAAACTACTTAATAACTAATGATAATTGATACATAAAAACAAATAGAAAATTTTATATGATAATTTATTAACATACAATTTTTTTATTAAAACATAGATGATATATTACTATTAAGTTTGGTCAATATTTTTATATAGGTGCTTAATTTGTTGATAAATATTGTTTTAGGACAATTAGTGTGGAAATATAGTGTATAACAATAGTGATGGAAAAATAAATAAAGTTGAAAATAAGATAATTAAAAGCCTAAGTTAGTATACATTTTATAATTTGATTTACTACTTAATTTAAATGATAATTAACAAATGTTTATTTTACGAGTAAATTGATAAAAATGGAAACATCATATACAAAGTTCATTAAACATAGGAAAATTTTCCATTGCTATAGTTGTCATTTTCACATCATATTCCTAAAATTTTAACCTACTATAACTCAGTATCTCTATTATTATGCCAAATGGTGTGTACCAATGCACTAGATCAACTGATAAAATGGTTGAATAATGTTTGTATGACACTAATGAGAAGGAATATTAATTGAATTGTTTTATAACATGTTAAATGTGCCTATTCATATTTTTTCCTTTATAGTTTGGAAATAGTATGGTTAATGAAATAAGACCACCCACCAAATGTATATAGTTACATGTGCTTTAATTATATGTGTATGTGTGTCTATGTAAGTACATACACACACAAAAACATTAATATATATATATATATATATATATATATATATATATGTATATATATACATACATAGATATATGTATATATACATACATATAAATATATGTATATATATACATATATATATATATATATGTATATATATATACATACATATATACTTGTATATATATATGTATATATACATATATTGATATATATATATATATATGTATATATATGTATGTATATATATATATATGCATATAAATAGACATATATATATGTATATATATATATATCTTTGTATGTATATATATACATATATATATATCTATGTATGTATGTATGTATGTATATATATATATATATTTATATATATATATATATATATATATATATATATATATATATATATATATTTATATATATATATATTTATATATATATATATATATTTATATTTATATATATATATACATACATAGATATAGATATATATATATATATATGTATATATATATATACATATATATATACATATATATGTATATATCTGCATATATATATATGTATGTATGTATATATAAATATATAAATATATAAATATATATATATATATATATATATATATATATATATATATATATATATATATATATATATATATATATATATATATATATATATGACATTCATTCACTACCCGTATGAGAAATTAAGGTTAGTTACCCATGTATGTGTTTTATAATAGGAAGATAAGTATTTGTAATAAAACAACCAACATTGTAATGAGATGACCAAAATTGTAAAGAAAGACTTGTTTTGTAATACTAAGTAAATTGCTGTCATGAATATCATTTTTACTGTATTCAGAGGGACAATAAAAATTTCACGATGTATTTACAAAATGAGTCTTTGTATTACAACTTTGGTTTTCTTATTTATTCTAGAATTTTTACTATGTATTTTGCTCAGTTTTACTGTTTGAGTCAATGGGTTACTTTTTGGTTAACATGGTTATTATTTTGTCTACTAAGTTACTTTTCTGGTGAAATAGTTACTTTTAGGCAGCACAGGTAGCAAACTCCAGGTTACCCATGTGGGTATTAAAGATGTACTATATATGTCTGTGAGTATATATATAGGCATAGGCACATAATATATAATATGTATGTACATGCATGTGACATGAATTCTTTTATTTAACATTGAAAATCCTTAATGTTATTATGAGTAGCATGATCATGAGTTTGCTAATGTAATATGTATCTAATGGTTTAGATTGATATTTTTACCAACCAATGACACATGTTAGGGTTACTAATCATTGGGAAAGATGCTAATATCAGCTAATGAGAAACCGAATAAGTAATTTCATGGTTATATAGTGAGTCTAGTAAATTAATGATATCTAAAGTCTTGAAAATTTGGAGCTTTTAGACCATAGTTGCACAATCTTGTAAATATCATTTGAATAAGGTACTGAGCATTCTATTTGTAATGTAGTACTAAATATTCCCTCTTGAAAGACATGCATGGATCTTGGAAAGTGGTGAGCCAATAAATTTTTTAAACCCTATCTTTCCTCCTTGAAGGCCACCCTATCTTGCCTCTTTGAAGGTCACCACAAGTTATTGAAATCTTATAAAATGTTAAATATTGGACTGAGAATATAATTTATTATATTGAGATTCATATCCTTAGTTAGATCTTTGGTTCCTTGTGACGGATCATCAACAACAACCTTGTGAAACAAAGCAGAGATTAGTTTTCTTCCTAGTAAACTTGATATGGATATTCGCATACTACTATTTTTGTTGCATAGATTACGAGAACACAAGGCACTTAACCCTTGAAAGATATAATACGAAAGTGACTAACTTGATAATCTGTATATTTGTTCAACTTGAATAGTTCAAACTTTATTATTGTGAACAACACTAATATTTGGAAACCTTGATAATCTTGAATAGTTGGCATTTTTCTATATTGTACACAATATTTCCCTCATGATATCTTGAAACATGATATATTGAGCATTTTGTAATGCTAGAAAATCTTAAACACTTGAATTCAAAATACATTCACATATTGATAAGTCTACCAAATAGTTCTTACATATACATGAAATTTCATATAAGCATTACATGTATCATTAATGAAATTTATAATAGCCAAAATAAACTGATTTGGTACCGATAGTTAGTGACCTAGTTCTAGCTTTATCCCTATAGGATGTACATGGATAGAAGAACTTATAAACTTGGTCTCTTCTACTACTGATTATTAAAGATTAGAAAGGTAAAATTTGTAGCTATATTGTGATCTTAAAATCTATCTTTCCTTATAGAATTATTGATGTAGATGCCTATGTGGACAAGAGTTCCTACCTTATGCATATGTTCTAAAGAAACACTGACTTAAGTATCCATATTATTGATGAAATGATTTATTGTAATATCAATATATGAAAACATAGGTTTGAACTATGTCACATACCAACAAGTATCTTGTAGACTGACCTACATTCCTAGAGTGAGTTGTTGAGCTTGTTTGCCAAGTATTTTATATTGTCTTATCCTTGATTTCCTTTATATTTTGAATTGATACCTTCACATTCCTAGTCATATGATCATGATTAGGTGTGAACATATCATGATGGACATCATACTTCTTAATGAGAAAATAAAACTCCACTTCAAGAAGTTAGATCTTCCATCTTAGGTTACTATGTGTGGGACACCAAATCAAAGGAAGATGGCATCCTTCAAGAGCTTGATCATTGGCTTGGAATCAAATCAGATTATAGAAATGGTCTCATCCCACTAGAGACATAATCAATTTCTATATAATGTATTGCTAACAATAGATCAAAGAACTCAACCTCATTCAATTTCTATATATGTATATCATGATGCCTCATAGTGTTTACTATTATCTAGAGGTGTTCAAATAAATTATAAAAGTTATGTGAATTCATAAAGATTGTTGTCTAGTATAACTCACAATAAAAGGTCTTCATGAGAGTTTTTTTTACACTCATACACCTTCTTGTGGGTGTAGAGTGACAATGATTAAGGATGGAGGGAATCTCCTATGGAATGCAACCTCTATAGCGTCTATCTAAGAAAATTATGAAAAGATGAGACTCTCTGGAGTCATAAGAGTATAATAGAAATCTTTTTAGATCCTATGTATAAATACTTAATTATCTGGTAGTACATCGCCGATGGGATTTGTTCCCCATACATGGGATTGCAGTTGGCTTAAGTGGTCTACTACCACAATTTTCTCCCATTTTGTCACAAAACTCGGGATCAAATTACTGTAGAAGAATGATCCAATAAATATGTCTCATATTCACATCCATTTTGAAATAAAATACTTTATGTCTACATCATTCATGTAGACAATGACTTGTGAACCCACCCAGTAAAATTTACTAAAAGCATAAACAATGGGAGGAATATATTTTGTGTCATAGTATAATTCCTTTGAGCTTTATCCAACAACTTACTGGGTTAGTAGAAATGTGGTATTTCTTATCCACAAGCTGCCCTAGCACTTCTCTTGCCATATAGTAACTAGTGTTAGTATTATCTCAAAGGGAAGACACCATTCTAGAGATCATACAACGGGGATGGACACCAATGCCTCCTAGGGGGGTAAATATTTGGAGACATTGATTATCAAATTGGATGTCAACCTCTTTAAGAAGTCGACTCATGAGAGATTTTCTTATTTTGTTGATATTTTTATGAAATTATGGTATGAACATGTGTATCATATAAAGAACCTATTTTACTTGACAAAAGGAGGAGCTACCTTAAAGGTCACTTCAAACATGGAGTTATCATCCTCTATCCCTCTAGATATGACAATGTCATCCATAAAAATGTCATTTGTCACAACAAAGTGGCATGTCTCCGGATCAAGTACTAGGGGTGATTCTTGTAATGTGAAATAACTTGAGAGAGGTGATGCATAGATGACTAACATAGGTACTCCATGATAGAATTATTGTACTAAAAAAAGATGGATGGCATTCTAATCTAGAAAGTGGGTGGAACTTTGCAAATACCAAACACCCTCCTCGTCAATGTATATGTCCTAATGGATAAGTGAAGGTACACTTCCTTTAATCACCTAAATGTTTAAATATATGGTATAATACTTGACGATAAAATAGTCTTCTTGCTCCTCTATCATATCTATAGTTATAATCATTAGGAATAATTCCTTGTCATCAAGAAAACCATATTTGAGATCAACACAACGTGTCTTCATTTTAGGTGTCTTAGGTTCTTTGACTTCTTTATACACCACAAATATAGAACTTAACTCTTCAAATGTGTCTATTGGCTCTTATTCTATAGTGTCAAGTGAAAGATAATTTGATCAACATGCTCATTATCTAAGTAGTAGGCTTGTGGATCAAAAAGATCTAACTTCAAAAGATCATCAATGGTAGTGAGCCCATTATTAGAGTGGGGAAGTTGTTTTTGTCTAAACAATCTAGTGACTGGCCTAAATTTCATCCCAAAAAGTAGTGGATCTATAGTAGTCAGACTCTTCAATTTATAACCTGACACTCAGAACACCACAACTATTATACGGGGTACGATGTAGTGAATCAAGGTAAAATCACAGGGGCAAGATAAGATAAGTGTTAAGAATGTAGAGTCTTATCTCAGCTACACCAACCAGCCAGGTAGATTAAGATGGTGTTCCTTACAAAAAAATGTTACTTCAACCAAGAAAAACAAGTAAAAGAAAAGTTAAGGAAGCAAAAAAAAGGAACCAAAGCAAGCAAACATGATGTAACAAACATGGATGGGAATTTGGATTGGGTTTCACCATCTAAGGTCTCTTCCCAACATGTAGTACTCACACCTTTTGTATACCCTTAGCAAGATTACAAGCAATCATCATATATATCAATTCTCTGCTCCTTTGAGCTGAGGGTAGATCTAGATTATGATGTTGTCTCTCTCTTGAGATGACAAACAAACAATCACAAATATAACCATATGACCATTAGCTTACACATTCTAACATTCTCATGCATTTATGCAACACCATAACACTTATATAGAGTTATAAGTACTCCTTCAAGGCACTAACAATAAAACATCACAATATGGTATCTTATCATGCAAGTGATGCATTAAGATCAAGAGTATGGAGATAATGTTTTCTAAGAGCATATATTCAAATGGATGTAAGTATATACATATTGGGAGAGCCTTAGTGGCTACTCCCAACCCAAGCTATGAGTTCAAACACTCATGTAATGAGTGGTATTACATATTTATAAGATAATAGGGACATAAAGTACTATTGGAGGAAGGAGGAAAGAAGAATGGGTGAGGAAGAAAAATTGAAGAAGGGGAAGTAGGGGACACCAACTATGCCCAACAGATGGCCACAATCAATGGTCAGAACCTCCTTCTTAAAGCTTGATGTAGTGGCAGTGAAGACATGTGCCATGTCCTCCTTTCGTCTTAGGAGTTCTTATATCATAGAGTAGCAAGATAGAACGGGAGCATGACTCGATGGAATCTCATCCTCCTAGCCTACCAACCAATGGAGGTAGCAAAAAGAGGTGGTAAGATCCTTCTCTGGCAGCGCTTCAGCATCATGTACAATGCACAACCCCCTCTCATGTCATTGGGGGTCTTCTATTTATAGGCGCCAACTCGGGGTCCCTTATTTCCCCCCACGTGTCTGAGGTATCCTCCTTGGTTCACATGCTTAATGGTCTCGAGTGGTCATTCTACTAATGCCTCCATCAATAGGTAAGGACATCGAGTAGTTGTTGTGTCTTAGCTTTCAACTAACAAGTTTGTTCAGCCATCTTCTAATTGTGAAGATTGACCACTGGTTGATCGTGCAGATGGACCATCATTTCACAAGGTCTTTGTGACCATCACCTAATGTATCTGCCTGACCATCGACTGACAATGCAGATTGGCCACTGATTGATCAGTCTACCAGACCATCATTTTGTGGTGCGGTCTAACCACCAGCTGATGAATAATGATGACATTTGATGAGAGCATAGAATTCTTATTGAATGTCAAGAAATGGGCACACATATTGCCACCGGATGTCATCATTTATGACTTGATGGTTTTGTTGCCTATTGTTGCAATTTGACCATCGGCTACGAGCCGATGGTGGTCTTGTTCCATGGTAGTATGTTCTACTTCCTTGATAACCTACATGAATCATTCTTGCTATCTTCAAGTGGAGGTAGAAAGAGAGTAACTATGTTCAAGGTAAAAGGAAAGTCAATATAAATTCACATGGAAAGAGAGAAATAGGGGTGGAATAAGGTAGATAATATCAAAACAATTGGATGCTATAAACTCCCTCTAACTTACATTCTACCGTGTTATCAGGAAAACAAATAGAATTAAAGCATCAAACAATTTTAGAGAGATTTATTGAGTAATTGTTTTTGTGAGTGTGAAAAATGTGATAATTTCATCCTTAAGTCGAAACATATGCATTATGACAAGGGGTTGTATATATCAAAACTCTCTCTTAGGTTGGATTTTTGGTACTCATAATTCTTATTATGACTTTCTTTATCATAAAGATTTGTCCTGCATAATGCAATGATGATACTTTTCCAGGCCGTATACACAAAGTTCTAGCTGATGTCGCTTTGATAGCCAACTTTTATTTTTTTGGATATCTTAGCTATTGTGCTTGGGTATGTTTAGGCTGTAGTGTTTTCTTGCCTTTGTTAGGTTTGATAAACCATGTTTCTATCATAAAGATAGAGTCACATGATTGGGACCTTATGTAGTGTGAAGTGGTTGTGTGAGGTCCCCCTTGAAATGTAGGTGTTTAAAAGTTGGCTTCCAGACTCAACTACCGAGCACAACATATATGCATTCATGAGTGCAGCCATATGCTCGCTAGGCAATTTCCTTCAACATCTTTCTGGGTACAACTCTCATGATTTTATCCATCTTGACTATAATTTCACTCATAGGCCTTGGGAAGACGGGTTTTCAAGAGAGATTTGGGTTGACAAGCCTCTTTTAATGCCAATGTGGGGATCTTTGCACTAGATGAGGTATATGTTTCCTACTTGCCAGGGTTATGTTCTTTCCTACTTCTACTTAAGAACAGAGTGATCAATCAGGAGTGTATCAGGCTAAGTCCTCCTTATTTTGAGTATTCATCTAGAGGGACAACATGGTTGTGCCTTCTACATTATTTCAAGGTAAGACTGACATCAAGACATTATCACACTTTTAGTTTTAAGTAGATTTAATAGCCAAAATGTGTTGTTCTTGAAGTAATTACGCTAAGAGTCAGCTTGAAGACAAGTAAGTCTAAGAGTGGGAGATATGACTATATCTAGGAAAATTGGATCCAAAAATTGCCTCTTCAAAAAATTTTTGCATGAAAGTTTCTTCAAAAAGACAAGAATATATACATGAGCAGAGATTAAGTCAAAATTAGCCATTTATGTCGTTCAAAATTTCCAAAATTTTGATTAAGCGAGGGAGAATTAAGATATAAAGTGTAGAGACATACCACGTTCTCCTGTTCAGACCCCTGAAACTTATAATCCACCCTTTCCCTAGGGTGTCAAAGAAGGAGTTTGATCTAGAATAGGAGGATTAGGGTTGATTTTTAAATATAGCGCACTCAAAGTACAATATCGTCATGGTGTATTGACCTTGAAGATGGTGTTAATTGTCATCTTGACAGTGCTCCACCTTGTAGTCTGAAGTTGCTAACATATGCATCCATAAGAGGACATAAAACCCATAGTCATTAGATAGAGGTGCTTGTTGTAGGATTCTATGATAGAACTATGGCTTTTCAAACTTCATATCATCTGGTATACCACATCTGTAAGTTTTTATTGGCTCTACATTTTTATGGCCACCTAAGAAGCATTCTGTTCTATGATGGTATTGGCCATTTTTATGATAAGTTGTGCATTTAGGACTGAATATAGAGTTAGAGCTGTTGTAGAAGATGGTTGTCTTGTTCACAGTATTGACTGACAGAAGTGTCCAATGCCCATCATGTAGAATAGGAACAAATATCCACCTTGGGATTTTGTATTGTAAATGGTCTATTACTGGTTGTAGTTCCCTTTATTCTTTGTTCAGAATAATGTCCCCCATTATGTCATAGCAGACCATGTACACGTTGAGGATTGGAAGTAGAATTTTACAATCAAGTAATTGACATGCTTCCATGACATTTACAATCATGTAAAATCCAATTATTAATATGTTACAAAGGTTTAGAAGTAGAATTTTGATGTTTTCTAATTCAAAAATTACCAAACGGTCGTCCTCCTGTGGTTGTCATACTTCCAACAGAAAAGTAACCTCTTTGTCTGACAACCAATACCATGCTAGCTCGTCAAAGTTCTCAAAGGTGTGTGTTATCATATCAATTGGTTTAGGTCCTTTATTCATTCAAACATCTTATTCATTCCTTTTGTATGTGCCTCAACCTCTTGATCATAATTTCCCTCTATAGCAATGACTTCTTCCTTGGTAAGCTTAGTGGTGAGTTGGATAAGGGGTTCCATTTCATGAATCTATGATGTTGATTATTAAGTTTCCTGAGGTATTATGCTTTGTTCAGGATTAGAAACAACTATTGGAGTTGTAGGCATAGAAATAGTTGTTATGGATAGAGTTGAAGGAGGTGGTGGGACCGTTGGGTCAGTTGTCCTTCATCCCTGGATGGGTAGAACTTGCTTGGGCTCTCTCAGTTACTATAACCAGAGAGGATAATAACTTTGTAGAGTAACTAATGTTCTAAGTTGTGTATTCTAAGAAGCCCCCTGTACCCCTCTATTTTAGTAGAGGACAGGGTCAGGGTTCCCAGACTGTGCGGGTGTAGAAGGGTCCAAATTTTCCATAAACTGATTGGACTGTATCAGGCGAACCAATCAGTTCACAACTAAACTGATCATTTGGGTAGGTGAACGGATCGTCTAGGTGAGCCGATCGGTTCATCTAATGAACCAGTCATTTCACTTCCTAGACTTGCCCATAATTGACTTCTCTTATTCATTTCTAATAAATGCAAAGATAAATTCTTGTCCCAATCGAATTGAACAAGTGAAATGAGGATCTTTTCTCATGAACTGGGAAACCCAACACTTGCTCGTTTGGTCCATGTGAACAGGTCATCTCACTCCCCATGAGCCAATCAATTCACCCAGTGAACTGGTCGGTTGGTGGTCTAGGTTGTGCAGAACTCAGTAATGCAATTCTCAATCAATCTGACACTCTAATCAGTTGGTTCAACACTTGAACTTGATTATTCTGAGTCAAATCTATTGATTGAATGTTTAATTGAATACTTAAACACTTTATTAATAAATCTAAACGTCATTCATGGATAAAATCCTCTTCCAGGTTAATTCTACATGTGTGACCCTATAGGTTCCATTTCACATTGGCAGTGAATGTCCATAACTAACTTATGACATCACAAGAAAAGAGTGGTGCCTAGTCACACATAAATGCTACCCAAGTGAAGAGGAAAGTTGGAGAACAACTTTCAACCTACAATTTGTTATTGGTTTTATAGTGAATGTATAGTTCCTTTATCACTGATTTCCGGATTGAACTCAAGGCATGGACTTGTCACCCTCTACAAACGTTCAATCCATGTTTCTTGATTTAGAGTTGACTATATGAGATATATGTAAGCTCAATATCATATATTTACTTACATGTGCATGGCCATGCATTTTTCAGTCTCACTCCTCAAGTGGCCAGTATATCACACTCCCTTGGGAGGGAAAAATTCCATATCTATCACTCATAGTCAAGTCCCCATGTGTCAAAGTCACCAATCAGCACCGTTATAACAACCCATGTTCTAGGACTGCATTTGATGATGTCAAAGTGTACCCAACCACATGTGATGAGTACAATTATTTTAGGTCTAAGAACCATAGTCACCACCAATACTATAAGATATGATATAGACTAACCATGTATGGTTTCCATGCATCACTCTTACAGTGTGTCTATCCTATACATAGTTTCTCTAACATGTATCTATGTGCTTGGTTTGATATCATATATCATGACTGATGAGATAATGTCATCAACCAACACACACTCTAGTATTTTGTGTTATTGATGTCTATGGTTATTTCCATAATAAGAATCGACTAGGGATGATAGTGAGAATGTACATACTCTTAGCATGAGTATGATCTCATTGTTCAAGTCACACACTTGAAGACATATGTCATTGAGCATTGTCACTCTCTAGACATCTAACATGTTATACTATTATCTCAAAATAGTCAAAACATATAGACAGAAATTGCCTTTATTATTATCAAATCAAGTATTACAAGTCTCATTGCAATCATCATATGATTGGCTCACTGGGCATACTATACCAACAGACTCCCACTTGCACTTAGAGCCAATCACCCACGAATCATATTCTAAGTGATCTTAACATGTCCATCATGTTTCTGCTGCACAAGTGCTTTTATAGTGGGTAAGTGACATTTGCTTCAAGTCAGTATGTTGCATGCTTCACATGCCCTCCTTGTACGACAACTCATATGAGATGGAAGTGCCATAGTATGCTATTTGAAATTCCTTTGCCTTACTAGTATCTACTTTGTTGTCACAATATTACTACTTAGTCACCAACGGTCAGAACCTCCCATAAGTCCATCCATATGAACTTCTAAATGCATACAATATCCTTTACAGTTTTTGTAACACTAAGGTACTAGGCTTCTTATTGTAGAGTTAATCAATTGTCTTTTGTTTGGAACATTTCCAAATATCAATTATTATTCTGAGGTCAAACACCATTTTGTCATTTCAGAAGCTTGATTCGATGTAACTCCTTACACCCAACTCTTTCTTATAACCATAACGAAAGAATTAATACTTTTAGTACTTCATAAGTGCATAAAGATGTTCTTCAAGGTATTCTAGTAACTCTTACTGGAGTTCGATAGATATCCATTCGTCATGTCCAATACATGCGAAATAACTGGATTCCATATCTTCTTATCATGTCCAATACATACAAGATGATGAGTTCATATATTCTTATCATGTACAATACATGCAAGATAATTAGTTCATATTTTTCTTGTCATGTCCAATACACACAAGATAATGAGATGATTTCATATCTGATAGATCCAATTGTGAATGCATATAGAATCTATCCATGTGTTCCTTATTCTTCATAAGAATTGGGACACTTGGCTCTTGATAAACAAACTCCATGGAACATGGACATATTTTATCTCATCATGTGAAACCCTTTTAGCATCTTGTTAGTGTATGCTCTCTTTCTTAAGTCAAGAAACCCTCCTGATTTGTCTCTATAGATCCTAATTCCTATCATATAGGATGCTTCTTTAAAACTTTAGTATGCACTTTGTTGCTAGGTTTTAATATTTGCAGTATAAGGAAGTTATTCCCCATCAATATGTGGAATATACATATTCTCCCACTAATTTCTTGTAATCACACATTAGTTCTTTATTTTGACTCAAGTCAAACTCTTTGACTATCTTGTCAAATAGAAGATCCCAATTCTGAGGTGCCAGCTTCAATCCAAAGATTGATCTATGTAGGTTCATGTACTTTATTTCCATTAAGCTACAATAGCAAGTATTATCCTGATGGATTTTGTTGGTATGTATGCCATAAGAGCCAATCATGCGATGATTGGTGGGATACATTAAGATTGATTTGATAAACATCAAAGGCAAGCTTCCAATTCTTTCTGGTTCAGTCATATGAGATAGTGATAGAACAGATTGAATGTCTAAAGAATGACAGTACTCAATGACGTATGCTTTCACGTTGAGGACCTGAACGATGAGATCATACGGATGCTAAGCGTTTGTACATTCTTGTTATGTCCCTAAGGTAGATAGACAACAATGACACACAAGACTAGATTGTGGTGTTGGTTGATGATAGAATCTCATTAGTCATGATACAGAGATATCAAACCAAACACATAGGTACTTGTTAGAGAACAAGTGTACCGGACAGACCCACCGTGAGTTTGACACATGGAACCATGACATGGTAGTCACAGTCAGTACTCATAGTGATGGTGGTGAATGTGATTCTTTGACCTGAAATCACTACACTCAACACATGTCATTGGGCACACTTTGACATCATCAAACGCAGTCCTGAAACATGGGTTGTTATAAAGGTGATGATTGGGTGGCTTTGACACAAGGGGCTTTTGAGGGGTGAGTGATAGATATGGGATTTGTCCCTCCTGAGGGAGTTTGATATCCAAGGCCACTTGATGAGTAGGATTGAAATAGGTGTGCGCACACATGTGTGAATCAGTATGTGATATTGATGTCATTAATATCTCTTCCAATCTACTCTGAGATCAAGAAAGTGAATGAATGTTGACAGGATGACTGTTCCATGCCTCGAGTTCATTTGGGATATCAGTGACAAAGGAATTATACATTCACTGTAACACCATTCACAGATTGTAGGATTGAAAGTTGTTCTCCAACTTTCTATTTCACTTGGGTAGCATTGATGTGTGACTAGGCACCGCTCTTTGCTTGTGAAGTCATAAGTGTTATGGACTTTCACTGCCAACGTGAAATGGACATGCAGGGTCACACACATAGGATTTAACCTGGAAGTGGAGTTTTGTCCACAAACAATGTTTAGATTGATTACTAAAGGAGTTTGGTAGTTCAATTAAACACTCAATTGATTGATAGCTCAAAATCATAGTGTTCAAGGTGTTGGACATATTAATTAGAGTATCAGATTGATTAAAACTGCAATTGACTGATTCTGCACAGTCTGCACTCCCAACCGATCATCTCATGAGATGAACCGATCAGCTCAGGTTGTGAGTCGATCGGCTCATGGACAGGGTGAAACAATCGCTTCAAGTGTTGAAACGATTGGTTCAACTGTTGCAATCGAGCAAGTTGGGAAAGTAGGATTGGTGAGAATTTTCCTTTCATTTCTCTTGCCCAATTTGATTGGAATAAGTATTGGTATTTGATACCAATTAGAAACAAAAGAGACAAAGTCAATCGGGAACTGACCAGGGCCACGAACCGACCGGTTCAGAAGTGAACCGACCGGTTGAGGTGTCCCAACCGATTGATTGAGGTGTCAACCGACCGGCTCAGGTCCCCAACCGACCGTTTCAGAAATGAAATGATCGGTTCAGGTTGTGAGTTGGTTGTTTTGTGGAAAATTTCGAACCCTTCTACTCCTGCTTTTAGTCCCGCATTGCTCGGGATGGAGAACTGTGTCCCATGACCCTCTTATATATAGGGGTATTGGGGGCTTCTCAAAGTACAACCCAGTGCAACCAGTTGCTCTGTGAAGTTGTCGTTCTCTCTAGTTTTGGTAACTGAGAGAGAGCCCGAGCAGGTGCTACCCAATAAGGGAGGCACAATAAGGGAAAGACAACTACAGAAAGCGATTGGTGGTAGGAGAGTGTGTCGGCGACTAGTACCCTGATAGGAGGGTGTGGCTCCTTCCAATTCCTTGTGGGACAAGGAGATTGGAGTTCCAGGTGGTCCGTGTGGACTACTTCAGAGGCGGGAGATTTCTGCCGCTCGGAGGACAGCTGTCAATCTCGTCAGTCCCGGTGTGACCAGGAGCTGCAGAGACACCGTCCAAGATAGGAGGTGAAGACCACACAAGGCGCGATGTATTGTCTCCGAGCAAGCCTCGGGACAAGGTATGATTCCACAAACCATCCTTTCCTATTGTATAGACGTTCACACATTTCCTTGTTCTAGTATGGGGAGGAAATTTTTGTTTCCACTTCCTTCTCTGCCTCCCCTAAAATGCAATAGTGGTATTAGAGACACGTCAACTGCTCTATACTTTGGGAATATCGATATGATCGATTTTGGTTTGTCGCCTTTATTTATTGCATATGATGTGAATAAAATGGGCTTTATGCATGTCCAATCCTAAATCCATAAATCCCAAATTACATATATGATATGTATTATGAATGAACTCGATACGCATCGCCCTTAAATGAGTTTTGTGGTGGATGTATAGCGTGGTTATGGCCAATAAATCCTTTCTGTGTGTGGTTGTATGTGGTTGCTTGCATCTCGGTCTGCGCACCGATCTTCCTTCTCCTATTCCTGATGTAACTCGAAATAATTCAAGATTTCTTTCCTACCTTTGCTCCCCTAGAATGTAACTCGAGGTTTCTCTTTTAACAATGTAAAATAGGATAGAATTTTATTTCTTGTTATGTCAAAGAACAAAGGACATCCAGACGATAGTTGAGACGATCGGTTCAAGGAGTGAGCTGATCGGTTGATGACCAGTTTGAGGAGAGAGACGAGCGGGTGGTGTCCATGAAGAGATGCATGACGACCCAGCGAACCGATCGGTTGGAGGAGCCAACCGATCGGCTGGTGGAACCCAGCTGACCTGTCTGATGGTGAGTCGATCATTCATGTGATGAGTTGATCAAACCCAGAAAGGCAAAGCACAGAGTTCATCTTGTATAGGTTGCATGTGATGTAGACCTAGATGAATGTGATTCCTCTTGGCTCGAGGAATCACATTAGGATGGCCATAGTCATCACTTTTATCATTTTGCATGTTTTCTATGGGATATAGCATGTATATGATACGTACTATATATTGTGGTGATTGGATATGTATATGTATATAAAAACCAAATCCCTCATTAAATATTAAGTTTTAGATGCCTTCCAAATGCGACACACGTGAAAAGCTTGATCGACTAAGTGTGGGAACGCCCAAGCGTGGTGCACCGTCTATCTCATGGAAGCGTGAAGGATGGATATGTGGGTCTACCCAAGTAGGGTGAATATTCATCATGTTTGCTTTGGGTCGGACTTAACAAGGTGACCTAGATAGGATCTAGCACCTTGAGGCATGGAGATGATCATGGCAAGTAGTTGCATATGACATCTTATCAAGAGTTTCATATGATGCAATTGGCAAGAGTTGCCTACGTGAGAGATCTAAGTTGTGGGTGACAGCCCAAGTTGGTCCATGACTTAGAGGATTTCAGGATCTTGCCGACTAGAAGGTTGTACGTTGTAATCTTCCGAATTGATGGTGAGGGCTATCAATTTGAAGTAAAATAGTGGGAGCGATAATTAATTAAAGGCCTAATTATATCGTCAACTTTTCAAATCAATCAAATATGTCAAAAATGAGTTTTAGGACTAAAATTGCATATTTTCCTTTTGTAGTACAAATGGCAACAAACAACAATCACTTTTCTTGGCGATCGGTCCTTGAAAAGGACAAGCTAAATGGGACAAACTTCCACGATTGGTATAGGACATTGAGAATTGTTCTCACTCAAGAGAGAAAGCTCTATATCCTAGATACTCCAATTCTAGAGGAACCTGCCCCTAATGCACCAAAGGCAGAAAGGGATGCTTACAAGAAGCATTTTGATGATGCCGTTGATGCAAAGTGCTAGATGTTGTGCTCTATGAACCACGAGTTGCAGAGACAGCATGAGAACATGGGTGTCATTGAGATGATTCAGCATCTCAGGAACATGTATGAAGATCAAGCACAGCAAGAGAGATATAATGTCTCAAGGGTACTGTTCAAGTGCGTCATGGCAGAAGGAGATCTAGTTGGTCCTCACACACTCAAGATGATTGGGTATGTGGAGAACCTGACAAGACTGGGATTTCCACTGAGCCAAGAGTTGGCTACTGATGTGATACTGCAATCGTTGCCAGAATCCTACAGTCAGTTTGTGATGAACTACAACATGAACAACTTTGATAGGCCACTGTCAAAGTTGTTGGGCATGTTGAGGACAGCCGAGATACAGATAAAGAAGGACAAGCCTAAGTCTATGATGGTGATCATGAGCAAGAAAGGCAAGTCCAAGCGCAAGGGCAAGGGCAAAGCTAAGAAAGGTTCTGATGCTAGCCAGGAGCCCAAGTCTTCTTTAGCTCTCAAGGCCAAGGGAGGCGTGACCAAGAAAGGAAATTGCCACCATTGTCAAAAGCCAGGACATTGGAAAAGGAATTGTCCTCTCTATCTGGAACAACAAAACAAGAAGGAGGTGATAGACGTCTCTACTTAAAGGTGTCCTGAAAGTAAACTTGTAACACTTTTCAGGTATATGATACTAAGATGTAAAGTGTAAAGCACTCATAATTGGGGCAAATGTTGCCGCCATAGATAGGAGTACTTTAGTTTATTTTCAGCCTAAAAGGCATGTAATACAGTTATGAACTGTTATTTCATATTTTCCAATAGATAGAAACACTTTATTTTTTGCATATTGTATGACAATGATGGCAATCAATAAAGAGATGTTTCAATTTCTAAAGATATGATCTTTGTGGAAATACCTTGTTTATCTTGTGGTATTTGATATGCATAATATAAAATGATACCTAAAAGTTATAGATAACTCAAACAATCAAATTAGCATCAATCATGAGAAATTCATTTCTAGTTTCCATGTGATGGATAAATCTAGACTCTTTTGGTTAGAGAACCAATAAGAGACATGGATATTTTGGACATGATTAATCAATCTTCACTAATGGTAGTTGGAGAATGATTATCCTATTAGGTATGATACATGTGATGTATTTACATACCTATTGGAACAAATGCTAATACTTCAAATGGTGTTTAGAGAAATACCAATATGAATATCTTCAAGTGTTCAAGATTATCATAGATGAAGTGCAAATTTGGTAAAGTGCTAATTCTTGATGAGATCAATGAATGAAATACTTGGACCAAATGTTTGAGATCCTTTTGAGTGATTATGATAGTGTATCATAGTGAACTCATGATTAAGGCATGGTGATGTCTAAATCAAGAAGGAATCATACTCTAAGGAGTTAGAGAATGATTATCAAATAACTGAATTCTTCTTAATAAAAGAATATCGCACAATAATAAAGGACATTCAGAATCACAAGGAGTTGTGAGTTCTTATATCCTTGACAGATACACCTCATTTATCTATGTGATGAGTTGTTCATGTGATGAGTCAACTATCCAAATGCATATGAGGAACCTAATTTTGAGTTATAGTTTATGACCATTACATCCTAAATGACATCCATGTGAACCATAAGGTATGACCTTGATGGTACACCCATTGGATGGAAATCCATAAGTGCGAATAAGTCTTAATTGTTAAGAGACATGGATAACATTTTGAGAAGGATGATGCTTGCATCTTAATTACTAAGACATTTGGCATATGGATACTAAAACTGCATTCCTATGAAGACTAAAACAAGGATGTGTATGTGACACAACCTATAAGGTTTATGAATCCACTAATGCAAATGAAGTCTATAAGTTACAATGGACTAATCAATGTGATTGATTGAGTACAAGAAACTTAGAATTAGATCTTTACTTTGATAATATAGTCAAAGGGTTTGACTGATATGTCAAAGATAAAGAAGGGATCTGTGATTTAGTGGGAGCGTATTAACATTCCACATGTTGATGTGAAATGGAAATGTTCTAAAATGGAAATCCAAAAGTGGGAATTATCTTTAAGGAAGATAGAGATGTTTCCTATGTGATAGGAATATAGATCTATAGAGATAGTTCTCAAAAACCTCTTGACCTATAAAGAGAATACATACATTGGCAATCTGTATTGAAGAGTTCAGTATGCACAGATTTAGTGGGAGAAAACTTGTCCATGTTACATGGAGTTAGTATCCCAAGGCCAAGTGTCCAATTATTATGAAGAATGGGAACACTAAGAATATATGTGGATCTATCATGTATGTAATCATCCCATTATCTTGCATGTATCGACATGGCAAAAATAAAATGCATTCATCATCTTGTATGTATGACATGGCAATATGATGTGTTCATCCTGATAACTCGTATGTGAGACATGACGAGTGGATGTTTGTCTACTTCCAGTAAGGGTTACTGGAATACCATGAGAACTTGATAAGTACTTGTGAAGTACTAGTTCTATGGAGATAAGGAAGAGTTCAATGTAACGAGTTACATTGATGTGAACTTCCGAAAGGACAGAAAATTAATCGCAAAGTATATACAGGATATATAAAAGTGAAGGTTTGTTGATAATTGGAAGTGTTCCAATAAAACCATTTAAAAGGAAATGTTGAGTATCTGTGTGTTAGAGAATAGAAATGGATACTATATGGATCTGGAAGTTCATGAGATGAACTTACAGATATTCCGCTCATTGATGACAAGTATGGAATCCTTGATCTTGCAATGTGGCTAAAGGTTATCCAATGAATACTAGATCGCATATTATGACAACTCCATCTCATGCGTGTGACGTACAGTGAAGAGATGTGAGACATGAAATTAATAATGACTTTGGCAAGGTGTTGCCATTACTCATTATGTTCGCACTAGAGCATAGTAACATGTGGGACATGTTTGAAGATCAATATGAATATGATTCAAGGGTGATTGGCTCGTAGTGCAAGTGGGATTCTATTGGTACGTATGCCCTGAGAGCCAATCATGGGATGATTGGTGGGATACATTAAGATTGATTTGATAAACATCAAAGGCAAGCTTCCAATTCTTTCTGGTTCAGTCATATGAGATGGTGATAGAACATATTGAATGTCTAGAGAATGACAGTACTCAATGACGTATGCTTTCAGGTTGAGGACCTGAACGATGAGATCATACGAATGCTAAGAGTTTGTACATTCTTGTTATGTCCCTAGTCGGATGTCATTGTGGAAGGTAGATAGACAACAATGACACACAAGACTAGATTGTGGTGTTGGTTGATGACAGAATCTCATTAGTCATGATATAGAGATATCAAACCAAACACATAGGTACTTGTTAGAGAACAAGTGTACCGGACAGACCCACCGTGAGTTTGACATATGGAACCATGACATGGTAGTCACAATCAGTACTCACAGGGATGGTGGTGAATGTGATTCTTTGACCTGAAATCACTACACTCAACACATGTGGTTGGGAACACTTTGACATCATCAAACGCAGTCCTAAAACATGGGTTGTTATAAAAGTGATGATTGGGTGGCTTTGACACATGGGGCTTTTGAGGGGTGAGTGATAGATATGGGATTTGTCCCTCCTGAGGGAGTTAGATATCCAAGGCCACTTGATGAGTAGGATTGAAATAGGTGTGCGCACTCATGTGTGAATCAGTATGTGATATTGATGTCATACATATCTCTTCCAATCTACTCTGAGATCAAGAAACTGAATGAACGTTGACAGGATGATTGTTCCATGCCTCGAGTTCATTCGGGATATTAGTGACAAAGGAATTATACATTCACTGTAACACCATTCACGGATTGTAGGATTGAAAGTTGTTCTCCAACTTTCTATTTCACTTGGGTAGCACTGATGTGTGACTAGGCACCGCTTTTTGCTTGTGAAGTCATAAGTGTTATGGAATTTCACTGCGAACATGAAATGGACCTGCAGGGTCACACACATAGGATTTAACCTGGAAGAGGAGTTTTGTCCACAAACAATGTTTAGATTGATTATTAAAGGAGTTTAGTAGTTCAATTAAACACTCAATTGATTGATAGCTCAAAATCATTGTGTTCAAGGTGTTGGACATATTAATTAGAGTATCAGATTGATTAAAACTACAATTGACTGATTCTGCACAGTCTGCACTCCCAACCGATCATCTCATGAGATGAACCGATCGGCTGAGCTTGGTGAACCGATCGGCTCAGGTTGTGAGTCGATCGGCTCATGGACAGGGTGAAACAATCGCTTCAAGTGTTGAAACAATTGGTTCAACTGTTGCAACCAGGCAAGTTGGGAAAGTAGGATTGGTGAGAATTTTCCTTTCATTTCACTTGCCCAATTTGATTGGAATAAGGATTGGTATTTGATAACAATTAGAAACAAAAGAGATAAAGTCAATCAGGAACTGACCAGGGCCACGAACCGACCGGTTCATAAGTGAACCGATCGGTTGAGGTGTCCCAACCGATTGATTGAGGTGTCAACCGACCGGCTCAGGTCCCCAACCGACCGTTTCAGAAATGAAATGATCGGTTCAGGTTGCGAGTTGGTTGGTTTGTTGAAAATCTCGAACCATTCTACTCCTGCTTTTAGTCATGCATTGCCCGGGATGGAGAACCCTGTCCCATGACCCTCCTATATATATAGGGGTATTGGGGGCTTCTAAAAGTACAACTCAGTGCAACCAGTTGCTCTATGAAGTTGTCGTTCTCTCTGGTTTTGGTAACTGAGAGAGAGCCTGAGCAAGTGCTACCTGATAAGGAAGGCACACCAAGGGAAAGACAATTGCAAAAAGCGACTGGTGGTAGGAGAGTGTGTCGGCGACTAGTACGCTGACAGGAGGGTGCGACTCCTTCCAATTCCTTATGGGATAAGGAGATTAGAGTTCCAGGTGGTCCATGTAGACTACTTCAGAGGCGGCAGATTTCTGTCACTCAGAGGACAGTTGTCAATCCCGTCAGTCCCGGTGCGACCAGGAGCTGCACAAACACCGTCCAAGACATGAGGTGAAGACCGCGCAAGGCGCGAGGTATTGTCACTGAGCAAGCCTCGGGATAAGGTATGATTCCACAAACCATCCTTTCCTATTGTATAGACGTTGACGTGTTTCCTTGTTCTGGGTTTGGGGAGGAAATTTTTGTTTCCACTGCCTTCTCTGCCTCCCCTAAAACCCAACAGACTTGTCCTTGGTAACTGCTGAAAAGATTTCATCATGATCAACACCTTGAACTTGTTAGAAACTCTTTGCAACCAAATTACCCACCATGTCAGTCTTGTTCTGGAAGACCCAAAAGTACCCTATGTGTTTTACCCCTTCAGGTGGATCAACCAAGATCATACTTTCTTAATGTACATGGAGTCCATCTTGGATTTCATGGCTTCAAGACATATCTCAGTTTTTGCCTCTCATTAGCTTCTAGGTAGACCTTTGACTCATCATATGATCAACTCACTGCCTTCTTGTCCATAAGATATCATATATCATTCAATCTCTAGTCGTGTTCTACTAGAACCATGAGTTATGTGTGTTACTTAAGGAACATTGATATTCCACAACATTTTTTGATTCTCTTTAATACCATTATATCTCTTTAAGTTCAATGCTTTTCTTGTTTGTCTTGAGCATTTCTAGTTTTACTTTTCTCTCCCACTAATTCCTTTAGAACTAGGTTCTCCTCTAGGAATGCAGCCATCCAAAACACCTTTGTTATTGGATTTGGATATCAAAGTAGTATTCAAAAAAATAAAATTAATGCGGTTTATGGACAAAACCTTTTAAGAAACAATTTTCTTATTTAGGCTTTCAATCCTAATATTTATAAAGACATATCAGGACGTTTCCCATTCCATATCTCATATGGTGTCTTTTGAACTAATGGTACATTGTTTTAGTGTTAAGCATGTACCCAAAAGGAAATTTGAAGTTTAGCTGGTATTCACACTCTAACTTATCAAGGTGTGATTCCTTCTTTCTGATACATTATCATTGTGTTTTAGGTGGATTCCATCATGATACATTATCATGATCTTCCAGAAGGTTCTCAAACTCTTGGTTTAAAGTATTTCCATATCGATCATATCAAAATTTACTACTAATTCCAAGTTTGTTATGTACTTCATTTATGATCTCCTTGAACACTTCAAGAGATTCTTGTTTGCATTTATGAAATAAAAACTACCATATCTGTTGAGGTCATCAGTAAATATATTGAAGTATTATTGATTACCTTTAGCATTTATTCTAAAAGGTCTATATACATCAATATGTATAATCCTTAATAGAATAATCGTTCTCCCACTACATCTATTGAAGAACCTTTGTCATTTTGCACAATGAATGAGATTAGCATGTCTTTATTGGTTCAATAACCAAAAATGAGTGTAGATAACCATCACATGGATTTCTAGAAATTCAATTCTCATTTATGAACTGGGGATGACTATGATATAGGAATTCAAGTTTGAGTTATCATGTCATTCATTACATGTGTCATACACACATGTCTCTTTAAATATCAAGTATAGTTGGTGAGACATAGGCATTTCCATCAAAGATCATATCTTTGAAATGAAACATTAGTTCATTACTGATGATTTTATTGATGGAAGATGTATAATAGCAAATCACTAATTCTATTATATGTACATGAATGTCATATTGAAACTGTAATAGTAGAAACTCTTGCTTTGCATAGTTTCTAGCTTACTTCTTATTAGTAGAGATCTCTATCTCTTTTTCATCTTCCTAAGATCCTCTATAAAGAGGATATTTCTTTTCCAACTTACTCCTCTCATATCTTGAGTGATGAAGACTTGGACCTAAGCTTGGCTTCAAAACACTTCTTGACCTTGATTTATTTTATGGACTTCACTCTTCTGTTCATTATCATAGGTTTTATCCTTTCTTCATTTATGCTTTGGCATCAGCATGCCAAGGACTTCAGACAACGGTTTGGCCAAGTTTCTCAACATTTGATAAACTGGCCATATAATTCACACAACGATTTGTAGAATGTTTGGTCAACTCTTGACCTATAAGAAATCATAGTTAATTTATATGCACAATCATATTGAGTGTATCATATTATACTTGATCTCCATCTATCTTATTATAATCAATCATCCCTTTGAAGACATTATACCTTTCACGTTTTACATGATTCTTAAGATGTATAACCATCTCAAGAATGTCCATTCTTCAAGCTATTTATGCAACTCATAGTTCATATAGCTTAGCATAAGGTTCTTGATGTCTTAGGCATCATTGGCATACTTCAAGTAAGCATCCAATTTTAGCCTTAGGCACATTTGGAGTGGTTCTACTGGCTCTGGTCTTTCAAGGACTTTAGAGTTTACACTCACTATTGAGAACACTTCTCAAAAGTCCCAAACCAGATTTAAAGTTTATCCCATTTATAAAATGATCGCAACGATAATGTATTTGTGTTTGTCATTTGGATTCTACAAAAGAATTTTGCAACATTTCAGAACATTTTTTGATTTGTTTGATTTGATAAAGTTTATGATATTAATTAGGTCATTAATTAATCATTGTTCCCACTATTTTGATCAAATTGATAGGCCTCACAATCCATTCAGAAGATTGCAGCGTATAACCTTCTAGTGAGTCGAGATCTAAAATAATTGAGTTATTACCTGGCCAACGCCAGTTCCCATAATCAATTATTAAGGTAGGTAACATTTACCAATTTCATCTTATGCAATTCTTAGATAGATGATATGCACAACTCTTTGCCATAGTCATCTGCATGCCTCTAAGTGCTTAATCTCATTAAGACCACTTAGTTAAGCCTGACCCAAAGATAGAAAATGCCCCACCCTTGGGATGCCCACTCTAATGGATCAAGCTTTTTATGTGTGCTACATATGAAAAGCATCTAAGACTTAATATTATATTGAGGGGTTTGGTATTTATATACATATACATATCCAATCACCACATATATAGTATGTATGATATACATAATATACCCCACAACAAAACATGCAAAGTGATAAAACAATGATTATGGCCATCCTATTTGTAATTCCTTGAGCCATAAGGAATTACGATTATCTAGGTATACATCACATGCAACAACCTTTTGTTGATCAAGATCTATGATTGGGCCATTTTGGGTTGATCAGCTCATCCTATGATTGATCGGCTCGCCTCCTGGCCGGTCGGTTGGTTGTCACCAACCGATCGTCTGGCACCTCTAGACGGTCGGTTCATTGGGTTGTCATGCTCCTTGTTAGGCCACCATCTTCTCATCTCGCACCATCTGTCGGTCATCTCAGTCCTTTAACCGCTCGTCTGGGAACCTACCGCTCTTTGACATAACAAGAAATAAAAATATCCTACTTTTACATATTTCTTTGGAAAACTCTGAGTTACATGCAGGGGGAGCAAAGGTAGAAGAGAAGGCTGGAGTTATCTCGAGTTATGTCTAGAATAGAAGAAGGCTCAGACTACATACCAAGAGAAAACAACCATAACCAACCAAGTACACACATAGGGGTTTATAGGCCATAACCATGCTACACATCTACCATTAAAACCATTTTAGGGTGACGCGTATCGATTGCATATATATACCATATCATATATGCATATTGGGATTTGTGGTGTTTAATTAGATATGCACATTAGCTAATTAAAGTATTCACATTGTATGCAATAAATAAATGGCAAAAAAACCAAAATGTGATCATATCAATTAATGCTAAAATATAGTATGTTGACGTGGCTCTGATACCACTATTGGGTTTTGTGGGACAGAATAGGTAGCAGAAACAAATATTTTATCTAGCCACAAACCCATAACCAACAGATCGCATCAACAACTATGCAATAGGAAAGATGGTTTAGAGAGATATACCTGGTCCTGAGGCTTGCTTAGTGACAATACCTCGTAGCTAGTGTGGCCTTCAACCACCTAGTCTTCGACGACGTCTGTGTAACTCCTGGTCTTCACCCAGACTGTGGTTGACAGTCATCCTCTTGAGCAGTAGAAATCTCCCGCCTCTAGAGATAGTCCACACGGACCACTAGAAACTCTAGTCTTCCTGATGGACATAATAGAAGCAATCGTCCCCTTCTGTCGATGTACTAGTCATCGACACACTCTCCCACAACTAGTCACTTTTCTATAGTTGTCTTTCCCTTCCTTTTCCTCCCTCGATGGGTAGAACTTGCTTGGGCTCTCTCAGTATCCACAACCAGAGAGGACAACAACTTTGTAGAGCAACTGATTTTCTGATTGATGTGTTCTGAGAAGCCACATGTACCCCTCTATTTATAGTAGAGGGCAGGGTCAGGGTTCCCCGTCTGTGCGAGAGTAGAAGGGTCTGGAAATTCCACAAAATAATTGCACGATGGAAGGCGAAACAATCGGTTCACAAATGAACTGATAATTTTGTTAAGTGAACTGATTGGTTCATAACTTAATCCGTCATTTAGGCAGGTGAGCCGATCGGTTCATCCAGTGAACAAGTCATTTCACTTCCTAGACTTGCCCACAATTGACTTTCCTTATTTGTTTCTAATTAATATATAGATTAATTCTTGGCCCAATTGAATTGAACATGTGAAACGAGGATCTTTTCTCACGAACTGAGAAACCCAACACTTGTTCATTTGGTCCATGTGAATCGGTCATCTCACTGACCATGAGCCGATTGGTTCACCCAGTGAACCAGTCAGTTGGTGGTCCAGGTTGTGTAAAGTTCAATCAATGTAGTTCTCAATAAATCTAACACTCTAATCAGTTGGTTCAACACTTGAACTTGATGATTCTGAGTCAAGTCTATTGATTGAATGTTTAGTTGAATACATAAACACTTTAGTAATCAATCTAAACTTCATTCACGGTTAAACTCCTCTTCCAGGTTATCCTACGTGTGTGACCCTATAGGTTCCATTTCTCATTGGCAGTGAATGTCCATAACTAACTTATGACATCACAAGCAAAGAGTGGTTCCTAGTCACACATCAGTGCTACCCAAGTGAAGAGGAAAGTTAGAGAACAACTTTCAACCTACAATATGTTATTGGTGTTACAGTGAATGTATAGTTCCTTTGTCGCTGATATCCAGATTGAACTCGAGGCATGGACTTGTCATTCTCTAGAAATGCTCAATCCATGTTTCTTGATTCAGAGTAGACTGTCTAAGATATATGCAAGCTCAATATCATATATTGACTTACATGTGCATGGCCATGCATTTCTCAATCACACTCCTCAAGTGGCCAGGATATCACACTCCATCAGGAGGGACAAATATCATATCTATCACTTACAATCAAGTCCCCATGTGTCAAAGTCACCCAATCATCACCGTTATAACAACCCATGTTGCAGGACTACTTTGGTGATGTCAAAGTGTACCCAACTACATGTAATGAGTGCAGTGATTTTAGGTCTAAGAACCACAGTCACCTCCAATACTATAAGAGATGATCTTGAATAACCATGTGTAGTTTCCATGCATCACTCTTATAATGGGTCTGTCTGATACACTATTCTTTGACATGTATCTGTGTGCTTGGTTTGATATCATAATCATGACTGATGAGATTATGTCATCAACCAACACACACTCTAGTCTTTTGTGTTATTAATGTCTATGGTTATTTCCACAATAACAACCGACTTGGGACGATAGTGAGAATGTACATACTCTTAACATTCATATGATCTCATTGTTCAAGTCACATACTTGAAGACATATTTCATTGAGTATTGTCACTCTCTAGACATCTAACATGTTATACTATTATCTCAAAATAGCTAAAACATATAGACAGAAATTGCCTTTATTATTATGAAATCAAGTATCACATGCCTCATTGCAATCATCATATGATTGGCTCTCTGGGCATACTATACCAACAGGTCCCGCACAAGACCTTGAAGAAGGTTCTTCATACATTTGCTTATTGTCAAAAGGCAGAATGCATGCCATCCCTTATTAGATTGTACTGATTGTTGTGGTAGATGATGTCCTATCCTAACTTCTCATCGTCCATGCTGTCATCTTGGACATGAATGTCACATACCAACATTCCTATTTTCACATTCATGTCCATATCTGCCATCTTACATGGTATAAGGGGTGGTGCAACTAGACTCGAGTTGTTTCTACGGTCAGAAATAGTAGGTGGGTTAAAAAATATTGGGTCTTCTTGTTTTGGAGGTGCATCATGAAACATATTGCCCATATTCCCTTTATCTTCTTCATATATCATTTGATCAATTTATGCCTCAAAAGAGATAAGGATCCCCTGCTTGTGATGAGTTCATCCAGTAGAAAATCATTTACAAATTTATCACAATCATAGGGTGGAGGTGGATCCTTGTAGTTGAAGAGACAACCAAGACTTTCCATTATATCTTCAGTTGTTTCAGCTACCTCCCTCTTTGCTTAAGATGGTTTTTGTTTGACGTCATTCTCTCCCACTACTTCTTCATTTTCTATAGGAGTGGTCAATTCTATTGGATGCAGGGTTCTCTGATTTATTTGTCCCTAGGGTCCTTTTCCTTGTTGTTATTTATAGAATGCCTTGGTAAGGCTGGGGATGTGGTGAGATTATCAACCCTAACAGTCATTCACTTATTCTTGGTAGTCTCCCTTGACTCTTCCTCCTCTAGTGGAAGAGTGCACTCTGAAGTAGCCATTTCATCTAGGATCACCTCCTATCCTGTTTGTACAATGGCCATCAACATATTGGCCTTGAGGTGCACATCTATATCTATTGCAAGGGATGGTTTGGTAGTGACTATCCTTTTCCTTTTTATATATGTCCAACTATTATGGGACTGGCTTCCTTTCTGTTCGAAATCCTCTCAAAGTTTCATGTTCTCTAGGCATAGATCATCACATTCTTGCATAAAGAGGGGAGTTTGTTTGTCACCCCCTCCAGTGCTTGCATAACTTGTACCTGATTTCCAACCAACTACTGCATTTGGAGTGGCAGACTGAGAACCAAGTGCATGTCTATAATAATTTCTATATTTGTGATGTTAGAGTAGATAGATTTCTATTTATCTTAAAAATATTTAAAGTAGAGGTTGAGACGATCTCACAAAGTTGTCAATCTCATACCCTATTTCCATGAATTTGGTTGTTGTTGTTGGCCATTGTTGTTGTTTGGCCTGTTGATGGAGCTCACTTCATGGCCCGCCTCATTTTCTTTGGCAGATTATTTGTGTTCTTCAGTTGGGCGAGTGCTTTGTTCTGGTTGTGGTGCCTCCCTCTCAAGGGTTTCTTCTCTCACATTGCTTCCTATCAATGAATCATTTGCTCTGCTTTCCATATCTTCTTCTTCACGTTCATTGTGGTGTTGGGCAAGATTTATCTTTGGTTGTGGTTCCTTTTCTAAGATGGTTGATTTTATTGCTTCTTCACCATGAATGATTGCCTTGGGTTCAGGAACCACTACTTCTGGTATAGTGGTAATGGTAGGAATCTTCAGAACTTCTTTATCTTCTTCATCTATATCTATAACTTTATGTGCATGAGTTTTCTTCACTAGTCTTTCAGGAATACACACTATTACCCTTTTTCTTGTCATTTGTTTTGTGGCCACCTCCTTTGGTTGTTTCTTTATTTGTTTATATTGCCTACTAATGTTTGCACATTATTCAAATATCAACCTTATGATATATTCTTCTTGGAAGACTAGTTTTATATAATAATAGTTGTTCAGTTCAGGGAGGGTTAGAAAGTATTTTGTCTTGCATAACCTATAAGTGTAATTCTATTTTAACCTTGTCAGGACATTTGTAGAGGTAAGGCATTTGGATCCCACAAAATCATCTCCCTCTGACCTTAGGAAATATTTAATCTTCTTAACATACCCTAATCGATGCACGATGTATGTGACTAGACCTCCCATGTACAAGTCACATGGGCCGTCAACTCCTGTTACCACTGCTAGCTTTTCAACCAAAATCTTCCCAATGTCTATGGATTTAACTTCCATCATACTTCACAAAACATGGAGATCCAGTCGGGTCACATTCCTGGTGTCTGATCTAAAGGTCAATATGTTGGTGAAGATTTTTTGCACTATTCTCATGAAGCCTAAGTGCATCATGGATGTCTTAGACTGACCATAGCTATATTTGTAGTCTCCTCAAAACTTCTCCCAAGTTTTATCTATTATAAAACCTATGGTGTCTCCTCAAAACTCCTGTTACCACTGCTAGCTTTTCAACCAAAATCTTCCCAATGTCTATGGCTTTAACTTCCATCATACTTCAAAAAACATGGAGATCCAGTCGGGTCACATTCCTGGTGTCTGATCTAAAGGTCAATATGTTGGTGAAGATTTTTTGCACTATTCTCATGAAGCCTAAGTGCATCATGGATGTCTTAGACTGACCATAGCTATATTTGTAGTCTCCTCAAAACTTCTCCCAAGTTTTATCTATTATAAAACTTATGGTGTCTCTATCTCTGCGTTCCTTATCATCTTGTTTAGCTTGTTCATCAGAGTTAGTGAAGATTGTGTTAAGACATGTTTCAGTTAGGATATATTCCTCTTTGACTATTCACACATGTAGTTTATATTCTCCTCCACACTCTACCTTTTCTTCATTGGTTACTGGTAGCTTCTTTAGTGAGGTCATGAACTCTAAAGTTAAATCATCATATGTGGTCATCTTGTTGAAGCAGATCTTGCATATTTCCAACCGACCCATGTTTTGTTTAACCCTATCATATATTCGGAGTCTAAGTAGGATTTCCTTGCCTCCAAATCCAGTGGTTGTAAACTTCTTGCTCTGGAACATGTCACACCATATTTGTCTATGTTCCTCATCTCATGCCAGAATTTAGTTATCATGCTACTCTTTATAGGTAATAGTTGACAATTTCTGGGAAACACTTGCTATCACCTCGTATCAAGGTGTGATTTATTATGTGACTTCATCTTTTATAGGTGTCTTAGTTTCCTTTCTGGGCCTTTCCTGATCTGGACTTGGTTCAACCCTTTTCTTTGGGTTCTACATCTCTTCAGACAGAGTATGCTCAGAGACATCAGTCCTCGTTTGTTCTTCCTCACCTCCTGACTCCTCATGGGATGTCTCATCCAACATATTGAGCCTATTGCCTCTAGGTGGGATTTGATGCTTTCTTTGGTGGGTTCTCCATGTTTCTTCTGGTAAGGCTCCAACTTATTCCTTAGATTTTCCATCTTCTCCAACTCTTCTAGAGTCATTGATGCTTTAAGTCTCTTAGTTTACTTTGACTCATGAATTTCTTAATTCCCATCCTACTTTCTAGCCATATTGCACTTTGTAGATACTTGAATATCTCTAGCTAGATCAATTATATAAACAAGGATAAAATGATCAATTGTG
Source organism: Alisma plantago-aquatica (assembly GCA_963693085.1). Taxonomy (NCBI): domain Eukaryota; kingdom Viridiplantae; phylum Streptophyta; class Magnoliopsida; order Alismatales; family Alismataceae; genus Alisma; species Alisma plantago-aquatica. Next base: position 500,323,779 of record OY856414.1, on the reverse strand, counting down.
GTTGAATACCATTCTATGGTTTTAGAATGTTGAGGAAAGAACAAAAACATCATGACGTCACTCGATGGGTGATAGTCGATGGTTGGCATGATAGGAAATCTATAGCCTATAAAACTTGGTCAAACTATCAACCAATGGTGCCAGTTAGTAGGGAGCCAAGCCTTGGTCAGGTTAAACAACCATTCGTTAGGTCATTGGCCCAAAAGAAAGCAACAACAATTGATGGAGAGATGTCATGTCGATATACGATTCAATAACTGGTGGTCAACAACCGATGGTTGTTCATTCAGGACACCAACCAATGGATTCGGTAAGTTTGTGGCAACTGATGGTTCCATTGATGGCCAACAATGGATGGATATATGCCCTATTGACAAGTGATACTCAACAGTCGGTGGCTAGGGAGGAAAACAACTGATGGTTAGAACCAATTGATTGTTGGGGAAAGAAAGGAGAAACAACCGATGACCAACAACTAATGGTCAAGGAATACAAAGTGACAATAGATGGTTAGGTCATTGTCCGTGGAGACTAGGAAATCGTCCAAAGAAGTGAAGGGAAATGACAATTGAAAATTGGGAATATCAGAACCTAGGGTTTAAGATTACCATTTGGATGGCATTCAAAGCTTCAACCCCTGATGATTGGATGTCACTAATTGTACTATCAGCAAAAGGGCATGAGAAAATATCTTTCTTACATTGTGGAGACCTACGTTCCTCTACTCACTTATGTCAGTGATGGAGAGGAAGAAGAAGGTCACCAACCAATGGTGTCACTTGGGCATTCATGTCTCTTTAGTAGTTACTAGTCTGGAGCACTCTTAGCGGATAGAGTTCATCCAATCTGATGGATTAGTGTTAGGGGAAGTTTCTCCATACCCCTTTTTATAGGTTTTGTCTCTCGGTAGCCATCATATGTTAACAACAGGTGGTTTGGTACTTATTCATCAACTGATGGTGGCCCTAAGCATAGGTCAACCGATGGCTTTTCTTCTCAGCGAACATTTGATGGCTCTTTTCTCCTTCTTCCCTTTGGATGGCTGAGTAACTAGTCAACTGATGGTTGGTCCATGTAATCATTTGATTGCTCGTCTAGACTTATCATCCGTTGGTACAGTAGAAACCACCATTTGATAGTTAGGATGTGTGCAACTAAGACAACATATGATGGTATCATTGCTTCATCAACTGGTGGTGTCACATAGTGTCAACACTAGATGGCATGGTCAACTTGATGGTTCATCTATTTTCTCACCTGATGGTATCATCAACTGATGATTTTACTTAATAATGATGTGATTGTAGTGACTCCCTTGAAGGATTGAATGTTGTTATTTATGACTCTTAAAAATGAGATCTAAAACTTTACCTAAATTTATTCTATGTACACTAAAAATTACTTAAATTCAAGATGAGATTTCAAAACAAAATTAGTAAATTCCTATTAGGAAAAACAAAGCAAACTAGAGCTAAGACTAGATGTTATAAACTGTCTAAAGTCTAAATAAAAGAAAAGAAGAACTTAAAAATTTAAACAAAGCGGGAATTCTTTGGGTTGCTTGCCAAGAAGAACTATTTTGTAGTCTTTATCTTGACTCTCTTGTTTGTCTCTTTAGGGTATTTTGAGTAATGTAGGTGTTGGCTAAATGGACATCATCAAAATCCCTTTATTTTGAAAATGACAAACATTTCATTCCTGTGGATCTAACGTGCTATTTGAGTGTTGTAGGAACTAGGTGGATGACACAACTTTTGAAGATCTAAATGCTCACAATGTGTAAATTTCATGATTGTAATCAAATGTGAAACTTGTACAAGCATATAATGTACAAGTACTTAGATATCATATAAATCAAGCATTTAGATCTTCCCTAGCCATTCACAATACTTAGATAGGTCATCCCCTATAATAGTGTCATAGCTGCACAATCAAACACACACTTCATATTCATCTAGAACCACCAAAACAGAGACATTCTCGGTCGATCTATTTGTCGACCGAGACAAGCTCGGTCGAACAACTTCTCGACCGAGAGTCTCCCGGGTTCTATAGCTGTTAGACACGAAAGACAAGGTAGTTGGGAGTTGGAATTGAACGTTATATACACTTGCTCCAGACTGTCCCTCGGTCGACAAAAACTTCGACCGAAGGACTCTCAGTCGACAAACTTCTCAACCGAGAAGAACTCTATCTGCAATTTTCAGAATTAATAAACTAGTCATTGCTAAAGCAATTAGTGGATACCTAACGGCTAGTTAAGCACATAGAATCCCCTAGAAAGTGTCTAGAACGTCCTTAAGCATTCATAGGCCATTCCTATAAATAGGACATGCCTTAGGACACCTAAAACACACTTTTGCAACACTTGAGCATACAAACTTGCAATTGGCAATCTATTCTTGTGAGCAATTGAGCAACTCTAGCATTTGCTAATCCTTTCCATTGCTACAAATTGAAGTCCTACTGCTAGCATCTCCTACCCACTACACTTTTACTTCCATACACATTGGTTAGGATATCAAAATGCTTGATATAGGAAATCAAGCCTTGTGCTACAATGGTAATTGTAATTTTCATTATTCCCTTCTTGTTCTTTCTTACTACTTGTACTCTCCTTGCTACTCCTAGGGTTGGAGGTTGTGGATTGGAGAGGGTGCCATCTTCTTAGGTGGAGAAGGATCTTCTCAGTGGAGAAGGAGGACTTTGGACTACTTCTAGAAGGTCTCAATGGGAAGCTACTTCAAGGAGGAAGGCTACTTCAAGGGGGAGCTTGAATTACTTCAAGTGAAGGCTGCTTCATAGTTGGTGAGATGACTTCAGGGTGAAGGTTGTTCAAAGGGTGAGGAAAGTATTTGTAATTTTGTGTAACATCCTTAAAAGGTAATAAAATTCAAGTACTTTCAAATCCCAATTGGAAACAATTGGGTAGTGGACTGACTCCCTTAGTTTTTGCTAAGGGTGGAAGCATTCTAAACACCTTGCCTCTTTCTTCTTATCTCAATTGTGGTTGCTTGATTTGAATTATTATTAAAATATATATAAAACCCTATTCACCCCCCTAGTGGTTTTTCATTTGGTATCAGAGAAAGGCTTCAAGGAACTCTAATAAAGTCTTGAAGAATGGGTGATGGGGTACTCAACAACCTCAACATGGAAGGAACACTCGTGGCTAGACCTCCACCTTTTGATGGCACTAACTACACCTACTAGAAGAGGAGGATGCAGTTCTACTTCCAGGGAATTAGCTGGGATATCTGGAGGATGGTGTCAAATCCATATGAATTTTCCCAAACAGAGTATGCAACTTGGGATGTTAATACTGTAAGATCATCCCAAATGAATGCAAAAGCTGTAAGTATACTCTATTGTTCAATTTCCATTGGTGAACTCAATAGAATATCAAATTGTGAAACAACATATGAGATATGGCATAGACTCTCTATAACCTATGAAGGAACTGTTCAAGTTAAGAATTCTAAAATCAGAATGCTTAAACAAAAGTTTGAACAATTTCGTATGGATCAAAATGAGTCTATTAGTGAAATGTATGCAAAATTTTCTTCTATTGTGAATGGTTTAAATGCTTTACGTAAAGTAATCAGTGAAGAAGATCAAGGATAAAAAATCCTTAGGTCTCTTCCTCCCAAGTACAAGCCCAAGGTGACTGCTATTGAAGAAGCAAATGATCTCACTCGACTAAGGATGGATCAATTCATTGGCAACTTAGAAGTACATGAGGCAACGTTGGAGGAAGAAGAACAATGAGAGCGTGAACTTCAACAAGGAAGAAAGAAAGATATGGCCCTAAAAGCTTCAAAGATCATCACTCAAGAAAGTGATGAAACAAGTGATGGAGATGAAGGAGAATAAGCTCTAATTGTAAATGGTAAGAAATATAGAAGATTTAGATCTAACATAGTTTCTGGTTTTTCTTCATCCTCTCCTAGGTGTTTTGAATGTGGAAAGAAGGGACATCTCAAGAATGAATGTCCTAAAGCAAAGAAAGGAAAGAAAAGCTCATCCAAGAAGAAGGGAGAAAAAGTATACAAAGTTGCATGGGATGAGTCAAGTGATAGTGAAAGTGGAGAAGAGAATGTGGAGTGCCTCATGTCCAAAGAAGATGATAGTGATGATTCTCAAGAGGTAAGCCTTCAGGATTTGCCAAAAGAAGATCTAATTGTTAGTCTATAAGATACTCATGACAAATATGTTGATTGCAAAAAGAAACTAAAGAAGGTTACTAGAACTAATGAGGATCTATATGCTAGATTGAATAATATTTCTTTTGAAAAGGCCAATATTGCTTCTGAAAATTTGAATTTGAAATCATCTTTAAATGATTGCAATATGAAGCTGCTTACTTTAGAAAGAAATCATGATCTTCTTTCTCAAGAAAAGGCTGATTTGCTTGCAATACAGAATAATTTTCAGACTCAACCTATCCTGTGTAATCATCTAGATTATGATGCTATTATTAAGGAAAGAAACTCTTTATTATCTGATCTAGATCAAGCAAAGGTAGATATCAATAATAAGATGTATGAGATTTCTAAACTACAAAGAGAAATTAATGGTTTAAGGGGTAATGATGTTCTTGATAATATTCTGAAATATTCTTCTAGTTACAATGGAAGAAGAGGTTTAGGATATGTTCCAAAAGAAAAATCCTATCAACCTAAACCTAGGAGAACTCAAGAAACCAAGACCAAGATCATGTTTGTACCCAAGAACACAACTCAAAATCCTAGAAAGAGAAGTGAAATTGATTCAATTTGTTGTCATTATTGCTTGCGCCTTGGACATTATTCCTTTTCATGTCCTTAAAAGAAAAAGGTGGTTGATTTAGTATGGGTTCCAAGACCCCAAACTTAGCAAATTTAATATGATTAAGTTGAGATTTGACCTAACACTTCATTTGAATATCTTATTGTCTCATCTCAACTAAGAAGAGTGGTACCTTAGCATATTACAACGATTTAAGTCCAAAACAATTTACTGAAACAAATAGAAACATTCCCACTCGATAAACAGTTCGAATGAGACATCCTCGGTCGAGAAAATATTCGACCGAGGGAAAACCTGTGACAAATCTGAAATCTATAGCAGAATTTATAGTAAAAACAACAACTATTCCGATTGAAGAATTTTTGATCGGAGAAAAAATCGTTCGAGAAATTGTCAACCAAGTGAATTTCTGTTTTAGTTCAGTTTCAACCTGTAAAATAACAACTTTCTCGATCGACAAATTGTTCAACTGAGACATTTGTTGGTCGAAATATTTGTCGACCGAATGAAGATATGTTCCATTTAATTTGTTAAATCATGTTCAGTTTATTGTTAAACATACCTAACCATAATGGACCATCACAGGGGTACCAAAACCTATATTTTATTGCAGGATTGGGTAGTTGAAAGTAGATGTTCCAAACACATGACCGAGAACAAGGATGCATTTCAAACTTTTGAGGAAAAGAAAAGCAGAACAATCACTTTTGGAGAGAATGGTAAAGGTTAAATTATTGGAATAGGTAATATTGGTACAAACCTTGAAATAAAGAATGTTTTACTTGTTGATTGTTTGCACCATAATTTAATAAGTGTCAGTCAATTATGTGATAGTGGATATGATGTTTTATTCAACAAAAATTGATGCAAGTTACTAATAGAAAATACTACAAATGTTGTTTATGAAGGAAAAAGAGTTGGAAATCTATATATCCTTAGACCTAACTCTATGCAATCTGTAGTTGGAAAATGTTACTTGCAAAAGAAAATTCTTTACAACTATGGCATAGAAAATTAGGTCATGCTAGTTCATATGTTATCAAAAAGCTAGTTAAATATGATCGTGTTTGTGGTTTTCCTAAGTTATCTTTTGATCAATCTGAAACTTGTGAACCATGTACTTTGGGTAAACAAACTAAAACTTCTTTTAAACCCAAAAACATGCTTAGCACCAGTAGACCACTAGAACTTATTTATATGGATTTGTTCGGACCTATGATGAGACAATCTATTGGTGGGAAAAGATATTGCTTTGTTATTGTTGATGACTATAGTAGATATACATGGGTACATTTTCTTGCAAATAAAGATGATACTATTCATGTTTTCATACAATTTTGTTCAAATATTGAAAATCAATTACAAAACAAAATATGTACAATTAGGAATGATCATGGTGGAGAATTTGAGAATCATCTATTTGAAGAATTCTACACATCTCAAGGCTACACTCACAATTTTTCTACTCCACACACTCCACAACAAAATGGCACATTCAAAGGAAAAATCGGTCATTACAAGAAATGGCTAGGACTATGATGCTTGAACATAATAAAACTAAAACATTTTGGGCAGAAGCAGTAAAATCAACTTGTTATCTGCAAAATAGAGTAACTGTACACTCTTATTTGAAGAAAACACCATATGAAATCATGTATACTAAAAGACCTAGGGTTTCTATTTTCATACTTTGGCTCAACTTGCTATATCTTGAATACAAAAGACGATAGAGAAAATTTTGACTCTAAATCACAAAAAGCCTTTTTCTTGGGATATAAAACTTCTAGTAAAGCATTTATAGTTTACAACACTATCTCTAGAAAAGTTGAAGAATCCATTCACATTAATTTTCATGAACAACTAAGAACTGAAAATTATGATGTAGTTGATATTACTCATCAAGTAGAAAATCTAACCATATCAACTAAAGATGATAAAAATTCTACAAATGATCAACAAGTTGAGACAAAACAACCTGTTCCTAGACTCATTAAAGATCATCCTCAAGAACTAATTATTGGAAATCCTAATGATAAAATAAAAACCCATTCATCTTTTAGAGATGTTGCAAACACTACTACAGAAATAGCATTCAGTGTCACTTTTCTGGGCGTCGGTTATTACGGAAAACCGACGCCTTATATGTTAGGTGTCGGTTGTTTAAGCAAACTGACGTCTATATTCGAAGACCAGCTAGACATGGGTACCGCTTTGTATTCAGCGTCGGTTGTTTATAACAAACCGACGCTTAACGTCGCCCGCGAAATCCAAATTCTGATAAAAAAATAGTGTCATTTCCAGCGTCGGTTATTTAGGTAGAAACCGACGCCTATGTGCGATGAAAATTTGCGCGAAAAGTGTCACCTTCAGCGTCGGTTATTCCAGGATAACCGACGCTGAAGGTGGTTCCCGCCAAACAATTTCATGAAAATATCGTCCAATTGGACGTCGGTTTTTTCAAGCAACCGACGCTAAAGATGTTTAGGCATCGGTTGTTTTAAACAACTGACGCTATTTGGGAACTTCATAACCCTCGATTGCCCGACTCTTCCCCTTTCTTTTGTTTCATTGCGAGTGATTTCCCTATTTCTCTGCTGCCGTCGATTTCTCTCTGGTGATTTTTTCTTCAGCTCCCCTTCTCTGGCGCCCCCTTCTCCGCCACCACTCCTGCTCGCCGTCGCTCCTGCCGCCGTTGGATACCTGCTCGCCACCGCTCCTGCTCGCCGCCGCTCCTGCTCATCGCCGTCGCCTGCTCGCCGCCACTCCTGCTCGCCGACGATCCTGCTCCTGTTGCTGCTCTACGTCGCCGCCGTCGCCGCCGCCCGCTCCTTCCTCCTTGTTGCTGCTCTGCGTCTCCTTGCTCACGTCCTAACTCTGCTGCTCACAAGGTACTAGCATCAAGCCCTTCCTCTGCCATTCTTTCCATTCAGTAACAGTCTCATCTCCTCGTTCCACACCATAACTTGGCTGATGTCAAGCCCATGCTCAAAAACATCTACCTATTCTCATCCATGTTTGTGTGGCATTCCCATTTTCAGGAGTCAATGACCATCCTTTACAGAATTATCTGCATCTCAAGCATAGTTGATCCAAAAAAAATACTGCTAACTAACATGATTTAAATTGGTATGATGCATAATATAAATCCATTTTTTACTTTTGGGGGTGCGCCTTATACTATTTGATATCCTTGATTTTATCTTCTATCCTAAATAAAATTAAGGGACCCATGATTAGAAAACAATTCCAAACTTGGCACCCACACTAATTGGAAGGAAATAAAATATGATTATTGAAATGCACATTTGTGATGTGATACCTTTTTTAGGATGCATATATTAGATTCAACCTTTGAGACATCCTTTTATGAGTTCCAATACAGTTAAGGTTTCATTTCATTGCCATTGTATGTATTATAATATTACATCTTTCACATAAAAATTAATTAAATTGAATCCTATTGGAACCCTAATTTAAATCCTAATTTGATTTAAACTTGTCCATTCTAGCATCCTAATTTGATTTGATTAAACCCTAACATTGTTTAAACCCTAACATCAATTGTGATGAAACCCTAACATGTACATATCTATTATTGTGTTTGTTGGCCTAGAAACCCGTCCAAGATTGACTCATTAGGAGTAAATCTTGGATAGTCCCCGGTTTGGGACTGTTCTTGAACACCTAATCTCACTTAGGATGTAAGTGTATAATGTGTATTGGGTTTTCGAGAAAATTTCGGTAGCATTTCCCCGTTTGTTCTCCAAGTACATATGTACTTAGAGAACAGCGGGGAAATGCTGCCGAAATTTTCTTGAAAACCCAATACACATTATACACTTACTAGTGAGATTAGGTGTTCAAGGATGGGATAGGTGGTACACATTTATTATATATAAGAATGACATCACATTATACGCTTAGGTTGTAAGTGTATACCCTAATCTTTTCCTAATATATACTTGTTTCCTAATATATACTTGTTTTCTCTGATCATAGAATGGATAGATCATGGATGTCCATTCGTAATCGTTGCACCCCAGAGTTTATATCTGGTCTTGATCAGTTTATTAGATTTGCCGAGGAACATAGGAAAAAACCTACAGATAGGTTCTACTGTCCATGTAGGCATTGCGGTAACAACTTGAAAGTCAACACTGGTGAGGAAATCAAAAGTCATGTCATGTGCAACGGGATTGTACAAGGCTATACAGAATGGCACTGGCATGGAGAGATTTCAAAATCGAAACCAGTAGATGTCGATAGCAGTGCTTGGGTGGAAGAAGAAATTACCTCCGATGACGTAAATGTGAACGAACTAGTTCCAGCAGACATCGTTGATGCGATGTTGGATAGTTGTAGGGTAGAGCACACCGATCCACCTCCTATCTTTACAAACATTGTGCATGATGCTGAGATACCGTTATACACAGGTTGTGCTAAGTTTACGAAGCTTAGCGCTGTGTTGAGATTGTATAAGTTGAAAGCTAACAATAGATGGAGCGACAAAAGCTTCACTTCATTGTTGACTTTGTTGAAAGAAATGCTTCCTGAAGGAAACGAGCTTCCAATCTCAAAATACCAGGTAAAGAAAATGTTGTGCCCAATGGGAATGGAGGCCAAGAAGATACACGCATGCCCGAATGATTGTGTATTATTTCAAAAGGACTATGTAGATTTGAAAGATTGTCCAAAATGTGGTGCGTCACGGTATAAATTGACGACTTCGGGGGAGTCCAAAACTTGTTCTCCTGCCAAGGTGTTGTGGTATCTACCTATAATATCACGGTTTCAACGCTTGTTTGCAAATCCGAAAGATGCGAAGAATTTGAGGTGGCATGCAGATGTTAAGAAAAATAATGATGGGATCCTACGACATGCGTCTGATTCCCCACAGTGGAAGAAGATTGATCTATTGTACCCTAAATTTGGTGAAGAAGAAAGGAATCTAAGACTTGGGCTTTGTACAGATGGGATGAATCCGTACAGGACATTGAGCAGCCAACATAGAAATTGGCCAGTCATGCTTGTTATATACAATCTTCCTCCCTGGATGTGTATGAAAAATAAGTACGTTATGTTGTCATTGTTGATATCGGGCCCTAAACAACCCGGAAATGATATCGATGTTTATCTTGAACCTTTTATTGATGACTTAAAGAAACTTTGGGCTGAAGGTGTGATGACCTATGATGCTTCAGCAAGAGAGACATTTTGTTTGCACGCTATGTTGTTTTGCACTATTAATGACTTTCCAGCATATGGGAATTTGTCTGGATATAGTGTCAAAGGAGCTAAAGTGTGTCCTATATGTGAAGAAAACACTGATTCAATAAGACTAAAACATGGCGGCAAGACTGTATATCTTGGTCATCGAAGGTTTCTTTCAAAATTCCATCTGTATCGTAGGAAGCGCAAAGCATTCAATGGATGGAATGATGAACGGAGTGCACCTAAACCTATACCAGGGGATGTTGTTTATGAAAGAGTAAAAGACATTGTCAATGAATTTGGTAAGAAATCACAATGTAGTATGGCCACACGGAGTGACAATTCTTCATTCAAGAAGAAGTCAATATTTTGGGATCTTCCTTTTTGGAGTTCTTTGACAGTCAGGCATTGTATCGATGTAATGCACGTTGAGAAAAATGTCTATGATAGCATCATTGGTACTCTATTAAATATACCAGGTAAGACTAAAGATGGGATAAAATCCATACTGGACCTACGTGAAATGGGAATAAGGTCAGAATTAACAAAATTACGTGAAATGGGTAATAAAAGAACATACTTACCTCCCGCTTGTTACACGTTGTCTAGAAAGGAGAAGAAAACTTTTTGTGAATGCTTGGTAAATGTTAAGGTTCCACATGGTTACTCATCCAACATCCGTAGATTGGTATCAATGAAAGATCTGAAGTTGATAGGTCTTAAATCTCATGATTGTCACACTCTAATGCCACAAATATTGCCCGTGGCAATTCGATCTATATTGCCGAAGCATGTAAGGTTTGCAATTACCAGACTTTGTTTCTTTTTCAACAGTCTATGCAGCAAAGTTATTGACCCTGATACTCTCGATAATTTGCAAAGAGAAGTGGTCGTTACCCTATGTCAGCTTGAGATGTATTTCCCTCCTTCGTTCTTTGATATCATGGTACATCTTGTTGTCCACTTGACTAGGGAAGTGAGAATGTTGGGACCAGTTTTCTTGCATTGGATGTATCCCTTTGAACGATACATGAGCGTTTTTAAAGGTGATGTTTGAAACCGTTATCGGCCTGAAGGGAGTATTATTGAAGGTTATGTGGAGAGATAGGTTATCGATTTTTGCAATGACTTTCTCAGTGGTAATGAAACTCCTGATAATGACAAGAATATTGAGGAGGGCAAAGGAATTTTGGGATCACGGGTGAAAGTAATCAGCCGTGAGCAGTTGGAACAAGCTCACTTGTATATTTTACACAATATGGACGAAGTGAGTGTTTATATCGAGGAACATACCAATTTCATAAAGAGACAACATCCTCGAGCAAGTTCAATGTGGCTTGCTAGAGAGCATAATAAGACTTTTACTAAGTGGTTTGAAGATGAAGTCTTACATCAACTATCTCAAACACCAAATGATATTACAGAAACTATCAAATGCCTCACCTTTAAACCAAAACCGAATGTTATGTCTTATGAAGGGTTTGACATTAATGGATTCACATATTACACAAAGCGCCAAGATGATAAGAGTGTCGTTCAAAATAGTGGGGTCACTCTTCAAGCGTCGACTATGTACTTTGCAAGTGCAAAGGATAAGAGTCCACGTGAAGCTAAAATGTCATATTACGGTGTCATTGAGGACATTTGGGAGTTTGACTACATAGATTTCAAAATTCCGCTCTTTAAATGTAATTGGGTTGATAACACCAAAGGAGTTATAGTGGATGAATTGGGTTTCACTTTGGTGAACTTTGAAAAGATTGGCGAGAAGGGTGAACCATTCATATTGGCATCACAGGCAAAACAAATATTCTATATCGATGATCCTGCGAATGATAAATGGTCGGTTGTTCTTCATGGTAAAAGACAGTTCATTGAAGATCCTATAGATGAAGAAGAGTACTATGATAAGTATGATGACTCCAGTCCATTCTCAGTTGGGTTGCCCACTCCACAAAATATTGAAGCTAATGATGACTTATATGTGCGCGGAGATCACAATGAAGGATTGTTAATTGATAAAAGATCACAATTTTAGAGACAAGTATGTTAATAAAAATGCTAAATGTTTGCCTTTTTCTAGTTAATACAAATGCTAAATGTTTGCCTTTTTCTAGTTAATACAAATGCTAAATGTTTGCATTTTAAATGACATTTTCAGATGGATGACCATGATGAGCATGATGTCCATGATGAGCATGAAGTCCATGATGAGCATGCTGTCCATGACGAGCATGGAGAGGATACTAATGTAAGTTCTAAAATCATATCCTGTATTTCTATAAAATTCATTATCTTCTAGTTATGTCAAGTCCATGATGAGCATGCTGTCCATGACGAGCATGGCTAATTTAGTGTGTTTTATTTTTGTCAAATTTTAGGTTGATGCACCTGTACCCACTGAAGCACTGGAGCAACTTGATGCGCAGCACCAAACACTTAACAAGAAAAGGGGCATCACTCTGTTGAAGAAGTTATTAGCGCTAAGTGGTAGTGGATCCAAATTGGTGGTGGAGTTTGATAATGGAGGAAATCCAATTGGAGTGAACCACAATAATTTTGTAAACTATCTTGGGTGTACCACTCGGAGCCATTGTGGTGTTAAGTATGACAATTGGCATAAAGTTCCTCAAGGGAAAAAAGACTTGATATGGAAGGATTTATGCGTGAGTTATTATTATTTGCAATTCTATTTTGTAGATTACAAATTCTATTATTTGCAATTCTATTTTGGATACTAGTTAATAACATTTCTATTTTACAGAATATGTTTGCATTGGATGAGAAGTTGCATCGTAAAAATGTGATGCAACACGCTGGAAAGATGCTTAGGAATTATAGGACAAATCTGAACAGAGAATACATAAAAGAGGCTGATAAGAAGAAGAAGTCAGCCCTTGAACAATGGAACTTCTTGGACAAAGAAGATTGGGACAATTTTGTTGCTTCAAGAAAATCTGAAGAATTCAAGGTATTAGGCGTCACTCCCAATTTAATTAATATACATTGTATTCACCTATTCAAGATTAACATTTAGTGCTACTAACCAAATATTTAATGTGCATACTAACTAGGCCCTCAGTAACGCACAAAAAGCAAGGCGTGCACTGAATGTGCATGACCACACTATGGGTCCAAAAGGCTATGCAAGCATTCGCCAAAGACTACAGGCGGAGTCTGCGGCTACTCAGGAGTCTGCTCCTACTCAGGAGTCTGCCACACCCATGCCTCGCCATGATATCTGGATAGCTGGCAGGCAAAACAAGAAGGGTGAAATAAAGAAGCCTGTAACTGCTGAGGCGGCTGCAAAAATGGTAAAATAAAACTCTAAGAGAAATCGTTTGAATATTGATTATTTGTGGTGTTAACTTACCAATTTCTGTTTATGGTGATTAGCGGGAGCTGCACGAGCAGAGGAAACAAGGCACGTTCATCCCTCAGGGCACAAGGGATGAATTGACAGTTGCTCTGGGTAACCCAGAGCATCCTGGATGTGTTAGAGGTGTCGGCGCTGGTGTTGGCATCAAAGCATTCTTTGGGCCATCCCAGCGCAAACCCAGAGCGGGACTTTCTCAAGAAGAGGTAACCTATTCTTTTTTTAGAATGTTACTGCAAAAGGAAATTCATTAATAAGAAGCTAATGTTTCTTTTATCCATGTATAGGAGAATAAGAGAGTTGAGGATTTAGTTGCTAAGAAGGTCAACGATGTAGTTGCTGAGAAGGTCAAGGAAGAATTGTTGCGGTGGCAGGCATCTCAGGCTTCCAATACGCCTATGGCGACCCACTCTTCTCGTGATGCACAGACTGCGAGTAATCCTGGAGACCCATCGCCTAGCACGTCTACTGTAAGTATTGTTTATGACATTGTAGCTAGTCTTTTCAAGATGATATGTTTTCAAGATTATATGTATATATGTATAACATTCTTTACGTAAATTTGTAGGCATTGAAGCCATGCCGCTTAAGAATAGAAGACTATGTTGTTGCAGAGGCGCAAGCTTACCCGTCCCTTCCTGGGGAAAGGTTTCACGGGACTCCAATGCCACAGGGCTATGTTCGTGTGGGCCCATTACGTGTGTTACCCGATTGGAGGGAAGTTGCGTTGCCATATGCCCACCCAGATATTGATACACTTGGTGAGGCAGAAGGCGGGGTCATATTGTGGCCCAAAGCATATGTCGTCTACACGACTGAAATTGTAAGATAAATTTACATTGATTTAGACTGTTAATGTGTATATATTATGTCAACTGATCTGAAATTATATATACAGGTTAAAAAGAAGACACCAGGAGCACCTAGGCCTCCACCTCCACTTCCTGCATTACCAACTTGGGTTCCAACTGACCTAACATACCCGTTAGGTCCTGCTTGTAGGGGAATGGCATGTTGGCTACGTGCACATAATATACATTGCCCTATAATAGTTTCTTTAGATGCAGATTATGCAGGTCGATCATACGATAGCTCTTTATTTATACAAGATATTATTGAGCTGTTTATGTATGATTGGCTGAATACATCAATGATAGAGACATGGATAAGGTGAGATCTTGTTTATACATCCATATACCTTGTGTAAGATTCGGTGATCTGGTTTCTTATATATTAATGCATACGTAATACATGTTTTGCAGCTACTTAGTCGAAGATCATTGCAAACGATTTGATCATGTGGGATTTTTTATTCCATCATTGATTAGTATGGTAGCTAAAGACCCTGATAATGTTCAACAATACTGTATAGATGCTTTTACAATTTTTGGTCAGCAAAAGAAGACGATAATAATAGCTCCATTCAATGTCAAGTAAGTTTACTTTATTTATAATTTGGACTTAAGAAAATTCCATTTTTATTGTGCATTTTGAGTTACTAATTGTTAACTTTTTACCTCTAGCGGTAAAGATTGGGAGTTACTAGTTATTGTCCCCGGGACGTTCACTGTTTATTATCTAGATCCTGCGGGAAGTACATTAAACACTAAAATTGGACACGTAATGAGAATTCCATTATTCTAGTGAGAAATATTTCATTTTTGTATCTGTTACCATCTGTTATTACATTACTATTTACTTATGTAATTTACTGTGTTATATTAACACGTAGGGGTTTAGATGCATTCAAAAAGGCTGGAGGAACGGTCCCAAGGAAAAAGAACCAGCCAATAAATTGGGAGAACGTACAAGTAAGTTCCCGACTCCAATGTATATATTATTGATGTGAATTGTGCTTAGTTGTATGATTTTGTATGTTTCAATTTATAGTGCGCTACACAAGACAATGGCTGGGCATGCACATACTATGTGATGCGATTTATGCAGATGATTATCAAATATGCCGCATTGGACATCGATACCATACATGAGGTATTATATATAGTCTCATTAGTTAGTATGAAATATATCAATCTTATCTTATTTTTATATTATTACTTATATATATACATCATTCTCTTTGCAGGTGTTTAAAATTGACAACACTACAGGTAAACGCTTAAAAAATATACATGCTCCATATACGATGGAAGCATTAAATGAAGTAAGAGAAGAATGGGCAAAAGCCATACAAGCAGTGGCAACTGTAAGATATAATTGGGATGTTGATAGCGATAATGAATGATACTTTGTAAATGAATATTTCTGAATGTTAATACATGTATTTGAATGTTTCTATATGTGTGAATGTGAGAATTGAATTGATGTCTGAATGTATGTACTTGTGTGAAATTTTCTTTGTGACTTTTGCAGGTTTGCGGCCTGTTTGTAGGGTGATATCAATGGATGTCGTAAACCTGCAGTTCAGAAAACTGAACTGCAGGTTCTCATCCTGCTGACCAGCCACAGCAGGCCTGCAAACTGATATGAAAAAAAATATATATAAATAGGCGTCGGTTATTTATAGATAACCGTCAGCAAAGACATACAGCGTCGGTTATTTATAGATAACTGACGCCTGATGTGGCCAAAGTAGTCCAGGAAATGGCGTCGGATATTCGTATCGAACCGACGCCTATTTAAACAACCAGGCGTCGGTCGTTTGGTATATAACCGACGCCAAAAGGGTTCGCGCCACAGAAAACGGCGTCATCTAGGACACTTTATGCGTCAGTTATCAACTAAAAGACCGACGCTACATGGAATATAGGCGTCGGTCTTTTAGTAAATCACCGACGCAGAAAGTGCCCTAGATGACGCCGTTTTCTGTGGCGCGAACCATTTTGGCGTCGTTTTTCTACTAAAAGATCGACGCCTATAGGTTAAATAGGCATCGGTTAAAAAAATGACACTGAAGTGTTCGACCTTTAGCGGCGCCCACATAGGCGTCGGTCGGAAACCGACGCCAAATGGGGTTAAAAGACCGACGCCAAATGGGGTTTCTGTAGTAGTGAAATATGGCATTTGTATCTATAATTGAACCTAAGAAGGTGATTGAAGATCTAAAAGATGATTATTGGATAATGTCAATGCAAGAAGAATTAAATCAATTCACTAAGAATGATGTCTGGGACTTAGTTCCTAAACCTCAAGATAAAACCATTATTGGAACTAAGTGGGTTTTTAGAAATAAGTTAAATGAAGTCGGGGAAGTAGTAAGAAATAAAGCTAGGTTAGTATCACAAGAGTATAATCAACAAGAAGGAATAGACTTTGATGAAACTTATGCACCAGTGGCAAGACTTGGAGCCATTAGAATGTTGCTAGCTATAGGTGGCCACAAAAACATCAAACTCTTCCAAATGGAAGTAGAAAGTGCATTTCTAAATGGAATAATACAAGAGGAAGTATATGTTTCCCAACCACCTGGTTTTGAAATTCCTGGTAAGGATGATCATGTTTACAAACTTAAGAAATCACTTTATGGCTTAAAACAAGCACCTAGAAATTGGTATGAAAGGCTCAAAAAATATCTCTTTGATAACAAATTTTCAATCGGAAATTTAGATTCTACTTTATTTTTCAAAACATATGAATTTGACTTTCTAGTTGTTCAAATTTATGTTGATGATATTATCTATGGTGCATCAAATGAATCCTTATGTAAACAATTTAGTGATATTATGTAAAAGGAATTTGAAATGAGTCTCATGGGAGAATTGACTTTCTTTCTTGGTTTTCAAATAAAGCAAACGCCCGTTGGGATTTTTATAAGCCAAGAGAAGTATACAAATGAACTTTTAAAATGTTTTGGAATGGAACATTGCAAACATGCTACCACTCCAATGGCTACCTCTACTAAAATTGATAACAATGAAAATGGTGAACCCATTGATGATTCCTTATATAGGGCCATGATTGGTAGCTTGCTTTACTTAACCGCTTCTAGATCGAATATCATGTTTTCCATTGGACTTTGTGCTAGATTTCAATCAAAACCCATGCAAACTCATTTTCAAACTGTCAAACAGATTCTAAGATACTTAGCCGGCACTACAAACAATGGTTTATGGTATCCTAAAAGACAACATGTGGATTTGAAAGCTTATACCGATTCCGATTATGTTGGTTGTCAAATTGACCAAAAGAGCACAAGCGGAAGTTGTTTTTTGTTAGGAAGAGCCTTAGTATCTTGGTTTAACAAGAAACAAAACATGGTTTCCCTCTCTACAACTGAAGCTGAATATATGGCAGCTGGGTATTGTTGTTCTCAAGTGCTTTATATGCAACAAGTTTTAAACGATTATGGTTTTACATTTTCATCCACTCCTATCTTTTGTGACAATACAAGCACTATAAACTTGGCACGTAATCCTATTTTACATAGTCGTGCCAAACATATTGAAATCCGTCATCATTTTCTAAGGGATCATATCTCTAAAAATCATGTATCCCTTCATCATGTTGATACAGAAGATCAATTGGCTGATATTTTCACAAAACCTCTTCCATTAGATCAATTCAATAAAATAAGGAAGCAACTACTGATTACTCCCTTAGAAGATGTTTTCTTTGACATTTGTGCTTCTTAAATCGGTTGATTTTTCTGACCCTTACATTTTGGCTTCAAATGGACATCCTTTCAAATGATTTGATGGTTATCTTTTTGAATGGGGAGCATAAATTAAGGGGGAGTTTTAACACATGATTTCAATGGTTATCTTTTTTAAATGACAAAGGGGGAGAAATAATATAAATCTTAAATACTTAATCACTGAGTTTCATAATCTCTTGGCTTTACATTTAAAGTTGCTATATTCCCTAAGAGTTGTTCTTTATGTTTCACACTTCTTTGGGAATAATAAGCAAACATTCCATAAATAAGAGAAGGAATATTATAACGTCCCCAGATTCTGCCGTCTCGAGACTTAGAAGGCTCGAGAGGACAAATCCGAAAATGTTAGCAATTATATCAGAGAGTGATGCGGAAGCACTATGCGCATACATGAACATACGACTATAACATACACCTTGACATTCTCAACATTCAACATGTTTATTTATACAACATGAATTATTACAAAATAATTTACAATTACATATTGAATAAAAATTCTACAATCTATGAACATGTATGTTAACTAGGATCTTCACAATAGGTACAACCTGGAAAACTGCTCACTTCCCTTCTTTTGTCCCATGCTATCTCTGAACCTAAAACATGCGTGAAACAGCAAATCAACACACAAGGTGTTGTGCACGTGGGTAGCAAGATACATACTAATATGTTTGCATAATTGAAACAACTTGAGAAAAAAGAGTAAAAGAAAGCATTGTTTAAAGTGATAATTAGGTAAACATCCATTTTATTACATTCATTTTGATGTGGTTGTACTACACATATTGCACTCGACTTACATCTAGTGTCGGCAATATAATATCATCATACATCTAACATGGGCCACGGAATCATACATCCATGTTAGACAACGTACATCCTCACCAGGCTATGTGCTCTAGTAGCTACAACCCATCATAATCATTTATGTTTTATTAGGTTTGGCGAAGTATAACTCATACTAGTTCAACCAAGCAATCATATCCAAATACGAGCATTCAAGGTACATCATATCATTATGCATCCACGAGAACTAGTCATATACTTAATAAAAACCCACGTACCTAAGTTTAGATATTCTTTAGACATCCATGATCATCTACAACTTTGTTCATGACCTGATTAATAACAAATATTCATCATTAATACAAGGTTCACCATTATTAATGGTATTTAGGCCCATATTAGGATTTAGTCAAATCTAGGTCAATGAGATGTTAGGATGGTGTCTAGTATTTTTATTCTGATCTATATGTCATTAAAAAGGTCTGGTACCATTTTCTATGGATAAAATCCAGGCCTCAGCCTTATCCATGACCTCAGGCTGATCCTCCCCCCAAAAGGAATCAAGGTTTAGCTTAATAAAATCTATCACCGTCACTTCTTTCTTCCTGGATGAGCTAGGTTTAGGGGTTCCTTTTGTGGCGAGGGTTTCCATAAAATCTAGAAGGATTTTCTTATGTTCCTCCCACCTTTCCTTGGCCGCAACATCGGGATGACACACACAAATCGAGAAATGGTCCAATTTTTTTATTCTATAACACCCGCGCCCACTGCCCAAGGCTCTAGTAGGGTTTCAGGAATGACAACTGGCCCCACATACCTCCACTAGCCTTAACTGCATGCTTTTTCCTCACTCACACGCAAGCTAGGGTCAACTTCTCGACTGGTCACCCATCCTAGTACTACTCCAAGCTAAGCACGCTTAACTATGAAGTTATTTAATGATGGGCTCCTGGAAAAGGAGGTGCACCTTGGTGATATGGGTAGTCCAATCATGCCTTTTAAGATCAACTTATCTGAGGCATGAAATCCTGGGATGTTACAATCTCCCCCACTTAGACTCTTGATGTCCTCGTCAAGTCTCAACTATATTGCCTCATAATCTGACCCCATTTCAGTGCAGACCCACAATGGCCTATGGACACCCAGCTCTTGATCACGGAATATTAGTGTAAGGGTGGCTACGTCAACCATGGAAAACCCTTTCCTACATGCCTACACTACAGGACTCAAGACTAGCATGTCACATGCCCATGTGGGCCCCACCTACTAGAGGGGTTATGGCTCTGATACCATTTGTAACACCTGGGCCCACTGCTCAAGGCTCTAGTAGGGTTTCAAGAATGACGACTGGCCCCACAGACCTCCACTAGCCTTAACTGCATGCTTTTTCCTCACTCACGCGCAAGCCGGGGTCAACTTCCCGACTGGTCACCCATCCTACTACTACTCCAAGCTAAGCACACTTAACTATAGAGTTCTTTAGTGATGGGCTCCCAGAAAAGGAGGTGCACCTTGGTGATATGGGTAGTCCAATCATGCCTTTTAAGATCAACTTATCTGAGGCATGAAATCCTATGATGTTACAAATACACAAGGTAAATCTCAGGTATGAAACTCAACTCATTGTAAAAAGATTATTTGATTTATATTTAGAAATGTTTGTCATCTTCAAAAAAGGGGAGATTGTTGGCTAAATGGACATCATCAAATTCCCTTTGTTTTGAAAATGACAAACATTTTATTCTTGTGAATCTAACGTGCTATTTGACTGTTGCAGGAACTAGGTGGATGACACAACTTTTGAAGATCTAAATGCTCACAATGTGTAAATTGCATGATTGTAATCAAATGTAAAACTTGTACAAGTATATAATGTACAAGTTCTTAGATGTCATGTAAATCAAGCATTTAGATCTTCCCTAGCCATTCACAACACTTAGATAGGTCATCCCCTATAATAATGTCACAACTGCACACTCATACACGCACTTAGTATTCATCTAGAACCACCAAAACAAAGACATTCTCAGTCGAACTATTTGTCGACCGAGACAAGCTCGGTCGAACAACTTCTCGACTGACAGTCTCCCAGGTTATTTCTTCTAAAAGGTTCTATAGTTGTTAGACACAACAGAGAAGGTAGTTGGGAGTTGGAATCGAATGTTATATACACTTGCTCCAGGCTGTCCCTCGATCGACAAAAACTTCGACCGACAGACTCTCGGTCGACAAACTTCTCGACCGAAAAGAACTCTATCTGCACTTTTCAAAATTAATAAACCAGTCATTGCTAAAGCAAATAGTGGATACCTATTGGCTAGTTAAGCACTTAGAACTCCCTAGAAAGTGGCTAGCATGTCATTAAGCATTCATAGGCCATTTCTATAAATAATACATGCCTTAGGACACCTAAAACACACTTGTCCAACACTTGAGCATACATACTTGCAATTGGCAATCTATTCTTATGAGCAATTGAGAAACTCTAGCATTTGCTAATCCTTTCCATTGCCACAAATTCATGTCCTACATGCTAGCATCTCCTACCCTCTGCACTTCCACTGCCATACACATTGGTTAGGAGATCAAAACGCTTGATATAGGAGATCAAGCCTTGTGCTACAATGGTAATTGTAATTTCCATTTTTCCCTTCTTGTTCTTTCTTACGGCTTGTACTCTCCTTGCTACTCCTAGGGTTGGAGGTTGTGGATTGGAGAGGGTGCCATCTTCTCAGGTGGAGAAGGAGAACTTTGGACTACTTCTAGAAGGTATCAACGGGAAGCTACTTAGAGGAGGAAGGCTACTTCAAGGGGAAGCTTGAAGTTACTTAAAGTGAAGGTTGCTTCATAGTTGGTGAGATGACTTCGGGGTGAAGGTTGTCCAAAGGGTGAGGAAAGTATTTGTAATTTTTTGTAACATCCTAAAAAGGTAATGAAATTCAAGTACTTTCAAATCCCAATTGGAAACAATTGGGTAGTGGACTGACTCCCATAGTTTCTGCTAAGGTAGGAACTACTCTAAACACCTTGCCTCTTTCTTCTTATCTCAATTGTGGTTGCTTGAGTTGAATTATTATTAAAATATATATAAAACCCTATTCTCCCCCTTCTAGTGGTTTTTCGGTAGGTTGGGGCTCTTCTAATTGGAGTTCCGACCTCCTCACAAAATCTTCATCCTCATAGTACTGCTTTACCTTGTGCCCATACACCTTGAATGTACCTGTCTTTTCATTGATAACTTCCATCATTCCAGTTGGGTATATCTTCACAAATGTAAAGGAGCCAAACCACCTGGACCTGAGTTTAGCAAGACATAAGTGGATGCTACAATTGAACAAGAGGACCTTATATCCCTCTAACAAATTCTTTCTTTTTAGGTGAGCAATATGCCACATCTTGGTTCTCTTCTTATATATGCGGGCATTTTCATAGGCATGCAGACTCATCTCTTCCAACTTTGAAGCTACAAAAATCTCATCTTGCCTGCTTCTTTAGGTTCCATATTTAGAAACTTAACATCTTAAAATGCTTTTCTCTCTATCTCAATAGGTAGATGGCATGATTTCCCATAGATAATCCAATAGGGGGTAGTCCCTTTCAGAGTCTTATAAGTGGTTTGATAAGCCCATAGAGCATCATTGAGCTTCATAGACCAACCCTTCTGAGTTCATATGATTGTTTTCTCCAAGATTTTCTTGATTTGCTGATTTGATGCTTCTACTTTTCCCAACATTTTTGGGTGGTAGGGTGTTGCTACCTTCCACCTTACTCCATATTTCTTCGTCGAGGCTTCAAATTGTCTCTCACTAAAGTGGGATACGTCATCACTTATGATGATGCATGTGTAACAACCCCACCTCCCTGTAACCCCCAATTAAGGGAGACCCAAAGGTCAGATCTGTTATTCAATTAACAAGATCAAAGGTTCGACAAATAATCAATAATAATTATGAAATTCTACTAACTAACTGGAATTTGGTATAAAATTAAAACTTTACTTACCTTTGAAAACTTTGGAAATCTATCTATCCAGAGCTTGAATATTTTATCTAATCCTCCTTGCACTTTATTTCTTATCTCCACAATGGGTCACTTTATTGTTTGTTCTTTCAATTGTTGTTCCTAAAATGCCGACAAACAAAACATTGGTCAGTATATCGAAATATACTGGTATGTGGGAACAACCAAAATTTCACAGATATGGTTAACAATTTAATAATCACAATCAAATTATTTATCAAGATTGTTTACATTTTCAATGTGTCATTCTCCACCACTTTTTCCCTAACCCTGGCATACCCCTCTAGGGTTTCTCTTTTTCCATTGACTTAAGGCCACCTTCTCAATCCCGAGCTTGGTGCCTGAGAGTCACCTCTCATGGTGCTCCATAGTCATGCATCATAGATGACCTTCTCATTCCCGAGCTTGGTGTCTGTGGTCACCTCTCATGGTGCCCATGGGTCTACCCTCCTGGGCCTGACCTTTATGGCATCTTCCATTAGGGTGGCATGTAGGTGCGAGAATACACATTTCTTTATAATTGTGATAACCATAGTGACTTTATAATTTTGCAAATATGAACATCCAACTATTTAGATTACATTCAGTACAAGGAAACATTCAGAAAAACCCTCGGGAAACTAATGTGATTAACCATAATTAACCACATACCTGTCAGGCTGATTTGAGATAGAATAGTTCATTCAATCCAATCAATCAATTCATCCAATCAAGCAAGTGCAAGAATCCTGAAATTACATTCAATTTCCTTTTTATCAAAATCTATCCAAACCATCTTGCTACTTATGGTTTCTATTCGTTTTTAGGGTTTCTTCCTCTTTTTAGGGTTTACTTTTCAATTAGGGTTTTGCTCTTTTTAAACCCTAATGTTCTCATCTATCCTTCACAAAAGTTATTAAGGTTACCTTTTACAAACACATAACCTTAATTCCAAATTAATGCACCATTAACCATCAATTAAGTCCATTAAGCCTCTTTTATATTAAAGCTACCATTTTAATCCTTTTTAATCTATGACCAAGTCATTATGCTCATTTATCATCAATTTGTAGTTCATTATGCTCTAATACTACCTTGATTCATTCAAAAACCCTAATTTCTATATTAAGGTTATTTATCCACAAATAAGGAACTTTAATGCTTGAAATAGCTTATAATCATGAAAACTCAGTTCTATATATGAAATCGAATAATTAAAGCCTTTAGTAGTCCTAATTACCAACATTAGGGTTTCAAGGCCCATTAAAGCCTATTCATGCACATGAAACTCTAAATTAAGTTAATTACGTGCAAAACTCATCTTTTTCGATCTTAATGTATCTCTTTATTATTAATAGGTTAAAATCAACCTTAATCATCAATTAAACCCTACTAATCACTTTAATCATATCAAAATAGGGTTCTTTAATCATTAATACATTAAAGTTGATATCTTCCATTACTTTCCGAATTGCATAAGGAATCATGCTTCAACTATATTTTTATAGCATTCTACGCATTCTCCTGATCAATTTTCATATGTTGTACATTTCCATCGGAGCTACCAATCTTTAGATATGAATTGAGCAAAGATTTACCTTTTTCGACCAATAGCAGATCGCCACGTCACCAACCCATGCAATGTTGGTGCGGCTTGCTTTCCTTGGAAACATAATGCAATTACTCTTTTACCCCTAAGTAAGTGAGTTCTTCTTTACCCCGCGGAGGGGCAAACTTGTGCAATCGATCTTTGCTTTCTTCCTCCTCGCGCCAGTGGTTAGCTGCCGCCCTAGTGGTTGAGCGCAGACCTTAGCACAACTCTCCCTCCTAATTCTTGAAACGAAACTTGCCAGCGATCGCTTCCCTGCCTCCGCCGACCTTGGCCGCACTTGAGTGCCACCTATCTCGTGACCAGCACAGCTGGTTTGAGCAGGGTCTTCATGCCACCTGTAGAAGGTGTTGCAGCCATGCATCTGTTGTTGTGCCTTGTCCAGGGAACAACCACGATGGCAACACATCGCCTTGGCATCTTGGGGCATCAAGATGACATTGCAATCCATCCTTGCCGCCTCAGGTATTCCTGATCATGCAGTCCCTCTTAGCTAGGGTTTAAGAATGAAAATATGGAAGAAGAGATAAGGATGTGCGGGATTCTCTCTTCCTCTCTTAGACTCAAACTAGGGCCTTACCCCCTTTATATAGGGTGAGTATCCATGCCCTAAGATGACCACCTATGGGTTAACTTAGTTCTATTCCCAATAGGAAACAAATTCCTTAATGGAAAAGAAATCCTTCTCTCCTATTTACCTTCTTGATATTCATTATTGCATGGATAATTAGAAATATGAAAATCCTCCCTCTTATTCTCTTTATTCATGCCTTTTTATTCATTGGCCTCGAAATTATATTTTCCTTACGTAGGAAATACTTTCTTCTTAACAAAACCACATAATTCATTAATTATGTATTCCTATTATCCTTTTATTTTGCAATTTGGTATTTTTCTTTCTTTCCTCTTTATTGGGACTCCTTGGATCCCAAGAAACTCAAAGATTTCGAAATCCATCTTTAAGGATACTCATTATTCTTCTACATGCATCAAAATGCATTATTCTTCTTTATCATGTTTATTTCTTATTAAAATATCTCTTTTTGAGGGTTTCTCTTTATTTCTCTTTTATTTTCCTCATTGGTATTCCTTTTATCATTAGAAATCCTTGGGATACGAAATTCCACTAAGGATAACTCAATTATACATCTTTCTACTTATTTTCCACATTTTACCATTGTTTCAATTTCTTTCTTAATAAAGAAATACTTATTTGATCTTTTCTTTTCTTATTGCACTCTTTATGCAAATTTGGACTCCTTGGAACCCAAGGAACCCAAGAGGCACGAAATCCACCTTTGGATTAAGTTCTTTACCTTCTAGAGGTTTCCACATTTTTCTTTTCTTGATTTCTTAATTAATTGAATTTCCTTGTTATTGGGCCTAATAGCCAATAAAGCTCACAATACAATCCTCAAGTCTATTGTAAACGAAATTACATCATTACTTTTCCCATATGAGAGTTTACATTTCTCATCAGATGAACCCAAAAATTGGGGTTGTAACATCCTTCCCCTCTTATAAGAATTTTGCCTTCAAAATTCCATCAAGCAAACAAATAAACAAGATAAGCCTTTCATATGTCCATCATGGCTCCCGTGTGGCCTTACCCTTTCCATGGTACTTCCCAAGAACCTTTATCATCTCATATTCTCCCATCTGAGTTCTTTCTTACCTTGGTATATCGTACCCTCATAGGTGACTTAGGACATTTCAGCCTCTCAAACGCTGAATAGGTTCAGGGCTCAACACATGGCTTGGGTACCTCACATGATGCTCTAGATCGGACTCATGCATCACAACATTTTATCCTGAGGAGAAAGGCTAAATACAACCATCTCCACAAATCCATCTCAAATGGACCCAAATATCGGGGACTCAGCTTTCTCAACTGTAGCTCAGAGGGGTCGGATCACATACTTTCCTACAGTGAACTCCATGTCAGTCTGCTTTGCATCATCTCACGACTCATGTCGTCTCTGGGCTCTCTCTCTCAGCCATTGCATGATCAAAGCGACTTCATCTGCACCCACTGTGGTTCTTTTCTGACCTTTGTGAGGCCTCCTTCACCAACATCATCTTAATGAAGTGGTGACCGACACAACCTCCTTCTTTCATCTTGATAAAGGCTATGGTGGTTAACATCACGTCTTAAGAACTGACTCTTTGTATCAACCTGTGCAAGCTCACTTGCTCACCTCAGACCCTCTAGTCTAGATCATACTAGCCATTAGTTAGGGGTGATAAGCGGTACTAACATTAAGTTCTGCATGTTTCTACTTCCACCTCATGGAAGTGAACCTTGGTCATAATCAAGAACTTTTGAACTCGCATCACGGTATAGTTGAACCATCTCTCTCTCTCTCTCTTAAGTAGTTCAACCGAATCCATCTCGTGACGATACTCTTCCTTTCTCGTGTTATCTTGGTAAGGCGATCTACCATAACCCATATTGTATCTTGACCTTCCTTGGTCTAGGGGAGACTCACAACATCCATAGTGATGAACTCCCAGTCCCTCTTGGGAACTCTTTATACTTTATATCCATGCACTGGGTTATTGGTGTCCGTCCTTCACCTCCTGGCTTGCATGGACACATGCTACATGTATCAGGCATCCAAAGCTCTACCATGACTTACTATCTTTGTAGTTTCATGGTGTATGGTGATCATGATTTCCTCAAGATCGATTCCTCAGAAGCCCTAAACCACTCTCATCAGGGTTTTATCATCTTCCTATCCAAAGAAGTGTATCCATGGTTCTACAACCATCCTTCTACCACATCAAGGACTAGGTTGTCTATCCAAACAACCACTAATCTTGTTCAATAGATCTCATATGTCTGAGGGTTAGCCAAAATTATCTCTTTTTCTCAACTTAAGGTTAGCCTAACATCCTCAACTTCTTCTAGTTTCTAGCTAAACTAGGCAGCTATATCTCAACCAGAACATTCATTACCACTTCTTATCCTTAGGTGTTAGGTAATATTGAAGTCATACAACTCCATGTATTCTACTTATCATCTCATCTCTAAGTTTGTCTTCATCAAGAAACTATGAGCTCCTCTTCATGGTGATCAAACTCAACCTTGCATAACTTGCAAATTCCAGATAGCCCATGGTATTACATCCTCACAAGATGATCTCCTTAATACTCTTAGTGTTTGTAAACCATCCATGTATCATCCACTCCACCAAGGTATGTTATCATCTCTGTCCTCATGCCTGGTAGCAACGTTCCAACTCACATCATCTTTCAACCTTGGTGTATGGAATGCGTACTGTCCCATCTCTCCCTTCCATAATAAGATGACATAAGCATTTGGTGATTGTCCAAACACAAAGTTCTTCCCGTTCTAAGAGTATAGATGATACATACATATATATATATATATAGGTAGGTAGGTATATATATATGTATATATATAGATATATATATATATCTATACCTACCTACATATATATATATGTATATATATAGAGAGAGAGAGTTAGGCTAGAATACACTCAAGTGTATTTGCATATCAAGACTATTTTTTGCAAAATGTAAACCATTGATCTTCACTGTCATACTGTAACTAGGCTACATACAAATTTTGAGCCCATTTGGATGAGTGTAAGTCACTCATCCAAGGGCAACAATATCGAAACACGAAACTAATTTGAAATGCATAATTTGTGCGGTCTTCATAACATGAGCTATACATATCCAAATGTGCTCAAATTTTGAGTATGAGTTGTTCACAAGATGTTTAAGAAGATCAATGGATTAGATTTTCAAAAAAAATATTGCATCATAAAAAACTACGTGAGTGTATTCCGCTCTAGATACACTCGAGTGTATTCTAGCCTGACTCTCTCTCTCTCTCTCTCTCTCTCTCTTGGGGGGGGTATAGAGGCTATTTATTCACCCTGCTCTCTACTGCAGGAAAAGATAAAAGGAATGTTCACAGAGGTGTTTAAGGAAAGCCATACAGGCTTGTTAACATAAAAATTAAAATTTTGTAAAGTACTACAGGCTTGCTTAGACAAATAGTCAGTGATGTTATTGGCCTTCCTCGGAATATGCCTTATTTGGACAGCATCACAGTTTCTCAGAAGGTGCTTGATCTTATGCCTATAAGGCTGGTACTTATTCATACGACCAACGCTGGAGTTAGCCAGGGACACCGCTCCAGTGGAATCCGACAGGATGATAGAATTGCACCAGTTCTTCTCTAGACATACATGGATGCCTTGAATAATCGCCTGAAGCTCTGCCTCAAGAGCACAGGAGCTTCGAAGGAGAGAGCCACTTCCATAAAAACATACTCCCGCTTCATCTACAATATGAACTCCAATGCCATTGCATTCAGACTGGGAAACAAAGGAGGCGTCCACCAGGACATAGTGGTTGAAACGCTGAGCTTGCGCAGCCAACACGACGACCACTCCATCATGCTTTATGGGTTTGTGATGCACCTTGCAGTGCATTTGGATTGAGGAAGCATGAGAAAGAATGAAATTGACCATGCTAGAGACAGGCTTCAGGAGGCATGTATGCACCTGTTCATTACGGGACTGCCAAAGATGCCAGCAGGCAACCTGCATAATCGGGCCTGCACTGCTGGATTCC
Organism: Alisma plantago-aquatica; assembly: GCA_963693085.1. Lineage (NCBI taxonomy): Eukaryota > Viridiplantae > Streptophyta > Magnoliopsida > Alismatales > Alismataceae > Alisma > Alisma plantago-aquatica. The sequence continues at coordinate 500,294,778 of OY856414.1, read as the reverse complement.
GGCACAATCTTGCAAATAATTGAAATCCAATCATCCTCTCCAAGGGAGAAGAAATGAGGCTCCATCTCTAGAGAAATCCAGACTGGTTTACTGAAGGGACAGTCCCTAAGACAGTGAATAATAGACTCATCTACATTGTTGCAGCGTGGGAAGCTAGTACTTATGTCAATGTGGCGCTGTTGTTTCTCCATGTTAGTGAATAGAGATCTGTGCTGTAGAAGCCATAAGTATACTTTCAGGCGTGCCGAAAGAGAAGAACCCCAAATATCCTTCCATCTCCCTGGGACTGAGCAATCCTTGTGTTCACGTAGCCATCTATAGGCTGATCTGGAAGTAAACATACCAGTGCATTCCATGTCCCAACCATGAATGTCCCGCCCATTGTTAACATCAGGTACAGGCATGGATTTAATATAATCCCAGGTAGGGCTAGGAAAATAGTGTCGAATGAAATCCCAATCCCATTCTCCTTTACAAATGCATAGAGCTCACTTTTAAGTTCTCTAGATCAGTAGGGACTTGGAAGTCAGGCTGAAGATCCCGGATTGATTTACCCATGATCCAACGATCCTTCCACACATCCGTACCGTTGCCATTGTTAATGATTTTGTAACTGTTACTCTGTAGCAAGGGGATATTTTTCCTGATGAAGCTCCATGCTGACGATCCATGTTGTTTAGTAATAGTGCCATGACGGGCGTACTTCTCCTTCATAATCTTGACCCAAAGCTTCTCCGGTTCATTGAGAAAGGACCAGGCGTTCTTAAGCATTAACGCTTGGTTTTGGTCCCTCGCATCCTTGATACCCAGGCCACCCAGGTCTTTGTTAGATGTGATCTTCTTCCAAGATACCAGAGACATCTTGTTTTGTTCCCAAGTACCGGACCAAATAAATTTACAGACATGGCTATTAAGCTTGTCACAAAGTGAGGGAGATAACTGCACAGTCTGCATCGTATGCGTCGATATAGCTTGGAGCATAGAGCGGGCCAGAGTGATGCGCCCAGCAAGGGACAGGTGCTTCAAAGACCAGCTGTTCATGCGATTGCGAAGAGAAGCAGTGAGGTCTGCGTGGGTAGACTTATTAACCCGGTGATGCAGCGTCGGCACCCCAAGGTATTTGCCCAAGTCTGTCGTCCAGGGGATGTTGAGCTTCCTACTGATTGCCCGAGTGATGGGCCTGGGTGTATTAGCACTGAAGAAACACTTCAATTTTTCAGGTGAGATGACCTGACCTGAGACATTAGAGAACCTAGAAAGAACGTCCATGACCTTGGCCGCCTGGGTGACGGATGCCTCTCCCATGATAAGGATATCGTCAGCGAACAGAATATGCGAGATTGGTGTGCCCCCTCTAGAAAGGATCATAGGTTTCCATGTATGATTTCCCACAGCGATATTAATCTCTTGGCTCAGGTGCTCCATACAGAGAACAAAAAGATAAGGGCTGATCGGGTCACCCTGTCGAACCCCTTGTGAAGCTTTAAACGAGGGCAAGGGTTGTCCTTCCCAAAGAACTGAGGTGGAGCCCTTTGTAATGATCTGCATGATAATGTTGCGGATATTGCTTGGGATGCCGGTCTGGCGCAGCGTGTCACTGATGAAGTCCCAGTTCATGCGATAGAAAGCTTTGGATAGGTCGATCTTAATGCACATCCAATTCTTCTTGGACGAGCGTGATCTCATAGAGTGAATGATTTCTTGGAGGAGCAGGATATTGTCACTCATCGAACGCCCTGGAATGAAGGCCGATTGAGATGGAGAAATCCACTCCTGAAGGAAGGGTTTGATTTGTTCGACCAAGACCTTAGAGAGGAGTTTGAAACATCCATTATTCAAGGAAATGGGTCTAAGATCATTACAACTTTGAGGAGATTTAACTTTTGGAAGAAGCACCATGTGAGAATCCGCCAACTTCTCATCAATGATTTGTGTGTTGAAGATGTTCCTGAAAGTGAGCATAATAGAACCACTGATAACATTCCAGTTAGTTTGCCGGAATTCGTTATAAACACCATCAGGCCCAAGCGCTTTGGATGGGGACATCAGGAAGAGTGTGCGTCTGACTTCTTCAGCGGTAGGCATGGCAGACAAGGCATTGCAACATGCCTGAGGGATGGGAGAGAAATGACCTGCAAAGTCGGCCAGGTTTTGTGGAGTAGGCCTGAAGGTAGAGGTGAGAAGATTAGAGAAAAACTCCCGAATTAGAGATTGAATACCCTGTGGTGTGGAAACCCAGACTCCCATGGTATCCTTGAGCTTGGTGATTTTATTGAAATTGCGCCGAGACTTGACATAGGATTGGAAAAATTTAGTGTTATTGTCCCCCAAGGTGAGCCAGTCAACATGGGCCTTCTGTTGCCACTCTGCTTCTTCCTCAAGAAGCAAGTCTGTATACCGCTCCTACAAAGGGATAGACCCATCAGAAGAAACAGAACCAAAGGATTGTTGGGATGATACCTGGATGCTATTTATGCGTTTGAGTAGCAGGTTTTTTTCTTTGTGATGCGTTTTTAGGCGTTGGCGGTCCCATTTCTGGACAATAGGCTTGAAACCTTGCAGAGCGTCTGTGAAAGGAACATCCTTCCTCCAGGATGAGAGGGAAATCGAGGAGAAGGATGGGTCCAGGCGCCAACTTCCTTTTGTTCTGAAAGCGTGGGACACCCGTGAAGGAACGACCTTATGGTTGAGAAGAAGAGGATTATGATCCGAGTTAACATGGGGAAGGACAGTGACCGTGGTGTTAGCATGCTCTTGCAACCATTCATCATTGATGAGAGCTCGGTCCAGGCGTTCCTTCATACACCCCCTATGGAAGGTGAAGAATTGACCCTGGCTTTTTGCGTCGAAGAGGCCAGTATGAAGGAGGCACTCATTGAAACGCTTGGAAGCAGACTTGTCAAAATGTGATCCACCCATCTTCTCGGAAACGTCCAACATCATGTTTAAGTCACCCATTACAATCCAGGCAGCGTTGATTGATGTTGCGAGCTCCTCCAGTCGCTGCCAAAGAAACCTACGCTTGATAGGGTTTGGGCTGGCATAAACCACTGTTAAGAACCAATGGTTGTTCACTTTGCAATGGATGAACTGTGGATGGTTGTACAGAATGTCGATGGCGATGCAGGCACTATCCCAGAGAAGCCAAATCCCGCCGGAGAAGCCGATGGCTTCAACACGATGAGAGGAAGAAAAACCCACTTTTTTGATGATGCCAGAGGCAATTTGGCCACTGCAATGTGGTTCCAAAACGGCAAGAGCTTGAAGCTTGTGAGAACGCTTAAGGTCTCTAAGTGTACTGGATTTGCCTTTCTTACACGCCCCCTGTATATTCCAGCAGCAGAAGTTCATGGGGGATCGTTGACAGAGAGTAGGAATTAAGCAATTGCGGTACACAAGCCCAAAGCCTGTGTATCGGGGTGGGCATCTTCTTCTTCACCCATAGGTGTGTCTATCTGCGGTGGAGGGGGGACGTCATCTTCCTCAAAATTAAGGCTGTGAGTTGCACCATCCTTTTCTGTTGGGGGCTCAGCATTCGGTGGAGTGTCCAGGGTGCGCCCTTTCTTCCTCACCCGGTCCGGGCTTTGGACAATTTGATAGACGATCTTCCGGTTACGGAGCATCACAAACCCATTGCCGCCCTGGCTGTGGCGGAGCAAGGTATGTTTGGGGTGCATGGTATCGCTAGCCTTGGCGGCTTGGAAATGGAAGGGGGGTCCTTGCTCACCGGGTGTAGGGCGTCCTTTACTTAATTCATCTCCAACCAGAGTGATCGCGGTGTCATTCTTCTATGTATCCTTCTTGTTCTTGGATTTGTCAACTGCGGGCGGCTTGGACGTCGTAGCCGCCGCAGCCTTTTTCTTGGCCTGCTTCTTTTGCTTCTTGCTCATGGCTGTTTCCCATTCCGCTTCTGAGTCCTCATTGTCTGATACTGGGATCTGGGTGTCATCGCCTTGTTTCTTATTCCTGTGATCCTTGACTGCAGGCTGGGAGGGCTTGGTTGGCGCCCTGCGCCGTTCTGGTTTTTGCGCGTGAATAGCCATAGAGTACGTAACACCTGGGAGTGGGACGGAGGTCGATGAGGAAGCGCCGGCCGCGTTATTCATAGCTGGAAGGAACTTGCACTCTGAATCCGTGTGCCCCACGCGGACACATCTCATGCAGACCGAAGGTAGGTTTTCATATTGGAGCTTGAAGTGCTCATTGTTAATGAAGACCACGGGGAGCAGCGGTTGTGAGGTGTCGACCTCGACCGCAATCCTGGCGAACTTCCCACGATTGCCTTGTGTTGTAGTAGAGTCGATCTTGATGGTCTTACCGACCAAGTTTCCCACACTCCATAGCAATTGGTTCTAGTACAGAAAGACCGGCAAGTCAGTAACACGGACCCATATGCTCATCTCCCTCAGAATAGGGTCAGAAGGACAAAACGTCAGGGACCATGATTGCACAGATAAATAATTTCCAAAGATGGTCCATGGGCCACCGGTCATGGCGGTCACAAAATCGTCCTCGTTGGCAAGCTGGATAATGTAGTAGCCTTGTTCTAAATCGATGACCCTGAAGGGTTCTTTCGGTCACCAAAGGGATTGGATCCTATTAACCAGGATCTGAAATCTGACCTTCACGCCGTTGGCCTTCACGACAACAGCAAACCGCCAAGGTTCCAAGAGCGGCGGAATGACCTCCCGACGAATAGTAATAGAAGGAAGGACGCCGGAGGCGTCGATGGAGATATCTGAAGCTTTGATCATATCTGGTGATATGGGATTCAAGAACGTGAGCGTTCCCCCGGCGCCGCCCGTGATTGCGTCCTTGTACGACACTTTCGCAGCTCCGCCGTTTTGGGTAGGATTACCTTGATTGTTGTCAGACTGTGTTGTTCCCATATCGGTTTTGTCATCTGCATGGTAAGCCAGAGCTTCTTGTTCTGCAGATGTTTGAGGATTGTCCAGTGGACGATCAGCGTGCATGAACCCGCGACCACCACGGCCTCTGCCCCGGTCACCGCCACTCCCGCGGCCGCCGCTGCTCCCGCGGCCTAACCCTAGCATCGTGTTCTCTTTCCTCTCTCTCTCTATCTATCTCTCTCTCTCTCTCTCTCTCTCTCTATATATATATATATATATATATATATATATATATATATATATATATATATATATATATATGGCTAAAAGAATTGTGTACCTGAGTACATGTAGTTTACATGTACCCATCTTCATTTATGATGATTACAAAAGTATAAAAAGTAATCCAACCTTATACATGTGATGCATACCCCTTAGATAATATATGTATCAAAAATCACTTCAATGTGATGTTTCTAGATCATCAAATGAAAGAAAATACATATTTTCTAATCAACGATAAGTTGTAAAAATTGCAAAAACTGTTGAATGATATTTTGTTATATCTCATGATTTACAGGAGGTATGATTGTGATTTTTTGAACACATATAATTTATTGAATTTTGATTCAATCCATAAGGTTGGATTGCTTGAATGTATTCCACATATGTCATTTTCATGATAGGTACACATAAGTTGCATGTATCGGCAGGTACACACTTCCTAACCCTCTCTCTCTCTCTCTCTTTGTATATATATATATATATATATATATATATATATATATATATCGAGTGTTCTTATTCTAACAAGAATTGGGGTGGTAGTATTGTAGCTTACTAGTGGTTGGTAAATCTCTTCTTGGAGCCCCAACATTGGGAGTTTGATTTTCACACAACTTTTAATCTAAGCTGCTTGAAAAATGCATTAACATAAACTAACCACTCTTCTTCTAATAGGGGCAGTGGTCATGTGGTTATTGTTAGTTGTTAAAAATGTCTTGTCACCCTGAGGTCGTGTTCAATTCGTATAATGTACTTGAAAATCATTTGCTTTCAGGCCTCCCTGTCTTAATATAACTAATTAAACTCCTAGAAAAAATAAGCTGAAAAAATACCGAGATTTCTACAAAATGTATCCATAAAGGATGAGAACACCTCCATTGTAGGTGTTAGAATATCTTTCAATAATATTAATTCAAACAAAATGCCAATTGAGTTGTTGCAAACACAATGAAGATATTGAAAGATAGATAACATTTTTAGCTTCTCAAGTCTTTATATAATTTTGTAACATTCTTAATCATAGACAGACTTTGTATGGTTCTCATTGAATTTAAAATCCTTGCAAGCTAAAAAAAATGAGAACAAAGCATTATAGTTGGTAATAATTTGAATAAGATTGAAAACAAAATGCAAAAAAACCTCTGGATAGATATATGAGTGTTTCCAAAACTATGAGAAGTGCATGCTTCAAGAGATAGAATTCTAATTTATATATTTTAATAATTAATATTGATAAGTGAGTCCAAATAGAGAGGTTGATGGAATAGCCTTATTTACATAATTACAATAAGAGTGTCATCTTTTGTAGTCTTTTGATTAATGAGTTGTGAAATGACCAACTCCTTATGATGTCATTTCCTTAACTGATATCTAATATCAAAATATTTCTCAATTTACTATAAACATACAATAACAAGTTGATGCATTTTAATTTTATCAAATAATTATTATTTAAAAAAATATTGTATAGTAGTTTTTGATGATAAATATATTTTTAAATGTGAAATAAATTTTGTCTTGTCTTTAGAAAATATTTAGCAACACTTTCTTGGAAGATTTATGTTTTATCTTTCATAGTAATATTGTTTGAAATATAAGTTAATTTTCATCATCTAGTTTTAAATTTTGTAATTTTGAAACAAGCTTGAAAGGCCTATATTTTTTGTCAATTCTGTACTAAAATTTATTACAGTTAGATAAAGAGGGTGCAATCCTTAAACATAGTTCATAATCTAATTTCAATAATAATTGCACCATCATTGTTTATCCATATTTATCATACACAAAAATGGCGATGTTGTCCTAACCGGAAGAGATGCCTCCTTACATCCATTCCTGTCCACCAACTTTGTGGTGGGAAGCTCCCCTATAGGGAGGCCTGACTACATATCCTATAGGAGCCCCTCCAAACCGTTAGTAGGTATTGACCTCAGGAACAGGAAGGTCATCCAAACAGCTAGCGACCCAGCCAGGGCAGCTACAAGGAAATGTGGGAAACAATCATTGTTGCAGGATTTGGAAGAAGAAGCGAAGGAGATGGGATCATCCACCTTGGACAACCCTTCCACATGAAAGTCATGACATGGAATGTATAGGGTATCTGTGACAAGGATACCCAGTCAGTAGTTAAGGCTTTAGTTCTGAAGTATAACATCTCGATTGTGGCTCTGCTAGAGACCCATTGTAGCAGTAGGAAGGTTGAACGAATAATCAAGAACTTGGGATTTCCCCAATCGCATAGGGTGGAAGCAGTTGGTTTTTTGGGTGGTATCTGGGTGTTATGGCACCACAACATCCCCTTGGAAATCATCTTCTCCCATAAGTAATTTGTCCATTCTCGAGTTACTAACTGTCTCTTCACCTTTGTCTACGCCGTGATGATGAGAAGTTGTAGGAAGTTCCTATGGGATCACCTAGAATTGATGTCCCACTCCATCTTCGTCCGCTGGATAGTACTTGGCGACTTCAATGTCGTCATGTTCCATACGGAAAAGTTTGGGAGTTCATCCTTTGTCACAACCAATAGTAGGGAATTCTTCAGGCCATGAGTCGCTGTCAGCTCCATGACTTGGGAGCTAACGACGCACACACCACTTTCCGGATAGGACTCTTGCACGAGAGGCTTGATCGTGCTCTAGGAAATCATCTATGGATTGAAGATTTTGTGTCTGACCTGACGCAAGTCCTGGAGAGGGCTCACTCTGACCACGCACCACTCCTCATCTCCTCCCCATCTCCACCCAACTACAAGCAAAGACATCTTTGTACATCTGTCAGTTGGTCGAGCATGACAGGGTTTAAACAGTTGTTGAAGGATCAATGGGACGGTGAGGCACCATTTCAACATGCAACCACTAAATTCCTCGAGGCCGCGAAGGATTGGGAGCTCAAGTCAAAGAAAACTGAACGACGTGACCATCATCGTATCAGTAACAAGATTAAGTGGTACGAGGCCCAGCTTACCTTCCACCCTGACCCCCTGGTTGAGGCGGAGATGATCGACCTACAAGGTAGATTGGATGACATGCTACACAGGGAAGAGAAGGAGTGGCAATAGAAAGCACACTGTGACTGACTCAAGCTAGGCGATAACAACAAAATGTTCTTCCAAAACCTAGTGAAGACGAGGAGATGGCATAACAAAATTCTCAGGCTCAAGGACGATCAGGGGAGTTGGATTGAAGACTCGGCCTAGGTGAAAAACTTGATTCTTACTTTTTTCTCTAACGTCTATTTGGAGGGTGCGTCCTAGGCCAAAGCCATCACCAGCAACTCATTTATTGGGTACTTCACACCGCTTCTGGAAGCCAGTAGAAGACACCTTGCTACAATTCTTTCGGATGCCGAGATCTGGGACGTTGTCTGCTCAACACCCCCTCTCAAGGCCCCTGACCCAGATGGGATAGCTGCCGATTTTATTCAAGATAATTGGCCAACTATCGAGACTCAAATGAAGAGATTCCTCACTGATCCCTTCCGAGGTGTACAGGTCCCGTCAGCAGCCACCGCCTCCACACTGGTTCTTATTCCTAAAGTCCCTATTCCGGAGCGATGTGCTCAGCTGCGTCCCATATCCCTTAACAATGTGTGCACTAAAATCCTATCCAAGATTATTTTAGCATGCATCAAACTCTATTTGAATGAGTGGATATTGCCTATGCAATCTAGCTTTGTTCTGGGAAGGCGGATTGGTGACAATATAGCTTTAGTCCAGGAGATCATCCACTCAATGGAGAGGAAGAGTAACCGGAAACATCATCTAGCCGTCAAGCTCAACCTTGTGAAAGCCTTTGATAAGATGAGTTGGCCTTTCATTAAAGATACACTGTGAAGAACTTCTATCCCGAGTGAGCTCACCAGAATTATCATGCAGATTATCTCATCTAGACAGACCACCATCCTATGGAATGGCGAAGCTATTGGGTCCTTCAATCCCTCCTGTGGTGTCAAACAGGGGGATCCATTATCTCCATACATCTTTGTGCTCTGTCTAGAGCGCTTTAGCCAGTTGATTGCTGTAGAAACAAATGTTGGACGATGGAACCTATTGTGCTCACCAGGAAAAAGTTACCTTTCACACATGTAAGCTTCTCCGATGACATTCTGCTCTTCGGGGAGGCTTCTATCTCTTAGGAGAAATCCATCATGTGATGCCTTAAACTTTTTAGCAAGGCATCTGGACAGTTTCTTTCTCATGAAAAATCTACTATCTTCTTTTCTATCAACACTCCCAGAGCTGTGCACTCGTCCATTTGTAGGAAACTCCACATAAAGGATACTACTGACTTGGGTCGACACTTGGGCGTACCAATAATTCATACCAGGAAAAGCAAAACTCACTACCAATTCTTAATTGAGAAGCTTCACGGTCCGATAGATAAATGGCAGAACAAGTTCCTATCTATGGCAGGGAGGGTCACTGTAACGACCCCGCCTCCCGGTAACCCCCAATTAAGGGAGAACCGAAGGTCAGAGCCGTATTTCAACTAACAGGATCAAAGGTTTGACAAATAATCAGTAATAATTAATATACTTTACCAACTAAACTGAAAATAGGTATAAAATAAAACTTTCTTACCTTGGAAAAACTGGGATTTCTAAACTTCTATCCATGAAGATGTTAATCAAACTAATCCTCATGTGCATGTTATTTCTCATTCAATTCCACATATGTCACTTTACTGTTTGTTCTTTCATTTGTACCTAAAACGCCGACAAACAAAACGTCGGTCAGCCGAAGCTGGTATGTGGGGGAAACAATAATTGCACAACTATGTTAACAATGTAATCAACCAAATATCAGTTAACAACCAAGATTACATTTTAAGCAATACTACTCAATCCTTGCCTATCCCCTTTCTCTGTAACGTCCCTACAGTGGACATGGATACCACCTCTCTCATATGGTAGATCCTTACCCCCATGGCCCTACCACACAAGTAGCCAATACCTAGGGTTATGGAGTCGCATGGTCCTACCCAAAGGTAGACCAATCCCTGACTCATGATGACTTGATGGACCTACCCCATTGGTAGCCATTTACTAAGTCATTTAATGACCTGATGGGCCTACCCATTGGTAGCCATTTACTAGGTCAATCTATAAAGCTACACAGGGGACTAGGATCTGAGCTAGTAGGCATATTTCTTATGTGATAGTCATATTCACATTATACTTTGCATGAATTAAATACATCCAACAGTTTAATTCAAGCCACGATGGAAACATCGACAAAATCCCAGAAAACTAATTCGGGTAGTCATAAGCGTAACCACATACCTGTTCATGTAGATTCAGGTGCAAGAATAGTCCAAACAATAATGAGCAAGCAAGCATTCAACTAGATCCTAAAACAAATATACAATTTTGTTTTATTACTCGTGTCATTAAGATCTATTAAATCTAGCTCGCTTCTTAGGGTTTCTAGTCCACTTTTAGGGTTTCCATTGAAATTAGGGTTTCCCTTCATCTTTTATTATTTTAAACCCTAATTTAACACAATTGATCACAAACCCTATTTATGTCCACATCTAATTATCAATTTCGGTTTAAAGTCATAATTAACCATGAATTAAGCTCATTAAGCCTCTTTTTATTAAAGCTACTATTTTTATCCTTTTAATCCACGACAAGATCATTACTCGCATTTATCATTAATTCATAGTTCATTATGATCCAAATCACATATAAACTTGATTTGCAGTTAATTCCACATTTTATTCATGAGAAAACCATAATTACTATATTTAGGGTATTACCCACAAATTAGGAACTTTAACGCTCAAAATAGCATAATCCTACTTTAATCATGAAATTAATCAATTAAAGCCATTAATAGTCGAATTAGTCAACATTAGGGTTTCAAGGCCCATTAAATCCTATTTATGCATGTAAACTCTAAATTAAATAAATAATGTACAAAGTCCATTCTTTTTTACCCTAATGTTCCTTTTTATGATTAACAGGTTAATAACAACTTTAACCATCAAATAAACCCCACTTATCACATTAATCATTCCCAATTAGGGTTTTTGTAATCATCATTACATTAAAGTTAATAACTTCCATCACTTTTCTAATTGCAATAAGAATCAGGCTTCAATATTATTTTTATTGCATTCTATGCATTCTCCTAATCAATTTTCATATTTTGTACCTTTCTATCGGAGCTACCAATCTTTAGCTATGAATTTAGCAAATATTTACCTGATGGACCAATGGTTGCACTCCACGTCACTCTTCTTATGCAAAGCGATTGCTTTAGGAAACATTTTGAAATGACGCTCCTACCCCCACGTAAGTGGACCATCTCTTTAGCCCACGAAGGGCAATTTTATCCAACAGCCCTAAGGTGTTTTCTTCCTCGCGATTGCTGGCTGCTTCCGCGACAACAACCCTACGTTCGGCTTGTACAGCCCGTTCTCCCCACCTCTGGACCCCGAAAGACATCGGAGCAGGTTGCTTTAACTCCGCCACCTCCTCCCGAGCTTGGAGCTCCTCCCAGAGGACGGCCAACTCGGCCAGGTCGGACTGGGTACCTCTGCGGCCTGCGGCTGCTGTTGCAGCCTTGCAGCTGCTATAGCTCTCTGCCTAGGGCAGGGATAAGATGCTACGGCCGCCCACCGGTGCTATAGGACCACATACTTCCCTCGAAACTCCTGCCTGCAGCTTCATGACTTCGTGATCCCATAACTTTTCCTTAGTTAGGGTTTTGAACGTAAGGAAACAAGAAGAAGAGGAAGAGATACGTGCAAGATCTCTTTTGGGACTCAAACCAAAAGGCTAACCCCTTATATAGGGGAGAGTCTTCACACTCCAAGACGTGCATCCACAAAGGTGCAAGGTCTTTTCCTAATAGGAATCAAATCCCTTTGTTAGGAAGCAAGCTTCTCTCTCTCTTATTTCTTTCATATTCCCTTTTCTTGTGATAATAGGATTTCGAAAATCCTTTCCTTTATCTTCTTATTACTTGACTCTTAATTATTTATCACGAAATCATGTATTTCTTTTAATAGAAAAAAAATACTCCCTTTTATCCATATTACAAAATTCATCAATAATATACCACATTATGTTGTTATTTGCAATCTTGGTATTTTCTCTTTCTTTCCTCTTTATTGAGAGTCCTTGGATCCCAAGGAACTCTATTATTTTGAAATTACATTTTAAGAAATACTCATTATCCTTAAATGCATCAATATGCATTAATTCCCATTATCAAGTTGAGTTCTTATTAAAATATTTCTTTTTGAGGATTTCTTTTATTTCTCCTTTACTTTTCCTCATTCTTATTCCTTTTATCATTAGGAATCATTGGGATATGAAATCCCACTAAGGATAACTCAATTGCACTTCTTTTCACTTATTTTCCACATATTACCGTTATTTTCAATTTATTTCTCGATAAGGAAATATTTAATTGGTCTTTTGTTTTATTATTGTATTCACTATGCCACCTTGGACTCCTTGGAACCCAAGGAACCCAAGAGGCACGAAAACCCTCTTTCTATTTGCCTTCTAGATGTTTCCACACTTTTCCTTTTTCTATATTTTCTTATTTACTTGATAATTGTGGAATTTCTTTGATCCTTTCCTTGTTATTGGGCCCAATAGCCAATAAAGCCCACAAAGCAATCATCAAGGCTATTGTAAACAAAATCCATTTGTTCAAAATAGATTATATCATTTATTCATTCAAATATCTTTAATATGAGAAATTATATTTCTCAGCAAATGAACCCAAAACTGGGGTTGTAACAGTCACATTGGCGAAGTCTACCTTACTTTCCCAACCATGTTATACAATGCAGATGACACAGTTACCGGTGGCATGTTGTGATAAGATAGACCAGTTGATTCAGAACTTCATTTGGAGTGGCTCAATCCAACCTAGGAAGCTACACCTTGTCGCCTGGGAGCAAATCACACTACCTTACCACGCCAGAGGGTTAGACATCAGAAAGGCGAAAGATTTCAACATGTCTTTGTTTATGAAGAAAACTTGGCAATACTTGAGGAATGAACCACTCCCATGGGTTTGGCTTATGAAGGCCAAATACTCATCTCAATCAGTGAGTAATTGTTCCAGTTCTCACCAATGGAGAAGTATAAAGGGCTTTCTCTCCTTCCTCCTCACACATTCGGAAAATGTAGTTGTTTCAGGCGAGGGCACAAACATGTGGACTGATGCCTAGGTTGAAGAAGGTTATACACCGGTACTCCGCACATCACTCATCGTGCCCGAAGATATCAAGGACCTAATAGTGGTGAGCCTGGTCAACGACGATGGCTCCTGGGATTCTGAGTTCCTACAATATTGGTTCACAAACCAAACTACACACGATATCTTAAGGATGTCACCCCCCTTTCTCAATATGGCCATGAAAACTTCATTTGGACCTTGTCTAAGGGTGGTAATTACTCGGCTAATACAACATACAGGGCCCTCAGCTGCACAAATCTTCCCTTGCCAATTGGTCACTTTGCCACTCTATGGTCTCTTCCCATTCCGCATCACGTCAAAGCCAACCTATGGCTTATTCACAGAGACCGACTTCTCACGACCGTTCTCAGATATCGAAGGAGGATGACAGACTCCAGCGTCTGCTCTATTTGTAGCAATGCCCCAAAATCCACCCTTCATGTTGTTAGAGACTGCTCTATAGCCCATAGCACCTGGTTGCTCCTTATTCCCCAAGAAGCCACATAATTCTTCAACTTCGACACAACTGAGGATTGGCTTGGTTACAACCTCAAACATCTGAATCCAGTGAAAGGATGGCCAATCCTTTTCTCCATATCATGTTGGCTTATATAGAAGAACAGAAATCATAAAATTTTCGAGCAAGTTGTAAAACCGCCGCAGTCTCTAGCCATTTCTTGTCGAGGGGAAGAAACTTCTACTACTAAAGCCTTCCTTCAATCTAGCATACCCCGTAGCACTCGAACTAAGGATCCCACCTGTCTGACTGAGATTGCCCACGACTCAGTGTTGGTGAATGTCGACACATCAACAGATATTAAAAATGAACGCATCTCCACTAGCATGATCCTCTAGAATTCAGAAGGGACTTGGATCTCTGGGGGCACAACCTCCATGCGGGGTACAAACCCCATGAGGGGCGAGCTCTATGCAATCATGGATGGTCTCCGGCACATCTGAACAAGGAACATCCTCAATTTTACTATGATCAACGACTGTCAGCTGGCTGTCTTATTGATCAAGGGGGCCCAACACCCACCAACAAAATACATGTTGATAGTTCAAGCTATAACACGCCTATGGTCAGAACTTTCCGGAGGTTCCTTAATCCATGTGAAGAGGAAATGGAATAACCTCGCAGATCAACTGAAAATGCAATGTCTTAAATAGCCTGACCTAGCATGAGATTTCCAAACTTGCCCATCCTTTCTTGCTGAGCTTTACGAAAATGATTGGATTAGTTATACAAACCTGTTCAAGATTGTTCATGTTTCTAATTTAGCCCATCGGGCCGCCTTGTAACCAGATTAGCGTGGTAGTGAAAAAAATGTCTACACATGGATATATATATATAAATGGACATATTTTTTGTGTAATTATTAAAAAAAGAATATAATTTCTGATCCACTAATATGTGTATAGATTTGTAATATTAAAAATATAGGATAATTTATTTTTGTTTTTCTTAGAATCATAAATGACCTTACATGAATTTATCATACAGTTGAACATATATATGACCTAAAATGTGGTGATCAACACCGTGGCAATATTCTTATGCTAATATTTAGCACACTTCACTCAGACATACACACAACATTGACTGTGATAACATTATTAAATTAGTCTGACCCAATAATGCTAATTACACTAATTCTAATAGGGCTAAACACGTAAAGTTGCCGTCTGTGTCTTGTAGACGAACACCAGCGCAATGGCAAAGGCACACACGTGGTTTCGTGTGGCCCCTCTGCTCCACTGGGTTGATTCGTCACACAACTCCTTGTGGTGGTTATATAAGGTTAATCTGGGATCATTATCTCCCTCTTTTAGACGGTGCTATGGGTGGCTTGTGGCAACGTTGGTAGTTGGCGACATCAGGGCTCGTACGTGCTTGAACTCTCGACTTGAGAGGGTGGTTTGTGCTGGTCCGGCGCCCGGCGGTGCTGGAGTAGGGGCTTTCCCCGAGATGTTCCTCTCCCCTTCTTCGTCGACATCGATGAGCAGCCTACGCCTTGATATATATCGACACAACGATGATCTTACATGGGATTTGGGTATACTGACCGTCTCAAGGGTTACAATTTATTTATTAACTATTTGTAATCTGTGTTGCGCCATTTTGTGAATTGCTTTGTCGCCGTCATCAGCCATTTTTGTAAAGGACAGATCTACCTTCATCCAATTGTAATCAGTTTCTGGGATCACCCCACGTGTTAACTGTGATTGAGGCACACCTCAACGCAAGCTTTTGTTTTTGATCGTTTGGTTCGCATCGTGGTGTTGTACCGGTTGTTGTAGGAAGTTTATGGAACTTTTGAGCTAGCGATTGGCTGATGGTGGATGTGTTGGTTATGGATTTGGAGGATTGAGTCCCTTCTTTGTAGGCTCTACTTGAGATTTTGGATGATTTTCGTTATCACGGGGGAAGATGAGTCTTACCTTTGTCCACGTTAGCTTGTGATGTCGATTACTCGCCTCTTCATTTCTAAATTTTTTTGGTTATCATATGTTTTGTCGATATATCATATTACAACTTTTGCCTGTCATATATTATATAAACACATATCGACCCTCATCTTACTAATATGAAACACCATGATGAGAAGCGTTGCACAAAATTTTATCTTTCATTTATATAATTATTGATGGGCCTTGTGTAATCTCATAATTCCGGTCTCCACATGCTCAAGTCGTCTCTTTACAATTGTTAAAGTTGGGAGTGCAACACAGCCAATGTCAGAAGAGGTACAGGACGTGGATACTTTAACATGGCAATAGAAAGGATTCACGTAGTATTCAACATTTCTTTTATCTCGTGTTTAGTGATCTTCGTCAAAATATGTCCGGTATGACATTTGTTAAAATATTTTTCAACACGTGTCTTCTCTTTTTAGCCTACCTTAATAACAAAATAATTACCTATTAAATATATCTCGTCTCATTTTTATAAGTTAGATATGATAATACAATGCAGTGTAGACTGTGTTCAGACTACTCGATCTAATATTCTCAAATCTTATTACCTAGCTGCAATGTATAGTTTGGACTGCATTAGGTACAAGGATGTTAGTAGCATTTCGTAGCTGATATGCCACTCTAGTCCAATATCAAACCCATTTTTTGGATGATATCCAAATAAATCAAAATTGAACCAAGCTAAGTTTATCCTATATTAAAACCAAGCCAATTATAATCAGAATATCATAAGGAGATAGGAGCTCAAAGTGCTAACACCGTCTTGGAAGAATATGATATTTGCATATCAGGCGCACAAATTGACAATTCATCCTGTAACGTGATGCATGTCCGGTTTCTTTATCCGTAAGGTATGTAGGTTTGGGAGTTGGTGCCTTATAGAGAGTTGGTGTGGAGACGATACTTCGAGTGTGTCGCTGGTACAAGCCAAGTACATTTTCCTTTTACAACTAGAATTTATATCCATCCAAATTACAAACAAAGAAACCAAAAACTCATTGAAGCATCCAGTTCAAAAGGGAACAACTTGCAGTCCGTTGTGTGAAACGTTGTCAAGGACTAGCACATCATTTTCAAACCGTGGAAGAGGCCAAAAGTATTTAATAGAAGGAATGAGATGGGTTCATGCATTAAATAATTGTTTAATAAATGGCCACATCGGGTCGTACATCAGTGGTCACTCACAACTCCACTTCTATAATGCACCGCTGATATATTAATAATACGCTTTTTTTTTTTAAACACGGTTGTTGTGACATGAGGAATACGTTCATCAGCATAACTACACGAACACGCATCGTTTTACGAATGAGCAAAATAAAACTCGTACGTTCGTCCTTGTGGATGAAAGCCACCGGAGTTGGATGAACATGTGGATCTCCGAAGACCACTTCCTCACGCAACATTTTTTTTATAAAAAGGAGAGGGTAGAGAGAGATTGCATTCGAGACAAAAAAGTTAATTTTGGTAATAATTTTCAAAATATATATTTTTTGACGAAACAAACACATTTGTGTTCATTATAAAAATACGTTACAACAAGATCAATTTGGACATTTTTTTAAAGAAATAGAATATATAATTTAAAAGCGGAGAGATAGGGTGGTTTGAAGAAGAAAAAAAGGATGACAAAGAAATTTAATTTTTTTATAAATTTCAATTCCTAATGAATTTTTTAAAGAACTAAAGAAGTTATATTTATTACTTTAAAACCATCAATATCAATATACTTTTGATAAAAATGGATGACAATACTTTCCTCCTATATCTCATATTTTCTCTCTCTTGAAAAAAAATAATTCAGACCTACGATAACACCCAATTGAACGTGAGATAACATCCTAATGGATCGAACATAACATACAAATGAACCTGAGATGACATCCAAATGAAACAGAGATAATATCCAATTGGACTTGAGTTAATCATCTAAATGGTCGAAGACAACATCCAAATAGACTTAGAGATAACACCCAAATAGACTTAGAGATAACACCCAATTAGACTAGAAATAACATTCAACTAGACTAGAAATAGCATCCAACTGAACAAGACATAAAATCCAATTGCACCAAAGATAATATCAAAATAGACCTAAGATAACTTCCAATTGGCTGAAGATAATATTCAAATTAGACTAGAGATAGCAACAAACTCATCCATAGATAATAACAATTTGGACTAGAGATAATAATTAATAAAAAATTAATTGCAATACTTCCCTCTTATTCCTTATATTTTCTCACTCTGACAAAAACAAAAAATATGACCATAGATAAAAACATATTCGATCGGAGATAAGAACTAAAAATTTAAAAAATAACACTAATTCCCTCTTATTTCTTATATTTTCTCTCTTACAAAGACAATGAGACCAGAGATAACATTCAGTTAGACTAGAGATAATAATAGATTATAATGCAGATTACATTCAAGTGAACCAAAGATAACATTCAATTGGACCAGATATATCAATTCAAATTGCTCCAAATATTACAACCTGTAGGAATAAAGATAACAACAAATTCAACTGGAGATAACAAAAAATTCAACTGGAGATAACAACCAATTCGACTAGATATAACAACCAATTAGACCAGTGATAACATCCAATTAGACCAAAGATAACAACTAAAATAGGACCAGAGATAACAACTAATTACACCAGAGACAACAATCTGATAGTCCTGAATTACGCATCTACAACAGGTGGAATCAGAAGGATCGAACTTTAAATTACAACCTGAAACCTTCAGGGACCCCCACAACTCAATATGGGGTCAAAGTAGATATACAAGGTCGAATACAGGGATGTGGGGAAGTTTAGGATGCATAAATCTCGCTCTTAAATCAGTTAAGCCAATCCAATAGTCGATAAAAGTACAAAACTAGAATGAGTCTAGTAAAATGGTTCGTACCAAAGTAAAGAAAAATAAAGAAAATAAACCAGAGTCCGTCAGATTCTACTAATCAGAGAAAAGAAGTTTTTGACTATGTAACCACAAGTTGGACAATCTATGCACCTGTTCTCAGGTGTAGAAAATCCTAAAATAGCTTAGCAAGCAACCTAAATCCAAACATAGTGTGCATTGTGGCAGTTGTTCCTATGGAGTTCATCCCACTCGCTCTCACTCAACGTGACTAAAACCCATCTACGACAATAAACCTCTCATAAGGATATCAGATCAACACCTTTGAATATTTCAAATACCCTCTCTGTTCCAAAATATAAATAGATGCTAGGAATAAAAGTGATCTACACAAAACACAGAATGTGGTCCCGGGCGGGCAGACCTAGACCCGACTGCGTTCAAGTGCACCCGATCATTTCCAAGGCAAGTGTATATTATAGATCACCCTTGGACATCCTCCTTTCAAATTTAAACCAAGCTACATTCTCTAATCCATTTTTGTGACTAATCTCTCGATCTAAGTAGAAATGGAAGTTCAAGCAAGAAAGAGATTAACCAAACCAACAATCCTAACTAGAAAGAGAAGATAGAACAGAAAATGTACTAGATCTAGAAACTACTTGCTTAAGGAAAAAGTACATAAATATGATAGAAATAGGCTACATAGTCAAGAATGAGCTCAACTATCCATGGACAAATATAGTTGGCACTGAACAGAGATGGAAGAACATCATTGTACGTAAAAAAAGTTGAAAAGTAGAAGAAAGAGACCGAAGAAGAGATTTAGCCCATAGAGGAGAGGTGTCTCTTGCTCCTTAGCCTCCGTATGGGCTGGATCTCACCTTTGAGTCATCCTCATTAATCTTATGAACTCCTTGGACTCCTTTCTCCTTCATTCTATTTCAAACATCAGCTTGGTGGATGTATGAAGGTGGAAGGTGGCTGGGAATAGCAGGAAGTGGGTCGATGATGGTCGAAAATGGTGGAGGATGGAAGCAAAGAACATGGTTGGGTGTAGG
Organism: Alisma plantago-aquatica; assembly: GCA_963693085.1. Taxonomy (NCBI): domain Eukaryota; kingdom Viridiplantae; phylum Streptophyta; class Magnoliopsida; order Alismatales; family Alismataceae; genus Alisma; species Alisma plantago-aquatica. The sequence goes on along the minus strand of OY856414.1, from coordinate 500,275,031 downwards.
GTGTGCTCTTCATCCCTTTCAAACCTTGAAACTCTCACACAAAGTTTTAGGAACAACCAAACCAACCAAACTCGTTACTACATCACAGGGGGAGGGTATTTATAGGTGAAGGTAGTGTGTGTGTGATAAGTGGTCGCTACCTCTTTAGCGGTCACTAATAATTTGATGGCTAGATTTTCATCGGCCAACCCAACCAGGTAAAGGTGGGCCTGATCGAGCCATGCCTAGCAGTCACTGATGTTTCCACGATCATTGAACCTCCTTTGGTGGTCTTTTGTTTCTTAGCGATCATTGACTTTCTAACGATCGGTAAATATTTGGAGTTGCACCGGTCGTTAAAGATTTGGAGTTTTAGCGGTCGCTGACCTTATCTCCTCAACTCGACCAGGTCAGGGTGAGCTTGATCGGGCAGAGGCCCAATGGTCGCTAAGATGGGTCACTGTTGGTTCAACTCTTTTAACGATCACTATTAGTAAATGAATTTTACAGTCGCTAAGGTAAGACCTTGGCATTCACAAAGATGGTTTATAGCTAGCGATCACCATAGCGTAAGCTGTTGCAATACCTACTGATGAGCCCGATCGGTTCGGATTGAACCCAATAGGGTTCATATGGAGAGATCTTGGAGAACTGTCATCTTCTTAAGTTCGGTGCCTACAAGTTCAAGAATTGGCTTAGTTGAGGAAAAAGATATATGTTACCAAAATATAATAATCTATAGTTATTTTGGACAAAATTAAGAGTGCAAAGAGACATAACCATAAATAAATGCCTTACATTAATATCTAAATTTGGGTGTTATCAATGACCCCAAGCTTGAATCCTTTCTTGTCCTCAAGGAAGATTGTGCTCAAAGAACAAAAAAACTAACATCCAATTTTAGATTAGCGATAAATGCTAAGGTTATGAAAAATAGTTTAAACAGTAATTCTTATGACCCATGTTTCGAAAAAAACCCCAACAATCGAGCACAACCCGCTAAAGTATGATCAAAGAGCATCCAAGCAGGATTAAGTGAATTCACTACAACTTGTCCAAACCTATGAGGGTTTGAATTATAATTATAGAGCATTAAATCATTGTCATGTAGGTAATCTGGTGGGTAATGGTGGCGAATGATGAGAAATCATGATGTCTTCATATAAGCAAATTAGGAATAATGCCCCTGCTATCTATTCAAGTCCTAAGAAGCAACAAAATTAAAAAGATTATAGTGACTTCTGAGGATCCCGATCAATGTCGGGTTGGTTCATGTAAAAAGAAACTGTCCCTCCAGTCCGATCCAGTTAGCCCAAAGTAGTGATATGAACTCCTCATACTGCACTCGAACCAACCGTGCTACTGGGAAGATCTCGTAGGTCTCCTAAGGGTTCCTAAAAGACTCTCTAAGGAGATTTTCTGGGATGGTACTACCAGGCATGACATACCCACCTTCATGAGCATAGTCATACACCGGATAGACAACATACTCAACTCTCCTTAAAGAGAAAAATAAACACTCATATATTTTTATTTATACTTATGTATGTATTCTCTGCATTCTAATTTATAGGCCTAGGCGAGGACTATTTTGAATATCTTGGGATATTGTGGGAAGCGAAGCCTCTTTTGCAACTTTTAAATGTTTCATTTTTTTGACTCAATCTAAGGTGAGAGGGTGTGTAGACCATCAAGGAAAACACTTCAACCTAATTATAGATCAAAACTCATCATTAACCACTCAATTCCTGCATGATAAGATCCTTGGAGTATAGACTAGTTTGGGAAAAGAGCGGCTTGGAGTCTTGATCAAAATCTAGCTCTTTCCAACACTACCATATCCTAGGTCTGTTATTCGCAACCTAGATCAAGGGAATAATGTTTTAAACTATGAAAAAAGCACATATCCTTAGATTGATTCCCCAAACTTAAGGAAAGAGTCAAAGCACTAGTCAAGCAAGAGATCTGTGACACCCTTTGCCACACAAAGTGATATTAATCAAAACTTAAACCACGATAACCTATTAACAACAGATTACCCAAAATCACAAGAAATTAAAACCAATTTGCAACAAGCACTAGAAGCTGAGAATTATTATACAATAGCCAATACTTGCCTTTCATAACATATATTCAAGGTGTTACATCATCATATTCCAATCGGCCTGTTACAAAAGATAATAGTTCCTCATGTATATACATACCACCAAAGGCACAAAAGCCAAAAACCACGTCTCGATCATCATGTCTACAAAACACATCGAGAACACCGCCAAGGACTTGAGGGTACAGGGACAACACATAAGACTCTATTACTAGACACTCTATATACAATGTTTCACCAGGTTTAGTTTCTCCTCATATTATATCCTCAGCCACATGATCTTTCACTCAGCATTCACATCCACCTAAAAAGATATTTAACCAACAGGGTGAGAGAATAGTGATAATCGTCGTTTTGCAATATCAATCACTAAGATGATTAATCGTAGAGTTTAAACCTTTTTTACTTCCGGTTTTAAGGGTAGTATAGAAGGGTCGATCCCACAGGATAACTAATTAGAGATTGTTCTTAGAACCCAAAGATTTGAAGAACTTTTATTAATTTTTTTTGGTATTTTTCTTTTTAAAGAAGAAAGTAAATTCTAGTTGGGGGTTTGAATGATTACACTAATGCAAGAAGGAAAGCACTTAACAAGAATTAACATGCACAAGGGAAAAATAAAAAGATTGTTAACACAAGAATACTAAATGAATGAAAGACTAAGAATTAAAGGAAACGAAGATGCGGTGTTTAAAACAAGAGATGGAAATCGAGGCTCATAGGGGTTTTCACCACCTTAGCCTGGGTGATAACAACTAAATCTTAAACGACAATTTGATGAAGGCTTGCGAATTAAAAATACACAAAAGAGAAACTCCACAAGAGCCCATTGGTCCTGGTGCTCATGCTTCCTAGTTTATCAACCTAAAAGACGAGAATCCACGGTCATATCAAAACGTCTATGTAATCGATTTTATTGTTCTAAATCTGGATTTCCATGGTCACATCCATCCAGATTAACATGCGATCCAAAGATCGACTATTCAATTAAAATCGATTACCATCTAGTCGTTTAATAAGAAGTCATTAAAACCATGGCTAAGGGATTATTCCCCTTGCCCCGATAAGAGACTACTCACACATAGAGAAATGGGAGTAGGAGGAAGAAAGAATTGAAGCCATAGTCTAGCCCAGAAATCAGGAAATTAATCCTTATGCTAGAGACGATGAAATGGCTTAACTCTTTGTTCCTTGCTCCAGAATAAAGCGCGAATGAAAGCAGATCAAGACTAAAGTGGGAAGAAGAGACAAGAACGAGAATGGAAGAACGTTGCTTGAATTTAAAACTACTTTATTGCATAAAATGAAAATGATTAAAAGCCTAATTGCTACAGAATCATAATATAAAGAAATCTAAGATCATCCTTGGGAGGAGGAAGTGCCCTTCTTTTTATAGGATAAGGAGGGGTAGGCTATCTAAAAAAAGAGGGGGAAAAAAGAGAAGGAGCCATCCTTTTGAATTTTTAGATCTAGTCAACAAACTCTTGATTGTCTTTCTTTAATGCAGATTTTCGCAGCAGCAATTTCGAGCGAATTTCTGTTGTCCAAAGAATTTAAAGTGCGCCCTAAAATATGATTTTCCTGTAGGCCTTTGAATTCCCTTTCCAAATCATATTTGAACATTAATATCTGCCTTAGGATGTGAGAGTTATGCTAATTTTGGTGCAAGGTATGCATTTAAGTCAGCATTGCGGGAAACTGAATTGCCTCCTATCTTCATCTCTTCTTTTCTCAATTTAATTACTTAGATAATTCCTGAAAATGAGGAAAAATATCATAAGAATTCAGAAAAATTATATCAAGAAGATGAAAGTGCTATTTATTTTTGAATTAGCTAAAATTAACAAAAAAGTCCTAATTACTTATTCTAAATGAAGTAAAAATAAGAGATGAATATACATTCATCAAATAGTACCGGTGAGAGTTATAACTATCCACCAACTTTATTATTATCACAAATAACTAAGTAAATAGATTTACATACTGAGCAGATTGAACAAAATTAACCAAATGACATATACCTCAGGGATGAAGTAGATAGAGCAGTAATATGTACTTGCCAATGAGTAATAGAACATCTAATTATTTAAAAAGAAATATGAAGAACATGTATGACTATTATAAACTAAACAATATAAAAGCAAGGCATGGCCACATTGAATGTTTCCATGTTTGATCCTATACATGTACACTACACGACTGATTATGTATTTATACACCCTGAGGATTTGAGTTGTACCACCCAAATCCAACCGACCATTGCTAAGTCAAAATCATGCCATACAAGATTTGGTGGAAGAGCTAAAATCTACAACCTCACCTTCCTCAGTTAGTACGAGTGAACATGCAGTGACATCACGAGTCAACTGCTTCTAGCGACATATAGTCTAGTTGTGCAAACCTAGCCCGCATTGGTACAGGTCACGGCTCTAGTAAAATTGAGCTACGGCCCACAGTCACACTCTTCCAGGGTATGGCCCACAACCAATCTTGTGAAAACTCATAAACATAACATCACTGAGCTATGGCCTCAAGCCAAACTCTTTCTAGGGTATGGTCCACAACCAATCCTATTTCACATATCTTGAGGCATGATATGAGGACCACACATGGCCAAAGTCACCCCAATTGATTTATATTAGTGTACCAAGCAATCCCCACATACTCAAAAGTATGCACTCTGAGTTTCATGTAGGAGTTACTCATTTCACAATCCATCAAATGCTGAAATTGAATGGATCTATGTCACAGGGCAAGCAACATGATTAGATTCCACTTGATTACTTAGACCAATTAAAGTGTATTTTAGCGTCAATCAAGTTACAATGTACAAACCACAAACAAATGCTTCAAAAGAAAGGGCATAGTATTACAACAACAAATATCATTGTTTAAACTATAAACTGATTCTCATCATCTCATAACACTGTATCACTGCTAGCCAAAAGGCTAGCATCATCAACAATTGTCAAGGGATATCAATCCCTCATTCTTGTACCAGAGTATATCACCTCAACCAGGCACTAAGCCCTTACTAGGTCCTAAGATCCATCACATCACATTTGTGATTCATGGTTATCGCATCATGCCTCATTGAGCATATATGTATTACTCATGCCACAACACATGTACTTGTCATAGAAACCATTAGCCATTATGTTCAGAGAGAGAATATCTTCAAACACATTAAACACCTTTAACTAAAGCAAGCAATACATCATAAGATCTCTAATTTAGGATTAGGCTTCATGCTAATTTCAAATAAAGTCCCCATGCATCATTTTACCTAAAATCTCTAACGTGCACTAACTCCCATAAGTTGGAGTGTATAAAACTAAGAATTAGTCAATGAAACTAAGTATGTACATTCACATATTCATACTTCCCATGTTCCCTTATCAAGATTCACATCCAAAGCTTAACATTATTAACCATCTTCATAGTATTCATTAATTATAACACCCCATTAATTCACAAGGTTATAGTTATGTTGTTAAGAGAGAGAGAGTACAATATCATGCTTTCTACTCATACAAACCCAATAATATGACCTACCCTTAGTATCAGGGTCAATGCTTTTCACATGTAGCCGATTAGGGTTTTACCTCATGTTCACATCACCAAACCCGAGTCACACCAATTCCCAGTTTCTTGAAACTAGTTTAGGTTTGAACAACATTAGTTAGACATGAGTCAATCATCGTACCATCAATACCAGGTATCACCTTTACATAAATGCATATGTGTATAATCTTCATTAAGTTGTGTGTGAGTTACAACGATGCATTATATAAACATGTTGACTATTGCACCAATGTGACGTTTCTTAATTAGGTGACCCATACATTATTACTTATTACAAATTGTACTAAGGAGAGTCGAACATTAGGCTACATAACTAGAGGGTTTCACTTCATACTATCCATAAAGAACCTATAATGTTATTAGACTTTTTTATATGATTTCTACACAAATGTTCACCTTTTGTTCGAACATGGCTTAACACCACCCTCATGTATATTCACATAGTTGTATCATTAACCTTACTCCACAAGTTAAGATTATATGAAAAGGAAATATAGTGGACACTTACCATGGATTATAATCTTTTATTTAGATGAGCATGTGGGTCATATTATTCCTTGATTATGGTTAGCATATGGAAAGTAAACCATCAACCTCTTCATCCATTACCTCCCACATTGTTGGAGAGTTTATGGCTAAAATCTTTAGTTAAGGAAGGACCACTCATAGTAACATCATTTCATGGAGCACTAGGTTTAGGAGAAGCAATTAGGATTAATCATTCATTATCCACAACAACACTCTTCTATATCATGCATTGCTCATATGTGTACATCATTGAGTATCCAAGCATACCCTTCATTCATCATCATGTGAAATCAGTTTTCACCTCATCATCATGTGTCAGCCTAGAGGGGTGTCTCAGTTTGCAACCTCTTGGGTCAGCTTTGGTGTATATGATCTATCATGGCTACGAGGATCTCAGTCTCATCATCCTTTTTTATCAGCCTAACCATAACAAGGTGTGTCGGGCAAGCTTATCTCAGGCGTATCAATTTAGCATCCATGGTATCGGGTTAGCTACCTACAAGGTGTATCGGGCACCCTACTTGAAGTATAAAGGGCAACACTAGGTTTAACGAGCAACACTTAGGGTTAGGTTTAGGTAATTCCAACCTCTTGCACCATCAAAGGTGTCATAGTTAGCACTCAAAATAGACCAGTTCACACGAAACCACCCAGATCATGACGGGTTAGCAAGACACACTAGTTTAACCCTTCTTTATTACGCTGAGCTAGTACCATTATCAGTTTAACAACATATCCATTTAAGCCCTTCTATGCACGATGAGTTAACCTCATCAACACATGTCAGGCTATCCAATCATATCAGTTTAGGGATCTCAAGGGCGTGATGGTTTAGCATCCATCCAAACATATCAGCCTATGTACACCCATGTCATGATAACTTGTTACATGTTGCGTCGATTTAAGCATCATGAGTCATGGCAGCCATTCATCACCTAAGTGTCAACTTAGTCATCTTCAACCTTAGGAACTCAATTACTAGTCCATCTACTAAGAATGAAAGAATGATAAAGTCATGCACAACAACTTAAACTAAGTTCCTTCATAAAAAAATCCTCAAAACAATCACTAACTACTAACATGTAAGAGGTACACAATCTAGAGATGAAGAACAACTTAAGCATATAAAGAGTGATAGTAAAAAAGAAGGTTAAGAGTTATATAACCCACCTCAAGAAGGTCTCCATTAAGAGTTAAAGATTCCATGATCAAAGCTCCAAAGCACACATTCCTCAATTTGAAGATGATCCATCAAGAGTCCTAACTTGACCTCAGCACCACCTCAAGAAAGAAGAAGAAGATGCCATGGTTATGATTGCTGAAGAAGAAAGGAAAAAAGGAGATAGAACCATATCCTAGTCAACCTTCATCCAAGGTATGATCAATAGATGAGAGAGGAAGAAGAAGATGAATAAGAGAGCTCAAAGGAATAGGCATCAAAGAAAAATAACTCGCCAAGATGGATGTTGAACAAGAAATCACCATGAGCAAGGAAATCAACCTCCCAAGCTCCATGGGGCTTCCTATAGCTCCTTAAGCTTCCAAGATCGTCCACTAAGAGTAGAAGAACAAGAGTGGATGAAAGGGTTTTCTTTTGTGAAGAAGGAGGGGGTTATATACTTGAGGGAAGGAAGAGAGACCAAAGGAGAGGTGTCATCACCTTAGGAGCTTAGGTGACACTTGTCTACAAGAAAGGGGCCACATGCAACAACATGCATGACATGGTGATAAGATCTAGGATAGAACTCATACTCTAGGTATCCTTCCACAATCATGGCTGATATGCCAAAAGCCTACACCCTTCAGAAACTGATATGGAAAAACCCAACATACTCACAAACCGATAGGGCATAACCCTACACACTCACAAACTGATAGAGCACAACTCTACAAACTTCACAGAAGGATAGGGAACAACCCTACACACCCAAAAACTGATAGAGCACAGCCCTACACACCCACAAACTGATAGGAAGCCTCTCTAAGGTTCTCTAACATGAGATAACACATCAAAGAGCAAAACATGTCTCACTCATGTGCTCCATATATCACCAAAGATGTTACCATACAACCAAGATCCAACAATGCACACAACTCTCTCTCTATCTCTTCTCTAGATGATGTCAAACAAGAGGCAACACTCTAGAGATGGTAAATTGCATATTAACCCTTCACTATAGGTAGATTGTAATTTACACCAAAACTAGCTCATAAAGCACAAGCATCATCCACACAAGCTCAACTCGATACTTGAGCTCTCCAAAAGGTTCCCCTTAGCATCATTCTAAATCACTAAGGGCACATTCATCATGTGTAAGCAAACATTGCTCAAACAACATTCAACCAGGACCAAACTTGAAACATAAATGTGTCACATGATAACAAAACACCTCAAAGAATTAGATTAAAGTTCTAAGAAACTTACTTAAGAAAAACAAATAGGGTTAACCCCAAAACCCAGGTCAAGGTCCTTAAAAGTCATAAACCCCTAATGAGGATTTCACCCTTAAAATCCCAAGAAGAAGGAGTTGGGTTCTGCTCATACATCACACCTTAAAACTTCCACATAGTTCCTTGATGTGAGGGTGTTGTCACAAGACTTGACCAACATACTATTGTTGCATCCAAGGTCAACACATGATCTGTTGAACAGGGAACCTACTCAACTTATCCTTTCCATTATTGGTTGTAGAGTCAACCTTATGCCATGTGATACTTTATTGGCCATAGAAGTACTGTACATACTTATCCAACTTAGGTGTCAACTCTTTCTTATGTACCATCTCTCCAACTTATAACATCATGTGGTAAGATTCTTGATCCTGAGAGTTTTCCATACCCTCCTCAAACCTCAACATGTGTCTTCCAAAGAGAGACCAGGGATACATTTTGTCATCCACTTGGAACTATAAAACCTATCTTGCTTCCACTACGCTACTCTGATCCGCTGACTCAACACTAGTCTTACTCTTACCAACTAGCCTACTAATATACCCACTCTCAGTTGTACATTCCCGTGTCATAAGAGGAGGCCACTCATCCAAGAAAAAAACTATCTCAGAGGTAACTCAAGATGTCATATGTCATCTTAACTGACCTAAACATGGATTGAAATCCCTACTTATCATTTATAGACAAAGCACAATATTCTTGGAATCTTTCTTACTTGCAAGCTTGATAGGAGTACTCCAAGGGATTATACACAGCCTGGTACACTTTACCTAAGAAAATCTTGCAATTGTCTCTTCCACTTATGCATCCTTGTCAATGTTATATTTATGCGGAGCATAAACCCCTAACATGTGCTATCCATACCATAGGTTAAGCATATGTAACTAGATTGATCTCGGACTCAACACTTCTAGGTAGTCAAACAGTTAATCATCCTATCGAGTGACATGTTCTCACTCTCCCATACAAATGGAACTACTTGGATACTAGGATTCCTTACCTTGGTATCCCTCACATGTGCTAAAAGCACATCATAACCCCATCATATCCATCTTCTATTGTTTTTACCAAAACCAAACATGTAAAAAAGATATTTCTTTCATCTTGAGACATCTCCTATGACATATATCCCTATCTTGGAACCAAAATGCAAGACCAAATGATACTTACCAGGGTATCCATATTAAGATCACTTCTAAACCATGCACATCAAGTGACATAAGCCTCACTTGACTGCCACATCCTTGAAAGGAAATAACACAAGGGAACACACCCCTCTTATCACTACATCATTACCCAAAGTTTGCTTATCAAGGTGAAGGGATTATCAATTTCCTTGATTATTTCATGAGTTTTCAACTATTCATGTATCATTTAAACTCATCTCATCTAGGTTTCCTTACCATTAGCATAGGAACTGTAAAGATGATTACATGTCATTACTCCCTTCTTTGTTACTATCTATCATGTTCATAAGCATTTCCTTGTTTTACTACATTTTTCATCTTTACATCATGAAAATGATCATTATTATTTACATATTATTTATTGATTAGTGATTATCTCACTTGTTTTCTTTCACATATCATGAGGATTACACTTTAAATCTTTTCATATTCATGGGTTGGTCTAAGATTAACTCAGGTTCAATGTTATTTATTTACCATTCATTCTTATTTGTATTCTGATTTAATTCTGGTTTCAGGAATTATCCCCATCTTATATGAATTTTACACCTTGAATTACTTTATTAACACAAGTTCATCTATCATTTTCTAGATACATTTCTTAAAATTATAGATTCAAGAACTTTTCTTATCATATTCACACTTGGATTTAGGTTTCATGGAGTTGTATTTTTCTCTTTTAATCACCAAACATTTGAATTTTAGTGAATCTTGGTGTAGTTCTTATCTCTTTTCATAGTATGATGGAGGCATTAACATCATGGTTTCTGATTGTTATGCTCTTTAGATTGTTCCAAAATGACTACTTGATCAGAGTAATAAAAAAGAAATCAATCTAAAAGTTCCATACTTACCTTTTCTTCAACATCTGAATACCCATCCAGGGTACTCAAGTGTTGAGATTAGGAAAAACACACAATATTTTATATCATATTCTTATTTTAGACACCATCCTCATCCTATTCCTAGTGTCCTTATAGACTCAACGAACTTAGAGCTCTAATACCAACCAAACGTGACACCCTTTTCCACACAAAGTGAGATTACTCAAAACTTAAACCACGATCAACCATTAACAATGGATTACCGAAAATCATAGGAAATTAAAATCGATTTGCAACAAGAACCAGGAGATGAGAATTATCACACAAGAGCCAATACTTGCATTTCATAACATATATTCTAGGTGACACATCATCATATTCCAATTGGCCTATTACAAAAGATAACATTTCTACATGTATTTACATACCACCAAAGGCACACAAGCCAGAAACCCCATATCGATCATCAAGTCTGAAAAATACATCGAGAACACCCCCAAGGACCTGAGTGTACATGGACAACACATAGGACTCTATTACTTGACACTATCCATATACCATGTTGCACCAGGTGTAGTTTCTCCTTGTATTATGTCCTCAGCCACATGATCTTTAACTCAGCATGAATGTCTATGTAAAATGATTTTTAACCAGCATGGTGAGACAGCAGTCCCAATGATAGATATAACTCTCCGCCAACTTTATTATTATCATAGATAACTAAGTAATACGATTTACATACTGAGAGAATTGAACAAAATTAACGAATTACATATACCTCAGGGATGAAGTAAATAGAGCAGTAATATGCATTGTGTTGGGTTTTATGTGGTCAGAGTAGGCAACGGAAACAAAATTTTTACTTGACCATAAACCCATAACCACCAGATCTCATTAATATCTATGTAATGGGAAGGATGGTTTTGTCAAGATATACCTATTCATGAGGTTTTCTCAGTGACTATACCTCACAACAAGTGTAGTCTTCAACCACTTGTCTTCGATGATGTCTATGCAGCTCCTGATATTGACCTGGACTGTGGTTGACTATCATCCTCCTAAGCGGTAGAAGTCTCCTACCTCAATAGATAGTCCAAACAGACTATCGAGAACTCTAGTCATCCTAAAAAATGGACTACAAGGAGTTGTCCCCTTCTGTCGACGTACTAGTCATCGACACACTCTCCCACTACCAGTTGCTTTTCTGCAGTTGTCTTTCCCTCGCTATTCCTCCCTAGATGGGTAGAACTTGTTTATGCTCTCTCAGTTACCACAACTAGAGAGGACAACAACTTTGAAGAGAAACTAATGTTATGAGTTGTATCTCTTGAGAAGCCCCCTGTACCCCTCTATTTATAGTAGAGGGAAGGGTCAGGGTTCCCAATCTGTGCAGGAGTAGATGGGTATGGAATTTCCATGAACAATTTGCACTGCGATAGGCAAACTAATCATTTCATAAATGAACCGATCATTTGGCATGGTGAACCAGTCAGTTGGGAGTGTGAGCTGATCAGTTCACCCAGTGAACCAGTCATTTCACTTCCCAGTCCTGCCTACAATTAACTTTCCTTATTCTTTTCTAATTAATGCAAATATTAATTCTCATCCCAATTGAATTGAACAAAAAAATGAAAAACTTTTCTCACAAATTGGGATAACTCAACACCGCTCATTTGGACCTGTTGAACTGGTTGGTTCACCAGGTTGAACCGGTCATCTCACTAACCATGAGGCGATCGGTTCACCTGATGAACTGGTCAGTTGGTGGTCTAGATTGTGCATAACACAATCAATTCAGTTCTCAATCAATCTGACACTCTAATCAGTTGGTTCAACACTTGAACTTGATGATTCTGAGTCAAGTCTATTGATTGAATGTTTGATTGAGTACCTAAATACTTTAGTAATCAATCCAAACATAATTCATGCATGAAATCCTCTTCCAGGTTAATCCTATGTGTGTGACCCTATAGGTCCCATTTCACATTGGCAGTGAATGTCCATAACTAGCTTATGACATCACAAGAAAAAAGCAATATCTAGTCACACATCAATGCTACCCGAGTGAAAAGGAAAGTTGGAGAACAACTTTCAATCTTACAGTTTGTTATTGGTGTTCCAGTGAATGTATAATTCCTTTGTCTCTGATATCATGAATGAACTCAAGGTAAGGAGTTGTCATCCTATCAATGTTCATTCATGTTTCTTAAACTAGAGCAGGTTGTCTGAGATATGTGTGACATCAATATCATATATTGATTCATATGTGCATGGGCATTCCTTTCTCAGTCTCTCTTATCAAGTGGCCTACACATCATACTCCCTTAGGAGGGACAAATCCCATATCTATCACTCACAGTCTATTTCTTGCGTCAAATCCACCCAATCATCACCGTTATAACAACCCATGCTTCATGATTGCATTTGATGATGTGAAAGTGTGCCCAATCACATTCGACGAGTGTAGTGATTTCAGGTCTAAGAATCACAATCACCACCATCATTATGAGAGATGATTTTGACTACCATGTCGTGGTTCCATGTGTCACTCTCATGGTGGGTCTATCTGATACACTGTTCTCTAACATGTATCTATGTCCCTGGTTTAATATCATATATTATGGCTAATGAGACACTATCATCAACCAACACACACTCTAGTCTTGATGTGTCATTGTTCTCTATCAACCTTCCACAATGACATCCCACTAGGGATATAACAAGAATGTTCATACTATTAGCATCCATATGATCTCCTTGTTCATTCCCGCAACCTGAAGACATACGTCATTGAGTATTGTCATTCTTTAGACATTCATTCTGCTCCATCATTTATCTCATAATCAATTGAGCTAGAATAAATTGGAAGCTTTCCTTTGATATTTATCAAAAATTAATCATGATGTATGCCAATCCAATCATCATATGATAGGCTCTCAGTACATACATACCAACAGACTCCCACTTGCACTTAGAGCCAATCACCTTTGAATCATATTCTTAGTGATCTCTAAACAAGTCGCACATGTTTCTATTGCACTAGTGCTAATCCATTGAGTTAGAAACACCTTGCTTTAGTCGGTATATTGCATGTCACACACATAGGATGAACTTAGAATAGGAATTTATTCATGAATGATGCTCATTTTGATTACTAAAAGTATTTAGGTATTCAATTTAAATGACATCAGTTAAAAATCATCAAACTTAATTCTGAACTGACCGGTTGGAGTGTTGAATCCATTGGTTGGAGTGTCATGTTAATTGGAAACAACATTTGCTGAACAATAATTGAACTAGAGCATATACTGATTGATTCATTGAGTGAACTGACCAGTTCAAGGTTTGAGATGACTGGTTCAAGTGTTGAACTGCCCAGTTCTATGATCAATTTGATTGGATGAAGGATTGATGATGACATCATGTTTTGCATTAATTGAATATTGAATGCCAATTTGGTTTAGAACAAAAAAGTACATGAACTGAATGGTTCTAGATATGAACCAATTGATTCAACTCTGAGCTGACTGGATGGACAGTGAAGTGATCGATTCACCATTTGTAGCTTCTAGAAAGTTCATGAACTCCATCTCTTCAATTTCTAGATGTACTGAAAACCCTGATCCTAACCCTCCCATAAATAGAGGGCTAATGGGGGCTTGCTAGACACAATATTAAGCTATGCCAGTTGTTGTCATTTCTGGTTATGGTAACCAAGAGAGCCTTGAGCAAGTCCTACCCCTAAAAGGGAGGGTTAGCAAGAAAGAGACAGTTAGGAGAGTTAGTCAACACTAGCATCCTAATGTTCGAAGGACAATTCGTTCCCATTGGCTCTAGTAGCACAACATGGAGTTCCCAGTAATCCGTGTAGACTACTCTTGAGGTGAGGAGGTTGTTTCTTGCTTCTAGGAGGATAAAGTCAATTATCATCCCTAGTGATCAACCAGGAGGCCACTTCTAATGTTATCCAGGTGCAACTTGAATAAAGGTGCACGCTACTGCAAGGGTATTGTCATTGAACTTGCTCTAGGACCAGGTATAACATTGCAAACCTACCTTCCTAGATACATTGTTGTTGATGAGATCTTTCTGATCAAAGAATCATGCATAATTTTTTTTTGCATTATCTGTCGTCCCAATTTCCCTACATACTACAGTGGTATTTGAGCCACGCCATTTTACAGTGTTCTTAGGTTTAAATCAATGTGATCATATTTATTTTATTGAATATAATGTGAATATTAATAATAATTAATGTGTATACCTGATTAAAGACCACATGATATCCCAAAAATATCATTATATACATGATATGATATTTTTTTGTTCCTCCAAATCCTATATATGATATTATATGATATTATATATATGTAATCAATATGCGTCGCCCTAAAATGTTTTTATGGTGAATGTAAGAATGTTTATAACTCAAAACCCATGTGGATTTTGTGCTTGGTTATTAGTTTATTTCTTGTTTCTACATCGTTTGCATACCGAGCCTCACCCCTCCTTTCGAAATGTAAATTAATACTCTTCTTCCTATTTCCCCTTAAATGTAACTCGAGGTTTTCTCTTTTATAATGTAATATGAATTAAGATAGTTTTAATTTATGTTTTGTTGTGAGAAGAGGTTCTACACCAAACAAATTGATTAGCTAGTGAGACAAACCGATCGATTGGAGAATCAAGGAGGCTAGACAACAGAAGAAGCTGAACCGATTGACTTGTGGTCCAACTGATCGGATGGAAGAGCCCAAACATTGATTGAACCGGATAACTAGATGACCATTTCAAGAGACCAACAACCACCCATGAGGTGAGCCAATCAGTTCAAGAGTTGAATCAATCAACTAGGATTGGTTCCAACATAGATCTTCATTTACAACATGTTGCTACTTATGTTGTGGACCTTAGGTGGTAGCAATTCCTTGTGGATCCAAGTAATTACAATAGTGTGGCCATAACCATAGATCATATATTTCTGATTGCAGGTTTCCATTGTGGTTATAGAATGTATATGATATGTACTATAAGTATGTGGTGATTGGATATGTACATGTACGTATATAAAATCCCTCAATAAATATTAAGTCTTAGATGCATTCCATAAGCAACACACATGAAAATCATTATCGTCTATGCATGGGCATGACAAGCATGGTGCATTGTCTATCTCATGGAAGTGTGATGTTAGTCATGTGAGATTAGCAAGCAGAGTGCATTACTATCGCGTTGGCTTTTTGGTTTGGCTTAACTAGGTGACCTTAATGGGATTAAGTGCCTAGAAGCATGCAGATGGACTATGGAAAAGAGTTTTACATACCATCTATCCAAGAATTGCATGAGATGTAATTGGAAAAAGTTTTCTACCTTAATAATTGGTTATGGACACTGGCATTGCACTGATAATAATTCAATTGTTTTGGGTCTTTGCTCACTAGAAGATTGTACCCTGCAATCTTTCAAATTGGTAGTGAGTGATATTAATTTTAACAAAATAGTGGGAGTGATATTTAATTAAAACCTTAATTAATAGTGTCAAACTTATTAAATCAAATTAATCAAAAGTGTTTTTGACTTAAGTTGAAAACTTTCTTTTGTAGAATCTAATGGAAAATAAAAACATGTTTTCTTTGTGATTAGTCCTTCAGAAGGAAAAATGAATGGGAACAACTTCCATGACTGGTTTTGAATGTTGAGAATCGTTCTCACTCAAGAGCACAAGTTGTATGTTCTGGAGACACCACAACCAAATGAACCTCCTCCCAATGTGCCTAAGGTTGACAAGGATGCTTACTAGAAGCATTTTGATGATGCCATGAATGTCAAGTTCCTAATGTTGTGCTCAATGAACTATGAGTTGCAGATACAACATGAGAACATGGATGCTATTAATATGGTCATACATCTTAAGAACATGTAGAAATATCAAGAAAAACAAGAGATATATGATGTCTCAAAGGCGTTCTTCAAGTGCAAGATGGTAGAAGGAGATCTAGTAGATCTATAAACACTCAATTTGATTGGGTTTATGGAGAATCTTGATAGAATGGGATTCACCTTTGGTCAAGAGTTAGCCACATATGTGATTATATAGTCACTGTCAGAATCACACAACCAATTTGTCATGAAATGCAACATGAATAATGTTTACAAGTCATTGTCATAATTTCTTGGAATGTTGAGGTCAGTTGAAGCACATATGAAAAAGGACAAACCCAAATCTGTGATGATGATCAACAGAGGGAAGTCCAAGGGATAAGGTAAAACTAAGAATTGTTTTAAAGCTAGCCAAAAATCAAAGTCTTCTGCACTAAAAGCTAAAGGAGTAAGTAAGGAAGGAAAGTGACACCATTGTCACCAGCATGGAAACTAGAAAAGGAATTGTCCTTTTTATATAGAGGAACTTAGGAAGAAGAAAGAGATATAAATCTCCATGTTAGAACCTAGGAATAAGTGAGCTAGAACTATAGGAATCAAGGGTTGTTGCCACTATAGTTGCAGTCTATCATTCATGCAATGGGCATGTAATAGAGTTAGTGAATTTATATTATGTACTTGCAATTAATATAAAACATCACGTCTATTGTACATAAAAGAATATAATGTATATATTTTATGTTTTTCTTTCCAAGATATGATATTTCATGGAAATTCCCTATGTCTCATAATCTATACTTTGTAGAGAAAAATATGTGTGACACGTATACTGAATGACTTGATGACTCAAACAATGAATACCTACACCATTTTCATCTAGAGCATATAAGTGAGAAATGAATTCATATAATCCATAATGATGGTTATCTAGACTCATTTGGTTATTGTACTAATAGATACATGCAAGTCTTATTTATTGGGAAATATGACAAAAGCATCTTCACTAGATGAAGTGGGCACTACTATAGAATACGCCTTTGGCGTCGGTTGTTTAACCCCCTTTGGCGACGGTTTTCAAGAGACGCCTATGTGGGAGCCGCTAAAGGTCGAACTCTTCGGCGTCGGTTTTCTAACCGATGCCTATATGATCTATAGGCGTCAATTATATATATTTGTTCGACGTCTATAGGGTTCGCGCCACAAAAAAGGGCACCACCTAGGACACTTTCTGCGTCGGTTAACAACTGAACAACCGACGCCATAATCCCAGACGACACGGCCGTGCTTCACTGCACGGCCGTGTTTAGTACTATAGGCATCGGTTTTATACGAATAAGCGATGCCTTTTCCACCACGGCCGTGCTTTCCTGCATGGTCGGGTTGTTTGTCATATTAGGCGTCAGTTTTTATCTAATAACCGACGTTGTAGGCTTTTGATGACGGTGTTCTATAAATAACCGACACCCATACTTTAATTTTTTTTCTTATCAATTTGCAGGCCTGCTGTGGCTGGTCAGCAGGATGAGAACCTGTAGTTTAGTTTTCTGAACTGCAGGTTTATGACATCCATTGATATCAGCCTACAAACATGCCGCAAACCTAAAAAATCAACAAATATTTTTTCACACAAGTAGATACATTCAGACATCAATTCAATTCTCACATTCACACATATAGAAACATTCGAATACATGTAGAAACATTCAGACATGTATAAACATTCAGAAATATTCATTTACAAAATATCATTCAACATCGCTATCAGCATCCTAATTATATCTTACAATCGCCACTGCTTGTATGGCTTTTGCCCATTCTTCTCTTACTTCATTTAATGCTTCCATCGTATATGGAGCATGTACATTTTTTAAGTGTTTACCTATAGTGTGGTCACTTTTAAACACCTGCAAAGAGAATGATGTATATATGTAAGTAATAATATAAAAATAAGATTGATATATTTCATACTAACTAATGAGACTATATATAATACCTCATGTATGGTATTAATATCTAATGCGGCATGTCGGATAATCATCTACATAAATCGCATCACATAGTATGTGCATGCCCAGCCGTTGTCTTATGTAGCGCACTATAAATTGAAACATATAAAATATTATAAAATAAAACTAAGCACAGTTCACATAAATAATATATACATTGGAGTTGGGAACTTACTTTTACGTTCTCTCAAATTATTGGCTGGTTCTTTCTCCTTGGGACATTTCCTCCAACATTTTTGAATGCATCTAAACCCCTACATGTTAATGTAACACAATAAATTGCATAATTAAATAGTAATGTAATAACAGATGTTAACGAATATAAAAATGAAATATTTCTCACCAGAATAATGGCATTCTCAATATGTGTCCAATTTTAGTGTTCAATGTACTTCCCGCAGGATATAGATAATAAACAGTGAACGTCCCGGGGACAATAACTAGTAACTCCCAATGTCTATCGCTAGAGGTAAAAAAGTTAAAAATTAATAACTCAAAATGCACAATAAAAATGGAATTTTCTTAAGTCCAAATTATATATAAAGTAAACTTACTTGACATTGAATGGAGCTATTATTATCGTCTTCTTTTACTGACCGAAAATTGTAAAAGCATCTATACAATATTGTTGAACACTATCAGGGTCTTTAGCTACCATACTAATCAATGATGGAATCAAAAACCCACATGATCAAATGCAAATTGTTTGCATTGATCTTCGACTAAGTAGCTGCAAAACATGTATTACGTATGCATTAATATATAAGAAACCAGATCACCAGATCTTACACAAGGTATATGGATGTATAAACAAGATCTCCCCTTATCCATGTCTCTATCATTGATGTATTCAGCCAATCATACATAAACAACTCAATAATATCTTGTATAAATAAAGAGCCATCATATGATTGACCTGTATAATCTGCTTCTAAAGAAACAATTATAGGGCAATGTATATTATGTGACCGTAGACAACATGCCATTCCCCTACAAGCAGGACCTAACGGGTATTTTAGGTCAGTTGGAACCCAACTTGGTAATGCAGGAAGTGGAGGTGGAGGCCTAGGTGCTCCGGGTGTCTTCTTTTTAACCTATATATATATAATTTCAGATCAGTTGACCTCATATATACACATTAACAATCTAAAGTAATGTAAATTTATCGTACAATTTCAGTAGTGTAGACGACATCTGCTTTGGGTCACAATATCACCCCGCCTTCTGCCTCACCAAGTGTATCAATATCTGGGTGGGCATATGGCAATGCAACTTCCCTCCAATCGGGTAATACACATATCAGGCTCACACGAACGTAGCCCTACGGCATTGGAGTCCCATGAAACGTTGCCCCAGGAAGGGACTGGTAAGCCTGCACCTCTGCAACAACATAGTGCTGCATTCTTGAGCGGGATGGCTTCAATGCCTACAAATTTATGTAAAGAATGTTATACATATATACATATCATCTTGAAAACATATTATCTTGAAAAGACTAGCTACAATGTCATAAACAATACTTACAACAGACGTGTTAGGTGATGGGTCTCCAGGATTACTCACAGTCTGTGCATCAGGAGAAGAGTGGGTCGCCATAGGCTGATTGGAAGCCTGAGATGCCTGCCACCGCACTATTTCTTCCTTGACCTTCTCATCAACTATATCATTGACCTTCTTAGAAACTATATCCTTGACTCTCTTATTCTCCTATACATGGATAAAAGAAACATTAGCTTCTTATTATTGAATTCCCTTTTGTAGTAACATTCTAAAAAAAGAATAGGTTACCTCTTCTTGTGAAAGTCCCGCTCTGGGTTTGCGCTGGGATGGCCCAAAGAATGCTTTGATGCCCACACCAGCGCCTGCACCCCTAACACGTCCAGGATGCTCTGGGTTATCCAGAGCAACTGACAATTCATCCCTTGTGCCCTGAGGGATGAACGTGCCTTGTTTCCTCTGCTCGTGCAGCTCCCGCTAATCATCATCAACAGAAATTGGTAAGTTAGCACCACAAATAATAAATATTCAAATGATTGCTCTAAGAGTTGTATTTTACCATTTTCGCAGCCGCCTCAGCAGTTACGGGCTTCTTTATTTCACCCTTCTTGTTTTGCCTCCCAGCTATCCAGATATCAAGGCGAGGCATGGGTGTGGCAAACTCCTGAGTAGTAGCAGACTCCTGAGTAGCCGCAGACTCTGCCTGTAGTCTTTGGCGAACGCTTGCATAGCCCTTTGGACCCATAGTGTGGTCATGCACATTCAGTGCACACCTTGCTTTTTGCGCATCACTGAGGGCCTAGTTAGTATGCACATTAATGATTTGGTTAGTAGCACAAAATGTTAATCTTGAATAGGTGAATACAACGTATATTAATTAAATTGGGAGTGATGCCTAATACCTTGAATTCTTCATATTTTCTTGAAGCAACAAAATTGTCCCAATCTTCTTTGTCCAAGAAGTTCCACTGTTCAAGGGCTGACTTCTTCTTCTTATCACCATCTTTTATGTATTCTCTGTTGAGATTTGTCCTATAGTTCCTAAGCATCTTTCCAGCACGTTGCATCACACTTTTACGATGCAGCTTCTCATCCAATGCAAACAAATTCTGTAAAATATAATTCTTATTAACTAGTATCCAAAAATAGAATTGCAAATAATATAATTTGTAATCTACAAAATAGAATTGCAAATAATAATATCTCACACATAAATCCTTCCATATCAAGTCTTTCTTCCCCTGAGGAACATTATGCCAATTATCATACTTAACACCACAATGGCTTCGAGTGACACACCCAAGATAGTTTACAAAATTATTGCAGTTCACTCAAATTGCATTTCCTCCATTATCAAACTCCACAACCAATTTGGATCCACTACCACTTAGCGCTATTAACTTCTTCAACAGAGTGATGCCCCTTTTATTGTTAAGTGTTTGGTGTTGCAAATCAAGTTGCTCCAGTGCTTCAGTGGGTACATGTGCATCATCAACCTAAAATTTGACAAAAATAAACCCACTGAATTAGCGCAATATAGAAATATGGGATATATGACATAACTAGAAGATAATGAATTTTATAGAAATACATGATATATTTTTAGAACTTACATTGGTATCCTCAACATGCTCGTCATGGATAGCATGCTCATCATGGACTTCATTCTCATCATGGACATCATGCTCATCATGGTCAGCCATATGAAAATGTCATTAAAAAGGCAAACATTTAGCATTTGTATTAACTAGAAAAAGGCAAACATTTAACATTTGTATTAACTAGAAAAAGGCAAACATTTAGCATTTGTATTAATTAGAAAAAGGCAAACATTTAGCATTTGTATTAACTAGAAAAAGGCAAACATTTAGCATTTGTATTAACTAGAAGATAATGTGATCTTTTATAAACATACATGCCTCTAAAATTGTGATCTTTTATCAATTAACAACCCTTCATTGTGATCTCCGCGCACCTATAAGTCATCATTAGCTTCAATATTTTGTGGAGTTGGCAACCCAACTGAGAATGGACTGGAGTCATCATACTTATCATAGTACTCTTCTTCATCTATAGGATCTTCAATGAACTGTCTTTTACCATGAAGAACAACCGACCATTTATCATTTGCAGGATCATCGATATAGAATATTTGTTTTGCCTGTGATGCCAATATGAATGGTTAACCCTTCTCTCCAATCTTTTCAAAGTTCACCAAAGTGAAACCCAATTCATCCACTATAACTCCTTTGGTGTTATCAACCCAATTACATTTAAAGAGCGGAATTCTTAAATCTATGTAGTCAAATCTCCCATATGTCTTCAATGACACCATAATATGACATTTTAGCTTCACGTGGACTCTTATCCTTTGCACTTGCAAAATACATAGTCGACGCTTGAAGAGTGACACCACTATTTTGGACGGCACTCTTATCATCTTGGCACTTTGTGTAATATGTGAACCCATTAATGTCAAACCCTTCATAAGACATAACATTCGGTTTTGGTTTAAAGGTGAGGCATTTGATAGTTTCTATAATATCATTTGGTGTTTGAGATAGTTGATGTAAGACTTTATCTTCAAACCACTTAGTAAAAGTCTTATTATGCTCTCTAGCAAGCCACATTGAACTTGCTCAAGGATGTTGTCTCTTGATGAAATTGGTATGTTCCTCGATATAAACACTCACTTCGTCCATGTTGTGTAAAATATACAAGTGAGCTTGTTCCAACTACTCACGGCTGATTACTTTCACCCATGATCCAAAAAATTCCTTTGCCCTCCTTAATATTCTTGTCATTAACATGAGTGTTATTACCACTCAGAAAGTCATTGCAAAAATCCATAACCTCTCTCGCCACATAACCTTCAATAATACTCCCTTCAGGTTTATAACGGTTTCGAACATCACCTTTAAAAATGCTCATGTATCGTTCAAAGGGATACATCCAGTGCAAGAAAATTAGTCCGAACATTTTCACTTCCCTAGTCAAGTGGACAACAAGATGTACCATGATATCAAAGAACGAAGGAGGGAAATACATCTCAAGCTGACATAGGGTAACAACCACTTCTCTTTGCAAATTATCGAGAGTATCAGGGTCAATAACTTTGCTGCATAGACTGTTGAAAAAGAAACAAAGTCAGGTAATTGCAAACCTTACATGCTTCGGTAATATATATCGAATTTCCACAGGAAATATTTGTTGCATTAGAGTGTGACAATCATGAGATTTAAGACCTATCAGCTTCAGATCTTTCATTGATACCAATCTACGGATGTTGGATGAGTAACCATGTGGCACCTTAACATTTACCAAGCATTCACAAAAAGCTTTCTTCTCCTTTCTAGACAACGTGTAACAAGCCGGAGGTAAGTATGTTCTTTTATTACCCATTTCACGTAATTCTATTAATTCTGACCTTATTCCCATTTCACGTAGGTCCAGTCTGGATTTTATCCTATCTTTAGTCTTACCTGGTATATTTAACAGAGTACCAATGATGCTATCACAGACATTTTTCTCAATGTGCATTACATCGATACAATGCCTGATTGTCAAAGAACTCCAATAAGGAAGATCCCAAAATATTGACTTCTTCTTGAATGAAGAATTGTCACTCCGACAATGTCTTTTACTCTTTCATAAACAACATCCCCTGGTATAGGTTTAGGTGCACTCCGTTCATCATTCCATCCATTGAATGCTTTGCGCTTCCTACGATACAGATGGAATTTTGAAAGAAACCTTCGATGACCAAGATATATAGTCTTGCCACCATGTTTTAGCCTTATTGAATCAGTGTTTTCTTCACATATAGGACACACTTTAGCTCCTTTGACACTATATCCAGACAAATTCCCATATGTTGGAAAGTCATTAATAGTGCAAAACAACATAGCGTGCAAACGAAATATCTCTCTTCCTGAAGCATCATAGGTCATCGCACCTTCAACCCAAAGTTTCTTTAAGTCATCAATCAAAGGTTCAAGATAAACATCGATATCATTTCCGGGTTGTTTAGGGCCCGATATCAACAACGACAGCATAACATACTTATTTTTCATACACAACCATGGAGGAAGATTGTATATAACAAGCATGACTGGCCAAGTGCTATGTTGGATGCTCAATGTCCTGTACAGATTCATCCCATCTGTACAAAGCCCAAGTCTTAGATTCCTATCTTCTTCACCAAATTTGGGGTACAATAGATCAATCTTCTTCCACTGTGGGGAATCAGACGCATGTCGTAGGATCCCATCATTATTTTTCTTAACATCTGCATGCCACCTCAAATTCTTTGCATCTTTCGGATTTGCAAACAAGCGCTGAAATCGTGATATTATAAGTAGATACCACAACACCTTGGCAGGAGAACCAGTTTTGGACTCCCCCGAAGTCGTCAATTTATACCGTGACACACCACATTTTGGACAATCTTTCAAATCTACATAGTCCTTTTGAAATAATACATAATCATTCGAGAATGCATATATCTTCTTGGCCTCCATTCCCATTGGGCACAACATTTTCTTTACCCGGTATGTTGAGATTGGAAGCTCGTTTCCTTCAGGAAGCATTTCTTTCAACAAAATCAACAATGAAGTGAAGCTTTTGTCGCTCCATTTATTGTTAGCTTTCAACTTATATAATCTCAACACAGTGCTAAGCTTCGTAAACTTAGCACAACCTGCGTATAACGGTATCTCAGCGTCATGCACAATGTTTCTAAAGATAGGAGGTGGATCGGTGTGCTCTACCCTACAACTATCCAGCATCGCATCAACGATGTCTACTAGAACTGGTTCATTCACATCTACGTCATCAGAGGCAATTTCTTCTTCCACCCAAGAACTGCTATCGACATCTACTGGTTTCGAGTTTGAAATCTCTCCATGCCAGTGCCATTCTGTATAGCCTTGTATAATCCCATTGCACATGACATGACTTTTGATTTCCTCACCAGTGTTGACTTTCAAGTTGTTACCGCAATGCCTACATGGACAGTAGAACCTATCTGTAGGTTTTTTCCTATGTTCCTCAACAAATCTAATAAACTGATCAAGACCATATATAAACTCTGGGGTGCAGCGATTGTGAATGGACATCCATGATCTATCCATTCTATGATCAAAGATAAAACAAGTATATATTAGGACAAGATTAGGGTATACACTTACATCCTATCCAAGATTTACTCCTATTATCTACAATGAAGCCGGACTCCATACAAACAATATATAATTTAGTGATTGTTCATTCTAATTTATACCAATGTACAAGTAATATAAAGAACAATGATTGTTCACTTTCTAGGCCAACACACACATGTGATGTCATTCTTATATATAATAAATGTGTACCACCTATCTCATCCTTGAACACCTAATCTCACTAGTAAGTGTATAATGTGTATTGGGTTTTCAAGAAAATTTCGGCAGCATTTCCCTGTTGTTCTCTAAGTATATATGTACTTAGAGAACAAACGGGGAAATGCAACTGAAATTTTCTCGAAAACCCAATACACATTATACACTTACATCCTAAGTGAGATTAGGTGTTCAAGAACAGTCCCAAACCGGGGACTATCCAAGATTTACTCCTAATGAGTAAATCTTGGATGGGTTTCTAGGCCAACAAACACATGTGATGTCATTCTTATATATAATAAATGTGTACCAGCTATCCCATCCTTGAACACCTAATCTCACTAGTAAGTGTATAATGTGTATTGGGTTTTTAAGAAAATTTCGGCAGCATTTCCCCGCTATTCTCTAAGTACATATGTACTTAGAGAACAAACGGGGACATGCTACCAAAATTTTCTCAAAAACCCAATACACATTATACACTTACATCCTATGTGAGATTAGGTGTTCAAGAACAGTCCCAAACCGGGGACTATCCAAGATTTACTCCTAATGAGTAAATCTTGGATGGGTTTCTAGGCCAACAAACACAATAATATATATGTACATGTTAGGGTTTCATCACAATTAATGTTAGGGTTTCATCACAATTGATGTTAGGGTTTCATCAATGTTAGGTTTAATTAAATCAAATTAGGATGCTAGAATTGACAAGTTTAAATCTTATAGAAGCACCACGGCCGTGCTGGTGCTGTTTTGGCCTACCACGGTCGTGTTGTCCAACACGACCGTGGTAGGCCAACACAGCCATGGCCGTGCTTGCTGTTGGTAAATAGCTAGGGAGAAGGAAGCAAAGAGGTAGG
Organism: Alisma plantago-aquatica; assembly: GCA_963693085.1. Lineage (NCBI taxonomy): Eukaryota > Viridiplantae > Streptophyta > Magnoliopsida > Alismatales > Alismataceae > Alisma > Alisma plantago-aquatica. The sequence continues at coordinate 500,248,749 of OY856414.1, read as the reverse complement.
GCTACCTGGAGCTAGCGTGGAAAGCACGGCGGCGAGCGGCGGCAGCAGTGGTGGCGGAAGAAGAGAGAGCAGAGTGGTGGGTAGTGAACATCAGTGGCACCGGGAATGAGAAGAGTAGCGCGCGACACACCAGCAGCAGCGGCAGCGGCGAGTAGAGGTGCACCAGCAGCAGCGGCGCACCAGCAGCAGTGGCGGAAGCGAGCGGGGAAGCACCAGCAGTAGCGGCAGCGAGCAGCAGCGGGGTCGTCGGGCGATTTCAGGAGAGCGGCGGCGAGCAACATCACAACAATATCATGATGAAACAGGAAGAAAGGGGGAAGAGCCAGGTGATCGGGTTTATTAAGTTGGTCAAAGGCGTCGGTTATCTACAAAACTGACACCTATTATGATTTAACGTCAGTTGATAGTAAAACATCGACGCCCAACTAGACAACCTTTACCCTAAATTATTTGGAGGGAACCATTATCAGCATCGATTATCGAAGGATAACCGACACTAAAAGTGGGACTTTTTGCACAAATTTTCATTTTAAACAGGCGTCGGTGAATAGTTAAAAAACTAACGTTGTAGGTGACCTAAAATGTTTTTGCTTGAAAATTGGATTTCGCGGGCGATTTTAGGCGTCGGTCTGTTATAACCATCTGACGCTGAATACAAAGCGGTACCCGTGTCTGGCTGGTCTTCGAATATAGACGTCGGTTTGCATAAATAACCGACATCTAATATTATAGGCGTCAGTTTTACTAAATAACTGACGCCTAGAAAAGCGACACTGAATGATGTTTCTGTAGTAGTGGGGAGAGCGACTATTCTATTAGGACTCATACATACTTCTATATATATACCTTTTAAAATAAATGCTAGAGGTGGTTAATAGTACCTTATTATATATACTAATGATCTTAGTAGATATGATAATTTTCTATTTAATGAAATACAAGTATGAATCTCTTGAAGTGTTTGAGGAGATTATGAATGTACATACCCCACTTGGTAAGAATATTAAGACACTTTTATATGATCGATGTTGAAATATTATAACCAAGAGTTTGAGGACCTTCTGGGATACCATGATAGTGTATCATGATGAACTCCACCTCAAACACAATGATAGTATATTATGATAGTGTACTAGAAGGAAGGTTTCACACCTAGTTAGTCATGGTGTGATTATCAATAAATCTAGTTGGTCTTCCAATTTCCTTTTTGGCACATGATTTACACTAAAACAATGTACCATATAAAATAGTTCAAAAGACACCATATGATATATGGCATGGGAAGTGTCCCAATACATCTCTTGTAAGGATTGAGATAGGAATCTTGTCTAATAAAATAGTTTCTTGTCTATAAATCACATAAATGTTATTTTGTTGAGTACTACTTTTATCCCTATCTGACAACAAAGTGTTTGTTTCCAGGATGCCTATGTTCCGAAAGGGGAACTTAGTTCTAAAGAATTCAATGGGAGTAAAAGTAGAAATCAAAAATTTTGAGACAAACAAGAAAACATTGAACCTAAAGAGGTACAATTGGAACAAGGAGAATTACCAATTGTTTAGGAGTCTCAAGTTTCTTATGTAACACAAAACCTCATAGATCTAGTAGGCCACACCTTGAGTTTAAAAGATAAAGACATCTTAAAACTCAAAAAGGTGATGAGTTGGTCATAGATGATGAGGCAACAACCTACCTAGAAGCTATTAAGGGATTGGATTCTGAGAAATCTCTTTAGGCCATGAGATCCAAGTCGGAGTCCACTTAAACCAACAAAGTATGACCTTTGTATAATCTACCTAAAGGGGTAAGACCCATAGGGTGCATTTGGGTCTTTGAGAAAAGAACAACAAGGATGATAGTATACAAACCTATAAGAGCATATTGGTTGCAAAGATTTCAAACAAGTTCTAGATGTTGAACATAGGAAAATATTCCAAGTTTCCATGGTTAAATCCATCAGGATCATGCTTGCCATCACATCTTAGTATTACTATGAGATTTGGGAAAATGGATGTTAATACCACATTCATTGACAAGAATAATTTTGAGGATGTGTATGTGAAACAACCTAGAAAGTTTTATAAATCCAGTTATTAAAAATAAAATATGTAAGCTATAAAGGTAAATCTGTGGATTGAAGCAAGCATATCAAAGCTAGAATGTTCTATTGAATAAGACAGTTAAAGAGTTTGACTTGAGTCAAGATGAAGATGAAATCTTGGATTTCAAGAATTTAGTGGGAGCATATTTATATTCCACATAATGATGGGAAATGGCGTTGTTCTCCTACAAATTTTAAAACCTAGTTGGGAAGTGCCTTCTCTATGAGATGTTTAGGTGAACCATCCTATGAGATAGGAATTGAGATCTATGGAGATAGATCTGGAAAATTTCTTGACCTAAGAAAGAGAAAATACATTGGCAAGGTGTTGAATGGGTTCAACATGTAGGACTCAATTAGAGAAAACTTGTCCATGTTCCATGGAGTTAGTCTCTTAGGAGCCTAGTGTCCCAGTTCTTGTGAAGAATAGGAACATGTAGATAGATTCCGTGTGCATTCACAACTGGATCTATCATGAATGCAATGTAATGTACTCATCCAATTATCTCGTATGTATTGCACATGATGAGAGGATTTGTACTTATCTAGTTATCTCGTATGTATTGGACATGATGAGTGGATATCAATCAGATCACAATGAGAGTCATTGGACTTCCACTAAGACATCGTTAAGTACTTGAGAATCACTAAAAGGGTCAGTTCCTTGGTTATGGTAATAAGGAAGAGTTGGGTGTAAAGGGTTACACAAATGCAAGATTCCAATAAGACAAAGATCACAATCTAAATATTGTATTTGACCTTAAAATAGAACTATAATATAGAAAAGTTGTGAGCAAGAGACAATTGCTAATTATACATTAGAATATGAGTGTCTTAGTGTTATGAGATCAATACAGGATATTGTATGGATCTAGAAATTCATATAGATGAACTTGTGGGAGGTTCCAACCCATTGATGACAGAATAGATATATTGTGATAACAATGGAGTGACTAGATAGGTAGGGAATATACGATAGCATACTACAACACTTCCATCTTATACGGGACATATTACAATGAGGAGATGTGAAAACATGCAAAAAAACTGATAAAAGTAAACGTTGCTAACCCTCTATAAAAGCACTTGTTGAGTAGAAACATGACATATATGTTAATATGACTTGGAATAATTGTGGGTGATTAGCTCTGTGTGTAAGTGGGAGTCTTTAGATATGCATGCCCATAGAGACAATAATATTATGATTGTAATGGGCATTAAATGCCCGATTTGATATTGATAAAGGTAATTTTGTCTATTAGGTTTGTCTAAATGATGAGATTATGACACAAACATGATAGATGCCTAGTGAATGATGTTACTCAATGATATATGTCTTCAGGCTGAGGACCTAAATAATGAGATCATATTGAATGATAAGAGCACATACATTCTTCTTATTTCCCTAGTCAGATATTACTTTGAAAGAAAAATAGACAACAATAATACATAAGACTAGAGTATGTGTTGGTTGATGGAAGAATCTCATCAGTCATGATATTTGATATAAAACAAAGCACATAGGTACATGTTAGAGAATAGTGTTCAGAAAGACTCACCTTGAGAGTGATACATGGATACCATGGAATGGTAGTCAAAATCAAATCTCATAGTAACAATGGTGCTTGTGGTTCTTAGACCTGAAATCACTACAATCATCACATGTCATTTGTTGTACTTTGACATCATCCAATGCGATCTTGAATAAGGGTTTCTATAAAGGTGATACCAGTGTACTCTATGACACATGGAGATTGAGTGTGAGTAATGTAGATGGGATTTTTCCCTCCTATAGGAGAATGATATACATGCCACTTGATAAGGGAGACTGAGAAATGTGTGTCCATACTCGTGTGACTCAATATGTGATATGTGAGATCACATACATCTTAGAGAGTCTGCACTATTTCAAGGAACATAGATTGAACATTGAGAGGATGGTGATTCCATGCCTCGACTTCAATTTGAATATTAGAGATGAAGGAACTATACAATCATGGTTTCAGTGTTCATAGATTGTAGGTTGAAGTTGTTCTCTAACTTTCTGAATTAGTTGGGTAGCAAGGATGTCTTGCTAGATATCACTCATTGCTTTTGATGTCATAACTTGGTTATGGACATTCATTGCCAACATAATCTAGGATCTATAGGGTCATATGCATAAGATGCACTTGGAATAGGAGTTTATTCATGAATGATATTTAATTTGATTACATAAAGTGTTTAGGTATTCAATTTAAACAACACTGGTTCAAAATTGTCTGACTGGACTCTGAACCAAATGGTTCAAGTGTTGACTAATCTGTTAGAGTGTCAGGTTAATTCGAAACAACATTTGTTGAACAATGATTGAACATTGGCATGAACCGACTGGTTCACTGTGCAAACTGACCGGTTGAAGGATTAAGATGAACAGTTCAAGAGTTTAACCAACCGATTCAATTTTCAATTCGATCAGATCAAGGATTGATGTTGACATCATGTTTTGCATTAATCGAATATTGAATGCCCATAAGATTCAAAACAAGAAAGAACATTGATCAATTAGTTCAAGATATGAACCGACCTACTAAACTTTTAGATGACCAGTTGGATAGTGGACTAATCGGTTCATAATGTGTAGCTTCCAAAAAAATTCATGAACTCCATCTCTTCGACTCACAAATGGATTGGAAACCCTGATCCTGACCTTCCTATAAATTGTTGGTATGTATGCCCTGAGAGCCAATCATGGGATGATTGGTGGTATACATTAAGATTGATTTGATAAACATCAAAGGCAAACTTCCAATTCTTTCTGGTTCAGTCATATGAGATAGTGATAGAACAGATTGAATGTCTAGAGAATGACAGTACTCAATGACGTATGCTTTCAGTTTCAGGACCTGAACAATGAGATCATACGGATGCTAAGAGTTTGTACATTCTTTTTATGTCCCTAGTCGGATGTCATTGTGGAAGGTAGATAGACAACAATGACACACAAGACTTGATTGTGGTGTTGGTTGATGACAGAATCTCATTAGTCATGATATAGAGATATCAAACCAAACACATAGGTACTTGTTAGAGAACAAGTGTACCAGACAGACCCACTGTGAGTTTGACACATGGAACCATAACATGGTAGTCACAATCAGTACTCATAGTGATGGCGGTGAGTGTGATTCTTTGACCTAAAATCACTACACTCAACACATGTCATTGGACACACTTTGACATCATCAAACGCAGTCCTGAAACATGGGTTGTTATAAAGGTGATGATTGAGTGGCTTTGACACATGGGGCTTTTGACGGGTGAGTGATAGATATGGGATTTGTCCCTCCTGAGGGAGTTTGATATCCATGGCCACTTGATGAGTAGGATTGAGAAAGGCATGCATGCATGTGTGAATCAGTATGTTATCTTGATGTCATACATATCTCTTCCAATCTACTCTGAGATCAAGAAAGTGAATGAACATTGATGGGATGATTGTTCCATGCCTCGAGTTCATTCAGGATATCAGTGACAAAGGAATTATACATTCACTATAACACCATTCATGGATTGTAGGATTGAAAGTTGTTCTCCAACTTTCTATTTCACTGGGGTAGCACTGATGTGTGACTAGGCACCGCTCTTTGCTTGTGAAGTCATAAGTGTTATGGACTTTCACTGCCAACGTGAAATGGACCTGCAGGGTCACACACATAGGATTTAACCTGGAAGAGGAGTTTTGTCCACAAATATTGTTTAGATTGATTACTAAAGGAGTTTAGTAGTTCAATTAAACACTCAATTAATTGATAGCTCAACGTCATAATGTTCAAGGTGTTGGACACATTGATTGGAGTATCAGATTGATTGAAACTGCAATTGACTGATTCTACACAATCTGCACTCCCAACCGATCGGCTCATGTGATGAACTGATCTGCTCAGCTTGGTGAACTGATCGGCTCAGGTGGTGAGTCGATCAACTCATGTACAGGGTGAAATGATTGCTTCAAGTGTTGAAACGATCAGTTCAACTGATGCAACCGAGCAAGTTGGGAAAGTAGGATTGGTGAGAAATTTCTTTTCGTTTCACTTGCCCAATTTGATTGGAACAAGGATTGGTATTTGATACCAATTAGAAACAAAAGAAGAAAAAGTCAATTGGGAACTGACCAGGACGACGAACCGACCGGTTCAGAAGTGAACGTACCGTGTCATAGGTCCCAACCGTTCGGTTGAGGTGTCAACCGACCGGCTCAGGTCCCCAACCGACCGTTTCAGTAATGAAACGATCGATTCAGGTTGCGTAGTTGGTGGTTTTTGCAGAAAATCTCAAACCCTTCTACTCCTTCTTTAGTACCACATTTCCCAGGATAGAGAACCATGTCCCATGACCCTCCTATATATATAGGGGTATTGGGGGCTTCTCAAAGAACAACTCAGTGCAACCAGTTGCTCTGTAAAGTTGTCATTCTCTCTGGTTTTGGGAATCGAGAAAGCCCGAGCAAGTGCTACCCGATAAGGGAGTCACAACAAGGGAAAGACAACTGCAAAAAGTGACTAGTGGCAGGAGACTGTGTTAGTGACTAGTACGCTGACAGGAGGGTGCAACTCCTTCCAATTCCTTGTGGGACAAGGAGATTGGAGTTCCAGGTGGTCTGTGTGGACCACTTCAGAGGCGGGAGATTTCTGCCTCTCAGAGGACATCTATCAATCCCGATAGTCTCGGTGAGACCAGGAGTCGTCAGTCCCGGTGCGACCAGGAGCTGCACAGACACCGTCCCAGACCAGAGGTGAAGACTGCACAAGCCGTGAGATATTGTCACTGAGCAAGCCTCGGGATAAGGTATGATTCCACAAACCATCCTTTCCTATTGAATAGATGTTGACGTGTTTCCTTGTTCTGGGTTTGGGAAGGAGAAAATTTTTGTTTCCTCTTCCTTCTCTGCCTCCCCTAAAACCCAACAGTGGCATCAGAGCCAGGTCAACTGCTATATACTTTAGGATTATCGATATGATCGATTTTGGTTTGTCACCTTTATTTATTGCATACGATGCGAATAAAATTGGCGTTATGCATGTCCAATCCTAAATCCACAAATCCCAATTTACATATATGATATGTATTATGAATGCACTCGATACCCGTCACCCTTAAATGAGTTTTGTGGTGGATGTATAGTGTGGTTATGGCCAATAAACCCTATCTGTGTATGGTTGTATGTGGTTGCTTGCATCTCGGTCTGCGCACCGATTCCCTTTCTCCTATTCCTGATGTAACTCGAAATAATTCAAGATTTCTTTCCTACCTTTTCTCCTCTCGAATGTAACTCGATGTTTCTCCTTTTACAATGTAAAATAGGATAGAATTTTATTTCCTGTTATGTCAAAGAATAGAGGACATCCTGACAACAGCTGAGATGATCAGTTCAAGGCATGAATCGATCGGTTGACGTTCGAGACGATCGGTTCAAGGAGTGAGCCGATCGGTTGATGATCGGTTTGAAGAGTGAGATGAGCGGGTGGCGGCCATGATGAGATGCACGACGACCAGGCGAACCGATCGGTTGGAGGAGCCAACTGATTGGCTGGTGGCACCCAGCCGACCAGCCTGATGGCGAGCCGATCAGTCATGTGATGAGTTGATCAAACCCAGAAAGGAAAAGCACAAAGTTCATCTTGTACATGTTGCATGTGATGTAGACCTAGATGACCGTGATTCCTATTGGCTCGAGGAATCACAATAGGATGGCCATAATCATCACTTTTATAGTTTTACATGTTTTCTGTGGGATATAGCATGTATATGATATGTACTATGTATTGTGGTGATTGTATATGTATATGTATATAAAACCAAATCCCTCATTAAATATTAATGTTTTAAATTCCTTCCAAATGCGACACACGTGAAAAGCTTGATCGACCAAGTGTGGGCATGCCCTAGCATGTGGGCACGCCCTAGTGTGGTGCACCGTCTATCTCGTGGAAGCGTGAAGGATGAATGTGTGGGTCTGTCCTAGCAGGGTGCATATTAATCATGTTGGCTTTGGGTCAGACTTAACAAGTTGACCTAGATCGGATCTAGAACCTTGAGGCATGGAGATGATCATGGCAAGGAGTTGCATATGACATCTTATCAAGAGTTGCATATGATGCAATTGGCAAGAGTTGCCTACCTGAGAGATCAAAGTTGTGGGTGACAGCCCAAGCTGGTCCATAACTTAGAGGATTTCTAGATCTTGCCCACTAGAAGGTTGTACGCTGCAATCTTCTGAACTGATGGTGAGGGCTATCAATTTGAAATAAAATCATGGGAGCAATAATTAATTACAGGCCTAATTTATATCGTCAACCTTTCAAATCAATCAAATAAGTCAAAAATGAGTTTTTGGACTAAAATTGCATATTTCCCTTTTGTAGTACAAATGGCAACAAACAAAAATCACTTTTCTTTGCGATTCATCCTGGGAAAGGACAAGTTAAATGGGAATAATTTCCATGATTGGTTAGGACGTTGAGAAGCGTTCTCAATCAAAAAGCGAAAGCTCTAAGTCCTAGTTATACCAGAACCAGATGAATTTGATCCGACCACATCAATGGCTGAAAGTATGCTTATGGAATCATATCGAGGATGACATTGATGAGGAGTGCTTGATGTTGTGTTATCTGAACTATGAGTTGTAGAGACAACATGAGACATATGATGTCTCCAAGACATTGTCCTAGTATGTCATGATAGAAGGAGATCCAGTAAGGTATTCACACACTCAATATGATTGGGTATGTGGAAAGACCTGACTAAGAAGGATTCTGTCTAAGCCAAGAGTTGGCTATTGGTATGATACTACAAATGTTGTGAGAATCATACAGTTCATGATAAACTACAACATGATCAACTTTCACAAGCATTGACAAAGTTGTTGGACATGTTGAGGCAAATATGAAGAAAGACTAACCCTAATCTTTGATGATATCAATGAAAGGTAAGTCTTAAGGGCAAGGGCAAGGGAAAAGCATAGAAGTATTCTGATGCTAGCCAGTTGCCTAAGCTATCTTCAACCTCAAGGCACATGGGGAAAGGGTGTATGAGGGAATTGCCCTCTATATCTGGAAGAACAAAAGAAGATGAAGGAGGGTATGGAGATCTCCACCTAAGGTATCATGAAATGAATCACTTCTTTATCTGAGGTATATGATACCAAGATATGGATATGTCATATATGATATGCAATATCCACAAAGAAGTGATGGCCTTTGTGAAAGGACCAAGAAATGAATACCCATCATTGGAGCAAGTGTTGCTGCCATAGATAGGAGTACCTTTTAGTTTATTTCAGCCTAAATGGCATGAAATAGAGTTGAGAACTGCTATTTCATATTTTCCAATAAATAGAAACACTTTATTTTTGCATATTGTATGACAATGATGGCAATCAATAAAGAGATGTTTCAATTTATAAAGATATGATCTTTCTGGAAATGCCTTATTTATCTGGTGGTATTTGATATGCATAAGATAAAATGATACCTAAAAGTTATAGATAACTCAAACAATCAAATTATCATCAATCATGAGAAATTCATTTCTAGTTTCCATGTGATGGATAAATCTAGACTCTTTTAGTTAGAGAACCAGTAAGAGACATGAATATCTTGAACATGATTAATCAATCTTCACTAATGGTAGTGGGAGAATGATTATCCTATTAGGTATAATACATGTGATGTATTTACATACCTATTGGAGAAAATGCTAATACTTCAAATGGTGTTTAGAGAAATACCAATATGAATATCTTGAAGTGTTCAAGATTATCATAGATGAAGTGCAAATTTGGTAAAGTGTTAATTCTTGATGAGATCAATGAATGAAATATTTGGACCAAATGTTTGAGATCCTTATGAGTGATTATGATAGTGTATCATAGTGAACTCATGATTAAGGCATGGTGATGTCTAAACCAAGAAGGAATCATACTCTAAGGAGTTAGAGAATGATTATCAAATAACTGAATTGTTCTTAATAAAAGAATACCCCACAATAATAAAGGACATTACGAATCACAAGGAGTTGTAAGTTCTTATATCCTTCACGGATACACCTCGTTTATCTATGTGATGAGTTGTTCATGTGATGAGTCAACTATCTCGATGAATATGAGGAACTGAATTTTGAGTTATGGTTTATGACCATTACATCCTAAATGACATCCATGTGAACCATAAGGTATGTCCTTGGTGGTAGCACCCATTGGATGAAATCCATAAGAGCAAATGAATCTTAAGTGTTAAGACACATGGATAACATTTTGAGAAGGATGATGCTTGTTGATTGCAACTTAATGACTAAGACATTTGGCATATGGATACTAAAACCACATTCCTATAAGGAATAAAACAAGGATGTGTACGTGACACAACCTATAAGGTTTATGAATCCACTAATGCAAATGAAGTCTATAAGTTACAATGGACTAATCAATGTGATTGATTGAGTACAAGCAACTCATAATTGGATCTTTACTTTGATGATATAGTCAAAGGGTTTGACTGATATGTCAAAGATAAAGAAGAGATCTGCGATTTAGTGGGAGCGTGTTCACATTCCACATGTTGATGTGAAATGGAAATATTCTAGAATGGAAATCCTAAAGTGGAAATTATCTTTAAGGAAGATAGAGATGTTTCCTATGTGATAGGAATAGAGATCTATAGAGATAGTTCTCGAAAACCTCTTGACCTAAAAGAGGAGAAAACATACATTGCCAATCTATACTGAAGGGTTCAGTATGAACAGATTCAGTGGGATAAAGCATGTCCATGTTACATGGAGTTAGTATCCCAAGGCCAAGTGTCCAATTCATATGAAGAATGGGAATACTAAGAGTAGATATGGATCTATCATGTATGTAATCATCCCATTATCTTGCATGTATCGACATGGAAATAACAAAATGCATTTATCATATTGTATGTAGGACATGACAATATGATATGCTCATCCTGATAACTGGTATGTGGGATATGACGAGTGGATGTCTGTCTACTTCCATTAAGGATTACTAGAATACCATGAGAACTTGATAAGTACTTGAGAAGTACTAGTTCTATGGAGATAAGGAAGAGTTCAATGTAAAGAGTTACATTGATGCGAACTTCTGAAAGGACAGAACATTAATCACAAAATATATATAGGATATATAAAAGTGAAAGTTTGTTGATAATTGGAAGTGTTCCAATAAAACCATTTAAAAGGAAATGTCGAGTATCTATGCGTTAGAGAACAACAATGGATATTATATGGATCTAGAAGTTCATGAGATGAACTTATAGATATTCCGCTCATTGATGACAAGTATGGAATCCTTGATCATGCAATGTGGCTAAAGGTTAGCAAAGGAATACTAGATCGCATATTATGGCAACTCCATCTCATACATGTGACATACAGCGAAGAGATGAGAGACATGCAGTTAAAAAATGACTTTGGCAAGGTGTTGCCATAACTCACTATGTTCGCACTAGAGCACAACAACATGTGGGACATGTTTGAAGATCACTATGAATATGATTCAAGGGTGATTGTCTTGCAATGCAAGTGGGAGTTTGTTGGTATGTAAACTTTTAGATGACCAGTTGGATAGTGGACTAATCGGTTCGTAATGTGTAGCTTCCAAAAAAATTCATGAACTCCATCTCTTCGACTCACAAATGGATTGGAAACCCTGATCCTGACCTTCCTATAAATTGTTGGTATGTATGCCCTGAGAGCCAATCATGGGATGATTGGTGGGATACATTAAGATTGATTTGATAAACATCCAAGGCAAACTTCCAACTCTTTCTAGTTCATTCGTATGAGATAGTGATAAAACAAATTGAATGTCTAGAGAATGACAATACTCAATGACAATGCTTTCAGGTTCAGGACATGAACGATGAGATCATACGGATGCTAAGAGTTTGTACATTCTTGTTATGTCCCTAGTCAGATGTCATTTTGTAAGGTAGATAGACAGTAATGACACACAAGACTAGATTGTGGTGTTGGTTGATGATACAATCTCATTAGTCATGATATAGAGATATCAAACCAAACATATAAGTACTTGTTAGAGAACAAGTGTACCGGACAGACCCACCGTGAGTTTGACACATGGAACCATGACATGGTAGTCACAGTCAGTACTCACATTTATGGTGGTGAGTGTGATTCTTTGACCTGAAATCACTACACTCAACACATGTCGTTGGGCACACTTTGACATCATCAAACGCAATCCTGAAACATGGGTTGTTATAAAGGTGATGATTGGGTGGCTTTGACACATGGGGCTTTTGAGGGGTGAGTGATAGATATGGGATTTGTCCCTCCTAAGGGAGTTCGATATCCATGGCCACTTAACGAGTAGGATTGAGAAAGGCGTGCACGCATGTGTGAATCAATATATGATATTGATGTCATACATATCTCTTCCAAACTACTCTGAGATCAAGAAAGTGAATGAACATTGACAGGATGACTGTTCCATGCCTCGATTTCATTAGGGATATCAGTGACAAAGGAATTATACATTCACTGTAACACCATTCACGGATTGTAGAATTGAAAGTTGTTCTCCAACTTTCTATTTCACTTGGGTAGCACTGATGTGTGACTAGGAACCGCTCTTTTCTTGTGAAGTCATAAGTGTTATGGACTTTCACTACCAACGTGAAATGGACCTGTAGTGTCACACACATAGGATTTAACCTAGAAGAGGAGTTTTTTCCACAAACAATGTTTAGATTGATTACTAAAGGAGTTTAGTAGTTCAATTAAACACTCAATTAATTGATAGCTCAATGTCATAATGTTCAAGGTGTTGGACACATTGATTGGAGTATCGGATTGATTGAAACTGCAATTGACTGATTCTACACAATCTGCACTCCCAACCGATCGACTCATGTGATGAACCGATCGACTCAGCTTGGTGAACCGATCAGCTCAGGTGGTGAGTCGATCGACTCATGTACATGGTGAAACAATTGCTTCAAGTGTTGAAACGATCGGTTCAACTGATGCAACCGAGCAAGTTGGGAAAGTAGGATTGGTGAGAAATTTCTTTTCGTTTCACTTTACCAATTTGATTGGAACAAGGATTGGTATTTGATACCAATTAGAAACAAAAGAAGAAAAAGTCAATCGGGAACTGACCAGGACCACGAACCGATCGGTTCAGAAGTGAACCGACCATTTCATGGGTCCCAACCGATCAGTTGAGGCGTCAACCGACCGGCTCAGGTCCCCAACTGACCGTTTCAGTAATGAAATGATCGATTCAGGTTGCGCAGTTGGTTGTTTTTGTGGAAAATCTCAAACCCTTCTGCTCCTACTTTAGTCCCACATTGTCCAAGATAGAGAACCTTGTCCCATGACCCTCCTATATATATAGGGGTATTGGGGGCTTTTCAAAGAACAACTCAGTGCAACCAGTTTCTCTGTAAAGTTTTCGTTCTCTCTGGTTTTGGTAACCAAGAGAGCCCGAGCAAGTGCTACCCGATAAGGGAGGCACAGTAAGGGAAAGACAACTACAAAAAGCGACTGGTGGCAGGAGAGTGTGTCAGTGACTAGTACGCTGACAGGAGGGTGTGAGTCCTTCCAATTCCTTGTGGGTCAAGGAGATTGGAGTTCCAGGTGGTCCGTGTGGACTACTTCAGAGGCGGGAGATTTCTTCTGCTCAGAGGATAGATGTCAATCCTGACAGTCCCAGTGAGACCAGGAGTCATCAATCCCAGTGCGACCAGGAGCTGCACAGACACCGTCCAAGACCAGAGGTGAAGACCGCGCAAGTCATGAGGTATTGTCGCCGAGCAAGCCTCGGGACAAGGTATGATTCCACAAACCATCCTTTCCTATTGTATAGACGTTAACGCGTTTCCTTGTTTTGGGTTTGGGGAGGATAAATTTTTTGTTTCCGCTGCCTTCTCTTCCTCCCATAAAACCCAACATAAATAGAGGGGTACAGGGGGCTTCGTAGACACAACAATAAGCTCTGATAATTTTTGTCCTCTCTGGGTGTGGTAACCAAGAGAGCCTGAGCAAGTCCTACCTATAAAATAGAGGTTTAGAAATGAAGATACAATTGGGAGAGCTAGTCAGTGCTAGCACCCTAATGTTCAAAGGGACAACTCCTTGTTGGCTATGGTAGAGAAACATGGAGTTCCCAATGGTCTGCATGGACTATTCTAGAGGAGAGGAGGTTCTTTCTTGTTTCTAGGAGGACAAAGTCAACTACCATTCATGGTGATCGACCAACAAGCCACTACTAACGTTGTCTAGGTGAAACTTGAAGAAAGGCACACACTGCCACAAGGGTATTGTTATTGGACTTGCTCTAGGATTGGGTATAACCTTGCAAAGCTTCCTTCCTAGGTACATCGTTGTTGATGAGATCTCACTGATTAGGGAATTGAGCATTATTTTTTTTGTTTCCGCTACCTTATATGTTGCCCCAATTTCCATACACTCTAGTCACCATACCTCATATCCTAGATACTACCAAGGGGAGGGAGTAGCTTCAAAAACTGAGTTTGATAATATTGTCAACTTAATCCACGTGGAAGCCCAAGAAAGTCCTAGGAGGGGGGAAAATGTTGCATCTCTATAGTCATTATGTGCACCACTACAACCTTCTCTAGCACAATGCTCCACATTCTATGCCCGACCCTAGTATACTTTTTAACCCAAAAATAGGAGGTTGTTTAGAGAATTTGAGGAATATCAACAAATTGCGTTTCTTCCTAAACATAGATACAAGTTTGGGGTCCCACACTTACACAGAGGAGGAAGAAGAAGGTACAAAAATGAGTTACTAGAGGAGGAGATGGTGAATGAAATTTCTAAATTGGAGGTAGATAGGTAGAAACAAATGGTAAAGAAGATTGAAGGAGTTACTTTTAAGAAAGGAGCATGAAAAAAAAATAGTTAGGCCCCTTCATCCTGAGTGCTTGACTAGGAGAGTGATTTTTACTAGGTATGCATGCACGTACACCATGCAATCCCCAGGGATCAATAACTACTTCAAGCCCTTCATGAGTTCATGTGGTCTAGAAAAAGCTCAAACTAAAACTTACAATACCTATGAGGAGACAACACATGAGTTCATTGGATCTCTAGAGAAAGTTAAGTAATACGTTGAGGAGGATAATAGATCCAAATCAAGTGATTCTAGAGATGTTTTGACATCCTCTCATCGCAACAATTTTTTTTGCACCAACCATAGATTGAAAAAAGTCTAATAATGGTCACACTAAAAAGAATGCAAGGTTCAAGTCAACTCCTTAGGAGAGATTCACTAGCCTAGAAACCTTTGCAGTGGGAAAGTCTAAGATGAGTGGGTTGCATACCCCATTGTAAGGGTACATGCAAAGAGTACTAAAAGTACAATATTTGGTATATATGACAATCATGGATGTGTGATTACACTGAATTTAGGGGTTTGATATCTAGTAGAGTATTTGAAGACATGCCTTGAGTAATATGAATCAATGGTGGAAATTGAGGTGTCATGTGGTCCAATGAATGAACTATAAGATGTGTTTGGATCATAAAAGTATTTCTTCACTTTTTTCATCAAGATTCTATGATTAATTGATTTGTATTCAAGGTTTTGACTCTTATTTGTGCAGTTATTTGAAGAATTAGGTTTAACAAACAAATGCTGGACTTTTAATGTCAGATTTGGTGGAATGCTAGATTACATGCTAAGGACGTAACAGTTAAAATTTTATGGAACTTTAATTAGCTATAAGAAATTCATTAGTATTTGAATCTATATTAAAAGATTAAAGTTTCATGTGGATTTGAACCTATGTTTTATTATAGAATATCTTGTAGTTGTGACATTATGATTTCACGTTCATCTGCCTCTTATTTTGGCAATGACTTGGTATGGAATCTTGGGCCCATATAGCCATAGGTTTAGAATTGGCAGTCACCAGTTTGACTTCATGATCCATAAAATTGGGAACCAAAGTTGCCAAGGGAGAGATGGTATTGGTTGTGAAGTACACTAAATCAGGAATTGGTTTTAAGTGTGCAGATTAATTGTTTATGGGGGAGTCATTTGATCCTTCTTTTGGGCCTCATCATTTACGAATAGTGACACCATAGTAGGGGAGAACAAATAACCTTCTCTCGGGTGTTCTCCTCCATAGGTCATAGTCCATAGGAGGAAGAAAGGGAGAGATATGAAGGTAGGAAGACTGGGAAGGATTCTATGATTTCTGTATGTGCTACCTTCTCCCTTACTTTGGTTCTAGGATCCTATCTATGAGCTCTAACGTTGACCCTTCTCTAGTTCTTCCAACACTAATGCCAAGTACCTAGCCCCTTCTCTAGTTCTGACCATGGTGAGCCTCACTATTTCTGCATACAACACCAATGCCGAGTACCTAGCCCCTTTTTTTGTGGCACTAGACAATGCTGTTTGCCCACTACAACATTGAGGATGACGGGGGTAGGACCAGAAGGGTGCCTCTTCATGGGTTCCATGGTCTGTGAACCCATCATGGGCAATGAGGAGGAACATAGAAGGATTCAAAGCTTCAGTCAATAAGGGATTCAGGAAAGGAATCACCAAAATTTGGAGCAACATCTTCTCCCACATTACTTCCTCTTGTATGGTGACACCCCGATCTAGAGTGACTCTCATGTGCGATGAAGATCACTTGCGAGAAGAGAAGGGGGGTGGGGAGTCATTCCCACCTATGGTATATGTCATCACCAAAGAAACAATGAGTAATCTTTGGAGCTTGCCGAGGTCCACCACACATCTGTGTTCTCTATCTCACTCGTGAGGAAGATCCTAGGTAGAGTTGGGGCGATGAACACAAGAAAAGGGATGGTAAGCTATGTCAGATTCAAAACTAATCAGTTGGGTTGGTTCACTCCAGTAGTGGCCTGGCTCAAGACTACAATAGCAAGGACTGCGAGCCCCTTCATTATGATGTGGCAACCATCTGCAATCCTAACCACATGTATCTAATGACCCTAGATTTTCCTAAAAGGTAAGATGCTCTCATAATTTCCAAAATGTATCATTATCTTAGAAATATGACTTAGAATAGCTCTATTTTCCAAGAAATCCCCCGAAAATACCATCAATCTTAGAAAAATATCCCCTATATTACTAGATATCTATATCACACCTTTTATGCATATTAATTAATGGTAGCTAATTAATATGATAATACTCTTTTCTAGGTTTTATATGAATGAAATAATTAGTCAATGATGGATATGAAATATGAGAAAAATACTACTGGGCCCTAGTATCACTTGGAAACTTAATGTGGGATATGATCTGAATAATATTTCTATATATTAGGTCTTTCCTAATTAATGATTAAGTAGGTGTTTTTAGACTCATTTTAATTCTAGAAAATAGATAAAGCATTAGAAAATTATGAAAATTGATCCAGACCTAAACCATTATGTAGATATCATAACGAATATAATAGATACTAGATTATGGTCAGTTTTGACCTAGGTTTGGTTAAATCCTAAAAATGACCTAAACTGTCAAGAATAATAAGGTGCAATTATTAATGATGATTAATTGCTATTAATCAGGTGATGACCAGATTATCTAGATGATCATGGATGTATAAGGAGACTCTAAAATTAGGTATGTGCACCTTATCTAAATGTATGACTAGTTTTCTTCTGTGAAATAGCTTTGATGTACTGCTTGTTCTTATTTGAGAATATTGCTTGGATGTGCTAAGCTTATAATATTGATATTCACCATGTCCCTAAGAATAACAAAGAATATGGATAGATTGTAGCTACTAAGTGTTTACAATCTCTCTCATTCTTTCTAAATATAAGGTCAACACATCCCCATAGCCCAAGGGGTGGGGAAAAATAGAGTGTGACACCACTTAGTAGTATAATTGCATCAAAGGACATCTAAAAATATTAGTTTACCTGATTATTGCATTAAATAATATTTTCTTTTACTCTTTATTTTCTTTCGTAAATTATTTCAATTATGCAAGCATATATGTATGTATCTTTCTACCCACATACACAACACATCTTGTGTTGATCCGTTATTTCACATATGTTTTAGGTTCAGAGCAAGCATGGAAGAAAAGACAAGATGTCAAAAAGTTTTACATGTTGTACCTATTGTGTAGGATCCTGATTAGTGTACATGTATAAACTTATTAAACTTTCTTTTAAATGATGTAAATGTAAGTTGTATTAATTTGTGTTTTATATGTACATGTTGAATGTTGACATTGTTTATAATGTATGCATTATAGTTGAATGTTCATGTATGCACATATTGCTTCCTCAACACAATCTAATGTGATGCAGAGATTGTCCCCAAATATAAAGAAACAAAGTATGTGGATTTAAACCATATTTCTTGCTCCCACATGATCTCCCAATTGAATGATAAGATCATATATACCATCAAACCTGTGTAACTCAGTGTTACCCTAGAGATTCCCTATCACACCAATGTTTTCATTCATGAAATAGGGTCAACATAAGATTTCATGGATCTACTTGAAAATTAGGAGCATGATTATCCCAAAGATGGCTTCAGGGAACCTCCAATAGATCTACCCTTGGGGGGAGGAAAAAAAAGTGTACCAGACCAACAACAACAAGACACATGGTAGCACTTCCACCACACAAGAAGAAGAGAAGAATCAAATGATGTGCATCAACCTCAAACAAATGAATATCATATGTCAACTATTCAGGTACATTTGGAGGGGATTCAAAATACTCAATAGAATTTCTGGCCGGATGATCAAAAGATGCATCACCAGATCAACCACATGCACCACGATCAACATGCACAGATGCAGAGAAATCCCCAATGGGGGGGAGGATTTTTGGGGATATGTGTATGGATGCTTAGTGACATATCCACTGCTATATGTAGATTACTGGGTCCATTAGTTGCAACATCTTCAATCATATAACCTAACCCACCATCGCCACAATAGTGAAAACACCGTACCACTCCTGATTTTTGTTTCATATTGAGGAAAACATGATTCAAAATCTTGGGGTGATAGGGTGGTACACACCCTCTGTTATCTTCATTCTTGTTTCATCTATACTACCTTGATGGTGATGATTAACCTTTTTGCACCACCATTTCCTAGATTAGGTTTTTTATTATTTTGCATACATGAATGTCATAAAGGTTATTTTCTTACATTTTTCATAATATTTACTTTTTCATGGCATGCCATCCATGACATTTTCATTGCATGTAGATTATTTTAATGTCTTGTGTACGATGAGTTAGGCTTTTCTTTCATGTTAGTCACTTCTCATTAGTGTTGATCTTAGTCTTGATGGGAAGGGGCGTTTGGCACCATTTTAGCCAATTCTTCCTAAACTTAAATTTCTTGTCGTAAAATATGTTTTATCCTAATCTCTACATATTTATATGAAATTTTGGACCTTTTACAAATGCATATCATATTCTCATGGCCTATTTCTAATTGGCCCCAGTTTGGATCTTTATAAATTTGAACCACCTATTTCATGTTTGTTGAATTTTTGGTTGAATTGGGATATGGACTAGCCACAAATGCTTAGGGTTTGTTAGATCTCATGATAAAATATGTTTTTTGTATATTCTCCTTCTTGTTTACACCATTGATTGATGATGAATGTTGAAGTAATAATTGTGCAAGTGATTTTATATTGAGATCCACACTAGTAACCCCTCCCTTGAACCACCTTCATTCATCATTTCATATCTACCTTAAAAAATATAAAAAGAGTAAGCCTTGGACACCTCCAAAATCTTGGGGTGGACAACACTTCCTCCCCTCTACCTAACCCCTAACATAATATGCCCTAACTACACAAGGGCAATAGAAAATGTAAAAGAAAAATGTTACAAGAAAGTTAAAGATGATCCTATGTAATAGCATCTAAATAAGTTAATGAAGAGTGCTTCTATGTAATAGAACTACAATCCCTTTCCATGACTCATTCTTCTTCTTACACTCGTACATGGACATGCAGAAATAAACCCTAGCCCATATACCCCCATTACATAGCTATTTGGGTCATTAGAGTGTATTATAATATGAAATTGAATGCATCAAAGCAACAACTCTAGTCATTTTTTGTCACAACAATCATGAAACAATTTACTATTAGTTTTATGGAAACCATATGGAATGATTATGCATTTGATGTGCTATATTTAAAGTTTTTATGCTAATTCTATGACACTAGTTTCCTTGTGAAAGAGGGGAGTAAAGAGGTGGAATTCATGTATTTAGTAATTATTAAGCACATCTAGTCGATGTACATGTTTTTGAATGTATTTGTTTTTTCTTGGTTATTGGAAATTTGAGAACATATTGCGTTGGAGCATACTTGAGAACAAGAATATTGGTATGTATGCCAAGAGATACAATCATATGATGATTGGAATGTGGCATTAGATAACTGATTTGATAATAATAAAGGTAATTCTGTCTATTATGTTTGTCTCAATCATTAGATGATGACACATACATAGTAGATGTCTAAAGAATGATATTACTCGATGACATGCGTCTTCATGTTGATGAGTTGAACAATGAGATCATATGTATGATAAGAGTACATACATTCTTGTTATGTCCCTAGCCAGATATTAATGTGGAAGCAAAATAGACAACACTATTACCTAAGACTAGAGTGTGTTTTGATTGATGATAGAGTGTCATTAGTCATGATATGTGATATCAAGTCAAGATCACATGTACATGTTAGAGAATAGTGTATCAAACATACCTGTCTTGAGAGCGATACATGGATACCAAGGAATGGTAGTCATAATCAACTCTCATAGTGATAGTGGTGATTGTGGTTCTTAGACCTAAAGTCATTGTGCTCATCACAATTTGTTTGATGTATTTAGACATCATCCAACTTGATATTGAATAAGGGTTTCCATAAAGCTGATGGTCAGGTGAATTGTGACACATGGGGATTGAGTGTGAGTGATGTAGATGGGATTTGTCCCTCCTACAAGAGATTGATATCCAGGCGTCCTGATAAGCTAGATTGAGAAATGTATAACCATACTCATGTGATTGAATATGTGATATGTGAACTCACATTCATCTCAAACAATCTTTTCTAGTTTAAGGAACTTAGATTGAACATGAGAGGATGATGATTTCATGCCTCAAGTCCAATACAGATACTAGAGACAAAGGAACTATATGATCATAATAACATTGATCACTGCTTGTAGGTTGAAGTTGATCTCGAACTTGTTGGCTAAATGGACATCTATAAATCCCTTTGTTTTGATTATGACAAACATTTCATTCTTATTGATCTAACGAGCTACTTAAGTGTGCAGGATTAAGGTGGATGCCAAAGCAACTAGGGAAATCCATATGCTTACATTTATGTTTTCATGCAATGTAATTGCTTTGTAAAAAACTTGTACAAATATATAATGTACAAGTACTTAGATTGCATGTCAATCAAGTGTTAGATCTTCCCTAGCTAAACACCACATTTAGATAAGTCATCCCCTTTATATAGGATCACATATGCACACTCATACATATAATTAGTGCCTAAATTGAAACCTTGAAACAGGATCAATCTCGGTCGACAAACTCCTCGACCGAGACACTCTCGGTCGACAATCTTCTCGACCGAGAAAGATCCAAAGTAGCCGTTAGACACAACAGACAAGTTAGTTGGCAGTTGGAGAAAGACGTTGCAAATCACCTGTTCCAGAGTGCCTGTCGGTCGACAAAAGTTCGACCGAGTAGGTGTCTCGGTCGACCATTCCTCGACCGAGATGATCTCTGACAGCAACTGCAGAATTAATTAATTAGCCGTTGTTAAAGCAACAACTTTTTACCTAACGGCTAGTTAAGCACTTAGAAACCCCTAGAAGTTGTCTAGAACGTCCTTAAGCATCTTTAGGCCATTCCTATAAATAGGACAAGCCATAGGACACTCAAACACACTTGCTACACTTGAGAAATCCTTGAGCATACTTTGAGCAATCTGTTTGTGAGCAATTTGAGCATTGTGACAATTGGCCATTTCATTTCTTAGCTCATAATTCGTGTCCTATAGGCTAGTATCTCCTACCCATTGCAATCACAAGTTCACACACTTGGTTAGGAGATCTATACGCTTGATCTAGGCAAATCAAGCCTTGGGCTACAAAGGATAAGTTGTAATTTCCTTTTTCTTTCTTGTTCTCTTTTATCCTTTGTATTCTCCTTGCTACTCCTAGGGTTGGAGGCTGCTGATTGGAGAAGGTTCTTCTCGGAGGAGGTGGACTTCAAGCTACTTCAAGAAGGCTATCGCACGGGAAGCTACTTCAAGAAGGCTATTGCAACGGGAAGCTACTTCAGGAGGAAGGCTGCTTCAAGGTGGTGCAATTACTTCTAGGTGAAGGCTGCTTCAAGGTTGGGCGATTACTTCTAGGTGAAGGCTGCTTGAAGGGTTTAGGGAGAGAATTGTAATTTTATGTAAAGTCCTTGCGAGGTAATAAAATTAAATTCTTTCCAAATCCCGGTTGGGTAAGCAACCGGGTAGTGGACTGACAACTTTAGTATTTGCTAAAGTTGGAACCACTCTAAATCCTTGTCCCCTTGTCCAATATTTTGTGGTTGGTTGTTTTAGTTTCAGTAATTGTTAAAATTATCTTTAAAACTCTATTCACCCCCCCCCCTCTAGTGTTTTTCAATTGGTATCAGAGCAGGCTTCAAGGAACCCTAACAAGGTCTTGAAGAAATGGGGGATGGAGTGCTCAACAACCTTAACCTTGAAGGAACACTTGTTTCTAGGCCTCCAGCATTCGATGGAACAAACTACCAATATTGGAAGAGAAGGATGCAGTTCTATTTCCAAGGCATCAATTGGGACCTATGAAGAATGGTGTCAACCCCATACGAGCTCCCTCTAACTCAATTTGCAGAATGGGATGCAAATACGGTAAAGCTGGCCCAAATGAATGCAAAAGTTGTAAGCATTTTATATTGTTCTATTTTGGTAGGAGAATTTAATAGAATATCTAATTGTGACACAGCCTATGATATTTGGCATAGACTTTCCATAACCTATGAAAGTACAGTCCAAGTCAAAAATTCCAAAATTAGCATGTTTAAACAAAAATTTGAACACTTTCGTATGGATACAAATGAATCAATTAGTGAAATGTATGCAAAATTCTCTACTATTGTTAATGGTTTAAGTGCTTTAGGAAAACCTATTCCTGAAGAAGATCAGGTATCAAAGATCCTTCGGTCACTTCCTCCAAAATATAAGCCAAAGGTGAGAGCCATTGAAGAAGGAAACGACCTCACTCGACTGAAAATGGAGAAACTTATTGGAAACTTAGAAGCTCATGAAGCAACCCTAGAAGAGGAAGAAAGAAGAGCACGTGAACTTCAGCAAGGAAAGAAGAAGGATGTGGCTCTAAAAGCTTCAAAGGTTGTCACATAAGAAAGTGAGGAGTCAAGTGAAGAAGAGGGAGAAGAAGCCTTGATAGTCAATGGTAAGAAATCAAAAGATTTAAATCAAACAAAATTTCCAGCTCTTCTTCTACCCCTCCTAGGTGCTTTGAATGTGGGAAGAAAGGGCATTACAAAAATGAATGTCCTAAAGCAAAGAAAGGTAAGAAAAGCTCTCACAAAAAGAAGGGAGAAAAAGCCTATAAGGCTGCATGGGACGAGTCAAGTGACAGTGAAAGCGGAGAAGAAACCGTGGATTGTCTAATGGCAAGAGAAGATGATGAAAACTCTCAAGAGGTAAGCCTACTTGATCTTTCTAAAGAAGAGTTAGTCACTAGTCTACAAGAAATTCATGATAAGTATGTTGATGTCAAGAAGAAACTAAAGAAGGTTATCAAATCAAATGATGAGCAAATTGCTAAATTAGATAATCTTTCTTCTGAAAAGAATAACATTGATCTTGAGAATTTGTCTTTAAAAACATCTTTAGATGATTGCACTAGAAAGCTACTCACTTTAGAAACAAATGTTGATCTTATTTCTAAAGAAAAGACTGACTTGTTAGCTAAAATAAAAGATTTTCAAACTCAACCTATTTTGTGTAACCATCTAGACTATGATAATGTTATAAAAGAAAGAGATTCATTGCTATCTGATTTAGATCAAGCAAGAAAAGATTTACACAAAAAATTGAATGATATTGCTCAGCTGCAAAGAGAACTTTATGAGTTAAGAAGAAAAGATATACTTGATAACATTCTAAACATTGGTACTGTTTTCAACGAAAGAAAAGGTTTGGGATATGCTCCAAAGAAAAATCAACCCAAAAGAACTCAAACTATGTTTGTACCCAAGAACACAATGGCTAGAAAGAGAAATGAAGTTGATTCTATTACTTGCCATTTTTGTTTACGTCTTGGACACTATTCCTTTTCATGCCCTTATAAAACTAAGTATTCCGAATTAGTTTGGGTCCCAAAACCTCAAACTTAGTAGAATCAAATAGAATTTAGTTGAGATATGACCAAAAAGCTCCATCTTGTTATTTATATTGTCTTATCTCAACTAAACAAAATATTTCATGCTTATTGTTAATTTTCTGCATTGTTGTACTGAAACAGAAACTCAGTCGGTCGAAGTATTGTCGACCGAACCATTAATCGGTCGAAGTATTGTCGACCGACCGAATGCCTGTAACATATCAAAATTTACAGCAATTATTTCGGTCAAAAATTGGTCAACCGAGCTACATTTCTGTGTTTTCTAGTTTGTAATACAGTAATCTACTCGATCGAAAATTTGTCGACCGAGACATATGTCGGTCGAACAATTGTCGACCGACTGGACTTCTGTTTCAGAACTATTATACAAATCTATACTTAAATAATTCTAACCATATCAGACCATCACATGGGTACCAAAATCTACATTTTAATGCAGGAATGGGTGGTTGACAGTGGATGTTCCAAACATATGACCGGAAACAAGGATGCATTCCAAACCTTTGAAGAAAAGAAAAGTGGAACAGTCACCTTTGGAGACAATGGTAAGGGCAAAATCGTTGGAATAGGTAATGTTGGTACAAACCTCGAAATAAAGAATGTTCTACTCGTTGATGGTTTGCACCATAATTTGATAAATGTTAGTCAATTATGTGATAGTGGTTATGATGTGTTATTTAACAAAACTACCTGCAAGTTACTGATAGAAAACACTACAAATGTTGTTTATGAAGGAAATAGAGTTGGAAATCTTTATATTCTTAAACCTAACTCTATGAAATCAGTAGTGGGAAAATGCTTGCTTGCAAATGAAAATACCTTACAAGTATGGCATAAAAAGCTAGGACATGCTAGTTCACATGTTATTAAAAAGTTAGTGAAATATGATCTTGTTCGCGGTTTGCCTACTTTATCTTTTGATCAAGTTGAAAACTGTGAACCATGCACAATGGGAAAGTAAACCAAAACCTCTTTTAAACCAAAACATGTACTTAGCACCAGTAGGTCCTTAGAATTAATTCATATGGATTTATTTGGACCCATGAGGACACAATCTATTGGTGGTAAAAGATATTGTTTTGTTATTGTTGATGATTATAGTAGATACACATGGGTACACTTTATTGCAACTAAAGATTATACTATTCATGTTTTTATACAATTTTGTTCCAAGATTGAAAATCTTTTACAAAGCAAAATATGTACCATTAGAAGTGATCATGGTGGAGAATTTGAAAATCATACATTTGAAGTGTTTTGTACATCTCAAGGGTACACTCATAATTTTTCTGCTCCACGCACCCCACAACAAAATGGTATAGTTGAAAGGAAAAATCGATCACTACAAGAAATGGCTAGAACTATGATGCTTGAACATAACACACCCAAAACCTTTTGGGCTGAAGCTGTAAACACTGCATGCTATGTGCTAAATAGAGTAACTGTTCACTCTCATTTAAAGAAAACTCCATATGAACTAATACATTCTAAGAAACCTAGAGTTGACTATTTTCATACCTTTGGCTCCACATGCTATATCTTAAATACCAAACATGATAGAGATAAGTTTGACTCCAAATCTCACAAAGCATTCTTTTTGGGATATTCCACTTCTAGCAAAGCTTTTAGAGTATATAACACTATATCTAGAAAAGTTGAGGAATCTATTTATGTTTCTTTTCATGAAGAGTCTAAATCTGAAAATCTAGAAATCATAGATCTCACAAATCAATTCGAAAATTTAAATATACCAAATAATAGTGAGAAAAGTACTACAAATAATAACCAAGTTGAACCACAACCTACACCTAGGCTTATTAAAGATCATCCTCAAGAATTAATTATTGGAGATCCTAATGATAAAGTTAAAACTAGGTCTTCTTTCAAAGATGTTGCAAACATGGCTTTTGTTTCTATCATTGAACCTAAAAAGATATCTGAAGCTCTTAAAGATGATTATTGGATAATAGCCATGCAAGAAGAATTGAATCAATTCACTAAAAATGATGTATGGGATTTAGTTCCTAAACTACAAGATAAAACCATAATAGGAACTAAATGGGTTTTTAGGAACAAGCTAAATGAGGCAGGAGAAGTAATAAGGAATAAAGCTCGATTAGTAGCACAAGGATATAATCAACAAGAAGGAATAGATTTTGATGAAACGTATGCACCGGTAGCTAGACTTGAAGCTATTAGAATGTTACTAGCTATTGCTGTACATAAAAACATCAAACTATACGAAATGGATGTAAAAAGTGCATTTCTAAATGGCATCATTCAAGAAGAAGTATATGTTGCCCAAACACCTGGGTTTGAAATACCGGAAAAAGGTGACTATGTTTATAAACTTAAGAAAGCACTTTATGGTTTAAAACAAGCACCTAAAAATTGGTATGAAAGGCTCAAGACATATCTTTTTGATAATGGTTTTTCTATTGGAAATTCAGATTCTACTTTATTTTTCAAAACATATACATCTGATTTCCTAGTTGTGCAAATATATGTTGATGACATTATTTTTGGAGCTTCAAATGATTCATTGTGCACACAATTTAGTGACATTATGAAAAAAGAATTTGAAATGAGCCTCATGGGTGAACTAACTTTCTTTCTTGGTTTTCAAATTAAGCAAACACCTGCCGGAATATTCATAAGCCAAGAAAAATATACTAAAGAACTCTTAAAACGTTTTGGGATGGATCAGTGCAAACATGCTACTACTCCTATGGCTACTTCTACTAAAATTGATAAGGATGAAAATGGGGAACCTATTGATGATTCTTTATATAGAGCCATGATTTGTAGTTTGCTTTACTTAACTGCTTCTAGACCGGACATTATGTTTCCCGTTGGTCTTTGTGCTCGATTTCAATCACAACCTATGCACTCTCATTTTCTAGCAGTTAAATGAATTCTTCGTTACCTAGCCGGCACTACTTGTTTTGGTTTATGGTATCCAAAAGGACAATCCTTGGATTTTAAAGCTTATACTGATGCGGATTATGCTGGTTGTCGACTTGATCGCAAGAGTACTAGTGGTGGCTGTTTCTTATTAGGGAGAGCTTTAGTATCTTGGTTTAGCAAGAAACAAAATACGGTTGCCCTATCTACAACTGAAGCTGAATATATGGCAGCCGGGTCTTGTTGTGCTCAAGTGCTTTATATGCAACAAGTATTAAATGATTATGGTTTTACTCTTTCATCTACGCCTATTTTTTGTGACAACACGAGCGCTATAAACTTAGCACACAATCCTATCTTACACAGCCGAGCTAAACATATTGAAATCCGTCATCATTTTTTAAGGGATCACATCTCCAAGAATCATGTTTCCCTTCATCATGTTGATACGGAAGATCAATTGGCTGATATTTTTACAAAACCGATTCCACTAGATCAATTTAACAAAATTAGGAAGCAATTGCTTATCACTCCTTTGGAAGATGTTTTCTTTGATATTTGTGCTACTTAAACAAAAACTCTTATTTGCATCATGATATTTTGGCTTTTAAATGGACATCTTTTTCATTAGATTTGATGGGACATCTAATTAAGGGGGAGTTTTTTTATTTCTAAATGGATATCTTTTTGAAATGACAAAGGGGGAGAAATAAATATAAAACTAAAACTTAGAAAAACTCAATCAATGAGTTTCATAAATAAACTCTTGGCTTTACATTGAAAGTTGCTATATTCCCTAGTGAATTGGATTTCATGTTCCATAATTCAAGGGGAATAATAAGCACACATTTTATAAACAATAGGAAAAGCTACAAAAGGTAATCTAAAGGTATGAAACTCATATGGTTTATATTTCCTTTATTTTTATATTTAGGAAATGTTTGTCATCTTCAAAAAGGGGGAGATTGTTGGCTAAATGGACATCTATAAATCCCTTTGTTTTGATTATGACAAACATTTCATTCTTATTGATCTAACGAGCTACTTAAGTGTGCAGGATTAAGGTGGATGCCAAATCAACTAGGGAAATCCATATGCTTACATTTATGTTTTCATGCAATGTAATTGCTTTGTAAAAAACTTGTACAAATATATAATGTACAAGTACTTAGATTGCATGTAAATCAAGCGTTAGATCTTCCCTAGCTAAACACCACATTTAGATAAGTCATCCCCTTTATATAGGATCACATATGCACACTCATACATATAATTAGTGCCTAAATTGAAACCTTGAAACATGATCAATCTCGGTCGACAAACTCCTCGACCGAGACACTCTCGGTCGACAATCTTCTCGACCGAGAAAGATCCAAAGTAGCCGTTAGACACAACAGACAAGTTAGTTGGCAGTTGGAGAAAGACGTTGCAAATCACCTATTCCAGAGTGCCTGTCGGTCGACAAAAGTTCGACCGAGTAGGTGTCTCGGTCGACCATTCCTCGACCGAGATGATCTCTGACAGCAACTGCAGAATTAATTAATTAGCCGTTGTTAAAGAAACAACTTTGTACCTAACGGCTAGTTAAGCACTTAGAAACCCCTAGAAGTTGTCTAGAACGTCCTTAAGCATCTTTAGGCCATTCCTATAAATAGGACAAGCCATAGGACACTCAAACACACTTGCTACACTTGAGAAATCCTTGAGCATACTTTGAGCAATCTGTTTGTGAGCAATTTGAGCATTGTGACAATTGGCCATTTCATTTCTTAGCTCATAATTCGTGTTCTATAGGCTAGTATCTCCTACCCATTGAAATCACAAGTTCACACACTTGGTTAGGAGATCTATACGCTTGATCTAGGCAAATCAAGCCTTGGGCTACAAAGGATAAGTTGTAATTTCCTTTTTCTTTCTTGTTCTCTTTTATCCTTTGTATTCTCCTTGCTACTCCTAGGGTTGGAGGCTGCTGATTGGAGAAGGTTCTTCTCGGAGGAGAAGGTGGACTTCAAGCTACTTCAAGAAGGCTATCGCACGGGAAGCTACTTCGAGAAGGCTATTGCAACGGGAAGCTACTTCAGGAGGAAGGCTGCTTCAAGGTGGTGCAATTACTTCTAGGTGAAGGCTGCTTCAAGGTTGGGCGATTACTTCTAGGTGAAGGCTGCTTGAAGGGTTTAGGGAGAGAATTGTAATTTTATGTAAAGTCCTTGCGAGGTAATAAAATTAAATTCTTTCCAAATCCCAGTTGGGTAAGCAACCGGGTAGTGGACTGACAACTTTAGTATTTGCTAAAGTTGGAACCACTCTAAATCCTTGTCCCCTTGTCCAATATTTTGTGGTTGGTTGTTTTAGTTTCAGTAATTGTTAAAATTATCTTTAAAACTCTATTCACCCCCCTCTAGTGTTTTTCAATTGGTATCAGAGAAGGCTTCAAGGAACCCTAACAAGGTCTTGAAGAAATGGGGGATGGAGTGCTCAACAACCTTAACCTTGAAGGAACACTTGTTGCTAGGCCTCCAGCGTTCGCTGGAACAAACTACCAATATTGGAAGAGAAGGATGCAGTTTTATTTCCAAGGCATCAATTGGGACCTATGGAGAATGGTTTCAACCCCATACGAGCTCCCTCAAACTCAATTTGCAGAATGGGATGCATATACGGTAAAGCTGGCCCAAATGAATGCAAAAGCTGTAAGCATTTTATATTGTTCTATTTCGGTAGGAGAATTTAATAGAATATCTAATTGTGACACAGCCTATGATATTTTGCATAGACTATCCATAACCTATGAAGGTACAGTCCAAGT
This sequence comes from Alisma plantago-aquatica, assembly GCA_963693085.1. Classification (NCBI taxonomy): domain Eukaryota; kingdom Viridiplantae; phylum Streptophyta; class Magnoliopsida; order Alismatales; family Alismataceae; genus Alisma; species Alisma plantago-aquatica. The sequence goes on along the minus strand of OY856414.1, from coordinate 500,218,436 downwards.
CAAAAATTCCAAAATTAGCATGTTTAAACAAAAATTTGAACACTTTCGTATGGATACAAATGAATCAATTAGTGAAATGTTTGCAAAATTCTCTACTATTGTTAATGGTTTAAGTGCTTTAGGAAAACCTATTCCTGAAGAAGATCAGGTATCAAAGATCCTTCGGTCACTTCCTCCAAAATATAAGCCAAAGGTGATAGCCATTGAAGAAGCAAATGACCTCACTCGACCGAAAATGGAGCAACTTATTGGAAACTTAGAAGCTCATGAAGCAACCCTAGAAGAGGAAGAAAGAAGAGCACGTGAACTTAAGCAAGGAAAGAAGAAGGATGTGGCTCTAAAAGCTTCAAAGGTTGTCACACAAGAAAGTGAGGAGTCAAGTGAAGAAGAGGGACAAGAAGCCTTGATAGTCAATGGTAAGAAATACAAAAGATTTAAATCTAACAAAATTTCTAGCTCTTCTTCTACCCCTCCTAGGTGCTTTGAATGTGGGAAGAAAGGGCATTACAAAAATGAATGTCCTAAAGCAAAGAAAGGGAAGAAAAGCTCTCACAAAAAGAAGGGAGAAAAAGCCTATAAGGCTGCATGGGACGAGTCAAGTGACAGTGAAAGAGGAGAAGAAACTGTGGATTGTCTAATGGCAAGAGAAGATGATGAAAACTCTCAAGAGGTAAGCCTACTTGATCTTTCTAAAGAAGAGTTAGTCACTAGTCTACAAGAAATTCATGATAAGTATGTTGATGTCAAGAAGAAACTAAAGAAGGTTATCAAATCAAATGATGAGCAAATTGCTAAATTAGATAATCTTTCTTCTGAAAAGAATAACATTGATCTTGAGTATTTGTCTTTAAAAACATCTTTAGATGATTGCACTAGAAAGATACTCACTTTAGAAACAAATGTTGATCTTATTTCTAAAGAAAAGACTGACTTGTTAGCTAAACTAAAAGATTTTCAAACTCAACCTATTTTGTGTAACCATCTAGACTATGATAATGTTATAAAAGAAAGAGATTCATTGCTATCTGATTTAGATCAAGAAAGACAAGATTTACACAACAAATTGAATGATATTGCTCAGCTGCAAAGAGAACTTTATGAGTTAAGAAGAAAAGATATACTTGATAACATTCTAAACATTGGTACTGTTTTCAATGGAAGAAAAGGTTTGGGATATGCTCCAAAGAAAAATCAACCCAAAAGAACTCAAACTATGTTTGTACCCAAGAACACAATGGCTAGAAAGAGAAATGAAATTGATTCTATTACTTGCCATTTTTGTTTACATCTTGGGCACTATTCCTTTTCATGCCCTTATAAAACTAAGGATTCCGAATTAGTTTGGGTCCCAAAACCTCAAACTTAGTAGAATCAAATAGAATTTAGTTGAGATATGACCAAAAAGCTCCATCTTGTTATTTATATTGTCTTATCTCAACTAAACAAAAGATTTCATGCTTATTGTTAATTTTCTGGATTGTTGTACTGAAACAGAAACTCAGTCGGTCGAAGTATTGTCGACCGAACCATTAATCGGTCGAAGTATTGTCGACCGACCGAATGCCTGTAACATATCAAAATTTACAGCAATTATTTCGGTCGAAAATTGGTCAACCGAGCTACATTTCTGTGTTTTCTAGTTTGTAATACAGTAATCTACTCGATCGACAATTTGTCGACCGAGACATATGTCGGTCGAACAATTGTCGACCGACTGGACTTCTGTTTCAGAACTATTATACAAATATGTACTTAAATAATTCTAACCATATCGAACCATCACATGGGTACCAAAATCTACATTTTAATGCAGGAATGGGTGGTTGACAGTGGATGTTCCAAACATATGACCGGAAACAAGGATGCATTCCAAACCTTTGAAGAAAAGAAAAGTGGAACAGTCACCTTTGGAGACAATGGTAAGGGCAAAATCGTTGGAATAGGTAATGTTGGTACAAACCTCGAAATAAAGAATGTTCTACTCGTTGATGGTTTGCACCATAATTTGATAAGTGTTAGTCAATTATGTGATAGTGGTTATGATGTGTTATTTAACAAAACTTGCTGCAAGTTATTGATAGAAAACACTACAAATGTTGTTTATGAAGGAAATAGAGTTGGAAATCTTTATATTCTTAAACCTAACTCTATGAAATCAGTAGTGGGAAAATGCTTGCTTGCAAATGAAAATACCTTACAAGTATGGCATAAAAAGCTAGGACATGCTAGTTCACATGTTATTAAAAAGTTAGTGAAATATGATCTTGTTCGTGATTTGCCTACTTTATCTTTTGATCAAGTTGAAAACTGTGAACCATGCACAATGGGAAAGCAAACCAAAACCTCTTTTAAACCAAAACATGTACTTAGCACCAGTAGGTCCTTAGAATTAATTCATATGGATTTATTTGGACCCATGAGGACACAATCTATTGGTGGTAAAAGATACTGTTTTGTTATTGTTGATGATTATAGTAGATACACATGGGTACACTTTATTGCAACTAAAGATGATACTATTCATGTTTTTATACAATTTTGTTCCAAGATTGAAAATCTTTTACAAAGCAAAATATGTACCATTAGAAGTGATCATGGTGGAGAATTTGAAAATCATACATTTGAAGAGTTTTGTACATCTCAAGGGTACACTCATAATTTTTCTGCTCCACGCACCCCACAACAAAATGGTATAGTTGAAAGGAAAAATCGATCACTACAAGAAATGGCTAGAACTATGATGCTTGAACATAACACACCCAAAACCTTTTGGGCTGAAGCTGTAAACACTGCATGCTATGTGCTAAATAGAGTAACTGTTCACTCTCATTTAAAGAAAACTCCATATGAACTAATACATTCTAAGAAACCTAGAGTTGACTATTTTCATACCTTTGGCTCCACATGCTATATATTAAATACCAAAGATGATAGAGATAAGTTTGACTCCAAATCTCACAAAGCATTCTTTTTGGGATATTCCACTTCTAGCAAAGCTTTTAGAGTATATAACACTATATCTAGAAAATTTGAGGAATCTATTTATGTTTCTTTTCATGAAGAGTCTAAATCTGAAAATCTAGAAATCATAGATCTCACAAATCAATTCGAAAATTTAAATATACCAAATAATAGTGAGAAAAGTACTACAAATAATCACCAAGTTGAACCACAACCTACACCTAGGCTTATTAAAGATCATCCTCACGAATTAATTATTGGAGATCCTAATGATAAAGTTAAAACTAGGTCTTCTTTCAAAGATGTTGCAAACATGGCTTTTGTTTCTATCATTGAACCTAAAAAGATATCTGAAGCTCTTAAAGATGATTATTGGATAATAGCCATGCAAGAAGAATTGAATCAATTCACTAAAAATGATGTATGGGATTTAGTTCCTAAACCACAAGATAAAACCATAATAGGAACTAAATGGGTTTTTAGGAACAAGCTAAATGAGGCAGGAGAAGTAATAAGGAATAAAGCTCGATTAGTAGCACAAGGATATAATCAACAAGAAGGAATAGATTTTGATGAAACGTATGCACCGGTAGCTAGACTTGAAGCTATTAGAATGTTACTAGCTATTGCTGCACATAAAAACATCAAACTATACCAAATGGATGTAAAAAGTGCATTTCTAAATGGCATCATTCAAGAAGAAGTATATGTTGCCCAACCACCTGGGTTTGAAATATCGGAAAAAGGTGACTATGTTTATAAACTTAAGAAAGCACTTTATGGTTTAAAACAAGCACCTAGAAATTGGTATGAAAGGCTCAAGACATATCTTTTTGATAATGGTTTTTCTATTGGAAATTCATATTCTACTTTATTTTTCAAAACATATACATCTGATTTCCTAGTTGTGCAAATATATGTTGATGACATTATTTTTGGAGCTTCAAATGATTCATTGTGCACACAATTTAGTGACATTATGCAAAAAGAATTTGAAATGAGCCTCATGGGTGAACTAACTTTCTTTCTTGGTTTTCAAATTAAGCAAACACCTGCCAGAATATTCATAAGCCAAGAAAAATATACTAAAGAACTCTTAAAACGTTTTGGGATGGATCAGTGCAAACATGCTACTACTCCTATGGCTACTTCTACTAAAATTGATAAGGATGAAAATGGGGAACCTATTGATGATTCTTTATATAGAGCCATGATTTGTAGTTTGCTTTACTTAACTTCTTCTAGACCGGACATTATGTTTCCCGTTGGTCTTTGTGCTCGATTTCAATCACAACCTATGCACTCTCATTTTCTAGTAGTTAAACGAATTCTTCGTTACCTAGCCGGCACTACTTGTTTTGGTTTATGGTATCCAAAAGGACAATCCTTGGATTTTAAAGCTTATACTGATGCGGATTATGCTGGTTGTCGACTTGATCGCAAGAGTACTAGTGGTGGCTATTTCTTATTAGGGAGAGCTTTAGTATCTTGGTTTAGCAAGAAACAAAATACGGTTGCCCTATCTACAACTGAAGCTGAATATATGGCAGCCGGGTCTTGTTGTGCTCAAGTGCTTTATATGCAACAAGTATTAAACGATTATGGTTTTACTCTTTCATCTACACCTATTTTTTGTGACAACACGAGCGTTATAAACTTAGCACACAATCCTATCTTACACAACCGAGCTAAACATATTGAAATCCGTCATCATTTTTTAAGGGATCACATCTCCAAGAATCATGTTTCCCTTCATCATGTTGATACGGAAGATCAATTGGCTGATATTTTTACAAAACCGCTTCCACTAGATCAATTTAACAAAATTAGGAAGCAATTGCTTATCACTCCTTTGGAAGATGTTTTCTTTGATATTTGTGCTACTTAAACAAAAACTCTTATTTGCATCATGATATTTTGGCTTTTAAATGGACATCTTTTTCATTAGATTTGATGGGACATCTAATTAAGGGGGAGTTTTTTTATTTCTAAACGGATATCTTTTTGAAATGACAAAGGGGGAGAAATAAATATAAAACTAAAACTTAGAAATACTCAATCAATGAGTTTCATAAATAAACTCTTGGCTTTACATTGAAAGTTGCTATATTCCCTAGTGAATTGGATTTCATGTTCCATAATTCAAGGGGAATAATAAGCACACATTTTATAAACAAGAGGAAAAGCTACAAAAGGTAATCTAAAGGTATGAAACTCATATGGTTTATATTTCCTTTATTTTATATTTAGGAAATGTTTGTCATCTTCAAAAAGGGGGAGATTGTTGGCTAAATGGACATCTATAAATCCCTTTGTTTTGATTATGACAAACATTTCATTCATATTGATCTAACGAGCTACTTAAGTGTGCAGGATTAAGGTGGATGCCAAAGCAACTAGGGAAATCCATATGCTTACATTTATGTTTTCATGCAATGTAATTGCTTTGTAAAAAACTTGTACAAATATATAATGTACAAGTACTTAGATTGCATGTAAATCAAGCGTTAGATCTTCCCTAGCTAAACACCACATTTAGATAAGTCATCCCCTTTATATAGGATCACATATGCACACTCATACATATAATTAGTGCCTAAATTGAAACCTTGAAACAGGATCAATCTCGGTCGACAAACTCCTCGACCGAGACACTCTCGGTCGACAATCTTCTCGACCGAGAAATATCCAAAGTAGCCGTTAGACACAACAGACAAGTTAGTTGGCAGTTGGAGAAAGACGTTGCAAATCACCTGTTCCAGAGTGCCTGTCGGTCGACAAAAGTTCGACCGAGTAGGTGTCTCGGTCGACCATTCCTCGACCGAGATGATCTCTGACAGCAACTGCAGAATTAATTAATTAGCCGTTGTTAAAGAAACAACTTTGTACCTAACGGCTAGTTAAGCACTTAGAAACCCCTAGAAGTTGTCTAGAACGTCCTTAAGCATCTTTAGGCCATTCCTATAAATAGGACAAGCCATAGGACACTCAAACACACTTGCTACACTTGAGAAATCCTTGAGCATACTTTGAGCAATCTGTTTGTGAGCAATTTGAGCATTGTGACAATTGGCCATTTCATTTCTTAGCTCATAATTCATGTCCTATAGGCTAGTATCTCCTACCCATTGCAATCACAAGTTCACACACTTGGTTAGGATATCTATACGCTTGATCTAGGCAAATCAAGCCTTGGGCTACAAAGGATAAGTTGTAATTTCCTTTTTCTTTCTTGTTCTCTTTTATCCTTTGTATTCTCCTTGCTACTCCTAGGGTTGGAGGCTGCTTATTAGAGAAGGTTCTTCTCGGAGGAGAAGGTGGACTTCAAGCTACTTCAAGAAGGCTATCGCACGGGAAGCTACTTCAAGAAGGCTATTACAACGGGAAGCTACTTCAGGAGGAAGGCTGCTTCAAGGTGGTGCAATTACTTCTACGTGAAGGCTGCTTCAAGGTTGGGCGATTACTTCTAGGTGAAGGCTGCTTGAAGGGTTTAGGGAGAGAATTGTAATTTTATGTAAAGTCCTTGCGAGGTAATAAAATTAAATTCTTTCCAAATCCCGGTTGGGTAAGCAACCGGGTAGTGGACTGACAACTTTAGTATTTGCTAAAGTTGGAACCACTCTAAATCCTTGTCCCCTTGTCCAATATTTTGTTGTTGGTTGTTTTAGTTTCAGTAATTGTTAAAATTATCTTTAAAACTCTATTCACCCCCCCTCTAGTGTTTTTCAGAACTTTCTATATTACTTGGGTCATAATGATGTGTTTCTAGATACCAATCATTTCTTGTGATATCATAATTTGGTTATGTACATTCACTGCCAATGTAATTTGGGATATATAGGGTCACATGCATAGGATGCACTTGGAATAGGAGTTTATTCATGAATGATCTTTAACTTGATTACTAAATGTGTTTAGGTATTCAATTCAGCAAATGAGTTTCAAAAATTACTGAATGGACTCTGAACTGTCTGGTTCAAGTGTTGAACCGATCAGTTGGAGTGTCAGATCTACTCTATTATATAGAGTCTAATTTTTCAATTTCATACTATTTTCAAAAAGAAATAGGGATCCTGAGATCTATTGAAAATGTATGGCCGAATACGAATTTCATAGACATGCACTACAAAAAATATGGTCTTTAACTACGAATTTTCTAATTACATATAATTTCTAAGTAGTTAAATCCCTAGTTAGCTACAAATTTGAAAAGTATAAATAAAATAAGTATAGTTAACTCAATTCATAAGACATAGCTACACTTATCCTCTCCATGTCTTAAATGTATTAACTAAATAGAAATAAATGAGAACTTTTTAAAATAAAATCAAACATCATATTTCATCAAAAATTTATCCTCTTTTCATCCTCTCCCACGCGCAATATCCCCAGTAGGTGAAAATTGCACAAGCAGGCTCCCAAATCCCCGCCATTTCTCCCACTAATCACCCACGTAAAGTCCCTCTAGGTGATCACCCCTGGTTCTGCCCGAATCAGATTACTTGCCCGTACGCAGTCTGTGGATCGCTCACACTGAGCTCGCCGCCCAACAGCCTGACGGCACGACATCTCTCTAGCATCTGTGCCTAGTAGCCGCATGGTCCATCCATCGTCTTCGGTGCCTCCATCGTCTCTGGTACCTCCATCATCTCCGCCCAGCATCAGAGTGGCCAAACATCCAGGTTAGGGCCTCTGAGTTCAACAATGCCGCCGCACAGCAGCCTGAGGGTTCGACATCTCTCCAGTATCACCACCCAGCAGCCCGAGGACACGGTCCCTCCATCATATCTGGTCCCTCCATTGTCTCCGCCCAGCATCAGAGCACCCGGGCATCTAGGTTAGGGCCACTAATTTCAATATCACATATGCCTTCTTTCACGAAAACCCAGATGCCTCTGGAAAAGAGACGAGCTTCACATATCTTGGTTGCATTTTGAGATGAGTTATGTGTGTATGTATTGTTTAGCTTAATGTTCTGGGGTTCCTTCTTCACTTCTAGTTGTTCTTCTTCACTAAGAGCCTATTTTGTTGGGTAACAATCGAACTCGTGTAGCCACACTAAAATCTATATGGTTCCCATACAAACTCATCACAAAGATTTTCAGATTAGATCATTATAAGAGATAAACCCTCAAGAAAAGTTAGAAATCTACTAATTTGAAACCTAGCAAGTCCTAGACCAGGCTTAAGAGTTATATAGACACTTGAACTCATTAAGAATAATATTCCAAAGGAAGTTCCTGGGCATTTCATTTTCTTCATGCACACTAGAATTTCTCTCATTTTATATCCAATGCATAATGCATAGCATAAGAGATGAGATCTCTCAAGCAATTTGTTAAGACTATATTGTGTAATTTTAATCTTTTCAAAATTTAATGTAACTCGATTAGTATGTTATTCAAAGTATGCAGTAAGGAAATCTGAAGTCGTGATAGTCATTATACAATTTATAATTTTTCATTATGCTTGTATAGAATATATTAGTATGTTGGATTGTCAAATGATTTATGAATTCAAGATGTATATCTCCTACCATATAAGTGCATAGAGATAGTCTAGGGTTCCAATTTGTAATTATTGCATATGTAGGCACTAAACAAACATTATGATGCATTAAACAAACACTAAATGTCATTGACGAGTGTCTGGATACCAATATCATCGTTGCATTGTAGATTAAAATTTTGAAATATCCACATATAGTGGTACAAAGGTTGGGTGTCCATGAGTTATGAATATGAATGATAATGGATGTGAATGAAATTCACCTATTTCATGGGACCAAGACCTTGTCTTTCTTGGTCAATAATAGGTATAAGGAATCAAATTTTAGGGTCCATGAGGCCTCTATGTCAATGTTTGTAGAAACACTATATTTAAGAGAATTAAAATTAAATTAAAATATATTCTCCAGTTAAAATCATCTCAGTTAGAGAACCTAACTAGAACATACTTGATCACAATAATGGTTGTGATCTTCACTAGATCAAAGCTATTAATAAAAAATGTTAATCATTTACATGTTTAAGTTTTGCAAGTTAACTCCATAGTTGTCTAAGTTATAATTAAACTGAGTCCAATTCTCTAAAAGAATCTACATTTTTCACACCTTAAGTTTGTCACTTGTCTTCCTCTTCATCCATGCCAAGGACTACATATATGCCATGAACTTACATACAATAAACATAATAAAGGCTATACATTCTTTAGCATTCCAGTCTACACATTCTTCACCATGATATTCAATAGTTTCATTTTAACATAGCAACACCATCTTAATTGACAAATATGGACGAAACTAGTGGGACTTACCCATACGAAAAAAGTACATAAACTTAGTTACATCAGCTAATATCACCTTACAAAAGCCATACTGCATGACAGCAAGTAGCTTTATGATAAATTCAAATTAACATTTTATCATTTATAGTGATCTTTGACCAACGTATAATTACATTTTTTTGCAACAAACAATATTAGAGTGATAAAAGAATAGATAACATATTATATCCCAATGTTATATGGACAACCCTTAGGTATGATGTGTTCTATATCTCAAAGAATTCTTTTTGGATATCAAACAACTATAAGTTCAGTTGCATAGGTATATGATTAAAGTGATAGACAATAATTTGTGTCCAGTGCACTGTGATCCTGGACCTTTTCTTAGTGGTGAATTAAGTGGTATATAAATGGTGCTAAATTTATCAGGTGGCATAGGGAATGAACTTAGTTCCTAGTCCTAGTACCGATGTGGGTTTGAAACTGAAGGTTAAGATGAAATATTTTGCATTCAAAGTGGTTTTAGATGAATGACTATCCAGTAGTACATATTATAATAGAGGCCCTCTGGTATAGGTCGTCTAGTAGTGAAAAGAAGGTTAAGATGAAAAATTTTGCATTCAAAATGGCTTTAAATGAAAGATTTTCTAGTAGTACATATTATAATAGAGCCCCTCCAATGGATTTTTACACCATATCATCACACTCCAATCCTTGAATTTTTCCACCCTGATTTCCCCTCTTCTTCTTATTTTTAGTTATGATGTTCACTCCATCCTAATCCTATAATAGACAACACTGCGAAGACAAAGTACTTGACCCAGTAACTTAGATAAGAACCATTCTAAACTCAACATGCATCCTTCACCTTCCACTCTCTCTGCCAATCACTCCACCTCTATATCAATCCCTGCAAATAATATTACATATGGAACACCCTACATCTTGAGGAATATGTCTTGTAAGGGGTCAAGATTTTTTTGGAGATATGATCAGTGGCAAACATTCATATGAATTGTATCAATTGTGGAGGGGTAGTGAGCTTCCATATACTGACCGCCCACATGTTTTGAGCTTCCATACATATACACATAGATATATATACATCATACACACATTTGTATATATGAAGAAAAACCTCATCTAGAGTTGTGTCTGTGTCCTATGTTTTAGAAAATTGACGTGTCCCGTGTCCGTGTCAGTGTCTGTGTCTAGAAATGTGTCCATGCTTCCCTGGTTGAACCTTATCATCATAGTCCAACAAGACAACAAAACTATTTTGATATTGATTCCCAATACTTCATAGATAAATAGATATATACATGGCTTGTCAAAGTATTATGTATACTATGATTGGTATTATACTTTATTGATTTTCTACTTATTTATATATTTAATTTTTCATTATGTTTAATTATATATACTTTTTTACCTTCTTTAATATTATTTTTTACGTTTGATTAACAATTTCTATGTATTTATAAATTTATTTTATTGATGTGTTTACTTACATTTATCTAGGGAAGTATGATTAACAAAGGCTGGATTATTGAGGAAGATAGGACCAATACAAAGTACTTATCTGGGGTAGTCCAATTCATAGAGGACGCTTTCAAAAAATGTAGTAGGAATGAGACTATCTTATGCCCTTGTAAAAAGTGTCTAAATACACAAACACACAACCATCAAGTGACAACCGAGCACCTGTTATGGAATGGTTCTTTCAGCCGCTACACTGATTGGATTTTTCATGGTGAGACTTCTTCTAATGCCAAGGAATATTATTCTATGCAAGACAACATGCCATTTGATGATATGAGAGACATGTTGCACGATGCATACGGAGTCCAAAATTTTCGAGAAACTATGGCCAATGACGACGATGATGTATTTGTACTTGTTGACGATGAAGAAGCTGAGCATATCAAAAAATTGTTAGAGATTGATGCACAAGAGTTGTATCCTAGAAAAAAGAAGTATTCCAAGATGTATACCATCGTGAGGTTGTTCCATATAAAATGTAGCAATCATTGGAGCAATAAATCATTTACTGAGCTGCTCAAACTTTTGAAGGATTTGCTTCCTAAGGGTGACACATTGCCTGGCTCATACTATGAAGTAAGGAAAATAATTAGGGACCTTGGTCTTGACTATGAAAAAATTGATGCCTGTATAAATGATTGCATTTTATATCGCAAGGAGTTTGCAAATAATACTTCATGCCCACATTGTAATGCTTCTAGATATAAAGAGACTGAAAGTGATATAGAAGGTGCACAAAGTATGGGGATTAAAAAGAAAAGAGTTCCTTGTAAAATTATGTGCTACTTTCCCTTGACTCCTAGGTTGAAGAGATTGTTTATGTCCTTTAGAGTCGCACCACTAATGCGGTGGCACGATGAAAGTCGCACCAAGGATGGAGTTTTAAGACATCCAACAGATTCACCTGCATGGAAGACAATTGATAATATGCATCATGATTTTGCATCTGATTCTTGTAACGTGCGTCTTGTTTTAGCATCTGACAGATTTAATCCCTTTGGCATGATGAGTCAATCATATAGTATTTGGCCAGTCATATTGATTTCATACAATTTGCCACCATGGTTATGCATGAAGACACCTAATTTTATCCATTCTATGATTATTCCTGGTCCATCTCAACCAGGAATGAAGATCGATATCTACTTACAACCTCTGATTGAAGAGTTGAAAGAACTGTGGGAAGTTGGTGTTGATACCTATGATGTTGATCGTAAAGCTATATTTAAATTACGTGTTGCCTTAATATGGATGATAAATGACTTCCCTGCATATGGTTATTTATCTGGTTGGAAAACTAGTGGGTATGATGCATGTCCTATTTGCAATAAAGACATGTGGTCTATTAGACTACCACATAGTAGGAAACAAAGTTTCATGGGCCACAGGAGGTTCCTTCTAATGGATCATAAATATCGTAGGGATATGTCTTCCTTTGATGGAAAATAAGAATTAAGAACTGCTCCAAAGATATTGTCTGGAAATCAAGTTTTAGTTTAAACCAAATATGTAGACAATATGCCTTACAATTGGAAAAAACAAAGCATTTTCTTTGAGTTTCCATACTGGAAGTACAACCTTATTTGTCATAATCTTGACGTAATGCATATTGAAAAGAATGTATGTGAGAGTTTGATCCGCACGCTACTTGGGATGGATAAGTCAAAAGATAATGAAAAATATCGTTATGACCTTTTAGAGATGGGAATAAGACCTAGATTGCACATTATCAAGAATGGAAGTAAGAATATTATTCCACCTTCTTATTTTACTTTGAAAAAGGAGGAAAAAGAATTATTTTGTAAGTTTTTGAAGTCTGTACGGGTTCCAGATGGTTATTCCTCCAATATCTCATGAAATGCACACATCAAAGAAAGAAAATTTTTGGCATTAAAGAGTCAAGACTACCATATATTAATGCAACAATTTTTTCCATCGACTTTATGGGTAGCATTGCCGAGCAAGAATGTCATAAATGTGATAACTGAGTTGCCTAGGTTTTTCAAAGACATATGCTCAAAAGAGATCAATCTGTATGCTATTGAGAAGTTAGAATCTAGAATTTTAGTGACTCTGTGCAACATGGAGAAGATTTTCCCGCCCTCATTTTTTGACATAATAGAGCACGTGGTCATTCATCTTTTACGAGATGCTAAGATAGTTGGACCACCATTTTATCGTTGGATGTATCAAGTGGAAAGGTAGTATGTATTACTATTTGTTTCACTAAAATTTTATCAAATGTATTTTTTGATTTTATACACATTCTATTTATCATTATAGATACTTGGAAACTTTGAAAGAATATGTGAGAAATAAAGTTTCTCCAGAAGGTTCCATAGCAGAATGTTACCTGGAAGATGAATGTTTAACATTTTGTTCAAGGTATCTCTCAGGGGAGAGACAAGGTTCACAAAATTGGCTAGAAATGATGTTGAAGATGATGATATTGTTATTGATGATGAGTGGTCTATATTTTTACACAAATGATGTCGAATAGGAAAGAATATTCATGTTTATCTTGAAGATGTGATGCTAAAAACTGCACATCAATATATTTTATCTAATTGTGTTGCAGTTGAACCGTTCATGGAGTGAGTTCATTAAATTATTAAGAAATATGCATGCTCACCATTAGATGTATGTACACATGATTTATGTACTTGTTAGCAGGGAACACATTTGCCATGTGAAGAAAATGAATCCACGTGCAAGACAGTGGGAAATCAGTAGTATTCATATGAACACTTTTAGTGATTGGTTTAAGAAGCATGTAAGTCTATAAAATTATTTTCATTAAATATTGTTAGAGCATTGTATTAATAACTCAATTCATAATGTATATAGATTGAAGAGAAGGACAAGTCAGAAAAATTTCCATCAAATCTACTAACTCTAGCTCGGGGACCATAAAATATGGCAAACAAATACAATGGATATGTAACAAATGGATATAGATTTCGAACCAATGAAGGGGTACATGGTAAAAAATGCTTGAATAGTGGGATAATGGTGAATGCCCAGACAGAAAGTTTTTCCAGTTCCAAGGACAAATTTCCTAAATTGGGTCAAGTTACCTACTATGGGGTACTCCGAGAGATTTTTGAGATTAGTTACTATGAGCAACTGAAAGTTGTACTGTTCAAAGGTGATTGGGTCAATGCAAACAAGGGCATGAAAAAAGATGAAAATGAATTTACAATGGCCAAATTAAAACTCATTGACTTAATTGAAAATCCATTTGTATCGGCCTCTCAAGTACATCAAGTGTTTTATCTGACTGACATCAATCACTGTGGGTGAAGCTTTGTCATGCAGATGACACCACATGATACTTATGACATGGATGAGAAGCTTACTAAAAATTTCATGGATGGGACATGTGTACCTATAGATTCTCATGCAGATGATTGGGAATCTATTTTTAGCGATGTTTCTGATGGATCTGATTTGGTTAGAGAGGATATGGAGGGTGTTACTTTTTACGATGGCAAAAATGATGAGCAACTTGATTGAGATCATTGTGATCTATCATATGTAGTTTTTAATATTTTATATCTTGATGTATCATTATAAGAATTTAGTTTTATTCATTTATTATTAATTATCAATACCATTGTTCTTCCTTTCATATGCATACTATTTCTCTTTAAATTTGCAAACTTTTTTGTTCTCAATAATCGAATCAACAACTGTTATATAATGTTTATATCAAGTAGCCCCTACAACCATTATTATTTAACTATATTTTTATGGTTATAGTTTTGTTTTATTAATATTTGTTATGCATTATATTTTCAGGATGTTGAAAAGACGTTCACAATTGTTGTCTGCACGAGAAACTGATGATGCAAACAATGGAGTAATTAAACCAAAATTGGAAGGTACAATGATATATAATTTATCTATTATCATTCTGTACTTATAGTTGTAAGATCTGACCTAATTATTTATCTTTGTACGAATGTCTAAATGATTGCAAATGAATGGAGGCTATCTTAGTTCAGTTAATGCTGATTTGGGAATGAATGGAGGTTATCTTGGTTCTGTTAATGCTGATTTGGGAATGAAAGGAGGAAATCTTGGTTCAGTTAATGTTGATTTGAGAATGCATGGAGGCTATCTTGGTTCAGTTAATGATGATCTTGGAAGTTCTAAAGCTGTTTTGAATAATAAAACTAGTAAAAAGGTTGGTGCATCATCTATTTTAGGCAGCAAAAATGTTGAAGTACACATCAGAAAAGAGAAGCATCCGCATGTGTCAATGATAAATCATGATGTTCGAATCGGTGGAAGGATGTCTCTATTAAACAATCATATGAGAATTGGTCATTGTGTTGATAACACCAATATAAATCATGAGGTTGGAGCTGATCATAGAAATTCTTTGACAAAGAATAGCATCAGAGCTGGTCATTCTATTCATAAGGCTAATTCTTTGGCAAGCAATGGTACCAGAGTGGGTCATTCAGTTGATACAACCAATATCAATCATGAGGTTGGAGCTGGTCATAGGGATTCTTTGGCAAATAATGACATGAGAGTTGATCATTCTGTTGATAATGGCAATATAGATCATGAGGTTGAAACCAATCATGTAAATGATGAGGACTTCGAATTGGTTGATGAAGAAACTATTGCTAATCATGATGAAGGTACATAAGTTTCTAATCAATAATTTACAACAATTAGCTATTACCTCATATTTTAGCATTTATATGCATATTTTAAAAATAATTGCCTCATATTGTTTTAATTTTTTAGGTGGTGTTGTGTATAATAAAAAACGAGGCTATTCTAAGTGTCTTCGATTATGGAGTAAGACAGGGGATGCAAAATTACCCATCACATTGGATGAAAATGGAGAACCAATTAGACCTCATCAAAATGACTTGTCTTCTCTTTTGGGAACAATTGCTAGAAATTCACAACTGGCACCCTTGGATTACTTGGATTGGCGACAAGTACCAGCTGGAAAGAAAACTAAAATATGGAATTATGTCTTGGTAATATATTTTAGTAAAGTGTTATTGAAGCATGCATTTGTTATATTCATTTTATTTTTCATATAACAAAAGCAATTTACCATCAACCTAAAGGGAAACAAATTGGTTCTACGCATAGTTAGGGATTGTTGGTGAAACATCAAATCTAATATCAAAAGAAAAAATTATATGCCCCACAAAGACAAAATAGACATACTTAATGATTGTCCTTCCCGTGTGGATCCATTGCAGTGGGATTTTCCTGTGAATTTCTAGGACTCTAACGATGGAAAGGTAAGATGATTAGTTATATATTATGTCTTCTCTTAGTTTTCATTGGTGATAAGGTTAATTGTTCATGAACTATAGTTACAGAGTGCAAAGAATAATATGAGTAGAAAGTTTGTTACCACACGACATACATCGAGGTCGATGCCCTATGCTTGTGTGAGAGTGAATGTGAGTAATTTTTTCACATAATGATAATAATATCATAACACCTTCACCCTCTACTTATACTTTATTTCTATGTTAATAATAGTTGCAACAAAAGAATAAAGGGGGTACCGTTAGTTGATTGTAGTTGTTTGTTGCTACCCATAAGAAGAAGGATGGTACTCCTGTAGATGCAAAATCAGCTGAACTTATTGTAAGTATAAAATTATTCATGACATATTTGACTTTATTTGCCCAATTTTTTTCCGTGATCATTATGGTTACTGTTGTAGGACAACTTACAATCAGCAGTTGAAAACAATGATGCAAATCTTGATGAAGATGAAATTGCTGATCAAATATTGGGTGCAAACAAGGCTCGTGTGAACCATGAGACTAATGAGTTTAGTCAGACATATGTGGAGGGTTTTGAAGGTACAGTGAAAGACCTACAATAAGTATGTGAGACACAAAAAATAGAATTGTCAGATGTAAAAAAAAGATAAGAACATCTAGAAGCCATAATTTTGGGGAATTGAAGCCGGAGTGTTCCATTTCAAGCAAATGAAGTAATTATTAAAAAAATTAGTAATAATTATAAGTTATGATTTCATTAATGTGATAATTGTTTTGTATTTTAGAATATGGAAATGACTAGGAATGAAGGAACACCCATGCCACAAAAGTCATGTAGTAGAACCACCATTACAGAAAGATAGGTTATTAAAAGCAAAAACTCTGAATAACTTCGATTCTTGATATCTAAAATTTTACATCATAATTCATACAACTTATAGGCCATGAGGTTGTTAAGTTTCGATGATGGAACATCAATTGTAGCTCAAGGACAAGTGATAGTCGTGGATCCTGACCTTGTAATAGGAGGGGGAAAGTTAGGGTCTGCATTTGTTGTTGTTTGCATTGCTGTGGAAATTAAACCTGAAGAGAAATTGGTTAGACCATTTGACAAGTATCAAATCATTGAAGATGAAATCGGGTCAATAATATCTTGGCCAAAGAAGCTACCCGTTGTTCGGTAATTTTTTTATCACTGTGCTATAAGTGTAACATGTCGATATAATGGTTTTAGATAATTATTTTCGTTATTGTAGGTAAACTACTTGGTGCGAGGCAAACAATAAAAGTTTTGTTAGAATTCTCTAGATGCTATTTTCCCTCTTTTCTATAGGTTTAGAATAAAGTTTTTTATTGATGTAAAACTTGTCTATTCATTGGATATAGAAAGGAGTGTCATCCGAATTATAGAGTTGTTAATTTTTTTTAGATTGATGTAAAAGTTTTCATCCAAATTATTAGACCTTGTTTTCCATTTCTCTTGCTACATAAGACCGTGATATGAATAATCTATAGTATTGGTTGGTAGGTTCTAGTGTCATGCTACCTCCAGATGCTAAAATTGAATCTCAATTAGTATCTTCTCTCAAGGGAAAGGTGTCTTCTAGTTCCATGAAGGTATGCACCTCTTGCGACTCGTTATTAAGATTGTGGCTACAGTCCTAACATGCAAAAATGTGAGAAGTCTTTTCCATGCTACATTTTATTTTGTATCTGACATTTGGCTGACCAAAATGTCATAGAAAATTATGAATTTTGGTTTTATTTTCTAAAATTAGTTACTATGTTTGGGGGGGTGAGGGTGAATGTTACCCAGTTTGTGTTATTCTTATTGTGTTAGTCCTCAATTTGCATGTCCCTAGATATGGGTTCTAGGGGCTGTGTGATCCTTGTTGGAGTTCATATGTGCATTGTCTAGTGTTTATAACTTCATTTTTGCACAATTCTTGACTTCAGTGCACATCTCATGTCAGTGTGAGCGGTCAGTTTTGTGGAGGAGATGAAATGATCACCATGGCCAATTTCAATAGAAAAAGGATTTTTGGTGACAAGACAAGTGGGATGGCTATTCCCCTATAAAGTGGAACATCACTAAAGATATTCCTAACCCTCAATTTTGTCATTTCGTACTATAGAACAATGAGAACAAGCTTGTAACCTACAGTAGAGATAGATAAGATGTACTAATTTTTATGTATAATAATATGATTAAACACGTCCTCATGTGATGCTAAATTATGATTAAACACGTGATTAAAAGTTTTATATTGTTGATTCTATTTTTTGTAATCCATAAGATATTTTTCACTCTGTTCTTAATGGATGTTATCTTTGCTGGTTCTATAGAGCTCATGGCATTATTTTCAATGTGTGATTATGACATTACAAAACATTCATTAATGTAGATGCAAGTGGCATGTAGATTCAACTATACACATTAACAATGTGAGGATGGTTGTTCTAATCCATTGACTAATACATTGTACATTATGTGTATATTTTGTATCCATCCTTCATATTTAAGTTCTATATCTATAATTTTTATCACATGTACCCATGTTCATAGCTTTCTACACACTTCTAGTTGCGGACGACTCTATTTACTAGTTTTTAATTTCTAATACACACTTGGAACTTTGGGAAGTTTGTTTATGAATCTGATAGTATGTTCTTGGTGACAAGATCGAAAATGCAACCATTGATACAAACAGGGCCTAAAAACAATGGCCACATGGAGCAATAAAAGACTCCATTGTGATATCCAACAGCAAAAGCAATGTTTTCCATTTGTTAAGCACTGTACAAGCAAGGTTTGCATCTTCACCTCCATTCATCTTCAGTACAAATCCACCGTTCAGACATTTTTTACTTGTATTTTTCAAAGAAGACCACTGGTCAATTATCCCTAAATTTCTATATGGGGCTTACAATTGTGCTTGAGCTTTATTATTACCAATAGAAGAATATGACAATACTAAAGTACAAGCATTTGTTTATGTAGGCATTTGGGAATTTCTTATAAATCCCATGCAAAGTGAATCTCAAGATGGGCATACTTTGCTTGCAGAGTGAATCTTATAAGAAGGGCATACTTTGGTTGCAGATCTGATGGTGACTAAGTCACATGCTACAATGGCCATTCTGAGTAAGCAATGATGGTGTTTATACTTTCAAGTGAAATCATTTCCTCATGTACCCATTAATAAGATGCCTGGTTCCATGTTGTCATGAAGGGCTCCTTTTGGGAACAAAAATGTGTTTTTATTAGTTCTTTCCCTCTTACAATGATATTTCATTCACTAGTTAAGCTAGACCCTCCGCAACTTGTTTCAGTAGTTGTCTAATCATCATTTGGTAGTTTGTAGGACACATGCCATTGACAGATCAAACTTGTTACTCGAGTTGGATTTGTATCACCAGTTGTTGAGTCAGTCTATTAATATATAAGGTAGTTTATGCATGGTGCTACGAATCCACTTCTAGATGGTTTAGTTTTCTGAACACTAATCACATCAGTATAGTTGTTCTCCTTATTCTGATTTCTAATTATGAAGACTGGATACAAGGATCAGTTCTAACGAATTCTCTCATATATGATCACCTAACATGTTCATTTTCACTAAAATCTAGACGTCCTTTCTCAGTTGATGCCAAGTGTTGTATTGATGCTTTAAAGGTTAACCCGAGTGTAAAGGAATACAAAGTGATGAAGCATTAGTTCAAGGCTTAGATTTAATGTATATTTGATGGTAATAAGATATTTCTTGCACAGAATATTCATTTGTACATGTCATGAACCGTTAAATGATGCATTTGGAATGCCCTTTTTATAAGGAAACTACAAACTCTAGTTTGGTCACCATTATGTTGTTCATGCATCACATTTTTTTTCTGTACAGATTCTTGGTATTCCAATTGATGTGTTTAATGAAGGGTCCAAAGAAGAACACTTGTATAGGGTTTAATAATAGTGGTCATTTTTCTTAAGCTCCTCACCGGACATTAGTGAGTGTTTATTATTTTTTTCACCATCTCAAGTGACAATTTCCTTGTTCTTATACTCGTATAGGGTTACTAGTATGGTCTATTTTTATTTATATTAGATTCGAACTCTGAGGCATTCAAGTTGCATCTTAGTAGGATACATGACTACTTGTGAATTGCTGAAGATAACATAAAAATGAAGGTCTAATTTGTGTAGTACCAGCTGTACCATATGTTGATTATGTCTCTACTTGCTTAAACTTTAATAGTATATTACACACATTTAGATTATGTCTCTATTTGATTCAACTCTTGATATATATTTCATAATGGCATGAGGAAACCATATTCCTAGATTGTTTTCTTGTTTTGGATTTCCATTTGGTTCTAGATGTCCTACATGGGTTGGATCCTCTATTCCTAGGTTCTTTGCTTATCTCCCTATTACTATTCCTCACGGTCTAGCATTTTGCTGCATTTTCCTGCTGATCATCATTATCTTCTTACAGTTGTACTTTGATCTCCACATCTTCATGTCGATCAGCTAAATCCTAGAACTGATTCTAGTTTTCCATAGTTTTCTTATTAGTATTTTCCCTCGTCGTCTTTCTCCGTATGTGTCTAATATCTATAACTTTTGTGAAAGAATAGGGCAGCCTTAGAATTTTGGTGAGGTTCCAATTTCACTAGACCAAGTGCCCTCATGGTGCTATTGCGGTTCCATCTTCACAGTAGAGTTTGCACAATTATTGCAACCCCTGCAAGGGCCCTATAGGATTAGTTGTGCCCAACTTGATAAGTACTACATACACGATTAAAATTTCTGGCATCTCTGGTCAGACAGTAATCCATACATAATTGGTTTCTTGAAAATTATCTCTTTGCTCCATTCCCCTGTTATGCTCCTATTCTGACCAAGATCATACAATCAAAGAGGGGTCGTGATGGGTGGAGCTAGGCATGGAAGAGGTAGTTTGATGGGCACTAAGTAAGGGGGGAGGGGATAGGATGGGTGAAGAAAATAAATGTTAGAGGGTTAAAGATAGGAGGCAATATAAAAGGTGGAGGGAGGATGGGTAGTATATATATTGTGGTGGGTCCTGTAACATTTTCTGGAGTTAAGATTAAGATTATTTTTTTCATGCAATTATCAAACATGTGCTAAAACTTGGAATAATAGTCATCATTCTTGATTTAGTTGAGATTTGTTTTTCCTCCACTTCTCCTAATTTTCCATAAATTGTTGGTACTTCTCTTAAAGTCAAATTCAAGTTCCATAAATATGATGACCTTATTCTAGCAGTGACTGCCAATTTGCACATGTAGAAGTATAGTTGTCAACTTTAATGAGCTTACTCAGGGCCTTGCCAATCATGTGGGGCATCACCTCATTGTAGAGATGTAGGGGACAAAAACTTGCATATTCAGTTACTCAAGTACAAGAATTTATGTGCAAAATGCTTTCTATTATAAAACTAGTCTTCTCCCTCCATGTTTGAAATATGCTCTATGGGATAGATTCTAGACTTTTGTGTGTGGTTGTATCTATAGGTGGGATTTGGACCTTTTGAGAGGTGGAAACACCTGGGATTGGTCACTGAGATACATGGAAACTGATTTATTTTAGTTATGTTGTTAGTGTGACTTTGTTTCTTGGTTCCAATTTTGTGACACAAGAGTATGTTATTAATTATTAGAAATGTAGAAATGTTCTTCCTATTTTCTAGAATCTGGAGTCAATTCTTTTTTAGAAAATAAATTTCACCCTAAAATTTTTGTTTCTGATGAACATAGGTATGAATATTTACTTTATGAGTTGTTATTCACTACTTATATACATCCCTGTGCTCAAACAAATGTAGGGAGTTCATCATTTTTAAGAAGGTCCTGAGATAGAAATTAATATCTATTTAGATTCATCTATTAGGTTTCTTGATTCATAGTAAGGTTTATTATGGTTGTCCATTCTCGTGTATGGGAGCATTTCTTTCAGGGAATGCTGCATTCATAATTCTCTCTTATACAGGTTCTCCACATTGTGGAAGTTATAGATTTGCTTAAGTGAACCATTGATAATATTTAGTCCATGATTACTATATAACACTCCTATATGAATTAGGATATTCTGTTGTAGATAAAGAAATAAATGCTAATCATGCTAAACTATGGGTCAACCCACATGGTCTTTTAGGTTTCCACTTTGTTTGTTCTAATGTTATGGGCTTATGTTTTAGGTAGACCTCATAAAATGGATATGATGCATATCATTTCAATACATTCTCGAACGATGATATTGTGATGGATAACCTACATTTAAATGGAGGTTCAAAGTACCCAAATTCCAATAGAGGTGTAAGGTACAAATATTGTTTAGATTATAGATATAGTTTTACTAAACTGCATTGATTCCTTGGACACGTATTCACTATAGAAGTTAGAATCTCGTATCTACTTTTTCCATGGTATAACTATAGATTGTTTATTTAACCTTCTGCCAGCAATGTTACACTTCCCCTCCTTGCCACACATACTTTCTTATTATGATTATTCAATTTGGTATACTAGTCCTTTTATTGCATCAAAACAGGGGAAAGAAAACTGACATCCTATCATGCATCCCATATAATCATTTCCTATCCAGTATACCACACCACCCAAATCCTAAACATATCCTAAGGTCCAGGTTTCTCAAATTCGTTATGATACTTGCAGTTTTATTGAGAAATTCCTTGAAGTTCAGCCAAGTTTATTTGTCATGTTTGTTTTCTACTTTGATTTGACAATGTAGATGTAATGAATGTATGTTCTTTTGAATCTCTTTGTCTTGGTTTTCCATCATTCTGATGTTTATTCTTAACCTTTTTTAGCTTATGAATATTTACCTACTTGTGTAGGATCTTCACACTATTAGAAATTCACAAGGACTAACTTCTGATGAGCTTAACATATTTAACCGATTGAACCTTGGATGGTATGTGATATCCGTTACATCCATTACAATCTTGATGGACAACAAACCCTCTCTCTGAATATGACCCCTTATGAGGATGTTGCTTCTTGGAGATGAGGGTGAGTACTGCTTCCTATACATATCTTGAAATTATTTCTTTATAAATCTCTACATGGATAATTACTTTACGTTTATTCCATTTCTTCTTCATTGTTGTATTTGTATCTTGCTGTAGGGTCACTTTTTGTGATGACATATTTGGTTATTAGTTATCTATATACCCAGAAAATGGGGTTAGGTGTTGATACTTACATTCCTTATTGTTCATTCCATAAGTGGAATCATTATGTAGGCTTTTATATAATTTCTTAATGTCATATCATTTGGAACTTTCTCTAACATGATCTGCCATCTGTTGATCTGAAGATATTTGCATCAGCCATATCTCTAAACTTGTTGCATATATTTGTATATGTGTGTGTTCAGTGCATTGAATCATCCTCAATATTTTGCAGGTTGCCGCTAAATATTCCAACTGACATATCACCTCATATTGGTTGTTTCTAAGTGGGTTTTCTCAATTTGCATACTTGGGCTGAGTGCATCAGGTTTGATCTTCTTCTTCACACCTTGGGCAGGGCAAGGAAAAACCTATATCCCCTCTCACTCACTCTATGTTGGTGAGTGATGACTTGTATTCAAGTTTCCACATAAATAGCTTCTGAAAGATGGGGATGTTCATTACCTATATAGCTTTCCAGTCTCCCTCAGTAGGTTGTGTCTTTCCTTTTGCAACTAGGTGATATTTTGACTTCACCGAAAATATCCCAGTATTATATATGTTCCTAATCCATTCGTCATTACCCAAGTGTAGGCTCTGGGGGGATTGTTTCAATAAGCTCAGTGCTTTGTTACTAGAACCAATTCTATATATCTTACTAAGTCAGTGCTTTGTTACTGGAACCAATGCACATGCTTCTTATCTATGGGCTTGAAATCCAACTTGCATCATGTTAAATCATGAGACATTTTCTATGGCATATTTCTTTCACAACTTGATTATATGTTGTTGTATAGCTTACAAAATCAGTATCTCTTCTGTAATAATAGGGGCCCAACACATACAACTAAATTAGACTATGATCAACACCTCATGGTAAGACCTTGTTGCATTTAAAATCTATTATAGCCTCGACCATGTTGCATATGTCTTATAAGGCGGTAGCTGAATTCTTCATCTTGTTAATGGTTTAGGCTTGGTGCCAAAGTTCTCAATTTTGTTAATATAGTTGAAGGTCATATCCATGGTTTCTTGTTTCAAGCTATACACATACTTTTCATGTCTTTTTGTTTTTTCAAAGGAGATATAGTTTCTTATTTAGTAGAGCCCGACTCATGCTACTTTTGGTGAATACATGGGCTACAAATGAGTTTAGAGCTTCTTAAATTTTATAGAACTAAACATGTTCAATTTTAGAAGTCTGGAAATATGGTTATGTTACCTCTAGATTTTTGATATTCATTAGTTTAGCAGCCTCACATCCATACAATATTACATTTCTCTCAACCAAAATCATAAGTAACTGGTGTTTCTTTTTGCCAGGTTAATGACAAATTCATGTGCTCTATGTAAAACCAACACAAAAAGGTACATGGATGGATCAGTTCCAACCGAATAGTGGGGTTTTCGATGATCACCTCAAGTTCTGAATTCAAAACCAGAGGTCCAATCAAGTATGAACTCCCCTCTCATAGGAAATGAGTAATTACTTTCCTATATAACTTCCATTAGAACATGAGATTTGGAATCAATGAGATTTTGATTTTCTAATGAATTTAATATATAGTGCACATGCTTGGATTTACGTTAATCTAATAACATTAAAGGGATCACTAAAGTAGGTGCTTGCTTGTTAAAGTTTTATTGACTAGTTCACTTTAGGGAATCTTCTTTTACTTATTATTTGAAGACCCAACTTATGTCCATTAAAAGGATGATATTCTAAATTCTTCATATGTTGTGTTCCTTGTTTTGAACTGTTGTTGTTTTTATGATAGGCGAAACTATAGCTTTCATTGTATATCTACTAAGGATGTTTGCAAATTCCTTTTAGTAAATGTTGGCCTCATTTCAATTGGTTGTTAGAATAGATTTCTAAAATACCTTAGCTAATTTCATGCTTACTTCTTGTTCTCACTTGGGTTGGCTCAAGTTTTGAGGTTGTTCTGTTTGGTGACCTCAATATAAAAAATGTTTGTGTTCCTTAAGGTGAGAGGATGATACTCACAGTGTTTTTGATTGTCATCATAGAAACATCCAATTTGTACATTTCTCTTAGAGCTTATCAAAATGTTTTTTTATCTGCTTGTTTAATATTTTGGAATCAGGGGAAGTTTTTTCCTTACTCTAGTCTTTTTTCTATTTATCGCCTAAGGCATAAGGCTGCCTAAGTTTTGTTCAAAATATTGTCTAGGCTTAATAAGTTATCTCCAAATCCTATTATTTGTTGCTTTGTTGGTCATTCCTGGACTTAAAAGGGGCACCAATGTTACCTTCATGTTGCTAAGTAAATGTATGTTACTATGGATGTCACATTGTTTATGGATATATCCTTCTTTACCAAGCCAACTATCTTTGTGAATCTCATGTTCCTTTTCCTAATCTTGTGTTTCCTATAGCTGGGTCTTCACTCCTCTAGTTGCAACACCTTCAGTTATTGGGTTCGATGAGTGTAGGAAGCATAGTAGTACACCTAAATTATTCCATGTTGAGGTTCTATATTCTTCTACAGATCATTGATAGGCCCACTAACTCAGCCCAAGGGAGAGCCCACCCCAAAAGCTAGCCTGTAGGGGGGAGAGCCCTTGGACCTTATTAGGTCCCCATCAGCTGCCCATACAGCCAATATGGGACTAAATAGTCCTAACAAACCCTCCCACTTAAGGTCCGACGTCCCGACGGACCAACCTTGGCATCCCAAACTACCAAGATTGATCCATCAGACCCACAACACAACAGCCCAACTACTGCAGTGGAACACCTTCAGCAGCCCATACTGCCAAAGGAGGACAATCGAGCCCAAATTGGGAGGGACTGGCTCTGATACCATTTGATAGGCCCACTAACTCAGCCTATGGGAGAGCCCACCCCAAAAGCTAGCTTGTAGGGGGGAGAGCCCTTGGACCTTATTAGGTCCCCATCAGCTGCCCATACAGCCAATATGGGACTAAATAGTCCTAACAATCATGTTGCTACCTTAGGTACTACCTACTCCTTCTTATTAGGATTCAACTGAGCTGATCTCATAATGTGTGAGGAATAGGGGTGCGAGGTGGATTACCTATGGTTAAAGATATGAGAGAGAAATAGAAGAGAATTGGATGTGCGATAGAAGGATTTCAGTGTTCTGAATTTAATACCTTCACCCACTTGTAATTCCTTTCTTATTACAGTTGGAAGTATGCCCTCACATAACAGACTACCTCCACATTGCAATTGATGATGCCAATAGCTAACACCTAACTTTACAGACTAATAGTATTACACACAATATCTATAGTCAGACTCCTAAAAATTCACCCTTACTAAAGATTGGATGATGTCCTAGGCATCGATCCAAGATGGAAACCACATCTTAATCTTTTCATAACGCTCTGATGTTGCTTTAGCTTTTGGCTCCCCTATCCATTTGATGTTGATGTCTGCAGCAGTTGTGGTACCATCATGCACCATGTAGTGTTGCAACACTTTTTTAGGAAATTGAGAAGCCAATGCCCAATCCCAGAGCTTTATCTCATAGTTTTAGGGGACATCTTAGACACATGAAGTCTTCTTTTCTAATATTGATGATTAGGGTAATTGTAATCATTGTAAGTGGGTACCACCTTACAACCAGTAGATTGCCAACTCTGTTGCAAAGGATGGGTCATCAATTAATGGGTTCATGATTCATCCATGTGGTTGTGTCTTTCCAGGTCAGTGTGAAGTTTGAAGCACTATAGTATTGAGTCAAATTCAAACAAAAACTAAAGGGGAAGAGGTATATCTAAGTTAATATCAAAATATTTATTAAAGGATCTTTAAATTCATTATATTTGAACATAAAGCATGAATAAGTGTAGCCCAGTCTAGTATAGTTGAATTGGAAGCCTAGATTGGCTATTTCCATATGCCATTCAATGATTCACTTGTCATTTATCTATGAGATCATAGACTACATACATTAGTTGTGCTTATATATAAAAATTCCAAACAACTTTTTGTAGATTCTTTATTGTGCTTATTTTATAACTAGTTGTGAGATTTCATGGATAGAACTCTTATAATCATTGGCCTTGCTACTCCACTCACCTCTTAATTCCTATGAGCTTATTCATTATGAGATTTTCCTAGAGGTGACTGGATAGACAAATGTGATTGTACGAAGTACTTGTGTGGATTTAGGCCAAAAGCACAAGTACCCTTGAAATTCGAACCAAACTCACCATTCAAGCTTCATGAAAGGTCGACACATTTATATTTATAGGTCCTTTAGTGGAAGTATAATCTAAATATCCAAGCATAGGACACCAGCAACATCAAGAAGAAACAAACTAATTTAGAGCTAAAAGAAACCCGATTTAAACATCACAAGTAATCTGAGATCACTGAAGTTAAGGTGTGCATCATGGTTTCCTCATGTTGTTTAGTTTTGTTACCACACGAGTAATTATGTCCTAGATTCCACTTATTTGTAAGCGCATCATGACACAGTTGGAATTATTAGGTATTTGAAAGTTCTGAACAATCTTCATCCTATCTAAGACATCATGGTTGGAAATATTGTCTATTGGTATTAAATGTTCTTGATCATTCTATGAGCCAGTTTGAAATTATCCAACATGTCTTGGTATGGGTTATGCTAGTTGTTATTGTCTCATATTTCTTATGAAGGGTTGTGAAGAGTGAAAATGTTAGCAAACTAATTAGAGCGAAGAACCTTAACAACTCCATTGAGGATAAGAAATAAAATTATTTGTTGCTTACTTTGAGACTATTACTTCCTGAAATCTACTAATTAGACATTAGTTTTCCATGACATGGATTAGTTTTTGTTTAAGGCTTTTGAAATATATAATTTTTGCATAAAAAAGGTATGTATGAGCACGAGGTCTTATACTTGGATATAAAACCATAATTAAAAAGGATTGTATTATCTTTGTTAAAGTCCTTTAGTTGCCTTAAACATGTCTTTATTAATTGTTGAATTTTGATGGAGCAATCAGATGCCAAGAAAAGATTCTTTGGTAAAGAGCAAATGAAATCTTAAAGGGAGAAAGAATTGATAGAACAATTTAAGAAGGATGACAATGACACTATAAACACACCATGGTTTTATGAAAATTTATTCACTTTACAATTCCTTATTTTAATAAGTGTCTTGATCCTGATGGTAAATGGTGTTAGGGAGTTTGTTTTTAAATAATTGTAAAAAAAATTCATAATGGCAGCCTTCAACTTATTTTGTTAGTGCCTACTAGGGATTTGATTATTTACCTCAAATCACATAGAGTTTTCTTTTGGTAGGTTCTAGTGGCATGCCATCTCTAGATTTTAACGTGAAAGCTCAATCAAAAACTGCTCACTAGGGAAAGCTATCTAATATTTTCAATGATGGTGTTCCCCTCTTTCTCCATGTAATTAAGCTTGTACCCATATTGGATAGGTACCCTTGACTGGCACACTTACTTAGGGTTGTACAAAAATAGAGGCATGTGTATCAGTTGCACCATAAGTAAGGTATATAATGGATCATTTTTCTCTAGAAATATAGAGAGTGATATTGGTTTCTGCACTTGCATTACTGTACTTCATATTTGAGATATATAATCTTATTTACTAATGATTTTGGACCCAAATTAACCTACTTTTTCACTACATAGACCATAATTAGGCTTACTGGTCTCTGCTCAGCCAATTCACTCAGGGGCCCAGGCTTATAAAGTTGGACTCAATGAACCTATGCTTAATACCTTGGACAAGATTAGAATGTGAGTGTCCTTAAATAATGGCATTGATAAGAGCCACAATACTCCATGTAAAAATATTTGACCATTAATTTTTCAAACTTACGTGGTTCCTTTAGAAGGGGTTAGTTTTGGCTGGGTCTTGGATTCTAAATCTTGGGAGGGTCATCATGACTCAAATACTTCCCTGTATGAATCTCAATCTGAGTGACTAGATTGGGTTATGCTTTCATACTATTAGTAGGCTAATATGGAACAATTACCAAATAACATGGAAGTAGTTCAACAAAAAATTCTATTCGGCAAAGAAACATGGGAGATACTTAAATACATGTCCTCTTAAAAGGATAAAGATCATAAGATTCAATGTTCAAACATGTCATTCATCACTGACACTATTCAGGAAACTCAGGGACCTTGCTTCAGTTTCTCTCAGGAGGTTCTGATTTGATATGGTTATCTTCATTGTTAGGCGTGCAATTTCTAGGAAGAAGTAAAGATTCATGCGACAAAATACTACATGATGAGGCATCAACAGTAAAGATCCATATGTCTCAAAGAACTAAGCTTCTATAAGAAATATGGTTCACCCTCAGTAGGCATTGCTGGCTAGGACAAGGGACAATTAGGAATAGAATCAATATGAATATAAACAACATATGCTATATCCCAGATCATAATATTTTATTGAGAAATCATAACAAATAAAAATCAGATAACCAAAGTTCTTTTTCCGTTATATGCAGCTACATCTACGTTGGTTCTTAATTTCCAATTTTCTTTGATGTTATTTTATATCTCACATTATTAATGCAGTTCTATATGATACACTATTCAACCATGACATTTTTTGTATGTCTCTTATCTATTTATTTGTATTTGTAAAACATAGGACTTGTAATGAAAATTACATATTCAATTGTGATTCTTTCCAAAAATATAGTATATGTTGATACTGGTAAGATGTTCAAAATGAAGTTGGTAACCACTCTCTACAAACTTTAGCAAGTGGAATTTATGTATCCATATTCTTGATTGATTCATAGATTTGTTTTGACCACACTATTTGTTTGATTAAAGAACATCTACCTTTCATAATATTCTTTAATAACACTATTACATCTCATTGTTACTTTATCGTGTCGTGTTATTCCTAACTATGACTAATGCATCTTCGAACCGCAAATATTTCACAATAGACTCATGCTTTCATGCCCATACCACCTTTTCATATGCCTGAAACCGCAAAAGGAAAATATACTATCCGGCCTTTCCAAAGCTCCCCCTAACTTTTCAAGAAACTTTCATTTATCAATCTTAAGGAAGTGTTTTCATGCAGAATGTTGCAAGTGATACCAAGTGGCTCCAAGCTGCTTTTAACTGCCAATTTATTTACAGCCAATGCCTTAGTTGATTGTTTTTATGAGAGCTACTGAATATAGACAATTCCTAATGAGGCAACAATGACTTAAAATATTTGGTTGTAGCTAGAAAATGACAAAAATTTGGCTGCTGAAAATAGGATAGTGCTCCCGAGTCTTAAGGAGTCATTGGGCACATGCTCTGGAGAAGGCCGTTGAATTTTTTCCTATTTTGTAAAACCTTACGCCCATTTTAAATCATCATTTGTCTTTTATTTATTCAAGTATTTCATTTGTTGCAGGTCCTGGAGTGGTGATGTTAATCATCATGGGACAAAATCTTGTTGAGTGTTATATGAGGAACCTTCAACTATATACGTATATCAAACACGCCGTAAATAGGTGGCCAACAATACTTGACATTTTTAGGTGAGCTGAATTCATGGGTAGACTGGAAGTTCATTTTTTCCTTCCTGTTCACTATCAACTTTTTGATGTATCCATGGTTGGTATATATATTCCCTTTGAGCTGACTACCTAAGGGGGCAGTTGATTATTTTCTCCATGAAAAATGCTTTAATGACGTCCCTCGACTCCACTTGAATTATGGAGACTAGGTTTGCAGTAGATGATATATGACTCTACATGCTTTCCATACTTTCTAACTAGATACTATGAAAAGAAGATTGAATGTTCTTCCCTCTCCTTGTTGCTTTCAGATTACAAAAGGTCCACGCCTTTGGTTGATTGAAACAAAGGTGTACCCTTTTATCTAAAGGTACTGCATGGACACCTTTTACTATTACAGGACGAACTTGTACCCACTTCTAATAACCTTGTTGGGTAGTGCATTCACACCACTAAAATGGTTGCAACACCTCATTACAAAAAATAGTGTAGTTTTTTGTTGGCCGGTTCAATATCATTTTGATTGGATCGAGGATTGATGTTAATGTAAAGATTGTGCATTGATAGAAATTGAATGCCAATTTGATTCTAATGAAAAAAGTTATTGATCCTACTAGTTCACCTCTGTACCGACAAGTGGGATAGTGAACAGACTGATTCAACATTTGTAGTTTCCAGAAAACTAGTGAACTCTGACTCCTCAACTCCCAAATCGATTGGAAACCCTGACCCTGACCCCTCCTAAAAATAGAGGGGTACTAGGGGATCTTGAGATACAACAATAAGCTCTGAAATGTTTTGTCTTCTCTTGTTGTGGTAACCAACAGAGAGACTGAGCAAGCCCAACCCAAAAAGGGGACAATTATGGGAGAGCAAATCGATGCTAGTACACTAACATTTAAGAGGATAACTCCTTGTCGTTGGCTCTGGTAGAGTAACGTGGAGTTCCCAATTGTTTGCATGGACAATAGATGTGAGTAGTCCATTGCTTTTTGTTAGGAGGACGTTGTCAACCACCATCCATGGTGATCAACCAGGATGTCATTGTTGAAGACTATTTGAGTGCTTCCTGAAGAAGAATCACGTTGTTGCTTGGAGATGAAGCACACTACTACATTAAGAGCTATCACTATACTTGCTCCAAGACCAGGTATAACTCTTGTTACTCTCTTTCCTAGATACCTTTTTATTGATGTGATCTTGCTGATTAGGGAATCATGCTTCAAATTTTTGTTCTCTGCTGCCTTACCTATCACCCAAATTTCCCTACAAAGAATTTTTCAAGCTTGGGGTGGTGATGAAGTCCTTCATTGGGTCTTCATCTTATGTCATATTGCCCATTATTCACATTTATTTATTTTATAATGCATGAAATCCCTAATAATAGGTATGTTATATGAAATGTACTTATGGATGAAATTTTCATGATTTTAGGTACTTTGACCACTATTTGATTGAAATGAGAGAAGAAGATTAAATATATGGTTTCTCTTGGTTGGAAGGAATCCAACATGAAGCCAAGATCACTACTAATCTATCCAAAATGATAAAAAGTTACACTGAGGTAAATGCTCCATGGATGGCCAAGTTCAAGATCATAGTACTAGGCAAAGTTCCCACAATGGTTGTGGTACTTAACCACAACCATTTTTCAAAGGGAAAAATCATGTACTCAAGAACAAGTTAAATCTACTCCAGGATTATCAACCAAAAATTGTTGTTAGCAGCATGGTCGTGGTGTTCAATGACCAGAATGGCTGTGTTTCCCAACATAGTCAAGGTAGCTATCCCTAAAGATGGTCATTCTCAAAGGCATGACCCTTTGTGAACCCCTTTACCATAGTCGTGGCAGTGGATACTTTCAAGTAACCTCAGTGCCACCATTTCCATGCTACTCCAACTCCTAAACCCAAATTTAAATCGACCATTTTACATTCACACCATTGTCATTTTTCACTACCATGACCATTCTCACTGTTATCCATTAGGGAAGTAGTTCCCACCATGACCATTTTACCCACCTAACCCTACTTCTATCCACCTATCATTTTAACATCATATCCCCTCTAAATGAATTCTTCCCCCACCACTTTATAAGCATTTAATGGTAGATTGGAGCACAAGGTCATCTCCCTTGGGCATTCATTTCATCAACCTACCATTCTCCACTCCCATTTCACAACCTTCCACCACAAAACCCTAACTTTTATCATTTTTTACATTTCCAAATACAAGTCCATGTCACTCCACCTTTGAGGTGAGAAGTACTCAATCTTGTAGCTACTAGAGAAGGGGAATCCTACTAATACTTTAGGGCCCATGGCTTCTTCTATCTCTTTCTTTTTTATTTTGTATTTTCCATTATCATGAGTAGCTAAGCCCCCTTGGTGGGTTATTTGGGGGAATAAATGTGGCTTTTATACCATGGTGGCGAATTATAAATGTACACACTACATTGTTTTTGTGAATGTTATGTTAATTCTTCTATCTCAAATTCCCATCTCTTGCCATGGTGATTGATGCTTGAAACCACCTATGTTTAGGAGAATGGTGTATATGTGACTTTTAGGGGAAAAGCCCCTGAGTCCGACTATTAGATCCTTATCTAGATACCCCTCTTCCGACATATCCATCTACTCTTCTACCACCACGTATGAGATATAAGTGGCTAATAATGTTTGATAAATGCCTAACTATCAATTTTATTTGCATCTTTTAAATCATTTCTTAGAAGTGTTTTCTTGATCATTCCCTTATTTAGAGTTAATTGTCTTAGATTACCTTTTCATTCTTTAATTTGAGTTTTTACTTGATTTACTTATACTTTTCCAAGAAAATGGCTCAATCACTCCAAATCCAAAAAGACCTATGAATCACAAGCATTAATTCTCATTTTCACCCTTCCAGTCGATTGATGGACACACCTAGTCAGTCAAATCACATGCACAAAATCTCAACTTCCCAGAAATCATAGTTGATCGATGGGAAACCTAGTCCATCGACTTGCCATCAAGACCCAATCAAACTAAGAATTTAGAAAGCTCATTATTACACAAGAATTGGTCAAGCCTAGAAACTCCAACTAGAATCAGTCAAAGTTAGAATAGGGAAGGTTCATCATTGCACAAGAATTAGTCAAATCTAGAAATCCTAGTCGATCGAATGGCATTCCAGTCGATCGAATGGCATTCCAGTCGATCAACTCTCTAGTTAGACTCAGTCAAACTCTAAAGCAAGAAGGCCCATTATTACAATCGAACCTGCCTTCAAGTCAAAGCAAGCCTTTAAGCCAGTCAACTGATTGGGCTTCCAGTTTAATGAATGATGTCATAGACCAAATTTATAGAAGGAGGGAAGTCCAAGAAAAAGAGCTATCATTTTTACATCTATTATTCCATCACCCTACAGCCCCCTCTGGGCTTGTTTCCTTTTTCTTATGCTTATCATGTTATAATAGTGATTGCATTGTTGGGACATCAGGAGTAACCTTATCATCTTGTGACTTGTCTGAGCTAAACTTTGATTCCATTAAATAAATGAAACATTTTTCTACATTTTCTTAACAATGTGGAATATGAACTAATCACTTATACTCCATGACTGTTATGATTCATGATGATGAGACCCAGACTCATGGACCAGAACATGGAATGAGGCTCATAGATTTCTTGAAAAGACCCCAGATAGAAACATGTTGGATGATTGAACATGGACCCACAAAACACTAACACCTTGGGTTTGCAGATAACTTAATCTATGAGATCTAGTTTTGTAAGGAACATATCTATATGGTCCTAATATAAAATTTATTTAAAAGGGAATCGAAAATGGTTAATATAATTACAAAGGCTTGTCGGTGTCAAACAATTCCCATGAATTGAATTAAAACCCAATCTTAATCAATTTTCCATTTTGTAAGATTACTTTTCTTTTGTTCTTGTTCTTTTAATAATTTAGTTTAGTTCTAGAAATTTATTTTCTTGCTTCAATTTAATTATTTTCTGATTTTCACACCCACAAGCCACTATAATTATATTAGCTACTATTCATTCCCTTTTAAATAATTTTTATATTAGGATCATATATATATATGTTTGTTATAGAAATACATCTCATGGATTAAGTTATCTGCAAACCTGTGGTGTCAGTGTTTTGTGGGTCCTTGTTCAATCATCTAATAGGTTCTTTTATAGAGTCTTATCAAGAAATTTATGTTCCTCATTCTATGTTCTAGTCTATGAATATGGGGTTTCATCGTCATGAATCATAACAGTCACGGAGAACAAATATTACATTATGCATCCTTGAATTACCACAATTCTGGAAAATAGAGAGATGGACACTCAATCCAAAGAGCCAGCTATGGTAACACACCGCCAACCTGATTGAGAATGCCAGATCTGGAAGAAGAAAACTCTTCTGATCAGTGTTGATTAAAATACTCCTAAAGACTAGTCAGAGGTTTTCTCTGTGGGTGGAAGATCTAATGATAACGCTCTACAAAACAAGGTCATTGATATGGTGGATGGTTGGCTTTTTTATCCCATCACTAAATCTCTTCAAAATGCTATAAGAAGGAAGTATTTCTTGATTTGTTATGTCCTTGACTTCATGCCTAATCTCCATCTACAACACTCTCATCTTTTGGAACTTGTATGGTGATATAGAGATAATTCAAAAGGAACGAGATATATTCATTCTCAACTTTTCTAATCCTTCTGATCTAGGCTTCACTAATGAAAATGGTCCATGGTATGCTAAGCAACATCCTCTTATTCTTCTAATTTGGAGTCCAAGATTATCATTTAAGAAGTTGGCTCTTAAGAACTCACCTATATGGGTTCATATCAAAGATGTGGCGCTAGATCTATGGGACTTGAAAATTCTTGAGAGAATCAGTTCTTTCTTGGGTAATCCTATTTGTTCTAATAAGGCCATTTCTGATTGTTTTGTTCTAGAATATTCCATAATTCAAGTCCTTATGGATTCCTCTTCTAGATTTCCAAATTCTCTAGAACTATATAGTGATGAAGGTGTTATTTAGAAAATTTATGTTACTTATGAATTGATCCCAAGTATCTGTGTACAATGTAATATCTTCAGTCATGAGAAAGAATTATATCCTATCTCTTCTGTTTGGGTAGTTGGAAATTTTGGTTTGTTAGTTGAAGGTTCCAATATTGAAGTGAGGTCTATCCCATCTATCCCCATTCAAGTGCTGAAATGTTTAACTCTTTCAAAGCTGAAGTTAATGGAAATGCAAGCAAGAGTTGAATGCCTCCTATTTTTTCTACTAAGGTAAGCACATGTATCCTGCACATAGTCAGAGACATTGTTTTTTCTCCTATGAGTTATAATTTGGGTATTGATATCATTAATGAAGAAGAAGTTGTAACCACCATCTCAATGGCATGGGTGATCAAATGAATTATAACCTTAAATCTCCTCTTACGATGATATATCTATCTATAAATAAACATTTCCCTAGATTTTACTTCATCTTTAAAATTGATTCACACATCCTTGGTAGGGTCTTTGTGGCTGGGATCCGATTATTTGTTCCATTTCTAAAGTTTCAGAGAAGGATCAACATGTTTTGTGAGAAGGCAGTTATAATTTTTTTCTTTCAACTATTTACAACCATAATGATGATACTAATTGGTCTTGTCTGTTGGAGTCTATTTTGGATCCTTTAGATAGGATCATTTCTCCTCGAATTATCCTTGGTGACTTTAATTTGGTGACAAAAGATTGTGAAAAACTAGGAAATCTTTCACCTTCTAGTAGAGAAATGCATGAGTTTAACACTTGTATCTTAAAATGTGGTCTTTTTGAGCTCGATTATAAATGAAATTTTTTCTCATTAGTCAATCATCAAGAAGGTGCTAGATTCATTACATCAAATATTGATAAGGTATTATACAACTCTAAATTTTTACATCTTTTTGAGGAGTTCTCTAGTCAACTGATTTCTAGTGATGTCAATGACCATCTTTCCATTTTCTTTACTATTGGTTATTCTAGAATCATTTTTCTCTTTTCAAGTTATCAATGTCTACGATTCTGCACTTGAATTTATGGATGTGGTTAAAATAGTTTGGGACATGGGTACTGAAGGTACTGCTATGTACAATGTAACGACCCCGCCTCCCGGTAACCCCCAATTAAGGGAGACCCGAAGGTCAGAGACGTTATTCAATTAACAAGATCAAAGGCTCGACAAATAATCACTAATAATTATGAAACTCTACTACTAAACTGAAAACTGGTATAAAATAAAACTTTACTTACTTTTTAAAAGATGGGATTTCTAAACTTCTATCCATGAAGATACCAATCTAACTAATCCTCCTGTGTACGTTATTTCTCATTTAGTTACACATATGCCACTTTATTGTTTGTTCTTTTCATTTGTACCTAAAATACCGAAAACAAAACGTCTGTCAGCAAGAAGCTGGTATGTGGGGGAAATAATAAATGTGCAACTATGTTAACAATGTAGTCAACCAAATATTATTTAACATCTAAGATTACGTTTTAGGCAATACTACTCAATCCTTGCCTATCCCCTTTCTCTGTACCGTCCCTGCAGTGGATATGGATACTACCTCTCTCATATGGTAGATCCTTACCCCCATGGCCCTACCACACAGGTAGCCAATTCCTAGGGTATGGAGTCGCATGGACCTACCCAAAGGTAGCCCAATCCCTGACTCATGATGACTTGATGGTCCTACCCCATTGGTAGCCATTTACTAAGTCATTCAATGACCTAATAGGCCTACCCCATTGGTATCCGTGTACTAGGTCAATCCATTAGGCAACAGAGGGGACTAGGATACGAGCTAGTAGGCACATATCTTAGGCGATAGTCATAATCACATTATAGTTTGCAAGAATTAAATGCATCCAATAGTTTAATTCAAGTCATCGATAAAACCTTGAAAATCCTCGAGAATCTAATTTAGGATATTCATTGGTGTAACCACATACCTATCAAGTTGATGTGAGACAGAAACAATCCAATCAACCAATAGGCAAGCAAGCATTCAATAAGATCTTGAAACAATTATATAATTTCCTTTTATTATTCATGTCATTAAGATCTAT
Organism: Alisma plantago-aquatica; assembly: GCA_963693085.1. Classification (NCBI taxonomy): domain Eukaryota; kingdom Viridiplantae; phylum Streptophyta; class Magnoliopsida; order Alismatales; family Alismataceae; genus Alisma; species Alisma plantago-aquatica. Next base: position 500,180,553 of record OY856414.1, on the reverse strand, counting down.
TGAATCTAGCTCGCTTCCTAGGGTTTCTAGTTCACTTTTAGGGTTCCATTGCAATTAGGGTTTCCCTTCATCTTTTACCATATTAAACCCTAATTTTATGCCATTACTCATAAACCCTAATTATCTCATCTATTCTCCAATATTAAGGTTATCTTAACAACATATAACCCTATTTTTGGATTTAAAAGCACCATTAACCATTAATTAATTTCATTAAGCATCTTTTATGTTAAATATACTATTTTTACCCTTTTAATCCATGAAAAGATCATTATACACATTGATCAACAATTCCAAGTTCATTATAGTCTAATCACATATGAACTCGATATATCATTAAATTCACCTTTGATTCATTGGAAAACCCTTATTACTATACTAAGGGTATTTACCCGTAATTAAGGACTTTTGTATTCAAATAACTTAGAACCATCATTTAACAATGTATTTTCACATCTTTCCAATTATATATGATCTTATCCTCTTTTACCTTAAATTAGGGTTTCTAAATGCTTAATTATTCTCATATGGGGTAAAAAAACCCTAAATCATGCAATTTCTCATCTAGATTAGATTTGAATCTAACATTATCATTCAAAAGATTATTATTACTCAAACTAACCCATTAGGCATCATAGATTCAATTATTAACCTCAATTAGGGTTTTCAACCTAACTTTAATGCACTTTTCATCAACTTAATATACTTTTGAAATTAGGAAGGGAATTAGGATTTAATATTATTTTTATTGGATTCCTCTTGTTTTCCTGATCGATTTTCATATATATCATGTCTTTATTCGACCTACCAATAATTAACTACATAATTTGCAAGATAAAGATATTTGGGCCAATCAGAGATTGACATGTCAACAAGAATACCTTGATTTTATTTGTATCTGTGTTGGTCTCGTTTATGACGAAAATACATGAATGCCCTTCTTATGTGGACCGGGTCTTCATGCGTTGGAGGGATGGTTTATTCATTTGGTTATGAATCTTCTTCAACCCAACGGCACGGCTCTGTGCGCCGATCGGAGCCGCGCCAACGCTGGTGTCCGGTGCTCCTTCCACGCGACCGGCGGCTCATCCTTGCCACATCAAACTAGTAGCTTCATCTGCTGGCCGCGATCCATCCTCTCCTCCCCCTCTCTTCGACTCTCACCAACCTGGCGTCGTGCTAGCAGACCCACCATCTTCGTCCTCCTGGCCTGCTACTGCCGTAGGCATGAGAGCAAGGCTCAACGCTGCTACCTCCCCGAAGGTCAGAGCCGTTATTCAATTAACAGGATCAAAGGCTCGACAAATAATCACTAATAATTATGAAACTCTACTACTAAACTGAAAACTGGTATAAAATAAAACTTTACTTACTTTTTAAAAGATGGGATTTCTAAACTTCTATCCATGAAGATACCAATCTAACTAATCCTCCTGTGTACGTTATTTCTCATTTAGTTCCACATATGCCAATTTACTGTTTGTTCTTTTCATTTGTACCTAAAATTCCGACAAACAAAACATCGGTCAGCAAGAAGCTGGTATGTGGGGGAAATAATAAATGTGCAACTATGTTAACAATGTAGTCAACCAAATATCATTTAACATCCAAGATTACGTTTTAAGCAATACTACTCAATCCTTGCCTATCCCCTTTCTCTGTACCATCCCTGCAGTGGACATGGATACTACCTCTCTCATATGGTAGATCCTTACCCCCATGGCCCTACCACACAGGTAGCCAATTCCTAGGGTATGGAGTCGCATGGCCCTACCCAATGGTAGCCTAATCCCTGACTCATGATGACTTGATGGTCCTACCCCATTGGTAGCCATTTACTAAGTCATTCAATGACCTGATAGGCCTACCCCATTGGTAGCCCTGTACTAGGTCAATCCATTAGGCAACAGAGGGGACTAGGATCTGAGCTAGTAGGCACATATCTTAGGCGATAGTCATAATCACATTATAATTTGTAAGAATTAAATGCATCCAACAGTTTAATTCAAGTCATCGATAAAACCTCGAAAATCATTGAGAATCTAATTCGGTATATTCATAGGCGTAACCACATACCTATCAAGTTGATGTGAGACAGAATCAATCCAATCATCCAATAGGCAAGCAAGCATTCAATAAGATCTTGAAACAATTATATAATTTCCTTTTATTATTCATGTCATTAAGATCTATTGAATCGAGCTCGCTTCCTAGAGTTTGTAGTTCACTTTTATGGTTCCATTGCAATTAGGGTTTCCCTTCATCTTTTACCATATTAAAACCTAATTTTATGCCATTACTCATAAACCCTAATTATCTCATCTATTCTCCAATATTAAGGTTATCTTAACAACATATAACCCTATTTTCAGATTTAAAAGCACCATTAACCATTAATTAATTTCATTAAGCTTCTTTTATGTTAACTATACTATTTTTACCCTTTTAATCCATGACAAGATCATTATACGCATTGATCAACAATTCCAAGTTCATTATAGTCTAATCACATATGAACTTGATATATTATTAAATTCACCTTTGATTCATTGGAAAACCCTTATTACTATACTAAGGGTATTTACCCGTAATTAAGGAATTTTGTATTCAAATAACTTAGAACCATCATTTAATAATGTATTTTCACATCTTTCCAATTATATATGATCTTATCATCTTTTACCTTAAATTAGGGTTTCTAAATACTTAATTATTCTCATATGGGATAAAAACCCTAAATCATGCAATTTCTCATCTAGATTAGATTTGAATCTAACATTATCATTGAACATGTTATTATTACTCAAACTAACCCATTAGGCATCATAGATTCAATTATTAACCTCAATTAGGGTTTTCAACCTAACTTTAATACATTTCATCAACTTAATATACTTTTGCAATTAGGAAGGTAATTAGGATTTAATATTATTTTTATTGGATTCCTCTCGTTTTCTTGATCAATTTTCATATATAGCATGTCTTTATTCGACCTACCAATAATTAACTACATAATTTGCAAGATAAAGATATTTGGGCCAATCAGATTTTGACATGTCAACAAGAATACCTTGATTTTATTTGTATCCGCGCTGGTCTGGTTTATGATGAAAATGCATGAATTCCCTTATTATCTGGACCGGGTCTTCATGCATTGGAGGGATGGTTTAGTCATTTGGCTATGAATCTTCTTCAACCAAACGACATGACTCTGTGCACCGATCGGAGCCGCGCCAACGTTGGTGTTCGGTGCTCCTTCCACACGACTGACGGCTCATCCTTGCCGCATCGAACTAGTAGCTTCAGCTGCTGGCCACGATTCATCCTCTCCTCCCCCTCTCTTCGACTCTCACCAATCTGGCGTCGTGCTAGCAGAGCCACCACCTTCGTCCTCCCGGCCTGCTACTGCCGCAGGAACGAGAGCAAGGCTCAATGCTGCTACCTCCCCGACACCTCCAGTTCCAAACACCTAGACTCCCAGCGGCTTGCCTTCCACATGCCTGTCTACCAACTGGCACTTCCACCGTCGATGGGGGCACATCCCTTCCGCAAGGGCATGGAGTAAAACTACCACCCTAACAGAAGCCTTGCGATGCATCCACCCTCCACTGTCACCTGGAAGACATAGAGGAGCTGCTCTCGAGGGTGATGGTCCAGACCATCACGGTGACCAGGTTCCACAAAGGTTGCGGCGTTCAGGAAAGGTTCCTAGGTGGATTTCTCTTACACGAGACCGATGTATAAGGGTGATGACGAAAAGCTCCTCGTTTCCTCCCTTTATAACCATGGAAGACGAGAATATCTTGTACACTGCCTTCCCAGATCGGATGGGTATTAGGCTACGGAGAGAGAAACCTAGTCTACCAGCAAGGGACGTGGTTATATGGTGAAGGAGGGAATAGGTCTTCGTTGCCTATGTGCTTGTCCCATATATATATATATATGCGTACATCTTCTCACGTTCTCGCTTTTTATTTCTTTTCCCTCTCTCTTTCTTTGCATTATTTGGAATTTCTCTTTCTTTTTATAAGTCTCCTTTTCTTTGTTTTATTCCAACTCTTACTTTGCATTATTTGGATTTTCTCTTTCTTTTTATTCATTGGGACTCCTTGGACCCCAAGAATATCTATTATTCTGAAATCCCTTTTTAAGGATACTTATTATCCTTCTAGATGCATCTACATGCATTATTCTTCATTATCTTGTCTATTTCTTATTAAAATATTTCCTTTTGAGGATTTCTCTTTATTTCTCTTTTATTTTCCTCTTTGGTATTCCTTTTATCATTAGGAATCCTTGGGATACGTAATTCCTCTCAGGATAACTGAATTGTACCTCTTTTTACTTATTTTCCACATTTTACCATTATTTTCAATCTCTTTCTTAGTAAAGAAATATTTAATTGATATTTTCTTTTCTTATTGCACTCTTTATGCAACTTTGGACTCCTTCGAACCCAAGGAACCCAAGAGGCACAAAATTCCTCTTTGAATTTTCCTTCTAGAGGTTTCCATCTCATTCTTTTCTCAAAAACTCAATTATTCATTAATGAATTGAATTTTCTTGTTATTGGGCCCAATAGCCAATAAAGCCCACAAATCAAACAACAAGGCAATTTTCAACGAAATTCATTTATTCAACACAAATTATATCATCATTTGTTCCAATATCTTTAAAATGAGAAATTACATTTCTCTCCTTATGAACCCAAAATTGGGGTTGTAACATCCTTCCCCTCTTATAAGAATTTTGCCCTCAAAATTCTATTAAGCAAATAAACAATTTAGGATAAGACTTTTCCATGTCCATCTTTGGCCCCTATGTGGATTTATCGTACTCATGGAGCTTCCAAAGAACCTTTTATCATCACATATTCTTTTCTCTGAGATCTTTCATCCTGGCGTCTATAAACTACACAGGTGACTCAGGCCATTTCAGCCTCCCTTGGGGTTCACCAGGTTCATTGCTCAGCACATGGTCAGGGTACCTCACATAGTGCTCTAAATTGGACACATGGAACTCATTATTCATCATGTTATCCTGAGGGGCAAGGCTAAACTCAATCATCTCCACCAATCCATCTCAAATGTACCCATATATCGGGGACTCAGCTTAGAGGGGTCAGATTTTCACATCACATATTCTCCCATAGTGAATTGCCTATCAGTCTTCTTTGCATCAGCTCACGACTCATGTCACCACTGGGCTCTCTATCAGCCATTGCACGATCAAAGTGACTTCATCTACACACTATGGTTCTCTTCTGACCTTCGTGAGGCCTCCTTCACCAACATCATCTTAATGAAGTGGTGACCGACACAACCTCTCTATATGACTTCTTGCATCCCAATAAAGGTTATGGTGGTTAACATCACATCTTAAGAACTGTCTCTCTGTATCACCCTGAATGAGCACACATGCTCTCATCAGACCCTCTAGTCTGGATCAAACTGTCCATTAGTATGGGGTGATAAACTGTACTATCATCGAGTTCTTCATGTATCCACTTCCACCTTATGGAAGTGAACCTTGGTAATACCCAAGAACTTTTGAACTCGTAACACAGTGTAGTTGAACCATCTCTCTTTCTTATGTAGTTCAACAGAATCTGTCCCGTGGCAATACTCTTCCTTTCTAATGTCATCTAGGTAAGACGATCTACCATAACCCATATTGCACCTCGACCCTCCTTGGTCTAGGGGAGACTTACCACAACGTCCATAGTGATGAACTCCCATTCCCTCTCAGGGACTCTTTATACATTATATCCATGTACTGGGTTACTGGTGTTTGTCCTTCACCTCCTAGCTTGCATGGCCACATGCTACATGCAACTTTATTTTAAGCATCCAAAGTGCTACTATCACTTACTATCTTTTTAGTACCAAGGTGTATCATGTTCTCATGCATTGTTATGATTCCTCAAGCTTGATACCTCGAAAAACCTAAACCATTCTAATCAGGGTTTCATCACATTCCCTTCCAGAGAAGTGCATCTGAGGCTCTAACCCATCCTTTCATTACGTCAAGACCTAGACTGGCTAACCAAACAACCACTAATCTTGTTCAAAAGCTCTCGTTATATCGGAGTGTTAGCCAAACTTATCTCTTTTGCTCAGTTTAAGGTTAGCATAGTAACCTCAACTTCTTCTAGCTTCCAGCTAAACTATGTTGCTATATCTCAACCAGAGCATCCATTACCACTTCACATCCTTAGGTGTTAGGTAATGTTGAAGACATACACATTCATGTATTCCACTTATCATATCGTCTCAAACTCTAAGTTTGTACTCATCAAGAACACTCTCTGATCTCGTCATTGTGGCGATCAAACTCAATCTGGTATAACTTACAAGTTCCACCTAGCTTCTGCTAAGAACATCCTTATTTCTCTTACTATTTGTAAACCATCCATGTACCATTCACTCCACCAAGGTATGTTATCATCTCTGTCTGCATACCTCGTAGCAACATTCCAACCCGCATCATCTTTTATCCTTGGTGTATGGCATGCGTACTGTCCCATCTCTACCTCCCATAACAAGAAGAAATAAGCATTTGGCGGCTGTCCAAACACAAAGTTCTTCCTGTTCCAAGAGCAGGGATGATACATCCCACATCGCCAGTACACCTTCAGCTCTAGGTTGAAACGAGCAACTTATGTCTCTATATCACAAACATCTTGATATCAAAGTTACTTCCATGGAAAACTGGTCTCGAACCTACTTGGGTCACCACACAATCCTTAGTCATCTCCTCTAGGTCTATAGGGTGATGGTACTTTTGGGGTCATCCCTCTTCCTTCATGCATCCGGAGAGTGCCCTACTCATCTGCCCTTTGGGTCCCATGAGTTCATGAAGGTGATCAATCTCCCAACTCATGGCCCTCAGACAATGATAGATGTTACCTCCCGACCCTATGGTCATTTGCACTAGGGAATTAGGGAACTCCTACTTCCATCGATCTTATCCCTACCTGACCCTAGGATAGACTTAGGATTCTCTTATAGTACATGCTCAACTCAGAACCTTACCCAAGCATTCATCATCTCTCTTCCTGCATTCATGTGCTGACTTTCATCCTTTCACAGGGATCATGGTGACTTGCCTACCTTGGTCAGGCCCCATACCAGTTACCTCCATGGTAACACATCCACATGCACATAGAGATGTCTATCTATGGGTCTATAGGTTCATTCTCATGCCATGTACTCTTCACTTAGCTTCTCAAGATTCTATGAAACCTCTGTAGGTTACCTCAACACCAACAAAAACTGTTACATATCCAACAAAAGGGTCCCTCTCCCAGGATGGGAGGAACTACAACTCTTGACGACAAGGTCACAACCATCCTTAGGGTTTATCCTCACATAAGCATGCCTAACCCAACAGCTACTAAATCACAAGTTGACCACTTATTAAACCATGGTAGGTCACACATGTTCTCTTTCCTCAACACTGGATCAACTTAGTTGTGAGGGGTTCATCAAACATACCCTTAACTTAAGGGGTTTTCGTTACCTCTACGTATGAGGAGTATCATGCTCTGATACCAATTGTAATGACCCCACCTCCTGGTAACCCCCAATTAAGGGAGACACGATGGTCAGAGTCGTTATTCAATTAACATGATCAAAGGTTCGACAAATAATCACTAATAATTATGAAACTCTACTACTAAACTGAAAACTGGTATAAAATAAAACTTTACTTACTTTTTAAAAGATGGGATTCCTAAACTTTTATCCTTGAAGATACCAATCTAACTAATCCTCCTGTGTACGTTATTTCTCATTTAGTTCCACATATGCCACTTTATTGTTTGTTCTCTTAGGTCTAGGAACCCTAGGTTCTCCTTTGGGTATCCCATTACATGCTCAATCTCTTATCATTGAATCAAGCATGTCCAAGGTATGTCATGTACTCCCGTGATCCTTTTATATGATCAACACCTCAGAGTTGAGTCCTCCTCAAGAACAACCAACTAGGTATAAAGCCTCACAACTTGCTACTTAAACCTCCTCAGGGTCTAAGGCACTCTTTGTCTCCACTTAGCAGGTAAACACCAAAACTATAGGCACATAGGTACAAGAAGCATTACTCTCTCTTTAGGGTTTGGTTCCTCTAAAGGACACCAGGATATCATCCATATCCAGGGATCAAGAATGAGGCAACCACTATCATCCACTTAGGTAGCATCATCCTCAACTCTCACAGTTCCTCAAATTTTGGGGTTTTAGGCTTCCAACCTTCTTGCCTGGGGTCTGCTCTCTCTCTAGAGCTAATACTACAACCAACCTCTCTATAAGAGGTCCTTTCTTCAAGAAGGATCAAACCCATAAGCATGTACCTACCTGAGTGAAGCCTATGCTCGAACTTATGTTTACTCAAGATTATCCATAACCCCTTATGCTTATCTCATAAGCCATCCCTTATGATTCCTTTTCCAGGGTTTCATCCTACTATCAGCACTACTAACGTACTCTGGGTGCCAGCTATACCCTACTTGCACAAGCCCATAGGGTTCCATAAGTTCTCCTCTAACCTCATCCATGAAGGAGTTGTCCTTTGCTATGGCATGCACGACCCTCTCCAGGGTTGGGTCGCCAAAGGTACTAGGTCATCTACCCTCTTATGGCATCCCAAAGGTGTGACCAACCAAACACTCAGTCAACCATGACACCTAACTCATCATGTCATCTCTCTCTAACCTTCCCTTAGGGTTAGGGTTAACATCATCCTCAAAGGATGTGATAGGTCTCTACTTCTAATGGAGGTCTCTACCTCCAAGACTAACTCTCTCTACTCATCCTCCTACCAAGGAGGTCTATCATCAGGTCTCTCCTGAGGTCAAGGACAACTCGTGTCATACGACCTAAGCATGTATCTATTCCTTTACGCTTACTCTATTAAGCTTATGTCCATGTCATCTTATTTACATGCTTTTTATTAATTTGGTGGAGGATTCCTTAATCCTTATCAATCTTACCCATACCTTAAGAGGGTGAGGAGAAGAGAGAGGAAACCCTAATCCTTAAGGTCCTTAATAGAATTGGAGTTGCGAAGGGATGAACAAGATGAGAGAGTCCTAAAGGTATATTATTTCGATTCATACCCTAAGACTTTGGCCAGGCAGTCACACATATCGCGGGAGTCCTCGTATTCCGACTAGCGGTGTGGAGGAAAATATTGCCAGCCCCCAGACGTGATCCTTTTCAAGACACCTCAATCTTTCGGATAATCCGCTAATAACTCCCTTGGGTTCTATAGAATTTGTAATATTTAATAATTATTAAAGATTAGTTGAGGAACCTAGGCTATGATACCAATTGTAACGACCCTGCCTCCTGGTAGCCCCCAATTAAGGGAGACCCGAAGGACAGAGCCGTTATTCAATTAACAGGATCAAAGGTTTGACAAATAATCACTAATAATTATGAAACTCTACTACTAAACTGAAAACTAGTATAAAATAAAAATTTACTTACTTTTTATAAATATGGGATTTCTAAACTTCTATCTATGAAGATACCAATCTAACTAATCCTCCTGTGTACGTTATTTCTCATTTAGTTACACATATGCCACTTTATTGTTTGTTCTTTTCATTTGTACCTAAAATACCGAAAACAAAACGTCTGTCAGTAAGAAGCTGGTATGTGGGGGAAATAATAAATGTGCAACTATGTTAACAATGTAGTCAACCAAATATTATTTAACATCCAAGATTACGTTTTAGGCAATACTACTCAATCCTTGCCTATCCCCTTTCTCTATACCGTCCCTGCAGTGGATATGGATACTACCTCTCTCATATGGTAGATCCTTACCCCCATGGCCCTACCACACAGGTAGCCAATTCCTAGGGTATGGAGTCGCATGGCCCTACCCAAAGGTAGCCCAATCCCTGACTCATGATGACTTGATGGTCCTACCCCATTGGTAGCCATTTACTAAGTCATTCAATGACCTAATAGGCCTACCCCATTGGTATCCGTGTACTAGGTCAATCCATTAGGCAACAGAGGGGACTAGGATACGAGCTAGTAGGCACATATCTTAGGCGATAGTCATAATCACATTATAGTTTGCAAGAATTAAATGCATCCAATAGTTTAATTCAAGTCATCGATAAAACCTTGAAAATCCTCGAGAATCTAATTTAGGATATTCATTGGTGTAACCACATACCTATCAAGTTGATGTGAGACAGAAACAATCCAATCAACCAATAGGCAAGCAAGCATTCAATAAGATCTTGAAACAATTATATAATTTCCTTTTATTATTCATGTCATTAAGATCTATTGAATCTAGCTCGCTTCCTAGGGTTTCTAGTTCACTTTTAGGGTTCCATTGCAATTAGGGTTTCCCTTCATCTTTTACCATATTAAACCCTAATTTTATGCCATTACTCATAAACCCTAATTATCTCATCTATTCTCTAATATTAAGGTTATCTTAACAACATATAACCCTATTTTTGGATTTAAAAGCACCATTAACCACTAATTAATTTCATTAAGCTTCTTTTATGTTAAATATACTATTTTTACCCTTTTAATCCATGAAAAGATCATTATACACATTGATCAACAATTCCAAGTTCATTATAGTCTAATCACATATGAACTCGATATATCATTAAATTCACCTTTGATTCATTGGAAAACCCTTATTACTATACTAAGGGTATTTACCCGTAATTAAGGACTTTTGTATTCAAATAACTTAGAACCATCATTTAACAATGTATTTTCACATCTTTCCAATTATATATGATCTTATCCTCTTTTACCTTAAATTAGGGTTTCTAAATGCTTAATTATTCTCATATGGGGTAAAAAACCCTAAATCATGCAATTTCTCATCTAGATTAGATTTGAATCTAACATTATCATTCAACAGATTATTATTACTCAAACTAACCCATTAGGCATCATAGATTCAATTATTAACCTCAATTAGGGTTTTCAACCTAACTTTAATGCACTTTTCATCAACTTAATATACTTTTGAAATTAGGAAGGGAATTAGGATTTAATATTATTTTTATTGGATTCCTCTTGTTTTCCTGATCGATTTTCATATATATCATGTCTTTATTCAACCTACCAATAATTAACTACATAATTTGCAAGATAAAGATATTTGGGCCAATCAGAGATTGACATGTCAACAAGAATACCTTGATTTTATTTGTATCTGTGCTGGTCTGGTTTATGACAAAAATACATGAATGCCCTTCTTATGTGGACCGGGTCTTCATGCGTTGGAGGGATGGTTTAGTCATTTGGTTATGAATCTTCTTCAACCCAACGACACGGCTCTATGCGCCGATCGGAGCCGCGCCAACGCTGGTGTCCGGTGCTCCTTCCACGCGACCGGCGGCTCATCCTTGCCACATCAAACTAGTAGCTTCAGCTGCTGGCCGCGATCCATCCTCTCCTCCCCCTCTCTTCGACTCTCACCAACCTGGCGTCGTGCTAGCAGACCCACCATCTTCGTCCTCCTGGCCTGCTACTGTCGTAGGCATGAGAGCAAGGCTCAACGCTGCTACCTCCCCGACACCTCCGGTTCCAAAAACCTAGACTCCCAGCAGCTTGCCTTCCACGTGCCCGTCTACCAACTGGCACTGCCGCCGTCGATGGGGGCACATCCCTGCCGCAAGGGCATGGAGTAAAACTACCGCCCTAACTGAAGCCTTGCGATGCATCCACCCTCCACTGTCGCCTGGAAGACATAGAGGAGCTACTCTCGAGGGCGATGGTCTAGACCATCATGGCGACCAGGTTCCACAAAGGTTGCGGCGTTCAGGAAAGGTTCCTTTGTGGATTTCTCTTACACGAGACCAGTGTCTAAGGGTTATGATGAAAAGCTCCTCATTTCCTCTCTTTGTAACCATGGAAGATGACGATACCTTGTACACTACCTTCCCAGATCGGCTGGGCATTACGCTATGGAGAGAGAAACCTAGTCTACCAACAAGGGACGTGGTTATATGGGGATGGAGGGAATAGGTCTTCATTGCCTATTTGCTTGTCCCATATATATATGCCTACATCTTCTCACGTTCTTGCTTTTTATTTCTTTTCCCTCTCTCTTTCTTGGAGTACAAGGTTGATATCAAACATGGTAAAACACTTTCACATTATGACATCCTATAAACGATCCATAACCACTTTCTTGTAACCATTACAACATGTCTCCTTTTCTTTGTTTTATTCCAACTCTTACTTTGAATTATTTGGATTTTCTCTTTCTTTTTATTCATTGGGACTCCTTGGACCCCAAGAAATTCTATTATTCCGAAATCCCTTTTTAAGGATACTTATTATCCTTCTAGATGCATCTACATGCATTATTCTTAATTATCTTGTTTATTTCTTATTAAAATATTTCCTTTTGAGGATTTCTCTTTATTTCTCTTTTATTTTCCTCATTGGTATTCCTTTTATCATTAGGAATCCTTGGGATATGGATTCCTCTCAGGATAACTCAATTGTACCTCTTTTTACTTATTTTCCACATTTTAACTTTGTTTTCAATCTCTTTCTTAATAAAAAAATATTTAATTGATATTTTCTTTTCTTATTGCACTCTTTATGCAACTTTGGACTCCAAGGAACCCAAGAGGCACGACATTCCTCTTTGGATTTGCCATCTAGAGGTTTCCATCTCATTCTTTTCTCAAAAACTCAATTATTCATTAATTAATTGAATTTTCTTGTTATTGGGCCCAATAGCCAATAAAGCCCACAAATCAAACAAAAAGGCTATTTTCACAAAACTAATTTATTCAACACAAATTATATCATCATTTGTTCCAATATCTTCAAAATGAGAAATTACATTTCTCTCCTTATGAACCCAAAATTGGGGTTGTAACATACAATGTATAAAGAAATTTCATTATTGTAGGAAATCACTCAAGGAGTGGAATCATAACTATTTTTGCAATATCCATGTTAGAGTTAAATATCTGAGGTATGAAGCTTCTCGTCTTCAAGATGAATTTGATCTTGATCTGTGTAATCTTTTCCTACAATCTTCGATGAGGGATTTGAGGAAGGCTTTTATGGATGTTGAGTCTATTGAAGAGGGCCTCCTTAGACAAAATTATAGTATTCAATGGTTTAAGGAAAAATATTATGATTCTAAATTCTTTTATTCTTATCTTAAATAAGACATCAAAGAAATAAAATTAGGAGCTTGAAGTTTTCTAGCCATATCATACTTGTGTTTTTTAAATTAGGAATTATGTTTTTATCAATACTTTTATTTGTTTAACAATGACATTGAGAGTGTTGGTCTCAAGGGCTTTTGCTGGCCTGATACTACACTCAAATTAGGATCAAAGGATTTCTTTAATATCTACTGTCACTTAGAAGGAAATAGATGATATGGTTGTGAGCTTGAACTATGATAAAGAATCTGGTCCATATGGGTTTAATGGCTATTTTTTTAAAAAGGTTTGGTATATTATTGGTCTAGATGTTTCTTTAGTAATCATGGACTTTTTTATCAATAGTAATCTCTTGTAGGAATTGAAAAACTCCTTCCTTACTCTCATTTCAAAAGTCTTGGATTCCTCTAAAATCAAGAACTTGCAGCCTATTTCATTATGTAATGTGGTGTAAAAACTTATTTCTAAGATTCTTGATAATAGGATCCAACCTCTTCTTCCTTCTATCATTAGTTCAAATCAATTGACCTTCATCAAGGGGAGAAATATTAAAGATTCCATTCTTTTCTCTAATGAAATTGTTCATGACTTTAATAGAGGTTCTTCTGGGAGAAAAATGTGTTTAAAAATTGACATCTCGAATGCTTATGATAATTTCAACTGGAAATTCCTATATGTTGTGCTCTTCAAGATGGGTTTTCCCTTGATATTGATTGGCTGGATAGATAGTATCTTCACTTCTTCTTCTTATCAGGTGCATGTTAATGGAGATCCAATTCCTTGCTTTAATCCTTCCAATGGTATTCGTCAGAGTGATTCCCTAGTGCCCTATCTCTTTGTCCTTAGTATGCAAATTTGTACTGTCCTAATGAACAAGGTGTCTTTGGAAAATCAAATTAATGGAATTTCGACGTCAAAGTCTTTCTTGTCGCCCATATAATATTCACAAATGATCTCATAATCTTTCTTGAAGCTGATACAAAAATGTCTTGGTGGTTTTTGATATCCTTAATGTGTTTAGAAATTTATTAGACTCGAGGATTAATCAGTCTAAAATTGAGGTTATATTCAGCAAGAAGGCAGCAAATTGAAGTATTTATGATATTCTTAGTTTCAAATAATATAAGCTTTCCTCATATTATTTAGGCATTCCCCTAGCTTTTGGTAGAATTTCTAGTTCGGTCTGTGCAACTTTAATGGATAGAGTCACGTCTAGATTGGAAGGTTGGATATCTAAGATGCTCTCTATGGCAGGTAGGTTGGAATTAATCCAATCTACCCCTAGTGATATATATCTCTATTGGTTCCAGGCATTCCTTATCACTATTTCAACCATGAATGATATCAAAAATTGAAGTCTTGATTTCCTCTAGGGTATGAAAGATGACAAACATTTTCTTCGCTTACTCAAATAGGAACATGTTACTATGGCCAAGAAGGAAGGTAGTTCAAGCATAAAAAAATGTGGATATTTCTCCATCTTGCTTGATTTTGAATTGTTGGGATATTGCTTCCAAGAAAGATACCATATGGGTGAAATGAATCAATCAAAAATACCTTTCTAAGAGATCTCTTTGGTCTTATAATTCTAGTTCTTCTTATTCTTAGTTTTTTTACAAAAATTCTGAACTGTAGGCTGACTTTTTGGAATTCTATAAATTCTCTATTGGCAATTGGTGTAATACTTATTTTTGGCATCATCCTTTGTCTCTGGGTAAAACTTTTCTATAAAATCTTATTTTGTAAGGATGTTATCCTTAAACTTAGACATCCTATTAATTGCAAGGTTAGCGATACCATCCAAGATGGGGTATGGTCCATTATAGACAATAGGAACAATAAGAAATTATTGTCTTATCTTTCTTGGATTCCTTCTCTGAGTTTGTGTGAGGAGTGTTTGACTTTTGAAGATCTTCCAAATCCAAAAATAAAAAATGTATGGGTAACCGTTAGGAAGCCTCTTCCTATTAGTGGCATTTTAATATGTATTTGGAAAGGCAATTTTCTTAGAAGATTTCAATTCAACATTTGGATATTTGCTCATGAAAAACTCCCTACTTTGGACTACAATAGGAGAAGAGGGATTTCTTTGACCTCGATATGCTTCCTCTATAAAAGTAATTGTCAAATTTCTCTACATACTTTGCTTTCTTTCTCTTTCACAAAGAGCATCCAGTCTTTAGCTGAAAGGGATCTAAATTTTAAATTTAAATTGAAATCCTATTCCAATATTTGTAGTATTTCGACCAGAGAATCAAAGTTTATTCTACTTTGTATTTTTATCATATCTAGTGGGAAATAAATTAGAGGGTTCACAAACATATTGAGATGCAAAGTTCTCAAGTTTGGAGTAAGAAGTTGCAGTCTTTTTTGGGGTTCTTTCATGAGTGATTATCTAATTTTGTTTGTTCAAAGTATGTAAGTATTGGACAAGTGTTTTGGCGGGTTCATGAAGTTTAGGGACTATGTTTCCATCTATTTTGAAGACTTATATGAATGATTTCTTATGAATATATTGAGATAATCCTACTTGTTCAAAGTTTGTATGTTTTGGACAAGTGCTTGGTCATCTCAAGAAGTTTGGTTTTTATGTTATGCTTCATTCTATTATGGAGCTGAGTCTTATGCAAGATATTCTTATTTTATCCGAGCTTCAATTTTTTAATCTTTTGGCATCTTTGAGTTGTGTTCCAATGTGCTTAGCTTTCTTTTGTTGGTCTTAAGTGTGTTGATTCTCTAATTTTCCTAGTTTACTTGGATGCTTGATCATCCTTGTTCTTTTTTGTCTCCTGGGAAATGTTGTATATCTCTAGCCTGACTGCCTTATTCCTTTCTTATTCTCTTATTCCTTCTTTTTGTACATGGATCTATACTTGTACAGACACATTTTACAAAAAGAATAAAAAGGAAAAGGCATTTTTTTGACCAACAAATAAAAAATCTTCAAACTGGATTTTACTTTATACTTATCACAACTAACTAGATTAATACATAATAATACCATTCCATGGGACCGATACCTTTCTATACTCAAATCCACTTTCTTGTTTTGCATGTGAGTTGTTTGTCATAGAAGGGTTAAACTCTAGAGTTCCTTCCTAATGGATTTGGTATGTTCATGATGACACATCAAATCTTGGGGCTGTTACCAGGGACATTGGCATTAAATCCAAACCCAATTGCTTTGAATAATTAAGATCCTTCTTCTAGTTTATTTTTGTTATTTCAGTTTGGTTTTGTGATTTTTAGTTTTGTTTATAATTTCATAGTTTAATTTTGTAATTCTTAGTTTTTTTTTAATTTTTGGTTTTTTTCCATAATTTATATCATCTTACATTATTTTATAAAAAATGGGGGTAACAAATTTTCCATAATAAAATAATTTCCCTATTTTTCGGGCACCTTTTTAATGGAGTGGTCAGCACACCATTGTTTACCAAGTCAATTGTGTTCTTATTACAATCAGATATTATTAGAATGTCCTAATATGTCCCCACATAATATGGTAGCACCTCATAGGACTAATTTTTAGCCAGATTTTGAGACTTCCTATCACGATGGATATAATGTATATCATAATTCACAATTTTCTAAAGGCTATTATGAGGAACCTATTGGATCTAAGATGATGGGATCTAGAAGGGAGGGGATTGAATAGAGCTAGAAATACACAAACCAAATTCATTAGACCTTCAAGTTACCTCAAGATAAGGTTGCTAATATGAAATTTGAGTGCAACTAAACATACATAAAAAGGATGAGAGATATTGAATAAGAACAAGAATTCCATCTATGTATAGTGGTTCCAAATTCCAAACTATAAGATGTACATACACTACCTAGAGAGGTCAACTCTAGGATTTTTCAACTGTTGCACCTTCCTTATATTCATTATAAGAGATACAATATATGTCCTTCCTTTTATAGTACAAGGATACCCAACCTTCCCTTTGATAACAAGTGAGCCAATAACCTTACAAAGGACTTAACGATCCAAGACCAAGATTCTTCAACCTCACCAAGGACTTACCCACTTTTGAAATAAGTCTTCCACCTTCACGAAGGACTTGCTCACTCTTGCAACAAGTCTTCTGCCTTGAAAGAATTGCCAACTCACCTTGGGTCTTCTACCAATGACTTCACCTTTATCAAGGAGAAGCTTTCACCAAGAGAATCCTTCCCTTCTTCTTTAACTCTCCTTGCCAAGAGATAACCTTCATCTTCATGGTAGAAAGAGAGATTAAGAGGTGGAGGAAGTGAGAGCCTCATAAGATATACATGTAGGACTAGCTCTCTTACAAATATCTTACTAACTCTAATGGAAGTATCAAGTGATTAACATAAGAGTGGAAGGAGGCTCTTGGATGCACTCAACTATAATATAGAATCCTTAATAGTGCTTGGATAACCATGGGAGAAGCCCAAGGGGTCCTATTTATATTTAGGGATGCCTACTAACTAGTAGAAACAATCAAACATGAATTCTAGTCATTTGGAGTGTTTCTACATATCAATTTTTTATGGTTGCAATACTCCAACATCTAGAAGAACTTTTCCTTCACACTCTATACAATACATTTGGTCGAGTTTACTTTTGGGAAAATAGGTTGATATTACTATACAACATATCAAATTTGAAGTGTCGGTCGAGTTTATCCTTAATGAAACTCGACGGATGACTTAAAGTTGGTTTACCTATGAAGGGTGTCAGTCGAGTTTGTCGTAAGGAAAACTTGACCAAACCTAGAAAATTCCAAGACCCATCCTAGGAGTTGGTCCAATTTCTTAGAGTCGAGTTTCTAAGAGGGAAACTTGGTCAAATAGACTACCTATGATGCATTTTGAAAATTTTCATTAAAGTTCTTAAATATTCATTTTCAATGCTCCTAATTTTTTCTAAGCTTAATTACAAGTGATTTATAACATTATTCTATTAGATATATAGCATATTAAACAAAAGTACACTTGCGTTGTTTTTTTACTTATCTTTTCTCCTAGTTAGGACGCGCAAGTTAGGGCATTTGAAGTGTGTCTATACCTAATCTGAAATCATTCAAGTAGATGAATTAGACACAAATAAGTGGAATGATTAGTCATCATCAAAACAAGGGTTTAGTCAATTTAAACAAAGGTTTTAATTTAGACCTTGAGTCAACATTCTCCCCATTTTTTATGATTCCAAACCATTCCATAATGTATTGAAAACATGTAAATAAAATCATACCTTTGGAGAAACCTAGGGGTTTCAATATAATTGAGTTCATAGAGCCCCCCCTCAATTTGATGATCATGGATTTCTCATACTCTCCCTCAATTGATGTTATTTCTCTTACATGGTTAACTTTCATAACATTTATAGAAACTATGTCTTCTACTTATATATGTTCTACATATATTTCTTCTCTCCATTACATCTACCATTGCATAAGACATGCCTTCTTCCCCTTTGTGATTGCAAAAAGTGAAGAGATGAAAAACACAACTTGTTAGTAAAATAAGATACCAACTATTAGAAAGTAGAGTAGAAGAACAAAAACTAGGGGCTTG
Organism: Alisma plantago-aquatica; assembly: GCA_963693085.1. Taxonomy (NCBI): domain Eukaryota; kingdom Viridiplantae; phylum Streptophyta; class Magnoliopsida; order Alismatales; family Alismataceae; genus Alisma; species Alisma plantago-aquatica. Next base: position 500,161,820 of record OY856414.1, on the reverse strand, counting down.
TCCAAGCATATTGTATAAAGCAAAACAATTCATGCATTTGAATAACCCATAATGTAATTCTTGCAATAATCAAGCAAAAATAACAAAAAGGTCCTTGAAATTATAAAATAATGTGCTGCAGAAAACTAATAAATTACTATTTTGACCCTTAAGATAATGAAATTCACCCAAAGAACATCATGACTCATGACAAAACTCACAAGTCTTTCTCAAAAGCCTATTTCTGCATAAAAAATACTAGTTTTGCACCAAAAACTGATACTGGAGCAGACCATTAAAAAATTACATAAATTCTTCAAATGAATATCTACATATAGTATAGGTCTATTTATTTCTTATTACAAGGCTATGCAAGAAACTCAAGATAGTAGATATGCAAGTCAAGTAACAAGCTTGAGTAAGTATTAAACAAGATATAAGCATAGCATATAATTGAATACCAAAAGATGAACAAGGCTAGATACACATGTATATGGACTACTAGTAGATGATATCACAATTTAGGACTACTAGAAGGATCCTGATCATAGAAAAATATGCACAAGTTAAAAAAACAAGCTATGATTAGATGTAGATAAATATCCAAACAATGAGAGATGCAGTTTCAAAATCATGAAAGACTATTACTCACTAGCAAAAAAACATCATTACCAAAAGATGATTACCACTAATAACCTCAGGTTTCATCAACAGATATACAACTAGATAGATGTAGAAAGTTAGAGAACAATGGAAGAAATTTAGATCATAAACAATATATAAACAGAGATTATCATCAAAACATGCATAACAACTCAAGATAAGTAATTGCAAGATATAGAGATGTCAATTTAGAGAAACTAGAGAGGTAGAGTTGTATGCAAGATAGGCAATATAAAGTATCACAATATGAACATTAGAAGAGTACCAAAGGGAGTCTCGTATAATAATGCTAGTGGTTGAGAAAGCCTAGTCGAGAGGTAAATTCTAATCCAAAAAGCCATCTGTGTATTCTATGCACAGTGTTGTTAGTTGAGTTTTTTTGTTGAACTTCTCGACCAACAACAATTGTTGGAAACATCAATTGGAGCTTGTCGTCTAAGTTTCTTTTAGGAGAACTCGACCGACAACAATTGTTGTCAAAGAGCACATATATTTTAGAAAGCAAATCTAGAGGCATGATAAAAATATAGACAATATCCAAACATGTATAAGAAAGCTAGTAATACACTATAAAAGCATCATGGGAAGTTTTTGAGCAAGAAAGTGATAGGAATTACAATATACCAAAACATGACTCAAAAACTATATGTATATTGCAAACTAACTTCCCAAAAGCACACAATGATGGTATATGAGAAAGAATAACATTACCTCTATTCTAACCATTTCTTTTAGAGTTGACAGTATTCAGGGATGGCTCGCGGAAGGAGAGGATGCGGGAGGGGGCGCGGCAGAGGGTGATTCGCTAGGGTCTCCGATGAAGCAGGAGATATAGGTGGTTCAATTGGGTCGGCATCACCGTCGATTCCTCTGGTGGACTCAGGTGTGGTTGACGGAGAGGAGAACCCCAAAATCCTTCAAAGTCACGAGTCCTCGAAGAACCCTCCGCGCAAGGGTGGTGAATCCACCGCTAACTCCCCAAAGTCACCACCCCACAGGTCTGAGGAGGCGTCTTCCTCAAATCGGCTAGCTGACTAGATGCAAGCCAGCAGAATGGGCCAAGAAGAGGTTGACGTTGAGCTGATGGACTTCATCGAGCCAAGTATCAAAGATGGAAAGAGGTGTGCGTCCATCTCGAGTAAGGATAGCTCCATCCCTGACTGGGATGAGTACTTATCCATCAGGTTTGTTGGTCGGAAACCGTATGGTGGCCAACTAATTGGATGGATTCGAAGGACCTGGAGACCTAGCGGACCTGTTGGGGTTGTGTCCCAGGAAAGGGAAGGGTTTATTGTCAAGTTGCCCTCTCGTGGTGATAGAGATCGGGTTCTAAAGGAGGCACCCTGGTTCATGGATGGACTGTTGATTGTAGCCCAAGCGTGGAAGCCTGGCTCTCCCCTTCAACCCCTCTCTTTCACGCAGGTTCCCGTTTGGTTCAAAATCGAGAACACGGGGATTCCATGGACTCGCAAGCACATCTCCTGTGTTGCCAGTACGTTAGGTCGGCCGATGGACATCGATGATTACTCAACTGCTGCTGGTTGCCTTGAAGCTGCCCGAGTGTGCATAGAGTTGAGTCACGAATTGAAAATTCCTAAAGAAACGTTGGTAGAAGTCGATTCAGTGCTCAAGACTTTGAAAACTAAAGCTATCTCCAAGCCGGAGATCTGCTCCAGTTGTTCGAGGTTTGGGCACATGGCCACCTCCTGTCCTATGAAGTCAAGACGACCTCCGCCGGAAAAAGACCTACAGGTCCGGCTGGGCAAATCTGTAGGTGTTCGAGGCAATGTCAATATGACTGCCAAGGAGCATTCTAAGATGACTCAAGGAGAGAAAATCGTCAACCAGATGGAGAAGAATACATACTCTTCTGCTGCATTTGATATAGTTTTCCGAGACTCCATTGAACAGCAGGTGAGAGATGTTGTCCTGTCTAATGCTGTTGAGCTTCACCCCCAACCCAATATTCTCATTCCAGAACCCGAGATGTTTGGGTCTTCTCCGGTTCTCAATGAAGGAAGTCTCAATTTGGAAGGGGAATTAGAGCTGAGCAGGTTAAGCAAGGGAGCGTCAAGCTCTACCTCATGGCAGGTCAATAAGATCTAGAGTAGTAGTGAGTGTTATTCAGAATTCCAACAAGAAAAAGAAAAATTGTTTGGAGATGATGATGAATCCAATATGGATTCAAATTCGGGGCTGGATTTTGACCCCTGGGAAGCCGACTCTCTGAATTTCAGCAAGTTTAGGCCGAATGGGAGGAAAAAGTCGCCAAAGAAAAAGAAGGATGGAGGTTGATTTTGCCATCCCTTTTCCCTGTTGAGTACCTGGTACTCCTTCTGAGTTGTATAAGTGTTTGCGGCTTTCTGTTATTGCTCGACGGCTAGGGAGCTTTCTCTTGTTGTCTCTCCACTATTTTCTATGAATGAGGTTAATACTTTGGTGAAGAGGTTCAAGGTCTAGTTTCTACAACTTTCGTGGTAGCTGATATGGATTGCCATAGATCCTTAGATGAGTCAGTTGATATAACAGGATGGTGCCAAGGTGTTTGCTTTCTCTAGCACGAGTTCTTTAGCAAAGGGTTACCCCCTTCCTGTCACGCTCCTTGCTTTTTGGTTCACCATAGCTCTAATCAGTGTTGACGGGTGGATGCTTCGTTTCTCTTATTCTCCTGATCGCTACATTCAGGGGACGAGCATACTGCTATGTGTGAAGGAGTGTAAAGGAGATGAACCAGCAACTTGTTATCCTGATGTGTAGCTTTTGGAGTCTCCTACGAGCTTTTTGGGTGACAGTATTGACACTACACATATGCAGGTGTGAGAAATAGAGCTGCATCGGAACATGAATGCTATCCAGAGTGAGACCCTGAGTGAAGTTGATGTTTCTATGTTTTCCTGTTGAGCCTATTTTTTTTGTGGGTGATCAGTAATGTTGCAGTGTCTTAGTTGGGTAGGCAGATGAACTATCATCTTATGCTTTGTGTGTTTTTCTCTTGGTCGCCTCCTCCTGGAATGCATGTACCTTTGTTTGGTAGATCTTTTGTTTAAGACTTGTTGTTGTCAGGTCTTTTAGTTTTTTCTTGTGTAATCCTGTTAAGGGTTAGGGGGTGCGTTCTATTCATGTACCTAAAGTTTTGGCATCATTTAATAGTAACAGAGTTTTTGCCGATAAAAAATAAACCATTTCTTTTTCACTTTTTTCTACCCATACACATCTCACCAATATTATTTCATGTGGATTGAGAAGTCAATATGAAAATCTATAGATCAAGTTATTCCATTAGTAAGTGACCTACTTGTAGAAAGATGAAATGGTCCCCAATCATATTTTTGGACCCGGAGGGGTTAGCTTAGCAATCCAAGTCCTATTGCTCTTGGGTGCTTTCCTAGAAGGACAATATGTAGAACAATGACCAATTTCATTGTAATTATTACATGATCTTCTAGCCTTGGAACTAGAGGAATCTTCTTTGAAAATTGAAGGTATTTTATCTTTTTTTTTCCTTTAGCTAGTATCAAATCCAAAACCACCTCTACCCATTTGTTCAGTAGTATGATCTAGGATTTGATTAGTATTCTTTTTCTCATCTTAGAGTCTTTGCATGGAAGATATCAAACTATGATTATCATTCATAAGAGAAGTAGTAGTAGAAGACAATTGATTCATAATATCTCTAGCATGTAAAAGATCATTTTCTAAGAAAATAGCATTGGTCATATAGGAATCTCTATCAATATGAAGAACAACAACATTTTTCTCTCTATTATTATAACTAGAACAAGATTCAAGCACATTAATTTTATCAAGAAAGGAGGCATTTTTGTTTCCAAGAAAAGTAATATTAGAAAGATAGACACTATTTTCAGAATATATGTCTTTCAAAATAAAATCTTTGTCCTCATTTTCAATTCTAGGAACATCAATATCAAGCATGAGATAATTTACAATAGTACTATTATATTCATTAGAACTAGACATAAGAGGTTGAACTTGTAGAAATCTAACCTTATCAAGCAAGCTAGCATTTTAAAGTTTAAGAGAAACCACTTGACTAGGATAATGTTAGCTTGTGCAAGATCATCGTTTTCTACATGCAAATTATCAATAATTCTAGCAAGTTTTTTTCTTTTTATACTTCGTAGACTTAAGAGAGGAATGAAAAATTAAAAATTAAAATTCTTTATCTAAAGAAATTATATTTACCTCATTTTATTCTTCACTTGTTGAGTCTATGAGAGAAAAATGACAATCTCCATCTTCACTAGACCTGGAGCTAGATCCTCACACTTGATTCTTCACTTGAGATTGAGTTCGAGGAGTTGTTCGGCTTTTGTTCCATTTCTCCTTCTTCTTGTACTTCTCTTCTCTTCTCTTGTGATGATGGGTATTTTTGCCTTGTGGATAATCTTCCTTGTAGTGACCCTTCTTTCCACACCTGAAGAATCATATAGAGGGGTAAGACTTGCCTTTGTAGAGACTAACATTGGAGTACATGAAATCTTCATATTGGGCCTTGATTTTAGCTTTCTTCATTCTCTTGAGCTCTTTCCTATCTTATATTCATATTCCTCTTGCTTGTCAAGTGTAACTTCATGGGCTTGTATATTTCCTATGAGTTATTCAATAGGAATATCATCAAGAGACTTTTCTTCTTCAATGAAAGTCACCTTGGATTACCACCTGTTGGGGAGATTCCTAAGGATCTTTAAGTTGATCTCTCCTCTAGCCATAGGGTGACCTAGAGTGGCAATGGAATTTATAATGGAGTTGAGCCTTGAGTACATTTCGGATACCCTATCTTCCTTTTCCATCATGAAGTTTTTAATGAGGCCTTTGACCATGTAGACTTTGCTTTCCTTCACTTGCTTTGTCCCCTCATATGTGACACATATCTTTCTCCATACCTCATGGTTGTCTCACAAGAAATAATTCAATTGAATTCGGTGGGGGAGATGGAGACATAGAGAATGTTGATGGCTCCAGCATTCAAGGTTTCTTTCTTGAAGGTAGTTTCATCCAATTCTTCTATCATTATCTCTAGTATCTTGTATGGAAGGTCCACAATTCTGCATAGCTCAAGACTTCATCCTTCGATGTAGAATTATAACCTTCTCTCCAAATAGAAGAAGTTTCTCCCATCAAATATTAGAATATTGATGAGGTATCTCCCACCTTGATATCCACACATTGTCTCCTACTTGTAGAATTAGTCTTGGAGAAGACATAGTTTTATACCACTTGTTGGATCTAAGATGATAGGATCTAGAGAGGGAGGTGAATAGAGCTAAAATCATTTTAACTAAATTCATTAGACCTTCAAGTTACTTCAAGATAAGGTTGCTAATATTAAAGTGCATATAAACATACATATCAAGGATGAGAGAGATAGAATAAGAATAAGAACACAAGCTACGTATAGTGGTTCCAAACTTCAAACTAGGTGATTGTACATCCAATACCTAGAGATGTCAACCTCTAGGATTTTACAACCATTGCAACTTCCTTATATTCCATTATAAGAGATACAACATAAGATCTTCCTTTTCTGGGACAAGGATACCCACCCTTCCCATTGAGGATAAGGGAGCCAATAACCTTACAAAGGGCTTACCTATCCAATATGAAGAGTCATCAACCTCACCAAGGACTTACCCAATTTTGCAACGAGTCTTCCTCCTTCACCAAGGACTAACCCATTCTTGTAACAAGTCTTCTGCCTTGAAAGAATTACCCACTGTTCTTAGATCTTCTCCTTTGACTTCACCTTTGCCAAGGAGAAGCTTTCACCAAGGGACTCCTTCCATTCTTATTCTTCACCTCTCTTAGCCAAGAAAGAGAGCCTTCATTTTCATGGTAGAAATAGAGATTGGGAGGTGCATGAAGTGAGAACTTCACAAGATATACAATAGGACTAGCTCTCTTACGAATCTCCTACTCACTCTAATGGATTTAGCAAGTGATTAAGATTAAGAGTGGAAGGAGGCTCTTGGAGGCAATCGACTATAATATAGGGTCCTTAATAGTGCTTGGCTAACCATGCGATGAAATCCAAGGGGTCCTATTTCTAGTTAGGGATGCCTACTAGCTAGTAGAAATACTTAAGGACAAATTCATGTCATTTGGGGTGTTGTAACAAATCTATTTTTTATGTTTGCAACACTCCAATGTCTAGAAACACTTTTTCTACACACTCTGTACAGTGCATTCAATCTATTTTACTTTTGGAAAATTAGGTGTATAGCACTATGTGACAAATCAATTTAAATTTTCGGTCGCGTTTATCCTAGATGAAACTTGTATGATGACTTAAATTTGGTTTGCATTTGTAGGGTGTCGGTCGAGTTTGCCCTAGAGAAAAATTGGTTGATCCTGTCTAATTCCTAGACCCATTCTAGGGATCGGTTGAATTTCTAAGAGGGAAACTCGTCTGAATAGACTTCCTATGATGCATTTTGAAAATTGTCATTAAAGTGCTTAAATATTCATTTTGAGTGCTCTTGATTTTTCTCAACTTATTTACAAGTCATACATTCATTACAAGTGACTTAGAACTTGATTCTAATAGAAATACATCATATTTGTCAAAAGTGCACTTGCATTTATTTTGACTTTCCCTTTCTCTAAGTTAGGATGTGCAAGTTAGAGCATGTTGAGTGTGTCTATACCTAATCTGAAATCACTCAAGTAGAATTATTAGATACAAATAAGTTGAATAGTTAGTTATCATCAATACAAGGGTTCACTCAATTAAAACAAAGTTTTCAATTTAGACCCTGAGTCAATAGAACTATGTTACACTTATCAATATCCTAATGAGGAGGGTTATGACCAAAAATATTTTGGAGAGTATGGTGAAGATCCTTTTTGTGAAAATCAATATTCAGCTCAACAAGAGGAGCTTAATTCCCTAAAAATGATGGTAACTGAGATGATAACCTAGAACAAATGAATCAATGCACTACCAACTCAACTCAAAGAACAACTCGCCCTCCCAGTCACACCACTTGAAGATAAATAAGAGAGATCTTCAAGAAAGTTGGAGCAGCCAAGGATGATTTTTATTGACGATGACGGTGATGATGATACCATCCTCTTTTCAACTATTTCAGATTCAGAAGAAATAGCACACAATTTATATCCATCATATGATGAGTACTCAACTTGTCTGCTATGAAATTTACTACTACAATATGAAAAGTCACTACAATATTGTCATCTGAGTATGGTCGCATAATCTGAAGCTTCACCAACCATCCTTGTTGTCAATATTGATCTAGGTGTTATCAATAATGAACAAAATTTGGATGAGCCTATACTGGATCATGTACTGGTCGATCCTTATGAAGAGAGGTTGTCTTATCAAGAGCCCTATATACCACCTCAACCACCCATTGTTCCACATCATGTTGAACCCAATGAGGCCATTCCACATCTGTAAGAAATTTGCATGGCTCTGTTAGATTTTGAATGACCCCTTATGAGCCAATTAAGTTGGGAACATGCTTCATAAAGGAATTACATCCACATTTCTACATTATAAAGAACCCCTCTGCCACCATCAACATTAATTCTAATGGCATAGAAAAATAGAACATATAGTTATATACAAAGTCACAAGAGGTTGATTAGACAATTCCTTTCATGCCAACGCCAAGTCTATAGTATGCAGATCTAGGTGTTGAGGAGAATCTTGAGCCAGATGCTCCACTTGATCTCCTACAACTAGAACTACACAAAGTGGATTCATCTTATACCACCATATACTTTGAAAAAGGTGATTCACCAAAGGTCTTCAAGGAAGAATTAACCCAAAAGACACCTAACATACTATCACGTCCCCAATCCACATCCATCATTTCCTCCATTATGGAGGAAGATCTGTGGATCCTACTTGATGGACTATAGGGTAAAAAGAAATATAATTTTACTCAAAAAAAAATCCCCTTTAAGATTCAACAAAAACCCAATCAGTGGGTGCATCATGAAGCTCCATTGTTCAAGACTCCATCCCTCATAATCACCCCTGTCAGTTGGACATGTTTTGAGTTACCAAGGTCACCTAGTGATCTCCACGAAATTCTTCCCTCCATTATAGATTTAAATTTTTCTCGGGACAAGAAAAAATTTAAATTTGGGGTGAAGGAGGGTGTTACATACACATTCTACCCACTTTGTCTTCCCTTTTTAGAATTTTTCCTTATGTCATGTAGTTTAGCTTTAAAATTTTCAAAATTTCCCTTTCTTACTTAGTTTTTGTCATTTATCTAGTTTCCCATTTATGCATATTAATCAAGAAATACCATGAATAAGAGAATTCCCCTATAACATTTCACAAACTTCCCTACTAAAAATCATCTAATCTCCTATTGACCTTTAATAGGAATACCTCTCAGAAAAGTTGGAAAGACGTAATGGATAGATTGGAATATAACATAATGTGTCCCTATTTAAAATTTTGAAAATATCTTATAAAATTTCCTAATTTCTACAAATTACAGAGAGAATTGAAATTATGCCATGATATTCCCAATGTGTTGAATTCCACATATAAGTCGGATGAATCCAACCTTATCTACACTTTTTCTACCACCATCTTACCTTTCCATCTCCCATAAACAAAAATAAATTAAAAGACAAAGAAAATGTGCCAAACTATAAGTTCAGGGCGGAACAACATTCTCCTCTATCACTACTTGTAAACCATACATAAATTGAATAGGGGTGCACTACTAAGAAAAGATGCTAAAGTGCACAAAAAAAAATAAAGTCAATGTAAGTGCAACAAAAGAAATAAAAAGAAACCCAGTCAAATAGAGGGGACATCACATCCTTCCATACCCGACTTCACATTGATTTTATACCCAGGTGAATCTACATAACCTCAAACCATAAAATTCATGAACCCTATTCTTATGCATACTTGTGAGAATTTGTGAGAGTATAAAAGGAAAAAGGAATAGGAAGTATGTTTCTTTCCGAGTCTTGAAATGGAAACAAGTTGTGAGAAATTTTGAGTAGGGAATTAGATAATTTAATTTTCCATGATTCATGGATATTAGGGTCGCTTGTCCATGCAAGGTGGTGAGGATCAAAGTAGTGCTAGGAAAGAGAGGAGGACTGGATGAGAGTATTATTTGGTATTGATTATGTTTCAATGTTGCTTGAGGACGAGCAATGTTCAAGTTTAGGGCATTTAGGGCATTTGATGAGTGCATCATTTTTTAGAATTATTTGGTTGATTATTCCCTAGTTTAGATTTAATTGTCTTAGTTGAGCTTTTCCTTCATTGATTTGAATGTTTACTTGATATACTTGGGCTTTTCTAGGAAAATGACCCATAACACCAAAGCCCAAAAGGACCAGGACTCAAATCCTTTAATTCTCATCTTCAGCCTCACAGTTGATCGACTAACACAGCCATTTGGTTGTATGACACACACACTTGGTCGACTCAAATGCGTGAATCTCAACTTCCCAGAAATCCTAGTCAATCGACTGACATCCTAGTTGATCAACTCACCATCAAAAGGCAGTCAAAGTAAGAATTGAGAATGCTCATTATTGCATAAGAATTTGTCAAACCCAGAAACTCTAATGAGACTCAGTCAAAGTTTGAATTGATAAGGTTCATTATTGCACAAGAATCAGTAAAATATAGAAATCCAAGTCGATCTACAAGCATCATTGTTGATCTACTCTCCATCAATATATAGTCAAATTTAGAATCAAGGAACCTCATTATTGCACAAGAATTGGTTGATGCCAGAAACTCCAACCAGACTCAGTCGAAGTTGGAATCGAAAAGGTTCTTATTGTACAAGAATAAGTCCAATCCATAAATCCTAGTCAATTGATTGGCATTCTAGGAGATCAACTTACTAGTAAGACTTAGTCAAACCCCAAATCTCAAAGACCCATTATTGTTGTCAAGCCTACCTTTGGTTCAAAGCAAGCATTTAAACTAGTGGACTCGTTGGCCTTCCAACTGACTAACTGGCGTCACCAGACAAAGTCTATAAAGGAGGGGAAGTCCAAGTACAAGGGATAACCTTTTTACATCTCATATTCCATCACCTTGGAGCCCCCTCGGGGCCTATTCCTTTGTGTCTATGTTGATCATGTCAAAGTAGTCCTTCCATTGTTAGTACATGGGCAGTAGCCCCATGAGCCTGTAACTTATATTCACTAAAATTTGATTCTATTATATTAATAAAAATTGTGTCTTCATTTGAATAACAACATGGAATATGAATAGATCATTCATACTACATGGCCGTTATGATTCATGTTGATGGGACACCAGACTCATGGACCACAACATCAAATGAGGCTCACATGATTCTTTATGAGACCCCGCAATGAAACCTATTGGATGATTAAACGGGGACTCGAATAACTCTGAGACCCTAGGTCTGTAGAGAGCTTTATCCATGAGGTTAATTTTTGAAAGGAACAAATTTACAATATCCTAATCTAAAGTTTACTTAAAAAAGTATTAAAATGGCTAATATAATTATGAAGGCTTGTGGGTGTGAAACCCAGACTTAAAATAATTACCATTGATTGAATTAAAACCCAATCTTAATCAATTTTCCCTTCTACAAGTTTACTTTTCTCTTATTCTAGTTCTTTTGATAAAAAAATACTCTCTTGTTTTAATTTAATCAAATTCTTCAAAATGTATCTTACTTTCTATTTCTAACAATTGGTTTGAATTAACACTTAATAAAGTCATTCCTTGGGACTAATACCTTTCTATACTCAAAATCCACTTACTTATTTTACAAGTGAGTTGTTTTCCTTAAAAGGGTTAAAATCTATTATTCCTTCCTAGTGTACTCAGTGTGTTCACGACAACATATCACTATCTCACTTAATCTACTTAGCAAAGAACATGTTAGTTTTTGCTTGTCAATTGCTAGTTTAGCCCCTAAATCATCTTATTAGTGTAATTGTTAACTTAATGTACTTAGTTTCCTCTTCTTGCCTTATTTAGTTAGTTTTTCTCTTGCTTTCGTTTTTGGAAAATTTGGATAAATATATTCCAAAACCCCTCAATGGGGACAAAGGTACAAACCACATCCTTACATGTAGTTACTGACTATCAACATGTTAGAGAAGAGGATTAACATTGATTGAGCCATTAATAAAAATCCCAGTTCCTAGCAATAAGAGAAGATATATTTAGTAAATTCTTCTTATATATAGAATAGAGATGATTGATATCCAAGGAAAGTTGTGTGAAGATGGTAGTATAATCGATGAGCCTCCATTATGAAGTCTTCTATTCCTTTCAGCCCAAATATGATGTGTTTCTCCAGTGATCTCCCAAAGTTCAATGATGCAAATGTGTTTGGATCTACTTCCAACAATGCATAGACAAGTATGCGGGGAATAAGAGGATATAAAATTTAGCTTTAATTGAGATCTACCCCATACATATTTATATAACTTGCATCATTCAAATAGATGAGAGATAGAGTCCATATCTTGTTCGCAAAGGAGGCAAGGAGAGGACGGTGCACCCGACCATATGCTAATCTTTTTAGAGGTAGGAAGGATGTTTTGAGTGCTCTGTAAGTTGTGAGTCTCCGTCTATGATAGTTCTTAGATATACATAAGATCTCAAAAGCTTTATCATTGGGAAGCTTTTGGCGGTAGCCTTTCCATAAGACTTGGTCATCAACATTGGTATAAGTAGGCCCAAGTAGTCGCATTCTTATACAACATGTAGATCCCACCATAGGATGAGTAGTGGGTTCTATAATAGCATCATAATGTCTAGTCATCCAAGAACTCCAAATGCATGAACTATTGAGAAGTTTCTTTGTTCTTTTACAGGTGTAGTAATCAACAAGTTCATCCAGGTTTTTGAGACTTAGACCCCCTTCATTAGGTGGAAAAGCAATATTAGACTAGCTAGCTGGATGTGTAGAATTTCCCCATATGAAGTCAGACATGAGAAACTCCATTCTTCTCAACACTGAGCTAGGAATTTCCCCCATTCTCATCCACTAAGAAATCAAACCCATATCACAATATTTGATTAGCATGAGCGGACCAGCCATAAAAATCTTCAAACCAAGCCATCTCTAGATCATATCACGTAGCTTATCAAGACATTCATGGAAATGTCATCTTCTTAGGTTCCCACCAACCAAAGGGAAACCTAGATATTTAGTAGTCCAGGAGCCTCTTTGGATACCCATGCAGTTGAATAGGCCCTCCTTGTTGCGACATGAAGTGGATAAATAAAGTTACATCTTGTTAGGATTTCATTTCATGCCAGAGACATTACCAAATGTTAGGAGAAGGTTTTTAAGATGAAAAAGAATGTGAGCCCAACCTTCAGTGAAGATAAGTACATCAATAGCAAACAAGAGGTGGTTTAGAACTTTCGTTCTATTTATAGGATAGCTTCTGAGCTATTTCTTGTTATGAGCTTCATCAATGCATCTACTTAGACCTTTCATAGCAATAAAAAATAATAAAGGTGATAAAGGATCACCCTACCAAAGACCATTAGAGCTTTTAAAGAAACCAACAGAATATCCATTCAGAAGAAAAGAGAATGAAGGAGTTTTCCCATATTGTTTGATTAAAGCAATCCATATCTCGCTGATCCAAGACCAGACAGGCAGTCCCATAGGTAAGACCATCTAACTGAATCAAAGGCCTTGGTAACATCTAGCTTCACACAGGCACTCAGAGGACTAGCCAATGTATTTAATTGTGAACTCAGCAACCAATAAGGAATAATCCTCAATGCTCCTACCTTGAACAAAAGCACCTTGACAAGGGGAAACAAGTTCAGGCAAGATGGTAGCTAACCTTAGGGAACTGACTTTGGTTATGATCTTATAGAGCAAAGAATAGCAAGAAATCGGATGGAAGATAGCTAGAGATGAAACTATATCATTCTTGGGTATAAGAGCCAGGAAAACATGATTGACTTGTCTAACCATACTCCCACCTTCGAAAAACCATTGAACAACCTTAAGCAGGTCATCACAGATGCAGTTCCAGTTTTCCCTATAAAAGTAACCATTGAAACCATCCGAACTAGGGATCTTGTTGGGCCTAATGCTCCAAACAACTTCTTTAACTTCCTTCATGTCTGGTATAGAGCACATCTTGATGTTGTCATCAACACTAACAATAGGCACCCACTTGGGAATACAAGAGGGATACTTCGGTTGACTCTGATTATATAGCTACTTAAAAAAGTTGATGGTATCATTAGTAATGGAATCAACATCCTATGTAAGGTTACCTTGGGATTGAATAGCTCCATGATGGAATTGATGGAATCTCCATGCTTGACTATAGTATGATAAATTTTAGTATTTCTATCACCATTAGATATACATTCCATTTGACTTAGTTGCCAAAAATAGTTCTCTTCAGCCTTGAGGAGAGTATCAAGCTTGTCAAGCATAATTTTTTTAGCTTCAATAAGATCAATATCTAGGGGATTCCTTCTGAGGATAGTAGAAATATCATTAAGTTCTAACCTTTATTTTGAGATAAGGTTGTTGAGATTGACATAATGCTTAGACCATGTTTTCAACTTGTCTTTGACATGCTTGAGTTTTTGACAAAAGTAGAAGAAAGGATTAGTAGATACATCATAGTTCCACGTGTCCTTGATGATGTCACGACATCCTTCCCAGTCCAACCAAAAATTAAGAAATCTAAAAGGCTTCTTTTTGTGAATAGTATTTTTCATGCTAACATTTAAAGCACAATGATCAGAATAAAAGCAAGTGATGAATTTGGTTTTAGAACCTGGGAATTTGGCCAGCCAAGCATCATTGACCAAAGCATGATCAAGCTTGCAAGCTATCTTCTTAGCAACCCATTGCTTATTATGCCAAGTATAGAGCTCCTTACCTATGATAGGTAGCTCAGTGAGGCTAGCATTGTCAATTGCAACATTGAATGAACTCAGGATAGAGGAAGGAACCTCATGACCCCTCGCCTTTTCTTCTTACTTTCTGATGTTGTTAAAGTCATCAATAATTAACTAAACATCATCAATATTTACAAAAGGAGGTTCAAGAGTGGACCAGAGAATAGAACGTTCTGTCAAGGAATTCCTCACATACACAACAGTAAGCACAATCACAAGACCACCTTTATTAATAAATTTATAGTAATTTTTTGATCACCCATCTCACTGACCAGTGTTTCCCAGTATTTTGGATTCCAACTCACATACACACAACCATTAGAATCATGAAGTTGATTAGAAACCCTAATACAACCTTTAGGAAACATTCAGTCAGATGTATGCATCATATGCTTTTTTATCTTTGATTCAACTACCACGACAATGGTAGCTTTGTTATATAAAATAACTTTAATTCAGTCAGATGTATGCATCATATGCTTACGTGGTTTCCAGAAACCACATACTTTTGTCATTAAGAAGGTCATTAAAGACCTCTATAGGATGATCGGATCTTACGAGACCCATCCCCTTTAGAAGACTTAGGAGTCTTAGCAGACATCGAGTTGGATAGTTTGGATGTTTTATCAGTAATGGCTTTCTTGGTTTGATCCTGAGTAGTATCATCCATCAAGTGATCTGAGGGTAGTGAATCACCACCTACATTAGCCATCAAGTCAGGAGACTTGGCCCCATTTTGAACATGACATGTAATAATCATTTGATCAGAAGAATTATTTAGAGTTGCACCCTCATATCTAGCCACCGTTGCTTCCGCAGTGACATTAACTTAACAATAGTATTCCCTTCACTGTCTCCATCACCTGATAGTACATCAAAGTTGTTGTTGGTGTGAACAACCTCTTCCTGGTTCAAAGTATGCTTTGCTTGATGCTCGGTAATACCATCTTGAACATTATTCACATGAGTGGTTTTACTTTTCCATCCTACCACCTTCTAGACTTGCGAGGGCTTGGGTACAAGAATCTCTACAGTTATCTTTGGTTTAAATGGGCAATAGTATGAGTCATGACCAAACACCTTACATTCAGGACACCTCTTTGGGATGTATTCATAATGTACCTTAATAGCATCAGGTTCTCTTTTTGGCATGTTGACCCATATCTTCTTAGGTGCCTCTTCATCATCATCAACCTCGACCAAAGCACATGCTTCACCTAATGACTCATGTCTAATTGATTTATAATCGATTCTGATTTGCTTACCAACCCCACTAGCAACAATGCCTATGGCTCTGGGGGACCAATTCTGACCCATGCTTGGAATACTGATCCAGACATGAATGGTACTGAAGAAATATTTATGAAGATCATCACCGGTTTTGTAATCTTTGATGATGAATAGTGTGAGAACTCGTTACACTAAATGAGATTACTCAAAAAATAAAACACAATCAATCACTAATTAATCACATACCCAAAAACATGGGTAAATTAAAACCAATTTCAACATCAACGCCCATTCAAAAACATTTGCATAAGAGCACAACATCTTTCTTGTATCCATACTATGCCAAGAATTTGATACAAATCATTCTATCGTCTTAGCCACAACATATATATACAGGAGAACAATAATCATATATTCTACACAAACAAGCATTAATATGCTAACAAAAGTCTGATTTATTTGAAACACCATATACAAACATTTCCTTCCCGAACCTGAGAGTACAAGGACGACTCTAGGACACACTATACATCTAATCAACTTTATCAAAGATTCATTACTATAGCTCCTCTTTGTTGCCACATGTATATTTTCATCACTTCCAATTACCTTAAAAAAATGTGGCGAGCCACAAGGGTGAGACAC
This sequence comes from Alisma plantago-aquatica, assembly GCA_963693085.1. Classification (NCBI taxonomy): domain Eukaryota; kingdom Viridiplantae; phylum Streptophyta; class Magnoliopsida; order Alismatales; family Alismataceae; genus Alisma; species Alisma plantago-aquatica. The sequence continues at coordinate 500,145,391 of OY856414.1, read as the reverse complement.
ATGTCCCAGCAAGAGATATAACCTCCAACAACACTTATTGATTACAACATTTTAGGTAATGAGATAGTTTAAGCAGTTTAATCATATACAACAAATAGGCTCATCAACATTGATGATTAACAAAATAAATAAAGGAGCTGATAACAATTATCATCATCAAACTGACAATCATCATTTTCATTATTAACCATATAAGTGATTCAATAGCATATTCTTAACTAGCTTAAGCAAGTCTAGTAGCATATTATCTCTATTAACATGAATAATCCTAGCATCATAAGAATATCTAATAACATTAGCATGTCTAACAGTTTGAATAGATCAATATCATAAGCAGAGCTATCAACATAAGCACGAGTATTTGCATAAGCATGATTAGTAGTATAGGCATTTCTAATTATAGAGGAATGGCTAGCATGTTAAACATAACTAACAACATGATATAGCTAGCATCCTAAGTATAATCAACAGTAGTAGTATAGATATCAACATAAGCATGACTACTATATGTACACTTACAATCTTATGCATATCCATCACATAAGTATAATTCTCTTAATTGCACCAAGAATCGTCTTTATGTAAAGAGAACAAACAAGGGTTATCATCCAATGTGAAGCATTGTCTATAACCCTAAACAGATATGCTATACGACGACATTACATCTTTTATTATGCCCTAAGGAATTTGAGGATACCACTCAAAATCCAACTGACCACTGCTAATTCAAAATCAGTTTCATACAAGATCTAGGAAGAGTTGGACTCCTAAGATCTTCTCCGCCCCCAGTCAGTATGGGTTTGCCACAGTTACACATAAGGTCAAGCTGCTAACAACCTAGTTTGTCCTTGGTAAAGGTCACGACACTAGTGAAAGGAGGTGGCTACACATACCCTACCATCCGAGGTACAACCGTAGTTGTCCTCCAATCTTGTCACATATATAATCACCGAGACACGGCCGCAGTTGTTCTCAAACTAAGGGCTAGGTATGACCACAGTCATCCTCCCTAAGAACTTGAATTTAGGATGACAAGCACCCCACATACTCATCAATATGCGCTCTAAGTTTTCCTTAGGAATACTCATTTCACCATCTAGCATGTTCTAACAATCAGATGGATCAATGGCACAGGGCACTACATGATTAGAGTTTCACATGATTAGTTATGCCAATTGGGTGAATTAAGGATGCATCAAATAAGTGGACATACAAATCCTAATTCACTTCTAACAAGTATATAAATATCACAACTTCAAAAGATATCGAATGTGTGAAACATAATTTCTCATCTCATCATCACATGGTACTATTCACTTTCCATTCATGAGGCTACACTAATCATCATACTCTCACAAGATATAAATCATTTTCACAATATCATAGGGTATCAACCCTTATCAACATAAGAGGATTACACCTCATTCAGGGCTCAACCATGCCCAAAGGTCATTAAGACCATCATATTATTCCCTGTAAGATCATCATTATTTTTCATGCCTTATAACAAGGATCAACAACATCACTTATATATAATAGATCAGATCAACACAATATTGCATTAATGAACTAAGAGATATTTATTAACAATCATTGCAGGGTTATATTAACATTAAGAACATTCCTTTATCACATCAACATGAAAGGAATCTAGATATGATTAACCTCATCATATTCATAATGCACATGTTTAGCATAAGAATGTATCAACCATGTGGCTATGATAACCACCAATTAACATATTAAGGTTATGATCATATTAAGGAGGTTATTTCACCATCATACCATCATATAAGAAGGTTAAACATGAATACTCATATTTATCTATTTGCATTAGAGTTAGGCTCAACAAGATAAAGTATATTAATGTTATTAATCAGCACTCATACCCAAACCCTTACTCACGGCATCCCCATTGGATCATGGATGCATAAGGTGAAGAATTACCATCACATTCCATAGTATTATCAAGTATGACCTCACACATAAATCAAGGTGTAATCATCGATTTATAGCATACTAGGGTTTCAACAACAATAAGAGAATACTCCATGATTGTATTAGTCATTCAAGGACTATTCATACCCAATTACCATCATTTAGTTATACTAAAGCTAGGTATAACAAGCTATACCTCATTAGGGTTACATATCAATACAATATGATTATCACCCCTTATATTCATATCAGTGAATAGGTAAGACTACCTTATTAAGGGTAACCCTCCATTTGTTCCATCATCATTCAACCCCTATCACCATACCACAATGTCGCCCAAAACCATTGGATGTTTAGAAGGTAAGACCTTTGGTTGTTTACATAAGTAAACACCTTGGATAAACCACCTATGAAGTCCTTGATTTGTGCTCTATAAAGATTCACCATCTAACCCTAGACATCCCGTGATTTACAACACAAAAAGTTCCATTGAGAGTAGGGTAAAACTCACAATCGACTATTCATTTATAACAAGCCATCCATTGTCAACAAGTAAGCTCCTTAAGTTGATATTATAAAGGAAACCATCTAAAACAAATTATTAGGACCAACATATTACATTATCCATCATTCAACCTTATTGAAGGAAGAAACATTATTTCTTGACCATTGGGTCAAGTTCATATATTAAAACCATCAATTACAATATAGGTTCGACCATTGCATCAAGTTACCCAAGAAACCACTGGTCTAAGACTTAATTGGCGATACAAATATGAAATTAACTCACCATAGGTTTTGGAGACCTAATCCACCATCATTAGTGACAATTAATAGACCATAGGTTGTTAGATCAACACTATATTCATTAATCAACATCAAATATCAAACTTATATCACCATTGATTGATAACATCATTAGGGTACTTAGTTGTTAATCACTAGGCTTCTAATTAGGCCAAAACAGGACCTAAGGGGGTGAACGTCAGTTGACACCCTTGGTTACCACCATCCATTTTCATGAAGAAAACACCATAGGGTTGTTGGAATAGTGCCATCATCGGGTCATGGGTTTATAGAAGAAATCAGCTTAAAACCCTAAAATTGACCATTGGTTGATAGGTGCTTAGCACCATAGGTTGTAAAACCAACCTAATACAAGTCATATTATACCTTCAGAATAATGTACACATAATAACAAGTTCATATATAACCGATATAAGAACAGGGAACATTATAAATATCAAAATACAAGTCAAGCATAGATTTTTAGTGCATGGATCATCATTTTCAAGCAAGAACGTGATCTAGAAAGCTAATGGTAAGCAATAAACGTCGAGAAAGTTATGAAAATTGCCTCTAATGAGAATATGAAACTCCACACAGAAGAAATTTCGAACAGGTAAGGTATAAAATCCACGAATAAGCTATGAATTCATCCATCTAGCACATTTCTTCATCAAATGAGCAAACCCTAAGCATAAGGAGCAAGAAAGGTAGGGTTTTAGAGCTTTAGATAAATTTCTACCATAGAACAGTAAGGTTCAGACCTAAAGGAAGGTGTAAGGAAGGATAAGAGCAAGAGAAATGGAGAATGAAGGAATAAAATAACTTTCCTTGGTCAAAATCCCTAAGAGATGACCTTGGAAACCCTAGGTAGGGCTAAATGGAGCTCTAAGAGACCTTCTTCTCCAAAAATAGGTTGTCTTCTACCTTAGAGCACTTGGTTCCACAGAAAAATAGAGGGGAGTCGTTTCTCTAAGTTAAAAGAAAGAGAAATAAAGCAAAGTTTCGAACTTGGGCAAGGAAGAGGTAAATATAGCCCATAGATAAGGATGGAAGCAAGCATGAGGTGTAAAAGTAGCTTCCCCATGTTTCTATGGCCTTAAACTATTAAGAATATACAAGAACACACACAAGAAGCTCCCACACCGTCCTTATAGACCTTATTAGAGTTCCTTTGTTGAATTTCCCAGCCAATCGCATAATTCCTTAGTTGATAGCTACTAAAGGTAGCTCATCCGTGAAGGGGTAAACCCTTAAATACCCTTGGATAAAACACCTTCAAAGAAAGGTTTAAACAGGCTTACCATGGTTCAACAAGCTCAAGAATTATGAGAAAATATCCAAGGAACATAATACAAGTGATAAATTGCAAACAAAACCTCTCAGTTGGGAAAATTGCACAAAATTCCAAAATGTGCATAAAATTGCATAACTTCCTCAAACAATGTCCAAATTGGACCAAATTTGAAACTTAAGCTTGTATTATGATTTCAAATCATATCAATGGTATAGATTAGGGTTATAATAATTAAATTATGATAATTAGTCTTATTCAACTCATTAAGCAAGTTCAGAGACCTTACAACTATAAACCCCTAATAGGGATTTTGCCCCAAAAATCCAAGGTAAATAAAGATGGGATATCACTTTGAACCTCATCCTATTAACTTCAAATGGTTACTTGCATATCATGGTGATGTCACATCATTCATATATGTATATATCCTCTTGGGTCAGCATAAAACACCCACCTAAGAAGACATTCTTAATATGGAATGTAGAAACTTGTTGTGTCATCTGTACAACTCTCGTAGTAATGTTCAACTTTAAATTCTAGCTATCATCCTAAAATTATATCTATTGTATCAATACATTACTCAAAAGTCATACTTGTTGGCTTTTTACCAATGCATGTGTCCCACCATTCTTTGAAGCATAAAAAAAGCAATGTATCCATCCTTCTTTTTATACACTGACACTAGAACTCTTGTCAGTTCTTTTTCAACATCAAAAGAAATACTGATGCTGGAAGCTGTCATTCCATACAAGGAAATATCATTCCTAGTCAACCTTGTTAAGGGTGAAACAACAACACTATCTTTTCCTTACTAGGATTTACACAACCTACTTAGAAGACATATCATGATCCCATAAAAAATTTCATCAACCCCATCTCACTCTTATTCAACTTGTTCTCATAGCTATTGATGCTTCAGCAACCCTAAGGTTTTTGAAGAAATATTCATCATATTTTTGACCATATTTGAAATACTTTGACATGTCATCATTTAAAGCTTGATATAACTTGTATGAAATGACTAGAACACTCTGTTCCGCCTATTCATAAATTCTATTTGTACATTGGTTAGGCTAAAGGACATAACTCTAAACTCATCATGGTCATGTGAATTATGTCATCCAATCTAAATCTTATTCATTGATATTTGATCATAGGTTAATCTTAAAGGAACACAGTATCACATATCTATTAACTAAAAAACCATCTATCCTTGATAGTGGTCTTGCCCAACTTCATTGAACCATACACAACATTATAGAATCACTTTTTTTTCATTCCAAAAAACATTTAGAGTGTCATCATCAACTCTCTCTCCCTCTCTTTAAGGGGGAAGAATACTTGATATGTTCATTTATTAAACATACCCAACCTTCACTTACTTCCCATACTGTTGATACATCTTAGATACTAGGATTCATTACCTTGGTATCCATCTCATGTGCTATAGGGAACTCACATCCTTATCTCATCTACTTTTACCAACATAATAAATTTCAAAACATATAAGAAGAGTCTTCCTAATTATTGGAAGGCTCCAAAGCAAACTCACACAAACTTTATGATCAAGAAACCATAGTCCAAGCATCCTTCTTCTATATTAAGCCAACCAACCTCATGTTTACAATGAATCCACACAAACCAAGTGGCAATGACTCACTTGAAAGATGTGCCCTAGAAAGGAAAGACACAAAGTGAAACACACTTCCCATACTATAGTAGTATTTTTCAAGGGTCACTAGCAAAAAGGTAACCAATTCTATTTTCATCATCCAAGTTACAACTTATTATGTATCATTTTACATTTTTCATTTTGGGTTCCTTGCCATTAGAATAGGAATCATCATGATTAACATATCTCATTACTACTTCCTTGATGACTATTTGTCACACTTGGTATGTTCTCTTATTTTATTATGTTTTCAACCACTTATCGACATGTAAATAATCATATTCCACATTTTCTTCATTAAATTAGGATCATCTCCCTTAATTTCTTTCACATTCCATGCTAATTTTTCATTAACACTTTCTTACACACATAGGTTAGTCTGTGATTAACTCAGGTTCCACCTTATTTCTTTTTCATTGTTCCCATTCATCTTCTCATTTAGTACTTGGTATAGGAGTTCTCTCTATCTTATGTTGATTCCATACCTTGATTCACTTTATAAGAATAGACTTGTCTGTCTTTTACTTTATTATCTTCTTGAATCACATCTTCAAGAACTCCTCTTTTCCTTATTTGTATTTAGATTTAGATTTCATGGTGTTGTATCTCTCTCTTATATTTACCAAACATTCAAGTTTTGATAGATAATGATGCAATTCTCATATTCTTTAAGGTAGGATTGAGATATTCACACCATGATTTCTTATTCTTTATGCTCTTTAGATTGTCTCAAAATGACTACTTGATCAGAGTAATCAGAAAGATAACAATTTAAGAGTTCCGTACTTACCTTTCTTCAATAATTGAATACCTGGCCAGGGCACCCAAATACTGAGATTATGCAGTATGCACCATATTTTATGTCATGTTCCTAACTTAGACATCATCCTAGTCCTAATTCCTAGTGTCCTTGTAGACTCAGTGAACCTCACTCTGATACCAACTTGTGAGAACCTGTTACACTATATGAGATTACTCAAAACATAAAACACAATCAATCACTAATTCATCACATACCCAAAAATATGGGTAACTTAAAATTGATTTCAACATCAACACCCACTCAAAAACATTTGCATAAGAGCCCAACATCTTTATTGTATCCATACTATGCCAAGAATTTGATATAAATCATTCTATCGTCTTAGCCACAACATATATATAGGAGAATAATAATCGTATATGCCACACAAACAAGCATTAATATTCTAACAAAAGTCTGGTTTATTTGAAACACCATATACAAAATTTTCCTGCCTGGACCTAAGAGTACAAGGATGAGTCTAGGACACACTAGACATATAATCAACTTTATCAAAGATTCATTACTATAGCTCCTCTTTGCTGCCACATGTTTGATTTCGTCACTTCCAATTACCTTAAAAAAATGTGGCAAACCACAAGGGTGAGACCCATGTCCCAGCAAGAGATATAACCTCCAACAACTCTTATTAATCACAACATTTTAGGTAATGAGATAGTTTAAGAATTTTAATCATATACAACAAATAGGCTCAGAAACATTGATCATTAACAAAATACATAAAGGAGCAGATAACAATTATCATCATCAAGCTGACTATCATCATTTTCATTATTAACCGTATAATAGATTCAATAACATATGTATAACTAGCATAAGCAAGTCTAGTAGCATATTATCTCTATTAACATGAGGAAGTCTAGCATCATAAGAATATCTAATAACATTAGCATGTCTAACAGTTTGGACAGATCAATATCATAAGCAAAGCTATCAACATAAGCATGAGTATTTGCATAAGCATGATTAGCAGTATAGGCATTTCTAATTATATAGGCATGGCTAGCATGTTAAACATAACTAACAACATGATATAGCTAGCATCCTAATTATAATTAGCAGTAGCAATATAGATATCAACATAAGCATGACTACTATATGTACACATTTACAATCTTATGCATATCAACCACATAAGTATAATTACTATTTCTTAATTGCACTAAGCATCATCTTTATATAAAGAGAACAAACAAGGGCTATCATCCAATGTGAAGCATTGTGTATAACCCTAAACAGATAAGCTATATGGGTGCACTACATCTTTTATTATGCCCTGAGGAATTTGAGGATAACACTCAAAATCCAACTGACCACTGCTAAGTCAAAATTAGTGCCATACAAAATCTAGGAAGAGTCACACTCCAAAGATCTTCTCCTCCCCCGGTCAGTATGGGTCTTCCATGCAACACATAAGGTCAAGCTGCTAACATCCTAGTTCGTCCTTGGTACAAGTCACGACACTAGTGAAAGGAGGTGGGTACGCATACCCTACCATCCGAGGTACAACCACACTTGTCCTCCAATCTTGTCACATATATAATCACTGAGACACGACTACAGTCATTCTCGAACTAAGGGCTAGGTATGACCACAGTTATCCTCCCTAAACACTTGAATTCAGGATGACAAGCACCCTGGATACTCATCAGTATGCGCTCCAAGTTTCCCTTAGGAATACTTATTTCACCATCTGACAAGTTTTGACACTCAGATGGATCTATGGCATAGGGCACTACATGATTAGAGTTTCACTTGATTAGTTATGCCAATTGGGTGAATTAAGGCTACATCAAACAAGTGGACATATAAACCCTAATTCACTTCTAACAAGTATATAAATATCACAACTTCAAAAGATATAAAATGTGTGAAACATAATTTCTCATCTCATTGTCACATGGTACTATTCACTTGCATTTTATGAGGCTACACTAATCATCATACTATCACAAGATATAAATCTTTTTCACAATATCTTAGGGTATCAACCCTTATCAACACAAGAGGGTTACACCTCATTCAGGGATCAACCATGCCCAAAGGTCATTAAGACCATCATATTATTCCCTACAAGATCATCATTATATTTGCATGCCTTATAACAAGACTCAACAACATCACTTATATATAATACATCAGGTCAACACAATATTGCATTAATGAGCTAACAGATATTTATAAACAATCATAGAAGGGTTATATAAACATTAAGAACATTCATTTATCACATCAACATGTAAGGAATCTAGATATGATTAACGCTCATCATATTCATAATGCACATGTTTAGCAAAAGAAAGTATCAACCATGTGGCTATGATAACCACCAATTAACATATTAAGTTTATGATCATATTAAGGAGGTTATTCGACCATCATACAATCATATAAGAAGGTTAAACATTAATACTCATCTTTATCTATTTGCATTAGAGTTAATCTCAACAAGATAAATTATATTAATGTTATTAATCAACACTCATACCCAAACCCTAACTCACGATATCCCCATTGGATCATGGATGCATAAGGTGAAGCATCACCATCACATTCCATAGTATTCTCAAGTATAAACCCACACATAAATCAAGGTGTAACCATTGATTTATAGCATACTAGGGTTTCAACAACAGTAAGAGAGTATTTCATGATTGTATTAGTCATTCAAGGATTATTCATACCCAATTACCATAATTTAGTTCTATTAAAGCTAGGTATAACAAGCTATACCTCATTAGGGTTACATATCAACACAATATAATTATCATCGCTTCCATTCATAACAGTGAATAGGTAAGACTACCTTATTTAGGGTAACCCTCCATTTGTTCCATCATCATTCAACCCATATTACCATACCACAATGTCACCCAGAACCATTGGATGTTTAAAAGGTATGACCATTGGTTGTTTACATAAGTAAACACATTGGATCAACCACCTATGAAGTCCATGATTTGTGCTCTATAAAGATTCACCATCTAACCATAGACATCCCTTGATTGACAATACAAAAAGTTTTATTGAGAGTAGGGTAAAACCCACAATCGACTGTTCATTTAAAACAAGCCATCCATTGTCAACAAGTAAACTCCATAAGTTGATCATATATAGGAAACCATATAAATAAAATTATTAGGACCAACATATTACATTATCCATCATTCCACTTTATTGCAAGAATATACATTATATCTTGACCATTGGGTCAAGTTCATATATTAAAACCATCAATAACATTATAGGTTCGACCATTGCATCAAGTTACCCAAGATACCATTGGTCTAAGGATTAATTGATGATACAATTGTATAATTAACTCACCATAGGTTTTGGATACCTGATCCACCATCATTAGTGACCATTAAGTCACCATAGATTGTTAGATCAACACTATATTCGTTAATCAACATCAAATATCAAACTAATATCACCATTAAGTGATAGCATCATTAGGGTACTTAGTTGTTAATCACTAGGCTTCTAATTAGGGCAACAAATGACCTAATGGGGTGAATGTCAGTTGACACCCTTGGTTACCACCATGCATTGTCATGAAGATAACACCATAGGGTTGTTGCTATAGTACCATCATCGGGTCATGGGTTTATAGAAGAAATCAGCTTAAAACCCTAAAATTGACCATTGGTTGATAGGTGCTTAGCACCATAAGTTATCAAACCAACCTGATCCAAGTCATATTATACTTAGGAATCACGTACACATGATACAAGTTCATATATAACCGAAATCAGAATAGGGAACATTATAAAAATTGAAATCCAAGTCAAGCATAGCCTTTTAGTGCATGGATCATCATTTTCAAGCAAGAACATGATCTAGAAAGCTTATGGTAAGAAATAAACGTGGAGAAAGTTATAAAACTTGCCTCTAATGAGAATATGAAACCCCACACAAAATAAATCTCGAGAAGGTAGGGTAGAAAATGCAAGAATAAGCTATGAATTTGTCCATCTAGCACATTTCTTCATCAAATGAGCAAACCCTAAGCATAAGGAGCAAGAAAGGTAGGGTTTTAGAGCTTTAGAGCAATTTCTACCATAGAACAGAAATGTTTTGACCTGAAGGAAGGTCTAAGGAAGGAGAAGAGCATGAGAAATGGAGAATAAAGGCAGAAAATAACTTGCCTTGGTCGAATTCCCTAGAAGATGACCTTGGAAACCCTGGGTAGGGCTAAATGGAGCTCTAGGGGAATTTCTTCTCCAAAAAGAGGTTTTCTTCTACCTTAGAGCACTTGGTTCCACTAAAAAATAGAGGGTAGTCATTTTTTCCAAGTTAAAGGAAAGATAAAGCAAGCATAGCTTCGAATTTGGGCAAGGAAGAGGTAAATATAGCCCATGGATAAGGATGGAAGCAAGCATGAGCTCACTAGTACATAAACGACCTTAAGTGTTGGTTATTTAAGGCCTTTAGTGTCGGTTTCTAAGAGATACCTATGTGGGCGATGCTAAAAGCCCAGCTGTTACGCGTCAGTTCAAAAATTTTCACCACAACCCTTCGCGCGCCACCGAAAACGCGCCAGCAGGGCACTATAAGCGTCGGTTTTTAGATACGAAACTGACACCATATACCTTCACGCCACAGAAAGGGCGCCATGTTGGGCACTATTAGCGTCAGTTATTAGATAAAAACTGACGTCATATCACTCCCAACATGACCGTGCTGGCCAGCACGGCCGTGGTGTCTGGTCCGCTGCCACAGTCGTTCTGACCAGCACGGCCGTGGTGTCTTGTCCGCTGCCACGGCCGTGCTGACCAACACGGCCGTGGTGTCTGGTCCGCTGCCACAGCCATGCTGGCCAGCACGACCGTGGTGTTAAGTACATAGACGTCGATTATTAGATACAAACTGACACTGTAACGATGTGGTGTCGGTTTTATACAAATAACCGACGCCTATTTTTTGGTTTTTTTTCTGTCAGTCTACAGACCTGCTGTATGGCTGGTCGTAGGATGAGAAACCTGAAGTTCAGTTATGAACTACAGGTTTTATGACATCCATTGATATCAGCCAACAACAGGCCACAAACCTGCAAAATTAACAAGAAAGATATTCACACATTTAGCAATGCAACCTGCAGTTCCATTTGATTTTCACACATTTAGAAACATTCATGTAGCTAGCAATCTGTAGTTCCATTCATTTTCACATTCACATATAGAAACATTCATATAGTAACCAACAGTTTCATTCATTTTCACTCAGATACATGCAGAAACATCCAGACATGTAGAAACATTCACACATATATTATAATTCAGAAATTCATTTACAAAATATCATTCTTTAGTCATTATTTGCTATCAACATCCCAATTATATCTTAAATCCCCCACTACTTGTATGGTTGTTGCCCATTCTTCTCTTACTTCATTTAATTCTCCCGTCGTATAGGGAGCATGTACATCTGGTAAGGCATTTCCTGTAGTGTGGTCAGTTGTAAACACTTGTAAAGAGAATGATGTATATATATAATTAATGAGCTATAAATAATATTGATATATTTCATATTATCTAATGAGACTATATAATACCTCAGCAATACAATCAATGTCCATTGCGTCATATTTGATAATCATGTGCATAAATCGCATCACGTAGTATCCACATGCCCATCCCTTGTCTTGTGTGGCACACTATAAATTCAAACATACAAAATATTAAAAAATACAACTAATTAAGCATTGTTCACATAAATAATATATACATATATTGCAGTCAGGAACTTACTTTCACGATCTTCCAAATTATAGGCTGGTTCTGTTTCATGGGGACCTTTCCTCTAGCCTTTTTGAACTCATCAAAACCCCTACATGTTAATGTAACACAGTACATTGCATAATTAAATAGTAATGTAATAACATATGTTAACGGATATGAAAATAAAATATTTCTCACCGGAATAATGCCATTTTCATTATGTGTCCATATTTTGTATTCAATTTACTCCCCTTAGGATCTAGATAATAGACAGTGAACGTCTCGGGGACAATAACCAGTAACTCCCAATGCATACCACTAGAGGTAAAAAAGTTAAAAATTAATAACTCAAAATCCACAATAAAAATGTAATTTTCTTAATAAGAAAAGTAAACTTACTCTACATTGAATGGAGCCATTATCATCGTCTTCTTTTTTTGAGAAAAAATTGAAAAAGCCTCACAGTAGTATTGTTGAACTGACGGAGGGTCTTTAGCTACTACACTAATCAAAGATGGAATCAAAAATCCTACATGTTCGAATGCAAAATCTGCACATATCTTGTCTAAGTAGCTGCAAAATATGTATTAATTATGCATGCATTAATAAATAAGAAACCAGATCACTAGATCCTACACAAGGTATATGGATGTATAAAGAAGATCTCACCTTATTCATAGCTCTATCACAGATGTATTTAGCCAATCATATCGAAACAACTCCAAAATATCTTGTATAAATAGTTTGCTTTCGTATGATTGACCTGCAGCATCTGAATCTATAGAAACAGTTATAGGGCAGTTTATATCATGTTCGCCTAACCATATTGCCATACCCCTACAGTTAGGACCTAACAGGACAGTTAGGTCATGTGGAACCCAATTGGGTAATGTAGGAGGTGGAAGTGGAGGCCTAGATGTTGTGGGTGTCTTCTTTTTAACCTGTATATATATATAATAATTTCAGATCAACTGACATCATATACACACACTAACAATTTAACGTAATGTAAATTTACCATACAATTTCAGTAAAGATGACATCCACTTTTAGACACAATATCACTCCGCCTAAAGTCTCACCAAGTGTTTCACAATCTGGGTGGGCATATGGAAATGGAAGATCCATCCACTTGGGGAATATATGTACCGGGCTCACACGAATCCAACCAACTGGTAATGGAGACCCGTGAAACATTTCCCCTAGTAGGGATGGGTAAGACAACGCCTCTGCAAAGACATATTCATTAACTTTTAGACGGCATGGCTTCAACCCCTACAAATTTATGTGTAAAGAATGTTATATACATATATACATATCATCTTGAAAACATATCATCTTGAATTAAAAAACTAGTTACTATGTCATAAAAATACTTACAGTGGATGTGCTAGGTGGTGGGTCTATAGGATTACTCCCAACCTCTGCAGTAGGAGTAGAGAGGGATGCTATGATAGGTATTGTCTGCTGAGTGGAAGTCTGAGATGCCTGCCACTTTTTCAGTGCTTCTTCCAGTTTCCTATCAACTAGCTTATCTACCTATACATGGATAAAAGAAACGTTAGCTTCTAATTATTGAATTCTCTTTTTACAGTAACATTATAAAGAAATAATATGTTACCTCTTCTTGTGAAAGTCCCACTTTTGGGACATGTTTGCGCTGGGATGGCCCAAAAAAAGATTTGATGCCCACACCAGCGCCTGCAGCCCTAACACGTCTAGGATGCTCTGGGTTACCCAGAGCAACTGTCAATTCATCCCTTGTGCCCTCAGGGATGAATTTGCCTTGTTTCCTCAGCTCGTGCAGCTCCCGCTAATCGCCAAAACAAAAATTTGTAATTAAGTAAACACCACAAATAATCAATATTTGAACGATTGTTGTAAGAGTTGGATTTTATCATTTTTGCAGCCGCCTCAGCAGTTGCGGGCTTCCTTATTTCTCCCTTCTTATTTTGCCTCCCAGCTATCCAGATATCATGGCGAGGCAGAGGTGTGCTACCTACAGTGGAGGACTCCTGAGTAGCAGCAGACTGAGCAGTAGCCTCAGACTGCAGTCTTTGGCGAATGCCTGCATACCCCTTTGGACCCATTGTGTGGTCATGCACATTCAGTGCACGCCTTGATCTTTGTGCCTCACTGAGGGCCTACTTAGTATGCACATTAATGATTTGGATGATTTGGTTAGTAACAGTAAATGTTAATCTTGAATAGGTGAATACAACATATATTAATGAGATTGGGACTGACGCCTAATACCTTGAATTCATCTGTTTTTCTTGAAGCAACAAACGCATCCCATTCTTCTTTGTCCAGGAAGTTCCACTATTCAGTGGCTGTCTTCTTCCTCTTGTCAGCTTCTTTTATGTATTCTCGGGTGAGATTTGTCCTATAGTTCCTTAGGACTCTCCCACAGCGTTGCATCACGCATTTACGATGCAACTTTTCATCCAATTCAAATATACTCTGCAAATTAGAATTGCTATTAACTAGTATCCAAAAAATTAGTAATCTACAAAATATAATTGCAAATTAATAATAACTCACGCACAAATCCTTCCATATTACGTCTTTCTTCTCCTTAGAAACTTTATGCCAAGAATCTATCTTACAACCGCAATGGCTACGAGTAACATACCCAAGATATGAAACAAATGAATTACGATTCACACTAGATGCATTTCCTACAATATTAAAATCCACAACAAGTTTGGGTCCATTGCCCTTTTGCACTATTAACTTCTTCATCATAGTGATGCCCCTTCTCCTGTCATCTTTTTGGTGTTGCTGATCAAGTGCCTCAAGTGCTTCATATGGTACATGTGCATCATCAACCTAAAATTTGACAAAATAAACACATTTACAAGATATAACTATAAATGGACATATAGATATAAATATATGATATATTTTTAAAACTTACATTGTGAGGCGGCGCATTGATGTCCTCACCCTCACGGTAATCATCAGCACGGTCATCAGGAGAATGCTCAGCCATATGAAAATTCACATTCACATTGTAAAGTTTACATTGTAAAGTAATTCAAATTGTAAAGCTCACATTGTAAAGTTCACATTCACATTGTAAAGTAATTCACATTGTAAAGTTCACATTATAAAGTAATTCACATTGTAAAATTCACATTGTAAATTTCACATTCACATTGTAAAGTTCACATTCAGAAAAATAAAACATATAAAAAAACATTGTATAAACATGCCTCTATTATTGTGATTTTTTATCAATTAACAATCCTTCATTGTGATCTCCGTGCACATACAAGTCATCATTAGCTTCAATATTGTGTAGGGTCTATGGTTAACAGATTAGAGTTTTTGCATGGTTAAAACTTCGGCCAACAAATACATGTGTTGTCATTCTTATATATAATAAATGTGTACCACCTATCCCATTCTTGAACACCTAATCTCACTAGTAAGTGTATAATGTGTATTGGGTTTTCGAGAAAATTTCGGCAGCATTTCCCTGTTGTTCTCTAAGTACATATGTACTTAGAGAACAAACGGGGAAATGCTACCAAAATTTTCTCAAAAACCCAATACACATTATACACTTACATCCTAAGTGAGATTAGGTGTTCAAGAACAGTCCCAAACCGGGGACTATCCAAGATTTACTCCTAATGAGTAAATCTTGGACGGGTTTCTAGGCCAACAAATACATGTGTTGTCATTCTTATATATAATAAATGTGTACCACCTATCCCATTCTTGAACACCTAATCTCACTAGTAAGTGTATAATGTGTATTGGGTTTTGGAGAAAATTTCGGCAGCATTTCCCTGCTGTTCTCTAAGTACATATGTACTTAGATAACAAACGGGGAAATGCTACCAAAATTTTCTCAAAAACCCAATACACATTATACACTTACATCCTAAGTGAGATTAGGTGTTCAAGAATAGTCCCAAACGGGGACTATCCAAAATTTACTCCTAATGAGTAAATTTTGGACGGGTTTCAAGGCCAACAAATTAATACATGTGTTGTCATTCTTATACCTACAATCCTAGTTTCATCATTCATATCCTAAGTTTTGTGTAACATCATTTAATCATGCTTGTCAGTAAATAATAAACAGTAAATAAACCATGATTCCATATATCAAAGATTTGAACAGTAAGTCAAAAACACCTACAACAACACAAATACACGATTCAATTCTATTATAATGTATTAATTAGGGTCACACAATCAATTTAGAAATAGAAGACACACATGTGACCCTAAACCCTAAACACAAATATATGCAAGCACAAAATAGCACAAAATAGTAAATACACAAATATACACACATAATTGAGCAATATAGCACAAAATCAGCCACCACGGTCGTGCTGCCCAGCAAGGCCGTG
Organism: Alisma plantago-aquatica; assembly: GCA_963693085.1. Classification (NCBI taxonomy): domain Eukaryota; kingdom Viridiplantae; phylum Streptophyta; class Magnoliopsida; order Alismatales; family Alismataceae; genus Alisma; species Alisma plantago-aquatica. The sequence continues at coordinate 500,128,779 of OY856414.1, read as the reverse complement.
CCGACCTGTGATTTCACAACATGGCAGAGAAGAGGAGGAAAAGGATATACCTGTAGGAGCAGCGAGTAGGAAAGAGGGCGGCGGCGGCAGCGAGCGAGAGGGTGGGTTTCCGGAGCAGCAAGCAACAAACGGGCGGCGGCGGTGAGCGGGCGACCAGGAGCAGAGACCTAGCAGGAGAGGAGAGGAGAAGAAGGGCGACCAAAGCAGCTACCGGTGGGGGCGGCGGCGAGGAGAGGAGAGGAGATGAGCAGTGAGCGACGGCGGCACCAGCAGAGAAGCAATCGAGCGGCGGCGGCACCAGTAGAGAAGAAATTGCCGGACCTAGTTACGCGAACTGAAGAATCAGGAATGAAATAGAGAAAGGGGAAGAGTCCCTCGCGTGGGTGCATTTAAGTTAACCTTAAGTGTTGGTTCTTTAACAAATTGACGCTACAACATAACAGCGTCGGTCACTAAGAAAAAACTGACGCCATAGGGGTGTATAAATTTTGGCGCGGACAGCGCGGGTAAACAAATCGGCGTCGGTTTTGGGAATATAACCGATGATAAAAATGTCCCACGTGAAAAGGTTTTCATCATCGGTTATGTATTTAATAACTGACGTTGTTGGTTAAATTTTGTACATAATTTTTTTCGTTGGATAAATTGGATTTGGCGGGTGTTTATAGGCGTCGATTGTTTATTCTTGAACCGACGCTAAATAGAAAGCGTACCCGTGTCTGGCCACTCCTATCCGATATATGTCGGTTTGTATTTTAAACCGATGCTGTAGGTTTTAGGCGTCGGTACTTAGTTAATAACCGACACCTAGAAAGTGACTTCATAAGCCATTTCTGTAGTAGTGACTTCATAACCTCGAGGTGTAAAAATAGCTTTCCAATGTTTCTATGGCCTCAAACTATTAAGAATATACATGAACACACACAAGCATCTCCCAAAACGTCCTTATATACCTTCTTAGCCTTCCTTGTTCAAATTTCCTGGCCAATCACATAATTCCATAGTTGATAGCTACTAAAGGTAGCTCATCTGTGATGGGGTAAACCCAAAAATACCCTTGGAGAAAACACCTTCAAAGCAAGGTTTAAATAGGCTAACCATGGTTCAAAAAGCTCAATAATGATGAGAGAATATCCAAGGAACATAATGCAAGTGATAAATTGCAAAGAAAACCTCTCAATTGGGTAAAATACAGAAAAGTCCAAAATATGCATAAAATTGCATAACTTGCTCAAATAGTGTTTAAATTGGACCAAATTTGAAACTTAAGATTGTATTATGATTTCAAAGCATATCAAAAGGTTATATTAGGGTTATAATAATTCAAATATGATAATTAAGCTTATTCAACTCATTAAGCAAGTTTAGGGGCCTTACAACTAACCTGTTTCCGAACCATCTGGGACCACTCTTGATGATGTTTTGCTTATCCTTGCTAGAGCTAAATCTCAATAGAAAGAACTTGTTTGGCTTGGAGAATAGGTCTAAGCCACCTTGGGGATTCCATACACGACATATCCATGAAAGGAGGTGAAAGTAATATGGATGCTTACCCATGACGTACATGGTTGCAGTATGTTCCCAACACTTCTCCATAGACTCGTATGTAGGATCGTCGATGGTCACAAATTGTTTCCCATAAATTTTCTCCAGTGGAGCAAAGCTATTTTGCTCGAAGGTATTGGAACCTCCGAGTACCTAGTTCCATGCCTTCTTGGTGATGTTAGGATTGCTTTGCTCCTTGTTGGAGGACTGCTCATTAGTCGTGGTAGAGGAACTCTCCGTTGAAGCCATCATGGTGGGAGATAGGGGAGGATCTCCCCTCTCCACGAAGGTCAGAGACAATTACCCCTTCGGTCGCCATAGATAGAGAAGCTAACCCTAGGGTGACACACATTTTTTCTAGTTAGTTTTTCTCTTGATTGCTAATTAGGATTGATATTTTTAGCATAGTGTTGATTATTAGTCTTTAGTTTCCTAACTTAGTCCAGTTGTCTTTCTTACTTAGTTAGAATTATTTGTGTAGGGTTGACTTTGATTTTATTCTTACCCTTTTCCAACATTCGTTTACTTAGTGTAATTCAAATTCAAAACACGAACCCTAAAAACCTTACTCTCTACTTGAAACCTATTAAAGAAAGCCTAGATCTAGTACCCACCTCTTATTCTATGGATCGACGCTTTACTTTCCTTCTATATACTATACTCTGAACCAATGTACTTGTGAGAAAAGTCTTTACTGTAACCAAGCATGTTGATTAAAGTCTACATATATTTTTTTAGCCCAAATGTTTTCATCTCTTGCGTGCATCACCCACTTTACCATGTAGAATCATTAGATGTTGTTGGTTCGAGTCTTATAAGTTCGAATTCAGTGAGCTCCAAAACCACACACTTAGTAACTTCATATGAACTAATTATTGTTAGAGTTAAAGACATGTAGTTTGTCACCTATTATGCATACGACATCAACATATATAATGAACATGTTTGGGATATATCGTGACATTCCTAAATATGTTTGAGATTTTTTTTTGTGTTTGGAAATTAGTCTGTAATGTTTTTTCATTCGTATGATAGTTTGTGACCTTCTCCTCCATACCATAACCTGAATTGCAAACATCACAATTTCTTCTAGCTTGCCATCTTTGCATTCTGCTTGCTATTACTTACTATTACACATACGATACTTCTAAAATTTTGATCTTTTGCAACATAAAGTCAATATTTTGACATTTCCCTCTTGCTAGCACTGATGTGTAGCACCTGAGTTAGGTTCGATTGAATTTAAGAGGCAAAACGTGGTAAATCATGTCAATAGAAGTAACTTTTATTATCTTCACAAGAATGATCTGATGTGCCTTCAATCAAATTTTCATCTAAACTCTAGATATTTGATCTTTTTTTGATCAGATTATTTGGTTCTTTGACTATTCGGCTTTAACAAAATATGACATACACATGCACTCCATGCCTGGCTAAACTTGGCCTGGCCCTACCTTACCGTAATTATGCAAACAAGATATTCTTTTTGAACTATTAATTTTTGTTGTTTGGAGTGATGCAAAACATTCCATATCGTTTAAGACTTGGAAAACCAAACCTTGAGCCACACAAAAGTTAGTCCCTTAGAATTGTCTCCTACCAACTTTCCCATCCTGACTCATTAACCACTATTGGATTGAGTGTCCTTGGTTCTATTTGGTGTAATAAAAAAAATGCATATAGGAACTCATAGCATCATCGTCATCATCTAAGCCTCAGTACCAACTATATTGGGGTCGGCTACACGGATCCTTTGTTTCCATTCATCTCTATCATGTGCCATATTCTAATTAAGATGTAGAGATTCAAAATCTCTCTTTACAAGCTCATCTCATGTTAATTTAGGCCTTCCTCTTCTTCTATTTATTGTGTTCGACTCAATAGCATTGTTTAGTATAGGCACATTAGTCAGTCTGCATTTCACATGTCTGTACCATCTCAGTCGGCCCTCGCGCAACTTTTTCTCAATGCTCGCCACCCCCACTTTATTCTTGATATAGTCATTTCTCAAGAAATATTTTCTTGTCTTCCCACACATCCATCTCAGCATACGCATTTCAGCCACGTTCATCTTGTTGAGACCTTGTTTCTTTACCACCCAACATTTACTCCCGTAGATTATGGTTGGTCGTATAGTTGTTCTATAAAACTTACTTTTTAACCTAAGAGGGATCTTCATATCACATAAAAATCCAGTTGCACTCCTCCATTTCAACCATCCTGCAATTATCCTATGACAAACGTCATTTTCAACATCCCCATCTATTTGAATAATAGAACCCAAGTAATGGAATTTATCACACTTTCATATATCTACTCCATCCAACTTGGCTCCATCATTCACACTCTGAGACTGGCCAAAATTACAATGCATCTACTCAGTTTTGCTCCTGCTAATCATCAATCCATTTGAATCCAATTCATTTCTCTAATGTTCAATTTTATCATTCAATCCATCTTTAGTTTCATCAATCAAACCAATATCATCAAAAAATGACATACACCAAGGAATATCATCCTGAACATTCTTTGTCAACTCATCCATAACAAGAATGAACATATGTGGGATAAGTGTATATCCTTGGTTTACCCCAACTATGATAGAAATATTTGGTGTCTCTCCTCTAGGAGTCTTCAACTAGAAGTAGAGATAGCATGCATGTCTTTGATCAAGTCAATATATTGGATTGCCACACCCTTTTCTTCAAAACCATCCACAACATATCTCTAGGTACTCAATCATAAGCCTTTTACAAATCAATAAACACCATATAAAGAGCTCTGTTGCTTTCTCTATACTTATCCATAAGCCTCCTAATCAGAAAAATAACATCTTTTGTTGATCTTCCCGGCATGAAACCAAATTGGTTGTTGGATATATGCGTTATAGATCTGAGCCTCTATTCAATAATCCTCTCCCAAACCTTCATTGTCTGACTCATCAATTTGATATCTCTATAGTTTGTTAATATCTAAACATCAACTTTTTTCTTTTAGATGGGGACTATAGTATTAATTATCCACTCATCTGAAATCTTCTTGGTCTTCATGATCTTGTTAAAGAATTTTCTTAACCACAACTCTTTTATCCACCATACACTTCCATACATAAATGGGAATACCATGTGGTCCGCATGCCTTTCTCATTTTCATATTTTTCAGAGCATTCTTGACCTCAAATGGTGAAACTCATCGTGTGTAAATGATATCTCTTGTATTCATGTCACACGTGTCTGTAACATTATTTGCAATATCTTCATTGAAAATCTTATGGAAATAATTTCTCCATTGGTTCTTGATATCATCATCCTTCACCAACACTCTGCCATCTTCATTATTATTGCATTTCACTTGACTCAAGTCTCTTCCTTTCCTTTCTCTTATACGAGCCATTTTATATATATGTTTTTCCCCCTCTCTTGTGTCCAGATTCTTATAAATATCATCAAAGTATCTAAACCTTGTCTCCTAAACAACCTTTTTAGCTCCTTTCTTTGCTTGATTCTATCTTTGGAATGTTGCATCATCTCAAGATTTGGGAAAGCTCCTATAGATCTCCCTTTTTAGTTTATTGCCTTATATACTTCATCATTCAATGACCAAGTCTCTTTCTGTGGAGGCCCACAACCTTTGGACTCCCCCAAAACCTCTTTGGAATTTTTTTTATGCAGGAGCTCATGTTATGCCACATAGTGCTAACCTCAAACTCCAGGTTCCAAGTTCCCTCCTTGAAGAGTTTATCACGAAAATCAACTTATTTTCTCCTTTAAGATTCTACCACTTGATCTTGGTATCTTGATTTCTATTTTCTTGTCTTTATTGATCTTCATGTTAATGTACAAAACCACCAACCTATGTTGGGTCGTGAGTTCTTCGCCAAGAATCACTTTACAATCTTTGCATATATTGCGATCTACCCACCTCATAAGGTGGTAATTGATTTGGCTACAATTGTGCCCACTCTTGAAAGTAATCTTATGAGATTCTCTTTTCTTGAAATGGATGTTTGCCAACATCTTATCATATGTAATTGAAATATCTAATATCCTCTCTCCTTTTTAATTTCTATTGCCATAACCAAAATCACCATGAACTCTCTCATATCTAGCATTGTTACTCCCTACATGGCCATTTAAATCACTCCCAATAATAATCTTCTCCTCTGTTGGGATTCCTACATCAATTCATCCATGTCATCCTACAAATCCTTCTGAGCATCATCTCTAAGGCCAACTTGGATTCATAAGCGCTAGTAATGGTAAAAATATTTCCCCCGAGGACAACCTTGATAGCTATGATTCTATCACCCATCCTTGTGATATTGACAACATCATCCTTCAACATCTTATCAACAATAATACCTATGCCACTTCTATGTTTATCAATACCTATATACTAGATTTTATATCATGTGTCTCCAATCTCTCTACACCATTCCCCTATCCACTTTGTTTCCTACAAACAATCTATATTGATTTTTCTTCTCATCATGGTATCTACTATCTCTAAAGATTTTCCTGTCAAAGAGCCAATATTCTAAGACTCAACTCTAATCCTACTTTGTTGAACTTGCTTCTTTACCTGCATTCATAAAAAATGATGCCCTTGCACATTTTTCATTACACCTGGGCAATGATGCAGCGGGACTAGCTTCTTTACCCACACCCATCCAAGAAGTAGAAACCCTTGCACATTTTTCACTACATCCACGCGATGATGCAACAGGACTAGCTTCTTTACCCACACATGTCCAAGATGTGGAAACCCTTATTTGTCCTTCAACACAACCAGGCATCATTGTGCCAAAACCCCTTGCATATTTATCACTACACCCGAGTGCCAATGCAACACATCGCTAGGTAGGGATGCTCCAACAAAATATTTATAGGGATCAATTTCATAGAAAGAGTGACAAAGTTTTTATGGCTGGTTGTCAACCTAGCACCAACCGTCCTCCTTTATCTGGGCTTGGGACCGACTACAGTTGCACAAAATATATGAAAACATAGTCGTAATTTGGAACCAATTAACTAATCGAACTTCTAGTTTTTCAACTACATTTATCTATATGAAGGGCATGTCTTTGCTATCTTCAATATATGCCAAACTATGTTTGAGATCTAATGTGTGTGAAGATTTCTCTATGCTTTTTGTACTTATATTCAACGAGTGGACATTCTTCATCTTACCATAACCCACCATTTCAAGCATCACCAATTCATTCAACTCGACAATCCTTCTATACTGCTTGATCCTACCTATTTTTTTGATAACCCAAATTTTAGGTTTTGATACCCTATATCACATTTGAGGAATAAAAATGTTTGTATATGGTTAACCATAATTATCTGAGTTGTCTATCCAATCATGTATTATTACCAACTTTGATGTCTGATTAGAGGTACGATGAATGAATATGACACCTAACTGAGTTCATTTAGGATGCATGGCTTTTGTTAATTGACTTGAGAATTTTTTCTTTTCCCTCCCTTATCCTTTACAATGTTTAAAAGAAATAAAAGAGGTAGATAAAAGGAGTAGACTTCGAAAATATAGAATAAGTTAACTTGGACAAGAAATTTCTCTTTTTCCCTTTTGTAGTCTTTTACAAAAATAGAAATATCATTGACCTCTTTTTATTTCCTCCTCTAGGGATTTCAAAAAGGGGTGAGAAGTATCGCTACGTACTAATCTTGAAGATATGAGATAAGTTAGGATAGATAATAAATGAATTCTCCTTATCTTTTATATATAATAATAAATTTCTTTTTCTCTCTCCTCCAAGAAAGATCCTCAAAAAGACATATAACATGACCATTAAGTGGATAATAATTAGTCACCATAGATTTGGACTACGAAAAATTAATAAAGATGTGACACTTTGTTTAAACTTTTAATTTATAAAAATCAAGTTGAATGGCCACATACTCTCGTCATATATGACTTTTTGTATTTCCTAGATAATCATGACTCCTTTGAGATATATGATATGTATGAGTGATGGAATTATTTAATTAGAAAAATGAAGAGATAAAGATTATATGTAAGGTGACTGGGGAGTCAGGCTAGTGTACACTCGAGTTTATCGGAGGAACCATACACCTCAGTCATTTTTGACGATAAAGCAATTTTTTGAAAAATCTAAACCGTTGATCTTCTTAATTATCATAAGAACATACTATATAATAAATTTTAGCTCATTTGAACACTTATAGGTTGTGCATCAACATCATAATCACTGACTTTATATAGATTATAAACATGATTGATGTTTTATCATAATTTTAAGCAATCGTTTGATATTTATTATACAACAAACAAGCATAATACATCTTACATGATATCATAGTGTTTTAAGCATCAAAAGCTTGATATTATCATTCTCGTTCATGTTGTAGGAACAATTTGACTCGGTCAAATCACAAATTCCTCTCCTTTTGTTGGTTGAAACTAGATGAGAGATGAACGTGTTGCAATATTTAATAGAGTATTTTAGATTTTTACACCGAGAGATGATATGTATATAACTGAAACGATGTCGAACATCCTCGACAGGTGTGGTTTCTCCTAGTTTTCGTAGCCCCCATCCTGACGCAGTGAGAGAGATTATGACCTCAGGTATGCTTTGTTATATGTTTACGCTTCCTCTGAAGACACCACCTTTTATGAAATTAATGACCCAAAAATCATCCCTGCCTCCCCTCCTTCAGTTTTGCATCACTACTTTGTTTTGTGGTTGCATGAGCTTCCGTACCATGTAGACCTCACATGAGGACCTCGCCAGCTCTCACCGCCATGCCTCCCTAATCTCCAATTTGTGAAACATCTACCCTGACTTTGCTTCGACCCTAAGAATGTTTTATAGACTTTATTAATTTTTGTCATCTTAGTTCCAGTGGTTTTACTTTTCCAACTTGATTTTATTAGCCTACATAGCTTTTATAATAACTATCGGGGTCTGTTATGCAATTGTGCTTTTCTTCTGTAATTGGTCCATGTTATCCTCGTTTGTATAAATATATTGTCGAGTGACTCAGCTCAGTGTTGATCACGACAACATCTTCGCATTAAGCTCAACATGGTATCAGAGCTGTGGAATCAAAGATTCCAGATCCTCCTCTCCTCTCCTCCGTCTTCCGCCACTTCCTCATTCAAACCCTAAGCTAAGGGAAGACATGATCATCTTTCTTCTTCGTTTCTCTTCTTCTCGTCTTAATCCCTCTTCTCCAAAAGCAAGCTTGGAGTTCTCTGCTTCCTCATCGACAAGTGGATCAACCTGATCCCTCTCTCCAGTATCGGTGGGCGAACCTGAGGTATCTTATCAAGATCCCCAGCGACGAAGAAACTTCATCGAGTTCTTCTCAAGCATCTCAGTGAAGAGAAGATCTGAGGAGTTTCTCTACCGCATCCATTCCGTCTTCCCCTTTCTCGACATTTGCAGATTGTTTCTCAGTCATCTGAATCAGGTTCTTGTTTGTTCTCCCCGTCTATTCTCTCGCCTATTCAGATTTGTGCTCGCATCTCCTCTTCACCCTTAATCCTCCGTGCTCCTGTGAAAATGAGTCCAGTATCTGATTCAGAGGTGTCGTCAAACCCGAATCCAAATCCTCAGTCTCTCTCTTCTCCTTATCCATACCCAATTGGTCTCAATGTGTCCAATTTCATCTCTATCAAATTGAATCATCACAATTTCCTTATGTCGGAGTCTCAGATCAAAACTCTTGCTAAAAGTTGTAGATCGAAGGCTTCTTGTATGGAACTGAGGTTCAACCTCCTCGTCTGAGTGGAAATTCACAGGACACGCTAGATCTGAATCCAAACTACAAGTTCTGGCTCAAAACTGATCGACTTCTTAAAGGATGGATCAGTGGTTCCCTATTTGAGGAAGTAATGGGTGATGTGATCGGCTGCTTAACCTCTACAGAGGTATGGAAGACTCTTTCTAAGAAATTCGTTGAGTCCACTCAATCTAGAGAGTTTGAATTGAAATCTCAACTTCATACTTTTCAAAAGGGATCCACATCTCTGTCTGATTATCTGAGAAACTTCAAAACCATATGTGATCAGTTACATGCCATAGGGCATTCTGTGAGCGAGCAAGACAGGCATTGTGACAAAGTGGATTTTGGCTTAATTTTGAGGACGAAATTTCTTTTAAGGTGAGTAGGATGTGATGGAGTGGATTTTTGAAATCCATAAATCTCCAATACCATATTAGAATCCATATCTTGAGTTATAATGAGAGTTCCAAGTGTTTTAGTAAAGTTGGAATGTTGATTGAGATTTATATAATGATTAAGATCTCTAATTTTATGCCTTTTTGAGGAATTTGATTGAGTGGTCCAATAGATGAGTTTGGTCACCAATTTTGAATAGAAGGTAGCTAGAGAGGTATGGGAGCTATGGTTAAAATTTGGTGGGATTTGGAGGTTCTTAGAGGAAGTTATTGAGGTTTGATTTTGGGGAAATAATGTGCTTGGTTGATGGTTTAAAGACCTAAGTTGGGCTTGATTTTGATGTCACATGCCCCGTTAGTTGAGTTAGGTATGCGTGGCCGAATGCTAGCCCTAGGTATGCAATCTAGTAGTAGTGACCGCTGCTTTAGATGAGCCGTGGATATGCTTGAATGGAAGAGTAACGTTGACCCTTGGATGATAGATCGAGGGCTATCGGGTTGTCTCCCACCTTGCGGTTAGAGCAAGGAGAGGGAGCAACAGTCGCCTGACTTTCCCAGCCCCCACTCGTCCGGATCGTGGGATGTAGGTGAGGACAAATGGAGGAGTGGGAATCCTCTAGTGACCACGACCTACTTGAGCCTTTTTTTGCGACAAACCAACACCTACAGAGAGAGAACCAGAATGCCTCGAGCGCATTCTCTCCACTGTGACCTGTAGCTAGTGGTCGAGGTTGTAGAGAAGAGGTGAGGGCTCATCGGTGGCTTCTGAGGATATAGATGAGCTCTCAAATGAAGACCAAAGTTAGGGGAGTCTGCCCATGTATTTGTGTGCCCTGCGATGGTCGTCTCCATGGCTGACCGGCTTGGGTTGTCTAGAGCTTGAAGATGGAGCTCGGGGAGGTGCAAGGAGTGTATCACTCTGCATATGGAGATCATGATTGAGTTTCTGGAGTTGGAGCTCTGCTTTGAGAGGCCTTGGATCAAGGAAATGGAGAGTAAAGGCCTAATGCCTCTTCTATTCTGCCGCGCCAGCAGCTATTGCCGGCGAGCTTGCCCAGATCGTGAGCAGAAGCTGAAGGCAATGAGTTTCAAGGACAGCGGCATGGAGGAGGAATCACCGGATCTGATGCCAGTCTTGGAATTTGATGGAGGCCACGATTCTGTTGGCATCACCTTGCCGGAGCATCTCCCTCACGGCGGTGCCCTGCAGATCAGAGTCCCGCTTGGGACTGATCGCGTGGACCAGGAAAAGAAAAAGAGCAGACCAGTCCAGTCAGCAGACCGCCGGCCGAATTAGTGAACCATTGTGTTTCATTCGGTTCATTAATGCCAGACCAAGAGAGGATGTGCCCCCTTTCTAGCCACGTGGCAACACGCCATTGGCTGAAAAAGGTAAACCCCAGATTTAGTCCAGATCTTATATAATTCGTAGAAAATAGCATGTTGATAAAAAAAATACATATAATATACCAAAATTCTAAGAAAAATGCGTAGAACACAATGGAAGCTGAATATCAGGCTTTCGACGAACTAATATCAAAGTAATCATGTAAGATGTGAAATGGTCTTTTCATGGATAATAAATATCAAACGATGTTCTAAAATTATGAGAACATGTCAGTAGAATCATAATTATGTTTGTAATGCATATGATATAAGTTATGGTCATGTTGATGTACGAAATCATGTAATTTTCTCTATATGGATAATTAGGGCTTTTAACCCTAAATAAAATGCAATAAATGCACACATGCTCAATAAATGATGAAATTCACAGAGTAAGCTCATATCAGTATATGAAACCTCAATTTTAATTATGATATCATAATAATAAACAGAATCCATGTTATATGAATATGAATCTTAATACTTGTTATAAAACCCTAATTTAGGTTAATGATGTAACCTAGGGTTAATATGTGCACAAAAAGGATATGGAACCTAATGTTCAGATGATGAACTTTGATAATGAGATGTAATCTGGAAAATGACATCAGTGAGATAATCATAAGATAAGAATACAAGTAATCATGAGAATATCATAATGAGATAAGCAAACCCTGATATGAACACGATTAGGATTAAGATGAGATATAATAGGATGAGAACATGATGATAGTTTATGGTCTTGTCTTGATCAGGTTTGACCAAGCTTATAGTTGACATCAATGGTATGTGATTAGTATGATCTATCTCTTTGGAAGGTACCCCATTACCTCTTACTTGGCTTATTATATAATATGCTTGTGTTATATGGTAGTACAAACATGGCATATGATATTGATTGAAATGATTGTTCTTGTATGATATGTTGCATGATTTTCCATACTTATTGCTATGAACACATGAAACATATGATATCTGGTCCATTATATGATAGCACTAAATCTCTTTGGTAGAATAGTGCATTGATGAAAGTACTAAATCTCTTTGGCAGAATAGTACATGTGAGCACTAAATCTCTTTGGTAGAATAGTGCATTCATGAAGTACTAAATCTCTTTGGCAGAATAGTACATGTGAGAACTAAATCTCTTTGGTAGAATAGTGCATGTGGTTGATTAAGTTTACATATAATGGAAATGTGCCTAAAATATGTGTTCTGTTCTGGTAACAAATATCTTTGTGCAACTATACGCCTTTTCTTATATTTTGATTAATGCTGCCAAGTATTAGTTTTATCTTATTGTCAAGATATGATGAGAGGTATATAAAAGAAATGTAGGCATACTCAGTACAATATTCTTGAATATTGTGCTGACGTGTACCGCATGTAATCTTTTGTTTAGGTTTTGGTTTTGCTCTTGAAGATCTGGGATAGTTGATAGTTGTGTGGTGAGCTGATGTACAGGTGGACCTGTAATCTTAAGATCATGTAGTTTAGTTGTAGTACATGTATATGTATAGTTTGTTGTTCAATATGTAATATCAAATGTTGTAACAATTCATGTTGTAATTATATGTTGAATGGTGAACATGTGTGTATGGTTCTATTACTGTTCATGTACATGTTCTACTGATTGTTTCCTTCTGACTCCCTTGATTTTCTTCTTCTTAGCCTAGTGTGGGATGTTTAAATTGGGATTCTCACTGAGGTGAGGGTTTCAATTTGGATGTAACACATCAGATTAAGTTTTATAAAATCTGGGGACGTCACAGGTGGTATCAGAGCATGAACAATAGCAAAGCCTGACATTTTCTCATTATGCAACTCAAAACTAAAGAACCTTGAACTTAATAATCATTTAGGGTTAGATTAGTCATCTTTTAGAGACTAGATCTGACCTAGCCTCTAGGTTATCACCTAGATGTCTGAGAACTAGGTTTAGATTGGTGCTTATAGAAAGTCCTTAGATGTCATTCTTTCCTTGTAGTGCAGCGGTATGGGACGTTGCACTATTTGGAAATGATGTGCATCAAGGGAAGAGAAACCCTATACATATTGCACATGTTGTCTAGAGTAGCTACACTAGTCTACCCCTTGTTCTCACCCTTTTCACTAGTTTTCATGACACTGGACTCTCTACTATGTGTGGGACACTCATTTTCATGACTTTTGTTTAACCAGAGAAAAACTATATAATATTATAATATGTATATGTATTACAAAACTGTGTCTCCACACATGTACGAGTAGGAGGTGGTCATGTAACCTAAGTGAAAGTGATGACATCAGTCTAGAAGAGAGAGTAGTTCTAGATTAGATGTCTAGAGCCTTGTTGGAATATATCATAGATGGAATAAATGATATAAGTTTTGATGATATGATGTAAGTCTTATATATAAGACATAAGATGTTTATGATGATATATATGTGTCTTTGAGGACTTAAGTCTAGTTTTGAGGTTTTGAGATAAGTTTTGATGCTGCAAGTAAATAGGCTTTTATGAGATAATATATGCTAAGTTAAGACAAGGATGAGAGTCAGCATGAGCCTCAAGCTCGTTTACGAAGGAGGACCTCTAGTGTTAGGACCAGTTTTGGGGTTAGCTCAAGAGAGAGTGTGACCCACAGGGAGAAGGTCAGAGAACCTAGACTCCACGATATGAGAAATATGAGATATGTGATATGATATGTCCTAAACTAGAATACTCCTGAGTGAATCAGTTGAGTTTCCTAATGCATGATTCATATAGTTATGTTGAACCCTAGATGTCCTTGGGAGGACCAAACCCTAGATACAGAGAGAGGCTACTTATATATACACATGTGAATAAGGGAATATGAGTGCTTGCCATCTGGGCGAGGTCGAGAGCCCAAGACCTTGGAAGAGGTAGCTATGTTAGTTTTGTGAAGCCTCATGCTCGGGTTGGTGGTTTCCCACATAGGAATCTAGTGGTGTGTATAAGAGAGTTTTGGGTAAGATGTTTCATGGTTATAGATCTATGAAGAGAATGTCATATCATTCTTTGTTTTGTGCTTATGTGGCTAGAGCTGGTAAGGCTATCACGAGTACCAATGAGGTAATCTGAGAACCCTAGACTAAGAGGAAAGATAAAGTATAATCATATGAGATACTCATAGAGTTGAGTTAGCTCAGAGAGATTGGGCATGGAACTATCCTCATGATATGGGTCAGGAGAACCTTAGTTGGTTTAGATGAAGTTTTGATAAATGTTTAACAAGCCACTCATATAAGTTGGTTTATAACAACCATGATATAACATAGATAAGAATGTGATCTAATCTTGAGATGTGGTATATAGACATGACATGATGAAAAACCTAGAGATGGTTTAGTAGTTCCTATGTATAAACGGTTAACCATATACATGAATAAAGATGATAACGTAATATGGTTGGTTAATCTTGTGATGAAATCACTAGTAAATTTTGTAAATTATTATGAGCAATGAAATAAGATCAAATGAATGAAATATGTTACATGAGGTGTTAATCTTTGAGCTTAATAAAGATGAAAAATATTGTTTGACAGCTAACACAACATAATGATTATGACACCTTAATATAACCTAGATGGATAAAGTGGGTTAACTATAGTTAACACTCTCCTAAAAGGCATATGTTAATGTTGAACATGTTGTAAGAACTATCTCAATAACATGTTGTTGATTGCACCTTGATGTATGAGTTAATCTTAGTTAACTCCCTTAGAACATGGTAATATGATGTTGAATAGTAATGCATGAGTTAAGATAAGGAAGCAACCTCGATATATGAGATATGTAATGACATAACTAGAGTTTCTAAACCCTTATTCGAGCCTTCTTTGAAGTGATGTTTCACCCTATATGTTTTAAAACCTCCTAATGGTAGTTTAGAGATGGCTATGGAGCTTTGTTGTTGGATATGTTGCACCTAGACTAGTGCCTACATGTGTATGAAGACAAGATAAGGTTTCCCCTGGAAGTATGAGTATGGTTTACTTTCGAGGACGAAAGTTCTTTTAAGATGTATATGATGTGACAAAGTGGATTTTGGCTTAATTTCGAGGATGAAATTTCTTTTAAGGTGAGTAGGATGTGATGGAGTGGATTTTTGAAATCCATAAATCTCCAATAACACATTAGAATCCATATCTTGAGTTATAATGAGAGTTCCAAGTGTTTTAGTAAAGTTGGAATGTTGATTGAGATTTATATAATGATTAAGATCTCTCTTTTTATGCCTTTTTGAGGAATTTTATTGAGTGGTCCAACATATGCGTTTGGTCACCAATTTTGAATAGAAGGTATCTCGAGAGGTATGGGAGCTATAATTTAAAATTTGGTGGCATTTGGAGTTTCCTAGAGGAAGTTATTGAGGTTTGATTTTGGGGAAATAATGTGCTTGGTTGATGGTTTAAAGACCTAAGTAGGGCTTGATTTTGATGTCACACGCCCCCTTAGTTGAGTTGGGTATGTGTGGCCAAATCCTAGCCCTAGGTATGAAATGTAGTGGTAGTGACAACTGCTTTATATGAGCCGCATATATGCTTGAATGGAGGAGTAACGTTGACCCTTGGATGACAGATCGAGGGCTATCAGGTTGTCTCCCACCTTGCGGTTAGAGCAAGGAGAGGGAGCAACAGTCGCCCGACTTTCCCAGCCCCCACTCATCTGGATCGTGGGATATAGGGGAGGACGAATGGAGGAGTGGGAATCCTCTAGTGACCATGAACTACTCAAGCCTTTTTTTGCGACAAACCAACACCTACAGAGAGAGAACCAGAATGCCTCGAGCGCAGTCTCTCCATTGCGACCTGCAGCTAGTGGTCGAGGTTGTAGAGAAGATGTGAGGGCTCATCGGTGGCTTCTAAGGATCTAGATGAGCTCGCAAAGGAAGACCAAAGTCAGGGGAGTCTGCCCATGTATTTGCGTGCCCTGCGATGGTCGTCTCCATGGATGACGGGCTTGGGTTGTCTGGAGCTTGAAGATGGAGCTCAGGGAGGTGCTAGGAGTGTATCACTCTGCATATGGAGATCATGATTGAGTTTCTGGAGTTGGAGCTCTGTTTTGAGAGGCCTTGGATCAAAGAAATGGAGAGTAATGGCCTAATGCCTCTTCTGCTCCGCCACGCCAGCAGCTATTGCCGGCGAGCTTGCCCAGATTGTGAGCAGAAGTTGAAGGCAATGAGTTTCAAGGACGCCGGCATGGAGGAGGAATCACCAGATCTAATGGTAGTCTTGGAGTTTGACGGAGGCCATGATTCTGCTTGCATCACCTCACCGGAGCATCTCCCTCACGGTGGCGCCCTGCAGATCAGAGTCCCGCTTCGGACTGATCGTGTGGACCAGGAAAAGAAAGAGAGCGGACCGGTCCAGTCAGCAGACCGCCGACCCAATTTGTGAACCATTGAGTTTTAGTCAGTTCATTAATGCCAGACCAAGAGAGGATGCTCCCCCTTGCTAGCCACGTGGCAACACGCCATTGGTTGAAAAAGGTAAACCCCCATATTTAGTCGAGATATTATATAATTTGTAGAAAATAGCATGTTGATAAGAAAAATACATATAATATACCAAAATTCTCAGAAAAATGTGTAGAACACAATGGAAGCATAATATCAGGCTTTCGATGAACTAATATCAGAGTAATCATGTAAGATGTGAAATGGTAATAAATATCATACAATGTTCTAAAATTATGAGAACATGTCAATAGAATCATAATTATGTTTGTAATGCATATGATATCAGTTATGGTCACATTGATGTACAAAATCATGTAATTTGCTCCATATGGATAATTAGGGCTTTTAACCCTAAATAAAATGCAATAAATGCACACATGCTCAATAAATGATGAAATTTACAGAGTAAGCTCATATCAGTATATGAAACCTCAGTTTTAATTATTATGTAATATAAATAAATAGAATCCATGTTATATGAAGATGAATCTTAATACATGTTATAAAACCCTAATTTAGGTTAATGATGTAACCTAGGGTTAATATGTTCACAAAAAGGATATGGAACCTAATGTATAGATGATGAACTTTGATAATGAGATGTAATCTGGAAAATGACATCAGTGAGATAATCATAAGATAACAATACAAGTAATCATGAGAATATCATAATGAGATAGACAAACCCTAACATGAACACGATTAGGGTTAAGATGAGATGTAATAGGATGAGAACCTGATGATAGTTTATGGTCTTGTCTTGATCAGGTTTGACCAAACTTATAGTTGACATCAGTGGTATGTGATTAGTATGATCTATCTCTTTGGAAGGTACGCCATTACCTCTTACTTGGCTTATTATATAATATGCTTGCGTTATATGGTAGTACGAACTTGGTATATGATATTGATTGAAATGATTGTTCTTGTATGATATGTTGCATGATTTTCCATAGTTATTGCCATGACCACATGAAACATATGATATCTGGTCCATTATATGATAGCACTAAATCTCTTTGGTAGAATAGTGCATTGATGAAAGTACTAAATCTCTTTGGCAGAATAGTACATGTGAGCACTTAATATCTTTGGTGGAATAGTGCATTCATGAAGTACTAAATCTCTTTGGCAGAATAGTACATGTGAGCACTAAATCTCTTTTGTAGAATAGTGCATGTGGTTGATTAAGTTTACATATAATGGAAATGTGCCTAAAATATGTGTTCTCTTCTGGTAACAAATATCTTTGTGCAACGATACGCCTTTTCTTATATTTTGATTAATGCTGCCAAGTATTAGTTTTATCTTATTGCCAAGATATGATGAGAGGTATATAAAAGATGCGTAGGTGTACTCAGTACAATATTTTTGACTATTGTGCTGATGTGTACCGCATGTAATCTTTTGTTTAGGTTGTGGTTTTGCTCTTGAAGATGTGGGATAGTTGAGAGTTGTGTGGCGAGCTGATGTACAGGTGGACATGTTGTCTTAAGATCCTGTAGTTTAGTTGTGTGGCGAGCTGATGTACAGGTGGACATGTATATGTAATATCAAATGTTGTAACAATTCATGTTGTAATTATATGTTGAATGGTGAACATGTGTGTATGGTTTTATTATTGTTCATGTACATGTGCTACTGATTGTTTCCTTCTGACTCCCTTGATTTTTTTTCTTCTTAGCCTAGTGTGGGATGTTTAAATTTGGATTCTCGCTGAGGTGAGGGTTTTAATTTGGACATAACACATAAGATTAAGTTTTAGAAAATCTGGGGACGTCACATGCATTCACTCTTGTGAATGGCCTTGATACACCTGATTATGAGAATTTTGTGATTTCTATGTTAAAACCTCTTGTTCCTAGCTATATTGATCTCATATCTCTTCTTCAAGACTACAAATGAAGAAAGGCACAGAAGCCTACCTTATCTACCGTTGCATTCTATTCAAGCAAGACACCTGCAGAACCTTCTTATCATATGCAAGCTAACTTTTCATCTAGACGAAGAGTTACAGGACGAGGAATGAGTCGTGGCAGAGGCTACTCACCACAAGCTATCAACTACAACTCAGGGATCCTCGGCACTGCTCTGACTACTTCAGGATCTCCACATCAATATTCATCTCAAGGACGCAACTTCTCTTAGTTTGCTAAGCAAGATACTAGTAATGGTGTTACCATTTTTGAACCATCTCGTCCACCTGTTATCTGTCAGATTTGCGGAAAAAGGGGTCATCCTACCTTCAAGTGCTAGCATAGGTTTGACTCAAACTATCAAAGCACAGAGGCCCCTAAGCTTCTGACTGAAGCGACTACAGCTCTAGCTGCTTTAAGAGTTAATGATAATCAGTTCACTGAGTGCCATGTAGATACTGGGGCTACAGATCATATTGTTCAAACCACATGTAACCTAGAAAATCTATGAGTATACCGAGGAACAAACTGTATTATGGTCGACAATGGTAGTTATTTGCCTATATCTCAGATTGGTGATAGTTTCTTGAATAATGTTACTGCCATTCCTTTAAAACAAGTTCTTGTTGTCCCACAAATTAAAAGGAGCCTTCTCTTTGTTTCACGCTTTACTTCTAATTTTCCTTGTTATTTTATCTTTACTCATGACATGTTCCTTATAAAGGATTTGAAGAATCACAAAATTCTAACACAAGGTAGATGCAAGGACGGTTTGTATCTTCTTCAAGCCTCGTCACCTAATTTCAGCTCAAAAATTCTTCATAGCTCGTCTTCATCAGTTGTCAAGGCTGATAACCTGAAGTCTTCTTTCTTCTGCAATAAGGTCAATAAAGCCAGTCGTGATATCTGGAATCAGCAACTTGGTCATCCCAATCATGATGTCCTTTTGCAACTTCTTAGAAACAAGCTGATACATTCTAGTAGTAGTACAAAGAAAATTTGTAATAGCTGCCAAATAAGAAAGAGAAAAATCTCTCTACTAATGTATCTCACACTGTGTCTAGCACTCCCTTTCAACTTCTGTACTGTGATGTTTGGGGTAAAGCTCCAGTTACCTCCAAAACGGGCTTTAACTACTTTGCTCTTGTAATAGATGATTGTACCAGGTTCACTTGGTTCATTCCTTTATGTAATAAAGATGAGTTCTATGATAATTTTGTCTCCCTATGTGCTTTTCTACGAAATCAATTCAGTGCTCAAATCAAAATGGTCCAAACTGATGGAGGAGGAGAATTTGTTAACAATCGTCTTAAAACTTTCTTTTCTCAGCACGGTATTCTTCATCACCTATCCTGTCCACATGATCATGCTCAAAATGGAGTTGTTGAACGCAAACATCGCCATGTTGTTGAGCTTGGCCTATCTATGATGTTTGAAGCATAAGTACCGAAATCTTATTGGGATGATGCCTTTGCTACTGCTGTATACTTAATCAACCGATTAACATCTACTGTAATTGCCATGAAAACACCATTTTACTCTTTATACAAACAACAAGTCAATCACTCTTCTCTTAAGGTATTTGGTGTTCTCTGTTATCCCTACTTGAGACCATATGCAAAGGATAAACTGGAACCTCGTTATCTACCCTGTGTGTTTCTAGGATATAGTGCTCAACACAAAGGTTATAAGTGTTTTCATATTCCAACACAAAAACTATATATATCCAAGCATGTGTTCTTCGATGAATCCATTTTCCCATTCAAGGACAATCGGGTGTCATCACCTGTGCTAACTGATATATTGAGCGATTCTGAATTCCTTGAAGACCCACCATCTAGTATTTCTGAAAACGAAAGCCTTCTTCCTTCTTATTCTTCTCCTACCACTGTCATGGATGTCAATAATTGTATTGATGTATCACTGAATGATATCAATGAGCAAGTCATATCTACCGTTCACGGCTCAATTGGGTGTCCCACTAGTACTCCTACACATGACTTGGTTATCCCTCTTCACCAATCTACTCTTGCCAATAATTTTTCTTCTTCTTCTTCTTCTACTTCTCAACCTTTCTCTTCTTCTTCTTCTCCCACCACTACCACTCCCTTTGACATTGCTCCCATCGTTCACAAACATCCAATGATGACTCAGTTGAAGTCAGGATTTGTCAAACCGAATCCTAAATACGCTCTTAGCACAACCATGTCTTCTCTGAGCATTCCAAAAACTATTCAGAGTGCTCTCAAAAATGATAACTGGAGATCAGCTATGCTAGTTGAGTTGGAGGCCTTACATAGAAATCATACTTAGACATTGGTACCTCGTACTCCTGATATGAATGTTGTTGGCAGTAAATGGGTCTTCAAAACAAAGCTTCAATCTGATGGTTCCTTGGATAGATTCAAGGCTCGTCTAGTAGCCAAAGGATTTACACAAGAGGAAGGCATTGACTATCTTGAAACATTTAGTCCTGTGATTAAATCCCCAACTATCAAAGTTGTGCTAACCATAGCACTATCTCTGTAGTGGACCATTCAACAATTGGATGTCTGCAATGCCTTGGAACTCTGGACATTCCTGTTTACATGGCTCAGCCACCAGGATTTATACATACTACCTTTCCAGATCATGTCTGTCATTTACATAAAGCTCTATATGGTCTTAAGCAAGCTCCAAGGGTGTGGTATAATTGAATTATCTTGCATCTCTTCAATATGGGTTTTACTATCAGTTCAGCTGACCCCTCTCTCTTTATCTATACACAAAACAATGATATTGCTTATCTTCTTCTGTATGTGGACGATATCATCATTACTGGCAATAGCTCGGTGCTATTAACAAAGCTCATCAAGCAACTCGAATCTGAATTCTCAATGAGAAATCTTGGTGATATTCACTACTTCTTGGGCATTGAGGCCACTACTAATTCATCCAGTCTACTTCTCCATCAATCTAAATACATTGTTGAGTTGTTACAATGAGAAGACATGTTAGATTGTAAACATGCTTCTACCCCTCTCAGTTCAACTTTCTCCAAGGAACTTCAAAAATTGAATCAAATGGAGCAGTGTGATGTTAATCACTATAGACGATTGGTTGATTCCTTACAATATCTGTCCCTAACAAGACCTGATTTGACTTATGCTATTAATACTATATGTCTATATATGCATCATCCAACAGTTGGTCATTTTTCTCTAGTCAAACACATACTCAGATATCTTAAGAAAACAATAGACTATGGTTTACATATCTTTCCATCTTCCAATCTTTACCTATCAGCTTTCTTTAATGCTGACTGGGTTGGCTGCCCGAATACTCGAAGATCAACCAGTGGGTTTTGCACCTTCGTCGGCTCTACCTGTATTAGCTGGTCATCTAAGAAACAACATATTGTCGCAAAATCTAGCACTGAAGAAGAGTACATATCTCTCTTCATCACTGCAGCTGAATTAACTTGGCTTGCCAATCTTATGAAAGATCTTCATGTATATCAAGTTGGACCCAGTATGCTCTACTGTGACGATCTGAGTGCTCTTCACTTATCCACTAATCCTATGTTTCATGCTTGCTCCAAATACATTGAAATGGACTACCATTTTGTTCGGGAGAAGGTTGCTCTTGGATTAATAGTTACCAAATTTGTCTGTTCAGAGGATCAGCTAGCAGATCTCTTCACGAAGGCTCTTCCCCGATTACAGTTTCAGAGTTTGATTCACAAGTTGGGCATTAGATTCTCTAATTCACAGCTTGCGGGGGGTATTAGCCTACATATCATTTATAATAACAATCGGGGTCTGTTATCCAATTGTGCTTTTCTTTTGTAATTGGTCCATGTTATCCTCGTTTGTATAAATATATTGTCGAGTGACTCAGCTCAGTGCTAATCATGACAACATCTTCGCCTTAAGCTCAACATATTTCTCATGTTTCACTTCTTGTGCTGACAAATGAGTAGAATTGTGGTCTTCTTCTTCACGCAACAAATTCATCGCCCCATTTTGACCTTGCAAAGATGTTAGGCTTGTTTTGTAGTCTGTTTGTAAGGTTCTTCCATTAATTATGTTCTCAAGTTCTCCTTGAATTTGGCCAAAGAAAAACTTGCACGCATGTGCAACCTCAAGCCTCAGATATAACTCTATAGCTTCTTCGAGATGTGGAGAACACAAAAAAAGTCTTGGTATCCCCGAAGGGCAACATTCACAGCCCATGGTCGGAGCCATGAAGCCCTATCAAGGTGTTCAATCCATGGCTCGTGATGGAAGAAGCAGGGTCACAAAATGACCTTGGTGGCCACAACCTTTTAATCAGATGATTAATGTTACATGGGCATTTTAGACATTTTAATGAACACCCTTGTATTTCCAACCATGAGATGATTTAAATGGTCCAATGACACAAGTTCCGCCACTGAATTGAGTTATATGTCACACGCGCTTATGTTTTTTGGTACTTTAACAATTTATTTACACCAGGTTTATTTTTTATTTAAATGAATGTAACGTATAAGGTTTTCTGAATTCTGATTGGTCTGTTTTGTAAAACCCATAACTTTTGTATAGGACCTCAGAAAAAGATAGAAAAATATTCATTGGAAAGATCTTTTGATTCTCTATTGATCTAACCTATTTTAAAATATTGTTTTACATATTCAATATCTTCAATAATTCAAAGACTAAGATTTGATTCTAATGATTATGAAAAAATGTATATGTCATGTTACAAAATTAAATTTACAAGTGATTAAAGGCTTAATCAAGTTAGAGGACTTTACCTAAGGAGTTCTGATCTAGGTAAGAGGGTCATGCATATTTGGTACAAGTAACTTTGACTTGTTGAATGTTAATTTAATTGATATGCACATTATTATATTTCACAAAATTTTGAATGCTCTCCAAGATAACATCTTGTTTAGATATCATTGTCTGATTGGATGATTATGTTCTATTATATAAACTCTAGATATGAGTATGATCTATGAATAATATAACATTCAAAGAATGGAGAAATCCCAATAAGACATTAAGACAGAGAAATCCCATTATGGCACTAAGAGGGAGAAATCCCATTAAGACATTAAAAGGGAAAAATCCCATTATGATTCAAGGGGAGAAATGCCATCATGACACTAAGAGAGAGATATCTTGTTATGTCAAGATTAAGATTAAATACATTAATGAAAGTCATGATCATGAACAAACTGAAATAATTGGTTAAGTTTTTATATGCTCCTCGATCATGGGCCTTCAGGCCATTATGGACTGGCAATTATGGGCTTATATGGGCATTAAGAGAGGTACCATATATCTACTTATCCAATTCATTATGTTAAGATATTCAAAGAATGACTAAGATAACCCATCATCAAGTTTATGTCAAGTTCATATCAATTTTATTTCATGTCAAGTTTACCTCATGTCATGTTATATTTACTTTGTATCATATAAAGTGTCAAATATCTCCTACTGATGTGATCTTTATTTTTCATGACTGGGGATGTGATGTCCATAGGACTTAGAGTAAGTGAACGATAGAAAGGGTAATCAAGGACTAGGAATATTTGAAGATTTTCTTGGTGGGGCGCAATTTACCAACTCAAACCAATGTCATTAGGTATCATTTACATCATAGGAGGTAATCTCATACAAGTTAACTTCAGTAGATTTAGAGTTCATGATTTATAAGTTTCAGATTTAATGACTACGAACTATGTACAAATCTATTTCAAATTAATGTAAGGTGTTTTATTTACTTTGATTGCAAATATTAGCATATTGTGACACCCCCTTAGTAAAAGGCTTCCGCTTAGTGATATTGATATATTGTTAAAGTGGGGTGTTACAATTACATTTATGAATATTATAGATATTCTATAAAATATTCAGAACTTTAGATAAGCATGGACTATTATACGTTGAAAACTTGGAAGATATCATCGTCATCATTATCAATGACTCGATCGCAACCATGTTATGACTCACTACATAGATCCTTATTTTCTAATCTATTTTTTTATCTCATATTCTTATATTTAAATTGGAAATTCATTCATTTTGTTTCCGGGGGGTTTCAAACATGTGACATATTGATCATACAATATCAACTTTACCACTCGGGTGCCGCTATATTGGCATTTTGTTTCATATTCTAATCAAGATGTAACTACAGAAAGACTCTATTTATCAAACTACCCAAACTAATTTAAGCCTTTCTCTTATTCTTTTAGTTTTTATTGACTAAATAGCATTAGTACAAACTGGAACATTAGTATGTCTATGTTACACAAGTCTGTGCCATATCATACAAATCTCATGCAACTTTTCCTTAATGCTCACCAAGACCATTTTGTTCATGATATAATTCATTTATCGAACAATATTTCCTTGTATTCCCAAGCATCCATCTCAACATACACATTTCATTTACATTCATCATTGTCTGAAAATAGTTCCACTATAGCCTAGTTGGCTGTAAAATTGTTCTATAAAATTTACTTTTCAGTGCAAAAGGGATCTTCTATATGCATACTTCTTCAATTGCACTCCTCCATTTCAATAATCATGTTGTTATCATATGACAAACATAATCTTGAACATCACCATCTATTTGAGTAATAGTACCCATATAATGAACCTACTTACATTTTGGTATGGTCCCACCATTAACAATGCTAGATTGGATGAGATTGCAATGCATATGCTCAATTTTGTTGTTAACGCTTGTAAATTCATTACATAAAATAGATTTCTTCAAAGTTAAACTTCATCAGTCAATCCTTCTTTAGTTTCAAAAAGCAACACAATATCATCAACACACAATAAGGACCAAGTAATATCATTGCCAACATGCCTTTTCAACTAATCAATAAAAAGAACAAATTCATATGGGCGAGGTGTCGACCCTTGAAGTACCCCAACCGTGAATAGAAATGTCAGTGTCTCACCACTAGGAGTCAAAACACTTGTTCTTAATCTATCATGTATGTCATTTATCAAATCAATGTATTGGAGTCAAAACCCTCCACACCACTTCCCTATCTACTCGACCATAAGCCTTTTCTAAATAAAAAAACCATTCGAAGATCTATTGTGTTTTTTTCACAATTATCCATAGGCCTCCTTATCATCAAATAAAAAGTTGTATTGATCTTGTAGGCATGAAACCAAACTAGTTTTATGATGCCTTTGGCATACACTATAGCATTTGATTAATTACCATCTCCTAAAACTTCATAGGGAGACTCATAGCTTGATACATCTATATTTGTGCAAATATTAACATCTTCTACGTTCTTGTATATGGGGACTACAATAATTATTCTCCATTAAATAATTAATATGTTAAAAAAAATCTAAAATTATCAAAAATTAATCATCTATAATTGGTAACTAATAATTAATTTGTAGTATAGAAAATCTTATTAGTAGTGGTCTATTACAATAAAAAATCAGCACGCATTATTTCATAAATTAAAAAAAAATTGTAGTTATTGCAGCATTTAATTTCATTTTGGGGTGACAACCTATATAATAAAAAAATAAGGACATATTTATGTGAGGCAAAGTTTCATACACAATAATTATAATTTCTAAATATCACTCAACATGATGGAATACACATGCACTGGGTTAATATATCAACTATGGATATGATTCATGACTGTATGTAAAAATAAATTTCATGAGTTCTCATAATTATAAATATGTGAAGAAAAAAGAGTCCATCAAAAAACATGTGAGTGTACATCAAAAATGTAACAAAGAAGAGTACTGAATTCAAACAAACCAAATAGTCAGGATACAAGGATATTTAAATATAACTTAAATGTAAAAAGTTGTATAAAGCAAGAGAAATTATGAAATAACATAACAAAATTTTCATTCATAATTATTATCAACACCATACAATAATTACTAAATTTTCACCATCCTTTTGATGTAATCTTTATTTATTGACAGAATTGTTATGTACACGAGTCATGTGCAAAGCCCATGAATTTTGACAAGTAAGGTTTCCTAAGGGAAAATAAATAATGAATATCCAAAATGTAAGATGAATGTCATAGTAAACAAATAGCATCGATATATGTTCATAATTATTGACTTGTGATGTGTGAATTCTAAATAACCATGTTAAAAAAGGAGTCATTTGATATGAATATGAGAGGTTTTTGGAGGCTATGGGATGTGATGGTGATGGATACAAGATGATATATATGACATTTGGATATGTTAGATGCCTTGCAGGTTATGTGGAAGGGTTATGGGGACCCATATTGGTGGTTCGAGATACCAACCATAAGAATAGGAGGACCTAAGGATATGGGTCTGATACCTCAATCATATGTGTGGGTGAGAGTGAGTATTATTGTTGCATACAACTTTTCCCTAGGAAGGAGTCAGTAAAAATACATTTCCACACTTGTCTCCTTTTGGGACATTGGACCCTTTTTATATCCCTAAGTAGTAGGTCCCTTGTTCCATTATTCCAAACAACGTGGGATGTAGGCCATGTGTTGTATCCTAGTACATGGTTAAGGGGTAAAAAATTGGAATGGGATGGATGAGATGTGACTTATGCTATGCCCAAAAGTTGAAACAATGATAAGATATGAGATTTACATGTTTTTGTGTGATTATGAGTTGGATGTTTATTTATTATGTTGATCAATTAAATATTTCCTTGTAATAAGTAACTTCTCAGGATACACATAATAGTAATAAAAATACTATAGATATATGCTTGTCTTTTGGGTGGGAATTGCACACCCAGTTTGCCTATGGTATTCCTATCTTTATCATAAATTTTCATAACTTTTTCTTCACAAAATACTCTATCTCCTCACAAATAGATAGTTTCCAATCATCATGTCTACTTTTTATTTCATGGACTTCATCTCTTGTGTTAAAATGAATGTTGTTATATCCTCAATTTTCATATATATGGCTTGAAATGTAATTTCTCCAATAAAGTGTGTGATTATGAAAATTGTATGATTTGAGTACAATGAATTGATTTCTTTGATATTATTCCTTTTTGCATAAATGTTTTTGTGGGTCTTGTTGAAGTAACAAGTCCAATATGATTAAAAGAGAATAGATATGGAAAGAAATCTAATAATAAAAGAATTTGAGATAATATTGAGAACTAGGTGGAATTATCTAGAAGGTTTAGTTTTTGCTCATGATGGATTGGATTTTGGATCCACATGATTGCTTTTGATATAAGGACCATATAAAAAATAAAAGTGAAAGAGAGAGAAAATATTAATAAACTATGTCTTAATAAGTGTTAACTTTCATATGAACAAAAGTCCATTATCCTTTTGAGTTTGGGACTCAAACGTTTCACACGTGTAGATGAAGTTAATACAAAGTGTTCCCTAAAATTTTAAAGAAAAAAGATAAATGAGGAGAGAGTTATGGATTTTGTAAGATTCCTAAAGTGAAAGGCTAATAATTCAAATATATTAAATTTCACGATTTGTTTAAGAATAAGGAGTTGATCTTTTTATGGAGGGGGTGAACTGGACTCCAAATCTCACAATCTGGATCATGGATCTCCTGATCTGACGACGTTGGGTCATTGTCTAGATCCCAGCCCTAGTAGGAAACCATTGAAGTTTCCTTTTTGATCTAGTTTGTTCTCTGATGTGCGAGGAATATTGGAAACTTGTCCATCAAGTTCGAGAGACCTTCATGAATCCAATGATCCGAACAATAAGGGACACTTGAGAAGAGATTGGAATTTCCCCAATTGGGATTATCTCACCAACCTTGCCCTATATAAAGGGTGCGATACATCATACCAGCAATTTCACAAATCACTCGTGCAAGACCGGACGATGCTGACAAACACAGTTGTGCTCTCAATTTGAGATTTGGTCTCCACCTTCACCTTTGTCCTGGAGTAGTTCTTTCTAGAGTAAGCACTGAGTCATCCCAACGGTGGAGATCAGTGAGCGAGTAATGGAAGGGCTCTTTGAGTTTGAGGGAGCGTGACTAAGGGATGTGTGGTCCTCGCTTGCGCACATGTGGAGTAGGCAGGGAAGTCAACCAACTTGTTGACTATTGGTTTGCATGAGGAGAAGTCTGAAGGTAGATGATGACCTCTGGTGAAAAGTCAGGTCTACCATTGAGCGTTCAATTGAAAGGTGAGTCCTTTTTCCTTTTGCTTGGTGCGCTTTGAGCGTGAGGCACGCTACCTTGTGGGCCCGGGTGTTGATGCGGCCCCCACTGGCATGACTCAAGGAAGTCGGGTTATACGTGTGTCAATCCTTGATTGGCCAAGAAAGGTTGTATAGCTAAAAATCATAAGTAATTATAGGAATATCATATGAGGACAAATTATATATGAAAGTTGATTAGAAAAATACGTAGATTGCAATAAAAATATAATTGAAGCCTACATCTACTAACTATTCAAAAAGTATATAAAGTTGTCACTTTTGTTGTATTAATTTATGATAAAACCCTAAGTAGAGATGAAAATCAGATTTAATGTCTCTTTTTGGTTCGTTTGAGAAGTTAATAACCTTTTGTTAATAAAAAGAAGTTTGGAAACCAAAAAGATTGGTTTTATACATAACATGCTTGTTTAGGGTTTTATACACATGATTATGCATTAATGGGCCTAGAAACCCTAATCTTGGGAAACATGAGTTTTAGTGGTTTTAATTCAAAAATGTAAGCATGCAACATAGATATAATGATCCTAAGCCTGATTTGATAATAAAGAACCCTTTATGGGGATAATTGGAATAATAAGGGTTTTTGAGAATGAGAAACATGTTTTAGGGTTTGTTAACCCAAAAAGGGTGAAGTTGGATAAAGTAATCTAAGAAACCCTAATGAGTCCTAATGAGACATAGAAGCCTTAGGAAGTGTCCTAATATCATTAGAAAGTTTTTAGGGATATGATAGTGACAATAGGTATTCTATATGTTTCAGGAATTTAGGGTTTCTTGCATTAGTTTCTTGCTATGATATCTTATTTATTTTGTATTGTTTAGCTCAAGACTAGGTATGTGGTTATTTTATGATTAATTGCTTTAGTTTCACAGAGATTTCCAAAGTTTCATTGAATGCATGAAATTAACTACTTGGATGACTTTATTTTCTACAATCTATAAAGTGACTATGATTAACATCATGTAAATATATATATGACTTGCCCAAACCTACATACCATCTCTAGATATAAGATTTAAGAGGACCAAGCCTTGGATGTAAGGTCAAAGGTGGTCAAGCCCCATAGGGAAGATCATAGGGCACCCATAGAGGTGACCCATAAGGTACCAAGCTCAAGATGGAGAAGGTAGCCTAAAGACCCTTGCAAGGACTAAATCACTAGACAGGGTATCCCAGAGGATGAGTAAAAGCAGTTGGGAAATTATATTGAAAATGTAATCTTGGATTGTTAACAACTATTTGATGTAATTAGGTTATTATGAATTATGTGCATGTTATTGGTTGCCACCACATACCAGTATATTCTTTATATTGACTGGAATTTTGTTTTTCGTTGTTTTAGGAATACTTGAAAAAGGACAAACAGTAACGTGCTATTTGAAGAATAAAGCTAATTAAAGATATGAGGATTTTTTTAGATAGAACTTTACATTAGGTAAAGTTCCAATTCCTATATTTTGAAAGGTATGTGAAAAGTAATTTTTTATCCTACTTTAAGCTTAGTGTTTGGTAGAATTATTAATTATTATTTGCAAAACCATTGATCCTATTTTAGGATAGCTGCGTTGGCTTCTTGGTCTTCCTTAATTGGGTTTTACCGGAAAGTGGGGTCATTACAATTGGCATTAGAGTAGGGTTTTCCAATCAATCTCTAATAATTATTACATTTTACAAACTCTTTAGAACCTAAGAGAGTTATGAGAGTATTTTCCAATGATGGAGGTGTCTAGGAAAGGATCACAATCTGGGGCTGGCAGGATTTTCCTCCACCCCACTAGTCGGTCTATGAGGACTCCCAGATTCTGTGTGATTGTCTAGCGGGAAATTGGAGGATTTGACTCAAAATAAGATACCTTTGGGTCTTCTCATCTGATTTTGTCCCTTCTTTATCTCTTTTCTCTGGAGAAATTTTAATTGCTTAGGGTCTTTCTCTCTCTCCACTCCCCTCCTATGTTGGGAATTCAAGGTGTTAAGTATTAGGGAATCCTCCACCAAACTAAAAAATTCATGTAATTAAGATGACACATATCTAAGTTTAAAGCGTATATATCTTTCCAAGTTATATATATGTGGTTAAATGATTAGGCTTGTGTGAATCAACATGGCCCATATCAAGATCGTAGATGTTCCCTTTGAGGCTATCGAGTACCCTTCTTAGGGTAGGCCTACCTACAAGAGGAGGGGTTCTTCCAGGAAGAGGAGGAGAGACCATGGTAAGGAGTCCTTGAGGAAGAGGAAGAGACCTGAGGAAGGTCCAGATGAAGGCTTGGATCCTAAGCCCATTCCTTTTGACCGCATGGATGAGGATGATGACCAGAAAGGGGGATCAGTGGGAGAAGATGAGACCAAGATCGACACTACCGCAAACAATGGGCCTGTTGTGGTGGTACGTACACCCGACACCCTCTAGATGGAGAAGTAAAAGAAGTTGACCGAGGCTATCAATGCTTTGGCCCTCAAGGACCCCGCTAGAGGCGAACATGGAGAGCCTCTAATCATTCGTCCCTAACTCAGAGCCACCATCTTGGACTCATGAAGCTGATGGAGAGGACAAGATGGAAGTCATCGACATGGCTGATGCTTGGTTGCTTACATTTGAGAATGGGTACCACATGTTGTAGGTTCAACATAAGAAGTCTTGTTTTGTACCGATCTTCTTGAAGGAGTAGCCAAGATATGGTAGGAGAACCACATCATAGGTTGAGACCTAAATGAAGACTCGATGGTCTGGATGGATTTTAGAACCATCTTCTCCACCAGGTTTTTGCCCACCTTAGCCAAGAAGGAGAAAGAGGAGTTCACCATCATCGTGCAAGGCAACCTCTCTGTTGTAGACTACGCTCGCATGTTTCACCTACTGAAACGTTTCAGGCACATCATCACAGAGGAGAGGGGGGTGGATTACTTTGTAGAGTGTCTAAACCCCACCATCAAGCCTTGTGTGATGGCGAGTAAGCCGATGACCTTCGCCAATTCCTACAACACCACCCTAAGCATGGAGAAGACAGTGATGCCTCCAACCAACCCATCTAAGGGGTACTTGGGCTACGTCGAAGGAACTATTGGATCAAAATATAATCACAAGAAAGGATAAGAGTGTAACAACGCCAATGGCAAGCATGGAGGCAAAGGAAATCCACGCAGTGAGAGCCATTTTTTGAAGTGTCGTACCTGTAATTGAACACACCCTGAGAAGTGCCTCTTCGAGAAGAAGGTGTGATTTTGTTGCCAACAGGAGGGATACTTTATCCCCAACTATCATCTACCTGATTCGAGAGGTCCATATCCTATGGTGACACAACCGGTGGTAGCAACACCCCCAGCAGGAGTTGGTGAACCAACTAGAGGTCCACCTATTAAAGAACAGATGCAAGCCTGAGTTTTCTCTATCGACAATGAAGAGGCTCATACCAATGCTAATCAGTTGATAGAGGATAATAACCCATAGAGTTTTCCTTTTTGCTTTTTTTAATCATGTAGTAGTCTGATACATTATGGAAAACTATGTAGGCATGCTTGAAGTCATGGGACAAAATGTAAAAGCACTTTTTGATTCTAGTTCTACTAATACTTACATTTTGAGAATTTTGGAAACTGTGCTTTGTTTGGACATCAATGATTTAGGTTATTTTTTGGATGTCAAAACCCCAAGTAGTCTAATATATACATCTCTTTTGAAAACCCCTATCATGCTAGTTAAGTACCTGAGTCATGAGCTTCCTACTGACTTCATCCTCCTCGATATGAATGATTTTGATGTGATCATTTGTATGGATTAGCTTTACACCTATAGAGCACAGACTGATTGTAGGGAAAAGAATATCCTTATTAGGAAACCTAGTCATCCACACTTTACCATTCGAGGACAGAGAGATGCAACTACCAGTGTGTACGTGTCCACTGTGAAGGCCGAGAAGATGATAGCCAAAGGTTGCCAAGATTTCGTAGCATTAGTCACCAAACTGTAGCCTAAGGTGCTACCCCTTGAGGATATAGAGGTAGTAAGGGACTATACTGATGTTTTTCCAGATGATCTTCTTCGGATTTCCCTTAAGAGTGAGGTGGACATTTCGATAGATCTATCTCTCAGGACAAACCCTATATCTAAGGCACCCTATAGGATGGCCCCTATTGAGTTCTTTGAGTTGAAGAAACAACTACAGGAATTGCTAGATAAAGGTTTCATTAGACCCAATACATCATCATGGGGAGCACTAGTCCTTTTTGTGAAGAAGAAGGATGGATCACTCAGGATGTGTATCAACTACCAGATGATCAATCAGGCTACCATTAAGAATAAGTATCCTTTACCCCGTATAGATGACCTATTTGACCAAATCAAATATGCTTGAGTCTTTTCCAAGATCACTTTGAGGTTTGGGTGCCACCAGGTATGAGTCAAGAGTGAGTACATCCCTAAGATGGCTTTCCAAACCTGTTATGGACACTATGAGTTTGTGGCTATGCCATTCAGGTTATTCAATGAACCTAGTGTGTTTATGAATCTCATGAATAGTGTGTTCCAGCCTTTCCTTGACTCGTTTGTCATAGTGTTTATAGATGACATCCTAGTTTATTTCGATGACCTAGAGAAACATCATGACCAACTGGGTAGAGTCTTTGATATCTTGAGAAAGCATAAGTTCTATGGGAAATTTTCAAAGTGTGACTTTAGATACACCATGTCATGTTCCTTGGACACATCATCTCCGGAGGTACAATCGTCATGGATCCAACCAAAGTTTCGGTTGTCCTACACCAAAGAACCCCTTTGAGATCCATAGTTTTTTGGTATTGATTGCATACTATCGATGCTTCATAAAAAAATTCTCAAATACTGCTTTTCCGCTTGCCAAGCTTACCCAGAAGGATGAGAAGTTCATGTGGTCTGACGTCTATGAAGCCCTCTTTCAAGAGTTGAAGGAAAAATTGATCACAAGTCCAGTGTTGACTTTACCATTCGGCAATGTGGGTTTTATGATCCTCACCGACCATAAGAGTTTGAAGTATCTTCTGATGCAAAGAGATCTAAATTTGCAAGAATTACGGTGGATGGAGTATATGAAAGATTATGACTTCACCATCGCCAATCACCCTGGGAAAGCTAATGTCGTAGATGATGCTCTTAGCCAAAAATAGCTCAGGTGTGTAGTTATCTTGTCTAGCCAGTGGAGGAATTTGGAAGAGCTTGTGGAGTGGGATCTACAACCATTAGAAGACCGAGTTCAGTTGGAAAACATTTAGATAAAATCAGACTTGTTGAGTGAGTTAGTGTCTGCTCAGTTGGCCAGTTTAGAACTTGGTAAGATGAAAGGCTTGTTAGAGAAGCCGTAGACCCAGCTCTTGGTGGGAGTAGATGGAGGAATCTGATATAAGAATTGTATCTAGGTTCCTGAGGATTCACCTTTGAAGAATGATATGTTGCAAGAGGCTCATGGTTCCAAGCACACGGTACACCTAAGCACTACTAAGATGTTTAAGGATCTTCAGCGATACTTCTAGTGGCAAGGAATGAAAAAAGACATAGCGGCATATGTGGTCAGTTGTCTCACATGCCAGACAGTGAAGGTTGAACACCAATGACCCGGTGGACTATTACACTCAATTGAGATTCCATAGTGGAAATGGAAACAAATCACCATGGATTTTGTGGTGGGTCTCCCCTGGACCCAATGAGGTCATGATGTGATATGGGTTGTGGTAGATCACCTTACCAAATCAACACACTTCCTTGACTTAAAGATCATTGCCTAGGTGTCAAACCTAGTCAAGATATACATCAGGGAGATAGTACGGTTGCATGGTGTACCATGTTTGATTATTTATGATCAAGGCCCAAATTTTACATCCAAGTTGTGGAAGTAGGTACAAGAAGAGCTTGGTACAAGCTTAAAGTTCAGTACAACTTACCACCCCAGATTGAGGGACATTTAGAGAGGATGATTCATACATTAGAAGATATGTTGAGAGCATGTGTGCTCGATTAGGGTGGATCGTGGGAGAAGTAATTTCCCTTAGTTGAGTTTGCATACAAAAACTACCAATACAGTATCGGGATGCCTCTGTATGAAGCTTTATATGGGAGACTGTGTCACTCATTGCTTCACTGGGATGATGTCACTGCAAGGACCTTGTTGAGGTCAGACGAGCTCTAGGTGTATGTAGATAAAGTCACTTTGATTAAGAAGAGGATGAAGAGAGCCTAATATCAATAGATGTCGTACGTTGATGCAAAGTGGACTGACTTGTAGTTCACTATGGGAGAGCATGTGTTTTTGAAAATCCGACCGCTCCAAGCTATAGCTAAGAACAAAGGAAAGTTGAGTCCCTGATACGTAGGTCTATTTGAGATTAATGGAATAGATTGGTGAGGTTGCATATAGTTTGGCATTACCCCCTCAGTATAGTATGATGCATGATGTTTTCCATGTGTCCAATCTGAAGCACTATGTGAAAGATCTGACCCATGTGCTTAGCATTGAACCTATTGAACTCTAAGGGAGGTTGACATACCCTGAGTCACATGTGAGGATTCTAGTTACCAAGGTGAAAGTGCTCAGTAGTAAGAATATAGAGATGGTAAAGGTTCTTTGGAAGAACCATGGAAAGGATGAAGCCACATGGGAGCTGAAGACGGACATGGAAAAAGCCTATCCTGATTTGTTTGCTTGATTACTTGAATTTTGTGGGCAAAATCCTTATATGGGGGGGAGGATGTTTTTTTTTTGGTTTAGGAAGTACAAAACTTGTTAGTTCTCAAGATGAGAAACTAACCATATAAAAAGAAACAATTTCTATACATCTGAGATAAAGATCTCCAAGAAGCAGAAAACTATGAAGAGACCTAAAAAAATAGTCCAAATAGAAAAGGCCTCGACATGCAGACCACAGACTGGAATGAGATCAACAGCTCCCATCAGCAACTAAACAGCAAGCAAAACAACAGACAACTGCCAACTCAAAAAGAGAGCTCTATCAAGAACTCATCCATTTCCAAACTATCATAAACCACCACGCACAGAACAAGAAAAATCTGCAGATCCAACCAAACACATATCCACAGGGCAGACAAAGAAGGACCCATCTAGCAACTTGAGCGAGCTCTGCCACTCCACAAAGGATAAGCTCGACCACTCAAGCACTGCCAGAAAGAACCATCCATCTTCCAACAAAAATAACTAGAGAAACAAGAGGAGAAGACAAGTTCTCAACAGTTGAGAGAGCACTGCCACTCCAAACAGATAAGTTCATCCAATCAAGAGAAAAGATACACCATCAATCGCTCAAAAACAACATCACAAAAGGAAACAACAGATAACAGTACTGCCTCTCAACATCCTCATAAAAAAGGAACTCCAACCAAAACAGCCCAATAACTCATCCAAACCAGAAGAAAGATATACAACAGAATCAAGGAACCTCAGAAGCAACTTGAGAGAGCTCTGCCACTCCAAAAGGATAAGCTCATCCACTCAAGCAAGAGAGCCCTCCACCATTCAAGCTAGGAACTGGAAGACCCAGATTAGGCTGGCCATAAACAAATGAACTCTTGCATAATCTTCTTACTCACAACTTCGGGTGAAGAACAATGGTTGTCATGCACTCTAATATTCCTCTCCCACCAAATGTGATACAAAGAGCTAAGAAGAAGAAACTTATCTTTCTTAT
Source organism: Alisma plantago-aquatica (assembly GCA_963693085.1). Classification (NCBI taxonomy): domain Eukaryota; kingdom Viridiplantae; phylum Streptophyta; class Magnoliopsida; order Alismatales; family Alismataceae; genus Alisma; species Alisma plantago-aquatica. The sequence goes on along the minus strand of OY856414.1, from coordinate 500,092,430 downwards.
TCTGAATTTTCAGAAAATCCTCCATCGAATTAAAACTCAAAGGAGCAGTAAGCACTTCTTCTAAACCATTCCATACACCCTTAACATACGAGCAGCAAGTCAAAAAATGGATAGTATTTTAACAATCAACCTCGCAAAGAAAGCACCTAGAATGGCCCATAAAACTAATTCTTTTCATATACTCATAAGTAGGAAGTTTGTCATGAATAATTTTCTAGCCATTCAACTGGTGTCATCTAGGACTAGATCCTTTCCATAATCACTTGAACAGAGGAAGATTTTCACCAACAGATCGAACAACTTCCCAAACAAGCTTGAGACTTAGAGAAATTGAATCATTAAACAACAGAGTATCTACTCCTCCACTAGGAACAGACCAAACTGAAATAGTATCAAGAAGTTTCTTATTAACTATGTTTACAGGAACATACCACATACCATTCTCAAGGATGGCAGAAACTTTACTGTTAGCAGGAATTCCAAGCTTGAGATAAGCATCCTTGCCAATCAAATCCCATAAGAACTTGTTATTAGGAGGGAACCAAGGATCCAACCAAAGAAAAGTCTCATCCCCACTACCAATCTTGAACTTAATGAATTTCAACAAGTCCATTCTGCAATTAAGAATCTTAGTAAACATCCAAGACATAGATGAAGTAACTTTCACTGACCAGAAGGAAGAATTTGCTAAATATCTTTCATTAATCCATTTGACCCACAGGGAGTCTTTTTTCCTAGCTACATCACAAGCGTTCAAAAACAAGCAAGCTTTAGAAACTTCTTCAACTTTTCTAATCCCTAAGCCTCCCTCTTTTTTAGGCAAAGTAACCAAGTTCCAATTGACCAAATGAATACCAAAACTATTATAAGAATTACCCCATATAAAATCTCGACAAAACTTCTCAATAGCTTCCATAGTAAACTTAGGAATAGGAAAGGCATAGCACCAGTGTAAGTAAAGAACACTCAGAGTCGATTGCATAAGCTCTACACTGCCAGCCATAGAAAGCATTTTAGATTTCCATCCTTCTAATTTGGACTTTACTTTATCAATGAGGACAGAACAAGAAGATCTAGGGATTTTCCTAGTAACTAAAGGAACACCTAAGTACGAAGAAGGAAGCTTACTTTCTTTAAAATTCAGAATGTCAATAATATCTGCTTTAGAAGAGGCATTCTTGCTGAAAATAATTTCACTTTTCATCTTGTTGATCCTAAGACCAGAGAGCTTCCCAAAATCATCAAGAACTTTCAGCACAGCACTGGCATTATCAATAGTAGCTTCTAAGAAAATCATAAGATCGTCTGCAATACCAAATGAGATAAACATAAATCTTTTGATGCTTTAAGAGGAGTCAGTTTACCATTATGAATAGCTTCATTCATAAGCACAGTAAAGGCTTGCATGACAACAACAAAAAGATAAGGAGCCAAAGGATCTCCTTGACAGATACCATTAGAGGGAGAAAAATTATCAATCGGCTCACCATTAAACAAACTTGATAAGAGATAGAAGAAAAGATACTCGAGATCCAATTAATCCAAATCGATGGAAATCCCATCCTATGAAGAATAGCAAACAAGAACTTCCAATTAACATTATCATATGCTTTAGAGATGTCGACCTTCAAACACATTTTACTGCACGAACAAGACCAGTTGAAATCATGCAGAATTTAATTAGACAAAAGGATGGAGTCTTTGATATTTCTGCCCTTGATGAAAGCATTTTGATTGTTACTGATAATACAAGGCATGATACTCTACATTCTATTTGCTAAGATTTTGGAAATGATTTTGAAAACCACATTGCAAAGAGAAATAGGGCGCCAATTTTTAATCTCAGCTGAGTCAAGGTCTTTAGGAATCAGAGTAATAAAGGTATTATTCGATTCCTTAAGCAGCTTACCACTGTAGAAAAAATCCTTAATAGCCAAAGAAATATCACCACCCACAATCGACCAAATTTCCTTAATAAAATAGGCATTGAACCCGTCTGGGCCAGGGGCCTTGTCAACCTTTAAAGCAGCAACAGTGTCATCAATTTTATCTTGAGTAACTCTTCTAATAAGGCTGGATTTTTTAGTAACATTAAGGATAGGAACCGACCAAGAAAAGGTACAATGGCCCTCACATTTATGACCACTATTGAAAAGATCAGAATAGAACTTAAGAACAAAGTTTTTATTATCATCATAATCATAATTAAGCTGACCATTATAGTTGAGACATCTAATATTATTTCTTTGTCGCCTGATCTTTAAGGAAGAATAAAAGAACTTAGAATTCTTGTCACCTTCAGCAAGCCATTGAATTCTAGATTTCTATCTCAGGAGGCTTTCTTTAGCAATTCCAGATTCATGCAATACTTTGTGAAGATCTTTAGCTTGTTTCTATAAAACCCTACTATTGGGCTCAAGATCAGCTCTAATTTGAGCTTGGAGAGCATTATGATTTGCCATTCTAACATTATCAAACAAATCCCAACACGTTCATGATTCCACCTTTTTAAATTAGTCCTTAACTTTTGGAATTTCCTATAAACCCTGAACATGGACGTTCCTTCAGTATCAGTATCCCAAGCATTTCTAACAACATCCATAAAACCATCTTTCTTAACCCAAAAATTAATGAAACGAAAAGGAGATTTAACCTGCCTCTGGTGTCCTATAGCAAACAAGATGGATTTATGATCACTAACAGTATTGGTTGAAATGTAATTTCTCCAATAAAGTGTGTGATTATGAAAATTGTATGATCGAAGTATATTGAATGGATTTCTTTGATAATATTCCGTTTTGCATTAATGTTTTTGTGGGCCTTATTGAAGTAACAAGTCCAATATGATTAAAAGAGAATAGATATGGAAAGAAATCTAAAAATAAAAGAATATGAGATAATTCTTAGAATTAGGTGGAATTCTGTAGAAGCTCAAGTGTTTTCTCATGATGGATTGGATTTTAGATCCACATGGTTGCTTTTGATAAAAGGAATCCAAATAAAAAAATAAAAAAATAAAAGTGAAAGAGAGAGAAAATATGAATAAACTATGCCTTAACAAGTGTTAACTTGCATATGAATAAAAGTCCTTTATACTTTCTAGTTTGGGACTCAAACTTTTCATACATATAGATGAAGTTAATATAATGTTTCCCCTAAAATTTGAAAGCAAAAGGATAAACGAGGAGAGAGTTATGGATTTTGTAAGATTCCTAAAGTTAAAGGATAATCATTCAAATATATTAAATGTCACGATTTATTTAAGAATAAGAAATTGATCTTTTTATGGCACGGGCAATCTAGACCCCAGATCTCGTGATCTAGATTGTGGATCTCCTGATCCAATGATGTTGGGTCGTCATCTAGATCCCAGCCCAAGTAGGAAATCATTAATGTTACCTTTTTGATCTAGTTTGTTCTCTGATGTGTGAAGAATATTGCAAACTTGTCCATCAAGTTTGGGAGACCTTCCCAGATTGAATGATCCTGACATTAAGGGACTTTTGAGAAGACATCAGGATTTCCCCAATTGGGATTCTCTCGCCACCCCTGCCCTATATAAAGGGGGCAATACATCGTACCAACAATCCCACAAATCACTCTCACAAGACCGGATGAAGCTGACGAACACAGTCATGCTCTCAATTCAAGATTTGGTCTCGACCATCGCCTCTGTCATGGAGCAGATCTAGCTAAAGTTAGCACCTAGTCGTCCTGGCAATGGAGAGAAGTGAGCAAGGAATTGAAGGGCTCATTGAGTTTGGGGCAGCGAGACAAAGGGACCAGTGTTCCTTTCTTGTGTGTAGGTGGAGCAGGTAGCAAAGTCAACTAGCTAGTTGACTTTTGGTTCACACAAGGAGGAATCTACATGTAGATGATGACATTTTAGTGAAAATTCGGGTCTACCCTCGAGCGTTCAATCCTTTTTAGTCCTTTCACATGGTTTGCTTTGAGCGCGAGGCGAGCTACCTTGCATGCCCAGGTATCGACATGGCACGAGCCAATCGGCTCATGCCTAGCCCCACTGGCATGACTCAAGTGAGTCAGGTTATACACATGTCAATCACTGATTGGCCAAGATGTGTTTTCTTGCAAAAAATCATAAGTAATAATAGGAATATCATATGAGGACAAATTATAAATGAAAGTTGATCAAAAAAGTGTGTAGATGGCAATAAGAATATGATTGAAGCCTGCATTTGCTTTCTATTAGAAAAGTATATAAATTTTTCACTTTTGATGTATTAATTTATTATATAGCCCTAAGTAGAGATGAAAATCAGATTTAATGTATCTTTTTGATTATTTTGTGAAGCTAATAACCTGTTGTAATTAAAAAGAAGATTGGGATCTGAAAAGATAGGTTTTATACATAGCATGCTTATTTTAGGGTTTTATACAAATGATTATGCATTAATGGGCGTAGAAATCCTAATTTTGGGAAACATGAGTTTTAATGGTTTTAATTCGAATAATATGCATGCAACAAAGATATAATGATCCTAAGCCTGATTTGAGTGTAACGAATCCTTAATGGGGATAATTGGAATAATTAGGGTTTTTGTGAATGAGAAACATGATTTTAGGGTTTGTTAACCTGAAAAGGGTAAAGTTGGATAAAGTAATATAAGAAACCCTAATGAGTCCTAATGAGAGTTACAATCCTTAGGAAGTGTCCTAGTATCATTATGAAGTTGTTAGGTATATGATAGTGACAACATGTATTCTATATTTTTCAGGAGTTAAGGGTTACTTGCTTCGATATCTTGTTGATTTTGGATTGTTTTGCTCAAGATCAGGTATGTGGCGATTTTATGATTACTCACTTTAGTTTCACGGTGATTTCCAAAGTTTCATTGATTGCGTGAAAAAAACTGCTTGGATGAATTTATTTTCTGCAATCTATTAAGTGACTATGATTATCATCATGTATATATATATATATATATATATATATATATATATATATATATATATATATGACTTGCCCGAACCTACAAACCATCTCTGGATGTAAGATTTAAGAGGACCAAGATTTGGAGGGAAGGTCAAAGGTGGTCAAGCCCCAGAGGGGAGATCATAGGGCACCCAGAGAGGTGACCAAGGTACCAAGCTCAAGATGGAGAAGGTAGCCTAAAGTCCCTTGTAAGGACTAAACCCTAAGAGAGTGTATACCAGAGGATGAATAAAAGTGGTTGGGAAGTTATATTGAAAAGGTAATCTTGGATTGTGAACAACTATTTGATGTAATTAGGTTGTTATGAAATATGTGCATGTTATTGGTTGCCACCACATACTAGTATATTCTTTATACTGACCGACGTTTTGTTTTTCGGCATTTTAGGAATACTTGAAAAAGGACAAACAGTAAAGTGATATTTGAAGAATAAAGTTAAAACTAAAGAAAGGAGGATTTAGTTAGATAGAACTCTACATTGGGTAAAGTTCCAATTCCTATATTTTGAAAGGTATGTGAAAAGTAAATTTTTATCCTACATTAAGCTTAGTCTTTGGTAGAATTTATTAATTATTTATTATTATTTGCAAAACTAGTGATCCTATTTTGGGATAGCGACTCTAGATTCTTGGTCTTCCTTAATTGGGGGTTATCTGGAAGTGGGGTCGTTACAAATGCATATTTTGCTTGGTCATTCTAAGTGGCCCTTGTCTTGCCTTCTCAAAGGGGTCACTGGTGATGAGCTCATTTGAATGGTTTTTTTGCAAATCTATGGTTTTAATCCTTCTTCACTTCATCTAGGGAAATTTCTTTTTATACTTCTTATCTAACTCCTTGTCTTTCCCATTTTTGGTAATGTCTAGTTATTTTTGTTTGGGAATCAACTAGGGATGGGTGTGTTTTGTCCAAGTCTGGTCTAACACTAAAGCTATAGACCATAATTGACAAGTAAATGGTTTAGACCAAACTTAATTTTCCTACTAAAATTTAGTTAAGTTTGTTTATGTTCAGTCTAAAAGATATACAACCTAGAATCTACTAGATGCACACTTAAATGAAGTCTAACAAAGAAAAATTCAAACATAATTTGATTCCATTTTGATGTTAAGTTATTGGTTCTCTTAGAAAAAGCATACTTTAATAACACAAAATAAATAATATTTTTAAGTATGAAATATGATGTTTTGTATATTCATGATTTAAATGAATGTTAACATATTTTAAAAGATTATATATATTCAACAACAACATTAATATAAAAGTAATTTGCTACATGAGTTATACATTTCATGTCAAGAAAATTTGAAATATTGTTTATACACCTACTAAATATGGACTAGAAGAATTTACTTGCATATGTATACACACATAACATGTATAGAGTTGGTATAGTTCACTCTAACCATTTAACTAGTTGTCTAAACTAGGACCACACCACTTAATGAGGTATGAACACTTTTCTTGCCAAACTTGACCGCAATAGCCATCTAGTCCAAACTTAACCAAACACTTTTGTCGAGTTCAATTTGATCCAAATGGTCAAGTTTTGTTTCATTTCTAGCCCTAGAATCAACTCACCTAAACATCATCTTACACATTGTGAATTATTCTACGGTTAGATGATCTTTGTTGTAGACACTAAAAATATACCATATAGACTATAACCATGGAAGATAGCTTTATAGGATTTAACATATTGTTTATCCAAGAAAATGAATAAATACATAGGATTCTATTTTACTTTAAATCATAGGGGTGTTTCCTCAAACAAAGTAATAAAAACTCCTTTTTGAACAAAAATATGCAATATTTACGGATTTGGCCCAAAATGCTTTTGGTTTATCATACTCTAAGAGCATGGAACTTGTCATTTCTTGTATGGATCAGTTTGTCATCTATGAAAACATATTTTTGAGGTCTTTGAGGGGAAGAGAAGTTACTCATACAATTATATTCCTCAAAAAATGATTCTAAAAAACCATTATCAAAAACTCCCCCATTGTCACTATAGATCAAAAGAATTCAATAAAAAATGCACTATCTACTCTTGGAAAAAAGGATATGAATTTTCTAAGCATACCACTTGTAAAAACTAAAAACAAATTCCATGTATTATATAGAAATCATCAACAATCACAAGACAATATGTACTACCTCTAAGTGATTTTCTATGGATTGGTCCAAATAGATCAACACGAAGAAGTTTAAAGCCTTATTAGTACTAACATTGCCAATTCGATTAACCCCAATTATAAATAGTCAAAATCAAATTGCACAACATACATAACAATTGATATAAAATTTAGTTTCATCAATTGAATGAACCCTTCAGGGTTTATGATGTACCCCAAAGGTAAACTTGGAAAATATATATGTGAAATCTAACTTACAACTAAATAAATATTTACATAAAAGTAATTGCCCTCAAGAACATGGTTTGGTGGAACTAGTTTCTTGTATCATTAGAGCTTATAACTACTATGGAAGTAAGATCCTGGAAATCCTTTTTTAACTTAATAGTGGACAAATATGACATTATCAATGCAATCACATTGGTAAATTGCCATTGAAACATTGTGAATTTATGTTATAATATAAAATATTATTAGTAATTAATGAAAAAGTTGAAATATATGGAAATAACTTCTTTCTTTGTGAAACCATAATGTATTTTTATCATATGTTTTATTATACAAATTATGTACATCAACTCATCTACCGCCCAAGTTTGAGGATCTTCAAGGCATTTGACACTCTCTACACCCGTAGGTGGGGGTCCTTTTACATTAGACATGATATACTCTCTACAAATGTATGTGTGGATACTTTTGGGTTTGATTTGAATTAAATGATTTTAACACCCAAGGGATGAGGATCTTGTTGCATGGAGAGATTGAATATTGAGATATAATGGATTCATTACTATATTTTCAAGGTTATTAGAAAACCTAATTATATATTAAAAACAACATATCATAAAACATAAACAATTTACTATATTATAAGATATAACTCATACATATATCATACAACCAATCAATACCATAGTTACCGCCAATTAGAGGATAAAAATGTATGTGTGAGATTTAGAGTAAGATTTTAGAGATATTCATCATTAACACACTAAAAAAACAAAAAAATATGGTTTTCAGTTGTTATATTCACTCTAGGTGTGCTAACTCGTGCATTGTTGACATTATCAACTTTTTAGTATTTGAGATCAAACCAATATCAATAGAAATCATCAACATAAAATGATGATCCCACACCTCATATTTGAAGCACCCTTTAAACATTATCAAGAAGTTAATTTTTTCTTATTATGAGTTTTGAGGTCAAGATTGATTTATAGGTTCTATAAGATGACGTGATATGATTTTCAAGCATCAAAAAAGGGGAAATCATAAGATTTGCTGTTATTCAAGATAAATGATTATACAATTAGAGTTAAATGAATACTCAAGTTTATATTATTTTCATGAGCATAGGAATCAAATATTAGTTAAGAATGGGTCTAGATATTTGATTAATCATCAAGATAGAGATCATGACAATATCTGGGATCCTTGAGTCATAACACAATATTAGTTCATTAGTCAAATACTAGTAATGAAAGAGATCACTAATTAGTAATTAACTTTACAATTAATTAATTATATGTTAAATTACTATAGAGTTAAAGCTCCAAACTCTCTCGACTAAACCTTACATATGTGTGCAACAATAACCACGTTCCCCCTGTCTGTTCAAAAAAACCTCTACGATTCATGTTCCCCATGTTTCAAAAACCATAATGACAGTGGCGTTGCTGCTTGCATAGGCTTTACGCTCTCATCTATGGTCAATTTCCATTCAGACAGACCCACAACATCAACAATATCTCATATCCTACAGATCTATCTAGTGATACCATTAAAACATTATATATCTAAATTTGATATACCCAACATAGATATATCAGCATATGGCAAATACACCTAGAGTTAATATCCCTAGAAAGGCTGGTTTTTGCATTGTCATTGTCACCATGAATTCATGGATAGTGATCATTAGAGTTCATCTTCCTTAAGGTGGGTGTTATAACACTCTACCTTCTCTATTGTTGCACTTTTCTTTACATGCATGTTGTTATTTCTCTCTCTAAAATGTTAAGAACAAACCCTTAACATGCTAGTAGATAATACCATGCTCTAAAACTTGAATGATGTTGGTTATCATGCTTGGTTTGCTTATATTCTAGAATTATAATGTAAGGTATATGATTTTAGAGATGGTTCTGAGATGGTGGTTTTCTTCCCATCTTTTGACCTAGGTCTTGATCACATGCATGAGGTATGTGTACCTTGATGTATCATGGAGTTTAGGTGTAATTTTGAGTTGTTGAATGTGGGTTTTATCTCTCTTGCATGAGGTTCTTTTATGGTGGTTTCATAACACGCGTTTTAGGGTTTTTAGTTACTACTTTTGTGTGAAGTTTCTCTTCTTGAGGATGGTGGTTTTCCTTGTTGTAATCTTCTATTTTGACCTTGGTTAATCCCCTTTTTGATGATGGCTCTTTGCCTTGGTGGTAGCTTGATCTTAGTGGTTGCTACAACTTGATTTTTTCTTGGTTCGAGACACTTTTCTATGGTTTTTGGTCGAGATCTTGTTCTTGTTTTAACGTTGAGACAACTGTTGTTTTGAGGTCATGGCAACTTTTGTTTTTTTGGTCGACACATGCTCAAGTTTGAGGTCGAGACATGGTTTTGAAGGGTGGGGGGTCAAAACCATAGTTCATGAGGTGGTCAAGACACAAGTTTGTGTGGAAATCGAGACACCTAGGTATATTGCAGTCGAGACACCTATGTCTATTGCATTTGAGACATCGTACATGAAGTGGTCGAGACACTTGTTCCATGGGTGGTCGAGACACTTGTTCTGTGGGTGGTTGAGACACATACATGAACATATAGTAAACACATGTGTATGAGTAAGCATGTAATGATTCATGTATAGTTCTATTTGAGTTATTGTTTGGTTATCCCTAATCATGTTCTTTAACCCTAATGTCCTCCAAGAAAGTTGGGGATGGTGTACCTATGGTTTGGTGATTGAATAAAATTATAGAACCCTAATTGGACAAATAAGGAATTGTAACCCTAATGTTGGGAAATATGATGTGCTTTCTCATCTCACATGGAGTGATTACCATAGTGTGATGTTTTCTCTCTCTTATTTCTGGATACCTAACCTTGCAGGTGAAAGGAATGTCATGGCTTGTGAATGTTGTGGTGATAATTCTATAATACAGGGTCAGGGCTATAAGTCTTGATGAGACATGATGAGATCATAATGATGTGATGGGTCCTATTACCTAGTGAAGGCTAGATGCCTATTGTGAGATGATATCCTCTAGTCATAGGATTGAGAGATTGATATCCCACAGTGATTTGACCTTGATGATGGCCTTATCTTTGTAGAGTTTGTTTTGAATTTGTATGTTATAACTTTCTTGATGCTAAAAGACATTCAATTGGCATAACTAATAAAGTGAAACCCTGATCATGTAAGTGCCCTTTGACATAGATCCATTCCAGTGTCAGTCTTCCTATGGGAAACTTGGAGTGCATGTTTTTTAATATGTGGGGGTGCAAGTCAAGTATCTCCTTGTGTCCACCATTACAAGTTGTGTGAGACGGCCATGTGTGAACTAATCTCCTTATGATATGTGATAGGGATCAATGTAACTACATGTGATGGCTCTTTCTAGAATGACCATGTGTGAGCCTATTCTTCTAGCATCGTACCTATACCAAGGTGGGCTAGGTATTATTATATATGGATGGCCATGTGTGAGTCAATCCTTCAGCTTGACTATATGTCATTGTTGCAGTTGACTGATATGTCTCTGCATTGTTTTCTCTTATGCTGACCAAGAGGTGTTGGGGAGGTTGTGGATTCTGACTCTTCCATTGACCTTGTATGGCACCTATTTTGACTTAGTAGTGGTTGGTTGGGTTTGGGTGGTACGACTCAAATCCTCAGGGAAATAATAAGAAAACGTAATGTAAGACAACCATGTAAGGTACTTGCCTAGGCACAAATGTGATAACATTGGTTGAACCCATTTGCCTTATCTTCATATTGATTTCTTGAATTATAAGGCGGTAAGAGAAGTTAACAATTATACATTCTCTACATATTCCTTATTAAAATATTAATTGTTTTATTGCTCAGTGATAACTGCTTAGTTGCCAAAGCTGCTTTATCTATTGGATACATATCATTTAGTTGAATCTTCTCAACCTGCTTAGTATTTTATCTACCTACTTAGTGATTTGTTCTTTAATAGATGTTGGCAGAGAGTTATATCTCTCACTGGGACATTTGGTATCACCCTGTGGGTTTCCACATATGTTAGGTGGTCGTATACGAAGAGGCAGAGATCGTGCAACTGAGGAAGAGCAGCAACAAGAGCAGTAGCTGATAAGGTTGGATGTGACGCTAGTCTTTTGGTGATATGGTACTAGATGTCATCCCTATATACTCAGGTCTTTGGGGTTGTTCTTTATGTTTTTTGTGGATACATTATTGATATGAGGTTTTTGGGCTTGTGATCCATGTATGTAAGATATGACATGTTTATATGTACATATGTGGAAAATGTACCTCATGTAATAGGTTGATGACATGAATGATCATGTACGATGATGTAAGAACCTTGTGATACGATATGTAATGTGTGTGATATGCTTGTGGAATTATATGTGATAAGTTTTTGGCATATGGTGCTTTTGAGAAATCAGTTTTAATTTCCTGTGTTTTCTGGTAATCCACATGTTTAGTTATAATTCCACATTTGGTTTTGAGTAATTTTGTTTGTGGCATGTCAGGGTGTCAGAGTTAGGTTGGTATCAGAGCTTTAAGTTTGTCGAGCCTACAAGGACCTTGGAATAGGGTTTGTGTCTATTCTAGTGTCCTCCAGTATATCTTATAGTGACTTATGCTTATGCAAAAGAAGAAGAAGAGTAGAAAAGATGTCTGGAAAACACAAAGACACACTACAGATAGTAGTGTTGCGACACCTAGATGTGGTGAATGGACTAGGCGAGAGAAGATCAGGAACCTGAGGTACCCCAACTTGACCAAAACATGGTGTAAAATACTACCTTTTGGTCTTTGTTTGGGTAGTTCATGGCAACAATGACACACATGGCAGACAGAATTCCTGCACCACATCCAAGGGAAGTTGTTCCCAGTGTTTAATCTCTGAGCTTTGGGAAGACCTTTGAAAGGATGAGACATATTGGGGCTGTGGAGTATGTTGGTACAAGAGATCCAACATATGCATATCTTTGGTTGACGAAGATGGAGAAGGCCTTCAAGATCCTCAACATCCCTGAGGCAGATAAAGTGAAGCTTGTTGTATATCTTTTGAAGGGGATTGTTGGCCATTTGTGGGATATTAAAGAGGAGAAGAGGCTTGGTGCTGCTATTAGTTGAGAGGAGTTCTTACCTGAGTTCATCAATCAGTAGTTTCCTCAAACCAATCTGGATGAGAATATATCACAATTTGAGAGGCTCCAATAGGGATCCATGTCATTTAATGAGTATGAAGAAAGTCTTATGGAGTTATTGAGGTTCTGTACTCACATGGCTACTACAGATCAGGAGAGGATCTGATGCTTTGAGAAGGGTTTGAGTTCGGAGTTTCCTACACCAATGGCTGCTTTGGAGAACTGTGAGCGGTATGCCACATTTGTGGAGTCACTTCAATGGCTAGATAGATCAATGGTTGAGAAGCATGAGAAGAGTGCCAAGAAGAGGCCAACATTGTATCAGGGATAGTCATTTGGATGCTTTAAGAAGCCTAGGTTCTCGGCACCATCAACATCACATAGGTCAAGTGAACAGGTATAGTGGTCACCAAGTAGTGGTAGAGGCCACATTCTTCCACCAGTAGGAGCCCACAATACAACTTCAGTGTTTGGGACAGGGCCATCTAGGCCATTGTATGAGAATAATACTTTCTATAACTGTGGATAGATTGGGCATACAAGGCTGTATTGGCCCATGAAGGATGATGAGGTGACCCAAAAACCAAGGCAAAGTCATCAGGGCTCATAGAGGCAGTAGTTTAGCAGTAGTGGAGGTTGAAGATGTGGACAAGCATCACAAGAAAGTTCTTTTGGATAGGCCAGTAGAGGACAGGGGCAAAAATAGGGAATGACTCGATTCTACACACCATGTCATCTAGAAGGAGTGGTCAACCAATGAGTAGTGATTGGTTAGATGGAGTTATTTCATTCTGATTTAACTTCTTCTTACTTTAATTCTATTTTGGTTGACCCAGGTGTGACTCACTATTCTATCACTTGAGAAGTGTTTGATAGTTGTTCTTTTCTTGTTAGTCATAGATGGGATAGTTTTCATTTAGAAACCCCATTAGTTGGTTCCACTGAGTTGTAGGAGGTGTTTCCTTCATGTGTCCTCTCTTTTTTAGGACACATCATTCAAGTGGATCTCATACTATTTGATATGCATGGATTCTATGTGATCCCTGTAATGGACACCTTGGACAAGTATCAGATGGTCATGGACTGTAGTGCCAAGAGGGAGAAATTTGTAGATGGTTATGTGACATGGATCTTTGAAGGAGATAGGAAGACTCTTATGTTGTGTCTGGTGTCGAAAATGGTGGCTGAGAAGATGATGAGATAGGGTTGAGACATATTTTTGGCACATGTGGTTGATACTAAGTTGTGGAGTCCTCGCATCGAGGAGGTGCAAATGGTCTATGACTTTGAGGATGTGTTTCCAAATGAGTACCCAGGTGTTCCCCCACCCCGAGAGATTTACTTTGAGATCAACATAGTCCCAAGAACATAGTCGATGGCTCATGCATTGTACATGATGGATCCAGCTGAGAAAGTAGAGTTGAAGAAACACTTGCCAGATCTGCTTGAGAAAGGTTTCATCAGACTAAGCACATCTCCATGGGGTGCTCCTTTTCTGTTTGTAAAGAAGAAAGTTGGATCCATGAGGCTATGTATAGATTAAAGATAGTTGAACAAGGTGACAATAAACAATAAGTATCCCTTATCATAGATTGATGATCTGTTTGACCAATTACGAGGTTCTACAGTCTTTTACAAAATAGACTTGAGATTGGGTTGTCACCAGTTGCATATCAAGGCAGATGACATACCTAAGTTATCTTTTAGGACTCAATATGGTCATTATGAGTTTGTGGATATGTTGATTTGGCTAACCAATGCCCTGACAACATTTGTGAACTTGATGAATAGTGTTTTGGTCATTTTTTGATCAGTTTGTGGTGGTCTTTATCGATGATATCTTGATATATTCCAAAGACAAACAATATCATGAACAACACCTTTGTCAGATGTTGACTTTGTTAAGGCAACATCAGTTGTACGCCAAGTTCAGCAAGTGTGACTTTTGGTTGAAGGAGGTGTCTTTCTTAGAACATGTGATATCTATTGAGGGTGTTCGTGTAGACCCCAAAAAGGTTTAATCTAAGCTAGAATATGAACAACTCAAGATGCCGATAGAAGTTTGTAGTTTTATGGGATTGGCAGGATACTACATGAGGTTCATCAAGAACTTCAGCTCAGTGGTGTTACCCCTAAAAAAGCCGAGGAGGAAAGATGATTCTTTTGTCTAGGATGACATATGTCAGCCTGCCTTTTAGTTGCTGAAGGATAAGTTGACAAGTGCTCCAATGGCTATTTTTCCTAAGTAAGGGAAAGGATACATAGTTTCCTAGTGATGTGTCAAGGAATGAATTGGGTTGTGTGCTGAGGCAAGACAAGAATGTGATCCCTTTTGCATCGTGATAGTTGAATAAGCATGAGGAGAACTACCCAACCCATTATCTAGAAGTAGCTATTGTAATTCATGCCTTCAATATCTTGAGGAACTACCTATATGGAGAGAAGTATTAGATCTTCACATATCACAAGAACTTGAAGTACATCTTTTCAAAACAAGTGTTGAACATGAGGAAGTAGTGTTGGATGCAGCTTATCAAGGGCTATGGAAGATGCACTGAGTAGGAAGTATTCTTCATCATGATCTATGGAAATGACACAGTTGTGTTCTATGGTGTGCCATAAGAGAGACATGTTGGACTCCTTACGTTAGATGAACGTGAATCCAGAGGTGTCCATGCTAGTAGGTTTGTTGGCATAGTTGTAGGTGAAGCCAAAGATGTGGCAGTAGATCAAAGAGGCATAGTAGGTTGATACTGTGATACATCAGATACAAGTAGAGTTTGACAGTGAGAAGCGTGATGGCTTCCATGAGTCAGAGTATGGAACAATGTGTTATCATGATAGAGTGGTAGTTCTCAATTTTGATGATTTAAGGAAGATGGTTTTAGAAGAGCCCCACTCTTTGATGTATGTTATGCACCCAGGTAGCACCCAAATGTACCACAATCTGAAGGACTTATATTGGTGGCCTGGCTTGAAGTGTGATGTGGCTAATTTCATGGCTAAGTGTGCAGTGTGTCAGAAAGTTAAAGAAGAGCACCAAAATCCTATAGGGGCTTTGCAAATGTTGCCTATATCGTAGTGGAAATGGGATCATGTTACGATGGAATTTGTGGTTGGTCTCCCTAGGACAACCAAAGGACATGATTCCATTTGGGTGATCATTGACAGGTTGACCAATTCAAAGCATTTACTCCTTGTGAAGACAACATATACAACAGAAAATCTCACTCAAATATATGTTGAGGGGATAAGGCATTTGCATGGTGTTCTAGCTACTATCGTGTCATATAGAGGTCCTTAGATTACAAGTTACTTTTGGGAGCATTTGCACACAACTTTGGGTATGTAACTAAGGTTTAGTACTACCTTCCACCCATAGATAGATAGCTAGTAAAAGAGGACCATACAAACTTTGGAAGATCTATTGAGAGCTTGTGTCTTGTAGTTTTTGGGTTGTTGGGACATCCACCTCAGCTTGATACAGTTTTCTTATAATAACAGTTATCAAAGGAACATCAACATGGCACCTTATGAAGCATTGTATAGGAGATATTGTAGATATCCATTGTGTTGCTTCTAGGACCTGAGCTTGTGAAGCAGACGACATGGAAGATTAAAGTGATTCAACAACAATTGAAGGAAACACAAGATAGGAAGAAGTCATATTGGTATTACCGTTATAGACCTTTGGAGTTCGAAGAGGGAGACACAGTGTATCTCAAGGTCTCACCTTGGAAGGGTGTCTTGAAGTTTGAGAAGAAGGGTAAGTTGGCTCCCAGGTATATGGGACCTTACCCAATGGTGGCACATGTTGGGAAGGTGGCCTATAAGTTGGAGTTGCCACCTCAGTTGCACAGGTTGCATCTGATATTCCATGTGTCTATGTTGAGGAAGTTCCACCCCGATACTGAGATAGTGCTTCATCGAGTGGAGGTTGAGTTGGAAGAAGATATGTCATATATAGACGACCCCATGATGATCCTTGATAGAAGAGTAAATAAGTTGAAGAAGAATCATATAGTGTTGGTAAAGGTTATGTGGCATCACCCTGGCATTGAGGAATCCACGTCGGAGTTTGAGGAAGAGATGCATAGGAAGCACCCATCTCTTTTCTCTTAGGACTTTAGGGTCAAAATCCTCATTTGGGATTTATGGCTTGTAAGACCCTTGACCTGTGTTTTGGGTTAACACTATTTTTTTTTGCTTGATTATGTGCTTAAAACCTTTCTCTAATCCTTTGAGATGCTTTTAGATCTTGTAGAGAGCTTAAGTCTGTAGTTTGAGCTTGTTTGGATGGTGTTTGTGCTTTACATGCTTCTTTTGGGTAAAATTGCAATATACCCATTTGAGAGGGTTGCAATTTGCCACACCTAGTGTGCCCCTTCTCTTTCTTGGATTCATGAGAGAGAGTGATGCTTTGGGTGCTTTATTTGGGCCTTGGATGAGTGGTAGCACCCATAGAAGTGATTAGGGTTTTCTAGTGTTTGCTTTGTGTTGACCATGTGAGCTAGGTTGAAGTGTAGTGACCCTTGTCTCGACCTTTATGGGTTTCTTGTGTGTGTTTCAACTGAGACACCTTTCCTATATGGTTTTGTCTCAACCATAATGGTATTTTAGTGGTTGGGTCGAGACATCTTGTCCTTTTGTGGTGTGTATCGACCTTGGTTTCTTGGTGACCTTTTGTTTCAACTAGGATGTATATGATGCTCTTATTTTGACCTACTTGAGGTGTTGCAACCAAAACCAAGTTTTGGGGACCTAAGTGGTTAAGACTCAACATTGGTAGTATCATCATCTCATGCATGCATGCATATAGTGATTGCATGATGGTTTCATTTGTAGATAAGTGTCCCTTTGGTGCCTTTGGGTGTTGACACCTCATTAGCACCCTCCTTCTCTACTCCTCAAGTATATAAACCCTCTTCTCTCCATTCAAGTGACCCTTTTTTATCCTCTTGCTTTTAATTCCTTTCTTTCTCATCCTTGGATCCTTGAGGAGCTAGAAGGGATGATGCTTGGAGCTTTGGTGATTGCAATCCCTTACATATGGAGACTTTAGGTCATCTTCAACCTTGGTAAGTGTATGCCTTTCTTTGGTGACGTTTTCCTTTGATCTTCTACACCATCTTCTTCTCTTTTCTCAGACATATATTGTGGACTATCCATGGGGGTCGTTTTGAAGAGAAACTCCTCATTACAAGGGTCATAGACCATGTTTTGGCAAGGTGGTACCCAAGTGAGAGGAAGTTCCTTCTCTCTTTCTCCCTTCTTCTTTTGGTTTGGACTAGGGTTTGTTGCCCTCTTTTATTGAGCTATCTTATACCTTGGTGTCTTCTTCTTCTTGAGGATATCATCTGGCTAAAAGTGGAGCTTTTGGTGGAGCTTCATCTCCCTTGGTGATCATGTGCTTGGATCTTGTGATCCTTGGAGTTGATCTTCCTTTAGGAGGATGATATAACACTCTACCTTCTCTATTATTGCACTTTTCTTTACATGCATGTTTTTGTTTCTCTCTCTAAAATGTGCCCTAAACATGCTAGTAGATAATACCATTCTCTAGAACTTGAATGATGGTAGTTATCAAGATTGGTTTTCTTAGAATCTAAAACCCTAATGTAAGGTATCCGATTTTAGAGATTGTTGGGAAATGGTGGTTTTCTTCCCATTTTTGACATTGGTCTTCATGACATGTATGAGTTATGTGTACCTTGATGTATCACGGAATTTAGGTTCTATTTGGGAGGTGTTGAACGTGGGTTTTATCTCTCTTGCATGAGGTTCTTTCATGGTGGCTTCATGACACATGTGTTAGGGTTTTTGGTGATTGATTTTGTGTGAAGTTTCTCTTCTTGAGGATGGTGGTTTTTCTTACTGTAATCTTCGATTTTGACCTTGGTTAATACCTATTTTGATGATGGTTATTTGCCTTGGTATTATCTTGATCTTAGTGGTTTCTATACCTTGATTCCTTCTTGGGTTGAGACACTTTGCTATGGTGTTTAGTCGAGATGTTGTTCCCATTTTGAGGTTGAGACAACTCTTGTTTTGAGGTCGAGACAACTTTTTTTTTTGTAGTTGATACATGCTCTTTTTTTAGGGTGAGACATGTGTTTTAATGGGTGTGGGGTTGAAACCCTAATTCATGAGGTGGTTGAGACACAAGTCTATGAGGTGGTCGAGACACAAGTTTATGTGGTGGTCGAGATGCCTAGTTCATTGCAGTTGAGACACCTAGGTCTGCTGTGGTTGAGACGCCTTACATGAAGTGGTCGAGACACTTGTTTCATGGGTGTTCGAGACACATACATGAACATTAGTCAAAATATGTGTATAACTAAGTAAGTAATGATTCATGTATATTTCTATTTGAATGATTGTTTGGTTATCACTAATCATTTTCTTTAACCCTAATATGCTCCAAGAAAGTGCTAGATGGTGTACCTAGGGTTTAGTGATTGAATAAAAATTTAATTCCCTAACCAGACACAAGGAATCCTAACCCTAATGTTGGGAAATATTATGTGCTTGCTTCTCACATGGAGTGGTAACCGTTATGTGATGTCTTATCTCTCTTGTTTATAAATCCCTAACCATGCGGGTGAATGGAATGCCATGGATTGTGAATGTTGTGGTGATAATTAAATAATATTGGGTGATGGTTATAAGACTTGATGAGAGATAATGAGATTATATTGATGTTATGGGTCCTATGATCTGGTGAAGGATTCATGCTTATTGTGAGGTGATATCCTCTAGTGATACAGGATTGAGGGATTGATATCCCATAGTGATGTGACCTTGATGCTGGCCTTGTGAATGGCAGTGCTACAAGTATCATGTCGTAATGATGTGAGAAGTTTACACCTTATACGTTTTATATCTTCTAGAGTTGCACCATTCCCTTATCTTTGTAGAGTTTTTTTTGAATTTGTACGTTGTAACTTGATTGATGCTGAAAGACACTAAATTGGCATAACTAAATAAGTGAAAACCTAATAATGTAGGTGCCATGTGCCATAGATCCATTCCAGTGCTAGTATTAGTATTGTATGGTAAAATGAGTTATTCCTATGGGAAACTCGAAGCACATATTTTTGAGTATGTGGGGATGCAAGTCGAGTATCTCCTTGCATCCATAATTACAAGTTGTGTGAGATGGCCATGTGTGAGTTTATCTCCTTATGATATGTGATAGGCATCAACGTAACTTCATGTGATTCCTATTTCTAGAGTGGCCATGTGTGAGCCTATTCTTCTAGTGTTGTACCTATACCAAGGTGGGCTAGGTGTTGTTACATATGGATGGCCATGCGTGAGCCAATCCTTCAGCTTGATTATATGTTGTTGTTGTCGATGATTGATATGTCTCCACGGTGTTTTCTCTTATGATGACCAAGATGTGTTAGGGAGGTCTTAGATTCCGGCTCTTCCATTGACCTTGTACGGTATCAATTTTCACTTTACACTGGTCAGTTAGATTTGGGAGCTACGACTCAAATCCTCAGGGCAATAATAGAAAAATGTAACATAGCCTTGTAATGTACTTGCCTAAGGCAAAATGTGAATAACATTGGTTGAACCCCTTTACCTTATCTTTATACTGATTTCTTGAAGTATAAGGTGGCAAGAGAAGTAAATTGTTATACATGTTCTTCATATTAATTTTTAAGATATTAATTGTTCTACTGCTCAGTGATAACTGCATAGTTGCCTAATCTATTTTATTTGTTGGATACATATTATTAAGTTGAATCTGCTCAACCCGCTAAGAATTTTATCTACATGCTTAGTTATATGTGCTTTAATAGATGTTGGCAGAGAGTTATATATTTTGTTGGGATGTTTGGTCTCACCCCGTGGGTTTCCATATCTTTTAGGTGGTCATGCACGAAGAGGTAGAGATTGTGCAATTGAGGAAGAGTAGCGGCAAGAGTAGTAGTTGATAAGGTTGGATATGTTGCTAGTATTTTGGTGATAGAGTCTTAGATGTTGTCCCTATACACTCAGGTCTTTGGGGTTGTTCTCTATGTGTTTTGTGGATACATTATCAATATAAGGTTTTTGGGCCTATGAGCCATGTATGTAAGATATGGCATGTGTATATGTATATATGTGGAATAGGTACCCCATGGAATAGGTTGATGATAGGAATGATCATGTACGATGATATAAGCAACTTGTGATATGATATGTAATGCATGTGCAAGCTTGTGAACTTATATGTGATAAGTTTTTGGCATGTGGCACTCTTGATAAATCGGTTCTAATTTCTTGTGTTTACTATTAATCCACATGTTTAGTTATAATTCCATGTTTGGTTTTGAGTAATCTCGTTTGTGGTGCGTTGGGGAGTCACATAGAACTTTTGACTGCTAGTGGATGGAGGGAGATGATCTCCCAGCTTCGCCTCAAGAAACTATGAATCATCTACATGAAGCCTACTAACCATCATATGATCACAACCTGGGTGACTGACTAGTTTTTGGAAGCACCCACATAAATTCTACCATTGTTCTGCATGCTAAGTGTTTCTACTCATTCTAGATCTTACTCGACAGACCAACTTTCATTAGAGATATTTATCAAGCCCCATTAGGCACCAAAGTCAACCCATTGAAAGTAGACTCATCCACATCTATTGATATAGAATCATTAGAGGAAGGCACTATGACGTCTCAGAGCCATTACATTACAGATAAAGATTTGAATACCATCCAGAATGTGCACTCATACTAGGACACCCAAGTATTCTCCTTCTTCCTGACACATTGATTTTCTTTTGATTTCTAATTCTCCTAGTTCTCCTTCTATATGATCACATACATCCTATACATCTTCTCATATACCCTCCCTGTATTGTTTCTCTCTTGTTACAACCCCCCATATTTCCCACTCATTTTCCACATTCGATGCCCCATACTTCTCATCCCCCCCATGCACCACTCCAACACTTCCTTCCATCTATCAATTTTTTCCATCCTATCTGAGGACCCTCATCATGCATTTACCATTGCCTCATGCAGATGTAGAGGCACAAACAAACCTTTGTTGTGCTCTCTCTGCATTAGATGGGGGCACCTTTGACATCATTGCACGTTTCCTACATTTTGATTTTCATGTCATAGAACTGGACACCTTTCCCACTTCTACCCTCACCCCAATTCATGTATGACTTCTCTTAACTTCCCCTATGCCACTAAAAAAACTTTTGGGTCCTGATAAAGTTCACTATTCCCAACATTACCATCATCTTTTAACCATCATTTCAAATCTGACATCTCAACTCCCACCTTTCCTCTACATCTTACACTACCCATTTGTCATCCAACCCTTTTTATATTATTCTCCATCTCAATAACCTACATGATCCACAACCTCTTCCATCCTATAACCCATCTTCTTGTTCTTTCCACCCCCTTCTATTGATACTCACCAATCTTTCCCATCCATCCCATCACCCCCATCACCTGCTCCTCCACATCACACCTTTCCCCACCAACCTTCTTTAAATCTCTTACCTACCTATTCACTCTCTTCATCCTATGCCTCTGATCCTTCCTATTTTCCTTTCCCATCCATCATGTCCCCCCTCCATTGACTCCAATGCAGAGTTCCCAATTGATCTTTGTGACAGCTCCATGCGCTTGCCTAAGGTCTTTAATAGTCGTAGTATCATGATCACCATCCAAAACAACATTGACAATCACACTATCAATATCCTACATGTTACATGTGCCATTTCTCACGTCATCTCTAGACATACTACGCTTAAACTGAAGCTCCTTTTTCCATACCATGTACTCTACTCCACCTTGAAGAGACCAAACTAGACCACCTCTTTGGTCAGGTTATGGCTATCCCATGTGGTGGTAGTTTTGTTTAGGAAACCCTTTCCAAGAGGTTGGTTGACCCAGAGGCATCTCTGGTAGGTTTTGGAGGGTTGCGATGGATATCCATCTCTAAATTTCTTCCATACATGGGAAGGGGATATTTTTAGGTCCATTGCAAATTCCATTGGTACCACACTTAATTTTGTCAATGTCGACACTCTTCAACCTATAGATTATATCAAAACCCTATGTGTCTTTTAGTCAAAAAAAGCCATCATGCTACCAGCCTCCATCAATATTAGATTTGGAGAAATGGTCTACATTGTGAAGTTGATTGTTGGAAGTCCATCACTCTCACCTAATTCCTTCTCTGATCTATCCTAACACCCACCATCATGTTTCTATACATTGAATACCAAACAAAACTCAATTCTGAGTCACCAATAAAAGCGACAAATCAAATGATGGTTTGGGGAAAAAAAGAGCACCACAACAACCCACACACTCCAGCCAGACCCCATAACCATCTTAACCACAAACACCCACACATTCCATCATTACCCAATAAAACCACACATCCATCATTTATGGAAAAAGGAAAACCAATTCCATTCCAAAAAAAACACCACCAAAGCTACATCACCATGCATGGACAAGGACATTGTAGACTGACTAACGTCTAAAATCAATTAACAACTCAAGCCATCACATAACCCCAATCAGAAAAATTCATCCAAAAAACCATCTATCATCACTTCATTCATCTATCTCATATCTACACCAGGGGGACATACTAAGAAAATCTTCTATGAAATGGAGGACACATGTACTAATTGACAAATTCATAACCTTCTACTTCTGATTCAGATGAACAATTTACATGAAATTGGGAATCGTGTGATATAAATGCTCCAGATATTCATAATATCTTTGATTTAGCATCATATTATGATATACAAGCATTTACTAGTTTTGCATATAAGTTAACAATTTATTTGGATAATGATCTACATGCTAAATCTATATTATTAGATATTAAATGTTTCATGGGATGGCATAACATTCGACTAATCCACTTATTTATAGATGGATAGAAGAAATTAGAATAGACACCACATTTGCTTCTTTCATTGACTTGAGAACCTTTTTCACCTCATGATCATTGAATCATAGAATGTTTGTGTTGCTTTGTGCCAAAATAAGAAAAGCAATCAAAAGATTTATCTATACAAATAAAATTAACATAATCAACAGTCAAGAAACTAAGACTCGCCTATTTCCTTTCATTCTCAAAACAATAGGGGGGAACGCATAAATGAATGGATCCAAATTATGGCCACTGGTTTCAAGGGAGGCATTATCATAGAAATAAACAACAACATCCTCAAGATATCAAATCATTAACTGAACAAATATAGCATCGCAATCACCATCCAAAATCACTAGTACCACAACACACAATCTTCATAGGTGTCTATGGTGAACCCAACCAGGATAAACATACTTTTATAGAAGAATTATATGACCCGGACCATACCGACACATCATCATCTTGGCTCATAGGAGGAGATTTCAAGGTAGTTACTTGTCACATGGACATGCTCAACACCCACAAATCTTACACACCACATCTCAATAGATTTGATAAACTCTTATTTCAATTATTCATTAGTTTCTGACATACCAACTGTAATGACCACATTTGTGCTTAATTGGTAAACTAGGGTTTACCTGAATGATTACATGCTTGATTAGATTGAACATTGTTTAGACTTGATTAATGATAGTAGATCGATTGTCATCTTTAAAACCTATGAAGAAACTCTAACTATGATTTTAGTTTGAATAATTAGGGTTTGACAAATGTAAACCCTAATTGGCAAAAATTAGGGTTTTGATAGTACATGAATATGGAATTTGATCAGGATAGAAGTGTGGTAAATGATTTTTCATATTTTATACCAATTTTTTATTTAATTGAATTTTTTATATGATATGGATAACTCAATAATGCATATTGGAGAAAAAATTCAGAATATTTGAGTGTTCTTTGAATGTGGTTCTCGGTCAAACTATACTTCAACCAAAATGCTGACAGAGTGCTTTTTAGCAATGTATTGTTTTATTTTTAGTTATTTATTAGTACCTCCAAATAATATGAATTTTCATTTGAAGCTAAATCATAAACAACATGTAAAATTTTCATAATTTTTGGATGCATTTAGACCTTATCAGTAGATGAATTACAGTAATATTTTTATGACATAAAATTTAGTTGAAATAAGAGAAAGTATAGTGAGGGGTCAATGTGCAATTGACCCAAGCAGCTCAATTGCTCTATATGGTCAACCTAACACACAAGGAGATCTCATAATTCGTGATTCAATCTAGAGAAATTAAATCCTAGAGAGAGAGAGGGAGAGTTAGGGTTTGAGAGGAGAAAGTGATGGAGATGTTGACCTAGGGTTTTGCGGTCCGAGGAATGATGAAATCATGTAAGTTTAGCTACTTTGGGTATAGTTTCATGGTGAATCTTCTCTTAGATGTCAAAATTCCGTCCATCCCCTGATTGGATTCGAAATCATATCAAATCAATTCCTTTTGTCACTATTTCTTCATAATCCCTCATTTCTAGTGTTTCCGAGTTGAAAGGAAGAAGAATTAGGTGAATTGTTATGGATTTATATGAGATCAAGATTTTCTGGGATGAACTACATTTTTAAGGTGTTTTCACACCTTAGGGTGAGTGGGAACTTCCTTTGAACAGTATATTGCATGAAAATTGGTTAAATAATCCAAAATCTTTAATTGCTTAGTATGCGGCTACAAACCCTGAATTGTGTGTTTGATCTAAGTTGTTGCAAAATGATATGAAATAGATTCTTCCTCTATTTTTATGAATTTCAGATGATAAAATCATATTAGAAATGTATACAATACATCCTAATGAGAATTCCCTAAGTATTCACAGAGGTTATAAGAGTAAACTGAAATATAGGGAATTTGCCTAAGACTGAAATTGTTGTATAATTAAATAGAGAAATTTGTTTATCTTGATTCCCTTG
The DNA here is from genome assembly GCA_963693085.1 of Alisma plantago-aquatica. Taxonomy (NCBI): domain Eukaryota; kingdom Viridiplantae; phylum Streptophyta; class Magnoliopsida; order Alismatales; family Alismataceae; genus Alisma; species Alisma plantago-aquatica. The sequence continues at coordinate 500,067,079 of OY856414.1, read as the reverse complement.
GTTATGAATGATTGTTTATCTGAATTCATAGTACATATATGTCAGATACTATCTTGGATTTCAATTAAGGTAAATAGTGTTTGATTGATATCTCAGTAAAGAGGGTGAAACCCTAGATGCGAGGAAAGTTGGATGTTTGCGAATAGATATTGTGAAATCTATTTGAACGTATTTTCTTGACATGATAGACTTTATTTATTCAATTTTATTATAGATGCATGTTATCTCAGTGAATGGCATGGAAACCCAAATTTAGCTCAGTTCCAAAGTTTCATACATACATTGATTTTATATGATTTGTTGATAGTAGTCTTTATTCAGTGAATGTTTATATCGCATGAAATCCTTATGAGAGCCATATGATAAGTGAATGGGGTAAATGAAACCCTAAGGATAGGATGTTCAATGAATCAAGTATTTTGATATCAATGTTCTCTGTATGAGATGTGGTGATGTTTAACAGTCCAATTGTGGTAAATGTTATCAGATGGTCTATGAAACAAATGGTTTAGAGAGCTAAAATAAGATATGTTATGTGATGCACAACTCAAGATTTGTGTTGAGGTGCATGTTTTCCAAGAAAGTACAAATAATTTACAAGTGAAAATGACGATTACTCATATGACAAGTAGTAAACTCTTATCAGTGTATTAAGAAGTTCAATTGCATGATTCTAGTGTATACAATATTAAGTGGACATGTATTCTGTTATTTAAGAATTTTAGTCTGCCTGTAGGTATAAAATGTTGATTTCTCAGTATATTACAGTGTTTTGAGTATATTGCTCTACCAAGTTTAGAATGATATACATGTTGTATTATAAACTTCAAATAAATAGACATGGTACCATAGAGATACCAGAGTCAAGTATAAGTAAGGGAAAAGATACAATATAGTAAGAGCTTTCCAAGAATAATAAAATAATATACTTAATAGTCTTGAACACCGTAGATTCCCTATGAGAGGTCTGTGTCGTAGGGATGAAATGACCTAACCCTGGCAGTGTCTAGTATACGGGGGTCAGAACGTACTAATAGGTGGTATGGGGGATGAAACCCTAGTGGAAGTCTCCTTAAAATACAAAATGTAGTGTCCAACATCAACCAGAGATCCTAGTGGCACTAGAGTACAATAAAGCCAATAGGTGGCATGACTCTCTGCTTATGTGCTCAGGTTAGAGGAGGAGTCTAGTTTTTATGGCATAATAGATATGCCGAGGCCAGAGAGCCATTTTCCTATTGCAGACCAGCGACATAGTCAGGCTTAGCATTCCTGGGTGTGTCAGCTAAGTCTTGTACGGTGAGATCATAGTTCTCTACAAGTCTTCATATGTGGAGTACACTACATATGATCAGGGCATAAGGTAAAATATGTTCATATAGGTTTAAAGAGTTTCTTATAAGTAAGAAAGGCTAAGAAAGATTCGAGTACAGTTTCATAGCAGTTGTTCTTTAAATGTAATATTGAATATAGTGAGGATTATATTGCCACACTTGTTTATTTCTAATGATGTAAGCTTCAATGTTATTAGTATGTTTTTTTTAATATCTAGTCTTTTAATTTGAAATTACTACCTTGTTTTATTTCAATTATCCAAGAATGATAAATGTCTGATTCAGTACTTTAGACTGCATTATTGTTTACTCATTCACTGAGTAAGTAGGCTCACCCCTCTACTCAAAATTTTTAGGGAAACTATGGGGTTTGAAGATATCATTGCATTAGAGTAGATCTACCACAAGAGTTAAGTCTGAGTCTAGTTAAGTTCAGTCAGTCCTTGTCACTCTAGATCCTTGTAAAGAAATAAGAGAGAGAGTTGTAAATGATGATGTATAACATTATTCCTCTTTTAGCAATATATGAAAATCAACAAGTCTTATGCGCTTAAAAATATGAGAAACATAATGAATGTTCATACATGCATTTTTATTATTGAAATCAGATTAGAGAAATCAATGTTTAGATTCCCTTGTAAAGTTAGTTTATGTGGTTCAATGCGAGAAAACAAAGAGTTTGAAAAAGAAGAAAAAGTTAAGGGTGATCTTTTTATTACGATAAATCCTAAATTTATGCCCTAATCTCATGATTATTGGTAACTGTGAGATCGGGGTGTAACACCAACATCACAATCTCAAATACATTATTTACTTGGAATCATGACATGTTGGGAAAAAATGGATGTATTCTTTTTCTTATAGCTATGGGAGGACTCACACCCTCTCACTTTCTCATTTTCCTCCACTATACCTATCTCTGATCACTCCCCATCTTCATCAACACTACACACACTCCATGGGGTCACAAAACTTTCCACCTTGAGTGGTTTTGGATGCAACACCCTGATTTCAACTCATTGATTCGACTTCACTGGCTTATTCCCACACATCTACATGAAGACTAAATATCCATAGGAAAACCAAGAATATCCAAAATGTTTTGAAAGTTTGTTACAAAAGAAACTTTGAAAATATCCACAGAAGTGCATCCCTTCACCATGACAAAAACCATGTAGCTGATCCAACTCACATTCATGCTAGTAAATCTGAATTAGAACACCTCACATACCAAAATGAAATTTTATGGAAAAAAAGTCCAAAATTAAATACATGAAATAGGCCTATAACAGCACTAAATTATTCGATAAGTGTTGCAACAATGACACTAGAGTAAATTCCAAGCATGGCTTGGATATACATGGACAATGCAGTACTATTACGCATACCATTACATCACACATTGTCAGTTATTATGCACTTTTAAACAACAAACACCCTTTATCACCACATATCCACATTCATTGGGATTATATTTGTCCTAACTACATTATACTATAATCTAAGCTTATTGTACCATTCTTTGAGACTGAACATAAGCATACAATTTACCAATTAGGAAAATAACTTATCCCCTGGACCATATGGTATAAATGCTAAATTCTATCAACATATATGGGAACAGATAAAGTGGGTTTTAATCCATATCTTGCAACACTTATCTCTTCATGACAACATCAAACCAAAAAAAGATTTCCTCAACCACACACATATCACACTCATTAAAAATATTTATCAATCAAAAACTATGAATCACATTAGATTGATCAACACCATTAAATCATCCTATGAGATTAAATCCAAAACCCTCAATACTAGGATGAACCAACATTTAGAAAGGATCATCTAACACCAACAATGTTCCTTTCTCAAACATAGAAACATACATTATTCCTACATTATGGTTAGAGAAACTATTTACACTTACCATAGAAACAACAACAACCCCTCCTAGCCATTAGACTTGACTTCGAGAAAGTCTTTGACAACATCAATTGGAACTATTTCACCCAATGCATTGCAAGTTATGTCTTCCCTTACAATGGATCCAATGGATTTTCGGGTGTATCTCCACATGCAAATTATCCATGATCATTAATGAATCATCATTTTGGATATTTCCATAGCTCCAACTGACTCAGACAAGGAGACCTCCTATCCCCTTATCCTTTAATTATTTTGGCATGCATCATTAAAAAAATGATCAAATGGGAACCTAGTAAGGTATGACCACATCTACTCAAGAGTGTAAAGAAAACATCATATAATATGAAGATGATAAAATTATCTTCATTAACCATGATGATGCCAATGTCATCACTTCCATCCATATTTTGGGCATCTTCTCATGCATTTGAGGGCTCAAATTTAAGCTGTGTTAATCACTGATTACATGCACACATATGGGACATGATTTGATCAAATGATACCAAGCTATTCTCAACTGTAAAGTAGAAACTTTCCCGTTCATGCAAAGTCAAAAAGTGTCTAGAAACCCATAATTGACAAAATTAAACACCGCTTGAAGTCATGGAAAATGAATATTCTTGTAACGATGCCACTTCTTGGTAACCCCCAATTAAGGGAGACTAAGACATCAGAGGCATTATCCCAAAACAGGATCATTAGTTTTGCAAATAATAAAAAATAACTAATAAATTCTACTAAAGACTATACTAAAAACTAGAATAAAAATTTTCTTTTAACATGCCTTCCAACATTAGGTAACTGGAACTTCTACCTGTTGTATAATTCTATCTACCTAAATCCTCCTTTATTATTTTAACTTTAATCTTCATAGGTATGATTTTACTATTTGTCCAATTTTATATATTACCTAAAATATTGACAAATAAAATGTCTCTTAGTATAAATGAATATACTGGTATGTGGGGACAAACAAAACATTGCACATAAGTTCTAACAACCTAATCATATCAAGTTGTTGTTAACAATGCACAATCATGTTTTCAATGTGACTTACCAACCACTTTTACTCATACTCTAGGATACCCTCTCTTAGTGTTTAGTCCTTGCAAGGGACATTAAGGCTACCTTCTCCATCCTGGGCTTTGTACTTGGGGTCACTTCTCTGGGTGCCCAATGTTCTTCCCTCTTGGGCTTGACCAGTTCAGACCTTCCTTCCAGGGCTTGGTCTTGCATTATAAATCCAGAGATGATATGTAGGTTTGAGATAGTCACATATGTACTTAAATTGTGATATCCATAGTCACTTTAAAGATTGTAGTAATGAAACATTCAAATAGTTTAATTTCATTACAATCATTAAATCATCGAGAAATGCCAGGAAACATAAGGCATGTACTCATAATTATCCACATACCTGATCAGGAGATTTCACAAGATATAAGCAATTCCAACCAACCAAACAATCCAATCCAAGCTAGCAATTCAACCACACAAAAGCACAAAATCCTAAAAAGCACATGTAACCTATTTACTACAAACTTTTCAAGAATCTATTTAATTAACTTGAAATTGCTACCTAGGTTTCTAACCCGAATTAGGGTTTCATTAGGGTTTATCTACAACTTTTTTATATTATAACCACAAACCCCTAAAACAACAACTCTAGATGCAAAACCCTAATTATCATGTTAACATCTTCCAATCACCTAATAGGCTTATGATCATCCTAGTATTACTTTCATATGATGAATTTTGAAATATATCACATTAGAAACCATTAACACCTAGATTAGGGTTTCTAAGTCCATTAATGCATAATCATGTATATAAAACCCTAAAATAGTCATAATATCATCTTTTTCAGATTTAACTCTTCCTTTTATCCTCAATAGGTTAATATTACTCAAAGTAACCAAAAGAGGCATTAAATCTGATTTCCATCTCAAATTAGGGTTTTACCATAATTCAATGCATTAAAAGTGGTAACTTTATGTACTCTTAGAACTACAAGGGATATCAACCTTCAATTACATTTTGATTGGATTCTACACATTTTTTTATCAACTTTCATATATAAATTTTTTTTCATCTGATATTCCCATAATTATTTACATTTTTTATAAGAAAAACCCTTTTCCTCTAATTAGGAAAAGCCGCATGTGTTTTCGAGTTTATTAAACCCATACTAGTGAGTCATGCCAGAGCCAATTGGCTCACGCCACCTGGGCATCTGGGCCCCACACAGACATGTGCTCGTGAAATAAAAGAACACACAAAAGTACTAAAAAGCCCTTACCTCTTCAACGCGGACGTGAGGGCAGACATATAATTTCACCGGCAGTCATCTTCAACCTCAGGCCTTCTCTTCGTGTGAGCAACCAATCAACTTGTGGGTTGACTTCTCTCGTTACTAGACCCGTGTGCGAGTTAAGACTATCGTTGGCTCTGACTTGACCTCCCGAACTCAGAACTCCTCCCAATTTCTTCCTCGTGACTCTCCTGTACAAGAACGACTCTACTCTACCATCGAAAAGAGCTACCCCAACACCAGGGTGTAGGTCAGGATGACTTCTCAAATTGAGGGTGTATGCGAGTTAGTCTATTCCTTCAGAATGTGCGGGATGGGTTTCCAAGGATGATGGTATCACGGAGCATCCCCCCTATATATAGGGTAGGTCATTGACATCATGTGGTTTGGCGATCCTCAGTTCCATCATGAAAACCCCAAAATCTAGGGATGGTTGGACTCAAAAAGATCTCCCAAAGACAAAGGGCCACTTCTTAAATTCCCTCATGTAGTGAGTCATGAGGAAATTGGAGAGGAAATTCTCCGAGTTTCCCTATCGAACTCGAGGTAGGTGATGATAAAACCACCATTGGATCTCAGATCCAACGGCTGTCGTGCCACCTGCTTAAACCAAAATTCTGAAATAAGAATAAATAATTGACATTTAATTTATTCAAAAGATTATCCTTTCACTTTAGGAATCTTATACAATTCATAACTTATTATTCTTTTATCCTTTTTCATACAAATTTTAAGGGAAACTATGTATTGACATTATCTACTGGTACACCAAGTTTGAGTCTCAAAATCAAAAGGAAAGAGGGGTTTATTCATATACAAGTTAACACTTATTAAGGCATAGTTTATTCATATTTTCTCTCTCTTTCACTTTTATGTCCTTTCTTTGGATTTATTGTAACTCAAGAACCTTAGGGATTTGAAATCCTCTCATGTTGAACAAACTCTTATCATTCTAGGTGTTTCTACAACTTTCATTAAAAATATTTCAATTTCTTTTATTAAGGATTTCCTTTCATCTTTTGTTCCCTTTCTTTTGATATTGGGCTTATTCAACAACAAGGCCCACGAAGCCACACATATAGAAGACATCTAGCAAAGAAATCCATACAAATAATTCAAATCATATGATTTTCATATTCATATATCTTTAATGGAGAATTACATTTCAACCCAAACTTATGAAAATTGAGGTTATAACATCCTCCCTTCCTTATAAGAATTTTGCCCACAAAAATCAGCAATCAAACAAACAAATCAGGATGTGCTTTTTCCATGTCCGACTTCAGTTACCATGTGGCATCATCCTCTACATGATGCTTCCAAAGAACCTTGACCATATCTATATTCTTACATCTGAGTTGTTTCACCTTGGTATCTAAAATCTGCAAAGGTGACTCATGATATGTCAGCTTCCCTTGAAGCTCAATTGGTTCAGTGCTCAGCACATGGCTCAGATTATGCACATATCGATTCAAGTTGGACTCATGGAAAACATTGTGCATCATACTATACTGAGGGGGTAACGCTAAATGGTATGCAGCTTCACCAAACCATTCTAACACCTTGAACAGACCCATATATTGGAGTCTCAACTTTCCTATGTTCTTGTCTATAGTTTAGAGTGGTCGGATTTTCAAAAACACATGCTCTCCCATAGTGAACTGCACATCAGCCCGATTCACATCAGCATATGACTTTCGTCAATCCTGGGTTCTCTTCATCCGCTTCTTGATCAAAGTGACTTTATTTGCATACACTTGGAGCTCATTTGACGTCAACACAGTCCTCTCTTTGACATCATCCCAGTGAAGTAGTGACTGACACAGTCTCTCATATAATGCTTCATACGGAGGCATCCGGATACTGGCTTGGTAGCCGTTGTTGTATGCAAACTCACTACAGGTAAGTAATGCTCCCAAAATCCACCCCAATCGACCACACAAGCTCTCAATAGATCCTCTAATGTTCGACTCATCCTCTCTGACTTCCCATCAGTCTGGGGGTGATAAGTGGAACTAAACTTTAACCTTGTACCGAGATCTTCTTGTACCCACTTCCACAACTTGAAAGTGAACTTTGGGTCTCTATCAGAAATGATCGAACCTAGTACACCATGCAACTGTACTATCTCTCTGATATACAACTCAACTAGGTCTGGCACCTCAATAGTGGTCTTTAGGGCAACGAAGTGTGCTGACTTGGTAAGGCGATCTACCACAACCCATATTGCATCATGACCTCTCTTGGTCCGGTGTAGACCCACCACAAAATCCATGGTAATCTGCTCCCATTTCCACTCTGGAATCTCTATCAACTGTAAATATTTGTCGGGTCATTAGTGTTCAACCTTCACCATCTGGCATGTAAGACTACTGGCTACACATGCCGCAATGTCTCTCTTCATTCCTGGCCACTAGAAATACCTCTATAGATCCTTAAACATCTTTGTAGTTCCCAGGTGTACCATATACTTAGAACCATGAGCCTCTTACAAGATACGATCCTTTAATAACGAATCTTCAGGAACCCAAATACAACTCTTATAACGGATTCCACCATCGACTCCTACTGAGAGATGGGTCTGAGGTTTCTCTAACAAATCTTTCATCTTTCCAAGTTCTGAATTGGTCAACTGAGTAGACACTAAATCAATCAATAAATCTGATTTGATCTGGATGTTGTCTAAATGAACTCGGTCCTCCAATGGTTGCATAGTCCACTCTACAAGATCTTCTAGCTTCCTCCACTGGATAGACAAGACAGGTGCACACTTGAGTTGTTTCTGACTAAGCGCATGAACCATGACATTAGCCTTCCCAGGGTGATAGGTGTTGGTGAATTCATAATCCTTCATGTACTCCATCCACCATCTTTGTCATAGATTCAGATCCCTTTGTGTCAGGAGATACTTTAGACTCTTATGCTCGATGAAGATCTCGAAGGTGGCTCCATACAGATAGTACCGCCAGATCTTCAAAGCATGAATGATAATAGCCAACTCTAAGTCATGCGTTGGGTAGTTCACCTCATTGGGCTTAAGTTGTTGGGAAGCATATGCAACCACATGTCAATTCTATTCCAACACACAACCAAGTCCCATCTTTGATGCTTCAGTGAAGATCATGAAACCCTCATTACCGGAAGGTAAGGTCAACACTAGAGCAGTGCTTAACTTCTTCTTTATCTCCTGAAAGTGAGCTTCACATACGTCGGACCATACAAACTTTTCATCCTTCTGGGTTAGCTTGGTGAGTGGAAAAGCAGTCTTTGAGAAATCCTTGATGAAGCATTGATAGTATCTAGCCAACCCCAAGAATCTATAGATTTCAGAGGGGTACTTTAGTGTAGGCCAGTCTCGAATAGCTAACACTTTAGCTGGTTCCATGGTGATCGTTCCTCCAGATATGATGTGTCCAAGAAACATGACACGGTCTATCCAAAATTCACATTTTGAGAATTTCCCATAGAACTTCTTCTTTCTCAAGATATCAAGGACTCTACCCAGATGGTCATGGTGTTGTTCTAGGTCATCAGAATACACCAAGATGTCATATATGAACACTATGACAAAGGAGACAAGGAAGGGTTGGAATACACTATTCATGAGGTTCATAAAGACACTAGGTGTGTTGGACAACCCAAACAGGATAACCACAAACTCACAGTGGCCATAACGGGTTCGGAAATCCATCTTAGGGATTTCATCACTCTTGACTCATACTTGGTTGTATCTAGAACTCAAATCAATTTTGGAAAAGACTCGGGAAGATTTGAGCTAGTAAAAAAGTTCATCAATCCTATGTAAGGGATACTTGTTCTTAATGGTAGCCTGATTGATCATCCTGTAGTCTATACACATCCTAAGTGATCCATCCTTCTTTTTCACAAATAATATTGGTGCTCCTCCATGGTGATGTACTAGGTCTAATGAAACCTTTATCTAGCAATTCATACAGTTGTTTCTTCAACTCGAGTAACTCAGCAGGGGCCATCCTGTAAGGTGCCTTAGATATAGGGTTTGTCCCGAGAGCTAGATCTATCGAAAAGTCCACCTCTCTCTCAGGAGGAATTCCAGGAAAATCATCTGGAAAAACATATACCTCTATCTCCTCAAGAGATTGCACCTTAGGCTCCAGCTCAGCGGCTACTACTAGGAAAGCTTGACAACCTTTGGATATCATATGCTCGGCCTTCAGAGCCAACACATATAGGCTGGTGGTCACATATCTCCTTCCTCGAATGGCAAAGTGTGGATGACCAGGTTTCCTAATAAGGATCTTCTTTTCCCTATAGTCAATTTGTGCTCTATAGGTGTAAATCCAATCCATACCAATGATTACATCAAAATCATTCATATCAAGGAGGATGTAGTCAGTAAGAAGCTTGTGACTCAGGTACTTAACTGGAAAGACACGGGTTTTTAAAAGAGATGTATATTATCGACCACTCAGGGTTGTGACATCCAAAACATAACCTAAATCCTTGATGACCAAACAAAGCATAATTGCCAGATTTCTTGAAATGAAAGTATTAGTACAACCAGAATCAAGAAGAGCTTTTACATTTTATCCCATGACTTCAACCATGCCTACATAGTTTCATACTTTACCAGACTATTATTACATGATCAAACTAAACTAAAAGGAAAACTCAATGGGTTATTACCATCTATCAACCTATTAGCATTCACCTTAGCTTCTTCATTGTCTATGGAGAACACTTTGGCTTGTCTCCTCTCTCCAATAGGTGGACCTCCAGTTGGTGCTCCTCCTGCCAGTGGTGCTGCTACCACCGGTTGCACTACCACCAGACCTAGACCTCTCAGATCTTGCAGAGGACAGTTGGCGATGAAGTGTCCCTCTGACTGGTAACATAAGCACATCCTCTTCTCGAAGTGGCACTTCTCAGGATGTGTCCATCCACTGGTATTGCAGTTCTAAAAGCGAATTTCACCACATGGGTTTCCTTTGCTTGCATGCTTTCCTTTGGTGTGGTTACATCCTTGTCCTTTCTTGTGATCATTCTTCTAGACATGGGTACCTTCAGTAAAATCCAAAATCCTTTGAATGGGTTTTGAGAAGGCATCACCCTCCTCTCCATGTCTAAGGCGGTGTTGTTGTCTTTGATGAAGGTTGCTAGTTTACTCGCCATCACATGAGGATTGATGGTAGGGTGAAGACGCTCTACAAAATGGTCCAACCATCTTTCCTCAGTCATCATGTGCCCAAAATGCTCCAGGATGAAACACTTACGGCCAAAGTCTGCAACATATAGACTACCTTGGATCATGTTGATGAACTCTCTTTCCTTCTCTTTCTTAGATGACGTAGGAATGAATCTGGCTGTGAAGATAGTCCTGAAGTCGGTCCATGACATCGGGTCCTCATTTAGATCTCCACCCATGATGTGGTTTGCCCACCAAATCTTGGCTTCTCCTTCTAAGAGGTGCGCAACAAATGAAACCTTCTTGTTCGGATACACCTCCATCATGCGGAAACCATTCTCGACCGCTAGCAGCCAAGCATCTGCTTTGTTGACCACCTTGGTCTTATCCTCTCCCCAGAAATTCTCAATGTTCATCTTGATGAAATCTAGAGTGGTAACTCCAAGTCGGGGATGAACGGAGAGTGATTCACCATTTTCATCTCTGGTTAATCCCTGAGGCCAGGGCACTAATGGCCTCGGATGGCTTCTTCTGCTGTTCCATCCATAGGGTATCAGGGGTGTGGACTACCACTACAGGTCCTAGGCCACCAGCCCGGTTCTCCTCGAGCTCAAATTTATCTTCAGACATGGGTTCCTTTTCCTAGTTCATCTCTGGTTTGTCAAAGGGAATCGACTTAGGTCCTGAGCCTTCTTTTAAGGCTCCCTTAGGTCTCTTTCTCTTCTTTTAAGACTCGTCACTATGGTCCCTCTTCCTCTTCTCAAAAGATCCCCTCCTCTTATGGGGAGGCCTACTCCCAGCAGGGTTCTCGGTGGTCTCGAAGGGGATAACTACAGTCTTCAAATGGGCCATGTTGTTTCACACAAGTTAAAAATCCTTTTAAAAAATAGATTTATAAATTGGAAGATAAATAAACATTAGCTAACATCCGTGTTCTCTTATTTACATGCATTTTATTGTTTGGAGGAGGATCCATTAATCCTTAACACCTTGAATTCCCAAACACAAGAGGTGGTGGCGAGAGAGAAAACTCTAAGCACTTAATGTTTCTTCAGAAATAAAGGGTAAAGAAGGGACAAAATTAGATGAGAAGACCTAGAGGTATCTTATTTCAAGTCAAGCAGTCACACTAAATTTGGGAGTCCTCATAGACTGACTAGTGGGGTGGAGGAAAATATTGCCAGCCCCTGAATTGTGATCCTTTTCTAGACACCTCCATCATCAGAAAATCCTTTAATAACTCCCTTGGGCTCTAAAGAGTTTGTAAAATTTAATAATTATTACAAATTAAATGGAAAACCACACTCTGATACCAATTATAATCACCCCACTTCCCAGTAACCCCCAATTAAGGGAGACCGAAAAGTTAGTAGCATTATCCCAAAATAGGATCAGTGGTTTTGCAAATAATAAAAAATAATTGATAAATTCTACTAAAGACTATACTGAAAATTGGAATCAAAATTTTCTTTTAACATACCTTCCAAAATTAGGTAACTAGAACTTCTACCGGTAGTACAATTCTATCTACCTAAATCCTCCTTTATTATTTTAACTTTAATCTTCATAGGTGCCACTTTACTGTTTGTCCAATTTCAAATATTACCTAAAACACCGACAAACAAAATGTCAGTAAGTATAAATGAATATACTGTTATGTGGGGACAAACAAAACATTGCACATAAGTTCTAACAACCTAATCATATCTAGTAGTTGTTAACAATGCACAATTACATTTTCAATGTGACTTCCCAACCACTTTTAGTCATATTATGGGATACGCTCTCTTAGGGTTTAGTCCTTGCAAGGGACATTGAGGCTACCTTCTATTGGGTTTTATGGGAGATAGAGAAGGAAGCAGGACCAAAAAAGTTCTTCTCCCAAACCCAGAAAAAAGGAATCGCGTCAACGTCTATACAATAGGAAGGATGGTTTGTGGAGGCGTACCTTGTCCCGAGGCTCACTCGAAGACGTTACCTCAAGGCTTGCGCGGTCTTCACCTCCGGTCTTAGACGGTGTCTGTGTAGCTCCTGGTATCACCGGGACTGTCGGGATTGATAGATGTCCTCCGTGCGGCAGAAGTCTCTCGCCTCTGCTGTCATCCCCATGGACTGCCTGGAACTTTGATCTCCTTGTCCCATAAGGAATCGAAAGGAGTCACACCCTCCTATCGACATACTAGTCACCGACACACTCTCCTTCAACCAGTTTCCTTTCTGTAGTTGTCTTTCCCTTGTTGTGCCTCCCTTATCAAGTAGCACTTGCTCGAGCTCTCTCGGTTACCAAAATCAGAGAGAATGACAACTTTGTAGAGAAAATGGTGTTCTGAGTTGTACTTTGAGAAGCCCCCAACACCCCTATATATAGGAGGGTCATGGGACATGGTTCTCTACCTGAGGCAATGCGGGATTAAAGCAGGAGTAGAAGGCTTCAAAATTTTCCACAAAGAAACCAACTGTGCCAGCTGAACCGATCATTTCAACCTTGAAATGATCATTTGGAGACCTCAACCGATCGATTCAGACCTAGATCGATCATTTGGGACACCTGAGACGAACGTTTAATCACATGAGTCGATCAGTTCGTGGTCCTGGTCCAACTCAAATTGACTTTCATATTTGTTTTTGATTAATCAAATATTAATCTTTGTCCAAATCGAATTTGTACAAGTGAAACAAATTATATTTGAAAAATCGACTTTCCAAACGATCTCTGTTGGTCACATGAGCCGACCGATTCAACGATTGAGTCGATCATCTCATTACACATGAGTCAATCGTCTCACCAGTTGAGCCGGTTGGTTCACCAACCTGAGCCGATCAGTTCATCTCATGAGCCAATCGGTTGGAAGTGCAGATTGTGAAACATCAGTCAATCACAGTTTCAATCAATCTGATACTCTAATCAATTGGCCCAACACCTTGAACACTATGATTTTGAGCTATAAATCAACTGAGTGTTTAATTTAACTACTAAACTCCTTTAGTAATCAATCTAAACATCATATGTGGATAAACTCCTCTTCCAGGTTAAATCCTATGTGTGTGACCATGTAGGTCCATTTCACGTTGGCAATGAAAGTCCATAACACTTATGACTTCTCAAGCAAAGAGCGGTGCCTAGTCACACATCAGTGCTACCCAAGTGAAATAGAAAGTTGGAGAACAACTTTCAATCCTACAATCCTTGAATGGTGTAACAGTGAATGTACAATTCCTTTATCACTAATGTCATGAATGAACTCAAGGCATGGTACAGTCATCCTTTCAACGTTCATCCATTTCCTTGATCTCATAGCAGACTGGGTGAGATGTGTGTGACATCAATATCATGTATTGATTCACACATGCATGTGCATGTCTTTCTCAATCCTACTCATCAAGTGTCCATGGACATTAAACTCCCTTAGGCGGGACAAATCCCATATCTATCACTCACCCCTCAAAAGCCCCATTTGTCAAAGTCACCCAATCATCACATTTATGACAACCCATGTTTCAAGACCATGTTTGATGATGTCAAAGTGTACCCAACAACATGTGTTGAGTGTAGTGATTTCAGGTCCAAGAATCACATTCACAACCATCACTGTGAGAGTTGACTGTGACTACCAAATCATGGTTCCATGTGTCACTCTCACGGTGAGTCTGTCTGGTACAGTTGTTCTCTAACAAGTACCTATGTTCTTAGTTTGATATCACCATATCATGACTAATAACATTATATCATCAACCAACACACAATCTAGTCTTTTAGTGTTATCGATGTCTATGGTTATTTCCACAATAATAACAGACTAGGGACCAAACAAGAATGTATACTCTTAACATATGTATGGTCTCATCGTTCAGGTCCTCAACCCAAAAGCATACGTCATTGAGTAAAAACAATTCTTTAGACATCTATAATGTTACACTATCATCTTAGAAATAGTCAAAACATATAGATCGGAAATTGCCTTTATTATTATTCAAATCATTAACAAAGTATCCCATTACAATCATCACATGACTTGCTCTATGGGCATACATACCAACAGACTCCCACTTGCACTTAGAGCCAGTCACCTAGGAACCTCAGTCCTTGTGACCTAGCATGACCATCATGCTTCTGCTGAGAAAGGTCCTTAGTCAGTGGATCGGCTATGTTGTCTTCAGTTGGTACTTTGTAAATCTTCACATTTCCTCATTGTACAATCTCTCATATGAAATGTAAGTGCCGCCATATGTGCTTGGACCACTGATGTGATCTAGGCTCCTTATCTTGAGAAATAGCTCCATTATTGTCACAATAAAGCTCAATTGCATCACAGCTATTGGGAACTACACCAAGTTTAGTGATGAACTTCCAGATCCACACAACCTCCCTTGCTACATGTGAAGAAGCAATATACTCGGCCTCTATAGTAGAATCGACAATTATTTCTTTCTTGGAACTCTTCTATCTCACAACTCCATTGTTCAGGAAAAACACAAATCCTGATTGCGATATGTAATCATCTTTTTCAGTTTGGAAGCTTGCATCGGTGTAACCATTTACAACTAGTTCTTCCTCACCGCTGTATACAAGGAACTGATCCTTAGTCCTTCGTAAGTACTTGAGGATGTTCTTTACGGTTGTCCAGTGAGCATCCCCGGGATCTGACTGGTACCTTCTCATCATGCTGAGGGCATACGAGACATCTGGGCATGTGCACAATATAGCATACATGATGGATCCGATGGCTGATGCATATGGGATCCGATACATATGCTCCCTGTCTTCACAATATTGGGGACATTGAGCTCTAGATACGGTGACTCCATGTAGCATGGGGATGTTGCCTCTCTTTGAGTTCTCCATGCTAAACCGCTTCAGCACTTTGTCAACGTACGTGCTTTTACTTAGTCCAAGAAGCCTTTTAGATCTATCTCTATAGATCTTAATTCCTAGAATGTAGGATGCTTCTCCTAATTCATTCATTGAGAAAGTATTCCCAAGACAAGTCTTTACCTTCTCTAAGGCTGAGACATCATTCCCCAACAATAGTATGTCATCCACATAAATATGAGGAATGTGGTCATTCTCCCACTAACCTTCTTGTACACACAAGGTCCATCTTTATTTTGAATAAAGCCAAACACTTTGACTTCATCATCAAATCGAAGATTCCAACTCCGAGATGCTTGCTTCAATCCATAAATTTACCTTTGTAGCTTACAGACATTATTGGCATTCTTTGGATCTATAAAACCTTCAGGCTGTGTCATGTACACATCCTCATTTATATTCCTAATAAGGAATGCGGTTTTAACATCCATTTGCCAAATCATGTAGTCATAGTAAGCCGCAATAGCAAGCATAATCATGATGGACTTAATCATGGAAACTGGAGAAAAAGTTTCATCACAGTCAACACCTTGAACTTGTCGAAAACCCTTTGCAACCAATCTGCCTTTATAAGTTTGCACATTGCCATCCATGTCGGTCTTCTTCTTGAAGACCCACTTGCACCCTATGGGTTTTACCCCTTCAGGTGCTTCCACCAAAGTCCATACTTTGTTGGAGTACATGGATTCCATCTTGGATTTCATGGCCTCAAGCCATTTCTCATAATCTAGTCCCTCCATTACCTCTAGATAGGTAGTTGGATCATCATCTATGATCAACTCATCGCCTTCCTGAGTCACAAGGTATCCAAACCTCTCAGGTGCAAGGTGTGTCCTACTAGATCTACGAGGTCCTTGTGTTACTTGAGGAGACTGAGATTCCACAAGACCTTGTGAATCTCTATATTCCTCTTGTACATCTACTGGTTCAATGTTTTCTTGTTGGGCTTGATCCTCTTCAAACTCTATTTTCCTCCCATTGTTTCCTCCAGAAATAAATTCCTTTTCTAGGAACATTGTTGTCCTAGTAACAAACACTTTGTTGTCAGTAGGGTGGTATAAATAGTATCCCCTCATTTCGTTGCAGTATCCAACAAAATAACATTTATCAGACTTGGGTCCAAGCTTATCAGGAAACGTTTTCCTCACATAAGCCACACAACCCCAAATCTTAATAAAAGACAAATCGAGACGCTTCCTATGCCATAACTCGTATGGTGCTTTTTGAACCGATTTAGATGGTACTCGGTTAAGTGTAAACGCAGTGGTTTCAAGAGCATAACCCCATAAGGAAATCAGAAGATCAGTAAAACTCATCATTGATCACACCATATCCAGTAATGTGTGATTTCTTCTTTCAGACACACCATTATGTTGTGGTGTTCCAGGTGGAGTCCATTATGATATGATACCATGGGCTCACAGAAGGTCCTCAAACTCTTGGCTTAAGTATTCTCCACCTCGATTGGATCGAAGTGCTTTAATACTTTTACCAAGTTAGTCTTGTACTTCATTCATGAAATCCTTGAACCTTTCAAGAGTTTCTAACTTATGTTTCATCAGGTACACATAGCCATACCTACTGAAGTCATTAGTGAAGGTAATGAAGTATTGATACCCACCTCTGGCATTAGTTCTAAAAGGCCCACATACATCAATATGTATGAGTCCTAATAGATCACTAGCTCTCTCACCTTTACCTGAAAAGGGAGTCTTGGTCATCTTGCCCAACAAACAAGATTCACATGTCTCTATTGATTCATAATCAAAAGAGTCTAGATAACCATCTTTATGGAGTCTAGAAATGCGCTTCTCATTTATGTTCCCTAGATGACAATGCCAAAGATACATTTTGTTTGACTTGTTGAGTTTTTTCCTTTTTGTGTTTACGTTGTATACACTTGTCTCTATATCTATTAAGTATAGACCATAAGACATTGGGGCACTACCATAAAAGATCCCATCTTTAGAAATAGAACACTTTCCATTCTTAATATGAAATTCAAAACCATCCTTTTCCAAACAAGAGATGGAAATGATATTCCTATTTATGGCAGGTACATAATAGCAGTTCTTCAACTCTATTATTATCCCACTAGGTAGAGTTAACTCATAGGTTCCTATGACACTGGAGGCAACTCCTGCCCCATTGGCAACACGTAGTTCAACCTCGCCTTTCCCCAAAGGCCTACTTCTTTTAAGATCCTTCACATTTGAACAAATGTGAGACCCACATCCGGTATCAAGTACCCATGACAAAGAAGTAGTAAAGTTAATCTCTATAACGAATGCACAAGAAGTAGAGATATCTATCTCTTGCTTCTTCTTCCATCGTTCCTTCCATCCTCTCCATGTTCTGAGCACATAAGATTTTGTCATTGGTTTGGTGACAGAACCCTTCTGTCCCTCACCTTTGTCCTTAGACTTTGTTCCATTGATTTCCATCAATGACTATCCATCTTCTTAAGCGCACATAGAGTGGACTCAAAGGCTACCGATATATCTGGATTGTGCAGAACACTTCTCACAACCCTCAACCAGTTATGGAATTTATTCTCAATTAATTTTCCCATTTTAAAAGATGATTCTTTTGCCAATCTACAAGAGAAAATTGCATTTGTCAAAACTCCTTTTGATTTGATTTGATTTGAATAAAATTTGACAGTAGTTAATTAGGCCTTTAATTAATTACTGCTCCCACTATTTTGATTCAAATTGACAGCCCTCACTATCAATTCATAAGATTGCAGCGTACAATCTTCTAGTGGGTCAAGATCCTGAAATCCTCTAAGTCATGGACCAGCTAGGGATGTCACCCACAACTTAGATCTTCCAGGTAGGAAACTCTTGCCAATTGCATCACACGCAACTCTTCAAAGATGTCATGTGCAACTCCTTGCCATGATCACCTCCGTTCCTCAAGGTGTTAGATCCTATCTAGGTCACCTTGTTAAGTTTGACCCAAAGCCAACATGATGAATATGCACCCTATTAGGGAAGACCCACATATCCATCCTTCACGCTTCCATGAGATAGATGGTGTACCACGCTAGGGGATGCCCACACTTGGCCGATCAAGCTTTTCACATGTGTCGCATTTGAAAGGCAAAGCTTTAATATTTAATGAGGGATTTGGTTTTTATAGGTACATATGCATATCCAAACACCACAATATAGTAAGTATCATATACATGCTATGTCCCAAAGAAAACATGTGAAATGATAAAAGCAATGATTATGGCTATCCTAATGTGAATCCTCGAGCCAAGAGGAATCACAGTCATCTAGGTCTACATCACATGAAACATGTACAAGATGAACACTACGCTTTGCCTTTCTAGGTTTGATCAACTCATCTCCATGATTGATCGGCTTGCCATCAGACTGGTCGGTTGGGTGCCACCAGCCGATCGACTGGCGCCTCCATCCGATCGGTTCACTGGTCATCATGCATCTCCTCAGGTCGTCACCCGCTCGTCTCGCTCCTCGAACTGGTCGTCAAAAGGTCTGCCATTCTTTGACATAATAGGAAATAAAAAATCTATCCTATTTTACATTTGAAAAAGGAAACCCCGAGTTACATGCGGGGGGAGCAAAAGTAGGAAAGAAATCTCAAGATATATCGAGTTACATCAGGAAAAGGAGATAGGGAATCGGTGCGCAGACTGAGATGCAAGCAACTACATTCAACCAAGCACACATACATAGGGTTTATTGGCCATAACCATGATGTACATCCACCACAAAACTCATTTAAGGATAATGCGTATCGAGTGCATTCATATTACATATCATATATGAATATAGGGATTTATGGATTTAGGATTGGACATGCATAAAGCCAATTTTATTCGCACGATATGCAATAAATAAAGGCGACAAACCAAAATCGATCACATCGATAATCCTAAATTATAGAGCAGTTGACCTGGCTCTGATACCACTATTAAGTTTTAGGGGAGACAGAGAAGGCAGCGGAAACAACAATTTTCTTCTCCCAAACCAAGAATAAAGGAATCACGTCAACATCTATACAATAGGAAGGATGGTTTGTGGAGGCGTACCTTATCCTGAGGCTCACTCGGCAACGTTACCTCGCAGCTTGCGCGGTCTTCACCTCCGGTCTAGGATGGTGTTTGTGCAGCTCTTGGTCTCACCGGGACTGATAGGATTGATAGTTGTCATCCAAGCGACATAAGTCTCCCGCCTCTACAGTCATCCACACGGACTTCCTGGAACTCCGATCTCCTTGTCCCATAAGGAATTAGAAGGAGTCGCACCCTCCTGTCGGCGTACTAGTCACCGACACTCTCTCCTGCAACTAGTTGCCTTTCTGTAGTTGTCTTTCCCTTGTTGTGCCTCCCTTATCAGGTAGCACTTGCTCGGGCTCTCTCGGTTACAAAAACCTGAGAGAATGACAACTTTGTAGAGAAACTGGTGTTATGGGTTGTACTTTGAGAAGCCCCCAATACCCCTATACATAGGAGGGTCACGGGACATGGTTCTCTACCCCGGGCAATGTAGGATTAAAGCAGGGGTAGAAGGGTTCGAAATTTTCCACAAAACAACCAACTGCATCAGCTGAACTGATCGTTTCAACCCTAAAATGATCGTTTGGTGACCTCAACCGATCGGTTCACACCTGAACCGATCATTTGGGACACCTGAGCTGATTGGTTCATCACATGAGCCAATCTATTTGTGGTCCTGGTCCAACTCAAATTGAATTTCATATTTGTTTCTGATTAATCAAATATTAATCCTTGTCCAAATCGAATTTGTAAAAGTGAAACAAATTATATTTGCAAAATTGACTTTCCAAACGATCTTCGTTGGTCACATGAGCCGAACGGTTCAAAAATTGAGTTGATTGTCTCATTGCACATGAGTCGATCGTCTCACCAGTTGAGACGATCAGTTCACCAACCCGAGCCGATCAGTTCATCTCATGAGCCAATCGGTTGGAAGTGCAGATTGTACAAAATTAGTCAATCACAGTTTCAATCAATCTGATACTCTAATCAATTGGCCCAACACCTTGAACACTATGATTTTGAGCTATCAATCAACTGAGTGTTTAATTGAACTACTAAACTCCTTTAGTAATCAATCTAAACATCTTTTGTGGATAAACTGCTCTTCCAGGTTAAATCCTATGTGTGTGACCCTGCAGGTCCATTTCACATTGGCAGTGAAAGTTCATAACACTTATGACTTCACAAGCAAACAGCGGTGCCTAGTCGCACATCAGTGCTACCCAAGTGAAATAGAAAGTTGGAGAACAACTTTCAATCCTACAATATCTGAATGGTGTTACAGTAAATGTATAATTCCTTTGCACTAATGTCCTGAATGAACTCAAGGCATGGTACAATCATCCTTTCAATGTTCATCCATTTCCTTGATCTTAGAGTAGACTGGGTGAGATGTGTGTGACATCAATATCACATATTGATTCACACATGCATGTGCATACCTTTTTCAATCCTACTCATCAAGTGGCCATGGACATTAAACTCCCTTAGGAGGGACAAATCCCATATCTATCACTCACCCCTCAAAAGCCCCATGTGTCAAAGTCACCCAGTCATCACCTTTATGACAACCCATGTTTCAGGATTGCATTTGATGATGTCAAATTGTACCCAATGACTTGTGTTGAGTGTAGTGATTTCAGGTCAAAGAATCACATTCACCACCATCACTGTGTGAGATGATTGTGACTACCAAATCATGGTTCCATGTGTCACTCTCACGGTGGGTCTGTCCAGTACACTTGTTCTCTAATAAGTACTTATGTGCTTGGTTTGATATCACCATATCATGGCTAATGAGATCTTGTCATCAATGAACACACAATCTAGTCTTTTAGGGTTATTGATGTCTATGGTTATTTCCACAATAACAACCGACTAGGGACCAAACAAGAATGTAAACTCTTAACATCTGTATGATCTCATCGTTCAGTTCCTCAACCCAAAAGCATACGTCATTGAGTAAAAACAATTCTTTAGACATCTATCATGTTACACTATCATCTCAGAAATAGTCAAAACATATAGATTGGAAATTGTCTTTATTATTATTCAAATCATTTACAAAGTATCCCATTACAATCATCACATGACTTTCTCTATGGGCATACATACCAACACCTTCTCCATCCAGAGCTTGGTACCTGGGGTCACCTCTCTAGGTGCCCAATGGTCTTCCCTCTTGGGCTTGACCACTTCATACCTTCCCTCTGGGGCTTGGTCTTGCATCATACATCTAGAGATGGTATGTAGGTTTGAGACAATCACATATGCACTTAAATTGTAATATCTATAGCCACTTTAAAGATTGCAGTAATGAAACATCCAAATAGTTTAATTTCATTACAATCGTTAAATCATCGGGAAATGTCAAGAAACATAAGGTGTGTACTCATAATTAACCACATACTTGATTAGGAGATTTTACAAGAAATAAGCAATTCCAACCAACCAAGCAATCCAATCCAAGCTAGCAATTCAACCACACAAAAGTATAGAATCCTAAAAAGCATATGTAACCTATTTACTACACACTTTTCAAGCATCTATTTAATTGTCTTGAAATTGCTTCCTAGGGTTTCTAACTCGAATTAGGGCTTCGTTAGGGTTTATCTACAACTTTTCTCTATTATAACCACAAAACCCTAAAACAACAAATCTAGATGCAAAACCCTAATTATCATGTTAACATCTTCCAATCGCCTAATAGGCTTATGATCATCCTAGTATTACTTTCATATGATGAATTTTGAAATATATCACATTAGAAACCATTAACACCTAGATTAGGGTTTCTAAGTCCATTAATGCATAATCATGTGTATAAAACCCTAAAATAGTCATAATATCATCTTTTTCATATTTAACTCTTCCTTTCATCCTCAATAGGTTAATATTACTCAAAGTAACCAAAAGAGGCATTAAATCTGATTTCCATCTCAAATTAGGGTTTTACCATAATTCAATGCATTAAAAGTGGTAACTTTATGTACTTTTAGAACTTCAGGTGATATCAGGCTTCAATTGCATTTTTACTAAATTCTACAAGTTTTTTTATCAACTTTCATATATAAATTAATTTCATCTAATATTCCCATAATTAGTTATGTTTTTTTACAAGAAAACCCCTTTTCCTCTAATCAAGAAAAGCCACATGTATTTTTGGGTTTATTAAACCCGCGCCAGTGAGTTAAGCCAGAGCGAATCAGCTCACGCCACCTGGGCATCTGGGTCTCTTGCAGGCGCACGCTCGTGAAACAAAAGAACAAACGAAAGTAAAAAAAAGCCCTTACCTCTTCAATGCGGATGTGAGGGTAGACACATAATTTCACTAGAAGTCGTCTTCAACCTCATGCATTCTCTTTGCGTGAGCAGCCGGTCAACTCGCCGATTGACTTCGCTCGATGTTGCACCTACACGTGAGTTAAAACTATTGTCAGCTCTGCCTTATCCTCCTGAACTCAGACCACCTCCCAATTTCTTCCTCATGATCTCCTCCACTAGAATGACTCTGTTCTACCACTGACGAGACATGCCCTAAGACTAGGGTGCAGGTCAGGACGGTTTCTCAAATTGAGGGTGTCTGCGAGTTCATCTACTCCTTCTGAATGTGCAGGATGGGTTTGCAAGGATGTTGGTACCGTAGAGCATGCCCCCCTATATATCGGGTAGGTCATCGACTCCCTGTGGTTTGGGGATTCCCCAGTTCCTTCACAAAACCCCCTGAATCCAGGGATGGTTGTACTCAAAAAGATCTCCTGAAGACAAAGGGCCACTTCCTAAATTCCCTCGTGTACTGAGTCGCAAGGAAAGTGGAGAGAAAATCCTCCCAGTTTCCCAATCGAACTCGAGGTGGGCAATGATACAATCATCGTTGGATCTTAGATATAATGGTTGTCGTGCCACCCGCTTAAACCAAAATTAAAAAATAAGGATAAATAATCATGACATTTAATTTATTCAAAATATTATCCTTTCACTTTAGGAATCTTATAAAATTCATAAATCCTTATTATTTTATCCTTTGTCATCCAAATTCTAAAGGAAAATTTGTATTTACATTATCTACTCATACACCAAGTTTGAGTCCCAAACTCAAAAGGAAAGACGGGTTTCTTCATATACAAGTTAACACTTATTAAGGAATCGTTTATTCATATTTTCTCTCTCTTTCACTTTTATATCCTTTCTTTGGATTTCCTGTAACTTAAGAAACCTTAGGGATTCAAAATCCTCTGATGATGAAAAACTTTTAGCCTTCTAAGTGTTTCTACAACTTTCATTGATATTATTTCAATTTCCTTTATTAAGGATTTCCTTTCATCTTTTATTCCCTTTCTTTTGATATTAGGCTTATTAAGCAACAAGGCCCATGAAGCCACACATATAGAAGACATCTAGCAAAGAAATCCATACAAAGAACTCAAATCATATGATTTTCATATGCATATATATTTAATGGAGAAATTACGTTTCAACCCAAACTTATGAAAATTGAGATTATAAGAATTCTCTACCTAGCAGGTAGAGTCACACTTCTTAACAACTTTCTCACTTCATTAACAACCTACTATCTCATTTGCATTCCATTTCTGATGCACACTAACAACACCATTGACAAAATCTGAAGAAATTTTCTTTGGAAACACACATGCAATAAAATCCATATGGCTAACTAGGGAACTATTTGTGCACCAAACAATTACAAAGTATGGGGCATCCTAAACATCAAAACACATGCCTTACTATCAATTTAAATAGTTATAGATTCTCTGTGCTCAAATATAAAATGCATATGTAGAAAACACATTAATGAAAAATACTACCACAGAAGAAATATTTGGTGCAACATAGCTCACGGGTAGGAATCTCTTTGTAAACATATCAATCACTACATACACTACATCCATAGTTGTATCCACTCTCCACCTCATGCAGTTAAACATGTCAAATGTTGGACCAATCCATGGTATCATTGACTCTACAAAAAAACCACGGCAAAACATCCAAATAACACACCCCATATCAAATATTAACACATTGAAAACTATGTTTCTTCTAGGAAGATAGACACACAATGTTATAACACCACATAAGGGCCATTGATGGACATGAAAAAGTCTTATCATGTATTGTTTGTTTTGCTTGATTGAATTTTGAGGACAAAATTCCTATAAGGAGGGGAGGATGTTATAACCCCATTTTTCCAAGATATGTAATGAGATTATAAATCTCTATTTAAAGAAAAAAAATCCATGATTGATTTGATGGGTTGATTTGGATGAATTTTGTGTTGTATGTTTTCTTGATGGGCCTTATTGGCCATTAAGCCCAATGAAAAGAAAGGGAAAAAGAAATGAAAAAGGAAATTAATTAGATAATGGAATACATAAGGAAATAAATTCAAGATATTTAAAAGGTTAAGGTATTGTTCCTAAAATGATTTTTCAGGTTATAAGGGTTCCTTGGGGTTTAAGGAACTCAGAATCATAAAACTAATGATAAAAGAAATAGAAAGGACATGGAAAATATGAGTAATTGAAAGATAACTTGAAAATCAAGAAAAGGAATCGTAAACTTGAGATAATAACCTCAAATTTTGTAGGATGGAAGAAAAAACTATAATTTGGCTTCCCTCAAAATTTGAGTGGGAAAATAGTTACCGTTTGGGGGTTATTAATTTTCCAAGTTTTCCCTCAAATATGTTTTATTGGGAATTTAGGAAATTGTTTCCTATTTTGGAATGAATGTGGGGATGGTGGGTCGTTGGATCTTGATCCAACAGGCGCCACTCATTGTCTTTGTCCCAGGTACACTGGGACTCTATCGCGGATAGAGGGATTCTTCCCTCTTGATTTTATCATGAATCTGTGAGTGGGAGAGGTTTCTGCGTTGTTCTTTGAACTTAGGAGATGAAGGCGAAGGGGACCATCCCTGGTTCTAATAGGATTTGAGGATGTTTTGGGAAACGCCCAACCTCCGCAAGATGACCTTGACACTATATAAAGGGGTGGTTTATGGAGGGAACCAGCATCGTTGCTAGTTAGCCCAACCTCTGGGGAAGGGTACACAGAGTATTTTCGTGTTTTCAATTCGTCCTTTCGACCTGACCTTCGCCCTCATCGTCTCCGAAGACCTCGCCAGAGTCCGGTGAGTAGGGGATGAGGTTGGAGGAGCTCGGGAAGGAATTTGAACCGGTCACCAACTCCGTTGAGGGGAGGCGGAGCTCCCTGATCGATAGGTGTGAGCATAGGGCAACGAGAGCTCTGAGTCAACCTCCAGGTTGATCGCGCAGGCTGCTGAGTCCGAGGTAGGTGACGACCTGTCGAGCGTCCGATCTGAGACCATGGTGGTCTCAGTGGCATCTGATGCTCCAGAGAAGGACCGACCTTGCTAGAGGGCACGCGACCAGAATCGTTAGATCCAAGGGCAG
Source organism: Alisma plantago-aquatica (assembly GCA_963693085.1). Classification (NCBI taxonomy): domain Eukaryota; kingdom Viridiplantae; phylum Streptophyta; class Magnoliopsida; order Alismatales; family Alismataceae; genus Alisma; species Alisma plantago-aquatica. Next base: position 500,041,008 of record OY856414.1, on the reverse strand, counting down.
ATCACGGGACTACAGATCGAGCGGCTCATGATTTTTGGTAACGATTCCTCTTTAATCGAATATTCAGAAAAAAAGGGTTATTCTTGCAAAAATGATAGAAATAACTAGGAATGTTAGATGACAAAACTTTATATATGAAAGTGGTGTAGAAAAATGCAAGGAATATGATAAAAATTCTTTGAGAATCTGATTCCACTCCTTTTTTCAAAAGGACCCTAAATTGCTAGTAAAGTATATTAAAATTTTATGGGAAACCCTAATTGAATGATTAAGAGTGTAATTTGGTGCATCAATAGGTCAAATTGATATGTTTAACCCTACTAATGATAAAAGAGGTTTAATTATCTGTTTTGAATACAAGGATGCCTAAATTAGAGTTGTAGTCCATAAAAGAAGGCTAAGTTATAATAAAAACCCTAATTTAGGAAAAAGGAGATAAAAGCTAAGTTATTACGGATTAAGGGAGTAACATATGCCAAGATGTAAACTTAAAACTACTGAGAATGTTAAAATAAAGGTTTTAAGTGAATTTAATGGAATTAGGAACCTTGATGATTAAGGATAGAAGCAAAACCCTACTTTCCAAAGAAACCCTAAAATTGGAATTGAAATCCTAAGTAATGTGATGAAATTGGATAAATATTAATAAAACGAAATTGGTGCTTTTATTTCATGATTTCTATTCCTCAATGCTTGCTTGATTGGGTTTCTCTTCATAATCTTTCTTCAAATGTGCAATTGAAGGTATGTGGTTAATTATGAATAACCGCTTAGGTTTTCTGGTGGATTCCCGGATGTTTAATCGCATTGAATGCAACTAAACTGTTTGGATGTTCATATTGCAATTATAAAGTGACTATGACTATCACATAATGTATATGCCTTCTAGCTCAGATCCTGGTCCCCTCTGTGTCGTAATGGCTGACCTAGTATATGGCTACCTAGAGGGTAGGTCCATCAGGTCATGAATGATTTAGTATATGGCTGCCTAGAGGGTAGTTCCATCAAGTCACAGTGAGTCAGATATTGGGCTACCTTTGGGTGGTGCCATGCGACTCTACCTTTACAGAGGTACCATATAAGTCCTTACAGGGACAACACAGAGTTGTGGATAGGTATGGATTGAGTAGTTTGGCTTAAAACGAAATCTTGATTGTTAAATGATTAATTGAGTAATTATATTGTTAACATAGTTGAACATTATCTGTTTCCTCCACATACCAGCTTCGGTTGACCGTCATTTTGTTTGTCGGCGTTTTAGGTACAAATCTCAAAAGTACAAACAGTAAAGCGACACATTGTGAATTCAATAATTAAAGAACAAGGAGGAATTAGTTAGAATAGTTCAGTTGTGGTTAGAATTTTAGTTTATTCCAAACATTTCAAAGGTATGCAAATTTTTTTTTTTACCATATTTCAGTATAGTCTGTTAGAATTTAATAATTGTTTTTGGTTATATGTCGAACCTTTGATCCGAAATTTATGGGTGTGCTTCAACCTCTTGGTCTCCCTTAATTGGGGGTTACTGAAAGGTGAGGTCGTACAAATGATATCAGAGCCATAACCCCTCCAGTAGGTGGGGCCCACATGGGCATGTGGCATGCCAGTCTTGAGCTGTGCGGTCCAGGCAAGTTGGAAAGGGCTATCCGTAGAGACAAGATGGAGCCGCCCTTGCACTGGTAGCCGTGGACGGGAGCTGGGTGTCCATGGGCCATTGTGAGTCTGCACTGAAATTGGGTCAGATTATGAGGCCATATAGTTGAGCCTTGACGAGGACGTCAAGAGTCTAAGTGGGGGAGATTGTAACATCCCAGGATTTGAGGCCTCGGATAACATGATCTTAAAAGGAATGATTGGACTACCCATATCACCAAGGTGCACCTCCTTTTCCGGGAGCCCATCTCTAAAGAACTCCATAGTTAAGCGTGCTCAGCTTGGAGTAGTACTAGGATGGGTGACCAGTCAGGAAGTTGATCCTGGCTTGCGCGTGAGTGGACAAAAAGCGTGCAGTTAAGGCTAGTGGTGGTCTGTGGCTCCAGTCGTCATTCCTGAAACTCTACTAGAGCCTTGGGCAGTGGGCCCGGTCATTACAAATGTAACATCCCAGGATTTGAGGCCTCAGATAACATGATCTTAAAAGGAATGATTGGACTACCCATATCACCAAGGTGCACCTCCTTTTCTGGGAGCGCATCTCTAAAGAACTCCATAGTTAAGTGTGCTCAGCTTGGAGTAGTACTAGGATGGGAGACCAGTCGGGAAGTTGATCCTGGCTTACGCGTGAGTGGAGAAAAAGCGTGCAGTTAAGGCTAGTGGTGGTCTGTGGGGCCAGTCATCATTCCTAAAACTCTTCTAGAGCCTTGGGCAGTGGGCCCGGTCGTAACAATTGGTATCAGAGCCTAGGTTCCTCATTTCATCTTTAATAATTATTAAATTTTACAAATTCTATAGAACCCAAGGGAGTTATTAGAGGATTATCTGAAAGATTGAGGTGTCTAGAAAAGGATCACGTCCGGGGGCTGGCAATATTTTCCTCCGCACCGCTAGTTGGAACACGAGGACTCCTGGATCCGTGTGACTGCCTGGCTAAAGTCTTAGGATATGATTCGAAATAAGATACCTTTAGGACTCTCTCATCTTGTTCGTCCCTTCTCAACTCAAATTCTATTAAGGACCTTAAGGATTAGGGTTTCCTCTCTCCTCCTCACCCTCTTGAGGTATGGGTAAGGTTGATAAGGATTAAGGAATCCTCCACCAAATTAATAAAAAAGCATGTAAATAAGATGTCATGGACATAAGCTTAATAGAGTAAGCGTAAAGGAATAGATACATGCTTAGGTCGTATGACACGAGTTGTCATTGCCCTCAGGAGAGACCTGAGGATAGACCTCCTTGGTAGGAAGATGGGTAGAGAGAGTTAGTCTTGGAGGTAGAGACCTCCATTAGAAGTAGAGACCTAGCACATCCTTTGAGGATGATGTTAACCCTAACCCTAAGGGAAGGTTAGAGAGAGATGACATTATGAGTTAGATGTCATGGTTGACCGAGTGTTTGGTTGGTCACACCTTTGGGATTTCCATAAGAGGGTAGATGACCTAGCACCTTTGGCAACCCAACCCTGGGAAGGGTCGTGCATGTTTGAGTGAAGGATAGCTCATTCATTGATGATGTTAGAGAAGAACCTATGGAAACTCCACAAGTTTATATGGGTATAATAGGCACCCAGAATGTACCACTAGTGTGAGAAATAGGTTGAAACCCTGGCTGGGAGAGTTTGATGGGTATCTCATGTGACTAGAATAAGGGGCTATGGATAACCTTGAGCGAACATAAGTTGATCATAGGCTTCATCATGTAGGGGTATGCTTGTGAGATTGATCCCTCTTGGAGAGAGAACCTCTCGTAGTAAGGTTGGTTGTAGAGTTTTCCCTAGAGAGAAAGCGTAGGACCTCTTATAGAGAGGTTGGTTGTAGGATTAAGTTTGGAGAGAGAGCTGACCTCAGGCAAGAAGGTTGGAAGCCTAATACCCCGAAACTTAAGGAACGATGGGGAGATGGGGGGACGAGTGATATCTTGGTTTCCTTTAGAGAAACTAAACCCTAGAGAGAGGAGGATGCTTTTGGTACTTAAGTGCCTATGGTATAGGTTTTACCTGTTGAGATGAGACAAAGAGTGACTTAGACCCTGTGGAAGTTTAAGTAACCAGTTGTTAGGCTTTATACCTAGTTGGTTGTACTGGAAGAGGATTCAACTCCAAAGTTTTACTCGAGTAAAGGGATCATAGAAGTACATGACATATCTTGGACATGCTGGATTCGTGGTTAAGAGTTTGAGCATGCAGTTGGACACCCGAAGGTGAACCTAGGGTTCCTAGGCCTAAGAGGGGAAGCAATGTACCCGATGCTCATGATGAGATTTGAGTCTCTATAGTTTCGAGCATGGTACTCCTCATGTGTGGAGAAATAGGAAACCCCTTAAGTTAAAGGTATGTTTGGTGAAACCCCCCACAACTAAGTTGATGTAATGTTGAGGCAAGAGGACAAGTATGGCCTAGCATGGTTCAGTAAGTGATCTACTTGTGCCTTAATAGCTTGCTAGGGTTAAGTAGGCTCATGTGGATGTAAACCCTAGACCTAAGAGATTTTGTGACCTTGTTGTCAAGAGATAGTTTTCCTCCCATCCTGGGAGAGGGACCCCTTTGGTAGGGTGTATACCAGTTTGGTTGGTTTTGAGGTAACCTAAGGAGGTTTCATAGAATCTTGAGAAGCTAAGTGAAGAGTACATGGCATGAGAATGAACCTATAGACCCAAAGATAACCATCTCTATGTGCATGTGGATGTGTTACCATGGAGGTAACCGGTATGGGGCTTGACCAAGGTAGGCAGGTTCCCATGATCCCTATGAAAGGATGAAAGTCAGCCCATGAATGCAGGAAGAGAGATGATGAATGCTTGGGTAAGGTTCTAAGTTGAACATGTACTATAAGAGAATCCTAAGTCTATCCTAGGGTCAGGTAGGTATAAGACCGATGGAAGTAGGAGTTGCCTAATTCCCTAGTGCACATGACCATAGGGTCGGGAGGTAACAACTATCATTGTCTGAGGGCCATGGGTTAGGATATTGATCACCTTCATGAACTCATGGGACCCAAAGGGCAGATGAGTAGGGAACTCTCTGATGCATGAGGGAAGAGGGATGACCCCAAAAGTGTCGGCACCATATAGACCTAGAGGGGATGACCACAGATTGTGTAGTAACCCAAGTAGGTTCGAGGCCAGTTTACCATGGAAGTAACTTTGATATCATGATGTTTGTGATGTGGGGACATAAGTTGCATGTTTCAACTTAGAATTGGAGGTGTACTGGCGATGTGGGATGTATCATCTCTACTCTTAGAACAGGAAGAACTTTGTGTTTGGACAGCCGCCAAATGCTTATTTCCTCTTGTTATGGGAGTGAGAGATGGGACAGTACGCATGCCATACACCAAGGATAAAAGATGAGGTCGGTTGGAATGTTGCGACGAGGTATGAGGACAAAGATGATAGCATACCTTGGTGAAGTGAATGATACATGGACATGTACAAACGATAAGAGTACTAAGATAATCACCTTATGAGAGAATATTTTATCATGAGCTATGTGGGATATGCATGTGATACAAGGTTGAGTTTGATAACCAAGAGGATGATCTTAGAGTTCGAGATGGGACTTAAGCGGAATACATGGAGGTAGTATGTCTTCAACATTACCTGATACCGAAGGATGTGAAGTGGTAATGGATAGGAAGGTAATGAAACCCTGATGAGAGTGGTTTAGGGTTTTGAGGAATTGATCTTGAAGAATAATGACATACGAGAGGTCATGATTTTAAGATCACCATACACCGTACTACGAAGATAATGAGTGACAGTGGTACTTTAGATACCTAAGATAATGTTGCATATGGTATATATCCATGCAAGCCGAAGGTGAAGGAAGAACACCAGTAACTCAATGCATTGATATGAAGGATAAAAAGTCCCCGAAAGAGAAAGGGAGTTCATAACTATGGATTTGGTAAGTCTCCCCTGGATCAAGTAAGGTCGAGATGTAATATGGGTTATGGTAGATCGCCTTACCTAGATAACATGAGAAAGAAAGGGTACTGTCAAGGGACATATTGGGTTGAACTACATATGAGAGAGATGGTTCAACTACACCATGAGGTTGAGTATAACAGTTCGTGAGTTTGACCTAAAGGGTTCCCTTCCAAAAGGTGGAAGTAGGTACATGAAGAACTCTATGTTAGTACAGTTTATCACCCCTAACTAATGGTTAATATGATCCAGACTAAAGGTTCTGATGAGAGCATGTGTGCTCGTTCATGGTGACAACTAGAGATAGTTCTTGTCCTATGAAAGATGTGAAGATAACCACCATAGCCAGTATCGGGTTTTAAAGAAGCTCTATAAGGGAGGTTGTGTCGGTCACCACTTCGGTAAGATGATGTTGGTGAAAAAAAAACCATAGTGGGTGTAGATGAAGTCACTTTGATTACGCAATGGCTGAAAGGAGCCTAGAGATGACGCGAGTCGTGAGCAGATGCAAGGTAGACTGACATGCAGTGGGAGAATATGTGACATGAAAATCCGACCCTTCTAAGTTATAGCTATGAGAGCTAAGTCCCTGATACATGGGACCAATTGAGATGGATTGGTGGAGAAGGTTATGAATAACCTCACCCCTCAAGATAAAAAAATGTTTGATGAGTTCCAGATGTCCAATTGAGTGCACTATGTGAGGTACCCCAACCATGTGCTGAGCAATGAACCTAGTGAGCTCCAAGGGAGGCTGAAATGGCCTGAGTCACCTGTGCAGTTTATAGACGCAAGGATGAAAGAACTCAGAGAAAATAATATGTGATGATAAAGGTTCTTTGGAAGCGCCATGAGTAAGGTAAAGCCACATAAGGGCCATTGATGGACATGAAAAAGTCTTATCCTGTATTGTTTGTTTTGCTTGATTGAATTTTGAGGACAAAATTCCTATAAGGAGGGGAGGATGTTATAACCCCATTTTTCCAAGATATATAATGAGATTATAAATCTCTATTTAAAGAAAAAAAATCCATGATTTATTTTATGGGTTGATTTGGATGAATTTTGTGTTGTATGTTTTCTTGATGGGCCTTATTGGCCATTAAGCCCAATGAAAAGAAAGGGAAAAAGAAATGAAAAAGGAAATTAATTAGATAATGGAATACATAAGGAAATAAATACAAAGATATTTAAAAGGTTAAGGTATTGTTCCTAAAATGAGTTTTCGAGTTATAAGGGTTCCTTGGGGTTCAAGGAACTCAAAATCATAAAACTAATGATAAAAGAAATAGAAAGGACATGGAAAATATGAGTAATTGAAAGATAACTTGCAAATCAAGAAAAGGAATCGTAAACTTGAGATAATAACCTCAAATTTGGTAGGATGGAATAAAAAACTATAATTGGGCTTCCCTCAAAATTTGAGTGGGAAAAGAGTTACCGTTTGGGAGTTATAAATTTTCCAAGTTTTCCCTCAAATATGTTTTATTGGGAATTTAGGAAATTGTTTCCTATTTTGGAATGAACGCGGGGATGGTGGGCCGTTGGATCTTGATCCAACATGCGCCACTCATCATCTTTGTCCCAGGTGGACTGGGACTCTGTCGCGGACAGAGGGATTCTTCCCTCTTGATTTTCTCACGAATCCGTGTGTGGGAGAGGTTTCTGCGTTGTTCTTTGAACTCAGGAGATGAAGGTGAAGGGGACCATCCCTGGTTCTAATAGGATTCAAGGATGTTTTGGGAAATGCCCAACCTCTGCAAGATGACCTTGACCCTATATAAAGGGGAGGTTTATGGAGGTAACCAGCATCGTTTCTAGTTAGCCCAACCTCTGCGGAAGGGTACACGGAGTATTTTCGTGTGCTTAATTCGTCCTTTCGACCTGACCTTCACCCTCATCGTCTCCGAAGACCTCACCAGAGTCCGGAGAGTAGGGGACGAGGTTGGACGAGCTCGGGAAGGAATTTGTACCGGTCATCAACTCCGTTGAGGGGAGGTGGAGCTCCCTGATCGATCGGTGTGAGCAAAGGGCAACGAGAGCACCAAGTCAACCTCTAGGTTGACCGCGCGGGCTGCTGAGTCCAAGGTAGGTGACGACCTGTCAAGCGTCCGATCTGAGACCACGGTGGTCTCAGTGGCATCTGACGCTCCAGAGAAGGAGCGGCCTTTCTAGAGGGTGCGTGACCAGAATCGTTAGATCCAAGGGCAGATCACGAGACTACAAATCGAGCGGCTTGTGATTTTTGGTAAGGATTCCTATTTAATCAAATATTCTGAAAAAAAGGGTTATTCTTGAAAAAATGATAGAAATAACTAGGAATCTCAGATGACAAAACTTTATATACGAAAGTGGTTTAGAAAAATGCACGGAATATGATAAAAATGCTTTGAGAACCTGATTCCACTCTATTTTGCAAAAGTACCATAAATTGATAGTAAAGTATATTAAAAGTTTATGGGAAACCCTAATTGAATGATTAAGAGTGTAATTTGGTGCATCAATAGGTCAAATTCATATATTTAACCCTCCTAATGATAAAAGAGGTTTACTTATCTGTTTTGAATACAAGGATGCCTAAATTAGAGTTGTAGTCCATAAAAGAAGGCTAAGTTATAATAAAAACCCTAATTTAGGAAAAAGGAGATAAAAGCCAAGTTATTACAGATTAAGGGAGTAACATGCCAAGATGTAAACTTAAAACTACTGAGAATGTTAAAATAAAGGTTTTAAGTGAATTTAATGGGATTAGGAACCTTGATGATTAAGGATATAAGCAAAACCCTAATTTCCAAAGAAACCCTAAAATTGGAATTTGAAATCCTAAGTAATGTGATGAAATTGGATAAATATTAATAAAAGGAAATTGGTGGTTTTATTTTAGGATTTCGATTCCTCAATGCTTGCTTGATTGGGTTTCTCTGCATAATCTTTCTTGAAATGTGAAATTGAAGGTATGTGGTTAATTATGAATAACCTCTTAGGTTTTCTGATGTATTCCTGGATGTTTAATCGCATTGAATGCAACTAAACTGTTTGGATGTTCATATTGCAATTATAAAGTGACTATGACTATCACATAATGTATATGCCTTTAGCTCAGATCATGGTCCCCTCTGTGTCGTAATGACTGACCTAGTATATGGCTACCTAGAGGGTAGGTCCATCAGGTCATGAATGACTTAGTATATGGCTGCCTAGAGGGTAGTTCCATCAAGTCACAGTGAGTCAGATATTGGGCTACCTTTGGTTGGTGCCATGTGACTCTACCTTTACAGAGGTACCATATAAGTCCTTACAGGGACAACACAGAGTTGTGGATAGGTATGGATTGAGTAGTGTGGCTTAAAATGAAATCTTGATTGTTAAATGATTAATTGAGTGATTATATTGTTAACATAGTTGAACATTATCTGTTTCCTCCACATACCAACTTCGGCTGACCGTCATTTTGTTTGTCGGAATTTTAGGTACAAATTTCAAAAGTACAAATAGTAAAGCGACACATTGTGAATTCAAGAATTAAAGAACAAGGACGAATTAGTTAGAATAGTTCAGTTGTGGTTAGAATTTTAGTTTATTCCAAACTTTTCAAAGGTATGCAAAAAAAAAATATTACCCTATTTTAGTATAGTCTGTTAGAATTTAATAATTGTTTTTGGTTATATGTCGAACATTTGATCTGGAATTTATGGGTGCGGCTTCAACCTCTTGGTCTCCCTTAATTGGGGGTTACCGAAAGGTGAGGTCATAACACACAACATTTTAAGAAGATCCCTCACCAACATCCTACCAGTAGAGACTCTCTCTGAAATATATTGTCATCAAATACTATAAACCAAGTTTCTAGGATTTGGGGATCCATCTACACACCCAAAGAATCATACCTTTTGTTCTCCTACCATGGTTATCACTACCGCACTATAGCATCATTGGATCCTAAAAAATCAAGCTCAATATATGGATTGTATAGCATTATAAAATCCCCACTAATAACAACAAGAAAAAAGAGGATTTCAAGTACCATCTAGATTCCACATTTTTGACACACATGAGGAAAGCACTATACATCTCTTTTTTTCACTATTCCACATCCTCATATATCTTAGATCATTATTTTTCAACTATTAATTTTTACATTACACCAATACTCTACATCACCAATTTCATTCATTAATAGAAACGTAAAAGACCTGATGTCAATTTAAAATACACATCTTATGGCTGCTCTAATTTGGATGATTTGGTTAGAGAGAAATTACAAAAGATTCAACAACCATAGAAAAAATATCCAGTCACTCAACCAACAAGTCAAAGTTACATATGACCAATTTCTTCATTGTAGAGTCATTAGTCAACATAGAATATACCAACAATAATGACAATCCATCACAACCTTTTAGAGGAATTTCCAGTGTTCTGACGACCTTCACTATGCAGGAGATCTTAGAGGATACTAATGACTTGTAATGTGTTTTATCTTTATGTTTTTTCTTTCATAATAGGGGCCTACTAATAAGGGGTGCCTCCCCATATCTATACTTCTACAATACCAATGAGTACTTCTTTGATAGTGTTTACAAAACATTTGGTATTACAATAGCTATGAATTGGACCACCGTACTATGCTTAATTATCATGTGGTTATATGTTAATTTAATCATAATAAATTAAATTGTTTCATCAAAAGAGGTAATTAACCCTACAAATCATATATCATATTTGATGTCTAAGTCATTTTAATGATTAAGAGTTGTCAACTCATATTTAGGCTTAACAGGAATCACAAGGATACTAACACAATTATATCTTAAGGATTGGATTTATAGTTTTGAGGTTTGGTAACTTAAATATTTTTAAAATTTCATAAACAATTACATTTTAACATTATATTAGAGAAGGAACAAGATTTAGGTCTTAGAATATTAGTCCCATTGGATTCCTTATATTGTACTGATCAAAATCAACTATTCATTCATAATTTTTGGAGTTAATATGGAAATTCTATTCTTAAAAAAATTAAGGATTTGTTAGCAATTTTGTGGGAGACAGATTTCATTTTCATATTTAGAAAATAGATGGTCATGGATTGTGATTCACGATCGATAGTTTGACCATGATCTAATGACCGAGACCTTTCATCCTCCTAAGAGATAGGTGCATGAGGCATGGTGACCCATGGTGGTGGTTCTCGTCAAAGTACAAGGGGGAAAGGAGAAGGATAAGGTATATTGTCTGATATTACTATCTGGGTTTGGGGTGGGGGGGGGTTTAAGGAGATAAGGGGTGATTTAGTAGAGGAGATAAGTGGGCTATTAGGGTTTTCTAACCTAGGGTTGTACACTAGTTTGGAAGTGTAAAAGAGGAGATATCTTCATGAAGGATACAAGAAGTTGCCTAAGGGTAAGGTGGAAAATATTGCGAAAGTGAAACAAGGTCAAATGGAGAGGAAACTTGGGTAAAAAGTGTGTGCCATGTAGGAAATTTAGCTATAGAAACCCATCTCTAGCATAGTCAACTTTCCATAATTGCCCAAGGTAGGAGATCATGATAAAACATTTGTGGATCAATCCAATGCCATGTTTCCACTACCTACCATACACATGCACATAGTAAATACTTTTGGGTCACCGGAGGAGCCAACCGGTCGAGGGATCAAAGCGACACAAAAGGAGGGAAATAAGGTTCAAAGAGGGCATTTGGGTATATACCTTCAGGAAATTATAGAAATTTGTAAGATCATTTGATGAAGTAAAATTTGGAGTATAGGCTCATAAAAGGGTAGAAAACATAGATTTTTTTTCATAATTTTTTTAACAATAAGATTCATGAATTGATAAATTCATAGTGGAGATTATTCCAGTAAGGGTTCAATGCAATTAGGGGCATATAATTGAATTCAAATTATGTTCTTCAATCTAGATATCCTCGTATGATTGTCTGATTTTCGACTATATCAGGAGTGCACAATACAAGATATTTGAGGAGGAAAATGGTAAATAGATCAAATATATCCAAAAAGCACTTCATCACTTGCTTCTCTCATCAAATGGATTTTACCTCAAAATTTCAATATTATCAAAAGTTCCATGATACCACATTAAACATTGACTCAATATCATCATCAAATCACAATTACACCAGTCACACAATAAAACAAATTGATTTCACAAATGAGACTATTATTTTTTTTATCAAGAAGATATTATTTTTTTGAAGTTAAATAGACAAATTTCATTATGGAGGGGCCATACGACATCTACATGAGTAGAAAAATAAACTAAAAGACCACACAAAGATCAAGAACAGATACAAACCACCACAAAAACTCATATCGGAATCTGATAAGGACAATGATGTATAGATTCCTCTTCTCCTTCGCTGGCTAAGACAACTTTCTATGAGGAATACCTTCAACCTGAGTATGTATATGTGGTAGAGTACCTACACCAAATCGGTGTTCCAAAAGGATATTTTCCCCGCACTTGCTGCCATACAAACTCCACAACAAAATTGACCGAGAAAGAAAAATGTACCACGAGAAGAGAAAGCAATGATGATTAACAGCGAGATAGACAAAACAATAGAACAATCTAAATAGAAAGCCAATAAAAGTGAAAGGTATAGGAAACTCGTCGCTGACAGGCTCAATGATAGGGAGGAAGAAGACCGCTGCCTCCAAAGACACCACATCCACACACCTCCCGAAGAAGAGACCCTACTTATGATGGGAGAGAAGAGGCTGAGGGGGAGTGGGGCACTGCTTTGTAGAGGCTAAACCCCCTCCCCCCAGCCAGCCGCTTATGTAAGAAGAAACCCTAGCGGTGCTAGGGTGAGAGCGGGGAGGAGTTTGTTAAGATATTAGATTTTATTTTGAACACCAAATAGATTCCAAGCCATAGATACATTGATTGAGCCCATCACAAGAGGAAGATCATATATCCATAGTTTCAAAATCACAAAAGGTTGGGTTGTGAAATAAATGGAATTCTAATTTCCATGGTTCTCTCCTTTTCATTTTGTAGAATTGGCATATGTGGCCATGAAGGTGGTGGGTAGGGGCATTGATTCATGAAGTATCCTTCCTCCTTGTAGTATAAATAGAGTGGGTTCTTATGGCAGTATGGTTTATGGTGACTCTTTGCACAGTTGATACACAAGTCTATTTTTGGTCCTCAATTGCTATTTTGATCAAGTCCATTATGGTAGTTTTGGGTGAGAGGATTTTTGGGTTAGTTTTCTTTGTTCTTGTTGCCATAATTACTATTATGAGTCTCTCTCCTTTCTTAGGTTTAACCAACACAACTTCTACTAACACTATGTAAGATAGACATGTGGTTTTTCCCTGCCCAATTCTTAGGGTTATCTCCACCTTTAGGTCATGATCATAGGCATCATTGAAAGTGGCATGTATAGGAGAGGAAATAAGGTTTTAGATCTACATGTAGTTGATTAATGAAATGGTTTAATTTCTCTACTATAGTCAGATTTGTGTCATGTCTCTCTAAAAGGAAAAATTCTCAATTGTACCCAAAAATTAAGGTCTTACCCACACGCTAGGCTTAGAAATTGTTTGTTCACCTCCTTTAACTCATAGGCAAACATAGATTAAGAAGAAATATTAGTTTAAAATCTTCCCAAATTAGGGTAATGATAAATTGTGAGTGGGCATACTTCACTTACCATAGTTTGACTTCCTCTTTGAGTTGGTATGTGGAAACATCTACTCTATTGCTTTTAGGTCATCCTAAATATCTAAAGGTGTTCTACATGGTAACCAACCATGCATCTACGTGATTTGGCACATCTTCCTTATCTTCACCAAAGGGACTCTAGGTTCAATTTAAGAAAATTAGCAATAATGGTAGGCATTGGGTTAGGTTTATTGATATGGACTCTTGTAAGAACTAATAGTGTTATGTATGTTTCCAAGTTTATCATGGATTACATTAGTATATTGTTCTTCTCCTCCTAGATTCCATTTTTAGGGGCTTTACCTAGTTCCTCAACATTATCATCTTCTATATCTCTTTTCTTCCCGTGCCTTTATCAAGTCCCTTGTCCTTATCGATTGTTTTATCTTTCTCAGCTTCCTTATCCTCACAAACCATGTTTCCTTATATGTATCTTTTTCCTTATTAGCTACTATGTCATTGTTAGATTTGTCCTTCTCAACCTTGTTGTTCTTAATGCACAATGTCTTTCTTCCTTACCACTTCTATAGGTTTTTGGAGGCATCTGTTAGAAATTTTTTAGTATGAGTCCTCTTATTGTGTTGTTTGTGTCAAGAGTATATATTTTCATATCATCACATTAATCCATAATTTATGAAATATTTCACATTTTAAGTATATCACATACTACCCAAAATAAAGGGAGTATAGATCAAGTCAAGACATCCTATCATATAGAGAGAAAAAATATGATTGAGTCACCCTATGATCGAACAAGTGGCTTAAGGTAGTCCCTAAAAAAAGATGAGGTGATGGAATGACTCTTAAAGGTTAACAAGAGAATGTTTAGGTCCATTTCTATATCCATTGGTCCAGGTAGGATAGGGAACTTCATCCACCACAAACAGATAGATAGATAGAAGGTGGTTACTAGCAAAAACCCCTTATGCTCAATCATAGACACCCCATGTTTAAATATTGTGGATTAGGATTTTTGAGGTTAGCTAGAATTTAAACTTTTATTAAATATCAAATAGAGGATTTTCTCTAACTCTGACCCAACTATCACAGACTGGGTTAAAACCAGCTCTATACGCTAATGATTGAATCACACAACTACTCAACAATTAAAATAAAAGTTCATTTTCATCAATTCAATGAACCCTTCAGGTTTTACAATGTGGACCAAAGGAAAATACTAGAAAAGATACAAGTAAAAGATAATTTATAAATATACAATCCATTTTACATTAAGGTCCATCAATACTATGGTTTGACGGAACTTCTTTAGTGTACAATTAGAGTGCTAGAATTAGTGCAGAATAAATATCTTGGAAATCCTTTTAGAGTTAACCTTTATTAAGCTAATAGGGGAGAAGAAATACAATATCCGTGTAATTACATTTGTATGACGGCATTGAAACATGTGAAATTTCATAATAATATAAACTCTTAGAAGTAATATAATAAATCATAGGAGCAACATTGAAACAACATTAGTTTTGTGAAACCACATTGCATTTATCACATTTTTCCATTATACAAATTATCGATATTAAACTCCTCTACTACCTAGGTTCAATGATCTTTGAGTTACCTGACCCTCTATACACTTATAGGTGATATAAGCCACACACGAGATACTGTCTACTCAGGTAAGTGTGGATGTTTTTTTTTGTTAATCTGCATTAATTGCTTTCTACACTGGAAAGGGTGAGGCTCTTGTTTCGTGTCAAGATTAAATATTGAGGTAAAATTATTATAAATTTATGTTCAAGGTTATTTAAAAACATATTATATATGAAAAATCAAAATAAAATATTGTAAAAGGTCACTTAGTTCAAACAATTTACTATATACCAAGACATAAGACATACATATTGCACACAACTAATCAATACTAGAACTAAGTTACAAATTCAACTGCTCTCTATTACATATTAACCAACTTGCAAACATAACAACTGTTTACACACCTTATAGTCAGAATGACAAAAGACACCCTCCATGCACCTGCATATACTCAACAACATACATCTTTGAGTACCTTTTCACACTATAAAATTGATATAAGGATACTCATTTCTCTATCTAGAAAATTCTAACACTGAGATAGCTGACACTAAATGATTAGGATTACACTTGATTAAATAACCAATTACTCATTATTTTTTACATCAATAAACTTACAAACAAGGTATAGTGGTTCAATTGGGCAATTAATCAGTTCTAACAACTTTAAAAGATATAAAAATTATCCATTCATATACCAAACCATCCCAATCACAAAATCAGTACCACCTTAAGCGATACAAATCTCCAATTACAACAATAGGGAACATGAAGCCTATCTTACCAATACTACACATTATAATTCTTATGCAATCATATCAGGGAACATCATGGCCAACTTGCCATCCCTACCCACAAGGAATAAACCACTACTTTAGTGCACAACAAAGCCCAAATCATCACAAAGGTCATAACTAGTCAATAAACTTATTAGAATATCATATACTCTTGAAATTATAGAATCCAAATAATATGGTTCTAACACAACACCATCCAAAATTTGAACTTTAAATTTAAAGGAATGTGAATATTATGTATAATACAAGTTTAGGCTTAAGATGATCTCCTTTATGCATATATGGGCTTCATTTAGTTATCAAAAGTAACTACAAAAGCACTATAGTAAGTAATTAAACATCTTAGTATCATTTTAGATCAACTGCCAAATAGTAATGTACTTTATGCATTTCATTTGTCCATCACAGGGCATCCAAATAATATAGAGTGAATACTCTTATGAAATTTGTGCTCATTTACTTTTGTAATTTTAGACTTATGGAGATTTATGGTCATGCTACTATTGTATAAGATCACTGTAGTAATAATTATGGAGCATTTTAATTTCATATGCATGAATCAACCTAACTAAACATCCCATGATAAGTTCATTACTATGTGTATTAAACAAGATTAGACTATTTTAAGTCACAAATACAATAACTTCAAAGTTTGTTGTAATAGAGACTAAGTGAGCTTGCCGCTTGTTTTGGCTATCATCTTTAAATAAATAAATGGGACCAAAAATTTCATATTCATGTACCATTCTTGTCATAACAAGTCCCAATCACCAATCAAGGCCACAAAGATGGTCAAATTACCATATAAATCCATAAAAGGCAATGTCCACATAGAAACCTCATAATCCTTTGAAATTTGACATACATGCTCATTAGAAAGAAAATAGATAATAATATAATTTGTAGGATCGAAACCCCATGATGAGAAAGTTATGTCAGAGATAAGATTAGGTAGCAAAATGTATGTTTGGTGCATAAATGAGCAACTATCATACAAAACCTTTGTTAAAAAAACTTTCCAACAAGGTGAGAGTTTGTGAAACTATTACAATTTGTAATAGTCACTTACAATCAATACTAATGGTATGCAATTTGTTCTCCACAAAGTAGTATCAAGATATCATGCAACAATAGCACCTTTAAGCACAAAAGTATTAAATTTCGAATTTCTTGCCATTTCCCATTTCAGTGTGTTTAAAACTAACATTAGAGAGAATGACTAAGAGATTAGAGGTGCATTATACTTTCCTATTTCATCATGCTTAATCAGATCAGTTCATAAAATGTTTGTCTTTTTAGGCCATAACAATTCTAGCAAGATTAATATTTTTCATATGAAATAGGCAAGAAATGCATTAAGAATTTATATCACTCACCTTTGTTAGTCATGAAAGTGAGAAAAGGAAATAAAACCTCCAAGAAGACTACTTTCCACATCAACAACCACCACTGAATCTCCAAGATGACACCCAATCTAGGTCAAGTTTGTAGGGAAAAAAGGTAGAGAAAAGAAGTGCATTAGTTTGATGACCAAGTTTCCATAATGGAAAACCATGAATTTTGAGAAAAGGATAAATAAGTGGTTAAAAACAAGAGGAGAAAGAGATTGGAATAGATGACCTTACATTCATGAAGCAAGGAACATGGATGGAAATATTTGAAACAACATAAAGTTGTTTGATCAACATAAATTGATGTGTCACCATAAATTCACCCTCGTGCAAGCTATGGAGCTTCCTGACAAGGTATTGAGGTACTTAGATTATAATACTTGGTTTCCAAAATTATCTGTCAAGACTAATGATAACTAGAGCAGGGGTGTTGGGCACCGAGGGGTAGAAAGGGAAAAGGTTGTAAATGAGCTAATGTCCACCCTGTTGAGGTTATTTCCTACCAAGGGACTTTCCAAGAAAAGGAAATATTGAGGTTAATTCAATTAGGATATATCATGGTTGTTTCCCTATCCAATCAAGGTCATCAAGGCAAGCTATAAGATGTGTATATATGTGAATATTAGGTTCAAAACAAAGAGCTATACACATGCAAATTCATTCCTCATCAATCCAAGATGAAAAGGAAATTTTTTTAGATAACATGTTCTAAGATAATATGCATTTGGTTTTAAAATTAGACCCTCAATGATGCTTAAATTTCATATTAGTTCATCAATGTATGTGAAATTGAAAATCAAGGCAAATGAAGATTCAATGAGAGACGAATTACCATCATCTCCTAACTAATTTACCGCAAGTCTCAATCAAGCATTATTATGAAGGAAAAACCTAATTTTATGTACTTGACACATAAAATTGTATTTAAGTACTTATATTACGATGAATTTACAATGAAATCCACAATTTTAGTTTGTTTCCAATTAGATATTATATATCTTAATCAATTGATTTGAAAACTAAATAAAGCATTCAATTTATATAGTAAAACATTTAAGTATAATCATCAAACATGTTTCAAGGTGAATCTAGGTCAACGGCCTTACATCTTGGTTCACAAATTTACATGCAGAATGAGGAGAAAAAATGATGAGATTCATCTCAACTGAGATTATAACGTCTTATATTTTATCAAAGAACTTAATTATCATTGTTTGTCATACCATCCTTCTTGTCCAATGTCTAGAGGCATAATTTTTAATCAACCATGTAGTTATATGCACGAGTAATGATACCTCTTATATACATGTGCTATATAATAATAATTTGTGTGATGGTTTTAAACCTATAATAATACATACGTGATCTACATACCACATTTAAACAAATCCAAAAACTAATACCAAATTAGTACATATGAGACGTTGTAAACAATATTAACTCAACCATTATCTATTTGCATCAAAGGTTAAAATAGTTTAAACATTGACTTATTTTCATTATCAAATATTTGCACATAATATCGAGTTTCAAATATCTAAAACAACCTATATCTTTATTAATTTGTAGCAAACTAAAATATAAAAAAAAACCAATAATATTTGGTAGGAAAATAAAAAATAAAACAAGTTACTCCATTAACTAGGGTCAATAAAATGTATATTAATTCCATAAGGATCAATTGAATACACTTTTCCTACATATATAATATAGAATTATCATGCATTGTAAGGAAACTAGAATAATGGACTATTCCCTCAATTACATACATTTCCTTGTCAAGGATCCTCTGTGGTTTTTTGTTCCAATATGTTGATTTCTAGAGTTTTCCAAGAGTAAGCAATTCCCACACGATCTGTAAGAAGGTGTCAATATTTACATGTTATTATTAACATAATTCATGATTTAAAAATCATATTGACACATTTAAATCTTCAAGTGAAACAAAAAGCATACAAGAAAAAATGATATAAAACAATCTAACTTATTACCTCTTCTTAAGCAAATTATTTTCTTAATAGAAACTAAAACCATTTTTGGTATATGCATTCTGATGTAATTCTATTATATGTACAGATTAGGGTTACGTTGATGGATATGCGTGTATTTTTCTAGAAAATTCAATTAAGAACATATGACTACTGAAAATAACGTTATGTAACAATTATTCAACAAGCTAGATAATTATGATTGTCCATGTTCTGAATAACTTCATACATGCTTGATAATGTGTAACACTCAAATCCTAAAAGACCAATTTCATAAATATACAATAAATACACATATAATGCATATGTTTTATTAAAAAAATAGTTTATCTCTTTATTTAGACACATAAAAAGTGAAATTCAAATTCCCATGCATGATTTTCACAAGGCAAGTAATATTTGTATAAACATATGGTAACAAAAAATTTATTTCAACCTCCCTACTTTAATAGATTAGGTTTCTCAACACATATTGATGAAAAGAATTGTAAGCCTATGATGAACACAATATTAAGAAAATTTTAATCTTATGAATATTCAACAAAAGCCTTATGAAAAAATTATATATTTTATATATTAAGAATCATGAATGGGAATTAATGATTTATTAGACCTTCAATGTAAATAAAGTTGTTATGTACCATAAAATATGCATGAGATGTAAATTTCATTTATTAAATCCTTCTAATAAAAATCAAGGATGAGGGATTCTATGAAAATATTCCAATGAATATCTAAATTCCCGAAAAGGGTCCAATTATCATACCTTAAGTGAAGTGGTCTTCCTAAAAGCCTAGTAGTTCCAAGTGATGTGGTTGTTCACTATTCCTTTCATACATACCACATGTGTCCTTCACCTGAAAAAATTCAAATTGGAACTATGATCTACGAGGATTGAAATAAATAGTAATAGACAATGATCACAGAGTTGTAGACATCTACTATCCCTTAAAGAAACCTTTGAAACCTCTATTTTATTATTGACCTCCTTTACTATGCTTTATCTCCTCCAACCTTACATAGTTCTCATATAGATCCATTAGAGTATCCACTTTATCTCTTCTTGACTTTTGAAAAAAAATTCTCTGTCTAGGACATTGATATACCAAACCAGTCACACCCCAAATTTTCACAACTAATGTAAAACTTAGAATATGATAAATAAAATAGTTTAAGGGCTTGATTTAAATGAGCATGAAATGGTTTTTATTATGAGGTAATAAAGATGGGAAAAACAAAAAGAAAATTCAAATTACGCTTTCCATTAGACATATGCCATAATGTGTTAAAATTAAATTAAAATGCTAAAGAAATGTTTTCCCATTTTTTATTTTCTCTATTCTACCATTTATGGTGCTTAAAGTAAACAAAAGAGCAAGCTAAAGAGTTGGAATTCGAAAATATATATTGGTTAACTTAAACAAGATGTTTCTCATTCTTTTAATAGCTTTTCACAAAATGGGAAACAACAGTATTCACACTTTCTCTCCCCTCCAAGATGATCTCTCAAAAAGTCATGAAAAGATTTAAAGATAGATAACCACTGATGACATAACTTTTGGTCAAAACTAAATAACAAAGGATTACAGGTTGGGTTTTGTTTGCCCATACTAACGCTTGGTTTTGGGACTATATGTCCTTTGCGGCGGGCTGATCCTTGTATTTTGGTAGGCCTTCCTACGTTTGGGTAGGTTTCACTACCCCTTTTTTGGAATACATTTACCTTCTCCAAAAAAAATGATAGTCAATTTAGATTAATTCACCTTTTAAGTGCATGAAAATCAAGTTAATGAAAAATATTGAAATTTTGGGGAAAAAACATGTAAGGCTGAAATTCTATTTTCTAGAAAGGATCTATACTGCCTAATTAATGTTGTTCCAAGTTTGGTTCCAATTTGAATTTGTTTGGCCACTCTAATAAATGTAAACACAATGTCAATCCATTTAACACATGCAAAATCAAAATAATGTAAACATTGATTAATTGTTGCTCAAAATTAGTCAAGATGAAAATCATATATTTAAAATAGTAGAAGGATAACTGGAAGGATAGCTTGATTATTTTATTTTTAACATTACAAATTTTAAATAATTGAATACAACGTGATCAAACTTATAAGACCAATATTTTTACTGAGACTATAAAGAAGTGTGGGTTTTGACATGTCACATTCCCAACACAACTAGGAAGCATGATATGGGAAAGGAGATTTAATTATGTATGACAAAAGGTTATGTAAGTTGGAAATGAAATTATAAATTTAATATGGACAATTGGATAATGATCATAATTATAACATAATTTCAAACAAATAGTAATAGTATGGGAATGAATAATTGTATTCAATATTTTTTTCAAAATAAAACATTGAAATCATGTTCTATATTCTTTTTATATATTTAGTTCATGTAGACGTACATCAGAGTTCTTTCTCTCTTTCCTCCCTTTTGTGATTTTTTCATGAAGTGAAATAATGTGTCTTGATTTTGGTTAAATGTAAATAAGTGATCACTTGATCAAGATATTATGTAATTCTGAAAGGAAACTCTCTGATGTTCTCTCTCATTATTTGTGAATACAAATACCATGTAAGGGTAACTTAATTGATGTCATACTTTTGATAAACAAATAAACATAAATGATAATGCATTCTCTCTTCTTTTTATCTTTCCTCACACCTCTAAAAGAACTCATTCAAAAGATTTTGAAATATAATAATGGAAACTCACCAAAAAAAGATACTTAGCTTGACCACAAAGTTGGACTCTATTAATTAACAAAGGAAAAGGTCTTTCACCTATTCTTATCTTTTAATACATCTAAGTTAAGATAATGTCCAATGTTATATTGAAGGATAAAAGATATTCAAAATATTAATCCAGTTGCATGAGAAGATTCTAGACCCATAAAACCTATGCAACAGACCTTCTCCATGATCCTAGCATATTAAGGAAAAGAAAACTAGCCTATGTTCTTGCAAATCTCATCTAGGCACTGCCTCCCTACTTGATCACCATGGATTTCTACTAGCCTTCAATTAGGGTGATTAGAGTTCCTTCTACCTAGGAAGAGAAGTAGGATCTCCTCTAAGAGAAAGGTGCACGGTCCATGCATATTTGGGACAGTTAAATTTTGGTTTATTGAATATTTATTTTTATGGTTATGCACATTATCAAGTTTCATGAAATTATGAATGATTTCTATGGTAACATCATGTATAGATATTATTGTGTGACTGGTTGCTTATTCTTTATTATAAAACCTCAACTATGACTATGATCTATGATTATTTAATCATGTTCTAAGAAGGGAGAGATCCATGTTATAGTTTACATGGAGAAATCCCATCATGGAACTAAGAGGGAGTAATCTCTCTATGGTTAATATTAAGAATAATGACATTTAATGATTAAGTAAGAATCTAAGATGAAGACTAAAATTAAGGAATTGACTAGATGTTTATATGCACCTCTATCATGGACCTTTGGGTCATTATGGGATTTCCTAGCATTATGGGATTCTGAGCAATTTTGGGCTCCTATGGGGCATTAAGAGAGGTAGCATATATCTCTGATTCAATTCCTCATGCTTAAAGTTATTCAAAGAAGGATTTAGATAATTCATGGTTAAGTTCATGTCAATTTTATTTCAAGTCAGTTACTTCATGTCAAGTTGTTATTATTTTCTGTCATATAAAGTTCTAAATACTTCTTTCTAATTTGACATTTGTTTTGCATGGCTGGGGACATGATGTTCACAGAATTTGGAGCAATTGTAGGATATAAAAGACAATCAAGGACTAGCAGATTTTTGAGCTTTTTCTAGTGGGGTTCCATATACTAAGTTGATCCAAACTCTTAGATATCTTTTACATTATGCTTAGTCATGTTATTTCAACCCTAGCTCATTATATTTAGATTTCAAGATGTGACAGTTGTAGTTTTCATATATTAACAATAATCCCATGAATCCCAAAAAAGTAGTGGACTATGACAAGTGTATATAATTTACATGATAGACAAACAACATTTCATGCTTGGAATCAAGTGAATTTATGAATATTACGCACATGTACACCCGACTATATTTTAGAAAAATTCATTGAGGATGGGTGACACATTTAGTGTGATGCCCCACCGTCACAATATGAAGATGACTCAATACAAACCTCAAGTGAAACCAGACCACCATCATTCTTATAAACAACTAACATTGAAGCATGGAATAAAACATTTCAAAATAGTATCACAGAAGAACATCAACATGGTCCTTTACAGTATATTAATATTACACAAGCATAGTTACATTGAAAAGTGTTTGGTGACCTCATTATCACTTGATACAAAAGGGTATGCCCACACATAGACTACAACATGTACAACTGGTACACCTTTTACAAGGTATACACATCAAAATCTCAAATTGATAGGTACAATCTTATAAAACTTCCCCACCTTAGACTTGAGTATAGGGACCTCTCTAGGAATAAATACAATGAACATACAAACATTACCCACTATTGGGTGAACATGCAAACATTACCTACCTCCAATAGATGCACATCCACCAAAAGATGTCCTCACCATTGAAACCTGGGAAGCTTGGTTGGTCACCTAAAAGGATGTTGAAAACCATTATGTGATACCCCAAGTCCCAAGGATATGACATAATAGTTGACAACTTATTACTTGCAACATGCTTTACGACCGATTAAGTGGAGAAGATAAATCAACATAAAGAAGGATTATAAAATGCATACATATATCTAATCCATGTGCATACATGTACTGAATATATCTCATATATGATAATTGTATTAAGTAAATCATATAATGACACATACATATTTTTCATTAAATTAAGATGTGTTGAGAAACTGAGTTAGAAATTTTATTATGCTTTGGGAGCTTGAGATGTACCACTCAAAATTGTAGCTAGCCACTAAGAAGAATATCTAGATATTTGTTACAAGATATGAGGATATTTGGATTTTGTTAGATATCTCATCACATACTCAGGTTGAAGAAGTCACCAAAAGGTAGATTGCTTACAATATGTTCTACTTTATAATTATTTGAAAAGTTGATCCACATATCATAGGTCCGTCATGTATTACACGAACCAAGACACCAAATAAGGGAATCAAAACTATCAAAATATGAAACACAACTAAAATTGTTATCCCTCACATTTCACATATCATTGAATCAATGGTCATAACTCAGTATGAATAACATCTAAAGACTTCAGTGTATACCAACGCCAATAATCCCCATATATGCACTTATATATTGCATTGATCATCTTCTGACAACTTTTAGATTTCTACAAATTTATCTCATATGACTGTTTCCCTAAATGACATGGGGAAATAGATATATGAGACTTAAGGCACTATGTGAATAGGGTTGCACTTGATCAATTAAATTAGTAACTCATTTTATGACTTCATCAAGTAAGTTACATAGAATTGACTAAATAAAGTGAAAAATTTTACTTTTTCCTTTGCAACTTTTAGAAGATATGTAACAGACTACCACTCAATTCCATCTTCTCAAAAAAGGTATACTATAACACCACTCAACCATCAAGCTCATGTATTAAGATGAGAAGCATTAATAATTTTTTTGAAGAGTTCTCTAACATCAAAAGATAGTATGTAAATCATATTTCACCAAGTGGAGTAAAAGGTACCACCACTAAGTTCATTTTATAACACAGTTAAAATATAAGCATGTTCACATTAAACCATGCATGCCATTATAATCAAGGAAGTTATCCATCATCATAAACACACCATCTTTTAGCATATTAGAGGGATTCAAAATAAGATTATTTGTCTACATGTATCGTTTAGGTACTAAATGCATCATATGCCATATCACTCACCTTACAAATTGTGAAAATGAGTCCACTCGTAAATAAATACAGAATCCTTAGATATTTACTCTTCGATCTTAAACAAGCTCGAATCTCAAGAAAACATGGTCTCTCCCAAGATGTGAGCTTTCCTGCTAAGATCTAAGAGAAAATACTGCAGAGAAAAAGAAAAATATGGTATAGGACCACCAAGATTAAAACCCTAGAAGGAAACTACCAAGAAAAAATCTCAAGGAAGAATTTGATGTAGGATTATCATGATCACATGAAGAAAAGAATCTCTTTTACATATATCTAGGTCTACAATATGTAATAGCAAAGTCAGTTTTCAAAGAAGAAGAATGAAAGAGCAAACATCAATTTTGTTGATGGTTGATGGAAGAAGAAAACTCATCAGTTGTCGTGAAGAAATGATGACTCACAACAACACTAGCTCTTTACAAGTAGTTTGTACTATTAAAGAAAAGGAGGAGTAGCAAGAGAGGTATTTATAGAAACAAATGAAAGAGAATAGGAGAGTGATAAGGAATGGTCAAAGCTTTTGAGAAATCAGTCATTGCATACTTGGCTTCACTAGATAGAGACACCATTAGAGGATGATTTCAAACTCTCATTAGTAGATCACTATAGAAGTTTTATCAGTAGAGAACAAGAAGGTCTCATTAGTCCTTGTGATTGGTTCACACATAGGGATATTTTAATGATTATCAATAATAAAAAACTCATAGGTACGTGGTAGGCAGGTTCTTCATCAATATGGGTTAGGCCTAAGTTCCCATCGGTTAAGAGACATCAAATCTCTTATAGGTAAGCAGGAATCCACCTCTCAAGGGTAGGCATCAAGTACAACTACTAATGGAACTTCATTAGTAAATAAGGATCTTCATTTATCACCAGTCTTTCCCCATGTCTAGTTTCCATTAGGAGACGAATCAACTATTACTAAAAATTGAGTAGTTGGGCAACAATCACATTATAATTTTTCCAACAACTGTCCACAACTAATGGAAGGTATGGGAAGTTTCTAAAGAAGCCAAAGCTAACCAAGTCAACATCAAGCAAGAGAGAAAAGACAATTGAGAAGCATGTTATTTGAAAATTACTCAAAGGACCTTCAAATATGGAGAATTTGCACATAGACCCGTATGAGAAAAACATTCACTATTTAATTACATCCAAATCATTACATCATTGTACTAAAATATAATACAAAATCACAAAAATATAATTTAGATATGAAAAAAAGTTTTAAGGGTTAATCTTGCTTAAGTGTCTTACAATCATAAACCTCTAACAAGGATCTTACCGCCAAAATCTTATAAAACAAAATATGAGTACATCCAATGCATCTTCTCCTCTAATTCCCAAATGGCTTCCTCTACACTAAGGCGGTCACAACACCTTCACCAACATTATATTCTTCTTCCTCATCTTCTGCAAATGCTTGTCCAAGATGAACACCAGATCGTCTATGTAACATATATCACAATAAATATGATCTTCAACCCACTAGATAGTCTTCTCTATATCTAGGTGAAACTTTCTCAAAATGGTAACATGGAGCACATTGTCCAAACTATGCAACTTAGGTGGTATCTCCAACTTGTATGTCTCCTTCCCAACACAAATTTTGATAGGGTATGGTCACATAAACCTACGAGCCAACTTACCCCATTACCAAACCTCATAACAACTTTCCAAGGTGAAACCTTGAGATATACCTTATTACCAACCTAAAACTTCAATGACCTATTATGATTATTCAGATAAGACTTATACATGTCATGTGCTTGTAACAACTATTGTTTGATTAATTTGATCTTCTGTATAGTCTATTGTACCAACTCAATACCTAACAGTTCACATTCATCTACCTCATACCAACACAAAGATGATATGCAACGCTTTCCACACAAAGCCACATACAATGAAATGTCCAAACTCATTAGATATCTATAGTGTTGTCCAACTTGATTAGAATAAAGTGAATATCCCAACTCCCAAGAAAATACAGTACAAAAGATCTCAATAGATCCTTTAGGTTCTTTTGGTTCTTCCAAGTGACCATCTGTCTATGGATAAAACATTGTAATGGAATTTAACTATAAGTTCATATTTGTGGTCCCCTATTTGACACTCTTGCAGGAACACCATGCAAATGAACTATCTGATCTATATAGATATATGCCAACTTTTTTTGCAATATAGCTAGTCTTTACCACTAACAAGTGGGATACTTATATCAATCTTTTAACAACCATACAAATGGAATCATAACCCTTTATTGTATTAAGAAGACCAATCACAAAGTCCATGGTGATGTGCTCCTACATCCACTCTTGGATTTGGAAAGGTTACAACATCTCTACAAGCTTTCTATGTTCTCTCTTAACTTATTGGAAAACTAGACACTTTGCCATGAATCTGCCACATCATGCTTAAGTCTTATTCACCAATAAAAATCCTTGAGTTTGTGATACATCTTTTTATGGCCATGACACATTTCATACACCGAAGAATGTTCCTCCTCAAGCACCATTTTCCTAAGACTATAACAATTAACCATCCTATCGTAACAATGCACTCTCATCTCCTTTGAAAAAATGAACCATAATGATTCATGTTATCAATATCTCATCTACTATTCTATTTTATAGTATCAACAAAATATGAATCTCGAATGTATTGAGTCAACATCACTTTGACTTGTAATGAAGCTAACAACCTACCAAGGAAGGATAGTTCCATTTGTATAATTTTCTGACATGAAGAAATTAACTTGTATCTCTTTTTCCAATCAAAAAATACAATTGTGTTGGATCTATTGAGCATAATTATGAGATTTTTGTCAACGCATTGACCGCCACATTCACCTCCTAGGATGATAATCTATCATATAGTCATAATCCATTATTAATTTAAGCCACCTCCTTTGTCCCATCCTCAATTCATTCTTTGAAACAGAATATTGAAGATTCATGTGACTTATGAAGATCTAACATTTATCCGCAAAAAGGTTATGCATCCAAATCTTCAATGCCCATATCACTTTTGTTGTTTCCAAGTCATTTTTTGGGTAGTTCTCTTCCTTCTCCTTAAGCTAACAATAATCAAAAGAGTACATGCTTGTCCTACATTAACACACATTCAAATCCATTCTTGGATGCAACACAAACGATTATGTAACCTTTCCTAGGATCTAAATAATTAGTATTATAGTTCATGTCAACTTTTCCTCAACAGTTGAAAAATTGCATTGACATTCCTCTACCAAAAAAAAGGTATATCACTAAAATCCTTAAAAACCATTTATTACTAGTTTGACCTAAGTTAGTGTCTTAAGATACTCCCACATCATAACTTACTATCCTTCTTGAAATCTACACAAATCCCATTTTGATATATGACATGAATTAGAGAATACACCTCAGTTAGCCAAAACTCACACTTACAAAACTATTCATGCAACTGGAGTTTCCATAGAAGTCCTACAACTACATCAATATTTTTCACATGTTGCTCTCTATCCTTGTAGTAGATCAGGATGTTATCTATAATGACTATTGTGAACTAATCCAAATATTGGTTAAACAATTTCTCATTAAGTTAAAAAAATATGTTGAAGCATTGGTTAGCCAAAATGACATAACCATAAAATCATAGTGACCATATATTAGTCCTATAGGTTGTGTTAAGTATGTCATATGTCATGTTCTTCAATTTACAATATCCTAACCCCATATCTATCATTGAAAAAACTACGTCACCTTTCAATAGATAGAGTAGATCATCAATCCTTAGGAAAGGATACTTGTTCTTCATTGTAACCTTGTTTACCTATCAATAATCTATGGGTAACCACATAGAACCATCTGTCTTCTTAACAAATGGCACTACTGAATCTAAGGGGAAGTGATCAGATGTATGAAGCCATTATCCAACAACTCTTAGAGATGCTTCTTCAACTCCATCTCTTTAGGTCCCATCCTATATGGTGATTGTTCTATGGGTCAAGTTCTATGATTTATATTGATATCAAAGTCAATCTATTAAGGAAATGGAACACTAAAAAACTCACATCCTCGAACTTGTGCATCAAGGATACATCCTAGATACGATGACTCACAACCTTGGGATATACCACATGTGCCAAGAAAGATTAATTGCATCATCAACTTTATAGATATCACCTTTGACAAAAGAGACATAGGGAGAATCTTTAGGTCTCCTTCGAAAGCACAAGTAACATTCCCATTTCCAAAATTTAAAACTTTCGATCCACAATATAGAACATCTTGTACTTCTCTATGGTATCGATCCAAGTATCACATCAAATTCATCAAGGTCAAGTGGCATGAGATCCACTTGAATGATGCATTCATATAAAACAAGAACACAAGATGGACATACCTCCAATAAAATTATGAGACCAACTAAAGGTAAAAAAGGTGATCAAATCTACTGCTAATAAGACAATTACAATGTACAATCACTTCTGTAGTGATAAATGAGTGTGTCTTACCTAGGCCAACCAAAATAGATACATATCTAGAAGTATATAACTCAGAAAATTTATGACACGTCACAAATTGTAGGTTCATGAATAGTTCTGGTTAACTTGAAGCACAAAATCTAGTTGTTTCATGTGATCCTCCGCCTCATTTCCTTTTTCCTATAGAACTTAGACAAGCCTACATGTGATATATGGACATATCCTCTACCACCACTACGGTGTTGTTGTTATCCTAGCTATCCCTATCTCTATTAGGACATCTTTAGATTAAGATGCAAGAAAAACATCATCATGTGTCAACATTCTTCATAGTGGAAACTCTTATTCTAAGGTAAGGATTGCAACCTAGATGTCTCTATCATTGATATAGATCCTAAACTATAGGCTCCAGATGGCGTAAGGACTCGAATCAATCCTTACTTGGAGACCATTGTCAGGTGATCATTCCCTTCGTTGAGATGTAGTGGTGCCCTGTGTCTGATAAAAGTTATCTCTATGACCCAAAAAACCTGTCTCCTTAAACATCATGTGTAATGTCCATATGACTATGCAAAATATTTGTTGGAATCATGATCATGAATTACACCCATTGTCCTTTCTATACTTATCCTCCACAAAGGTGAAAAATTTCTAGCATGACTCCAAGATCGATGCTAAGTTGTCCAAATCAACACTAACTCCTTCCCAATTTTTTGATCTTCTCCTTCATTATGGGCACCACGTGAGGACAAAACCTCAATAGCTCCATAAACTATGACTAATACTAATTTTATTCCATGATCCTCTATCACAACTGCTCGAACTATGTTATCTACTTATCAGTATAAGACTAAGGTAAGTATTGACTCTCGAGATCCCTCCTAAAATCCACTCATGTAATCACCTCAATGGGTCAGTTCTACTCTTCAATTGCCCACCTATGTCCACTATTACCCTTCAATAGGTAAATCATGTTCTTAATCTTACCCTCATCTAGATTATCCAACAGCATAAAGGCATTCTCTAGATTAATCAACCACACATTTGTATCTAATGAATATATAATAAATGAGTACTATGTAGACTTAACACATTTTAGCTTCTCAAATGTCCTTCTCAAATCCAAAGGTTTTTGGGTTCAAAATTTGAAGATGGTACCTTGGTTGATGGGGTTACTACCTTCTTTAGGAAACTAATCAAATATCAACATAATCATTTAATATGGCCTAGAAAGACAGATGGATAGGTGTTTTTGAATCCAATGCTCTTGGAATTGGCTACTCAGGCCTTGTATTTGGTACTCTACCCTTAGGTACTCATTGTCTCTAGCAAACTCCTAACAAAAACAAAACTACTATTAACATGTTCTTCACATTTCCCAACCATATCTTCAAAACCATGAACTATGGTTAGATATGGTGGACACTTAGGAAAAACACAATAACATAATCATATGCCCATATAGACTCTATGAAGTGAGGCTCTAATAGTAAAAACTTATGATGCTCCACCACCAGAAGATTTATATTACTCAAAGCAAACCTCGACTAAAAATAAACAATTATTTTTACCAAAAACATGTGACGTCACATCATTGAATAGATATTTTTAAAATAGCATTGTAGAAGAACATGAACAACGTCCTTGCATATATATCCTATAAGCATAATTACAATCCACATAGTGATACAAAAGGATATGCAGAAACATATTTTACAATCTGTATAATTGATAAAATAAATACAAGGCACAATTGTCAAAATCTCAAACTAATAGATAAAACCTTACAAAATTTCCACTTGCAGTCCTGAGTATATGGATGACTCTAGGACTAACTATTCGAAAAAAACAAGCATCACCTACTACCAGGTGACCACACCAACATCGACTCTCTCTTGGTGATGTAACTCTCTAATAGACTGGGCCTCACCATTGCAACCTAGGAAGCATGGTTGGTCACCAAAAGGGATGTGAATAACCATAGGGGTGAGACCTCAAGATCCATTGAGAACATTTATTACATATATGGGGATTTATAAATAGTTAAGTAGAGTAGGTAAATAGACATAAAGAAGGACCATACCTTGTACACATATACCTAAACCATGCATATAACTATACATAATATGTATCATATATGATACCTACAGTAAGTAAAGCACATCAAGGTGTATCTTTGTTATTTGTCAATAATCCTAAAAAGATATATTGCACGACTGAGTTACAAATTTTATTATGTCTATGGACTTTGAGGTGTACTTATCAAACTTCTGGCTATCCACTGAGAAGCCTCCCTAGATATTGGTATAACATCTAAGTATACATGGATTTCATCAAATTTCTCTACAAAAACTTGGTTCAAAGTAAGTGAATGAAAGGTAGATTTCTCACATGCCGATCTACCAAAAAATTATCAAAAGTAGTTTCACATAAAACATGTCTATCCTAGGTATGCATGCCATGACACCAAACATGGATAACAAACCCATCAAAATCTAACACATGATTGCAGCCATTTCTCCTCACATTTTGCATATCATCGATTAATCATTTAGAGAAGAGTCCCCATAAGATTTAAAGATGTTAGGGTATATCAATCCCAATCATTCCTATATATTCACTAACATATAGTTTTGAGCATTCTTCTCGAAATTCTCAAATTTCTATAAGACTTCACCTTTTTCCGCACTGACCTAGTGAATAGACCATACAATAAAGGGACTAGATGATTAGGGTTTCTCTTGATTAATTAGATCACTTCGTCATTTTTATAAATGCATCAATAGTTACACACAATACGCCTTTGCAACTTCAAAAAAGACAAAAATCTATTACCACTAGTTTCCATCTACTCAAAATAGGGTTTACTATAATGCCTCTTGGCCACATCAAGGCCAACTATTGAGACTTTGGCACTACAAGGCCCTATGATTCACTACAGACTATACCATGGTCCAATAATTTCAACTATATCATATCAAGTCATCACAATGAGATGTTCGTACAGGGATATCATAGTCATAACAAAATGATACATAACTTCATAAAGCACTAATAGGAAAACATGTAAAATTTCCAATTAAAGCACCAATGAATGCAAGGGATATGATATTCTAATGATTAGGGAACCAGCAGATGAATTAAGCATATATGAGCTTTTTCAACATAGAAATTATGTATTCAAAAATTTTCAACATAATAATGTCTATGAAAAGCCTTCATAAAGTTTTAGAAGAGTTCTTCAACAACAAAAGATGTTATGTAATTTGTAATTCACCTTATGGAGCATAAAAATAGTATAAATGTAGTGCTTGGGCCCACTGCCCAAGGATCAAGTAGAGTTTCGGGAATGAAGACTGGCCCCACATACTACCATTGGTCTTAACTCTGCTCTTTGTCCTTACTCATGTACAATCCAGGATAAACTTCTCGACTGGCCACCCATCCAAGTACTACTCCGGAATGAGCATGCTTAACCATCAAGGCTCAACTCTACGACCTCATAATATTTCCCCATTTCAGTGCAGACCCAGAATGGCCCATGGACACCCAACTCCCAATCGCAGAATACTAGGAAAGGGGTGGCTACATCCCCATAGAAAACCCTTTCCAACATCCTTGAACTGCATGGCTAAAGACAAGCATGCCACATGTCCATGTGGGCCCCACCTACTGTAGGGGTTATGGCTCTAATACCATTTATAGATCTTGGGCCCACTGCCCAAGGCTCTAGTAGAGTTTTAGGAATGATGACTGGCCCCATAGATGTGATGGAGTGAACTTTTGAGTTTCTTGGTAACGCAATCCTATAATTGAATCATGGGATGGACATTGGAATAAATAAATTAATTCCATGTATATATGTGGTGATATTGATATCTTACTTGGGTTTAAGTGTTATAATGACATAATGGTAGACGTTGAAGTAGGTTTTGATCATATGAAGGCAGTCCAACTAGTTTGGCAAAGATTAAAAATTGTTCGATGCTATTTTGGACCATAATTATATCCTTAAGTATGTGCCATTTTGGATCAAGTGATAGATTGGTCAAATAGTGATATATTCGCACTCAAACTGAATGGAATGTAGTTATGTTGAGGATGAGCATAAGGTTATACTTTCAAAGAAGTTTTGAGGTTCCTATGAGTGAGATACTTAAGTTTGATATAGGCCTAATGATGATTATTTTGAAGTACTTGAGAACAATGTTTAATACCCTTGGTTTTATTACAACTTAGACTTTTGTTTAGTTCCCTTGCTGGTGGTCGCGCATAGACACAGTGCCACAGATCGGCTATGTGCAGGATTTCTCACAGCCATTGGATCTGTTTAATTGAAAGGAACCAAATGGTTTTTCTTTCTTGCGGTTACTGCTGACCGGGGGTGACGACTCCTTCACGACGTGTTACTGGGAAGTCGTGGGTGGATGATACTTCCGACCCAACAATTGGTCTCAGCTCACCCATTTGAGAAGCCTGACCCTTCTTTTGAAGTTGGTGGTTAAGAAGCAGGGAGAACAAACTCTCACTCTCCCTCTCATCACCATTGCTGAGAGCAAGAAGAGGGAGGGAGAAGGACGACGGGGGAAACGGTGGTAGAGGGTAGCCGCAACGAGAGGTCGATGACACAGATGGATCAAGGCTGAATCTGAACGACTCAGCAACTTTAGTTGAAGAAGACCATACTTTTAGCAGTTTCTTCACCGAAGTAAGACCTCGCGACGACACCCTATAGCAGGTATGGCTGACATGCTCACACCCTTGTCGGTGACCACCTCATCGAGCCCTGATAGTCAAAACTGTGCGGTGAGGGTCCTCTTTGCGTCGTGAATCAGTCGGCGAGAAGCAGAGAAGAAGGTGAGGATCTGTAGTGATCCCTCAGTGAAATCTGTCTAGGCTTGGGCGGCGCCAGTGCAAGCACACACGACTGCGCAGACGGTGGCGGCCAGTCAGTAGTCGTGCTTGACTCCCACGAAAGAGTAGAAGCCAAGATTTGAAGGAGGGAAGAAGATCTAGAGGTGGCGGGCTTTCTCGTTGTTCCTCCAGCCGTGGCGGCGCTACCATCATCGGGGTGATTGGGAGGCCGTCAGAGGAGGCGATGACACCATGGCGAGATCGTCCTCCATTGATCCAAGGAACAGTCGTGGCGCTTGTTCCAGAAACAGAGTAGGAGGATAGCGGCCTTAGTCCACACCGGAGGAGAGCCAGGTGGCAGCAGACCTGCGGAGGGATGAAGCCGGGAGATACGGGTGTCGTCGTACGAGGGTGAGAAGATAAAAGAGAGAGAGTCCGATCGTGGGCAAGAGAGAGAAAGAAACCAGACCCAGTAGCAGAAAATCGGACAAATCCCAGCCTAGACCAGGCGGCTGCAACCCAAAACTGGCCGGCCCACCAAAGCAGCGTCTACCCTCCAAGCCACATGGCGGCTCCCCATTGGCCATTCAAGGTAAATCTTCAGTTAATTCTCAGATCTTGCATAATTCCTAGTAATTAGCTCCGTTGTCATAAAAATATAAATAATATACCAAAATGTTCATAAAAATGCGTAGAACAAGATGGAAGAAAAATATCAGGCTTTTGATGCACTAATATTAGTGATATCTTGTTAGATGTGAAATGCTTAATTGATAGATAATAAATTTCAAACAACGACCTAAAATTATGATAAAATGTCAGTAAACCTATATTCATGTTTATAATACATATGAAGTCAGATATGGTCATTTTGATGCACGAAAGTATATAATTTGCTTAATATGTCTAATTAGGGCTAATAACCCTAATACAATGCAATAAATGCACACATGCTCAATAAATGGTGGAATTTACAGAGTAATCTCATATCAATATCTGGAACCTCAGAATTAAATATGAGATCAGGATGATACCCAAAATCCATGTTATACAATGATGTTTGCTCTTAATGTGATATAAACCCTAATTTGAGTAATGCATGTAACCCAGGGTTAATGTGTGACATAATGTTAATATGTTAGATGATGACCTTTGATAATGAGAGGTACTCTGGAATATGACATCAGTAAGATAAATCTAAGACCAGAATACAAGTAATGATGTGCATACCCTAATGAACTAAGCTAAACCCTAATGAACATAGTTAGGGTTAAGATGAGATGCAAGATGATAAGAATTTGATGGTAGTATATGATCTTGTCTTAATCAGGTTTAACAAAGAAATAGATGACATGAGGAACATATGTGATTAGGATGTCTCTTTGGAAGGTACGCCATTACCTCTTATTTGGCTTATTATACAATATGCTTGCGTTATATGGTAGTACAAACTTGGCATATGATATTGATTGAAATGATTATTCTTGTATGATATGTTGCATGATTTTCCATACTTATTGCTATGAACACATGAAATATAAGATATCTGGTCCATTATATGATAGCACTAAATCTCTTTGGTAGAATAGTGCATTGATGAAAGTACTAAATCTCTTTGGCAGAATAGTACATGTGAGCTCTAAATCTCTTTGGCAGAAAAGTGCATTTATGAAGTACTAAATCTCTTTGGCAGAATAGTACATGTGAGCACTAAATCTCTTTGGTAGAATAGTGCATGTGGTTGATCAAGTTACATATAATGGAAACGTGCCTAAAATATGTGTTCTCTTCTGATAACAAATATCTTTGTGCAACTATACGCCTTTTCTTATATTTTGTTTAATGTTGCCAAGTATTAGTTTTATCTTATTGCCAAGATATGATGAGAGGTATATAAAAAGACACGTAGGCGTACTCAGTATAATATTCTTGAAATATTGTGCTGACGTGTACCGCATGTAATCTTTTGTATAGGTTGTGGTTATGCTCTTGAAGATCCAAGATAGTTGAGAGTTGTGTGGCGAGCTGATGTACAGGTGGACATGTTGTCTTAAGATCTTGTTGTTTAGATGTAGTACATGTATATGTTTAAGTTTGCTGTTCAATATGTAATATCAAATGTTGTAACAATTCATGTTGTAATTATATGTTGAATGGTGAACAGGTGTTGTGGTTTTATTATTGTTCATGTACATGTGCTACTGATGTATGTTCCTTCTGACTCCCTTGAGTTTCTTCTCCTTAGCCTAGTGTGGGATGTTTAAATTGGGATTCTCGCTGAGGTGAGGGTTTCAATTTTGACGTCTCACATTAGATTAAGTTTTAGAAAACCCGGGGACGTCACAATAGACCACCACTGATCTTAATCGTGTGCTTTGTCCTTACGTTCAAGCCAGGATAAACTTCTCGATTGGTCACCCATCTTAGTACTAGTTTGGGCTGAACACGCTTAACCACAAAGTTGTTTAGTGATGGCCTTTCTAAAAAGTATGTTCATCTTGGTGATGTGGATATCCCAATCATTCCTTTTAACATCATTCATTTGAGGCCTCAAATTTTGAATATAACAATAGAGGTACCACCATTAACTTTATTTTTTCTAATAATTTGAATCTAAGCACATGCATGTCAAAGTAAGCATGCCATTAGCAGAAAGGCATGCATTTTTTTTTTTGGAAAATTGGGTAAGTATATTCCAAAACCCCCAAGGGGGACAAAATTACAAGACACACCCTAACATGTGGCTACAAGCTCCTAGGAAATGGTTACAGCAAATCCCAATTCCTAGCAATTATAGGAGGTACATCAATCGTTGGTCTAAAAGAAAAGTACATTCTCTTGATTTCCAAAGCAAGATGATTGAAGATGATAACGAAGTCTGAGGAGCCTCCATTATGTAGTCTATTGTTGCGTTCAGTCCAAATAAGGTGAGCTGCACCGGTGATAGCCCAAAGCTCAATGATTCTAGCATGCTTGGATCTCCTGCCGAGCTCAGTAAGACATTCATGAAGAGAATAAGAAGTTCTAATGTTAAGTTTAAGTTGTGCTCGACCCCAGATATATCTCCAGTATTTGCAGCCATCAAACAAATGAGATGTCGAATCACTGTGTAAACCACACAATAAACATGCAGGGACGGGGGCACCTGACCAAGAGCAGATTTTTTCCCATGTAGGAAGAACGTTGTTAAGAGCTCTAAAGCAAGTAAGGCTCCACCTAGGATAGTGCCTGGAAGACCAAAGATTATCAAAGATTTTATCAGAAGGTCGCCGTTGTCTACAATTGTTCCAGAGATCATTACCCACCCACAAGGAGAAAGACGGCCAAAGAGCCACCATGCGCTTATGACAAGTAGAGCCGCAACTAAAACGTACAGTCAAAGAATTGCCATATCTGCTAGACATCCATGTGCTCCATATGCTTTGCGTTTGAGTGAATCTTTTGATGCGTTGCAAAGTGTAGAAATCAGCAAGCTCATCAAGTCTTTTGAAGCCAAGGCCACCTTCAGAAAGAGGGTAGGCCAAGCGAGCCAAACAAGAAGGATGCGTGGAGCTGCCCCAAAGGAAATCCGAGAGAAGTAATTCCATCCTACGTAACACAGCAGGAGGAATATCCCCCATACGAAGCCAATAGCTAATTAAACCCATAGCACAATGTTTGATAAGGACTATGCGACCAGCCATAGAGATTTTAGAACCTGGCCATCTTTGTATCATATCTCTCAATTTTTCCAAACATTCATGATAGTGACGCCTTCTAAGATTACCACCTGCCATAGGGAATCCCAGATACTTAGATGGCCATGTGCCTTGCTGCATACCCAGACAATTGATCAAGGCATCTTTGTTGCGACATGAAGAAGGTAGAAAAATGTGGGTTTTATTTGGATTACATTTCATACCAGATGTAGCACCAAACTCATGCAGAATTTTCTTGAGATTGACAAGGTTGCGCATACGACCTTCAGAAAAAATCAGAACATCATCTGCAAATAGAAGGTGGCTTAGAGCTTTGGTCCCATTGATAGGATAGCTGCAAATAAGCTTGTTGTCATAAGCAACCTCAATGCATCTACTGAATCCTTCCATAGCCAGAGCAAAGAGTAAAGGTGAAAAAGGGTCACCTTGACGAAGACCATTAGAGCTTTTGAAAAACCCCACCGAGAAACCATTCAACAAGAGAGAAAATGACGTAGTTTCCACACATTGCTTAAGAATAGAGATGAACCTATCATTGAAGCCAAGACCAAGAAGACAGTCCCATAAATAAGACCAGCGAACAGAATCAAAAGCCTTAGTGATATCCAACTTAATGCAAGCAGCATGCAGGCTGTTCTTACGGTTAAATTTAAGAGTAAATTCAGCCGCAAGAAGAGAGCAGTCCTCAATACTTCTACCTTTAACAAAAGTGCCTTGAAAAGGAGAAACAATATTAGGTAAAAGATTGGCTAGCCTTTTGGATATGACTTTTGCAATGACTTTATAAAGCATTGAGCAGCAAGAGATGGGCCTGTAGTCCGCAGGAGAGGAGACCATGTCCTTCTTAGGAATGAGAGCAAGGAAAACATGATTGACTTGCCTTACCATGTTACCACCTTCAACAATCCACTTAACAGCCTTATGTAGATCATCACATATAATATCCCAATTATGTCTATAGAAATATCCATTGAAGCCATCCGGACCCGGGCTTTTATGAGGTCCAATGCTCCAAACGGCAGCACGAACTTCAATCAAACTCGGAGTAGAACAAAGCATGTTATTATCATTGCTAGAGACAAGAGGAGTCCATTCTGGGATACAAGAACTAGAAGCCAAGAGAGGCTGATTATAGAGCTGCTCAAAGAAATCAACAGTATCATTCGCGATGGCATCACTATCCTGCAAAAGATTACCTTGTGAATCAAAGAGCTCAGTGATAGAATTAATAGCATCCCTCTTCTTGACAATGGTATGATAGACTTTGGTGTTTCTATCTCCATTGGAAAGCCACTCCATCCTGCTGCGTTGCCAGAAATAAACCTCCTCAGCCTAAAGAAGAACATCCAATCTAGCTAGAGTTTGTTTTTCAGCAAGAATAAGATCGGAATCAAGGGGACAACGTCGTATAACAGCAGAAATATCATCAAGCTCCATTCTTTCCCTAGCAATCAGATTTTTGAGATTAACGTATTTCTTGGACCAAGCTTTCAACTTATCCTTGACAATACTGAGCTTACGACAAGATTGATAAAGAGGATTACCAATGACTTCAGAAGCCCAAGCATCCTTAATGATGTCCCGGTAGCCCTCCCAGTCCATCCAGAAGTTGAGAAATCGAAAAGGTTTCTTCTTAAAGGAAATAGACTTCATATTAATGTTCAAGGCACAATGATCAGAGTAGGAGCAGGTGATGAACTTAGTTTTGGAACCAGGAAATTTAGAAATCCATGCATCATTGACAAAAGCTCTATCAAGTTTACAAGCAACTCGTTTAGCAACACCTTGTTTGTTATGCCACGTGTAGACCTCCTTACCAATGATAGGTAATTCCGTGAGACCTGCATTATCTAAGGCAGCGTTAAACGAGCTAAGAATAGAAGATGGAACCTCACGACCACCCGCTTTTTCTTCTTGCTTCCTAATGTTATTGAATTCACCAGTGATAAGCCAAGCTTCATTAATGGTGCTAGCAATTCTAACCAGAGAATCCCACAAGATCGAGCGTTCGGCAACATAATTCCTATCATAGACGGTAGTAATATATATGTTAAGACCACCTTTTATAGAACATTTCATAGTGACCTGCTGGTCATCCATCTCAGATAAAGTGGTAACCCAGAAATTGGGATTCCAACCGATATAAATGCGTCCATTAGGGTCATGCAAATGATTGGAAACCCAAAGCCATCCTTTAGGGAACATGCGATCAGAAGTATGAATCATATGAGATTTAATCTTGGTTTCAACAAGAACGGCCACAGTAGCTTTATTATCCAAGATAGTCCTTCTAACTTCCTTCTTTTTACGTGGCTTCCCCGAGCCACGAACATTGGTCATGAGGAAGGTCATTAAAGACCTTTAGAAGAGGACCGGGTCTTACGAGACCCGCCACCTTTAGAAGACTTCGGAATATGAGACGAAGAAGAAGAAGCAGCACCAGAGGTGCTTGATCTGATTGGAGTAGTAGCATCACTAACCACAACAACAGTGGGTGTACCACTAGCAGTGCCATCACTATCTGCGCCAACGACAACAGTGGATGAACCACTCACAGCGCCAGAAGCATCAGTGCCCACGACAGTAGCAATAACAGACCCTTCATCCGTAGAAGCAACACCAACAGAAGGAACCTCCACGCTGACGACTGGCGGCCCATCACCCGCAGCACTGTCGCTAACAGAGGCAGCACCACCGGAGGCAGCAGAAGGAACACCACCGGAGGCAGTAGCACCATCTCTCACAACAGAAGGAAAAGGCATGCATTTTAGATATTGAGATGAACATACAAGTATGTATTTACTTTTTACTCTTCAAATGAAAATAATTATTCCCTCTTATAGCATATTAGA
The DNA here is from genome assembly GCA_963693085.1 of Alisma plantago-aquatica. Classification (NCBI taxonomy): domain Eukaryota; kingdom Viridiplantae; phylum Streptophyta; class Magnoliopsida; order Alismatales; family Alismataceae; genus Alisma; species Alisma plantago-aquatica. The sequence goes on along the minus strand of OY856414.1, from coordinate 500,000,230 downwards.
GGGACCAAAATCAAGATTAGGGTTTTCATATAGCTTATAGTTACTAAATGCATATATGATATGTCACTCACTTTACAAATAGTGCAAACAATTCCACTCTTAGATGAAGTCAGAAAGCCTCAATATTTATTGTTTGAGCTCCAACAAGCCTCAAGCCTCAAGCAAGCAACGACCTCCCCCAAAATTTGAGTTTTCCTTTCTCAAAACTTGTAACAACCTAATTTCACTATGTAAGTGGACCTAGGTCAAACAAAAAAGGAGGTAGGGTATAAGACCACAAAAGAAAAAATCCTAGAAGGAGACCACTAAGAAAAGATCTCAAGAAAGAAGACAATGAAGGATCATAATGATAATGGGAAGAAAAGGAGCTTGCTTACATGGATAAGGTTTAGAATATGTAAGGATAGATATATATCTTAAAAAGAACAAAGGAAGATCAAGCATCAGTTTTGTAGATGGTCATGAAAAAAAAAAACTCTGTGGTTGTTATCAACTATTGTTGACTCACAACTGCTCCATATATGTACAAGAAACTAGCAGAACTATGACAAAAGGGGTGGGGGATTTATAGCCCCAGTGCAAAGAGAATATGAGAGTGAAGTAACTATCAAAGTTGTGAGCCATTGGTCTTTGCATCAATGTATTCATTTGTTGTGACACCATTAGAAGATGACCCCAAACATTCTTCTGTAGACTATACTAAAGGTTTCATTGTATAAGAACAAGAAGATATCCCATCAGTAATTGTCATCAGTTCACACTAAGGGATCTTCATTGGTTCATAATTGTAAAAAACTCATAGTTAGGTGGTAGGTAAGTATTTCATTGGTGTTAGCCCTAGATTTCTGTCAGTTAAGATCTTCTAGGTTTCACATAGGTAAGAAGAAATGCACTTCTCATTTGTAGGTTTAATATCTAACTATCAATGGAAATTCATAGTCAAAAAGAAGCTTCAATTCTCAATGGTCTAGACCCACACCTAGTTTCCATTGGTAGACAAATTAGCTATTAGTGAAAACTCAGTAGTTGGGAAATGATGACATTATCATCCAACATGTATTCACAATCCATGGAAGGGATTGAATGTATCTAAAGAAACTAAGGTCCTCCAAAAACATTTCAAGTAAAAGTAGTAAAGACAAGAAGAGCAAATCATGATGCATTTAGATTACAAAAAGGACCTCAAAATGTCAAGAATATACACATTGACCAACAATAGCTTAAACATCAACCAACAAATTACACCGATGTACTAAGAATATTATTAATGCATCCAAGAATATAATTAAGATACTGAAACATGTTTTGAGTGTTAAGATAGATCAGGGGTCTTAAATACAAGGTGCACACTAGACAAGTATGAGAAGATGGAAGGGTAAGAGCTGAAAAAAAATTCTTACAATTCATTTCATCCAAACAAATAGACAAAAAACTATTATTCATTATTTTAGAAACACTAAATAAATGTGTATGTGTATTCTAAAAGTGTCTAGTTTAGAAATAATACAATAATCATGAACCTATGGGATGAAAAATGTATGGTTTAGATAAAAACATGTTACAGACATGGAAGGGTGAGGGACTAACAAAATGCATGTGTGCCATTGAAAACATTTTACACATCCAAGAACATAATATACTGTGCACTAAGAATGAGCTAGTATGCCTATTTATATGGTTTAGATATAGTGAAAAATGGGAAACTAGAAAGGTTGGGAGCTATTTTATTCATGCTTTGCATAGATACATCGACACAAATATTACACAAAAATAATATATGATGTATGCACCATCAAGTTAATTAGGGAGAGTACTTTTTTAAAATTTGTGATGTACCTGATTTTAAAAGACACGATTGCACTCCAAAAATTAACACCCTATATATAAATAATAACTCAAAAATAGAAAGGTAAATAGATTCACTATCATACAAGATAAAAGAGAATAGAACCTATATTAGTGAAAAACATAAAAGTGTGCCAGCTAAACATACAAGGGAAAGTAAGATGTGCATGATGTCGTCGCATGCCTTTTGTTTGTAGGATTAATAACAATTTTCCATTCAGAACAATACAAATATACCATTTACGTAATTGATCTATTGATAATATGCCTAAGAAATTGAAACCCTAAAGGAAAGTTACGAATACAATAAATTGAAGTCAGAAAGTAATGACTCAATTTTGACAAACATTCAATATAACTGATATGACATACCAGAAATAGTTTGTTGTATCTTTAATAAAACATAAGAATGTCTATTTGTTCTAAGACATAGACTAAAAAAGAGAATTCTGATAAGTATGTTTCGAAGAAATACTCATAATTGGGCCTTCTTGGCACAAATTAAATACCCTTTTACTAGCTCTCTTCACAATCTTATTGCCCATTTAGTCATGTTTGATGTTGTTTAGTATCTCTCATTGGATAGTCAAGAAATATGTTAAAAGTAGCATGTATGGACCAAGATATCACCATGAATTAATAATAGGAATTATCCCACACAATTAGATCTTTTGCATCTTACAAAAAATAAAAAATAGAACCACTAAAAAATACCATGAAAAGTAAGACCTCCAATATGTAGTACACAAATATATTATTTTTAAAGGTTATTTTTTTTGAATCAATAGAAATACAATATATACCCCTTTTATAATTGATGTTTTTAACATCTTGCATGGTATATAATCATCTAGTTAATATACATCAGAGCCACTAACCCTACAGATGGGTTTATTGGTACTCTAAACATAAGTAAGAGAAATACGATACGATGTCGAAAAACATTCAAGAAATTGATACATCATACAAGTTAATTACGCATATGATTTGAGCCTTTTGGAGGAATTTTATTTTGTATTATAATAATATGTAAGAGTATATATATGTTCCAAAATAAATACTAATAATTTGGCATTTTGGCATAAATTAAATATCCTTATGCAACCTCTCTTTATAGTAGTGTACCCATTGAGTTAGTGTAATGATGTTCTTTAGTTTTCATTGGATAAGTGCACAAGAAAAATATTGGATGAAACATACATGCAACAAGATATTACCATGAAGTAATAATAGGAATTTTATGTTATTCTAGGAAATATGAAATAATACTAAGTAAGAAAATAAATTATAACACATGTAATATTAGATGACGTCATGAAACATGCATATCAAATTCCACTAATTCCAATTAAAATGAGTGAGTATAGATAACATCACAAAAATAATTATCTTCATGTATGATACTTATGATGTTAAAAGACCCAAAATATTCCAAAAAAGCCAAAATGATTTTTTTCCATAAAAGTATCAAGTCGCCTCTGACGAACATCTCAAACTACCATAAATACGAGATTTATAAACAATAACCACAATATCTTCCTTAGATGTAGGTGCTAAATAGGTTTAGGAAACTTTATAAAGTCAATTTAACCAATTAAGAACAAGTTTAAGGTTGCTCATTTTGGTATGTTATACTTGATGATGACAATTGTGTTTATTCTACCTTTTTTTTAAATAACTCGACATCATTAAAAAAAAGGCCATACGACATCTACAAGATAAAGATCTCTCATCAACTAACCAAGCAGTGACTCTGTTACAACCATAAATTTTGGGTTCTTTTGATGAGAAATGTTATTTCTCTTAATAAAGATAAATGAGCAAATAATGGTGTGATTTGATTTGAATCAATGAATTTCATTTATAATAGCCTTGGTGGTTGCTTAGTGGGCTTTATTGGCTATTGGGCCCAATAACGAGGAAAAGAAAAAGGAAATTCAATTAGTAAATGAATAATAAAGAAATACAGAAAAGAAAGATGTAGAAACCTCTAGAAGGCAAAATAATATTCCTCAAAGGTGGATTTCGTGCCTTTTGGATTCCTTGGGTTCCAAGGAGTCCAAGTTGCAAGGATAATGCAATAAGAGAGAGAAAAGATCAATTAAATATTGCTTTATTAAAGGAAATATGAGATAATAATAATATTACAAGAAATATGTGGATATTTGGATAATGGGTCCATCTTGGATAAGATTTCGTGTCCACATAGATTCTAATGGAAAAAGGAATCAAAATCAAAAGAAAAACTAGAGATAAAAAATTAATCAAGAATATTTGAAAGAAAGGAGATAATGCAAGAAATAAAGAGAGAAGTGAGGGTTTGGTCACAATGAGTGATAATTCGAACCACACTTGCTTTCTTGGATTACAAGGAATAGAAATAATGGGAAACAATAAAATAAGAAAGAGAAAAGAAGAAATAAGCCTAATTGAGTAATATCTTACACCTAAAGAAAAGGCACGTTTTCTTTTAGATAATGATCCCAAAATTGGCAGATAGGTATATTAAGTAATTACTAAGTCTCCCTCAAAATTTGGGATTAATTAGAGCCATGGTTAGAGAGTAATGATTTTTCCAAGTTATCTTAAAATAAAAAGGGTTTTTTTCTTAAAATAGAAACTAGACCTTCTTTTGTTTGAGTGCAGGCGATATGGACCATTGGATTTTGATCCAACAGAGGTCACTCATTGTCTAGTTCTAAATGAACTAGGACTTAGGCCACGGATAGAGGGTCTTTCCACCCAATTTTGCTCGTGAATCTTCACATGTGCAAACTAAGAGATCTGATGGTTCAATCCGGGAGGGCATTCCACGCATCATAGACCCTGGTTTTTCATACTTTGGATGCATCTAGAAGAAAAGCATAATTGCCTCAAAATGCAGGTGATGGAGGGTGTTAGGAAACCCTAGAATTGACCCTCGATCCTATAAATAGGACCCCGTTCGGCTTTGGAAGGACCTCACGATTGCAACCGGCTATTTGCCCTCTTCTCTCGTATCCTAGATCCTTGGATTGGCTTTGCTCCAATGAGCTTCAGGAAGTGGAGATGCCACGGGTGGCTCTGCTAGATCAAGAGAGGACGAAGAGCAACTGCCCTTCGATCGAAGTCCATCGTGGACCAAGGCCACGGATCGACAACCCTAGTCATCTGTGACTTCAAACCAGTTGTTAGTGGGCGTGAGCGTCGCAAGCCGTGCAATCTCGCTCCGTCAAAGATGACCGAGGATCCAAGGGCTCCAATTTTATTGAAATTATCAAGGTAACTCGCCTCTCTGGGCAATATTCAAGAAAAGTATTGAATCTTGGATAAATCATTAAAAATAGATCCTTTGGCCAAAAAATGCTAGTGCTTTTTTATCAGAAAAATGCACAGAACATGATAAAAACTATATTAGAGCCTAATTGTAAATGCTACTAAAAAGTATAGGGTTTTACATCTTTTAATGCATTAAATGATAGAAAAACCCTAGAAAGGGATAAAAGCAATCATGATGAATCTTGACTTTGTTTTTTATCAATGTTAACCTGTTAAGAGTAAAGGAAAGTGTAAAATAATAAAAGGATGGTTAATATGTTGGTTTTAGGTGTTTTGTGACCATGCACATGGTTTAATGGGCTAAAAGCCCTAATTTGGGAAAACATGAGTTTTAGTGGTTATAATTCAAAAATTTCTAGTATACAACTGTAATATAATAATTATTGAACATAATTTGGATCAAAGAATCCTTACTGAAGATAATTGAGAATTAATGGTTCAGCTCATGATGCTTAATTGGTGAAATTAAGTAATAAGTAACCTGTTGAAATGTTAATGATGAACTTGAACCTGATCTAGATGAATTATTGCATGGTTTAGGGTTTTTAACCAATTATGAATGATAAAGCATTTAAAAACCCTAATTTAGGGTAAAAGAGGAAAAGATCATATTTAACTCAGAATATGTGAAAATATGTTGTTAAATGGTGATCCTAAGCCTGTTAGATGAGATACGTTAGGATCCTAAGGGTTTGTGAGTTATTTTTCTTAATTAGGGTTTGTAGTAATAAAAGTAAAAGAAAAACCCTAATTGTAATGAAAACCTTAAAAGTGGATTAGAAGCCCTAGGAAGTGAGCTAGGTTTAATAGACCATGATGGCATGATTAATGATAGGAAAATTGGATGCATATTTCAGGATCAACTTGTGTGTGCTTGCTTGGTTTCTTGCTTGGTTGAATTGTTTCTGCACTCAAGTCATCTTGACATGTATGTGGTTAATTATGGTTAATCGCATTAGTTTCTTGAGGGTTTTCTGGATGGTAAATCACATTGAATACAACCTATCAGTTTGGATGTTCATACTTGCAAATTATAAAGTCACAATGATTATCACAATTTTAATAGAAATGTGTATTCACGCACCTACATGCCACCCTGATGGATGATGCAAAAAGGTCAAGCCTAGGAGGGAAGACCAATGGGCACCATGAGAGGTGACCCCAAACACCAAGCTCGGGAATGAGAAGGTGGTCTATTTTGCATGACTAATGGGCAACATATGGGGTGAGCGCAGGCACCAATCTCGGGATTGAGAAGATGGCATTAGGCCATTGGCAAAAGAGAAACCCTAGAGGGGGTATTCCAGGGTTAGGGAAAAAGTGGTGGAGAATGACACTTTGAAAATGTAAATTGTCTTGTTAATTACCTTGGTTGTGATACTAAGATTGTTATCCATATTTGTGAAATTTTGGTTGTCCCCACATACTAGCATATTCTTATATGCTGACTGATGTTTTTTTTTCGGCGTTTTAGGGTACAACTTGGAAATGAACAAACAATAAAGTGACACATTATGAAAATAAGAAATAAAGTGCAAGGAGGATTAGGTATAATAGATTCAAGTTGTGGTTAGAAGTAGATTTCCAAAGTTTTTAAAAGGTATGCAAAGTTTTATTTTATACTGGATTTTAGTTTAATTAGTAGAATTTCATAATTATTATTGATTATTTGTCGAACCTTTGATCCAGTTTATTGGGATAATGGATCTAACCTCTTGGTCTCCTATAAATGGGGGATATCGGGAGGCAGGCTCGTTACATTTGGTATCAGAGCATAGGTTCCTCATTTAATCTTTAATAATTATTAAATTTTACAAATTCCATAGAAAAGGGAGATATTAGAGGATTTTCCGAAAGATAGAGGTGTCTAGAAAAGGATCACTTCTGGGGGCTGGCAAGATTTTCCTCTGCATCGCTAGTTGGAATACGAGGACTCCCGGATTGGAGTGACTACCTGGCCAATGTCTTAGGATCTGACTCAAAATAATATACCTTTAAGACTATCTCATCTTGTTCATCCCTTCTCAACTCAAATGTTGTTAAGGATTTTAAGGAATATAGTTTTCTCACTCTTCCTCACCCTCTTGAGGTATGGGTAAAGCTGATAAGGTTTAAGGAATCCTCCACCAAATTAATGAAAAGCATGTGCATAAGATTTCATGGACATAAGCTTAATAGTTTAAGCGTAAACTAAAGAATAGTTGCATGCTTAGGTCGTATGACATATGTTGTCATGCCCTCAGGAGAGACCTAAGGCTAGACCTTCTTGTCTGGAGGATGGGTAGAGAGATTTGGTCTTGGAGGTAGAGATCTCCATTAAAGGTAGAGACCTGGTACATTCTCTGAGGATGATGCTAACCCTAACCCTAAGTGAAGGTTATAGAGAGAGATGACATAATGAGCTAGGTGTCATAATAGACCAGAGGTGTGGACATGCTTTTGGATGCCCATGAGGTTATGAGAAAAGGGTCGTGCATGTTAGAATGAAGGATATCTCCTTCAATGATGAGGTTAGTGAAGAACCTATAGAAACCCTATGGGCTTATGTGAGTAGGGCATAACATGCACCCATAGTACGTCAGTAGTGCGGGTAGTAGGTTAAAACCCTGGCCAGAAGAGTATGTTGGATAGCTTATGAGATAAGCAAGAAGAGTTTTGGATAATCTTGAGTGAACATCAATTTGAACATAGGCTTCACCCATGTAAGGGTGAGCTCGATCCTTCATGGAGAAAGAACCTCTAGTAGTAAGGATGTTTGTAGGGTTAACTCTAGAGAGAGAGAGAGAGCAGGACCCAAGCAAGAAGGTTGGAAGCTTAGACTCCGAGATGTGAGGATTAGTGGGGATTTGAGGATGATGGACCTAAGTGGACGGTTGTGGTTGCCTCATACATGATCCCTGGAGGCTAATAGTATCTTGGTTGCCTTTAGAGGAGCCAAACCCTGGAGAAAGGATGAGGCTTCTATGCTTATGGTATAGGTGTTTACCTTCTGAGATGGGAAGAAGAGTTCCTTAGACCCTGAGGAGGTTTAAGTGACCAGTTGTGAGGCCTTACACCTTGTTGGTTTCCCTTGAGGAGGACTCCACTCTGAAGTGTTGCTCGAGTAGAAGGATGATAGGAAGTGCATGTCATACCTTGTACATGTTTGGTTCGTAGTTAAGAGGTTGAGCATGCAATTGGACATCAGAAAGGTGAAGCTAGGGTTCCTAGGCTTAAGAGGGAAAGTGGTATACCTAATGCTCATGATGAGATTTTATTTTTATAGATTCGAGCATGGTACTCCTCATGTTTAGAGGAAAGGGAAACCCCTTAAGCCGGGGGTATGTTTGATGAACCCCTCACAGCTAAGTTAGTGACAAGGGCAGGTATGTTCTTGGTCCAATATTGAGGAATGAGAACAAGTATGACCAAGCATGGTTTAGTGGGTGGTTTTCTTGTGCCTAAGTAGCTTTCTAGGGATAAGCATGCCCATGTGGAAGTAAACCCTAGGCATAAGGACGTTTATGACATTCATTATCAAGGTATAGTTTCCTCCCATCCTGGGAGAGGGACCCTTTGTAGAGTTTATACCAGTTTTTGTTAGTTTCGAGGTAACCTAAAGAGGTCTCATAGGATCTTCAAAAGCTAAGTGAAAAGTACATAGTATAAGAATGAACCTGTAGACCCATAGATAACCATCTCTAAGTACATGTGGATGTGTTACCATGGAGGTAATCGGTATGGTGCCTGACCAAGGTAGTCAGGTCGCCATGACCCCTATGAAGGGATGAAAGTCATCCCAGGAATGCAAAGAGAGATGATGGAGACTTGGGTAAGGTTCTGAGTTGGACATGTACTATATTAGAATCCTAAGTCTATACTAGGGTCAGGTAGAGATAAGCCCAATGGAAGTAGGAGTTGCCTAATTCCCTAGTTGTACATGACCATAGGGTCGGGAGGTAACAACTATCATTATCTAAGGGCCATGGGTTAGGAGATTGATCACCTTCATGAACTCATAGGACCCAAAGGGAAGATGAGGAGGGCACTCTCTCGATGCATAAGGGAAGAGGGATAACCCCAAAAGTGTCGGCACCCTACAGACCTAGAGGAGATGACCAAGGATTGTGTGTTGACCCAAGTAGGTTCAAGATCAGTTTTCCATGGAAGTAATTGTGATATCATGATGATCGTGATGTAGAGACATATGTTGCACGTTTCAACTTAGATTTGAAGGTGTACTGGTAAGGTGGGATGCACCATCTCTACTCTTGGAATGGGAAGAACTATGTATTTGGACTGTAGCCAAATGCTTATTTCCTCTTGTTATAGGAGTGAGAAATAGGACAGTGTGTGTGTCATACACCAAGGATAAAAGATGATGTGAGTTGGAACGTTGTTATGAGGTATGAGGACAGAGATGATAACATACCCTTGTGGAGTGAACGATACATGGATGGTTAACTAACATCAAGAGAACTGAGGTAGTCATCTTATGAGGATGCTTTTATCATGAGCTATGTGAAATTTGCGAGTTATACAAGGTTGAGTTTGATAACCAAGAAGATGAGCTATAAATTTTTGTTGTTCAAGATAGACCTAAAGTTTGAGATAAGATGATAAGTGGAATACATGGAGGTGTATGTTTTCAAAATTACCTAACACATAAGGATGTGAGGTGGTAATGGATGCACTGGTTGAGATGCAGCTGCCAAGTTTGGTTAGGAGGCTAGAAGAGGCTGTTAGGTTAGCCCTAAGTTTAAAAAGAAGATATGTTTGGCTAACACTCAGATGTAATGATATCGGTTGATCAAGTTAGTGGTTATCCTACCTAGGCCTTAATGCAATAAAAGGATGATTGTAGAACCTCAGATGCACTTCTCTAGAAAATAAGGTGATGAAACCCTGACTAGAGTGGTTTAGGGTTTCTGAGGAAATAATCTTGAGGAATCATGACATATGGGAGATCATGATTTTAAGATCACCATACACTGTGGTACTACAAAGATAGTAAGTGACAGTGGTACTTTGGATTCGTAGGATGAATTTGCATGTGCATTGTTGCCATGCATGACAGGAGGTGAAGGACGAACACTAGTAACCCTATGAGTTGACTTAGAGAATAAAGAGTCCCTAAGAGGGGATGGGAGTTCATCACCATAGATGTTGTGGTAAGTATCCCCTAGACCAAGGAAGGTCAAGATGCAATATGGGTTATGATAGATCGCCCTACTTAGATGACATGAGAAAGAAAGGATATTGTCGGGAAACAGACCTGATTGAACTACAAGTAAGAGAGATGGTTCAACTACACCATGATGCGAGTTCAAAAGTACTTGAGAAATGTGATTTCTCTTAATAAAGATAAATGAGCAAATAATGGTGTGACTTGATTTGAATCAATGAATTTCGTTTATAATAGCCTTGATGGTTGCTTAGTGGGCTTTATTGTCTATTGGGCCCAATAAAAAGGAAATTCAATTAGTAAATGAATAATTAAGAAATAGAGAAAAGAAATATGTAGAAACCTCTAGAAGGCAAAAGAATATTCCTCAAAGGTGGATTTCGTTCCTTTTGGATTCCTTGGGTTCCAAGGAGTCCAAGTTGTGAGGATAATGCAACAAGAGAGAGAAAAAAGATCAATTAATTATTGCTTTATTAAAGGAAATATGAGATAATAATAATATTACAAGAAATATGTGGATATTTGGATAATGGATCCATCTTGGATAATATTTCATGTCCACATAGTTTCTAATGGAAAAAGGAATCAAAATCAAAAGAAAAACCAGAGATAAACAATTAATCAAGAATATTTGAAAGAAAGGAGATAATGCAAGAAATAAATAGAGAAATGAGGGTTTGGTCATGATGAGTGATAATTCGAACCCCACTTGCTTTCTTGGATTACAAGGAATAGAAATAATGGGAAATAAGAAAATAAGAAAGAGAAAAGATGGGAGAAATAAGCCTAATTGAGTAATATCTTACACCTATAGAAAAGGCACGTTTTATTTTAGATAATAAGCCCAAATTTGGTATAGAGGTAGATTAAGTCATTACTAAGTTTTCCTCAAAATTTGGGATTAAATAGAGCCATGGTTAGAGAGTAACGATTTTTCCAAGTTATCTTAAAATAAAAAGGGTTTTTTCTTAAAATAGAAACTAGAGCCTCTTTTGTTTGAGATAGGTGATATGGACCATTGGATTTTGATCCAACGGAGGTCACTCATCATCTAGTTCTAAATGAACTAGGACCCAGGCCACGGACAGAGGGTCTTTCCACCCGGTTTTTCTCATGAATCTTTGCATGTGCGACTAAGAGATCTCATAGTTGAATCTGGGAGGGCATTCTGCGCATTATAGACCATGCTTTTTCATACATTGGATGCATCTAGAAGAAATGCCTAACTGCCTCAAAAGGCAGGTGATGGCGGGGGTTAGGAAACCCTAGAATCGACCCTCGATCCTATAAATAGGACCCCGCTCAGCTTTGGAAGTACCTCATGATCGCAACCGGCCATTTGCCCTATTCTCTTGTATCCAAGATCCTTAGATTGGCTTTGCTCCGGTGAGCTTAAGGATGCGGCACCACAGCGGGTGGCTCTGCTTGATCGGGAGAGGATGAAGAGAAATTGCCCTTCGATCGAAGTCCATCATGGACCAAGGGCGTGGATCGACGGCCCAGGTCATCTGTGACTTCAAACCAGTTGTTAGTTGGTGCGAGCGTCGTAAGCCATACGATCTCACTTGGTCAAAGATGACTGAGGATCCAACGGATCCAGTTTTACCAAAATTATCAAGGTAACTCACCTCTTTGGGCAATATTCAAGAAAAGTATTGAATCTTGGATAAATCATTAAAAATAGATCTTTTGGCTAAAAAATGCAAGTAAGTAGTGCTTTTTTATCAGAAAAATGTGTAGAACATGATAAAAATGATATTAGAGCCTAATTGTAAATACTATTAAAAAAGTATAGGGTTTTACATCTTTTAATGCATTAAATGACAGAAAAACCCTAGAAAGGGATAAAAGCAATCATGATGAATCTTGACTTTGTTTTTTATCAATGTTAACCTGTTAAGAGTAAAGGAAAGGGTAAAATCATAAAAGGATGTTTAATATGTTGCATTTAGGGGTTTTGTGACCATGTACATGGTTTAATGGGCTAAAAACCCTATTTTGGGAAAACATGAGTTTTAGTGGTTATAATTTGAAAATTTCTAGTATACAACTGTAATATAATGATTATTGAACATAATTTGGATCAAAGAATCCTTACTGAAGATAATTGAGAATTAATGGTTAAGCTCATGATGCTTAATTGGTGAAATTAAGTAATAAGTAACATGTTGAAATGTTAATGATGAACTTGAACCTGATCTAGATGAATTTTTGCATGGTTTAGGGTTTTTCACCAATTATGAACAATAAAGCATTTAGAAACCCTAATTTAGGGTAAAAGAGGAAAAGATCATATTTAACTCGAAGTATGTGAAAATACGTTTTTAAATGGTGATCATAAGCCTGTTAGATGAGATAGGTTATGATCCTTAGGGTTTGTGAGTTAGTTTGCTCATTTAGGGTTTGTAGTAATGAAAGTAATAGAAAACCCCCAATCGCAATGAAAACCCTAAACGTGGATTAGAAGCCCTAGGAAGCGAGCTAGGTGTTAGAACCCCAACTTTTAGGTTCATTTGGTGAGAAATGTAATTTCTCATATTAAAGATATTGGAACAAATAATGATATAATTTTTTTGGAATATATGAGTTTCATTTATAATAGTTGTGTTGGTTGTTTTTTGGGCTATATTGGTTATTGGGCCCAATAACAAGGAAGAGACAAAAGGAACTCCATTATTAATAAGAAATGGAGAAAAGAAAAATGTAGAAACCTCTAGAAGGCAAAAGTATATAATCCAAAGTTGGATTTCGTGCCTCTTGGATTCCTTGGGTTCCAAGGAGTCCAAAGTTGCAAGGATAATACACTAAGAAAAGAAAAGACCAATTAAGTATTTCTTTATTAAGAAAGAAATTGAAAACAATGATAAAATGTGGAAAATAAGTGAAAAGAGGTATAATTGAGTTATCCTTAGTGGATTTTCGTATCCAAAGGATTCCTAATGTAAAATGGAATGCCAATGAGGAAAATAAAAAGAAAGATAAAGAGAAATCCTCAAAAAGAGATCTTTTAATAAGAAATAAACAAGATAATGAGAAATAATGAATATAGATGCATCTAGAAGGATAATATGTATCCTTAAAAAGGAATTTCGAAATCTTGGAGTTTCTTGGGGTCCAAGGAGCCCCAATGAAGAAGAAAGAAAGATAAAATACCAATAATGCAAAATAAGAGGATAATGTGATACATTATTAATGATTTTGGTGGCATTGCTAAAAAGGAAGTGTTTTCTACTATATGAAAATAGAATTTTATGCCAATGGATTAAAAAGCAAGAATAAAGAGAATAAGAGGGATGCTTTTAAAATCCTAATATCAAAAGAAGAAGGAATATTAAAGAGATATTAGAGAGAGAGAGACTTGCTTATTAATGAAGGAATCACATTCCTATTAGAAAAGGGCATTGCTAATTTGTGGATGAGCATCGTAGGGCATGGATACCCTCCCCTATATAAGGGGTAAGACCTTGGTCCGAGTCTAGCAGATCCCACACGTTATCTTCTCCCTTCATCAACCTTACATCCATTGTAACCCTAACCGGAGGGGGGTGGTGCGATCCCAGGAGCAATGAGAGTAGTATGAGGAGTTTGCGACGCTCGTACGTCGTCGGAGAGTGCCTTGGCAATCATCTGTTCAGCTCCTAACACATGTGTGACGCTGCAGATTGGTTGCAGACCTATCGTGCTCGATTCTGGTCGATCAACCATGTATAAAAGGTACCCTCACCTGTATGAGGGCATGACGAGGGAGGGGGAAGAGGCCGTGGTGGCCGACAGGTCCAGATTCAGGAGGTGGAGTCGCGCCACGAGCAGCTAGGGAAGCAGCGGTCGGACTGCGTAAGGTGGAAGATGACGGTCAGGCATTTGACATCTTTGCCCCTCCAAGATTTAAAGAGTTAAGTGGCTGCATGACGTTAAAATCACAATCCCATTATATTTCCAAACCTATTGGGCGACGTTGCATGACATGGGCGACATGGCGAGCTATGATTGGCTCTGGTGATTTAATTTTACAAAAATCATATCTCCTTATTGGTAGCTCGGATTGACATGCATAAAATATGAAAATTTCTTAGAATAATGAGAGGAATCCAATAAAAATGGTTTTAGAGAATAATTCCTCTTTCTATTCAAAAAGTAGTGTAACTTATCAACTTTAATGAATTAAAGATTAAGAAACCCTATTTTGAGCTGATTAATAGTGTTTAATGGATGATTAAAGTTGATATTAGCACGTAAATCATGAAAAGATGCATTGAGAACAAAAAGGATGAACTTTTCTCATAATTGGTTTAATTTAGAAGTTCATGTGCATAAATATGCTTTAATGGGCCTTGAAACCCTAATATTGGTAAATGTGATTCATAATGGTTTTAATTATTCAAAATCGTGACTAAAGTTGAGATATGATAATTCCAAGATATTTCGCGTATAAAAGTTCCTAATTGTGGATAAATACCCTTAATGTAGTAATTAGGGTTTTCTAATGGATAAAGGTAGAATTAATGACAAATAGAGTTCATATGTGAATTAGACCATAATGAACTCTGAATTGATGATAAATTAGCATAATGATTTTGTCATGGATTAAAAGGATAAAAATGGTAGCTTTAATGTAAAAGAGGCTTAATGGACTTAATTGATGGTTAATTATGCTTTTTTTTATATCAAGGTTATATGTTGTTAAAGATAACCTTAGTATCTTTCATGAAGAATAGATGAGATAATTAGGGTTTGTGAATAATTGTATAAAGTTAGGGTTTAAAATTGTGAAACCCTAATTGCAATGGAAACCCTAACAGTGGACTAGAAACCCTAGGAAGCGAGCTACGTTTAATAGATCTTGATGGCATGGTCAATAATAGGAAAATGGATGCCTATTTTAGGATCAACTTGGTATGTGCTTGCCTAGTTACTTAATTGGTTGAATTATTTCTGCAATCAAGTCAGCTTGATAGGTATGTGGTTAATTATGGTTAATCGCATTAGTTTCCCGAAGGTTTTCTGGATCATTCATCGCATTGAATGCAACCTATCAGTTGGATGTTCATACTTGAAAATTATAAAGTCATTATGATTATCACACTTGTAATATAAATGTGTATTCTCGTACTTACATGCCACCCTAATGGATGATGCAAAAAGGTCAAGCCTTGGAGGGAAGACTGATGGGTACCATGAGAGGTGACCCCAGACACCAAGCTCAGGAATGAGAAGGTGGTCTATGTTGCATGACTAATGGGAACAATGAGAGGTGACCCCAGGCACCAAGCTCAGGATTGGGAAGGTGGCTTTAAGTCAAACCCAAGAGAGGGTATTCCAGGGTTAGGGCAAAAGCGGTGGAGATTGACACATTGAAAATGTAAATTGACTTGTTAATTGCCTTGGTTGTGATAATTAGTTTGTTAGCCATACTTGTGAAATTTTGATTTTTCCCACATACCGGAATATTTCGATATACTGACCGACATTTTGATTGTCGACATTTTAGGTACAAGCATGAAAAGGACAAATAGTAAAGTGGAATATGTGGAATTAAATAAGAACTAAAGTACAAATGAGGATTAGTTAGAATAGACTCTAGATGTGGATAGCAATAGTCATCCATGTTTTGAAAAAGGTATGTAAAGTTTTATTTTATTACAGCCTTTCAGTTTAGTTGGTAGACTTTGATAATTGTTATTGATTATCTGTCGAACCATTGATCCCATTAATTTGGATAATGGCTCTGACCTTCTGGTGTCCCTTAATTGGGGGTTATTGGGAGGTGGGGTCGTTACATTTGGTATAAGAGAATAGGTTCCTCATTTAATCTTTAATAATTATTAAATTTTACAAACTCTGTAAAACCCAAGGGAGTTATTAAAGAATTTTCCAAAAGACAGAGGTGTCTAGAAAAGGATCATGTTCGGGGGCTGGCAAGATTTTCCTCCACACCACTAGTTGGAATACGAGGACTCCCATATTAGTGTGACTGCCTGACCAATGTCTTAGGGTTGGACTCGAAATAAGATACCTTTAGGACTCTCTCATCTTGTTCATCCCTTGTCAACTCAAATGTTGTTAAGGACCTTAAAGATTAGGGCTTTCTCTCTTTTCCTCACCCTCTTGAGGTATGGGTAAGGCTGATAAGGTTTAAGGAATCCTCCACTAAATTAATGAAAAGCATGTAAATAAGATGTCATGGATATAAGCTTAATAGTTTAATCATAAATTAAAGAATATATACATGCTTCGGTCATATGACATAAGTTGTCATGCCCTCGGGAGAGACCTGAGGCTAGACCTTCTTGTTAGGAGGATAAGTAAAGAGAGTTAGTCTTAGAGGTAGAAACCTCCATTAAAAGTACAGACCTAGCATATCCTCTAAGGATGATGTAAACCCTAACCCTAAGAGAAGGTTAGAGAGAGAGATGACATGATGAGTTATATGTCATGGTAGACCAGGTGTTTGGATGGACATGCCTTGGATGCCATATGAGCCATGAGAGGTTGGATACGTTTTGCGACCCAACCCTGGGAAGGGTCGTGCATGTTAGAGTGAAGGATAGCATATTCTTGGATAAATCATTAAAAATAGATCCTTTGGCCAAAAATGCTAGTGCTTTTTTATCAGAAAAATGCACAGAACATGATAAAAATTATATTAGAGCCTAATTGTAAATGCTACTAAAAAGTATAGGGTTTTACATCTTTTAATGCATTAAATGATAGAAAAACCCTAGAAAGGGATAAAAGCAATCATGATGAATCTTGACTTTGTTTTTTATCAATGTTAACCTGTTAAGAGTAAAGGAAAGTGTAAAATAATAAAAGGATGGTTAATATGTTGGTTTTAGGGGTTTTGTGACCATGCACATGGTTTAATGGGCTAAAAACCCTAATTTGGGAAAACATGAGTTTTAGTGGTTATAATTCAAAAATTTCCAGTATACAACTGTAATATAATAATTATTGAACATAATTTGGATCAATAAATCCTTACTGAAGATAATTGAGAATTAATGGTTCAGCTCATGATGCTTAATTGGTGAAATTAAGTAATAAGTAACCTGTTGAAATGTTAATGATGAACTTGAACCTGATCTAGATGAATTATTGCATGGTTTAGGGTTTTTCACCAATTATGAATGATAAAGCATTTAAAAACCCTAATTTAGGGTAAAAGAGGAAAAGATCATATTTAACTCAGAATATGTGAAAATATGTTGTTAAATGGTGATCCTAAGCCTGTTAGATGAGATACGTTAGGATCCTAAGGGTTTGTGAGTTATTTTTCTTAATTAGGGTTTGTAGTAATAAAAGTAAAAGAAAAACCCTAATTGTAATGAAAACCTTAAAAGTGGATTAGAAGCCCTAGGAAGTGAGCTAGGTTTAATAGACCATGATGGCATGATTAATGATAGGAAAATTGGATGCATATTTCAGGATCAACTTGTGTGTGCTTGCTTGGTTTCTTGCTTGGTTGAATTGTTTCTGCACTCAAGTCATCTTGACATGTATGTGGTTAATTATGGTTAATTGCATTAGTTTCTTGAGGGTTTTCTGGATGGTAAATCACATTGAATACAACCTATCAGTTTGGATGTTCATACTTGCAAATTATAAAGTCACAATGATTATCACAATTTTAATAGAAATGTGTATTCACGCACCTACATGCCACCCTGATGGATGATGCAAAAAGGTCAAGCCTAGGAGGGAAGACCAATGGGCACCATGAGAGGTGACCCCAAACACCAAGCTCGGGAATGAGAAGGTGGTCTATTTTGCATGACTAATGGGCAACATATGGGGTGACCGCAGGCACCAATCTCGGGATTGAGAAGATGGCATTAGGCCATTGGCAAAAGAGAAACCCTAGAGGGGGTATTCCAGGGTTAGGGAAAAAGTGGTGGAGAATGACACTTTGAAAATGTAAATTGTCTTGTAAATTACGTTGGTTGTGATAATTAGATTGTTATCCATATTTGTGAAATTTTGGTTGACCCCACATACTAGCATATTCTTATATGCTGACTGATGTTTTTTTTTTGTCGGCGTTTTAGGGTACAACTTGGAAATGAACAAACAATAAAGTGACACATTATGAAAATAAGAAATAAAGTGCAAGGAGGATTAGGTATAATAGATTCAAGTTGTGGTTAGAAGTAGATTTCCAAAGTTTTTAAAAGGTATGCAAAGTTTTATTTTATACTGGATTTTAGTTTAATTAGTAGAATTTCATAATTATTATTGATTATTTGTCGAACCTTTGATCCAGTTTATTGGGATAATGGATCTAACCTCTTGGTCTCCTATAAATGGGGGATATCGGGAGGCAGGCTCGTTACATTTGGTATCAGAGCATAGGTTCCTCATTTAATCTTTAATAATTATTAAATTTTACAAATTCCATAGAAAAGGGAGATATTAGAGGATTTTCCGAAAGATAGAGGTGTCTAGAAAAGGATCACTTCTGGGGGCTGGCAAGATTTTCCTCTGCATCGCTAGTTGGAATACGAGGACTCCCGGATTGGAGTGACTACCTGGCCAATGTCTTAGGATCTGACTCAAAATAATATACCTTTAAGACTATCTCATCTTGTTCATCCCTTCTCAACTCAAATGTTGTTAAGGATTTTAAGGAATATAGTTTTCTCACTCTTCCTCACCCTCTTGAGGTATGGGTAAAGCTGATAAGGTTTAAGGAATCCTCCACCAAATTAATGAAAAGCATGTGCATAAGATTTCATGGACATAAGCTTAATAGTTTAAGCGTAAACTAAAGAATAGTTGCATGCTTAGGTCGTATGACATATGTTGTCATGCCCTCAGGAGAGACCTAAGGCTAGACCTTCTTGTCTGGAGGATGGGTAGAGAGATTTGGTCTTGGAGGTAGAGATCTCCATTAAAGGTAGAGACCTGGTACATTCTCTGAGGATGATGCTAACCCTAACCCTAAGTGAAGGTTATAGAGAGAGATGACATAATGAGCTAGGTGTCATAATAGACCAGAGGTGTGGACATGCTTTTGGATGCCCATGAGGTTATGAGAAAAGGGTCGTGCATGTTAGAATGAAGGATATCTCCTTCAATGATGAGGTTAGTGAAGAACCTATAGAAACCCTATGGGCTTATGTGAGTAGGGCATAACATGCACCCATAGTACGTCAGTAGTGCGGGTAGTAGGTTAAAACCCTGGCCAGAAGAGTATGTTGGATAGCTTATGAGATAAGCAAGAAGAGTTTTGGATAATCTTGAGTGAACATCAATTTGAACATAGGCTTCACCCATGTAAGGGTGAGCTCGATCCTTCATGGAGAAAGAACCTCTAGTAGTAAGGATGTTTGTAGGGTTAACTCTAGAGAGAGAGAGAGAGCAGGACCCAAGCAAGAAGGTTGGAAGCTTAGACTCCGAGATGTGAGGATTAGTGGGGATTTGAGGATGATGGACCTAAGTGGACGGTTGTGGTTGCCTCATACATGATCCCTGGAGGCTAATAGTATCTTGGTTGCCTTTAGAGGAGCCAAACCCTGGAGAAAGGATGAGGCTTCTATGCTTATGGTATAGGTGTTTACCTTCTGAGATGGGAAGAAGAGTTCCTTAGACCCTGAGGAGGTTTAAGTGACCAGTTGTGAGGCCTTACACCTTGTTGGTTTCCCTTGAGGAGGACTCCACTCTGAAGTGTTGCTCGAGTAGAAGGATGATAGGAAGTGCATGTCATACCTTGTACATGTTTGGTTCGTAGTTAAGAGGTTGAGCATGCAATTGGACATCAGAAAGGTGAAGCTAGGGTTCCTAGGCTTAAGAGGGAAAGTGGTATACCTAATGCTCATGATGAGATTTTATTTTTATAGATTCGAGCATGGTACTCCTCATGTTTAGAGGAAAGGGAAACCCCTTAAGCCGGGGGTATGTTTGATGAACCCCTCACAGCTAAGTTAGTGACAAGGGCAGGTATGTTCTTGGTCCAATATTGAGGAATGAGAACAAGTATGACCAAGCATGGTTTAGTGGGTGGTTTTCTTGTGCCTAAGTAGCTTTCTAAGGATAAGCATGCCCATGTGGAAGTAAACCCTAGGCATAAGGACGTTTATGACATTCATTATCAAGGTATAGTTTCCTCCCATCCTGGGAGAGGGACCCTTTGTAGAGTTTATACCAGTTTTTGTTAGTTTCGAGGTAACCTAAAGAGGTCTCATAGGATCTTCAAAAGCTAAGTGAAAAGTACATAGTATAAGAATGAACCTGTAGACCCATAGATAACCATCTCTAAGTACATGTGGATGTGCTACCATGGAGGTAATCGGTATGGTGCCTGACCAAGGTAGTCAGGTCGCCATGACCCCTATGAAGGGATGAAAATCATCCCAGGAATGCAAAGAGAGATGATGGAGACTTGGGTAAGGTTCTGAGTTGGACATGTACTATATTAGAATCCTAAGTCTATACTAGGGTCAGGTAGGGATAAGCCCGATGGAAGTAGGAGTTGCCTAATTCCCTAGTTGTACATGACCATAGGGTCGGGAGGTAACAACTATCATTATCTAAGGGCCATGGGTTAGGAGATTGATCACCTTCATGAACTCATAGGACCCAAAGGGAAGATGAGGAGGGCACTCTCTGGATGCATAATGGAAGAGGGATAACCCCAAAAGTGTCGGCACCCTACAGACCTAGAGGAGATGACCAAGGATTGTGTGTGGACCCAAGTAGGTTCAAGATCAGTTTTCCATGGAAGTAATTGTGATATCATGATGATCGTGATGTAGAGACATATGTTGCACGTTTCAACTTAGATTTGAAGGTGTACTGGTAAGGTGGGATGCACCATCTCTACTCTTGGAATGGGAAGAACTATGTATTTGGACTGTAGCCAAATGCTTATTTCCTCTTGTTATAGGAGTGAGAAATAGGACAATGTGCGTGTCATACACCAAGGATAAAAGATGATGTGAGTTGGAACGTTGTTATGAGGTATGAGGACAGAGATGATAACATACCCTTGTGGAGTGAACGATACATGGATGGTTAACTAACATCAAGAGAACTGAGGTAGTCATCTTATGAGGATGCTTTTATCATGAGCTATGTGAAATTTGCGAGTTATACAAGGTTGAGTTTGATAACCAAGAAGATGAGCTCTAAATTTTTGTTGTTCAAGATAGACCTAAAGTTTGAGATAAGATGATAAGTGGAATACATGGAGGTGTATGTTTTCAAAATTACCTAACACATAAGGATGTGAGGTGGTAATGGATGCACTGGTTGAGATGCAGCTGCCAAGTTTGGTTAGGAGGCTAGAAGAGGCTGTTAGGTTAGCCCTAAGTTTAAAAAGAAGATATGTTTGGCTAACACTCCGATGTAATGATATCGGTTGATCAAGTTAGTGGTTAGCCTACCTAGGCCTTAATGCAATAAAAGGATGATTGTAGAACCTCAGATGCACTTCTCTAGAAAATAAGGTGATGAAACCCTGACTAGAGTGGTTTAGGGTTTCTGAGGAAATAATCTTGAGGAATCATGACATATGGGAGATCATGATTTTAAGATCACCATACACTGTGGTACTACGAAGATAGTAAGTGACAGTGGTACTTTGGATGCTTAGGATGAATTTTCATGTGGCATGTTGCCATGCATGACAGGAGGTGAAGGACGAATACTAGTAACCCTATGAGTTGACTTAGAGAATAAAGAGTCCCTAAGAGGGGATGGGAGTTCATCACCATAGATGTTGTGGTAAGTATCCCCTAGACCAAGGAAGGTCAAGATGCAATATGGGTTATGATAGATCACCCTACTTAGATGACATGAGAAAGAAAGGATATTGTCGGGAAACAGACCTGATTGAACTACAAGTAAGAGAGATGGTTCAACTACACCATGATGCGAGTTCAAAAGTACTTGAGAAATGTGATTTCTCTTAATAAAGATAAATGAGCAAATAATGGTGTGACTTGATTTGAATCAATGAATTTCGTTTATAATAGCCTTGATGGTTGCTTAGTGGGCTTTATTGTCTATTGGGCCCAATAAAAAGGAAATTCAATTAGTAAATGAATAATTAAGAAATAGAGAAAAGAAATATGTAGAAACCTCTAGAAGGCAAAAGAATATTCCTCAAAGGTGGATTTCGTGCCTTTTGGATTCCTTGGGTTCCAAGGAGTCCAAGTTGTGAGGATAATGCAACAAGAGAGAGAAAAAAGATCAATTAATTATTGCTTTATTAAAGGAAATATGAGATAATAATAATATTACAAGAAATATGTGGATATTTGGATAATGGATCCATCTTGGATAATATTTCATGTCCACATAGTTTCTAATGGAAAAAGGAATCAAAATCAAAAGAAAAACCAGAGATAAACAATTAATCAAGAATATTTGAAACAAAGGAGATAATGCAAGAAATAAATAGAGAAATGAGGGTTTGTCCATGATGAGTGATAATTCGAACCCCACTTGCTTTCTTGGATTACAAGGAATAGAAATAATGGGAAATAAGAAAATAAGAAAGAGAAAAGATGGGAGAAATAAGCCTAATTGAGTAATATCTTACACCTATAGAAAAGGCACGTTTTATTTTAGATAATAAGCCCAAATTTGGTATAGAGGTAGATTACGTCATTACTAAGTTTTCCTCAAAATTTGGGATTAAATAGAGCCATGGTTAGAGAGTAACGATTTTTCCAAGTTATCTTAAAATAAAAAGGGTTTTTTCTTAAAATAGAAACTAGAGCCTCTTTTGTTTGAGATAGGTGATATGGACCATTGGATTTTGATCCAATGGAGGTCACTCATCATCTAGTTCTAAATGAACTAGGACTCAGGCCACGGACAGAGGGTCTTTCCACCCGGTTTTTCTCATGAATCTTCGCATGTGCGACTAAGAGATCTCATGGTTGAATCTGGGAGGGCATTCTGCGCATTATAGACCCTGCTTTTTCATACTTTGGATGCATCTAGAAGAAATGCCTAACTGCCTCAAAAGGCAGGTGATGGCGGGGGTTAGGAAACCCTAGAATTGACCCTAGATCCTATAAATAGGACCCCGCTCAGCTTTGGAAGTACCTCACGATCGCAACCGGCCATTTGCCCTCTTCTCTTGTATCCCAGATCCTTAGATTGGCTTTGCTCCGGTGAGCTTAAGGATGCGGCACCACAGCGGGTGGCTCTGCTTGATCGGGAGAGGATGAAGAGCAATTGCCCTTCGATCGAAGTCCATCATGGACCAAGGGCGCGGATCGACGGCCCAGGTCATCTGTGACTTCAAACCAGTTGTTAGTTGGTGCGAGCGTCGTAAGCCATACGATCTCACTTGGTCAAAGACGACTGAGGATCCAACGGATCCAGTTTTACCAAAATTATCAAGGTAACTCGCCTCTTTGGGAAATATTCAAGAAAAGTATTGAATCTTGGATAAATCATTAAAAATAGATCTTTTGGCTAAAAAATGCAAGTAAGTAGTGCTTTTTTATCAGAAAAATGCGTAGAACATGATAAAAATGATATTAGAGCCTAATTGTAAATACTATTAAAAAAGTATAGGGTTTTACATCTTTTAATGCATTAAATGACAGAAAACCCTAGAAAGGGATAAAAGCAATCATGATGAATCTTGACTTTGTTTTTTATCAATGTTAACCTGTTAAAAGTAAAGGAAAGGGTAAAATCATAAAAGGATGTTTAATATGTTGCATTTAGGGGTTTTGTGACCATGTACATGGTTTAATGGGCTAAAAACCCTATTTTGGGAAAACATGAGTTTTAGTGGTTATAATTTGAAAATTTCTAGTATACAACTGTAATATAATGATTATTGAACATAATTTGGATCAAAGAATCCTTACTGAAGATAATTGAGAATTAATGGTTAAGCTCATGATGCTTAATTGGTGAAATTAAGTAATAAGTAACATGTTGAAATGTTAATGATGAACTTGAACCTGATCTAGATGAATTTTTGCATGGTTTAGGGTTTTTCACCAATTATGAACAATAAAGCATTTAGAAACCCTAATTTAGGGTAAAAGAGGAAAAGATCATATTTAACTCGAAGTATGTGAAAATGCGTTTTTAAATGGTGATCATAAGCCTGTTAGATGAGATAGGTTATGATCCTTTGGGTTTGTGAGTTAGTTTTCTCATTTAGGGTTTGTAGTAATGAAAGTAATAGAAAACCCCCAATCGCAATGAAAACCCTAAACGTGGATTAGAAGCCCTAGGAAGCGAGCTAGGTGTTAGAACCCCAACTTTTAGGTTCATTTGGTGAGAAATGTAATTTCTCATATTAAAGATATTGGAACAAATAATGATATAATTTTTTTGGAATATATGAGTTTCATTTATAATAGTTGTGTTGGTTGTTTTTTGGGCTTTATTGGTTATTGGGCCCAATAACAAGGAAGAGACAAAAGGAACTCCATTATTAATAAGAAATGGAGAAAAGAAAAATGTAGAAACCTCTAGAAGGCAAAAGTATATAATCCAAAGTTGGATTTCGTGCCTCTTGGATTCCTTGGGTTCCAAGGAGTCCAAAGTTGCAAGGATAATACACTAAGAAAAGAAAAGACCAATTAAGTATTTCTTTATTAAGAAAGAAATTGAAAACAATGATAAAATGTGGAAAATAAGTGAAAAGAGGTATAATTGAGTTATCCTTAGTGGATTTTCGTATCCAAAGGATTCCTAATGTAAAATGGAATGCCAATGAGGAAAATAAAAATAAAGATAAAGAGAAATCCTCAAAAAGAGATCTTTTAATAAGAAATGAACAAGATAATGAGAAATAATGAATATAGATGCATCTAGAAGGATAATATGTATCCTTAAAAAGGAATTTCGAAATCTTGGAGTTTCTTGGGGTCCAAGGAGCCCCAATGAAGAAGAAAGAAAGATAAAATACCAATAATGCAAAATAAGAGGATAATGTGATACATTATTAATGATTTTGGTGGAATTGCTAAAAAGGAAGTGTTTTCTACTATATGAAAATAGAATTTTATGCCAATGGATTAAAAAGCAAGAATAAAGAGAATAAGAGGGATGTTTTTAAAATCCTAATATCAAAATAAGAAGGAATATTAAAGAGATATTAGAGAGAGAGAGACTTGCTTCTTAATGAAGGAATCACATTCCTATTAGAAAAGGGCATTGCTAATTTGTGGATGAGCATCGTAGGGCATGGATACCCTCCCCTATATAAGGGGTAAGACCTTGGGCCGAATCTAGAAGATCCCACACGTTATCTTCTCCTTCATCAACCTTACATCCATTCTAACCCTAACCGGAGGGGGGTGGTGCGATCCCAGGAGCAATGAGAGTAGTATGAGGAGTTTGTGACGCTCGTACGTCGTCGGAGAGTGCCTTGGCAATCATCTGTTCACCTCCTAACACCTGTGTGACGCTGCAGATTGGCTGCAGACCTATCGTGCTCGATTCTGGTCGATCAACCATGTATAAAAGGTACCCTCATCTGTGTGAGGGCATGACGAGGGAGGGGGAAGAGGCTGTGGTGGCCGACAGGTCCAGATTCGGGAGGTGGAGTCGCGCCACGAGCAGCTAGGGAAGCAACGGTCGGACTGCGTAAGGTGGAAGATGACGGTCAGGCATTTGACATCTTTGCCCCTCCAAGCTTTAAAGAGTTAAGTGGCCGCATGACGTTAAAATCACAATCCCATTATATTTCCAAACCTATTGGGCGACGTTGCATGACATGGGCGACATGGCGAGCTATGATTGGCTCTGGTGATTTAATTTTACAAAAATCATATCTCCTTATTGGTAGCTCAGATGGACATGCATAAAATATGAAAATTTCTTAGAATAATGAGAGGAATCCAATAAAAATGGTTTTAGAGAATAATTCCTCTTTCTATTCAAAAAGTAGTGTAACTTATCAACTTTAATGAATTAAAGATTAAGAAACCCTATTTTGAGCTGATTAATAGTGTTTAATGGATGATTAAAGTTGATATTAGCACGTAAATCATGAAAAGATGCATTGAGAACAAAAAGGATGAATTTTGCTCATAATTGGTTTAATTTAGAAGTTCATGTGCATAAATATGCTTTAATGGGCCTTGAAACCCTAATATTGGTAAATGTGATTCATAATGGTTTTAATTATTCACAATCGTGACTAAAGTTGAGATATGATAATTCCAAGATATTTCGCGTATAAAAGTTCCTAATTGTGGATAAATACCCTTAATGTAGTAATTAGGGTTTTCTAATGGATAAAGGTAGAATTAATGACAAATAGAGTTCATATGTGAATTAGACCATAATGAACTCTGAATTGATGATAAATTAGCATAATGATTTTGTCATGGATTAAAAGGATAAAAATGGTAGCTTTAATGTAAAAGAGGCTTAATGGACTTAATTGATGGTTAATTATGCTTTTTGGATATCAAGGTTATATGTTGTTAAAGATAACCTTAGTATCTTTCATGAAGAATAGATGAGATAATTAGGGTTTGTGAATAATTGTATAAAGTTAGGGTTTAAAATTGTGAAACCCTAATTGCAATGGAAACCCTAACAGTGGACTAGAAACCCTAGGAAGCGAGCTACGTTTAATAGATCTTGATGGCATGGTCAATAATAGGAAAATGGATGCCTATTTTAGGATCAACTTGGTATGTGCTTGCCTAGTTACTTAATTGGTTGAATTATTTCTGCAATCAAGTCAGCTTGATAGGTATGTGGTTAATTATGGTTAATCGCATTAGTTTCCCGAAGGTTTTCTGGATCATTCATCGCATTGAATGCAACCTATCAGTTGGATGTTCATACTTGAAAATTATAAAGTCATTATGATTATCACACTTGTAATATAAATGTGTATTCTCGCACTTACATGCCACCCTAATGGATGATGCAAAAAGGTCAAGCCCAGGAGGGAAGACTGATGGGTACCATGAGAGGTGACCCCAGACACCAAGCTCAGGAATGAGAAGGTGGTCTATGTTGCATAAATAATGGGAACAATGAGAGGTGACCCCAGGCACCAAGCTCAGGATTGGGAAGGTGGCCTTAAGTCAAACCCTAGAGAGGGTATTCCAGGGTTAGGGCAAACGCGGTGGAGATTGACACATTGAAAATGTAAATTGACTTGTTAATTGCCTTGGTTGTGATAATTAGTTTGTTAGCCATACTTGTGAAATTTTGATTGTTCCCACATACCGGAATATTTCGATATACTGACCGACATTTTGATTGTCGACATTTTAGGTACAAGCATGAAAAGGACAAATAGTAAAGTGGAATATGTGGAATTAAATAAGAACTAAAGTACAAATGAGGATTAGTTAGAATAGACTCTAGATGTGGATAGCAATAGTCATCCATGTTTTGAAAAAGGTATGTAAAGTTTTATTTTATTACAGCCTTTCAGTTTAGTTGGTAGAATTTGATAATTGTTATTGATTATCTGTCGAACCATTGATCCCATTAATTTGGATAATGGCTCTGACCTTCTGGTCTCCCTTAATTGGGGGTTATTGGGAGGTGGGGTCGTTACATTTGGTATAAGAGAATAGGTTCCTCATTTAATCTTTAATAATTATTAAATTTTACAAACTCTGTAAAACCCAAGGGAGTTATTAAAGAATTTTCCAAAAGACAGAGGTGTCTAGAAAAGGATCATGTTCAGGGGCTGGCAAGATTTTCCTCCGCACCACTAGTTGGAATACGAGGACTCCCATATTAGTGTGACTGCCTGACCAATGTCTTAGGGTTGGACTCGAAATAAGATACCTTTAGGACTCTCTCATCTTGTTCATCCCTTGTCAACTCAAATGTTGTTAAGGACCTTAAAGATTAGGGCTTTCTCTCTTTTCCTCACCCTCTTGAGGTATGGGTAAGGCTGATAAGGTTTAAGGAATCCTCCACTAAATTAATGAAAAGCATGTAAATAAGATGTCATGGATATAAGCTTAATAGTTTAATCATAAATTAAAGAATAGATACATGCTTCGGTCATATGACATAAGTTGTCATGCCCTCGGGAGAGACCTGAGGCTAGACCTTCTTGTTAGGAGGATAAGTAAAGAGAGTTAGTCTTAGAGGTAGAAACCTCCATTAAAAGTATAGACCTAGCATATCCTCTAAGGATGATGTAAACCCTAACCCTAAGAGAAGGTTAGAGAGAGATGACATGATGAGTTATATGTCATGGTAGACCAGGTGTTTGGATGGACATGCCTTGGATGCCATATGAGCCATGAGAGGTTGGATACCTTTTGCGACCCAACCCTGGGAAGGGTCGTGCATGTTAGAGTGAAGGATAGCATCTTCTTTGATGAGGTTAGAGAAGAATCTATAGAAACCCCATGAGCTGATATGAGCACGACATAGTAGGCACCCGATATACATCTATAGTGCAAGCAGTAGGTTGAAACCCTGGCCAAGGGAGTATGTTGGATAGATTATGAGATAAGCATAAAAAGTTATGGATAACCTTGAACAAACATAAGCTTGAGCATAGGCTTCACCATGTGGGGGTATGTTTGTGAGCTTGATCCACCTCCATGGAGAGAGGACCTTTAGTATAAGGCTGGTTGTGGATTTATCTCTAGAGAGAGAGAGCAGGACCCAAGCAAGAAGGTTGGAAGCCTAGACTCTGAGATATGAGCAAAAGTGGGGAGTTGAGTATGATGTGATCTAAGTGGATGATAGTGGTTGCCTCATGCTGATGGTATCTTGGTAGCCACTAGAGGAACCAAACCCTAGAGAGAGGATGAGACTGGTGATACCTCTGTACCTCTGGTATAGATGAGAAGAAGAGTTCCTTAAACCATGAAGAGGTTTAGTAATAGGTTGTGAGGCCTTATACCTTGTTGGTTATCCTTCAGGAGGACTCCACTCTGAGGTGTTGCTCGAGTAGAAGGATGACAGGAAGTTCAAGTCATGCCTTATACATGCTTGATTTGTGGTTAAGAAGTTGAGCATGCACTTTGACATCCAAAAGTGAACCTAGGGTTCCTAGGTATAAGAGGGGAAGTGGTGTACCTAATGCTCATGATCAGATTTGGGTTTCTATAGAATCGAGTATTGTACTCCTCATGTTTAGAGGAAAAGGAAACCCCTTAAGTTTAAAGGTATGTTTGATGAACCCCTCACAGATAAGTGGATGACATGGGAAGATAGGATCTTGATCCAATGTTGAGGATGAGAACAAGTGTAACGACCGTCTCGCGAAAACAGGATTAACTAATGCGGAAGCGAATTATTTGCAGCGGATTACTGAAAATCACTGAAAATTTAAAACTTTTTGCAAAGAGATCCATTCACAGGAAAACTCTTTAACCATGAACCAAAGTATTCCAAATTCATCCTGGTTCACAAGTACACAACCTGTACCATTCCTTTTCAAGGATTACAACATTGACTGCCCTGTTAACAAATATACACAGGCAGTATAAAAACTTCGAGGCACTAAGACAAAACTCAGATTGATACATTTAAAACTCCGAGGACGTGAGAGTATAGAGATGACACATAAGACTACTATCTATATGACTAGACAGACAATATTTCCACCTGAGATCTTATTGTTGTCCCTACTGTTGCTGCTGCTCTTTCCCTGTTCTAGGGTTTCTGCTCTGCCTTCCATGCATACCTAAAAAAAATGTTTCCCACGGGGGTGAGACAATTGAAAAATTGCCCCAGTGAGAGATATAACTCTCTGTCAAAACATTGTTATTGCAGTTTATTAAATTAAAACTGAGCAGGGGTTACTTTTACCATTTCTGGTAGAATTATTCATCATAGAACAAAATAAGATAATCTCCTATTCTCAAGGAGAGCATTGCATCTACCCATGGTAGATAAGTAATTCATCTGTCTACTTTGCAGAGAATATAAAGAGACATAAATAACATTTATCCGCTAAGGAATGCACAAAGAAATGCAACATCAGCCAATGAATCTCCACATTCAATCCTTAAGCAAACATGCTATACGGCTGATTACATTTTATAATCATATTTAACCTCTGAGGAGATGAGGTATACCGCTCATACTCCAACCGGCCACTGCGAAGTCAAAACCGGTACCATACATAGGTCTAGGGAAGAGCCGGCTTCCAATACCTCCCACGTCTCGGTCAGTGCGAGACAAAACGTAGGACATCTCGTGTCTCTGCTAACATAGCTTACCAGGGTATACTGGAAACTTCTCTACAGAGTTACAGCGTCAACTGCACTCTCGTCGGCAATTGAGAGATTTCATGTTTATCTCCGTCAACCCGACAAAACATTGGGGGATGTGTACAACATCTGGCCCAATCATCGGGAGATTAGTGATACATCTATCCTGACCTATTCATGAAGGATTTGAGAGGTTTCTTGTTTACCTCCTCACAATCACTTCAAGAGGACGTAAGGATATTTTCGCCCATTGACCCCCGTATATTCAAAAATATACGAAATCTAGGATATGCTGCGGAGCAACCTGTTTCACCATCACCTATTCCTGACGATGATGGATCTATGGTCAGAGCACTACATGAATAGATTTCACTTGATTAATTAAGTACATTATCATATTCTTTTAGCATCAGTCAAGTTCTCAAACATATTTTATTCAGACAAATGCTATAAAGAGACATATACCACTTCCATCATATACTTATTCACATGGCTCAAAAGCCATTCACATATTGTTACCTCTCACTAGGCAACAACTTTATTCACATGGCTCAAAAGCCATTCACATCTTTTCACCTCTCACTAGGCAACAACTTTATTCACATGGCTCACAAGGCCATTCACATTTTGTCACCTCTCATTAGGCAACAACTTTATTCACAAGGCTTACAAGCCCATACTAATTTTGTTACTTCTTTCTAAGTAACAAAAACATAATGGCACATATGGCCAATCAACTCTTATCAATTAGACATCATAGCTCATACCTGGCTATGATCATCACCCATGAGACCTGCATGATTGTCACACATGATAATAAACTTATCAAGTTCACAACACATCATGCAATATAGGGTAAAACCACTATTCCCTTACCAGGGTTAGGGTTTACGATCAATTGGGGCTTTTCATCCTTTTACCCAAAGCTAGGGTTAGGATTTTCCTTTCTTATCAATTAGGGTTTCATATTTGTATTATCACTCCAACCCTAATTCATTGCTACCCTCCTCTGGAAGCATTCATTGATATCATAAGTATTCATTCATACTTATTACTCTCATAATGTATCATTAAATGATTATCATCATAAGGTATGAGTTTATCTCTCATCCTTAAGTTGGGAATTAACAAAACGACCATGTTAGGTCACTTTTGAATCAACTCTAAGTCAAGCATATAGCACCACGGCCATGTAACCAAGAACAGCTGTACCAGGGGAAGCCACCACGGCCGTGCTACTTTGCACGGTCTTGCAAAGTGAAATCACCACGACCGTGTTACATTACCACGGTTGCCATCATCTCAATTAGGGATTTCACATGTATTCAACCTTAATTTGGGTTTTACATAGAATCACCCTCAACTAGGTTCGAGTTCAATAACCCTGTCAATTAGGGTTTATGTTCATGTTTAGGGTTTCATGATCTCTTTACTTAAGGATCATAACTCTTAACCACCACATGAATCATATTCATGTATGAATTCATACTATCAACTTCTCAACTTGAATAGGTCATATCACCCTTCAGTTGAGTACATACAACTATGATTAACATAGTGTATCAAGTCATTGACCCTATAAGCAATTAGGAATTCATCCCTTAATTAGCACTAATCCCTTAGGTACTATTCGGGTTTCAACCTTTGTACCTTCTTTGATTACCATTACTAATCAACATTGGATCAATGGATCATTCATCATCTTGATTCTCAAGAGATTCAATCACATTGGACCTCCATTACATAGGGTATCCAATTGAATTAGGGTTTTTAATGTTGATTCCTTCAATCATTGAATTCATGGAACCAATCATCAATTGGACCTACCCTCATACTTCAATTGAGTTTAATAGGTCAACCTTCAACTTATTTTACCCTCAATTAACCCTCAATTGGTCCTCAATTAGGGTTTGATTCAATTGAATTAGGGTTTGGAATCAATGATCCATCAACACTAATCAATGCAAGATTAGTTACATTGAAACCATTGAACCATCATCCAAATTGGGTATGACCTGACCCCAAACGGTCTTGAGGTCGTTTGGATGACCTCCAAACGGTCTTGAGACCGTTTTCCCATCATATCACTCAAATCCAAGCCATCCAATTAAGGTTTGGATCATTGGATTGATCACCAAATCAACATTGCATTGTATAACAGCTTGGTACCTTTAGACCTTCAAACACCTAACCATACTCAACCCTAGACCTCCAAACGGTCTTGGGTGACCACCAAACGGTCTTGAGACCGTTTGGATGAGTCCCAAATGGTCTTGAGACCGTTTTCCCATCCAACCTTTGGACTCTAGTGAAAATTCATCAAGGTTTGGTCTATTGAGTTGATCAGCACATCAATACTCAATTGCAATATGATTTGGTACCTTCGGACCTTCAATTGGTCAACTATACTTGACCCCAGACATCCAAACGGTCTTGAGGTGACCCCAAACGGTCTTGAGACCGTTTGGATGATCCCCCAAACGGTCTTGAGACCGTTTGGGCTAATCAACCCAAAATCTCAAATTAGCTCATTGTGATTTCAGCACTGATTTCAATTAGGGTTAGCCCAATTGATTAGCCTTCAACTCATGACTCGTTTGGAATTAATCCATCAAATTTGGTGAGTCATTAACCAACATCATTAGTAACAGTAATCTCAAACGGTTAATGCTTGGTCAACTCCACCAAACGGTCTTGAAACTGTTTGCCCAAAACGTTCAATTAAATCAGATTGAAAATCAGCACTTAATCCAATTAGGTTTCCCTAATTGATTAGGCTTCAACTCACTATTTATTTGGAGTTAATACCTAAACTTTGGAGGGTTATTAACCAACATCATTAGGAACCGTAATCTCAAACGGTCAACGCTTGGTCAACCATATCAAACGGTTTTGAAACCGTTTTCCCAAACAGGTCGAGTTAATCAGGTTGAAAATCAGTATTTAATTCAATTCGATTTGCCTAATTGATTGGCCTTCAAATCACGATTCCTTTGGAGTTAACCCCTCAACTTTGGAGGGTCATTAGTATACATAATTAGGAACACGATTCCCAAACATTCAATGCTTGGTCAACCATATCAAACGGTCTTGAAACCGTTTTCTCCCAAACGGTTTCAAACCGTTTTCCCTTAAATGGTTTGCTGAAAACGCATAGCTAATCAAATTAAAACGATGTGGAATAGCTATCAAGACCATTTGGCTTGGTAATTTTCTTTGGATAAGCATCTAGGATGATGTCATCATCCCCTTCCTTCGAACAACCAAGAACAGAAACCGTTCTTGATGGAAATTGCAGCAAGAAACAAGAGTGCATCAAATTGAAGAAATCAATCAACAAAGCATTGAGAATTGATGCAATAGCAATGATTAAGGGTTTGAGTTATAAAACCCGCCTCCAATTGAGCTCCAAAGCTCCAAGATCACGCCATCAATGTTGGATGAAGCTCTAGAAACTCCCCCTAGGCTCGTCCTCAAGCTTTTGATTGCAAAACTTGGCTAGGGTTGAAGAGGAGATCGAAATAAGAAGGAATCCATAATTTATTTTCGATTTCCACCATGAAATCATGAAGAACGAGGGTCAAGAATCTTAACAACAGGTTGGGGCTCGTCCTCCTGTTGCTCCTAAGTCCCCTTGAGCTCATCCCAAGAAAATGAAGAAGAAAGGGCCGAAAAAGCCTTTCAATTCATTTGGAAAAGGCACTTTTATAAGGAAATTGATGAGAGAGAAAATGCCTTATAAAAATCCAATTAATCCCAATAAAGTGGCCGCCTCTTCCCCCTCAACTACCTTGGGTACGAGGCACCTTCCTTGCCTTTAATTCTCCTTCATTATCCTCAATTTAAAGAAAAGCAAATTAAGCACCTTAATGCTTATTATATTAATATCCCATATGTGGGTGGAAATTACTTTTCTTTATAATAAGGTGAGTGGAATTTCACCTACTTAAGATATTTGCGTTCCTTATCTTGGAAAAGGAACGTCCATCCTTATTCAAAATCAACCCAAAACATTTTGGTTGAAAGCCCTTCAATTATTTTTATTCATTTTTGCCCTAAATTGAATTAGGTTTTCAATTAGGCATTATTCTTGATTATTTTAATGTCAAGATTCTCTCTCCTACAACTTAATTCAAATGAGGAGTCCCTCTCATTTTATTTTCTCTACATGATGCCAAGAAACATTAAGGACCATATTGAAGTGGTAATTTGCATATTGAACCCTAGATTTTGGGTAAATTGCACTTTACTCCAAAACTAGGTTTTAATGCACAAGGATTGCTTTACAAGCTTAATCTTGGTGTCCAAGCTTGTGGAAACCATACCACTACATCATATTCATTCTTATGATGTCTTAACATCAGAGGAACATCTTATCATGCAACATTTGCAATTTAACCCCTCAACTTGGGTAATTTACACTTTAGTCCAAAATAAGCAAACATTGCTTTAACATTGTTCAAATAGGACCAAAATTGAAACATAGGTTCCTTTTGAGCCTTAATTACTTTTCACAAGATGAGATTAAGCATATAATCATCTTTATTAATCAAAAAACCTAGGGTTAAAGCATAACACATGTCAGGGATGTTACAAATTATAAACCCCTAACAAGGATTTCGTCCCCAAAATCCCAGATAAAGGGAACAAATATTATTCATTCATCATATCATCATGTCTCTTCATAACACCTCATTGTTATGTAGACATCATAGAACTTTGATCAGCACAAAGTTCCTTCACACAATATTCTCATAGAGTCAAATGAGAACTTATCTTAAAGACATATTTAGTTGTTATGTTTATGCAAAGCATAAACCCCTAACATATGATGTTCATATCATTTTATATAATCAGACTGATTTCATATTTGACCATTCCAGGTAGCCAATCTAAACCATCTGATAATTCTCAGATACCAGAATCTCTTACCTTGGTATCAGTCGCATGTTTTGAAAACACATTATATTCTCATCTTTCTTTTATCATATTTACAACTTTATAGAACAGGGATCACCTCCCTTGTTCTCTTTCTCATCATATGAGGGTCATACTTTTACTTCCTCATATACACATACTGATCTGAATTCCTATCAGATCCTTCTTTCTTGTTCTTAAGATATGATACATTTATCCATATCATATTTCCAATTTCATGATACTCTTTAGATTGTATCAGAATGATTGCTTGATCAGGGCAATCAAAAATATGTCAATCTAAGAGTTTCCATACTCACTTTATCATCAATAGTTGTACACCTGATCAGGGTTTACAAGTACTGAGATCAAGTAGTATGCACTTACATGCTATCATATTCCTTTCTTTTCATATTACCATAACATAAGATTTAACATCCCTGGATTTTATCCAGGCATCTCTTTTATACCTCTTCCTCTTTCATGGAGGTAAGATCAATATAGAGCATTTAAAAGAATAATGAACGTAATTCAAATTCTAGTTCTCATCATTTCATCCCTATATAGCAACCAATGGGGAAAACAATATCAACAATCCTCCTTTTTATAACAAAAAGGGTTTAGTGTACTCAACATGTACACATTTATAACATACCTTGTACTCATATCATGGTCTTACTAGTCTTATTACTGAAGCAAAAACTAAGCCATAGAATCTTATAGGTGAAAGGTTAAGACCTTTGCACTTACTTAGTGGCTACTTCCCTAGTACACTAGGCATTTATTGCACTATTAGTACCAAAAACTTGGCCTTTTAAAACCATTAGGCAAATGTCTCTAGAATTATAGAGACCATTCCCTACTTCTCAGCTTATTGCCCCTTCTTGGGCACTACCATCACATATTTATTATATGTCTGAACTCATGGCAGAGTCCACTTTCTTGCCATAAGTTAATCTTTTCCATATTTTCCCTTGTTCCAACATGACTAAGTCATTTAGGAACTCATTTAAAGCTCAAGCTTTCTGTATTAAGGATTGATAACCTAGGTTGTAAGCCTAGCATCCAGTCCACTCATATGCATTACTGTTGCCCTAATCTTCCCAACAAGACCATGATCATAGGATTCTCTATCCTGATCAGGTCTTAATGGGGATTCTCAGGCACTCATTCTATTCTTGCATGATCCCTTGCACCTCTTCTTGGTGCAACAACATTGCCCTAAGCAATGTGTTCATTGTGCTCTCCAGTCATTTTAAACTTTACCCTTTCTCTGCACAAGCAGAAATCATTATAGGGTATACTGGAGGACACTAACATAGACTCAACAACTTCGTCCTATGTCTCTGTAGACTCAACGAACCTAGAGCTCTGATACCACTAATTGTAATGACCGTCTCGCGAAAACAGGATTAACTAATGCGGAAGCGAATTATTTGCAGCGGATTACTGAAAATCACTGAAAATTTAAAACTTTTTGCAAAGAGATCCATTCACAGGAAAAATCTTTAACCATGAACCAAAGTATTCCAAATTCATCCTGGTTCACAAGTACACAACCTGTACCATTCCTTTTCAAGGATTACAACATTGCATGCCATGTTAACAAATATACACATGCGGTATAAAAACTTCGAGGCACTAAGCCAAAACTTAGATTGATACATTTAAAACTCCGAGGACCTGAGAGTACAGAGACGACACATAAGACTACTATCTATATGACTAGACAGACAATATTTCCACCTGAGATCTTATTGATGTCCCTGCTGTTGCTGCTGCTCTTTCCCTGTTCTAGGGTTTCTGCTCTGTCTTCCATGCATACCTAAAAAAAAAGTTTCCCACGGGGGTGAGACAATTGAAAAATTGCCCCAGCGAGAGATATAACTCTCTGCCAAAACATTGTTATTGCAGTTTATTAAATTAAAACTGAGCTGGGGTTACTTTTACCATTTCAGGTAGAATTATTCATCATAGAACAAAATAAGATAATCTCCTATTCTCAAGGAGAGCATTGCATCTACCCATGGTAGATAAGTAATTCATATGTCTACTTTGCAGAGAATATAAAGAGACATAAATAACATTTATCCGCTAAGGAATGCACAAAGAAATGCAACATCAGCCAATGAATCTCCGCATTCAATCCTTAAGGAAACATGCTATATGTCTGATTACATTTTACAATCATATTTAAGCTCTGAGGAGATGAGGTATACCGCTCATACTCCAACCGGCCACTGCGAAGTCAAAACCGGTACCATACATAGGTCTAGGGAAGAGCCGACTTCCAAGACCTCCCACGTCTCGGTCAGTGCGAGACAAAACGCAGGACATCTCATGTCTCTGCTAACGTAGCTTTCCAGGGTATAATGGAAACTTTGCTACAGAGTTACAGCGTCAACTGCACTCTCGTCGGCAATCGAGAGATTTCATGTTTATCTCCGTCGACCCGACAAAACATTGGGGGATGTGTACAACATCTGGCCCAATCATCGGGAGATTAGTGATACATCTATCCCGACCTATTCATGAAGGATTTGAGAGGTTTCTTGTTTACCTCCTCACAATCACTTCAAGAGGACGTAAGGATATTTTCTCCCATTGACCCTCGTATATTCAAAAATATATGAAATCCAGGATATGCCGCGGAGCAACCTGTTTCACCATCACCTATTCCTGACGATGATGGATCTATGGTCAGAGAACTACATGAATAGATTTCACTTGATTAATTAAGTACATTATCATATTCTTTTAGCATCAGTCAAGTTCTCAAACATATTTTATTCAGACAAATGCTATAAAGAGACATGTACCACATCCATCATATACTTATTCACATGGCTGAAAAGCCATTCACATCTTATTACCTCTCACTAGGCAACAACTTTATTCACATGGCTCAAAAGCCATTCACATCTTGTCACCTCTCACTAGGCAACAATTTTATTCACATGGCTCATAAGGCCATTCACATTTTGTCACCTCTCATTAGGCAACAACTTTATTCACAAGGCTTACAAGCCCATACTAATTTTGTTACTTCTTTCTAAGTAACAAAAACATAATGGCACATATGGCCAATCAACTCTTATCAATTAGACATCATAGCTCATACCTGGCTATGATCATCACCCATGAGACCTGCATGATTGTCACACATGATAATAAACTTATCAAGTTCACAACACATCATGCAATATAGGGTAACACCACTATTCCCTTACCAGGGTTAGGGTTTACCATCAATTGGGGCTTTTTATCCTTTTACCCAAAGCTAGGGTAGGATTTTCCTTTCTTATCAATTAGGGTTTCATATTTGTATTATCACTCCAACCCTAATTCATTGCTACCCTCCTCTGGAAGCATTCATTGATATCATAAGTATTCATTCATACTTACTACTCTCATAATGTATCATTAAATGATTATCATCACAAGGTATGAGTTTATCTCTCATCCTTAAGTTGGGAATTAACAAAACGACCATGTAAGGTCACTTTCGAATCAACTCTAAGTCAAGCATATAGCACCACGGCCGTGTAACCAAGAACGGCTGTACGAGGGGAAGCCATCACGGCCGTGCTACTTTGCACGGTCGTGCAAAGTGAAATCACCACGACCGTGTTACATTACCACGGTTGCCATCATCTCAATTAGGGATTTCACATGTATTCAACCTTAATTTGGGTTTTACATAGAATCACCCTCAACTAGGGTTCGAGTTCAATAACCATGTCAATTAGGGTTTATGTTCATGTTTAGGGTTTCATGATCTCTTTACTTAAGGATCATAACTCTTAACCACCACATGAATCATATTCATGTATGAATTCATACTATCAACTTCTCAACTTGAATAGGTCATATCACCCTTCAGTTGAGTACATACAACTATGATTAACATAGTGTATCAAGTCATTGACCATATAAGCAATTAGGAATTCATCCCTTAATTAGCACTAATCCCTTAGGTACTATTCGGGTTTCAACCTTTGTACCTTCTTTGATTATCATTACTAATCAACATTGGATTAATGGATCATTCATCATCTTGATTATCAAGAGATTCAATCACATTGGACCTCCATTACATAGGGTATCCAATTGAATTAGGGTTTTCAATGTTGATTCCTTCAATCATTGAATTCATGGAACCAGTCATCAATTGGGCCTACCCTCATACTTAGATTGAGTTTAATAGGTCAACCTTCAACTGATTTTACCCTCAATTAACCCTCAATTGGTCCTCAATTAGGGTTTGATTCAATTGAATTAGGGTTTGGAATCAATGATCCATCAACACTAATCAATGCAAGATTAGTTACATTGAAACCATTGAACCATCATCCAAATTAGGTATGACCTGACCCCAAACGGTCTTGAGGTCGTTTGGATGACCTCCAAACGGTATTGAGACCGTTTTCCCATCATATCACTCAAATCCAAGCCATCCAATTAAGGTTTGGATCATTGGATTGATCACCAAAACAGTATTGCATTGTATAACAGCTTGGTACCTTTAGACCTTCAAACACCTAACCATACTCAACCCTAGACCTCCAAACGGTCTTGGGTGACCACCAAACGGTCTTGAGACCGTTTGGATGAGTCCCAAACGGTCTTGAGACCGTTTGCCCATCCAACCTTTGGACTCTAGTGAAAATTCATCAAGGTTTGGTCTATTGAGTTGATCAGCACATCAATACTCAATTGCAATATGATTTGGTACCTTTGGACCTTCAATTGGTCAACTATACTTGACCCCAGACCTCCAAACGGTCTTGAGGTGACCCCAAACGGTCTTGAGACCGTTTGGATGATCCCCCAAATGGTCTTGAGACCGTTTGGGCTAATCAACCCAAAATCTCAAATTAGCTCATTGTGATTTCAGCACTGATTTCAATTAGGGTTAGCCCAATTGATTAGCCTTCAACTCATGACTCGTTTGGAATTAATCCATCAAATTTGGTGAGTCATTAACCAACATCATTATTAACAGTAATATCAAACGGTCAACACTTGGTCAACTCCACAAAACGGTCTTGAAACCGTTTTCCCAAAAAGTGCAATTAAATCAGATTGAAAATCAGCACTTAATCCAATTAGGTTTCCCTCACTGATTAGGCTTCAACTCACTATTCCTTTGGAGTTAATCCCTACATTTTGATGGTTATTAACCAACATCATTAGGAACAGGAATCTAAAATGGTCAACGCTTGGTCAACCATCTCAAACGGTTTTGAAACCGTTTTCCCAAACAGGTCGAGTTAATCAGGTTGAAAATCAGTATTTAATTCAATTCGATTTGCCTAATTGATTGGTCTTCAACTCACGATTCCTTTGGAGTTAACCCCTCAAATTTGGAGGGTCATTATTCTACATAATTAGTAACAAGATTCCCAAACAGTCAATGCTTGGTCAACCATCTCAAACGGTCTTGAAACCGTTTTCTCCCAAACGGTGTCAAACTGTTTTCCCTTAAATGGTTTGCTGAAACCGCATAGCCAATCAAATTAAAACGATTTGGAATAGCTATCAAAACCATTTGGCTTGGTAATTTTTTTTGGATAAGCATCTAGGATGATGTCATCATCCCCTTCCTTCGAACAACCAAGAACAGCAACCGTTCTTGATGGAAATTGCAGCAAGAAACAAGAGTGCATCAAATTGAAGAAATCAATCAACAAAGCATAGAGAATTGATGCAATAGCAATGATTAAGGGTTTGAGTTATAAAACCCACCTCCAATTGAATTCCAAAGCACCACGATCACGCCATCAATGGTGGATGAAGCTATAGAAACTCCCCCTAGGCTCGTCCTCAAGCTTTTGATTGCAAAAGTTGGCTAGGGTTGAAGAGGAGATCGAAATAAGAAGGAATCCATAATTTATTTTCGATTTCCACCATGAAATCATGAAGAACGAGGGTCAAGAAGCTTACCAACAGGTTGGGGCTCGTCCTCCTGTTGCTCCTAAGTCCCCTTGAGCTCATACCAAGCAAAGGAAGAAGAAAGGGCCGAAAACGCCTTTCAATTCATTTGGAAAAGGCACTTTTATAAGGAAATTGATGAGAGAGAAAATGCCTTATAAAAATCCAATTAATCCCATTAAAGTGGCCGCCTGTTCCCCCTCAACTACCTTGGGTACGAGGCACCTTCATTTCCTTTAATTATCCTTCATTATCCTCAACTTAAAGAAAAGCAAATTAAGCACCTTAATGCTTATTATATTAATATCCCATATGTGGGTGGAAATTACTTTTCTTTATAATAAGGTGAGTGGAATTTCACCTACTTAAGATATTTGTGTTCCTTATCTTGGCAAAGGAACGTCCATCCTTATTGAAAATCAACCCAAAACAGTTTGGTTTAAAGCCCTTCAATTATTTTTATTCATTTTTTCCCTAAATTGAATTAGGTTTTCAATTAGGCATTATTCTTGATTATTTTAATGTCAAGATTCTCTCTCCTACAACTTAATTCAAATGAGGAGTCCCTCTCATTTTATTTTCTCTACATGATGCCAAGAAACATTAAGGACCATATTGAAGTGGTAATTTGCATATTGAACCCTAGATTTTGGATACATTGCACTTTACTCCAAAACTAGGTTTTAATGCACAAGGATTGCTTTACAAGCTTAATCTTGGTGTCCAAGCTTGTGGAAACCATACCACTACATCATATTCATTCTTATGATGTATTAACATCATAGGAACATCTTATCATGCAACATTTGCAATTTAACCCCTCAACTTGGGTAATTTGCACTTTAATCCAAAATAAGCAAACATTGCTTTAACATTGTTCAAACAGGACCAAAATTGAAACATAGGTTCCTTTTGAGCCTTAATTACTTTTCACAAGATGAGATTAAGCATATAATCATCTTTATTAATCAAAACACCTAGGGTTAAAGCATAACCCATGTCAGGGATGTTACAACAAGTATGACCTAGCATGGTTTAGTAGGTGGTCTGCTTGTGCCTTAGTAGCTGCTGGGTTAAGCATGCTCATATGAATATAAACCCTAAGGATGTTTGTGACCTTGTTGTCAAGAATTGTAATTTCCTCCCATCCTGGGAGAGGGACCTTTGGTAGGGTGTATACTAGTTTGGTGGGTTTTGAGGAAACCTAAAGAGGTCTCATAGGATCTTGAGAAGCTAAGTGAAAAGTACATGGTATGAGAATGAACTTGTAGACCCATAGATAACCATCTCTATGTGCATGTGGATGTGTTACCATGGAGGTAATCGGTATGGGGCCTGACCAAGGTAGGAAGGTTGCCATGACCCCTATGAAAGGATGAACGTTAGCCCATGAATGCAGAGAGAGAGAGAGAGAGATGATGAATGCTTGGGTAAGGTTCTAAGTTGGACATGTACTATAATAGAATCCTAAGTCTATCCTAGGGTCAGGTAGGGATAAGACCAATGGAAGTAGGAGTTTCCTAATTCCCTAGTTGCACATGACCATAGGGTCAGGAGGTAACATCTATCATTGTCTGAGGGCCATGGGTTAGGAGATTGATCACCTTCATGAACTCATGGGACCCAAAGGGAAGATGAGTAGGGCACTCTCTGGATGCTTAAGGGAAGAGGGATGACCCCAAAAGTGTTG
Source organism: Alisma plantago-aquatica (assembly GCA_963693085.1). Taxonomy (NCBI): domain Eukaryota; kingdom Viridiplantae; phylum Streptophyta; class Magnoliopsida; order Alismatales; family Alismataceae; genus Alisma; species Alisma plantago-aquatica. The sequence continues at coordinate 499,957,224 of OY856414.1, read as the reverse complement.
ACACCCTATAGAACTAGAGGAGATGACCAAGGAATGTGTGTGGACCCAAGTAGATTCGAGACCAGTTTCAAATTAGATTTAAAGGTATACTGGCAGGGTGGGATGTACCATCTCTAATCTTGGAACATGAAGAACTTTGTATTTGGACTGCAGCCAAATGATTATTTCCTCTTGTTATGGGAGTGAGAGATAGGACAATACGCATGCCATACACCAAGGATGAAAGATGATGTGAGTTGGAATGTTACTATGAGGTGTGAGGACAGAGATGATAACATACCCTGGTGGAGTGAACGATACATGGATGGTTTACAAACACCAAGAGTATTAAGGTAGTCATCTTATGAGGATGTTTTTGTCATGAGCTATGCGTTATACAAGGTTGAGTTTGAAAAACCAAGAGAATAAGCTCAGAGTTTCTTGATGAAGATAGACTTAGAGATGAGATGAGGTAATAAGAGGAATACATGGAGGTGTATGTCTTCAACGTTACCTAACACCTAAGGATGAGAAGTGGTAATGGTTGCTCTGGATGAGATACAGCTGCCTAGTTTAGATGGGGGCTAGAAGAGGTTGTTAGGTTAACCCTCAGTTAGAAAAGAGATAAGTTTGGCTAACACTCAGATGTAACAATATTGGTTGATCAAGTTAATGGTTGTTTGGTTAGATAGCTTAGGCCTTGATGCAATGAAAGGATGGTTAATTGTAGAACCTCAGATGCACTTCTCTAAAAAGGAAGGTGATGAAACCCCGATTAGAGTGGTTTAGGGTTTTTGCAGAATCGATCTTAAGGAATCATGACAATACGGGAGATCATGATTTAAGATTACCATATACCATGGTACTATGAAGATAGTAAGTGACAGTGGTATTTTGGATACCTAAGATGAAGTTGCATGGGGTATGTTGCCATGCAAGCCAGGAGGTAAAGGAAGAACACTAGTAACCCAGTATAATGATATAGAAGCTAAGAGTCCCTGAGAGGAAATGGGAGTCCATTACTAGGGATGTTGTAAGTCTCCCCTAGACCAAGGAAGGTCTAGATGCAATATGGGTTATGGTAGATCGCCTCACCTAAATGACATGAGAAAGAGAGAATACTGTCAAGGGACAGATCTGGTTGGACTACATACGAGAGAAAGTTGGTTCAACTACACCATGATGTGAGTTATTGAGTTTAATCTAAAGATTCACTTCCATGCGGTGGAAGTAGGTGCATGAAGAACTCAATGTTAGTAGAGTTTATCACCCCTAACTAATGGTTAGTGTAATCTAGCCTAGAGGGTCTGATGAGAGTATGTGTGCTCGTTTAGCGTGATACCTTGAGATAGTTCTTGTCCTCTGTAAGATAAGATCATAACCACCATAGCCGGTATCGGGATGTAAAGAAGCTCTGTAAGGGAGGTTTTCTCAGTCACCACTTCATTAAGATGATGAAGGGGCATCACGAAGGACAGAAAAAAAAAACCACAGTGTGTGCAGATGAAGTCACTTTGATCGCACAATGGCTAAAAGAGAGACCAGGGGTGACATGAGTCATAAGCTGATGCAAAGCAGACTGACATGCAATTCACTGTGAGAGAGTATGTGATGTGAAAATCTGACCCCTCTAAGCTACAGCTGAGGAAGTTGAGTTCCCGATATAAGGGTCCATTTGAGATGGATTGGTGGAGATGGTGGTGTTTAGCCTTACCCATAAAGATAACATGATGTATAATGTGTTCTATGAGTCTGATTTAGAGAACCATGTGAGGTACCCAATCCATGTGCTGAGCCCTAAACCTATTCAGCTTTTGAGAGGCTGAAATGTCCTGAGTCACCTATGAGAGTACGATATACCAAGGTAAGAAAGAACTCATATGGAAGAATATGAGATGATGAAGGTTCTTGGGAAGCACCATGGAAAGGGTGAAGCCACATGAGAGCCCTGATGGACATAAGAAAGGCTTATCCGGATTTGTTTGTTTGCTTGATGGAATTTTAAGGGAAAAATTCCTATAAGAGGGGAAAGATGTTACAACCCCAACTTTTGGGTTCATTTGGTGAGAAATATAATTTCTCATATTAAAGATATTGGAACAAATAATGATATAATTTGTTTGGAATAGATGAGTTTCGTTTACAATAGCCTTGTTGGTTGTTTTGTGGGCTTTATTGGCAATTGGGCCCAATAACAAGGAAGAGACAAAAGGAACTCCATTATTAATAAGAAATGGAGAAAAGAAAAATGTAGAAACCTCTAGATGGCAAAAGTATGTAATCCAAAGTTGTATTTCATGCCACTTGGGTTCCTTGGGTTCCAAGGAGTCCAAAGTTGCAAGGATAATACACCAAGAAAAGAAAAGACCAATTAAGTATTTCTTTATTAAGAAAGAAATTGAAAACAATGATAAAATGTGGAAAATAAGTGAAAAGAGGTATAATTGAGTTATCCTTAGTGGATTTTCGTGTCCAAAGGATTCCTAATGTTAAATGGAATGCCAATGAGGAAAATAAAAAGAAAGATACAGAGAAATCCTCAAAAAGAGATATTTTAATAAGAAATAAACAAGATAATGAGAAATAATGAATATAGATGTATCTAGAAGGATATTAAGTATCCTTAAAAAGGAATATTGAAATCTTGGAGTTTCTTGGGATCCAAGGATCCCCAATGAAGAAGAAAGAAATATAAAATACCAATAATGCAAAATAATAGGATAATGTGATACATTATTAATGATTTTGGTGGCATTGCTAAAAAGGAAGTATTTTCTACTAAATGAAAATAGAATTTTGTGCCAATGGATTAAAAAGCAAGAACAAAGAGAATAAGAGGGATGATTTTTGAAATCCTAATATCAAAAGAAGAAGGAATATTAAAGAGATATTAGAGAGAGACGTGCTTCTTAATGAAGGAATCACATTCCTATTAGAAAAGGGCATTGCTCATTTGTATATGAGCATCGTAGGGCATGGATACCCTCCCCTATATAAGGGGTAAGACCTTGGGCCGAGTCCAGAAGATCCCACGTGTTATCTTCTCCTTCTTCAACCTTGCATCCGTTCTAACCCTAACCGGAGGGGGTGGTGAGATCCCAGGAGAAATGAGAGTAGTATGAGGATTTTGTGACGCTCCTACGTCGTCGGAGAGAGCCTTGGAAATCATCTATTCAGCTCCAACACCTGCGCGACACTACAGATTGGCTGCAGGTCAGCCATGGCGGCAGACCTGCCCGACTCGATTTCGGCCGACAAGCCGTGTAGCAGAGGTACCCTCACCTGCGTGATGGTACGATGGAGGAGGGGGAAGAGGTCGTGGTGGTCGATGGGTCCAGATCTGGGAGGTGGAGTCGAGCCACCAGCAGCTAGGGCAGCAGCGGTCAGGCTGCGTAAGGTGGAAGATGAAAGATAGGTGTTTGACGCCTTTGCCCCTCTGAGCTATAAAGAGTTAAGGAGCCGCACGAGGGTAAAATCATAATCTTGTTATATTTCCAAACCTGTTGGGTGACGTTGCTTGACATGGGCGACGTGGCGAGCTCTGATTGGCTCTGGTGAGTTAATTTTACAAAAATCATATCTCCTTATTGGTAGCTTAGATGGACATGCATCAAATATGAAAATTGTTTAGAAAAATGAGAGGAATTCATTAAAAATGGTTTTATAGGCTAATTCCTCTTTCTATTCTAAAATTAGTGTAAGTTATCAACTTTAATGTATTAAAGATTAAGAAACCCTATTTTGAGATAATTAATATAGTTTAATGGATGGTTAAAGTTGATATTAGCCTGTAAATCATGAAAAGATACATTGGGAACAAAAAGGATGAACTTTGCACATAATTGATTTAATTTAGAAGTTCATGTGCATAAATATGCTTTAATGGGTCTTGAAACCCTAACATTGGTAAATGTGATTCATAATGGTTTTAATTATTCAAAATCGTGAATAAATTTGAGATATGATAATTCCAAGCTATTTCAAGTATAAAACTTCCAAATTGTGGATAAATACCCTTAATGTAGTAATTAGGGTTTTCTAATGGATAAAGGTAGAATTAATGACAAATAGAGTTCATATGTGAATTAGACCATAATGAACTATGAATTGATGATAAATGAGCATAATGATTTTGTCATGGATTAAAAGGATAAAAATGGTAGCTTTAATGTAAAATAGGCTTAATGGACTTAATTGATGGTTAATTATGCTTTTTCTGATATCAGGGTTATATTTTGTTAAAGATAACCTTAGTATCTTTCATGAAGAATAGATGAGATAATTAGGGTTTGTGAATAATTGTATAAAGTTAGGGTTTAAAATAGGGAAACCCTAATTGCAATGAAAACCCTAAAAGTGGACTAGAAACCCTAGGAAGCGAGCTAGGTTTAATAGATCTTGATGGCATGATCAATAATAGGAAATTGGATGCCTATTTCAGGATCAACTTGGTGTGTGCTTTCCTGGTTACTTAATTCGTTGAATAATTTCTACAATCAAGTCAGCTTGAGAGGTATGTGGTTAATTATGGTTAATCGCATTAATTTCCCAAAGGTTTTCTGGATGATTCATCACATTGAATGCAACCTATCAGTTGGATGTTCATACTTACAAATTATAAAGTCATTATGATTATCACACTTGTAATATAAATGTGTATTCTCACACCTACATGCCACCCTGATGGATGATGCAAAATGGTCAAGCCTAGGAGGGAAGATCGATGGGCACAATGAGAGGTGACCCCAGACACCAAGCTCGGGAATGAGAAGGTGGTCTCTGTTGCATGATTAATGGGAACCATGAGAGGTGACCCCAGGCACCAAGCTTGGGATTGAGAACGTGGCCTTAAGTCAAACCCTAGAGAGGGTATTCCAAGGTTAGGGAAAAAGCAGTGGAGATTGACACATTGAAAACATAAATTGACTTGTTAATTGCCTTGGTTGTGATAATTAGTTTGTTACCCATACTTGTGAAATTTTGGTTTTTCTCACATACTGGCATATTTTGATATGCTAACTGACAGTTTGATTTTCAGCGTTTTAGGTACAAGCATGAAAAGGACAATTAGTAAAGTGGCATATGTGGAATTAAATAAGAACTAAAGTACAAAGGAGGATTAGTTAGAATAGAATCCAGATGTGGATAGCAGTAGTCATCCATGTTTTGAAAAAGGTATGCAAAGTTTTATTTTATTACAACCTTTCAGTTTAGTTGGTAGAATTTGATAATTGTTATTGATTATTATCGAACCTTTGATCCCGTTAATTGGAATAATGGCTTTGACCTTCTGGTCTCCCTTAATTCGGGGTTACTGGGAGGCGGGGTCATAACACTAGGTTTAATAGACCATGATGGCATGATTAAGGATATGAAAATTGGATGCATATTTTAGGATCAACTTGCATGTGCTTGCTTGGTTTCTTGCTTGGTTTAATTATTTCTACACTCAAGTCAGCTTGACATGTATGTTGTTAATTATGGTTAATCGCATTAGTTTCCCGAGGGTTTTCTGGATGGTTGATCGCATTAAATGTAACCTATCAATTTGAATGTTCATACTTGCAAATTATAAAGTCATTATGATTATCACAATTGTAATAGAAATGTGTATTTTCGCACCTACATGCCACCATGATGGATGATGCAAAAAGTTCAAGCCCAGGAGGGAAGACCAATGGGAACAATGAGAGGTGACCCAAAATACCAAGATCGGGAATGAGAAGGTGGTCTATGTTGCATGACTAATGGGCAGCATGAGGGGTGACCCCAGGCACCAAGCTCGGGATTGAGAATGTGGCCTTAGGTCAATGGCAAAAGAGAAACCCTAGAGGGGGTATTCCAAGGTTAGGGCAAAAGCGGTGGAGAATGACACCTTGAAAATGTAAATTGGCTTGTTAATTACCTTGGTTGTGATAATTAGATTGTTAGCCATATTTGTGAAATTTTGGTTGTCCCCACATACTGGCATATTCTTACATGCTGACTGACATTTTATTTATCAGCTTTTTAGGTACAACCTTGAAATGAACAAATAGTAAAGTGACACATTGTGAAAATAAGAAATAAAGTGCAAGGAGGATTAGATAGAATAGATTCAAGCTATGGTTATAAGTATATTTCCAAAGTTTTTAAAAGGTATGCAAAGTTTTATTTTATACCAAATTTCAATTTAGTCAGTAGAATTTCATAATTATTATTGAATATTTTTCGAACCTTTGATCCAGTTTATTGGGATAATGGCTCTGACCTCTTGGTCTCCTATAAGTGGGGGCTACCGGGAGGCGGGGTCATTACAGACTCCTTTTGCAGAAAGACATAGCACAAGACTCAGATTGGGATGCGATAGGTAAATTTCTGCACCGTCCACCTCTAGTGGTGGCTGTCTAAAACAACTATCTGGGATGGAATTCATCAATCTACAAGAGCCTATGAGTGTATCGGGAAAGGAGTTTGTGTAGCCACAATCAGAGACATGTAAGATACTACCAACAAAGATCACTATCTCATCCATTCTAGAGGCCACCAGACAAATAGAGAGCTCAACCCAAACCACAACCAGCAAAATGAGCATCTTGATGTTAACAACATAAACCAAAAAACACCAAGAAAAGAACAAAAGTTGATGTCAATCAAGAAGATGCCTAAGTTCACAGAATGCTCACACAGGAAATTACTCAAACAGCTTGGGTGCAACACCCTAGATATCTGGGAAGGGGGCAAAAAGCTCTGCTTGTGCATACTGATAGGAGAAAGGGCCTGCGAGGATTGATGGTGGGAGGTAGAAAGCTCTGGATAACCATACCACCACTCCCAAGCACCTTTGCAAGCAGGTGATGAGAGCATCCTCCCGAAGCACATAACCTGATTTCTCTCCCTCTGTCGGTGCACCAAGGAGTCACACAGCCTCTCTGTCCATCCATAGGAGCACCCGATGCCCTGACCTACAACCAGACCCAGATAGAAAGAAAGGGACTCGACCAGAAGCCCTCCGCCATCTAGCACTCACCATCACCCATCATCGTCCTCCATGATCTGGGCCGCCATCTGGGGTGAGGCCACCGGGGGAACCTGCTCATGAGTAGGAAAACCAGGCACCATAGAGAAAGGAGAAACAACAAAGCCATGGGAGATGGCTCGCAACCAATGAGCAAAAGAACTCGGTCGATTGTGACGGAGGTGAGGACGAGCCCAGGGGGAGAGGGTGCCAGGCAGAGAGAGTGTTTGCCGCCTCCCCCTCGCGCAGGAAGCACCACCACAGGGGTCTACAAGATCACCAAAGAGATCATGAACCCTCATAACCTAATAATCTTTTTACTAAAAAAAATCTACCTTGACATATAAGAGAATAAACTTAATAAATTAGAAGAACATTGGTGTGTCCCACCAGAGGTGCACACTAATCAATTGGGATCTGACTAGATGTGCCCTACAAGATTGGAACACAATGTGGATTACTTTCAAATTTTATAATGACCTAAACCCACACACCTACTTCTACTAAAAACCCTACACCTACAAGCGCACATGGTCGTGTCGTAGTATTGGAGGGTAGCAAGTATAGGGTCGATTCATATGGAGAAAAGGGGGCACTAGAGCTAGGTTAGGTTTTGGTCTAGGTTCCTACTGCGGAGTCTAGGGTTGAAGGGCTTGATGGTTGTTTGTTGATTATATTAAAGTTTGAGCAAACAAGCAAGTAAAGGAAGGAAACAAGAACAAAACCTAAATTACCCTAGACAGTTAATTCTACTGAGCAAGAAAAGACAAGGTAAGCAAGGAAAAGAGCAAACTATGATAAGACAAGTAAGAAGAGAACTACACTACACTAAGCTATCAAGTAGGGCAAAAGAGCAATTAAAGACCTAACTAGAAAGAACAAATCAAGAACAGTGAAAGGAGCTAACTAAGCAAGTAAAGAGCTAACTAAGCTAACACTACCTAAGAAAGTAGGCAATTGGGGTTTTAAAGCAATAAAGGGGTGTGTGGGATGTTTGGTGGATGCACTTATCAAATAGGTTGAGGGGTGACATGTGAACATTATGCTTTCATTTAGATTACCAAATCAAACAACAAGTTAGAGACTAATGAATTATCCTAAACTACTTACTGACAATGGATATGCTAGGTTGTGTATAGGGGAACTAGTCCCTAACACCTTACACTATCCTTATGAGGCTCAATTGGTTTAGGGTTTAGGTGCAATTCAATTAGATTCTAAACAACCTAAGTTTCTAGTTTAGAGGATTTTAGGGTAATTAGGGGTTGAGGTTAGTAATGGGAGTGGATGTGAGGTTTTAGGCCTCCCAACACCCACATTGTAGCCTTGATAAAGCTTTAAGCTAATCACACTAAATTAATCTAAACTATTTACTTAAATCTCTCAACTAGGGTTAGGAGAATTTATTAGCATGTAGGAAGATGGGTGGCTAGCTAGGGATCCATGAATTGTACCAGGGAGTAAATCCCAAAATTCACACATATAAGGAATTTCCCTAAATTCCTAGGTGATTTCAAGCACAAACCAAAAAGCAATTGATGAAGAGTGAGATAGAAATAGAACATAATAATTAGAGAATGAAATTATAATATTTACATATCATTTTCCACCAACATGGTATCAAAGTAACATTTTGACCCCAAACAGCCCACCTAAGGGGCCTAGCAACTCATGGAAATGCAATATACAAAAAGAAATGATAAAGAGGTAGAAGAAGCCATGGATGTTAGTGCAGATGGAACAATCCTCCTCTTTATCTACTACAATAAGTCCTCCTCCTTCCTCTAAGGTGCAAGGGTCATGGAATGATGGTGGAATAGGGTCAAAAAAGCTAGGAAACTAGGGTTTTGGTGGTGGATATGGTGAAATGGAGTGATATGGAGGTGAAAAAGGAGTGGAATGTGTAGAATGCATAAATGGGGTGATAGAAGGTAGCTAGGGGTGGCCAACCTCATGCTCCAGCCACCACCTAGGTATATGTATGTGTGGGGGAAGCAATAGGTCAATTAGAGGTAAAGTGGGGAATGTAGTGGAAAAGTAGCTAGGTTTTTGTGAGTAGCACACATGTGGTGGTCACTATGGTTATGGTGGAGTGGGTTGAGAATGTTCATGGTGGAGTGGAATGACCGTGGTGAAAAATGGGGAAAGATCACAGTAACTTGGGTGGTTTTGAACTAAATGTAGCACGGCCATGGTGGTCACCAAGGTCGTGGAGGGGAAAGAGTGGCATGGCTGTGGTGTCTTGGATTTGGATGCGCGTTCTCTACTCCACACCTATTCTGGATCAGCTAGAACAAGGTCGTGCAAGGTGGAATGACTGTTCTATGGTCTCATGGCACAACCATTCTTGGTGGCATGGCCATTTTGATATGTACACTTTCTTGACTTGACTCTGTTGTCTTTGAGTTAGCTAGCCCAGCCGTTCTGTGGTACTACGACTGTGTTGGTTTCTAAATGAGCACTTGGACTTGGACCTTTGTTCATTATTGGACATCTTTTCTTCAATGGAGCTTTGGCCACTAGGGGTAGGTTCAGGGAGCTTCAAACTTCAATTTATAGGTATCCAAGGGTAAAGAAACCCTTAGGTCAGTCCTTCTCTTTCTCTTCCATCCAAGTGTGATCCAAATGCCTAAAGAACATGCATATAATGTCCATAAGTGTATTTTACACAAATATTCATATTTAGGGAAATAACATGTAATCTAGTAGTTATAGATGTGATCGAAATACAATATGACACAAGTTCAATCCCTAAAATAGAGTTGCATCACCAACCCTAACTTAAAACATACTTGTACTCAAGTATGCTCCAACTCAATCTCTCTGTAATTTTTCCACAGTCAAGAAATAGAAAATGCAATACATTAGGTGAATATTGACTAGATGGGGTCAAACATGACTATGTACATGCATTCCACCTCTCACCTCTCCTCTTTAAAAAACCAATCATGATTAGAGAACTGATCTTGCAAACTTCAAATATAGAACATAGAAAACACAATCAATCCATATGGATATCAAATAAATCACTCCAGGTAAAATGTTTCATGGTATAAAAGGTCCAAAATGACTAATTTTGTTGATTTACATTCATGCATTCAATTTCATATGTCCATCCACACTAAGTAACCCACGTGGCTGCAAAATAGGGTAAAATGAGCTAGGTTTGACATTTCCTATCTCCATGGGCATGCAAAGGAAGAAAGGGTTGCGATAAGAGTTTGGAGTGTAGTTACACACTCATCTTTTTCTTTATTTAGATGCTCTTAAATAGGACCCTCTTCTATTTTCTATTTGTATTTTTTTCTTTTTCTTTTCCCTTGAAGTGGATAGGGCACATGATGATGAGGAAGTGGGGGGGCATGGATATGGCCACCCAAAACTTTTGGAGGTGGCCAAGGCTGATTATATGCACTTTGGCATCCTTTCATGAGGCAAAATGGTAATAAGATGGTAGATGAAGAGTGAGTCAAAGAGGGGTTACTAATATGGACTTCAAACACGAGATCTCCTGCATGAAAGTTACTCCAACAATTTCATCACACTATGACATACCACATGAATGGGCAATATTAAAACCACATTTCTATCATGAGATTCTACAAAACTCTAAGTGTTTGTGGCTTGCTTCAATCACAATTCAACCAAATAGTTCAAAGCATGAGAGAGGTGGTGCACATGTATAAAGTCAAGATTGAGGCCCTTTAGCAATAAACCATGGGCTTGCATTTGTCAACGCTAATCATTTTCAATTTAAAAAGTATAGATTGGGTCAAAACACACTTTCATACAAGAAATTCTAAATTTGGGAAAAATTGGCCAAAACTATGCCAAGTTGCCTTCAATCAAATCTAAGTCTTCATTATGAAAAAATAGAGAAAGAAACAATCAAATCCTAGTTAAAACATGTAAAAGTTACCAAAAATCTACATGATGTGCAATGCATGGCAAAAAAAAACTTTTTTTTTGAAAATTGTGTAAAAATTGACCACAAGTAAACTAGATCATATGCAATCATGTAAAGAAGGTAAAATTTAACCTTGATAATAAGATAAATGAAAAAAAACTAAATGGGGTGGAATGCAAAATGAGTGAAATGGGAAAAAGGGCATACCACCCTTGTTACGACCCCACCTTCTGGTAACCCCCAATTAAGGGAGACCGAGAGGTCGAAGCCGCACCCATAATTTTCCGAATCAAAGGTTCGACAATTAACCAAGAACAATTATAAAATTTTAACAGACTAAACTGAAAAACTATAAGAAAATAAACTTTTGCATACCTTTTTGAAAACTTGGATATCTAACCTTTTATCGACTTATGAATTATACTCTAACTAATCCTCCTTGCATTTTACTTCATGTATTTCACAATATGATGATTTACTGTTTGTCCTTTTTGGATTGTACCTAAAATGCCGACAAACAAAATGTCAATCAACTGAAGCTGGTATGTGGGGGAAACAATAATCGTGCAACTATGATAACAATGTATTGCATCCAATTACCATTTAACAAACAATTTTACATTTTAAATATAAATGCACAATCCATGCATTTCCTATCCTCTGTGTTGTCCCTGTAGTGTACATGGATACTTCTTTCCTTATAGTAGATCCCCATTAAACCCCTCATGGTCCCACCCATAGGTGAACCAATTTCTAGGGTTGAGTCACATGGCACTACCTGTAAGTAGCCCACTCCTTAACTCATGGCATGCTAATGGGTCTCATGGCACTACACTTGGTAGCCCAATTTCTAACCCACGATAACCTAGACCTTACTCTAGGTTACCCCTTTTTAGCCTTTACAAGCCACAGAGGTGGACCCGGATCTAGCCAGTTATATATATGTTCATAGTAATAGTCATAGTCACTCTATATAGTTGCATGAAATATAAGGCATCCAATAGTTAATTTCAAGCAACCAATAAACACTTTCGGAAATCTCCGTGAAACTAAAGTGATTATTCATAAGCATAACCACATACCAGATTTGATGATTTCACAAGCATTAAGAAATTCCAACCTAGAAAGAAATCTAAGTAAGCAAGTCATCAATCACATAATTCCTAAAAATAATGTGTATTCTATTTACTACACACTTTTTCAAGAATCTACTTTATTGACTTGGATTCACTTTCTAGGGTTTCCAATCCGAATTAGGGTTTCATTAATATTCATCAATTTCTCAAACTTCATCCCTTTTAGGTCAACAAACCCTAAAATACTCTTTTCTACTTATATAAACCCTAATTGCTCAAATTATCCATTTTAATAGTCTTTTATACCCAAATTGACTTAGGATCATTATATCTCTATTTATTCAACAATTTTTTTTTGGTCGGCCAAAACTCCTGATGTTTTTTTTTCATTTTTCCTTTTGTGTCTGTACAAAACTTATCGATTCCAAAGTGAAAACAACTAAAAAAAGGAAGAAAAAACTAACAACTTTACAACAAGAGATGATAGACAAAAAGCACACAGAAGAAGAGGAGACTAAAGGAAAATCTATCTATCTTTACATCAAAAGAAAGGTTGAGCCTTCATGAAACCACAGCCAAAATAGGTCATAAAAAACAAACCCATATTCCTTAATAACCCATATTCCTTAGTCATTAGGAAATCTGAATTTATCTCTTTTTAATAATCTCCTTAATAACCCATATTCCTTAGTCATTAGGAAATCTGAATTTATCTCCTTTATCTCTTTTCTTCTTCTTTTTTATTCATTGGGATCCTTGGACCCCAAGAATTATAATATTTTGAAATCCCTTTTCAAGGACCCTTATTATCATTCTAGATGCATCTATATGCGTTATTTCTCATTATCTTGTTTTATTCTTATTAAAATAGCTCTTTTTGAGGATTTCTCTTTATGTCTCTTTTATTTTCCTCATTGGTATTCATTTTATCATTAGGAATCCTTGGGATACGAAAATCCACAAAGGATCACTCAATTACACCTCTTTTCACTTGTTTTCCACATTTTACCATTGTTTTCAATTTCTTTCTTAATAAAGAAATACTTAATTAATCTTTCCTTTTCTTATTGCTTTCTTTTTACAACTTTAGACTCCTTCAAACCCAAGGAACCCAAGAGGCATGAAATCCCTCTTTGGATTTCATTCTTTTGCCTTCTAGAGGTTTCCACATCTTTCTTTTCTCAAAAACTCAATTATTCATTTACTAATTTAATAATTGAATTTCCTTTCTTCATTTCCTTGTTATAGGGCCCAATAGCCAATAAAGCCCACAACACAATTATCAAGGATATTGTAAACGAAATCCATTTATTCAAAACAAATTATATCATTATTTGTTCAATTATCTTTACATTTCTCACCAATTGAACCCAAAAATTGGGGTTGTAACATCCTTCCCCTCTTATAGGAATTTTGTCCTCAAAATTCTTATCAACCAAATAAACAATTCAGGATAAGACTTTTCCATTTTCCATCATTGGCCCCTATGTGGGTTTACCGTACTCATGGCACTTCCAAAGAACCTTTATCATCACCTATTCTTTTCTCTTAGTTCTTTCAATCATGGCGTCTATAAACTGCACACGTGACTCAGGCCATTTCAGCCTCCCTTGAGGCTCACTAGGTTCATTGCTCAGCACATGGTCGGGGTACCTCACATAGTGCTCTAAATTGGACACCTGGAACTCATCACACATTTCTTTATCCTGAGGGGTAAGATCAAACTTAACCCTCTCCACCAAACCATGACAAAATAACTCATGCATCGGGGACTCAGCTCTCTTAGCTATAACTTAGAGGGGTCGGATTTTCATGTCACATATTCTCCCACAGTGAACTGCATGTCAGTCTACTTTGCATCTTCTCATGACTCTCGTCGTCTCTAGGCTCCTTTCAACCATTGCACGATCAAAGTGACTTCATCTACCCACATTGTGGCCCTTTTCTAACTATCATGTGGTCCTTTCACCAACATCACCTTACTAAAGTGGTGACTGACACAACCTCCCTTATAGAGCTTCCTTAAATCCCGATACTGGCTATGGTGGTTATCATCACATCTTTCTGAAGACAAGAATTGTCTCAGACATCACCCTTAATGAGCACACATGCTCTCATCAGACCCTTTAGTCTGGATCATACTAACCATTAGTTAGGGGTGATAAACTATACTATTATAGAGTTCTTCATGTTTCTACTTCCACCTCACGAGAGTGAACCTTTAGGTTATACTCAAGAACTTTTGAATTCATCTCCTGGTGTATTTGAACCATCTCTCTCATATGTAGTTCAACCCGATCTGTCCTTTGACAGTACTCTTTCTTTCTCATGTCATCTAGGTAAGGCGATCTACCATAACACACATTGCATCTTGACCTTCCTTGGTCCAGGAGAGACTTACAGCATCCATAGTGATGAACTCCCTTTCTCTATTGGGGACTCTTTATCCTTTATATCAATGCACTAGGTTACCAGTGTTCGTCCTTCTCCCTCAGTTTGCATGGCCATATACCACATGCAACTTTATCTTAGGCATCTAAAGTACTACTGTCGCTTATTACCTTGGTAGTACCATGGTGTATGGTGATCTTCAATCATGATTTTCTATACATCATGATTCCTCAGAAACTCTAAACCACTCTAGTCAGGGTTTCATCATCTTCCTTTTCAAAGAAGTTCATTTGAGGTTCTACAATGATCCTTTCATTGCATCAAGGCCTATGTTGGCTAACCAAACAACCATTAACTTGTTCAAAAAATCTCATTACATCTAAGTGTTAGCCAAACACATCTCCTTTCCTAACTTAGGGTTATCCTAAAAACCTCTTCTAGCCTCCAGCCAAACTAGTTAGATACTTCTCAACCAGAGCATCCATTACCACTTCACATCCTTAGGTATTAGGTAATGTTGATGACATACACCTTCATGTATTCCACTTAATATCTCATCTCAGCTCTAGGTCTATCTTCATTGAGAAAACTCTGAGCTCATCCTCTTAGTTTTTTAACTCAACCTTGTATGACTCATAGCTCATGCTAAAACCATCCTTATAAGGTGACTACCTTGTTTCTCTTAATGTCTGTCAACCATCCAGGTATCATTCACTCCACTAGGGTATGTTATCATCTCTTTCCTCATACCTTATAGCAACGTTCCCACTTACATCATCTTTTATCTTTGGTGTATGGCATGCGTATTGTCCTATCTCTCACTCCCATAACAAGAGGAAATAAGCATTTGGCAGCCGTCCAAACACAGAGTTCCTCCTATTCCAAGAGTAGAGATGGTACATCCCACATCGCCGGTACACCTATAAATCTAAGTTGAAACTTTCCATTTATGCCTCTATATTACAATCATCTTGCTATTAAAGTTACCTCCATGTGAAACTGGTTTTGAACCTACGTGGGTCCACACATATTCCTTGGTCATCACCTCTAGGTCTATAGGGTGCCAGCACTTTTGGGGTCCTCCCTCTTCCCTTATGCATCTAGAGAGTGCCCTACTCATCTGCCCTTTGGGTCCCATGAGTTCATGAAGGTGATTAATCTCCTAACCCATGGCCCTCAGACAATTATAGTTGTTACCTCCCGACCCTATGGTCATGTGCAACTAGGGAATTAGGCAACTCCTACTTCCATTGGTCTTATCCCTACCTGACCCTAGGATAGACTTAGGATTCTCTTATAGTACATGTTTAACTTAGAACCTTACTCGAGACTTCATCATCTCTCTCTCTCTCTGCATTCATGGGCTGACTTTCATCCTTTCATAGGGGTCATGGTGACCTACCTACCTTGGTCAGGCCCCATACTGGATACCTCCATGGTAACACAACCACATGTACTTATAGATCGATATCTATGGGTCTACAGGTTCATTTTCATACCATGTACTTAGCTTCTCAAGAGCCTATGAGACCTCTTTAGGTTTCCTCAAAACCCACAAAATGGGTATACACCCTACCAAAGGGTCCCTCTCCCAGGATGGGAGGAAACTACACCTCTTGATGACAGAGGTCACAAACACCCTTATGCCTTGGGTTTACATCCACATGAGCATGCTTAATCCTAAGGAACAAGATGACCACCTACTAAACCATACTAGATCAGACTTGTTCTCATCCTCAACACTGGATCACGATCATACCTTCCCATGTCATCCACTTAGCTATGAGGGGTTTCCCTTTTCCTCTATACATGAGGAGTACCATGCTCGAAACTATAGCAACTCAATTCTCGTCATGAGCATTAGGTACACCACTTCCCCTCTTAGGCCTAGGAACCCTAGGTTCACCTTTTGATGACCAACTACATGCTCAATCTATTAACCATGAATCAGGCATGTATAAGGTATAACACGCACTTCCTTAACCCTTTTATACGAGTAACACCTCAGAGTTGTGTCCTCCTCACAGTCGTCCAACAAGGTATAAGGCCTCACAACCTTCTTACTAAACCTCTCTAGGTCTAAGGAACTCTTCTCCCCATCTTAAGAGGTAAACAGCTATACCATAGGCACAAAGCTACCAGCAAACTCATCCTCTCTCTAGAGTTTGGTTCCTCTTGTGGAAACCAAGATATCCTCAGCCTTCAAGGATCAAGCATGAGGCAACCACTATCATCCTCTTAGGTCGCATCATCCTCAACTCCCCACTATTCCTCATACCTCAGAGTCTAGGCTTCCAACCTTCTTGCATGGGTCCTTCTCTCTCTCTAGAGCTAACCCCACAAACTACCTTACTACCTGAGGTTCTCTCTCCAAGGAGGATCAATCTCACAAGAATACCTCCACATGGATGAAGCCTATTACATTTGCTCAAGGTTATCCATAGCTCTTTATGATTATCTCATAGGCTATTCCCTCATACTCCCCTGGCTAGGGTTTTAGCTTTCTTCTTGTACTACTGACGTACTATGGGTGTCTACTATGCCATGCTCATATAAGCTCATGGCGTTTCCATGGGTTCTTCTTTATCCTCATCAAGGAAGGAGCTATCCTTCACTCTAGCCTACACGACCCTTCCCAGGGTTGGGTTGCCAAAGGTACTCAGTCATTCAACCTCTCATGGCTCATATGGCATCCCAAAGGCATGTCCATCCAAACACCTAGTCGATCGTGACATCTAACTCATCATGCCATCTCTCTCTCTAACCCTTACTTAGGGTTAGGGTTAACATCATCCATAGGATGTGCTAGGTCTCTCCCTATGATGGAGATCTCTACCTCCATGACTAACTCTCTTTACTTATCCTCCTGACAAGAAGGTATATCCTCAAGTCTCTCCTGAGGGCATGGCAACTTATGTCATACGTCCTAAGCATGTATCTATTATTTAGTTTACACTTAGTCTATTAAGCTTATGTCCATGACATCTTATTTACATGCTTTTCATTTAATTTGGTGGAGGATTCCTTAAACCTTATTCACCACCATTCCTATATGAGATTCGTTAGCTTGATGTGGGTGATGTGGACCTACAGAAACAAATGCACGTTCGGTACAACAATGAATGTAGATGTTATCATCCGGCAAGCTGTATGCTTCATGGCTGATTTTAGCAGGTTTAATGAGGGGGCACCGCACCAAGAACCAGTAGCTACTACCACGACAGAAGCAGCTTGGATACGGCTACTCCAAGGTTGTTTCAAGATCAATTGTGATGCGACAATGGGACAGAACGGGAAGACTGGTTTGGGAGGAGCCATTCGCGATGCCGACGGGAGGCTCTTGGCAGTGGTAGCGGAACAAAGGGACAATTCGGGAGATGTGCAGATAGCCGAGGCGCAGGTTGTGCTAGCAGTAGTGAAGCAAGCAGCTACGTGGGGATTTAATGCAGTGGTTGTGGAGTCGGATTCGAAAGGTGCTGTAGATGCCTTACGCACTACGTACGAGAGAAGAGACCACATGGGTCTTCTTATAATATATATTAAGTTTGTAGTTAGTTCTTTTAATTTCTGCTCTTTTTCTTTTGTTAAGAGAGTCTGTAATAGGTTGGCACACGAGGTGGCGAAGAGTGCTTTATATGGCATGATTAGCTCAATTAGGGAGCCATCGTCGTTACCGAACTCATTGCGGGATGTTGCTCGTTCTGATTTGGAGTAAATAATATAGTTCCACTTTCAAAAAAAACCTTACCCATACCACAAGAGGGTGGGGAAAAGAGATAAAACCCTAATCCTTAAGGTCCTTAACAGAATTTGTGATGAGAAGGGATGAATAAGATGAGAAAATCCTAAAGGTATCTTATTTCGATTCATACCCTAAGACATTGGCCAGGCAGTCACACGGATTTGGGAGTCCTCGTATTCCGACTAGAGGTGCAGAGGAAAATATTACCAACCCCCGGTCGTGATCCTTTTCTAGACACCTCTGTCTTTCAGATAATCCTCTAATAACTCCCTTGGGTTCTATGGAGTTTGTAAAATTTAATAATTATTAATGGTTAAGTGAGTAACCTACGCTCTGATACCAAATGTTATGACGCCACCTCCTGGTAACCCCCAATTAAGGGAGACTGAGAGGTCGAAGTCACAACCATAATTTTCCGGACCAAATGTTCAACAATAAATCGAGAACAATTATGAAATTTAAACAGACTAAACTGAAAAGTTGTAAGAAAATAAACTTTTGCATACCTTTTTGAAAACTTGGATCCCTAACCTTCTATCCACTAATGAATTCTACTCTAACTAATCCTCCTTGCATTTTACTTCATGTATTTCACAATATGACGATTTACTGTTTGTCCTTTTTGGCATGTACCTAAAACACCAAAAAACAAAACGTCGATCAGCTGAAGCTGGTATGTGGGGAAAACAATAATCGTGCAACTATGATAACAATGTATTGCAACCAATTACTATTTAACAAACAATTTTACATTTTAAATATAACTGTGCGATCCATGCATTTCCTATTCTCTGCACTGTCCATGTAGTGGACCTAGATACTACTTTCTTTATAGTAGATCCCCATTAAACCCCTCATGGTCCCACCCATAGGTGAAACAGTTTCTAGGGTTGAGTCACATGGCACTACCCAGAAGTAGCCCGCTCCTTAACTCATGTCATGCTAATGGGTCTCAGGGAACTACACTTGGTAGCCCAATTTCTAACGCATGATAACCTATACATTACTCTAGGTTACCCCTTTTTAGCCTTTACAAGCCACAGAGGTGGACCCGGATCTAGCCAGTTATATATATGTTCATAGTGATAGTCATAGTCACTCTATATAGTTGCATATAATAAAAGGCATCCAACAGTTAATTTCAAGCAACTGATAAACACGTTCAGAAATCACTGTGAAACTAAAGAGATTATTCATAAGCGTAACCACATACTTGATTTGATGATTTCACCAGCATTAAGCAATTCCATCCAAGAAATCAATCCAAGCAAGCAATTCATCAATCACATAATTCCTAAAAAGAATATGTATTCTATTTACTACACACTTTATCAAGAATCTACTTTATTGACTTGGATTCACTTTCTACGGTTTCCAGTCCAAATTAGGGTTTCATTAATATTCATCAATTTCTCAAACTTCATCCCTTTTAGGTCAACAAACCCTAAAATACTCTTTTCTACTTATATAAACCCTAATTGCTCAAATTATCCATTTTAATAGTCTTTTATACCCAAATTGACTTAGGATCATTATATCTCTATTTATTCAACAATTTTTTTTTGGTCGGCCAAAACTCCTGATGTTTTTTTTCATTTTTCCTTTTGTGTCTGTACAAAACTTATCGATTCCAAAGTGAAAACAACTAAAAAAAGGAAGAAAAAACTAACAACTTTACAACAAGAGATGATAGACAAAAAGCACACAGAAGAAGAGGAGACTAAAGGAAAATCTATCTATCTTTACATCAAAAGAAAGGTTGAGCCTTCATGAAACCACAGCCAAAATAGGTCATAAAAAACAAACATCCACCATCAAGATTAGAGCATCGAAAGAGGAACCAGCACTTCGGCAAGAAAAGGAAGCAAAGAAGCCCAGCTTGAAAGAATTCTGCCACTCCCACAGGATAAATTCTACCATTCAAGCCAAGATAAAAACTCCAGACCAGCTGCAACTAGCAGAACCAAAGAGAGAAACAAAACCAGAGAGTTCAACATCTCATCATGTCAACAAAGAAAAAGTAGCAACTACTAAGCCAAAGAACAACTCCAGCAGAAGGGGGCACCAACAAACAAAGAAAAAACAAGATACAGCAAACCAGCAGCAAACTCAGAAAAAGGGAGCCACAAACCCACAGCTCCATAACAGCTTGCAAAAACTAGCAGGAAACCCAGGAAGATGTTGGCCACTATGAAGCGGGAACCCATACCATGGCAGCAGGCCACCTGCATCCTTCACACCAGGACCAACACAATAGAATTTAGCAATTAGGGTTTTCAAGCTCATTAATGCATATTCATGCACGAAACCCTAAATTAAGCCAATTATATAAAATGATCATCTTTTTAGATCCTATTTTTACTTTTATTAACAACAGCTTAATATTTGTTTTAAACACTCACATAACCCCTTTCTAATTCATTAATCATCAAAGGTTAGGGTTTTTCATTGATTAAACTATTAAAGATAGCATCTTGATATACTTTTTGAATAGAAAGAGAAATTAGGCTTTTAAAATAATTTATTTGTGTTCCTCTCATTCTGAGGATCAATTTTCATATATTACTTGTCCTAATCGGAGTTACCAATAATTAATTATGAATTTAGCAAGATTTCATTTACTTGGGCCAATCAGAGGCTGACACGACAGCAATTTGCATGCTTTGTTCTCTTGCACAAACGGGCTGACTCAAAATATAACCAAAAGTCAAAACTACCCCCACATTGCTGGTCATTTTTTCACATGCCCGAGAGGCATTTTGGTCCAACGCAACAGACGTTGTCTTCCTCCTCCCGATAGCGCCCTATTGTCACCACGGTGATCTCCCATCGCCTTCAGGAGGCCCTTCCGAGGTGTGGGAGAACCACACGAAGGTCCTCAACCCTCTACAACCCCCAGCACGCACCCAAGGTGCAGGTTGAGGCCGAGACTGCCCGAGTAGCCAGATCCAGAGCCGAGAATGGCTCACGTTTGCAGGGAAAAGCTCCTTGGCGGAGGCCGCAGTTGAAGAAGGAAGAGGGGGAAGAAGACTCTGTCACTCCCAACGCCTCCCTGGGAACCAAGAACCTTCAGAGATCATTGTTCCGCACAGACCATCCATGCCAAGTTAGGTCCTCCACGCAAGAGAAGGTTTTCACGTAAGGACAGTTCTATGAAAGTCCAGCGACCGCAGTTCTTCCATGGTCTACAAGACATGGAGTTTTGAGTCTGGGATAGGGGTGAGGGTTCCTTATATAGGTCCTAAAAGAACCATCTAGAACCATTAAAGGAACAAAACGTAGAGGAGTGGGAAACCATCCCTTCTAGGCAAGACTTTCCTTTGCAACCAATATGCCTCTTGAAAGATGGACATTTCCATGTGGTCCATATCACTTAGTGTTTGAGAGTCCACATGGTCCTGGTTTCCTATAATTAGTAGTGCCAACGTTAACCAAAGAAAGGATGGAAAACAATTCCATCATCCTTTCCTTATTTACAAAGCAACCGCTCTTTTTAATAATCTCCTTAATAACCCATATTCCTTAGTCATTAGGAAATCTGAATTTATCTCCTTTATCTCTTTTCTTCTTCTTTTTTATTCATTGGCATCCTTGGACCCCAAGAATTATAATATTTTGAAATCCCTTTTCAAGGACCCTTATTATGGTTCTAGATGCATCTATATGCATTATTTCGCATTATCTTGTTTTATTCTTATTAAAATAGCTCTTTTTGAGGATTTCTCTTTATTTCACTTTTATTTTCCTCATTGGTATTCATTTTATCATTAGGAATCCTTGGGATATGAAAATCCACAAAGGATCACTCATTACACCTCTTTTCACTTGTTTTCCACATTTTACCATTGTTTTCAATTTCTTTCTTAATAAAGAAATACTTAATTAATCTTTTCTTTTTTTATTGCTTTCTTTTTGCAACTTTGGACTCCTTGGAACCCAAGAGGCACGAAATCCCTCTTTGGATTTCATTCTTTTGCCTTCTAGAGGTTTCCACATCTTTCTTTTCTCAAAAACTAAATTATTCATTTACTAATTTAATAATTGAATTTCCTTTCTTCATTTCCTTGTTATAGGGCCCAATAGCCAATAAAGCCCACAAAACAATTATCAAGGCTATTGTAAACGAAATCCATTTATTCAAAACAAATTATATCACTATTTTTTCAATTATCTTTACATTTCTCACCAATTGAACCCAAAAATTGGGGTTGTCACAACCCTACCACCGCAAACTTTTGAATCATGTTGTCTTCGGCATGACACTAAAGTATAGGAGTGATAGGGTAGATGATCACTATGGTGTCTTTGGTGGTGCTCCTCCTTATGGTGGAGGATGTTGGTAGTAGGTTCTCTAGTAGTCTGACTATGGAGGTAGGTAGGAATCATGAAGTGAAGATAGTGCACCCCACCAATCTCCCCCCCCCCACTGGGGTTCCTCTGGGCCTGGGCATACGAAAACTGATTCATGTGGTTGATATAATAATGTATCTACTGATGAACCAACCACAGTTCATCCTTTATGTGCTGATATCTTTCATGTGCCCTCAATATCCTATCTTGGGTGCTCTAAATGCCCTCCAGCTACGCATGTATAGTCGACATGATGTATATGTTCATGAAAGGCTGATGTGGCTGCTATGATGTCTTTGCCTCTCATCTCCTGATCGGACATGCATCTATACCCTCTACTTCTCTCCTCTTTTCCACCACTCATGAGGGATCTCCCAGTCCCTCAGTCAGAATCACCTCTGGTACTCTTTCCCCTCTAGGGTGCTCCTCCTCATATCTCCTTAGGGTCTCCAAGAAGTTTGGAGTGTGCCCATGTCCTCCATGAGAGGTGGTATGGTAGGGCAACTCTAGTGAGACACCTGCATAAGGGAGTTGACCTGATGTATATGATCTTTTGATCCACTACAACAATCATGGAAGAACAGACTAGGTAATGAAGGTCCACTAACTCCCCTTCCCTCTGCCTTGGTATATTTTGAAACTTTGTGACCTAAGGCAACAATAATAGATGTCAGAATCCCCCCCGCCCTTATGAATGGATTCTTACTCTTAGAGGGTATTGTCCTCAGATGATCTATCAACAAAGCACCCAAATTTACATATTTTCCTTTAACCAACCAACCCAAGACAAAAAGGTCCTTTTTGCAGCTGTCTTGGTTCTTGTACTTGTTGAAGATTGTGTTTGCAAGCACTTTATGCACATTGTGGATGAATGGACTATGAATCATAATTTTTTGATTTCCCTGCTATAAAGTTTCTATGTTCAGTGAAGTACTTCCACATGTTTATGTAAGTAGTACTCGAATCATTTTCTATCCTTCCCCCTCTAGTAGGTCTTCCATATCATCATTGGGGCAAAAAATTTGTTTAGAATTTTTGAAGTGAGAACCCAATGCCTATCTCCAATCATCACTCTAGTGGCATCATCACCATAATTAGAGACTTTCCCCAAGGTGGAGAAGAACTAACATGTCAACTGTACATAAGTATTATGTGGTGTCGTCAAGATGTCAAATAGGCCCATTGCTTCCATTATGCCTTGGAAATAGGCGTAGAAAACCATGCTCTCCGTCATTGCCTGACATGCATAACAGGTGGCAACCACCTTGTATGTCAAGCATTTTGGGTTCTTTAACTTCTTTACTCGACTGCTAGTAATCTCAGGCTCTCTCAGACCTCTGGCAGGGGTGCCTCTGGTTGTGGTGCATATGGCTATGGAGCATACGACATTACCTCATCCTCATTTTCTAGAAGTAAATGTCTCTGTGCTTGAGGTGGAGGCTGAGGCTACAACGGTGGTCCCGAGGATGTCAAAGGAAGTGTCACTGAAACTGATGGCCAAGCTGCCAAAACTAATAGCCGAGCTACTGAAACTGAGGGTCAGGCTAGAAAGGGTGATGGTGCATGTCGTGTTTGTGGGCATGCTTCCTCCACAATTGGATCTATCAAAGAATCCAATTTGTCTTCTGTCAAGCATGTTGTTCCACTAGAGCCGGAGGTAGATGATGGAACAGTAGATGCTAGATTGAAGATGATGCATTCTTGGGCCGGCGCACGTAGGAAATGACCTCCTTGGTCTTAGCCTCAACTTTCTTAGCTATTTGCATAATCTTGAACTAATTTTGGTGGAGAAATTTTGGATTTTAGGTTTTCTCTGAAGAATGAGAGTATTGAGACGGATTGGAGAGAACATGGGGGAATTTGTGGATGAAAATGGATGGGATATAGAGGTTAGATTAATGAAAATGGTAGAGGAATGATTGGAGATGGTTTGGGGGTGATTTGAGGATGTATAAAAGGTGGAAGGATGGCTAGGAGTAGTTTCACAGTCGCTAGGTCATGTGCCTGTCCGTTCTTTTAATGGAGAAATGAAAGAGAGAAGTTAGAAAAATTGTTGATTTCTGACTTAAATTGTTGAAGTCGGGATGCAACATGGCTGTGTTGCACAACATGGCCGTGTTGGCTTCATGTTGCGCGGTCGTGTTGCATGGAACGATAGTGTTGTCTCATTTTGTCATTTTTTTTCTCAGTTTTCTTTGGATCCAGGGACATTGTTCGATTTGAATGTACACAACCATGGGAATTCCAAGGTTCCACAGTTGTGGTGTGCATTATAGCAGATCATTTCAACTTGAACTTCATCAAAATACCAAATATTTGATCCAAAGTGATTTTTCATGAATTCTTTGTCTCAATTTCATCTAATTTTCTTCATTTCAACATGTTTTCATTTGGACATCTTAAAGCTAAACAAAAACTATTAAAAACAAGTGTGTGTGTGTATGTTATCTTTGAATAGTGTAGAAATAAATAAAAGATTCAAAAATGGAAGGTTTGGTGGAAAATTCCCAAACCTATGTGGGTTGCCTCCCACAAGCGCTACGTTTCATGCCTTCAACTGGGCTTCTTGGATATTCTTGCATCATTCCTCCATTTGGATTTCTCATGTGTCCACTCTTGCAGTAATTACATCTCACATTTCCACTCAACCTATGCTCCTCATCCCTTTGATCACAAAATTTGTCATCAAAATTTTCATCCAGATCTCCTCCTCTCAAATGACCACTTGGACTCTTGAAGTGACCAGGTCCAATATCCTCATCTCAAACTCTCTGGGTTGAGGACTTGTATATGTTGATCTTTATCTTCATGTACATGAAAGAGACTTTCATTATGACATTGCAAACATGTATCTCAACATTAGTTGTATATTACAATGGTCTTCCAAGAATGATGGGGATCTTCCTATCATCTAGGTCCATGTCAAGAACATTGAAATCAGCCAAGAACACTGTTCCTCTTTCCTTGTATATCATCACCAAAACATCATCCACTCTTCCTCTTGGCACTTTCATGGAACGGTCTTCCAATTGGAGAGCTCAATGTGCTGCTTTCAACTTGGCTAATCCCAACTCAACACAGACACTATATGGCATCAAATTCACACTAGATCCCAAGTCAAGTAGGTATTTGTCAATGTGAAGTCCCGCAATGTAGCTAGGTATGAGTGGGCCTCTTGGGTCTTTGCTCTTCATGGGGAGAGAGTGTTGGAGGATTTAAGTCACTTGTTTGGTCAACTTGACTCTCTTTGGTATTCTCCCCATTGACCTTCTCTTCAAAGTACATAGGCTCTTGAGAAACTTAGCATATGATGGGTCTTGTTTGATAGCATCCAATAATGGAATGTTGACCTTTACTTGGAAAAATACCTCTAGAATATCAATATTGTGCTTTTATATCCTCCTTACTTTCAGTGTCTCATTTAATGGGATTAAGAGAGAAAGATTTGTCCCCCCTCTCCCATACCCATGGAGGAGGTTGAACGTCCAGGAGGGTGGTAAATCAAGGAAGCAATTGGGATTCAAATCTGGGTCCCTTTGTTAGGGGACATCGTGCTTGACTACTTGAGCCACTCCTAGATCATCTAATGCTTCAATGAATGGTGGTTCACATGCTTTGGCATTTCTTGCATCAACTTGATTCCCTTGTGGCATGTCATGAAGTGGCACACTAGGGATGGTAGGATCTACAAATGGAGTGTGAGTTGGTGCACATGGTATCACAAACTCAACAAGAGGTATCACAGAATCATCTTTGGCAATCTCAATCACAATATCACCACTTTGCTTTATCAACCTTTCTTTGACTTGTGGGTCGCTAAAGAGATTTCTCACTCCTTAGAATTGTCACAACACTTCCTTGCTCATGGTGGAGAGGGGGATCTAGTTGTGTCTGTGGTGGAGGTGGAGGTGGTACTTGGTATTGAAATTGAAGTGGAGGGGGAAATTGAGTTGGTAGGTGAATTGGTTGGAAGGTTGTGGTAATGGAGGGGGAGGAGGAGTGTAAGGCTTGGAATTGCCTTGGAAGTGGTATATGGATTGCACTTGCATGAGAGGTGGACTATAGAGAACTTGTGAGCAAGGCATTGGTCCACTTGCTTCATTGAAACTCAGTATGGGCTTTGAAGACAACTTTTCTTCTTGGAAAGGAAGAATGGAAGATAGTTTCTCTATTCTCTTATCAAGCCTTATAAGATTCTTTTGGACATTATCAAAGATTTTCAACCTAGAGAGAACTTCTTCCTTAAACCTCAAGATATATCTTGGACTTTGTAGGTCTATGTAGCTATAGGAGTGAGGCATCTTCATTTATTCACCATGGAACTCAATAGAATTGAATGAGTGGCAAGGAACACTTATCACTTGATTCTTGATGAAGCTCACCATGTCACCAAGAATCTTCATCACTTGTGGGCTTGAGTCACTATGAGTCAGAGATGTCACACCAAAGGCATGGCCACCGTAATTCATCATGCTAGAGGCTCAGATTCTTGAACTTTCTGCCAACTGCTCAAATAAGGGTCATATCTCCTCAGGTGGCCTAGCCATAAAAAAATTCCTCCACAAGAAGTGTCTATTGTAGCTTGATCCTTTGGAGATAAAGTGGAGTAAAAGGACTGAACTAGCTACCAAAAAGGAATCTCATTGTGCAGGCACTCTCTCAACATCTTCTTGAATCTCTCCCAAACATTGTGAAACTTCTCATTGCCCATCCAACTGAAACTCACTATGACATGCCACATTTGTGTCAATAATGCAATGGAGTAGAACTACCTTAGGAAGGCATTCTTCATATCTTCCCAATTCAATATTTATATTCTTGAATCATACCAATATTTGGCTTTGTCTTTGAGGGAGAAAGAGAAAAAGGCCAACCAGATTGTGTCATAACTGGTAGTCAGTGTCCTAAAGGTGGAGCATACTTCAAGAAATGAGTCCAAGTGATTGTAGGAGTTCTAACCCTTCCAATCCATAGAAGGTGGTAAGGAGCCCAAGAAGACCTAGAGGGATGGAGAATTTCTCCCATGGCATTTGATCAACTCTACTAGTAGTTGGCAATTTGTAATTTTTAGGCATGAAGTAATGTTGATGTGGCTTGTGAGGTGTATTTTGGCCTTCTGTCTTGTCTTCCCCGAGTGGCTTGTCACATGCACAAAGAATAACCAAACAAAAGAGAACAAGTTAGAAAACCAATATGCAAAAAGAATGCAAAGAGTAAAGAATAAATAATAGCAATGATGAGTAGGGGTGTAAACGATGCAGGTACGGTGTGGGTCTGGCCGTACCCATACCCATACCCATCTAATTTAGCGGGTTTGGTTCCGGTTCTAGACCCGCATAATACAAAACTTGGACCCGCACCATACCCGTACCCGCAATAATAGCGGGTATGCGGTGTGGGTATGCGGGTAAGCGGTTCTATAAAACATCATATTGTTTATATAAGAGAAATGATTATATTATATATATTTAATAGAACAAGATATTATTATTATATAGTATATTAACATGTAGTAGTTATATTAGACAATGTTATATTTTATACATTAACATTAATTGAGAAATTGCTTACATATTTGTAGTCATGATCATAACGTTTAACTTATGTAGAAAGTAATGTAAATTAGTAGACATTTTGATTTTTAGTTTACATATGATGTTCATTATTGTAACTAGAATACTTAATTCTTAATTATATGACTAGTCTCATCCTTATTGTGGTTAGATTATGATATAATCTCAAGAATTATATTAGTTAGACTAGTAAAGTATGATATATATAACATATTATTTAAATAGTTACTTATGTATAGTGGGTACACGGGTCTAGCGGGTCTGGGTCCAAGCATACCCATTATTAGATCCACTTATATGCGGGTCCAAGGGTATACGGATCCAAGGGTATGCAGGTATAAAAAATTAGACCCGTGATGGATTTTTTAAGGGTTCGGATTTGCGGGTCCGTGGGTCTACCTGTACCCATTTACATCCCTAATGATGAGGCAAGTAGGAAATTATAAAAGCAAAACTAACTAGATAGGACGAGCACCTTTCTCCCTTACAATAGCACCAGAAAGCTTGCTTATCAATTAAGATCTGACTAGATGTGCCCCACTAGATCGGCACCAGAAAGCTTGCTTATCAATTGGGATCTGACTAGATGTTCCCCACGAGATCAGAACACATGGTGGGATCACTTTTGAAATTTATAAGGGACCTATAACTACACACCTATTTCTACTAAAACACTACACCTGCAAGCACACGGGGTCGTACCATAGTATAAGAGGGAGGAAAGTATAGGGTCGACCCACAAGGAGAAAAGGGGACACTATATCTAGGTTAGTTTTGGTCTAGGTTCCTACTACATAGTCTAGGGTTGAAGAGTTTGATGGTTCTTTGTTGATTACACTATGGTTTGAGTAAACAAGCCAATAAAGGAAGGAAAACAAGAACAAAATCTAAATTACCCTAGACAGTTAATTCTACTGAGAAAGAAAAGACAAGGCATGCAAGGAAAAGAACAAACTATGCTAAGGCAAGTATGAAGAGAACTATACTACACTAAGCTAGCAAGAAGGGCAAAATAGAAATTAAATACCTAACTAGCAAGAACAAAGCAAGAACAGGAAAGGGGCAAACTAAGTAAGTAAATAGCTAACTAAGATAACACAAGCTAAGAAAGAAGGCAATTAGGGTTTTTAAGCAACAAAGGGGTTTGTTGGCTGTTTGGCAGATGCATTTATCAATTTGGTTGAGGGGTAGCATGTAAATAGTATGCTTTCATTTAGATTATCAAATCAAACAAGAATCTAGAGACTAATGAATTATCCTAAATTATAAACTAGCCATGGATATGCTAGGTTGTGTATAGGGGAACTAGTCCCTGACACCTCGTACTACCCTTACGAGGCTCAATTGGGTTAGGGTTTAGATGCAATTCAATTAGAGTCTAAAAATCCTAGGTTTCTAGTTTAGGGGATCTTAGGGTGATTAGGGGCTGAGGTTAGTAATGGGAGTGGAGGTGAGATTTTACGCCTCCCATCACCAACATTCTAGCCTTGAGAAAGCTCTAAGCTAATCACACTAAATTTATCTAAACTAGCTACGAGAATTTATTAGCAAGTAGGACGATGGGTGTCTACCTAGGGATCCATGAATTGGACCTAGGAGCAAATGTCAAAACTCACACATATAAGCCATTTACCTAAATTCCTAGGTGATTTCAAGCACAAACCAAGAAGTAGTTGATGAAGAGTGAGATCAAAATAGAACATACATTAGCAAATGAAATTACAATGTTTATGTATCATTTCCCCCAACATGGTATCAAAGTAACATTTTTTACCTCAAACAACCCACCTAAGGAGCCTAGCTACTCATGGAAATACAAAATATAAAAATAAAGGAGAAAGAGGTAGAAGAATCCATGGAGCTCAATGTAGATGGACCAATACGTCCTCCTCCTTCCTCCAAGGTGCAAGGGGCATGGAATGATGGTGGAATAGGGTCAAAACATTAGGAAACTAGGGTTTTGGTGGTGGAAATAGTGAAATGGAGTGGAATGGAGATGCAAATGGAGTGGAATGGGTGGAATGTGAAAATAGGGTGATATAAGGTAGCTAGGGGAATAAGACATATCCCTCGCTCCCTGGTCGGCGCTCCTAGGGTTTCCCTCATGGCGACGCACGCAGGGTCTTCTCGCCACCGAGGCGTTTCTCTCTTGCAGGTTGCAGGGCTTCTCCGCGCCATGGCGGATGACGATCTTGTGGAACGGTATGCTACACTCAGGGTGAGGGAGGAGGAGGAAACATATATTCTCGACCTGGAAGGGACGGAGGACGGTGAGAGAAGGGAACACCTAGACCTGGCTCTCGTGGGCAGATTGATGACAAGCAGGCCATACAATTTTCCCGCGCTGAAGCGCATGATGACCAGCGCATGGGCGCTGCGACGAGAGGTTGGTTTCCGACAGCTATCAGGCAATCTATTCGTAATCCAATTCATGCACCGGAAGGACAAGGAGAAGGTCGTCGAGGACGGACCTTGGAACTTCGAAAACCACTTGTTGGTGGTTAGGGACATTCGGCCGGATGATGTGCCAATGGCTCTGACGCTGAATCTCAGCTTCTTCTGGATCCGGCTATACAACCTTCCTCTAGGTTTCCGGTCGGAGGGTGCAATCAGGGCGGTGGTGTCCAAGATTGGTAGGGTCACGGCGGTGGACTTGTGCGACCTAGGCTGGGGGCCGTCGTGCCGAGCCAGGGTAGAGATAGATGTGTCGAAGCCCATATGATAGAAACAAAAGATCAAGGACGGCGGCGGACGCATCGTCGACGTGGAAATTCGATATGAAAGGATGCCTTCATTCTGCTATCTATGCGGATTGATCAGGCATATAGAGAAAGATTGCACTGATGATGGGGAGGATGACGATGGGGCGGCGCCGAGGCTATGGGGGCCCTGGATCAAGGCGTCACCGACCAAGCGGTGGGCAACGTCGATGAAAGAGGAACTTCTAGGCAGATCGGAAAAGGAGTTGTGTTTCATTTCGAAGCCGAAGACGGGGGGCCGTGCGTCGGGCAACAGCGACGCCACTACTTCGTGCAATCGAGGAAAAGGCCAGTGGATGGAGGCGAGGGACAAGGAGCGATCACTGTCTTCGGAGGACCTTGAACTGGTGTTTACCAAGCGGGCGACTGACTTAGAAGGCCATGGCGGTGGAGGGCAGGACACTGACGATGGACGGACTGGGCAAGAGAGGACAGGTGTTCAACAGATGTAGACCAGGGGTGCCGTTGTCGACAGCAGCAGCACTGATGGGGGACGCGGAAAGGAAGTGGCTGCCACTCACAAAGCTCCGAGCATTGCTGAAAGGGAGGTACGGGAGATACATGCCACTGTGACTACCGAGAGGATGAGGTACGGTGATGTTCGATCGCCGATGCAGGAGTCGGGGGTGGTGAAGACTAGCGAGAAGCCCATGATCGACAGTGCTGAACCGGAGATGATTCTTACATCCGCCTATCTACATGTTTCTGTCACCTGCCATGGAGGGGGTGTCGGGGGTGCGTTGGGGGAGGAGGTAAATGGTTTTGGAATGGCGGGGGGCTTCTTTGCACCTAGAACTGTAGGCATGGGAGGAAGGAGGTCTGACATCATTTTGGGGGTTAAGGGAGGAAGGAAGAAGATCGGGAGGGGGAGGGGGAGAAGCATGGGGAAATGTAACAAGATAGAACAATCAATGGGTGAAGGGAGGGAGACGGGGACAGGCGATGATAGATATCAAACGGGGGGGGAAGGAATAGAAGGGAAGTAGAAGTAGTCATTGAAGGGACAGAGGAGGGGGAGGTGCATGGGGAAAAAAGAAGGAAGCAGGAGGGTCTGGGAGTTTCTACCTCTTTTTCAGTAGTGGGTTCTGGCGAGGACCAGACCCGTGAACAGCCATGAAAATACTATGTTGGAACGTCTGGGGCTTGGGCAGCCCTGGGACGGTTGACTCTCTGAGAAGGCGGTCTTGGAGAGAATTTCCCGATATAGTCTTTGTCATGGAGACTATGTGTAGAGGAGGAGATCAGGAGGCGGTGAGAAGGAAGTGTGGTTTCGATGCAGGGTTTAGTATTGATAGCAGAGGTAGAGCGGGGGGCTTGGGTTTGTGGTGGAGAGGAGATGACGTCAGAATAAAGTCTTTCTCTGATCACCATATTGCAGTGGAGGTGGGAGTGGAAGGCAACCCGGATTGCTTCCTTTTTGTGGGGATGTACGGGTGGGCAACTACACAGGAGAGGCGACGTACATGGGAGTTGATGGAGGAGGTTTGTGCTCAGACTAGGGGTCCTGTTCT
Organism: Alisma plantago-aquatica; assembly: GCA_963693085.1. Classification (NCBI taxonomy): domain Eukaryota; kingdom Viridiplantae; phylum Streptophyta; class Magnoliopsida; order Alismatales; family Alismataceae; genus Alisma; species Alisma plantago-aquatica. Next base: position 499,924,939 of record OY856414.1, on the reverse strand, counting down.
ATTCGGAGGTGACTTTAATGAAATTCTATCTCATGAAGAAAAAAAGGGAGGACAGCCGAGGAATGAATGGCAGATGCGCAATTTCAGGGAGGCGATTGACAATTGCCTTCTAACAGACCTGAGATCTACGGGGTGCAAGTTTACTTGGAAGCGTGGTTTACATGAGGAAAATCTCATTCTGGAAAGACTTGATCGTTTTTTGGCAGACAGACAATGGTGTGAGATCTTTAACGTTAGGCGGGTCAAGAATTATCCTATTCTTAATTCTGATCATGGACAGATTCTTTTATGGGCGGAAAGAAGAGGTACGTGCAGCGGTTCTTATGAGAAAAAATTCATATTTGAAACATTTTGGTTATCTTCCCCGGAGTGTAAAGAGGTGGTGCAACAAGCATGGGACAACAATGCGGACTTGGGTCTCAGTGGTCAGACAGATAACTGCGCAGAGAAGCTTTCTAAATGGGTAGAAGGAAAATTCAGAAACATAAAGAGGAGATTGGCAGAGATGGAGAAGAAACTCGTTAGTGCTCAAAATCGGCCTCCTTCCAATGACATGTTGAAGGAATGCACAGACATAGCAAATGAGTTGCAAGAATTACAGTGCTTAGAGGAGAGCTACTGGTTAGCACGGGCTACAACTAATGAGATGAGAGACGGCGACAAGAACACAAAATATTTCCATCACAAAGCTAGCCAACGTAAGCGGCTCAATATGATCCATGGTCTCTTCAAGGAGGACGGTAGTTGGCATACGGAGCAGGAATCTATCGCTGAAATTATTTCTTTGTATTTCAATTTGCTTTTTGCCAGTTCGATCCCTACCGGGATGGAGGAGTTCATTGCTGATATGCCGGGTGTTGTTTCTGAAAATAATTTCCCTCATCTTAACCGGGCCCCGACGGAGACAGAAGTCCTGCAGGCACTTAATCAAATGCACCCCAACAAGGCTCCAGGTCCAGATGGAATGAAGGCTATTTTCTATCAGAAATTTTGGGAGGTGATCAAATCTAGCTTGTTGTCTTTTATTGATAGATGGTGGAAAGGGGAGGAGACTCTGGATGATATAAATGATACTGATATTGTGATGATCCCCAAAATGAGCACCCGATCCGGATTTCTGAGTTTCGCCCTATAAGCCTGTGTAATGTTTCGTACAAAATTATCACGAAGGTGTTGGCGAATAAAATCAAGCCTATTTTGAATGACATTATCTCAGAGAACCAAAGTGCTTTTGTGAGGGGGCGGATGATAATAGACAATGCTCTTATTCCCTATGAGATGTTTAACACTATGAAGCACAAGAAGCGTGGAAGAGAAGGCTTGATGGCTCTCAAGCTCGACATGAGCAAGGCATATGACCGGGTGGAGTGGACTTTTCTTGAGAAGGTTATGAGGAGAATGGGGTTCTCGGATGTTTGGAGTAATAAAGTAATGGAGTGTGTTTCTAGCGTATCCCACAAGATCATCGTCAATGGAAAAAGGAGAGGCACTGCAACCCCCGCTAGAGGTCTTCACCAAGGTGATCCCATCTCTCCCTATCTCTTTCTTTTTTGCGCTGAAGCTCTCTCTTTTTCCCTTTCCAAAGCAGCACAGGAGAATAAAATCCATTGCACGAGAATTTGCAGAAGGGCGTCGAGGGTCACTCACCTTTTCTTTGCAGACGACAGTATTATTTTCACAAGGGCAACCTTAGAAGAATGCTCTGCTTTAGCTGATATTTTCAGCCAATACGAGAGGGCATCTGGACAGAAAATTAACTATGAGAAGACAGAGGTTTCCTTTAGTGAGAATGTTTCTGCAGAGAGACGGGAGCAGATTAAGGACCGACTGTAGGTTAGAGAGGTGGATAGGCATGATAAGTATCTTGGACTCCCTACAGTCATTGGGAGATCTAAGAAAGCTGTCTTTGCTGTGATAAAGGATAGAGTGTGGAAGAAGGTTCAGGGGTGGAAAGAGAAGTTCCTCTCAAGGCCTGGGAAGGAGGTGCTGATCAAGGCGGTCATCCAAGCTATTCCCACATATCTCATGAGTATCTTTAGGATACCGGATGGACTGATTGATGAGATCCAGGCGATGATGGCTCGATTCTGGTGGGGGTTGAAGGAAGGGGAGAGGAAGATACACTGGATGAGTTGGGAGAGGTTATGCAAGCCAAAGGAGAGTGGAGGGATGGGTTTTAGAGATATGAAGGTGTTCAACCAAGCCTTACTAGCCAAACAGGGATGGAGATTGGCTATTCATGGTGAGTCTTTGGCTGCCCGGATTTTGAAGGCTAAATACTACAGGTCCTCTACTGTCTTGCATGCAAGGATGGGGGGTAGTCCCAGTTACACATGGAGGAGCATATGGGGGGTGCTGCAGCTGGTCAAGGGTGGTCTTAGATGGAGAGTGGGTGATGGGAAGGACATTCACATTTATAGAGATAGGTGGATCCCCCACCTGGGTGGCACGGTACATAGATACTTGGTGAGTGGCCCGGAGGAGTATAACTGGGTGAGTGACTTGATTTGTTCGGTGATGAAAAAGTGGAGGAGGGAGGCGGTGGAGGAGTGTTTTCCCAGTCATATTGAGAGGGTTGTTTTAAACATTCCACTTCCATGGTGGCGTGTGGAAGATAGTCTTTTTTGGGAGAAGGAAAGCAATGGGATATTCTCTGTCAGGAGCACTTACCAGTTCTTAAGGGCGGGGGAGGATTTGTGGGAAGGGGAGGAAGGGGAGACATGGAGAAGTCTATGGAAAGAACGGTGGCCACCGAAATTAAAACATTTTATCTGGAGAGCATTGCGAAATATCCTTCCTACTATGATGGAGCTACAGAAAAAGCAGGTGACACCGGATGAGGGCTGCTATCACTGCGGAGAGCGTGAGGACTCGACGCATGTTTTACTCCAGTGTGAGATAGCAAGGAGGATCTGGGCTACCAGTGAGTTCGATTGGTTGGGACAGACGGACCTTCATGACATAGGGAGTTTTGCTGACAGCCTTCTGGATGAGGAGAATGATAGACGCAAGGAAGAGGGTGCGGCGCTCCTTTGGGTTATGTGGACAACAAGGAACAAGTACCTCTTCGATGAGCATCCTCCATTCCTTCCGGGCCTAGCAGCGAGCTTCATCGACATTGTTAGGAGATATGCACATTACCATGCAACCGTGAGCAGTGCAGCGGGTTCCCTCCCTTCTTCTGACAGTGTAGCTTGGCGCCGTCCTCCACCGGGCTGCGTCAAGATCAACACGGATGCCTCCATCTCTTTGGCAGGTGACGGTGGTTGTGGTGTAGCCATACGTGACGACTGCAGACGACTGTTGTGGACTTTCCAGTGTCGATTAGAACATCCATACTCAGTGCTTAGTGCGGAGGGTGTGGCTGTTCTGAAAGGCATGCAGCTCTCGCTTGGGAAGGGTTTTGCGGACGTCATTGTGGAGACCGATTGTCTACTACTGGTAGAGGCTGTTAAGAAGGGATATGGTGGACGTGGTTATGAGCACTTTATCGTCAGGGATATCTCCGAGCTCTCTTCTCGTTTTTTGTCTTTCAATCTCTGTTTTTTTAGGAGGCAAGGCAATAGGGTAGCCCATGCCTTGGCCTCACCCGCTTGTCATTTTGTTAACCCCATCTCTCGTGGAGAGGGGTTTGAGGATCAGATCCGTGCACTTGTTGTAAATGATTTGATCACTTAATAAAATGGCAGGCGCCCTTTATCAAAAAAAAAAAAAGGTAGCTAGGGGTGGACAACCTCGTGCTCCAACCACCACCTAGGTATATATGTGTGGGGGAAGAAATAGCTCAAATAGGGGTAAAGTGAGGAATGTAGTGAAAAAGTAGCTAGGTTTTTGTGTGTAGAAGGACTGTGGTGACCACCACAACTATGGTGGAGTAGGGTGTGAATGTTCATGGTGGAGTGGAACGAACGTGGTGAAAAATCACAGTAACTTGGGTGGTTTTGAACTGAAAGTGGCACGACTGTGGTGGTCACCACGGACATGGTGGGGCAAGGGTGGCACGATCGTGGTAGTCACCACGGCCGTAGTGGATTGGATTTGGTTGCCCCCGTTCTCTGCTCCACGACCGTTCTGGATCAGCTACAACACGGTCGTGCAAGGTGGCATGGCTGTTCCATGGTCACATGGCACGACCATTCTTGGTGGCACGACCGTTCTGATCTCTACACTTTCTTGACTTGACTTTGTTGTCTTTGAGTGAGATAGCACGACTATTCTTTGGTACCACGGTCGTGTTGGTCTCTGAATCAACACTTTCACTTGGATCTTTGTTCATTCTTAGAAATATTTGCTTAAATGGAGCTTTGGCTACTAGGGATAGGTTGAGGGAGCCTCAGACTTCACTTTAGGCCTCTCCAAGGGTAGAGAAATCCTAGGATCGGTCCTTCTCTTTCACTTCCCTCCAAGCGTGGTCCAAATGCCTGAAAAACATGCAAATAATGTCCATAAGTTCATTTTACACAAATATGCATATTAGGGAAAATAACATGTAATCTAACATGTATAGATGTGATTGAAATGCAATATGACACAAGGTGAAGCACTAAAATAGGACTGCATCAAACATCAACTTAGTTGATTTTTAATATAGGAAAAAATTAATGTCATTTGTCTTCCTAGAAAAATTGAAAATCACTAGGGTATTTCTAAGAAATACCCAAGGATACTTCATATTATTGGAGAATGGTCATGGAATCTTAGAATTAAATATTACATTCTCAAATATGATGTTTTTCATTCACTATCTACAACCTACTAAGGTTTATCAAGGATTATTTTGCAATAGCCTAGCTCGCCTTTTTGTTCAAGTAGAAGAAAAATGCATATTCCTTTATCAAAAGTTGTAATTTATGTTTGCAAAACAACATAGCAATATATCTTAGAGACAAAATATGAGCAATATTTCTTCCTTGAATTATTTGGCAATACATTAAAAAAATAGAATCACCTTGGTTGAAATATTAGGCTAATTAATCATTGATGTTTGGCCAGCTTGAAATTGTGTGACATACAGATGTAAGCTGAAAATATTCACGTGGATCATTTGTATTGGAGCTGTGGAATAACACTTGGGAATAAAATACTACACGCTTAATGTTTAAGTCTTTCTTTTAAAATGTACAAACTGAGGAGGCTTCTCCAATATTATTTGAAGAAAACCCTAGTAGACCTTTCTATCCGCACAAAAGACAAATGTATATTTTCACAAAGGCAGTAATTCAAGGTCGAAAAGCAACACCGCACTATATGTTCGAGATGACCATGACAAAAAACTACTTTACGCACTCTCCGACTAAACAACAAGATGGAGAAGAAAAATTATATATATATTGTACTATTGATAAACGTAAGTGCAAATGATTAAACCGTACTCTTTATGAAAGCCTAACGAAGGTAATGCCTCGTGAAGAACTTAAGATACGAAATCCACTTAAATTAAGACTGCAATGCCTACGTATAAATGTCCCGAATCCACTTTAACCACAATTCAGGAGTCTGGGCAGATTTTGTGCATTGTTAGAGAAAAAGTTTAATATTGTATCTACAAAATGTTGAAGAAAAAATAGTATAAAAGTTGTACTATCAAATCAGACATTTGTTCATAACCCACTAAATGGTAAAATAGCTTCAGATCTATCTTACAATTGGTTGAAATAGACAAATAGGGGCTTGTTAGGTAAACTATATTCTACAAACATTTTATCTCGAGTTCGTTTTGCTGATAGTAACTTAGAAGATTTATGGATGATAATTCTGCGCAAACTTGCTTTTCCAAAGTTGTTCATGAAGGAATAACACTGCGAATATTCAAATCCATCTCACAATATGTGTATGAGTCAAAGTTAAAGACGAATCGCAAAATGATAAAACCAGATGCAAATTGTCCATCGTTAATATATATGTGTCCCATGCGTCCACCCGGCAGCACATATTCCAAAGTTTAGCCGATAAAGAGTGGCTCAAGTGGTCATGTACGGTGTCCCTTAACAAAGTGACCCGGGTTCGAATCCCGGTTGCCGCCTTGATTTACCATCCTTCCAGACGTTTGACCTTCGTCACGGGCGTGGGGGGGGGTTTCTATTTTAATCTCATATATTCCAAGGTTTAGGGGCAATGTGTAAGCAGATCCGGTATGATCTAGGGTGTGAGCAGAATTCTATTAATATCTAATTAATGGAAAGGTTGATTTTGAATGATAATTTTCTAGACAATTTTGTTAATTCAGTCAATTTGATTAGTTTATTTCAATTAATCTATTAAACATGTAGTTTGTTGGTTGAAAATATTTTTATTCGGTTAACAAAGTTTATAATTTATTCATAAATAAATATTTTATACACACATATGTGTGTGTCTATATATATATATTTATATATATATATATATATATATATATATATATATATATATATATATATATATATATATATATGTATATATATATATATATATATATTTATCTTCGCTACCCGTGCATCAATTTTGTAATAGAAAGACATGCATTTGTAATGAGATGGTCTAAATTGTAATAGACAGACTCGTTTTGTAAATACATTGTGATGTTTGTATTCTCCGTCTGGAAATAGTAAAATATATATTTATGACTATAACAACGTTGTAATACAAAACGAGTCTTTGAATTACAATTTTGATTGTCTCATTATAAATTTGGACTGTGTCATGACAAATGTATGTCTTTCTATTACAAAACTGATGCACGGATAGCAAAACTTAATTACCCGCACGGGTAGCGAAGATATATATATATATATATATATATATATATATATATATATATATATATATATATATATATATATATATATATATATATATATTACTTCTATTTTAAAAAATATGCCCATTTATAGAAGTATTCAATTTTCAGGAACTATATAGCATTATATATGTGGAGTATTACTATACTTTCAAATAATAATATTATATGACTATTCATTAATTAAGAAAATTAACCAACCGAATTAATCAATATATGATTAACATTAACTGAATTAACTGACTCTAATTTAGTTAGGTCAATGGCTAACATCTCAAAATAGAAACCTTTTAACCAAATCAAATTAATCGTAACCGGACCGAATGCTCACCCTTGGCAGTATGTGCACCCTTGTGACGTCGTTGGCATAGTCCTTGTTGGTAGCCCTCCACTCTTACTAGTTGATTGTCGCAGTTGTCCGAATATCAAAGAGTGTTTTTGAAATATTTGTATGTTCTTTTTATGTTTTGCACTTACAATTTGAAGAAAAATAACCATATGAAGATATATAGAATACCAAAATAACAGTAATTCTCTACTATTCCACCACAATATGATTTGCCAAAAAACCGTACAACATTTATTAGACTGGACCTCATTCTCAATAGACATGTGACTGTTACATTTATTTCACTGATCACTCAAGTGGCAAACATGAAAACAAAGCAAAAGTAGCACGACAAACATAATGTCTTTTTTAGTTAATGGTGAAACAAATCCCCAAAATCGTCATGCTGTTTTGTTTTATTTTATAAATAATATGTTATCAAATTTCAAGGGGAAAGGGTGGAGGGAAAGCCCACAAGTCCCCTCTAGATCCGCCCCTATTCTGCACTTACATGCAAACATGAATATACCTTCTTGTTATCCCTTTCCTTCTAGGTCCACCCCTATTTTGCATATACATGCAATATGAATGAACCTTCTCGTACATCCTTTCCTTCGTCAGGGATTTCACAATGAACAAATGTCGTGATAGAGAGTGCAATCAAATTATTGAATTCGAAAAACCATAGCATCATCGAACGAATACAATAGAAAAAAGTTTACCTCATGTTAGATGATTCAATTTTTTCTTTCCTTCCATAGTGTGGTTGGGAAGTTTTCCTTCTTAGATCGTCTAGAAACCAACCATCAACATACTTCAAACAGTCGATGGATGAATGGTGTTTGGAGCAAACAAAATGACAATGGAATTTGGGAATATGTGTGTGGAAATGAATGGTTGGGTAAATACATCTTTTGGCGGATGGCGAGAAGACTGGATAGGGATGCAATGGAAGTCCAAACTTTGTAGCATGAATTAGGAGGATAATATGAGTGTTTCTAGGAGGAAACTGGGTGGGGGAGGGGAAGTTATGGAAAAGATAGAGTCCACATTGCACGATATCATGGGAGGTATCGAGATGAGTGGTGGCGTTTAGTATGGTCAAAATAGTTGATTCGGTTATCTTCATCCATTCAATATTGATGTACCCCATTAGGCAACATGGTTATCATTAGAATAGGGTCTATTCGCAACCTGCACATTATTCATACACTATACTAGCAATAAGAAAGTCACATATTGATGAAGATTGTACAAGATCATTAATCAGTCAAATTCATACAAGATGTATTATTTGATAAATAGAAATGTTAGTGGGGTTTAGTAAGAAAGATCTAGTAATAGTCTTCAGGGATCTATGTATTTTCCCTATTCATGGTCCCATTTGTATCAAATCTAGTGAAGCATAAGTATCAAATGACCTCAAAAAGACGTGACAAGACAAATGAGCTCCCATCCTTGATTACCTACAACTAAACAAAAAAGAATGGCCTTCTTCACTACACTCTAACCTCCAAATTGAAATAAAATCCCTTTATATAAGCCAATCGGTAAGCAACATGCAACCACCAAGACCAAGCATATCTTATTCTACCTTGGTTCTATCCAAAACATCAAGAAATGAGCATAGAATGGGGAAGAAGGCCTGAGTTCCTTAAAAACCAGCCAAGAATAGTTTGTTAATTGATGGCATCAGGGAGAGGTGAAGAAGAGGGAAAATAGAAAAGAAGGGTAAAACTAACTTAAAATATGTGTTCCACAAGGATCCACCCAAGAACAGTCCTCTTCATGTCAAGGGAGATAAAATCACCTCTCCAATCACCCTCCAAGCTCCAATAGTTTGCAACAATGACAAATGAGTTTTGGTTGTGATTTGGAAGAGTAACAATCTGAGAAACCCCAATAAAATAAAATAAAACCATCACTTAAACTAGAACTACAAAAAAGACTAGAAATCAACCATTCTTATGGGACACATCCTTATTTTTGAGAAAATGGGTGCACATCAAGCATTCAGAAGACTAAAATGAGAAAAACCACAATTGGTCCCCAGGGAAGTATGTCTAATTTATTTGAAATATAACCCAAATTTTTAGCCAAATTTTAGGAAAATTAGTTAAAATCTAGCTACTTTGGCTAGGATACAACCAACATATGGCTGGTCTTTAGTCACTGGAAAATAAGCCCAATGATGCCACAAAATAGGTTGATCTTATGCCCAACACCAATATCTTGAATCAAACTCAGAAAAATCATTTCCTCTCACACTATGACATGTTATACTTATATATACATATGCATATCCCATAATCACTAAGTTATCATCAGCAAACATAAGAAACAAGTTAAAAAAGAATATAAATATTATACCTCATTTGATTATCACATAGTCAAAAAACATATGTCATGTTAGTAAAATTCACCATAGCCTTGATCATCATGATGAAATGCAACACATATGTCATGTTAGTAAAATTCATGGTAGCCTTGATCATCATGATGAAATGTAATTTTTTTCTTTCTTGTAAATGAGTGAAGACCATGGTACTGATGGGATAAGGGTGGGGTCTATCTTCATTGTATAGTGTAGAAGTGCATGATTTTGGTGAATTGAGTATCCTATCTTTGTTCAATTTGACCTTTTTTCCCTTTCATATGCCATATTTTTATAGCACATCATATTTCCATTACCTTAGATCTTTTCTCACACTCCAACAAGGATAGGATTATAGAACCCTAGGTTATCCCTAAGCCTAGCTATAAAATACAACAGTAGCTATGTCACTTTGTTCTCATTCATTTCCCCATTTTTTTTGTGCCAAATAAGCCCCAAAGCACAAAATGCATCACCTCCTTCTTAATGCTTCCCATATGCTCAATTGTGGCCCTCTTGTTGGGTGTCATTCTTCATACCACATCTGGTGAACTTAAGGCTCAAATTGAGTTTGCAATCCTCAATCAAGCTCGGTTGACCCATTCACACCAATGTTCCCCCCTTCTCCTGCCCCCCTCTCCTTCTCCTGCCCCCCTCTCCTTTGCAACTACTAACACCATGATACATCCACCCTATATCTTGAAAAAACACAGGGGATAAGACATGTGTTAATCATAAAATACTCAATTTCCCAACAAGTAATTATGAACTATAGGCCAACATTTTTCTGAATAAAAGTATTTATTTTCCCCTCTAATGGAAATTTAATAGTACCCAAATCTTAGATGAAATCTATAAAATTAATCCTTTAAATAAATAAATATTGTAAATATAGTACCATAGCTATAAAAATATAAGGAATAATTTAAGAAAAGTTTCTAAAATTTGATCCCAATGCATTTCCACAATATTTCATTTTTTCCTTTATTTGTATATAGGAGATTAAATTGATGGTCAAATCTTATGATAATAATGACATTATGATAAATCTAAATTATATCATACTGATGATGTATTTTGCAAATTCAAATTAGATATTGATGGCCCATGGTTATGGTGATGATAATCTTGATTTGCAAATTTGGTAGTAATATTAAACTCCTAACTAAGAAATCACTCATTGGATGTTGGAAAATGATATGGATATACGTTAATCTATAATGTTGATAATCTTGAATATATTTAAAGATTAGGCTTTGGGTCATATTAAGATGTAATAACCCTAGTCTATAGGCTTTCTGACCTATTTTGAAAGTCATTACTTGGATATTGATCCACACATGTCTATTTATATGCCCAAAACCTTTGATCTAGTGTTGAATCCAAATCTAAGATCTACTCTAAATTGAAATCTGATATAAATATACAGTTGTTATTCTATTGAATAGACTAATTATGTTAAGGATATTTTGCATACAACTCTAATAAATTGATTATCTTAAGTACTAGTTTGATGTACAACATATGTATTGAGTTCTACTTTCTCTAATTATTTTGCAAACACATAAACATAAATGAAATGTAAATTATATTATTTCTTTATATTTGTCTCCCAAGAGGGTGGAAACTTGATATTGATATTTAATAGGTGTATTTATATTCTTTTTCATTGGGTAAATGTTGTAATATAAGACCTTGAGCCTTTCTTTTCACCTATCAGGGTGTTGTGATGAAATTCTTACCAGAGACCGTGAGCCTTACCCGTCACCTCAGGAGTGTTGTGTTCAAGTCGTTCCCGAATCATATTTTGGAAAAGTAATGGATACATGATTTTTGTACAACTAAAATCACTCGAGTATTAACACTATTCAAATCCCATGCATATCATTAGTCATCCCAAGTAATGGTTGCTTACTTAAATTGTATGTTTAATGTTTTCATATAATTTGCAATAGACGCAATGTTGATTTATTCATTTTATTAATTAAAATTATAGAAGACACTGGATATAGTTATACATGTTCAGTACTCTTATTTATCTAATGAAATTGAACATGATTCATCAAAATAGAAGTCCATCAGGTTGATAATGAATAAAGAGAGCAGATGTAGTCAATATCTAGAATAATTTTTTTTCATGCACTTTCCTTTTATGTTCTCTTCAGTCTTGTTATGTAAAACTTTATGGTTCATTTATTAAAGTTGAATCTTAGGCCTATTATCACATTGTTTATATGTGTGATATGGTCCATTCAAGGATGGAAAAATGAATCCCTTTACCATTTCCTACCAATGAAGTGGGATTCGGATTTGTGGACAAATAGTTCCATGATAAGCGGTGTCAAAGCTAAACTTGTAGCCTTTATGTAGTAATTAGAAACAAATTCAAATCCAATATGATCCTAGGAAACCATAAATACATAGTAAAGAAACTAATATGTCTATGATTGATGAACATATGGAGGTTTGTATTTGGTCACCTCTAGTCTCACTATATGTGGTTGTTTAGGTTCCTACATGCCCTAAATTTCATTAGTGAATTCAAAAATGGACACAAGGTAGTCATATAAATCCTTATAGAGTAATCTAGAATCCCATCTCTTTTAAGGATTACATTAGACCACCTAATTGCAAAGAAGTAGTATAGACTCTAATCTCTTCCTATTAAGGTGACTTGATTATACTCTATAGATTATGGGTACATGAAGAATTATACAACTAAAATGCCATTTAATTTGTCAAAGTGGGAAAATTGTAATGATGTTATGATCTTATAATAGACTCAAATGTGTTATGAGAAAAATAATACAATTAAAACTTCTTGTATATGTCTCTAATGACATGTGGTAGGAATAGTAAGCCATGTCCTTCTAGTGTTAATGCCAATGATAAGGGTAAAGGAAACAAAGGTAAACTCTCTCCCCGCTCTCTCACCCTAGTGCCGCTAGGGTTCTTCCTCCATAGGCGGCTGGCTGGGGGTGGGGGTTTGGCCACCACAAAGTGGTGCCCCGCTCCCCCTCGACCTCTTCTCGCCCGTCATCAGTAGGGTCGCTTCTTCGGGAGGTGTGTGAGTGTGGTGTCTCTGGAGGCAACGATCTTATTCCTCCCTGTCGTTGAGCCCGGCTGTGACGAGTTTCCTATCCCCTTTCTCTTTTACTAGCTTTCTGTTTAGATTGTTCTCTTGTTTTGTCTATCTCGTTGTTAATCAGTGATGCTTTCTCTTCTCGTGGTAGATTTTTTTTCTCAGTCAATTTTGTTGCGGAGTTTGTATGGCAGCAAGTGTGGGAAAAATATCCTTTTGGAACACCGATTTGGTGCTGGTACTCTACCACATATACATACTCAGGTTGAAGGTATTCCTCATAGAAAGTTCCCTTAGCCTGCGAAGGAGAAGAGGGATTTATACATCATTGTCCTTATCAGATTCCGATATGAGTTTTTGTGGTGGTTTGTATTTGTTCTTGATCTTTGTGTGGTCTTTTAGTTTGTTTTTCTCCTCATGTAGATGTTGTATGGCTACTCCATAATGAAATTTGTCTGTTTAACTTCAAAAAAAAAGGAAACAAAGGTGGAGAAATTGAGGATGAAGTTGAAAAATCAGTAATAAGTTCATCTGTGGGAATTAAGAAGAATATAAGAAAGTTATCATGAATTCATGCTTAATCTAGTAGTGCAAAAAGAAACATTAGTATATGGGAGACTCCTCTTAAATAATCTTAACCCAAAATTGACCACTAATTAAGATTTCTTGAATTTTCTATGTGGAGGATATAAGAAACTTCATGCACAAGGGTGATCAAAACCTTGTAAATATCCACGGACAATACTTTTAGGGTCCCATGATTCCTTGAGAAAGAAATTGACCTATACCAATTATCTATTCAAGTCTAAAAGAAAGCCATAATGGAAAAATTTTATCCACACACAACAAGGCATTCCCTTCAATTGTAAAGCTTTTAATATAATTTTCACAATCTATTTTGTGCATATCTTTGAAAGGAATGTAAAAAAATAGTTCTATGTTCGTACCTATTGTAACTTTTATTACTAAAAACAACCAAAACTTTTCCCTTTTGGAGCATCATATCACAAACCTAATGAAAGAAGGTAGGGTGAACACAATTTACGGGCTCCACATTACCCTAAAAACATTTTTGTCCTCAACCAAACTCATAATTTTTGAAGTTCCTTATGACCATGCCATGGTCCATGGAGAGAACCTTGGTGATGGGACATGGAAGGGTGTAAGCCTAGCCTAATTACTAATAAACGACATTGTGTCTGCCAACCCAAATAGAAAGTAAAGTAATGTAGAAATGGCCATAGAACCAAGAGCAGAGACAATGGACCTAGCTCATATCAAGAACTACAACCATAGTCCCATAGAAAACCACAATCATGACCTAATCATAGATACAATTAAGGTCAAGGACTTAATCCAAAGATTTAAAGGTGTTACAACTACAATAAATTTCACTCCAATAAATGCAAGTTTTGAGGGCCATTTTACCACTTCTATTATATGGATGGACACTTTAATGAAATGCCCCCTACATCCACCAGATTGGGGCAAACACGCTGACTAAAATCAAGCTTGAATCTTATAATTAAATGTTAAATAGACAAATGTCAATGGGAACATGATTATAGAAGGTATCTTTGAACTTTTTTTTTCATTATGCAAGTATCTTATGTAGATTTTTTCAAAAATCATATTCCTCGAAAACTTATTTGTAGGTATGATGAATTTCTACAGTCATTTAATTATCACTCCTTTTTAATCCAAGATAGTTGGAACCTTCAATATAGAAGTATTTCCTTTATTCTTAATTTAGAGACATGGGACTTAGGGTAGATACTCATTATAAGTACCCCAAGTGGGAGAATGCGATCCTCCTACCATATTGTCAAAAAGTACTTGTCCCTTACATAAATTCCCATCTAGTTTCAGACTATTCTACTCATCATGAAAGATTTGGACCCCACACAGAGTAAGGATTAGCTGTTAAAAACTATGATGTAATCTAACATTTCTAAGAATATCAGGATCGCAATGTCTACTTTCCTTAATAATTCCATTTTCTATCTTAAATACCAACACATGATATCTAAAGTGTGGAAATAATACATGGTGACTATGATCATAGTCAATCTTGAAATGAGTGCCTTAGAAAATATTTTTGTGGTGTGTGAGAACTCATGTGTCTTACCCTAGGCACTCCAAGGGATACCTTGTGATTGTAATATTGAGTTTACTATAGAGTTAGCATCGGGCACTACACCAGTTTTCAATTCACCATAGAGGATGGTTCCTACTAAGTTTGGTGAGCTCAAAAGCAATTTCAATAATTGTTGGAAGATGGATTTATTCATCCTAGTTCTTATCCTTGGGAAGTACCCATATTTTTTGTCAAGAGGAAGGATGGGTACCAACATATGTGTATTAGGTACCACATGTTTAATGAAGCCCTAGTAAAAAATTATCTATTGCCACAAGTTGATGATTTATTATATCAACTCAACTCTATCCACTTTTTCTAAAAATCATCTTAAATGTGGTCATCACCAATCAAGGTTGTGGACAAAGACATGTGTTAACTGCTATAAAAACCTGATTTGGGAACAACTAATTCATGGTCATTCCCTTTAGTTGACAAATACCCCAAGTGTTTTCCTAAAGTGTGTCTCCAACCTTTAAATAAAGAGGTTCTTCCTATCTCCATTTGATGAAATATTAATATATTACAATATTATTGAGTCATGTTATTTCTACCATTATAGTTTCCTAACATTCTCCAAATCCAAAACACCTTTGTCTCATTATCCAATTGTGATTTTTGTATTTATGATATTATGTTTTAGATCATAGCAATTCTTGAGGAAAATTTTGTTGATGCTACTAAGGACTCTACCATTTTTGCATGGCAATTTCGACCAGCCTAAATCACATCTTTGAAATAGAGAGGATCTAGAATAGTCAGACTGTTAAATTTATAACACAACACTCAGTGTTACAACCCCAATTTTTGGGTTTGTTTGGTGAGAAATGTAATTTCTCATATTAAAGATATTTGAACAAAGAATGGTATAATTTGTTTTGAATACATGGATTTCGTTTACAATAGCCTTGATGAATGTTTTGTGGGCTTTATTGGCTACTGGGCCCAAATAATAAGGAAATTCAATTAGTAAATGAATAATTGAATATTTGAGAAAAGAATAATGTGGAAACCTCTAGAAGGCAAATCCAAAGAGGATTTCGTGCCTCTTGGGTTCCTTGGGTACCAAGGAGTCCAAAGTTGCAAAGAAAAGGCAATAAGAAAATAAAAGTTTAATTTAGTATTTCTTTAATAAGAAGAGATTGAAAATAATGTTAAAATGTTGGAAATAAGTGGGAAAAGGTGTAATTAGGAGATCCTTTGTGGAATTTCGTGTTCCAAGGATTCCTAATGATAAAAGGAATACCAATGAGGAAAATAAAAGAGAAATAAAGAGAAATCCTCAAAAAGAGATATTTTAATGAGAAATAAACAAGATAATGAGAAATAATGCATAAAGATGCATCTAGAAGGATAATAAATATCCTTGGAAAAGAATTTCGAAATAATAAAGTTTCTTGGGTACCAAGGAGCCCCAATAAAGGAAAAGGGAAGAGAAAATACCATAATTATAAAATAAAGAGATAATGGGAATACATAAGCCGTTAATTATGTAAATTTGATAAAAGGAAGTGTTTTCCTAAGGAGATATATATATATATATATATATATATATATATATATATATATATTTTCATGGCCAATAGTTTAAAAGGCAAATAAAGAGAGTGAAGGAGAGGAATTTCGAATTCCTAATATTTAAAGGAAAGAGAATATTCAAATGACATAATTTTCTAAGGAGATAATGAAAGAGAGAGAGGATTTGCTTCACAACCAAGGAAGGTATGTTTCCTTTCAAGAATAGGACTTGAGTCCTCAAGGAGGCATGCCCTAGGGCTCTGTACTCACCCCTATATAAGAGGTAGAGTGTTTGGTCCGAGTTAAAGATAATCTTGAGGAAGCTTTTCTTTCCTTCTTCTTCTTTTTCCTCGTTTTTTCCTTAAAACTCTAGCTATAAGAAACACCCCGAGCAAGAGGTTGGAAACGACCAATGCATGGTTTCGTTGAAACCCAGGAGTGCCATGGAGCTGAGGTGAAGCACAACCATCGAGGCTATGCCCTAGGGTGCGCTCAAAGGCAGCCGTCGGGCCGCAGTGACGGCCGCAGAAAACCTGGCCGTGCAGCGGAGAACCAACCGCATCAGTCGCATTTTGGTAGAGCATCAGGTGCGCCCAGGTGCGGCGGTGGCAGGGGAGCTTCTTCCTGCGAGCTCCGTGGTCCAGAGAGGGAGGAACGATCCGTGCTTGGCTGCAGACGGGCGACTAGGGCGACACAGCACCAGCCGCGTGAGGTTGAAGAAAGGAAAGTCATCATTGGACGAAACTACCCTCTGCGGGCTACAGTTTTGAACCACTTAAGTGAAGGGCAGAAACATCAATTGATTCTAATCTAAAGGTGGGCGCGCGAAGGTATGTGTGCATGAGAGTTGGTTGCCTATGTGGCACCTCTCTATTGGTCAGTTTGTGATATATTTGCAAAAATCATAACTAATTCTAGGGAACTCAGATTAAAACAAGTTATATATGAAAATTGATCCTCAGAATGAGAGGAACCCAAAGAAATAATGTTTGAAATCTGACTCTAATTGTAATCCGAAAATTAATGGAAGTAATCATCTTTAATACTTTAATGATTAAGAAACTCTATTTTGAAATGAATAAAGTGTTTAATAGGGTTTAATGGATTATTAGAGTTGATGTTAATATGTTAAATGTAAAAAGGTACATAATGTTCAAAAAGGAAGAACTTTGCACATGATTAGTCTAATTTAAAGTTAATATGCTTGAAATTGGAAAAGTACATAAACTTATCATCTTTAGTGTTTTAATTAATGAAAAACCCTTGGATTTAATGATAGATGGATTTAATGTTGTTCAATGGATAATTCAAGTCAATTTTAACATGTTGTTGATAAATATGAGGATAGGATCTAAAAGATGATCTTTTTATATAATTGGCTTAATTAGGGTTTTGTGCATGATTATGCATTAATGAGATTAAAAACCCTAATTTAGATGGATATGTCTTTTAATTGGTTTAATTGTTTAAATCCATGGATAAATAGGGATGTGATGATCCTAAATCAATTTGAGAATAAACGACTATTAAAATGAATAGTTGAGCAAATAAGGTTCATATAAATGGAAAAGAGTATTTTAGGGTTTGTTAACCTAAAAGGGATAAAGTTTGAGAAATTGATCTAAGAAACCCTAATGAATATTAATGAAATCTTAATGCGGATTAGAAACCCTAGAAAGTGAATCCAAGTTAATAAAGTAGATTCTTGACAAAGTGTGTAATAAATAGAGTACATATTCTTTTCAGGAATTATGTGATGATTGAATTACTTGCTTGGATTTGTTGATTGGCTTGATTGTATATACATGAAGTATATGTTGAATAATCTGCATGACTCATCAAATCAGGTATGTGGTTAATTATGAATAACCACTTTAGTTTTCCGATGGATTCCCAGATGTTTAATCGCATTGAATGCAACTAAACTGTTTGGATTTTCATATTGCAAACTATAATGTGGCTATGACTATCAAAAAGGATATATGCCTACAAACTCAGATCTTGGTTCTCTCTGTGGCATTATAGCTAACATAATACATGGCTGCCTAGGGGTAGGTCCATCAGGTTAGAGAAAGGCCTAGTACATGGCTACCTATTGGGTAGGTCCATCAGGTCTATGGATGACCTAGTACATGGCTACCTATTGGGTAGGTCCATCAGGTCTATGTATGACCTAGTACATGGCTACCTATTGGGTAGGTCCATCAGGTCTATGGATGACTTAGTACATGGCTACCATTGAGGTAGGACCATCAAGTCACATTGAGTTAGATATTGGGCTATCTTCGGGTAGTGCCATGCGACTCTATTACCTAAAAGAGAGGTGATATCCATCTCCACTGCTGGGACAACCCAGAGTTCGAGAATATGTATGCATTGAGTTGTATGGCTTAAAATGTAATCTTGATTGTTAAATGACTAATTGAATGGTTATATTGTTAACATAGTTGAACATTATCTCTTTCCTCCACGTACCAGCTTCGGTTGATCGACGTTTTGTTTGTCAGTGTTTTAGGTACAAGCCAAAAGGACAAACAGTAAATCGTCATATTGTGTAATACATGAAGTAAAATACAAGGAGGATTAGTTAGAGTAGAGTAGAGTCCTTAAGTGGATAGAAGTTTAGAGATCCAAGTTTTCAAAAGGTATGCAAAAAAACTTATTTTCTTACAACTTTTCAGTATAGTCTGTTAAAATTTGATAATTATTCTTGGTTAATTATCGAACCTTTGATCCGGAAGTTATGGGTGCGACTTCGACCTCTCGTTCTCCCTTATTTGAGGGTTATCGGAAGGTGGGGTCGTAACACTCA
The DNA here is from genome assembly GCA_963693085.1 of Alisma plantago-aquatica. Taxonomy (NCBI): domain Eukaryota; kingdom Viridiplantae; phylum Streptophyta; class Magnoliopsida; order Alismatales; family Alismataceae; genus Alisma; species Alisma plantago-aquatica. The sequence goes on along the minus strand of OY856414.1, from coordinate 499,905,910 downwards.
GGCCCCCACAACTATTATATGGGGTCAGATGTAGTAGGTCGGGGTCAAAGCACAAGGACAAGTAAATAAGTGCTAAGAACATAAACACTTTAACTCGAGTACACCAAATGGAAGGGTAGGTTAAGATGGTGTTCCTAACAGAATGATATTACTCCAAACAATCAAAAAGTAAAAGAAAGATAAAGAAACAAAACAAGAGAACAAAAGAAAATAAGTGCATGGTAACAAAATATTGATAGGAACTTGAATTGGGTTTCACCTACTAAGCTTTGTCACCAACATGTAATACTTACACACTTTGTATACCTTAGAAATATTACAAGAAATCATCATATATGTCTATTCCCTCTTCTCTCAAGCTTAGGATAATCTAGATTATAAGGTTGTATCTCTCTTGAGATGGCAAACAAACAATCAGATAACAACCATATGATCATTAGCTTTAGCAGTCCAACATTCGCATGCATTCATGCAACTGCAAAACACTTAGATAAGGTTAATGTTAGTCTTTTAAGACACTAACAATCAAATATCACAAGATGGTAGCTAATCATACAAGTGAAGCATTAAGACCAAGCAAATGGAGACAATCCTTGCTAAGAGCATATGTATTAAAAAAGATGCAAATATATACATGTTGGGAGAGCCAAAGTGGCTAATCCTAACCCAAGCAATGAGTTTAGCCACTCATGTTCGTGAGTAGAATTATAGATATACAAAAGTAGAGATGCATAAAGATAAATACAGGGATGGATGAACAACATAGAGAGAAATGACAGATCTAAAGAAGGGAGGAAGGTGATACACCAATAATACTCCTCCAGATTTAGATTTGGTGTTGGTGTAGAAGATGGAAACTCCTTCTCTCGAAGAAGAGGATGGTTGATCTTCTGTCTCCTCCAACTTTCATCTTTAGAGGCCCAAGATTGATGGAGAGGATTATGGGTGAGTGTGGAGTGTGACAATACCTCCTCATTTCCTTGATGATCTGACCCCCTCCATGCACTGAGTGGGTATCTATCTATAGGTTCTTATAACCGACTTAAGATATCATGTCGGTCGCTGGGAATCAGAGCCATTCACCCGCAAGGTTATCATGGCCACTTTGGTCATAGAGGCATATGAGCTCAGTGACTGTAGAGATTCTAAGGCCAGTGACTACATAGGCTCTAGGGTAAGCGACTACAGATGTATTAGGGAAAGTGACCAAAAATGCATTTCATGTGCTTTGTTCACAGAGGGTCATGCTCCTTGAACCGTAGGGAAGGGCCGATGGTCAGCAACCAATGTAGTGGCCAGAGATTCATTGGTCACTGAGAAATTATGGTCTATATAAGGTATAGAAAGAGAAGTGAATCTTGGGACAAAGACGATAACTTATATATAGATAAAGTATGGTAAAAGTGACTAAAAGGGAATAAAATAAGCAAGCTAATGACTACAAAATTGGAGGTTATCAACTCCCCCAAACTTAGAATATGTATTGTGCTCAGGCTAATAAATCGAATTAAGGCATCAAATAGCTTCAAAGGGATATAGAGTTTATTATTTTTGTGAGTGTGAAAAATGAGATAATGATAGCCTTAAGTCTTGACTTATGAACAAGGACAAAGGGTTTAAAACATCCACAACTCTCCCTCTTAGATTAGAGTTGCAACAATCATATTTCTCACTATGACTTTCGTCATTAGGAAGTTTCTCCCTGGTATGCATTGTAGGTTATTTTCCAGGTTGTACTTGTGTATAGACCTTGACGGAGGTAGCTTTCACATCCAATTTTTATTATTAGGGATTTCTTAGATATGGTGCTTGGGTGGGCTAAAGTTGTGGTGTTTCCTACATTTCTTAGGTTCGCTCAACCATTTTAGCTATATTAAAGAGAGCATTGCATGAACGGGCCCTAATGTATTGTTAGGTGGTTGCATGAGTCCCCCCTTGAAACATAGGTGTGTCAAATTTGGCTTCCATTATCCACTACCGAGTATGACATATTTGTATTCTTGAGTGTAGTAATATATCAATCGGGCAAAGTCTTTCAACATCTTTCCAAGAAAACTCTCAGAATTTTATTCGTCTCGACTTTTATTCATGCTTACAGGTTGTGGGATGGTATGATTATGGGGGAAAGTTGGGCTTTCATGCCTCTTTTGGTCCTAGAGCGGGGACTTTACAACTAGGAGGGGTAGTTGTTTCCTCTTTTTCTAGGGTTATGAACTTTCCTACTTCTACTTGGGTACCAGGTTATCAGTGACGAGCATAGTAGGTTGAGTCCTCCTCACTTTGAGATTTTGTCTTGGTTGGTAAACATACTTATGCCTCTTACATTATCTCAAGGTAAGGCTAATTTTAAGGCATTATCACACTCAAAATATTTAAGTAGATGGAATAGGTATAATTTTTCATTTTTGAAGTAATTACGCTAAGAGTTAGGCTGAAGAAAAGAAGATCTAAGAGTTGGGGTTATGACATTCTCCAAGAAAGTAGAATTTAAAACTGACCTTTCTATGCAACCTATACATCACAATTTCTACAAGGATATATATACATGGACAAATTAAGTCAAAATTGGCCATTTAGGCTATAATCAAAATTTCAAAAATTTAAAAAACTGAGTGGGTTGAACAACAATTAAAGAGGGACATTGGAGCTTGAATGAAGAAAGCTAGAAAGAAATAGCTCTCATGTCCATTTATAGACCCCCCAAACTTATCACGCACTATGTCCTAGAGTGTTAAAGAAAGAGAGTGGAATTAAACGGGTGGAGTCAGTCATGTTGAGGTTGTTCACAAACCATCCATTTGAATCATAGCAACATGTCAACATATCCTCCTTTGAGTGCATGATAGAGTTCATAATGTAAGCTTTTGACTTTTGCATCTCTCATAGATATGACAATCATCCATTCCAGAAAATAGAATCTGTAGTCGTTGGATGGAGTAATCTTCTGAGGACTTCTATGATAGAACTATTTTTTCTTAAAGTCTTTATTCTTTGCATACTTGTATCCTTTTTTGAAATTGCAGATCATGTCAACAATTGCTCATGCACATGTCACTTCTTTTTCTTTAGTTGGCGTCTTTGGTGTAGTCATGTTTGTATATTTATTTAGTGTGAAGGCTGAATCAGAGTTGTCATATAGTATTGTAATCTTTGCCGTGATGTTGATCACCAACAATGTCTATTGGTTGCCATGAAGGATGGGCAGATATATAAGTTATGGGTGGGAATTCATCAGATAAAGCCTTAGGCATTCTTTTTCTCCTAAATCCTTGTTCTTTATTATGTCATCGATGAGTAAGAAGTAGGCCATATGTATATTGGCCATATTATCTCCTAGCAGTTATTGATATGCAGACATTACACTTACAGATAGGTATCCTCCTGTATTCATTGTTTCTTAGAGATAATATTTAAGAACACACAAACCTCCTCATTTGTCGATAAAATCTCCATGATTATTGTCTTATCCATAATGAGTAGTAGAATTCCCAAGGAAATGTCTTCACATGTCCATCTATCAAAATCAGAAAATGACATCTCAATCAGTCATGATGGCCCATCCATCCATACCTCATGTGGCTCGTCCTCATTAATTTCACCTTCTTTTGGGGGATCAGTGGTAGTTTCTTATCTGATTTCTTTTTCTTGTGAGTCCTTTTTCTTCTCATGGGGTACCCATCCCGCCTTTGATGTTGATGCTCAGACTAGTTCAGACGGGTTGAGCCATAGAGTCTTAGTTGCTCTCTCCAAGAACTTTTCTAAGGTAGAGGGACTTCTGTATGCAGTCTACATGGCACAACATCAGGAGGCATTGTCGGATAGTTGAACAAGCAGTTTTCATAGATGACATTTACGGTGTATGTATCTCACAACCCGTGTAAGTCTTTGAGAAGAATGTCCTCTAGAGGAATGCCTTTGTTTATCGCCTCCATCATCCTAAGCACTATAAAGGTGAAATCCCATGATCCTTGTTGTTCTTGAGGGACCTTGGTAGTGATTGTGAAGTTTTTCCAGATTGATTTGTGATAGTGGTCTACCACTCGTATAACACGTTGAAGTTGAATAGGTATCTTCAAGATGTTACATGCCTCCTTGTTTTTGAAAATAAGGGATGTGTTGGTAGCTCTACGGCACAACAATTGTAGACAGAAGGATGATGATCATACAAATTAACAACGATTAATGCATAATGCTTGATCGTTATGATTGGTAAGGTGAAAAATCTTGTTTCTTCCCTTGTAACTACACTTTGCAATTATTTCACAGATTCATATTTGTATTTCTCTTAATACATTTCCCTTGTAAGATTGGTTGTACCATTGAACATTGTATGCACCTTATCAGGTTGGAGGAATTCTTCTAATGTAGTTTCACATGGTACCTTGAAGAGGTTTTTGTGTACTCTATCTCTATGTAGAAATATCCCCCTGAAGTGTTCTCTAGATAGAGTTCTCCCCATGTTGTCAAAAACTTTGTATGTACCTTGATGGTTTTCATCAAGGATGTCAGTAAGGACATGGATGTCTTTGAAAGTTATTTTGGATACCAATAACATGTCCATTCCGGCCAATTTGCATGGAAGTGGGGGTGCTATGACTACTTTGTATTCTTAAAAAGATTGATGTTGCTCCCTTGTTGGGGAATCAACAACGAATGATGCTAAGCCACTTTCTTCATCATCAAATGTTCCTTCACCAACTATTTTTGCATGTAAAGTTGGGGTAGAGGTTGAGGGCATGGAGGTAGGAACAAGACCTTTAGTAGTTCTACTTGGTTCTACTTCTATTTTATCTTCAACTGTGTTTGTGCCCATAGGTGCCTCTATAAATTTATTTGTAGGTGACGCCATTTAGAGCACGACTTCATTGAGTGATGCCATAGTTGTAGTTATTTTTCCATCATAGATCTCATCACGATGCTCATTGTGATCATCAAAATTTAGGTACATATCATAGATATTCACATATATGTTTAATTTATTTATGCAACGTTGTAGAGTCGTATTGTCATCAGAATTTTCTGACCTCATGCCAGTATCTTGATGTGGGTTGGCATTAGTGGGAATATCCTCTATAGGATTGTTAGTTGTGGGTGAGAAGTTCAAGTAGAACTATAATTTTGGGACCCACTCTTTTTATCAGCATAAATACCAACCATTAGAGATAATCTCAAACCTAAACCCAGATTATGAAATAAAACAATGAATTCTCGAAAAAGGTGATTAAACAATATATGAAAAACACGGATAAATTTTTCCTTTTTCTTTCTTCATAAACTCATAAATCAATGTCACATCAAGGACATCACATTCAGATATCACAAATCATATTCAACTCCATTAAATCTCAAATTAAATCTTGTTCTCATATGTGGTTCAGTTTACATTAGATACATGTACATTGATGAACAAACTTAATCTACAACCCATCCCGAGAAAGAGAGAGTACAGGGACATTCTAATCTATCTAGATTATACTATTTATATCTTCTTTGTCACGACCTCTCCGCTGGATAGAATTATACCTAAAAACATTTGAAACAACCTCATGAGACTCATATAGAGCCCCAGTGAGTGGATACCTCCCACTCAAGCTAGGTACATGCATCAACATCAGATTAAGTATAATAAATTTAACAGAAACATGCAGATATTAAAAAGTCTAACAGATAGTTCTATCACGAGTCAAATCTATCTTAAAATGGTAATCTAATCCAACAGATAAGGTAATCACTTAAACCAATTATAACTTTGAAACATTTTTTTAAAGCATGTCTATGAACAATTCAACAGATACTTCTTAGTTCAGATTAAGAATCCTACAACATGAGAAATAAGTCAAGTTCTAAGCATTTTGAATCAATACATAACAATCACATTATCTTTGTGACACTCCACCAGCTAGACCAGGAACACATCCTACAGTCCTGAAGCTGAAGTACACATAATACATATCTACCAAACAATACTATCAAATAGCAAGCAATCCAACTCATATTCAGAATAGATATAAATTCCAACATTTATAAATTGTCAGCATGACATATCATAATATGAAATAGGAAATGTCCATAGCAACATGATTAATTTCCTCAACATGAAGCTTAATCAATAATGACAAATCATCAACTAGCAGCACAAGGAATGTATTAATCATTCAAATCATGTTCTACATGGCTTATCATCTTTTATTCATTTGCCCTAAAACTACTTGGCTTGTACCTCACCAAGTAGAAGTTGCCGCGCCTGATTCTCGTGTCAACGACTCACCGTCACTATCTTCGGGTTTAGCTGGCCACCCTAAGATATCAACAACAAACCCTGGCCACCTCAGGGTTGCCTAAATAGGCTCACATCCTCATCTCGGGTACACGAGATAGGAACCAGCAAAACAGTATATCACATATCACAATATTTCACATATTTTTCATTTCACATTTCACATATTTCATTTCAACAGAGTATATTCCATCTGGACATAGACTTTCACAGCAAGCATTTAGGGCCAGAGCCACTCCAGATGACTCACTCCTAAATCCTGGTGATCTAACCTTTAAGGTCTCGATCCACACTCTGGAAATCCTTCTCATAATTAATCGATAACTACAAGGAGCTTCGTTTTGTTTCCCCAATGTGGTCCTCGGGGGAAACTCACAGTGTTCAGGGCACCTAACTAGATGTTCCATCATTTCACTTGTTAGTAATCTCTTTTACTCATCTTACAAGAATTTAAAACATCATATATCATATCTGTGTATTCTCACGTAACTATAATAACATGAAACAAATTAAGTTTATCAATAAGAGCAATGATCAAAGCAAGAAGCACAATAAGTCTATAGATTGCAACAAATATGATTATTACTATCGTCTGTATCAACTCATAGCAATCATCAATAGTGGGCCTTCAACCCAAGACGTAATCTTATTGTCCATCATTTACCCCATCAGGGTTTTATCATCATCACTGGGCCTTCATCCCTAGACATAATCTCATTATGCAACATTTACCCTTATCAGGGTTTCTCAATGTAAGGAATGCATATTAAATTCCATTTCAACATAAATCTTATCAGCTCATTGTATATCACAGTTCTGAACAAATATTAGCAGTGGCATTAAAACTACAAAAATAAAAGCATATAGATATCATGTATCATTCCTCATACTCAGAATGGATTTATCATACAACATATGCTTGTTCCATCCAATCTGAATAGATGCCAATAAATTTCATGCATATACATGCTTACCAGACTTGGTTCTCTTCTTCTTTTATTTCACATTCTTCATATGGGGTTACTAGTCATCACATGTTCACTATCAATTGAAGTTTGTACTATTAGTCCATTCTCAGAGTACAATTCAAAATTCAAGAACACATTCTTATAAATCAATTCAAATACTTGACTTTCATCTTTTAGTTGAATTCAATTACAGTTATGTTCATCTCTTAATTCCCCATTTGATATTATCATTCACTAGAATCATCAAACTCATCATTTTAGGGTAAGAGTTACATTCTTAGAATCATCTATTAATTCCTATCTTTTTCCATCATTTTATACTCAGTAGTCTCAACTTCTTTCATTTCATGTTCATTACATTATCTGGACCAATCTTTCTTGATTCACTTTACATACAATGCTTCTCTTCTACATAACATTTACCAAAATATAGTTCTTCGTATATTTCATTTAATTTGGGTTAAGCCACATGTAATAAAAATAAAAGATAAAATACTTCATCATACTATCTTCATTAGTTTCATCTTTCTCTTACAATCACCATTACATACATCATGATCATATTGTCTCTTATATTCAGGTAAGTGTACCTTAAAGTTGACTACTAATGTCATTCCCATAATCAACAATGATCATTTTTTATTATATTAAAAAAATTACATTGGACTTAGGTGATATTCATAAGACTCATCATATTCAATGGAAGTATTAATACCTTCAACTTCAGCATTTGATCACATTTACAACATCATATAAAAGTTCTAGGTTTATCACTCATAATTGTCTTAGTAATAAACTTTTAGGGTTTTCAAGAAGTCATTCCTTAGTTCAGAATATCATAAGAATCATATCATTTAGTAATCCAATCATGACTCAAGGGTTCATTAGAGTTATTCACAAACATGGAAACCCTAGTTTCCATTTTCACACATTTCATTCATCAATCATAAGTATACATTGATTAATTGACTCATTTGATTCACTTCCTCAACACAAAATCCTAATCAGGATATGTGGTCATTCAACTCCATTAAAATTCAATAATGCACTTGTATAATACAATCTGGTACAATTCAAATACGACTTTATACATGTCAATTTCAATTCCAAGCATATCTGCCATTGGGCTGATTTTTAAGAAAAATTCACATGAAATACCATAGTCATCTACCCATAAGAATACCCATGCATCCTCAATCAATACAACAAAAATTAATCAACTTTCAATCAATGATAAATAATCAAAAATAGTAAAATTGGATTCCCCAATACCTTTCCCAAATCAAATCCAATCACATACATATACAAACAAGGTTTCTGATTGTTTTAGTCGGACTGAATTAGGCTTTCAACATGAATACAAAGATTAGGAGGGAGAAAAACACTCACCTCAGGTGCCAAGTACCTTAAATTCGTAGATCAGCCTCTGAATTTTTAGAAACCCAATCAAACCCTCGCAAAAAAATCCAATTCTTTCTCCTCTCAACTAGGAAACCCTAGAAATGCGGATTAGAAGAGAAAGAGTGAGAAATGGGGGAGATTTGATGTGATTTCGAATCAAATCAGGGGAGGGACGAAATCTTGACATGTGAGAGAAGATTCACCATGAAATGATATCCAAAGAAGCTAAACTTACTTGATTTCATCATATCTTGGATAGAGAAACCCTAGGTCATCATCTCCTCCACTTTCTCTACTCAAAACCCTAGCTCTCCTCTCTCCCAAGAATTTCGTTTCTTTGACAGGAAGGACGAGTTATGAGAGCTACTTGTATTTTAGGTTAGTGATATAGATGAATTGAGGTGCTTAGAACATTTGCAAACAAGCCCCTCAATGTATTTTTATTTTGCTCAGACTGGTTGGTCGGCTGAGTTATAAACTCGACCGAAACCACATGTTTAAGAACTCAAAACTCATTAACAAATTATGAAACTTTAACCCAATGTCTACAATTGAGATTATAAGATACAGTAAAAAATTTAGATCATTTTTAGCTACCAATAAATAAATAAAAATCAAATACTACACCGCTATATTGCAGTCAGCAGCATTGTCGGTCGAGTTTGTCCTGCACAAAACTCGACCGACACCCTCTCTGTAGAGATCAAAAGTCATCCAAAAATTACTCCAATTTAACAGGATATATATAATTGAGTTTACCAAGTAAATTTAAAATTTTAGATCAATTGGATATATCAATAAAAAGATAAAATTCAATTACCACACTGCTATATCAATCTGAAAATATGATCAGTCGAGTTTGAAACTCGACCGATAAACAGGTCATAACATTCTTCACAAATTCTGATATTTTTCAATATTGTTCAAATTTTATATATACAAATCATATCCAAATTTATATAAATAAGAGTTACACATAAAATACTAAAAATAATTTAGTGAGACACTATATTTATCAAATTCTGTATTCATGTCATCAAACCCCTTATTTGGGCCGATTAGGGTTTCTGAAATGTTAACCCTAATTAGGTGGATCAAAGTATGATTAAAACTTCTCATTATATTTAAAACATGAAAATTTAACTACCATCACTAATCAAGGTTTAAACAATGATCAACTTAATTAAGCATACAATTATCCAAGTAAACCCTAATCAGATGACTAATTTGAAAATGAGTCATTACAAATTCGCACCTCCTTTTAGGATTTCGTCCCAAAATCCAAGAAAAGATATGGAAGAATATCATATAATCTAATCGTTCACCTCTCTCAACATCTAGTTAGAAAGTATTCCATTTTATTTTTCTTTCATATGTCATCTTTTTTTGTATTAGATGGATATTTCATCCTATGTCATCATCATATCTCTCCTTGAGTATTACAAACACTTACTTCAAAGATATTAGTAATACACCATTTATCAAGATCTAATTCACATCACCTTTCACATCCTTTTTTTTAATTTGATTGTGTATCTCATGGATTAAGATTATGACTCATTCACATATTATCATCTACATTCATCAATTTCCTTTATAAAGAAGATCATCTAATATGCATCTTAATTCATAGCTTTTTCTCACAATTTAAGATTTCATACTCAAATTCAAACTCATTATAGATTGTCTTCATAATCCATTAAGCTTTCATCTGTATTATATGAAATTTCATGCTTTCCATAGGTTCCATATTGAATTATAAAATCCTTTTCTCTTTCACCATTTTATCGCCATTCTTCTCTTTTTTTTCATCATGCATCTTATTATACTACCAAACTATATTCATCTAGATACTTGGTCAGGGCATCCAGAAGAAGTATATCGGCAGTTCCATACTAGCTTAGCTCAATACCCAAATACTTGACCAGAATATCTGGATACTGAGTTCAGTCAGTATGCACATCATTCAGGTTATAGTCAACATTGACATTATTAATTAGTCCTAGATCCTATTGTCCCTGTAGACTCATCTAACCTAGGTTCTGATACCACATCTGTCGGGACCCACTCGTTTGATCCGCATAAATACCAACCATTAGAGATAATCCCAAACCTAAACCCAGATTATGAAATAAAACAATGAATTCTCGACAAAGGCGATTAAACAACATATGAAAAACACAGATAAATTTTTCCTTTTTCTTTCTTCACAAACTCATAAATCAATGTCACATCAAGGACATCACATTCAGATATGACAAATCATATTCAACTCCATTAAATCTAGAATCGAATCTTGTTCTCATATGTGGTTCAGTTTTCATCAGATACATGTACATTGATGAACAAACTTAATCTACAACCCATCCCGGGAAAGAGAGGGTACAGGGACATTCTAATCTATCTAGATTATACTATTTATATCTTCTTTGTCATGACCACTCCGTTGGATAGCATTATACCTAAAAACATTTGAAACAACCTCATGAGACTCATATAGAGCCCCAGTGAGTGGATACCTCCCACTCAAGCTAGGTACATGCATCAGCATCAGATTAAGTATAATAAATTTAATAGAAACATACAGATATTAAAAAGTCTAACAGATAGTTCTATCACGAGTCAAATCTATCTTAAAATGGTAATCTAATCCAACAGATAAGGTAATCACTTAAACCAATTATAACTTTGAAACATTTTTTTAAAGCATGTCTATGAACAATTCAACAGATACTTCTTAGTTTAGATTAAGAATCCTACTGCATGAGAAATAAGTCAAGTTCTAAGCATTTTGAATCAATACATAACAATCACATTATCTTTGTGACACTCCACCAGCTGGACCAGGAACACATCCTGCAGTCATGAATCTGAAGTACACATAATACATATCTACCAAACAATACTATCAAATAGCAAGCAATCCAACTCATATTCAGAATAGATATAAATTCCAACATTTATAACTTTTCAGCATGATAGATCATAATATGAAATAGGAAATGTCCATAGCAACATGATTACTTTCCACAACATGAAGCTTAATCAATAATGACAAATCATCAACCAGCAGCACAAGGAATGTAATAATCATTCAAATCATGTTCTACACGGCTTATCATCTTTTATTCATTAGCCCTGAAACTACTTGGCTTGTACCTCACCAAGTAGAAGTCGCCACTCCTGATTCTCATGTCAACGACTCACCATCACTATCTTAGGGTTTAGACGGCCACCCTAAGATATCAACAACAGACCCTGGCTACCTCAGGGTTGCCTAAAGAGGCTCACATCCTCATCTCGGGTACACGAGATAGGAACCAGCAAAACAGTATATCACATATCACAATATTTCACATATTTTTCATTTCACATTTCACATATTTCATTTCAACATAGTCTATTCCATCTGGACATAGACTTTCATAGCAAGGATTTAGGGCCAGAGCCACTTCAGATGACTCACTCCTAAATCCTGGTGATCTAACCTTTAAGGTCTCGATCCACACTCCGGAAATCCTTCTCATAATTCATCGATTACTACAAGGAGATCCATTTTGTTTCCCCAGTGTGGTCCTCGGGGGAAACTCACGGTGTTCAGGGCACCTAACTAGATGTTCCATCATTTCACTTGTTATTAATCTCTTTTACTCATCTTACAAGAATTTAAAACATCATATATCATATCTGTGTATTCTCGCGTAACTATAATAACATGAAACAGATTAAGTTTATCAATAAGAGCAATGATCAAAGCAAGAAGCACAATAAGTCTATAGATTGCAACAAATATGATTATTTCTATCTTCTGCATCAACTCCTAGCAATCATCAATTGTGGGCCTTCAACCCAAGACATAATCTTATTGTCCATCATTTACCCCATCAGGGTTTTATCATCATCACTGGGCCTTCAGCCCTAGACATAATCTCATTATGCAACATTTACCCTTATCAGGGTTTCTAAATGTAAGTAGTGCATATCAATTCCATTTCAACATAAATCTTATCAGCTCATTGTATATCATAGTTCTGAACAAATATTAGCAGAGGCATTAAAACTAGCAACAATAAAATCATATAGATATCATGTATCATTCCTCATAATCAGAATGGATTTATCATACAACAAATGCCTATTCCATCCAATCTGAATAGATGCCAATAAATTTCATGTGTATACATGCATACCAGACTTGGTTCTCTTCTTCTTTTATTTCACATTCTTCATATGGGGTTACTAGTCATCACATGTTCACTATCAATTGAAGTTTGTACTATTAGTCCATTCTCATAGTACAATTCACAATTCAAGAACACATTCTTATAAATCAATTCAAATACTTGACTTTCATCTTTTAGTTGAATTCAATTACAGTTATGTTCATCTCTTAATTCCCCATTTGATATTATCATTCACTAGCATCATCAAACTCATCATTTTAGGGTAAGAGTTACATTCTTAGAATCATCTATTAATTCCTATCTTTTTCCATCATTTTATACTTAGTAGTCTCAACTTCGTTCATTTCATGTTCATTACATTATTTGTACCAATCTTTCTTGATTCACTTTACATACAATGCTTCTCTTCTACATAACATTTACCAAAATATAGTTCTTAGTATATTTCATTTAATTTGGGTTAAGCCACATGTAATTAAAATAAAAGATAAAATACTTCATCATACTATCTTCATTAGTTTCATCTTTATGTTGCAATCACCATTACGTACATCATGTTCATATTGTCTCTTATATTCAGATAAGTGTACCTTCATATTGAACTTAGGTGATATTCATAAGACTCATCATATTCAATGGAAGTATTAATACCTTCAACTTCAACATTTGATCACATTTACAACATCATATACAAGTTCTAGGTTTATCACTCCTAATTGTATTAGTAATAAACTTTTAGGGTTTTCAAGAAGTCATTCCTTAGTTCAACATATCATAAGAATCATATCATTTAGTAATCCAATCATGACTCAAGGGTTCATTAGGGTTATTCACAAACATGGAAACCCTAGTTTCCATTTTCACACATTTCATTCATCAATCATAAGTATACATTGATTAATTGACTCATTTGATTCACTTCTTCAACACAAAATCCTAATCAAGATATGTGGTCATTCAACTCCATTAACATTCAATAATTCACTTGTATAATACAATCTAGTACAATTCAAATACGACTTTATACATGTCAATTTCAATTCCAAGCATATCCGCCATTGGGCTTATTTTTAAGCAAAATTCACATGAAATACCATAGTCATATACCCATAAGAATACCCATGCATCCTAAATCTATATAACAGGAATTTATCAATTTTCAATCAATGAGAAATAATCAAAAATAGTAAAATTGGATTCCCCAATACCTTTCCCAAATCAAATCCAATCACATACATATACAAACAAGGTTTCTAATTGTTTTAGTCAGATTGAATTAGGCTTTCAACATGAATACAAAGCTTAGGAGGGAGAAAAACACTCACCTCAGGTGCCAAGCACCTTAAATTCGTAGATCAACCTCTGAATTTTCAGAAACCCAATCAAACTCTCGCAAAAGAATCCAATTCTTTCTCCTCTCAACTCGGAAACCCTAGAAATGTGGATTAGAAGAGAAAGAGTGAGAAAAGGGGGAGATTTGATGTGATTTTGAATCAAATCAGGGGCGTGAAGGAATCTTGACATGTGAGAGAAGATTCACCATGAAATGTTATGCAAAGAAGCTAAACTTACTTGATTTCATCATATATTGGATAGAGAAACCCTAGGTCATCATCTCCTCCACTTTCTCTACTCAAAACCCTAGCTCTCCTCTCTCCCAAGAATTTCGTTTCTTTTATAGGAAGGACAAGTTATGAGAGCTGATTGTGTGTTAGGTTAGTGATATAGATGAATTGAGGTGCTTAGAACATTTGCAAACAAGCCCCTCAATGTATTTTTATTTTGCTCATACTGGTTGGTCGGCTGAGTTATAAACTCGACCGAAACCACATGTTTCAGAATTAAAACCTCATCAAAAAATTATTAAACTTTAACCAAATGTCTTAAATTGAGTTTTTAAGATTCTTTAGAAATTTAGATCATTTGGAGTTACCAAAAAATAATTAAAAATCAAATACTACACTGCTATATTGCAGTCAGCAGCATCGTCGGTCGAGTTTGTCCTGCACAGAACTGGACCGACACCCTCTCTGTAGAGATCAAAAGTCATCAAAAAATTACGCCAATTTGAAAGGGTATCTATAATTGAGTTTACCAAGTAAATGTAAAATTTGAGATCAATTTTATATACCAATAAAAAGATAAAATTCAATTACCACACTGCTATATAAATCTGAAAATATAATCAGTCGAGTTTGAAACACGACCAATAAACAAGTCATAATATTCTTAGAAAATTCTGATATTTTTTAATATTGTTCATATTTTATATATCCAAATCATATCAAAATTTTATATAAATCCGAGTTACAAATAAAATACCAAAAATCATTTAGTGAGACGCTATATTTATCAAATTATGTATTCATGTCATCAAAACCCTAATTTGGGCCGATTAGGGTTTCTGAAATGTTAACCCTAATTAGGTGGATCAAAGTATGATTAAAACTTATCATTATATTTAAAACATGAATTTAACTACCATCACCAATCAAGCTTTAAAAAATGATCAACTTAATTAAGCATACAATTATCCAAGTAAACCCTAATCAGATGACTAATTTGAAAACGGGTCATTACATTTAAGGCCACAACATTGGTGGTGACATCAGGTGGGATTTCGGAAATAGGTTGCTCTTGAAGTTGATCTTGATCATTTGTTTGTGATGGAGGTGCTCTTGTGACCTCTTCGTCTTTGCAATCGTCGATAGTGTAGGGGCTAGAGGATGAATGTGATGGTGAAAGACTGGCTTTGCCTTTTGATGTTGGCCTAGCTCTCCATTCTTTCATGTGATTATGCTCCTCTTCTAGTTCCTTCATGGATTCTTCATATCCTTTGTGAATCATTTGTTTCTCATCACGTATAATTTCCCTTTTCTTCTCGAGGTCCTCCATCTCTATAAACATTTCCTTGATGGCTTGAATCTTCTTGCATTGCTCGAGGAGGATGTTTTGTATGAATTTTGGGAGGTCTACAGTCCTCTCGTCTATCCTTGATACATGCATTGTTAGTGCTTGCATGATTGTAGAAAAGAAATGTTCTTGTGAAGTGGAGTTATGCGCTTGTTGAAAGAGAGCATTGAAGTGACATCCCAATTCTTGCATGAATGTCGAGATTTGTTATTGTTGTTATCCTTGTTGTTGTCTTGTGGTTGTTTTTGGTGTTGTTGGTAGAGTTGATGATGCAACAATGGGTTCCCCTTGAGGAGAGGCTGGCTCATCTTGGTTCGCTTGATGTGTGGTTTCCTCCCATGTTCCTTCCCATTCTGTATCCCTTGCATGTTCAACACTTAACGGTTCAGCCTGAACATCTACCCAGATAATTGGCATTTTAGATGCTACTTCAGTTACAGGGGGATCGGTATTCTGGAGTTCTCAGGGTAGTTGGTTAGGTCTTCCCTGCTTCTATTTTGGGCTCCCGTGTTTTTGTTAGAACACCTAGTTGATCTCCCATCTCAACAATTGTTATTTTCGGTGCTTTGCTTGTGCACTGGGGGAGGGGTGATGCAGCGTAGAATTTGTTATGAATGTAAAGTGGTTGTTTTTATGAAGGATGATTGCTTTGCAATATCTTTTTTGTTTGATTGAGTTGGAGGTGGTTGAATCACTAAGGCTATTATTTTTGGTATTGGATTGCACAACCAAGTTTCTAGTTTCTTTCTTTTCTCCAGTTGTTGTTTCTCTATTTCTACTCTTATTCCTCTTCTTATTGGATACTAGCAGGCTATTGTGAGTCTGTAGGTCTCCTCATAGAACCAGAGAGAATTTTGTCCACTTCCTCCATACTTGTTCACAGTTTATTGGTGTTGTAATATGCCATTTTTGGGAGGGGGAGTAACACTTTGGAGTTGCCTTCTATATAGAAGAACTTCTCACCTTTGTGCACCAGCATTCCTAGTGTTATCAGATATTTAATATCAATTTTTGTTGTAGCCCTCTCTCAACTCATGCTTGTTTAGCTTCTCAGCATCTAGAAAGATTGCCACAATTAGTGTAATTTGACCACCCATGCATCAATCCCTCATCCTCTATTTGATGTCTTGATCAGCTGCTATGGGTAGTTTGTCAATTAGTAGTTGTCCAATGTTGACCGGTCTTTTCTCTTTCATCGACTAGATTAGGAAAATCTCCCCCTTGATACACTTCCTATCTCTTATCATGTGAACATAGTGTTGGAAAGGATTTTTTATAATATTGTAATGAAACAGGAGGTTGTCTGAGTTGTGTTCGACTTCCCAGGTCTGTGTTTGTCTTCCCTAGTCAGCTTTTCCCACATCTTGTGGCTACCGAACCCAACGGTATCTTTATCACCTTTTGCCTCTTGGCAAGCTTTGGCTTCATTGTCAGTATCAGTGAACATCACATCTAGAAATCTTTCAATAATATATTGATCTTTTATTCCTATTCTTACTTGTAGTTTGTACTCCCCCCTACTTCATAGTTCTCTTTATCTTTGATATGAATCTTTATGAGTGAGGACATGAATTTTGTTGTGAGTTATGTGTAGTATTGTTGAGGTGCCAGTCATAGAACACTTAAATCCCCCCCAAATTTAGTGACTCATTATAGAGCCCTAACTTTTTGAAGTCGACAGGATCCATGTACCTTGTTGGTCTGAATTGCTTTGTTCTTTTAAAAAATTTGTCCATTTCCTAGTGTTCCTTATCTCTAGGTTTGGACGTTGCTCCTTGGTCCTCAGATGATACTACTTTATCTGAATCTACCACCATGTCTACAGGGGTTCTCACTACCTCTAGCCTCTGAGATTTGGACCCATTCATAACTATTGACTTCATCTTCATGTCACTTCCCCTAGGTCTGACACTTTCCAATTTCTTGTCTACCTCACTTCTTCATCTGATGGCTTGTAATCTGGATTATTTGTCTCTAGAGTGCCTTGTGACTTGTCCTTAGGTTCAGAATGTTTGTTTTTCAATAGTATTTTGTAGCATTATTTCTATAGTAGCAGTTGTATCTTCTTTTCCTCTGGTAGTTCCGGATGGTTTTCCAAAATGTATCAATTTTTTAGATTGCTTCTTCTAGCCCTTGGAGTGAGGTTATTTTCATGTTCCAGGAGTCTAAAGTTGTTGACGCCATTTTGCAATCTATATAGAAGTTAATTTCATCAGTAGGATATTTATTCTCCCTAACCCTTGAACTAGTTAAAAAGGAGGGGGTCATGCAATTTTTTCCAAAACAAATTTTGAAAATTTTCAAAAATAGATTAAGCACACTCCAACTATCCCTAAACACACATCCTAGAATAATATTATGTGACCGCATGTATGTGTGGCTAATAAGTAAAGGTTGCAGAGGTATATGTGACCAAATAGAGAGAGGTTGCATCACCGACCATAGGGTTTTGGGTGGTCAATGATGATTCAGCAATCAGTGCTCACTGAGGGGGTGTTCATGGGAAGAAAACATGGGTCGTAGAAGATGCATCATCTGAAGAATCACCAATGATTGTAGGTAACAAGAAAATGGGAAGAGTGGGATATGATCATAGGTTTCTGGGATTGTGAAATCCTTATCTATCATAGGGGGTCGAAGACCTCTGCGGTCCCTACGAATTTGTTCAATCATGAGTACTAGGATGTGAGGCATCAACAATGATTGCAGAGAGTATTTTGCACAGGATAAAACTCTTAAATCACGAAGGTCATAAGAGGACACGCGGTCACAACTGTGGCGGAGGTATGGTTTACTAGAAAACACATGATGAGACAAGGAGGAAGAGAAGCAAAATCATGGGCATGGGGCAAGTAAGAGATTGTGTCGACTAAAAATTTTGCATGGAGGTAACGGTCAGCACCGATAGCAACTCATCTTCTCTATTCATTGTCGGTCGGCTTCCGTTGGGTTTCTTGCAGCACTGTCTTCTCTGGTCGCTCTGCAATTTTCTAGGTATTTGCCACAATCGTCGAGAGTGTAAGAGGGTCAGGGTGCAAAAGAATTGGGTTCTTATATCTTTGAGATTAAAACCTAGTGTTGATGCTTGATGTTCTTCAGTGGTCGCAAAGAATGTTAATCCTCTATGGTCACTGAGATTGAAGAACGTAGGTCATATATTTGCAGGCATCAGTCTATTAAAGTGCAATGGTCACAGAAACCGAGGTAACCCCCATGATTGCTATGAATCAGTCATCTCAGCAGTCGCTGAGATGATATTTTCCTTTTATGACCACTTGCATTTCCTAAACTTTAGCGACCGATGAGAGGATTAATCATTAAGAAATTTTTATGTGCATCTACTAAGATTCTAATTAATCTAAGGTAGCATCAAACATTAATAACTAGAGTGTTGATTTTTAAAGGTAACACTGCATTAAGGTTAAAGCTAAGGATGAAAAATAGCAAGATTGTCTGGCAAGAGAAACAAAAAGGAAAAGAAAACTAAACAAGTCATGAAAAACACTTGTGTTGTCTCCCAAGAAGCGATGATTTATAGTTAGCTTGACTCTTGGTTTTGACTCTTTTATGGTTCTTCAGGTGTAGCAAGTTTTGGTTCTTCCAAGTGGAGTTCTGATCTCCTCACAAATGCCTCATCTGCATAGTACATCTTTACATTGTACCCATTCACTTTGAAGGTGCCAATCATCTCACTGGTAATTTCCATCATTCTAGATGAGTAACTTTTTATTATAGAAAACAAACCAGACCACATGGACCTAAGTTTCCCAGGGAACAACCTGATACTAGAATTGAATAAAAGAACATTGTCCCCTTTAGACACATCATTGTTTTTTAGGTGGGTGTCATGCCACACCTTGGTTCTCTATTTGTAAGTGTGGGTATTTTTGTAAGAATGCAACTTGAGTTCCTATAGCTCCTACAATTGTAGAAATCTTTTATTTCTTACTTGGTTCAAGTCGATATTCAGAAATTTGATGGCTCAAAAGGCCTTGTGTTCTAATTCCACTGGAAGGTGAAATGATTTTCCATAGATAAGCCTATAGGGAGTAGTATGTATTGGTGTCTTGTATATAGTATGGTAGGTCAGGGAGCTCCATCAATTTTTATAGACCAATCCTTACTAGTAAGGCTCACTGTCTTCTCTAGGATTTGCTTGATTTGTCTATTTGATACCTACACATGTCCAGATGTTTTTGGGTGGTAGAGCATCACTACCTTGTTCTTAACTCCATATTTCCTCATTAACGCTTCAAATTGTCTCTCCCAAAGTGGGATCCTCCATCACTTATGATGGTGTGTGGGACCCCAAATCTTAGAATGATAGTTTTTTCAAAAAGCTTAATCATTGTCGTTGGGTCACAGATATGGGTAGAAACAACCTCTAACCATTTTGAAATGTAATCCACAACAACCACAATATGTTGTTTACATCTTGAGGATGGGAAAGGTCCCATGTAGTCAATCCCCCACACATCAATTTTTTTTACTTCAATCTAGTCTTCCATTGGCATCTAATTCCTTCTTGAAACATTTCTTATTCTTTGGAATTATGCTTTGGCAAAATCTTGAGCATCCTTGAATAAGGTAGGCCATTAGAATCCAGAATATAGGACTTTTGTTGTCATTCTCTCTCCTCCTAGGTGTCCTCCATAAGATGAAGAATGACATTCCTATAAGATTTGGGGTACTTCTTCCTTCGATATACACCTTCGATGCAGGTTGTCAACACATCTCTTAAACAAAAGCAGGTCATCCCAATAGTAATTCTTCAGATTAGAAAACAACTTTTTCTTCTAATTATAGGTAATATCAAGTGGCAATTTCTAACACGCCAGATAGTTGTAGATATCAATGAACCAGGGAAGGTTGGGCTCGACATATTTTGCCATCATCGAGGCTTCATCAACATAGTTGTCGTTAATCGAAAATGGGTCATCCTCTGTAAGAACTGTCATTGACAAGTGGTTAACAACCCCATTCTCTATTCCTTTCTTGTCAATTATCTCATGGTAAAACTCTTGTAAGAGAAGAGCCTATCATAACAGTCATGGCTTTGTATCCTTATTTTGCATTAGGTACTTTATTGCTCCATGTTCTATATACAACTTTAACTTTTACCATATCAAGTAAGAATATAAATTGTAAAAGGAAAACACTATTCCCAACATTTCCTTTTATATGGTGGTGTAGTTGACCTGGGTGTCATCCAGTGTTTTACTAGAATAGTATATCACATTATGCTTCTTGTCTTTCCTTTGACCAAGAATGTCACTAATATCATAGTCACTAGAATTACACATTACTTCAAAGGGTAATTCCCAATCTGGTGCTTGAATATATGGGCAGTTGTTAAGGCATTCTTCAAGGAATTAAAGGCTTCGAGACACTTGTCCATGAAATCAAACTCGTCATCTTTTACCAGAAGGATCAATAGAGGTTTTGCTATTTTCAATAAATCTTACGTAGTATCCAGCATGGCCCAAGAAGCTTTGCACTCCCATTACTATTTTTGGAGGCTGGAGTTTGGATACAACTTCTATTTTTCTCAAATAAACTTCTATCCCTTTTTTAAAGATCTTATGTCCCAGCAGGATTGTGACTTGTACCATGAAATTACACTTCTTCCAATTTAAGACCAAATGTTTCTCTTCACAATGTTGTAAGACTAGAGATAGATTTTTGAGGCACTTATAAAAATTTGTGTTGTATATGAAAAATAAACCATGAAAACTTCTATTATATCTTCTAAGAAGTCTACAAAGAGAGATATCATGCACCTTTGGAAAGTAGTTGGCGTGTTGCATAGGTCGAACGACATTCTTTGGAAAGCGTAGGTGCCATAAATATAGATGAAGATGGTCTTCTCCTGATCGTCATGATGGATTTCACTTGATAGAATCTAGCATACCCTTCCAAGAAGTAGAAATATGAATGATGAGCTAACCTCTCAAGGACTTGATCAACAAATGACAGTAGGAAATGGTCTTTTCCGGTAGAAACATTCAATTTCCTATAGTCTATTCACATTTGCAACATAGTCATAGTCCTTGTGGCTACTTCATCTCCTTTTTCTCCTTTCTTGATGGTTATTCCTCCCTTCTTTGTTACTACGTGTATCAGACTTACATAGTTGTTGTTGATAATCGGGTATATAATCCTTGCATTACGCAACTGTGTGAATTCCTTCTTGACTACCTCTCTCAACTTCTAATTCAATTTTCGCTGAGGTTGGGCTAAAGACTTGGACATATCTTCCAGATTGATTCTATGCATGCACATAGTTGGGCTTAAGCCCTTTATATCTTCTACTGAGTAACCAATGGCTTTCCTATGGAGTCTAAGCTCCTTCAAAAATTTGTCCATGTGCTCATCAGTCAGATCCGAGTTAAGTATCACTCAGTTTCTTTCTTCATCATCTAGGAATTCATATCACAGTCCTTCAAGTAGTTGTTTGAACTCTAGCTTTGGCTTAGTTACTTCTTTCTCTTCATGTCTCTTTAGGAGTCTGCTCTAATGATGCATACTATGTTGTTTTATAGTTATATCTTCTTCGTCACTGAGCTCTTCCTCCGCTGAATTCAGTAATCCAACATTTCTACTACCTTTGGGTCTTCTATGATGAGATCAGGGTTGTTTAGAGCTCTCATAAGTGGGTCATTAATAGTGTGATCTTCTTGTACTTCTTTACAATACCCGGTGTATCTATCCATGAAGTAGGCCAAGTCGAATAGAGAGGGTCCCCGCACATCGTCCTGTACATGAAAATCAATATGGTCATTTCTAACATGAAGAGTTATCATCCTTTATGCTACATCAATTAAGGCTCTAACAGTGTCAAGAAAAGGTCTTCCAAAGAACATTGGACACGTCAAGTCCTCGACTACTCAATCACCATAATGTCACATGGGATGAAGAATCTTCCAACACGAATCAGTACATCTTCCACTACTCAGATCGGCTTTGTGAATGAGTGATCGGCCAACTAAATTCTCATGCTAGTCTTCACCATATCAGTGAATCTGATCCTTTGAGTATGTGTTAGCAGTATGAGGTTGATGCTTGCTCCCATATCGACAAGACCCTTTCCTTCCACATTATCCCCCACACAAAAAGGAATATTGAATGCCCCCATGTCTTTCTTCTTAGTAGGAAATTCATATCAAACAAAGGCACTTGACATTTTTCCTAGTTTCACAATCTCAATGTGGTCTCCACTTCTTCTTTTAGTGATGATGTCCTTGAAGAACATCGCATAGGTAGGAATTTCTTCGATGGCGTCCTAGAAGAGGTGTCTAGGTGCAGTTTCTTCACTGCTTCCATAAACTTCTCGTACTTTTCCAGCGATGATCTTTGATTAACTTGTACGAAAAGGGAACTCTTGGAGAATAAGAATCTTTTTGGTGAAGACTTCTTCAGCTGGGTCTAACTTCTTTGTCTTTGAGTATTTCTTTACTTTGTCTTCTTCTTTATGCTAGTTTCTATTTGTGGATGATTCCTTCTCAGATTCTTCCTCTATTATGATAGGTTCGGGTTGTGGCTTAGCAACAATGTCTTCTTCAAGGTGACTATCATCTTGCTACTTCTCTACAACCCTACATGAAAATAGACTTGTGATCTTCACAGTCTTTGTGTTAGAGGGAATATTTTCTTGAGCATTCTTTATCAGCTGAGATAGTTGTGCATGTTGTTGACCAATTTGTTTTTGATGCATTTGCATGTCATCCATTTGGGTCTGCATTGTTGTTCAGATGCTCGAATAGGTAATGACACTTTGATTCAGTTGGTCATTCTAGAGACATGTCTTTTTGCATAATCGAACAACTACTCCATCATGTTTGATTGATTGATTCCTTTAGGCTGGCTTAGATCTTGATTTTGCTTATTCATGTTCTTATATCGACATTGACCTTATCCTTGGCCATGATAATTATTTTTATTTTGTTGGTATCTCATAGTCTTGGTAAGATGAGCTTGTCCACCTCCGCTTCTGAATCCTAGTGGTGGTGTTGATGCTCCACTTAGCTAGTAAGAGTTTTCTGTAGCATCCTTGTTTCCATAATTGAAATTAGGATGATCTGGTCTCTCAAAGTTTACATAAGATACATTCTCTATTTCTTCTTCTTCCTCACTCTCCTCTTTTGGTTGAGTATAGATATAGTTATTGATTCAATGTCCTCCCTCACCACATGTAAACACTTCATTACTTTCTCTATAGGTTTCTTGCCTTTTCCTCTAGAGTCCTTCAATTGTTTGACATGTGTAACAATCTTCTGAGTTTGGGTTGTGTTAGTATCTAAGGTCTTAGTTTCAAGAGAAGTTCCTTTAGGTGTAGACTTCTTTTTTGAACCTATGCATACTTTGTTGAAGTCTATGCCCGCCTGTAGGGCATCCATGTTGTCAATAATCTTCATAGTCTTTTTATGATTTTTTCCATGGAAGTCTCTTCCTACGGTGACATTCAATGAAGTTCTCTCAATAGAAGTAAGACTGTTATAGAAAGTAGTGATCAGGTATCCCTTATCATAATTGTGATGCAGGCAATCTCTTTAATACTCATGGAACTATTCCCATGCCTCATACAAGTTTTCTTCAGGCTTCTACATGAATCCATCTATCTTCGATCAGTTTCTAAGAGTCTTTTCCACCAGGTAGAACTTTGTGACAAAATCATCAGCTACTGGTCCCCAACCAATAATCTTTTTGTCAGGTGGAGGAAGGTACCATGATAGAGTTTTATTCCATAAATAGAATTTGAATCCCTTAATATGTATCACTTCTTGGGTGACTCCTCTCATCTTGATAATATAATAAATATTCTTGTAGGCATCTAGATGATGGTAGGGATTCCCATCTCGAGAATTCCCTCCAAACAAATTGTTTTGAATCATAGCGATGACGGATGACTTTAGTTCAAAGTTTGGAGCATCAAATCTTTGAGTAACAACAAGGCATCTTGACTCGTTTGCCCTTGTGGCAGCTAGATCTCGTAAAGAAGGGCCTCATTCATCATCATCTTCATTATTGCAATTATTGTCTTCATGCTCGCGATGGTTCCTCCTATTTCTTCTAGCTTGATAGTGACAATGTTCATCATGGCATCATTCTTCACACTGCTTATCTTCATATCACTTGTCATGTTCTTCTTTGCATCCCTCCTCACATTCATGTTTGCCATGAGAGTAATCATCATCACACTCAAATTCAGTTTCTTGTGGATCTCAAATATCTTCCACCCTCACATTTGGGTCACTTTTAGTATGTCCTTCTCTACGAGGCGGCATAATGTTGTGAAACGACTGTAAGGTGATTCTCAAAATCTACTTCTCCTTAAGCTACCTAAATATTTTGCACAGTCAAGTTAGAAAATTGGACGTGTAAAATGAATTATTCGAAGCAATCAGATATAGTAGACTTAGAATTTGTGTAGTCAAGTCTATTGCTAAACTTGAGGAACTGGTGTGTGGTGAGTAAGTTCAGATTCTTATTAGTTCTATTTTCCTTGTCCCCAGCAACGATGCCAAAAAGTTGACTGGCCTAAATCAGACATCCAAAATGGAGCAGATCTAGAGTAGTCATACTCTTAAATGCATAACCTGACACTCAGGCCTCCACAACTATTATACGAGATCTGATGTAGTATATCGAGGTCGAACCACATGAACAAGTAACGTTAAGTACTGAGAACGTAAACACTTTAACTCAGATACACCAAACAGAAGGGGTAGGTTAAGATGGTGTTCCTAACAGAACAATATTACTTTAAACAAACAAACAAGTAAAAGAAAGATAAAGAAACAAAATAAGAGAACAAAAGCAAAGAAGTTTGTCGTAACAAAATATGGATGGGAACTTGGATTGGGTTTCACCTACTAAGATCTCTCACCAACATGCAATACTCACACCCTTTGTATACCTTTAGAAAAATTACAAGAAATAATCATATATGTCTACTTCGTCCTCACTCAAGCTTATGATAGATCTAGATTATAAGGTTGTCTCTCTCTTAAGATGGCAAACAAACAATCACAATAACAACCACATGATCATTAGCTTGAGCGTTCCAACATTCACATGCATTCATGCAACTCCAAATGTAACACACTGAATTATGGACATTTTGCCTTTTTGGTCATCTTTTCCATGTATTCCTCTCATTTCTATCCTCTTTGGTTGTTCTGTTTAATTTTTGAATAATATAATGGCCTAATGAGCATTTGTTCACCTTTCTCTCAATATTTGGGTTTATGCACAAATACCTCAGTCAAAGCATAGTAATGGGTCTAATATGTAAAATGTCCACTCAAGGGATAAAAAGAATAAATAAATTTGTGCTAAAACTTTCTAGTATCTTTTTAAATATGAAAAATAAAGGAAACCTTGAAATGTGCATAAAGGGGATGATAAATGTAATAATTGGAGAAAATATGGAATATATTGAATAAAGAAGGATAATACGGAATATGTTGTTTAAAAAATCATAAATAGAATCTACAAGATAATTTGATGACAAAATTCGTTTCCTTGAGCCAAAAGATACTTAAGGGCCAAGTATCATCTAATTTGGATAATATATAAATAAATAAAAAGCCTTTATTATAGGATAACAGGGAATAGGCCAAGAAAGAGAAATAAAATATCTAATATCCTCAAATTGGAAAACTAACTCCAAATTCGTAATCTACATATCAAAATGAGTCTATGTGTGAATTTGTATTTAATTTGGTCAATGTTAAATATTTTATTTTATTTAGGAGAGAGAAAATGACTTAAAGACCAAAAATATTAAATGTATGTTGAAAAAATTTAATTAATGCCAAAATTCGTGTTCCACGCATTTAGTATTGTTTATAGGCCAAGTTTTACATTTTTACAAAGTTTCTAGATGCCTCTGATAAATTGAAAGGATAAATAAGTGATAAAATTTAAATGAATTAAATAAAATAAAAAAGTCTTTAAAAAATTAAATAAATATCAAATTCGTGTTCTAAATGTTAAAATATATCTTTGGACGAACTTTGAATCGATTTAGAAAATATTTGATAAGAAGGTGAATTTAGGAGAGAGAAAGTGTGTAACATATTAAAATCATTAACTAATATAATAAACAACACCAACAAATGGAAATAATGATAAATTTGTATCCAACATACTTAATACGACTTATGGGTGAAGTTATATTTTGTTTGGAGAATGTAATAATCATTAATGAGAGAGGAAAGAGAAAATAGTAACTGACTTAATTAACTAATCTAACTTTATCAAAAGACAAATCGAATTTTATATTCGAATTCCTAACCCCAAAATCAGTAAACCAAACAAATTTGAGTTTATTTAGAGTCTATTTGCACCCTTAAATAATTATAGAAAGATTTATGTATTAAATACAGCAAAAGACCAAAGTTTAGAAGTTGTATTAAATGATCAGATTTCATCTCCTACCTTGGACACGCGTGAACATTAGATATGTGATTTTTACTAGTTTTCTATTGGCATTTTCTCTCTCGTTACTTAACCAAATCACAAGTTTTTGAGTTCGTTGGACTCCTCGCAAGATTCCACACAGGTTTATCCCAAGGTTTTTATGTTTTGACAAAAGTTTGTGAAACCCCCAAATCATGTGGCTCCTCTCTCTCACCCCACCTAGTTAAACCCTAGCATATGCCTCCTTGCCTATAAATATCCATGCTCCTAGATCCGCCGTCACCTTAGCAACTCAACCCTGCATTTGATTTCTCATTTCATCGTTGTTCGGGCCCTCAGCTAGCCTCCGATGACACCAAGGTTGTGGCGCCCTTCTATCTCCGCTTCCTCCGCCATCAACCCAAAAAAAGGTATCATCAGATTCGTGTTGTTCCAAGCATCAATTTGCATGCTTAAACGAGAGGTTTGGTCGAGTATTCCTCATTTTACCAAATTGGCAAGTAAGTAGCAGAAGTTGCTCACCGGCCATGGTGTTGAGTGCTTTGGGGAAGAAAGCCTTATGCTCTTTTACCTTTTTTCCCTCCGTTTTCACTTCATGTAGCTTTGTTCGCGAGTTGGGTAATTTGGTCTTTTGTGATCTGTTTGACCGTGTTGACCTTGGGTGGTCTATGGTCTCTCGGCCACTAATGAGAGGACAACAGGTGTACGAACCCCACCACCTGGCCCCACTCTACTCTCTCTCTCTCTCTCTTCTTTTTCTCGATATTTGAATTTTCGAATTTTTTAATTAGTTGATATCAAATAATTCATATAAATTCATCCAGTGGTCAAAAATTAGAAATAAGGGGTGTTTTGAAATCAGGAGAACGAGATCTATCCATTAAAAATATTTTCGAGGTTTGATTCTGATTTTTGCAAAAAAGTGTGTTTAGAATGATTTAATAACTAAAAATCATCAAAAATAACCTGAAAAATCCATTTCTTCAAAATACATAATATTATATGTCATTTTGATCATAAAACCCTAACTAAGACAATGATGATGTTTTCGAGACATAAATCGGTGGTTTGTAGAAAAAGTTAGTAACTTTAAAGTTTTAAGCCTTTAATGAATATACATAGATCTAATACATGGATATAATGATGAAATTAGGGAAAGTGGATTTGATCTCGTGTAAAGGTTATGAAAAGTGGTTTTATGGTCCTAATGATAAGGTATGTGCATCTACACCTTCAGTTGGAAAATTTATTATACCTTTACCCATGTTCCCTAATGAGGCTTAATTTGACCTAATCCATTATTCTTGAAACTTAATTTGTTTATGTCTCAAAATCAGTTGTAGTATTATCTTGGTTGGATTTTATACCCCCACTGACATGTTGTATCAATCTTTTGATTAATCTTTCCATAACTCTTTTCCAATCATGTAGTTATATGTTCTATTTAATTGTAAAGTAGAGGTACTTATGTACAACCACCCACAGAGGGCATGTATATAATCGCCCTAGGGGAATGTGTGTATTTCTCCCCATAATATTATAGGTGGATAAGAATGTCTTATTCTCCCCTCACCTAAGGTTAGAGGTCTGGTAGGTGCCTTAACCCTACTTAGTTAGGTAGACATATTAATTTACATGTAAATCCTTTATTTACATTTGTTATTGGCAAGTTTCTTTGTTTAAAGCCTCATACTCTTGATGTCTCATCTTTTGATGAATCCCTATCCTGATTTATTTGTTATATTTATCTTGTCATCTTTAGTATAGTTTAGTGACACACTTTTATTTTCCTTTCCTCTTGTTGGGTGCTTTCCCAACCACCCATATGTGGAGCAAGGTGATGGATATGACATGAAGATCTTAGTGTTGACATGGACTAGCTGATGGATATTTTTCTTGGAGACAAAACTAGAGTAGTCTAGACTTCCCTCTATCTAGATCCTAGTTGTATATGATGATGTAACCCTAAAAGAGAGATTTTGATGTATTTTGTACAATCTTTTATGAAACTAAATATAGTCCGAAAAAAAAATTATTTTGCTACTTTCCAAATGTGTTTTGTTACCATATTTTAGTAAGGAGGTGCTCTTGCCTCTTTACAACATGCTATCAGAGCCCATGGTAGTCAGAAACTGGCTATTTCAGTTTTGACTCCCTAGTTAGAATCCATGTCTTAAATAGTTCCTTTAGGTGACATGGTTACCCTAGATTTCATCTACCTTGATGAAAGGTTGACTTAGAACTCAATATTTCCACATTAGAATCTTGATGAATAAAAATCTAATATACTCATAATTAAAATATAAATAACTTGATGTTGTTTAGGTTTTCCTTTAGGCAACTATTAGGGCATGAAGTTGAAGCAAAGGTGTCTAGAAAGGATCAGGGTTTTGGGGGCTGGAAAAATTTTCCTACGCGCCACTAGCTTGGTTTATGAGGACTCCCGTGCCCATATGATATCGGCCTGGCCTGATCTAATATGAATTGCCTAAAATAGTTTGCTTTTAGGAAATAGTAACCTTAGAGTTCTATGTTGTATATCTTTGAGTATCCTAATAGTTTGACTTAAGTTTCACATGTATGTTGATTTCTCCTAGCACCCTATTATGATAACCATGTGACTTGTTTGAGGATGAATACCAAGATAGTTTCCTTATGTACCTTAGGACCACATGCTTGGATAGTTTGTCCCTAGAACCTAGACCTTAGAGTTGAGTGTTTGGAAAGATATCATAGTGCACAATGGAAGCATGATGGATCTTGTATAAGATTTAGTTAGACTTATCCTTTAATCCTTATGTAGTTTGGCTTGATGGGTCGAACTCTTTAAGGGTGGAGTAAAGTTAGTTGATGATGTTTGAATGGTTAGATTTTGTGGTCGAAATCCTCTTTAGGGGGATGGAACCCTAAAACATATGAAGTCTATCTAATCTATCTTTAGAAACCCTAACTCCCTTAATAGGGGGTTAGTATGCTTGGATCCTCAGTTTTGACCAGACAAATTATAGTTTTAACCCTAACATGTTTGTTTATATATATAATGACCATATAATAGTCATCTAATGAATAATTTATATGTTCAAACCCTAATGAATATTTGATGCACATAATATGAATATCAATGCTATTTGTCAATATGTAATATGTTGGCCATGTCAGGAAACTATAAACCCTGATGGTAGGATGAGTAAGATAGTTATAACCAATACAAAATTAATGCATGCCAAGAATGAATAAGTGAAATAAAATGGCCATGTTGACCTAAACCCTAAGTTGTAATAATCTAACCCTAATCTATAAGTCTTTAATGACTTTCATGATACATTAATGATGTTAAGTGCCATAATCAGTTAACCTACATTGATACACATAAATCATGTATATAAAATCATCTAATCACATATTGATCAAGTCATGTATATGAAGTACATGTTACCTTACTATCTAATACACACATGATTGTCCCCTAATGCAAATCAATTCATTAATATGTAATATGTCTCACCTTGATCATTAAAATACATATAATGGCTTCAATGTGAATATGAAGTAATTGGATTCAAATAAATGTGCAAAATCAATAATATAAATGAATGAATATGAGAAATGATTAATGATGACATTAATCTGAGCAATAAATATAATATGACAATGTGAAAAATGTTTAATATGAGTATAAGTAACTAATATGACATTAATTGGAATAATAGTATGCTTAACCAAAAATTGAATAGAATATCTTATTTCATGTAAAATATTATTTTATAATTAATAAAGTGGTAATATGAGGATAATGAAGTATAAATCCGAATTATTAAGGACAATGATCAAATACAATAATGAATGTTGAGATAATTGAGTGACCCCTAATTGTGATAAAATCCTTAATAAGATAAATGAGAAATACATATAAATAGTTTAATAGATGATAATGAAATATAACCCTTTTGACAATAAAGTGAATATGACATGACATAATTAAAATAGTAATGATAATGTGATATCATAATGAATATGATGTTAATGAGCCAAAAATGTAAAAAAAAAGGTTAAATATCCTAAAAAGAATATATTAATAATGGACCCTAGGTGATCCATGAGAACCCGAGCTATGATTAGTTGATGTATGTGAAGTTATTGAACCCTTAGGTGTAGTTGAAGTATAAGTTTTGGTGGAAGTCGTATGGTTGAAGGAATAACCTGAAGTTTTGTGATGAGAGGTTACACACTCACCCTTCCCTAATTGCTAGTGATTTTGGGGACGAAATCCTCTTTAAGGGGTGGAGTGTTGTAACATACTAAATTATGGACAATTTGCCTTTTTGGTCATCTTTTCCATCTTTTCCTCTCATTTCTATCATCTTTGTCTGTTCTGTTTAATTTGTGGATAATATAATGACCTAATGAGCATTTGTTCACATTTTCTCTCAATATTTGGGTTTATGCACAAATACCTAAGTGAAAGCTTAGTAATGGGTCTAATATGTAAAATGTCCACTCAAGTGATAAAAAGAATAAATAAATTTGTTCTATAACTTTCTAGCATCTTTCTAAATATGAAAAATAAAGGAAATCTCGAAATGTGCATAAAGGGGATGATAAATGTAATAATTGGAGAAAATTTGGAATATATTGAATAAAGAAGGATAATAAGGAATATGTTGTTTCAAAATCACAAATAGAAGCCATAAGATAATTTGATGACAAAAATTGTTTTCTTGAGCCAAAAGATACTTAAGGGCCAAGTATCATCTAATTTGGATAATATATAAATAAATAAAAAGCCTTTATTATAGGATAATAGGGAATAGGCCAAGAAAGAGAAATAAAATATCTAATGTCCTCAAATTGGAAAACTAACTCCAAATTCGTAATGTACATATCAAAATGAGTCTATGTGTGAATTTGTATTTAATTTGGTCCATGTTCAATATTTTATTTTATTCAAGAGAGAGAAAATGACTTAAAGACCAAAAATATTAAATATATGTTGGAAAAAAATTAATTAATACCAAAATTCATGTTCCGCGCATTTTGTATTGCTTATAGGCCAAGTTTTACATTTTTAGAAAGTTTCTAGATGTCTCTAATAAATTAAAAGGATAAATAAGTGATAAAATTTAAATGAATTAAATAAAATAATAAAAGCCTTCAAAAAAATAAAATAATATCAAATTCGGGTTCTAAATGTTAAAATATATCTTTGGATTTTAACTCAATTTGGAAAATATTTGATAAGAAGGGGAATTTAGGAGAGAGAAAGTGTGTAAAATATTAAAATCATTAATTAATATAATAAACAACACCAACAAATGGAAATAAGGATAAATTTGTATCCAACATACTTAATAAGACTTATGGGAGAAGTTATATTATTTTTGGAGAATCTAATAGTCATTAATGAGAGAGGAAAGAGAAAATAGTAATTGACTTAATTAACTAATCTAACTTTATCAAAAGACAAATCTAATTTTATATTAGAATTCCTCACCCCAAAATCAGTACAACCTACCAAATTTGAGTTTATTTAGACTTTATTTGCTCCCTTAAATAATTATGGAAAGATTTATGTATTTAATGCACCAAAAGGCCAAAGTTTAGAAGTTGTATTAAATCATCAGATTTCATCTGTTACGTTGGACATGCGTGAACAGTAAATCTACAATTTTTGCTATTTTTCTATTGGCATTATCTCTCTCGTTACTCAACCAAATCATGAGTTTTTGAGTTCATTGGACTCCTCGCATGATTCTGCACAGGTTTATCCCAAGGTTTTTCTGTTTTGACGAAAGTTCGTGAAACCCCCAAATCGTGCGGCTCCTCTCTCTCACCCCACCTAGTTAAACCCTAGCCTAGGCCTCCTTACCTATAAATATCCATGCTCCTAGATGTGTTGTCACCTTAGCAATTCAACCCTACATTTGATTTTTCGTTTCGTCATTGTTCGGGCCCTCAACTTGCCACCAAAGACATCCAGGTTGTGGTGCCCTTCCCTCTCTACTTCCTCCACCATCGACCCAATAAAAGGTATCATCAGATTCTTGTTGTTCCAAGCTTCGATTTGCATGCTTAAACAAGAAGTTTGGTCAAGTATTCCTCATTTTCCCAAATTGGCAAGTAAGCAGCAGAAGTTGCTCGCTGGCCATGGTGTCGAATGCTTTGGGGAAGAAATCCCTATGCTCTTTTACCTTTTTGCCCTCTGTTTTCTCTTCATGCAACTTTGTTCGCGAGTTGGGTAATTTGGTCTTTTGTGATCTGTTTGACCGCGTTGACCCCGGGTGGTCTGTAGTCTCTCGACCACTAATGAGAGGACAACAGGTGTGTGAACCCCACCACCTGGCCCCACTCTGCTCTCTCTCTCTCTTCTCTTTCTCGATATTTGAATTTTCGAATTTTTTAATTAGCTCATATCAAATAATTCATATAAATTCATCCAGTGGTCAAAATTTTGAAATAAGAGGTACTTTGAAATCAAGAGAATGAGATCTATCCATTAAAAATATTTTTGTGGTTTGATTCTGATGTTTATGAAAAAGTGTTTTGAGAATGATTTAATTAAAAATCACCAACAATTACCTCAAAAATCCATATCTTCAAAATACATAATAGTATATGTCATTTTGATCATAAAACCTAACTAAGACAATGATGATGTATTTGAGACCTAAATCGGTGGTTTATAGAAAAAGTTAGTAACTTTAGGGTTTTAAGCTTTTAATGAATATACATAGATCTAATACATGGATATAATGATGAAATTAGGGCAAGTGGATCTGATCTCATGTAAAGGTTATGAAAAGTGGTTTTATGGTTCTAATGATAAGGTATGTGCATCTACACCTTCAGTTGGGAAATTTATAATACCTTTACCCATGTTCCCTAATGATGCTTAATTTGACCTAATCCATTATTCTTGAAACTTAATTTGTTTATGCCTCAAAATCAGTTGTAGTATTATCTTGCTTAGGTTTTATACCCCACTGACATGTTGTATAAATCCTTTGATTAATCTTGCCATAACTATTTTTCTAGCATGTAGTTATAAGTTCTATTTAATTGTAAAGTACAGGTACTTATGTACAACCACCCATAGAGGGCATGTATA
The DNA here is from genome assembly GCA_963693085.1 of Alisma plantago-aquatica. Taxonomy (NCBI): domain Eukaryota; kingdom Viridiplantae; phylum Streptophyta; class Magnoliopsida; order Alismatales; family Alismataceae; genus Alisma; species Alisma plantago-aquatica. The sequence goes on along the minus strand of OY856414.1, from coordinate 499,871,638 downwards.
TAATCTCCCTAGGGGAATGTGTGTATTTCTTCTCATTATATTATAGGTGACTGGGAATGTCTTATTCTCCCCTCACCTAAGGTTATATGTCCAGTAGGTGTCTCAACCGTACTTAGTTAGGTAGACATATTAATTTACATGCAAATCCTTTATTTACATTTTTTATTAGAAAGTTTCTTTGTTTAAAGCCTCATACTCTTGATGTCTCATCTTTTGATGAATCCCTAGCCTGATTTACTTGTTATATTTATCTTGACATCTTTAGTATAGTTTAGGACACATACTTTTATTTTCCTTCCCTCTTGCTGGGTGCTTTCCCAACCACCCAGATGTGGAGCAAGGTGATGGATATGGCATGAAGATCTGAGCATTGACATGGATTAGCTGATGGATATGTTTCTTGGAGACAAAAGTGGAGTAGTCTAGACTTCCCTCTATCTAGATCCTAGTTTTTTATGATTATGTAACCCTAAAAGGGAGATTTTGATGTATTTTGTACAATCTTTTATGAAATTGAATATAGTCAGAAAAAAATTTATTCCATTTCTTTCCAAATGTGTTTTGTTAACATATTTTAGTAAGGAGGTACTCTTGCCTCTTTACACCAAAAAATGTAGATAAGGTTATTGTTACTCTTTCGATACACTAACAATCAAACATCACAAGATGGTAGCTAATCATACAAGTGAAGCATTACTACCAAGCGAATGGAGATAATCGTTGATAAGAGTATATTTATTCAAATAGATGCAAATATATACATGTTGGGAGAGCCTCAGTGGCTACTCCCAACCCAAGCAATGAGTTTATACACTCGTGTTAGTGAGTAGCATTACAGATATACAAAAGTAGAGATACATCAAGATAAATGATGGGATGGATGAACAATGTAGAGAGAAGTGATAGATCTAAAGAAGGGAGGAAGGGGATACACCAACAATACTCCTTCAGATTTGGATTTGGCATTGGCATAGAATATGGTGACTCCTTCTCTTGAGGAAGAGGATGGTTGATCTTCTCTCTCCTCTAACTTTCATCTTTGTAGGTCCAAGATTGATGGAGAGGTCAATGGGTGAGTGTGGAGTGCGACAACACCTCCTCGTCTCCTTGATGATACGACCCCCTCCATGCAATGAATGGGTCTCTATTTATAGGTTTTCATAATTGACTTATGTTATCTTGTCGGTCATAGGGAATCAGAGCCATTTGATCCAGGGTTATCATGGGAACTTTGGTCATAGAGGTAGAAGAGTTCAGCAACTATAGAGAATCTAGGGCCAACAACTACAAAGGGTCCAGGGTTAGTGACCATAGAGAATCCAGGGTCAACAATTGCATAGGCCCAGGGTAAGCGGCCACGAATGTATTAGGGAAAGAGACCACAAATGCATCACATGTGCTTTGTTTGTAGAGGGTTGTGCTCCTTCCACCGCAGGGAAGGGTCGATGGTCAGAGACCATTTAAGTGTCTAGAGATTCATCAGTCACTGACGAGTTACTATCTGTCTAAGGTATAGAAAGAGTAGCGAGTCCTGGGACAAAAATGATTAGAGATATCTAGATAAAGTATGTTAAAAGTGATTAAAAGGGAATAAAATAAGCAAGTTAATGACTACAAGATTGGATGTTATCAAATTTCTAAAACATGTCTTTGAAATCCAATGTTTTAGGTCTTACTTGTTATTATTAGTGTTTCATGCCCAACTTCAACAAAACTGCCTTGCCCCTACCCATACTCACTACAAAATGAGAATGGTTCACCTTAATTTCAAGCCTACTAGTCTTGTTCTAAGAGATCAAATGAAGTTGACCACCAAATCATGGGCCCAAAGGAATATGGGTGATATAATATGGTTGGCTAACATAAATGTTAAACTAGGCCTCTAGTTTAAAATATTTATGTGATGTTTTATTCATCGCACTAGCAAATTTACTAGGGACTGAATCCCTGAATTTACCTTAACCAAATACACAATATCCCACCTACAAGCTTCTTGATCTTGTTATAGTGTAGTTAAGGATTGAATATAAGGATGATATTTTGAAGAATTATCCAGACCAAAATAATTACACAAAATCTAGGATTGACATAAAAGGTGGGTTGGTTGTTTGATTTCACTAGGATAGCTATAGAAAAAAAACTAGATTAAGTTTTGATTAATAAATAGATGAAAACACTAGGGTGGAATGGGTTTTATCAGAGCTACCTTTCATTCACTCTCTCACTAAAATCATATACTACATGAACATATGTATATTGAGTCCTATTAAATAACCCTTTTGGCTTTAGAATAAAACCGAACAAATACTACTCCAAGCTCTTCATTGTGTTACCTAGATATAATTTATCTATTGTCTCAGAAAACACAAACACTCGTGCCAAATGCTCATCAAGGTTTTAATAAGAATCAATTGGTATCCTAGATTCTAAGTTAAAAGTTCTCTACACCCTAATTCTGTTAAACATGTAATCTTGATGATCGGGAAAGAATTCAAGCAAAAAATGTTGATTCTAAAGCTATATTTGTACGTACAATTATCGATGTAGTAAAGAGAACATATTTGGGTAACGAGGATACTCCCCACACCCTAATGAGAGTCGTACCCACTCATTACTATAGTAACAATATAATAAGACAATAAAACCATTGTTACAATAGATAAAGAAGGAGCAACCATGATGTCCAAATGCCTATTTTCAAGGTTGAGGGAAACAAATGTCAACACAACATCAAGATTTCTCCTTAAGATTCCTTGGGAGGGAGTTTGTGGTGTCATCTTCCTTAATTTATGGACATGGCCACTGTGAGGGGAGAGAAGTAGATTAATGAAGGTGTAGGACATCAACCAATGGATACATGCACCACTAGAAAAATCTCTCTTGATGTTTAAACCTTAGTTCCTTGGTGGAGGTGAAGGTGGAAGGGTTGTTGGTTGACATAGGTCAACTAATGGAAAAAATCGATGGTTTTGGGAGGTAGATGCTCATTGTTAGTTTTGGTATCCTGTCGGTGTCGATCATATATACTTTTACTTATCTGTGTGGCCTTCTAGTTATAGATAAAAGTTTGAACTGACAACCCTCCCATCTACCATGGAGTTTGATCTTCAGTCTCCATGGAGGTGAAGAGACGATGGCTAGAGGTAGACGAAGGGTCACGTAACCCATAATAATTTCATTGGTAGGTGAAAGGTTAGAACAACCATCCATAGGCGAAGGGTTATGAGGACAATGAAAAGGAATGTAGAAGTGATGAGTGGAGGTCGACCATAAATTAATGGAGTTTGAACTTCCATCAGAAGGTATAGAGAAGAAATTCCATCAAAACTTAGATGTGGAGCAATCCTATAAAGGAAAGTGTAGAACAAAAATCAAAAGGTGATCCGAGAGTTCCTTCAGAATATGAACACGACATTTCCATCAGAAGGCAATGTTGGTAGGAGGGCAATGGGCTTCTGACGATAATCAATTGATGAAAGGGTAGAGTGATATAAATTGATCGTTTGGAAGATGTGATGTAAACTGATCGTTTGGTAGATGAAAGACCGCCACCACGGGGTAGGGTGTGTGCATGTGTAGTGGATTTTGCGCTCATGAGGCATCAAATGATGGTATCATCAACAAATAAAGGAACAAATTTATAGAAATATAATCTGTTTATTCAAAAATCTCTTGCACTCGCTAGTCAATTAGTGAGACCACTATCTCATGTATTTTTGCATGAGATATGCATTTTAAAATTACCATGAGGACCAGGGTTAGATCAAAATCCTATATATTAACACAAAAATAAAAAATAAAATGTTGGATATGTCTTAAGTGAAAATGATGGAAATGAATTCAAATATAAGCTGAAAATGTAACTCAACTAGGATAAATATGCATTCATCAAATAACCTCAAACATAACTGTTTCTTATCCTTAAGTGGAACAAAATCTAAATAGTTACCAAATGAACACTTTCAACCCATGCAACTACCTCACACACCTCACATAATGCTCATTTATCTACCACCTAATATGCCCAAGTAGCTCAACTACCTGAGATCATGTAACACACCTATCTATTTCTTTGTTTCTGATTTTTCTTCCCATAAACACTTCCTCACCACTATCCTGAATACCAGACACATATAAGAGTTTTTTTGAAGGTTCAATGAATACTGAAGAACGTGCATATGATCTGACACTAGAGTGTGTGAAAAAAGGATATCAACATGACACATCCATTGTGTCTCTATGTGGAAGATGTCAAGAAAGGAGGTTGTGAAAGGAATGTGTGAATATCTTTTCTATTCAACTTGAGATTGTGGGGTGCAAAAGAAGCAGATAGTCGGGAGGGGGTGTGCCACCCTAATTTAGGCTTTGTTACTTTATATGGCTTTTAATCTTCTTTTAATGTATGGAAGATAAAATATGGAAGAAGAAGTGTGGGAGAGGGTGGTACGTCCTGCCAAAGGTGCACACCCTAATCAATTAGGATTTGAGTAGATGTGTTCCATGATATCAGTCCACAGTGTGGATGACTTTAAAAATTTATAAAGACCTAAACCAACACACCTACTTCTATTAAAACACTACACCCACAAGTGAACAACATTGTGTCGTAGTATAGGAGGGCAACAAGTATAGGGTCTAGATGGAGAAAAGGGGTCACTAGAGCTAAGTTAGTTTTTAGGCTAGGTTTCTACGGCAGAGTCTAGAGTTGAAGGGTTTGAAGGTTGATTTGTTTATTACACTAATGATGAACAAGCAACCAATTAAAGGAAAGAAAAAAAGATCAAAACCTAAATTACTGTAGAAAGTTAATTCTACAGAGCAAAAAACACAAGGAAAGCAAGAAGATGAACAAGCTACACTAAAGCAGACAAAAAGAGGTCTACACTACACTAATCTAGCAAACAAGGAAAAAGAGAAATTAAAGACCTAAACTAGAAAGGGAAAAGCAAGAACAAGACAAGAAGCTAACTAAGCAAGTAAAGAGCTAACTAAGCTAACACTAGCTAAATAAGAAGGCAATTACGATTTTTACAAAATAAAGGGATGTGTGGGATGTTTGGGCAATGCACTTATCAATTAGGTTGGGGGTGACATGTAAACATTATGCTTTCATTTAGATTACCAATCTAAACAACAAGCTAAAGTCTAATGAATTACCCTAGACTACTAACTAGTAACAAATAGGTAAGCTTGTGTATAGGGGAACTAGTCCCTAACACCACCTCCTACCCTTACGAGGCTCAATCAGGTTAGGGTCTAGGTATAATTCAATTAGAGTCTAAAAAATCCTAGGTTTCTAGGTTAAAGGATTTTAGGGTGATTAGGGGCTGGGGGTAGTAATGGGAGTGGATGTGAGCTTTTAGGCCTCACGTCACCCACATTCTAGCCTTGAGAAAGATCTAAACTAATCGCACTAAATTCATCTAAAATAGATACTTAGATATATCAACTAGGGTTAGGGGAATTGATTAGCATGTACGATGATGGGTATCTAGCTAGGGAATCGTGAATTGGACCTAGGAGCAAATCCCACAATTCACACAGATAACCGATTTCCCTAAATTCCTAGGTGATTTCAAGCACAAACCAACAACCAATTAATGAAGAGTGAGATAGGAATAGAAAATAATAATTTTCAAATGAAATTACAATATTTACATATCATTTCCCCCAACATAATTTCAAGGTAACATTTTTTACCCCAAACAACCCACATAAGGGGCCTAGCTACTCATGGAAATGCAAAATACAAAAAGAAGAGAGAAAGAGGTAGAAGAAGCCATGAAGCTCAATGTATATGGAGTAATCCTCCTCTTCAACTGTTGCAAGATGTCCTCCTCCTTCTTCCAAGGTGTAAGGGCATGGAATGATGGTGGAATAAGGTCAAAACACTAGGAAACTAGGGTTTTGGTGGTGGAACATATGAATTCGAATGGAATGGAGATGGAAATGAAGTGGAATGGGTGGAATGCAAAAACGGGGAGCTAAGAAGGGGTAGCAGGTAGCTAGTAGTGGCCCCTTCGGCTTCCAACTATCACCCACATATATATATATATATATGTGGGGTGGAAGAAATAGGTTAATTAGGGGTCAAGTGGGGAATGCAATGGAAAAGTAGCTAGTTTTTGTGAGTAGCACGGCCGTACTAGGCATCACGGTTGTGGTGGGTAGGCCTAACCACGGTCGTGGTGCAGTGGAACGGCTGAGGTGAAAAATGGTGCAAAATGACAGTAAGAGTGTTGAATTTGAACTGAAAGTGGCATGATTGTGTTGGTCACCACGGTCATGTTGGGGTAAGGGTAGCATGACTGTGGTGGTCATCATGGTTGTTATGGCTTGGAGTTTCTCTGTCTATCCTTGGTAATACAACCATTTTGATTGAACTGCTACACGGTCGTGCAAGGTGGAACGGTCGATCTGGGTCAATCTACCATGACCATTCTGAGGGGCACGATCGTGGTGATTCCTACATTGCTTCAATGTTGACTCTATTGATTTTGGAGTGAGCTAGCACGGTCGTTCTGTGGTACTATGACTGTTCTAGTCTCTATATCTGAACATTTAGTTGAAACTTGGTGTTTTCTTAGACATCTTTGCTTCAATGGAGCTTTGGTCACTAGGGATAGGTTGAGGGAGACACATACTTCACTTTGGGCCTCTCTAAGGGTAGATAAACCCTAGCATCACTTGTTCTCTCTCTCTTCCATAAAAACATGGTCCAAATGTCTAAAAAACATGCAAATAATGTCCATAAGTGCATTTTACATAAATATGCATATTAGGGGAAATAACATGTAATCTAGAAGGTATAGATGTGATTGAAATGCAATATGTCACAAGATGAAGCCCTAAACTTGCACTGCATCAAAGGGCTTAGATCAACATGCAAGTTGATGTATAGTTCAAGTCACCAGGTGGTTCTTTGAATCTCGCTATGCTAAAATGGTGACATAAAAGGGGTAAATTTATGATTCATTAAATTTATTTCACTTGTAAGTTGGAAGAACGACGTGTTTGATCTCTCTCATTTTCTCAAATTCTTGTCATATTTTCTAGGAAAATATGTTATTTTGGATTCTAGGTCACATGGGTGATTTCTAACCCTTGTAGTTATTCATATATTGGTCATTATGAGGTCTTACTTTGAGTAAGGGGAGTCATATGATGAAACATGCATGGATGCAAACAAAATTTTGAGTTTAATACATAATGGCTTGTATTACTCTAAAAAATCTTTTTAAAACATTAGGCTAAATGAAATAATAAGATCCTAAGTTACAACATGTAGGTGTGGGTAGAGAGTAGAAGATGTACCACCCGCCCTCCACTACAAATTCATATATTTTCTCATCCTTGAGAAAATACTATATTTAAGATGTAGGGGAAAGATTTTATCTGTGGGACCACAAATCATAGTTGCACTCCATTTAGTGAAATTCATTAAGCTATAATAAAAAAATTTAGAACAAACCATCTCATCATGAGATGTACTAACTTAATAAATGAAAATATGAATTAAAATTAAAAATTTAGATATGAAGATAACACTTGAGTTGCCCCCTACAAGTGCCTTTCTTTAACATCAACAACTCGACACGTGAAGCTCAATCATAGTAGGTCAAGTGAAGGAGAGAGGGGTTGGTTGACCTTCATATCATTAATTGTGAAGTAATGATTGAGTCTAGAAATGTTAACTTTTGAGTCACTAGTGTTTTGACTCCAAATTAGAATATCTCTATGAGGAAAGATATGCTTTATCATGACTGGAGCCAACCACCAGGTACTACAATTTCCTACAAAGAGACATAGATGAGAGTTGTGCATTAATACTTGACCTATGAGCTACAAATATTTTATCTTTAGGTGGGCATCATGCCACATCTTTGTGTGCTCCTTGTCAATTTCTACATTTTTGTATGTTATCACTAGTACATGTTCTAGTTCTTACAGCTAAAGTAGACAATGTTCTTTTGCTACATATGGGTCAAAGTTATGTTCTTTGATAGCCCATCAAGCATTTTTTCGAGATCTATATAGGTGAGAATACTTCCCTTAAATGAGGCGAAAAGGTATAGTGCCTAGGTAGGTCTTGGACACACTTTGATAAGCCAGAGGGCATCATTTCGATCCCAATCTTGACTTGTCCAGTCAACTTCCTTATCAAGAATAGCCTTGTTTGTAAATTAGAAATCTCCATGTGGCCATTCAATTGAGGATGACATGGGGTCGACACACGGTGAGAGACACCATACTTGAGAACAAGTGATTAAAATATGTGCTTGAGGAAGTATTATCCTTCATATGAAAGGATAGTGTGTGGGACTTCAAAGTATGGGAATATGATATTTATGAAAATCAGCTAGGAGCTGCAAGAAGTTGTGGGGAGGCTTTAACCCATTTGGAAATATTATTGACAACGATCGTGATGTAGTAGAAGTTGTAAGTAGCGGGAAATTGACCCATGTAGTCCACACCCCAAGTGCCAAAATATCAACTTCTTGCCAAAAATTGAGGGGCATCTCACCTCTCTTAAATTTTTTACCAGATTGTTTACATTGATTGAAAAACTTGACATAGCTATGTGAATCCTTGAAGGTACAGGGACACAAGAAACCACAACAAACAACTTTAAATCTAGTCTTTTTGGAGCTTATGTGAACCCCAGTTGGACCTGAATGTTACTTTTCTAGAATAAGAGAAGCTTCTGCTTCAAAGATGCACCAGAGGTGAGGTTATTGAACAAAACTAAAATAAATAAGGCTCAATCTAATACAAATGAAAAATATCAGATATGAACTTCCTATTTTCATTTCCCATGCAATTTGGATGAAGGATTGCCACAACAAGGTAATTCACAAAAGTAGCATCTCATGGGGTAAATGTGGTAACCTTCAACAATTAGTCATTTGGGAGGGAATCATTGATAGGGGTGGGTCATTGTTTTGGATGTATAATATTCTATGATGATTTTCTACAACATTATTGGCTCCCTTTTTGTTCCTAATCTCTAGTTCAAACTCTTGCAACAATAGGATCCATCTAATCAACCTTGAATTCATGTCCTTCATTAACATAAAATATTTGATGGTTGCATGGTCTTTGTAGACTATCACTTGTGAGCCTATGAGATAGGAGTGAAATTTGTCAAAGGTGTAGACTATGATGAGAAGTTCCTTCACCATGGTCACATAATTATTTTGTGTGTCATCTAGTGTCTTGCTAGAATGCTAGATGACAAGTTGCTTCTTGTCAACATGTTTCTTGAGAATTTCACATACGACGAAGTCACTGGCATCACACATTATCTCAGAAGGAGATACCACTATGGGGTACCAATGATTGGAGTAGAGATGCGAGTTTCCTTTAGGTTGAAGCTCATCATACAGTCTGAGTAAAAAAAGAAGTGCACATCCTTCTGGAGAATATTTGTGAGAGGTTTAGCAATCTAAATGAAGTCATGTATGAATCTTTAATATGATCCCCCATGTCCTTGGATTGCTCAGTCTTCTTTGACAATTATCTAAGAAGTCGCTTTTGTCTATTCCATGTTGACCTCAATACCTCTGGAGCTGACATAGTGTCATCGAACAATGCCCTCCTTCACCATGAATATCTCAGAAGGAGATACTATTATGGGGTACCAATGATTGGAGTAGAGATGCGAGTTTCCTTTAGGTTGAAGCTCATCATACAGTTTGAGTAAAAAAAGAAGTGCACATCCTTCTGGAGAATATTTGTGAGTGGTTTAGCAATCTAAATGAAGTCATGTATGAATCTTTAATATGATCCCCCATGTCCTTGGATTGCTCAGTCTTCTTTGACAATTATCTAAGAAGTCTCTTTTGTCTATTCCATGTCGACCTCAATACCTCTGGAGCTGACATAGTGTCATCGAACAATGCCCTCCTTCACCATGAAGTGCCATTTTTTTCCAATTAAGCACTAGATATTCTTCTTCAAAACACTATAGGATTAGGGAAACATGGTGTAGACATGATTCAGAAGAATATCCATAAGCTTTGAATCAATCCATGAAGACTTCCACTATCATTTCAGTCAAGTCAACAAAGATAGAAGACACACAACACTAGAAAGTGTCAGATGCATTGCATAGTCTAAAAGGCATCATACAGGAGGCATACTTGCCAAAATGACACGTGAAGGTGTTCTTTTCTTGATCACTAGAGTGCATAGGAATCTGGTAGAATCTAGATTACGCATCCAAGTAATAGAAGAACACATGGTGCATAAGTCTCTCCAAGACTTGATTAAGAAAAGGAAGTTGTAAGTGGTCTCAGGGAGTTGCATTGTTGAGCTTATGATAGTTGATGCACATGTACCACCCAGTCATAGTGTGGGTGGGTTCTCCTTATTCACTGCAATAATGCTTTTTCCTTTCTTTGGTGATATATGCACATGACTCACCCATGCTAAATTAGATATGGGATTGATGATTATAGAAAGAAATAGCTTTACCACCTCTTTATGAACAAATTCCTTCAACTTTGGGTTCATCTTGTATTGAGGTTCGATGGAGGTCTTGTAGCTGTTGACCATATTGATTTTATTCATGCAAAGGGCTTGGAGTTAGGTCAGTCATTTTGTATCATGATGCCTCTTGTCTCTTGCTCAGTTAAGTCAATAGCATGTCTTCTTGCTCAGTAGTGAGATATGCACTGGTTATGACTAGGTAGACCTATTTCTCATCTAGGAAGACATATTTTAGCAAATCAAGTAGAGGCTTCATTTCTAGTACAGTAGGCTCCTTTTCTTCTTCTTCAATAATGAAAATAGACTTTCACTCTTCAAACTCATTCTCAAGGTCATCCTTGATAGAGTCTAAGTGGATAAGTAATTGCTCCACCTAGTCATCATTCACTTTATGAGAATTAGGGTCAATAATTTCTCTTTTAAGGGGTTCTTTAGAGGTGGGCACATCCTTCCATAGTTCTTCCATCTTGTTTATGCAGTCATCCATAAAGAATTTCTCCTACAAATAGGGTCCTCTGAGACTGTCAATGACCTTAAAACTGATCGTGTCTATTCCGAGCCTCAGTATCAGGATCATAACTTTAACATATATTAGGACTTCTATTGTTGCAAGGAATCGGTGCCCAAATCTTATAGGGTAAGGGTGATCCTCCTTGATGTCCATAATTACAAACTCACATGGTAAATAAGACTTGGACCCACCTCGTAGGAATGTCATCTACAGTACTCATAGGTGTGGTCACAGATGACTCAACAAGTTGAATCAAAAGGATGTTGGTGGTGAAGCCTAATCTCTTACCCAAACTATAGGCCATGATAGAAATGCTCACCCCAATATCAGCTAAACCTTTTTGAGATGTGCAATCCCCAATAAAGCAAATGATGTCAAAATATCCAAGATTTTTTAGTTTTGTTGGCATCATGAATTAGATAGTGTTTAATTATGTCTGTTTCTAGTTTCACAATCTCAACTTCCTTATTAGGTACTTCCAAGTGAGGAGAGATTTGCATAATTTGGTCCATGATATGATCTCTATTAGATCATCAAGTAAGGGAATATGAACATGTAGCTTCTTCATTGCTTCCTTGAACTTTATGAATTTTGAGTGAAGTTGTGTCTGAGCAAGAAATCGCTGGTACGTGACTCATGGTTTGTATACAACCACCACTACGATCAAGGGAGAATATTGTGTAGCTTCTAATGCTATTAAGAACTGGTGAGTTGTTTGTTTTTGGAAGTTCAAAAATTGGCTCCACTGATATGTCTATTGGCGTTGACATTGGTGTATCTTCTTCATCATCATGCTCAAGAAATATTATGTTGTTTCTGATTGGGTTTGCTGGTTCTAGTAGAATAAATCCAAAATGTGTGGTCATTATCTTTAGATCATCATGGTGCCTAGGATTTTTCTCGAGTTGGCCTATAAATGAACCCATTGGAGGAAGAATGGCTATTGTGATATGTGCGAGTTGAGCCTCCATGGATTTGTTGTATGCTTGTTGGCTTGCTAGAATTTTCTCAATGGTGTTTAAGCGACTTTGATTAATGGGGGCATGCATGTTTTGTCCATTTCCTTATCCTCATAGAAGCTATCCTTGTTGTTTGAATGGCTATATTTCTAGATTTTGTTGCTTCCATGATTGAAGTTGTTGTTGGATGGCTTGGGATTAAAGTTGTTTTTCTATTAGTTTTGATTATGTTGAAACTAGGACCCCCTAACTTAATTATGACTGTAATTCTATTTGAGTTGGTGGGAATTTGTTGTTCCCTTTTATTTTCCATATTGGAATATAGAATGATTTCTTGTCCTATTGAGGTATGTAGTTCCCTATCCTAGAATGTAATTGATAACATTGACTTCTTCAATGTCAGAGTTGTTGTAAAAGTGTTGTTGGTTCCTGTTCAACGTAGCTTGGTAGAGATGGTTACATTTGAGACTAGTGTGACACTCTAAACTAAAAACTTGTTATAATTTGGGGTTAACCTAGCTTGAAATGGTGATGAACCTCTCTACCCATCCCTCATGAGGGATGACTCAAGACTATCTTTCTTATAGAAATGGCCTTTAGGGATTCAACAATAGTCTTGAGCTTGAACTTGTCTTATGCCATGACCACATTAAGAACACATCTCTGGCATGACAACACTCAATTAAATTTGTCCTCTTCTCCTCAAATCACAACATTCCATGCTTCATCAAACCTTTGTTGCATGAAGTCTCCATTGGATGCAACATCAAGGAACTATTTGATGTCATTGTCAACTCCTAGTTAGAATTTCTCAATATGCTTTAAAGAGGGGATGTTGTGATGAGGGAATTTGATTAAAAACTCCTTGGATCATTCCCATGCTTCAAATAGAGTTTCTTCTAGGAGCTTATCAATTGGAGTTATTTTTCCTCAAAATTGGCAGGCGAATGTGGGTGGAAATAACTTTTCTAGGAACTTGTTTTGAAGATCTTCCAAATTTCTGATGTTTTTATCATTTAATAAATTGCACTACATCCTAGATTTTTTATTGAATGAATAATAGAACAACCTTAGCATCATGGACTACTTGAACACACTAGTTTTCTTGCTCAATCCATGAAGGTCTATGAACCTCTACAAAGTGGTCATGCACGTTCTCACCAACACGTCCTACAAAACTATTATTTTGCATCATCGTCACCCATTGTGTCCTGATTTCAAAGTTTGTACTTTGATGGTTGTAATGACCCCACCTCCCGGTAACCCCCAATTAAGGGAGACCCGAAGGTCAGAGCCGTTATTCAATTAACAAGATCAAAGGTTGGACAAATAATCAATAATAATTATGAAATTCTACTACTAAACTAAAAATTGGTATAAAATAAAAACTTTACTTACTTTTTAGAAGTTGGGATTTTTAAATCTATCCATGAAGACCCGAATATAACTAATCCTCCTGTGTTCGTTATTTATCATTTAGTTACACATATGCCGCTTTACTGTTTGTTCTTTTCATTTGTACCTAAAACACTGACAAACAAAACGTCGGTCAGCAAGAAGCTGGTATGTGGGGGAAACAATAATTGTGCAACTATGTTAACAATGTAGTCAACGAAATATCATTTAACATCCAAGATTACGTTTTAAGAAATACTACTCAATCCTTGCCTATCCCCTTATCTCTGTACCATCCCTGCAGTGGACATGGATACTACCTCTCTCATATGGTAGATCCTTACCCCCATGGTCCTACCACATAGGTAGCCAATTCCTAGGGTTATGGAGTCGCATGGCCCTACCCAAAGGTAGCCCAATCTCTGACTCATGACGACTTGATGGACCTACCCCATTGGAAGCCATTTATTAAGTCATTTAATGACCTGATGGACCTACCCCATTGGTAGCCATTTACTAGGTCAATCTATAAAGCTGCAGAGGGGACTAGGATCTGAGCTAGTAGGCACATCTCTTATGTGATAGTCATATTCACATTATAATTTGCATGAATTAAATTCATTCAACAATAAATTCAAGCCATGATGTAAACCTAGATAAAATCCTTGGCAAACTAATGTGAGATAATCATAAGCGTAACCACATACCTGTCAATTTGATGTGAGACAGAAATAATCCAATCAACCAATAGGCAAGCAAGCATTCAATAAGATCCTGAAACAATTATACAATTTCCTTTTATTACTCATGTCATTAAGATCTATTAAATCTAGCTTTCTTCCTAGGGTTTCTAGTTCACTTTTAGGGTTTCCATTGCATTTAGGGTTTTCCTTCATCTTTTACTATTTTAAACCCTAATTTAACGCAATTGATCACAAACCCTAATTATCTCAACATCTAATCTTCAGTTTTAGATTTAAGGCATAATTAACCATTAAATAAGTCCATTAAGCCTCTTTTACATTAAAGCTACAATTTTCATCCTTTTAATATATAACAAGATCATTATACGCATTTATCATCAATTCATAGTTCATTATGGTCCAATTCACATATGAACTCGATTTGCCATTAATTCCACCTTTTATTCATGAGAAAACCCTAATTACTATATTTAGGGTATTTATCCACAAATTAGGAACTTTAATGCTCGAAATATCTTATAACCATAAAAACTCAGTTCTATAATTATATTTTCAGATTTAACCCAATAAAACCCATATTTTCCCAAATTAGGGTTTCTAAACATAATCGTGTGCATAAAACCCTAAAACAAGCATGAAACTACCTTTTTTCAAAATTAACTTTCCCTTTTACTCTTAATAGGTTAATATTTCTCAAAAATATGGTTTAAAACCAAATTAACCCAAAAGAGTCATTACAACTGAGTTCCATATCAAAATAGGGTTTTTATCACAATTTAAAACATCAAAGGTGATAACTTGGTGTAATTTTTAAATTGCGAGCAAAAACATATTCCAATTATATTTTTATTGGATTCCTCATTTTCTTATGATCAATTTTCATGATTACTTTCTATCATCGGAGCTACAGATATTTAATTACAAATTTGTGAAGAATGTACCTTTTAGGCCAATCACTGGCCGCCACGTTAGCTAATCGCCCCTTTTTTGTTGGCAACTTCATTTAGGAACGCAATGACCTATGTGTCCCTATGCTGATGGAGGTTTACAATAATGTGATTGGGGCGTTTTAGTAATTTGCACGGGTTACCTTCTTCAACCTCACAATGAACCTCGCGCGTAGAGCAACACTTGCTCCCGGTCAACTCCATTGTTGACTCTTTGTTCAAGCGACGGGCTGACGGAGTTGTCTCCATGGGCACCTTCGGCCGGACCTGGTAAAGTCACTGGAGCTTTCTATTAGGGGGAGTGGTGGTTGATTACTCACAGACCATGTGCCCTCAGTCGCTGATAGGGAAAGGATAGGGAGGACGGCCATAAGCAGCCTACAAGGAGAATTGGGGGGGGGGGGAGAAGAGGGTTCCTCAAACTCACCCGAGTTCCTCACACCCTTCTACCCATTATGAAGGGGGTAGATCTCTTTTATAGGCTCATCCTGCATGTCAGTATCCATGGAGTCTGACTCCGTAGGGACCTTTGGGAAAAGTTCTATGACCTTCCAAAACCCCCCAAAACTGGGGTCTACTGGGTCCAATACATCCTCCCAAATCGATTGGGAGTATAATCTTCCCGAGCCAAGGACTGTGAAGAGAGGGAGCAACGCGAGAAAATTGCTCACTCTGTTGCTCCAACTTTCCTAAATAGACCAAGGTAGGAGATGATGGAAAGCCATCTGATCACAATCTAACGGTCTCCAAAGCGCGTGCATTATATTTCTAAAAGAAATCAAATTGTGACATTTAAGATAATCGAGCCACTTTATGATTTCTAGAAAAATCCATATCTCTCCAACCGCTTATCATATTGATCCCAAATTTTGAGGATAAGTTTATAATAACTTGATCTACCAGTCTGCCAGAATTGGGCTCATTATAGAAAAGAAAACGTGCCTTTACTTTAGGTGCAAAATATTACTCAATTAAGTATATTTCAAACCTATTTTCTCTTTCCTTTTCTATCAAATTATTATCTTGAATTCCTTGTACCTCAAGGAACCCTAAAGGCACTAAATTCCATCTTGGGGAAATATTCCTTTGTTTATTTCTCTTATCTCTTTATCCCTTCCTTACTTATTCTTTTTTCTTTTACTTTTGTTTTTCTTATAATTGGGCTCAATAGACAATAAAGCTCACAAGCAACCAAAAAGGCTATGGTACACTAAATTTATTCAGTTATGACCATTATTGCCACTTTCTAGATATTTCCAAGTATTTCTCAAAAATACTTTGATTATTATCCAATATCTTTTATCTTTTTCCATTGTTTGGGTTTTTCTTCGTTTCTTCTCTTTTATATCCATTAATGGATTAATATATTAATAGGGATCACGAAATCCTCATCATAAGGGATATTTGCAACATAAATCCATTCTTTTGAAACAAAGCATGCAACCTTTTCAATTAAGTCCAAATTCACAAAATCATTACATTTCAATTATGAAAACATATGTAAATTTGGGGTTTAACAATGGTAGGATGGACGATGTGGTTGTGAATATCTGTAGCCTCACATATATATAACTCTTATAGTTCTCTCTATTGTTTTTCTTCCTTAGTTGATGTTGCTCTACTTGCACGTCAGCTCTGGCTTCATCCATGAATCTATCACACAATGCATTGAGTGTAGCTTTCACTCTATTCTAGATATCCTCATCCTGCATCCTAGATAGGTGTTTGTAAAGAATCATGTGGTAGGTTCTCTAAATCTCATGGTCAAAGTCTACTCTGTGGTTAGGTCTAGAGGAGAATCCCATGCACTAGAGACAATTTTTAATAAAGATAAACAACCACAAGTAAGATGATTGATTTGGAGTTGAATATAAGAATACATCCAATATTATCATTAGTACAAGAAGAATCATAACTAATCTGGGTGAGTTAAATTGTTCAAAAAATTCACTTGTTGCCAACAATGATTCCAAAATTCTATGTGTGATTTATCTCACGAACAAATTCACTAGGTATGAAATCTTGAAAGATTACCTTAAATAAATGTATGATAACCCACCAACAATAGAGAAGAGTCTATCATATTATACTTTAGGATAAAATCCAAAAGAAAATTTTAAAGAATTATTTTTAAAAAGATAACCACACAAGAACTAGTACTTAACATAAAAGGTGGGTTGGTTGTTTGATTACACTAAGAAGTCAATAGAAAAAACTCTATTAAGGGTCGATTAAATAGAGGATGAAAACACTAAGAATGGGTTTCACTACTACTAACCTTCATTCACTCTCTCACTACATCATAAATAACATGAGCATGCATATGTAGAGATTGATTAAGTCCACCTCTCAGCATTAGTGCTAAAACTAGACAAATATTAGTGCTAAAACTAGACAAATATTCATGCTAAAACTAGACAAATATGGATATTACTATTATAAGGGGTTAAGGTGCTTAATTTCTTTTCCCTTAATTCATGGATAATGGTAGGGATCTCGGTGGGGATAGAGTTTCCTTTTCATGCAAGAAACCAAGGAGGAAGAGGTGGCAACAAATTTGGAATTAAAATATTTTTATAAAACATTTTCTCTCTCATTGATTTCTTATAAAAGAGCCTTTATCACTCAAACCAAGGACTTTTTCAGATCCCTTTCTTCTCCTTTCTTTCAAAAACGACTGAGGGAGCTAGGAACAGCAGGAAGACGACCACCAACCTGTTGGTAAGCTTCTTGACATTCATTATTCTTGATTTCATGGTGGAAATCATAAAACAATGCATAATTTCTTCATATCTCAATCCCATCTTCACTTCTAACCATTCCTTTTCACTCAAAATCTTGAGGAACGATCCTTGTGGTTAGAGAAAGCTTCTTCCACCCTTGTTGGCATGAATCTCCAATCTTTGAAGCTCAATTGAAGGCGAGTTATATAACTTGAACCCATTTCATTGTTATTGATTTCATTTTCTCCATCAATTATGTTCAAATTGTTTTTCTTGCAAATCCTTTGATTAATTGATGCAAATTCCATGAGTATGGCAGTAGTATTCGTGGGTATGAAGGTTGAAGATGATAACCTGAGCATATGCACACACCTCAACCAAGAACAATGACAAACGGTCTTGGACCTTTGGTCCAAATAGTTTCACCAAACTATTTGCGACCAAACGGTTTGCAAACCGTTTGGTGACTTGTACTCCAAACCATTTGGTTATGTTGAACATTTTCTTTAGTTGACCGTTTGAGGTATAAACCTAATTACATGTTGGATTATGATCCAATGGAGCCAATTGATTGATTCAATGTATGTACAATCCTTCAATTAGAAACCCTAATCAAGTTGATTGAAGAATCCTTGATTGGTCCTAACGATTTCAACACAAATTGGGTCAAACGGTCTTGAGACCGTTTGGGACCAAATGGTTTCAAAACCATTTGGAGGGTTAGTGGTTGATCCTTGACAAGTGGATTGAGACCTAATGGTGTTGAATGATGAATCTTTCAATTGCATAATTAGTAGTCAATTCAATGGTGCAAACTACATTCAATTGATTGATGAAATGACCTAAAGAGCCCTTACGGTTTTGGGACTGATTTGGCCCAAACAGTCTTGAGACCGTTTGGGGGCAAATGGTTTCAAAACCGTTTGGGGTCAAACGGTTTCAAAACCATTTTGTGATGAAACTTCAAAACCGAATGGAGTTCATGGGGATTCAATCATTTGGAAATTAATGGTGATGATTGTTCCAATGATCCAATGATTGTTAGTAATAGTAATCAATGAAGGTACACAGGTTGAAACCCTAATAGTACCTAAGTGATTAGTGCCAATTAAGGAATGAACCCTAAATTTCTTATAAGAACAATGATTTGGTACACTATGTTAATCATAGTTGTATGTACTTGATTGAAGGGTAGTTATGACCTAATCAAGTTGAAAGGATAATAGAATGGAATTCATACATGAGTATAATTCATGTGGTAATTAAGGGTATGATCCTTAAGTAAAGAGATCATGAAACCCTAATCATGAGCATAAACCCTAATTGACAAGGTTCTTGAACCCTAACCCTAAGTCAGGGCAATTCTTATTGAAACCCTAATTCAGGGTAAGGATGTAACCCTAATCCAAGGTGGTGATGGGTATAGACCTAATCTAGAGTAATGTGATGCAAAACCCTAAGTATGGGTAATGGAACATGAAACCCTAATCAGAATTATTAGTAAACCCTGATTGTGGGTACTTGAAATGTAAAACCCTAATTGGGATGAATAGTAAACCCTAGTGGTGATTTATTGATTATAGGCCCTATTATGGGGTGAAATTTATGTGAAACCCTAACTAAGAATGGTTTCATGAGAAACCATGATATTTGATGTGATGTGATGCTCAAATCCAGGGTAATACTATGTAATGCTTTATGAAACCCTAATTTGAGAAATATGGTGATAAACCATTACTCTGATGTGGTTAAAATGATGAATGTCCTCATATGACATGCAATGGGAAACCCTAACCCTAGTATGGGAATAGTGATGTTACCCATGAATAGTGAATCCATATTTGTTTTATATGGTACTAATATGCAATTGATATTATTGTTATCATTTGTGCTGATCATGCAGGTATTCTAAAATAATGATCATAGTCAGGTATGAACTATGATGTTTAATTATCTATTGTGTTTGGGCCTTGTGTGCCATAATATACCTTGCTGCCTGGTAAGAGGTAACAAGAGAGTTAATGGGCCTCAAGTACCATGAGAGATGCTTTTAATCACACTTTCATGTTTGCCTTGGACAGATGACCTGAAGGTGATAGTTTCCTGGAAAAGTAGTAACAATGCTCAATGATGAGCCAAGGGTTTAAATACCCAGAACCATATGATTATGGTGATGAGATTGTGAAGGGATGATAATTCCCAGTATTGAAAAGAGGAACTGAGTTCCCAATGTCTTTTAATGACTGATAAGTAATTGATGCAATTAGTACATATCTCCTTATGGCATTGTTAAAATAAGCTATTTTTTTAGAAACTTGGCTGATGCTAAAAGAATATGAAAATGTACTTAATTAATCAAGTGAAATCTATTCATGTAGTGCTCTGACCATACATCCATTATCGTGAGAAGTTGATGATGGTGAAACAGGTTTTCCTATAGAATTCCTGGAGTTTGCATATTTTGAATATGTGGGGGTAAATGGGCGAAAATATCCTTACATCCTTGTGAAGAGATTGAGGGAAGGTAAACATCAAACCTCTCAATCATTCATGTGTCAGGATAGATGTATCATAAATCTCTCGATGGTTTGGATGGATGTATCATTAATCTCCCAATGATATTTTATGTCGGGTCGATGGAGATCAACATTAAATCTCTCGATTGCCGATGGGAGTGTAGTTGACGCTGTAACTCTATAGATAAGTTCCTGTACTGACCAAGATGTGGGAGGTCATGGGAATCCGGCTCTTCCATTGACCTATTTATTGTACCGATTTCGATTCTAGAAATGGTCAGTTGGAGTATGAGCGGTATACCTCATCTCCTCATAGCTTAAATATGTTTGTAAAATATAATCATTCGGGTAGTGTATTTGCATAAGATTGAAATACGAGAACCACTGGTTGATGTTATAATTCTTAGCATGTCTTTGATACATAAATGTTATTTATGTTCTTAAATTCATACTGAATAAGAGACATGTTGCTTTATCTGTTTATAACTAAAAAACTTACATAAGAATGTTGCTCTATTCTGCATAGATGTTGATTCATCTGTTGTTGTTTTACATTATTCCACTGCTTAGTTTATTTATATTAAACTACAATAATAATGTTTTTGTGAAGATATATATCTCCAGCTGGGGAAATTTTTATAATTGTCTCAGCCCCATGGGATTTAATGTTTTTAGGTAGACGCAGACAACAAGGCAGAAACTCATCGGTAAGGGAAGAGCAGAAGCAGCCACAAGGACAGCAATGATCTATCAGGTGGAGACATTGGCTTTCTGGTCTTGTATAGTTAGTCCTATGAGTCATCTCTATACTCTCGGGTCCTAGGAGTTAGTGCTTTTAATATTTCGATCTGAGATTTTGGCTTGATGCCTCGAGATTTTTAAATTACATGTGTACAGTTGAGATAGAGTAGTGAATGTTGTAACTCTCGAGAAGAAATAGTACAAGATATGTACTAGTGAACCATGATGTAATGTTTTACTTTGGTTCTGAATGAAAGAGTTTTCCTGTGAATGGATCTCTTGATAAATGGTTTTAACTTTTATTGATATTCAGTAATTCTACTGCTAACGATCGCTTCTACAATTAATTAATCATGTTAGATGAGTTAATAACATTTTTCTCAAATGGTGTATCATAGGAAAACCTCCCAACAGATCACCTCACCAGGCCGCTTCTCCTCTTCGATGGCCCACCAGTGGCCAGCACTACCTTTCAGAAATTAGACAGCATGCTTGACTTTGTCTGCTTCGGGGATGTCAAGGATATTCAAGTCCTTCTCAAGACCTATCAGCCATAGATTTGCATCTACTGGATCAGCCATTCTAACATAATCCGAAGCTCCGACTCGGCAAAGCCACTCAAAGGTATTCCCAAAGCCCAAAGATTCACCATGGGGAGCCTGTGCTCTTGGAGGAGGCAATGACAATCTATCCACCTTGTGATCCATCATAGCCATTAACTGCCCCATAAGCTGCTGATAGGAAGGGTTTTTAAGAATGGTTGGGTCAAGCTGGGGGACCTCAGGAACCTGATCTTCATGTGACTGCACACTTTCTCCATCAACTAATGCAGCATCACTGCTCTCGGCAGCATGTTCTTCATGATTTCCAAACATCTTTAAGCTTTATCTTCTGCTAAGGGCAGAAGGTTATTGTAAGAAAATCTGGAAAACTCACAAGAACAAACACGACCCTAGTCCTAGATCCCTATAGACTCAGTGAACCTAGAGCTGTGATACCAAACTCTTGTAACCCCACATCTCGCTATCACACAGATAATGAGACGCCACATGAAAACGTGCGGAAACACCATAACCCACATATTACCGAAAACACAAGTTAATTAAAACCATTTGCGGAAAGAAGATAAAAGGGAACTATTACATCCAGATCCTCATCCTTCAAGGAAACATGTTATATAAATATTTACAAGCCTTGATACGTGTCCATAGCCTATAGGATCCAGTTGTCACATAGGCAAAAAGAGTTCATCATCTATTTATACATGCATAACGGGCCACATCAGGATAGAAGTAGGATATACGAGCTACATCATCTAAACATCATAAAACATCATTAAAACACCTCTGAGGACCTGAGAGTACAAGGATGACTCTAGGACTCTACTACAAAACAACCAAAATAGCAGCATATCCATCTCATGCCTCCTACTGCTCGGCCGCAACCTCACGACCACCATCATGGCTAGAGTGATCACCTAAAAAGGTTGAAAACCAATGGGGGTGAGACACACAGTCCCAATGAGAAACATAACTCCCCTCTGAAACTATAAATCTTCAAGAAAAGCGGGTAAAGTAGATAACATATAACAACAGATCATAAGAGTAGCATCCTGAGTAGAACTTACTTTATGAACAATCTTACCAGATATCCAGGAGGCATATAACCAAGTATTTCTTTATGGAACATGATTGACAAGATAATCTTTATAAGAACTTATCACAAAGTATAAGGATTGTACAAATAGCTGCAAGGTATAACTATATCAACTTATACAAGCAAGGCCTCAATCAATGTTCTGTGTTTTTTCTTAAGAAATATATTCTATACGGTAGGATTATGATTTATTACGCCCTGAGGAAGTGATATGTCCCGCTCAAATCCAACCTTTGGCTGTGAAGCCCAAAACTGGTGCCATACAAGGTCATTGGGAGAGCTGGACTCCATGATCTGACCTCTTCATGGTTAGTGCATGTTAACCAAAGTAGGACCGCAGTCTCTTGCTGGAGTGGCCTCAGCCATAGGGTTAGCTCATGCAGTCTACCCTTTTTATCATGAGCCATGGCCCTTTTCACCGTGCTCCTGAGCCATGAACGCATTCATGCTCCTTCACACTGAGCCATGGGCCTGATCACCATGCTCTTATACACATCTTGAGTTCACAACCGCAATTGCACTCTAATCCTCCTATTTTCGGCTAGGAGAAATCCCGCATATTTAACAATATGTTCTCCAGGTAATCCCACAGGATAAATCTATTTCACCATCACCTGCTACTGACGATTATGGATCTATGGCCAGTGTAAACTACATGATATGTTCCACTATAATTAATTAGTTGAGGCAACTAAGTTATAAAACATAACATCATTATGTCACATTGTTACTGTCATCATCACATGACCATGGGATCTCAATCCCTCATCATAGAATGCCACTGCCTCTCAAGCCTTAGATCATCACTCTGGGATAGCAATCCCTTATCTTAACATCAGAGGATAACACCTCAACTAGGCAATCAGCCTTTATCAAGTAAACATACCTTTTCACATCATACTGGTGATACATGTTACCTTATCAATTACATTATTGTAATCAAACCATGAGCATTCATTATGCCATGTATCTTATGTATCAAACATATCATTGGTTACAACCTATCATTGTCACAACATCATGAACAAGATACAGGCTCAAGATGATTGATTCATTCACTAGGGTTTCTCGGGTTAAGAATAAACCTCACCAAAGACTCTACCTACCTTCACCAAAGGTGTGGCAGGCAACGTTGTCCCTCACTAAAGGGGGGTATCAGGTAGGGTTACCTCCCACACCCAAAGCCTATCGGCTAGGGCACTTAGCCACACATATATAGTCCCTCATCACATTATCATGTCATGCACACTTGTTCAAGGGTCATGAGTAGACTAGGACCAGTATCATGCAACCTGATCCAAGGGGTGTAACATGTATAAGGACACACTCACCTATCGGCCATGACCCTATCGGCCACTAGGGTTAGGGTTACCTGTCGGCCATCCTCATCACCATGTCATCTATGGCCATATCGGCCAAGACCATGGCGCCCAAGGTCATGTCGGCCAAGAGCAAACCCTAACGTCCAACAAGCTCTTCATGATGCCCAAGGGATTCTACTGCCACCACCATGTCACCCAAGACACCCTATCATCCAACTAGGGTTTGGGTCCACATATCGGCCAAGACTCATCCCTTCAACTTATATTGTCTAAAGCACCATCCATGCTCAACACATGTATCGGCCTAGCTCTTAACTCTAGAGTTATCCAAGCTATCAAGCACCTATTCATGATGAGTAACTGACCAAAAGGAGACATGTGATGGGCAAGGCAGATCGGTCAAAGGGTAACACACCTCCAACACTCTAGGATGGATGTTATCGGGAAGCATGTGGGCATCACATGCTGGTCACCTATCATGGCACCCAGGGGCCTATCGTCCAACTAAGGTAGGCACAACATATCGGTCAACCCTAGGGCATCTATCTAGGGTTCAACACCCAAGAACCATATCGGGAAACAAGGTTAACACAACCCAACTAAGCATATCATCCAAGACAAACCCTATATGAGAGGTATCATGCAAAGCACCAAAAAGGGTATCATTCAAGGGCATAAGAACCACATTAGGTGGGTCATCTTCAACCTCAAGACCAACATCATCAAACCCTAAAAGATCAAGAGAGTTGGCTCACCTCTCAACAACCAAGTGAGAGGGGTTTTGCACAACCTCCATCACATATCAGGCAACACTCCATCCTCAACTAGATCATCAACAACCAAAGGCTCACCTCTATAATCCATGGTGAGAGAAGGGTGTTGTCCAGGCAACTAGAGTATAGACTCACCTCTCAACAACCAAGTGAGAGGCGTTTTTCCTACACCACTAGAGCTCGAACTCACTTCTCAAAACCAAAGAGAGAAAGGCGTTATTGCCCCAAAGGAGACCCTAAACTCATGGTTCGGCTACCAAGGTCAAGAACACATCAATTACATAACCATCATATATAACAAGATCAAAGGGTTCATACTAGGGAAAGAAACATATCTAATAAGATGCATGGTCGGTCAAGATGAAACATAAACATGCAACAAGAAAGGAAGTAGTATAGCTAGGGTTAGGAGTTATGTAACCCGCCTCAAGCAAGCTCCTCAAGATCCAAAGCTCCAAGCACCAAGCTTTAAGCTCTTAGCTCCAAAGCACCCCACCAAGGAAGCAAGACCCTTCTAGGGTTTGGCCATGACCTATAGGAAGAAGAACAAGAAAGACTTCACCAAGGAGATCGACCACCGTGCTTGCTCTACCAAGGGAAGGTGTATCGGCCAGCAAAGGAGAAAGGAGCAATTAAAGGAACTAAAGAGATAAGCAACTAAAGAGAGGGTTGTATATATACAAGAGGGTTCTATGGGGAACCCACCTTGGTGTTGCTGCACATGTTCATGTCCAAGGCACCACTTGTCCAAAGCCACGCCACCTTCCTAAACCAGATTGACATGTCATGCCACCAACTAACAAAGGATTGACCACTTGTCCAAGGTATGGTGACACAACCAAGGCAAGGTGAAAGTGGTCACCTTGGGTGACACATCCTACTGGGTGACACACCCCATCTAGGTGACACACCCCATTTGGGCGACACAGGTCACGTAGGTGCTCTTTGCACGACACAAGGCCTCAACAAGGAAAAACAAAGCAAAGCAAAGCCCATCAAAGCTCATCAAGGCCCAAAACTACTCAAGCAACAAGCCCAACACATCCTCTCAACCTTAGAGCATGCAAGGAGAGAGGAAACATCTCTCAAGGTGCCAAACTTTCACATCAACCCTAAAATTTGGGTTATTTGCAAGTTGCACCTCCAACTCTCAACAAAGCACAAACAAACCCTAATCACCATTTCATGTAATTAGCAAGCATCTAAATACAAGGTTTAGGAAAAGAAAATAGGGTAAACCCAAAATGATGGTTAGGGTCCTTATAACGAAGGTGAAGGTAGAAGGGATATTGGTTGAAGTTCATCAACTAACGAAAACAACTGATGGTTTCTAGAGGGGGATTCTCGACATTGATTTTGATAGTATGTCGGTGACTATTGTGGATGCTTTCTCTAGTGACTGCACCCTCTATTTATAGGAAGAGTTTAGGGTTAGGAACCCTTTCTAGTCGCCATGGAGTTAGATCTTCATCCTCAATGGAGGTGAAGAGACAATGACAGAAGGTAAACCATGGGTCTTGTGACCTGTAGTAATATTATTAGTAGGTGAAAGGTCAAGATGCACATCAGTAGGAGAAGGGCAAGGAGGATTATCAGAAGGGATCATAGAAGTTTTGTCGATTGTTCAGTGTAGGACAACCATTGGTTGTTGGAGTCTGAAATTCCATTAGAAGTTATATGTAGATATTCATCAGAAGTTAGACGAAGAACAACCATTCAATGTCAAGTGTAGAACAACCATTTGAAGATGAGTTTGGAGATCTGTCCAAAGATGAGTGCAACATGTCAATCAAATGGATAACACTGGTAGGTGGGTTTCAAGCTTCTATCAGTTTTTGACCAATCAAAAGCAAGAATGATGTAAATTGATGGTTTGTAATATGTGAAGAAAATCAATGGTTTGGAAGATTTGATGCAAAGTCATGGTTTGGAAGATATAAGCCCACCCCTAGGGGGTGCTATTGGCATGTGTCATGGGGTATGTTCTAATAAGGCATCTGTGGGGTACAAATCACAAAAACATGATTTTCTTAAGCAGAATTACTGAAAATCACTAAAAATTAAAACCATTTTCAAAGAGATCCAAACACAGGAAAACTCTTTCAAAAAGAACCAAAGTAATTCAATTACATTCTAGTTCATAAGTACATATCTTGTACCATTCCCTCTCGAGGATTACATACATCAACTGCCATGTTAAAACTGTACATAAGCAGCATAAGAACCTCGAGGCATCAAACCAAAATCTCATATCTATTTATTAGACTAACTACTGACTCCAAGGACCTGAGAGTACAGAGATGACACATAGGACTCTCTACTCAAAACATGACAGCCAGTGTCTCCACCTGGAATATCACTATTGTCCCTGTTGTTGCTGTTGCTACTCTTCCCCTGTAGTAGGGTTTTTGCCTCTTCTTCTGCGTTTACCTAAAAAGTTGGATCCCACGGGGGTGAGACAATTGATAATTGCCCCAGCGAGAGATATAAATCTCTACCAGAAATATTATTATTGCAAATTAATGGAATAAAATTGAGAAGAAGAATCATAAGTATTCAACAGCAGATAAATCAATTATCTAAACATATTAGAGCAATGTTCTTCTTCAAAGTATTTCAGCTTGTAACTTGATAAAGCAGTATGTCATTTATCCAATAGGAATATGAAGAACATGTATAACATTTATCCATTTAAGATATACTAAGCAAAGTAACATCAACCAGTGATTCTCGTATTTCAACCTTAAGCAAATATGCTACACAGTTGATCACATTTTACAATCATACTTAAGCCCTAAGGAGATGAGGTATACCGCTCATACTCCAACCGACCATTGTGAAATAGAAATCGGTACCATAAATAGGTCAATGGAAGATCTGGATTCCCATGACCTCATCTTCCTCCGTCAGTGTGAGGACCAAATGCAGGACATCTTGTGTATCTGCTAAATACCTTTCCAGGGTATACTGGCAACTTCGCTATACAGTTAAAGTGGCATGATGTACTCTCTTCACAATCGAGAGATTTCATGTTTATCTCACATTGATTCGGCATCAACATTATCGGGAGATTCATGATACATCCATCCCGACATCGAGAGATTAGTGATACATCCATCCCGGAATATATAATGAAAGATTGAGAGATTTAATGTTTATCTCACATCAATCCCTCCATTAGGGTGTAAGAATATTCATGCCCATAACCCCCACATACTCAATAGTATGCCCTCCAAGAGTTCCCATAGGAAAACCTATTTCACCATCACCAACTACTGACAATGATGGATCTATGGTCAGGGCTCTACATGATAAGATTTCACTTAATTAATTAAGTACATTACTATATTCTTTTAGCATCAGTCAGGTTTTCAAACATAAATCATTATAACAAATGCTACAAAGAATGAGTAATACTTCTATCAGTACTTTGCAAAGCTTAATAAAACATAGGGATCTCAATCCCTTGTCACACCAGGGGCATTCTCATCCCTCAACATCTCATCATCATGATTACGGAATATGGGTATTCAAAACCCTCAGATCATCAAAGAACACTTGTTACCACTTATCAAGTAACTAATACCTTCAGGTCATTTGACCAAGGTAAACATGATATTTGCAATACAGGCATTTCACATGGCTCTTAAAGCCCATAATTCTCTTGTTACCTCTTATTAGGCAACAAAGCATGTTATGGCTCACAAGGCCCATAAAACAATTTTAGTAATAAAACATCATAGCTCATACCTGGATATGTTTGACATTTCATCATACCTGCATGATTAGTGCACATGATAACAATTATATCAATTACATACCAACATTGTGCAATGTAATGATATCATCACTATTCACCCATTAGGGTTAGGGTTTCCCAAATTTCATATCAATTAGGGATACTCGTCCCATTACCCAAATTAGGGTTATGATTTATCATCATATTATCCATCATTAGGGTTTCATGCACTATAATCCAAAATTAGGATTCCACATACCTTCACCCTATATTAGGGTAGGATTTTATATAGCATTACATAGCATCCCCCTGAATTGAATTTCACATCACATCTCTATATTAGGGTTTCACTTAACATCACCATTGATTAGGGTTTCACATGACATCACCCTTAATTAGGGTTTCACATGACATCACCCTTAATTAGGGTTTCACATGACATCACACTTAATTAGGTTTTCACATGACATCATCCTTGATAAGGGTTTCACATGTCATCACCCTTAATTAGGGTTTCATATGTCATCACCCTGATTTAGGTTTAGGACTCATCAACCTTTTCAATTAGGGTCTCATGATCTCTTTATCAAGAATCATACCCTAATTACATATTTTATTCATGTTGAGAGTGATGAGGTTTAACCATTACATGATTATTATATATGTATGAATTCCTCATTTCACACTTGATTAGATTAGGTCAATCCTTCATTCAAGTGCATACTTTTAGGGTTAGCATAATGTATTGAGGCATTGCTTCCATAAGCATCAGCAATTAACCCCTCTAAGGATACTAATCACCCTAGTATCTTAAAGGTACAACCATCGAAATTACCTTTGATACACATAATTAATAATCATAGAGTTAATTGATCTTTCATAACTTTGAGACTATTAGGTCTTCAAATGGTTTTAACACTTTTGAACCTTCAAACGGTTTTGACCTCCTTGACCTTCAAACAGTCTTGAGGACCGTTTGACCTTAAACGGTCTTGGTTCAAGTGTAACTCAAATCAACCCATTCGGTCTTGAAACTGAATCAACCCATTCGGTCTTGAAACTGAATCAACCATTCAATCTTGAGACTGATTTCATTCATTCGGTCTTGAAACTGAATGCTCATCAAATGTTTTGAAATCGAATGGACAATCCAACATTGAGATTGATTGAACCTCAAACACTTTGAGACCATTTGATCCCAAACGGTCTCAAGACTGTTTGGTCTAGACCACCTTGAAACTGAATGGACCAATTAGGGTTTCCTCCAATCGATCAATTGATTTTAGGGTTTGTTTTATTGAATCGATCATCAATTGAACCATTGAGAGTACATCCAATTATAGCCCTTGGATTTCCAATCATCTATCACAACCCTTGAACTCCAAACGGTATTGAGATGCTTGACCTCCATTCGATCAACTCTCCCAAATGTTCAACATGACCAATCAGTCTTGGAAGATCAAATTGTCCATTCGATCTTGATCAACTTTACCCATTCGATCTTGACTGATTTTTACCCATTCGGTCTTGATCAATTTTACCCATTCGGTCTTGATTGATTTTACCCATTCGCTATTGATCACTTTTACCCATTCAATCTTGGATATAACTACCCATTCAGTCTTGAATACAACTGCCCATTCGGTCTTGAAACCGAATCAATTCAATCGGTTTTGAAACCGAATGAACTCAATTAGTTTTGAAAATGGATTGCCCCCTTCCTATATTTAGGTGTGTGCTTAAGATGACATCATCATCTTCAAGTTTCAAACCTTCAAAATCAGTTGTAATTCTCATTGTGATTTCAACAACTAATCAAAAGGAATTCAAGATAGAAGAAAGGTTCAACATATAATGAACAAATTGCAAGCAATAATGACATTTAAGGGTTCAAGTTATATAACCTACCTTCAAAGTTGAAACCAAACTTCAAGATTCATGCCTTCAATGGTGAATGAAGCTTTCTCCACTGTCCAAGGCCCGTTCTCAAGTCTTTGAGTGAAAAGATTGGCTAAGGTTGAAGATTGAGTGAAGAAAAGAAGAAATTAAGCATTGAATTTCGATTTCCACCATGAAATCAAGGTTGAAGATGACTATGGAGCTTACCTACAGGTTGGGGCACGTCCTCCTATTTCTCCTAAGCTCCCTTGTGCACGTCCAAAGAAAGGAAAGAAAGAAGGGTAAAAACAAGCCTTTCATTTGAGTTGGAAGTGAGATGTTTATAAGAGAATTTCAATGAGAGAGAAAGTGATATAAAAATCCTTTAGCTCCCAAAATTGGTGCCACATGCTCCCCTCAATCCCTTGCATACGAAGCTATATTCCCCACCTTGTAATTCCTCTTCATTATACATGAATTAAAAGAAAGCAAATTAAGCACCTTAACTGTGATGGAGTGGACTTTTGTAGTCCTTAATCATCTAATGACATAAGTGAAATCATAGGGTTGAGTTATATTAAGAGTTCCAAGCTTTTGATAAAGTATTTGTGTTGATGTGATGTTGATATCATGGATAAGATCTCTCTTTTATACCGTTTTGAAGTATTTAGTTAGATGATCAAATAGCAGAGTTTTGACACCAAACTTGTGTACAAGGTAGCTTAAGTTGTGAGGAAATTGTGGTCAAAATTTGGTGGCAATTGGATATTCCTAGAAGGAGTTATCTAGGTTTGAATTTTGTGAAATGATATGATTCATCGATGATTAATAGAACTAAGTTTGCTAGCTTCAGCCTAAGGCAGGCTGGGTCACGCCCCTTGGCTTTGGGCTGGGTCTGCGTGGCCTGCTTGTAGCCCTAGATTGCTGATCCAGCTACTATAATCCTTGAGAAAGGAATGCCACGGATTGGTTGTGTGGCCTCCTATCAACCTTTGGATCTGAAGAATAATCGACTGACATCCTCTCCCACCCTGTAGTTACGTGGTTGACGTGAGGAGGTGAGTGATCCTCCATGAAGGCAAGACTGATGATCGTGGGGTGAATGGAGCTAGAGACCAGGCAGTTGGCTTCACCTTATCGAGCACCTCCATCCTAGCCTAGATAGCATAGCTTTGGTGAGGAATAGAGAGAGAGTGAGCCCCCCCCCCCATCTCTCGCTGCTTCTCCTCCCGAGTGAGCCGACTAGTGAGGGGGCGAACCAGGAGCAGCGACGGTTGCTCACTGGGGTTGCTAGGATTCCTAACCAGTAAACCCAGCCTCGGTGGCGCCATAGAGAAGAGGCCAGAGGAGGCGACACCATGGATCCCTGTCACAGCGACACCCTCAGCAAAGCCAGTGGCGGCGCCCTTGCGGAGCAGAGCCAGTGGCGGCGGTCTACGTCGCAGGGAACTGAGAATGCAAACTCGCCTAGGTTGCGTCGCGAGAGGAGATGGAAGCGGTGATGGGGTCCTCACCAGAGCAACTGGACCAAGCGGCGTCGACACTGGGACCAGTGACGCACTCCAGGCGGCGTTGTAGGCTGCTCTCACAACTCAACGAGGAACCTGCCTTCCATGTCGAGAAGGAGACGGAATAGCAGTAGCAGCCTGATAGGCCGAAGGAGTGTGCTTTTCTCATCGGAGGCACGGGCTACAGCAGCGGCATCTCAGAGGTGCAATCACTGGAGGAGATCCATAGGCGTCCAACATCCTTGTGCGGTGGAGAAGTTGAGGAAGGCCAGGCGCTATACATGATTTTCACACCAGATCCAACCCTAGCAGCAACACTATAGATTGCAGGGGAAGGATGGGGCGTCGACGGCGGTGCCTTGGGTAGATCGCTGCTGACGGCGTCGTGCAAGGAAGTGGAACCCATACACGCAGGCATAGCGCTGGATCACATGGAAAAAGAAGGAGAAGAGAGGGCAAAGAGAGCCTGAACCGGCTGATCAGTAACCGGTAAACCAACCGGCTCAGCGCGGGCCAGGAGAAGATGTGCCCATCCCACTGGACACGTGGCGAGCTCCTATTCACCTAAAAAGGTAAAATGCCCAGTCTTTCAATAATTCATAGTAATTCGCCCGAATATCAGAATAATGCAAACAAAGTACCAAAATGCTCAGAAAAATGTGTAGAACAATATGAAAGAATAATATCAGGATTTTGACGAACTAATATCAGAGTAATCATGTAAGATGTAAGATAGTCTTTTCATGCATAATAAATAATAAACAAAGACCTAAAATTGTGGAAAAAGGTCAGTAAGTCTATAATAATGCTTCTAGTGCATCTAATGTCAGTAATCATGATGTTGATACATGAAATCTTGTAATTTGCTTAATATGTCTAATTAGGGCTAATAACCCTAATAAAATGCAATAAATACATATGTGTTCTATAAATGATGAAATTTACAGAGTAAGTTCATATCAGTAATCTGAAGCTAAGATGTAAATCGGATATCAGTTAGATGCATATAATTCATGTTATATGAAGTTGACCTTTAATACATGGTTTAAAACCCTAATCTAGGTTAATGTTGTAACTTAGGGTTAATATGTATAAATAATGCTATGGAAGATAATGATCAGATTATGTATCTTAATCTGTAATATAAGATCAGTAATATAAATCCCACATAAGGATGAAGATATAAGACAAGTAATGATGAGAATATCATAATGATATAAGCTAAACCCTAATGTACATAATTAGGGTTAAGACGGGATATAATAAGATGAGAACCTGATGGTAAAATGATCTTGTCTTGATCAGGTTTAACAAAGATAGAGTTGACATCAGGATAGGTGAAGATTAGGTTTATCTCTTTGGAAGGTACGCCATTACCTCTTACTTGGCTTATTATACATTATGCTTGTGTTATATGGTAGTAAAGACTTGCCATATGGTATTGATTGAAATGATTGGCTTGTATGATATGTTGCATGATTTTCCATACTTTTGGCTATGAACACATGAAACATAAGATATATGATCCATCATATAATAGCACTAAACTCTTTGGTAGTACAGTGCAGTGAAGTGATCTCAAACTCTTTGGAAGTAGATCACATGTGTTAGATCTCAAACTCCTTGGTAGTAGATCACACGTAAAATGATCTCAAACTCTTTGGTAGTAGATCATAAGGCCTAAAAACATCAAAGCCCTTGGGGGAAGATGTACGAGATATATGATGGAAATGTGCTTAAAATATGTGTGTTCTCTTTCTTGTTAATGAATATCTTTTACCAGTATACACTTTTCTTATATTCTTCTGTTACTGCCAAGTATATTAGTTTTATCTTATTGCCAACATATGATGAGAGGTAAATAAAAGACACGTAGGCGTACTCATTACAATATTCTTGAAATATTTTGCTGACGTGTACCGCATGTAATCTTTTGTTTAGGTTGTGGTTATGCTCTTGAAGATCCAGGATAGTTAAGAGTTGTGTGGCGAGCTGATGTACAGGTGGACCTGTTGTCTTAAGATCCTGTTGTTTAGCTGTAGCACATGTATGTGTATAAGTTTGTTGTTCAATATGTAATATCAAATGTTGAAACAATTCATGTTGTAATTATATGGTGAATGGTGAACATGTGTTGTGGTTTGTTTATTGTTTATGTATATGTGCTACTGATTGTTTCCTTATGACTTCCTCTGATTTTCTTCTTCTTAGCCTCGTGTGGGATGTTTAAATTGGGATTCTCGCTGAGGTGAGGGTTTCAATTTGGACGTCGCACATCAGATTAAGTTTTAGAAAATCTGGGGACGTCACAGGTGGTATCAGAGCATGAACAATAGCAAAGCCTGACATTTTCTCATTATGCAACTCAAAACCAGAAAACCTTGAACTTAATAATCATTTAGGGTTAGATTAGTCGTCTTTTAGAGACTAGATCTGACCTAGCCTCTAGGTTAGCACCTAGATGTCCGAGAACTAGGCCTAGACTGGTGCTTGTTGTATAGCAAGTCCTTAGATGTCGTTCTTTCCTTGTAGTGTAGCGGTATGGGATGTTGCACTATTTGGAAATGACGTGCATCAAGGGAAGAGAAACCATAGACATATTGTGCACGTTGTCTAGAGTAGCTACACTAGTCTACCCCTTGTTCTCACCCTTCTCACTAGTTTTCATGACACTAGACTCTCTACTATGTGTGGGACACTCATTTCTGGATTTGGTTTTTGATTCCAAACGAATCAAACCTCGATAGTTTTCTCTGACGCTTGTTTTATCGGAGAAAAACTATATAATATTTTATTATGTATATGTATTACAAAAATGTGTCCCCACACATGTACGAGTAGGAGGTAGTCATGCAACCTAAGTGAAAGTGTATGACATCAGTCTAGAAGAGAGAGTAGTTCTAGATTAGATGTCTAGAGCCTTGTTTGGAATATATAATAGATGGAATAGATGAAATAAGTTTTGATGACATGATGTAGGTCTTATATAGATGATATAAGATAATATATGATGATATATGTTTGTCTTTGAGGACTTAAGTTCAGTTTTGAGGATTGGATATAAGTTTTTATGATGCAAGTATGCATTCTTTTATGAGATAGGATATGATAAGTTAAGACAAGGTTGTGAGTCAGTATGAGCCTCAAGCTCTTTTACGAAGGAGGACCTCTAGTGTTAGGACCAGTTTCAGGGTTAACTCCAGAGAGAGTGAGACCCAATGGGAGAAGGTTAGAGAACCTAAACTCCAAGATATGAGAATTTTGAGATATGTGATATGATATGTCCTAAACTAGACTACTCCTGAGTGATTGAGATGAGTTGCTTTATGCATGATTCCTATAGTCTTCTTGAACCCTAGATGTCCTTGGGAAGACCAAACCCTAGAGTCAGAGAGAGGCTGGTTATATGAACATGTGAACATGAATATGAGTGCCTACCATCTGGGTGAGGGAGAGAGCCCAAGACCCTGGAGGAGGTAGCTATGTTAGTTTCTGTGAAGCCTCATGCTCGGTTTGGTGGTTTCCTGCATAGGAATCTAGTGGTTGCATGTATAAGAGAGTTTTGGGTAAGCATGTTTCATGGGTAGAAGACCTATGAATAGTATGTTGTAGCATGTTTTGGTATGTGCTTATGTGGCTAGATTTTGTAAGGCTATCAACTAGTGCCAACGAGGTAATCCGAGAACCCTAGACTAACAGAGGAAAAAAAATTATGCTTATGAGATACTCATAGAGTTGAGTTAGCTCAGAGAGACTGAGCATGGAACTAACCTCGTGGTATGGGTTAGGAGAACCTCAATTGGACTATATGAAGTTTTGATACATGTTTCACAAGCCACTCACATAAGTTTGTTAGCACAACCATGATATAATATATGTAAGGATGTGATCTAATCTTGGCATATGATATATAGACATGATATGATGAAATATCTAGAGATGGTATAATTGATATCAATGCATAAATGGTTAACCATATACATGAATAATGATGATAATGTGATATTGTTGGCTAAGCTTGTGATGAAATCACTAGTAAATGTTGAAATTTAGTATGAACAATGAAATAAGATCATATGAATGAAGCATGTTAAATGATTTGTTAATCTTAATGATTAATAAATATGGAAAATATAGTTTGATAGTTAGCATAACATAATGATTATGACACCTTGATATGATCTAGATGGATAAAGAGGGTTAACTATAGTTAATACCCTCCTAAAAGGCATATGTTGATGTTGAACATGTTCAAACAATGAGCTAAATAAAATGTTGAAGATACCTTGACGCATGAGTTAATCTTAGCTAACTCATTTAGAACATGGTAATATAATGTGAGAAACCCTAACGTATGGGTAAAGATAAAGCTGCAACCTTAATGCATGAGATATGTAATAAAATAACCAAAGTGTTTGTGCACCCAAGATGGTTGTATAACCCCCTAATAGTGCTTTGGATACATGGTTCTAGGTAACCTTTGCGGATATGATACACATAGAATAGTTCCCACATGTGGATGAAGACATGGTAGTTTTCCTTGGAGTACGAGTATGGTTGACTTTCGAGGACGAAAGTTCTTTTAAGATGTATATGATGTGACAAAGTGGGTTTTCTGGCTTAATTTTGAGGACGAAATATCTTTTAAGGTGTGTAGGATGTGATGGAGTGGACTTTTGTAGTCCTTAATCATCTAATGACATAAGTGAAATCATAGGGTTGAGTTATATTAAGAGTTCCAAGCTTTTGATAAAGTATTTGTGTTGATGTGATGTTGATATCATGGATAAGATCTCTCTTTTATATCGTTTTGAAGTATTTAGTTAGATGATCAAATAGCTGAGTTTTGACACCAAACTTGTGTACAAGGTAGCTTAAGTTGTGAGGAAACTGTGGTCAAAATTTGGTGGCAATTGGATATTCCTAGAAGGAGTTATCTAGGTTTGAATTTTGTGAAATGATATGATTCATCGATGAATAATAGAACTAAGTTTGCTAGCTTCAGCCTAAGGTAGGCTGTGTCACGCCCCTTGGCTTTGGGTTGGGTCTGTGTGGCCTTCTTGTAGCCCTAGATTGCTAATCCAGCTACTATAATCCTTGAGAAAGGAATGCCACGGATTGGCTGTGTGGCCTCCTATCAACCTTTGGATCTGAAGAATAATCGACTGACATCCTCTCCCACCCTTTAGTTACGTGGTTGACGTGAGGAGGTGAGTGATCCTCCATGAAGGCACGACTGATGATCGTGGGGTGAAAGGAGCTAGAGACCAGGCAGTTGGCTTCACCTTATCGAGCACCTCCATCCTAGCCTAGATAGCATAGCTTTGGTGAGGAATAGAGAGAGAGCGGGCCCCCCCCCATCTCTCACTGCTTCTCCTCTCGAGTGAGCCGACTAGTGAGGGGGCGAACCAGGAGCAGCGACGGTTGCTCACTGGGGTTGCTAGGATTCCTAACCAGTAAGCCCAGCCTCGGTGGCGCCATGGAGAAGAGGCCAGAGGAGGCAACACCACGGATCCCTGTCACAGCGACACCCTCAGCAAAGCCAGTGGCGGCGCCCTTGTGGAGCAGAGCCAGTGGCGGCGGTCTACGTCATAGGGAACTGAGAACGCAAACTCGCCTAGGTTGCGTCGTGAGAGGAGATGGAAGCGGCGATGGGGTCCTCACCAGAGCAACTGGACCAAGCGGCGTTGACACTGGGACCAGTGACGCACTCCAGGCGGCATTGTAGGCTGCTCTCACAGCTCAACGAGGAACCTGCCTTCCATGTCGAGAAGGAGACGGAATAGCAGTAGCAGCCTGATAGGCCGAAGGTGTGTGCTTTTCTCATCGGAGGCACGGGCTGCAGCAGCGGGATCTCGGAGGTGCAATAGTTGGAGGAGATCCATAGGCGTCCAACATCCTTGTGCGGTGGAGAAGTTGAGGAAGGCCAGGCGCTATACATGATTTTCACACCAGAGCCAACCCTAGCAGCAACACTATAGATTGCAGGGGAAGGATGGGGCGTTGACGGCGGTGCCTTGGGTAGATAACTGCTGACGGCGTCGTGCAAGGAAGTGGAACCCATACACGCAGGCATAGCGCTGGATCACATGGAAAACGAAGGAGAAGAGAGGGCAAAGAGAGCCTGAACTGGTTGATCAGTAACCGGTAAACCAACCGGCTCAGCGCGGGCCAGGAGAAGATGCGCCCATCCCAGTGGACACGTGGCGAGCTCCCATTCGCCCAAAAAGGTAAAATGCCCAGTCTTTCAATAATTCATAGTAATTCGCCCGAATATCAGAATAATGCAAACAAAGTACCAAAATGCTCAGAAAAATGTGTAGAACAATATGAAAGAATAATATCAGGATTTTGACAAACTAATATCAGAGTAATCATGTAATATGTAAAATAGTCTTTTCATGCATAATAAATAATAAACAAAGACCTAAAATTGTGGAAAAAGGTTAGTAAGTCTATAATAATGCTTCTAGTGCATCTAATGTCAGTAATCATGATGTTGATACATGAAATCTTGTAATTTGCTTAATATGTCTAATTAGGGCTAATAACCCTAATAAAATGCAATAAATACATATGTGTTCTATAAATGATGAAATTTACAGAGTAAGTTCATATCAGTAATTTGAAGCTAAGATGTAAATCGGATATCAGTTAGATGCATATAATTCATGTTATATGAAGTTGACCTTTAATACATGGTTTAAAACCCTAATCTAGGTTAATGTTGTAACTTAGGGTTAATATGTATAAATAATGTTATGGAAGATAATGATCAGATTATGTATCTTAATCTGTAATATAAGATCAGTAATATAAATCCCACATAAGGATGAAGATATAAGACAAGTAATAATGAGAATATCATAATGATATAAGCTAAACCCTAATGGACATAATTAGGGTTAAGACGAGATATAATAAGATGAGAACCTGATGGTAAAATGATCTTGTCTTGATCAGGTTTAACAAAGATAGAGTTGACATCAGGATAGGTGAAGATTAGGTTTATCTCTTTGGAAGGTACGCCATTACCTCTTACTTGGCTTATTATACATTATGCTTGTGTTATATGGTAGTAAAGACTTGGCATATGGTATTGATTGAAATGATTGGCTTGTATGATATGTTGCATGATTTTCCATACTTATGGCTATGAACACATGAAACATAAGATATCTGATCCATCATATAATAGCACTAAACTCTTTGGTAGTACAGTGCAGTGAAGTGATCTCAAACTCTTTGGTAGTAGATCACATGTGTTAGATCTCAAACTCCTTGGTAGTAGATCACACGTAAAACGATCTCAAACTCTTTGGTAGTAGATCATAAGGCCTAAAAACATCAAAGCCCTTGGGGGCAGATGTACGAGATATATGATGGAAATGTGCTTAAAATATGTGTGTTCTCTTTCTTGTTAATGAATATCTTTTGCCAGTATACGCTTTTCTTATATTCTTCTGTTACTGCCAAGTATATTAGTTTTATCTTATTGCCAACATATGATGAGAGGTAAATAAAAGACACGTAGGTGTACTCACTACAATATTCTTGAAATATTGTGCTGACGTGTACCGCATGTAATCTTTTTGTTTAGGTTGTGGTTATGCTCTTGAAGATCGAGGATAGTTAAGAGTTGTGTGGCGAGCTGATGTACAGGTGGACCTGTTGTCTTAAGATCCTGTTGTTTAGTTGTAGCACATGTATATGTATAAGTTTGTTGTTCAATATGTAATATCAAATGTTGTAACAATTCATGTTGTAATTATATGTTGAATGGTGAACATGTGTTGTGGTTTTTTTATTGTTCATGTATATGTGCTACTGATTGTTTCCTTATGACTTCCTCTGATTTTCTTCTTCTTAGCCTCATGTGGGATGTTTAAATTGGGATTCTCGCTGAGGTGAGGGTTTCAATTTGGACGTCGCACATCAGATTAAGTTTTAGAAAATCCGGGGACATCACATTAACCATTATAATAATAATATCCAAAATTAAGTGGATATTACTTTTCCTTTTACTAATGTGAGTGGGTTCTCCACTCACTTACGATATTTCGTGGCCTTTTCAAGGAACAAGGATGTCCACATGAAAATTCAACCATCTCATTTTTGGTTGAAGGGCTCTTCAATTGATATATTTATTTTTGCATTAAATTGAATTAGGGTTTCAATTATGCTTAAATCTTGATTATTTTAATATCAAGATTCTCTCTCCTCCAAAGTGATCCAATGAGACACCCCTCTCATTTTATTTTCTCTACATGATGCCAAGAAACATTAGGGACTCTCTATAAGTGGTATTTTGCATATTGAACACTAGGTTTTGGGTAAATTGCACATTACACCAAAATTAGGTTTTAATGCACAAACATTGCTTAACAAGCTCTTTCTTGGTACTCAGGTTGTCACAAGCCATACCTCTACATCAGTTTCATTCTTATGATACTTAAACACTTGAGGAACATTTTACCATGTAACATTTGCAGTTTAACCCCTCAACCTGGGTAATTTTCACTTTAGTCCAAAATAGGCAAAACATTGTTTCAACATTATTCAAAAAGGACTAAAATTGAAACATAAGTTCCTCTTGAACCTTAATTACTTTTCAAAAGATAAGAGCAAGCATATAATTAACTTTATTAACAAAATATCTAGGGTTAAAGCATAACCCAGGTCAGGGATGTTACAAATTATCCACCCCTAACAGGGATTTTGTCCCCGAAATCATCAAGAGAAAAGAGAAGGGTACTTTCTCCTCATCTCTTCCTCTAGTTCCCACATAGCTTCTTCAATGCCATGATGACGCCAGAGAACTTTCACAAGACATATGTCTTTCTTTTTCAGCTTTTTAATTCTTTTATCAAGGATCATCACAGGTCCTTCAACATATGATATATCATCATTTAATTCTACCTCCAAAAGTTGCAAAACTAACTCTGTGTCAGGATGACACTTTCTCAACATGGAGATATGGAATATTGGATGCATCTTATGCAGCTCAGGTGGCAACTCTAGCATATATGCTACCTTTCCAACTCGTTCAATGATTGTATAAGGCCCCATAAATCTAGGATCTAACTTTCCTTTATTCCCAAACCTAAGAACACCTTTCCAAGGTGAGACCTTGAGATATACTCTGTCTCCAAATTGGAATTCTAAAGGTCTTCTACATTTGTCGGCATATGACTTCTGTCTATCATGTGCAGCCTTTAACTGTTGTTGGATTACTTTAATCTTCTCAGTTGTCTGCTGCACAAGCTCGGGACCTAAAAGTTGATATTCTCATGTTTCATACCAACAAAACGGAGATCTACAACGTCTACCATATAATGCTTCATATGGTGCCATGTCAATACTGTGTTATTGTTGTAAGTAAATTCTATCAAGCTCAGGTGTAGATCCCAACTTCCTACAAATTTAAGGGTACATGCCCTAAGCAAGTCCTCCAAGGTTTGTATGGTCCTCTCAGATTGTCCATCTATTTGTGGGTGAAAGGTAGTACTAAACCTTAACTGTGTATCCATAGCTTTATGTAGTTGTTCCCAAAAATGACTCATAAACTG
This sequence comes from Alisma plantago-aquatica, assembly GCA_963693085.1. NCBI lineage: Eukaryota > Viridiplantae > Streptophyta > Magnoliopsida > Alismatales > Alismataceae > Alisma > Alisma plantago-aquatica. The sequence continues at coordinate 499,830,206 of OY856414.1, read as the reverse complement.
GGGACCTCTATCAGAAACAATTGTAATTGGTACCCCATGCAACCATACTATCTCATCTATATATATTCGTGCAAGCTTCTCAACAGTGTAGGTTGTTTTGACAAGAAGGAAATGTGTTGTCTTAGTCAATCTATCAACTATCACCCATATGGAATCATGACCTTTAGTTGTTCTAGGCAAGCCAACCACAAAGTCCATGGTCACATGATCCCATTTCCACTGCGGTATAGGCAAAGGTTGCATTGTTCCTGTGGGCTTTTGATGTTCAGCTTTAACTTGTTGACACACCGGACACCGCATAACAAACTCAGCTACATCCTTCTTCAATCCTGGCCACTAATACATATCCTTCAAGTTATGATACATTTTGGTGATCCCTGGATGCATTGCATACATTGAAGAATGAGCTTCCTCCAAAACTAACTTCCTTAGGTCATTGACATCAGGTACTACCATCGTACCATGGTAACAGACTACTTGATCCTCTGACTCATGAAATCCATCCCATTTTTCACTACCATACTTTGACCTGATCTGTTGAACTACAACATCGACTTGTTGTGCTTCTTTAATCTACTTTCTTAGAGTAGGTTTTATGTGCATCTTAGCTAACAGCCAGGCTAACAATGATACCTTAAGTTGTACATTGTTTTTCCTCAAGGATATGAGCATATCTCTTTTAAAACACACTAAGGAGTTCAACTGTGCTTTATCTAAGGCTGGTGATTATGATTTCCTACTTAGTGCATCAGCCACTACATTAGCCTTGCCTGGATGATAATCAATTATACAATCATAGTCTTTGATTAACTCCATCCAATGACGTTGTCTCATGTTCAACTCATACTGTGAGAAAATATATTTTAGATTCATATGGTCTGTGAAAATCTGAAATGTTTCTCCATAGAGATAATGTCTCCAGATCTTCAAAGCATGGACCACAGTAGCTAGCTCTAGATCATGTGTCGAATAATTCTCCTCGTGTTTCTTAAGCTGTCGAGAGGCAAAAGAAATCACTTGATTATCCTTCATCAACACACATCCTAGACCATTCTTAGATGCATCACAGAAAACTATGTACCCCTTCCCTTGCTTAGGTAACACTAGTACAGGTGCACTTGTTAACCTTTCTTTCAACAACTGGAAAGAATGTGGACACTTGTCATTCCAGACAAAAGGAATCTCCTTCCTTGTCAACTTGGTTAGGGGTAAAGCTATAGAACTGAAGTCCTTAATGAACCTCCTGTAGTATCCTGCCAGCCCTAGGAAACTGCGTATCTCTGTTGGTGTCTTTAGTTGTTCCCATTGCAGGACAGATTCTACCTTCTTAGGATCAACACAGATATCTAAGGCAGATATTATGTGTCCTAGAAAAGAAACTTCTGGTAACCAGAACTCACACTTGCTAAACTTAGCATACATCTTATGCTCTCTTAGCAAAGTCAAAGCCTGACGAAGGTGTTGCTCATGTTGTTGAGCATCTTTACTGTATATCAGGATGTCATCTATGAAGACTACTATGAACTAATCAAGAAAAGGTTGAAAGATTCTATTCATGAGTTCCATGAATGCAACCGGAGCATTAGTTAGTCCAAACGACATAACTATGAACTCATAGTGACCATACCTTGTCCTAAAGGCAGACTTAGGTATGTCACTCTCCTTGATACGCAACTGATGATATCCTGACCTCAAATCTATCTTAGAGAAGATAGTTGCATCACACAACTGATCAAACAAGTCATCGATCCTTGGCAAAGGATACTTGTTCTTTATAGTTACTTTATTCAACTGTCTGTAATCAATGCATAACCTCATTGATCTGTCCTTCTTCTTAACAAAGAGAACTGGAGCACCCCATGGTGAAGTACTCGGTCGGATAAAACCCTTCTCAAGAAACTCATGCAGTTGTTTCTTGAGTTCTTCCATCTCAGCAGGTGCCATTCTATACTATGTTTGTGCTATTGGTTGTGTGCTCGGGATTAGATTAATCTCAAAACAATCTCTAGGGGTGGAGGTACACCTATAAGTTCCTTAGGAAACACATCTTCAAACTCCCTAACTATCAAAACTTCAAAAAGATTAGAACTCTCCATTGAGGTGTCTACCACATGAGCCAAAAATGCAAAGCATCCTTGTGTCATCAGTTTCTCAGCTACCATAGCCGATACTAGGCAGGTTGGAAGAATCTTTCTATCTCCCTGAAAGATCCATGTGTCACCATCATTAGTGAACACAACTTGCTTGGAATCACAATCGAAGACAACCTTACACTTTTCTAGGGTGTCCATTCCAAGAATTATATCAAACTCGTGCATCTCAAGTGGTATAAGATCCACCTGAATGCGATGTTCAGAGAAAGAAAGAATGCAGGGAGAACACACCTCGTGCAACACTGCAGATCCCAATAAAGGGGTTTCTAATAACAGACTATCTACTTGATGACTAACAGTCATGTTGCAGTCATGAATCACTCTCTGAGTGATAAAGGAATGTGTAGCACCCAGATCAATTAAAACATATACAAAGAAGGATGAAGACAAATCAGAATGAAATAGTTCCATCTGACCTGTCACAACTTGATGGTTGACTACCGCTTCGGGTTGACTCATCGCATAGAATCTCATTGTTGCTTGTTGTTGACCATGTACTCGGTTGTTGGGTGCCGACGAACCAGCTTGGGACGCTTGTCCACGTCCTCTAGCACCACTTGGATTCTATCGCCTCTGAGGGTCTTGTTGAGTCTGCCTCAGAGGTTGAGTCACACTTGCCTCTCTAACTCAACAATCTTTCATCAAATGTCCCATCTTTCCACATACAAAATAGCCTATGTTCCCCGACTGTGGCCTGGGTGGTGATGTTACCGACACTGATGTTGAGTTGTGGGCTCCTTCTGGTGGTAAACTACAACCTCTACCCCTACTCGACATCCATTGTGTCTGGGTATTAAACCTTGGTGGTACTATTGGTGTAGAAAACCTCAGTTTCTTAAAACTTTTGGACCCTTGTCCTTGGAATTGAGTATACACCTTCTTACCACTGGTCTGTTGTTTCTCAATCAAGACCTTTCTATCTGTCTCATAGACACCACAAAGGTGGCAAACCTCTCCTTGTTCTCCAAAGAAGACACAGGAGTGGTCATGTTAGCATTCAGCCCCTTCTCAAAGTGTAGAATTCTTTCCTCATCATTAGATGCCATATGCGGACAGAACCGCAAAAGCTCCATGAACTTAGCTTCATATTTGCTAATGTCCATTGGTCCTTTCCTTAACCTCTCAAACTGAGAGATTTTCTCATCTAGAAATGTCTTGGGCACTACAAAAAATTGGGCCATTATTCACGGGAGAGTCCTGTCACAAACCCCTCTCTACAGGCCCTCAGAAATAGGGACGGTTGAGGGTCTGGCCCTCACAAATGGTCCGTGAAGAGAACTCACGTGACAAATACCAGTGGCCCTCACGAATACAATTGTGAGGGACTATTTAGCCTTCATAAATACATTTTTGAGGGACTATTTAGCCTTCATAAATACATTTTTGAGGGACTATTCAGCCTTCATAAATACATTTTTGAGGGACTATTTAGCCTTCATAAATACATTTTTGAGGGACTATTTAGCCTTCATGAATACATTTTTGAGGGACTTGATGGTCCTGGAGAAAATATTTTTGAGGGGCTATGTGGTCGTCATCAATGCAATTTTGATGGTCAATTTGGACCTTCATCAATATATTTATGAGGGACTACTATAAATGATTTGGTTATTGATTATTGAATGATTTATTAAATGTTAATTAATTATTACTATAATGAATATCAAATTTTAAATGAAAACTTTGTATACATAACCTCAAGCAATATTTTTATACTAATTCACATGACAAAATGACACATAAAAATGTTAAATCACCTCAAACCAATTTTTTTTATTGAAGCAAAATATTATCCATACATTGCGTGCTCAACGTTGATATAAATAAAGAGTACATATGGTTTTAAAATTTGAGATTGATGACAATCAACATATCATGCTAGAAACTCTTAAGATCTATAATGTCTCCATATTCCTTCAAATGGTGTGGTGCTCTTCATCAATGCCAGGCCTCTTACGGTTAGGTACTTGAATATTCTTCTCCTAAAAATGACAAATCATTATATTAATAGAATTTAAAGTTAATACATAAATCATAGTACAACAAATAACTTACCCTTATATTTCGGTTTTGGTCTACTCCAAGGCGCATTTTCGGTCGAAATGCATCATTAAAAGCAATTCTACCCTATCAATATAAATACAAAAAGGAATCAGAGTGAGTGCGAAGTAGAGAAAAATGTAAGTGAACCAACATAGCAGCAACATGCACCTGTAAACTAAAATTATGGTTGAGCTCAGTAACTAATACATAATTAAAAAAACTCAGTGGGTTAGTTAAATAGTACATGCCTATATCTCTGTTGACTGCACTTAGTTTCTTTCATAAGTGAGATGCATCTACACATACAAAAAGAGGACGATCCTCTCATGATTAACCACATGAACATTATTTTGCAGAAAAACTTCACATTATTGATGAGCATGAATAAAACTCTATCTATACACAAGCCTATATCTCATTCCAACTTCCATGCAGTTGGATCGTAGAGTTTAAACATTAGAACAGACTCCAGTAGACAATTTAACATTAGAACCTCAATTACTGCAGCAAGTTGCTGCTTCCACTCTAGCAACCACCCCCTCTCTCCCTCCACAACCTCTTAACACCTACACATTCTACTCTTGAACCATCTTTAGCATAGCAGCAAGCTGATGCTTCCACATCAGCCAACAACCACCCCAAGAAACCACCTCCACATCAGCAACATGCTACTACTTCCTCCCATCTCCTAGAAACCACCTACAAATCTACAGACCACCCAATCTTCCATCATAACATCATCACCTCCTAGCAGCATGCTACTGCACGCCACCACCAACCCACACCATCAGCCACCACCAACAGCGCACATCATCAGCCACCACCAACACCTACACATCAGCACTCCCACCCACCAGCCAACACCACCACCACCATCCAACATCTACCACCACCACCATTCAACATCCACCACCACCACCATCCAACATCCACCACCATCAATCCTAAGGGTTTTTGGAAACCAAAGGGAGGCTGCAGCTTTATCCTCAATTGAGATGTTAATTGAGAAGTTAAAGGAATTTCACAACCACGAGCTATGAGGATAAGATATGAAGATTAATAATATGTAGTAGGAATTGCACAACCACGAGGACAACATAACATACCTAGAAGAGTTGAGACCTAACGAACTTGTATCATCAGTGTGCTTACATATATTAGAGATATTAGCAGCATGAAGTATATGAAGAAACTGACTAGGTTTCCTGAGAGAGTTTCTTGAGAAATTTGACCCCACCCCACCCTTTAGAGAACACCATCAACCAACCTCTCATCATCTCTTACACCCACCCTTTTGTCATAGACTCAAATGCAGTGCCACTTCCACACCTTATCTATAGCCAAGCAGCAGATGTACTAAAAATTTGAGGATATATTTTTGAAGATCTATGCCTCTTAGAACTAAAAGGGAGTTTTGTAGCAAATGTAGCATTTAGCTATCCTGGTATGTAGCTTCCATATGGGACCATCACTATTTCTAGCAGGGCACACAAAGATTTGGAATAGTTCAAGAACATATAAGATTTGGAATAGTTCAAGAACCAGGCAGTTCCTTGACTGGACAAGCAGGGGACAAGGGCATCTGGAGCAGAAATAGTAGGCAATAACAGTATTCATCATCACAATTACTGCCATCTTTAATTTGAATTGATAACTATAGGAGAATTAGGGACAACAGAATTAACATGAAGAAAATGAAACAACAGTAAGAGGAAGACAAGTACGAATTGGTGAGAGAAAATGGGATAAAAAGAGCATGCAAATGGTAGAAGTTTTGTAGGAAGAAGTCAGAATAAGACAAACCAAGGGCAGTAAAAGGAGATTGAAAGAGGAAGAATCAACAAAACAAAATAAAAAACAGCAGTAGCAGGTGCTGAATTAGAAAATATAGAGGAAGGAATAGGTCAGTGAAAATAAATGGAAACATGCAAACAACAGTGGCTAAGAGAGGAGATTTAGGAGGAAGAAATCAGAAAAAGAAAATTAGATATGTAAATAGTAGTAGTAGATTTTGTAGCAGGATGTATAGGACAAATTTGAAAAAGAAAATATGCACATGCTTGCATAGTAGTAGGAGGGAATATAGGATGAATAACTCAGAAAAAACATAGCAGCAGTACACAGGAATAAGATGCAGGAAAATGGATAAAAAAAGAAAAGAGAAAGAAGCAAGAACAATAAAAATATGAAAAAGTAGAAAAAACTTAACAAACAGCGCTATGAGGACATACCAATTTGGCCCAAATCAATCCTCATTTCCCCAAATCAGACCTGATTTTCCTCAGACCAGACCTAATTTGCCAAAATTTGACCTGATTTACTCTAAATCAGACCTATATCAACCATGCAATGACTTAAGGTGATCGAATTTGACCAAATCTGGACTCGATTCATGCTAGTTTAGCCTTTAAATTGCATAATTTGGGCCTAAAATGCCTTAAATGCCCACTTCATGTAGATAAGCTGAAATGAATTACTTACAGGATTTAAACGCTGATTTCTTGGTGTGAAAGACACCGATGAAGATGTGGTTGGTGTGTTCTACATTTGAGGATAACTTTGTCGATTATTACCAGAAGAAGGGGACCAACTTTCAACTGTAGCCTTTAATAAAGTGTACATGTTAATATTCTTATGTGTATGAATATTGAAAATAATCTATAGCTGTAATGAGTTACCTGTGGTGCAAAGATCTGTGGATGTCCATTGCCTTGTATGGAAAGCCTGCCTACTCCATTCTCCCTTGAATTGGCTTGTATGGAAAGTCTGCCTACTGCAGTCTCCCTTGAATTGCTTGGTCTAGAAAGTCTTTCTAAGCCATCCCCGCTTGAATTATTTTGGCTGGGAAACATGCCTACATCTGCACCATTACTTGTATTGTCTTGTATGTGAAAAGAACCCACATCCGACCTATTTGTGCCACTTTGCATGTGTAAGACACATGTAGTATTCTGATTGGGGTATTCAGCTGCACAATCAACATTAATACCGCCATCCTTTTTTTTAGTTCTATCAACAAAAGATCCCCCGGTGTCACTCCTCATCCAAGACACATCACTAGTTACACCACCATCAGATTGTAAACCAGTCAAACAATTCTCAATAAGAGGTACTTCAGAATAATCTTTAGGAGGATGCTTTAGCACTGTGCACCAATCATCATCATTAGGATCCTTCACATAAAAGCATTGCAATGCTTGAGAAGCTAGGATAAATGGTTCCTCCTTTTTTTTATCCTTGAAGTGTTGATTTGTGTGAACCCATACTCATCAATTCGCAACCCGTTAGAAGTGCTTTCATCATACCAAGAACATCTGAATAACGGAACTTTGATTCCTGGACCATAAGTTAGCTCAATAACCTCCTCTAAGTAGCCATAGTACGTGACTTCAGCATTTATAGGATTTCAATCTCTACCACTTGAATAACTTGAAGTGTCAGCACACAAATACACTCCACTATTTTGTGTAGTACATGTACTTTCAATGGGCTTTGAACGGAAACGATATCCATTGACCAAAAATCCTTCATAAGACATTCCCTCAACACAAGGGCCTTGGGATAACCATCTCAAATCATCGCTAATACTGTTCGGCCTAATCTCTCGCATTTGCATTACCTTCATAAAAAAATAAAACATTAATGTAATCTACACTAACTTGAACATTAAGAGTGACAAAAATATTTATGTTTGAGACTTACATGCTCTTTCAACCACTTAGAGAACTCCTTTGCATGTTTTGTTTCTAGGGTCCGTGGGGCAATGTTGGGTTCCATATCTTGAAGAATACACATGTGTTCACTGCTTTATAAGAAGTGTCTAAATTATTGTACAACATATATACAAATATCAGCAAGAATTTTAGGACGTAATTAAATCTTACCTTCTGTAAACATCCAATTCCTCTTTATTTAAAAGGACATAACGATGGGCTTGTTCCAAAGTGTGGATGTCAAAATTTCTTGACACTCCAACTCTAATTGGAGATCCATCAACATTATGAGGAGTGCGGATCAGTTTTGTCTCAAAATTATGCAAGTACCTACCACAAAATGTCAAACTTTCTTCAGCTAAATAGCAACTAGCAATACAACCAGTCGGTTTAGCTTTGTTTCTTACATACTTCTTCAATTTCTTCAAGTATCTCTTTATTGGGTACATCCACCTAGTTCGGACAGATCCGGCTTGCCTGGCTTCATAAGCTAAATGAATGGGCAAATGCATCATGATGGTGAAGAAAGAAGGAGGGAAGATTCTCTCCAACTGGCAAAGAGTGACAGCAATTTCTTGTTCCAATTATTTGAATTCCTCCACATCAATAATGTTAGAGCAAAGCTTGTTGAAAAATGAGCACAAATTAGCAATAGGCTTGTACACATCTAAGCTTATGCAATGTCTCAAGGCAACAGGTAGAAGTTGATGCATAAGAACATGACAATCATGACTTTTCAGCCCAACAAGTTTTCTATCAGATTTGCTAACACACCTAGATATGTTAGAAGAATAGCCATCAGGAACTTTCAACTTTTCTAACACAGATAGGAACTTATCTTTCTGCGCATTAGTCATGGTGTAAGATGCTGGAGGCAAGTAATAGCGGTCACCTGCATCTACTGGCCATAAATCTCTTCGAATGTGCATTTTCTTCAAATCTTGACGAGCTTGTAAGTTGTCTTTACTTTTCTTAGAATCACCCAATAATGTGTTTAAAATATTCTCGCACACATTCTTTTCTATGTGCATCACATCCATATTGTGTCTAACAGATAAATACTTCCAATAAGGTAGCTGAAAAAAGATGCTTATCTTATTCCAACCAGGAGGTAATGGTTGAATTTGATCTCCAAGCCTCTTGCGCTTATTCATTTTTCCAAATATGATATTTTCATACCCATCAAATTGCCTCAGTATATCTTCTCCAGATAGTGGCTTAGGTGGAAGTCGAAAATCTTTTTCACCATCAAAATTTTTCCTATCACGTCTATACGGATGATTCATTGGAAGAAAACATCGATGGAAACCATAGCATTTCTTTTTCCCATACTGTAACCATTTTGATACAGTCTCCACATTACAACAAGAACATCCCAAATCTTTCTTACCTTTAGTGCTCCAACCAGATAAGTCACCATATGCTGGGAAATCGTTAATGGTCCATAAAATCATTACCCGCATAGTGAAGTTCCTTTTTCTATATGCATCATAAACTTTGACTCCAAGCTCCCAAAGTAGTTGCAACTCCTCAATTAATGGCTCCAAGTATACATCAAGGTCATTGCCATCCAAATGTGGACCTGGGATTAATAGGGACATCATAATAAATTGTTCTTTCATAAGAAGCCAAGGCGGAAGATTGAGAGGTGTCACCAACACAGGCCAGATGCTATGTGATGCACTCATATTGCCAAATGCATTAAATCCATCTGTTGCTAATGCCAATCTAACATTGTGTGGTTCAGCAGCAAAGTCTGGATACCTGGCATCAATAGACAACCATTCTGGTGTGTCTGAAGGATGATGAATACGACCATCCTTGCCTTTTACTTCTGATGGCCAAATCATGTCTTTAGCAATAGATGAAGACATATAGAGCCTCTCTAACCGAGGTATCAAAGGGAAGTGATACATGAACTTAGCAGCTACCTTCTTTCCTTTTGTTTTGTATTGCTTTTCATTCCATCTTGAAGCACCACAAGTATCACAATTTTCTTTTGACGCTGCATCTTTGCGAAAAAGAATGCAATTATTTGTACATACGTCTATAGTAGAATGATCAAGTCGTAAATCCTTCACGATCGCATTTGCTTCATAGTACGTCTCTGGGAATAGACAATTTTCTTCCGGAAATCCTGAAACAATCAACTGTAACAACTTTGTGAAAGAATCGTTGGACCATCCAGATTCCTCCTTCAGAAATAGCAAGGCAACCAAATACGATAGCTTATAATGACTTGTGCAACCTCTATAGAGTGGTTGATCTGCCTCTTTTAGTAGCTTGTAAAATCTTTGTGCATCTACATTTGCAGGTTCCTCTGTAGCTTCAGTAGAGTGGTCATTTGTTGTGTCACCCATACCAAACAAATCCTCCAACATCTGATGCATATTGTCGGTGTTAGGCATGTTTGGTGCCACAACAGGATTGCTCCTACCAATCACCTCCCCATGAAACGTCCAAACATCATAGCTATGCACAAATCCTTTTTGTAATACATGTGAGAATACCTCCTCCTCTGTTTTAAGGTATCTGTTCAAACATACCTTGCAAGGACATATTAATTTCCCCTGTCTAGTTGGTCTCTGATGGATAAGAGCAAACTCAATGAACTTTGGTAACCCTGCCTTGAATACATCCCTGTGCACTCTGTTCCCAATATACATCCAACTCCGATCTATTAGAAAATCCATCTACATGAAGGAAAATATATAATAAGTAGAGGAACAGCTGTTTGAGATGTAGTCATGTAGGAGCAAGAATAAGTAAGAAATAGTAGCAATAAGAGGGGACATAGAAGTAACAAAAATTTAGATGCAATAGCAGGAATAGGAAATGAAGGAGAAATTGCAAAAAAAGAAAAGAAAAGAAGCTAGAATAGGAGACACAAGAGGAAATAGAAAAAAAATCAAAGAAACAGTAGTATAAAAGGACTGATTTTTTTGCAACAATTGCAGCAAAAGGGGGTCGAATATACAACATGAAAAAGGAAAAAGAGAAAAGGGGAGGGAAGGGATAATACATACATGAAGTCTATCAATATACAAGAAGAAAAAAAAGAGGCAGAAGAAACATCCTTCAAGAAAAATCCTTCAAGAACTGCAATAGCATAGGTACCCACCTAATCAATAATAGTTCACAGATCCATCCATTAACTTTTGCTCACATGTCTCAACATATACTCGATTACAGGGGCTACTTATACTGTCAGACTAGCTACACTGCTTCTCTTCTCAAACTAGGCGATCTCTCTACTACAAAGGAGTATTTTGACGCATGGCTATTTAGACTCTACCAAAGGAGATTCAAAGCTGTGTGTGGTCCTGATGCTATGGGTTATGTCCAACATATCCCATAGAATCTCATTATTGTAGCAGATCTCTATGCATAAAGGCACTGACATTCTATTTCTTCTTAGATCTGATATCAACATATTGTTATTACTTATAACAAGCATTATGAGACAAATACCTAAATGTCCCTATAAGTCAGCTGAAATACTTCAACATATAAGTATATGATATCATGTATAACATCTCATAAAATTAAGAACTGAAATACTTAAAATAAGTCAGCTGCATAAGACTTAATACCAAGCAAGATAGAACATATGACATGCAGACCAGGACAACAGGGACAATTTCATTGTTTGGTATCTTGTTAATAACACAACACTCAAATTATGATAGTAGGAGACTGTAAACCAGCAGAACAATAGACTAGCAGAAGAAAACAGTTCATATATACCAACCAATACAGAAGAAAAGAAGTTTCCTCCCAAGAGAAACATTGTAGAAGTGTCTATCCCATCTAAAAAGATTACTTTCATTGATAGCTGCTAGATATCAAAAGAGGAAAATACCCACTTCCGAAAAATGGCAATTTGGATACAGAGATGAGTAGCAATAACCTCCAACATGGGAGTACAATAAATACCAAGAAAGTTGACCATATATATCAATATTTTAGATGGAATCCTTAAGAAGGTATTTCTCATGGATCTATTTGATCCATAGACTACCTTAAGAAGATGGTTACATCATCCCACTTAAGAAGATGGATATCATTCTTGCCTTCACACTATCCCCACAAGAAATTTATAATAATTATTTCCACTTCATCACAGATAGAAGTAGGAAGTGAAAAGGAAGAGGACCAGAATTTTTGATTGGCGGACATAGTAGAATTACAAAGTTCTAGTCTCCAATGGTAACTGAAATGATATGTAAATAAGTTTGGTATCTTTAAAAATCAAATGATGGGCATAGAAGAACTAAAGCATGGGCGTGAAATGAATGTAACTTCTGGTTCACTTGTATGATATGTATCATTATAAGTTAGTAGCATATCATCTTTGTGCACGCTTAGCATCAATAGAATGTCTTTCATGACCATGGAAAGCTTCATACATGCATTCAACAAAAGGTTTGCTCTGGTTGAGAAGTCTAGCCATAAGACTCAAGAACGAATGGGTGTTCTTAGTAATGTGGGTTCCTCCTTGATCCCTTTGTTGTTAAAACAACATTTGTATATTTGTCTTTTTTTGTTTTCCCCCTCCATCTAAAATAATTCCCTTTCTTTAACATGTGGTTGTGATGCAGGCCCTAAAAGCCAATAACTATGATAATGATCCTCTGCTAAGTGCAGCTCTGTACCTGGAGATTAATTAAAGGCCGACTGCCCAGGGCTCCCATGGCACACATCCATTCCTAATATAATAGTTGGCTCTTAGGAGATCTTTGGCATGGATGGAAGATGCAGAGAAGTTCACCACAGCTGAGCATCCTCCATCCATGCCAAAGATCTCCAAAGTGCCAACTATTGTATTAGGAATGGATGTGTCCCATGGGAGCCCTGAGCAGTCGGCCTTTAATTAATCTCTAAGTACAAAGCTGCACTTACCAGATGATCATTACCATAATTATTGGCTTTTAGGTCATACATCACAACCACATGTTACATAAAGGGTATTATTTTAGATGGAGGGGGTAAAGGAAAAAAAGACATATAATATATCCAATTGTTGTTTTAGGAGGAACCCACATTACTAAGAACACTCATTCGTTCTTGAGGCTTCTGCCTAGACTTCTCAACCAGATCTGAGATGTTGACAATGACTTAGTGTGCCTCTGCAAAATGCAAAAACACCAAGCTATATTATACTTACAACCAAAAACAAAATTAAGTGGTGACTAGACTCTTACATATTCCATTTGACCCATATAATTTTAATAAATCATTACACTTAGCTTACTACATGTCTATTTTTAAACATCAACCCATTCTCAGTCCATAGTAATATTACCCATTTATCAAACATCACAATGTGAGTTCCGAATGAAGGCTATAAGGTTTGAGATTTAATTTATATGGCTATTTTATGTAAAGAGGAGATACGTTATAGGAAACTCAAAATTTGGATACGCAAATGAAGAAAGAAGCAAACACTGGCAGTAATTAACAAATTACACTAAACTATTGGGATACACATATGAAGAAATAAGCAAGCATTGGCAGTGAACAGTACATTACAGTGAACTCAAATCTGGGATACACATGAAGAAGGATGCACATTGGAATCGTTACCTAAAACTAAATGACCAACACATGATTGAATCAAACAGCATAACAACAAGCAAGCACAACAGTTGCAAGAGAATAATAAAACAAGTAGCACAGAAAAAAGATGCAGTTTTAGTAGCAGTACCTTTTCCCACGCTTCCGGTCAATGGACAGAAGCAACGAGATTAAAACTGAAGAAGAAGAACAATGGACGTTGCAAGAGAAGAACTGGAGAAGAGGCGGTTGAGCAGCTTATGGGCGTCAGATCAAGGAAAAGAGACCAGTAGCTTGATCTAAGGTTGAAGTATTCTTCAGAGCTCCTGTTGGGCACCGCCTGAGTCGGGTGTCGCTGGTTTCGCTGGGATCCGGCACGATATGGCTACTCCTGGCCGTGGAATTGGAAGTCGGCCGATGATTGGAGTTACGACCTGCTGCAGTTGGGGTGGCAGGAGCATTTGGGGCGCCGTCCGGGAGGTAGGCGCGGTTGCAGCTGGGTACGACCGGTGGGATTTGGGAAATGCTAAGCGGCTGGGGTTTTGGGGTTGCTGAGGCTGGGCGGCATTAAGCTGGAGCAGACCCTGGCCGTGGAGTGAGCGAGGCCTGGTCAACGGACTGAAGGCGTGGTCGATGGAATCAAGGAGGCGTCGAGGACGAGGGCAGGTGATCAGTGCTTCCCTAGTTCGTCATTGTGCAGAGGGACGAGTGGGGAGGGTTTTTCTTTTCCTTTTTAATTTTGATATCCAAATGTTGTATTTTAGAATGGAGGGAAGGGAAATGAGATGGAGGGAAGGGATATGAGATGGAGGGAATCATTTGTCATGGTATTTTTTAAGGAATGATTAGTGACTAATGTATTTGTGAGGGATTAGTATTTGTAAAGATGTAAAAAAAACAGTTGAGGGATTTGGTCCCATATTTGAAGGATGAGCCCTCACAAATAGCCATCATTATTCACAATCTATGGTTCCTCACAAATGTTCTTCAACAAAGGCCAAATTTTTTGTAGTGGGGGAAGTATCTATTGACCAATTCTCGTCAGAATTCCTCCCATCTAATTTCAACATCTGGCCTCTTGCCCTCTTCTATGACCCACCATTGAATAGAACTCCCTGTTAATAGGTACACTGCATGCCTCACCTTATCTTCTTTAGGAATATTGAGGATTTTGAAAGCCTTCTCCAGTTCAGTTAGCCACATGTCAGCATCTGTTGGGTCAGCTATACCAGCATACTATGTGGCTCCTACCCGGCGAAGCCTCTCAAAAGTCTTACTGGCTCCTTGTCCTTCATGGTGAGCTGGTGCTCTAGGTGTAGGTGGTGGCATCCTATCCACCATATGCGTCATGGTTGCCATGAACTGCCCAAACAGATCATGGAAAGCTAGGTTTTCTAATGCAGCTTGGTTAAGCTGGGGATGTTCAGGTTCTGGTTCATCCCTAGTCTGGTCCCTTGCACCTCTTTCTGGTGCAGCAACACTACTCTCAGTAGCATGTTCTTCGTGTGATCCAGACATCTTCAAGTTCTTCTTCTCCTCCTATATGAGCAGAAGACACTATCAGATAACTTGAAGACACTAGAACAGACTCAACAACCATAATCATATGTCTCTATAGACTCAGCGAACCTAGAGCTCTGATACCACTAGTTTGTCGGGAAAAAATCACAAAAACATTATTTACTTAAGCGGAATTACTGAAAATCACTAAAAATTAAAACCATTTTCAAAGAGATCTAAACACAGGAAAACTCTTTCAAAAAGAACCAAAGTAATTCAATTATAGTTAGTAGCTACATCACAGAACACAATGATCTTATCAAGAGAAATCATCTGTGATCTAGTTCAATGTGGCTTGCAAGAGAGCATAATCGAACATTTATTAGGTGGTTTGAAGACAAAGTCTTTAATCAACTATCTGAATCACCGAATAATGTTGTTGAGAACATAAAATGACTCGCCTTTAAGCCAAAAATGGATGTCATGTCATATGAAAGAGATGACATAAACAGACTTTTATACTACACAAAGCGTCAAGATGAAAGTAGTGTAGTCCAAAATAGTGGGGTCATTGTTCAAGCTTGTTCGTTGTATTTTGCTAGTGCGAAAGATAAAAGACCAAACGAAGTTGAGTTTTCGTATTACGATGCCATTGAGGATATATGGGAATTGGACTATACAAATTTTAGAGTTCCTATCTTTAGGTGTAATTTGGTTGATAACAACAAAGGAGTTTTAGTGGATGAGTTGGGTTTCACAATGGTGAATTTTGAAAAGATTGGTGAGAAAGATGAACCATTCATCATGGCAGACCAAGAAAAATAAGTATTCTATATTGATGACCCGAAAAATAAAAATCGGTCTGTCATTCTTCATGGAAAAAGACAGTTTACTGTAGATCCTATAAATGAAGAAGAAT
This sequence comes from Alisma plantago-aquatica, assembly GCA_963693085.1. Lineage (NCBI taxonomy): Eukaryota > Viridiplantae > Streptophyta > Magnoliopsida > Alismatales > Alismataceae > Alisma > Alisma plantago-aquatica. The sequence goes on along the minus strand of OY856414.1, from coordinate 499,814,322 downwards.
ACTACGAAACGTATGATGATTCCAGCCCATTCTCAGTTGGTTTTCCAAGTGTAAATGATGAACTTAACACCGATGAATACTACAAAAGTCAAGACCATGCTGAAGGAATTTTACTTGACTAACAACTCAACCAATACTAGAGGCATGTATTCTTTGAATTATTTATTTTATTATCATTCAAGCATGTAATCTTTTAAATATACATCATATAACCACTTGTGGTTTTATTATCACTTATGTTTCTTTTATCATGTATACTTGCGGTTGTTCTAAAATGGTAAGTGAAGATGAACATTCTGAGCATGAGCACCATGAGGATGGTAGTGGTGATGCTAAAAAATGTAGAGGTCCCACACTGATGCGTAGGCTGTAGGAGCTCAGGGCCAAAGGGGAGAAATTATCAATCTAGTTTGATGTCATAGGAGCACCTATTGGGGAACATGTTAGTGCTTTCAAGCATTACGTAGGGGCGACCGTGCGTAGTAAGGTGGCAATACATATAGAAAATTTGCATGATATTTCTAATGCCTTAAAAGATCTCTTATGGAAAGATATATTTGTGAGTTGAAGTGATATTATTTTAATATGTTTTTTGGTTTATTGATTCTAATTTAGTTTGCTTGGAAAGACATATCCTTGTTAAAATAACATTATTGCTTCTTTTGTATGTATAGGGTGTTTTTCATCTAAATGAAAAAGATCACAAGAAAAAAGTGCTACAACGTTGTGGTGTACGATGGAGGGGTTTTAAGACATATCTCAAAAGGGAATTTATAGATAATCCTAAACAAAAGAAGAAAGCAACAGATCAATATATTTTTATAGATCTTGAGGTGTGGGAAAGATTTGTTGCATCTAGGAAATCGGAAGAGTTTCAGGTAATAAAGATTATGATATATTGTATGAATCTTTTTATACAATTAAGGAGGTGAATCTTTTTATATATGATTGCCAAGTCTAAATTGCAATATCCTCATTTTAAATGATCAGGCTATTCACGAGGCCCAAAAGGAAAGATGGGCTAAAAATGTCCATGACCATCGCTTGGGGCCAGGTGCTTATGCCTTCCGCCGCCAACTACAAGAGAAGCAACTCTCTTCTGGAGAAGAATCTAGTACAACTTAAGTTGAGCGTCCACCCTGACACTTGTAGTGGATTGATGCTAGAAAAAATCGAGCAGGTGAAATTGTCAACCATGCAACTAAGGAGGTGGAACAAAAGATGGTAAGTTCATCCCAACTAAGTAAAGAGTAACTCCCACAAACTTTGATTTATTTATATCTAATTGATTTGTGATTTTAATATTTTTATTAACTATGAATAGATTGATCTCCATGGGCAAAGGAAGGAAGGAAAGTTCATCCCAACTGGCTGCATGGATGAACTATTAGTTGTTTTTGGTACAAAGGAGCATCCTGGCCGTGTTAGGGGATTAGGATCTGGCATAGGATTCAAGTCTTAATTTGGCCCATTGCAATCAAAAAGAGGTCGTACATGAGGTCTTACATAAGAGGAAGTTGAAGCATTAGTAGCACAGACAGTACAAGAAATAATGTCTTCATTTCAACCTAGTCAATCTTCTCAACCTATTCAAACTGTGTGGCTCTTAGATGATGAGGTACAAGCCCATGCTCCAGTTGTAGAAGGTCGTGGGAGCACTCCCAATGGCCCACCACAATAATCTGTAGTAAGTTTGTTTTATATGTTGTGTTATTAGTATATATATATATATATATATATATATATATATATATATATATATATATATATACAGTTGTAGTAGGTATCTAGTTTATCGCTTCATATATAACTTATATTATTTCAATTCTAGGTTGGTATGAACTGTAAATTTGTAGTGGAGGTTCCAGAATATAATGTTGTAGCAGCAGGTAAGGTATACAACTTGGTGGTATATTGCATTGCCAACCAATTCATGATGACATTTGTCGTGTGTCCATCCATCTTGTGTATGACGAAATGGGGGACAAACCATTACCCATATATAATCCTGAATATAGTACAGTTGAAGAAGCAGAACGTGCTATGGTGGGTTGGCCTAGACACTTGTTTATCAATGACAAGGTATACCTAAATTCTACCATGTTTTTCATATTTGACTACATATATGAACTCGTGTAATATATGTAATTTAATTAACATGTTTATAAACCAAAAAGTAAAAATTCTACTTGTCATCCTCCTATTCTCAAGCCATCTTTTATTCCAGAATCCACATTCGACGAGTTGGGAAGTAAATGTAAATGTTTGTGTTGATACTTAGCCAACAAAAGCTCAGGATCACAAATGTTGGTCAATTTAACAGAAGATGCAACTGGGAGGGACTTTGAAAATTATATTTTTCTTGATGATATTATAGATTTGTTCTAGTGTGAATGGCTAAATACTTCAATATTAGAAGTATGGATAAGGTAAAAATTTATCAATATAGAAAATTCCAATACACATTTTTAACTTATTTCTATATATGAAATGATTACTAATGTTATACAGCCACTTATATACTGAGGCTATAAACTTTGATATAAATAATGTTGGATTCTTAGTTCCTTTAGGCACTAGTCAGGTGGAGACACATATTGATGAAGTCAATGTGTACTTCTCTACTTCATTCAAATATTTTGCTAGTACGGGAAAGGAAATTATTCTAATTCCTTTTAATGTCTAGTAAGTATTATTATTCAATATAATTTTAATAATGAATAAATTTCTTTATTTAAATGTTTGTTTTATTCTTACTTGGATCTAGACATTGGGAATTATTGGTGGTTGTCCCAAAATTGATGACTCTTTATTATCTTGACCCAATGAGAATAACAATAAGGGGCCACAAACTTAAATTTCCAATTATGGAGTAAGCATAAATTTAGTCATTTGTTATGCTTCAACATGATATTTCTATTTAGAATTTCTATTTTACCAACTATCATTTAATTGGTAGGGGTATAAAGGCTTTTCATGAAGGTGGAGGATAAATACCCACAAAGTTAAAGACATTGACTTTGAAAAATGTCAAGGTAGCTACTTTGACAGCTGCTTAGTCTTATATGTATTAATTTCAGCTCTTATATGTCAACTCTTATAGTCTTATCTCAACTCTATTTATAGTAGTTTACTGACATTAAGTATAATTCATTATTTGTAGTGTCCTATACAAAATAATGGCTAGGCTTGTGGCTACTATGTAATGAACTATATGCAAACTATTGTCAAAGGAGAATCACATGACATTCAGACTATAAATCAGGTAATAAAGAAACATCATAAATTTACAAGTGAGTTGTAGTCATTTTATAAAATATTAGCATGTGTATTTTCTGTTGTAGATCTTTACAACTCAGCCTTAAACACCTGAAGACTTAAATGAATTCCAAGAAGAGTGGTCAGATGCTTTTCTAAATGAAGTCAACATAGCATTGGATTGAATAGCATATATGTCAGCTCCATTTATGTATGTCGTTTTGGAACTTTCAAATTTACTTTTGTATCTAACATGAATTTTAATATCATCTCAGACTTGAAATCTATCATTTTGTGAATGTTATGATGTGCTATGTGTATGAATATGTCTCAACTGAATATATATGAATTATTTTTGTTATGAATATGAGTGGTATGGAAATTGATAATCAATTTGAATAGGATTAGACATAAAACCTAGCAAATGTGGCTTTGGAATGAATTTTTGGCTTGCATCATTGCATTTGCAAGTCTACTTTCTATTGTAGGTTTTGATCTATGTAAAGTAGATTTCTATTCTATAGGTTTTTGTTCTGAAGAATTCTATTCTATAGAATTTTTCTTTTTAAAAAATTGTAACCTCTAGGGTCGGTTATTTTAAAAAACTGACCTTATAGATCTATAGGGTCGGTTTTTTAGTAATAACCGACCTTATAGGATCTGGGAAGCTTAAGACAGTAACTTTCTTGGTCGACAATTTTCTCGACCAAAATCCTCTCGGTCGACATATTTCTCGACCGAGCAAGTTACTCTATTATCCTAAAAGTGACCTTACAGTACCTTTGTTGCTTTATAGGGTCAGTTTTTTAAACTCTAGGGTCAGTTATTTTTAAAAAAAATGACCTTAAAGATTTCTTGGGTCAGTTTTTTAGGAATAACTGACCTTATAGGATCTGGGATCATAAAGCTCATTTTTTGTACTCTCTTGGGTCAGTTTTTTTAATTAACCGTCCTTAGAGGTCCTTTCTCGGGTCGATTTTTTATGAAAATCCAACCTTATAGGATCCAGGAAGCTTAAGACAAACTTTCTTGGTCAAAATGTTTCTTGACCAAAACCCTCTCGGTCGACATATTTCTCGAACGAGTAACCCTCTCTTGCTTTATAAGGTCAGTTTTTTTGGAATAACCAGCCTTATTGGCAATGGGATAAAGCTCATTTTTGGTACTCTCTTGGGTCAGTTTTTTAATTAACCATCCTTACATGTCCTTTCTGGGGTCGGTTTTTTTACGAAAAACCAACCTTATAGGATCTGGGAAGCTTCAGAAGGTACTTTCTTGGTCGACAATTTTCTCGACCGAAATCCTCTCAGTCGACATATTTCTCGACCGGGTAAGCCTTTGTTACTTTATAGGGTCAGATTTTTAGGAATAACTGACCTTATCGGCAATGGGATAAAGCTCATTTTTGGTAATCTCTTGGGTCAGTTTTGTAATTAACCATCCTTACAGGTCCTTTCTAGGTTCGGTTTTTTTATGAAAAACTGACCTTATAGGATCTGGGAAGCTTCAGACAGTACTTTCTTGGTTGACAATTTTCTCAACCGCAATCCTCTCGGTCGACTTATTTCTCGACCGAGCAAACCTCTATTGCTTTATAGGGACGGTTTGTTAGCAATAACCGACCTTACAAGTCCTTTTTAGGGTCAGTTTTTTAGTAATAACCGACCTTATAGCCTCTTCTTTCTCGCATGGGTCAGGTTTCTTATAGCCTCTTGGGTCAGTTTTTACTCTATAAGGTCAGTTTTCTTTGTTCAAAAAAACCAACCCTATAGAGAAAATGCTTTAGTGATGACCATTTAGGCATCGGTTAAAAAGTGATGCTATAGACCATTATTTTAGTAGTGAATTCTTTACCTCAACTCCATTGTATTGGAGCTCAAGATCATGAAATTGGCCTTGCAAGTTATCAATGCTCTCAAGATGAATTTTCTCATTTTGCTCAAGAATATCAAGTTTGACATACAAATCATCAATGATTTTACCTAACCTCTTCTTTTTAAATTTACATTCGAAATAAGAAGAACGGGTAGTAACAAGCATGTTAATAAGAGTTTTTTTAGCTAACTCATGCAAGCTTACCTCACCATTTTTTTCACTAGTAGAGGCCATGAGTGCAAGGTGGCACTCTCCATCTTCCTCAGAGCTTGAGCCACTAGAGGATTATCCTTCCCAAGCTGTATGAGCTGCGTCTTTGTGTCTCCTCTCCTTCTTGTCGTTCCTCTTGTATATGCTATCTTTCTTTTATTCTTCCTCCTTCTTGGAGCTTGTCCTGTGGTGTGAATTTCTAGCCTTAGGACATTCACTTTTGTAGTTTTCTTTTTGACCACAATTGTAGCACCTTGCAGTAGAAGAAGAAGATTGCTTTCCTTTGAAGTGCTTTCCCTTGAATAAGTTGGCTTCATGCTCACTAGGGCCATCATCTTCACTAGAGGAGGAGGGAGAGGTCTGGAAAGAAAGTTTTTATTGAAGGATGATAGGCTCCACTTGAGCTTTGAAGGCACTATCATTGATATTCCTTCTCTTCTTTCTTAGCTTCATCTTCTTGCTTGTTAAGTCTTGGCTCATGAGCTTGTAGATTGCCAATAAGCTCCTCAGTTGGAATGTCACAAAGACTTCTCACTTCTTCAATGGAGGTCACCTTTGACTCCTATCTCTTTGGAAGAGACATCAAGATCTTTGAGTTGATTTCTCCTCTATCCAAAGTATGTTCCAAAGCAGCTAGGCCATTGATGATGTTGTTGAATCTTGAGTACATCTTAGAAACTCCTTGTTTCTTCCCCATCTTGAAGTTTTCTAGGAGGTTGTTCAACATGTAGATCTTTCCCTCTTTCACTTTCTTTATGCCTTCATAAGTGATGCACAACTTGTCCCATATCTCATAGGTCATATCCCATGAGGATATGCGGTTGAACTCAGATGTAGGTGAGGGTTGTATAGAGGATCCTATTGCTTTGGCATTGAGCTGGGCAATCTTTAGGGCAACTTCATCCCATGTTGACATAGCTCCAGTTGGCTCCTTATAGAGTGTAATCATCACCTTCCACATATTAAAGTTCATCCCTTGAATGTAGAACTACATTTGTCGCTTCTAATAGACAAAGTTGGTGTAGTCAAAGATCGAGGGGAGCATGGAGAAGCCTCCCTATAGGTTAAGGGAACCAAGTAGGTTCTCACCCATATTCTCTTCTTGTGGAATATTTTTTGGAGTAGATCCTAGCTCTGATACCACTTGTTGGATCTAGGGCTCTAGAGGGGGTGAATAGAGATTCAAAATTCTCACAAGAATAGTTATACCTTCAAATTATATCAATTGAAACCAAATTATATCTAAGAAAGCATAGCAAGGATGAAAGAGATTGAAACATACACTTAAACAAGGAGGTTAGAGTGGTTCCAATCTCCAAACTAGGAGACTGTTAATCCACAACCTAGAGAGGTTAACCTCTAGGACTTTGCAACACATGTATACTTATATTCCATCATAAGAGATACAAGGAGGCCACCATACATCCAAGGACTTACCTATTTAAGACAAGAGTCTTTCACCTACACAAGAACTTACCCACTTGATCAATATGTCTTCTTCCTTCACCAAGGACTTACCCACACTTGCATCAAGTCATTGGCCTTGAAGGAATTACACACACTTCTTGAATCTTCCACCTTGTCCTTCTCCTTCACCTGGAGAAGATCTTCACACCTTCTTCAACCTTGAAGAAGAACATCAACTGCTCCTTCAGTTTGAGAAGATCACTTCAACCTTTTCTCTTTGAGAAGGGGATTGGGAAGATGGAAGGAATGAAAGCTTTTACATTATAACATGAAGGTAGATCTCTTACAACATGCCTAACTCACTTACAACCATTAAATGCTTTGTAAATGAGAGAGAAAAAAGGGCTCAAAGGTTGTAACACAATCAACTATATCAAGGACCAAGGATAGATGAATTAGCAACCTTGGAATGAACTCCAAGAGGTCCTACTTATAGTTGGGGTGTTCTTTTGAGTGTTGAATCACTTAAGACAAAAAAAGCCATTTTACGACTTGCAACGTGTCTATTTTTGTTTCTAACAACTCTCCAATAGTTAGAATCACTTTTTCTACATTTTTTTGTATAGTACATTTGCTCGAGTTTCAATAAAGATAACTCAACTGATCCATTAACCGACAAAGCCAATTTTCAAACTATCAGTCGAGTTTGTCCTGGGAAACTCGATTGATGAGTCAAAATCAATTTTGGTTGGTGAGTCAGTCAGTTGAATTATATGAGTGTACAAATCGACCGATTGATCCATTTCTAAACATCCATCACTAGTCGATCAAGAACCAAACTCGACTGACATAGTTGTTGTGATAAATTTTTCAAAATGATTTTATAGTGACCAAATGTTGGAATTAAGTGTCCCTAATTTTTTCTCATCTTAGTAACAAGTCATATCATCAATACAAATGATTACAATATTATTCTAAGGTGGTTTGGAGTGATTTCCCAAAAAACACACTTGCATTGCTTTTGACTTGAACTTGGACAAGCTAGGTCTTGTGTAATTTGATCCTTTTCATGTACCGAAAGCTTGAAATCAATCTTAAACAAACACATTAGATACATAAGAATGGAATGGTTAAGTCATTATAAAAATATGGACAATGTATAAATCTCAAGTCAACACATGTCCATTATGCCAATCAATCTAGAATTCATCTCTATATAAATATGTCTATTGAGGTAGGCCATTATGACGAATTGATGAAAACACTCTAACCTTGTCCCTTGTGCTCTACAAACCCTACAACCCTTGACAGCATACATCACCAAAAATCTATCAACTCCCAAATGTGTTCTCTGCCACACAATAATTCTGCTCATCTGCTCCACAATTCGCAATTAAGATAGAGAGATTCCATTCAATAGCCTCTCGACATCGACCAAGACATTGGCTCATGCCAACATCAAACTTGGCTATGAATTCCACCATCATTGCTCAAGACCCTGATGCCCACCATGCAATGACTTGATAGATCCTTCACCTACAACCACAGCTTCACCTAACCTTAATGTGCTTGATACCCAAGATCTCCATGCCTCTGTAGATTAAGAACCTCGATAAATAAGAGATGATCGACTATAATCCATCAACCTCAGAAGAAATATATCTAGGACCTTGCTTGGTTTGACAACAACATGACACTCTTAGGGAACAACTCAATCACAACACATTTAGTCTATAGATGTTCTTACATGAGAGGTTCTCTTTTTATCAGTAATGCTAATTTTATATTAACATCAAGAGTTCTTTATTGGACTAATTTGCTACTCCTAATTATTAGTTAATGATTAAATCTCATTAATGGAAGCTTGGACTTGAAAAAATTCTTGTTATTTATTTTATTTTATCACTTAGAAAATGGCTAACAAACAACTGACTTTTTTAAAATCAATGTTTATGTTGATGGTTGTACTCTAGAACTAAAGTAGTTTTTATCAAAATTTGACAGAATGCATTGTAATGGAGTCATTCATGTACTGAGAGTCTTGGTAAGATAAATAAGAGAATGGACTTTTTTATTTTCTATACTACTTATTTGTTTGTTTGTAAATCATTTGTATCATTTGTGATAATAAATATGTGACTGGTTGTTCGTTCTAGTAATTTCTTTCCTAGTGCTTCTAAGAGGACTATTTGAACAAGATTTCTTAAGTTGAAAATATAACCTATCTTTAAAGTTTAAATTGTGAGTATGGGGCTTACATAAGCTTTCTAAGTACTTAATCCTAGTTACTTGGTTAATGATGGGTACCAGGAGTGGGTGTGTACAAGCATGCTTAGGCTTCTCAAGTAAATATGGAATGCTAGTACTTTAGATTTAATCGGTATTGATAATGTTTCTTGAGGATATTATTTCATCTCATATTATTGTTCTAGATACACATTCTAACTAATATTTCTTGTGTGGAAAAATAATGGAAAGATTGTCTAGGTAATTCAGGTGATGAAGAGGAGAAAGCCATTCTTTTCTTAGGAGGAAATATACTACCATGGTTGTGATGAATGTCCATTCATAATGTTTCTAGGTGCATTTATATATAGTTTTGAATGCTTATACTGCACCAAGATTAATAAGAATTTAGGAGGAAAGATACTAGTTGGGTGGTAATAAATGTCTATTCAATATTTTTCTAGGTGAATTTTATAACCAATTTTCCATCATGATTAGTAGAAACATCATGCACCTACTCTCTATTTATACACCCCCTCAAAGTTGTAGCCAAGATACAGAATGTAGGGAGAGGAGAGCAAGGAGTACTACATGGTATGGAGTGGTAAAGGATCATCCCATGACATTGATACCTGGAGGAAAAAGAACATAATTTGTGGGAGTTGCTCCATTGTGGTCGTTGGATAAGACCTTCCAAGTGTTGTAGATGGAATCCAACTTTTGGTAAAAGGCTCGAGACTATGTTCTAAGGCATGAAAGAGTGTGATGAGTGGTTACGAGACTCGCAAGGTGGAAACCAATGAGTATAAAATCTAAATTTAGAAGTTTCCCTTTCTCATAATAATATTCATACATGCTTAAAGATGGATAGTGTGGTCAAACGATTTTCTTCCCCAATGAGATGGAAAAAATCACAAATCAATCATGAAACCACAACCAATCTTTTGTCCTCAAACTAGGGCCTTAGGGTCGCCACTCATTCATGCAATATCTTGGTGGAGGAGTGGCATCATGGTGGTTCCATGTTTCCACCCCTAAGAAGATGGAAATGGGGCAAACTGGGTGTTGTCATGGTCCCCAACTTGGACTTGGCACCCTAGAGTGGGATGGATTAAACATTGATCCCAAGCCCAGAACAACCGTACTAGACCATGGCACAATAGGCCCACACCATAGCATGGATGGGATGATACCTAGTATTAATAACATAGAGATTGGTTCTTATATGCTAACCTAGGTAAATGTAGCTTAAACCTTATCTAATATAGGTAATTCCTAGTTACTTCTAGATTCTAGGGTCATGCTTTGTTTATATGGACCCTCTTATACTAATAGTAATTTTGGAACCATAAAATAGAGATTGATTCAAAGAATCACCTTCATAGCCCTATATAAAGCTAATATAAGGTAAGTGATGCATCCAATGTGATCTTGACTTGATTACTTCAACCAGGTGTTATAGAAGTCTAATGTGATTGAGGGTATATGATGTAAGCTCTAATAATTGATGGTATATGGTTAAACATTTTGATATGTGATTGTGACCAATTGAGGAAAGTACATACTATACATGTTTATTGATTTGTATGATGGTTTTTATGTGCTTGGAAAAATTGTGATTAAAATGTCTTTTTTACTATTTAGGTTGTGTAGACCTCATATATCATGTTTTCTTTAGTTATATATCTTTCTATATATGAGTTCCATTATGATTATACAACTAAATATGTTATACAAGTCTAGTTATGGTATATCACTGGGGTGTATATGGGAAATAGTATTTCCCTTCTCTCTCTAGAGAATCCCACTCCATGTCCATATATGATGATATATATGGATCCTTATAAGAATACAACTCCAAAGTGAGGATTTATGCAAGATTACCCTAGGAATATATTCTAGGGAGAAGTTATGTAAAAAGTACATATTATTATAGTGAAAGAACAAGGAAAATGGTCATTACATTACAAATATATTTATTTATATATGTTAATCAATATTAGCATAGATTTATATCTCATAAGGTACTCACCTCTCGTTTTTCTTATACAGTTGAGTTTTATTGATTTTATGGAACATGTAAATGCAAGGAACCATGTGGAGTAAGTAGTTGTCTGGGTGGAAATCAATATTGTAGATCTTAATCTAGTTTTTATACAAAATATTGTGATTTTGTTCATTTATGTGGTAATATGTTTGTAATAATTCACATAAACTTGTATACATATACTAGTTGAAAATAGTTTGGTCGTTAAGGACTTTTATGGTTCATGTGTATTTTATGCTTCTGGTTCATAGTTTTTGATATCATATATGTAACATTTTTGGTTTTGATATTAGTGAATAACCCAATTTGGTTAAATATTCCATGTAAGAGAACTTATTAATTATCAACTTATGAATGTATCACTCTATTTCTCTCTCCTGATCTCATTCCTATCTTTTGATCTAGTTTTCTTTCTTAGTGAAGAGATGTTTCGGGAAAGGTAGCCCTTGGTTGTAAGGTAGTTGGACCTTAGATAAGCTTGGTGGAATCTTTCCAAGAAAAGTAGCTAGTTCCTGTTGAGTTGAAAAGGGTCTTTGTGTAATATCTTGGTAAGGTTAATACAAAATTCTTCTCAAGTTAAGAAACCCTAGTTGGAGTTGTTGATTAGATATTGGATCTAAAACATTTTAATCCATGATTGGTTGTTTCTTTAAATATTCCTTTTCTATAATTTGGTGGTGAATTTATTGTGTGAAAATTTAAAAATATATAAATCAACTTGCTTAAAGTTGATGCCTTAATCCAATAATACATAAGTGCATTCAACACAATAAATAGTAAATACATGCTTGTTGATGCATACAACCAAGATTTACATTGTGAGGAGGATATAAAATAAACAATGACATTGACATGTAACATGGAGACTATTCAGAACCAATATCAAAGATAAGCTAGATGCAATCAACTCATGGGATGATTCATGATATATTCATCTTTCAACCAAAATTGTTTGAAAATGGATGACAAAAATCACATTGATATGGGTTGTGTGGACCTAAAAATTTGATATCCCATGTTAGATAGTCGTGCCTTGTCATTATCATTACTAGAGGCACAATGGGCGGGTGGGAATTAGGAACTTTCCCAAGGGAGCGAGGAATATGAATTCCCAACTATACAATGAAGCAAAGGAAGAATGAATCATAGTGGAAAGGGGGGAGAACTCATAAATATATTGGACTTACCTTGCATAGCAGTAATAGGAAGACTTCCAAAGATTATGGAGAATATATAAAAAAGCTGATAGAATCAAAATACATGATATTCATGATAATGTAAGCATGCACACTCATAAGTATAGTAGTACTCATAGTCATGGTACTGTCGACACCCATAAGAAAATGAGGATGTGAGAAGAGAAGGGGAGGGACATTAAGCTATGAAATCTTAGTGGGGAAATCAATCAAAGACAATGTGAGGTGGCAACTTGTAATGGATCAGTGGGAGCATTGATGTAAGACTCATGACCTAGCCTAATACTTAATTGTGTTTACTTATATAATTAGATTCTTAAACCTTAATCTAATCTCTTAAGATGTCTTAATATCATGTGATAGGCTTATATTTTCAATTTGGTCGGATTTGACTAATGTTTGAACTATATTGCCATATATGTGTATGTTTTGGACTAGTTTGCAATTTACCAAATGAGGGTTATCATGCAAAAATGTCACATGTGGAGAGTGTTCCTTTTGCTTTAGCATCATGAGAGAGAATATGATGCAATGGGACACTTTGTTAGAATCATGGATGTCAATGTGACATCATCATGTGATATTAGGTTTTCTAGGATTTCTAAGGTTTGCATAGTTGATATGGTGATTGATGTTATGATCCTACATCACTTTTTGTGAAGGTATCGATCGCAACTGTAACGACTGACAAACAAATCATTATTGATTAAGCGGAATTAAACATTAGCAGCGGATTAACAAAAATCACTAAAAATTTAAACCTTTTGCAAAGCAGTCCATACACAGGAAAACTCTTTTATCAAGAACCAATGTATATCATCTACATCCTGGTTCATAAGCATATCACATTTACTATCTCTTCTCGAGAATTATATACAACAATTACTTTGTCAAAATTAAACTTAAACAACTCAAAATCTCAAGGCATCAAGCCAAAATATCAGATTGATACATTAAAAGAACTAACTACTAACTCCAAGGACCTGAGAGTACAGAGACGACACATAGGACTTCTATCTACAAGACACGACAAATAGTACACTCAACCTGAGATGCCATTGATGTCCTTGCTGCTATTGATGTTCTTCCTCTGCAAGATATTCTCAGTCTCCTCCGTGCTTGTCCACCTAAAAATGTTGGATCCCACAGGGGTGAGACAATTGTAATTGCCCCAGCGAGAGATATAACTCTCCGCCAAAAACATTATTATTACAGTTTAATGATATAAAACTAGGCACAGGATAAGCAGTTTAAAGCATTCTCATCTTTTAAATCATTGCAACTATTTATGATAGAACAATAAATCATCTATCCTCTTAATAAGGAATAGGAAGAACATGTATATCATTTATCTACCATATCATTTCAACATCTCAAGCTTTTCCTTATTATCCTAATATGTCACCCATGATTCATTCTTGTTTTCATCTGTTAGTCTTAGCCAATATGCTAAACAAATATTGAATTATTCCAGACATAAGAGTATACATCATCATATTCTATCTAGGCATTGGACTATGCCAATCCCTTGGTTATAGGCTTCATGCCTCTGCCAGTTATTGGACTTTAACCAATCCTGATTACACCGCCAGGCATTGGACTCTACCAATCCTGATTACACATCCAGGCAGTGGACTCTAACCACTCCTCATTACAGGCTTCATGCCTCTGCTAGGTATTGGACTTTAACCAATCTTGATTACACAGCCAGGTAGTGGACTCTAACCACTCCTGATTACACAGCCAGGAAGTGGACTCTAACCACTCCTGATTACAGGCTTCATGCCTCTTCCAGGTATTGGACTTTAACCAATCCTAATTACACAGACAGGAAGTGGACTCTAACTACTCATGATTACATGCTCCATGCCTCTGTCGGGTATTGGACTTTAACCAATCCTGATTACACAGATCATGGGATATAAATTCCTTTAACTCATCATTGATCATCACATCCTTCTCTAGGCTCTAAACCCTGAGGTTAGCCTTCATAGCTTTTCACATTCTTTATTGAATACAATTGTTCCTTTTATTAAGTTTATTAAAATGTTATCATTTATTACAATAAACTTTTTATAATCGTCTTGGTACATTTCACTATGCCACAATTGTTCTCATGGCTCATAAGGCCCATAAAATATCTTGTCACCTCTCACTAGGAAACATCTAATCATATGGCTCATAAGGCCATTAAACATCTTGTCACCTATCACTAGGCAACATCTAATCATATGGCTCACAAGGCCATTACAAATCTTGTCACCTCTCACTAGGAAACAATAACATATCACCTCATGTAATACAATAGTAACACCACTATTCCCTCAATAGGGTTAGGGCTTACTATTCAGGTCACATTAGGGTTTCTCATGTCCCATTACCCAATTTAGGGTTAGGGTTTCCCATATCACATTAATTAGGATTTCATATTTATCAAATCAACCTTAATATATTGCTCCACACCTCTAGGAGCATCCATTAACATCTCTAGTATTCAATCATGTTTATTACTTTTAACATTTATCATTAAATGATTATCAATACAAGGTATGAGTTCATTTCTCATCCTTATCATGGTATGATTACATAATACTCATTAGCTTAGCTTAACCCCATTCTCAAGGTATATTAGCCTATTCTTATCAAAGTATATAAAACTCATTACAATTCATTGTAACAATTTACATAACATACTTCATGTGTTTCCTATCCAAGTATATTGGATTATAAGTACATCAATGCTTATCAACCTTGGGATGCTAAAAGTGATATCAATCATATCTTGATGTATCACTTTCCTCATCACTTCCAACTTACTTGAGTTATCAACTTATCTTGGATTAAGGTATTTCCCATCTTAATGCTTTCATACACTAATCTATCACTTTTACCATGAAGTGCATAGGTCACACACAAGAATAGTTCAACTATCTTCAATGATATGGACTCATTTCAGGTTAAGGCAATGCTTACTATAAAGTTTCCTATGATCAACCATTTGAGATGTTTCATCTTTATAAGTTAATACCCACTATTTTATCATTAGGGTTCTCTTATTAGGGTTATGGTTTATCATCATATTGTCTAATATTAGGGCTTCACTTATTATAACTCAAAATTTGAGTTTCACATACCTTCACCCTATATTAGGGATCCTCATCATATCATTGCATAGGGTTTCACATGGCATCACCCTCAATTATGGGTTCACATGACATCACCCTCAATTAGGGTTTAAATTCAATTATCCACAATTAGGGTTTGTTAATCATCCTAATTAGGGTTTCCATTCAATTACCCACAATTAGGGTTTTCTATTCATCCTAATTAGGGTTTCCATTCAATTACCCATAATTAAGGTTTACTATTTATCCCAATTAGGGTTTCATCTTCCATTACCCATAATTAGGGTTTCTTATATCATCACCCTAAATTAGGGTTACATCATTACTCTAGACTAGGGTTTCACTCAGGATTGCCCAACTTTTAGGATTATGGCTTATTAACCCACTCGATTAGGGTTTCATGGTCTCTTTACTAAGGATCATACCCTAATCACATATTATTCATAATTAATACTCATGTATGGATTCCTTTATATCATCCACTCAACTTGATTAGGTTACATCAACCTTTCAATCTAATATGTACAACTATGGTTGACATAGTGTATTGAGACATTGCTTTCATAAGATTTTAGGGTTAACCATTCTAAAGGTATTGATCATATAGGTACTTTAGGATTTCAACCTTTGTACCTATAATTTATAATCATTATTATCAACCATTGGATCAATGGATCAATCATCACCTTAAATTTCCAAACGATTTGATCACACTTTAGATCTCCATTCAGTTTTGGCATTTCAACACCAAATGGTTTTGAAACTGTTTCGGCATCTAGGGTTTCCTTCAACCAATCAATTAGGACCATTGGATCAATGTCGAACTAAATCAGCAAGTATCTCCAACTGGTCTTAAGATCAATTACCCATTTGATCTTGAGAACAATTACCCATTCGGTCTTGAAATCAATTATCTATTCGGTTTTGTAACCGAATTAACTCAATCAGTTTTGAAAACCGGTTTCCCATGTTGAGGTGTGTGCTTAAGATGACATCATCATATTCAATCTACAAACCCACGAAACGTGTTGTAATTTCCATGGTGATTTCACCAATCATTCAAATAAAATTTCGGGAATAATGAAGGAATCAACAATTGATAAAGATATGGAATCAATAACAAAGTTTAAGGGTTCAAGTTATCAAACCCACCTCCAATTGAGCTTCAAAGATTCAAGCTCACATCAACAATGGTGTTTGCAGATCCTTTCACTATCCCAAGGCTCTTCCTCAAGCTTTGAGTGAAAAGGAATGGTTAGAATTGAAGATGGGATCGAGATATGAAGAAATCATGCATTGATTTTTTATTTCCACCATGGAATCAAGGTAAACGAAGGTCAAGAAGCTTACCAACAGGTTGGGGGTCGTCCTCCTGTTGCTCCAAGCTCCCTTGGTCGTTTTTGCAAGTAAGAAGTGAAAATGGATTCGAAATTCCCTTTCAACTCATGGATAAAGGAGCATATATATGAATTTTATTAAAAATTCATTTTAGGAGAGAGAAAGTAGGGATTATCTCCTCCATTTCCTTGCCACTTTCCCCCTTCCCTTCCTTGGTTATGAGGCTATATTCTTTGCCTCTTATTCCTCTCAATTATCCATGTTTTAAAGAAAAGCAAATTAAGCACCTTAACCCTTATAATAATAATATCCATAAGTTAGTGGATATTTCTTTTTCTTTTAATAATGTGAGTGGGTTATCCACTTGCTTGAGATATTTTCGTGCCTTTTCAAGGAACATGGTCGTCCATTCTTTTGCAAAATCATCCTTATCCTTTTGGTTGAAGGGCTCTTTAATTAATATATTTATTTTTGCTTTAAATTGAAGTAAAGTTCCAATTTATGCTTAAATCTTGATTATTTTAATATCAAGATTCTCTCTCCTCCAAATTGATCCAAATGAGGCACCCCCCTCATTTTATTTGCTCTACATGATGCCAAGAAACATTAGGGACTATTTTGAAGTGGTAATTTGCATATTGAACCCTAGGTTTTGGGTAAATTGCATATTACACCAAAACTAGGTTTTAATGCACAAACATTGCTTTATCAGCCCTTTCTTAGTACTCAGGCTTCCACAAGTCCTTCCTCTACATCATATTCATTCTCATGATGCTCCAACACATGAGAAACATCTTATCATGCAACATTTTCAATTTAACCCCTCAACTTGGGCAATTTGCATTTTAGTCCAAAAAAAGCAAAACAATGTTTCAACATTATTTGAAAAGGACTAAAATTAAAACATAAGTTCCCCTTGAACCTTAATTACTTTTCAAGAAATAAGAGAAAGAATATAATTAACTTTATTAAGCAAAACACCTAGGGTTAAGGCATAACCCAGGTCAGGAATGTTACAAATCATAAACCCCTAACAAGGATTTCGTCCCCGAAATCCCAGATAAAAAGGAGACAGATATTATTCATTTGTTGTATCATCAAGTCTCCACATAACATCTAATTTTTATGGAGACACCATAGAACTTTGATCAATACAAAGTTCTTCCACACAAAATTCTCATAGAATCAAACACATAGGACACATACTCCATTATCCTTTCATTATTGACTGTGGAGTTAATTATGTGTCAGGTAACACTTTTCTTATTTAGATCGAGGTAATTTGTTAATTTAATTTGATAAACTTTTCTTGCAATAATTTTACAATTATTCCTTCAAATAGTTCATTATCATCAATGTTATGATTATGCAAAGCATAAACCCCTAACATTTGATGTCCATGCTACATTAGGTAACTGGACTTATTCCACAGTTAACCATTCTAGGTAACCATCATAAAATAGCTTGATATTTCTCAGATACCAGAATCCCCTACCTTGGTATGTAACACATGTGTTAATAAACACATCATATCCTCATCTTCATTTTTGTTTATAAGTTTATTTATAATTAAATCAAATTCCTCTGTATATCGATTAGAATGTGGTAGAAATTTCCATGCCACATCTCCTTCATTAGGCTTCTTTGGATTGTTTTAGAATGATTACTTGATCAGAGTAATCAGAAAGATAACAATCTAGGTATGTCATACTTACCTTGGCTTCAATAAATGAATACCTAGCCAGGGTATTCAAGAACTGAAATTAGGTAGTATGGATTTATTTTATTTTATGTTTTCATCTCTTTAAATTTTGATATACTTAATATCTCAGATTTTTCTCTAAGTTCCTTTTTCATATCTTCCCTTCCTTAAAGGAGAAAGAGAAATTTCAAAACATATAAAAGAATATTAAACTAAACACAAGTTTTCATTCTACTTATCTCTTCCTCATATCCTCAAAGGATTATACAGATAAACTAAATAACAACTACCTTTCTTATAGTAGGGAACATAAGATAATTCAAAATAGAAAGTTCTATCTTGACAAGTCTACCTTCTACCAGTTATCTAGTGTCTTGTATGTTGGGTCACCCCATCACTTTCTATTTGGACATTGCCACCTCAGATGTCCTCTCTATCCACATCTATAGCAGGCTTTGAGCCTTTTAGGTGACTGTTGCTTGGGTGCACTACATTGTGGTTGAGTCGGTACTATTGAAATCTTTGATTGTTTAGTACCACCAATTCCTTGTTCTTGTGACTGTTTAGACTTCCTTTTAAGGTCTGTCTCATGTTTCTTTGTCATAGACCCTTCTATCCTTCGAATTCATTCCACAAATGTGGCAAACTTCTCTCTACTTTCTAGGGAAGATGCTAGAATAAACATCTCAACATTCAATACTTTCTCAAAACGTCAAATCTTTTCCTCCTCAGTAGCAGCCATATGAGGACAAAATCATAAAAGTTCCATGAACTTAACTTCATACTCACTTATTGACATGACTCCTTGTCATATCTTATCAAACTGTGAGATCTTTTCATCTAAATAAGTCCTTGGAAAATACTTATTGATGAATTCTCGACGGAATTCCTCCCATCCAACCTCTTCATCATTCCTTTTTATTTCTTCTATAGCCCACCAATGTCCAGCACTACCCTTCAAAAGGTACACAACATGTTTAACTTTGTCAGCATCCGGGATACTAAGGATCTTAAAAGCCTTTTCTAACTCAGTGAGCCAGAGATCAGCATCTGCTAGGTCAGATGTCCCAGCATATTATATGGCTCCTACATGACGTAGTCGTTCAAAGGTCTTACTAGACCCATATCCCTCATTGGGAGCTGGTTCCCTAGGTGCTGGTGCCGGCATCCGGTCTGTCAAATATCTCAGTGTGGTCATGAGTTGCCCAAAAAGATTATGAACATCTGGGTTTCCTCCCATGACTTCATCAACATGGAGATTTTTAGGCATTGGTTCCTCCCTTGACTGATCCCTTGCACCTCCCACTGGTGCAGCAACATTGCTCTCAGCAACGTCTTCCTCGTGTTCTCCGGACATCTTGGAGTTATATATCTTCTTCTGCATAAGCAGAAGGCACTATAAGATATAATGAGGTACACTTAGAACATACTTGATACATTAGTCCTATGTCTCTGTAAACTCAGCGAACCTAGAGCTCTGATACCAAACTTGTAACGACCGATAAACAAATCATTATTGATTAAGCGGAATCAAACATTAGCAGCGGATTAACAAAAATCACTAAAAATTTAAACCATTTGCAAAGAGTTCCATACACAGGAAAACTCTTTTATCAAGAACCAATGTATATCATCTACATCCTAGTTCATAAGCATATCACATGTACTATCTCTTCTCGAGAATTATATACAATAATTATTTTGTCAGAATTATACTTAAACAACTCAAAATCTCAAGGCATCAAGCCAAAATCTCATATCGATATATTAAAAGAACTAACTACTAACTCTAAGGACCTGAGAGTACAGAGACGACACATAGGACTTCTATCTACAAGACACGACAGACAGTACACTCAACATGAGTTGTCACTGTTGTCCTTGCTGCTATTGATGTTCTTCCTCTACAAGATATTCTCAGTCTCCTCCGTGCTTGTCCACCTAAAAATATTGGATCCCACGGGGGTGAGACAATTGTAATTGCCCCAGCGAGAGATATAACTCTCTGCCAAAAACATTATTATTGCAGTTTAATGATATAAAACTAGGTAGAGGATAAGCGGTTTAAAGCATTCTCATCTTTTAAATCATTGCAACTATTTATGATAGAACAATAAATCATCTATCCTCTTAATAAGGAATAGGAAGAACATGTATATCATTTATCTACCATATCATTTCAACATCTCAAGCTTTTCCTTATTATCCTAATATGTCACCCATGATTCATTCTTGTTTTCATCTGTTGGCCTTAGCCAATATGCTAAACAAATATTGAATTATTCCAGACATAAGAGTATACATCATCATATTCTATCTAGGCATTGGACTATGCCAATCCATTAGTTATAGGCTTCATGCCTCTGCCAGGTATTGGACTTTAACCAATCATGATTATACCGTCGGGCATTGGACTCTACCAATCCTGATTACACAGCCAGGCAGTGGACTCTAACCACTCCTGATTACAGGCTTCATGCCTCTGCTAGGTATTGGACTTTAACCAATCCTGATTACACAGCCAGGCAGTGGACTCTAACCACTGCTGATTACACAGCCAGGCAGTGGACTCTAACCACTCCTGATTACAGGCTTCATGCCTTTTCCAAGTATTGGACTTTAACCAATCCAAATTACACAGCCACGCAGTGGACTCTAACCACTCCTGATTACAGGCTTCATGCCTCTGCCAGGTATTGGACTTTAACCAATCCCGATTACACATATCATGGGATATAAATTCATTTAACTCATCATTGATCATCACATCCTTCTCTAGGATCTGAACCCTGAGGTTTGCCTTCATAGCTTTTCACATTATTTATTGAATACAATTGTTCCTTTTATTAAGTTTATTAAAACGTTATCATTTCTTACAATAAACTTTATATAATCATCTTGGTACCTTTCACTATGCCACAATTGTTCTCATGGCTCATAAGGCCCATTAAATATCTTGTCACCTCTCACTAGGCAACATCTAATCATATGGCTCACAAGGCCATTAAACATCTTGTCACCTATCACTAGGCAACATCTAATCATATGGCTCACAAGACCATTACACATCTTGTCACCTCTCACTAGGCAACAATAACATATCACCTCATGTAATACAATAGTAACACCACTATTCCCTCAATAGGGTTAGGGCTTACTATTCACGTCACATTAGGGTTTCTCATGTCCCATTACCCAATTTAGGGTTAGGGTTTCCCAACAATAACATATCACCTCATGTAATACAATAGTAACACCACTATTCCCTCAATAGGGTTAGGGCTTACTATTCACGTCACATTAGGGTTTCTCATGTCCCATTACCCAATTTAGGGTTAGGGTTTCCCATCTCACATTAATTAGGATTTCATATTTATCAAATCAACCTTAATATATTTCTCCACACCTCTAGGAGCATCCATTAACATCTCGAGTATTCAATCATGTTTATTACTTTTAACATTTATCATTAAATGATTATCAATACAAGGTATGAGTTCATTTCTCATCCTTATCATGGTATGATTACATAATACTCATTAGTTTAGCTTAACCCCGTTCTCAAGGTATATTAGCCTATTCTTATCAAAGTATATCAAACTCATTACGATTCATTGTAACAATTTACATAACATACTTCATGTGTTTCCTATCCAAGTATATTGGATTTGAAGTACATCAATGCTTATCAACCTTGGGATGCTAAAAGTGATATCAATCATATCTTGATGTATCACTTTCCTCATCACTTCCAACTTACTTGAGTTATCAACTTATCTTGGATTAAGGTATTTCCCATCTTAATGCTTTCATCCACTAACCTATCACTTTTACCATGAAGTGCATAGGTCACACACAAGAATGGTTCAACTATCTTCAATGATATGGACTCATTTCAGGTTAAGGCATTGCTTACTAGAAAGTTTCCTATGATCAACCATTTGAGATGTTTCATCTTTATAAGGTAATACCCACTATTTTATCATTAGGGTTCTCTTATTAGGGTTATGGTTTATCATCATATTGCCTAAGATTAGGGCTTCACTTATTATAACTCAAATTTTGAGTTTCACATACCTTAACCCTATATTAGGGCTCCTCATCATATCATTGCATAGGGTTTCACATGGAATCACCCTCAATTAGGGTTTCACATGACATCACTGTGGGCTCTGATCTCCAAAACCACGATGTAAACTTAGCGGAAGCGATTCGATTAACAACGGAAGACAAAAATCACGGGAAATTAAAACTTTTCGAGATAAGAGCTTGAATCTATAAAAACTTCTTTCATAAAAGGAGATAAACTGTTTACATCTCAGATAATTACTTCTTGAGTAATTATATACAACATGGTACAAAATCTCAAGAACTCAAAACCAAAATCTCAGACCAAAAGACTCCAAGGACCTGAGAGTACAGAGAACACATAGGACTGACTATCTAACTATACAACTCAGCAGTCTGAATCTCCACCTAAGATTTACTGCTGCTCCTGATGCTGCTGCTGCTGATATTGGTCACCTGAAGGTTGATTCCTTCGCCCTCGACGACCACCTAAAAAGTTGAAATCTACGGGGTGAGACAATTTTAAATAATTGTCCCAGCGAGAGTTATAATTCTTCGCCAGAAGCTTTATTATAGCAACCAAGAATAACATAGGCAATAAAAGCTTTAAGGTAAACAGCAGCAGATTGTTATCAATTAGAACAACAACATTTAAGGAATATGAAGAACATGTATACTAAGTAATGTATCTTCAACCAATGTATCTCATAGTTCAACCTAAGCAGATATTCTACGCGGTTGATTATGTTTTACAAACATCATTATGCCCTGCGGAGATGAGGTATACCGCTCATACTCCAACCGATCACTATTAAGTCACATCGGTATCATACATAGGTCATCAAAAGATCCAGATTCTTATGACCTCATCTTCCTCAGTCAGTAAGAGGATCAGCATGCAGGACATCTAGTGTCTCTACTACTATAGCTTACCAGGGTATTCTGGTACTTCGCTATTAGAGTCACAGTGGCATTCTGTACTCTCTTCGCTACCGAAAGATTTCTTGTTTATCTCTCATCGATGCGGTATAAAAGATTTCCTCAGGAGATTAGTGTTACATCACCCCGGCATAAAACATAGTGAAGGATTGATAGATTAAGATACATCTACATCAATTCCTATACTAGGATGTAAGGAAATTCACATCCATATTACCCCACATATTCAAAAGTATGTGCTCCAGGAATCCCCTTAGGAAAACCTGTTTCACCATCATTTAACTCCTGACAATGATGGATCTATGATCAGGGCTCTACATGGTATGATTATACTTGATTAGTTAGGTACATTTCAGTATTCTTTTATCATCATACATGTTTTCAAACATTAATCATTAGCATAGGAGCTATGAAGGAAGAATACTAAATGTAACAAGCCTAACTCTCATCAATTATCATTTCTCAATATTCTCATCACAAGTCATCTCTTAAAACATGACCTTGATGGTATTCATGGCTCTCACAGCCTATCAATATCATAAGATGCTATTTACAAGGCATCAGGATATATCACTATTCATAAAGCTAACAACATGCTTTCAATGAATATAGTATCATCATCCATACCTGGATATGATCATCCTCATAAAGGAACCTGCATGGTTAAATCAACTGATAACAGTAAATAACTCATTTAAAGAAGTTGTATCTCCCTACTCATACAAGAGCTAGGTTTCCCTGGTTTTCATCAATTAGGGTTTACTATTCACATTACATGTCATCACCCTAGAATTAGGGTTTACTTTTCACCTCATGGTGAAATGATCTCATAACATACTCATGTATGAGAAACATCATCATTAAAGACCTCAGATAAGATTAAGATTCATCAATTATCATAATTAGGGTTTCCATGATCTCACATAAGTGGATCATACCTAAACTTGCACATTCATGTATATTGAAGGTATTTTACTTGAGTTTCCATTATAATTGGTACTTTCTCTCTCCTCTAACTAGTAGATAGTGATTACACCACCCTAGATTAGGTTGGGTTAAGTCCTCATTGATTAACACCAGTCAACTCATCACTATCATGTGATTAGGGTTTGATTAAAACAAGGTATCACTCAATTGAACCTTTCAGGGGCATTTTGGTAATTTACCCATTGACCATCATCATGGGTCAATTCATTAGCCACTTAGTCCCTTAACATCTTAGGTTACCATTAGGGTTTATATTAGATCATCATTGAACCATTTACACCTTCAAGTGATTAAGTATAATCAACCTTGAAGGTCTCCAATTGGTTTAGGGCTTAACCTTCAACCTTCAACCCATTTGATTCTTAAACGACCTTGAACTTGTTTAATCTCAAATGACCTTGAATCCATTTGAACCTTAAATGAGTGTGGACCCACTTAATCTTAAACGGGTGTGGACCCATTTAAGTCCAAACGAGTGTGGACCCGTTTGAGCCTAAACGAGTGTGAACCCGTTTGAGCTTAAACGGGTGTGAACCCGTTTGGACTCAAATGAGTGTGAACTCGTTTGGACTCAAATGAGTGTGAACTCATTTCGTCTTAAACGGGTGTGAACTCATTTGGTCTAAAACGATTGTGGGTCTACTTGGGTTCAAACCGCATGAACATAAAAGGTGACACAAAGATTACGCTTGAAAAGGATTTCTTATGTTGAAGCTTTCAATTGGCCCAAGCCATGTTAACCATATACAAATTGAGTCAATTAGGATGAGCCTCAATCAACAGGACATCAAATTGACCCTCAATTGAAAGCCAAATAGGGTTAAATCTAACTCAATTAGGGTTTCCAATCGGCTAATCATCAATGTTCAACAATATGATTCAAATTAGAGTTGAACCTATCAATTGACCTCCAAATTGGGCCCAAACTTGGATCAAACGGTCTTGAGGTCGTTTGGGTGACCTCCAAACGATCTTGAGACCGTTTGCCCAAAGTTTGACCAAAAACCAAAATGATTTGATAAGGGTTGAGCCCTAATTAAATTAAAAATCAGCACTTTTCATCAATTTATCAACATCTTGTAATTGGACCCTCAAACCATCAAATTTCTTTAACCCTAGACCTCCAAACGATCTTGGGGTGTCACTAAACGAGTTTGAGATCGTTTGGATGAACCCCCAAATGGGTTGGAACCCGTTTGGGTCCTTCATCTCAAAACTCAACAAGATCTATATTGAAATCAGCAACTTTCACCCGATTAGGGTTAGGTTATTGAAGTGTCTTCAACTCTTAATTGGTTAGGAATTAGATTACAATTCTTTGTAGGAATGAAATTCAATATATTATGAACAGGTATCCCAAACGGTCAATGCTTGGTCAACTCACTCAAACGGGTTGGAACCCGTTTGTCCAAAAGTTCAAGTTAATTAGTTTGGAAAATCAGTACTTAATTCAATTCTATTGCCTAATTGATTGGCCTTCAACCTACGATTCCTTTGGAATTAACCCCTCAAATTTGGTGGGTTATTAGCCTACATAATTGTGAACAGAAAACCCAAACGGTCCACGCTTGGTCAATGCCCTCAAACGGGTTGGAACCCGTTTTCCCAAACCGACCTAGTGAACCCGTTTGCCTTTCAAACGGTTTGATCAAAAAGGGGGAAAGACATAAGACGTTTAATAAAGTAACTTTGGTAATCACACCCATCTTCTTCTACCTCCAAATTAAGGTCTGTTCATCGTGGTTTTAGTTTGCAATAAAGCAAGGAAGGATGGGGAAAAGAAGAACAAGCGACTTTTGCAAGTACAAAGATATGCATAAGAAAGCAAAAGGGTTTAGAGTTATAAAACCCACCTTAAGGTCATTCCTTGAGCTCCAAGATTCCAAGCTTCAAGTCTTTAATGGTGTCTTGAGCTCCATAGGTCGGCCAAGGGTTTTTCTCCAAAGAAAGGTTGGGAAAAGATGGCTAGAACGAGAAAGCTAAGTAAGAAAAGTAGCAATCCATCCTTTTAACATGATTTCCTCCATGAATTCGAGCTTGAAGATGGTTCCTACTCACCTTAGCACTACTTGGTCATATCCGTGAGCTCCAGAGCTTTGCCTTAGCCGTTTAAAGAAGAGAAATGAAGAGAAGAAGTGATACGTTTGGTTGGTTTTGTAAGGATTCTAGCTTATATACTTTAGGCTATTTACACCATAAAGACCTCTAGAACTTTGAAATTCTCATCCAAGTCCTTTCTTATTTAAGGGAACGTCCAATCTCATCTAAACTTATGCAAAGCTCATGAAATCTCAAGATCCAGGGGTAAAGAAAGCCAACTTTCAACTAGGGTACATACATGAAAGGTTTCCTTACTCAAACTTAGTGAATTTTATGTACAAAGGTCATTTTTCTTATCTGATTATTCATTGATGTGTCCCTTTCACCATTTCTACTCTAAATGATGACAAGAGTCATAAAAGATGTTCTAGATGGTGTATTTTACAAGTTGCACCCCTCAAATTGAGTAAACTGCATTTTACTCCAAATTAGGGTTTTTAAGCATAAGGATTATTCCACAAGCTGCATCTAGATGCCCAAGCTTGGGAAATCTATCATGTCTCATCGTATTCACTCATATGATGTCTCACTATCAAAAGAACATATTAACATGTGCAATTGCAAGTTATCCCCTTAACTGGGTAATTTGCACATAATCCCCTGCATTACCAAAATAATACTACAACTTTGATTAAAAAGGACAAAAATTGAAAGTATATGTTCCTGAGGAACTTAATTACATGTCAAAAGATAATCACCAGGGTTTAATTACATATTTAGGCAAAACACCTAGGGTTAGTTTATAACCCAGGTCAGGGATGTTACAAATTATCCACCCCTTACAAGGATTTCGTCCTCAAAATGAACAAAACGTATTAGGAGAAAAGAGCAGGGTATTTCCTTCTCATCTCATCCTCTAGTTCCCAAGTGGCTTCTTCAACACCACGGTGGTTCCAGAGGACTTTCACAAGGCTTATATCTTTCGTCTTTAACTTTTTAGTTCTGCTATCAAGGATTGACACTGGCCCTTCCTCGTAAGATATGTCATCATTCAATTCTACCTCCATAGGTTGTAGAACTGACTCAGTGTCGGGGTGACATTTCCTTAGCATAGAAATGTGAAACACAGGGTGTAACCTCTGCAACTATGGTGGTAACTCTAGTCTATAGGCTACCTTTCCAACCCGTTTAATGATTGGATAAGGTCCCATAAATCTAGGTGCTAACTTTCCTTTCCTTCCAAAGCGAAGGACTCCTTTCCAAGGCGAGACCTTGAGGTACACTCTGTCTCCAACCTGGAACTCTAACGGTCTACGACGCTTATCAGCATACGACTTCTGTCTATCCTGTGCAGTCTTAAGTTGTTGTTGTATAACTTTGATCTTCTCTGTAGTTTGTTGCACAAGATCAGGACCTAACAACTGATGTTCACCAGTCTCATACCAACACAAAGGGGATCTACATCGTCTACCATACAAGGCTTCATAAGGTGCCATATCAATACTATACTGATAGCTATTTTTATAGGCAAACTCTATCAATCTTAGGTGTAGATCCCAACTTCCAGTAAACTGGAAAACACATGCTCTCAACAGGTCTTCCAAGGTCTGTATGGTTCTTTCCGACTGTCCATCAGTCTGTGGATGAAAAGCCGTACTAAACCTTAGCTTAGTGCCTAAGGCTCTGTGTAGCTGCTCCCATAAGCGACTTGTAAACTGGGGACCTCTATCAGAAACTATGGTGACAGGAACTCCGTGCAAACGCACTATCTCTTGAACATACAACTGTGATAACCTTTCAGTAGAAAAGGTTGTTTGGACAGGTAAGAAATGTGTTGTCTTAGTCAACCTATCAACAACTACCCAAATGGAATCATGTCCTTTGCTTGTCTTGGGTAGGCCAACAACAAAGTCCATGGTCACATGGTCCCACTTCCACTATGGTATGGGTAAAGGTTGCATTGTTCCTGCAGGCTTTTGGTGTTCAGCTTTAACTTGCTGACACACAAGACACCTCATCACAAACTCTGCAACATCCTTCTTCATTCCAGGCCACCAATACAAATCTTTCAAATTTCGATACATCTTGGTGCTCCCTGGATGCATAGCATACATCGAAGAATGAGCTTCTTCCAGAACTAACTTCCTCAAGTTATCCATATCCGGAACTATCATCCTCCCATGATAACATGCTAGATGATCATCTGAGTCATAGAATCCATCTCGCTTCTCATTTCCGTACTCTGATCTAATCTGCTGAACTACATCATCAACCTGTTGTGCCTCCTTAATCTGCTCTCTTAGGGTAGGTTTAATATGCATCTCAGCCAACAACCCGGCTAACAATGACACCTTCAACTGTACATTGTCTTGCCTTAAAGAGATAAGCATATCTCTCTTAGAGCATACTAAAGAGTTTAGTTGTGCTCTATCCATGGTTGATGTTGCTGATTTCCTATTCAAGGCATCTGCAACCACATTGGCTTTTCCTGGATGGTAATCAATTGTACAATCGTAGTCCTTGATTAACTCCATCCAGTGACGTTGCCTCGTGTTAAGCTCATGCTGAGAGAAGATATACTTAAGATTTTTGTAATATGTGAAAATCTGGAATGTCTCTCCGTAGAGATAATGTCTCCAGATCTTCAGGGCATGAACCACAGCAGTTAACTCCAGATCGTGTGTCGGATAATTCTCTTCGTGTTTCTTACGCTGTCGTGAAGCAAAAGAAATCACTTGCTTATCCTGCATCAACACGCATCCGAGTCCATTCTTGGAGGCATCACAGAAAACTATGTATCCTTTTCCTTGCTCAGGTAACACAAGCACAGGTGCACTTGTCAACCTCTCCTTCAACAGCTGAAAAGACTGTTGACACTTATCACTCCAGGTAAAAGGAACATCTTTCCGGGTTAACTTGGTTAAGGGTAAGGCTATAGAACTGAAATTCTTAATAAACCTTCGATAATAACCAGCTAATCCCAAGAAACTTCGAATCTCCGTTGGTGTCTTTGGTTGTTCCCACTGTAGAATAGATTCTACCTTTGTAGGGTCAACACGAATACCCGAGGCAGATATCACATGTCCAAGAAAAGATACTTCCGGCAACCAGAACTCACAGTTGCTAAACTTAGCATATAGCTTATGTTTTCTTAGCAGAGTTAGAGCCTGTCGGAGATGCTGTTCATGCTGTTGAGCATCCTTACTATAAATCAGAATGTCATCTATGAAGACGACAACACACTGATCAAGGAAAGGTCGAAAAACTCTATTCATGAGTTCCATGAATGCAGTCGGTGCATTGGTTAGTCCAAACGACATAACCGTGAACTCATAGTGACCATATCGTGTCCTAAAGGCAGACTTGGATATGTCACTATCCTTAATACAGAGTTGATGATATCCAGACCTCAAGTCTATCTTTGAGAAGACTGTTGCACCACGCAACTGGTCAAAAAGATCATCAACCTCGGCAACGGGTACTTATTCTTTATTGTTACTTTATTGAGTTGTCTATAGTCAATGCACAACCGCATTGACCCATCTTTCTTTTTAACAAACAAAACTGGAGCGCCCCACGGTGAACTGCTCGGTCGGATAAAACCTTTCTCAAGCAACTCTTGAAGTTGTTTCTTGAGTTTTGCCATCTCAGCAGGCGCCATCCTATACGGTGTCTGGGCTATAGGTTTTGTATCTGGGATCAAATTGATTTCAAAATCAATTTCCCGAGGCGGTGGTATACCTAGAAGTTCTTCAGGAAACACATCCTTGAATTCCCTGACTATAGGAACTTCAGCAGGGTTGGGACCTTCTTTGGTAACATCTACTACATGTGTCAGGAATGCATAACATCCTTGCCTCATCAGCTTGTTAGCAACCATAGCTGATACAAGACAGGTGGGCAGAATCTTTCTCTCTCCTTGAAAGATCCATGTGCTGCTATCATCAGCAAACACAGCCTGTTTGGATTCACAATCCAAGACAACTCGATACCTTTCTAAGGTATCCATCCCGAGGATTATATCAAATCCTTGCATATCAAGTGGTATAAGGTCCACTTGAATGCGATGATCAGAAAAGAAGAGGATGCAGGGAGAGCATACCTCCTGCAAAACGGCAGACCCACTCATCGGAGTTTCCAAAAACAAGCTATCTGCCCTATGACTAATTGTCATATTGCAGTTACGAATCACTCTCCGAGTGACAAAGGAGTCCATAGAACCCGGGTCAATTAGAACAGATACAACACAGGATTTAGACATATCAGAATATAAAAGTTCCATCTGACCTGCCACTACCCGTGGATTGACCACTGCATCTGGTGGGTTCATAGCATAGAACCTTGTTGTCGCCTGGTGTTGAGGTGGTGCTGATGATCCAGCTTGAGACGCTTGTCCACGTCCTCGAGCTGCTCCTTGAGATTGCCTTCTCTGTGATCCCTGTTGACTCTGTCTCGGAGGTTGTGTCACACTGATAGGCCTAGATCAGCAGTCCTTCATCAAATGTCCCACCTTCCCACAGTTGTAACAGCTCTTCTCCAGTTGTTGTGGTCTGGGTGGTCCTGTAACTGACATTGATGTTGAACTGTGAGTCTCTTGTAGTGATAGGCTTCGTCCCCTGCCTCTACTCGGTGTCCACTTTGTCTGAGCACTAGTTCTGGGTGGTGGAGGTGTAGGTGCAGAGAATCTAGGCTTCTTAAAGTCTCTAGATGAAGAACCCTGGAACTGTGGATATCTTTTATGGGTTTGTCTCTTCTCGACTATGGATTTCTCTATCCTTCGGAGTGACTCAACGAAGGTAGCAAACCTCTCCCGATTCTCTAGGGCAGACACGGGAGTAGTCAAGTTGGCGTTTAAACCATTCTCAAACCTTCTGATTCTTTCTTCTTCTGTGGCAGCCATGTGCAGACAAAACCGCAATAACTCCATGAACTTAGCTTCATACTCGCTAATGTTCATCATGCCTTGCCTCAATCTCTCAAACTGAGAGATCTTCTCATATAGGAAGTTCTTTGGAAAATATCTATTGATAAATTCGCGACGAAAATCTTCCCACGAGATCTCCACTCTAGGCCTCTTCTGCTCTTCCATGGTCCACTAGTGACCAGCACTTCCCTTGAGAAGATAGACAGCATGTCTAACCTTCTGAGCTTCTGGGATGTTGAGGATTCTAAAAGCTTTCTCCAACTCGGTTAACCACAGATCGGCATCTGCAGGATCAGCTGTTCCAAAGTATTTGGTTGCTCCGACACGACGAAGTCGCTGGAACGTCTTACCGATACCTTGTCCTTCAGGCTGGGCATGTGTCCTAGGTGCAGGCATGGGCATCCTGTCGGTGATGTGTGTCATAGCAGTCATAAACTGCCCGAACATAGTTTGAACAGCTGGGTTTCCCATGTCAGCTGGGTCAAACTGAGGTGGTTCTCTGGGTGGCTCAGGTACAGGTTGTTCTATCTCCGGGTTCCTTGCACCTCCTTGGGGTGCAGCAACACTACTTTCTACCACGTACTCCTCGTGTTGTTCAGACATCCTTAATTATCTTCTTCTCCTGAGGAGCAGAAGACTCTATTAGACATGAAAGAAATACTAAGGATAGACTCGACATCCTAAGTCATATGTCTCTGTAGACTCAGTGAACCTAGAGCTCTGATACCACTAATTGTGGGCTCTGATCTCCAAAACCACGATATAAACTTAGTGGAAGTGATTCAATTAACAGCGGAAGACAAAAATCATGGGAAATTAAAACTTTTCGAGATAAGAGCGTGAATCTATAAAAACTTCTTTCATAAAAGGAGATAAACTGTTTACATCTCAGATAATTACTTCTTGAGTGATTATATACAACATGATACAAAATCTCAATAACTCAAAACCAAAATCTCAGACCAAAAGACTCCAAGGACCTGAGAGTACAGAGAACACATAGGACTGACTATCTAACTATACAACTCAGCAGTCTGAATCTCCACCTGAGATTTAATGCTGCTCCTGATGCTGCTGCTGCTGATATTGGTCACCTGAAGGTTGATTCCATCGCCCTCGACGACCACCTAAAAAGTTGAAATCTACGGGGTGAGACAATTTTAAATAATTGTCCCAGCGAGAGTTATAACTCTTCGCCAGAAACTTTATTATAGCAACCAAGAATAACATAGGCAATAAAAGCTTTAAGGTAAACAGCAGCAGATTGTTATCAATTAGAACAACAACATTTAAGGAATATGAAGAACATGTATACTAAGTAATGTATCTTCAACCAATGTATCTCGTAGTTCAACCTAAGCAGATATGCTACGCGGTTGATTATGTTTTACAAACATCATTATGCCCTGCGGAGATGAGGTATACCGCTCATACTCCAACCGATCACTATTAAGTCACATCGGTATCATACATAGGTCATCAAAAGAGCCGGATTCTTATGACCTCATCTTCCTCAGTCAGTAAGAGGATCAACATGCAGGACATCTAGTGTCTCTACTACTATAGCTTACCAGGGTATTCTGGTACTTCGCTATTAGAGTCATAGTGGCATTCTGTACTCTCTTCGCTACCGAAAGATTTCTTGTTTATCTCTCATCGATGCGGTATAAAAGATTTCCTCAGGAGATTAGTGTTACATCACCCCGGCATAAAACATAGTGAAGGATTGATAGATTAAGATACATCTACATCAATTCCTATACTAGGATGTAAGGAAATTCACATCCATATTACCTCACATATTCAAAAGTATGTGCTCCAGGAATCCCCTTAGGAAAACCTGTTTCACCATCATTTAACTCCTGACAATAATGTATCTATGATTAGGGCTCTACATGGTATGATTATACTTGATTAGTTAGGTACATTTCAGTATTCTTTTATCATCATACATGTTTTCAAACATTAATCATTAGCATAGCAGCTATGAAGGAAGAATACTAAATGTAACAAGCCTAACTCTCATCAATTATCATATCTCAATATTCTCATCACAAGTCATCTCTTAAAACATGACCTTGATGGTATTCATGGCTCTCACAGCCTATCAATATCATAAGATGCTATTTACAAGGCATCAGGATATATCACTATTCATAAAGCTAACAACATGCTTTCAATGAATATAGTATCATCACCCATACCAGGATATGATCATCCTCATAAAGGAACTTGCATGGTTAAATCAACTGATAACAGTAAATAACTCATTTAAAGAAGTTGTATCTCCCTACTCATACAAGAGCTAGGTTTCCCTGGTTTTCATCAATTAGGGTTTACTATTCACATTACATGTCATCACCCTAGAATTAGGGTTTACTTTTCACCTCATGGTGAAATGATCTCATAACATACTCATGTATGAGAAACATCATCATTAAAGACCTCAGATAAGATTAAGATTCATCAATTATCATAATTAGGGTTTCCATGATCTCACATAAGTGGATCATACCTAAACTTGCACATTCATGTATATTGAAGGTATTTTACTTGAGTTTCCATTATAATTGGTACTTTCTCTCTCCTATAACTAGTAGATAGTGATTACACCACCCTAGATTAGGTTGGGTTAAGTCCTCATTGATTAACACCAGTCAACTCATCACTATCATGTGATTAGGGTTTGATTAAAACAAGGTATCACTCAATTGAACC
Organism: Alisma plantago-aquatica; assembly: GCA_963693085.1. Lineage (NCBI taxonomy): Eukaryota > Viridiplantae > Streptophyta > Magnoliopsida > Alismatales > Alismataceae > Alisma > Alisma plantago-aquatica. The sequence goes on along the minus strand of OY856414.1, from coordinate 499,780,262 downwards.
TTTCAGGGGCATTTTGGTAATTTACCCATTGACCATCATCATGGGTCAATTCATTAGCCACTTAGTCCCTTAACATCTTCAGTTACCATTAGGGTTTATATTAGATCATCATTGAACCATTTACACCTTCAAGTGATTAAGTATAATCAACCTTGAAGGTCTCCAATTGGTTTAGGGCTTAACCTTCAACCTTCAAACCATTTGATTCTTAAACGACCTTGAACTTGTTTAATCGCAAATGACCTTGAATCCATTTGAACCTTAAACGAGTGTGGACCCACTTAATCTTAAACGGGTGTGGACCCATTTAAGTCCAAACGAGTGTGGACCCGTTTGAGCCTAAACGAGTGTGAACCCGTTTGAGCTTAAACGGGTGTGAACCCGTTTGGACTCAAACGAGTGTGAACTCGTTTGGACTTAAACGAGTGTGAACTCATTTCGGCTTAAACGGGTGTGAACTCATTTGGTCTAAAACGATTGTGGGTCTACTTGGGTTCAAACCGCATGAACATAAAAGGTGACACAAAGATTATGCTTGAAAAGGATTTCTTATGTTGAAGCTTTCAATTGGCCCAAGCCATGTTAACCATATACAAATTGAGTCAATTAGGATGAGCCTCAATCAACTGGACATCAAATTGACCCTCAATTGAAAGTCAATTAGGGTTAAATCTAACTCAATTAGGGTTTCCAACCGGCTAATCATCAATGTTCAACAATATGATTCAAATCAGAGTTGAACCTATCAATTGACCTCCAATTGGGCCCAAACTTGGCTCAAACGGTCTTGAGGTCGTTTGGGTGACCTCCAAACGATCTTGAGACCGTTTGCCCAAAGTTTGACCAAAAACCAAAATGATTTGATAAGGGTTGAGCCCTAATTAAATTAAAAATCAGCACTTTTCATCAATTTATCAACATCTTGTAATTGGACCCTCAAACCATCCAATTTCTTTAACCCTAGACCTCCAAACGATCTTGGGGTGTCACTAAACTAGTGTGAGATCGTTTGGATGAACCCCCAAACGGGTTGGAACCCGTTTGGGTCCTTCATCTCAAAACTCAACAAGATCTATATTGAAATCAGCAACTTTCACCCGATTAGGGTTAGGTTATTGAAGTGTCTTCAACTCTTAATTGGTTAGGAATTAGATTACAATTCTTTGTAGGAATGAAATTCAATATAGTATGAACAGGTATCCCAAACAGTCAACGCTTGGTCAACTCACTCAAACGGGTTGGAACCTGTTTGTCCAAAAGTTCAAGTTAATTAGTTTGGAAAATCAGTACTTAATTCAATTCTATTGCCTAATTGATTGGCCTTCAACCTACGATTCCTTTCGATTTAACCCCTCAAATTTGGTGGGTTATTAGCCTACATAATTTTGAACAGAAAACCCAAACGGTCCATGCTTAGTCAACGCCCTCAAACGGGTTGGAACCCGTTTTCCCAAACCGACCTAGTGAACCCGTTTGCCTTTCAAACGGTTTGATCAAAAAGGGGGAAAGACATAAGACCGTTTAATAAAGTAACTTTGGTAATCATGCCCATCTTCTTCTACCTCCAAATTAAGGTCTGTTAATCGTGGTTTTAGTTTGCAAGAAAGCAAGGAAGGATGGGGAAAAGAAGAACAAGAGACTTTTGCAAGTACAAAGATATGCATAAGAAAGCAAAAGGGTTTAGAGTTATAAAACCCGCCTTAAGGTCATTCCTTGAGCTCCAAGCTTCCAAGCTTCATGTCTTTAATGGTGTCTTGAGCTCCACAGGTCGGCCAAGGGTTTTTCTCCAAAGAAAGGTTGGGAAAAGATGGCTAGAACGAGAAAGCTAAGTAAGACAACTAGCAATCCATCCTTTTAACATGATTTCCTCCATGAATTCGAGCTTGAAGATGGTTCCTACTCACCTTAGCACTACTTGGTCGTCTCCCTGAGCTCCAGAGCTTTTCCTTAGCCGTTTAAAGAAGAGAAATGAAGAGAAGAAGTGATACGTTTGGTTGGTTTTGTAAGGATTCTAGCTTATATACTTTAGGCTATTTACACCATAAAGACCTCTAGAACTTTGAAATTCTCATCCAAGTCCTTTCTTATTTAAGGGAACGTCCAATCTCATCTAAACTTATGCAAAGCTCATGAAATCTCAAGATCCAGGGGTAAAGAAAGCCAACTTTCAACTAGGGTACATACATGAAAGGTTTCCTTACTCAAACTTAGTGAATTTTATGTACAAATGTCATTTTTCTTATCTGATTATTCATTGATGTGTCCCTTTCACCATTTCTACTCTAAATTATGACAAGAGTCATAAAAGATGTTCTAGATGGTGTATTTTACAAGTTGCACCCCTCAAATTGGGTAAACTGCATTTTACTCCAAATTAGGGTTTTTAAGCATAAGGATTATTCCACAAGTTGCATCTAGATGCCCAAGCTTGGGAAATCCATCATGTCTCATCATATTCACTCATATGATGTCTCATTATCAAAAGAACATCTTAACATGTGCAATTGCAAGTTAACCCCTTAACTGGGTAATTTGCACATAAGCCCCTGCATTACCAAAATAATACTACAACTTTGATTAAAAAGGACAAAAATTGAAAGTATATGTTCCTGAGGAACTTAATTACATGTCAAAAGATAATCACCAGGGTTTAATTACATATTTAGGCAAAAGACCTAGGGTTAGTTTATAACCCAGGTCAGGGATGTTACAATCACCCTCAATTAGGGTTTAAATTCAATTATCCACAATTAGGGTTTGCTATTCATCCTAATTAGGGTTTCCATTCAATTACCCATAATTAGGGTTTGCTATTCATCCTAATTAGGGTTTCCATTCAATTACCCATAATTAGGGTTTACTATTTATCCCAATTAGGGTTTCATCTTCCATTACCCATAATTAGGGTTTCTTATATCATCACCCTAAATTAGGGTTACATCATTACTCTAGACTAGGGTTTCACTCAGGATTGCCCAACTTTTAGGATTATGGCTTATTAACCCACTCGATTAGGGTTTCATGGTCTCTTTACTAAGGACCATACCCTAATCACATATTCTTCATAATTAATACTCATGTATGGATTCCTTTCTATCATCCACTCAACTTGATTAGGTTTCATCAACCTTTCAATCAAATATGTACAACTATGGTTGACATAGTGTATTGAGACATTGCTTTCATAAGCTTTTAGGGTTAACCATTCTAAAGGTACTGATCATCTAGGTACTTTAGGATTTCAATCTTTGTACCTATAATTGATAATCATTATTATCAACCATTGGATCAATGGATCAATCATCACCTTAAATCTCCAAACGATTTGATCACTTTAGATCTCCATTCGGTTTTGGCATTTCAACACCAAATGGTTTTGAAACTGTTTGGGCATCTAGGGTTTCCTTCAACCAATCAATTAGGACCATTGGATCAATGTCCAACTACATCATAAAGTATCTCCAACTGGTCTTAAGATCAATTACCCATTTGATCTTGAGAGAAATTACTCATGCAGTCTTGAAATCAATTATCCATTCGGTTTTGTAACTGAATTAACTCAATTGGTTTTGAAAATCGGTTGCCCATGTTGAGGTGTGTGCTTAAGATGACATCATCATCTTCAAGCTACAAACCCATGAAACTTGTTGTAATTTCCATGGTGATGTCACCAATCATTCAAATAAAATTTTGGGAATAATGAAGGAATCAACAATTGATAAATATATGGAATCAATAACAAAGTTTAAGGGTTCAAGTTATAAAACCTACTCCAATTGAGCTTCAAAGCTTAAATCTTGATTATTTTAATATCAAGATTCTCTCTCCTCCAAAGTGATCCAAATGAGGTGCCCCCTCATTTTATTTGCTCTACATGATGCCAAGAAACATTAGGAACTATTTTGAAGTGGTAATTTGCATATTAACCCTAGGTTTTGGGTAAATTGCATATTACACCAAAACTAGTTTTAATGCACAAACATTGCTTTATCAGCCCTTTCTTGGTACTCAGGCTTCCACAAGTCCTTCCTATACATCATATTCATTCTCATGATGATCCAACACATGAGAAACATCTTATCATGAAACATTTGCAATTTAACCCCTCAACTTGGGTAATTTGCATTTTAGTCCAAAATAAGCAAAACAATGTTTCAACATTATTTGAAAAGGACTAAAATTGAAACATAAGTTCCCCTTTAACCTTAATTACTTTTCAATAAATAAGAGAAAGAATATAATTAGCTTTATTAAGAAAAACATCTAGGGTTAAGGCATAACCCAGGTCAGGGATGTTACAGCAACACACATCTTGTGTAGTGTTGTCTCGACCAAGACAGCCTAGCGGTGAGGGTGGTTGAGACAAGTTTTCCTCTAGTGTCATGACCATGCACATGTTTGACCTAGGGTTTCAATCTTGAAGTGTCTCAACTAAGACAAGAAGAAGGTGATATCTCAATTGAGACAAAGGAGAAATTGACCTAGTAGGTCATGACACCATGGCTGGATAAACATGACTTTTCTATTTTTGCATGTGAGTGGATGAATAATTATCTCTTTGAAGGGCATGTGTTCCTATGATGATCTAATATGTTGACACCAAGGAAGGTCGGATCTTGGACCTTGGGTGGCCGATCTACCTTATTTGGGGAAGATCTTGTACTGGAAGTAATCCTTAGTGGTGACACTTGGTAAATCTTTCCTTGGTAAGTGATATTCCTCTTTAGATCACGTCCCTTTTCTAAAAATCGTTTATCTTCTTCCTCCTTCTTAGTCATGGCGTTGTGGATCACCCATGGTGTCCATTTGAAAGGATGATTCCATCTCTTTCTTCTTTCTCCTTTGGATCCGATAGGTCTCTTTTTCTTCCCTCTTAAGATCTATTGTGATGATGGTCTCTTTCTTCTTTTGGACGTGAACCTTTGCATGAGGTGTTGAAGCTTGGTTGAAGCTTTTGGAGCTTGGGATTATAGGAGTTTGTTTCTCCACAAAACAATGAGTTTTATACCTCTTCCTAACCCTATTATGTGCATCCTTATACCTTCTCTTATATTACTTTCTACATGGTTTTTTATACTTGATGAAAAGAAGTTTTGATCTGTTATTTATGCATAAGAAAGTCAGTTTCCCTTCTCTAAGTATATCTCTTTGATGACCTTCAATCATCATGTTTGGGGTTTGATGAACACTATGAACCATGGCATTATTCACCCTATTGATATTTGGTTTACCTTGTTGTTAACCATCTATTTACGATCTTGGTTTAGATTTGCCATGGTGTTGAGAAGGTGGTCGAGACTGACTCTTGATCTGTCATCATAATTTACACAGTAAAGAAGTGAAACCACTCCTCTACTAGAAAGAAAAGACTTCATCCCTTGAACCAAACACCACATAAAACTTTTCACCAAAGGGATGGAGATCAATTCATTCAACATGTAAGTATCATTACACAATGAGTAGAAGCAGAAAAGAAATATTATCTAACAATTTACAAGGCCTAATACAACACTTCACCACACATGGGTTTCCAAAAACTAAACATAAAATCCAAAGACCAAGCTTAGGGTCATCTAACCACCTCTTCACGCCTCCCAAAGATCAGCTACAAGGTTGATGTTTGAATTTCACTCTCCTCGATCTAACCTGGGGTTGGAAGCATACCCCACAAAAGAGAAGAGGAAAATAAATACATCAGCAAAAGATGGTATGTGTATGCTAAATGAAACTTTGAGCAATTTAAGCAATAAGGACGTCAAAAGTAAAATTGCTTCCCATAAAAGAGATAAGGACTACCCACATGGGCATAAGAGAGAAGAAATATTATAACTTGATAAAAGAGGATACTTGCCATAAACAAAACAATAAGATTGTGCAATACTGGCACATAAGAAAGTAGTAGGTCACACACTCCACAACATCATCAAAATGCATGCATGTAAGATAAACATAGCCCTAGAACAATATAAACACAATTGGTGGCCAAGCACAAACTTGAACCTGACAGAGAAAGGAATACTGCCAATCTCCCAATATATAATAAGTTGAGTGTGGATTACTGCCACACTCGATTACAGAGGAATGGTATACTACCACCCTCCAAAAAAAAACAATAGGGGATTACTGCTCCAAAACCAATGTAATTTACACTACTCTAGTGCTACTGAATCACATAGCATGTATAATGTAGAGGCAAGTAGAAAAGTATAGTCAGAATATGAAATAAAGGTTGCCATCAAACAATGGACAACACAAACATATAACATCCACTTCAAAGTGGCACATATTATTATAAGAGACCAACATGCACCAAGGCACAAGATAGATATCAAGAGAATATCCAAGTACATAACAAGTAAGATAGTTCACACGAACCATGATATCAAGAGAATAGACATATGTGTAGGCAAAAGTCAAAAGAATGAAAAAATAGGTGAATTACTCAATATGGATGAATAGGGGATACAACATACCTCAAACCTTCGAACCCTAGAACTCGCTTTCAGATCCCTAACAAGATCAGAGTCCACTTTCCCCTAATATGATCATCATATTTATGTATTAGATATACGTATATTCATTAAAGGCTTAAAACCTCAAAACCATCGACTTTTCCACAAACGATCGAATTAGACCCTGAAAACTTCACTACTGTCTTATTTACATTCTTGTGATCAAAATAACATATATATTTGTATATTTTTGAGTTACTGACTTTTTAGGGTATTTTCCATATTTATTAGTTAATTAAATCAAATTGAAAAATACATATTCGAAAAACTCAGAATCAAACCACAAAAGTATTTTTTTAGATAGATCTCGTTCTCCCGATTCCAAAACATATTTTAGTTTTAAATTTGGACAACCGAGTAAAATGATATGATTTTTCAAAAACAGGCCAATTAGAAATTGCCATGTAGGCACTTCATATCCAACAGACATAGAGAGAGGCCGGGCCCGCCTACTGACTTGGCCCAATGAGGGGCGGCCAAGTCATGCGGTCAATGCCTGGGTTTGACTCGTCTGAAACAAAACAAAACTAGATAAAAGACGGTTATACCCTCGCGCGAAAACAAAATGAAGAAGAAAGGAACTGAGGGCAAAACGGTAAAATGAGGTTGGGTTATCCCCTTCCTCACACCCGCACGCCATAGTTGCTGCCACGAGCATCTAGCTTGGGGGAAACTTAGGTGAAACCGGGATACTAAACCAAACTGGATGTTTAGATATGCGAAAGAAAGCTCAGAGCAAGACGAACTTGGTGTTACCTTCAATTGAGACGATTATCGAGGAAACTAGGAGCAAGGGGTGCCGCAAGCCTTGCACCTTCGGCTGCTCTACGGTGTTCGAAACGGATGCGAACCTTGAAATTGGACGGTGTGTTGAGTTGCAAATGTGCCGACGCACGTAGGGGTAGGGGTATATATAGGTGAGGGGAAGGTATGTGGCGAGGAGGTTGGTGGCCGAAAAGCTTGGGAAGCAAGCAATTGGGCATTTCCTCGATTCTTCATGAAACTCGAAAATATTGGGATAAACCTGTGCGGAATCGAGAGAGCAATACGTGGGCAAAGAAATCTCAGAAAAAGATGGATTGTAGAGGGAGAAATCCATATTAGAAAATTGCACATAAGAAGCATGTTTCCATAAATGACGCAAAGTTGAAGATGATGCGTCTAGCGTCCGATCTGGATCTAACAGTGAGGAATAAAGAGCTAAATCAATTGCATTCCCAAATAAAATCGAATAAAGTCCTATTTAAATTATTCAACTTTTATCTTTCCTTATTTGAGGGTGCAAACGACCTCCAAAATTAACCAAACTTGATATCCTGACTAACTTTGACGTTTAGAATCCAAATATTGAGTTAGTTTTGCCTTTTGAGAATCTTTATTGTGTTAAATAATTCAAAACACATTTTCTCTTTCCTCATTTATTTATGACTCTATGATTATTCAAAAATTACAAAACTTCACCCATAACTCATATGAAGTATATTGAATACGAATTTGCTATTATTTTTATTTTTTGAAGTTGTTAATTTTTTTAAATAATGATTTGAAAGTTTTGTACACTTTCTCTCTCCTTAATTTATCGTCTCATCAAATATTTTCCAAATTGATTCAAAATTCATGAAAAGGTATATTCTAACATGTAGAACAGAAATTTGACATTAATATATTTTTTTGAAGACTTTTATTATTTTATTTAATTCATTTCAATTTTATCACTTATTTAAACTTTTAATTTATTAGAGGCATTTAGAAACCTTCTAAAAATTTAAAACTTGGTCTACAAGTAATAATGAATGTGTGGAACACGATTTTGGCATTAATTAATTTTTACCACCATATATTTAATATTTTTGGTCTTTAAGTCATTTTCTTTCTCCTGAGAAAAATAAAATATTAAACATTGACCAAATTAAATGCAAATTTTCACAAAGGCTTATTTTTATGTTTAGATTACGAATCTGGAGCTATTTTTCTGATTTGAGATCCCTAAGTATTTTATTTCACTTTATTGGCTTATTTCCTATTTTCTTTTGATAATGACATTAATATTTACATTTATGTTCCACTTTAAATGATACTTGGCCATTAAGCAACTTTTAGATCAAGAAAACGAAATTGATATATTTATTATCCAAATTATCTTCTTGGGTTTCTATTTAGGATTTTTGGAACAATATATTCATCATTATCTTCTTTTATCCAAAATATTCCATATTATCCTCAATTATTGCATTTATCATCTCCTTTATTTATATTTCTGGATTTTCTTTCATTTTCATATTCTTAAAAGCACTAGAAAGTTATAGGACGAATTTATTTATTCTTTTTATCACTTAAGTGGATATTTTGCATATTTGACCCATTACTAAGCTTCCACTAAGGTATTTGTGCATATAACCCTATATTAAGAATATATGTGAAATATTTATCCAATTAAGTTCTTTAACTCCTTATTATCATCCAAATGAGTTATTATTAAGTACAAAATATTTTGTATTCCCTTAATTACATGTATTAGCTTATTCTTGTTTGGCTAAGTCAAAAGGGTAAAACTATTAGGGTAGGATTCTATATCTGGTATGTTACAGCACACCACCTCTTAAAGGGATTTCGTCCTCGAAATCAAAACATCAAAGAAAACTTATCCACCACCCCTTAAAAGGGTTCATCTCATAAAATCAAACTTAACTTTAGTTATAAAAGTTTCAACTATACCTCTTACATCCACTACATAAGCAGCATGCAAAAGGAAACATAACTTGTAAAGACTAATCTAAGGAACTATGGGTTAACTTGTCCTTGATCTTCATCATTAACTTCTTCACCGTCCAAAGCAAAAACTCTTCTAGCTCTTCTTTCCACAGGTCTTCCTCTATTATTGTTACCATTATTGTTGCCATGATTTTGAGGAGGTGCTTATCGTTGTTGTGTTGGAGCCTGACCATTACGACGCATGGGACAATCAGGTTAGATGTGACCAGGTTCATTACAAAAGTGACATACCACTGGTGCGCCTTGATTTCTAACATGAGGGCACTTCCCTGGAGGATGGGGTCTATTGTACTTTGCACAACTGTCTCTTTTCTGCTCATCACCTAAGGACTTCCTTTTATTGTCGAACTCCCTATGCTGAAACCCTGGGTAAGACTCCACAGCCAAAGCTTTATCAACCATCTACTGAAAGGTCAATGGCAACTGTGGAATAAGAGCACGTCTGACATTGTAGTTGAGCCCTTGGAGGAAAAGGTCATCCCTATGTTCCTCACCCAAACCAACTACATAACGCTCCAAAACCAGAAACCTTTGCACGTAAGCAGAAACGGATAAGGATCCTTGCTTCAAGTTGTAGAACTCTGCTTCTTTCTTCTTTAGGGTAGCAGTGTATATGTACGTCCGACGGAAAAGAGTCAAAAACTCTGCCCAAGCCATGGTTGAGATATTTCTAGTCCTTGCAATTCCATTCCACCAAACTCTTGCAGGTCCATCCAAAACATATGAAGCAAACCTGACCTTTTGGTGTGGAGGGCAAGCCATACCATCAAAAGTCCTCTCTAAGGCTAAAACCCAATCATCTACTTTTCCGACCATCTCTATCTCGCCTTCACCCTTGAAGGAAGGTGGTTGCATCTTCATGAACTCCATGATCGAGAACTCCTTAGGCTTCTCAAGTACAGTCGAGTCTTTCATCTTCCCCACCATGGAAGACACAAAGAGTTGTTGAAACATGGCCAACTCCTGCTCTGGAGTTATAGCTCCTCCTGATCCAGCAGATGATGAATTCCCCTGGCTAAACCTAGTATTTTGAGGTGTCTCATAACCTTACTGGTTGTCAATCGTCGAGTTATCTCCAGCCATGAGGGTTTTACCTGCACAAGGCAAGGACACGAGGTATAAGCAACCTAAGTTAAAGGCAAACATCCTAAGGGAGACGAGTTTGAAATAGTTAGATATCCGACTGTTAGTGGCTCTGATACCATGTTGTAAAGAAGTGAAACCACTCCTCTACTAGAAAGAAAAGACTTCATCCTTTGAACCAAACACCACATAAAACTTTTCACCAAAGGGATAGAGATCAATTCATTCAACATGTAAGTATCATTACACAATGAGTAGCAGCAGAAAAGAAATATTATCTAACAATTTACAAGGCCTAATACAACACTTCACCACATATGGGTGTCCAAAAACTAAACATAAAAGCCAAAGACCAAGCTGAGGGTCATCTAACCACCTCTTCAAGCCTCCCAAAGATCAGCTACAAGGTTGATGTTTGAAGTTCACTTTCCTCAATCTAACCTGGGGTTGGAAGCATACCCCACAAAAGAGAAGAGGAAAAGAAATACATCAGCAAAAGCTGGTATGTGTATGCTAAATGAAACTTTGAGCAATTTAAGCAATAAGGACGTCAAAAGTAAAATTGCTTCCCATAAAAGAGATAAGGACTACCCACATGGGCATAAGAGAGAAGAAATATTATAACTTGATAAAAGAGGATACTTGCCATAAACAAAACAATAAGATTGTGCAATACTGGCACATAAGAAAGTAGTAGGGCACACACCCCACAACATCATCAACATGCATGCATGTGAGATAAACATAGCCCTAGAATAATATAAACACAATTGGAGGCCAAGCACAAACTTGAACCTGATATAGAAAGGAATACTGCCAATCTCCCAATATATAATAAGTTGAGTATGGATTACTGCCACACTCGATTACAGAGGAATGGTATACTGCCACCCTCTAAAAAAACAATAGGGGATTACTGCCCCAAAACTAATGTAATTTACACTACTCTAGTTCTACTGAATCACATAACATGTATAATGTAGAGGCAAGTAGAAAAGTATAGTCAGAATATGAAATAAAGGTTGCCATCAAACAATGGACAACACAAACATATAACATCCACTTCAAAGTGGCACATATTATTATAAGAGATCAACATGCATCAAGGCACAAGATAGATATCAAGAGAATATCCAAGTACATAACAAGTAAGATAGTTCACACGAACCATGATATCAAGAGAATAGACATATGTGTAGGAAAAAGTCAAAAGAATGAAAAAATAGGTGAATTACTCAATATGGATGAATAGGGGATACAACATACCTCAAACCTTCGAACCCTAGAACTCGCTTTCAGATCCCTAACAAGATCAGAGTCCACTTTCCCCTTAATATGATCATCATATTTATGTATTAGATATACGTGTATATTCATTAAAAGCTTAAAACCTCAAAACCATCGACTTTTCCACAAACGATCGAATTAGACCCTAAAAACTTCACTACTATCTTATTTACATTCTTCTGATCAAAATAACATATATATTTGTATATTTTCGAGTTACTGACTTTTTAGGGTATTTTCCATATTTATTAGTTAATTAAATCAACTCGAAAAATACATATTCGAAACACTCAGAATCAAACCACAAAAGTATTTTTGTTAGATAGATCTCGTTCTACCGATTCCAAAACATATTTTAGTTTTAGATTTGGACAACCGAGTAAAAAGATATGATTTTTCAAAAGCAGACCAATTAGAAATTGCCATGTAGGCACTTCATATCCAAGAGACATAGCGAGAGGACGGGCCCATCTACTGACTTGGCCCAATGAGGGGCGGCCAAGTCATGCGGTCAATTCCCGGGTTTGACTCGTCTGAAACAAAACAAAACTAGATAAAAGACGGTTATACCCTCACGCGAAAACAAAACGAAGAAGAAAGAAACTGAGGGGAAAATGGTAAAATGAGGTTGGGTTATCCCCTTCCTCACACCCGCACGCCATAGCTGCTGCCACGAGCAGCTAGCTTGGGGGAAACTTGGGCGAAACTGGGATACTAGACCAAACTGGACGTTTATATATGTGAAAGAAAGCTTAGAGCAAGACAAACTTGGTGTTACCTTCACTTGAGACGATCGAGGAAACTAGGAGCAAGGGGTGCCGCAAGCCTTGCGCCTTCGGCTGCTCTACGGTGTTCGAAACGGATGCGAACCTTGAAATTGGACGGTGCGTTGAGTTGCAAATGTGTCGGCGCACGTAGGTGTAGGGGTATATATAGGTGAGGGGAAGGGATGTGGCGAGGAAGTTGGTGGCCGAAAAGCTTGGGAAGCAAGCAATTAGGCGTTTCCTCGATTCTTCACGAAACTCGAAAATATTGGAATAAACCTGTGCGGAATCGAGAGAGCGATACGTGGGCGAAGAAATCTCAAAAAAGATGGATTGTAGAGGGAGAAATCCGTATTAGAAAATTGAATGTAAGAAGCATGTTTCCATAAATGACGCAAGGTTGAAGATGATGTGCCTAGCGTCCGATCTGGATCTAACGGCGAGGAATAAAGAGCTAAATCAATTGCATTCCCAAACAAAATCGAATAAAGTCCTATTTAAATTATTCAACTTTTATGTTTCCTTATTTGAGGGTGCAAACGACCTCTAAAATTAACCAAACTTGATATACTGACTAATTTTGACGTGTAAAATCCAAATATTGAGTTAGTTTTGCTTTTTGAGAATCTTTAATGTATTAAATAATTCAAAACATATTTTCTCTTTCCTCATTTATTTATGATTCTATGATTATCCAAAAATTACAAAACTTCACCCATAACTCATATGAAGTATATTGAATACGAATTTGCTATTATTTCCATTGGTTGAAGTTGTTTATTTTTATAAATAATGATTTGAAAGTTTTGTACACTTTCTCTCTCCTTAATTTATCGTCTCATCAAATATTTTCCAAATTGATTCAAAATTCATGAAAAGGTCTATTCAAACATGTAGAACACGAATTTGACATTAATATATTTTTTTAGACTTTATTATTTTATTTAATTCATTTAAATTTTATCACTTATTTAACCTTTTAATTTATTAGAGGCATCTAGAAACCTTCTAAAAATATAAAACTTGGTCTACAAGTAATAATAAATGTGTGGAACACGATTTTGGCATTAATTAATTTTTACCATCATATATTTAATATTTTTGGTCTTTAAGTCATTTTCTTTCTCATGAGAAAAATAAAATATTAAACATTGACCAAATTAAATGCAAATTTTCCCAAAGGATTATTTTTATGTTTAGATTACGAATCTGGAGTTATTTTTCTAATTTGAGAGCACTAAGTATTTTATTTCACTTTATTGGCCTATTTCCTATTTTCTTTTGATAATGACATTAATATTTACATTTATGTTCCACTTTAAATGATACTTGGCCATTAAGTAACTTTTAAGTCAAGAAAAAGAAATTGATATATTTATTATCCAAATTATCTTCTTGGGTTTCTATTTAGGATTTTTGGAACAATATATTCCTCATTATCTTCTTTTATCCAAAATATTCCATATTATCCTCAATTATTGCATTTATCATCTCCTTTATTTATATTTCAGGATTTTCTTTCTTTTTCATATTCTTAAAAGCATTAGAAAGTTCTAGTACGAATTTATTTATTCTTTTTATCACTTAAGTGGATATTTTGCATATTTGACCCATTACTAAGCTTCCATTGAGGTATTTGTGCATATAACCCTATATTAAGAATATATGTGAAATATTTATCCAATTAAGTTTTTTAACTCCTTACTATCATCCAAATGAGTTATTATTAAGTACAAAATATTTGTATTCCCTTAATTACATGTATTAACTTATTCTTGTTTGGCTGTCAAAAGGGTAAAACTATTAGGGTAGGATTATATATCTGGTATGTTATAGCACACCACCCTTTAAAGGGATTTCGTCCTCAAAATCAAAACATCCATAAGAAAACTTATCCACCACCCCTTAAAAGGGTTCATCTCATAAAATCAAACTTAACTTCAGTTATAAAAGTTTCAACTATACATCTTACATCCACTACATAAGCAACATGCAAAAGGAAACATAACTTGTAAAGACTAATCTAAGGAACTATGGGTTAACTTGTCCTTGATCTTCATCATTAACTTCTTCACCGTCCAAAGAAAAAACTCTTCCATCTCTTCTTTCCACAAGTCTTCCTCTATTATTTTTACCATTATTGTTGCCATGATTATGACGAGGTGGTTGTCGTTGTTGTGTTGGAGCCTGACCATTACGATGCTTGGGACAATTAGGTCGGATGTGACAAGGTTCATTGAAAAAGTGGCATACCACTGGTGCGCCTTGATTTCTAACATAAGGGCACTTCCCTGGAGGATGGGGTCTATTGCACTTTGCACAACTGTCTCTTTTCTTCTCATCACCTAAGGACTTCCTTTTCTTGTCGAACTCCATATGCTGAAACCCTGGGTAAAACTCCACAGCCAAAGCTTTATCAGCCATCTGCTGAAAGGTCAAGGGAAACTGTGGAATAAGAGCACATCCCACATTGTATTTGAGCCCTTGGAGGAAAAGGTCAGCCCTACGTTCCTCACCCAAACCAACTGCATAACGCTCCAACAGCAGAAACCTTTGCACGTAAGCAGAAACGGATAAGGATCCTTGCTTCAAGTTGTAGAACTCTGCTTCTTTCTTCTTTAGGGCAGCATTGCAGATGTACTTCCCACGGAAAAGAGTCAAAAACTCTGCCCAAGCCATGGTTGAGATATCTCTAGTCCTTGCAATTCCATTCCACCAAACTCTTGCAGGTCCATCCAAAACATATGAAGCAAACCTAACCTTTTGGTGTGGAGAGCAAGCCATACCATCAAAAGTCCTCTCTAAGGCTAAAACCCAATCATCTACTTTGTCGACCATCTCTATCTCGCCTTCACCCTTGAAGGAAGGTGGTTGCATCTTCATGAACTCCATGATCGAGAACTCCTTAGGCTTCTCAGGTATAGTCGAGTCTTTCATCTTCCCCACCATGGAAGACGCAAAGAGTTGTCGAAACATGGCCAACTCCTGCTCTGGAGTTATAGCTCCTCCGGATCCAGCAGATGTTGAGGTCCCCTGGCTAAACCTAGTATTTTGAGGTGTCTCATAACTGTACTGCTTGTCAATCGTCGAGTTATCTCCAGCCATGAGGGTTTTTCCTGCACAAGGCAAGGACACGAGGTATAAGCAACCTAAGTTAAAGGCAAACATCCTAAGGGAGACGAGTTTGAAATGGTTAGATATCCGACTGCTAGTGGCTCTGATACCATGTTGTAAAGAAGTGAAACCACTCCTCTACTAGAAAGAAAAGACTTCATCCCTTGAACCAAACACCACATAAAACGTTTCACCAAAGGGATGGAGATCAATTCATTCAACATGTAAGTATCATTACACAATGAGTAGCAGTAGAAAAGAAATATTATCTAACAATTTACAAGGCCTAATACAACACTTCACCACATATGGGTGTCCAAAAACTAAATATAAAGCCAAAGACCTAGCTGAGGGTCATCTAACCACCTCTTCAAGCCTCCCAAAGATCAGCTACAAGGTTGATGTTTGAAGTTCACTCTCCTCGATCTAACCTGGGGTTGGAAGCATATCCCACAAAAGAGAAGAGGAAAAGAAATACATCAGCAAAAGCTGGTATGTGTATGGTAAATGAAACTTTGAGCAATTTAAGCAATAAGGACGTCAAAAGTAAAATTGCTTCCCATAAAAGAGATAAGGACTACCCACATGGGCATAAGAGAGAAGAAATATTATAACTTGATAAAAGAGGATACTTGTCATAAACAAAACAATAAGATTGTGCAATACTGGCACATAAGAAAGTAGTAGGGCACACACCCCACAACATCATCAACATGCATGCATGTGAGATAAACATAGCCCTAGAATAATATAAACACAATTGGCGGCCAAGCACAAACTTGAACCTGATAGAGAAAGGAATACTGCCAATCCCCCAATATATAATAAGTTGAGTATGGATTACTTCCACACTCAATTACAGAGGAATGGTATACTGCCACCCTCTAAAAAAAATAGGGGATTACTGCCCCAAAACTAATGTAATTTACACTACTCTAGTGCTACTTAATCACATAACATGTATAATGTAGAGGCAAGTAGAAAAGTATAGTCAGAATATGAAATAAAGGTTGCCATCAAACAATGGACAACAAAAACATATAACATCCACTTCAAAGTGGCACATATTATTATAAGAGACCAACATGCACCAAGGCAAAAGATAGATATCAAGAGAATATCCAAGTACATAACAAGTAAGATAGTTCACACGAACCATGATATCAAGAGAATAGACATATGTGTAGGCAAAAGTCAAAAGAATGAAAAAATAGGTGAATTACTCAATATGGATGAATAGGGGATACCACATACCTCAAACCATTGAACCCTAGAACTCACTTTCAGATCCCTAACAAGATCAGAGTCTACTTTCCCCTAATATGATCATCATATTTATGTATTAGATATATGTATATTCATTAAAGGCTTAAAACCTCAAAACCATCAACTTTTCCACAAACGATCGAATTAGACCCTGAAAACTTAACTATTGTCTTATTTACATTCTTCTGATCAAAATAACATATATATTTGTATATTTTCGAGTTACTGACTTTTTAGGGTATTTTCCATATTTTTTAGTTAATTAAATCAACTCGAAAAATACATATTTGAAAAACACAGAATCCAACAACAAAATCATTTTTGTTAGATAGATCTCATTCTCCGGATTCCAAAATATATTTTAGTTTTAAATTTGGACAATCGAGTAAAAAGATATGATTTTTCAAAAACAAGCCAATTAGAAATTGCCACGTAGGCACTTCATATCCAACAGACATAGCGAGAGGCCGGGCCTACGTACTGACTTGGCCCAATGAGGGGTGGCCAAGTCATGCGGTCAATGCCCGGGTTTGACTTGTCTGAAACAAAACAGAACTAGATAAAAGATGGTTATACCCTCGCGTGAAAACAAAATGAAGAAAAAAAGGAACTGAGGGCAAAACGGTAAAACGAGGTTGGGTTATCCCCTTCCTCACACCCGCACGCCATAACTGCTGCCACCAGCAGCTAGCTTGGGGGAAACTTGGGCAAAATCGGGAGACTAGACCAAATTGGACGTTTAGATATGCGAAAGAAATATCAGAGCAAGACGAACTTGGTGTTACCTTCAATTGAGTCGATGATCGAGGAAACTAGGAGCAAGGGGTGCCGCAAGCCTTGCGCCTTCGGCTGCTCTACGGTGTTCGAAATGGATGTGAACCTTGAAATTGGACGGTGCGTTGAGTTGCAAATGTGTCGGCACACGTAGGGGTAGGGTTATATATAGGTGAGGGGAAGGGATGTGGCGAGGAGGTTGGTGGCCGAAAAGCTTGGGAAGCAAGCAATTAGGCGTTTCCTTGATTCTTCATGAAACTCGAAAATATTGGGATAAACCTGTGTGGAATCGAGAGAGCAATACGTGGGTGAAGAAATCTCAGAAAAAGATAGATTGTAGAGGGAGAAATCCGTATTAGAAAATTGCATGTAAGAAGCATGTTTCCATAAATGACGCAAGGTTGAAGATGATGCGCCTAGCGTCCGATCTGGATCTAACGGCGAGGAATAAAGAGCTAAATCAATTGCATTCCCAAACAAAATCGAATAAAGTCCTATTTAAATCATTCAACTTTTATCTTTCCTTATTTGAGGGTCTAAACGACCTCCAAAATTAACCAAACTTGATATCCTAACTAACTTTGACGTGTAGAATCCAAATATGGAGTTAGTTTTTCCTTTTGAGAATCTTTAATGTGTTAAATAATTCAAAATACATTTTCTCTTTCCTCATTTATTTATGACTCTATGATTATCCAAAAATTACAAAACTTCACCCATAACTCATATGAAGTATATTGAATACGAATTTGCTATTATTTCCATTTGTTGAAGTTGTTTATTTTTTAAATAATGATTTGAAAGTTTTGTACACTTTCTCTCTCCTTAATTAATCGTCTCATCAAATATTTTCCAAATTGATTTAAAATTCATGAAAAGGTCTATTCTAACATGTAGAACACGAATTTGACATTAATATTTTTTTTGAAGACTTTATTATTTTATTTAATTCATTTAAATTTTATCACTTATTTAACCTTTTAATTTATTAGAGGTATCTAGAAACCTTCTAAAAATATAAAACTTGGTCTACAAGTAATAATAAATGTGTGGAACACGATTTTGGCATTAATTAATTTTTACCACCATATATTTAATATTGTTGGTCTTTAAGTCATTTTCTTTCTCTTGAGAAAAATAAAATATTAAACATTGACCAAATTAAATGAAAATTTTCCTTAAGGCTTATTTTTATGTTTAGATTACGAATCTGGAGTTATTTTTCTGATTTGAGAGCACTAAGTATTTTATTTCACTTTATTGGCCTATTTCATATTTTCTTTTGATAATGACATTAATATTTACATTTATGTTCCACTTTAAATGATACTTGGCCATTAAGCAACTTTTAAGTCAAGTAAACAAAATTGATATATTTATTATCCCAATTATCTTCTTGGGTTTCTATTTAGGATTTTTGGAACAATATATTCCTCATTATCTTCTTTTATCCAAAATATTCCATATTATCCTCAATTATTGCATTTATCATCTCCTTTATTTATATTTCGGGATTTTCTTTCTTTTTCATATTCTTAAAAGCACTAGAAAGTTCTAGGATGAATTTATTTATTCTTTTTATCACTTAAGTGGATATTTTGCATATTTGACCCATTACTAAGCTTCCACGGAGGTATTTGTGCATATAACCCTATATTAAGAATATATGCAAAATATTTATTCAATTAAGTTCTTTAACTCCTCATTATCATCCAAATGAGTTATTATTAAGTACAAATTATTTTGTATTCCCTTAATTACATGTATTAGCTTATTCTTGTTTGGCTAAGTCAAAAGGGTAAAACTATTAGGGTAGGATTCTATATCTGGTATGTTACAGACACAATGGATGAAAGGTGGCTTGTGTCATAACACCTTCCTAACCCTTAGACTGGTTGCTACCAATCAGCTTGGTCGCAATGCAGCATTGTTTCTTAGATGGATAATGTTGCAACTCTAATGGCTAAGTGTACAGGTCGTAACACTTGTTTAGAATTTGTTAGAAGATTTAGACATGATTGTGTTTGGGCTGAGACACTTGGTTGCCAAGGTGATAGCTCATCCTACATGTTATTTTCACGACGTACCTTGGGAGGTTTTGGTCACGATGCACCATGAGAAGCAGTTGTAATGTCCCATTAACTGTCTTAGGTGTCTCAATCACAATGCTATGTTGCTAAGGAGTTGAGACACCTTGTTTTAATGATGATCGTGACACCATGTATTGATATGTTTGGGTCATAACCATGAGGTGTGTCTTGATCAAGACACATGTGTTGTGTCTCGATCACGACACCCCATTATTGATTAGGTCGACACTCGTGTGTTTGGAGGTCAAGACATGTGTGTTGTAAGTAGGTGAGACATACATGTAAGTATGAACATGGTCAGTACATACAGTAATGAGCCACCTAACATTGTTGTGTTTATGATTGGCTACTCGTCAGTGATATTGCTTGACTCTCCAACAATATGGGAAGTGATGGGATTAGGGATTAGAGGTGGTATGATGCTATGAAACCCTAATCAGGTACACATATAGACCCTAACCCTAATCTGGTGATCACATGATAAGTGTGTTTACTTTATTTGAAGATTGTTGTTCTATAATAGTGTTTTCTCTTTCCTACTGGTGTAACACTAACTTGCAGGTGAGATGAATGGCATAGCTAAGGGAATGCTATGGTGAGCCCTATACAATATGCAAGGGTGATTATGAGTAATGTTGAATCTTTTTGAGTTATTGAATGTGCAGGAGTGTATGAATTGGTCTAATGACCTAGCAAGTGCCTTGTGTATACGTTGAGGGATTGATATCCCATAGTGAGGTAACGTTGTTAATGACCTTTGAATGGCAGTATTACAAGTGCTATATGATGATGAGATAAGTTCTCACTTAATACATTTTATATCTTTTGAATCTGCATCCTACCTTAATTTTATAGAGTTTATCTAGGGTTAATACATTATAACTTGATTGATGCATTATAATATACTTAATTGGTATATCTAATCAAGTGAAACCCTAATCATGTAGTTGCCATGTACCATAGATCCATCTTCAGTGTCAATATTTAGTTGGATGGTTAAATGAGTAACTCCTATGGTAAACTCAGAGCACATATTGTTGAATATGCGGGATACCTGTGGAGATAACTCCATGTATCCTTAAAATGGTTGAATTCATGGTATATTGTTTATTATGGAATAGCCATGTGTGAGCCAGTTCTATAGTGGTCTGCCATGTACCAAGGCAGACTAGTTGTTATATAGGACCATAGCCTTGATATGAGTTGTTGTTTCTATAGGATGGTGGCCTTGACTACAAGTTGTTGTCTTTAGCAGTATGAGTATATGTCACTGCATTACAGACTTGTGTTGACCAAGTAGTGTTGGTGATGATCATGGAGTCCAACTCTTCCATTAATCTTGTATGGTACTGATTTTGACTTAGCAATGGTTGGTTGGATTTGAGTGGTACACCTCAAATCCTCATACCATAAAAATGGTTAAATAGCCATATAGTATAATTGTTTAGGGTCAAATATGAATTTTATTGGATGACCAATGCCTTATTTCTTGTATGGTTTTGTTTATAACAACCATACATGTTCTTCTTATTCATTTTAATAGTATAAAATGTTGTAATGCTCCATTGTAACTACCTAAACTGCTCAAATAATATTACCTTCTTTATTTACTATTCTTTATAGTACTATGCTTATAATAGACATTGGCGAAGAGTAATAACTCTCACTGGGATGTTTGGTCTCACTCTATGGGTTCCACTACTTTTTAGGTGGTCGTGAACGAGGAGGTTGAGGTCCTGGTGAAGGTTCAGAGCAGTAAAGTGAAGAGTAGATGTCATAGGTTGGACATGTTATTAGTTAGATTTTTATAATAGAAGTCCTATGTGTCATCCTTGTACTCTCATGTCCTTGGGGAGATTTTCTAGTTTTGTATATCGACACTTAGATTTTGGCTTTATGCCATGGTTGTGTATAAATGGCATGTACATATAAATAGGTTGTAAAATGTAACAGATGTAGCTTGAAAGCTTGTGAACATGAGATGTAACATTTTGGTATATAATAAATATAGATGTCCTGAGTTGAAGGCTTGTTTATGAAATACTTCTGCATAATATACTAAAGTGCAAATGGTTTACGTTTACCCTATTTTGTGGTAATATTGTGATTAGTTAAAATTTCACGCTTTGTTTTAAGTAATCTTGATTTGTGTTGTGAAGGGTGTCACAGATGAGAATTAGCGAGTAGGTCTACGATTAGTGATTAAATTATGTGTGTGGATAAGCTTCCAATTCAATATCTACACTCTACCAAATAGGAAAATATAGGAAATAAAAAATGACAACCACAAGATGAAGATGGGATGGAAGATCAGGAAACCGCTATGGTTTTTAGTCGACCAGGAACAACAAGAAAGAAAATATCAGTCATCTTGGTGATAGTAGATGATGTTTATATGTAGCTATATTTCACTTTAGTTGCTCAGGGTACTTATGCTTGAATCGGTTCACAGTGGAGGATTTCATTCAAAATACCACAATCCTTAATATATATTCAATAAAACTTCATCCACACCACCCATGGACAAAACCAGAATACATTCTTCCCACATGGCCCAAAATGATAGATCCCAGTACAACTCATTCATCAACCAAATAGGGAACACTCAATTTGTTGGTTTACAAAATTTTGATCGAGAATAAGGACATCTTATCATGTGTCTACTCTATCATTTTCTTTCATGCAATGTGAATAATAAGTTAGGAAAATAACAAGCATGTGGTGCCATGACTTCCAACCATCTATAGTAACTTGATATCAATGAACAATTTTTGTAATGTAAAGATTAGTGCACATTGAATATGCATCAATGGTTTGAAGTGTCCAAGAATTGTAATAAGAAGTTTTGAAATAACAAGAAAATTGTTCCCTCATCCTCCCTATCAAATTACGCATAGTTGCAGATACTCAGGTTGACAATTAGTTATCTAGACGATAGTGTAGAGGGTATGTACCATCGAGTGCTTAGTACAATTTTGCACTCCCCATGGGCACCTAGTTTATATCCCTAAATTAAGAACCCATCATACAAGGGCTAGATCATGGCCGCACCACCTCACTAGGTTAGAGAATATACACACAAAGGAAGAGATCCATGTAAAAATCTAACAATAGGCATGTTACATGGTGTGGTTGATCAAACATGTTGTTATAATTAAAATAGAAATCACACTTTATGTTAGATATGCACCTTATTTACAAGGCATACATCTTCACATCTAATAAGACTGTGCCCAATGCTACACTATGAAAGCATGTCTTATTGTTGAGAGTTAAAGTACCCATATTGACAACATCAACAATGTAGTGGAGAAAACCTTCAATATTCTTTGTTGATTTGGTTAGAAAAAGAGAGAATTTTTCAATACAAAAATGTAGGATTGTTGCTTTTGTAAGCTCCATATACCCTCTAATGAATATGTCATGTACGAGATTTAGATCATTCATGCACATAAATTTATTGCACCTACTTGTATTTTTAGTCATTCCATAATCCACTTTCAAGATAAACATCCAGCTAAGAATCAATATGCTTATTTTTTTATCAATAACATAAGTGAATATATTCATAAAAGAATTATTTACAAAGTAATTACAAAAGGAAATTTCTTGATATGTGATCAGTGTATATGTCTGGTAATTTTTGAAAGCATTTGTCTTTCTATATTCATAAAAGTGTACATCCCTCTCCCAAAAATAGGAGGGGAAACTGTTGGATCCTAGATGGGTGATTAGATGCTCTAGAGGGGGGGTGAATAGAGCTGAAAGCACTTAAACAAAATTCATTAAACCTTCAAAATATATGACAAGATAAGGTTGCTAAATAGGCAATTTGAGTGCAACTAAATCATGCATAGCAAGGGAGAGAGGAATTGAACATGCACCAACTAGACAAGC
Source organism: Alisma plantago-aquatica (assembly GCA_963693085.1). Taxonomy (NCBI): domain Eukaryota; kingdom Viridiplantae; phylum Streptophyta; class Magnoliopsida; order Alismatales; family Alismataceae; genus Alisma; species Alisma plantago-aquatica. The sequence continues at coordinate 499,756,703 of OY856414.1, read as the reverse complement.
TATTTAGAGTGGTTCCACACTTCAAACTAGAAGTGTGTCAGTACACTTTCCTAGAGAGGTCAACCTCTAGGACTTCCAAACTATTGCACTCTTATATTCATTCATAAGACTTACAATACATGACCAACAAAGGACTTACCTATCCAATACAAAGAGTATTCAACCTTACCAAGGACTTACCCACTTTGCAAGAGTCTTCGGCCTTCTCCAAGGACTTACCCACTCTTGCACAAGTCTTCGACCTTGTAGGAATTACCCACTCTTCTTGGATCTTCCGCCTTTGACTTCACCTTCACTCGGAGAAGCTTCCACCAAGGTCTTACCCACTTGAGCTTGAGTCTTCTACCTTCTCTGAGGGATTACCCACTCTAGCTCCAAGTCTTTAGCCTTGATCTTCACCAAGGGACGCCTTCCCTTGTTCTTCTTCACCTCTCTTGGACAAGAGAGAGAACCTTCATCTTCATGATTGGAAAGATAGAAAGGGTGGTGGTAGAAGTGAGAGCCTCACAAGATATACATATAAAACTAGCTCTCTTACAAATTTCCTACTCACTCTAATGGATGTAGCAAGGGATTAAGCTTAGAGAGAGAGAGGAGGCTGTAGGAAGCACTCAACTATAGAATAGGAGACTCACATAGAGTTTGCAATGAATGCTCTACCTTGGAATGAAGCCCAAGGGGTCCTATTTATAGTTGGGGATGCCTCTTAACCTTTGGGAACACTTGTGAACGAAAACTAGCCGTTTTGTGGCTTGCAACGGATCTATTTTCACTTGTTGCAACTCCACAACATCTAGAAACACTTTTCTGCACTTTTTCGTACAGTGCATTCGGTCGAGTTTCAGTGGGTGTAACTGGACCGATCAAGTAGTCCACTACCCAATCGGTTGAGTTCTGTGAGTGCACAACTCGACCGATGCAATCTTCAGAAAATCAACCCAGGTGGATCGGTCGAGTTTCAGGGTGGGAAACTGGACCGATCAAGTGCCTGTAATTGATTTTCAAAGTTGCATTTAAAGTGCTCTAATATTCAATCTAAGTATTCCTGATATTTTTCTAAGCTTAATTACAAGTCATACAATCATTACAAGTGATTTTACAACATGATTCTAATGGATATACATCATATTACAAAAACGTGCACTTGTATGACTTTGACTTGTCTTTTCTCCAATTTGAGATGCGCAAGTTAGGGCATTTGGAGTGTGTCTATACATACTATGAAATTACTCAAGTAGAGACATTAGACACCAAAATGTGGAATGGTTAGTGAAAAACACTAGAGGGGGGTGAATAGAATTTTTAAATACTTTTAACAATTTATTGAACTCAAACAACCATAATTGAACATTTGGAAGAAGGAGACAGGTGTTTAGAGTGGTTCCAACTTTAGCAACTACTAAAGTTATCAGTCCACTACCTGGTTGCTTACCCAACCAGGATTTTGAAAGTATTTATTTTATTACCTTCCCAAGGATTTATACAAAATACAATACTTTCCTTTACACCCTTTGAACAGCCTTCACTTGAAGTAGGTGCACCAACTTTGAGGTAGCCTTCTTGAAGTAACTCCAAGCTCCCCCTTGAAGTAGCCTTCCTCTCTAGAAGTAACCTCCCGTTGCACCAGCCTTCTGAAGTAGCTCAAAGTCACCTTCTTCACCAAGAAGATCTCCACCCTCTCCAATCAGCAGCCTCCAACCTAGGAGTAGCAAGGAGAGTACAAACGGTAATAGAGAACAAGAAAGGAAAAAGGAAATTACAACTTATCCTTTGTAGCCCAAGGCTTGATTTGCCTAGATCAAGCGTATAGATCTACTAACCAAGTGTGTAGACTTGTGATTGCAGTGGGTAGGAGATACTAACCTATAGGACACGAATTATGAGCTAAGGAAGGAAGTAGCCAATGTTCACAATGCTCAATTTTCTCACAAACAGATTGCTCAAAGTATGCTCAAAGAGTTCTCATGTGTAACAAGTGAGTTTTAGTGTCCTATGGCTTGTCCTATTTATAGGAATGGCCTAAGGATGATTAAGGATGTTCTAGACAACTTCTAGGGGTTTCTAAGTGCTTAACTAGTCGTTAGGTACAAGTTTGTTGCTTTAACAACGACTAATTAATTAATTCTGCAGTTACTGTCAGAGACCATCTCGGTCGAGGAATGGTCGACCGAGACACCTACTCGGTCGAACTTTTGTCGACCGACAGGCTCTCTGGAACAAGTGATTTGCAACGTCTATCTCCAACTGCCAACTACCTTGTCAGTTGTGTCTAACGGCTACTTTGGATCTTTCTCGGTCGAGAAGATTGTCGACCGAGAGTGTCTCGGTCGAGGAGTTTGTCGACCGAGATTGATCCTGTTTCAATGTTTCAATTTAGGCACTAATTATATGTATGAGTGTGCAAATGTGATCCTATTTGAAGGGAATGACTTATCTAAATGTGGTGTTTAGCTAGGGAGAATCTAACGCTTGATTTACATGCAATCTAAGTACTTGTACATTATATATTTGTACAAGTTTTTACAAAGCGATTACATTGCGTGAAAACATAAACATGTAAGCATCTGGATTTCCCTAGTTGCTTTGTCATCCACCTTAATCATGCACACTCAAGTAGCTCGTTAGATCAATAAGAATGAAATGTTTGCCATAATCAAAACAAAGGGATTTATAGATGTCCATTTAGCCAACAATCTCCCCCTTTTTGAAGATGACAAACATTTCCAAAAATATAAATAAAGGAAATATAAACCATATGAGTTTCATACCTTTAGATTTCCTTTTGTAGCTTTTCCTCTTGTTTATAAAATGTGTGCTTATTATCCCCTTGAATTATGGAACATGAAATCCAATTCACTAGGGAATATAGCAAGTTTTAATGTAAAGCCAAGAGTTTATTTATGAAACTCATTGATTGAGTTTTTTTATAATTACTAAGTTTTAGTTTTATATTTATTTCTCCCCCTTTGTCATTTCAAAAAGATATCCGTTAGAAATAAGAACTCCCCCTTAATTAGATGTCCCATCAAATCTAATGTAAAAGATGTCCATTAAAAACCAAAATATCATGATGCAAGTAAGAGTTTTTGTTTAAGTAGCACAAATATCAAAGAAAACATCATCCAAAAGAGTGATAAGCAGTTGCTTCCTAATTTTGTTAAATTTATCTAGTGGAAGTGGTTTTGTAAAAATATCAGCCAATTGATCTTCCGTATCAACATGATGAAGGGAAACATGATTCTTGGAGATATGATCCCTTAAAAAGTGATGACGGATTTCAATATGTTTAGCTCGGCTGTGTAAAATAGGATTGTGTGCTAAGTTTATAGCGCTCGTGTTGTCACAAAAAATAGGCGTAGAAGAAAGAGTAAAACCATAATCGTTTAACACTTGTTGCATATAAAGCACTTGAGCACAACAAGACCCAGCTGCCATATATTCAGCTTCAGTTGTAGATAGGGCAACTGTATTCTGTTTCTTGCTAAACCAAGTTACTAAAGCTCTCCCTAATAAGAAACAGCCACCACTAGTACTCTTGCGATCAAGTCGACAACCAGCATAATCCGCATCAGTATAAGCTTTAAAATCCAAGGATTGTCCTTTTGGATACCATAAACCAAAGCAAGTAGTGTCGGCTAGGTAACAAAGAATTCGTTTAACTGCTAGAAAATGAGAGTGCATAGGTTGTGATTGAAATCGAGCACAAAGACCAACGGGAAACATAATGTCCGGTCTAGAAGCAGTTAAGTAAAGCAAACTACCAATCATGGCTCTATATAAGGAATCATCAATAGGTTCCCCATTTTCATCCTTATCAATTTTAATAGAAGTGGCCATAGGAGTAGTAGCATGTTTGCACTGATCCATCCCAAAACGTTTTAAGAGTTCTTTAGTATATTTTTCTTGGCTTATGAATATTCCGGCAGGTGTTTGCTTAATTTGAAAACCAAGAAAGAAAGTTAGTTCACCCATGAGGCTCATTTCAAATTCTTTTTGCATAATGTCACTGAATTGTGTGCACAATGAATCATTAGAAGCTCCAAAAATAATGTCATCAACATATATTTGCACAACTAGGAAATCAGATGTATATGTTTTGAAAAATAAAGTAGAATCTGAATTTCCAATAGAAAAACCATTATCAAAAAGATATGTCTTGAGCCTTTCATACCAATTTCTAGGTGCTTGTTTTAAACCATAAAGTACTTTCTTAAGTTTATAAACATAGTCACCTTTTTCTGGTATTTCAAAACCAGGTGGTTGGGCAACATATACTTCTTCTTGAATGATGCCATTTAGAAATGCACTTTTTACATCCATTTGGTAGAGTTTGATGTTTTTATGTGCAGCAATAGCTAGTAACATTCTAATAGCTTCAAGTCTAGCTACCGGTGCATACGTTTCATCAAAATCTATTCCTTCTTGTTGATTATATCCTTGTGCTACTAACCGAGCTTTATTTCTTATTACTTCTCCTGCCTCATTTAGCTTGTTCCTAAAAACCAATTTAGTTCTTATTATGGTTTTATCTTGTGGTTTAGGAACTAAATCCCATACATCATTTTTAGTGAATTGATTCAATTCTTCTTGCATGGCTATTATCCAATAATCATCTTTAAGAGCTTCAGATATCTTTTTAGGTTCAATGATAAAAACAAAAGCCATGTTTGCAACATCTTTGAAGGAAGACCGAGTTTTGACTTTATCATTAGGATCTCCAATAATTAGTTCTTGAGGATGATCATTAATAAGCCTAGGTGTAGGTTGTGGTTCAGCTTGGTGATTATTTGTAGTACCTTTCTCACTATCATTTGGTATGTTTAAATTTTCGAATTGATTAGTGAGATCTATGATTTCTAGATTTTCAGATTTGGACTCTTCATGAAAAGAGACATGGATAGATTCCTCAACTTTTCTAGATATAGTGTTATATACTCTAAAAGCTTTGCTAGAAGTGGAATATCCCAAAAAGAATGCTTTGTGTGATTTTGAGTCAAGCTTATCTCTATCATCTTTGGTATTTAAAATATAGCATGTGGAGCCAAAGGTATGAAAATAGTCAACTCTAGGTTTCTTAGAATGTATTATTTCATATGGAGTTTTCTTTAAATGAGAGTGAACAGTTACTCTATTTAGCACATAGCATGCAGTGTTTACAGCTTCAGCCCAAAAGGTTTTGGGTGTGTTGTGTTTGAGCATCATAGTTCTAGCCATTTCTTGTAGTGATCGATTTTTCCTTTCAACTATACCATTTTGTTGTGGGGTGCGTGGAGCAGAAAAATTATGAGTGTACCCTTGAGATGTACAAAATTCTTCAAATGTATGATTTTCAAATTCTCCACCATGATCACTTCTAATGGTACATATTTTGCTTTGTAATAGATTTTCAATCTTGGAACAAAATTGTATAAAAACATGAATAGTATCATCTTTAGTTGCAATAAAGTGTACCCATGTGTATCTACTATAATCATCAACAATAACAAAATAGTATTTTTTACCACCAATAGATTGTGTCCTCATGGGTCCAAATAAATCCATATGAATTAATTCTAAGGACCTACTGGTGCTAAGTACATGTTTTGGCTTAAAAGAGGTTTTGGTTTGCTTTCCCATTGTGCATGGTTCACAGTTTTCAACTTGATCAAAAGACAAAGTAGGCAATCCACGAACAAGATCATATTTCACTAACTTTTTAATAACATGTGAACTAGCATGTCCTAGCTTTTTATGCCATAGTTGTAAGGTGTTTTCATTTGCAAGCAAGCATTTTCCCACTACTGATTTCATAGAGTTAGGTTTAAGTATATAAAGATTTCCAACTCTATTTCCTTCATAAACAACATTTGTAGTGTTTTCTATCAATAACTTGCAGCAAGTTTTGTTAAATAACACATCATAACCACTATCACATAATTGACTAACACTTATCAATTTATGGTGCAAACCATCAACGAGTAGAACATTCTTTATTTCGAGGTTTGTACCAACATTACCTATTCCAACGATTTTGCCCTTACCATTGTCTCCAAAGGTGACTGTTCCACTTTTCTTTTCTTCAAAGGTTTGAAATGCATCCTTGTTCCCGGTCATATGTTTGGAACATCCACTGTCAACCACCCATTCCTGCATTAAAATGTAGATTTTGGTACCCATGTGATGGTCCGATATGGTTAGAATCATTTAAGTACAGATTTGTATAAAAGTTCTGAATCAGAAATCCAGTCGGTCGACAATTGTTCGACCGACATCTGTCTCGGTCGACTAATTGTCGATCGAGAAGATTACTGTATTACAAACAAAGAAACACAGAAATTTAGCTCGGTTGACCAATTTTCGACCGAAATAATTGCTGTAAATTTTGATATGTTACAGACATTCGGTCGGTCGACAATACTTCGACTGATTAATGGTTCGGTCGACAATACTTCGACCGACTAAGTTCCTGTTTCAGTACAACAATGCAGAAAATTAACAATATGCATGAAATCTTTTGTTTAGTTGAGATAAGATGATATAAATAGCAAGATGGAGCGTTTGGTCATATCTCAACTAAATTACATTTGACTCTACTAAGTTTGAGGTTTTGGGACCCAAACTAATTCGGAATCCTTAGTTTTATAAGGGCATGAAAAGGAATAGTGTCCAAGACGTAAACAAAAATGGCAAGTAATAGAATCAACTTCATTTCTTTTTCTAGCCATTGTGTTCTTGGGTACAAACATAGTTTGAGTTCTTTTGGGTTGATTTTTCTTTGGAGCATATCCCAAACCTTTTCTTCCGTTGAAAACAGTACCAATGCTTAGAATGTTATCAAGTATATCTTTTCTTCTTAACTCATAAAGTTCTCTTTGCAACTGAGCAATATCATTCATTTTCTTGTGTAGATCATTTCTCGCTTGATCTAAATCAGATAACAATGAATCTCTTTCTTTTATAACATTATCATAGTCTAGATGGTTACATAAAATTGGTTGAGTCTGAAAATCTTTTAGTTTAGCTAACAAGTCAGTCTTTTCTTTAGAAAGAAGATCAACATTTGTTTCTAAAGTGAGTAGCTTTCTAGTGCAATCATCAAAAGATGTTTTTAAAGACAAATTCTCAAGATCAATGTTGTTCTTTTCAGAAGAAAGATTATCTAATTTAGCAATTAGCTCATCATTTGATTTGATAACCTTCTTTAGTTTCTTCTTGACATCAACATACTTATCATGAATTTCTTGTAGACTAGTAACTAACTCTTCTTTAGGAAGATCAAGTAAGCTTACCTCTTTAGAGTCTTCATCATCTTCTCTTTCCATTAGACAATCCACCGTTTCTTCTCCGCTTTCACTGTCACTTGACTCGTCCCATGCGGCTTTATAGGCTTTTTCTCCCTTCTTCTTGTGTGAGCTTTTCTTTCCTTTCTTTGCTTTAGGACATTCATTTTTGAAATGCCCTTTCTTCCCACATTCAAAGCACCTAGGAGGGGTAGAAGAAGAACTGGAAATTTTGTTAGATTTAAATCTTTTGTATTTCTTACCATTGACTATCAAGGCTTCTTCTCCTTCTTCTTCACTTGACTCCTCACTTTCTTGTGTGACGACCTTTGAAGCTTTTAGAGCCACATCCTTCTTCTTTCCTTGCTGAAGTTCACGTGCTCTTCTTTCTTCCTCTTCTAGGGTTGCTTCATGAGCTTCTAAGTTGCCAATAAGTTGCTCCATTTTCAGTCGAGTGAGGTTGTTTGCTTATTCAATGACTGTCACCTTTGGCTTATATTTTGGAGGAAGTGAACGAAGGATCTTTGATACCTGATCTTCGTCAAGGACAGGTTTTCCTAAGGCACTTAAACCATTAACAATAGTAGAAAATTTTGCAAACATTTCACTAATTGATTCATCACGATCCATACGAAAGTGTTCAAACTTTTGTTTAAACATGCTAATTTTGGAATTTTTGACTTGGACTGTACCTTCATAGGTTATGGATAGTCTATGCCAAATATCATAGGCTGTGTCACAGTTAGATATTCTATTAAATTCTCCTACTGATATAGAACAATATAAAATGCTTACAGCTTTTGCATTCATTTGAGCTAACTTTACCGTATTTGCATCCCATTCTGCAAATTGAGTTTGAGGGAGCTCATATGGGGTTGACACCATTCTCCATAAGTCCCAATTGATGCCTTGGAAGTAGAACTGCATCCTTCTCTTCCAATATTGGTAGTTTGTTCCATCGAACGCTGGAGGCCTAGCAACAAGTGTCCCTTCGAGGTTAAGGTTGTTGAGCACTCCATCACCCATTTCTTCAAGACCTTGTTAGGGTTCCTTGAAGCTTGCTCTGATACCAATTGAAAAACACTAGAGGGGGGGTGAATAGAGTTTTTAAATACTTTTAACAATTTATTGAACTCAAACAACCACAATTGAAAATTTGGAAGAAGGAGACAGGTGTTTAGAGTGGTTCCAACTTTAGCAACTACTAAAGTTGTCAGTCCACTACCCGGTTGCTTACCCAACTGGGATTTTGAAAGTATTTATTTTATTACCTTCCCAAGGATTTATACAAAATACAATACTTTCCTTTACACCATTTGAACAGCCTTCACTTGAAGTAGGTGCACCAACTTTGAGGTAGCCTTCTTGAAGTAACTCCAAGCTCCCCCTTGAAGTAGCCTTCCTCTCTAGAAGTAACCTCCCGTTGCACCAGCCTTCTGAAGTAGCTCAAAGTCACCTTCTTCACCAAGAAGATCTCCACCCTCTCCAATCAGCAGCCTCCAACCTAGGAGTAGCAAGGAGAGTACAAACGGTAATAGAGAACAAGAAAGGAAAAAGGAAATTACAACTTATCCTTTGTAGCCCAAGGCTTATTTGCCTAGATCAAGCGTATAGATCTCCTAACCAAGTGTGTAGACTTGTGATTGCAGTGGGTAGGAGATACTAGCCTATAGGACACGAATTATGAGCTAAGGAAGGAAGTAGCCAATGTTCACAATGCTCAATTTTCTCACAAACAGATTGCTCAAAGTATGCTCAAAGAGTTCTCAAGTGTAACAAGTGAGTTTTAGTGTCCTATGGCTTGTCCTATCTATAGGAATGGCCTAAGGATGCTTAAGGACGTTCTAGACAACTTCTAGGGGTTTCTAAGTGCTTAACTAGCCGTTAGGTACAAGTTTGTTGCTTTAACAACGGCTAATTAATTAATTCTGCAGTTGCTGTCAGAGACCATCTCGGTTGAGGAATGGTCGACCGAGACACCTACTCGGTCGAACTTTTGTCGACCGACAGGCTCTCTGGAACAAGTGATTTGCAACGTCTATCTCCAACTGCCAACTACCTTGTCAGTTGTGTCTAACGGCTACTTTGGATCTTTCTCGGTCGAGAAGATTGTCGACCAAGAGTGTCTCGGTCGAGGAGTTTGTCGACCGAGATTGATCCTGTTTCAATGTTTCAATTTAGGCACTAATTATATGTATGAGTGTGCAAATGTGATCCTATTTGAAGGGAATGACTTATCTAAATGTGGTGTTTAGCTAGGGAGAATCTAACGCTTGATTTACATGCAATCTAAGTACTTGTACATTATATATTTGTACAAGTTTTTACAAAGTGATTACATTGCATGAAAACATAAACATGTAAGCATCTGGATTTCCCTAGTTGCTTTGTCATCCACCTTAATCCTGCACACTCAAGTAGCTCGTTAGATCAATAAGAATGAAATGTTTGTCATAATCAAAACAAAGGGATTTATAGATGTCCATTTAGCCAACAGTTAGTCATCATCAAAACATGGTTTTAGTCAATTTAGACGTGAGTCGACATTGACCTAATTGACCTTGAGTCAACAATCTCCCCCTTTTTGAAGATGACAAACCATTCCATAAATGTATTGAAAGCTTTTAAGTAAAATCATACCTTCGGAGAAACCTAGGGGTTTTAATGGAATTGAGTTCATATGCTCCCCCTCAATTGATGTGCATGGAGTTTTCATACTCCCCCTCAATTGATGCTATTTCTCCTGCATGGTTAGCTTTCATAACATTTATAGAATAATATGTCTTCTACTCATATATGTTCTACACATATATGTCTTCTCCCATTTACCTTCTCCCCCTTACATGGACATACTTCCCTTCTTCATGTAACACATGCCTTCTTCCTATTTTTAAAAGAAGACATACCTTTCTCCCCCTTTGTCATTTCAAAAAGTGGGGATATGAAGAAATAAGAAACATCACTTGTTAAAGAGAAAGGAGATAACACAAATATATATATAAGGAGAGTAGAAGAGCGCATATAGGGTCTTGTCCAAGCATAGAAAGAAAAGCAAGTTAAAGCATATACTTGAACAACCCAAAAATGCAAGATGAAGTGCTGTAGAAAACAATAAATCGCAATTTTGACCCTCAAGATGATGGAATTTGATCAAAAAACATCAGAGCTCATGGAAAAGCAATGAGTCTTGCTCAGAAGGTCGTTTCAGCATGAAAAACACTAGTCTTTCACCAAAAACTGAAACTGGAGCAAAAGTTGCACAAAATCCAAAAATACTCCAATTTCTACATATAATGTAGATCTATGTACCCTGCATCACAATGTTATGCAAGCAGCTCAAGATAGTAGATATGCAATTTTAAGAAATAATCTTGAGCATGTATGAGACAAGAAACAAGCATAGCATATAGATGAGCAAAGAAGCCAATTATAAACAGGGTTAGAACTACATGTATATGAACTACTAGTAGATGATATCACAAGTTAGGACTACTAGTAGGATCTAGATCATAGCAAGAGATACCCAAAGATACACAAGATAAAGCAAGCTATGAGTAGATATAGAGATATATCCAAACAAAGAGATATGCAATTTTAGAAGCATGAAAGGATATAACTCACTAGATATGCATCCTTACCATAAGATGATTACCCCTATGAACCTTAAGGTTGTATCAAAACAAGATATACACCTATAGAGATGTACCAAGTTAGAGTACAACGGAAGAGATTTTAGACACAACCAAGAGATCCAAAGAGATCATCATCAAAACCTGCAAGACAACTCAAAGCAAGTAACTGCAAGATATAGATATACCAATTTAGAGCAATTAGAGAGATAGAGTTGTATGCAAGATAGGCAATTTTAAAACATGGCAATATGCATATATAAAGGTACCAAATGAGAGTGCCAAAGAATAAGGCTATTGGTTGAGAAAATCTAGTTGAGAGAGAAATTCTCATCCAATAAGCCAAATGTGTATTCTGTGTACAGTGTTATCGGTCGAGTTAAGTGCATTGTCAACTCGACCGATGACAGCTGTTGGCAACACTCTTGGTGCCTATCGGTCGAGTTTCAATAGGGCAAACTCGATCGACAGATCAGCTATCAAGAAGCACATATATTTCATAAAAACATATTTAAAGGCATGCTTAAAATACAAACTATATCCAAACATGTCTAAGCAAGTTAGTAATGCACTATAGAAGCATTAGAAATAGTTTTTGAGCAAGAGTGTGAAGAGAATCACAAAATGCCACTTTTGACTCAAAAACCATATGTATAGTGCACACTAACTTGACAAAAACAAGTTAGAAATGGTTATAAGCAAGAAAAACATTACCTTTGTTCTTACCACTCCTTTTCCACTTGTTGTCACCCTCTACACATCTCACCTTTCTTCTTACATGTGGATTGAGAAGTCAATTTGCAATTCAATAGCTCAAGTCAATCCATTTGCAAGTACCTAGAAGAAGAAAGATGAAATGGTCCCCAATCATGTTTTTGGGTCCGGAGGGGTTAGTTTAGCAACCCAAGTCCTATTGCTTTTGGGTGCTTTCCTAAAAGGACAACAAGTAGAATAATGACCAATTTCATTGTAATAGATGTGTGTGCCCATAGTCTTGGAACTAGAGGATTCTCCATGGAATAATGGAGGTCCTTTATCTTTGTTGTTCCCTTGACTACAGTCAAGTCCAATGCCATCTCTACCCATTTGTTTGGTAGTATGGTCTAGGATTTGATTAAGATTCCTTTTATCACCAAAGAATCTTTGCAAAGAAGATCTCAAACTATGATTGCCATGCATAAGAGAAGTAAAGGTAAAACACAATAGATTCATATCATCTCTAGAATGTACAAGATAGATTTCTAAGCAAACATCTTTAGTCATATAAGAATCTTTATCACAAGATAGAGCATCAAAAACTTTCTCTCTATAAGAAAAGATAGTATGAGGGTCAAGAGCAATTATACTACTATGCAAGGAAGCAAGTTCATATAAAAGAAAAGTAATCTTTGAAGGATAAACTTTATCTACACATTCTATTCCTTGCAAAGTAAGCTCTTGACTCTCATAAGCACAATTAAGAGCATAAGAAACAATAGAGAGAGAAATAATAGTAGTAGCAAGCTCTATGAATGAAGTAGTCATAGAAGGTTGAGATTCTAAAAATTTAATCTTATCAAGCAAGCTAGAATTTGCAAATTTAGAAGCATTTAGTTGACTAAGATAAAAATTGGTTAGAATCTCAACACTTGGATTTACCTCATTTAAATCTTTAATTGAGCTTGTTAAGAGGGTGCAATGGCATCTTCCATCTTCAAATTCACTAGATCTTCCACTAGTGCTTTCATTTGTTGATGGAGCCTTTGTGATCCCTTTTTCACTCTTGTTTCCTTCTATTGTTCTCTTTGAAGGTTGCCCATCTTCATAATCACCCATATTATCCTACTTGTGGAAGTATGCTTGGAGAAGACCCGCTCTGATACCACTTGTTGGATCCTAGATGGGTGATTAGATGCTCTAGAGGGGGGGTGAATAGAGATGAAAGCACTTAAAAAAAATTCATTAAACCTTCAAAATATATGACAAGATAAGGTTTCTAAATAGGCAATTTGAGTGCAACTAAATCATGCATAGCAAGGGAGAGAGGAATTGAACATGCACCAATTAGACAAGCTATTTAGAGTGGTTCCACACTTCAAACTAGAAGTGTGTCAGTCCACTTGCCTAGAGAGTTCAACCTCTAGGACTTCCAAACTATTGCACTCTTATATTCATTCATAAGACTTACAATACATGACCAACAAAGGACTTACGTATCCAATACAAAGAGTCTTCAACCTTACCAAGGACTTACCCACTTTGCAAGAGTCTTCGGCCTTCTCCAAGGACTTACCCACTCTTGCACAAGTCTTCGGCCTTGTAGGAATTACCCACTCTTCTTGGATCTTCCGCCTTTGACTTCACCTTCACTCGGAGAAGCTTCCACCAAGGTCTTACCCACTTGAGCTTGAGTCTTCTGCCTTCTTCGAGGGCTTACCCACTCTAGCTCCAAGTCTTTAGCCTTAATCTTCACCAAGGGACGCCTTCCCTTGTTCTTCTTCACCTCTCTTGGATAAGAGAGAGAACCTTCATCTTCATGATTGGAAAGATAGAAAGGGTGGTGGTAGAAGTGAGAGCCTCACAAGATATACATATAAAACTAGCTCTCTTACATATTTCCTACTCACTCTAATGGATATAGCAAGTGATTAAGCTTAGAGAGAGAGAGGAGGCTGTAGGAAGCACTCAACTATAGAATAGGAGCCTCACATAGAGTTTGCAATGAATGCTCTACCTTGGAATGAAGCCCAAGGGGTACTATTTATAGTTGGGGATGCCTCTTAACCTTTGGGAACACTTGTGAATGAAAACTAGCCGTTTTGTGGCTTGCAACGGATCTATTTTCACTTGTTGCAACTCCACAACGGCTAGAAACACTTTTCTGCACTTTTTCGTACAGTGCATTCGGTCGAGTTTCAGTGGGTGTAACTGGACCGATCAAGTAGTCCACTACCCAATCGGTCGAGTTCTGTGAGTGCACAACTCGACCGATGCAATCTTTAGAAAATCAACCCAGGTGGATCGGTCGAGTTTCAGGGTAGGAAACTGGACCGCTCAAGTGCCTGTAATTGATTTTCAAAGTTGCATTTAAAGTGCTCTAATATTCGATCTAAGTGTTCCTGATATTTTTCTAAGCTTAATTACAAGTCATACAATCATTACAAGTGATTTACAACATGATTCTAATGGATATACATCATATTACAAAAATGTGCACTTGTATGACTTTGACTTGTCTTTTCTCCAATTTGAGATGCACAAGTTAGGGCATTTGGAGTGTGTCTATACATAATCTGAAATTACTCAAGTAGAGACATTAGACACCAAAATGTGGAATGGTTAGTCATCATCAAAACATGGGTTTAGTCAATTTAGACGTGAGTCAACATTGACCTAATTGACCTTGAGTCAACAGAAACAACAAGGAACCACACAATAAACTCTAATGGGCCTATTATACATAGGTCCATATTCCATAGGACTTGAGTAAAAAGGAAAATAGAATTAAAGGGAATAAAACAATTAAAGATACATATATATATCAATACTCCCCCTCAATATGGAGCAAACATATCAATCATGCCCAGGTTGCAACACACCTCCTCAGGTCTCTTTCCAGAGAGAGGCTTTTGCAAAAATATCTACAGTTTGCTCATGTGTAGGTAGAAAAGGGGTAGCAGTCTTCTTAGTCGGCAAAACATCTCAGAGAAAATGCCATTCACCTCAATATGCTTGGTCCTTTCATGAAATAAAGGATTACTAACAATGACAGTAGCAGCACGATTGTCACAATACAATAGACTAGAATGAGTGTGAGAGACCCCTAACCTTGCTTAAAGTGTTTAACAAGCTTAATTATCATAATTGAATTCTTATAACCCTAATCTAACCTTTTTATATGCTTTGAAATCATAATACAAGCTTAATTTTCAAATTTGTTCCAATTTGGACACTATTTGAGCAAGTTATGAATTTTATGTACATTTTGGACTTTTCTACAATTTACCCAATCGAGGGGTTTTCCTTGAACTTTGTCACATGAATTATGTTTTTTATATGTTATATTATCATTCGTGATCTTTTTGAGCCATGGGTCTCCTAGTTAAACCTTGGTTTGAAGGTGTTTTTCTCAAGGGTATTTTAGGGTTTACCCCTTCATGGATGAGCTACCTTTAGTAGCTATCAACTAATGAATTATTTGATTAGCTTGGAAATTAGAAAAAGGAGAGCTAAGAAGGTATATATGGATTTGTGTGGGAGCTGCTTGTGTGTGTGCTTGCATATTCTTAATAGTTTAAGGTCATGGACACTTGGAAAGATACTAGAACTTCAACTTTTTCTTTTTCTTTATCTTAAATTTTTATAAACTTATCCCTAAGCACCCAAACGAACCATTTTCTCTCCAGAACTTCCCTCCTCCTATGAACCTTGTTCTCCCTCTGTGCTACTGTGAATTTCCTATCCAAGGAAGAACAAAGTGGGGATCTTCTTGGGGAAAAAGCTCTAGGGTTGCAATTGACTTCCTTTTAGGTTTAAAAAGCTTCCTTTTAGTGATCTTGACCTAAAAGAGTAAGAATCCCCTTCTTTAATCCATTTATTTCTTTTTTATCCTTCCTCCTACCTTTCTACATGTCATAATTTTGTTGTTCCATGGTATAAATTGCTCTAAAGCTCTAAAACCTTACCTTTCTTGCTCCTTATGCTTAGGGTTTGCTCATTTGATGAAGAAAGGTGCTAGATGGACAAGTTCACAGCTTATGCTTGGATTTCCTACCCTAGCTGTCATTTTTTCTTCTGTTTGGGATTTTATCTTCTAATTAGAGGCAAGTTTTATAACTTTCTCCATGTTTATTGCTTACCATAAGCTTGCTAGCCCATGTTCTTGCTTTTAAATGATGGTCCATGCACTAAAAAGCTATGCTTGACTTGGATTTTGATTTTTATAATGTTTACTATTCTGATTTAAGTTCTATATGAACATGTGATCATGTGTACATAATTCCTAAGGTATAATATGACTTGGATTAGGTTGGTTTGATAACCGATGGTGCTAAACACCTATCAACCAATGGTCAATTTTAGGGTTTAAAGTTGATTTCTTATATAAATACAT
Source organism: Alisma plantago-aquatica (assembly GCA_963693085.1). Lineage (NCBI taxonomy): Eukaryota > Viridiplantae > Streptophyta > Magnoliopsida > Alismatales > Alismataceae > Alisma > Alisma plantago-aquatica. The sequence continues at coordinate 499,740,723 of OY856414.1, read as the reverse complement.
GACTCTATGGTGGTACCATTGCAGCAACTGATGGTGTTGTATATATGACAACTGATGGTGGTGACCAAGGGTTTCAATTTATGTTCACCCCTTAGGTCAGGTTTTGGTCTAATTAGAAGCTTAGTTATTAAAAACTAAGTACCCTAATGATGCTATCAATCAATGGTGATATTAGTTTGATATTCGATGGTGATTAATGAATATAGTGTTGATCTAACAACCTATGGTGACTTAATGGTCACTAATGATGGTGGATCAGGTCTCCACAACCTATGGTGAGTTAATCATGTAGTTGTAGCATCGATTAAGCCTTAAATCAATGGTTTCTTGGGTCATTTGATGCAATGGTCAGACCTATACTCCAATTGATGATTTTAATATATGAACTTGACCTAATGGTTAAGATCTAATGTTTCTTCATCCAATAAATTGGAATGATACCTAAATGTAATATTTTGTTCCTAATAAAGTGATTTAAATGGTTTTCTTTATGAGATCAACTTAATAAGCTCATTTATTGACGACATGTTTTAAATAAAAAAAATTTGTGGGTTTTACCCTAATCTCAATTGAACTTTTTATGTTGTTAATCAAGGGATGACTAGGGTTATATGGTAACTCTTTCTAGATCACAACTCAAGACTTAATAGGTGTTTTTTTCAAGATGTTTACTTATGTAAATGACCAATGGCTTTACCTTTTCAACATTTAATGGTTAGAAGTTGATCCCTCAATATTCTCATTGTTTTGGGTGAAGTGTATAGTGTAATGTTATGATTCTAATGAAGAGAATTTGAAGGTTCAATGCCTTAAACTTGTAGTCTTACCCTTACCCTCGTATGATTATGATTGATAATCGCCATAATGAATTAATGGGTAAACCTAATGAGGTATAGCTTGTTGTACCTAGCTTTAATATAATTAAATGATGGTAATTGGGTATGAATAGTCCTTCAATGATTAAAACAATCATGGAGTACTCTCTTATTGTTGTTGAAACCTTATTATGCTATAACCCGATGGTTACACCTTGATTTATGTGTGGATTCATACTTGAGAATAGTACAGAATGTGATGGTGATGCTTCACCTTATGCATCCATGATCTAAAGGGGATGCCATGAGTTAGGGTTTGGGTATAAGTGCTGATTAGTAACATTAATATAATTTATCTTGTTGAACCTAACTCTAATGCAAATATATAAAGATGAGTATTCATGTTTTATATTCTTATATGATGGAATGATGGTGAAGTAACCTCCTTAATATGATCATAACCTTAATATGTTAATTGGTGGTTATCATAACCACATGGTTGATACTTTCTTATGCTAAACATGTGCATTATGAATATGATGAGGGTTAATCATATCTAGATTCCTTGCATGTTGATGTAATAAAGGAATGTTCTTAATGTTAATATAACCCTGGTATGATTGTTTATGAATATCTCCTAGGTCATTAATGCAATATTGTGTCGATCCAATGTATTATATGTAAGTGATGTTGTTGATCCTGGTTATAAGGCATGCAAAGATAATGATGAACTTGCAGGGAATAGTATGATGGTCTTAATGACCTTTGGGCATGGTTGAGCCCTCAATGAGGTGTAATCCTCTTGTGTTGATACGGGTTGATACCTTATGATATTGTGAAAAGGATTTATATCTTGTGATAGTATGATGACTAGTGTAGTCTCATGAATGGCAAGTGAATAGTACCATGTGATGATGAGATGAGAAATTACGTTTCACACATTTTATATCTTTTGAAGTTGTGATATTTATATGCTTGCTAGTAGTGAATTATGGTTTGTATGTCCTCTTGTTTGATGCAACCTTAATTCACCCAATTGGCATAACTAATCAAGTACAACTCTAATCATGTAGTGCCATGTGTCATAGAGCCATCTTCAGTGTCAGAACTTGTTGGATGGTGAAATGAATATTCCTAAGGGAAACTCAGAGTGCATACTATTGAGTATGTGGGGGTGGCAAGTTGAGGATATATCCTTGTCATCCATAATGTAGGTTATGAAGGATGGCTATGGTCATGCCTCAGACATTTAATGTGATTGAGGACAACTGTGGTTGTACCTCAAATTAGAGGGTTTTGTATACCCTAGTTTCTAGTGTCATGACCTATACCAAGGGCAGACTAGTAGTTAGCAGCTTGACTATATGTCATTGTAGTGGCATCTTTGACTAATATGTCACTACCTTTTTACTCATACTGACTGAGGGGAAGAGATCTTAGGATACTGTCACTCCTAGATCTTGTACGGAACCGAATATCCCTTTGCAGGGGTCAGTTAGACTTTGGGTGGTACAACTCAAACTCCCCAGGGCATAATAAAAGATGCAAGACATTTGTGTAGCATATCTGTTTAGGGTTATACACAATGCTTCATATTGGATGATAACCCTTATTTGCTTTCTTTTCACTGAGATCATGTATAGTACTTTAAGAGATAATAGATATGCTTATGCTGTAGTTATTCTCATGTTGTAAACTTGCTTATGTTGTCAAATATACCGACACTGATGGTTAAGATGATGTTTCTAGCTATGTTTAATATTTCTAGCCATGTCTATGTAATTATAAATGCTTAAACTGCTAATCATGCATATGCAGTTAATTGTGCTATGATATTAGTTATACTTATGATATAGATATGTTCCATTTATTTGAGATGCCAATATTGATAGCCATGTTATGTTACTAGACATATTCATGATGTCAGGGATGCTTATGCTACTAGATTGCTAGTGTTGTTAGCAAGGAATATAATGATAGTTAGATTAATGATGATGATTGTTATTAGATGCAATTTGATGAAATTTGAGTAGATATTTATCTAGAGAAATGGATTTATTTGTTTGTTACCTATATATACATTGATAATCATACTTGTTGCTAAGATTAATTTCTTAATCTATTTAGCATACTTGAACTTTTCAATCTATTCAATTGATTATTAAATACTCCAACTGCTCACTTATCTGCTATTTAAAATGTTGTAATCAATAAGCATTGTTGGAGGTTATATCTCTTGCTGGGACAAGGGTCTCACCCTTGTGGTTTGCCACATTTTTTTAGGCAATTAGAAGTGACGAAAACAAACATGTGGTAGAAAATAGGACCTATAGTAATGAATCTTTGAGAAAGTTGATTAGGTGTCTAGTGTGTCCTAGAGTCATCCCTGTACTCTCAGGTCCATGCAGGAAAAGTTTGTATATGGTGTTTCAAATGAATCAAAAAACATTTATCATGTTAATGTTTGATGTGTGGCATATACAAATATTTTCTCCTGTGTATATATGTTGTAGCTAAGGTGATAGAACAATTTGTATCAAATTCTTGGCATAGTATGGATATAAGAAAGATGTTGGGCTCTTATGCAAATCTTTCTGAGCAGATGCTGACATTGAAATCAGTTTTAATTTACCCATATTTTTGGGTATGTGCTTAATTGGTGATTGATTGTGTTTTATGTTTTCAGTAATCTCGTTTAGTGTAACGAGGTCTCACAGAGTGGAGGGAAAACCCAAAGTCAGAAAGAATATATATCATCCATAATAAATCACAAGTAGTATGTGTGTGCCATTGTAGGAGACTCAAATTATGCACTGGATCTGGCAACAACATTTTGTTTATTACTCTCTAGGTAACCAAGTTACTCCCTTTAAAGGTATAATAGCCAGAGGTGGATCTCCTATCAGATTTACACCTAGCATAATCAGCATCAAAATATCCATTCACTTATAGATGCCCATTTATTTTATAAAATAGTCCACGACTAGGTGCATTCTTCAAATATATATTCAACACGCATCTTCCTAGTGAAAAGGCCTAGGATAATCTATGAATTTACTAAGAACACCAATAGCAAAGAATATATATGGCCAAGTAATGGTAAGATATAAAAGTTTGCCAACCAAGTGTTTATATCTAAATTATCTGTTAAGGGCTCAGTTGATTCTGCCCATAGATCATGTGTTTGATCCATAGGGGAGACTGCAGGCCTACAACCAAGCATTCTAGTTTTAGTAGGTAAGTACATGGTATATTATATCCGTGATAAATATAGTCCATCCTTGTTATGTGCTACCTCAATGCCAAGAAAACATCATAGACACACAAGGTATTAGGTTAGAAAATGTTTTATAAGATATTTCTCAGTAGCCACAATTCCTACAACATCACTGCCAGATGGGATGATGTCGTCCACATAAATAATAAGAATAATAACTCCACAAGTAGTGGTTTTGATAATTACAACATGGTCACATTAAGATTAATGTTTGAGGCCAAATTTGTGCAGTACAAGGGATAACTTGACAAACCATGCTTGGGGACTCTGTTTGAGGACATAAACAACTTTATTTAGAAAACATACTTTCTTATATTACCCCCCCCAAGCAACATAACTTGGAGGTTGTGACATATATACAGTCTCCTATAAATCTTCATATAGAAATGAGTTCTTAACATCTAATTGATGTAAGTTCCAACCTTTATTGATAGAAATAGAAATCAAAATGTAGATAGAATTAAGAAGGGCAACTAGAGAACAAATTCAAAGTAATGAATCCTTGCTTCTTGTGTGAATCCCTTGGCAACAAGTATGGCATTTAGAAATTCAATTGTCCCACCAGGAAAATATCTCATAGTAAAAATCCATTGGCAGCCAACACGTGTACTACATACAGGGAGATCAACAAGGTCCCATGTCTCAAGAGAGTGAAGTGAATCCATCTCCTCATCCAAGGCTCATTTCCACCCAGAGTGTATTAGTTTCTCTTTAACTTCTCTTGAATAGAAATTGTAGATAAAGCATTAGTAAATCGATCCATGGAAGCATTCAAATGATTTGCTGACACTTGTTGAGAGATACAATATTTAGCACTAGATTGTCACCCCTTTCATAATACAATAGGAATGTCAGAATCATAAGTTGAAATAGAGTCAGTAATAATACCATTATCTTGACAAAGATCATCATCCTCAAAAGATGCCGAAGTAGGGGATACTTTAGGTAGAGATACAAACACAACGGGGCCAGGAATGGGCATAGTTAGAAGTGGCACCTAGTTACTAGGTTCAGAAAAGAAAGATGTATCTTCAAAAAAGGTGATCTTTGCACTGACATACAAACAACACCACATGATCAAAACATTCATACCCCTTTTGTGTATGAGAGTAACCAAGAAAACAACAATAGAAAGCATGGGGAGATAGTTTATCATTCCCAAGTTGATGACCATGAACAAAATATAGGCAGCCAAAAACTTTTTGTGGTAAAGCAAAGATAGCTTCATGGTGATAAAGAAGTTTATAAGGAATCTTATTTTGAAGGATAAAAGAAGGCAACTAATTGATGAGATAATTGGCTAAAAGAATGGCATCCGCCCAATAAAGCTTCAGTACTTTCATTTCCACTAGGAGAGTACGAGCTACATCAAGGAGATCCATGTTCTTCCTTTCGACAACTCCATTTTGTTGTGGGCTATAGGGATAAGAAGTTTGGTGAATAATACCCTTGCCAATGCACATTTTTTTAAAACCATGTTGCACATATTTAGAAGCATTATCAGTTCAAACAATTTAAGAGTAGCATTTGAGTCTTTATTTCATTTAGAAATTTAATGAAAACATCTAAAACTTCAGAATGATATTTAAAAAAGTAGATCCAAGTAGCATGGGATCTGTCATCAATAAAGGTTACAAAATATGATACACCAATACAATTAACAATACAACATGATCCCCAAATATTAGAGCGAACTAAGTAAAACAAACTTGGACTCCTATTGTTATGATGACGAAGAAACATTGTTCGATAGTGTTTTCCAAGTTGATAAGACTGGCATGAAAAGTTCTTAGTAGATAGAGTTGGAGATAAAGACTTTAGATTGGAAGAAGAAGGGTGACCGAGTCACAATTTCAATTGATGAAGGGATTTAGACTGGTCTATAAGAGCATTGGTAGGGGGGTTGACGAGGTCTACAGGTAGGACATGGCTTCTCCACCTTCATATCCCTCCCAATTATCTTCTTCATCATAAGATCATCCATAGAGACAATGTAAGGGAAAAAGGTTACACTTCAGTTCGAGGTTTTGATAAATTACTGACACACATCAAGTTTGGTGAGAATTTAGGCACAAACAAGACAGATTGAACGAGATTCACGTTCACCTCTCCTCTCCCAATAACTATAGATGTGGTCCCATCTCTGAGATGCACACGAGGATGGAAAGTAAATTTCTTCAGGTAAGTAAACAATTTATTATTACCAGTCATATGGGTTGTAGAACCCAAACCAATAACCCAATCATCTTTTGATGAAGAGAAAGAAGCTTGAAGACATGAGGGGTCACCAGAGTGTTGGGCAATGTTTATGTAAGGCCCCTAAACTTGTTTAATGAGTTGAACAAACTTAATTATAATAATTTAATTCTTATAACCCTAATATAACCTTGTGATATGTTTTGAAATCATAAGGCAAGCTTAATTTTCAAATTTGGTCCAATTTGGACACTGTTTGAGCAAGTTATGCAATTTTATGCACATTTTGGACTTTTTTGCAATTTACCAAATTGAGAGGTTTATTTGCAATTTATCACTTTCATTATGTTCCTTGTATATTCTTTCATCATTCTTGATCTTTTTAAGCTATGAGGCACCTATTTAAACCTTGGTTTGAAGGTGTTTTCTCCAAGGGTATTTTAGGGTTTACCCCTTCACGGATGAGCTACCTTTAGTAGCTATCAACTAATGAATTATTTGATTGGCTGGGAAATTAGACAAAGGAAATCTAAGAAGGTCTATGCACATGGTGTGGGATCTTCTTGTGTGTGTTCTTTTATATTCTTAATAAATTAAGGCCATGGACACTTGGACAGATACTAGAACTTCAACTTTTTCATTTTTTTTTAATCTTAAAGTTTCATATGCTTATCCCTAAGCACCAAAACGAGCCATTTTCTCTCCACCACTTCCCTCCTTCTCCCAACCTCATTCTCCCTCTATTCTTCTGTGAATTTTTCTGTCCAAGGAAGAAGAAAGTGGGGATCTTCTTGGAAAAAAGATCAAGGGTTGCAATTGACTTCATTTTAGGATTGAAAAAGCTTCCTTCTAGTGATCTTGACCTAAAAGAGTAAGAATTCCCTTATTTCCTCGATCTATTTCTTTTTTATCCTTCCTCCTATCATTCTCTAGGTCTGAACCTTGTGGTTCCATGGTAGAATTTGCTCTAAAGCTCTAAAACCCTACCTTTCCTGCTCCTTATGCATAGGGTTTGCTCATTTGATGAAGAAAGGTGCTAGATGGACGAATTCATAGCTTATTCTTGGATTTTCTACCCTACCTGCTCGAGTTTTCTTCTGTGTGGGGTTTCATATTCTCATTAGAGGCAAGTTTATAACTTTCTCCACGTTTATTTCTTACCATAAGCTTTCTATATCATGTTCTTGCTTGAAAATGATGATCCACGCACTAAAAAGCTATGCTTGACTTGGATTTCAATTTTTATAATGTTCCCTATTCTGATTTCAGTTCTAGATGAACCTGTGATCATGTTTACATTATTCCTAAGGTATAATATGACTTGTATCAGGTTGGTTTGACAACCTATGGTGCTAAGCACCTATCAACCAATGGTCAATTTTAGGGTTTAAGCTAATTTCTTCTATAAACCCATGACCCAATGATGGTACCATTACAACAACCCTATGGTGTTGTCTTCATGACAGCTGATGGTCATGATTAAAGGTGTCAGATAATGGTGACAACCTATGGTCACCCCTTTAGGTCAGGTTTTGGATCAAATTAGAAGTTTAATGATCAACCATTAAGTACCCTAATAATGTTATCAATCAATGATGACATTAGCTTAATCTTTGATGTTGATTAATGAATATAGTGTTGATCTAACAACCTATGGTGACTTAATGGTCGCTAATGATGGTGGATTAGGTTTCTACAACCTATGGTGAGTTAAGCATTGTATTTGTAGCATCAATTAAGAGTTAAACCAATGGTTTCTTGGATTACTTGATGCAATTGTCGGACCTATACTGTAATTGATGGTTTTAACATATGAACTTGACCCAATGGTCAAGATCTAATGTTTATTCCTACAATAAAGTGTAATGATGGCTAATTTAATATGTTGGTCTTAATAATGTGATTTATATGGTTTCCTTTATATGATAAACTTAAGGAGCTTACTTGTTGACAATGGATGGCTTGTTTTAAATGAACAGACGATTGTGGGTTTTACCCTACTCTCAATGGAACTTCTTGTGTTGTTAATCAAGGGATGTCTAGGGTTAAATGGTGACTCTTTCTAGATCAAAAATCAAGGACTTCATAGGTGGTTTATCCAAGGTGTTTACTTATGTAAACAACCAATGGTATTACCTTTTGAACATCCAATGGTTCCGGGTGACATTGTGGTATGATAACCATATTGTGTTGAATGATGATGGGACAAATGGAGGGTTATCCTTAATAAGGTAGTCTTACCTATTCACTCATATGAATATAAGGGATGATAACCATATTGTGTTTATATGTAACCCTAATGAGTTATAGCTTGTTATACCTAGCTTTAACATAACTAAATGATGGTAATTGGGTATGAATAGTTCTTGAATGATTAACACAATCATGGATTACTCTCTTATTGTTGTTGAAACCCTAGTATGCTATAACCCAATGGTTACAACTTGATTTATGTGTGGGTTCATTCTTGAGAATAGTATGGAATGTGATGGTGATGCTTCACCTTATGCATCCATGATCCAATGGGGATGTCGTGAGTTAGGGTTTGGGTATAAGTGTTGATTAGTAACATTGATATAATTTATCATGTTAAACCTAACTCTAATGCAAATAGATATAGATGAGTATTCATGTTTAACATTCTTATATGATGGAATGATGGTGAAATAACCTCCTTAACATGATCATAACCTTAATGTGTTAATTGGTGGTTATCATAGCCACATGGTTGATACTTTCTTATGCTAAACATATGCATTATGAATATGATGAGTGTTAATCATATCTAGATTCCTTGCATGATGATGTAATAAAGGAATGTTTTTAATGTTAATATAACCCTGCTATGATTATTTATGAATATCTCCTTGCTCATTAATGCAATATTGTGTTGATATGGTGTATTATATGTAAGTGATGTTGTTGAACCTTGTTATAAGGCATGCAAAGATAATGATGATCCAGTAGGGAATAGTATGATGGTCTTAATGACCTTTGGGCATAGTTGAGCGTTGAATAAGGTGTAATCCTTTTGTGTTGATAAGGGTTGATTCCCTATGATATTGTGGAAAGGATTTATATCTCGTGATAGTATGATGGTCTTAATGACCTTTGGGCGTGGTTGAGCACTGAATGAGGTGTAATCCTCTTGTGTTGATAGGGGTTGATACCATGTGATATTGTGAAAATGATTTATATCTTGTGATAGTATGATGACTAGTGTAGTCTCATGAATGGCAAGTGAATAGTACCATGTGATGATGAGATGGGAAATTATGTTTCACACGTTTTATATCTTTTGAAGTTGTGATATTTATATGCTTGCTAGAAGTGAATTAAGGTTTGTATGTCCACTTGTTTGATGAAACCTGAATTCACCCAATTGGAATAAATAATCAAGTGCAACTACAATAATGTAGTGCCCTGTACCATAGATCCATCTAAATGTTAGAACTTGCCAGATGGTGAAATGAGTATTCTATTGTGTGAATTATATATCATCTTTTCACATGTTATCACACACAAATTTGGTTCTTTCTGATATAGTTTAGTCTCTTTCATATTAGTTTTGCCATCTTTTTGTTGTTCTACTCAACCCATAACTTGTATTACAAATTTGCCACAAAAAGAACTGAATTCAGATGTTATTTCTACAGAAACATAAGACTGCACTGCGTGCAACTCAGACGCACGGCGTGCACCATTCCAGAAAAAAGACTGATTCGCTAAAACAGCAGAATGCACGGCGTGCAACTCAGACGCATGGCGTGCGAGTTTCCAGAGAAAAATTGGTTTGTTCAGCTAGAAGAATGCACGGCGTGCACGGAGAAAACACACGGCGTGCGAGTTTCCAGAAATGCATAGAAGCACGAACGCATGGCGTGCACCTGGAATGCAAACTGTTGAAGAAACATTTTGGAAAGTCACACAAAGTGCATATCCTCTGCGCACGCCGTGCACAGATCAGCCCGAAGCAAACTGTAGTGCAGGTGCACGACGTGCACCTAAAATGCATGGCGTGCACCTGGTAGTTTCAGAAATTTGAAAATTCAGAATACAATTTTAAAACAAAGAGGGAAGCCAAGGGACAGTTACGTTCAGTCATTTGAAGAGTTTCTCTTGTCCCAGAGTCAGAGGAGAGCAGAGGAAGGAGAATTTGGAGGGATCCAAAGTGGTTTCTTGCATAAAGAGACCATTTCTTCTTCTTCACTTCTCCATTGTCTTCTTCAAGGTACAGCCAAGCTTCCCCAACTCCGAACAGCTTCTTGGGAGAGGAGCTAGTTCGAATTGGAGCACTAAAGAAGGGGAATTTCGTCCTCAAGCTGGAATTCTTGCTTCTTGTGGTTACATCTTCAGTTCTCTTTGTCTTTTCCTTTCTAAACCATGTCTAGAACTGAAATTTCTGTAGTAAATCTACTGTACACCATTATGGATGAGTAGACTCCTTTTTCTTGGGAGTGGGGGAGTAGCTCCCATGTCATAGCATGTGTGAACAAGTAATTTTGTACTAAATACATTTGTTTCTTGTTTCATCACCATGAAAGTGCCAGTTTACTCTTTTTCTTGCATGTATTGTTGGCCTCTTTATGTGCATATTTTCTGCCTTCTTGCTTGATCTGAGAAGATAAGTAGGAATGTATGGAGGTGATCTTCTTGGCAACTCTTCCTCTTCTACGAGAGTAGAGAGGGATGAGTTGAGGAACTGTTTGTGATCAAAAATGAAATTCATACACGAGAGTGTTGTTTTGAGTTATGATCGTTGCATTTACACCGGGAGGTGAATTGTAACACAAATTTTCCTTGAAACATAACCTTACGTATGTTTAAATTATTTTGTTCTCTTGATTGCTATGATATGTGAATGAAATCCTAATTTCCAAGATTCCTAAACTTTCTAAAATTGAACTTCTTTTGTAGTTCTCACTTGCTATTTAGAATCTGTAATTCCTGTAGTTAAAATCTGAATTTTATGTTTTTAGACAAATCTTCTCAACTCTTTAATATCGGTCTAGATTGTTGAACTTTAGTAATGTTGCACTCAATTAAGTTAACTAAGCTCCTTGTGTTCGACCTTGAATATACTACCTCCTTATACTTGCGGAGTTTGGTTAAGTTGAGTAAACTATCCTTTTCTTGGATTGAAACTCGTTAGTGTAAACAACCAACAAGTTTTTGGCACCGTTGTCGGGGAGCTATGGTAATTTGATTGGAGTAATAAGTGTTATTTAGTATTCGAGACTAGATCATCATTCATCATTTTCAAATTTCCATATATCTCTTAGTGTGTTCTTAATTTCTCATGTTATTTTTCAGGTTGTATGTGTCGTTCACAACGAGGTCTCCAAACATCCACTTTGTTAGACCTTGAAATAGAGCGAACTCTTTCAAGTTTGAGGAGAACAAGAAGAGTGGAACAACCACTATTTGGGGTTACTTCACCGTCACCACCTCCATCATCACCACCACCATCTTATTCATCTTCTGTAGTAGCTACACCGAGCATTTCAACCATGGAGGAAGATCGTCCTTTAAAAGACTTCGCGATGCCGGTTGCCACAAATATTTGTGGAGCCATTGAATTACCTGTTGTAGAAGCAAATAACTTTTCAATTGCCCCTTCTATGATGCAAATGATTCAGCAGAATCATTTTAGGGGAACGGCCAATGAAGACCCAAGTCTTCATGTTGCAGAATTCTTGGAATATTTGAATACTTTCAAGATTAATGGAGTGACTGTTGATGGGATTAGACTTATGTTATTTTCTTTCACCTTAAGAGATAGAGCCAAGGCATGGCTTTTGTCTCTTCCCAAGAAGTCCATCAATAATTGGGATCAACTCCTTAATGTTTTCCTTACAAAGTACTTTCTGCCAAGCAAAACAGCTCACTTAAGGAACCAGCTCACAAATTTCTCCCAAAGTGAAGGAGAAACCTTATATGATACATGGGAACGATTCAAGGATCTTCAATGCCTTTGCTCGCACCATGGTTTGACAAACTGACTTCTGCTACAAACTTTCTATAATGGACTGTTTTACAATACCTGGTTGACTCTAGATGTCACAGCTGGTGGTGCATTAATGACCAAGTCTTATAGAGTGGATTATGATATCATTGAAGATATATCACTCAATCACTGCCAATGGGGAGGATATAGAGGAGCAAAATCAACCTCTACAACAAGCTCTTCAACCGGAAAACAAGGAGGAAAACACACCATAGATGCCGTTGATCTTATTGTTGCAAAGCAAGATGTGCTTACACAGAAATTTGAGAAGATGACCACTCTGCCAATTCAATCTGCTGAAGCAACATGTGAAGCTTGTGGTAATGTAGGACATACTTCTTCTTCTTGTTTTTCCCCTAATGCAATGGAAGGAAATTTTGAACAGGTTAATGCGGTTGGGATGCAAGGGAATAAGAAACACAATCCCTATTCCAACCAATACAATCTGAGATGGAGAGATCATCCTAATTTCTCTTACCGGAATGCAAGCCACACTCAAATTTTCCAGCAAGGATAGCAACATGTAAACCATCAAGGAAATCCATCGGGTTTCAACAACAGGGGTTATCAACAGCCACAAAAACCCCAAGGTTCTTCTCTGGAAGCTATGATGGAGAAATTCATATCAACACAGATGCAACAGAATGAGGAACTCCGAGGAAATGACAAGCTTTTAAAAGATGCTATTGCGCAACTTTCTACAAAAGTGGATGGAATTTCCACTCACACCAAGATGTTGGAAAACCAAATAGCACAACAAGCTTTAAATAAACAAAGGACTCCACAATCCGGTTCTCTTCCAAGCCAACCGGAAGTAAACCCAAGGCAGCAAGCTCATGCAATTATCTTAAGAAGCGGAGCTGAGATTGAAAGCCCTTCTCCATCTGAGGAGAAGAACATGAAGCAAACTATTGAAGCAGAGGCCAACACTCCAAGTTGCAGCAAGGAGAAAGGTAAAGCTGAAATACTACCTTCTTTCTAAGCCACTGCACCTTTTCCTCAAAGATTAGCCAATAAGAAGGAAGACCAAAAATTTAGGAAATTTATTGACATAATCAACAAATTGCATGTAAATCTTCCTTTTGCTGAAGTTATTGCTGAGATGCCTTCTTATGCTAAATTCCTAAAGGACATTCTGACTAAAAGAAGAAACGTTGATCAAGTAGAAACTGTAATGCTTTCTGAATGAGTAAGTTCTATTATTCAAAATTGACTTCCTCAAAAGCTTAATGATTTGGGAGCATTCACACTACCTTGCAAGATTAATGACACCACTTTTGACAAAGGTTTAGTAGATCTCGGTGTGAGTATTACACGATTTCACCCACAGTACGGGCGGCTCGTGCGGCCACCGTAGATCGCCCAAATACTCCACCCCGCAGATCCGAGGAGACATCTTCCTCAAATCGACTTGCCGATTGGCTGCAAGCCAGCAGAGTTGGTCAAGGCGAGGTGGATGTCGATCTGATGGACTTCATTGAGCCGTCCATCAGGGATGGCAAGATGTGTGCGTCCATCTCGAGCCAAGACAGCCCTGTCCCTGACTGGGGTAAGTTCCTTTCCATAAGGTTTGTTGGTTGGAAGCTGTACGGTGGCCAATTGACTAGATGGATTTGACGGACGTGGAGACCAAGCGGCCATGTCGAGATCATGTTCGAGGAAAGGGAAGGCTTTATTGTTAAGATGCCCTCTTGTGGTGATAGGGATCATGTTCTCAAGGAAGCGCCATGGTTCATGGATGGTTCACTGATAGTGGCTCATGCATGGACTCCAGGTTCCTCCCTCCAACCCCTATCCTTCACCTAGATCCCCGTCTGGTTCAGTATAAAAAATGCGAGGATCCCGTAGACTCAGAAAAACATTTCTTGTTTCGCCAGTACCTTAGGCAGGCCGGTGGACGTAGATGATCACTCGACTGCTGTTGGTTGCCTGGATGCTGCCCGAGTCTGTATAGAGATGGGATACAGTTCAAAGCTTCCTAAAGAAACATTAGTACAAGTCGACTCAGTGCTCAAGACCTTGAAGACGGAGGCAATCGCAAAACCTATGATTTGCACTGGCTGCAAAAGGTTTAGGCACAAAGCGACTTTGTGTCCTCTAAAGTCAAGGAGACCTCCGCCGGACAAAAACCTGCAGGTGTGGCTGGGTAAGTCTCAAGGTGTTCGAGACAATGCAAAATGGTCCTCCAAGGAGAAATCCAAGGGGGAGAAGGGGAAGAAGACTATCAGCCAGGAGGGGGTCCTTGCGGCCACCCCGGATGCAGTGGATGAAGAGTTGCAAGACTCCATTGCTCAGTAGGTGAGAGATGTGTTTCTTTCAGCGACTGCCAAGCTACACTCTCAATCTCAGGCGAATCTCTACTTCTTGGAGTCGAAGATGCTTGTATCCTCTCCGGCTTTCAACGTCGGGAATCTCAACCTGGAGTGGGAGCTAGAAATGAGCAGACTGAGCAAGGGTGCGTCTTGCTCCTCTTCCTGGCAGGTCGACAAGATTTGGAATAGTAGTGGTCAATTTTCTACTGAGATCCAACAGGAAAAGGTTAATCTATTTGGAAACGACAGTGACTCCAATACGGACTCAAGCTCGGCACTTGATTTTAACCCCTAGGAAGCCGACTCACTGGATTTCAGCAAGTTTAGTCCGAGCATAAGGAAAAAATCGCCAAAGAAGAAAAAGGGTGGAGGATAGTTTTCTCCCCCAATCCTTGAGTTCCTTTTGTTCTATCTGAGTATGCATAAGGTTCCAAGGCTCTGTGCTATGGTCTGATTGCATGGAGATTAAATCTGTCTTCTTCCTTCTTCTACTTTCAGTGAGTGAGATTAATGCCAGGGAGAAGGGGAGTCAGGTTCCTGTTTCTAGCTTTTGATGCAGTACAGCTTGCCAAAGTTTCTTCTATGATTCAGTATGGTTCAATAGGATGATGCTAAAGATAATCTTAATCCTTAGCATTAGCAGTTTGACTGATATCATATTGATGCCAACAAGGGAGTTTCGAGTACTGACTTCAGCTGATTTTCTCCACTCTAACAATATAGTCTTCACAGTTTGTGGGTGCACATAATGAGAGTGGAGCTCCTCTACTATTTAGATGGGGTTATTGGTTTTATTCTGTATGGAGATTTCCTTGATGTCACTCCTTTTGTATCTTTCTTTCTTTTTCGAGTCTTTTGCACAAGGCTTTTGTTTCTTTTGGTTGTCTTGGTAATCCTCTCCTGAGGGTTAACGGGTGCACATATTTTTTGTACCTAAAGTTTTTGGAATCAATAGCAACTGAGTTTTTTACCGACCAAAAAAAAGAATTAGATCTTGGGGATTTGAAGCCCACAAGGATGGCTATTGAATTATCTGATCACTCTATTAAATATCCAAAAGGTATGGTGGAAGATGTACTTGTACAAATCGGGAAATTCTATATACCTTGTGATTTTATTGTTCTTGACATGGAAGAAGTTCCTTCCAACCCCGTTCTTTTTGGGAGGCCATTCTTAAGGACTACCGAATGTCTTGTTGATGTTCGGGAAGGGAAGCTCACTCTACGTGTTGGGGAAGAGGCTATGGAATTCTCTATTTATGAAGCTATGAAAGCACCCGCACGTGTTGAAGAAATATGCTTGCTTGATATTGTTGATCCTATTGAGAATGATAATGAAGATGACGTTGATTTGATGGTTAATCTTTTTGATGATGATGCAAACAAATTCAACAATTCTAAAATTTCTGGAGCACATTCTATTTATATAGCAGCAGCTACCAATGAAGATGCTCCACTTGTTGAAGATAAATCTGATGAAAGTACAATAGGAAAAAAGGTAGAACTAAAAGCCCTTCCACCTGGGCTAAGGTATGCATTTCTTGACCCAAATTCTACATCTCCTGTTATAATAAATAATGAATTAATCGATGATCAAGAAAATAAATTGCTTGCCGAATTGCGTTTGTACAAAGATGTCATTGGTTATTCCATAGAAGATTTAAAAGGCATTCATCCTTCAATTTGTATGCACAGAATAAATATGGAATATGATGCTAAACCAACTGTTGAACCACCTAGACGTCTAAATCAAAATATGCTTGAGGTGGTAAAGAAAGAAATTTTCAAGTTAATTGACACTGGAATCATCTATCCAATAAGTGACAGCCCCTGGGTTAGTGCCATTCACGTGGTACCTAAAAAGGGGGGTGCAACTGTCATTAAAGGAGACAATGATGAATTAATACAAACACGCATGGTTACCGACTGGCGTATGTGTATTGATTATCGGCGTTTGAATAAGGCAACCTGCAAAGACCATTTTCCATTGATTTTCATTGATTTGATGCTTGAACGTCTTGCCAAGCACTCTTACTTTTGTTACTTGGACGGGTATTCCGGATTTTTTCAGATTCCCATCTATCCTCCCGACCAAGAGAAGACCACTTTCACATGTACTTATGGAACATATGCTTATCGTCGTATGCCGTTTGGTCTTTGTAATGCTCCCACTACTTTTCAGCGGTGTATGATGGCCATATTCTCTGATTTTATTGAAAATATAATGGAGATTTTTATGGACGATTTTAGTGTATATGGCGATTCTTTTGATCAATGTTTATTGAACCTGTCACTAGTCTTAGCTCGCTGTAAAAAGGTTAACCTAGTGCTAAACTGGGAGAAGTGCCATTTTATGGTACAATCTGGTGTAGTGCTAGGACATGTTGTATCTAACAAGAGTATTGAAGTGGACAGGGCAAAGGTCGAAGCAATTGAGAAAATGTCTACTCCATCTTCAGTAAAAGACATTCACAAATTTTTAGGACATGCAGGTTTCTACAGAAGATTCATTAAGAATTTCTCAAAAATTGCAAAGCCGTTGTGTTCCCTTCTTGTAAAGGATACAAAATTTGTATTTGATAATGATTGCAAAGCAGCCTTTTCCAAGCTCAAAGAGGCTCTCATTTCAGCCCCAATTATCCAACCTCTGGATTGGGATTCTCCCTTTGAACTCATGTGTGATGCAAGCGATTATGCAGTGGGAGCTGTTTTGGGACAACAGAGAGACAAGAAAATCCATGCCATCTATTATGCCAGCAAAACTCTCAATGAAGCACAAATCAACTATACAACCACGGAGAAAGAAATGCTTGCAATTGTATATGCATTTGACAAGTTCCGACAGTACTTAGTAGGATAAAAAGTGATTGTATATAATGATCATGCTACCATTAAGTATTTACTGAATAAAAAAGATGCCAAACCATGCCTTATCCGATGGATACTACTCTTGTAAGAGTTTGATCTTGAAATCTGAGACAAGAAAGGTACTGAAAATAGTGTTGCCGATCACCTCTCTAGATTAACCACGGAGGCTGAAGACCTATTGCTGATTGAGGATCATTTGCCTATTGAAAAACTCTATGCATTGTCATCCATTCAAGCACCATGGTTTGCAGACATTGCTAATTTTCTTTCTACTGGACAGCTACCACCGGATTTGACATATCAACAAAAGAAGAAATTCTTTCATGATGTAAAATTATATTACTGGGATGACCCGTTGCTATTCAAGCATGGAAGTGATGGGCTGATCCGGAGGTGTGTTGTTGAAGAGGAAGTTCCAAACATCATTGCTGATTGTCATGCCTCTCCTTATGGAGGACATTTTGGAGGAGAAAAGACCGCTGCAAAAATACTTCAAGCTGGTTTCTATTGGCCCACATTATTCAAAGATGTCAATCTATTTGTCAAATCTTGTGATAGGTGCCAAAGAACAGGAGGCATATCCCGCCACGACGACATGCCACTCAACTCTATCTTAGAGGTTGAGGTGTTCGATGTATGGGGAGTGGACTACATGGGACCATTCCCATCTTCCTGCGGATATCAATACATTCTTGTTGCTTATGAATATGTATCTAAGTGGGTTGAAGCCATTCCAACCCAAGCACCAGACGCCAAATCTGTAATTAAGCTTTTTCAAAAGATTATATTCCCTCGGTTTGGAGTTCCACGTGATGTTATTTCTGATGGAGGCACACACTTTGCTAAAAAACAATTCAACAATCTTCTCTCCAAGTATGGTGTGACTCATAAAATCTCTACGCCCTATCATCCCCAAACATCCGGGCAAGTAGATATTTCAAATAGGCAACTGAAGAACATCCTTGGAAAGACTGTCTCTAGTTCAAGAAAAGGTTGGGCATTAAAGATAGATGACGCACTCTGGGCATATCGCACAGCCTACAAAACCATCATTGGGACTACTCCATTCAAGTTGATCTATGGCAAATCGTGTCACCTTCCGCTCGAATTGGAGCACCGCGCTTTATGGGAAATTAAGTTCTTGAACTTCAACATGAAGAGAGAAGGAGAAAAACATCTGTTGCACCTGTAGGAGCTTGAAGAACTTCGTCTTGATGCATATGAGAATGCAAAGTTGTATAAAGAAAGAACAAAAGCTTGGCATGATAAAAGAATACGCAGGAAAAACTTCCAAGAAGGAGATAGAGTATTGTTATTCAACTCCAGATTGAAGCTTTTTCCAGGAAAGTTGAAATCCAAGTGGTCCGGCCCGTTCCTAGTACTCAAGATTTTTCCATATGGAGCTGTAGAACTCCAAGGCAAATATGGAACCTTCAAAGTCAATGGACAACGTTGCAAATGCTACTCTTATAGAGAAGAAGTGGAGAAAGGAGCTTCTTGCTCCCTCCAAGATGCCTGAAGTCTTAGAAGAAGTCTTACTCCAGACTCTAAATGGAGGACCTCGTGGGAGTTGACCCCACATTAGGATAGATTTCTTTTAAGTTTTTCGAATAAAAAACACTCTTTAATTTCATTAATAAGCCTGTCATGGATTAATATAATAATCTAGACTTGATTTCTACTCAATCTGTCATAGTTTACTGCTGACTGACTGCAATTTTCTACAGAAATAGCAAAGTGCACGGCGTGTCTTTTGAAGACACGACGTGCACTTCAATATAAAATACAGCAGAAAGAAGTTTTGGAAACTGAAACGGTGTGCATTTTCACTTTGCACGCCGTGCACCTGGTATGCAGGATCTATAAAAAAGTTTCTGGAAACTCGCACGGCGTGCACATACAAAACGCACGTCGTGCAGTTGGAGATTTGAAGCTCTAGAAATTTTCTAGAAACAGACATGTCGTGCATTATCAAGACGCACAACGTGCATCTGGGAAATAAAAATTCAGCAACTCTCTGGAAATGTGCATGTCGTGCATTTAATATATGCACGGCGTGTAACTGGTCTTCGAGAATTCTGTAAAAACTTCTGGAAATAGACACGGCGTGCATAGTCCAAACACACGCCGTGCACCTAGGTGATGGACTTTTATAAACTTTCTAGAAACTTGCACGGCGTGCACTTCCAAAATGCACACCATGCAGCTTCTTGTAAAGTTTAGACAAAAAGGATCGGAGTGCACAACCTAATCACTCCAACCCTAGTGCCGTGCAGCCGCCGTCGACCGAAACAAGAGAAATCGCACGCCGTTTGCCTATCATGCACCAGCAACAACAACCGTGCACATCTCTTTCTTCTTCCTCCAGTCGTGCAAGCCGCAACCTCCTTCTTTCTTCCGCTCCGCCAACAACAAAAGCAGCTAGCAACCGCCCCCAATCTGGCCACAACGACGTCGTTGTGTGCTACAATTTCCTTCTCCGACGATGCAGCAACGCCGCCAGCACCGTGCAAGCCGCAACCATTCTGCCTGCCATTTCTTCTTAGACGCAGCTAGCAGTCGCCATTTTCTTCTCCCTCACAGTCACGCCGTCATCCACAGTTGCGCCACCTCCAACCAGCCCACCGAGCTTCAGCCATGCTTCTCCAAGCTAGCAGCAGCTCCGCACCAGCATCCAACTGCCGAGCTACCACCATCGCCGTCCAACAACAGTAGTAGCAGCTACAAACCGCCACCATTTTCTTCTCATTCTCAACACAACAGCAGCAAACGAGCAGCTAGCAGCTCGTAACAACCAAAGCAGCAATCGCAGTGCCGAAATACCGACCCCAACATCCACCTTGGCCATCCTAGCAGTCGTCTGTGTAGATTTTTTTGATTTGCCCCAAATCTGTAGGTGCAAGCCGTGAACTCAATCTGCATGCCGTGCGTCTAGCTGTATGAAGAAGACGATCAGTACATCTGCATGCCGTGCATCATCAAGACACACCGTGCACCTTATAGACTGAATGGCACCAATCAAGCTGAAGTCCGACCGACGCCATGGAACATATCACTCAACTCCTGCACCTCCCACAACTGAAGCAGGATCTTCCGCACCAGCACCTCCAACGTTTATACAATCAACCCAATTCAGGGTCAAGCCCGAAGAATATGTCGACTACCAATTTCTCATCACAAGGCGTGTTTTGCCTTCCCAGTACTTGTGCGATGAAGCCCTTACCAAACTGGGTTTCAAAAATGAGGTAGTCAATCACTTAACATTTTTGGGTTTACACTATCTCTGCACCTGGGTTGCTAAGACCTATCCCCGCCTTGTCTATGAGTTTCTCACTACTTTCAAGGCTGAGAGTGACCCACAACGTCACAACATCCCTTATCAGAATATTAGTTTTTGCCTTTTGGACAAACCGTTTTCTATGAATCTTGAGCGGTTTTGCACTTTGCTTAAATGCAACTTCTGCGATTACACTGATTATCCTCCCTCTTTCAATAGAGATCTATTATGGTCTGAGATCACTTCTGATACAGTACATAGAGCAAGGAATGCTCGGGCTTCTAGCATCCACAATCCAGTTTTCCGAGTTATTCATCGTCTTCTTAGCACAGGTCCTTTTGCAAAGAACGAAACTCAAGGTGTTGTGGGAAAGGCTGATCTTTTCTTCTTATGGTGTTTGGTGCAAAATGAGCAAATAAGTTTTGGATACTACATTGTCAACAAGCTTCTTGACACTAAAAAGAAAAAGAAAAGGGAGGCAGGTGACATCATGTGTGGCGGGCTAATTAGCATCCTTGCTATACAGCTGGGTTTGGATTTGGGTTCCCTAGAACCTGCACCGGGGAAGAACCTTGTCGATATCAACTATCTCATCTCTTGCGGTCTGATCTCCAGACATGGCAACAACACATCCAATTTCAAAGTTTTTATCACAAAGAAGCAGTTCATCAAAATTCCCGACGCAGGTTGGAATGACATCAAGAACAAGGCTACTTGGAAGGTAGAGCTACAGCCAGAGACTGATGAGGAGACACACACCTGGGGTGCCAACAGCTCTACACCAGGGCCTACACCAGGAGCCTCTACCCCTCTACCATCGTCCACTGGTACTCAAACTGAGTACAGTTGGACAATGACGGATGTTCAGCACCTTTACGGCTACGTGCAGCGGAGATTTGATCATATGGACACCCGCCTAGACCAGATGGGTGCGCAGTACGACACCCAGTTTGACCATTTGAGTGCACAATACTTGACTATGTACAACATGGTCAACAAGATGGATGTGTGGCACATCTCGCAAGGCCACTACCCTACACCGCAGTCTTTCCAGTCCCCCACCCGCCAGGAGACCACAGTTCCAGAAGCTCCACAGTATGAGTTCCCCCAGAACTAGCAGCCCCAGGACCACCAACAACAGCAACCAGAATCATCTTCCACGCCGATGGACATCCCTGACATCATTAGTCAGTTCTTCCCTGAGTAGGGAGGCGGCAGATCATTTTTTTGATCTCTTCATGACAGATATCTGATTGTGAACTCCATAAGTTTGATTAAAGCAGTGAGGACACTGCTGATATCAGGCTTAGGGGGGAGCAACCGGATGGATGGCATCCTAGTTCTTTTAGCTTTTGTTTTTCATGTTATTTGCTTCTTGTCTTTTGTTTTTGTTTTGTGTTCACTTTTTAGTTGTTTTTTTCAGTTCTTCTCTTCTTGTGGCAAGTCTAGTATGATATGAGGTTTATCTTTTATATGTGGATAGAACTCCAATGCTTAACTGTTTGTCCTCTTTTGATGAGAAATATCATTTGAAGAAATTGTAAAAGGCATGCATTAATCAAATGAAACCTTTTGGCCATCAACATGTGCTTAACTCTGGTTTATGCTTCTAGCCTGAACATTCATCTTTCACATCCTTGATTGCTTAAAACATGTAATGGTTTCAATTTTTGTGAGTAAATCAACTTTACAACATCATTTAGAATACAGGATGACCTTACCAAGCTCTTAGTGCATTTGCAAACACTCTTTCAATGAAAAATTTTCAAAACAAATGAATGAAATCTAGCTAATGTTGCAATTTAGTTGACTCTCCCATGTTTTGGAAAAATTTAAATAACTCTTATACCCCATTAAAGATGGCTAAACTACCCACATATCATGCTAGCCTAGTGTAAGTCCGATCTGGCCATGATTGTTAGGTGGTATGTATTAAAAGAGGGTAAAATACCCCAACCTACATTCCACGTGTGCATAAGCCTACATTAGCAGCCGAGTGTCGGAACCCATAATCCTTTGTTATATCTTTTTTTGGGAAAAGGAGAGTACATCAAAAATTGTCAATTTTTTTTTTACTAAGATTTCATCTTTTGTATCCTTAATAGTTGAGAGTTTGAGTTGCACATCCACTAATTGTTTGGCTTGGTCATCCAAATTCTACCTAGTGTTGTTTAATTGATTGATTCATTAAATTGAGACCACCCCTACTGAACTAAAAATCTCTTTCTTGGGTGTTTGAGTTGAATTGATGGCTATGAGCATAAACATGTTGATCATGGTTAGTTTGGTTTTATACACATCTTTCATTTCATTTGATCTATTCATGTTCTTGACCATTCTTCATTTATATTTCTATGCTCTTCTTGTTTGAGGACAAGCAATGGTTTAAGCTTAGGGGGATTTGTTGTGTGAATTATATATCATCTTTTCACATGTTATCACACACAAATTTGGTTCTTTCTGATATAATTCAGTCTCTTTCATATTAGTTTTGCCATCTTTTTGTTGTTCTACTCATCCCATAACTTGTATTGCAAATTTGCCACAAAAAGAACTGAATTCAGATGTTATTTCTACAGAAACAGAAGAATGCACGGCGTGCAACCCAGACGCACGGCGTGCACCATTCCAGAAAAAAGACTGATTTGCTAAAATAGCAGAATGCACGCCGTGCAATTCAGACACACGGCGTGCGAGTTTCCCGAGAAAAATTGGTTCGTTCAGCCAGAAGAATGCACGGCGTGCACAGAGAAAACGCACGGCGTGCGAGTTTCCAGAAACACATAGAAGGACGAACGCACGACGTGCACATCGATGCACGACATGCACCTGGAATGCAAACTGCTGAAGAAACGTTCTGGAAAGTCGCACGGCGTGCATATCCTCTGCGCACACCGTGCACAGATCAACCCGAAGCAAACTGCACTGCAAGTGCACGACGTGCACCCAAAATGCACGGCGTACACCTAGCAGTTTCATAAATTTAAAAATTCAGAATACGATTTTAAAACAAAGAGGGAAGCCAAGGGACAGTTACGTTCGGTCATTTGAAGAGTTTCTCTTGTCCCAGAGCCGGAGGAGAGCAGAGGAAGGCAAATTTGGAGGGATCCAAAGTGGTTTCTTGCATAAAGAGACCATTTCTTCTTCTTCACTTCTCCATTGTCTTCTTCAAGGTGCAACCAAGCTTCCCCAACTCCTAACAGCTTCTTGGGAGAGGAGCTAGTTCGACTTGGAGCAGCTAAATAAGGGGAATTTTGTCCTCAAGCCAGAATTCTTGCTTCTTGTGTTTACATCTTCAGTTCTCTTTGTCTTTTCCTTTCTAAACCATGTCTAGAACTGAAATTTCTATAGCAAATCTGTTGTACACCATTATGGATGAGTAGACTCCTTTTTCTTGGGCATGGGAGAGTAGCTCCCATGTCATAGTATGTGTGAACAAGTAATTTCATACTAAATACATTTGTTTCTTGTTTTATCACCATGAAAGTGTCGGTTTACTCTTTTTCTTGCATGTATTGTTGGCCGCTTTATGTGCATATTTTCTGCCTGCTTGCTTGATCTGAGAAGATAAGTAGGAATGTATGGAGGTGCTATTCTTAGCAACTCTTCATCTTCTATGAGAGTAGAGAGGGATGCGTTGAGGAACTGTTTGTGATCAAAAATGAAATTCATACACGAGAGTGTTGTTTTGAGTTATGATCGTTGCATTTACACCGGGAGGTGAATTGTAACACAACTTTTCCTTGAAACATAACCTTATGTATGTTTAAATTATTTTGTTCTCTTGATTGCTATGATATGTGAATGAAATCCTAATGTCCAAGATTCCTAAACTTTCTGAAATCGAACTTATTTTGTAGTTCTCACTTGCTATTTAGAATATGTAATTCTTGTAGTTAAAATCTGAATTTTATGTTTTTAGACAAATCTTCTCAACTCTTTAATATCGGTCTAGATTGTTGAACTTTAGTATTGTTGTGCTCAATTAAGTTAACTAAGCTCCTTGTGTTCGACCTTGAATATACTACCTCCGTATACTTGCGGAGTTTGGTTAAGTTGAGTAAACTATCCTTTTCTTGGATTGAAACTCATTAGTGTAAAAAACCAACATATTCCTAAGGGAAACTCAGAGTGCATAATGTTGAGTATGTGGGGGTGGCATGTTGAGGATATATCCTTGTCATCCACAATGTAGGTTGTGGAGGTTGGCTATGGTCATACCTCATACATCTGATGTGATTGAGAACAGCTACGGTCGTGTCTCGGTGATTATATATGTGACAAGATTGGAGGACAACATCAGTTGTACCTTGGATGATAGGGTATGCGTACCCACCTTCTTTTACTAGTGCCATTACCTGTACTAAGGACGAACTAGGCTATTAGCAGCTTGACATTATGTGTCACTGTGGCGGACCCATACTGACTGGGGGCGAAGAAGATCTAAGGAGTCTGACTCTTCCTAGATCTTGTATGGCACTGATTTTGACTTAGCAATGGTTAGTTGGATTTTGAGTGGTATCCTCAATTTCCTCAAGGCATAATAAAAGATGTAATACAACCATATACCATATCTATTTAGGGTTATACACGACGCTTCACATTGGATGATAACCCTTGTTTGTTCTCTTTACATAAAGATGATGCTTAGTACTATTGATAGATAGTAGATATACTTATGTTGTGGATATGCTTAAGATTGTAGATGCATACATACAGTAGCCATGATTATGTTGGTTGATAACTATACTTCTACTTCTGATTATAATCATGATGCTAGCTATCTCATGTTGTTAGTTATGTTTAGCATGCTAGCCATGCCTTTGCAACTAGAGATGCACATACTGCTAATCATGCTTATCCAGATAGTTGTGCATATGTTGTTATCTCTTCTTATGATGTTGATATGTTCAACCAATTAGACATGCTCATGTTGTTAGCTATGCTATGTTATTAGACTTGCTCATGATGCTAGATATGCATATGCTACTGAATTGCTTATATTTTGAACAAGATAAAGGATGATAGTCTGGATAATGACGATAGTTATTATCTGCTCCTTTATGTATTTTGTTAATCATCGGTACTACTGAGCTTATTTTTTATATCTGATTAACTGTTTAACTACTTAAAAATGTTGTAATCAATAAAAGTTGTTGGAGGTTATATCTCTTGCTGGGACATGGGTCTCACCCTTGTGGTTCACCACATCTTTTTTTAGGTAATTAAAGTGATGAAAACAAACATGTGGTAGCAAAGAGGAGATATAGTAATGAATCTTTGAGAAAGTTGATTAGATGTCTAGTGTGTCCTAGAGTCGTCCATGTACTCTCAGGTTCGGGTGAGAAAAAGTTTGTATATGGTGTTTCAAATGAATCAGACTTTTGTTAGCATATTAATACTTGTTAGTGTGGCATATACAAATATTGTTCTCCTATGTATATATGTGGTGGCTAAGATGATAGAACAAGTTGAATCAAATTCTTGGCATAGTATGGATATAAGAAAGATGTTGGGCTCTTATGAAAATGTTTCTTAGTGGGTGCTGACGTTGAAATCAGTTTTAATTTACCCATATTTTTGGGTATGTGATTAATTAGTGATTGATTGTGTTTTATGTTTTGAGTAATCTCATTTAGTGTAATGAATTTTCACAGTTTACTTGAGGAGCAATAGTAGTAGTGGAAGTAGAATTGACTAGTTTGTCAATATCACCATTTGAGAATTAGCAACAAGTAGAACAAAGGTAGAATCTCCATCAATATGTTAGTAGATAACACTTATTTGCCCATTCATGTTTCCCATACTTTCTCCATAATTTGTCTTCATTGTCATTAGTTTGCTTGTAAAAATTACAAAATATGGGTTGGGACGAGGAAGAAGAGAAACCCCTCCCACTATTGTTGAGACTTTTTTTTCTATCATCACCACAATTACCTCATTCAAGAAAATAAAAGTTGCATGCTCTTCAATAATAATAATAGAAGATATAGAACAAGATAGTCAAAGATAGACACTATCTAACATCAGAAAGGGTTCAGATGCAAGAATATGTTGATGAGCATCTTCATAACCAGGAGGTAGAGATGCCAATAATGGATAAAGTTATATTTCCTCTTACTGCTTTTGCATCTTGGCAAGATCAGATGATAAGGGGTGATGAAGCTTGAGAACCCCACAAATTCCTTTAAAGATGTTGAAATGTGAAGTGAAGGTCGAGTTATCTTTAAGTTTAAGGGAATGTAAATGTTTGTATAAATCAAATACTTGAGATATGATTCCTTTGCTAGAATACACTTTGACAAGGTGATCCCATGCCTCCTCGATAGTGTTGGTGAAGAGTGGATTAATAGAGGTACATGATTTACAACTATTCAAGATCTACGAGAGAACTAGAGAATCATGTTTAGTCCACTTTTAAATTCCACCTTCAATTTATCATATGCTTCTTCGGTAATTTTCTTCTTATCAGACATGTCTTCCTTTAGTGGATGATATCTATCATATGTTGTAGTTTTCAAGGAGTGTTCATAGATCTAAAATGATTGTGTCCATAGAATATAATTGGAGCCATTAAATTTTATAAAAGTTACACACTTGGTTTTTTTTTTGACATCCCAATAGCGGAATAAGATGTATGCATAATATACCTATACAAGATATAATGGATCAGCAAAAGAAGAGTAGAAATAGGGACATATAGTCACTCACACATCGTGTCAGGAAGTGGACACGATGTGTCACTTATAACCAAATACAACTAAAGGTTTCCGACATGCTGTGTCAGGAGTTGACATGTCATGTAACTTGCAACAGAATAGAATAGCAACAGATTCGTCGTACTAGTGGATAGAGACACACTCTATAGGTAACACACATGTTGTGTAATACGACAAAACAACATATTTTTTCAAGAAAAAATCCAGAATACATGGTGAATCTTATGGATCACCAAGAGAAATAAAGATATGTTTGATAGACTCAATCATATCTGATAATATATAGATAAATCCATATATAAGATGGTCATAGATGACCATATACAGAATCTCATATGACTTTTCAAAGAACCAATCTTTAGGGCATAAGATCGGTGGAGAGGTCGTAGGCAACTCTTTTAGATCCTCTTGTTGGAAGAGGATATGACTATAATGAAATCTAGATCTCCCTTGGTGTGATCAACAGTGGTGGAGAAAAAAGATGATGGTGAGTGAGAATGGGAGGAGAGATAACCATAATGTTGGCTTGGAAAGAAGGGGTCTTGAGGTGGCTATCCATCATGCTCTAATACCATGTTGAAAGTAGTTATCTGTTTATATTCTAAAAAGAGTACGAGCCTCTCCTATAAATTGGAGGGTAAATAATAAGAAAGCACACAACAAACCGTAATGTGCCTATTATGCTTAGGCCCATATTACAAAAGATTTAAGTATAAAGGAGAACAAAAATAAAGGCAATAAAATAACTAAATATATATATATATATAGTAATAAGTTTGAGGATACTATAGAGATGATGCATATATATTGGTTGTCATGGCCTATATATGGTTGGAACATGGAAATAACGCATATGATCCAAAGCAACTTAATTATATCTAGAATCAAACACATCTTCATACACTCCAAGTATAACTAAGACTGGACATCTAGTCAGGTTATACAAGGTTTTGGTAGGCTTGTGCACAAAACCATATTGTTAGTTGGGATATGAGTCTGTTTTGGCCTGGATTGTTAAAAATTGTGTCCCATGCCTAGCCCACATAACAAATATAGATTTTAGGTCAGATTTTGGTCGATCCATATAATATATAAAATTGAATAATAGTAAAACAAATATAGATACATATAGAATATGTAGATGTATGGAGGGGTGTGATGTAATGTATGGTAGTAATCATTCCCCTTATATATATTGTATACATTGGGGAGCATGTGATCACTCATGTGGTATTTCTAGGATAAAGAGATGTTTTACTATTCAATAATAAAACATTAAGAGTTGTGGAGTGTATATATAGGGTGAGCATCAGACCAGACAACTCTTCCAAGTTATGTCCAAACCCACATAGCATGAACCAATTTTGACGCATATAACTTATACAGGTGGGTGGGGCCAATATTTGTGACACATATATGTGTATGGGTTAGGCCCGGCCCAAGGTAAATACACCACAGAAATCTAGATACTCATATATATATATAGTTATATCTAAATATCAACATATTTAATATTTATAAGATATGTATCTTTGATAAGACAAAATTTTGTATGAAACCTCAACTTATCATTTTATATAAGATATCTCTGATTGACATTTATATTTTTTTATTTATAATTCTATTAACTTCTCTTTTATTTACTATATAGACTGGCCCAAATTTTAGATTTTAACACTAAATGACTATACAACCAGTGACCTAGTTAATAGTATGAGTTTGAGCATTAGCATACCTAAATAGATATGAGTTGGCCCAGTGATAATACTAAGGTATCCATTTATGAGGATGTGTTTGCTTTTAAATATAGTTGTGCTGCTTATGGATTACCCCTTGGGTCCATATTTTGATTACAATTCATGGCAACTAGTTATATGCACATTTACTACTCGATGCCCTCAAACTTCTTAAGTATTTTACCATCAAGTACCAAATGACATGTATTTGCAGTTACTATCCAAACGATTTCTATTCTTACAATATTCATTTATATTATTAATCACAAAAAATAAGCATCAATTTTTTCATTAGATGTTTCTTTTAAAAGTAGATCAAGAAAATACTAGAAAATATAACTTGAACCTTCTCAAGTCTATCCATCACACTAAAGTACACCTATTATTTCAAGAAAATTAATCTATACAATCTTATATAAAAATAATTTGAGACTTCTTAGTAAACTTATTCTGACAAGAGAGATATATATATTTTTATATATTTTAGATAAGTGGACAGTTGTATATGGTTGTGTATGTAATAATTGAGTATTGAAGTTTTGGTGATGGAGTCGACTTTAGCACGTGCCTTACCCATATAAAATATTATGTTAATATTTTTGGCCCGACCAGAATATATAGACAATATGACAAGTTTGTGTTGGAACATTTAGTACAAGCTAAATCGATCTGGCTTGATTCGATGCATACCTTATTTATATAAACCACATAATGATTTACATTTAGTTACAGAATAGAATGATCTATATGTAATTATAGTTGTTATATTATAAATTGTAAGCTAAACCTCTAAAAGTTTTAATATATAATATACAATAAAGGATCCATCTATAATTATACAATGTTGTCATAAATTGCATTCTACTCTTTCCATATAGAACTTATTCGTATTTATAAAAAATAATATTATCAATTGCATCCCACTCCCTCTATGAATCTTCTTCTATAATATGGATGTGATTCTTTCACTAACTTGTAGATGAATTTAAAAAAATTACCTTGACATTTTAACTAACTATCATTGATTAAATATTGACTTAGCTATGAGGACCAATTGCTATAATGGTCTTTGAAAAATCTGCAGGAGGTTTTCTTGAATGAAGAAATCCATGGATATAAATTTGAAGGTGATAGATGATATCAACGTTTAGGAATGGGATGACTTTATCATCGTTTGAAAAAGTCGACAAAAGGTTCGACCTTGTAATTGTTTGAAATAAGCAAGCGTAATATCGTATCATATACACTGTGGGAAAGTGACTAATTTAGTTAATTTGTTACAGACAAGACATAACTAGCTGCCACGGCCCACTGCAGCAACCATCATTGGACTTAACCAAGCTCGCGGGCCACAGATCTCGCCGTTTCTCACTGTCTTCCTTTCTTCACCGCTTCGCCTGCCGATTTTGTTTGGAATTCTCTCTCCGCAAATGCCCCGTTTGCCATTGCCGCATCGCTATCCACTACTCCCTTCCAACTTGTTTCTCTCCACTGCTCAGAGCTCCATGTTTCGGGCTTGGTAGCTGGCTATCCCCTTCTCGACCACCCGCCGCCGGCGATCCCGCTTCCTGCTGTTCCCACTTCCGTATTCCCTCTCCATCGAAGCGGAAAAGACGGGCGCGCAAAGGAAAGCTGCTCTCTTCCTGTAACGGCGACCGTTATCCGGCCTTGGTTGGCCTCTGATTCTAAAGCTTCTGGCGGCAGGCGCAGTCTGGAGACTAGGCTTGCCCGTCTCTAGTCACTATTTCTTCCTGCTGTCTGTTTTCTGGTAATGCTGTCGGAGATGAAAATTATATATTGATCTCTACTAGGAATCCAAAGAAGTCTGATCTCTAGTCTATTATGGACCGACGAGTTCCTGCCGTGTACATCTAGAAAACTCCTGTAAATACCTTTTCTCTTTAAAGAGACGATGAGGGATTTTCCTTCCTGCTTTGGTGAGAGTGGCATCCAAGTGCTTGCTGCGTCGTCGTCCGCCTCGGGTAGAAATGCCCAAAACATGCTCTCCTGCGTCTACCTCGCACGCATCCGCACCCGAAATTGCTTGATCACCGTCACATGGAGTCGGAACCTGATGGGTCGCCCAGGATTCAGCATCTCCATCGACGACAACTGCACGCGCCAGTCACTCTGTAAAGCTGATATTAAGCCGTGGCTGCTTCCCAAGTGGAAGGGTTACAAGAGCCTGGACGCGGTTAATTCCGGCAAAGTAGACGTTTTTTGGGACTTCACCTCGGCCAAATTTGGGTCTTGCCTGGAGCCACTTGAAGGGTTCTATGTTGGCGTCGTGTCCGATCTGGAGATGGTCCTTCTGCTTGGTGATATGCACAAGGATGCCTACCGGAAGTCTAATGCGAAGCCGCCTCCTTGGAATGCCATTTTCATTGCTAAGAGGGAGCATGTTGTTGGCAAGGGGGTATTCTGCAGCAGCGCTCAATTCTGCGACAACGGGCAGGTGCATGATATTGCCATACAGTGCCAGGCAACAAGAGTCAAGGATTCAGGTCTTGAGATACACATCGACAAGAAGAAGGTCCTCTCAATCAAACACCTCACTTGGAAATTTCGAGGTAATCAGACCATTGTGGTTGATGGGCTCCCGGTGGAAGTCCTTTGGGATGTCCATAACTGGCTTTTTGGATCTTCAGGGGGGAGTGCCGTGTTTTTGTTCCAGTCTCAAGTTTCTGCTGAGAAGTTGCTGCCGTGGTCAGACGTAGCCGCCAAAGAAGGACATTTACAAGGTGTTGGGTTTTCACTTATCTTGTATGCGTTGAGAACTGAATAACTCTTTCAAAAAAACGATTTGCTTTTCCAGTACTTGTGTAATTGCTAACAGGAATCGATTCCACAGATGCTTGTGCTATTGTTGGTATACGCAGCTGTTTGCTAGGTTCATTCTTTAGTTTATAATCTTTAATTGTTCAGCTGTCCATTTGAATAGTAGAAAAGGGATTCATGAACAGAACCCCCCATGTCTACATTCTCCATGATTGTGCCTTACCTGGTCTGAATAATTTTGCTATGAATTTACTCATATTAATCTCTTTTATAATGACGATATTGGTTGTTTACATCTTTCAAAGAAATGCTTAGTTGCAGAAAATGTTTAGAAACTTAAAGAGTATTCTGCAATCTATATTTTTCTGATAATTCAATTACTGGTGCAATTTTCTGGATCATTAATCTTATGTGTGATGTTATCATAAGAAGATAAATCTTCTAACAATTTTTTTTAAAGTATTTTTCTGGAGTTGCATCGGGTTAGATATGCTTCAATAGTTGGCAAGTCAGTCTAGCCTGTGCCAGAGTAGTATGCTGGACAATGAAGTGATGTTCGATGTGTATTCTAAATAAATGTTTTCTTTTTAGTTACCAATTGAAATGTACTAAAGAAGTACTTATTATTCATAATTATATGTGCCTTTCTTTTAATTCTGTACATTAAGTGTTCTGTTCTTAAAAGTTGCTCTCGCTGTCCTTCCTTTGGCATTAGTGACAGCCTTTGTATGTAGGTTTATCTTCTTAAAATATAACAATCAGCTTTTCGTCTAATCCTGTAAATTGATTTGTTTGGTAATACGGATCCTTATGGAGAAGAAATGTGTTATATGCTCATATGCAAGCCATTTTGCTGCCTTTGTGAATTCAGTATATTGCTCTGCAAAACATTATTTACGCTGTGCTACACTCTGTAGGCAGATGTATAACATCTTAAATCCCTACGGAAACTAACATTATATGTACCCAACAAGAGACGCTACATCAAAGAGTATAGTGGGAGGATCTGGGATGCTAAAACAGCAGTGGAATTGTTAAAATTTCTCTTCAACTCGTCCAAACAGATTTATGTGAATTCCCTCAGCTGGGTGCTGACCTGTTAAAAGTAGAGGGATCTATCTGTATGGCAGGTTGTATAAGCTGTTACTTTTTACTTCCAACATGCCAGGTGAGAAACATCAATGTACAGTTGGAGATCTTATACTGGTTTTGTCAACTAAGCACCTAATTTGGAAAATTGAGCTAATGACCCTTGTAGTTAATGAACTCCCTGTTTCTTTGGGATATCCATAGTTGGCTTTGTTAAGCATTGGTGGATAGCACCTTGTTTTGCCCCAGACCCAGGTTTCTGCAGAGAAGTTGCTTTGGTTGGAGATAGTGCCCAAAGAAGGCTTGAACAAGTTTATAAGAACTAGATAGCTGTTTTTCGTCTTCAAATATGATGTACTTTTTTCATTACTTGTGTGATTTGCTAACAGGAAATGCTATAACAAAATGCTTTTGTTTTTGTCGGTAAAATGCAGCTGTTGAGATTCAGTTTGACTCTGTAGTTTCTATCATTGGTTCCACAGCTGTCCATTTGAATAGTTCACAAAGTATCCAAGAATAGAGGGCCCCTATGTCTGCATTTTGTTATGTTGATGCCTTGCCTTAATCTAATTAAGCTTTTCTAGGACGTTACTAGAAAATCCCTTCTTGATGAATACAGTGGCAATTGCCATCATCAGAGGTTTTTCTGAGTTGAATTAGATACATAGAAACTCAAAAGTACTATGCATTCTGTATCTCTCATGGTTTCTCTATACTGATGCCCCTCAAAATTATATTATACAGAGATGGTGCTTATACTGTCATCATTCATGGCGTAATCATTTGAGACTTGCTCAATTTTCTATTTAAAGGTTCAACTCTGATGTTATCTTAAGGAGATGCATCTCCAGCACCTCTTTTTCTTTTGATCTACCGAGAATTTGCAACAGTTATATATCGGTTTGTTTTATAGTCATTGTTGGTTGAAGGCTATGTTACTCCAGCCTCTGCCGCTATGTTGTGCTCGATAGTCATGTTTGATGCCAATTTAAGATTATCATAATTTTGCTAAAATAATAAAAGGTAAAGCACTCAGGATGCATCATGGTATGTTGCTTCTTTTAGTTGTATACAGTAGCGAGTAGGTGTCCCGTTCTAAAAGTTTTATGTCCTTTATCTTTCCTTTCGGATTACCATCATTAGGTTTTTCTTCAGAAGATAACTTGAGAACTCATGTCTAATTCACCGAGTTACTTTGTTTGCCAAAGCGGGTTCGTATCAATCAGAGATGTACAATTTTCTCATGTATAAGCCATTGACACTAAAACAGAGAGAGATCGTGGTGAGAACTCAAGATATACTTTTGAGTAAATATATTGGGTTATTAATTTATTATGATAACCTTAATGATTGAAAGTTTACTACTGAATGTAACTACTAACAAAAGCACAAGACTTGCGTATCATGCATATTGAGTTTTAGGTCAACTAATAGAATGTAAGTTTTAGTCAATATATCATATTCGTGTTGACGCTTTTTTCTTCATTTAAGGTGAATCAATTGATATGACTAAAATGTGGAAAAAAGGACTTCCACTTGTTAGTTGTTGAAATGTTGTCATGTCTACTATGACTTGTCTCTCATTAAATCACTATTCTCTCTTTTCCTACACAGATGGATACACATGTACTAATTTGGGTCAAGATTTATAGTATTTCTTGCTTGCCTAGTGGAAATTTGACTGCATGGTATTTAGAATTTAATGAAATCTTGAATCATCACATGTGTACACCCTTACGAACTATAGATTTGACGATTGCACACAAAAAGCTAACTGGAATAACAAAATATAATTTCCACTCATACGAACATAATTTCACCATTCAAAATAAAATTCGTTAATATGATTGATAACAAACAATTGATCGTTGGACATTTATATCAAGGAGTTATTCAGTTTATAGTTCTTAGCAATTTGAAACTTACAACAGTATGAAGAAGAATCACCCTAGACTTAGATTAAAAAATGATATAACATTAGATTTTTTTTTAATTTACCTTGATTGGTATATTCATCTTAATGATTTGTTTATGTTGGGTTAGTTGAAGTGTATTGAACCATCAAGTTGGTTATTTGACATTAGTTTAATGAATGTTATTTTATTGATGACGTCAGTCTTCTCTATTAGACTTTAGACGCATACATTAGAAAAGTTGGAATATTAGAACCATATTGGTCAATCTAGAAATCCAAGACTACTCAACCATCATATAAATGATATGATTTAGTTATTCAATCAACTTAAAAGTAGAAATAATAATTTTGACCTAAAATTTGGTTAAATTTGAAGTCTTATATTGTAAATACTTGGTTACTCTATAATATATTGAGGCCGTTCATTGTGATTTACCTATGTAATGACCCTAAATTTTCATCCTAGAAAAATGATCTAATTAAAAATCTTTAGACCCGGAATTTCTTTGTCTAATCATGTAAAACCCCAAGTTGAAATAATTTGACCTTTATATTTTTTTAGTTATCCAAGTTGAAGGTCATGGATATTTTTATGCTTAATATAATTTAATATGGTCCCAAGATATCAATGAACCCTAGAGTAACCAATAAATGTGATAAAGATACTTTGGTTTGCATCATAGTCGAATAATGCATAAAACTTAGCCCTAGTCATGCAATGATGACTAGTTAGGGTTTCAATAGAAATTGACCCCGTATATACGCATAACATGTTCCCTTGATTTTTATATGAATATATAATAGGATATTACTATATTAGGACTTCCCTTAAATTTTGGTAGTGTAATTTATTTTAATAATTATTAAATTACCCTATGTACGTAATATGGTAAATCACATGATTCCCTATCTCAAACCTAAAATGTAACTGGATATATGATTCCTCATGATCAAATTAGCAAACCTACATAATTTCGGTTTAATTTAGATAGCCCTAGATATTCCTGACAAAATTAGAAAGAAAAGGATATTAAATCCCATTATTTGACCTAACTATTTGCTTAATGCGATCGATTAATGTAAATGTAACTATGTTCCAGTGTTTTCCTAAGTATTGGTGTGCTACATGCTGGCTAAGTGTAGCAGATATTCTGGGTTCTGTTGGGACTGTTGAGTAGTGATCGTGAGGTGAAGACTTTGTCATCAACTCCAACACACTTTGTACGATAAGGGACAATAGCCAACAATGTTTTTCCCTCAACCTCTCTCTCCATAAACCCTCCACAATCTCCTCAAATATTGCCACTATCGACGATGAGAGGTCGTTCCAAGTCCATAGAGATCTCACTCAATGCCTACCCCTTCTTCTAGCAAAAACACCCAAACCACATTCCTCAAATGGACACATTCAACACAAACTACCAGTGATCTAATAGGTTCCCAAAGACTCCAATAGACCTTCATCTTTTGCCAATTTCTCTCATCTCCAGTTAAGATGTCGTCACAAACCCCAGTTCTTCCTCCAACAATGATGAGTTCGAATGAAAGTCTCTAACCCTCATTCTCCAATCAAAGATCCATTAAGCTTCCCTACACATAGTTCTTCCTTTTATTTAAGCCAAAGAGCAATGACTTTCAGCATTTACATGGACCCAAAAAGTGGGCTTCATACCCACAAAACTCAAGCTCCAAGTAGCCTCCTCGTCCAATCTCCATCCAGTGAAACAAATCTCTTAGCTTCATTAGACAATCCTTAAGGCAATGCTATGGTCATTTTACCTAATTCGTAGTTGTATTGTCTTTTTGTATCTTGAGCTATTTCCCATGTTATTCACAACTTGGATGTCATTTTTGAGGTTTTTGCCATCTTTGTTCACCATAGAATGGTGCTTCACCTTCACACATCCTTGTCAAGCCTATTTCATGCTGAAGACCACGTTCTTTCTGTAGTGTTTGTGGCTTTGACTTTTGACCTTCTCCTATAGTCCTGGCTGCTTCCTGAAGTGGATCTCCGGAACACCGTGGAACATTAGCAAATGATAGTTGGGTTCATCTTGGCATTGAGAAGTAGATATGCCATAGGCATTGTTGTAATAGTTTGTACCATTTGTGCTTTAATCAAAGTTTGGGACTCTAGGAGGAAAGTACTTGCCCATAGCCAATGGAGAAGTTGCCAAGCACATTAGTTACATGTATGTCCTTGTTGGATCTAGGGCTCTAGAGGGGTGGTGAATAGGGCTTCAAAAATTCTCACAAGATATATTAGACCTTCAGATTATATCAAATTAAAACCAATAGCTTAAGTGCAATTTGAAGTCCTAACTAACAAGCATAGCAAGGATGAGAGGAATTGATAGGAAGCACTTGACAAGGTCATGTAGAGTGGTTCTACTCTCCAAACTAGGAGAGAGTCAGTCCACTACCTAGAGAGGTCAACCTCTAGGCCTTTGCAAGTGTTTTTCTCTATATATTCACCAATTAGAGTTACAAATCATGACCACCAAAGGACTTATCCATCCAAGCACCAAGAGCATTCCACCTTACCAAGGACTTACCCACTTTGCCATGAGTCTTCAACCTTCTCCAAGGTCTTACCCATTCTAGCAAAAGTCTTCTGCCTTCAAGGAATTTTCCACTCTTCTTGGATCTTCAGCCTTTGCCTTCTCCTTCCCTTGGAGAAGATCTTCACCTCTTCTTCAATATTGAAGAAGAGCAACAACAGCTCCACCTTCACTCGGAGTAGCTTGCTTCGCCTTTGCTTCATGGAAGAAAGGGGTAGGGAAGATGGAGTAGATGAGAGCTTTACAAGCACAAGGAAGTATCTCTCTTACAATAGGCCTATCTCACTCATAATCATTAAATGAAGTGTAAACTAGAGAGAGAAAGGGGCTCAAGGAGTTGCAACACACTCAACTATAGAAAGGAATTAGAAAAGCATGAATGAGCAAACTTGGAATGAACTTCAAGGGGTCTTATTTATAGCTAGGGGTGTTCCCTTGAGTTTGGGACCACTTAGGGTCGAAATATAGCCATTTTTCAAGAAGCAACAGATCTATTTCGCCCAAAATAACTCACCAACGATTATAATCACTTTTTCTGCACTTTCTGTATAGTACATTCAGTTGAGTTTCAATAAAGGTTAATCGACTGATCAACTAAAAGACAAAGCCAATTTTCAAACTATCGGTCGAGTTTGTTATGGGAAACTCAAACGATGAGCTAAAATCAGTTTTGCTCAGTGAGTCGATCGGTCGAGTTCTGTGAGTGTGCAACTCGACCGATGGGTCATCTTCAGAAAATTCATCATAGGATCAGTCAAGTTTCCAACTCGACTGATGAATAGCATGTGACAAATTTTCTAATTTGACTTTTGAGTGATTAAACTTTAGAATTAAGTGTGCCTGATTTTTTCTCATCTTAGTTATAAGTCATATCATCAATACAAGTGATCACAAAAATCATCTAAGGTCATTTGGAGTGATTTCCTAAATTGCACACTTGCATTGCTTTTGACTTGAACTTGAACAAGCTAGGTCTTGTATAATTTGGTCCTTTTTGTGTACCTAAAGCCTGAAATCAATCTTGAACAAACATATTAGATACATAAGAATAGAATAGTTAAGTCATTATCCAAATATGGGCAATGTATAACTCTCAAGTCAACATTCTCCCCCTTTTTGACAATGATAAACCATTCCTCAATCATATTGAAAAAGGATATTGAAGTTATACCTTTTTCCTTGTGAATTGTAAGGGGATTCAAGATTTGAAAAATGTGAGTTGATCCCCCTCAATCTATGCTTACTCTAACCTACAATGTTAGCCTTTCTACACAAAGCAATATAACATATGTGTACTATATGATCCTTTAGCAAGTCACATGATAAAGCATATAATGAATAAGAAAATGATCACATATGCAATACAAATAATATGGTTGAGCTCCAAAATATTGAACTTCTCTCTCCCTTTTGACATTATCAAAAAGGAAAGGGGGGTAGAAGAGCATAAAAACATGTCTTCTCCAAGCACAACCAAGCAAACATCCATAACATGCAGTCTCAAAGCATACACCAAACATAGACAAGAGAAACAAACAGGCTAAGTCATAATCAAAATATGGTAAAACATGGCACCAAATCATAAGATATAGTAAATTAAAGAGTAAGTGTTCATAGAATTAAGATTACAACCCAGAAAGTAAGTTCTAAGAAAATATCTACAACAAGCCATAATGATGAAAGCTAGATGATAAAATAGTACAATTCAGAATATGTGCCCAGATGTTTCTAATACAAAATAGCCTAGAAAGATATATATGATCAACATCTAGACTAAAAACTAAGAACAACTAGACATCTAAGCTATCTATATCCACAATATCATCATCATCAACATCAGAAGCATCAGGCTCGTAGTCGTCATCTCCGTCTGAAGGTGCAGTAGAGAGAACAACATCTCCTTCATCACCGAAGGCACCAGCAAAAACATCAGAGCCATCATCATTAGATGCATCACCATCATCCTCATCACCATCATCATCACCCTCCTCATCAGCACAGCCTGGCATCTCACCCCCATGGGAACTACTTTTTTAGGTGGACGCGGACGAGGAGACAAGAATCCTTTAGTAGGTGAAGAATAGCAGTAGTAGTAGGGACAACAGTGAAGTCTCAGGTGGAGACATTGGCTGTCATGACATGCATAGTTGTATATAGAGTCCTATGTGTCATCTCTGTACTCTCAGGTCCTCAGAGTAGTAGTTAGTGCTTTCGAGATTTTGGCTCAATGCCTCGAGATTTTATACTGCCTGTGTTTAGCCTGACATGACAGTTAATGCTTGTAATTCTCAGAAAGAGATGATGCATGATATGTACCTTTGATCCAAAAAGTAAATGTGTTATACTTTGGCTCTTGAAGAAAAAGATTTACTATGTGTGGACCTCTTTGCAAAAAGTTTTAATTTTTAGTGATTTTCGCTAATCCGCTGCTTGATGAACGCTTCCGCATTAGTTAATCTTGTTTTTGCGAGACGGTCGTTACAATTTAGTGGCATCTGGCATCTCCTCATCAGCAAGAGAATCAAAACCATGACTGGGCCAATGTGCATTCTTCTCAGCCCAAGACATACCAAGAGCATGGATCTCATTGTCCTGTGGTAAGGAAGGAGCAAAACTACTGAGGCTAGCAAGTAGAGTGGCCAAGGGGCCAGTCAGAGGCAACACACCAAGGATAGATCCACCAACAACAGAGGGTGTAGAAATAAAAGATGCAGGTGGAGGGGCAGGATAAAAGTGATCATATACATAGGATGCATAATCACCTCTTAGGTAGGGCTGGTAGGCTGGGTAGGGATGTGTACAGGACATGTTCATGTTGGACATGATGGAACATAGGTCCTGATGCAGATGCTCCTGAACCTGGAGGTCGTATGTCTGTTAATGCATCATGTAGCCCATTAGGGTTTTATTTGACACATGGAACGAGGCATGGGCAGGTCGGGAAGGATGAGGTGGTGGAGGTTCTCAGATAGAGGAAAAGGTAGAGGCACTAGGTGTGGTGGAGGATAGGATAGGCACATACTTCTAAAGAGTGGTCTCACTGATACAAACCCCTTTCCGGGCAGGTTTGTAATGAAAGTCGTGGAAAAGAGATTTTCCAGTCGCAAGTTGAAATAGACCATAGATCAGGGTTGGGTAGGGAGGGTGGGTGCCATAGGTGTTCTTGCTTGAGTCAAAGTAGGTCATATGGTGAAGAATATATCTTGACCACTTGACTATGATGTTCTCTAAAAGACAATACATGATCACCGTAGTGTTTTCTGCAATCTCAGTTTGATTCTTCTTCGGGTGGATATTGTAGTTAACAACTAGGGCGAGGATGTGTCTTTTGTGATCCAAGGAAGAGGAGGGAAGGGTGTACTGCTTCCTATATGAGAATTGAGGCTTCATAAAGAACCTATGAATATCAAGGAGAGTAAGATCATATTGATTGTAGAAGGCCTCAGGATCAACTAAGTCAAAATACTATGGGTAGTCCTTATTCCAGGTGTCAGTTTTGTCAGTACCTGAAAATAAGATATTCAGGGTATCCGTAGAAACTTGAAATTTCTTCCATCTATCATGGATGTGAGGACTACTTGATTATTATGTGGGGGTATAAGGGTATCATAATTCCAATGCAAGTTAGCATAGAATTTGTGAACTGCTTTTGTGTTAGTGATGGAATTGTTGTAGCACGCGCGTTCAACACTCAAGGCTGAGAGACGGTGATGACTAAGAAACTCCACTACTTGATCTTTGATCTCTTGTCTTCTAAGTCTAGGCTCAAAAAGGTCATGAAAAGGGAAATGATTTTGGGGAAGGAGCTCCTTATACCTATTTACAACCTTATTTGAGACAAAAAGAGTGTCATCAAACATAATCAAGTGGGAGTTGGACAAAGATGAAGGTGCATTAGCGGGGGCGGCCCTCTTCCTCCTATTGGATGCCATAAAGACAAAAAAGAGAGGAAAGAGAGAACAAAAGCTAAAGACTCACCACCAAAACTCATCCACAGACCTAGGTTAGCAAGTAGGAAGGTCAAGGGAGGTCAAGCTAGGTCGGGCTAGGGCTAGTTGAGGAAGGTTAGGGCAAGGGTAGAGATCTTAGGGTAGCAGAGGTGGAATCGGTCGACTTTTCTCTAGTTGAGAGGGAGATTAGTTGGCCAAACCTATCTTAATTTTCTTCAGCCCGACCATCGATCGAGTTTTGTGAACTCAGAAACTCGACCAATAGGCTCTTGTAAAAAGCTCTTGGCCTCCGATCGGTCGAGTTGGCAACTCGAACGATGGTCAACCTGATTTAAACATAAAAAACTTAGTTTCAAGCCATTAGAGTGCTAATTAAATTTATTTTTCAAATCCATTATGTATTTTTAACATACTTAGGCACATATCACTCATCATGGGACACTATTTTGTAGTAAAACATGCGTTTGCAAAAAATACCCAAAAACAAGAGAAAAACAAGGCAAAATGAACATGAAAAACTGATTTTTAGCATATTAGCAAGCAAAGATGATCAAAATAGAGGCAAAACATATCGAATAGATGACAAATAGCTAGAAGGCATAACAGATTCATTCAAAGTAGTTATAAGCAATTTTGATTAAATAAAATTAAATTGCTCTCTAGCTAGAGGTTTAGTGAACATGTCCACCAATTGATTTTCCTTGTCCACATGCGTGATATAGATATCCTTCTTGGCAATGTGATCATGGAGAAAATGATGACGAACCTCTATATGTTTAGCTTTACTATGCAAGATAGGATTATATGATAAGTTAATTGCACTAGTATTATCACAATAGATAGGAGAAGCATCAAAATGAATCTTTAAGTCTTGGAGCATTTGCTTCATCCATAGGACCTAGGCACAACAACTCCTGACTGCAATGTATTCAACCTCAGTGGTTGATAATGCCATCGTGCTTTGTTTCTTGGAGAACCAAGACACCAAGCATGGTCCTAGGAGTGCACAAGTGCCACTTGTGCACTTTCTATCAATCAAGCACCCTACATAATCCACATCATTATAAGAAGTAAGAGTAAAGTCCCTTGACTTGGGATACCATAGTCCAAAATTTTGGGTTTTGGCTAAGTACCTTAAAATCCTCTTAAAAACTATAAATGTAATTTCTTAGGATTTGATTGAAAGTGAGCACACAAGCCAACACTAAACATTATATCAGGTCTAGAGGTAGTTAAGTAAAGTAAACTTCCAATCATACCTCTATAGAGCTTCTCATCTACCTTCTCACCTTCTTCATCTTTGTCAAGTTCGGCGGTGTTTGACATGGGTGTGTCCATCGGCTGGGTGTTCCCCATCCCAAAGCATTTGAGTAGTTCACTTGTGTACTTGTCTTGGTTGATGAAGTTCCCATCTTTTGTTTGCTTGATTTGAAAGTCAAAGAAGAATGTGAGTTCACCCATCATACTCATCTCGAATTCACTCTGCATAAGATCACCAAATTCTTTGCAAAGTTCAAGGTTAGTTCTGCCAAAAATGCTATTATCAACATATATTTGTATGATAAGAAAATTGTTAGAAGTGTGCTTTAGAAATAAGGTAGAATCCACTTTTCCCACGATCTAACAATAAGTTCTTTAATTTCTCATACAAAAATCTAGGTGCTTGTAAAAAGAATGATTGGTCTGCTCTCGTTCTCTCTCTCTCTAGAATGAGAGATGCCGCTTCTCTCTAGGGTTTCCCCCGCTGAGGGGAGGGGTGTCGTTCCCTTCTGGCGTGCCCTCCCCTTGGCCCTTCTCCACCATGATCCTTCTCCCCTCTCTCCCTCCCTATCTTCTTCTCCACCTTCCTACCTCTCCTCTTTCCCCAGTGGCTCTGCTGGTGGCCAGCGGTTCTCCTCTGTCTGCTGGCGGTGGGGCTCGGGAGGCGTCGTGCCAGCTCTTGGAACCTTTGTGGCTTCTCGGCTCACTGGGTTGTTGCTCGTGCTCTGCGGGGACACCCCCCTCCGTCGGCTCTGCCTGCTCCTTGGGTCCTCGTGACCTTTGGAGGAGCTCCTGGGCTCCCTCTCGGGGCGACGTTCTCCTTCCTTGGTGGTTTTCCCACTCGGGTGGGCTCTCCCCCGCACGCTCCTACTTTGCCTTTGGGGCCTCGACTCCGTCTTGTGCTCTTGGACCTTCCCCGATTGCTTCTCTGCGAGGACCTACTCCTGGATGCTTCTCCGCGCGAGTCGGCCCTCCCGTCTTAGCTGAGTTGGGTTTCAAGCCCTGGTGCTTTGGTCTGCTGCCGGTAGTTCTCTGCCTGCCTACAACGCTGGCGTCTCCATGGGCGTCAATGGGAACATAAGGCGATAGGGTCCCCCCTGTTGTCCCTACTTCTTTGTGAGGGAATGCCCACAGGGTGTTTGACATTTTGCTTCTCTTTGGTATTAGTCTCGGCCACAGGAAGGTAGAAGGCGTCAGCGGTCCTCCACCTGGCATCAGTGTTGCCCCTCCACAGGCTTGCAATCGAGGTTCTGATGTGACTCTTTCTCTAGCAAAATGGTGGTAATCAACTACATGCTATCTTTGGCTATTTGCAGGTGATCTTTGTCGATCATGTCCTCTCTGTGTAGGTGAGCTAAATTCCAGAGGCTCCATGACTGCCAGACTTTAGCCGCAACAGCCTAAGAAAATATGTTGATGTTGCCCCATTAAGCTAGATCAGGTGTTTGATTGGTACCTTCTCGGTGAAGGATTGAACCAGGTGAAGCTGGTTCAGTTCTTCCGGAAGGAGGCAAAGAGTGGCAGACTTGTCTCCTTGCTTCGTTTCTTTTGTGATCCATTTGAGAATATCTTCTAGGAGTTGGGACAGGGGACGTCTTCTCAGGTTGAGTTGGAAGTTAAGTTGATGTTCATATAGGCATGTTTGTGGGTGTATTGATTGGGTCTGTTTGTTCTTCTTTCTCACCTGCTAGGTCTTTCTGATTAGTTTATATCCTGTCCCTT
The DNA here is from genome assembly GCA_963693085.1 of Alisma plantago-aquatica. NCBI lineage: Eukaryota > Viridiplantae > Streptophyta > Magnoliopsida > Alismatales > Alismataceae > Alisma > Alisma plantago-aquatica. Next base: position 499,696,242 of record OY856414.1, on the reverse strand, counting down.
CTTCTGCCTTTTCTTAGTTGGAGTTTTTCTTAGTTTCGGGTCCCTTATATCCCCCTACGTGGGGTTTGGGACCTAGTAGTTTTCCACAGGGGCACAAAATGTACCCAAAGTTTTGGTTTTATTAGTAACATGATTTTTGTGCGACCAAAAAAACTCTAGGTTCCTGTTTGAGTCCATAGCGAGCTTTTTGCAACAAATAAACATGGTTAGGTAAACTATCATGTTCAAAGGCCGGAAGTTGCGCAACATACACTTCCTCCTCAATTGTACCATTCAAAAACACCCTTTTAACATCCATTTGATGCAGAAGAAAGTTTTTATAACAAGCAAAGGCAAGCAACATACGAATGGACTCAAGTCTAGCTACAAGTGCATATATTTCATCAAAATATATACCTTCCTATTGGTTGTAGCCTTGAGCCACCAACCTTGCTTTGTTCCTTACCACTTTGCCACTTTCATCAAGCTTGTTGTGGTAGATCCATTTGGTGCCAATGGTCTTTCTGTCACTTGGTCTTGGCACTAGGGTCCAAAGTTTGTTCTTTTCAAATTGCTCCAATTCTTCTTGCATAGCTAGGATCCACTCATCATCCCCAAGAGCGTCCTTGACATTCTTTGGCTCGAGTTGTGAGATGAAGGCATTGTTGGCTTATTCTTTGTTGAATGCAGTCCACGTTCACTCTTTCAAATGGATCACCTAAAATCAGCTCCTTTGGATGATTCTTTGAAAATTGGGGGGTTGGATCCTTCTTTTCATCATCTTTATCTTCTTCTTGAGTGACTATCTCTTTTCCTTTTTGGGTGATGTTGAGATCTTTTAGAATGGGAATTACTTCATATGCAACATCATCATTTAGAACAAAATCTTTGGGAATAGAGGGGTTAGTCTCAATAAACTGTACATTTATGGATTCTTCTACTTTAGCAAGATCAATATTAGAAACTCTATAAGCCTTCCTAGTAGTGCTATAGCCAAGAAAGAAAGCCTTTTAAGACTTTGGATCAAACTTGTCAAGAGAATCTTTCATATTAAAAACAAAACAAGGACATCCCAAAATATGAAAATACTAATAGAAGGCTTCCTACCACACCATAGCTCATAGAGGATTTTCTTTGAAGAAGTATGTGTAAAAATCCGGTTTTGCACAAAACATGAGGTACTAACAGCTTCAACCTAGAACTTATTTGGAGTATCATACTCTAGAAGCATGGTCTCAGTCATCTCCTGTAAAGACATGTTCTTCCTCTCTACAACCCCATTTTGTTGAGGTGTTTGAGGTGAAGAGAAGGTGTGTGCATAACCATATTCTTGACAAAAAAATCAAAAAACTCATTTTCAAATTCTCCCCCATGGTCACTACGGATGGAAACAATGCGACAAGAAGCTTCATTCTCAACTCATTTACAAAAGCTTGAGAAAACATCAAGCGTATCACTTTTAGAAATGAGAAAGAAGGTTCAAGTATATATAGAGAAATCATCGACAATAATAAGACAATACTTAGAACCACGAAGCAATTGAGTTCTCATTGGTCCAAATAGATCAATATGAAGAATGTCAAGAGCTATATTGGAACTAAGGACTCCTTTGGATTTGAAGGAGGAATTGGTTTTCTTTCCTTGGGTGTAAGGTTGGCATTCCTCATCCTTTTCAAAATCCAATTTGGGAAGTCCCTTGACGAAGTCCTTTTTGCTCAACTTCTTCAACTGATGCATATTTACATGACCAGGCTGGCAGTGTCAAAGAGAAATATCATTCAAGTTGACTACTAGGCATCTACCAACAACATGCTTACTAGAGTCAAGAACAATAACATAAAGATCACAACTTCTAGTTCCCTTATATATAACTTGGTAGGTGAGAGAATATAGAATCAAGCATTCAAATGAATTAAATAACACAAGGTAACCATTGTCACATAATTGACTAACACTAATTAGATTGTGATGTAGGAAATCTAAAAAGAGAACATTCTTGATGCACAAGGATTCACCTACATCACCCTCACCTTTGACTTTACCTTTGTTGTTGTCCCCAAATGTGACCAATCCTCCTTTTTGTTTTGGTGAAGTTGTTAAAATGGCTTATATCACCTGTCATATGCTTAATGCAACCACTATCCACAATCCATCTTCCTTTTTCCTGCAAGAAAGGAGAATGTCAGTTCCCAACTCAAACTTTGGGATCTGGTGTTAGCTTGTGGACCCATTTTATCCTTGGGTTGGTCCCCTTAGGCTTGTAAGGGCAATAAGTAGAGTAATGATCATCACATTTACAATAAGAACAAACCATAGGATTCTTAGTTCTGGAAGACTCTCCTACAAAGAAAGACGTCGCCTTGCTCTTTTTCTTACCTTCAGCTTTTCTCATTCCCTTTGATGCTCCCCCTACAAATCCCAAACTATTAGTACCACTTTGTTTGGTAGAATGGTCAAGGATTTCATTTAGGGAGTTATTTCCTTTGAGGAATTTCTATAGGGATGCTCTCAATCTATGATTATCATCATTTAAATAGATAATGGTAGAAGATAAGCTAGCTATGTCATCCCTAGCATGAACAGGATCAACCTCAAGACATAAGGATTTCGTTAAATATGAATCATTTTCAAGAGAAATGGAAGCAACATTAGCACTAGGAAATAAAGGTCTAGAAGATAGATCATTTACTTGACCAAACAAACCTAACATTTTTAGATTTAAGCATTTTAATTTCTTTGAGATAGATATCTCTTTCTTCTCTACGAGCATCAATAAGGAGCATAATTCAACATTTTTAATTTTAATCATTTCAAGCTCTTTTAAGGCAATTTTGATTTTTTTCCCTTAAGTTTTTCAATGTTCTTAAGGTAGATACCATTCTCAACTTCAACCCCATTGTATTGGAGCTCAAGATCAAGGTATTGTCCTAGAAAATTATCAATACTCTTAAGATTAGATTCTCATTTAGCTCAAGGATTTTAAGTTTAGCATATAGATCATCAATGATTTTCCCTAACCATTTTCTTTTAGATTTACATTTAGCAAAAGATGAACGAGTAGAGATAAGGTTGTCAATAACAACTTCCTTAGATAACTCATGCAAACTTACCTCACCAATTTATTCACTAGTAGAGGCCATGAGTGCAAGGTGGCACTCTCCATCTTCTTCAGAGCTTGAGCTATTTAAATATGAAGCTTCCCAAGATGCATGAGCTATATTTTTGTGTCTCTTCTCATTTTTGTCCATCCCCTTATGCTTGCTCTCCTTCTTGTACTCTTCTTCCTTCTTTGAGATTCCCTTTTGATGTGACTTTCTTGACTTTGGACATTCACTCCTATAGTGTCCTTTTTGTCCACACTTGTCGCATCTCAGAGGAGAGGAGGAGGAGGCTTTCTTTCCCTTAAAGTGTTTTCCCTTGATGTAGTTGGCTTCATGCTCACTTGGGCCATCATCTTCACTAGATGAGGAAGGGGAAGTCCGGCAAGCAAGTTGTTGTTGAAGGATGACCACCTCTACTTGTTCTTTGAAAGCACTATCTTTGAACTTCATGGCTTCCGTCTCTTCTTGCTTGGCTTCTTCTTCTTTCTTGTCAAGCCTAGGCTCATGGACTTGGAGGTTTCCAATGATCTCTTTGGTTGGGATGTCACCAAGGCTCCTCACTTCTTCAATGGAGGTGACCTTTGACTCCCATCTCTTTGGTAGAGTCCTCAAGATCTTGGAGTTTGTTAAACCTCTATCCAAAGTGTTGCCAAATGCAGCCATCCCATTTATGATGACATTAAGCCTTGAGTACATCTATGCAATCCATTCTTTCTTGTCCATCTTGAAGTTCTCTACAAGGTTGTTCAACATATAGATCTTGGCCTCCTTGACTTGCTTTGTGCCTTCATAGGTGATGCACAATTTGTCCCAAATCTCATAGGCAGTGTCCCAAGATGAGATCCAGTTGAACTCTGTTGGGGTAAGGGCTGCAAGAGGATGCTTATGGCTTTGGCATTGAGTTGGGCTTCTTTAAGAGCAACTTCACTCCATGTTGCAACAACTCCGGTTGGCTCCTTGTAATGTGTGACCATCACCTTCCACATATCAAAGTTCATGCCTTGAATGTAGAATTACATACACCTCTTCCAATAGAGGAAGTTGGTGCCATCAAAGACCGGAGGATGCATGGAAAATCCTCCCTTTAGGTTGAGAGAACCAAGTAGGTTGTCTTCCATCTTCTCATCTCGTGGGAGATTGTTGGATAAGATCCTTGACTCTGATACCACTTGTTGGATCGATGGCTCTAGAGGGAGGGGGTGAATAGAGATTCAAAAATTCTCAAAAGATAGATTAGACCTTCAAATTATATCAAATTAAAACCAATAACTTAAGTGCAATTTGAAGTCCTAACTAACAAGCATAGTAAGGATGAGAGGAATTGATAGCAAGCACTTGACAAGGTCATGTAGAGTGGTTCTACTGTCTAAACTAGGAGAGAATCAGTCCACTACCTAGAGAGGTCAGCCTCTAGGACTTTGCAAGTGCTTTTCTCTATATATTCACCAATTAGATTTACAAAGCATGACCACCAAAGGACTTACCCATCCAATAAACAAGATCATTCCACCTTACTAAGTCCTTACCCACTTTTCTAAGAGTATTCAGCCTTCTCTAAGGTCTTACCCACTCTAGAACAAGTCTTCCGCCTTCAAGGACTTTTCCACTCTTCTTGGATCTTCAGTCTTTGCCTTCTCCTTCCCCTAGAGAAGATCTTCACCTCTTCTTCAACCTTGAAGAAGAGCAACAACAGCTCTGCCTTCACTCAGAGTAGGTTTCTTCATGGAGGAAAGGGGTAGGGAAGATGGAGTAGATGAGAGCTTTACAAGAAAAAGAAAGTAGCTCTCTTACAACATGCCTATCTCACTCATAATCATGAAATGAAGTGTAAACTAGATAGAGAAAGGGGGCTCAAGGAGTTGCAACACACTCAACTATATATAGAAATGACTTAGAAAAGCATGAATGAGCAAACTTGGAATGAACTCCAAGGAGTTCTATTTATAGCTGGGAGTGTTCCCTTGAGTTTGGGATCACTTAGGGTCGAAGTATATCCGTTTTCCAAGAAGCAACATATCTATTTTCTCCCAAAACAACTCACCAATAGTTACAATCACTTTTTCTACATTTTTCATACAATACATTCGGTCGAGTTTCAATAAAGGTAACTTGACCGATCAACTAAAAGACAAAGCCAATTTTCAAACTATCAGTCGAGTTTGTTTTGGGAAACTTGACCGATGAGCTAAAATCAATTTTTCTCAGTGATTTGGTCGGTCGAGTTCTGTGAGTGTGGAATTCGACTAATGGGTCATCTTCAGAAAATCCATCATAGGATCGGTCTAGTTTCCAACTCGACCGATGAACAACCTGTGACAAATTTTCTAATTTGACTTTTGAGTGATTAAACCTGAGAATTAAGTGTCCCTGATTTTTTCTCATCTTAGCTACAAGTCATATCATCAATATAAGTGATCAAAAAAATCATCTAAGGTCATTTGGAGTGATTTCTCAAATTGCACACTTGCATTGCTTTTGACTTGAACTTGAACAAGCTAGGGCTTGTATAGTTTGGTCCTTTTCATGTACCTAAAGTCTGAAATCAATCTTGAACAAACATATTAGATACATAGGAATGGAATGGTTAAGTCATTATAAAAATATGGGCAATGTATAACACTCAAGTCAACAATCCTCACATATTTAATTTATGCGTCCCGATTTCATGGGCTTTTACGGCACTAAGAATCTTTTTATTTTGATATCAGCCGCAAGTTATATGTCCAAGAAAATGATTTTGGTGCCTGATCACAAACATGAGATGTAGCAAATGATACAATGACAAATAATTCTTTCCATATCAAGATTTCTTTTAACTTTAGGGTTTTCTAGAAAATATTTAGAAACTTTTATCTCACTCTTTGATTGGTCAAATTTTGAATAATTCATAATCTTTTACAATCTTATCTTAGAAAAATTATGTACAAATACTCCTTAAAAAGGTCTTGGGACAAGGAAGCTCCCTAACCCATGATTGGACCTCTATTCCCAACCTAATTACCATATTTAATTAGTAATCATAAACCAATTTTAATGGAGCATAATTAGTTCATAATTTATCTTATACACAAGAAATTTGGCTTTATCAGGAATCATGCTACTATTAATGTCACTCATCAGTCTCACGTGAGTGGTTTGCACATACTAGGTATTAATTTAGGGTTTTTTAATATTAATTTAGGGTTCAAAGTTTTATTATTCACTTATGTAATCATGATGGCTCATTTAAATTAAATTTTGCAATTTCTCAATATATACTTATGGAAAATCATACACATTCTAAGAACTGATGTTTTTATTGTGTTATGATTATGTTTTCAAACTGAACATTATGTATCATTGTCATGTTAACAACTTAATAAAGCATGAAACCACGTTCAAGATTAATTAAGAAACATGCTATGTTGATATAGTCCTCTCAATCATGTTATGTGAGCCTTAGCCGGTCTTATGAGCTTTGTGGGAGCATCATCTAAGTCTTAACAAACATTATGTGAGCTTTAACCAACCTTATGAGCATTGTGGGTGCAATCAGGAGAGTGACTGTATCTACTCAAGTTGAAACACACGTTATTGTGAAATCATGACAATTTACTTAAATTTTCATGTGATCATATTAACCATGTTAAGTAGTTATGCTTTTCTAGTTGTTTCATGCCATCCCACTTATATGTTGTTTTTCATGTTATAACTACTCAGTGCCACTCACATAAGTTTTACATTGTTTTGTATGGATAGGAACAAGATGCCCATAGTTGGTGAGAAGAGGAGGACTGAGACATTAGGAAAAGGACAAGGAGGACCCAATGAAAGACTAGGAGTGCCCTGGTGGGGCACCTTTATCCACCTCAACTATATTTTATGCATTGAGGCTAGTTTTTTCATGTATAGGTATATGCATATGCCATTAGTTGTATCAAGTTTTCCTTGTAGTAAACTTCTGATAATGAGAACAATATTATGTTTTTATGATGTTTATTATTCAATTATTCCTTATGTTTGATATTCAATGTGTGTGACACTTCATCAATATTGAATCGGGAAATGATACTTCCACTCTTGTTAATATATATGAAATATGCGGTGTTACAAACATGGTATAACAACAAAATTATAATTTTTCACCGGGCTCTTTCATCAATTCTCAAATAGTTAGATGACTCTGTAGGTCCACTAGGTTAAGATTTACTTATACTTCCTCAATTGAAGAAATGAAGTTAGGATGAATACATTTTCTTTTAAAGAAATTGTTAAGGGTAAAAGTATAACAAGGGAGCCAAAATCTCAAGGTTTATGTATACTAGGATATGTAGGTTTTAGAGATAGATGCCTAACTAGTTTAGATCTTAAATATTAACCATCACATGTGATATGTCTTCTCTTTTTCTCAATGGTCAGTGCACACCAATTGAGGGTCGTAGAGGAAACGTCATGAGCATAAACACTTATTATGCATCTCTTCACCGTTTGTTAGTGCACATGGTATGGGACATCCACACTATTAGGTTGGTGGAGAGTAGCATAATAAGGCCTCACTTTTTCACGTATGTGTTTGATCAACACATATTCAAGGATGTCACAACGATGGATAAAAGAAAAGCCTAAATTGAATAGGCATCTAAACATAATGCAACTAGGTCATACAAAGTCATTAGCTACATCATGGTTTAATTCTTCAGACATGGTTAGTTAAATTACAAGGATGAACTACTATGCTAATTGATCGATTATTATGTCTAAGAATACGAATTATTTTGTATTGATAGTATTATAGGTAGTTAATCTAAAATACAATAGAGGACATGGATTCATGTTTAATTGAGGGTATTGAGGAACTTGTGAATCTGATGAAGGTGTTAAAGTTATGTTTATGTATATAAATATAGAACTTTATTGAGATATATATTTATCTCAATAAACTTTATGACAAGACTAAGGTGTGAATGTACATATATGTGCAAAACACTGGAACTTTATGACATAATCCAAATAGTAAAATACATGGAGGTATATGAAGTCCTGATGTGATTAGTATTGTACTATAGCATAAAATGTTTGAGGACAAAATTTCTATAAGATGGGTAGGTTGTAACAACACAAATACGCATCCTAGAAAATGATCTAACTAGAAATCTTTAGTCCCGTAATATCTTAAGGTCTAACTGTGTAAAACCCTAAGTTGACCTTTATATGTTGAATTGTCCAAGTTGAAGATCATGACTACTTGTTATGCTTAATACGCTTTAATATGGTCCCAAGATATTCATGAACCCTAGAGTAACCCATGAATATAATAATGATACCTTGGTTTGAATCATAATCACATAATGCACACAAACTTAGCCATAATCATGCAATGATGACTAGTTAGGGTTTAATAGAATCTAACCCCACCGATGTGCATAATATGTTTTCTTGATTTTTAAATGTGTATATAATAGAATATTAGGGTTTCCCTTAAATTTTAATAATGCAACTCTTTTTTAATAATTATTATTGCATTAATTATCCTATGTACCTGGTATGATAAATCACATGATTCCATAGTTGAAACCTAAAATATAGTTGGGTATTTGGATTAGCTCACGATTTATCTAACCTTCATATTTGGTTATATTTATATTCCTTACAAAATAAGAAAGAAAATGATAGAATCATTATTTGACCTAGCTAGTTTCTTAGTGTGATTGCATAATGTAAATGTACCTAAACCTAACTCACATTCTTTGCTTAAGCATGTCACATGCTATGCTCTGGCTAAGTTTAGCACATATTTTGGGTTCCATTGGGACCTTTGAGTAGTAATCGCAAGGTGAAAACTTCTTCTTGAACCCCAACACTCTTTGAGTGACAAGGGACAACATCCAACCATGTTTTCCCTTGACTTCTCTCTCCATATATCCAATGTGATCTCTACGGATCTCACCACCATCAACCTCAGGAGTTTGTTCCGAGTCCATAGATCTTTCACTTGACCCCTAACCCTACTCCTAGCAAAAAGAATGAAATCACCCTCCTCCTCCAGTTCACGCAGCCAACACCCCACTCAACCATTCCATATTGCACATACAACCAGTGATCCATGAGGCTCCCTTTGACTCAAATAGACCTTTGTCTGCCAAAAATTTCTCTCATGGCCAGCTAAGACACCTACGCAAATCCCAACTCCTCCTCCAGCAATGGCAAGCTTGACTGAGTATCTCTGACCATCATTCCCCAATAAAATATCGAGTAAGATTTTTTGCATGTAGTTTGAACATCTACACAAAACCATGAAGTCAGATTCATGCCTAGAAAACTCAATCTCCAACCAGCATCCTCAGCTGATCTCTAGCCACTGAAAAAAAAACATATTCTTCATTAGACAATCCCATGGTCATTTTTTCGATCTGTGCTTGTATCATTATTTTGTATCTCTAGCTATATTTTCAGCATGGATGTTGTTTCGAAGGTTTGATTGTCTTTATTCATCATAGAATGTTACTTCTCACACAACCTTATCAAGCCTATTTCATGCTAAAGATTGCATTATTTAGTAGTATTTGTAGCATTGCTTTTGACCTGCTCGTCCACCCATGGTGACTGCCTAAATTTGAGCTCCTAGGCACTATAGAACACCAACAAAAAATAGTTGGGTTTGTATTGGCCTTGAGAAGTAGCTACGCGAGAGGCATTAGCGTAACAACTTGTGTCCTTCAAGTTTTAATTGGAGTTTGGGACTCCAACAAGAAACTGGTGATGCAAACACCAAAGGAGAAGTTTTCATGCACAACAATTACCCGTATGCCTTGCATATCTAATTAGTGTGTCTCGATTTCATGAGCTTTATCAAAACTAAGATGTTTTTATTTTGATATCGACTACAAGTTATATGTACATGCTAGAATTTTGTGCCCGATAATGCAGGGGAAAATGAGTCTTTCTATACAAACATTTCTTTTGACTTAAGGGTTTTCCATACAAGATTATATACTTTTCATCTCACTGTCTGACTGATCGGGTCATGAATAATTCATAAATTTTACAATTGGATGTCATAAAATTATGTAAAATACTCCTTAGGAAGGTCTTGGGACAAAAAGCTTGTTGGCCCATGATCATACCTCTATTGCAACCTAATTATCATATTAAATTAGAAATCATAAACCAATATTAATGGATTGTAATTAATTCATGATTACATTACAAACCAGAATTTTGGATATATTAAGACTCAAGATACTATTAGTGCACTCCTCAGACTCCTGTGAGTGGTTTATGCACACTAAGTACTAAATTTAGTGTTCATGGTTTTATTATTCACTTTTGTAATCATGATGTCTCATTTGAAATAAGTTATGTTATTGCTCAATATATGCTTACAAAAAATCGTACACATGCTAACAACCAATAATTTATGATTATATTTTCAAATTGAGAACTATGTATCATTGTCATTTTCATGAATTAAGAAATCATGAAAACCTTCAATATTAAGAAATCATGCTATATTGATATAGTCTTATCATGTTATGTTAGACTGAATTGGCCTTATGTGAGCCTTAACCCACCTTATAGAGTTGTGGAAGCATTGTGAGTCTTAACCAACCTTATGAACTCTATGGGAGTACTATCTAAGCCTTAATCGACCTTATGTGAGCCTTAACTAAGTTATGAGAACTTATGGCTGAAATCACGAAAGTGACTATAATAAAACTCAAGTTAAAACACATGTTATTATGAAATCATGCCAATTTACTAAACTTACCATGTAATCATGTTGACCATGTTAAGTATTAATATTTTCAAGTTATATAATGTCACTTGAATTATATGTTATTTGCATGTTATGATTACTCAATGCCACTCACACAAGTTTTACATTGCTTCACATGGCTATAAATGAGATGTCAATAGGTGGTGAGTAGAGGAAGACTGAGACACTAGGCTAAGGAGAAGGAGGACCCAGTCAAAGACTAGGAGTTCTATGGTTGGGTGCCTTTATCTACCTCAGCTGTATTTTACACATTGATGCTAGTTTATTCATATATATGTATATGGATGTGTCATCAGTTGTATTAAGTTCTTCTTGTTGTAAACTTTTGAGTATGAGAAATATATTATATTCCTATGATGGTTATTATTTCGATTATTTGCTATGTTCAATGCAGGTTACACCCTATTAATATTATGAGTCAGAATTTAATGCTTCTTCTCATTGTGAATGTGTATGAAATTTGGGGTGTTACAAGCTATGTCTGTAATCAAAGTATAATGTCTTGAGTTCTAAAAGTACTAGTTTTAGTGGATATAGAATAGTTACATGATCAATGTCATCTCCACAAACACTTTCTTGACCATCATCAATGGCATCTCCACAGACACTTTCTCTACCATCATTAGTGGCACACCCTTCAGACACTTCCATAACACCAATGGTCTTATAAAGGTGACACCCTCTCTCCTTACATATTCATCCTATTCACTTCACTTCTCACTAACATGATTTAAATGGGAACATCCCATGGACTCATAACCTCACCTAAAGAATGATGCAAGAACATCATCCAATATGCAGATGACACCATGATATTAGTTAAACTTGAAGATGTCACCATTATCAACACCATTCAGATCCTTGGCCTCTAATCATATATCTCCAGACTCCGAATAAATCTACAAAAATCTTCCATCATTGGTATTAACACTTTTGCTGATACCATTCTTAAATACCAAACCCTTCTGAAATGTAAAATTGAAGATTTCCCTATTATGTATCTAGGCTTTCCCATCAACCCCAACCCACTAAGCACATCCTATGGATTCAAATCATAGAAAAAATCCATAACAAAGTTACATCCTAGACTAACATCTTCCTCAACCTAACATGCCATCTCACTCTCCTCAACAACACCATCAGCCCCATCACCACTCATTACCTTAGTTGTATTCCCCTACCAACAAAAACTAAGAAATATAAAATCTCTTAGGAGAAATTTTATATGGAAATATTTTGTTGATAACTCCAATAAAGTCAAGATTCATTTGGTTAATTGAGGCATGATCTGTGCTCCAATCAACTATCGGGGATGGGGCATTATTAACATCAATGTGCACATCATTTGTCTCATCACAAAAACTATTAACGCCCTCACCACAAACACCAAAAAAATATGGAAACCTCTCATTACACAAAAGTATTACAATAAATCAAATGTGTGGAATAAAACTAAGAAGAGAATATCCTCACCTCTTTGGAGAGTCATCAACAATAACCTAGAAATTATAACTGACATGATCAACAATTTGTCACATGCCTTTACATACATAAACTTTTGGTCAGATCCTGGTTCTACAACAACACAATAAAAAACATCAAATACGACTTCCCTACACCAAATTTTTAAAAAAAACACCAGTAATGCCAAAGCTCTTCTTCTTATGACCAACAACAGACAAAACTGCCTCAAAGCGTACCTATCTTAACACCTCAACCCCGACACTCTGTTGGACATCATCCAGAACCTAGAATTCAACACATCAAGCAACATTTCATGGAAATGGGGTCTCAAATACTCATAAAAAAACTATTACCACCCAACTTACATAGGATACACTTGAGACATGGAAAAAATTTGGAGGATGAAATGAACACAAAAATACAAAAAAAATTCCGGATCATCTCAAATAATAAGATTCTAACAGATCACAACCTCACCAGATGAGGTTTCTAGGGACCTACCAGTCGTTATCTTTGTTGTTCTGCCATTGAGACTGTTGAGCACCTCTTCATTCACTACCCATTCATGATTTACATTCATCAAAGATACTTCCTACCCAGTCCCCTTATTGATATTTCCTTCTCACCGTCTAAGATAAATAGTATCCAGACCACAAACATAGATCACTAAACACTCGATATGATCATTATTATTTTGTGGAATATATGCTTAGAAAGAAACCACAAAAAATACAATAATACCTCCCACCCACATTATTATATTCTTAAATAAAATTGAACATTTTTTTATTATCATGCATTGTAGGACTAACCTCCACATCAACACAGGTGATGGATGGTGAAGATGACTACATGACTATCTTTTGGGTGTACAATGAGGAAGGACAATACACCTTGGAAGAGATTTTAACGGATGATTCAAGCTTCTAATCACATCTACATTGCTTTATCTTGCTACCATTGATTATCTTTTATTTCACAGTTGATGGTTTGAGGCCCATTGTTAAGGGGTGCCTCCCCTACAAAGTCTCTACTTTGCATCTTGTCTGCACCCCTTCCTTTTATTTCCTACTACAATGCTAGCTCAGCGGCATCTCCCTCTAGGTGTTGTAGGATGTGGGTTGTTTTAAATTGTATGCTATTGTTTACAAACGTTTCTATTTGTAAACATTATCTTAATATGTTATATTCTTTCTATCAGAAAAATAGAATAGTTACATGATTACACATAAATTTTCTATATGTAAATAATATCAATCAAACTTTCAGAATATAATGTTTGAATAGGAAGGATGTATTTTAGGGGATGAAATCTTTTTGAAGGAGAGATAATTGCAATGCAAATTTACAAAAGATGTCCCTTTTTCTTTGACTAATTAGTTTGTTTATATTTTGTTCACTTTTATGTTAACATCCAATAATTATAATAAAATAAGAGAATCACAAAAACTAAATTTCAGTTTGAAGACAACAAAACTTGCTTCATTATTTGAAACTAGTCAATGGATCACTAAAATGGATGATTCTATGTGGAATTTGGATAATATACATTAAATGAGGGAATTTGTCTTTTAAATCATGTATATAACCTTTATAGGTTATACATTATGAATTTGAGAAAATTTGTTTAGAAAAATCCAATTATGGTGATTCTTGTAGTAAAGAAAGAACTAGTATCTGTATAAATTAGTATGGCTTTTCTCTAGTTTACATTAAGATTTGGAAACCTTTTGATGTTGTTTAATTAGTTTAAAATTGAAAGAAATTCCTCAAGTTGAGTATTGATTTCTAAAGTCTGATCTAATGATCCATGCCTCTCCCATAAGCTCGATCCTTCTCCTCCACTCTACTTGAGCTATAACAATGCCATTGCAACCCACACCTTGATGAATATTGTATTCTAGCTCAATCTGTCATATCTCACATTCTATCCCCCATTTCGGTCCTTGTCTCTTCCTCTACCCAATGTCACATTCTCACAACCTTGTTTCTCTCATATACACAACCAAGAGTCTCTCTCTCTCCCCCCTTCTTCTTCTTCTTCCTAAGACTAATGAGCATCTTGCCATCTCTTCGACCTTTCTATATCTCTACTAATTTGAAGGTTTAACTCTTTTAAACACCCCACAAGCAACCTTCATTCCCTTCTACTCACTTTTTCACTCTATCACCTCTTCCCAATGCCATCTTCTTCATGAAACTGCTTATTTCCATCTTCTACCTTCCAGGCCTACGTGGCATCTCTCAAAACCAAAACCACATCCCATAGAGCCCCCACTACCTACAAAAATCATTTTACACCCTCGATAACCAACCATCATCGCTTTCCTTCTTCTCCTTCACCCTGCCACAATCAAATAATAAAACTTGGGGCCAACACCAAACATGCTCCCCTCAGGTTCAAACATCACAAATGCTTCCTTTCTCCAACTTGAGTGCCATATAAAGAAAGTGGAGATATCCTCCATTCTCCATTTATCTCCAAATTGTTTCCCTACGCTTCTCTCTCTATGTGTGACCGCTATAACACCGACATGTACCACTCATTTTTCCTCATCCACCCTGATGCACCAGATAATTATCTTTTCACTAGTTATTTATTATTGATTTCTGTGCATTTATTGTTTATTTTCATACTAATTTGTGCATTATTTATTATCATTAGCCTGCTATACTTAATTTTATTAAATAAATATATTTTCAATGATCTTGAATGATTTAATATTATTCAAGATCTTATTTTGGTTTTTTTTTGAATTTCAGGTGAATTTACAAGAAACTTCACATCTCGGTACTATCAACTTTGTGCCGGTGATACCGACACTTGCTCAACATGGGACATGTGAATCGAAAAAATTTGGTAGTACCGACCAGAGGAAGTCGATACTATCGACAACCTCACAACAAGGATTTAGAAAATCTCAAATAAATCTCAGTATTACTGACATCCATTCGGTGATATCGACAACTTCACAAGCAACCACAACTATCAAAGGCATCAGTAGTATCGACACCTAGTCAGTTGTACTGACACCCAGTCAGTAGTACCGACATGGTGGGATCAGGAAGATTTAGAAATCATGTTTAATACGATGGTTGGTAATTGATGATGCCCTAAGTCGCTTATATCACTTAGGGGAAGTTCCTCCAAACCTAATTATCTCATCCCATTCCATTGCATAGTCACCCAGAGTCGAGACAGGAGAAAGGAGAGGAGACAACCACATTTTAGATGATTCAACCACCTCCGGGCGACATATTTGCAGTCGGGAGATAGTTAATCATCACGTTCTTCAGAGGGGATCATCTCAAAGAGCTTCTCCAGGGGGTATTTTAATTTCCTAATGTTTCCCATGTTTTTCTTATCTTTTCCCATGCTCTTGACAATGAAAATCATGCAGGGCTAATCCACTTATTCTTTTGTACTGGGAGTAGCCCAGTTATGCACTCTAATTGACTTTTATGAATTAATATACATGCTTATCTTAATTTTTGGACATAATTCTATGAAAGTATAATGAACTATCCATGCTTGATCACCATAGGTAGTTAATTAGATCATTAATCGCTTTGAAAGAGGGACTAGGGGTTGGAAAATCATAGAATTACATGTTTTATAACATGCCTTGAGAAATGAGGCTTACAAATGTGAAGATATTACTTAGAGTTTTCAATAAAGCACGTAACTAATAATACAATTACTACAAGAGTGGGATTGGTATTAGATTAGGTAGTGAATTACGCTATGAGAGCGGGTAATTCTTGCTAACTCTCACTCCTTAAAAAATTTTTCCTCTTGATTTGCAATGGATGGAGTAGACTCTCTGTAATCTGTGATTCGAGTGTGAGCCATGCACTACTACCTAAAACTTAACAACGATGTGAAAACACAGAATACAAGTGATTGAAAACCAAAAGAATTTCAATTATGCTCTCAAATAAAGAAAATATGGAAAATAAAAAAATAATGGCCTAGAGTGGTCGATCACAACACTTGTAGTGTTGGAGTTGTCGTTTTCCCAGTAACGGTGTCAAAAACTTGATAGATGCAAACTACACGTTAAACGCAAGTATATGTATCATGTAATATAGGACTCAAGAGGCATGTATGTCTAATTCAAGAAAATATTATCCAAAGACCACTACTGACTGTAATGCGATCAACTAGGTTGATGAAAACGTTGAATGAAGGTTTATTTATCTGAGATGTAGAAAATAAGTCTAAGATTACTGGTTTTTTTTATCTCAAATGGGGTGAATTCCTTAGGATTACAGTTTCACCATGGTTAACATTACAATTAACATGATAACATTAATAATTATCTCTCCTAACTCTGGACTAAGAGATAGGCTATAAATGTGGGAATCTACAAGATAGATCTAGGCTTGGTGGCACTAGTGAAGTCATAGGCATTTCATGGCCACAAGATTGAGGACCCAATGACGCATATCAACAATTTTGTTGAGAGTTGCAACATGGTGAAGATAAATAGAGTGCCAGTGAAAATCATCTATTTGAAATTGTTTCCATCTTCATTGGTAGATAATGCAAAGTCCTAGTTCCTTAACCTCCGCTTGAGTCAATAGAAACATGGGAGGGGACGATAGATGTGTTCTTTGAGCGTTACTTTCCACTGCAGAAGACAAATGAGAAATTTACAATTTCAAGCAACAGGCAGAAGACTCTTACTCTAAAGCATGGGAGATGTTCCAGAACATGTTGAGGAAGGTCCCTCATCATGGGATCGATTTGTATGGCCAGACAAAGATTTTTCTCAACAAGGTGAAATTTAGTATGGGTTGCATCAAGGGGAGAGGACCACACTCGATAGTGCAGGAACATGATTCTTTCTCAACAAAAAGACATCTAGGTTTCATAAGATCCTAAAGAATATGGCTAAAAATGAGTCTTGGGGGAGAAGAAAGTGAATGCCCAACAACCATCAAAAGCATTGGAGAGTCCAAGGTGATTACAACATTGAATGAGAAATTGGACATGATCACAAAGAAATTATATCATAAGTATGTAAACTCATCTAGAGGTGAAGAGGACTGCATGTACATACACCAGTAGTATCAGCAGGACAAGGGCCCTAGTAAGATAGACATAATTGAAGATATGCTAGGAAAACTAGTGAGTCAAAATGAGACCTTACTGGGCCATACAAAATAGGTGCAAAAAAATCATGAGGTACACATTCAGAGCATCCAAAGTCAAATTTTTTAGATAGATTTAGAGGTGGCCTCCTTAAAGAAGCCCATTCAGCAACAATTCCTTAGGAATGCAAAGACAACTCATAAGCATCACCAAGTGAAATTTATCTCCAACACACTCTAGATCCGGATTGGGGGTATGTACTAAAAATCCCATTCCCTCGCTATCTATATGGATTACTAGGAGGATGAAGAACACCAGGAAAAATACTTTAAAGTTCCACATTTGATGTGTCCACATCTCCGACTTCAGAAAAGGTGCCTATGTAACAAGAACATGTGAAGGTTCTACTCTATAGTGGAACAATCACAGTTAATAAGGAGGCACCCAAAAGTTAGAAGGAGCAGGCACAAGCCATTCCATCCACATGATATGTGCCAAATTATGTCCTAGAAGGTGGCATTGAATCAAGCTTAAGGGAGGAGGTCCCTGGTGTGCCATACATTCCATTGTACAAGCATACAGAGAAACTACAGGTTCCATTATCAGATAGTCTAAAGTTGAGAAAAGAGGAAAAACAATTTAAGAAATTTCTAGACATGTTATGAAAGCTCCACATCAACATCCCACTCTTGGAGGCGATAGAGAAAATCCCTGCATGTGGAAGATTCTTGAAGGAAATCATAAACAAGAAAAGATGGATAAAGATACATATTTATTATGTATTGATGAAGTGATGAGTGAGATTATCTAGGGAAGACTACTGATGAAGAGAAAGATCTAGGATGCTTCTACATTCCTTGGTCCATAGGTAGTCAAAATTTCTAACAAGCATAGTGTGACTCTGGGGCGAGCATAAATCTCATGCCTCTCTCCATGTTTCAAAAGTTGGGATTGAAGGAACCAACAAAACCTCCATGAAAATTGATTTGGCAAACATATCAATTGTGAGGCCATATGGGATATGCGAGGATGTCTAATCAAAGTAGATGAATTCAACTTTCCTATGGATTTTGTGGTTGTGGATATGCACGAGGTGTGAGGAATTAATATGTCATTAGGAAGGTCATTCCAAGATATGGCCGGTGTGATCATTGCCTTTGGAAAATGTCATTTAACACTTGGGATAGATGATGATAGAGTGGAGTTCATGTGAGAATTTGTAACACTAGATGAGATTACTCAAAATAATAAACACGATCAATCACTAATTAAACACATACCCAAAAAATTGGGTAAATAAAAACCAATTTTAGCAACAACACATGGTTTGAAACATTTGGATAAGACTCCAACATCTTTCTTGTATTCATACTATGCCAAGAATTTGATATAATTTGTTCTATGACCTTAGCCACAACATATATACATAGGAGAACATTATTTGTATACGCCACATAAACAAGAATTAACTTGATAACAAAAGTCCAATTCATTTGAAACACCATATACAAACTTTTCCTGCCTAGACCTAAGAGTACAAGGATGATTCTAGGACACACTAGAAACTAACAACCATCTCTAGGGTTCATCACCTCAGATTCTCCTTGCTGCAATTGTTCTGCTGCCGCTACTATAGATCACCTAAAAAGATGTGGTGACCCACAAGGTGAGACCAGTCCCAGTGAGAGATATAACTCTCTCCAACAAATATTGATTACATTAGATTAAACATTAAATAACTGAGTAGTTGAAGTATTTAATGGCAAATTGAGTAGATTAAACAATTCAAGCATGCCAAACATATTAAGAAATTAAGCTTAACAACAAGTATGGTTATCAATGTATATATCGTGCTAACAACACAAGCAAACTAGTAGCATAAACATCTCTAACATCATGTACATGCCTAGTTGCATAACATGGCTATCAAAATTAGTATATTTAATAAAGTAAATCAATCTACATCATAAGTAGAGTTAACATCATAAGTACAACTAATTTCATTAGCATATTTGGCAGTTTAAGCATTTCTAATTACAAAGGCATGGCTAGTAGTATTGAACATATCTAGAAACATAATCTTAACTATAAATATCCGTATATTTGACAACATAAGCATGTTTATAACATGAGAATAAGTACAATATAAGCATATCTATCATCTCTTATTGTACTATACACCATCTCTATGTAAAGAAACAAAACAAGGGCTATCATCCAATATGAAGCATTGTGTATAACCCTAAACACTTATGCTACACGACTGTATTTACATCTTTTATTATGCCATGAGGAATTTGAGGATACCACTCAAAATCCAACTGACCACTGCTAAGTTGAAATACATTCCATACAAGATCTAGGAAGAGCCAGACTCCTAAGTTCTTCTCCACCCCCATTCAGTATGGGTCCACCATAACGACACATAAGATGAAGTTTCTAACAACCTAGTTTGTCCTTGGTACAAGTCATGACACTAGTGAAAGGAGGTGGGTACGCATAACCTACCATCTGAGGTACAACCATAGTTGTCCTCCAATCTCATTACATATATATCACTAAGACACAGCTGCAACCGTTCTCAAATTGAGGGCTAGGTATGACCACAGTCATCCTCCCTAAACACTTGCATTCAAGATGACAAGCACCCCACATACTCAATAGTATGCACTCTGAGTTTCCCTTAGGAATACTCATTTCACCATTTGGCAAGTTCTAATGCTCATATGGATCTATGGAATAGGGCACTACATGATTAGAATTTCACTTGATTAATTATTTCTAATTGGGTGAATTAAGGTTGTATCAAACAAGTGGACATACAACCCTAATTCATCTCTAACAAACATTTCTATATAATTGTTTTAGAAGATATAAAACATATGAGACATATTGTTCCTCATCTCATCATCACATGATGTTATTCACTTTCCATTCACAAGACTGCACTTGTCATCATACTATCACATGATATAAATCCTTAGCACAATATCATAGGGTATAAACCATTATCAACATAAGAGGATTATACCTAATTCAGGTCTCAGCAATGCCCAAAGGTGATTAAGACCATCATATCATTCCCTGCAAGTTCATCATCATCTTTCCATGCCTTATAACAAGGCTCAACAAACATCACCACACGTGTGATAAATAGGTTCAACATTAGTTGCATTAAAAAAATAAATGTTGTTCATAGGATATCATTGCAGGATTATCTTAGAAATTAAGACCATTCCTTTATTATATCACATATAAGAAAGCTAGGTATGATTGAAAATTGATGCATGCTAATTTAGCATCCTTTTGCACAACCTTCTAAGTATTGTTACATGAAATTTCTTATTTTTATCCACTGAAAAAGAAAAAATTGTTATCTTCCTCCTTTTATCACAATTAAATCTTATTCTCATAAAAAACTATTCAATTCTTGTAGAATCATGTCACGAGCAGATCGGTTGACATTCTAACTGAGCAATTTCAGAATCTAGATGATCGGTTCACTCTCTCCAGACGATCGACTCACTCTCTCCAGATGGTCAGTTGATGCCACCCTCAGCCGTCACACCTTGTTCAAACACCCAGTTGAGTCGGCGCACCATTCAAATGCGAAATGCTTGTTTGTGACTCCAAAGTGGGAGTTTCCCCGCCCCAGCCAAGTGAGTCAAAGGGTTCCGCCACCTAGACCTAGGGTTTCTGACTACTTCCTCAGCTCCCACCCTTTCTAGACCGCAACCGATCGACTCACTCCCCCAACCGATCGGTTGGCAGTTTGAAACCAATTCAAAAAGCAGCCGCCAACCCTATTTTACCCCAAAAACCTATTTGTAAAGCCCCATCCTTCTCCTATAAAAGGAGGGGCACTTCCTCTTCACAACAATCATCTTTTTTATGAAGAATTTCTCAGCAACTGTTCTCTTGTGTTCTTATATTTTGTTCATCAATAAAGATTATTTGTTCACAAGCTAAGTGTTCTTTTAATTTGGTTGTCCTTTTACTTCAATTGTTCTAGATCTAGTTCTTCTCCTTGTTCTTCATCTTCTTCTTATGTAGATCGGAGCAAGGAATTAAGAGTCAGTCATTTAATAGTCTCTAGCCTAAGGATTAATCCTTTTTTTGGAAATAGGTAAATATATTGCCAAAGGATCGTATAGCTGAGATACACTGTACAAGCCAAACTACAAAAAGTATACGGGGAAGACTCTACAAAATGCCCCAGTATCGTTTATCTATGGGACTTAGTCCCTCTCCAAGGTCTTTAGCCCTACAGGCATTACAAATATCTCTGGACACACACTGAAAAACATCACTACAAGGCCTACGGCCATGGATGAGGTTGTTTCTCTCTTTCCATATGTTGAAGCAAATGCAGGAAATACAAAGCCCAGCAAATGCCCTTTCATTCTTGTTCGTACCCCTATCTCTGAGGTGCTCTATCATCTCATTGAAGCTACAGGCCGTGAGATGACCCCATCCGATCTTTAGCCACATCTACGCCCAGAGATGGCGGGTTTTATGACAGCTGAAGAACAGGTGATCATGGGTTTCGTTATCATCACAAAAGGAGCATTTGGGATTGGCTGGGACACCCCAATAGATCAGCCTATCCTTCATCAGGTGTTTACCCAGAAATACCTTGTACCCAACAATGCTCCATTTGGGGATGTGACCTTTACACCACAACAGATCAAACCAGGGAGCATCCTCCCCAGTTGGAGTGTGGATACACGGTCTCTGTCCACTAAGCTTGCGGAGACCGTCAGAAGCCACACTATACTACTGATGCACCTGGTTCCAGCACCTGCACAAAGCTGTCTAGGTCTTTGAGGCGTTGGTATGGGCTATGGGAGTGGGACCGTAGCGTCGCCTCATCCAATTAGCCCACACGCTATCCTTCTCGGTGAGGAATCTATCCAAGTGCCTAAGCTGAGAAGCATGCACTAAATCCTCCACTTTAGTCACATTTAGGCCACCTTTTCTGTAGGTCTTCGCAATGGTTTCCCATTTCACAGTATGGGATTTACCGCCCCATAGGAAGTTGAAAATCTTCTTGGTGAGACTCTCTACGGTGGGGTTCAGAAGGTTGCAAACCTCACACCAGTACCAGATCATGCTAGTTAGGACTGAGTTGATGAGCGTCAGCCTACCTGCCATTGACATATGGATGCCTGACCACCCATCCACCTTAGAGGAAATCTTGTCCAGGCACATTTGATAATCCTTAGACACACCTCTGCCACCAGCAATGGGGGCACCAAGGTACCTTGTCGGCAAGCTACCTCTGTCTATCCCCATTGCAAATTTGAGTCGTCCCCTTCTGTTATCGCAAGACTTGGACAGGTATAAGCAGGATTTGATGTCACTTATGTACAAGCCTATGACCTTCCCAAAGCGTTCAATTAACATCTTAAACTCTCACAATCTATTGGCATGCCCTGTGGAAAAAACCATAACATCATCGGCGAATATGAGATGCGTTTTGACTTTAACCCCCTGAACTTTGAACGGCTTTATCAGATTCCTGGACTCTGCATTTCTAATCATGGACGTCAGCCCCTCCATGACCAGGGTGAAGAGAAGGGGGGAAAGAGGGCCCCCCTATCTCAAACCGTTCGAGGACTTGATCATACCTACTGGCCCACCATTGAGCAAGATAGAGAAAGAGGTAGTAGTGACACATTGATTGATGATACTAATACATCTATGGGAAAAGCCCAAGCTTCTCATAATGTCCTCCAGTGTGTCCCATCTAACATGATTGTATGCTTTAGTCAGGTCTATCTTGACGCAGGCTTTGGCACTTGACTTCTTCACATTGAACCCTGTGAGAAACTCAGCAGCAAGGAGCGCACAATCAACAATTCTCCTTCCCTTGACGAAAGCGCATTGTTCTTCAGACACTAACTCCGGCAGGATAGGCTTCAGGTGATTAGATAGGATTTTGGCCCAAATTTTATAGACTACTGAGCAGCAGGCAATCGGGCGGTAGTCGGAGATCACCCTCGCCTCTTTCTTCTTGGGAATTAATTTGATGAACATATGATTCGCTTCCCGAACCATGTTCCCCCCTTTCATTAGCCATTTCATCTCTTTGATGATATCTTCCTTAATGTGATCCCACATAAAATGGAAAAATCTGCTGTTAAAGCCGTCTGGCCCAGGCGCTTTGCTAGATTTAATATCAAAAATAGCCCTCTTAACTTCAGTCTCTTCAATGTCTGAGCATAAGGCCTCATTCATGGCATATGTGACTTTGGTGTTGGGGTAGAAGGCCTCATCAATAGGTCTGCTGCTGTCTTTATGGTGGTTGTATAGAGAGTTGTAGTAATCTATAATTTGGGAAGCCACTTCATTCCTAGTTTCAACTGTCTGTCAATCCGGCTTGATGAGTTGGTGGATGGTTTCTGTAACACCCGGGCCCACTTCCCAAGGCTCTAGTAGAGTTTCAGGAATGATGAGTGGCCCCACAAACTACCACTAGCCTTAACTGCGCACTTTGTCCACACTGATGCACAAGCTAGGATCAACTTCCCGACTGGTCACCCATCCCAGTACTACTCCAAGCTGAGCATGCTTAACTATGGAGTTCTTACTGATGGGATCCTGGAAAAGGAGGTGCACCTTGGTGATATGGGTAGTCCAATCATTCCTTATAAGATCTTTTTATCCGAGGTCTCAAATCCTGGGATGTTACAATCTTCCCCACTTAGACTCTTGACGTCCTCGTCAAGGTTCAACTATATGGCCTCATAATCTGACCCCATTTCAGTGCAGACCCATAATGTCCCATGGACACCCAGCTCCCGTCCACGGCTACCAGCGCAAGGGCGGCTCCATCTCATCTCTACAGATAGCCCTTTCCAACTTGCCTGGACCGCACGACTCAAGACTGGCATGCCACATGCCCATGTGGGCCCCACCTACTGGAAGGGTTATGGCTCTGATACCATTTGTAACGCCCGAGGCCATTGCCCAAGGCTCTAGTAGAGTTTCAGGAATGACGACTGGCCCCACAAACCACCACTAGCCTTAACTGCGCACTTTGTCCACACTGATGCACAAGCCAGGATCAACTTCCCGACTGGTCACCCATCCCAGTACTACTCCAAGATGAGCACGCTTAACTATGGAGTTCTTACTGATGGGCTCCCGGAAAAGGAGGTGCACCTTGGTGATATGGGTAGTCCAATCATTCCTTATAAGATATTTTTATCCGAGGTCTCAAATCCTGGGATGTTACAGTTTCCTTCATCTCTTTCTTTCTTACTGCTGCGTGATAAGTTCGGGTGTTGAGATCACCATCTTTAAGCCACTTTATCCTACTTGGTTTTCAGTAAAAGATTTCCTCAGCCTTGAGCAACTGAGTAAGTCTTTTATCTGCCTTCAACCATCTTTCATTTATATCGTCATCGTCAGGGTAGTCTTTGGCTTCCATGGCTACTTCTTTGTATACTTGCCTTGCCTGAATAGTTAGGTTCTTTAGGTTGACCACCTCCTTGGACCACTTTCTTATCTCCTTTTTGTTGTTCTGGAGTTTCTTGATAACTCTGTAAAGCGGATTACCTGGTATCTCCTCATCCCAAGCCTTCATAGCTATCTCCTTGAACCCAACCCACTCGCACCACCAATTGCAGAACTTGAAGGGCCTAACCACATCCGGCGGGGTGGTGAGGTGAAACTTCATCCAGCTATGGTCGCTTAAAGGGTCATTGTCGTGATGGATCATGCTCCTAGGCAACATCTTGAGACATTCCTCATTGACGAGGCCCCTATCGAACTTAGTGGATATTCTTTTTCGCCTTCCTTGTTTGTTCGACCAACTAGTAATCCCTCCCACAGTGTTCAACTCAATAAGTCCTGCCGCATCCATGGTGTTATTGAAGTTGTCCATTACTCTGTTAGGGACATGCCTTCCTCCATATTTCTCCCCGCTCCTCCGAATATTATTAAAATCACCCCATACCAACCACGGGATCTGAGTCTGTGTTGTATCTTTAATGGTTTTCCACATTCTACTTCTATCACTTTCTAGCCTCTCACCATAGGCACTTGTACCAATAAAAGCAAGCCCACCTTTGTTGCAACAACTTACCGTGATGACTTGGTCTGTGATACTTAAAGCATCGACATCCCAAGTATCCGACTTCCACCCTATAGCTATTCTTGCGCCATCTCTATAATCAATGTTTGAGAGGTATGCCCATCCTGTAGGAAACAAGGTGGCGATCCTCCCAGCTACTGTCCTTCTTATTCTTGTCTCTAGATAGAAGACTAAAGACACCTTTTCCTCATCGATCACCGCTCGCAACCTTCTTTGTTTCTCAGCCAGCGAAGCCCCTTGCACATTCCAAGCGAGGATGGACATATCTAACTTCTGTTGGAGCCGCCCCCTTCTCCGGAGCTACTCTTGGTTTTCTTCTTTTTTCTTATGTTGCGTGTGGTCCTAGGGCTTCTGCTCCTCATACCACCTTCTGGGATCACTTCTTCCTCCATGTCCTCAAGGGAAGAGAATTGGTTCGATGATGTGGCTGCTGCACCAGCATTAGTCGCCTCCCCTTATGGTACTTCTGGTGCTTGTGTGTGTGACGCGGCAGCAGTAGTATTAGATGTCTTTTCCACAGGTGCCTCGTCTGCATCATGGATAACAGGTACTGGCGATGACGTCTCCCCTATTTCCATTGCAGAAGCATTGGTCACGGACCCCTCTAGGGCCTTCTCCTGACCTTTCCTATTCTGACTGGGGGGCTTGGACTTCCCCGTTCTTCTGGTTTGCCCTCTGGGAGGATCCAGGACAATAGGCGGTGCAATGTTGGAGGAATGCCTTTCACCAGGGCAATGTCCGGTATCGTGCCCAAAGACCTTGCAGTCTTCATACCTATCATGGAGAGCTTCATAACGCACTTTGACCTCCCATTCATCACCGTTCGGTAGCTCGACCATCACCACTGAGGGGGGATCAGTGTCGGCAGCGATGTCTACACAGAAGTGAGCGTAGCCCAAAGAAGACCCATCAGACTTCCTGTCAAAGGCCCTAGGGGTACCAATGGCATGGGCTATGACTGCTATCACCCGCGGTGTCCAGTACTTGCCCACCTCGGGGAGGGAGACCCACACTGGCGCTGTCGTGAAGGCCTCGCGTCGCGTGTCAGCTTCCCGCGTCCAGTTCCTGACCAGTACCAGCTGGTCATAGAAGAACCAGGGACCCCGAAGGGTAGCCTTCTTCCTGTCAGCTTCAGACAAGAATCTAACGAGGAAGAGACCTCCGTCAAGGGAGAAAACCTCAATCTCCCCTCTTGGACTCCAGTTCCTCACCATCCACCCGCACAGCTGGAGAGGATGGCACTTCTTTCCCAGGATCTGGACGATGGTGGAAAACTTGTGGTAGTCCTCCATCTCTTCCAGAATCGGTATCATCATCCTCATCCAGGTCCTGAGATCCCCTTCCAGTTGAAATGGGGTTTTTGGGTCGGCGGATAGGGAACCCCGGATAGTAGGAGGGGGACCAGCAACAGCTCGAACCCAATCTCCAGCAATGGTTACATCCGATGAAGGAGAGAACTAGTCGGGAGGGTTGGGCGGAGAGGGCGGGGTGTTGGTAGTAGCAGGAGGGGTTCGATCACCCCCTCCTGCCATGGTTTATCAGCAGAGCTATCAAGGCGAAGCTGTGGGAGACGCACCGGCCCTCGGAGCAGCAGCAACCACGCGGGGTAGGAGACTGCCCGGGAGACCTAGCTACCGTGAGGGCAGTAGGGAGGGAGAGGGAAGGTTGCAGTGGAGAAGAGAAGCGGGAGGTGCCAGGGTAGAGAGAAGCTGGAGCTCATTCCTAGAGAGAGAAAGCGAGCATTGCTAAGGATTAATCCTTTGATAAGTCTAGACTATGGCTAGAATTCTTTCTTCCTCCATCTCCCTTTATTCTACAATCATGAGCGAGTAGTTTTTCTATCAAGGCAAGGGGAATAGCCCCTTTGCCATGGTTTGAATCGAATTAAATCTTAAGAACAACTTCTATTTGATGGATTTAGGTTTTAAGAGCTGATGGTCTATCGAACTAATTACTCAATTAGATCATTTGTTAATCCATGTGAAAATGACCATGGAAACCGGATTTAGAACAATAAAACCAATCACATAGAGGTTTTAAAATGACCGTGGATTTATGTCATTTTGGATGATGGACTAAGAAACATGAGCACCAAGACCAATGGGCTCATGTGGAGTTCATCTTTTGTGGATTTTTATTAATTCACATGCCTTCATCCGTTTGTTGTTTAAAAAATTTAGTTTGATTCTTTCCTAGGCTAAGGAGGTGAAAACCCCTACAAGCCTCAATACTCCCTCATCTAAATTCAATCATCATTTGATCTACTTCTCTTTTTACATTCTAGTCTTTCCATTCATAATATTTTATTGTGCTAACAATCATCTCCATTTCTTTGTGATAGAGTAATTTTGCTTCTTGTTTGTGTAATCTTATTTCTTGCATTTCATTCCCTATTTTAGCATAGATCATCAACCCCCAATCAGATTTACTTCCTGATCCAAAAATAAAAATACCAAAAAGAAATAAAAAGTTGAAAAAAACAATTGGGATTAGAGTCTATTTTCTTAAGAACGTTGTCCTGTGGGATTGACCCTTCTATACCAGCCTTAATTGGATAGTAAAAAAGGTTAAACTCTAGGATTAATATCTTAGTGATTGTAGTGGAATTTGACACATTAACAATTTGGCACCGTTGCCGGGGACAACAGATTGTTTTCTCGAACACTAAAGCCTTTTGATTTTTTTTTTCATTTTTAAGCCTTTCGAGTAACATTATGGAAGTGCTAATCCTCCTTCTGCTGAGTTTCCATTCCAGCAGTCCATTTTTTCTACACTCGATTCACTGTTTATTTGTGCATGCGATGCTCAAATGCCGGATTTACATCATTTGATCCTGAGATAGATAGAACTTTTCATCATCTAAATCACAAAAATTGAATTAGGATGGACGAGGAGGAAGTCACTTGTAGGATCACTCAGGCTCTTGCAGCTCAAAGAGAGCACATCTTAGCCGATCAAGCGGCTAGAGAATCTGCTTTTTGAGTAGCCTGCATGGCTGAACAAGAAACACTAGAGGCCGGTAAGAGGGAAGTTGAAAGGAAAAAAATATTTCTCTATTCCTAAAATTGCCTATGCACAACATTCAGTCGTGCCTCCTGACATTCTTGCCCCTCAATTCGAAATCATAACCCAATGGATCACCATGATCCAAGCAAACCCATTCTGTGGCAATAATGGAAAAAGTTTCCAAGTTCATCTTCAAAGGTTCATTGACCTTTGTTCCTTAGACAAACTCCCATGCATCTCTAAAGATGAAATCTTCCTTAGATTGTTCAAATACTCTCTCACTGGCCAAGCTAGTAGCTGGTACAACATAATGGAGAGTGAGGAACATGTTCCAACTTGGGAGGTCCTATAAAAAAATCTTGAAAATTTTTACCCTCCTTCTCTCACTTATGAAATTAGGGGACAAATCACTCATTTTTCTATCCCCAGGAGAATCTCTGGGAGAAGCCTGGAAAAGGTTCAAAGACTTTCTTAGAAAATGCCCTCATCATAATATCTCTCAAGCCCAACTCATAGAAATCTTTTATTGCGGTGGTGATGATGACACCAAATTTTTTCTTGATTCCTAATCTGGAGGAAATTTCATGCACCAAAGTCTAACCAGTGCATGGGAGGTTGTTAAACATGCTTCTGAAACATGGGCTAGACGAGGAATTGGTGGGATCCTTAAGGTAGCCAAAGCTGAAGTTGATCCTGACATCCAAAACATAGTAGAAAGACTTAAATTAATTTCTCTAAAACAAGATCATTTAGAGTCATCCCTAGGCACCTATAGAGAATTACCCCAACAAATAAAAGTTGTAGACTCTCTTTGTGACATCTTCTAAGGATATGATCCCACCACAGTACACTGCCAATATCTCTACAACACCCCATGCAGCCTGAATTAGGACAATACTTGGAGAACCTAAATTCTATTCACACCATACCTGGCCAGGGTTATTACAACCCCAATAAAACTAGAAACCATCCTAGATTCCAATATGGGAACCTTTCTGGTACTGAAAACCCTATCCAACTTCAATCTCAACAAAGGCCTCCCTACCCTCAAAACAATAATTGACAACCACCTGGTTTCCCATACAACAACCAAAGAAATTTTGGGAACGAAGGGAACTATCGAGGCAATCACCAAAACTGACCACCATACCAAGCATAACAATTTCAAAACTTGAACCTCCCTCCTCAAAATCTCAATCATCCACCTCCTTAACCACCGTCAAATGTTTCTACTCCCCCTCCCTCAGCTGATGAAAGGATAGCTACCTTGGAACAAATCATCCTTGCCCAACAAGCTCATCAAAAGGCAACTGACGTCCAGTTGGCTCGCCTCTTTGCCCAAAAAAAACCCCCTACTGACACATTTGTTGGGCAGCCTAAAAACAACCCCAAATATCTCAAACAACTCAAGGTTGTCTCTACTCATTCAGGAAAGATGCACTCCCCTCCTCCTCTAGAAAAACCTTCATCCATACCTTTAGATTTGGAGGTTGAAGACATGGTAGTTTTTGAAATCAAAACTACACCTAAACCAACCATCCCTGAACCCCCATAGGTAGAAGTTGAAGAATCCATCTACAAACCACAACCTCCCTATCAAGCCTGCCTTAAACAAACAAGGCTCGACACCCATTTCATGAAATTTAGGGAGGCCATGAAAAAATTACATGTTGATATTCCCTTCCTTGATGCTTTAACAGACATGCCTGCCTGGTCCAAATACATGAAATCTCTCTTGACTAGGAAGTATGCCATAGAATAATATGAGACTGTAAAACTCGCTAGGACCACTTCAGACATAATCTAAAGCAAAATGCCTAAAAAATAGAAGGACCCATGTTCTTTTGGAATAGGATGCTACTTAGGTGATAATGCTTGTAGAAAAGGCCTAGCTGATTTAAGAACCAGTATATCCATCATGCCCTACAATCTTTGCAAAAGGTTAGGATTCAATGACATGTTACCCACAACCTTGACCATTCAATTGTAAGACTCATCAATGACCAAACCCATGGGAATCATAGAAGACATTCTGGTTAAGGTTGGGAAGGATGCTTATGTCCCATGTGACTTTGTGATCATGGACATCAAATAATATCTACGTTACCCACTCATTTTCAGCCGCCCCTTCTTAGCCACTGCTCGAGCCTTGATTGATGTTGAGGCTGGAACCATTTTGTTAAGATTAGGGAGGCAAACCCTAAAGTTTAGGGTGTTTGAAAGAATGAAAGGGCCTAGTTTCCAAGAAGAGGTCTATCTCCTTAACTGTATCAATAAACTATCTCAACTGAGGCAGGAATGGGAGTTAGTTGATGACCCCCTACGCACAACTCTCACTGGCCCTCCTGAATATGACCTTGATAATGAACAATTAGATCAATGTCAGGCTCATTTCGATAATTCTGAGGAGATTCCTAATGCTGAAATCGAGGACCTTAAAATGATCTCCATCATTGAAGAAAAACACAAACCACCTAAGGCCCCAGAAATGAAGACTCTTCCCATATGTTTGAAATATGTTTTTCTTGATGAAAAACAATTGTGCCCTATCATCATAAATTCTAAAATTACCCTTGAACAAGAAAATAAACTTACGGGAGAACTTAGAAAAAGAGGAACTGCCTTAGGGTACAAAATGACTAATCTAGTTGGGATAGATCAATCCATCTGCATTCAACAAATCCCAGTGATAGAAGACAACAAGCCTTCTCAGGATCCACAATGAAAACTCAACCCAAACATGAAGGAAGTTGTTCATCTAGAGGTGATAAAACTTTTGACTACACGAATTTTCGAACCCCATCTCTGACTCCCCATTGGTCAGTCTAGTTCAAGTTGTTCCCAAAAGGGGGGGACCACTGTCATTAGAAACGATAAAAATGAACTTATTCCCACTCACACTGTTATAGAATGGAGAATGTGTATTGACTATAGGAAGCTCAACAAGGCAACTTGGAAAGAAAACTTCCCACTCCCCTTCCTAGATCAAGTTCTTAAACGCTTAGCCCATCAATAATACTATTTTTTATCTAGATTGCTACTCAGGATTTTATCAGATTCCTATCCATCCTGAAGATTAAGAAAAAACAACCTTCATATGTCCCTTTGGAACTTACACATTCAGACAAATGCCCTTCGACTTATGCAATGCACCAACCACCTTCCAAAAGTGTATGTCAGCCATCTTTGCAGGACTGACCGAAACTGTAATGGAAGTATTCATAGATGACTTCTCCATTTATGGAGATAGTTTTGACTCTAGCCATAGAAATATCACCCTTGTTCTTGATAGATGTGTTGAGTCACACTTTGTCCTTAATTGGGAAAAGTGCCACTTCATGGTTAAGGAGGGTGTTGTTCTAGGCCATAGAGTAAGAAACCCAGGCATAGAAGTTGACAAGACTAAAATTGAGTTCATCACTAAGCTTCCACCATTGACCTCAGTCAAAGACATTTGAGCCTTTTTGGGACATGCTAGTTTCTATCCGTGATTCATCTATGACTTCTCTAAAATCACCAAACCTCTCACCAACCTTCTTTAAAAGGAGGTGCCCTTCAATTTTTACAAAGCCTGCATGGATATTTTTTATGTTTGAAAAAGGCTCTCATGACCATTCCAATCATCCTTGCACTAGACTGGGCCCTACCATTTGAAGTCATGTGCAATGCTAGTGACTTTGCTGTAGGTTCCATCCTAGGGCAGTGAGTTCATAAGAAACATCATGTCATATACCATGCATCCAAAACCTTAGATGAAGCTCAGTGAAATTACAATGTCACCAAAAAAGAAATACTAGCCATTGTCTATTCTTTTGATAAATTTTGCTCATACTTAGTTGGTTCCAAAGTCACTGTTTACACTGATCATGCATCCATCCACTACCTCATGACCAAGAAGGATGCAAGCCTAGACTCATGAGGTGGATTCAGCTATTGTAAGAGTTTGACCTAGAGATCTTAGACAAAAAAGGGTCTGAAAACATCGTAGTTGATCACCTAAGTTGAGTTAGCTACAACCAACCCGATGATACCCCCATAAATGAATCCCTACCTGATGATCAATTGCTTAAGGTAGACTCCCAATTTCCTTGGTTTGCAGATTTTGTAAATTATTTAGCTGTTGGTGTACTACATCCTGAATACAAGGAACATTCTAAAGCTAAATTTTGACATGATGTTAAAAACTACTATTGGGATGAACCTTATCTGTTTAGACTTTGTGTCGACGGTCTATATCGTCATTGTGTTTCCCAAGAAGAAAGCTCTAACATTATGGAACAATGTCATTCTGGCCCCTGTGGTGGCCACATGAGTTCCCAGAAAATAGCTAGGAAAGTTCTATAGTGTGGGTTCTTTTGGACCACCATTTTCAAAGACTCTTGTGAATATGTGCTCTCATGTGACCAATGTCAAAGGATGGGTAACATCTCCAAACATGACCAAATGCCCTTAACTTCTTGGTAGGAATTAGAAATCTTTAACGTCTGGGGAATTGACTTCATGGGCCCATTTTCTTCTTCTTATGGGCATGCCTACATATTAGTTGTAGTCGATTATGCATCATAGTGGGTTGAAGCTATACCCACTAAAACTTATGATTCCAAACCCATTAAAAACTCTTTAAATACATTATTTTTGCTAGATTCTGAGT
Organism: Alisma plantago-aquatica; assembly: GCA_963693085.1. NCBI lineage: Eukaryota > Viridiplantae > Streptophyta > Magnoliopsida > Alismatales > Alismataceae > Alisma > Alisma plantago-aquatica. The sequence goes on along the minus strand of OY856414.1, from coordinate 499,663,086 downwards.
CCCACACACCGTCATTTCTGACAGGGGATCCCACTTTTTAGAAAAAAAATTGAGGCCTTATTGAAAAAATATGAGGTCTACCACAAAGTCGCCACTCCTTACCATCCTCAAACAAGTGGGCAAGTTGACATATCTAATAGGAAAATCAAGTCCATCTTAGAAGAAACTATTGGTCACACTAGAAAAGATTGGGCCTTGAAAATCAATGACACACTATGGGCATACATAATTGCCTATAAAACACCCATAGACACCACTCCGTTCAGGCTGATTTATGGAAAATCATGCCACCTACTGATAGAATTAGAACACAAGGCCAGCTGGGCCATCAAAAGCTTGAATTTTGATCTTTTGGTAGCTGGAGAAAAATGTCTTCTCCAAATGAATGAACTAGATGAAATTAGAATAAGTGCTTATGAGAATGTGAGAATCTAAAAAGACAAAACTAAACTTTGGCATGACAGTCACATCAAATGCAAAGACATTAGAGAAGGTGACCAAGTTCTAGTGTATAACTCCAGGTTAAAGCTTTTTCCTGGAAAGCTTAAGTCTAGATGGTATGGTCCCTACCTTGTCAAATGTGCCTATCGACACGGTACCTTTCTTCTCTGAGATAAGTTTTTGGGTGAATTTAAAGTTAATGGGCATCGACTCAAATGATACATAACCACTGAAGACATTGTCACTTCATATACCAATAAACATTCATCCTTCGAAGACCTTGAATTTATCAACCCTCAAACTGCCCCAAAATCTCAATAAGTTGGTCTCTCACCTATCCATCCTTCGACGCAAAACAAGGCACTTTTTGGGGGAAACCCAGCCCTATCTTCCTTCCACCACTTTTTCTTTACCTTGTTATTTCATCTTATAAATGTTTCCTTTTTTTCAACCAAACCAAACAATCAGTTCACCTTGGCAACCGATCGGTTCAGACTCCCTAAACATTTTTTTCTTCTGTAGGCCAACCGATCGGTTGGCCTCTCAACCGATCTTCTCAAATGCTGGCCCCTCCCTTCCCTGTGTATCAAGCTGACCAATACATAAAAGCAATGGCTTCTCTAACACATCAGATTCCTTCCTAACGCGTTGTCCCAAGTAGCACCAACCGATTGGCTCACACAAAAAAATGACTGGTTCATCACCCACAAATGGCTTTATAAACCAGCCGAGCTGAGCACTCACCTCACACTCTCATTCCTCTCTTATTCTAACCTAGCTGCCACCCACCTGAGCTCTCGACAATGAGCAGACCGATTGGCCCTCAGGCCAACCGACCTCTGTGCACAACTGACTTCCGCACACAAGCTTCTCGTCGATCCAACCGTCGATCGGCCCTTCAGTGAGACGAGTGCCTTACTGCTTCAATCGGTCAGTCCTCAACCCAGCTGAGCTCCTCATAGCACCATCCCTTTTCCACGAGCGAGCCCCTCACAGCACTCGCCGCCGACCGTTCTGCTCTGTGCAACCGACTGTTCTGCTCAGTCCAGCCGAGCATTCGAAAAGCAAATCACTTGGCTCCTTCCTGGAGCTTGGTTGCCCCACATACCCCCTGATCCACTGTCGTGCTCGCCATCATCTTCACCTCTTCCTCCTAGATGAACTGATCATCTCGTCTTGTCAACCACCAGTTTCATTATTCCTACCGATCGGTTCATGTATTCAGTCGAGTGTTTCACCTCAAGCCAGCCAAGCTCCTCGTTATCTCCCCACGATCCACCTTCATGCTCACCTTCACTTACCCTCTCAACTAAACCGATCAAATCATTCTTCCAACCGCCCATTTCACTGTGCCAAATAATCATTTCAGCTTGTCAGGCGATTGTTTGGATTCACACTTGTAGTCATGTTCAACCGTTTCTACAAAAATAAGGGAAAGTCTACTGCCTCATCCTCCCATGATCCACCTTGCAAATCCATATATCCATTTGGGATTCATTTCTGCACACCTTCTCCCATTTGTGAATCATCACCTAAACTCCCCAAGGATATGCTCAATGACATCCACGATGTGGAGGTTCTTCTTAGTGAGATGGAGAGCAACCAAAAGTCAAGCAATGACCTATATGCTACCACCCCTCGTCCACCTCACATCACCCCCATTCCAGGAAACTATGTCCAGTTCACCAACACCAAACACCTTCAACGTTTCAAAGACATGTTCTCCATGTGTGTTTCCCTCCACCGATGGACTTGTGGCACTACCCTTGATGCATTAGGAATCTGAGAAGCCACTGATAGAATTCTCTATGAAAAAATATCCTCCTTTTCCTTACACGTCACATCCTTCTATAGTGACCTCACTCTCAGGTTCATTACCACCTTCCGTCACAATCACTGCTCCCAAGGGAATTCTAGTTGTAAGATCCAAATTTTTGGAGAAAATCTGGAAATATCTGCTCGACAGTTCACCTCTTTCATTCTTGACGATAGAGATGATTACTAGTTGGATCGTTGCATGGAGCGATCCCATGATTCCTACCCTGATCAGTATGACAAAGACAAATTCTGGGCAGAAATCACCAGTCTCATGCCCTTCCTTCCTAGTGGGCCCAAGGCCTCCAGCATACACAACGCTATGGTCTACTACCTCCACCGCATTCTTGCTTGCACTATATTCAGTAGGGAAGGTACTCATAGATGTTACTCAGTTTGAACTCTACGCCCTCTGGTGTCTTTTGAATGAAGAACCCTTCAACTAGGGGGATGCCATTTTGGAATATTTCTACACCTAAGCCAACCATACCACCACATCCTCCTTCTGCATCAGCCACTTCATCACTCATCTCACCATCTTTCTTGGCTACACCCACATTCCATTCACACCCCTCCCAATCAAAAATCACTTGATTGACTGTTACTATCTGAAGGGAAGTAAATTCATTCTCTTGGGTGATGATGGCATTTACTACCTCCTATTCAAGGATTCACATGAGGTTCTACAGTTTCCCTTGCATGCACGGTTTGCAGTAGTAAACCTTCTTCATGATGATGTCACCAGACCACCACCACCACCTCTCCGTCGCACCAGGTGGTGACCCGATGATGATGTTGGTGCCTATGGTTTCTATGAGGTCCAACAACAGCTGGACAACATTCAACACAAGCAGCATCGACAGAGCCATCAACTTAACCACATGTATCTTATGCAGTATTCACAGGAGTCTTGGCATGTGGATTGTGGCCACTATGACCCTAGCTTCCCGTCCTACTAGGAGTATGGGGCCCAGTAGGCCTACTCAGATCCCCACTCCCCTTACTGGGGAAACTATTGCTAGTCCCACCCACAGAATCCACCACCACAATGATCTTCTTCCCTGCATCTCAGTCTGAGGGTTTTCTCGGGACGAGCAAAAATCCAAGTCTGGGGTGGGGGTGGGTGGTACGTGTTCCACCCCTTTATCTTCCCTTTTTAGAATTTTTCTTTTGTATTTCAAATTAATTGGATTTTATTTTTAAAACTTTGGCCTTTACCTAGTCGGCCAATTTATGTATCTTCTATTAAAAAAGGATAAATATTTTGTTTCACAAAAATTGTTCAAAATCTTCACAATTTTTTGAAAATACCAAATTCTCCCTACCTAAATAAGCAATATTCTTGGAAAATATGGCAAGCCTTAGAGTATCAAATAGAGTCAAATGAAAACTTTCTTATCTTTAGCATTAGATTAACTGATCAATCTTTCTCATATAATGTATTTACACAATTTTTCTTACTGATGCAACAACACTAAACAAAAAAAGAAGAGTATTCTGCATAGGGAAATAATTTGTGTGCCAACCCTTAAGTCCGAGGTAGTATGCTCCCTCTCCCTTCACTTACATACCCCTCATATATGTAATATGGGCGTACTGCCAAAAGATGCCAAGAAAAAGAGCACACAAAAAATTGAGGTCAATGTAACCACAAGTCCATGAACCATATCCCAAGTCTAATAGAGGAGGGATCCTTCTTCAACACCACACTTTTCCTCATCCCCGTGCCAAAAAAAAGTCTTTCAAGTGTTGAAGTGTAAGTAGGATTAAGACTGTTTGTACAAAGTATGTTTGAAAGAGAAAGTTATGAAAAATGTTTTTATAAGAAATATAAAACTTGTATTTTGTGATTCTATGAGATGGGTTGTTTGGTCATGAGAAGGATAGATGATACTGCTAATTAAGAGAGGATGACCATGTTTCTTCCAAAAAACTTTGAATTATTTTGATATTTTAATTGTTTGAGGACAAGCAAAGGCTTTAGTCAGTGGTATTTTGATGTGTGCTAATTTATCATCCTTTGCACAACCTTCTATGTCTTATTACATGGAATTTCTTATTTTTATCCACTGAAAAAGAATAAATTGTTATCTGCCTCCTTTTGTCACAATTAAACCTTCATAAAAAACTATTCAATTCTTACATAATCGTGTCACGAGCCGATCGGTTGACATTCCAACTGAGTAATTTTAGAATCCAGACGATCGGTTCACTCTCTCCAGAAGATTGGTTCACTCTCAATAGAAGATTGGCTCACTCTCTCTAGACGATTGGTTGACGCCACCCTCAGCTTCCGCACCTTGTTCAAACACCCAATTGAGTTGGTGTACCATTCAAACATGAAACACTAATATGAGACTCCAAAGTGGGAGTTTCCCTGCTCCATCCGAGCGAGTGTGCTTCCACCTAGACCTAGGGTTGCTTATTGCTTCCTTGGCTCCCACCCTTTCCAGACCCCAACCGATCGGCTCGCTCCCCCAACCGATCAGTTGGCAGTTTGAAAATAGTTCAAAAAGCACCCGCCAGCCCTGTTTTGCCCCAAAAACCTAATTGTAAAGCCCCCTCCTTCTCCTATAAAAGGAGGGGCACTTCCTCTTCACAATGATTATCTTTTTTTATGAAGAATTTCTGAGCAACTATTGTCTTGTGTTCTTATATTTTGTTCATCAATGAAGAATATTTGTTCACAAGGTAAGTGTTCTTTTAATTTGGTTGTCCCTTTACTTCAATTGTTCTAGATCTAGTTCTTCTCCATCTTTTTTTTCTGTAGATCGAAGCAAGGAATTAAGAACAATCCATTTAATAGTCTCTACCCTAAGGATTAATCCTGTGATAAGTCTAGGCAATGGCTAGAACACTTTCTTCCTCCACCTCCCTTTATTCTACAATCATGAGCGAGTATTTTTTCTATCGAGGCAAGGGGAATATCCCCTTAGCCATGGTTTGAATTGAATTAAATATTAAGAATGAATTCTATTAGATGGATTTTGGTTTTAAGAATTGATGGTCTATTGAACTGATTACTCGATTAGATCATTTGTTAATCTAGGTGAAAATGACCATGGAAACCCATATTTAGAACAATAACACCAATCACATAGAGGTTTTGAAATGATCATGGATTTATCTCTTTTTGGATGATGGACTATGAAACATGAGCACCAAGACCAATGGGCTCATATGGAGTTCATCTTTTGTGGATTTTTGTTAATTCACATGTCTTCATCTATTTGTTGTTTAAAAGATTTAGTTTGATTATTGCCTAGGATAAGGTGGTGAAAACCCCTACAAGCCTTGGTATTCCCTCATTTGAATTCAATCATCGTTTGATCTAATTCTCTTTTTACATTCTAGTTTTTCCATTCATAATATTTTATTGTGCTAACAATCATCTCCTTTTCTTTGTGATAGAGTAGTTTTACTTCTTGTTAGTGTAATCTTATTTCTTACATTTCATTCCCTATTCTAACATAGATCATCAACCCCAATCATATTTTACTCCCTTTTCCAAAAATAAAAATACCAAAAAGAAATAAAAAGTTCAACAAAACAATTGGTTTTAGAGACTACTTTCTTAAGAACATTGTCCAGTGAGATTGACCCTTCTATACTAGCCTTAATTGGATAGTAAAAAAAGGTTAAACTCTAGGATTAATATCTTAATGATTGTGTTACACTTCAACACATTAACAAACATCATCACACTTATAGTGCACAAGTTTAGAATAAGAAAGTACAGATCATGAAGCCATGATGACCACCAGTCAACACATTAGTGTTCAATCAAACATTAGGAAGGATATTCCATCATTGTATTAATCATTTAAGAAAGGATAACATGATTAACCACCATTCCATACTTGTATTAGGGTTAGTTTTAGCAAGGTAGGTTATTTAAAGTTGTAGTTCAACATTCATTCACAAACCTTAACCTATAGCATCCTATATAAATCTTGGATGCATAAGACACAACATCGTCAATACATTCCATACCCTTCTCAAGTATGGATTCATGCATAACTCATGATGTTACCATAAGATTATAGTATACTAATGTTCCACAAAAAATAAGAGAGACTCCATTGTTCTATTATTCCACTAAGGAAGGCTGACCCTAGTTAATCACCATCACCTGAGTTTATTAGAATTAAGTGTAACAAGATATATCCCATTAGGGTTACATATCAACACAATACAATCATTATCCATTCTGTTAATGTGAGGGAAAAGTTAAGACTACCTTATTTATGGAAAACCTCCATCAGTTATATTCTCATTCAAACCATATCACCATACTACAACATCATCCAAAACCATTGGATGTGGAAAAGGTAAAACCATTATTTTTTTACATGAATACCTTAAACCAAATGTATCTAAATTCATCGAGACTAGGAAGAGTCACCATTAAACCCTAAACATCCCTTATTTAATAACATAAAGGGGGCACCATAGGTTGTGGGATTAAAACCCATCACCAGTTGTATATTTTAAGCAACTCATCATGTCAACAATCAAGCTCCTTAAATTGATCACATGAGGCGAACCATCAAATTTAGATTATTAGAAATCATATGTAATACTATAGGTTTCAATTGAAACCATTGGATGTTAAAGAATCCAATATCAACCATTGGATCGAGTCTATTATTTAAAACTATTATATGAAGAAGTATTAGATCCTAACCATTGGATCAGGTTCATATTTCAAAACCATCCATTGGAGTATAAGTCTAACCATTAGATCTTTTGAACAAAGAAACCATTGGTTTATGGCTTAATTGAATCTACATTTAAAGCCTTGACTAACCATTAGTTGTGGTGACCTGATATACCTTTGGTTGTGACATCTTAGGTCACCATCGGTTGATAGGATTAGCACTATATTCATTTAACACCAATCAGATATTAAGCTAATGTCGTCATTGATTGATAGCATCATTAGAGAATCAAACCATTTCTCATTGAGATTCCAAGAGAACCTAACAATGACCTAAGGTGTGACGATAAATTCACACCACCATTCATCACCCTTGGTCACCACCTTCAGTTTTCATGAAGACCACACCATCGTGTCATGTGTTTAGAGAAGAACACAACCTAGAAACCCTAATATGGACCATCAGTTTATAGGTGCTTAGAACCATAGGTGGTGATACCAACCTAAATAAATCATCTCCTTCCTTAGGAAGAATGTGCACATGATTATAGGTTCATCTAGAATTAGAAACAAAATAGGAAACACCATAAAAATCAAAATCCCAAACAAGATTGGCTTCGAAAGGCTTAAATCACCATTTTTAAGCAAGAACATGAGCTAACAAGCTTATAGTAAGCAATATAAGTAAAGAGGGTTATAAAAATCCCCTATACTAAGAAGAAAAAACTTCTAGAAGCAAGAAACTCGAGAAAAGTAGGCAAGAAAACCCAAGTTTCAGATTTGAACTCGACCAAGTAGGCACCTTTCTCCTCAAAGAAGCAAAACCCTAGATGAAGAAGCAAGAAAGGTAGATTCTTGAGTTCTAGAGAAACTTCTACCATGGAACAGCAAGGTTCCGACCTAGAGAAAGGTAGGAGGAAGAAAAATAGAGAAAGAAATGGGGTAAAGAAGGGGATACTTGTTTAGATCAAGATCACCAAGAGGAGCTTTAGAAACCCTAAAGGAAGCAAATTGTAACCCTAGATGCTTCTACCAAGAAGATCCACACCTTCTTCTTCCTTGGATAGAAGCTCCACAGACAAACAGAGGAAGGATTATTCTCTTAGAAGGAGGGAAGTGGTAGAGAGAAAAAGTTTCATTTGGAGTTAAGGATAGATATATAAATCTTGGAGGATAAGGTAGAGAAGAAGCATGAGGTGTATAAGTAGCTCCCCATGTGTCCTTGGCCTTAAACTATTTAGGATATACAACCAACCTCACAATCAACTGCCCCACCAATAAAGGAGATCTTCTTTTCCACCATTTGTTGGTTTTCCAAGACAAACAAATAAACCCTTGGTTGATAGCTCGTAAAGGTAGCTCATCCATAAAGGGGTAAACCCTAAATACCCTTGAAAAAAGCACCTCCAAACAAAGGTTCAACTAGGCACCCCATGTGGTACAACCCCAATTTTGCATATGATTTCATAATTTAAATGTAAAGATTTTATGAATTGGACTTAATTAAAAAGGTTGTATGCTTTGTTTCAAACAATGGATTACTTTGCAAATATCCCTTTTGATAGGAATTTCGTGATTCCTATTATTAGCTTAATCCATGAATGGATGTAAAAGAAAAGAAAGGAGGAAAAGTCCAAATAATAGAAAAGGATACAAAATAATGAATATTAAGTAAAATAATTATGAGAAATACATGGAAATATCTAAAAAGTGGCATTAATGGACACAATTGAATAAATTTCATTTATATGTAATTTCTAATAAAAGAAATAGGAAAAGAGAAAAGGAAATGAAAGACGAAGAGAAATCCTTAAAAATAAATCATTTAATAAAATGTATGGTTATTAGATAATTAAAGAAATACTTGGAGGACAAGTATGGATCTATGTGGAAACCTAATTTTCCATGCGTGTCTTAACCATAAGAAAGAAAAGATGAAAAAAGGAATATAATCCTACCTAGTTGGTATCAAATCATTTAGATATTAGACGAAGGAAGTAATTGTATTAAGTGACCAAATGATTACGTGATCCTTTTTGGCTTTTGGAATTATATCATGGTTTTTGGTGTTAACATGGATGATAATGGATTGAATGTCTTCCTGTAACCTCCTGCATACTCTTCTGTGCGTTTTTGCCTTAAAAACGAATAGGAAAGGAGGGACCAAGCAGAGAAAATACTTTGGCTAAGATATGTGATCTAATCCATGGAAAAAGATATGGAAAGTGAGTAAAAGAGGAAATGAGACCGAAGAGGTAGGAACAATACAAGGATTCAATGTATATATATAGAGAGCTGAGAACTCTCACATCCAGGGAGACACGAGACTCCATAGATGGACCCTGTCTAGCAATAGGGTTCCGTCAACCTTCTTCCTCGATCTGCTTCATACTCTTAGACATGGTGGATCGGTGGCAAGCATTGGAGATGGCCTGAAGCCATGGGCTTGTAGGGCCTGGGTGGCCTCTACAGGACATGCCCATCCTATTGCCTTCTTCTCTGCTCATGTACGTGAAGGAGGTTTGAATAGGTTGCAGACATGGAGTCGACCAGCTGTTCGGAAGAAGCGAGCCAAGGCGCAAGGGTTCCCTACAGATCTAGGGAGGGAGGAGATTATCGAGCTCCTGGGATATAGATGATGGGCGGCTAGGAGGACACCGCCATGGCGCCTCCGATGGCGATGTGCTCGAGAGCCAGGCCTGTGGGGCTGTGCGACGGTGGGAGGTCGTCTGCAATGGTAGACGAAATTGTCGTGCCTGCGGTGTGAACTTACGGGCAAGTGACCACCGGAGGATGGTGAGCGGTGGGAACCCATGGGAGCAGTAGAATTGAAGGTGATGACCACCTCCAGCAGCCAAGGCACAACAGACAAGGGTCACGACGTTGAGTGATGCACGCACAGACCTGGAACCGCGTCGGAGTCAAGGAAGGGGAAGAATAGAGTCAAAAGACTCTAATACTCCTGCACACATGCACAAGAACCAAGGGTCACACAATATTTTCTCCAAGTTCTAGGCTTGATTTGCAGTAAGTCAATAAATGACGTGGCAATGTTTCATTGGTCTCCTTATGTTAAAACTTGAAATAATCGTAGGAAAAGATTAGTAACTCGTATATCAATGTGTTATATATGAAAATTGATCCTTAGAACGAGAGGAACACAAAGAAATTATTTTTGAAGCCTAATTATTCTTGCAATTCAAAGGCTACATAAATATGCTAGCTTTAATGGTTTAATTCATGAGAAACTCTAATCTTTGATGATTAATGATTTGGGGAGGGCTATATGAATGCTTAATGTTGATATCAACTTTTTTTTTAATAAAAAACACAAATTAGATCCAAAAGGATAATCTTTATGCATAGTTTGTTTAATTTGGGGTTCCATATACATAAATGAGCTTTACTGGGCCTTGAAACCCTAATGTTAGTAATTGAGATTCTTAATAACTTTAGTTGTTCAAAATCATGATTAAAGTCGAGATATGATAATTCTAAGCTATTTCAAGTATAAAATTTCCTAATTGTGGATAAATACCCTTAATGTAGAAATTAGGGTTTTCTAATGGATAAAGGTAGAATTAATGAAAACTAGAGTTCATGTGTGATTTAGACCATAATGAACTATGAATTGATGATAAATGAGCATAATGGTCTTGTCATTGATTAAAAGGATAAAAATGGTAGCTTTAATGTAAAAGAGGCTTAATGGACTTAATTGATGGTTAATTGTGCTTTTTATCAAATTAGGGTTAAATGTTGTTAAAGGATAACCTTAATATATTTTGCGAAGAATAGATGAGATAATTAGGGTTTATGAGTAGTTGTATAAAGTTAGGGTTTATAATAGTTAAATATGAAGGGAAACCCCAATTGCAATGCAAACCCTAAAAGTGGACTAGAAACCCTAGGAAGCGAGCTAGGTTTAATAGATCTTGATGGCATGATCAATAATAGGAAATTGTATGCATATTTTAGGATCTCACTATGTGCTTGCTTGCCTATTTGGATTTCTTGATTGGATTATTCTATCTCAAATCAGCCTGACAGGTATGGGGTTACATTTATGATTAACCGTCTTAATTTCACGACGATTCCTAGAGATTTTATCGGTTGTTTGAAATAAACTGCTTGGATGACTTTTATTTTATGAAACTATAAAGTAACTATGATTATCACCATAAATATGTGTACATGACTGGCCCAGATCCTGGTCCTCCTCTATGGCTTTGCTAATGATGAAAAGTGTAATTTGGTAAAGGGTTGACCTGATAAGTGAGACCATCAAATTATCAAGAGTTAGGGATTGGGCTACCTATGGGTAGTGCCATGCGACTCTTTAGCGCACCATGAGTTAGGGATTGGGCTACCTATGGGTAGTGCCATGTGACTCAACCCTAGATATTGATCTACCTATTAGGTAGGATCATCCAGGGTTTAATGGGGATCTACCATAAGGAAGGTAGCATCCAGGTCCACTGCAGGGACAACGCAGAGGCTAGGGTATGTAAGGATTGAGAAATCATGTTTAAAACATAAAGTTGCTTGTTAAACTATAATTGACTGCAATATGTTGATATTAATTGCACGATTATTGTTTCCTCTACATACCAGCTTTATGCTGATTGATGTTTTGTTTGTCGGCATTTTAGGTACAAGTGAAAAGAACAAACAATAAAGTGGCATATGTGGAATTAAATAGGAATTAAAGTACAAAGGAGGATTAGTTAGAATAGAATCCAGATGTGGATAGAAGTAGATATCCAAGTTTTTGAAGAAGGTTTGCAAAGTTTAATTTTATTACAACCTTTCAGTTTAGTTGGTAGAATTTGATAATTATTATTGATTATTTGTCAAACCTTTGATCCGGAAAATTGGGATAACGGATCTGACCTGTTGGTCTCCCTTAAATGGGGGTTACTGGGAGGTGAGGTCGTTACAATATGTATACTTACATTTAACATGTAGTTTGCGCATATCACACCCCCACTACCAACTACCATTGAAGTGGGGGATCTCCTCTTTTCCCATCCTTGATGCTTGAGTTGCAAGAAAAGGAATGTCGTTGACCATTTTCTTCAATATGAGGGTAACTACCTTCTTTTTCTCTTCAATGCCTAGAAATATAGTAGATACACATACATATAGCAATTAAGTAGATGATTTGTTTATCATGTATATAGTGATATAATATAGAGATAAAACCTTTTTGTCAGAATATCGAGATACATCCACATATACAAAACCAATATCTGTATTTTTATGTGATTATAAGTATATGATTACAAAAATATATACATGTATACATTTTTAGGATATATATGTATACATAACAATGAAGTTTATCATCATCATCTAATCCTCAAAACCAAATATGTTGAGGTTGGATACATGGATCCTTCATTTCCATTTAGTTCTATCGTGGATCATATTCTAGTCAACATGTAGAGATTCAAAATCTCTCTTTATAAGCTTTTCCCATGTTAATTTAGGCCTCCTTCTTCTATTAATTATGATTGAATCAATAGATTACATCGTATAAGTACATTAAACAATCTATGTTGCACATGCCCATATCATCTTAGTCAACCCTCACACAACTTGTCCTCAATGCTCGCCACCCCCAATTTATTCCTAATATAGTGATTTCTCAAGAGATCTTTTCTTGTCTTCCCACACATTCATACCATCATACACATTTCAGCCACGGTCATCTTGTTGAGGCCTTATTTCTTCACCATCCAATATTCACTCCCATAGAGCATGGCTAGCCATATAGCTAACTTGCTTTTTAATATGAAAATAAATGTCATTTTAAACATTCCCATCTATTTGAATAATAGAACCCAAGTAACAAAATTTATCACATTTTGGTATATGGACTCTGTCCAACTTGGCTCCACCATTCACACTGTGAGGTTGGATGAAATTGCAATTAATATACTTAGTTTTTCTCCTACTAATCATCAATCCATTTGATTCCAATACCTTTCTCCAAAGTTCAACTTTATCATTCAATCCATCTTTAATTTCATCAATCAATACAATATCATTAGCAAATAACATACACCAAGTTTATACACATATACATATATATACACACACACACAAACACACACACCCACCCACACACACACACACACACACACACACACACACACACACACATATATATATATATATATATATATATATATATATATAAAGAGAGAGAGAGATTTGGGAATGATTACCCTTCCAATATGTATATTGTAGATCATAATATGAAAATATATTTGTATGTGGTTGCATCATTTCCTAGTTGGCACACATTAGCTAACATTTAATTTTGACAATATCTACATATATAGAAAAATTTGACAATGTAGCATGTAAATAATTTCTTTGTGGGTTTTTAAAAATATAGATAAATGTATTGTGGTAATCTTACATATATTAGGAGTAATAGTGATGAATTATCACAATTATTAGAAAATATGTAACCATGTTCTTGAGCCTGCTTTACTAAAAATGTTTGTGAGGTTTATGCTTGATATCATACTATGGATTTGAACATGCCATTAATATCATTATAAATTCATATTACAATATGATGATGATTATAACTTATGATATTAATTTTATCTGTATAATTATGTTTTGTGCAAAAATATTGTAACATGTTTTATATATGAGTTGAGTGTCATGATATTTATTTATCATGAAGTTTTTCATGTATTAATAAAAAGATGTGTATAAGTAATATATTTTTGAAAGGAAAATGAAGACCTAGTTTTAGATATAGGCTTAGAAGGAGAAAATATAGGCAAAGAAGATGTTACTTTGCTTCTTGTTTAGAAATAATTTTTATTTGTGACTCTTATTTACATTTGGAGTGTAGTGAACTCAGATCAAAGCCAAGTACAAGGATTATTGTCTCCAATAGGTATGCTCCTCGTACATTATCTATGATGGTGTTTCTTGTCTCTTGTTCATATCTTGCACCATATTGCCTATTTTTCTACATATTGAATTCTTAATACATGTTAATGATTCTTTCATTTAGTATACCAGATTTATATTCCTTGCAAATTGAAAAAAACTTTTTATCTTGAGGTGTAAATTTGGAATTATTGGGAAAGAATAATGTTATGTCTTATCTCATATTTTGATTATTCTACATAGAATGAGGCCATACTCCTACTGAACTAGTATATTTAGAGAAGAATTATGCTTTGTATTAATAAGTATATATCATCACACACTTAAATATAAAATTGTTGAAGTCAATTTTGATAGTTGATGTTTGAAATATGATATCTCATAAATATGTGAATATATCATTATGTTATAAATTTAGCAATTTTGAAGGTGACCATGCAATGCATTTGGAAATATATCCTCTTCATTGTATATTGTTTACTTTTTAATTCGTTTAACCTAAAACTATCATAAGAATATCAGCATTATCTAACCCACTTCTATCTTGCATGTATACCTATCATGGAAGTAAAATATGCAAATTTGCAATATTTAGATTTTGGAGGGCCAATGCTAGATCTTGTATTATATGTCACATGTTTGAGTGTAATAGTAATTTTTTTCTGTGTTTTCTTTTTGTTTTGATGTATATGACTTTTTATATTTGCTTCCCTATCCTATTATGGGATTTGTAATGCAAAGACTTGCATTATATCCAAAACATATTTGAAAATTTGGTCCTTCTGGATGGAGCTTTACATATTTTTTCACAAATACACTCAAGTGGCACCATACCAATCAACCAAAAAAATAAAAAGTGCAGCAGATCTCCATGTGTAAAACCCCAAGTACTAATGTAACAAATACAATAAGAGCTTTAGTTGCTTTTGAGTCATCAAGATCCACATAATTATTAGTTTTACCAAGATGATAAACCTACCAAAATAATCAACCGAAAATTGAAGGAAATGAACACATATATTTTATTAGGTAGGTGTACTATGGGAAGGTGGTAATAGAGCAATGAAACAAAGGAACTAATACATGTAACAATAGAAGAAGTCAACATAGTCTTGAATGAGATCGTGTCCACCTTTCAATTACTCACTAATTTCAAATTTCTAAAATGATCCTATATGCGAGTTTATTACACACATAAATTCTGTAAGAAGAATTATCTTAGGTTTTTAAAACTTATTACAATCATAACTAGCCTACCTACAAGAAGACGAACCAAGTGCAATATAGTAAAGGGTCGAAGGCAAAAGACAAAATTTTTAAGAAATCACCTTTGGTTCCAATCATTAAGAACGACATTTCAAATTGTTTGTTCAAAATTATTAAAGATTAATGATTGAATTAAAAAAGTACAAGGAAAATAACAAGTTAAAGGATAGGTTGAAATCAATACTAAAGAACATTGGGAAATCTAAATTTCACTGATGTCACCTAGTGCCTACCCTAGTCATTACAACTCAATAAAGACTAGTAATTAAAATGGACCAAGTGAGCTCACCTCCTCACAAAAGGCAAACTATGGGTTCAAGGTCTTGTTACCCATAGTTTATGATTCAATCATCCCATTGGATCTCTTGTGTGATCGTACCTAGAATTATATGCATCCATTCGAGGATCTAATCCTATGTTTAGTGGTCTCTAAGCTCAGGATTATATCAAACATGCTAATTGAGAGATTAGTTCAGGAAGCATGCATAAATCGAATCAAGAATAATTAAATAAAATAAGGAAATTTGAGTTTGATAATAACTAAGATAGAGTATAAGAGATAGGGATACTCTCCATTCCCCAACAAAAAGGTCTACTTTCTCATTGTGATGGCAAGAACAAATATACAAAAAGAGAGAGGAGAAAGCATGTCACTAGTGGAGAAGAGAGAAGAGGCCAGAGATCTTTGGCTTCTGCAACTACTTCATAACAAGTGTAAAGAGATCTGTGGGGATGGTCTTCTTTCTTGTCTTATCCTCTTGCTCCCTACTTTCCCAACCTGCTCTTGACTCAATGTGAATCTAATAAATGAAAATTAGGTCGAGCCTCTCTTGTTATTATATAATAGCCTGCTATGAGTAGTTGTATAATTTTTTCTCTATCTGTCACGTTGATCGACAACTGGACAGTTTGGACAGCTAATCACCCACTTTGCAGCTCGTGATCCACTTTGATCAACCAACTAGCAGGTATAATCAATCTATCATCATTCTGATAAGTCTTCTAGAGAGTAAGTGGATCGGTTGATCTAGGAATGGGATTAGCCGATCAATTGGATACTAGACATTAATGTGGGCTTCTTACTTTGGATGCATATTTGTTGGTTAGCTGACCTATTGGTTGTATGCCCTGATATGCGATCACATGATGATTGTAATTACACATCTTGTAATTAATTTAGTTATTAATAAAGACAATTCTAGTCATTATATTTGTTTCAATATGAGATAATGAATAAATTTAATAATGTTCTAAGAATGTATGATTCAATGACATGTGATTTCAGGTTAAGAACCTGAATATGAGATAATGTGTAAGTAAAGAATATACATTCTTGTCTAAGTCCTTGGTCAGATATTATTGTGAAATAAGATGACAATAATACATTATGACTAGTATGTGTGTTGATTGGTGACTAAATCTCATTAGTCATGGTATTGGATATCACATGAAACACATAGGCATTTGTTATGAACCATTGTACTAGACAGACCCACTCTGAGTGTGATACATGGAAGACAGTAATGGTAGTTAGAATCATACCTCAATTTGATAGTGGTGATTGTGGTCCTTAGACCTAAAATCACTACAATGATCACATGATGTTTAGTGTACTTTAACACTACCCAATGTGACCTTGAATAAAAGTTGTTATACAAGTGGTGTCTAGGTTTGTTGTGATACATGTGGATTATTGTGTGCGATGTAGAAGGAATTTTACCATCCCATTGGAGTTATATCACATCCTCTTGATGAGTGATACTATGATATGCATGTCCACAATCATGTGAGTCAATATATGATATTCAACTAATTGTATCTCAAATAGTCTACTCTAAATCAAGGAATAAAATTTTAATATTAAGTATATGATGCTTCCATGCCTCAGATTCAAACTGGATATCAAAGACAAAAGGATTGTAAAATCACTGTAACACTAGTCATAATATTAGGCCAAAGTTGTTTTCCAACTTCTCAAATTACTTGAGTGGCAATGAAGTTTTTCTAGATACCAATCATAGTCTGTGAAGTTTTAAATTTAATTATGGACATCACTACCAACATAATGTGGAGCCTACAGGGTAACATACATAAGTTGCGTTGGAATAGGAGTGGAATTTTGGACATGATTGGAAATGTTCCAAGTCAATTTGATCACTAAAATTTTAAGGTAATCAATGATAAATTACTGGATTGAAAACCAGACAGTTATTTATATTGTCTAAGCCAATCAGTTAGAATTGGAATTCCCAACTCATATGATAATCAAACCAGATGACCTTGAGCGACCTCTTGGGTTTTCCAGTTGGGAAAATGAAATATAATCAATCAATTAATGTGATTAATTGACCAATTAATTAATGGCATATTCCCAAATGTTCTGACTTAGTCAACTAATCGATTGACTATTAGTGAGCAGACTGTTCGAAATGTAACGACTACTATTTTGTTTCCTAGGGTTTTAGAAACCCTACTTCCTTTCCTATCCTATTTGAAGGGGCAAGATAGACGGTTCATGGTCATACACACTTACACATAACAAACCTAGCTATCATTACCCACACATGATAGAGAGACGGAATAGAATGCATTGCTAGCACATTGGTAATGAAAGGTTGTTCCTTCCCTTCTAGATAAAGATGCATGATGAGGAGTTCTCGTCATTCGTGTGGACTACAAAGAGATGCAGACATTGTGCATTTATATTTGGAGTAGGTATTCAAGGATTGTCTATGCACATGAGGAGCGATACACACCATTGTGCGAGGAGAAAATTGTTGGACTTGCTCATAACAAGGTATACCTCATGCAACCTCTTTTCAGATGTACTGTTGTTGATAATATCTTCTTGTAGAAAATGTGGAAATGATTTTTTTGTCTCCACTACATTTTTCACCTCTATGATCCCTAAAACGACCAACAATGTGGATCGACTGATATACCTCATCTTTGAGGAACTCTTCTATAAGTGGATAACCTGATTAATAATTTGTCTCCTATCATTTGATCTCAAAAATTCATCAGAGTTAATATCGACTTGGACACCCTTATCATAGTATGATCAATGAAGGAGATTGTCCGACCTGACGCTTGGTTTGGAGATGACTTGGATGGGCAAGTTGGATGTTTGACCACGAGGTCTAATCTTTCCAATCAACATGCCTAACAAGTTTTGTTTATCTCTAATATTCTATGAAATCATTCCCAAATCATGAATATGAGCCTCGGAAAGGGATTCCATCTTGCTTTTGGGTTGATGCATACTTTCTTCTGCATAAGATCAAGAATTTCAATCAAGATCCTAATTTCAAGGATAAGAGCACAAATGATAAAAAATAAGAAAAATATAATGTGAATGAAAACTACAATGAGTAAAACTAATATACAATCACAATCAAAAGGCAATGAATATTCATCAAACTACCACAAACTTGAACTTTTCTCATCCTCGAGTAATGCATAATCAAAACAACCTACAACTACTAGCTTGTTATCTTCTTTTTTATAACATCACTAGTCCCCTACAATCGAATATGGACAAGCAACCCAGTCTCCTATAATAAAAAAATGCAACTTCAAATTCCCTATATCGACATCACATTCACAAATAAGTTTCCATATAAAAACATGCACATCAAAATCATAATATCAATGACGTCTCAGAAGGTTCTGCATATTCCTATGAGATGTGCACAAGTACAAAGGTTATGAAGGGAGTTATATTTTGGGTGATTGCTTCCCCATGTGAACAAATTGGAGTGAATGGAGGTATGGAAGGGAAAATTGCAAAGATATCCTCTATTCAACTTGTGCTATATTTTTCTACAATTGGATTGATTGTATTTTTTTCTTTTGGGTTTGCACATTGATTTTGTTTAATTGTGGTGTGCTTCTATTAGATATGAAGGGTACAGAAGAAGTGAAGGAGTGAGAGGAGGGAAACCACCCTGAACTTGGAATTTAGCACATTCTTTTTGGCCTTCTGATTTATTTTTGGTCAATGATGGGGTGAGAAGTTGGTGGAATAAGTGTAGAATAAACTAAACTTGTACTGAGAATTCATGGCGTAGGAACTAACTTCAACCACCAATTCAATCATATCATGTAAATAAATAAGTAATGATAATCCAGAAGAAGCTTATGTTGAATAAGAGACACATTGCAATTTAATTCCCATCAATCCCATACAACTTGCCATATTTCTAGGGAGTAATATTATTTAGGATCCTCTAGGATAGGATAGGTTCCAACATTGGCAATTGAGATTCATTATTGCAAAAATAACTCATTTATTCCTATAGGGGGTACATTACTAGTTTTGCAAAACAAACAACACATAGAAATTGAATCTAGGTGTTGATTGCCTAAGGCAAGTGAGTTTTAAATATTGTATGTCTCAGTTGATCAATCACCTACAAGTATATGGGATCAATTGTAGTCAAGGTCGAACCGCAGAGATCTAGGTTAGCTAGGAACAAAAGAGCTAACTTTCAACAATCTAAGTTGGATTACAACAGTTGAGTTTGAGTGCAATTAACTAGATGACAAGTAAACACCAAAACCTTAAATTTAAAGGTTAACATTAGATTTCAAAAGGTCGTGGACATAAGATTTCACCACCATACTATCACATCATGTGTAACTACAAAATTAGATATGCTAATAAATCTGCAAGGAGGTTGTTGTCATCATAGACCTCTCATGGCATGAGACGGTTCAAATCTTCACATACCAATACCGTGACCATGCGTAGATTAGAATGCAACCTTGGATCCTCAATATTATCCACACACTCCCATGGTCAGGAGAATCTTGCCATGATATCTACTCCCTACTCCCTCACACATTCTCCCGAATAGCACAAGGAAGCATAAAACATGTACAATTAATGGCCAGCCAAGCATACAAGTAGTAAAACACCATAGAAACTCATGGAGAAGCAAATTAACTAGCATTAGATACAAATTATAAGTTCACGTGAGTAATAGCATGGTATCTACTCTCCCATTCCCAATAAGAAAGATACTACTCGTACATGATGAAGAAACACAAGTACATTACAGAATTTTCAGTATTTTTCATAATTAGAGAGAAGAAAAGATATGAGTAACCATGAATAAAGTGGAAGGAGTAAAAATCCATCGTGAGGATGAAATTACACCCTTGTAGCTGCTCAAACTTAGACTATCTTCCCTCTCGATAGGCTTGGCCAGAGTATAGATGCTCGTCAACACCCTTGGAGGAGAAAGGGGAAAGAAATGATGCAGAATGAGGTTCTCTCTTAAGAAACCTCACCTTACTCTCCAAATTCACCCGTCTTTTTCTTTGCAACTCTCTCTAGTAAAAAAGTGCTTCAAATGATGAGTGATAGCCTCCCCAAGTGGCCTTACTTATTTTTAAAATGAGGGGCAGTTGCTTCTGAAAAGTTACATACCATGTACAAATAAAGACACAATGTGTCTTGTGTTGTTTCTTCAAGATCAACATTATATCAGTTGTAGATCAATAAGGAATCCAACTAAGGTCGAATTTAGGTTGGATTATCTTCATTTTGTCAACTTTGATGTGTACATATAGTCAAAATCATATAACAAGTAAAACTACTAAAAGATGGTAAATTAAGTATGATTAGAGGCTAAATAGATAAAAAATGAATTGAATTTGTGTGCGGAGATGTGCAAAAAATATATATGAAATGCGCACATCAAATTCCCCTAACCTTGAACTATTGTGTGTCCTCAAGAAAAAAGATCATAGAAAATAGACAAAGGAATTATCAAGTTCATGTATAGATTAAATGAAATGAAAGATGTAAAAGAGACCAAACCAACCACAATAAAGGTTTATACCCATAGCCTTGATTCCAACTTAAACATCCAAGAAAGAGATTTTAGGTTAATTAGGGATAGTAACACATTAAATGAAACAGTCAACTAAGAAACACTGAATGGAGATTGGATGATCAAGCCAAACAAACAATGAATCTACAAACAAAACTTTCAGCTATTACAGATACAAAAGATGGAATCTTAGTTAATACTAACAAGTTTTAGCTTTCTATCCTTGTTTTAAAAAAAATATGACAATGGGTAAGGGTTCCTGCTCTCAGATGCTAATGTAGGCCTATGCACATGAGGAGTTTCGGTAGGGGTATTTTACCATCTTTTTTAAGACATATCACCTAACCATCATGGTCAGATTGGACTTACACTAGGCTAGCATGACATATGGGAAATTTAGCCTTGTTTTATGAGGTAATTAAGGAGAATTGAACCAAAAGATATTTTTAAATGATATTGGGTTTCACTTGCTTTACCCAAAACATAGGAGAGGTAAATAAATAGCAATGCTAGCTAGATTCCATTTATTTGATTTGAAATTTCCTACTAAAAAGGGTGGTTGAAAAAATCACTAAGGGTTTGACAAGGGCATCCCGTGTTCTAAGAAGTGTTGCAAAGTTGACTTATTAACAAAATTGTTATCATTACATGTGTTAACCAATCCAGGATGAAAAAGATGAAAGTTTAGGCGAGAAACATAAGCCCAAAAGTAAGCACATGTTGGTGGCCATAAAGTTTCATTTGATTTATGCATGCCCTTCTACCATTTCTTCAAAGGATATTTCTCACAAGGGAGGACAAGATAGTGAAACATAGGAAGAAAATCAATCCATTACTCAAGATATGCCTCCCATCATACTAAATTTTCCATAAGAAAAATAGAAACTAAAACAACTAACTAAGGAAATGATGATGAACAGAAAATAAAACTACACTACCAGCCGGTTGCACCCCCCTAAGCTTGAAATTTGCAGTGTCCTCACTACTTCAATCAAACTTGAGGTGTTAGCAACTGACTACCTACCATGGAGGAATTAACATGAAGGGTCTATGACCTCATGAACAGTAGGGAAGTACTAGTTTTGCAGATCATCATCATCAGGAATATCAACTGGCATTGGTTGTAGAGTGGGCTCTGGCTGGGGTTGGTGATGTTGAGGCATTGGATAGTAGCCTTGAGAGATATTCCACATATCCATTCTCTGTACCATGTCATGCATCACTGATTATTGTTGGCTCATCAAGTCAAGACAACTGTCCTGGTGAGAAAAGTGTTGTTGAACATAGCCAAAGAGATGCCTAAAATTAGGCATAGCCCAAATGTACTCAGTCTGAGTGCCTATGGAGGGAGGTGGATGAGCTACGGTTGTTGTAGTAGGTGCATTTGGAGTAGCTATTTCTTCAGGGGCATCATCATCTTGGGAAATTGCAATGAATTTCCATTTGTCTTTGTTTCTATGGTCATTATCTCCAAATCAGGTAGCTCAATATACTGATCATCATCAAAATACTATCTGAACTTGGTTTCATCATTGTGGACCTTAGCAATCAGACCAAAAGAAATAAGATATCGAATATCCACCAGGTTCTTTCCTGGTGTAGCCTCTAAACTGGTGAAGTCCGCACCAAGCTTCCTATCTATGTGGGTGATCAGTCCCCCACACATGAAGCCACCAGATTCTCTCTTTTTGATCTTCTTTATGTTAAAGGACCTATTGAAAATGAAGTACCCTACATTGATCTGAAAATCATATACCATAGCCCACAGAATGAATAAAGCCTACTTACCACACATGCCTTGGCTTTCTTTCTTTGCAAAGACACATGTCTTAAGAAGCCGGTGGACATATATAAAGATTGGTTTATGGATACTTGTTGCATTGGCCTTCTTGGCCTCATCAATCTCTTCATCAATGATCTCATTCCAGAATGCATCACTGTAAAAAGCCAGGTGGTAAGCTAATGCGCCCTCATAGTGGCACTCTAAAAGATCACATAAGTTATTGAAAGTAATTCAATAGCTATGCCCCAATAGGCAGAAATGAATGAAGGAAAAAGGTTCAAGCTGGTTCTTCAGGTCCTCTTCAGCCTTAAGGGTAGTTAGGAATTCATAAACAAGTTGAGGGTATGTGTGCTCACCGTGCAATAGATTTACTTGCGACCCATCTCTTTTAGATGCTCTTTAACTTTGTCCTTGAATCCAAAGGCCGCCGTTGAATGCTTGCAAGAAAGATATGTAGGGAGGACCCTATGAGAAATGAGGAATTGGTATGTGGGGTCAACTGCAGTTACCCTAAACTGGGTAGTGGAGATATAGGTTGGGGATGAAAAAGAGCTTGGCCCATGCTTGCTCTTTGATGCTTATTTGACAGGGACCATTGCTACTGAATTGTGCTAGAACACCCTAGTATACGCTGTGTGTTTTGTAAAACATGACGTGTCTTCTGACGAAAGTACAAAAAAGAAGGAATGGACATGGTGCGTCTAGAAAATGACACGACGTGTACTTGGAGATTTGGGGCATCCATAGGTTTATGAAAATGATTCCTTGCATGACATGACTAGGTCTAATCACAACGTGTCCTCTCAGTGGTGATGAAGTGTAGCTTGGTGGTGGAGGTGGCACCCGAGTTTGCTTTTCTTGGCAGAGACGATGATGGAGCTTTGGATGGGTTGTGGATGGCGGTGGCTCATGAAGGCTGGTACTCCCTTGTGTGGAGACCGTGTGCAAATAAAGACACGACGTGTGAGATTCTAGTATGTCCTTTTAATATTTTAACAAACAACATAACACACCATTTCAGAATTAAGACACGTCGTGTACAATTCCAGTAGGCTTGTGGCTTTCTTGCATGTATTAGGACACAGAATGTTCAAATAAAGACATGTCGTGTGAGTTTCCAACAGCTGACTTTTTTGGACGTACACGCTTGTCAAAAATTGAACACATCATGTGTTTAGGATTTTTGATTAGAATGCCCATATGTGAGGGTTGAAACAACATGTTCAAAAAAAGACACATCATGTCTTTCTGAATTTCTATCGAACTCATCTTCCTTTGGTTAGCACCTGTAGAGATGATGATATATGGCTATGAGGCTCTAAATTATTACATTCATCCATGACAAATTTATTTTTGGGAACTCAAAACCCTAATTCCCATGATTATCACTTTAATAACTGTTGGCTAAATGGACATCTATAAATCCCTTTGTTTTGATTATGACAAACATTTCATTCTTATTGATCTAACGAGCTACTTGAGTGTGCAGGATTAATGTGGATGCCAAAGCAACTAGGGAAATCCATATGCTTACATTTATGTTTTCATGCAATGTAATCGCTTTGTAAAAACTTGTACAAATATATAATGTACAAGTACTTAGATTGCATGTAAATCAAGCGTTAGATCTTCCCTAGCTAAACATCACATTTAGATAAGTCATCCCCTTCAAATAGGATCACATATGCACACTCATACATATAATTAGTGCCTAAATTGCAACATTGAAACAGGATCAATCTCGGTCGACAAACTCCTCGACCGAGACACTCTCGGTCGACAATCTTCTCGACCGAGAAAGATCCAAAGTAGCCGTTAGACACAACAGACAAGTTAGTTGGCAGTTGGAGAAAGACGTTGCAAATCACTTGTTCCAAAGTGCCTGTCGGTCGACAAAAGTTCGACCGAGTAGGTGTCTCGGTCGACCATTCCTCGACCGAGATTGTCTCTGACAACAACTGCAGAATTAATTAATTAGCCGTTGTTAAAGCAACAACTTTGTACCTAACGTCTAGTTAAGCACTTAGAAACCCCTAGAAGTTGTCTAGAACGTCCTTAAGCATCCTTAGGCCATTCTTATAAATAGGACAAGCCATAGGACACTCAAACCCACTTGTTTACACTTGAGAATTCTTTGAGCATACTTTGAGCAATCTGTTTGTGAGAAAATTGAGCATTGTGAACATTGGCTACTTCCTTCCTTAGCTCATAATTCGTGTCCTATAGGCTAGTATCTCCTACCCACTGCAATCACAAGTTCACACACTTGGTTAGGAGATCTATACGCTTGATCTAGGCAAATCAAGCCTTGGGCTACAAAGGATAAGTTGTAATTTCCTTTTTCTTTCTTGTTCTCTATTACCGTTTGTACTCTCCTTGCTACTCCTAGGTTGGAGGCTGCTGATTGGAGAGGGTGGAGTTCTTCTTGGCGAAGAAGGTGACTTTGAGCTACTTCAGAAGGCTGGTGCAACGGGAGGTTACTTCTAGAGAGGAAGGCTACTTCAAGGGGGAGCTTGGAGTTACTTCAAGAAGGCTACCTCAAAGTTGGTGCACCTACTTCAAGTGAAGGCTGCTCAAAGGGTGTAAAGGAAAGTATTGTATTTTGTATAAATCCTTGAGAAGGTAATAAAATAAATACTTTCAAAATCCCGGTTGGGTAAGCAACCGGGTAGTGGACTGACAACTTTAGTATTTGCTAAAGTTGGAACCACTCTAAACACCTGTCTCCTTCTTCTAATTTTTAATTGTGGTTGTTTGAGTTCAATAAATTGTTAAAATTATTTAAAAACACTCCAAATAAAATAAATACTTTCAAAATCCCGGTTGGGTAAGCAACCGGGTAGTGGACTGACAACTTTAGTATTTGCTAAAGTTGGAACCACTCTAAACACCTGTCTCCTTCTTCTAATTTTTCATTGTGGTTGTTTGAGTTCAATAAATTGTTAAAATTATTTAAAAACTCTATTCACCCCCCCTCTAGTGTTTTTCAATTGGTATCAGAGCAGGCTTCAAGGAACCCTAACAAGGTCTTGAAGAAATGGGGGATGGAGTGCTCAACAACCTTAACCTTGAAGGAACACTTGTTGCTAGGCCTCCAGCGTTCGATGGAACACACTACCAATATTGGAAGAGAAGGATGCAGTTCTACTTCCAAAGCATCAATTGGGACTTATGGAGAATGGTGTCAACCCCATATGAGCTCCCTCAAACTCAATTTGCAGAATGGGATGCAAATACGGTAAAGCTGGCCCAAATGAAAGCAAAAGCTGTAAGCATTTTATATTGTTCTATTTCGGTAGGAGAATTTAATAGAATATCAAATTGTGACACAACCTATGATATTTGGCATAGACTGTCCATAACCTATGAAGGTACAGTCCAAGTCAAAAATTCCCAAATTAGCATGTTTAAACAAAAATTTCAACACTTTTGTATGGATTCTAATGAATCAATTAGTGAAATGTTTGCAAAATTCTCTACTATTGTTAATGGTTTAAGTGCTCTAGGAAAACCTATCCTTGAAGAAGATCAGGTATCAAAGATCCTTCGTTCACTTCCTCCAAAATATAAGCCAAAGGTGACAGCCATTGAAGAAGCAAACGACCTCACTCGACTGAAAATGGAGCAACTTATTGGCAACTTAGAAGCTCATGAAGCAACCCTAGAAGAGGAAGAAAGAAGAGCACGTGAACTTCAGCAAGGAAAGAAGAAGGATGTGGCTCTAAAAGCTTCAAAGGCTGTCACACAAGAAAGTGAGGAGTCAAGTGAAGAAGAGGGAGAAGAAGCCTTGATAGTAAATGGTAAGAAATACAAAAGATTTAAATCTAACAAAATTTCCAACTCTTCTTCTACCCCTCCTAGGTGCTTTGAATGTGGGAAGAAAGGGCATTTCAAAAATGAATGTCCTAAAGCAAAGAAAGGAAAGAAAAGCTCACACAAGAAGAAGGGAGAAAAAGCCTATAAAGCTGCATGGGACAAGTCAAGTGACAGTGAAAGCGGAGAAGAAACCGTGGATTGTCTAATGGCAAGAGAAGATGATGAAAACTCTCAAGAGGTAAGCCTACTTGATCTTTCTAAAGAAGAGTTAGTCACTAGTCTACAAGAAATTCATGATAAGTATGTTGATGTCAAGAAGAAACTAAAGAAGGTTATCAAATCAAATGATGAGCAAATTGCTAAATTAGATAATCTTTCTTTTGAAAAGAATAACATTGATCTTGAGAATTTGTCTTTAAAAACATCTTTAGATGATTGCACTAGAAAGCTACTCACTTTAGAAACAAATGTTGATCTTATTTCTAAAGAAAAGACTGACTTGTTAGCTAAACTAAAAGATTTTCAGACTCAACCTATATTGTGTAACCATCTAGACTATGATAATGTTATAAAAGAAAGAGATTCATTGTTATCTGATTTAGATCAAGTAAGAAATGATCTACACAAGAAAATGAATGATATTGCTCAACTGCAAAGAGAACTTTATGAGTTAAGAAGAAAAAATATACTTGATAACATTCTAAGCATTGGTACTGTTTTCAACGGAAGAAAAGGTTTGGGATATGCTCCAAAGAAAAATCAACCCAAAAGAACTCAAACTATGTTTGTACCCAAAAACACAATGGCTAGAAAGAGAAATG
Organism: Alisma plantago-aquatica; assembly: GCA_963693085.1. Lineage (NCBI taxonomy): Eukaryota > Viridiplantae > Streptophyta > Magnoliopsida > Alismatales > Alismataceae > Alisma > Alisma plantago-aquatica. The sequence continues at coordinate 499,635,723 of OY856414.1, read as the reverse complement.
AAGTTGACTCTATTACTTGCCATTTTTGTTTACGCCTTGGACACTATTCCTTTTCATGTCCTTATAAAACTAAGGATTCCGATTTAGTTTGGGTCCCAAAACCTCAAACTTAGTAGAGTCAAATGGAATTTAGTTGAGATATAACCAAACGCTCCATCTTGCTATTTATATTGTCTTATCTCAACTAAACAAAAGATTGCATGCATATTGTAAAATTTTTTGCATTATTGTACTGAAACAGGAACTCAGTCGGTCGAAGTATTATCGACCGAACCATTAATCCGTCGAAGTATTGTCGACCGACCGAATGTCTGTAACATATCAAAATTTACAACAATTATTTCGGTCGAAAATTGGTCAACCGAGCTAAATTTCTGTGTTTCTTTGTTTGTAATAGAATAATCTTCTCGATCGACAATTTGTCGACCGAGACAGATGTCGGTCGAACAATTGTCGACCGACTGGACTTTTGATTCAGAACTCTTACACAAATCTGTACTTAAATGATTCTAACCATATCAGACCATCACATGGGTACCAAAATCTACATTTTAATGCAGGAATGGGTGGTTGACAGTGGATGTTCCAAACATATGACCGGGAACAAGGATGCATTTCAAACTTTTGAAGAAAAGAAAAGTGGAACAGTCACCTTTGGAGACAATGGTAAGGGCAAAATCGTTGGAATAGGTAATGTTGGTACAAACCTCGAAATAAAGAATGTTCTACTCGTTGATGGTTTGCACCATAATTTGATAAGTGTTAGTCAATTATGTGATTGTGGTTATGATGTGTTATTTAACAAAACTTGCTGCAAGTTATTGATAGAAAACACTAAAAATGTTGTTTATGAAGGAAATAGAGTTGGAAATCTTTATATCCTTAAACCTAACTCTATGAAATCAGTAGTGGGAAAATGCTTGCTTGCAAATGAAAATACCTTACAAGTATGGCATAAAAAGCTAGGACATGCTAGTTCACATATTATTAAAAAGTTAGTAAAATATGATCTTGTTCGTGGATTGCCTACTTTATCTTTTGATCAAGTTGAAAACTGTTAACCCTGCACAATGGGAAAGCAAACCAAAACCTCTTTTAAATCAAAACATGTACTTAGCACCAGTAGATCCTTGGAATTAATTCATATGGATTTATTTGGACCCATGCGGACACAATCTATTGGTGGTAAAAGATATTGTTTTGTTATTGTTGATGATTATAGTAGATACACATGGATACATTTTATTGCAACTAAAGATGATACTATTCATGTTTTCATACAATTTTGTTCCAAGATTGAAAATCTATTACAAAGCAAAATATGTACCATTAGAAGTGATCATGGTGGGGAATTTGAAAACCATATATTTGAAGAATTTTGTACATCTCAAGGGTACACTCATAATTTTTCTGCTCCACGCACCCCACAACAAAATGGTATAGTCGAACGGAAAAATCGATCACTACAAGAAATGGCTAGAACTATGATGCTTGAACACAATACACCCAAAACCTTTTGGGCTGAAGCTGTAAACACTGCATGCTATGTGTTAAATAGAGTAACTGTTCACTCTCATTTGAAGAAAACTCCATATGAAATAATACATTCTAAGAAACCTAGAGTTGACTATTTTCATACCTTTGGCTCCACATGCTATATTTTAAATACCAAAGATGATAGAGACAAGTTTGACTCAAAATCACACAAAGCATTCTTTTTGGGATATTCCACTTCTAGCAAAGCTTTTAGAGTATATAACACTATATCTAGAAAAGTTGAGGAATCTATTCATGTTTCTTTTCATGAAGAATCCAAATCTGAAAATCTAGAAATCATAGATCTCACAAATCAATTCGAAAATTTAAACATACCAAATGATAGTGAGAAAGATAATACAAATAATCACCAAGCTGAACCACAACCTACACCGAGGCTTATTAAAGATCATCCTCAAGAACTAATTATTGGAGATCCTAAAGATAAAGTCAAAACTCGGTCCTCCTTCAAAGATGTTGCAAACATGGCTTTTGTTTCTATCATTGAACCTAAAAAGATATCTGAAGCACTTAAAGATGATTATTGGATAATAGCCATGCAAGAAGAATTGAATCAATTCACTAAAAATGATGTATGGGATTTAGTTCCTAAACCAAAAGATAAAACCATAATAGGAACTAAATGGGTTTTTAGGAACAAGCTAAATGAGGCAGGAGAAGTAATAAGGAATAAAGCTCGGTTAGTAGCACAAGGATATAATCAACAAGAAGGAATAGATTTCGATGAAACATATGCACCGGTAGCTAGACTTGAAGCTATTAGAATGTTATTAGCTATTGCTGCACATAAAAACATAAAACTCTACCAAATGGATGTAAAGAGTGCATTTCTAAATGGCATTATTCAAGAAGAAGTATATGTTTCCCAACCACCTGGTTTTGAAATACCGGAAAAATGTGACTATGTTTATAAACTTAAGAAAGCACTTTATGGTTTAAAACAAGCACCTAGGAATTGGTATGAAAGGCTCAAGACATATCTTTTTTATAATGGTTTCTCTATTGGAAATTCAGATTCTACTTTATTTTTCAAAACATATACATCTGATTTCCTAGTTGTGCAAATATATGTTGATGACATTATTTTTGGAGCTTCTAATGATTCATTGTGCACACAATTCAGTGACATTATGCAAAAAGAATTTGAAATGAGCCTCATGGGTGAACTAACTTTCTTTCTTGGTTTTCAAATTAAGCAAACACCTGCCGGAATATTCATAAGCCAAGAAAAATATACTAAAGAACTCTTACAACGTTTTGGGATGGATCAGTGTAAACATGCTACTACTCCTATGGCTACTTCTATTAAGATTGATAAGGATGAAAATGGAGAACCTATTGATGATTCCTTATATAGAGCCATGATTGGTAGTTTGCTTTACTTAACTACTTCTAGACCAGACATCATGTTTTCCGTTGGTCTTTGTGCTCGATTTCAATCACAACCTATGCACTCTCATTTTCTAGCAGTTAAACGAATTCTTCGTTACCTAGCCGGCACTACTTGCTTTGGTTTATGGTATCCAAAAGGACAATCCTTGGATTTTAAAGCTTATACTGATGCGGATTATGCGGGTTGTCGACTTGATCACAAGAGTACTAGTGGTGGCTGTTTCTTATTAGGGAGAGCTTTATTATCTTGGTTTAGCAAGAAATAAAATACGGTTGCCCTATCTACAACTGAAGCTGAATATATGGCAGCCGGGTCTTGTTGTGCTCAAGTGCTTTATATGCAACAAGTATTAAATGATTATGGTTTTACTCTTTCATCTACGCCTATTTTTTGTGACAACACGAGCGCTATAAAATTAGCACACAATCCTATTTTACACAGCTGAGCTAAACATATTGAAATTCGTCATCATTTTTTAAGGGATCACATCTCCAAGAATCATGTTTCCCTTCATCATGTTGATACGGAAGATCAATTGGCTGATATTTTTACAAAACCGCTTCCACTAGATCAATTTAACAAAATTAGGAAGCAATTGCTTATCACTCCTTTGGAAGATGTTTTCTTTGATATTTGTGCTACTTAAACAAAAACTCTTATTTACATCATGATATTTTGGCTTTTAAATGGACATCTTTTTCATTATTTTTTGATGGGACATCTAATTAAGGGGGAGTTTTTATTTATAAATGGATATCTTTTTGAAATGACAAAGGGGGAGAAATAAATATAAAACTAAAACATAGAAAAACTCAATCAATGAGTTTCATAAATAAACTCTTGGCTTTACATTGAAAGTTGCTATATTCCCTAGTGAATTGGATTTCATGTTACATAATTCAAGGGGAATAATAAGCACACATTTTATAAACAAGAGGAAAAGCTACAAAAGGTAATATAAAGGTATGAAACTCATATGGTTTATATTTCCTTTATTTTTATATTTAGGAAATGTTTGTCATCTTCAAAAAGGGGGAGATTGTTGGCTAAATGGACATCTATAAATCCCTTTGTTTTGATTATGACAAACATTTCATTCTTATTGATCTAACGAGCTACTTGAGTGTGCAGGATTAAGGTGGATGCCAAAGCAACTAGGGAAATCCATATGCTTACATTTATGTTTTCATGCAATGTAATCGCTTTGTAAAAACTTGTACAAATATATAATGTACAAGTACTTAGATTGCATGTAAATCAAGCGTTAGATCTTCCCTAGCTAAACATCACATTTTGATAGTCATCCCCTTCAAATAGGATCACATATGCACACTCATACATATAATTAGTGCCTAAATTGCAACATTGAAACAGGATCAATCTCGGTCGACAAACTCCTCGACCAAGACACTCTCGGTCGATAATCTTCTCGACTGAGAAAGATCCAAAGTAGCCGTTAGACACAACAGACAAGTTAGTTGGCAGTTGGAGAAATACGTTGCAAATCACTTGTTCCAGAGTGCCTGTCGGTCGACAAAAGTTCGACCGAGTAGGTGTCTCGGTCGACCATTCCTCGACCGAGATTGTCTCTGACAGCAACTGCAGAATTAATTAATTAGCCGTTGTTAAAGCAACAACTTTGTACCTAACGGATAGTTAAGCACTTAGAAACCCCTAGAAGTTGTCTAGAACGTCCTTAAGCATCCTTAGGCCATTCCTATAAATAGGACAAGCCATAGGACACTCAAACCCACTTGTTTACACTTGAGAATTCTTTGAGCATACTTTGAGCAATCTGTTTGTGAGAAAATTGAGCATTGTGAACATTGGCTACTTCCTTCCTTACCTCATAATTCGTGTCCTATAGGCTAGTATCTCCTACCCACTGCAATCACAAGTTCACACACTTGGTTAGGAGATCTATACGCTTGATCTAGGCAAATCAAGCCTTGGGCTACAAAGGATAAGTTGTAATTTCCTTTTTCTTTCTTGTTCTCTATTACCGTTTGTACTCTCCTTGCTACTCCTAGGTTGGAGGCTGCTGATTGGAGAGGGTGGAGTTCTTCTTGACGAAGAAGGTGACTTTGAGCTACTTCAGAAGGCTGGTGCAACGGGAGGTTACTTCTAGAGAGGAAGGCTACTTCAAGGGGGAGCTTGGAGTTACTTCAAGAAGGCTACCTCAAAGTTGGTGCACCTACTTCAAGTGAAGGCTGCTCAAAGGGTGTAAAGGAAAGTATTGTATTTTGTATAAATCCTTGAGAAGGTAATAAAATAAATACTTTCAAAATCCCGGTTGGGTAAGCAACCGGGTAGTGGACTGACAACTTTAGTATTTGCTAAAGTTGGAACCACTCTAAACACCTGTCTCCTTCTTCTAATTTTTAATTGTGGTTGTTTGAGTTCAATAAATTGTTAAAATTATTTAAAAACTCTATTCACCCCCCTCTAGTGTTTTTCAATAACTTTATACTCTAATCCATACTAAGTGTTACCATCATTATCATATCTACCATGTCATTATACTAGGACCACTTATATCAGATTAGGCACATTAAGGATATAGAAAGTTACATCTTTTGAGTGATACTAAATAAAGATATCTATCGTAATGTGGGGTCAACTCCCACAAGGTTGTCTATTTAGAGTCCAGAGTACAAGATTCTTCATCATAAAATCATGCATCTGAAAGGGAGCAAGAGGCTCCCTGGCTGATCTTCTCAGCTTCTTAGTACAACTTGCATCGCTACCCATTCACCTTGAAGGTAGATTGTTTGACTTATAATTCTATTGCTCCATATGGAAAAACGTTTAAGACAATGAATGGCCCATACCACTTGTATCTAAGATTTCCTAGGAAGAGTTTCAGTCTTGAGTTGAACAACAGAACTTGATCTCCTTCAACAAAGTCTCTCTTTTGATCTTCTTATCATGCCAAGCCTTTGTTATCCCTTTATAGATCTTTGCATTCTCATATGAGTTTAGTCTAAGTTCTTCAAGCTCTTGGAGTTGCAATAGTCTCTTCTCACCTGCCTTCTACATGTCGTAGTTCAAAAATTTGATTGCCCATAAAGCTTTGTGCTCCAGCCCTAGGGGAAGGTGACAAAACTTTCCATAGATGAGCCAGAATGGTGTAGTCCCAATTGTAGTCTTGTAAACTGTACAGAATGCCCAAAGAGCATCATCTAGCTTGAGTGCCCAATCCTTCCTTGAGCTTGAAACCGTCTTCTCTAGGATGTTCTTCAACTATATATTTGATACTTCAACCTATCCAGCTATTTGGGATGATAGGGTGTATAGATTTTATGTTTACCCCATACTTGGAGAGAAGATTCTTGAACTATTTCTCATTGAAATATGTTCCTTTATCTGAGATAATGGACCTTGAAAATCCAAACCATAGAAAGGTAATCTTTTAGAATAGCTTAAGTATGGACTTTGCATCTGGGGCTTGGGTAGGAATGACCTCTACCCATTTAGACACATAATCACATGCAATAAAAATGTATTTGTAACTATAGGAGGATGAAAAAGGACCCATGTAGTCAACACCCCATACGTCAAACACTTCAATCTCTAGGATGGAATTGAGGGGAATCTCATCTTATCTTGATATCCCACCTATCCTTTGGCATTGGTCACACATTTTGACATAAGTATGAACATCTCGAAATAAAGTATGCCAGTAAAATCTAGCTTAAAGGATCTTGGTAGCTGTTTTCTTTCCCCCAAAGTTCCCTCTATAAGAAGAAAAATGGCATCTAGATATACTATTTAGTATCTCCTCTTTGGCTATGCATCGGCGAATCAATCTGTCACTCTCTTGTTTGAATAGAATTAGATCATCCCAGTAATCGAACTTGACATCATGTAAAAGCTTCTTCCTTTGATAATAAGTAAGATTCAGTGGAAGATGTCCTTTGGCAAGGAAATTTGCAATGTTAACAAGCCAACGAGGTTGTGTTGTGTGAATGACATACAATATTTCAATAGGAAAATAATCATCAATAGGCATTGTGTCTTTAGCATGTGTGGTGACTCTAGATAGATGATCAACAACATTGTTTTCAGTTCCTTTGTTATCCTTCATCTCAAGATCAAACTCTTGGAGTATCCACCAAATCAAATAATGATTTGCATCCTTTTTAGCAAATACTTGATGGCTGCATGGTCAGTGTAGACTACAACCTTGGAGACCACGAGATACTAACAAAATTTGTTGACAACGTAAACAATGGCTAGAATCTCTTTCTCAGTTGTGGCATATTTTACTTGGGCTTCATCAAGTGTCTTGCTATAATAGTGGATGGTGTGCATGTTGTTATTCTTTCTTTGTCTAAGGAATACACCTATGGCATAGTCACTTCATCACACATCAACTTGAATGGTGCATCCCGATCTAGTGGCTGGATAGTAGGAGCCAAAATGAGTGCATCTTTAAGCTTTCTGAAGGCGGCATGACATTCTTTGTCAAAAACAAATTCAACATCTTTGGTAGACAATGAACATAGTGGTTTGGATATCTTGGAAAATCTTTGATGAATCACCTATAGATACTTGCATGTCCAAGAAAACTTATGACGTCTTTGACATTAGAAGGAGTTGACATCTTCTCAATTGCCTCCACCTTTTCCCTATCTACTTCAATACACTTATTAGAAATCGTATGGCCTAGTACTACCCCAGATTGTACCATAAAATGACACTTCTCCTAGTTTAGTACTAGGTTAACCTTTTTACAATGCTCAAGGACTTTAGATGTTAGATAGGAAATCATCAAATGAATTCCCATACACACTAAAATCATCCATAAAACCTTCCATAGATCATTCAATAAAATCTGAGAAAATAGCCATCATACAATGCTGAAAAGTCGTTGGTGTGTTGCAAAGAACAAAAGACATTCGTCTATAGCCATAAGTACCATAGGTGCATGTAAAGGTCATCTTTTCTTGATCCGGTGGATAAATTTGTATTTGGAAAAATCCCAAATAACCATCAAGATAATAGAAATAAGAATAATTGGCTAATCTCTTAAGAATTAAATCAATGAAAGGCAATGAAAAATGGTCTTTAAGGGTTGCCTTGTTTAATATCCTATTATCTATACACATGCGCCATCATGTTGAAACACAGGTTTGAATCAACTCTTCACTGTCTCCTTTTATGACAGTGCAACCCCCTTTTTGGGTACTACATGAATAGCACTCACCCAGGGGCTGTCATTAATGGGATAAATGATGCCTGCACCTTTTAACTTAAAATTTTCTTTTTGAACAACCTCAAGCATATTCTGATTTAAAAATCTAGGAAGTTCTACACATGGCTTGGCATCATCCCTTAGATTTATTCTATGCATGCAAATAGAGGGGTTTATGCCTTTCAAATCATCAATTGATTAACCAATGACTTCCTTATACAATCTCAATTCATTTAACAACTTTGATTCTTGATCATGAGTCAAATCAACATTTATTATCACAGGAGAAGTAGAATTAGGGTCAATAAAATCATATCTTACCCCGGTGGAATGAGTTTAAGTTCTATCTTTTTCTCCTGAAAGGGTGTGCTAGAATCATTCTTCAAAGATGAAGTATCTTCAAGAGATGGTGATGATGTGTACTAGTAGTAACATACATATTTCCTATTGCTGTGACAATATCCAAGTTGGTTTCTTCACAATAGCAAACAAGAAATTAGAAAAATCTTCATCTTCCTCCAAAAATTTGTCAATATAATTCACTAGGCAAATAGGCTCCATCCTGCTTGGGGTTTTCATTGCATCTTGAATAGTGAACTCCATAATATCCCCTCCTACTCTAAGAGTGATCTTGCCTTCCCTTACATATACTATACAATCAGCTATGTGGATAAAGGGTCTTTCAAAGAGGATAGGTTTGGAAGTAATCTCATTTATATCAATCACAACAAAATCACAAGGGATGAAAATTTTTCCCACTTGAACATGCACATCTTCAACAATATATCTAGGATACTTGATGGTGTGATCATCAAGTTGAATGGCCATCTAGGTTGGCTTTAGTTCCTCAATATCAAGTTTCTGCCATAGTGAAAATGGAATAAGGCTTATGTTGGACCCAAGGTCAATCAAACCTTTATCGAATGTAGTGTCACCAATCTCGCATGGCAATGTGAAGGTACCTTGATCATCAAGTTTCTTTGGTAGCCTATTTTGAATGATAGAACTAGTTCTTTTAGATAGCATGATAGGTTCCATGAGATCCATCCTCCTCCTTTTAGTTAGAAGGGCTCTAAGGAACTTGGCATAGGAGGGCATCTCAATAGTTACTTCAGATAAGGGAAGATTGACATACAATTTGTTGAGTATTTCATGAACTTGTGGAACTTGGTGTCATCCTTCTTGTTTTCTAATCTCTATGGAAAAGGAATAGTTGGCTTGTAGTATGGTTTTTCTTCATTTGAGTCCTTCATTTCTCTTCACCATCAGCTTTCTTCTTATCATCGTCTTTCTTTTCTTCTTCCAGTAATGGTCTGTTTATGACATTTCCACTTCTTAAATTCATGTGGGCTCAACTCTAGCTCATTGGGTAGTGATCTAGAGGAGGCTTTTTGACTGACTAAAGCATGCTGAGCAATCTGGTTCTCTATCATATTTGTGTGGATGACAATCCCATCAACTTTAGAAGAGAGTTGGGTGGTGGCATCTTTCAAGAGATTGTAGTGTGCTTGGAACTCATCATTCTGCTAAATCTGCATAGTCACAAAAGTTTCAAGAAGACTTTCTAAAGTGGACTTTTGTTGGGTTTGACTCATTTGCTGAAGTTGGTTGAAATTCATACCATTGTTGTTGCTATATCCCGGTGGTTGTTTATGATTGTTGTTCATGGACTGGTGGTTGCTCATCGATTGTTGTTGATTCTGAGCTTGACCTTGCTGCTATTGATTCTTAGAGTTATTGTTCTTGTAAGAGAAATTAGGATGGTCCCTCCATCCTAGATTATAGGTTTTTGAGCAAGGGTTGTAGGCTTATTTATTAATAAAAATGCCTACTTCATTGACCTACTCTAGAATCGCTATGGTGTTCATCTGTGGTGCAAAATAAGAAGAAGAGTTGTGATCAGAAGCTCTACATGCTTCACACACTTTCTCAGCTACTTGGATAGGGTGAGTGGTCAACTTCTCAAACTTTTGAGTTCAAGCATAAAGCTTGGTGGCTGTGAGATCTACTGCATCTATAGTGTGTTTCCCACTATATTTCTCATTTGAACTTCTTGATGAGAAGTGATGGCTAGTCCTTTCAGTGCTCCACTAATTGTGGTTGAGTGCCATGTCTTCAATAATTGCATATGCTTCACTATAGGACTTGTTCATTAGAGCTCCATTTGCAAAAACATCAATAGTCATACGGGTGTTGTAGAATAACCCATTGTAGAAAGTTTGTAGTAGCAGCCAATTGGTCAAACCATGGTGAGGACAAATGTGTTGCAATTCTTGAAATCTCTCCCATGTGTCATAGAGTGTTTCACCTTCCTATTGCTTGAAGTTGGTGAGTTGGCTCCTTAGTAGAGCTTTCTTGCTTGGAGGAAAGTGTTTGGTAAGAAAAACATGGAATAGATCATCCTAACTCTTGATGGATCACTTGGGCAAGGAGGAGAGCCACACCTTGGCTTGGTCTCATGTATCGAGTAGTTGTATTGACTTTTTTTTATATACCTATTATATTCTGGATCATCCCCAATGAGAACAATGTCATCAACGTATGTCAAGGAGCATTGTAGTTCCTTGAGCTCTCTTCTTGATGAACATTGAGTGGACAACCTTGCTTCTCAAGGACTAAAACGGCTGTGTTGAACTTGTCAAACCACGCTCTGGATATTGGGGGTCCATAGATTGCTTTCTTCAATTTGCATATGGGGGAGAAGGTTTCAATAGATCGGGAGGTGGTACTATGCTATGGGCAGACTGGCACTTTAACAATTTATCTCTATGAAAGAACACGTTCTTGACATCGACGTTGAAACAACATCCAATCCTTGTCCACAGAAATAGAGAGTACAACTTTGACTCATCTTGGCCACTATTGGAGTGAGACCTGGTTATGATGCTGCCCTTCTATGTAAAGTCAAAAAGGGTAAACCCTGTAGCAATCAGACGTGCCTTGTATCTCTCTATGCTTCCATTGGAAGCGGGCTTGAATTCAAAATTTGACACAAGAAGTAGACATACTCCTTCAACTGGAACTCCATTGATCTTGAAGGTGTTCATATACTACAAAAACTCGACTATGTGAAGATTTGGATCCTCCATAGGAGTTCCTCGGAAATGGTTATGTTGGATCATCTGCATTATGGTGGGATTGACGGAGAAATTATTGGCTTCAATAGCAGGATGATCAACAACTCCACATTTGTTGATGGTAGTCGGCACAAAAAATTCCTTAAGTGGGTAGTTTTCCTCCATCTCTGATTCTTTACAGTGATCAGGTGAGGATGATGGTGAAGGTGTTGAGTGACATGTTGATGGTTGTGATCCCTCTAAGATTGTAGAGTTATCACCTCTCCTTGCCCTCCTTTGACTACAAACAATTCACTCAATTTCTGGGTCAAGAAAATTGATGTCTCAAGACCCTCTTAGAGTGACGCATGCAACCTACAAAAGCAATAGTTAAGTGAGAATTACAAAACTAAAAAGGTATCACAATATGAAAGATGGAAAATGATGACTTAATCTTGAATACTAACTAGCTCTTTTACTCTAATTAATATTACCGTAGCTCCCCAGAAACAACACCAAAAACTTGTTGATTTCCTAAGGCAAGTGAGTTTTAAATCTTATATGTCTCAACTCATCAATCACACACAAGTATAAAGGATCAATTGTAGTCAAGGTGGAACTGTAGAGATCTAGGCTAGCTAGGCACAAAAGAGCTCACTTTCAATAATCTAAGTCGGATTATAATAGTTGAGTTTGAGTGCAATTAACTAGATGAGAAGTAAACAACAAAAGATTAAATTTAAAGGTTAAGATCAGATTTCAAAAGGTCCTAGACGTAAGATTTCACCACCATACTATCACATCATGTGTAACTATGAAATTAGATATGCTAATAAATGTGCAAGGAGGTTGTCATCATCATACATCTCCCGATGACATGAGACAGTTCTCATCTTCACATAGCACTCAAGTGTCCATGCATAGATTCGAATGCAACCTTGGATTCTCAACATTCTCTAGCCACTCCTGTGGTCCAGAGCATGTTTCCATGAGATCTATCCCTACTCCCTCACACATTCTCCAAACAACACAAGGAAGCATAAAACATGTGCAATTGGTGGTCGATCAAGTACAAAGCAGTAAAACACAATAGAAACTCATGGAGAAGAAAATTAACTAGCATTATGGAGAAGAAAATTAACGGCGCCAAAAATGTCGTAGTAACCTATACCCTAAACTAGGTGCATTATGAACGATCTCTTAGTATCCACCCTTAATTTTACACCAACTTGGTCAAGGGATTTATCGATTAATGTAGATTTCGTCTCTTTTCAGCCGTTAATCCTTCTTTCAAAGTGATTAAGGGCATTAGGTTATTATTATGGTGATCAAGCATAACAATATATTGAGAAAACGAAACTATACCACAGATTTAAGAGATAAAATATGAATTACTATTATAAAATTGTCATACAATGAATCCCCAGGCTACTCCCGGTCCTAAAGATGAAGGGGATTAGCCCTGCATGTTCATCTCACACAAGTACATGGTAGAATTAGGGGAAAACATGTGAAAAACGTGGAATGGAAGGGAAAACCCCTGAACGGAGAAGAACCGGTTGATCCTTTGCGTAGAACATGTGCTCTCCCACCTTTCGGTGGTGAAATCCGTCTTCTGCGGCATCCGAATCAACTAGTATGGGTTTCTAGCCTCCGTTCTCCTCTCTACCCCCCTCGGTACTCGTGCAATGGCTCATGCCATCCTCCTCACGTCTGGGCGGCCGTCATTAGGTATATCTCGGTCATTAGGTCACTAATTAACCGTAGTCGTCCGATTGAGATCATTAGGAAGCCAACTCATATCTTACGGTGTCGATACCATCGACGTGAGTCGATGGTATCGACCCGCTGTAGTAGCGGCCGCCCTTCTTTCCTTTCGTCCTAGTGCTCGATGTAGTCTCGATACCATCGACGTGGGACGATGGTATCGACTTCCTGTAGGCGTCGGTTTTTGTCGTTTTGCGTCGCTGTAGCCTCCGTGCGTCGATGGTATCGACTTGGTGTCGATACTATCGACTGCTTCTTCGCCAGCAAGCTGATGGTATCTCGATACCATCGACATCCCTGTCGATAGTATCGACGCTTTGCTGCTCCTTTCGGCTGGCAACCTGTGATCATGTCGATGGTATCGACTTCCGTCGATGGTATCGACAGAAGCAAATACTTGTTTGTCCTAAAATTTAAACACAAGATCACATAAATTCATGCAAATAATAACATTTCGAAAATTAATGCTCAAAACAATGAAATAAGAGGGATTTGACATAAGATAGTGGCAAAGACCAAAATGGATGAATGATGCCACATTAACCATAAAAATGACTAATAAAAGCATAAAACACATATTAAACAGGTCTATAAATGCGACTCAAAATCATCGCATCAAACTCCCCTAAGCTTGAACGTTGCTCGCCCTCAAGCAACTAATCCTTAGAATAGAATTGCCAATGTCAACTGAAAAACAACAAACCACAACCAACATCCCATATGACTCCCACCAGACGTTCACATACCAGCCCTCTCTAATCACGGAACGGTAATTACCCTGAAGGCGACAGTAATCATCAATAAAAGAAATTGACCTCAAAACTGATGAACGCTATCACATAAGGCAGTTAACATAATAAAACTCACCGATTCAGACTTGGTGCATCTTGTGATCGCCTATACTACGTTGCTCGCCCTAACTACCATCTACATGGAAGCAGTTCTCCTGATATTCATTAGTGAGGAGAAATTCAGGGTGGCCTACCAATCCGAGCAACGGGTGGATGAAAATAGGTGGCTCATGGAAGAAAGTGGAAGTATTGTACTGTTTCAACATGCATAATACAAAAATGTCCTACATGATGCAAATGCACATGAGAAATGCCCTAATACCTAAAATTGGGTGGAATGATGCATGCACTAACCATCCGTCTCAAAATGAGATGGATATCTAATCAAGTTACATCATGGACTCAATTATCCTGAAATGCAGGTGATATTACGTTCCTTTCTCCTTCTTATTCTACTTTCTTCTGAATAACTCTTTTTTTCATTATGCAGATTTTTCAGATTTTTCTTTTCTTTCCTTTTTTTTCAGCCCTTATATCCATAATTGATAAAGAATATTTTATTGGGCTTATTTTCTTCATACTCATAAGTTCACACTATTTAGAAGGTATGGAACAATTTAATTCACCATTGGAGAAAAATTGAGATACATGATATACTTTATGCATGAAAATTATGAATGCAACTACATGGCATGCACCTAAGGGTAATGTGCATGTATCACTATTCTAATTTTTTTTTAAATTTATGCAGAACACATAGGCCAAAGAAATGCATGTCCTATCTAGATTCTATGCAATCAAAAAGAGTTACAACTGTACTCTACTTCCAATTCTTGGGTGGATTATGGAAACAATGAGGTGGAATGATCACAAGACTAGATGACTGAACCTTAGAAAGATATTATGTGTCCCTCCTTACTGACATGTGTAGTAGCTTAGAGGTTTCTCTCTCTTACATCCAATTAGCGTCTCATTACCATTTGGTCAGATTAGGCTCAAACAACCATTATCGTCCACTTTCATGAATCATTAGGAGTCTAGTTGTGAAATTTTGTTTTAAAGTTGACAAAACCAATCATTTTCATAGGATATGTGCCCAAGGTTAAACAAGACAAGCATTTCAAACACACAAAAATTTTAATTTTCCCTTGATTTTCCCTTGCACAATTAATGAGATGACACAACTTTATAACATCCACGATTACACTAGATAGCATGTGGATCCTACAAAAACTAAAATTGCAAGAAACAAATAACAAGAACAAAAGCAATAATGATAAAAACTAAAAACAATAAAGATAAAGCTGTTCCAACTACCACCCCTAAGCTTGAATTCGACTATGGCCTCATAGTCAAAAACAAACTTAAAGATTGGAATAGTGATACCGGATCACTCATGTGGTGGTGGAGGCTGGTACTGCGGAGCCGTAGGGTCCCAAGAAGGATACTCCCCCTAGAAGCTTGGATCAAACTAGGCCCTAGGTGGAGGTTGTGGATAACCTCCAAAGTAACTCTGGCTCCAATAATGGTCATAGAAGGGCTCCTGCTGCATCTCTATCCATTGCAACCGATTATGTATCTGTTGTTGGTTGTCGAGGAGAAGGCGTTCATTCTCGAACATCGCCCTTTGGTTGTCAAGTACCCGGTTCGTCGTGTCTTGAATACCGACATACATCGCCATATGCTGCTGCTATGTCTAGTGGATATCGTGCAGCATAGTGTACATGCCCTGCATGGAATAGGCATCCTCGCTTGGCTGCGAGGGCTGTGGTGGAGGAGGCGTAGGCTGAGATGATGAAGATGCACCCGGATGCATCCGAGGATGCTTCCGTGGTGCCACTCGTGCTCGAAGAGGTGTAAAGGCCTCTTCTTCCTCCTCAGCCTCGTCGTCCTGTCCGTCGTCGCCGCCGTCATTGCCGCCTTCTTCTTCATCGGATTCGATGGCTATGATTGGCCATCAGAAGTACTGTGCCCCCTCGATGTTGAAGACTTCATCAGGCAACGAGCACTCCTGGTAGGCGTGGTTGACGTGGCAATGGGCATACGCCAAACCATCCCACAGAAGAATAAGGTTAGAACGGTGCATATGTTGCACGTTCACCTTGCTCTTTGTAGAAAGCGGGGTCATAGTCGAGAAGTTGAGCCCGAGGTAGTGTGCCAACTTGGTGATGAACCCCCCGAAATGAATCGGGGCCTTCCTCGTACTCCTCTTCACTGCCAAAACCCGCTGCAAGAAGAAAGCACCCCAGTTGCATTCATTGCGCTTCACGAGCTGATATAAGAAGAAAAGATCCGTCTCCTGGAATTTGCTCAGCGCCAGATCGCCACGAGAAAAAAGTGTAGAACTCAACATCTGGTGTAGTACCCGGACGAATGGGTGCTCGAAATCTGCTACTACAGCATTGTGGTAGCTCACGGACTTGCCCATCGGCACCGTCACCAGCTCGGTGAAGATTTTGTCGTAATCTGTGCGATTGTCTGGTCGTCGGTGGTCGTACTGAGAATGATGCCAATTGAATATTGCATTGAACTGCCAGAGAGTGATGTTGTAGTCGACGTTGAACAGTCGAAAAGACACCCGACCTTTGATCCACTCACGATCGGTGGTGACGACGTCGTTTGGCACGACGCAGACGTCAAGTGACGCCATGAACTCCGCCACCAACTCTTTGTAAGTTGGCCACTCGCTGAAAAACGGCTGGCCATCCGCATGGTACTGCAACTCATCAGGCCTCCGGCTTGTGCGCTTCACCTAGCCCTGAAGAACGTAGGCCAAGTTGGCCTCAAATCCGAGATTCTGGATCATCTCCCAGTCCACATACCAGGTAGGCTCAATTTTCCTCTTCAAGATCTCTTCATAGATCTTCTTCACCTCTGGAGATGGGTGGATCATGCGTGGGTGTGATACCGATGCGGGAGGAGGTGGCATGAACTCCGTGATATCCATCAGATTCACGCGAGAGGATGACGCTCCAGCGACGTGCACCATGGTTGCGAGAGAAAAGGGATTAGAGAAAGAGCTTGGTGCAGATTGGAGAATCGGATCTCCGCTCGGTGCTTCTCTTCGTCAGCTTGGATGGCTCGGGGGGTCGCTCGACACAAGGAAGGGAGATCACTCTGAAGGTGTGACGTCAACTGACGTAATGAATCTCCTTGTATAGACTTGGCCGGCACTGCTGTTGACGCGTGTCGATGGTATCGACACGTTTCGATGCTATCCACCCCCATCGCGAGTATCGACGGTCGTCGATGGCTGGATCTTGAAACCCGGATCGCTGACGTGTTGATACCATTGACATGGGTCGATGGTATTGACACTGCACCCGGATCGATGACGTGGAAGCCATGACCGCCATTTATTTGTTTGCACAGATCAGTGACGTGGAAGGTCGATGGTATCGACTTGTCTTTGTTGCAACACCTCCGCTTTGCGTCTCAACCTGTAGCCGTGTCGATACCATCGACATGGCCGTCGATGGTATCGAATTTCCTGAGTCAATTTTGTCTGTAAATCTTCAGAGATCTCGATGGTATCGACTGGTGTCTCGATACCATCGACTTCACTTTCGTGACCACCTGTCGGTAAGTCGATACCATCGACGAGGCTATCGATGGTATCGACCCAGATTGAAATCTGTAGCCGTCAACCTGTAACCCGGTCGATACCATCGACCAGTGTGTCAATGGTATTGACTCTGCCTCAACCTTTCACATCAAACAAACTGATCACGATATCTTTTTTTACACTAAAAATCAAGTCAAAATAAATTAACCTACGAATGTACATGAACTACCCTAATGTACCGATGGTTGGGTTGCCTCCCAACAAGAACCCTTATTTAACGTCTTAGGCTAGACGGCTTTCAGGCACCTCATTCATCTGAAAGTGAAATGAGTTTGACCTCATTCACCTTCCTCTTGTAATTTTCACCAAAATAGAGCTTCAATCTTTGTCCGTTCACTAAAAACGTGGTATCACCATCACACACTAAGATCGCGCCATGTGGTTTGACCTCTTCTACCACGAACGGCCCACTCCACTAGGATTTGAGCTTCCCGAGATGCAAATTGAGTAGTGAATTGAACAGCAAAACACTATCTCCTTTCTTGA
Source organism: Alisma plantago-aquatica (assembly GCA_963693085.1). Taxonomy (NCBI): domain Eukaryota; kingdom Viridiplantae; phylum Streptophyta; class Magnoliopsida; order Alismatales; family Alismataceae; genus Alisma; species Alisma plantago-aquatica. Next base: position 499,617,851 of record OY856414.1, on the reverse strand, counting down.
ACGTGCGCAACTGGATGTGGCGATCGTGGATCAGCTTTGTGCGCTCCTTGTATATCCCTGTGTTCCCATATGCCGTCATCCGCAGCTCATCCAGCTCATTCAATTCAAGCATTCTCTTTCTCCCCGCTCCATCATAACTCAAATTTAGCCTTCTAAGCACCCAATGGGCCTTGTGCTCCAACTCTACTGGTAGGTGACAAGCCCGGCCATACGCCAACCTAAAAGGTGTGGTGCCTATAGGTGTTTTATAAGCCGTCCTGTATGCCCACAAAGAATCCGGTAGTAGGGCACTCCAATTCTTCCTCGTGGATGCCACCGTACGCTCTAGAATCTTCTTAATTTCACGGTTGGAGACCTCCACCTGGCCTTGAGTTTGCGGATGATATGGGGTACCTATGTTGTGCTTGACCCCATATCTCTTCAATAAAGTCGAGAACTTCTGATTCCTAAAATGCGTACCCCCATCACTGATTATCATCCAGGGTACCCCAAACCTGCAGAAAATGTTCTCTTTCACGAACCTACACACTACAGTGGAATCGTTAGTCCTTGTGGGGATTTCTTCCACCCACTTCGACACATAATCAACTGCTAACAAAATATATAAATTGGAGTTTGAGGACACAAAGGGTCCCATGAAATCTATGCCCCACAAATCAAATACCTCCACTTCCTGAAACACATTCAGGGGCATCTCCTGTCGCTTTGAGATATTACCTACTCACTGACAAGGATCACATTGCCTCACAAACTCGTAGGCATCCCGAAACAAAGTTGGCCAATAAAGGCCGCTTTCCAAAACCTTAGCTGCCGTGCGCGAGCTGGCGTGGTGTCCTCCCGTAGGTGATGCATGGCAATGACGGAGAATGCTCTCGTACTCCACCTCAGGCACACACCTGCGCAAGATACCATCCCTGCATTGCTTAAGAAGAATTGGATCATCTCAAAAATAATATCTCAAAGAATGGAAAAACCTTTTCTTCTCCTGATATGACCAATATTCCGGGATGATCCCGCAAGCCAAATAGTTTACAATCTCAGCAAACCAAGGATCCTTAGAAGTAATTTTCAAAATCTTCTCATCCGGAAACATCTCAGTTATGGGTATATGTAAATCTTTTTCATCCACCCTTTCTAACCTAGACAAATGATCAGCCACTACATTTTCAATCCCAGATTTATCTTTGATTTCGATGTCAAATTCCTGTAAGAGCAAAATCTACCTAATGAGTCTAGGCTTTGCGTCTTTTTTTTCCATTAAGTATTTGATTGCGGCATGGTCATTCCATACAACTACTTTAGATCCAACTAAATACTGCCGGAATTTCTCAAAAGCAAAAACAACGGCGAGTAATTCTTTCTCGGTAGTTGTATAATTTAATTGGGCGTCATTCAAAGTCTTTGAAGCATAAAAAATCACGACGGGTTTATTGACCACCCGCTGCCCCAATACAGCTCCTACTGCAAAGTCTGAAGCGTCACACATTAGTTCGAACGGTTTTGTCCAATCCGGCGTTTGAACAACCTGTGCGGAAATCAGTTTTTCTTTCAAAACATCGAACGCATGTAGACACTTATCATTGAAATCGAATACAGTGTCTTTCTCCAAAAGCTCAGATAGAGGTTTCGCAATTTTAGAAAAATCTTTTATAAATCGACGATAGAACCCGGCATGTCCCAAGAAACTTCTTACCCCTTTAACAGAATTTGGTGGGGGTAACTTGGAAATGACTTCAATTTTGACCGGATCTACCTCTAAACCTTTGCTAGACACCTTGTGTCCTAGCACTATCCCCTCAGTCACCATCATGTGACATTTCTCCTAGTTGAGGACCAAATGTGTGTCCTCACAGCGTTGTAGAACTTTGTCCAAATTGTAGAGACATTCATCAAACGATGCACCATACACTGAAAAGTCATCCATAAAAACCTCGAGACAGCGCTCGACCATGTCAGAAAATATGGCGAGCATACACCGTTGAAACGTCGCAGGTGCATTGCATAAACCAAAAGGCATTCGGCGATAAGCGAAAGTACCATAGGGGCAAGTGAAGGTAGATTTATTTTGATCCAAAGGATCAATCGAGATCTGGTTGTACCCTGAGTACCCGTCAAGAAAACAAAAGTGCGATCGGCCGGCAAGATGCTCTAGAATTTGATCAATGAAAGGTAAAGGAAAGTCATCCTTTAGTGTGGCGGCATTCAAATGGCAGTAATCAATACAAACTCACCACCCGGTTACCAATCGTGTGGTGACAGGTTCATTTAACATATTTTGGGTGACAGTAATTCCCCCCTTTTTAGGGACTACCTGTGTGGGACTCACCCATGTCAATTCTGATATGGCGTAAATAATACCTACAGCAAGAAGTTTAATGACCTCCTTCTTCACAACCTCCATCATGCTTGGATTGAGACGTCGTTGAGGTTGAATCACAGGCTTGGCTCCCTCCTCGACCCGAATCTTGTGCTGACATAGAGTAGGGGAAATCCCCTTAATATCTGCAACGGACCACCCAAAAGCTCCCCGGTGGTTCTTCAGCACTATCAACAGTTGGTCTTCTTCTTCCGCACTCAAATAAGCAGATATGATCACTAGTAACTTGTCCTCCTCTGCTAGGAAGACATATTTGAGATGCGGTGGCAGCGGCTTTAATTCTAGATCCAGCAGACTCATCAAAGATGATTGAAGTGGCGGGGGAAGTTCACCTAGATCTTCATAATGCCTCGCATAGAAGCATGGAAGCATCTGGAGTATCTTGGCGCACTTCTTGAGTGAATTGCTCCTCATCCAATCATGTGTAATATTTACCAAACAAGCCTCCAATGGTAATTCTGGATATGCGTCAAGAATAGAAATAGCAATAACATCATCTTCCATGGAAGGCGGAATGTCCTCCTCATCATTCGGGAATCCTACAGCTTTGCACAGAGAAACTACTTTGGTCTGCTCCATGATATCCACAGCCAAAGTTCCATTGTCCACCTTGCTCATCACATGAGCCATGTCCAGAAATGGATTCCCAAGACATAGTGAGATGTTACTATCCAGATGTTTTACCATATTGCATTGTTCCTTTGCTTTAGATGACATAGTACTAGAAGGCATGACCATCTCAAAGCGGTCATCGGCTATGCCCAAGGTCAAACGACCTCTTCCCATCTCTAAGATCATATCAGTTGTAGCTTGGAAAGGACGTCCAAGTAACATCTCATTGCCATGTTCATCCTACATCTCCATGACCACGAAATCTACCAGAAAGACAAACCTATCTACCTTTACTAAAACATCTTCACATATTCCATAAGGCTTTACCACAGAGTTATCTGCCAATTGAATAGTCATATTGCTTGGCCGTGACTCCTTCAATCCCAGCTTTTTGAATGTAGAATGGGGCATCAAGTTGATGCTTGCCCCTGAGTCACATAACGCTTCACCAAATTTAACCTTCCCAATATAACAAGAAATGTTAAAACACCCTGGATCTTGCCTCTTTGGCGGAAAAGTGCCCATGATGAAGGCACTCACTTGCTCCTTTAGCACAACAACCTTTGTATCTGGAATTTTCCTCTTCTTCGTTATGATGTCTTTTAGAAACTTCCCGTATGAAGGAATTTTCTCAATGGCTTCCAGTAAAGGGATATTGACTGAAAGCTTCCTAAAACTATCCAATCCTTGCCTTAGCACTGTTTGGATACAGGACCGGAACAGCTTGTGCCCTTTGATGAGGTGGCACATAAGGTGTCTTTTTTCTGAAGTTCCTCCTCTACAACCTACTCTTCAGTATCATCCACGACTGTGTCCTCATTGGTTTCAACTTCTACTTCAGCTTTTGGTGTGCTTGTTTCCTCAGCTCTTGGATTCAACACTTTCTTGCCGCTTCTAAGCAGAATAGCCTTTGCCTGTTGGTTTCCCCCGGGCACATTGGTATTCTCCGGAAAACCTAGATGTGCCGGTTTCTTCAAACTGGCGATCTCGGCTGCCATCTGAGCCATGGATGTCTCAATGGTCCTCATTTGAGCCCCATGGCTCTGCAATGTTTGCCCGAATTGATTCATGTACTCTCCTTGCTGCTTGATTTGCTGGCCAAATGTATTCATTAGCTCTTGATTTTGCTTTATAACCTGATTGAGTAGCTTCGTGCTCTTGTCTTCTACGACTGGAGAGGGCTTGGCATCCGGATCCTGCAAAAAATTGTTTGGATCCTTCCACGAGAACTTTTTGTCTTTTCTCCATGAATAATCATTGTTCCTATAACCTTGTTGTTGTCTCATGTATTTGACTTGAGCCTCATCCCTGGACTCATTATCCTCCTTTTCCAATAGCTTCTTTGCGAGAAGATCCATCTTCTCATTCAGCTCTTTCATTGCCTTAGACTCACCTGCTACACGAGCTTGCTCTACCGGGCCTCTTTCTCTCTCACCCCATGACTACTTTCTAGCCATATTCTTTAGTATCTCCCAGCATCTGGTGTCCGTATTGTTCAGAAAGAATCCTGACCCAGCTGAATCCAGATTACTCCTATCATGCTCGGAGAGAGAAAAATAAAAGATCTTCACCTGCATCTCTTTGTCCAACCCATGATGTGGGCACCTCCTCAGCATAACCTGATATCTCTCCCAGGTCTCAGAATATGTCTCACCATCCTGTTGGGTAAAGTTATGAATCTTCCGGATCATGTCGTTAGTCTTCTCAGGAGGGAAGAACCTCTCAAAGAAGACCTCCACCATATGGTCCCAGGACTCCATGAACTCATCATCTAAATTATGTAACCACTCTCGTGCCGCTCCCACCAATGAACTCGAGAAAAGCTTGAGATACAGTGCATCCTATGGAAACCTATCAATTTTGACCATGTCACAGTTCTCAACAAACTGGCTGATGTGCGCGACGGGATCCTCATTCTTCAGCCCATGAAAAGCATTCGACTTCACCAGATTTATTAACGCCGGATCAATCTTATATGTCAGTATGTTGATTTCCTGCTTCTTTATAGGCCCCTTGGAAGCTGATGAGGAAGAAGCCTTGATCTTCTCCCATATAGTCTGTGGCTCGGCCATCTCTTCCTGTTCAAATTCAGAATCTACCTCTTCTTGGTGCTCTTGCTCATAATACTCCTCGTCCTCAGGTCCCGGAAGCGGAACCTCGGGTGCGCGATTCACGTAGTCTGTACTACGCATCTGCACCATGCAACGTACCTGAAATAGGAAAGTTTAAGTTCAATACAGTGCTTTGACGAGTATCAAAATTAATGAGAAATAAAGAGAAGATATTTGAAGTTGTTTCAAAATAAAAAAAATTGTGGCCTAGAGTGGCCGCTCGTAGCACTCAAAGTGCCAACAATTTGCCGTATCCCCGGCAACGGTGCCAAAAACTTGACACAATTTTATTGTGCGTATAAACGCAAGTGAATGCGTCGAAGTAATACAGGCCTTTGTGAGGCCCGAGTCGAACACAGGGATACTCGGAATTGTTAGTGACTCCTACTAACTATTTGTGATCAGCTAATCCGATTAACAAATTGAGAGTTGTTGTTAAAAATAAAAGAAAAATAGAAACAAAACAAAAGAAGCAATCAATTAAATGTTGGTTTAATCAATTCAAAAGGGTATCTTTAGGATTGCGGTTTCACCACGTGTTTTCATTGTATTAAATTCTATATAATGCCTCAATTTTATCTCTCTATCCGGGTAGTGGCCTGAAAACAGAAATGCCCACTGTCGTGGTACAATTCACTACCTATGTCTAGGTCGGTTCCACCGTCGTAGTAACCTATACCCTAAACTAGGTGCATTATGAATGATCTCTCAGTATCCACCATTAATTTTACACCACCTTGGTCAAGGGATTTATCGATTAATGTAGATTTTGTCTCTTTTCAGCCGTTAATCCTTCTTTCAAAGTGATTAAGGGCATTAGGTTATTATTAAGGTGATCAAGCATAACAATATATTGAGAAAATGAAACTATACCACGGATTTAAGAGATAAAATATGAATTACTATTATAAAATTGTCATACAATGAATCCCCAGGCTACTCCCAGTCCTAAAGATGAAGGGGATTAGCCCCGCATGTTCATCTCACACAAGTACATGGTAGAATTAGGGGAAAACATGTGAAAAATGTGGAATGGAAGGGAAAACCCCTGAACGGAGAAGAACTGGTTGATCCTTTGCATAGAACACGTGCTCTCCCACCTTTCGGTCGTGAAATCCTTCTTCTGCGGCGTCTGAATCAACTGGTATGGGTTTCTAGCCTCCGTTCTCCTCTCTACCACCCCTCGGTACTCGTGCAATGGCTCATGCCATCCTCCTCACGTCTGGGCGGCCGTCATTAGGTATATCTTGGTCATTAGGTCGCTAATTAACCGTAGCCATCCGATTGAGATCATTAGGAAGCCAACTCATATCTTACGGTGTCGATACCATCGACGTGAGTCGATGGTATCGACCCGCTGTAGTAGAGGCCGCCCTTCTTTCCTTTTGTCCGAGTGCCTGATGTAGTCTCGATACCATCGACGCGGGTCGATGGTATTGACTTCGTGTAGGCGTCAGTTTTTGTCTTTTTGCGTCGCTGTAGCCTCTGTGCGTCGATGGTATCGACTTGGTGTCGATACTATCGACTGCTTCTTCGCCAGCAAGCTGATGGTATCTCGATACCATCGACATCCCTGTCGATAGTATCGACGCTTTGCTGCTCCTTTCGGCTGGAAACCTGTGATCATGTCGATGGTATCGACTTCCGTCGATGGTATCGACGGAAGAAAATACTTGTTTGTCCTGAAATTTAAACACAAGATCACATAAATTCACACAAATAATAACATTTCGACAATTAATGCTCAAAACAATGAAATAAGAGGGATTTGACATAAGATAGTGGCAAAGACCAAAATGGATGAATTATGCCACATTAACCATAAAAATGACTAATAAAAGCATAAAACAAATAATGAAGAAACACAATTACATTGTAGAATTCCATGATTAGGGAGAAGAAAAGCAAAGAGGAACCAGGAATGAAGTGGAAGGAGTAAAAATACAGCTTGAGGATGAAATTCCATCCTTATATCAGCTTAAAATCATATTATCTTTCCTCTTGAGAAGCTTGTCCAGAGTAGATAAGCTCAACAACACCCTTGGAGGAGAAAGAGGAAGGAAATGATGAAGAAATAAGGTTTTCTCTCAAGAAACCTCACCTTACTTTCCAAAATCGCCCATATTTTTCTCTACAACTCTCTCTACTCAAAAAGTGCTTCAAATGACAATCAATAACTGCCTCAAGTGGCTGCACTCATTTTAAAAATGAGGGTTGGTTGCTTCTAAAATATGTAGAAAATTGATAAAGACACCGCGTGTCTTTATGAAGACACGCCATGTGGCACAGTATAACTGGCGTTTGAACTTCTTTTTCACGATAAGTACATTGCATGTTTCAATAAAGACATGCAGTGTAGATACAACTGGAGTCGACTTGGACGGGTGACAGACTCTGTGTGTTAATAAACATACACTTGTGTGCTTGGGCAGAAAATTGAACATTGGCCTTTCAACGTGCATACACGCCGTGTCTTGAAAAAGACATGACATGTCTTTTGTTCTGCACTTTGGGGACAAAGGCCTCTAGAAACTTACATGCCCGTGTGTTAAATAGCACACGACATGTGCTTTTCATTGTGTGGAGGAATGCCCATCCTGGAAAGTTACACGCCATGTACAAATAAAGACACAACATGTCTTGTGATGTTTCTTCAAGATCAACTTTATATTCAGTTGCAGATCAACAAGGAATTCAACTAAGGTCAGATTTGGGTTGGATTATCTTCCTTTCATCAACTTTGATGTGTACTTATGGTCAAAATCATTTAACAAGTAAAACCACTAAAAGATGGCAAATTAAATATGATTGCAAGCTAAATAGAGAGAAAAATGAATTGAATTTGTTTGCGAAGATGTGAAAAAGTATATATGAAATGTGCATATCACAAGGCCAACTAGATAATGGCCAATTACATGTATCTAATCATGAAAATTTAAAAGTAAAAGAATGATAGAAGGAAATAGTTGCATATCTCATGTAGAAAGCAAATGACAGAAAAGGAAAGATAATAGAATAGATACATACCACCCCCCTCCACACCAAACTTAGATATTTTCTCATCCTCAAGCAAACTCTAAATCTATAATGGAAGGGAAGAAGATCAATGGAAATGGAACTACATGCTATGCTGACCAAACAGTGGCTTCCCTGGAGGTGGAGGGGTGGGCTAGTCTGGTTGGGCCTAGAATGAACCCGAGGATGGTCTGCTAGACCAATCCAAATTCATGGAGTATTGGGTTAGCTCCTCATGCGGGGGTGGCTCACTATAATACTTTTCCCCAATACTAAGAGGTAGGGGAAGGATATGTCTGTCATGTACCAAACTCGGTGTAGTAAGTGAGCACCTACTTGTAGTTATGTTGGCTCGTGCTACACACGTCACACACCTATTGAATGAGATACATGTGGTTGAGTTGGTGTCCCTATCTCTACTGCTCCTTCTCTGTGTGGGTCTATGTTTCCTCTATGTGGTCCAACTTCTCTACATCTCAATGAAGCCATAGGGCTTAGATGGCCATACAATGTTAGGAAAGTGTTGCTTCATGCAACATGTATAAGGGATTGGGGCTGAGTTAGACTCCTCGTGATTTTCCTCCATGGAGGAACTACATCTTCCAAACATTAGCTCAAGAACCTGACCGTCAATAGGTGTATGATCACTCATGTAATGTCGGATATGAGTACCCAAGTCGTCAAGGTCATAGATGAGATTTTCTTCCACAAAGTAAGCATGGGTGGGAAGCACTAGAATGGCCTGGGTATCATAGAATGGTCAGTAGTAGATGCCATCCTCCTTGGCAATCCTATGATTTGTTTAAGTCACTAAGTGTTTAACATCGATAAGTGTGATATCTTCTACATCATCATCAACATGAACATGATGTTGGTATAGCCAACCTAAGAAAAGATGGCGATGGAGACTCATCCCTAGTAAAACATAGAGGCCTTATTATGATGTTCCTGATTATGTATATGTCCAATAATATCATTCCCCCATTCATACGACTCGTCATTCATCACACACCATAAGAAGTAAAGATCAAATACGATGATGATGTCAGGTGCTCCAGTCCGGCCGAAGATCGTGTAAGCTAGGTTGCGGTGGAGGTTGTGGACCATAAACTTGTGAATGAATGACACCTCGACCATATGGGAAGGAGGGAAACCACCTGGTGATTTCTACCCATAATGTTTGAACATCAAATTTCTTGGACTGGCAGCTATGATTCTCTTTGATACAATTTTTGTTGTTACTCCTTGTTGATGTCAGGAATGAGAGTGCTAAGATCATTTTCATCCAAGGAGTTATCCTCCCAAACATGTGGAAGGAGCAATTCTACTTGAAGATGTTGTTGAAATGCTTTGTTAGAGAAGCAAGGAACTACAGGGTGAGCTCCTTGAAGACATATCTCATGTGAAGAGAGAAGAGATAGATGTGCACATGATAAAGAATGAGAATGAAGGTCTTGTAGATTCCTAAGCTTCTGAGCATCTTAGGGCACATATAGTGGGTGAATTTCACTTTGGTGGCCTCCACGACCTTGTGTTTCTTCCTATGCTCAGTTATGACAAAGGCCTTGTACTTGGCCAGAAGATGAGCAATACATGTGGGAAGGTGGGAGGGTAGGACTACGAATCACTCCTGGCCTGGGATGACTGTGTTGGGGGAGGAGTAGAAGAATTGCCCATGTTGCTGGCAATGGCTCCCCACTGAGCTTCAATGTCGTCAATCATCTACTTGATGACCGTTTTATTAGCCTCCATGGCCTCCTTAAGGAAGGCATCTTCCTCCATATTCTCAGAGCATGAGTGGGGGAAGGGGGAAGGTATTGTTTTGGCCTTTCCATTTTCCCTTCATAGAGTTGAAGAGGTTGAGATTTTGCAGAAGCCCATAGCCAGATCCACTTGACAGACGGTGTAACCCACCACCTTGAGTATAAGGTATAATGACATTTATTGGACTTCTAATTGAGTGATCGAGGGAGTGTGAATGGGTGATCAGGTAGGAAGCTTGAATTTGTGTTCAGTTGATCTACCAATCAAGAATGTTGATAAGCTGACCAGAGGTGAATGTGTGCACCCTTCAGATGATTGATTGAGTGATCAGTTAGGCCTGATCGTTCTACCAAAAAAATGATTAGGGGATTCTACTATTTGTAGATCGCACTATCTATCCAAGTGATCAACCAATCAATGTGAAACTTGGTGGGAACTGTAGTAGCCTAGTTAGATGAACAAGGGGGCGTTTCTGGGCGAACTGAGGTTCTAGAGAGGTATCCCACAGTGATGATGCTTGGGCAATCGATTTGGTGGAAATAAGAAAATTTTTGGCTGGTACGTCACCTCAATGATGAAGAAGGAAGTTTCTACCGACTAGTTGGGCAAATGACAATGGACGAATGGGCTACATTGTCAGTCATTCATCAAGAAGTGGGGAGTTGTTGTAGGTGGTTGGGAGATTAGTTGGTTGTGGATGATTGACTACTAGGTGCAGGGTTGAACATCCTAGGCTACTGGGTGGAAAAGCCTCATGACAAAACAAGCAAGCAAGAGGAAGATAGGGGGATCTAGTTGCTAGGGAAAAGGAGGGATTTAGAAGTTCCCTTGCCTCATCCTTGATTATATGGGTGTGGGGCTAGTGATCAGGATATCTAGCATGCCAAAAATAACCAATGGTGGTCCTGTATGGTGAGGAAGCGCATACGTTGGTTGGGCCATCCCAAAAGTGTGGATTGGCTCACCACAAAGGACTTGGTTGACTGATCATCAAGACTCCATTCAGCCGATCAGACATTCAATGCTTTGAAATTACCCTAGGTAGATCATCCGATCATTGCTCTTGGTCAAATGATCACATTTAAAATTCATCAGACACAAGTTACCAATGCCTTTTTGAAAATCATGGCTCGGCACCTTGCATCTCATATTGGTAGGAGGAAATGGAGTTACTTCCTTTGCTACAAAATTGATGCTAGTGATGGATCTTTTCAATCAGTGACCATTCACAACAAATTCGTCCTTGATCTTTCCCATAAGATTAATATGTTGCATGGATAGATCTTCTTAACAAGGTACATCCAATGCCATCAGGATTGGAGTTTCCTAGGAAACAATCTCAAGAGTGACTTTTAGAGAAAGACTTGGTTCCTACTTGGATGCCCTTCTGCTTGAGGTGGCTTTCAACATCTTGGTCTGCTCTTTGTGGATACGTGTGTTCGCATATGTAGACATACACAATTCATCCATGTTTTGTAGTTGAAGAAAGTGTTTTTTCTCTATCCAGAGACAAGTCGAAGTGTGTTTTTTCTCTATCCAGAGACAAGTCAAAGTTCAAAAACCTAATTTCCATATAGCTTTGTGCTCCATCTCAACTAGGAGATGGAAAGACTTTCCATAGATCAACTAAAATGGAATGGTATCCAAGGGTGCTTCAACGTAGTCTGGTATGCCCATAGAATATCATTGAGCTTCTTCTCAAGGATCTCCTTGATTTTTTGGTTTAATACTTCGACTTGGAAACACATTTAAGGATGATATGGTGTATCTACCTAGTGATGAACATCATAGCTTTTTAGTAAAATCTCAAACTTTTTATGTGGACATTTTGATCCACTATCATAGATGATTGTGTGTGGTATCCTAAACCTGGGGAAAATGATATCATTGAAGAGATATATAATAGGATCGGGAATTGCTTTTGATAGTGAGAATTTTCCCACCTCATTTTGAGATATAGTCTAATACAACAAGAATCTAGGAGTAGGCACAAGAAGGGGGGGATGGACCCATGAAGTCCACTCCCCAAACATCAAACATCTCTACCTCCCTCCAATACATCATAGGAAACTCGTCATGCTTTGAAATGTTTATATATCTTTGGCTTTGATCACAAGAAAGAATGTACTCATACTAGAGAACCTTCAAGGCTATATTCTTATCACTTATATGGCCACCCATTACACTCTAATGGCACTGCTCAAGGATTTCTTTCCCTTCTTCTTCAGTGACACATATTTTGTACAGACCGTCATCACCAAGGTAGAAAAGATACATCTCATCCCAATAGTAGAGCTTGATGTTAAGTAAGAATTTCTACTTGGAGTGTAACTCAGGGTGTAAAACTTGAATAACACGGTAGTTCACAAAGCATGCAAACCACATAATGTTAGAAGAGGCCGTCATGAGTTGATCATTGGGAAGAGAGTCATCAATTGGGGTCTTAATTGTCGATGAGATGAATACAACTGAGAAGATCATATACCATGTTTTTGCTTCTGTTTTTGTCATAGATTTCTTGATTAAATTCTTGTAACAAGAGGACCCATAAAACAATCTGGACTTGGAATCCCTCTTCATCATCAAGTAGTAGATTACAATATGGTCTTTAAAATGACAAGGTATGATCTAATTTTTTTTAAGGAATACACAATGGCAATTACAACTTTCTCAGTTGGGGCATAGTTCTGATGTGCTTCATCAAGAGTCTTAGAGGCGTAGTACATGACATGATGCCTCTTGTCAATTCTCTGGCCTAAGACAGCTCCCACATCATAGTCATTAGTGTCACACATTATCTCAAAGGGTTGAGGCCAAGCTAGTTCTTGGATGATGGTTTTACTAGTGATGCAATCTTTAAGTTGGATAATATTTCCATTCAAGTGACATGAAAAGAGAAGACAACCTCCTTTAGAAAAAGATTGGCCATTAGCTTTGCAATTTTTTAGAAGTCCTTAATGAACCTAAGCCATAAATTGGCATAACCTAAGAAGGAATGAATTTATTTGACATTTGATAGTGGTGTAATATTTGCAATGACTTCATGATTTGCTTTATTGACTTCAATCACTCTAGTGCTCACCCTCTAGACAAGTACAATGCCATCCTTCACCATTAAGTGGCATTTCTCCCAATTCATCACCAAATGTTCTTATTCACATTTCGTTAGCACAAGAGATAGCTGATACATATAAGATTCCATAGAGTAACCTTAAATGGATAAATCATCCATGAACACCTCCATTATAGTTTCCATCAATCCTACAAAGATATCAACCATAATACAATGCTAAAACGTAGCAAGGGCATTTCACAAACTGAAGGGCATCCTCCTAAATGCATAAGTGCTAGAAGGGGAAATGAAAGTGGTGTTTTCTTAGTCATTGAGATGAATGGGAATCTGGTAGAATCTAGAGTATCCCTCAAGGTAGAAAAATAACTCTTGATGTTCCAAGAGGTCAAGGACTTCATCAAGAAAGGGAAAAGTGATTGGTCCTTCCTCATAGCATTGTTCACGTTCCTGTAGTAAATGCACATCCTCCACCATGTGGTAGTGCAGATGAGGATGAGGTTGTTCTTGTCATTCTTCATAGTAGTCATGCCATCTTTTTTGGGAACAACCTAGATGGGGATTACCAAGTGGAATCTTAAATGGGGTAGATAATTCCTATTCTTAGCAATTTAATAACTCTAGATGGACCAACTCCTTCATGCTGGGTTTTAGTTTACGTAGATGGTCTCTAGTTAGTTTGTAGTCTTATACCATGAGAAATCTTGTGTATTTAGATAGCTTGATTAACAAATGTTAAATTATCCATTTTGTAACCCAACGCTTATTTTCTCTTTCTTATCTTGATCATCAACCTAATTATTGTTCTTGTGTGAGGTCTAAATTGATGATCATCGGGAAAACATGTTTCTCATCAAGAAAAATATACTTTAACCCCTTAGGTAGGGCCTTCATTTTTGGATTGGAGGGCTCTAGCGGGGGGTGAATTGATCTTCAAAACTTGCGCAAAAATAGTTAGACCTTCAATATACTTCAACTAGGCATAATTACAAATAGTGAATTTGATGGAAATCTAAACATGCATAGCAAGGATGAGAGAAATTGAAGTGACCAATTGAACAAGCTCATTTAGAGCAGTTCTACTATCCAAACTAGGAAAGAGTCAGTCCACTACCTAAAGAGTTCAAGCTCTAGGATTTCTTAACCATGTCTACTCTTTATATTCACTTATAAGAGTTCCAAAATATGACCTTCCTTTTCTGAGACAAGGATACCTAGATTCCCTTTGAGGCCAAGGGAACCAACAACCTTACAACCAAAATCTAGGAGCTAGTCTTCTACCTTACCAAGATCTTACCAATCCATGAGCTGGTCTTCTACTTTACCAAGGTCTTACCCACTCTCACAAGTAGTTGGATGCCTTCACCAAGGAGATTCCCTTCTTGCACTGAGTCTTTTGCCTTGAAGGATTTACCCACTCATCTCCTTATATCTTCCACCTTGTCCTCCTCCTTCACTCAGAGAAGCTTGATGCACCTTATTCTACAACTTGAAGAAGCTTGCACCTTCTCCTTCACTCGAAGAAGATTTCATCAACTTGATCTTGAAGAAAGGGGTTCAAAAAGGAGAAGCTTTGAGAGCTTTACAAGCATACAATGAGGTAGCTCTCTCACACAAATCATATCTCACTCATAATGATGAACTCAAGTGTATCAAGAGAAAGAAAGGGTCTCAAGTGCATTAGATGCACTCAAATATAGCAAGGAGCTTGAAGAGAATGAAGGAGCAACCTTGGAATGAACTCCCAGAGGTCCTATTTATAGATGAGGGTGTCCACAAGAGTGTGGGAAAACTTATGAACATTTTCTATACGTTTTGAGGGTTCCAACAGATATAATTTTAACTTTTGCAACTCTCCAACAACTAGAATCACTTTTTTTTGCATTTTCCGTACAACACATTCAGTCGAGTTTTAATAAAGATAACTCGATCGATCAAACTATGCGACAAAGCCAATTTAAACCATCTGTCGAGTTTGTCCTGGTGAAAAATCGATCGATCCACTTAAATTATTTTTGGTGTGAAGAGGGACCAGTTGAGTTCTATGTATGTGTAACTCAACCGATTAAAGTCATTCTCAAAATCCATTAAGGATCGGTTGAGTTTGTAACTGGACCGATGAGCAGCCTATAATGAATTTTACAAAATGACTTTTAAGTGATCAAACATTAATATTAAGTGTCCTTGAATTTTTCTCATCTTTGTTACCAGTCATATCATCAATACAAATGATTAAAAAAATTATCTAAGGTGATTTTGAGTGTTTTCCAAAAATGCTCATTTGCGTTGCTTTTGACTTGAACTAAAATAAGCTAGGGCTTGATTGATTTGATCCTTTTCATGTACCTAATGCCTAAAATCAATCTCGAACAAATCCATCTTGAACAAACATATTAGATACACATGAATGGACAATGTGTAAAACTTAGGTCAACATTCTCCCCCCTTTCGACAATGACAAGCCATTCCTCAACATATTGAAAAGGATGTGAAATTAAAACCTTTACCTTTGAGAAAGGATGTGGGAGTTAAAATCTTTACCTTGTGAATTGCAAGGGGATACATGAATTAACAATGTGAATTTCTCCACCTCAATTCATGCTTACCTAAGCATGCATGGTTAGACTTTCCACAAATAACCATAGCACAATATATACTATATGGTCCTCTAGCAAGTCTCATGATAAGTAGATAATTTGATAAGAAAAGGATCATATAAGAAATAAAAACAATATGGCTGAAATCACTTCTCCCCCTTTATCATATCAAAAATACAGGGAGGTAGAAGTGCTAAAAAGCATAGGTCTTCTCTATAAGCATAGGCTAAAGCAATCAACCACGTAAAGCACACACTGAATAGAGATGAAGCATAGAGAAGCAAGCAATCTAATGTCATAACCAAAATATGGGACAACATACCACAAACTCATAAGATATAGCAAAACAAAGAGTTATGGTACATAAGATTAAGATTACAACACTAGGCATGTTCTCACGGAACAAGCCATAAACCAACAATAAAACAACAATATGATAAAATAGTATGCCTCAACTACAATGTCCAAATGTCTTAATACAAAATAGACTAAAAAGATAGATATGATCAACACCTAAAGACTATAGAAATAAAACATCTAAGCTATATCTATGCTATCTATATAAACAAGATCATCATCGACCTCAGGCTTGTAGTCCTCGTCACCATCTGAAGGTGTAGCAGAGATAGCAATATCATCACCTTCATCTCTAGAGGAATCGGTGAAGTTTTCATAAGAACCATCCTCAAATTCAACATCCTCGATGCCCTCATCATCATTAGCCTCTTCCTCAACAGCCTTGTCAGACATCACCTCATCGACAGGAGCATTGAAACCACGACTGGCCATCTCGCATTCTGCTCGGCCAATGGCATGCCAAGAGCATGTAAGTCATTTGCTTGCTCGAAGGAGGGAGAAGAGGTCCCAAGGCTAGCAAGAAAGGTGGAAGAAGGACTAGCGGGTAGGGCCAACGAATGAACCATACCGAGGGTAAGTCCACCATAACAAGCATGAATGGCAGTGGAAGCAGTAGGTGGAGGGGTAGGGTAGAAGTGACTGTATGCATAAGAGGCATAGTCACTGCCTGGCTATGGCTGGTAGGACTGGTAGGGATGTCTACATGATAGATTCATGGTAGATATGATCTGAGATATGTCTTGGAGGAGGTGATCATGAACTTGAAGGTTATACGCCTATTAGTGTGTCATGTAACCCATAAGAGCTTCATTTAACACTGAGAAAGAGGCATAGTCAGGTTGGAGTGGTGGTGGATGTGGAGGTGCCTGGGCGGAGTAGATATGGAAGCTCCATGTGTGATAGGAGAGGTGGGAAGGAAAGTCTTCTTGATCATGGTATCACTGATGTAAACACCTTTTTGACTTGATTTATAATGAAGATTGTGGAAAAGGGACTTCCAAGTGGCAAAAGCAAAAAGACCACATATCAAGATAGGGTAGGGGTGGGTACCATGGGTGTTCTTCCTACAGTCAAAGAATTTTATGTGGTGTAGAATGTTTCCAGAACACTAGACTCCTATGTTCTTCAATATATAGTACATGATCACAACGGTGTGCTTTGCAATTTCCATTTGTTTCTTCTTTGGATGGACATTGTATTTAACACCCAGTGCAATCATATGGTTTTTGAGAGCCATGGAAGAGGATGGTACGGTTGACTTCTTCCTATAGGGAACATTAGGCTTCTTTAAAAACATGTGAATATCAGGGAGAGTAAGTTCAAAGCTTTTATAAAGGCCTCAGGGTCGAGCATGTCATAATAATCAGGATAATATACCCTCCATGTGTCAATAACCCCAGTTCCATTGAAATAGACATTCAAGGAATCTTTACAGATGGAAAAGTTTGTACTGCCAATCATGGAGGTTAGAATAATTTGATTATTAGGAGGTGGAACTATTGTGTCATAGTTCCATTTTAGATTCACATCGAACTCATAGAATTCCTTAGTGCTAGTTATGGAATTGTGGAAGTACATGCATTTTAGGCACAAATCACCTAGGTGATCGGAAGGAAAAAACTCCACAACCTCTTTGATAGTCATCGTCATGGCGAGAGGAGGCTGAAACAAAGCTCTAAATAGGAAAGAGTTCCTAGGAAGGTGCTCTCTATAGTGATTTAGGGCTTCATAGGAGATAAAAAAAGGTTCCAACAAATGAAAGGAGGGGAGGATTAGATGAAGACATGGGTGCTCCACTTAGGACATCTCTTTTCCTATGATTGGATGCCATGGAGATGGATTGAGAAGCAAGAGCAACTAAGAGAGAGATACATCCTAATCAATAGGCCATCTAGCCACCTAGGAGGGTGTAGGAAGAGGCAAGGAAGACTAAATGAGGTAGGGGAGAGGGTTTGGGAACCTAGGGTTGGAGGTCAATAAGGTTGGAGGTCAAGAAGGTTGGAGGTCAGGATCAATTGACTTTTCTCTAGTTAAGAGTGAGAAAAATCAGATGACAACCCTTTTAAGTTTGGTCCAGTTCGTCAATCGATCGAGTTTTGAGATTTGGAAACTCAACTGATCAGCATTATCACAATACCTCAACCAAGGATCGGTCAAGTTTGGAATTTGACTGATCAAGAGTCTATCTAAAAATATGAAATTTTAATTTCTAGCCTCTAGGGTGCTGGGGTTGAATTAATTTATTTACCCTATTATGCATTTTTGACATAATGAGGCACATTCCACTCATCATAGGGTACTATTTTGTGATAAAGCATTCATTTCAAAAAATACCCAAAACAAGTGAGACAAGACATGAAAACATGATTACTTTAGAACATAGCAAGTAAGAGATGATCAATTTTAAGCAAGAAACATATAGGTGAGAGAACAACTATCTAGAAGGCTTGTTAATATCATCAAGAGCAGTTATAAGAAGTTTTGATCTAATATAGGAAATTTTTTCTCTATCTAGAGGTTTAGAGAAAATATTTGCAAGTTGATTCTATGTATCCACATGCATGATATAAATATCCTTCTTGGCAATGGGGTCACAAAGAAAGTGATGGCGAACCTCTATACCTTTAGCTGTACTAAGCAATATAGGATTGTAAGATAGGTTAATTGCACTAGTATAATCATAATAGATAGGAGAAGCATCAAAATGAATGTTAGATTCTTGGAGCATTTGCTTCATCCATAGGACATGGGCATAACAACTCCCAGTTGTAATGTATTCAGCCTCAGTAGTTGAAAGAGCCACATTGCTTTGTTTCTTAGAGAACTAAGAAACTAGGCATGGTCCTAGGAAGAAGCAAGTGCCACTTGTGCACTTTTCATCAATCAAACAACATGCATAATCAACATCACTATAAGCAACAAGAGTAAAGTCCATTGATTTGGGATACCATAATTCGAAATTTTGGCTTTTGTCTAGATACCTCAAAATCCTCTTAACTGCTATAAGATGTGATTTCCTAGGACTTGATTGAAAGTGAGCACATAAGTCAAAACTAAACATTATATCAGGTCTAGAGGCAGTTAAATAAAGTAAACTTCCAATCATACCTCTATAGAGAATCTCATCTACCCTTTCTCTTTCTTCATCTCTATCAAGCTTGGTGGTGTTTGACATAGGGGTGTCCATTGGCTTGGTGTTCTCCATCCCAAAGTGCTTAAGTAGTTCACTGGTGTACTTGCCTTGGTTGATGAATTTCCCATTTTTTGTTTGTTTGATTTGAAAGTCCATGAAGAAAGTAAGCTCCCCCGTCATGCTCATCTTGAACTCACTCTGTATAAGATCACTAAACTCCTTGCAAAGAACAAGGTCCGTTCCACCGATAATATCCTTACCATAAATTTGAGTACTTAAGAAATTGCTTGCAGTGTGTTTTACAAACAAGGTAGAATCAACTTTGCCCATGATATAAACATTGTCTAGCAAAAAGTTCTTTAGTTTCCCATACCAAGCTCGAGGTGCTTGTTTGAGACCACAGAGATTCTTTTCTAACAAATAAACATGGTTATGCATATTATCATGTTCAAAGTCGGGAGGTTGAGCAACATATACTTCCTCCTCAATTGCACCATTCAAAAATTCACTTTTAACATCCATTTGATAAAGTAGAAAATTCTTATGACTAAAAATGTAGGACACATCCTAATTGACTCACTTCAAGCTACATGTGCATATGTTTCATCAAAATCAATACCTTCCTACTGATTATAGACCTGAGAAACTAACCTTGCTTGGATTCTTACCACTTTTCCACTTTCATCCAGCTTGTTGAGGTAGACTCATTTGGTGCCAATGATCTTTCTATCACTAAGTCTTAGAACAAGGGTTCACACTC
Organism: Alisma plantago-aquatica; assembly: GCA_963693085.1. Taxonomy (NCBI): domain Eukaryota; kingdom Viridiplantae; phylum Streptophyta; class Magnoliopsida; order Alismatales; family Alismataceae; genus Alisma; species Alisma plantago-aquatica. The sequence continues at coordinate 499,598,055 of OY856414.1, read as the reverse complement.
AGTTCTTCTCAAAGTGTTCCAACTCTTTTTGTATGGCTAGGATCCATTCATCATCTGTGAGAGCTTCTTTGACATCTTTTGGCTCAAGTTGAGAGAGGTGTTGTCTTCTTGTTCTTTGTTGTAGGCAGCGTTCATCTTCACTCTTTCAAAAGGGTTTCCTATGATTATCTCTTTAGGATGATGCTTTGCAAAGTGGGGGGTTGGATCCTTCTTTTCTTCTTTTTATTCTTCATCACCTAACACCTCTTTTCCTTTATCGAAAATGTTGAGTTCATTTAAGTGAGGAATCACCATATATGCAACATCATCATAAACAACATTCTTGTAAATTTAGGGGTTAGTCTCATCAAATTTAACATTGATAGATTCTTCTACTTTACACAATTCAATGTTAAATACTCTATAAGCCTTGCTAGTAGTGCTATAGCAAAGAAAGAAATCCTTGTAAGACTTTAGATCAAACTTGTCGATGGAATCCTTGGTCTTCAAAACAAAACAAGGGCAACCAAAAACATGAAAGAAATCAATGGAAGGATTTCTACCACATCATAGCTCATAGGGGGTTTTCTTCAAAGATGGATGAGTAAAAACTCGATTTTGCACAAAACATGAAGTACTAACAGCTTCGGCCCAAAACTTCTTTGGAGTGCCATACTCTAGAAGCATAGTCCTAGACATTTCTTGTAGTGGCCTATTCTTTCTCTCTACAACCCCATTTTGTTGAGGTTTTCTAGGTGAAGCAAATTTATGTGCATAGCTGGATTCCTCACAAAATTGTTCAAACATATAATTTTCAAATTCTCCCCCATGATACTATGGATAGAAATGATCAGACAAGAATCTTCATTTTCAACTCATTTGCAAAAAGTCAAGAAAACATCAAGAGTATTGCTTTTTAAAACAAGAAAGAAGGTCCAATTAATTGAGAAAAATCATTGACAATCACAAGATAATACTTGCTACCATGAAGCGATTGTGTATGCATTGGTCCAGATAGATCAATGTGAAGAAGCTCAAGAACTCTTTTGGTGCTAAGGACTCCTTTGGATTTGAAGGAGAACTTGGTTTTATTTCCTTGGGTACAAGGTTAACATTCCTCATCCTTTTCAAAATTCAATTTAGGAAGTCCCTTCACCAAATCCTTTTTTCTCAACTTCTTCATTTGATGCATATTTACATGACAGTAGTATATATACCACCTTTAATGTCGGTTAAAATGGGATTTTTATGTCAATTTTAAAACAACACCCAAGTGGGTGACACTAAAGGTAGAATCATATAGCATCGGTTCTAGAACTGACGATATAGATCTGGCCTGATTGCTACGAAAAAAAGAAACGACACCATTAGGACCATAGTCGTCGGTTATGTCTTGGAAAATTGATGTCATTAGGAATAAAGTCATCAATTTTTTGATATGAAACTGACGCTTATCTCCATGCTCAAACAAAAAAAATTGGCCCGGGTTAGAGCATACATGTCGGTTTCCTATATTTAACCAACATCATTGACATTGGGTGACAATTTTTATAAATAACCAATGACTATGTATTTTTTTTATCAGCTTGTAGGCCTATTGTCCGGCTGGTCAGTAGGACGTAGAACCTGTAGTTCAGTTTTGAACTAAAAGTTTATAACATCCTTTTATTTCAGCTAAAAAAAAGCCACAAACCTACAATAACAAGATGATCAAGATTATATATACATCATGTGATTCACACAAATGTATAAACACAATTAATTCATCCACTTGATTCACACACATGTAGAAACCTACAGTTCCATTCATTCAACCATTTTCACATTCACACACATGTAGAAACCTGGAGTTCCATACATTCATTTCTTTTCACATTCACACACATGTAGAAGTACATTCATTCATTCATCTTCACATTCACACATATGTATATAGATCAAATTTCAATAAGAAATTCAAAAAAAGTCATTCACACATGTACATATAAGCTTGTCTTTCAAAGTTTAAAAATGTAATAAAATACTAAAATAATTATGACATCAAAGTTTAGAAATGTCATTCTTTATCATCATATTACCCCAATTATAATAAAAAAAATTGCCTCCCTTTTAAGGGCTTTTGCCCATTGCTCTTTTATGTCATCTATTTGTTCCATCATATAGGGATCACGCACATCTAATAACTTTTCCCCTTTAGTGAAGTCACTAGTTTTAAACACTTGCAAAGAGAATGACATATATATATAATTAATAAGTTTTATATTTTCCAGATGATTAAGACTATATAATACTTGTTGTATGTTTTCGATTTCTTGTGCAACATATCTGACAATTAGGTCCATATACTACATCATTTAGTATGCACATGCCTAGCTGTTGTCTTGTACATCACACTATAAATTTAATCATTCAAAATGATAATAAATAAAAATAAACATAGTTCACATAAATAATATATGCAGTGGAGTCAGGATACTACTTTCATATTCTCCCATACTAATAATTTGTTTTTCTTGTGCATGTCTCCTCCACCTTTTTTTGAAATCTTTTAAAGCCCTACACATTAATGTGACACATTAAATTACATTACTAAATAGTAATATTATAATATATGTTTACATATATAAATATAAAAAATTTCTCACATGAATAATGGCCTTTTCATTGGGTGTTTCAAACTATCTAATTCCTTCTCCTCAGGGACTAGATAATAAATAGTCAATGTATCAGGGACAAAAAATAGTAAATCCCAATGCTTACCACTAGAGATAATAAAGTTAAAAATATATAACTCAAAATCCAAAATAAAATGTATTTTTCTTAAGTCCAAATATAAACAAAGTAAACTTACTCAAGTTGCACCCCTTTCTAGAAAAACTAGGGTTATGAGAGGCGGCGGCTCTAGGCGATCGGGAAGCAGATGAGGCCAGGGTGGCTTCAGCCATGCCCTCCCTCTGCCGGATGGTTTCAATGGAGAGTATGTGGGAACCAATCTTGATGATGATGGAATGACTGGGGCTAACAAACCAGAAGTTCACAAAGATGACGCTCGCATGATAGAAGATCACGAGCGACCGATCGATTCTGCAGATGGATTAGCGAAACAACACGTAAAGAAGTCTTACAAGGACTCTGTGATAGGTTAGAGTAGGCATGACGGTTACCCGATCATCTGCCTAGATCTCTTGAAATCATCATATTTGGTCATTGATTGTAGTGGATCCATACCGGAAATCTCCATCAGAGAGGAAGTCATCCCCCCTCTCCTAGAACCTTAGAATTATGTGATAGTCATCAAGGCTATTGGCATGAACATTGGATTTCAGGCACTTGTTAATCGCATAACTATCCTCTGGGGCATCCATGATAGCTTCCACATCATTGATCTTGATAACGGGTACTATGTGGTGCAGCTTTTCTCCAATGATGACTACGTGAAGATTCTGACGGGAGGGCCATGGACCTTGTTCGAAAACTATCTTTCTATTCAAACATGGTCACCATACTCTCACCCCTCAGATCCGATCCCAAGTAAGCTGGTCATATGGATCAGAGTTCCTGACTTTCCAGTTCATCTCTATCAAGCCCAACTCCTTACCGAAATAGGAAACCTTGTTGGGAAGATGATTAAAATCGACTCTACAACAATGCAAGGTAATAGAGGCAAGTTTGTGAGAATTTCCACGAAAATCGACACCAGGCAACCATTACTTCCAGCAGTGTTCATCAATGGTGAGATCTTCAAGATTGAATATGAGAATCTTCCCTCCCTGTGCATTCGTTGTGGGTGCATAGGGCATGAAAAAGGATGTTGTCCCCATATAGTAATGGCAACACCTGCAGTGCCTGCCACCCCTAATCCAGTAGTCCCCTATTCTATCGTGATGCACACGAAGAAACTTGAGAGACGTCTGCCTCACAACTTGTCAGAGAAAAGCTCATCCCAGGAGCAAGCCCCCCCTCCTCATAAGCCGGACCAGAAGAGGAGACAGCAGACGAATGGCAGGTAGTGACCAACAGGAGAAATCAGAAGAAGACACCCGATGTCAACCAATCAAACACCTCTAACAAGAACTCAGAGGCTAGAGAGACTACCCGGCCCTCTGACACAGTTGTGCGCCTCTCTGGAGATGACACCTCTATTCGGAGAGCGCAGGGTAACAACGAGGGTTCTTCTTTCCAATTTAACTTCAGAGCTTCACTTGAGACTGAGGGCAGAGCTGATATAGCAAGACGAGGTGTCTTAGTAAGGAATAGGTGTATAGTCTACCAGACGACGCCCAGCAGCCCAGACAGAATCCGTAAAAAAGGAAAGGCACGAGAATCCCCAGAGAGAGAAAAAGTGACTGAGGCTCGTCATCTCTTCAGCTCCTATGTTCCCAAATCTATAACTGATGATTCAGGTAACGTTATCCACTCCATCGATGAAGATGACCCTAGTCCAGTCACTGAACAACATAACGCAGCTTAATCACCTTTATTAATGAATTACATCTTCTGGAATATCCAGGGCGATCGCTCTAATAAGAAGATCCACTTTATACATTACCTTAAGAGGAGATTTAAATTAAGTCTTATAGCCATTGCAGAACCAAGGTGCAGCGGCGAAAGGGATGATAAAATCAGCAGATCTATGGTGTTCTCTTCTTCTCAAAGAGTGGAGGACATCATCTATTCAGGTGGAATTTGGATCCTCTGGGATCATAATACCACATCTATGGAGATTTTATTAAATCACATGCAATTTATCCATTGTCGGGCTATCGACTCTCTAATCACTTTTGTCTATGGAAGCCCAAACCCGACCACATGCAAGATTCTATGGAAGCACCTTTCAAGCATAGAGAATGAGGCTTCGAGTGGCTGGTCAATCATTGGGGACTTCAACTCCATACTCTATGTTACGGAGAAGGTTGGAAGTCATTACTTTGATCATTCGGCCAGTTTTGCCTTCAATGAGGTGCTCTTATCCTTGGGCCTCGCTGAAATTCCCTCTGTTGGGCAGTGGTTCACTTTCCATAGAGGCAAGTTGTTTGCGCATTTAGATAGGCTTCTAGCTAACGAAGTCTGGCTAGACACTAATCCCTCTACCACTGTGTCAGTCCTTCCTTGCTTTATCTCTGACCATAACACTCTTTTGGTTTCTCGTTGGCCTGGAAATACCCGTCGCAAAGGCATCTTCAGGACGAGATCAAGTTGATAACTCCAAGTTGACTTCCCCAACCAAGTTGCTGCCTTATAGGACTCATCCCTTCCTTTCTCGGAGGCTCTTAATAAGTTCTCCCCGGCAATCTTGAAATGGGAGAACAACATGATGCGCTCACAACATCAACAAAAGAATCACATTCTCAATCAGCTTGATAGCCTGTAGGTATCTCTCCCCTCATCTCCTTCTATCTCTAATGAACTTAGATGCATTGACCTTCAGGAGCAGCTTCAAAACATCATCATGAGGGAGGAGGCGGACTGGAGGCAAAAATCCCACATTGACTGGTTACAGTTGGGAGACAGCAACATGAAATTCTTTAACTCCTATGTCAAGTCACGATGTCAACACAATTTGATTAGTAAACTCAAACACCCAAACGGAGGATGGATTGCTGATGAAGAAGAACTCAAGTCCCTTATTTGGTCGCATTTCAATAACTTATTGGCCTCACCGCCATGTGTCACTCACCATTGCACCGCATTTGTGGGCACCTTCCCAGGCATCTCCAGTCCTGATCTCTCTAAACTAGCGGCAATTCCTTTTGAAGTGGAGATCAAAGCGGTCCTTTTCAAGATGAACCCTTTGAAGGCTACTGGCCCAGATGGCGTACATACAGACTTCCTCCAAAACAACTGGAAGCTGGTTGGCCCCTCTATGGTTTCTACTATATGCCATGCTTTCTCCACGGCATTTGTTCAGCCTGAACTAGCCAACTCACATATGGTGCTCATCCCTAAATCCAACAGTGTCGAGTCTTGGAGCAACTTGAGACCCATCTCCCTCACTAATTCCTACTTGAAATTGGTCTCCAAAGTGATTGTGGAAAGAATCAAACCTCTTCTGAATGGTTGGATTGCTCAAACACAGTCTAGTTTCATCTCAGGGAGAAGGATTACAGACAACATCCTCCTCGTTCAAGAAGCCATTCACTCCATGTGTATTCAGAAGGGAAAGAAGCATTGGATGGCAGTAAAGCTCGACCTGTCTAAGGCGTTTGACAAAATGAGTTGGCACTTCATCGAGGACATGCTCACTAAGGTGGTTCTTCCCGACCACTTAACCAAGTTGATCATGAACATCATCACTTTAGGACACACCTCTATTCTATGGAATGGAACCCCCTCCCTCCCATCAAGACCCTCAAAGGTGTTAGGCAGGGGGACCCCCTAAGTCCTTACATATTCGTTATCTGTATGGAGCACTTACATCAAGCCATAGCGGCTGCTGTGGGATGTGGGGATTGGAAGCCTTTGGTTATGAACAAGAACGGGTTGCCCATCTCACATGCCTTGTTCACTGATGACATCATCTTACTCGATGAAGCTTCTATCAGACAAGTGAAATGCATAAACTGTATCCTTTGAGATTTCATCGAAGCCTCCAGGCAAGAAGTCTCTACAAGCAAATCGAAGTGCTTCTTCTCTCCTAACACTCCGGAGGTGATCCGGAATCGCATTAGTCGGCGTCTGAATATCCCTCCCATGGAAGATCTGGGAAAGTACTTAGGGGTGCCCATTCTCCACAAGCAGGTTAACATGACTACACATACCTCCATCATGGACTCCATCAGAACCAAAATGAATGGGTGGACTCAGTGGCACCTCTCATTTGCACGTCGAGTCTCCCTTGCTAAATCATCCTTGCAATCAATCCCCGCATACACCATGCAATCGGTACGCCTCTCCCATAACGTGTGCGAAGATATCAACCAACACATAAGGCGTTTTATCTGGAAAGGGTCTGGAGAACAACGTAAAATGTCTCTAGTCTCTTGGAAGAAAGTTACTTCTTGCAAGAAGAATGGAGGTCTTGGCATTAGGGACGCAGTTGACCAAAACACTTCCCTCATGATGAAGAACACCTAGATATTCCTAACATGCCCTGAGAATCTGTGGGTTCAGGTCATGAGGAATAAATACTACCCCAGAGGAACTATCAAGAGTGAGTCTTGCTCGCAAGCATGGTCCTTCATACGTACTTCTATCAACGATGTGAAGGCTAACTGCCATAGAATTGTGAATAATGGAGCTAACATCAACGTGTGGTCTGATGCCTGGTTCAGTAACAGGAGCCTTGTGGTCTCTCATCCAACTTTGATCATTCTTGAGAACCTTAATGACCTCGGGGTATAATCTACGGTTTCTTTGGACGGCTCATGGGACTGGGATTTCATTAGGAATTTCCTCCCCATGGACGTGTGGGCCCATATCAAGAGCATACCTCCCCCTGCACCGACCGTCGGGCCTGATGGCTAGGCTGAGAATGAAGACTCTTTGGGAAAGTTCACATCTGCTTCAGCGTACACCTAGATCAGGTGCCAGAAAGAGTTCAGCTGTAATGGTGCTTGGTCGGCTATTTGGAAGACCAAGCTCCTGAATCGTATTAAAATGTTCCACTAGTTATTACTGCACAAAGCACTACTTACGAATGTGGTGAAAGCCAGGAGACACATGGATACGCCAAAATTCTACCTCCAGTGTAACGCTGAGGATTAACCTCTTCTCCACTGTCTCCATGACTGTCCCTATAGAAGAGATGTCTGGCAGGGCCTAGATGTCCACTGCAGTTTTTTCAACCTGGATGTCGACGCATGGTGCCCGCACATCATCACGTCTTCCACTTCAAACCCTCTATATGCTGTCGCAATATGGCATCTATGGAGGGTGAGGAATGAGTACGTCCACTCTCTCAGAGATGCTCCACCACAGGTGCATATCAAATTCATCAAAGAACATGCATGTTCTATTGCTGGCCTCCTGAGTCATATCATTAAGCATGTCCCTGACACCGAGCCATCGATTAAACTTGATGATAGAGACGTCATGGTCTTCATTGATGCCTCATTCAACAATCACTCTCATCAATGCGCTTCTGGAGTTTACATCACAACCACTATTGGGGACCTTGTGCGAGGAGTTTGCACCCCAGGTTACGCCTCCAGTGTTGTTGAGGCGGAAATCAAAGCCATCTCACATGATGTAAACACTTGTTAGTTGGAGGGTCTCTCGAGACCTCTCATCCTCTCTGATTCAAAAACTGGCATCACCTTCTTCAAGAACATGGAGGAGGCACCACCCAGTCTGAAGCCCATCTTCAGGCAATGGTCTAAGGACCAACTATATCCCTTTGCTTTCCAGTTCTTACCTAGGAAGTTCACACTAGTTTCCGATGTTATAGCCAGACATGTTATGTTAAATGCCTCACTAGTAGATTTTACCCTCAAACCTCCCTGGCACCTTCTAGAGGTTTCGTTATGTAACTCGATTGAGCTTAATTATAAAAACGGATTTCTATTAAAAAAATAAACTTACTCAACATTGAATGGAGTTATTATCACGCTCTTCTTTGCTTTACCAAAATATTTACAAGAGATAGAACAATATAAGGTAACTGATGAAGGGACTTTATGTACACGACTGATCAAGGATGGAATTGGAAATCCCACATGGGTAAATGAAAATTTTGTACAGACCCTATGTAAGTAACTGCAAAACATATATTATGTATGCATTAATATATAAGAAAATAGATCACCATATATAAAAAATGTATATAGATATATAAACAAGATCTCACCATATCCATAGTTCTAACATAGATGTATTCAACCAAGCATAAGCAAACAACTCCAAAATATCTTGTAAAAATATATTATTATCGTATGATTGGCCAGTAGCCTCCTCCTTAATAGAAAAATCATAGGACAATTTTTGGAATGCTCACCTATCCGTATTACCATACCCCTGCATTAAGGACCTAACAAATCGTATAGGTTCTTTACAAGCCAACCAGGTACTTTAGGAAGAGGTGGAGGTGGAGGAGGACAAGTTGTAGTAGGTTTCTTCCCTTTGTCCTGTATATATAATTTCATATCAATTGCCAATTTGTCATGTATATACATATATACTTTCTTCATGTAATGTAAATTTATCATACATGATCAGTATAGATGAAAAATGTTTCAGGCCACAAGAATACTCTGTCTTCTGCTTCACCAAGCATGTCAACATCTGGGTGGGCATATTGCAATGAATGTTGCCTCCAAGTATCGAATACAAGCCTTAGGCTCACATGAACCACACCATCGGGTACTGGAGTGCCATAAATCGTGTTCCCTAGAAAGTGTGGGTAAGCCTCTCCCTCTGCAATGACAAATTCTTTCAATTTTAGATGGCATGACTTCAACCCCTACAGATTTACATTGAGTATGTTATATACATAAATAAACATATCATCTTGAAAATACTAGCTACTATGTGACTAATATACTTACAATGGATGTGCTAGGTGGTGGGTCTACAGGATTACTCCCAACCACCTCTACAGGATCACTCCCAACCACCTCTAATGTAGGGGAAGAGTGGCACACCACAGGTACTATCAGAGAGGCAGACCGAGATGAATACCACTTGCTCAATGCTTCTTAGAGTCTCTTATCAACTATCTCATCTACTTATACATGGCCAAAAGAAACTCTTTTTGATTCATGAATTCCCTTTCCAATAACATTCTAAAAAAAGAATAGGTTACCTTAGTTTTTGAAATTCCCCCTTTTTGGACATGTTTGCAATATGATGGCCCAAAGAATGCTCTTAGGCCCACTCCAGCCCATGTCGCCCTAACACATCCAGGATGCTCTGGGTTACCAAGAGCAACTATCAATTCATCCCTTGTGCACTCAGGGATGAATGAGCCTTTCTTCCTCTTCTCGTGAAGCTCCCGCTAATCATCATAAATAGAAATTGTCAAGCAAACATAACAATCATCAATACTAATTGCTTTGAGAGTTGAATTTTATCATTTTTGTAGCCACATCAGTAGTTGTGACATTGCTTATATCTCTTTTTTTGTTTTGCCTCCCAACTATCCACACATCATGATGATGCAGAGGTGTAGGAGTAATAGTATAGGACTCACCAATCTCATTAATCGGAGCAGTAGGCTGCTAAACAAAAGACGTATGTAGTTTTTGGCAAAGAGCTACATAGCCACCTGGACCCATCGTGTGGTCATGCACATTCCGTGCATGCCTTGCTCTTTAAGCATCACTCATAGCCTTGTCAGTAATCACATTGAATTGGTTAGTAAAAATCAAGGTCAATCGTGAATAGGTGAATTCATAAGAATGTATATTAATTAAATTGGGATTGACGATTAATACCTTGAATTCATTAGTATTTCTCCTGGCAACAAATGCCTTCCACTCAGTCGGGTCTAGGTAGTTCCATTATTCAAGGGCTGACATCTTCCTCCTATCATCATATTGTATGTATTGTTAGTTGAGAGTTGTCCTATAGTTCCTTAGGACCCTCCCACAGTGTTGCATCACCTTTTTATGATGTAGGCTTTCATTCAGTTCAAATATGCTCTACAAATTTTTATATATTTCATAGACTATTCTAAAAAATAGAATTGTAAACAACTTTAAAAATAGAATTGCAAATGATAATATCTCACACATAGTTCTTTCCATACGAAGTCTTTCTTCCTTTAGGAACTGTATGCCAAGATTACATCATAATGGTTGCGAGTAAGAACCCCAAGAGATGAAACAACGAGCTGTAGTTGACCCCAACTGGATTTCCTACATGATCCAAATCCACAACCAATTGTGGTGCATTGCCCCTTTGTTTTAGTAACTTGTTCATCATAGTGATGCCCCTGATTTTTTCAAAATTTTTTTGCTACTCATCAAGTGCCACAAGGTTTTCAGGGGGTACATCATCAACCTAAAAATTGACAAAAAAATCACATATAGGATATAACTTATAAATGGACATATATATAGCTAGATATTGGATATATTGTAAAACTAACATTGTGAGGTAGTGCCTCACCCTCATGGTAATCATCATCATGATCATCAAACTCATGGTTATCCATCTAAAAGTGTCATACAAAAAAATCAAACATTTAACTTACAAAAAACATTTAACATTTAAAAAAATAAAAACATGCCTCTAATATTGAGATCTTTTATCAATTAACATTCCTACGATGTGATCTCCACACACATATAAGTCATCGTTAGCTTCAATTTTTGTGTTGGCAACCCAACTTAGAATGCACTTGAATCAGCATACTTATCATAGTAGACTTCTTCATTTATAGGATCTTCAATGAACTATCTTTTACCATTAAGAACAACTGGGCATTTTTCATTTGTAGGATCATCAATATAAAATATTTGTTTCACCTGTGATGCCAATATGAATGGTTCACTCTTATCACCTATCTTTTCAAAATTCACTAATGTGAAACCCAATTCATCCACTATAATTCTTTTGGTGTTTTCAACCCAATTACACTTAAAGAGAATAATTCTAAATCTACACAGTCAAACTCCCATATGTCTTCAATGACATTGTAATATGACATTTTAGCTTCATGTCGACACTTATCTTTCACACTAGAAAAAAATGAAGATGCTTGAAGGGTGACCCCACTGTTTTAGATGACACTCTTATCATCTTGACGTTTTGTGTAATATGAGAACCCATTTATGTCAAACCCTTCATAAGTCATAACATTCATTTTTGGTTTAAAGGCGAGGCATTTGATATTTTAAGAAATATTATTTGGTGTTTGAGATAGTTGTTGTAAAACTTTATCTTCAAACCACTTAATAAATGTCTTGTTATGCTCTTTAGAAAGCCGCATTGAATTGGCTCGAGGATATTGTTTCTTGATAAAATTGGTATGTTCCATGATATAAACACTCATTTCATCGATGTTGTGTAAAATATACAAGTGATCTTGTTCCAACGGCTCATGGCTGATTACTTTCACCCGTGACCCTAAAATCCCTTTTCCAGAATACTCCTCAATATTTTTGTCATTTACAGGAGCGTAATTACCACTCAAAAAGTCACTGCAAACATCCATAACCTCTCTCGCTACATAACCCTCAAGAATACTCCCTTTAGGCCGATAACGGTTTCGAACATCACCTTTAAAAATGCTCATGTATCAATCAAAAGGATACATCCAATGCAAGAAAACTGGTCCCAACATTTGCACTTCCCTAGTCAAGTGGACAACAAGATGTACCATGATATCAAAGAATGAAGGAGGAAAATACATCTCAAGCTGACATAGGGTAACAACCACTTCTCTTTGCATCTTATTAAGATTCTCAAGATCAATAACTTTGTTGCATAAATTGTTGAAGAGGAAACAAATTCTGGTGCTAGCAAATCTTACATGCTTCAGCAGTAAAGATTGAATGGCCACAGGCAATATTCGTTGCATTAGAGTGTGACAATCATGAGATTTAAGACCTATCAACTTCAAATCTTTCATTGATACCAATCTACGGATGTTGGAAGAGTAACCCTGTGGTACCTTAACATTAACCAAGCACTCGCAAAAAGCTTTCTCCTTTCTTGACAACATGGAACAAGCAGGAGGTAAATATATTCTCTGATCAATACTAACTACTTTTGTTAATTTTTTCCTTATTCCCATTTCACATAGGTCCATTCTGGATTTGATCCCATCTTTAGTCTTACCTGGTATATTCAATAGAGTACCAATGACTCTATCACATACATTTTTCTGATGCATGACATTGATACAATACCTAACTGCCAAAGAAATCCAATAAGGAAGATCCCAAAATATTGACTTTTTCTTGAAAGGCATGGTACATTGTGATCTCTTACCAAATTTATTGAGAAAGTCTTTTACTCTATCATAAATAACCCCCCCCCGGTATAGGTTTAGGCACACTCTGTTCCTCATTCCATCCATTGAACGCTTTGCGCAACCTTCAGTATGAATGGAATTTTGGAAGAAATCTTCAATGACCAAGCTATACAGTCTTGCCGCCATGTTTTAGTCATATTGAATCAATGTTCTCTTCACATATAGGACACACTTTAGATCTTTTTACACTGTATCCAGACAAATTCCAATAGTTAGAAAGTCATTAATAGTGCAAAACAACATAGCATGCAAATGAAATGTCTCTCTACGTGAAGCATCATAGGTCATCACACCTTCACCCCAGAGTTTCTTTAAGTCATCAATCAGAGGTTCAAGATAAATGTTGATATCATTTCCAGGTTGTTTAGTTCCTGATATCAACAATTATAGAATAACGTACTTATTTTTCATACACAACCAGGGAGGAAGATTGTATATAACAAGCATAACAGGCCAAGTGCTATGTTGGCTTCTCAATGTCCCGTATGGATTCATCCCATCAGTATAAAGCCCAAGTCTTAGATTCCTAACTACTTCACCAAATTTAGGGCACAATAAATCAATCTTATTCCACTATGGGGAATCAGACGCATGTCATAGGATTCCAGCATCATTTTTATTAACCTATACATGCCACCTCAAATTCTTCACATCTATCGGATTGGAAAACAAGCATTGAAACTGTGGTGTTATAGGTAGATACCACATCACCTTGGCAGGACAACCAATTTTGGACTTCCCCAAAGTCATCATGTTATACCTTGACGCCCCACATTTTGGCCAACCTTTCAAGTCCACATAGTCCTTTTAAAATAATTCACAATCATTTGGGAATGCATGTATCTTCTTAGCCTCCATTCCCATTGGGCATAATAATTTCTCTAACTAGTATGTTGAAATTGGAAGCTTGTTTCCTTCAGGAAGAATTTCTTTCAACAAAGACAGCAATGATGTGAAGCTTTTGTCACTCCATCTATTGTTAGCCTTCAACTTATACAATCTCAACACAATGCTAAGCTTTGTAAACTTGGTAAAACCTATGTATAATGGTCTCTCAACATCATGCAGAATGTTCCAAAACATGGGAGGTGGATCGGTGTGCTCCACCCCACAACTATTCAACATCTCATCAACAACATCTATTAGAACCGGTTCGTTCACATGTACATCATTGAAGGCAATTTATTCTTCCACACAAGCACGACTATCAACATCTACTGATTTCAGGTTTGAAATCACTCCATGTCAGTACCATTCTATATTGCTTAGTACAATCCTGTTGCACATGACATGACGTTTGATTTTGTCACCAGTGCTGACTTTCAAGTTGTTACCGCAATGCCTACATGGACAATAGAACCTATTTCTAAGTTGTTTCCTATGTTCCTCCACAAGTCTAATAAACTAATCAAGATCAGTAATAAACCCTAGGGTGTAGGGATTATGAATGGACATCCATGATCTATCCATTCTACGATCAAAGAGAAAACAAGTATATATTAGGTTTTAGTGTTAAAATAATAGTGTTTAGGGTTAAAAGATTAGGGTTTAGGGTCTTATATATAATAAATGTGTGTACCACTTATCCCATTCTTGAACACCTAATCTCACTAGTAAGTGTATAATGTGTATTCAATTTTTAAGAAACTTTCAGCAGCATTTCCCCATAGTTCTCCAAGTAAACCAATGTACATGGGCAAATGCCCACCAACATTTGTACTTAGAGAAAAAATGGGGAAGTACCAAAGAGACATCATGAAAACTGAATATACATTATACACTTACATCCTAAGTGAGATTAAGTGTTCAAGAACAGTCCCAAACTGGGGACTCTTCAAGATTTACTCCTAAAGAGTAAATCTCAGATGGGTTTCTAGGATAACAGAATACATGTATGTATTTACAATATCAACATCTTATAGTCTTAATCATACCCTAGTCTAGGTACCATATTCTATAACATTGATTTTAACATCTCCAATGTCAATGCATGTTCATCATCAAGATAATCATTACACATAAATTAGTCATGACCTAGGGAGGGAGAGATTCATAATTGATTTCAAAATTTCAAACTATCTCATGCATTATCATCATCAATCTACATCATACAATATGGATTCATTTAGATGTTAGGGTGACACATCACTACAAAATCAGAGATGTAACATTAGGTTTTTAATATCTTTGATAGATTGATCATAAGATTTGAGCAATATAGTTAATACAAGATTAGGGTGAAATGTGTACAAGATTAGGTCTCAAATATAGCAACATACAAATTAGGTCACATTTCATTATTATCAAGTTAAGTTATAGTTCAAATATTTGTCAAATTTGATTCATGGCTCAAGCAGGCATAAATGTTTATTGCAATATAGGGGGGGGGGCTGTTTGGGGATATCAAACCTACATAGCACAAGGGGAAGTAGAAGCTCCTCAAGAGGCCGGTGAGCTCCAACATCCTTAGGACAGGCCCAACATCTGATGGCAGTGAGCGCAAAGCTCCTCAAGCAGCGGTGGTGTGGTGTCCGACAACGAGTGCAGAGCTCCTTGCCGGGGGTGGTATCCTCCCAAACCCTATGGCAGAAATGACGCAGAACCAGTAGCTCCTCATCGGCAGTGGGGGCGGTGCAGTAGTGACGACTGCTTTGACACAACACCAGCAACTCCTCAACAATGACACGAAAGTGGCTACGGCGAGGAATCCCAACGAAGTAGAGGAAGACGATCGGAGGTAGTGACAATTTCCCTAATGAAATCATGATGAAATAGAGAAGAGGAAGAGTCTATTTCATATAGGTGGTATTAAGTTACCTTTAGTCATCGATTGTTTGCCAAAATCGACTCCTAATACCAGTAGGCATCAGTCACATTTGAAAAATTGACAACTAAGTGTAATTTCAAACAAAAAAATGCACCCGGTTAGGGTTTTAATCATCAGTTTCTAGATATAAAACCAACATCTATTCACATATCCTAACAAAAAAAATTGTTACCATAGTTTTCAGTTGCCCAACAAAAACTGACACCGAAGAAGCAAATTGGGGGGAAAATATTTTCACGGGGACAATGCTTGAAAATACCTAGTCGTTGGTTCTCTGTTAAAAACTAATGACTAATGAGGGGATAGTTTTGTCTCACGAAGGGAGATTAGTCATTGGTTTTCAGCTAAAACCAAAGACTAATAAGGGATAAAACATTTTGCGGGGGTATGGCACAAAACATGTGTCGTCGGTTTTGGTACAACTGACACCATATCAAAAATTTTAGAGGCAATTTTTTTTTCTTGGAAAATTGTATTTCGTAGGAAATTTTAGATGTCAGTTTTTTGGAAAATAAATAGACATTATAGTGAAAGAGGTACCCGTGTCTTTTGTACATCAGCCGGACTTCACATATTGGTGACGGTTGTAGTATTTAGCTAACTTCATTGGATTATGGCATCGATTTTTTATGTTTAATAGATGCCATCAAATGTGACACTATATATCATTTTTGTACTAGTGTGACCAAGCCTATGGTGCCATAAAGAAATATCATTCAAATTGGCAACAAGACATCTACCAACAATAGGCTTAATAGAGTCAAGTACAATAATATAGAGATTACCATTTCTGGTTCACTTATATATAACATTGTAGGAGAGGGAATCTAGAAGAAAACATTCAAGTGAGGTAAAAAGAACAAGATGGCCATTATCAAAAAGTTGACTAACACTTATTAAATTTTGATGTAGGCCATCCACAAGAAGTACATTCTTGATGCATAGTGAATCACCAACATCACCCTCACCTACCACCTTACCCTTGTTGTTGTCACCAAATGAAACCACCATCCTTTCTTCTTTGTGAAATTATTGAAATAGATGATTTCACCAATCATGTGCTTTGATAATCCACTATCAACAATCCATTTTTCTTTTACCTGCAAGAAAGGAAGATGTCAGTTCCAACTCAAACTTTGGGATCTGGTGTTAGCTTGGGGATCCATTTCATCTTTGGGTTGATGTAATGACACTTTTGAGAAAAGAGTTGAACTTATAAGCACAAAGGCACCTTTCCCCCACTTTATTTTCCATCGCAAGAAAGAGAAGTAAAGAATCACCTTTGGAAAAAAATCAAGCTTGGGGTAGTATGCTTCCCACATCAAAATTTCCATACCCCTTAAAGGGGTGTACCATCAAAAGTTTCCAAAGAGCTCATGAAAACAATTGTGACCAATGTAGCCACAACTCCATAAATTAATTATATCTCGAGTCGAATAGAGGAGAATTCATCATCATCCACATCCCCCTCCATCTTGTTCTTGTGCAACAATTCACAAAAAGAAAAATATTTGTAGTGTCACAAAAGAAGTAAGATGAAGCCTATTTCTCTACAAAATCTTGATTTAGAAACAAGTTATGATATTTGTTTTGAAATGGAATATAGAACTTTGTGTTTTGTAGTTTTAGGAGATCAGGTTGCTTGACCAAATTTAAAGGTAAGGAATAAAGTGATGTTACAAGTATGAGGACATACATGTTGTGACTATAAATTGGATTTATTTGTGATTATATTTGCTTGAGGACAAGTAAAGATTCAAGTCTGGGGTATTTTGTTGGATGTATATTCATCTCTCTTTTTGCATAATTTGTATAGTCTTTTTTATTAGAATTTTTTCCTTTTTCACTAATTTCCTTGGACAATTTGTAATTTACCCACTTTTCGATTAGTTGTGCAAATACTTAACTTCTTCTTTCTTTTTTGTAGGTTTTTCCTACAAAGAAAAAATCTAACCCCTGAGCAAACAAACCAACCGGTTCACAGTACCAGACAGCCGTTTTGGCCCTTGGCTCAATCTTCACTCAACAAGTTCAACTGAAGCATTTCACGCACTAGAAAATTATCTCATTTGATTTAGACACTCATTTGTGATGCCCCATATGCTCGGCTCACAAAGCCTAGACATCCATGTCGAGCCAAATTAAAGATCAAGTCACATTAAAAGAGCACCACCACTCCTGGTAAGATTTTAACCCTTATTTGCACGCACATCGGCGTGAACTAAGCGTCTCACACTTAGACGACCGGCTCAATATTTTTTCTTCATGACCAAGAGACAATCAAGCCAGTGCCACCACCCTTTGACCTAGGGTTCGACTCATTTTATAAATAGCCACGTCAGTCATGAGTCGGTCGTCTCGACTAGTAAGATGACAGTTTCACACCTCACGAACAACAAAACTCAGCAGTTGCCTCTCCCATTTGTTCTCCCCCCTTTTAGGGTTTCCACCCTTCTTCCCCTAGAAAAAGAGGGGGACTCCACTAAGCAAGGGTCCTCTTTTTTTGTACTTGCAACTTTTTATCAAAGTTTTTTATTTCAATTCATAGTTTTGCAATCTTTAATTCTGTAATAAAATTACATTCTTTCTCTCTGGATTCTAGATCTTTTCTTTCTTCTTGTTCTTTTCTTCTACTCTTCTTGGGAAATAAGTAATTAAGAGTTTTAGTCATTTAATTGTCACTAGCATACAATCCCCTGGGATTCTACATTCTAGTCTATGACCCCCTCACTTTCTTCCATTACCTCCCTTTTCTTCATTATAACTAGTGAGTAGTTCCATTATCGAGGAAAGGGGAATAACCCCTTAGCCATGCATTTCTTAATCAAAGTTTTATATGATTCCTATAGATAAATGTTTTTGATTTGGAAATAAATAGTTTTAATGAAGTGATCTCTCAATTTTATTGCTTGTTAATCTTGGTGGATGTGGTCGTGGACCCAAAATTTGAAAGACCAAACCAATTCAATGGGGATTTGGATGAGACCTTGGAAAAATCCCCATTAGGATGATTGAACTAGGATCTGTGAACTCCAAGACCAATGGGTTCACGGGGAGTTCATCTTTTGTGATTCATTTATGAATGTTTCACATGCCTTCCTTTATCTTGCTTATTGTATGAATTCTTCAATTTTGGTTTATCGGATAAGGTGGTGCGACCCCTAAGCCTTGATACTTTTCCCATTTGAGTCAATATGTTTCCTTCAACCACTAGTTTTTATCACCTTCCTTTCATTTGTGCAATTTAATTCTTACTCTTTGATAATTCTATTTTATTTTGTGCTAACAATCTTCCTTCTTTTCTTGCCTTAGCATAATCCTTTAATTTCATTGCTATTAGTGTAATATTTTATTACATTTCAATTTACATTCTCATTTTAGTGTAATCATCCCCTAATCTCAGAATTTACTTTCTTGTTCAATTATTCAAAAATCTTTCAAAAAAGAAATAAAGTTCAAAAATCAATCAAGCTTAAAGAAACGATCTTAAAAAGTTGTCATGTGGGATCGACCCTTCTATACTAGCCTTAATCTAAAAGTAAAAAAAGGTTAAACACTAGGATAATATATCTTAGAATTGGTTTGCCAAACGATGTGTATTAAGAGACGATCGGTCCACAAACCCAAACGGTCGGTTCGTGTAACTTCTTGTTATGAATCACATTAATATTCAATGCATGATTAATGCAAAACATGACGTGAACACTAATCCTTGATCTAGTCAAATTGACCATTGAACAACACAGTTCATCCCAAGAATTAGTCTGTTGGGACCTATGAACCGGTCAATTCACTATGTGAGTCGGTTGTTTCACACCCTAGTTTAGCCATTGATCAACCAATTTTTATTCCAACTTACCTGACACTCCAACCAATTGGTTCAATAGTTGAATCAATCGGTTCAGAGACCATCCAATCAACTTTGAACCTCAATAGATTAATTGAATACCTAAACACCTTTAATAATTAAATTAAACATCATTCATGAATATACTCCTATTCTAAGTATATCTGATGTGTGTGACCCTATAAGTCTAGAATTATGTTAACAATGAAGTTTCATAACCAATTATGACATCTAAAGAAAAGAGTGGCATCTAGAAACACATCAATGATACCCAAGTAATTTAGAATGCTAGAGAACAAATTCAACCTGCAATTTGTGATCAGTGTTACCATGGTCATATAGTTCCTTTGTCTCTGATATCTAGATTGAATTCGAGGCATGGAATCATCACTTTCTTGACATTCAATCCATGTTCCTTGAACTGGAGCAGACTATCTAAGATGCATGTCAGTTCACATATCACATTTTAATCACATGGTATGACCATACATTTCTCAATCCTACTTATCAAGTGGTCTAGATATTTGTATCTTACAGGAGGAACAAATCCCATCTACATCACTCACACTCAATCCCCATGTGTCACAATGCACCTGAGCATCACCTTTATGGCAACCCTTATTGAATATCATGTTGGATTATGTCAAAGTACATTGAACGACATGTGATGAGTGTAGTGACTTCATGTCTATGAACCACAATTACCACTATCACTATGAGAGCTAATTCTAACTACCATTCCATGGTCTCCATGTATCACTCTTATGGTGGGTCTGTCCAATACATTGTTCTATAACATTTACTTAGGTGCTTGAATTGATATCGCATATCATGACTAATGAGACTCTGTCATCAGTCAACACACACTCTAGCCTTATGTATTACTATTATCTTTTTTTCTTCCACAATACTATCTGACTAGGGATATAATACGAACATATGTACTCTTAACATTCATATGATCTCATTGTTCAAGTCACTCACTTGAAGACATACATCATTGAGTAACATCATTCTTTAGACCTATACTATGTTTGGGCCATCATCTCATGCTGAGACAAACATAATAGATGGAATTACCTCAATTATTATCAAATGAGGTATCTAATGCCTCATTGCGATCATAATATGATTGGCACATGCATACATACCAACAGTACCACTTGCACTTAGATCCAATCACCCATGAATCAAATTTTAAGTGATCTTAACATGTACATCATGTTTCTGATATGTTGGTGATTTATAAAGGGTTGACTATGTTTGCTTCAAGTTAGTATTTGCATGTTTCACATCTTCTCATTGTATGACATCTCATATGAGATGGAAGTATTGTAGTATGCTATATGAGATTCCTAGTCTGTCTAGTAGCTCTGTTACTATTATAGTACCTCTACTATGTCATCAATGGTTTGGAACCTCTCATAAGTTCATTAACATGAACATCTGGATCCATAGAATATCCTTAGATGTTCTTATAACACCAAGATACTCAGAGCTTCTATTGTAGATTTAAACAACTGTCTTTAGCTCGAAATCCTTTCTAGCTTACAATTTTCATTTTAAAGTCAAACATTATTTAGATTTTGATCATTAATTTAATTTGTCACTGTGGAAGCTTACATCAGTGTAACCCTTTTAACCCAACTCTTCCTTGTTACAATAAAAAAAAATTGTTGGTATGTATGTCCAGAGAGCCAATCATGTGATGATTGTAATGGCATAAATGTAAATGATTTGATTAATCAATAAAAGGCAAGCTTCTAATCTATTCTCCTTAATTTAATTATGAGATAATGATGTAACATTATAAATGTCTAGAGAGTTATATTGCTCAATGACGTATGTATTCAATTTATGACCCTTTTGGATGAGATCACATGTATGTTAAGATTACATATACATATTATCATTATGTCCGTGATTGGTTGTTATTGTAGAGGGCTGATAGACAACAATAACACAAAAGATCAGAGTGGGAGTTGGTTGATAACTAAATCTCATTAGTCATGATATGGAAATATCAAACCAAGCACACAGATACATGTTAGAGAATAGTGTACTAGATAGACACACTGTGAGACTAACACATGGAACCCATCATCATGGAAGTCATAGTCAGGTTTCATAGTGATGGTGGTGGTTGGGGTTCTTAGACCTAAAATTACTACACTCATCATATGTAGTTTTTTTTATTGCCTGGGAAAACTCACCCCCAAAGGAGGAAGCCTGGATAGAAGGGATGGTAAACCCAGGAGACTCGTACGCCCACACATCGGTATCTCAATAAGTTGCATCAGAGGCCAGCTAACATTATAGGAAATTCATTTTCCAGCAACGCCTCTAGTGGGAGTCAAACCCGGGACCCTTCGTGAGGGGCCCCGAGCTGTGACCAGCTGGGCTACTGCTCGTCAGCACTCATCATATATAGTTGGGCACACTTTGACATCATCAAACGCAATCCTAAAACATGGGTTGTTATAACAATGATGATTGGGTGACTTTGACACATAATGATTGACTGTGAGTGATAGATATGGAATCTGTCCCTCCTACTGAGTGTGTTATCCTAAGCCTCTTGATTAGAAGGATTGAGAAATGCATGGCCATGCACATGTGAGTCAATATGTGAAATTGAGTGTATATATATCTCAGAAAGTTTGCTCTTGGTTCAAGAAACAAGATTGAATATTAATGAGGGTGACTGCTCCATGCCTCTAGTTCAATTTGGACACCACTGACAAAGGAACTATACAAACACTATAACACCATACACATATTGTAGGTTATAGTTGTTCTCTAACTTTCCATTTACTTGGGTAGCATTGATGTGTGACGAGGAACCACTCATTGCTTGTGATGACATAAGTTGTTATGGACATTCCCTACCAACATAATATGGGACCTATAGGGTCACACACATAGGTCTCGACCTAGAAGAGGAGTTCAGATCTTGAATGACAATTGAATTCAGTACTCAAGTGTTTAAGTATTTGATTCACTAATAAATAGGATCACAACACTACCAAACTCCCATCTCAAGTGTTGAGACGGCCATCTAGAAGTGCCAAGAAAATGTCTCAAGTGTTGAGACAGGCGTCTGGGAAGTCATGTCTATAATGTGTTCTAATTGGCTAAGGAAGTGAACCAAATCAACTGATTGGCTCAACTCGGGTCACCAGACGACCTTCTAGGTGATTGAGATGGCTGTCTCACATGGGCGAGATGGTCTGGTTCAGATGAGGGAAGGTTCTAGATATTTCCTAATTCATTTGAGTTGCATATTACTTGTTGTGCAAGGAAACTAATAGGGGGCATTAACTGGAAACAAATTGCCAACTTTGTATACAACTGGGAAACATCCAAACGCCTATCTAGATTGTGCTAGATGATCATCTGGCATGCCAGATGATCATCTGGCATGCCAGATGATCATCTGGGTTGCCAGACGATTGTCTGGGCTATCACATGTTGTGAAATTTCTAGAATTGTTGTGAAACTTTAAGATCTTCCAGTCCCTTCCACTCCGACATTGACTAGGAACCTGGAACCAAACCCCTCCTATAAATAGAGGGGTACTGGAGGCTTCCCAGAGTACAACACAGACAATTGAGAAATAGTTTCTTTGATAAACATTGTCCTCTCTAGTTGTGGTAACCATGAGAGCCTAGACAAGTCCTACCCTACTAGGGAGGGATAGCCAAGGGAGATGAAAACTAAGATCATTGTTGTGGAAGAGCAAGTTGGTGACTAGTACACCAATGGGAGGGACAACTCCTTCCTGACCATTCTAGCAGGACGATAGAAGTTCTAGGTGGTCCGTGTGGACTACCATAGAGGCAAGAGGTTTTTGTCTTCTGCTAGGAGGACAACGTCAACCAGCAGTCTATGACAAGAGCAACTACTAAATAAGATGAGTTTTGTGGCTATAGTATGTGGTGCAGACCAAGAGGTGGAGTAGTCAGATGAGTCTAGTCCAACCAGGATTCAGAGTTGTGCATCTATGATGATGAGTATTGTCATTGTACTTGCTCCAGGACTAGGTATATCCTCGAAATAATCCTTTCCATATTATAGTTATTGATGCAATCTGCTAGTTTTGGGGAATATGGTATCCACTGCCTGCTTAGTAGTCATATTTTCCTACAGTGGTATCAGATCCAACATCAATTTACTATATTATGGGATAATCTTTATGATCAGATTTGGTTTTTTGTTCTATTATTACATGTGATGTGAATAATATCTTGTCAAATTCAATACCACAACAATCTCAAACTAATATATATGATATATATATATGAAATTTACACACATCTCCCTAAAACTAGTTTTTATGGTGGATGTGTAGCATGGTTATGGCCAATAACCCCAATTATCTATGCATTGTTGTATGGTTGGTTGATCCTTTTATCTCAGTCTGCGTAACTCAGGATAAGTTAGCTTCCCTTGAAGCTCAATGGGTTCAATGCTCAATACATGGCTCAGATCTTGCACATATCGCTTCAGATTGGGCACGTGAAACACATCATTCATCATACTATATTGAGGGGGTTATGCCAAATGATCTGTGGCTTCACCAATCCATTCTAACACTTCAAACAGACCCACATATCGGGGACTCAACTTTCCTCTATTCTTAGATATAGCTCGGAGCGGTTGGATTTTCAAAAAAACATGTTCTCCCATAGTGAAATGCACATCAGTCCGCCTCGCATCAGCATACGACTTCTGTCGATCCTGGGCTCTCTTTAGCCTTTGCCTGATTAAAGTGACTTTATCAGCATACACTTGGAGTTCATCTGACCTCAACAAGGTCCTTTCACCCACATCATCCCATTGAACTGGTGACCGACACGGTCTCCCATATAGAGCTTCATACAGAGGCATCCCAATACTGGCTTGATAATTGTTGTTGTAGGAAAACTCAGCTAATGGTAGGTACTGCTCCCATGATCCACCCCAATCGAGCACACAAGCTCTCAGCAGATCCTCTAAGGTCTGGATTGTCCTTTCTGACTGACCATCTGTCTGGGGGTGATATGCGGTACTGAACTTTAACCTTAAACCAAGTTCCTCTTAAACTTGCTTCCACAGCTTGGAAGTAAACTTTAGGTCTCTATCGGAGATGATGGAACTAGGTAAGCCATGTAAACGCACTATCTCTCTGATATATAGCTCAGCTAAATCTGACACCTTGGCACTGGTCTTCAGGGCAAGGAAGTGTGTTGACTTGGTAAGACGATCTACCACCACCCATATAACATCATGACCTTTCTTAGTCCCAGGAGACCCACCACAAAATCCATGGTGATCTGCTCCAATTTTCATTCTGGAATCTCTATACACTGTAAAAGTCCACCAGGTCATTGGTGTTTAGCCTTCACCATTTGGCACGTAAGACAGCTGGCCACATATGCCGCAATGCCTCTCTTCATTCCTAGCCACCAGAAAAACCTTTGCATGTCCTTAAACATCTTGGTAGTTCCTGAGTGCACTGTGTACTTAGAACCATGAGCCTCTTGTAGAATACGTTTCATCAACGGTGAGTCTTCTGGAACCCATAAGCGATTCTTGAATCTGATCCCTCTGTCTATACTAATTGAAAGATGGGTCTGAGGTTTCTTCATCAAGCCTTTCATTTTGTCAAGTTTCCCACTGGCCAACTGTGCTTCTACAATCTCACCCAACAATTCTGACTATATCTGGATGTTGGCCAATCAAACTTGATCATCAAACAGTTGAGGAGACCATTCTACCAGCTTTTCTAAACTCTTCCACTGACTAGACAAAATAGTTGTGCACCTGAGCTGTTTCCGACTCAAAGCATCTGCTACAACATTCGCCTTTCTTGGATGATAAGTGATGGTGAAGTCATAATCCTTCATGTACTCCATCCATTGTCGTTGTCATAGGTTCATGTCTCTTTGTGTTAGGAGGTACTTCAGGCTCTTATGGTCAGTGAAGATCTCAAAGGTAGCACCATATAGGTAATGCCGCCATATCGTTAGGGCATGGATAATAGCAGCTAACTCCATGTCATGTGTTGGGTAATTCACCTCATGGGGCTTGAGTTGTCAGGAGGCATATGCAACCACATGTTGATTCTGTTCCAACACACAGCCAAGTCTCATCTTTGATGCATCGGTGAAAATCATGAAACCCTCATTGCCTGATGGTAGTGTCAAAACTGGTGTTGTGGTTAGCTTCTCCTTCAGCTCCTGAAAATGAGCTTCACATACATCAGACCACACAAACTTCACATCCTTCTGAGTCAACATGGTCAGAGGCAAGGTGGTCTTTGAGAAATCCTTGATGAAACATCGATAGTACCCAACCAACCCTAAGAAACTGCGAATTTCTGAGGGATTCTTTAGTGCAGGCCAATCTCAAACTACCGACACTTTAGCTGGATCTACGACTATCATTCCTCCTGAGATGATGTGTCTGAGGAACATGAATCAGTCTATCCAAAACTCACATTTGGAGAATTTCCCGTAGAACTTCTACTTTCTCAAGATATCAAGGACTTTACCTAGGTGGTTTCAATGTTGATCTAAGTCATCTAAATAAACTAGTATGCCATCTATGAACACTATGACAAATGAGTCAAGGAAGGGTTGAAACACACTATTCATAAGGTTCATGAAAACATTGGGTGCATTGGACAACCCAAAAGGCATAACCACAAACTCATAGTGGCCATAATGTGTTCTAAAAGTTGTTTTCAGGATGTCCTCACTCTTAACTCTCAACTGGTGGCACCCTGATCTCAAGTCAATCTTGGAAAACACTCGTGCACACTTCAACTGGTCAAACAAGTCATCTATTCGGGGTAACGGGTATTTGTTATTAATGGTAGCCTGGTTGATCATTCAATAGTCTATTCACATTCAGAGCGAACCATCCTTTTTCCTTACAAAAAGAACCGATGCTCCCCATGGTGATGTGCTAGGGCAGATAAAACCCTTGTCTAGCAATTCCTACAATTGTTTCTTCAATTCGAGCAACTCCGCAGGGGCCGTCCCATAAGGTGCTTGTAAAATTGGGCATGTCCTGAGAGCTAGATCTATGGAGAAATCTACCTTTCTCTTGGGAGGAATCCCAGGTAGATCATCTGGAAAAACATATGCATAGCGCCTAACTACCTCTATTTCCTCTAATGGTTGCACCCTGGGTTCTGGCTCGGTGACTACTGCCAGGAAAGCTCGACAACCTTTACTCATCATCCACTCTGCTTTCAAGGCTGACACATATAGGCTGGTGGTGGCATCCTTCCTACCCCTAATGACAAAAGGTGGGTGACCTGGTTTCTTAATGATCACTTTCTTCTCCCTATAGTCAATATTGGCCCTATAAGTGTAAATCCAGTCCATACCAATGATCACATCAAAGTCATTCATATCAAGAAGGATAAAGTTTGTAGGAAACTCATGATCTCAATATTTCACATGTAACACCGGTGTTTTCAAAAGAGATGTAAAGATCCGACCACTCGGGGTTGTAACATCTACGACATACCCTAAATCCTTGATATCCAAACAAAGCAGAGTTGCGATATTTCTTGAAATGAAAGTATTAGTAGATCCAGAGTCAAACAAAGCTTTTACATTGTGTCCCATGACTTCAAGCATGCCTACATTGTTTTTCACCATACATTAGACCATTACATGCTTATCTTAAAACATAAAAGAAAACCCTAAGGGTTATTACCCTCGATCAACCGATTAGCATTTGCTTGAGCCTCCTCATTGTCAATGGCAAACACCTGAGCTTGTCTTCTTTCTCCAGTAGGTGGGAGGACAGCTATAGGTGGAGCTGCCACAGCTGGGGCTGCTACTGGTGGGGCTGCTACCTGTCCTGGTCCTCTTGGATCTGGTAGAGGACAAACAACTTGGATGTGTCCTTCTTGTTGTTATCAGTATCATGTCTTCTTCTTGTAGCGACACTCACCAGTGTGCCACCTCCTGCAAGTGTGGCATTGAGGTCGGTTGTTCTCTTGATGGGGTTTCCCTTTTCCTCCATGTTTTCCCTTAGCATGATGACGCCCTTGACCTTTCATGTGGTTGTTCTTATGGCCTTGGGTTCCTTCAGTGAAACCCAAATATCCCCTGGGTGGTTTCTGAACTAGCATCACTATCCTCTCCATGTCTAAAGCAGTGTTGTAAACTTCGGAGAAGGTTTTAGGTTTACTTGCCATCACATGGGGCTTGATGGCAGGGTGAAGATGCTCTATGAAGTGATCCACCCTTCTTTCCTCATCCATCTTATACCCAAAATGCTCCAAGATTTGAAACCTGCACCCAAAGTATGCCACAGATGAGTTTCCTTGAGTCATGTTGGTGAACTCCCTTTCCTTTTCCTTCTTAGCTGAGATAGGGATGAATCTAGCGGTGAAGATCATCTTGAAGTCAGCCCATGCCATTGGTTCCTCCGCCAGATCTCTGCCTATGATGTGAGTCTTCCACCATATCTTGGTTTCTCTTTCCAGGAGGTGAGCAACAAAGAGGACCTTCTTGCTCAGTTGTACCTCAAGCATGCAGAATCCATTCTCAACTACAAGAAGCCAAGCTTCCGCCTTGTCGACCACATATGACTTATCTTCTCCCCAGAACTTCTTGATGTTCAGCTTGATGAAGTCCAATATGGTGGCTCCCAGTCGAGGACGAATAGGAAGCGGCTTGCCATTCTCACCTCTAGCTAAGTCTCAGAGGGACAAAGCACTAATGGCCTATGTCAGCTTCTTCTATTGTTCCATCCACAAAGCATCAGGGGTGTGGATCATCATGGTTGGTTCGGGACCACCAGCTTGGTCCTCTTCCATCCGACCTACCTCCTCATACACAAGTTGCTCCTCGTACCCTTGTTCTTCTTCTTGATCAAGGTTGTTGAAGGGTATCGGGTCAGTGTTAGGGACCTCATGAGTGGTTTCTTCAGGTCTCTTCCTCTTCTTTGAGGAATCTCCACCATGGTTCCTCTTCCTCTTCTCAGAAGACATTTTTCCTTTGCGTGAAGGTCCACCACCATTGGTGGCATCCGGGACAGCCACGGTCTTTACGTGAGCCATCTGCATAAGCATACAAATAGACCCTTTCTAGTCTATACCTTTAAGATAATTATACTTATGTCGATGGCATCTTGTTACGTATCTTTTATTAATTTTATGGAGGATTCCTTAATCCTTAACTTACTTACCCATACCACATGACGGTGAGGAAGAGAGAAAAAAAACCTAACTCTTAAAAACCTTAATAGAATGTGTGATGAGAAAGGATGAATAAGATGAGAGAGTCCTAAAGGTATCTTATTTCGAATCATATCCTAAGACTTTGGCCAGGCAGTCACATGGATCTGGGAGTCCTCGTATTCTGACTAGTAGTGTGGAGGAAAATATTTCCAGCTCCCAGTCGTGATTCTTTTCTAGACACCTCTATCTTTCAGATAATCCTCGAATAACTACCTTGGGATCTATAGAGTTTGTAAAATTTAATAATTATTAATGGTTAAGTGAGGAAGCTTGGCTCTGATACCAAATGCAACGACCCTACCTCTCGCTAACCCCCAATTAAGGGAGACCAAGGAGTCAGAGCCATTATCCTACTTTCTGGATCAAAGGTTTGACAATTAATCAATAATAATGATCAAATTTTACTAGACTATATTGAAAGGTTGTGATAAAATAAAATTTTGCATACCTTTTGAAAACTTGGATTTCTAAACTTCGATCCATGCATGAATTCCATTCTAACTAATCCTCCTTGCACTTTAATTCATGTATTCACAATATGCCAATTTACTGTTTGTCCTTTTGGGTTTTTTCCTAAAATGTCGACAAACAAAACGTCAGTCAGCATAAAGCTGGTATGTGGGGGAAACTAGAATCATGCAATTAATGTCAAAATATTGCAGTCAATTATATTTTAACAAACAGCTTTATGTTTTAAATATGACTCCTCAATCCATACATACCCTAGCCTCTACGCTATCCCTGCAGTGGACCTAGATGCTACCTTCCTTATGGTAGATCCCCATTAAACCCTGCATGATCCTACCTAACAGGTAGATCAATATCTAGGGTTGAGTCGCATGGCACTACCCATAGGTAGCCCATCCCTAACTCATGGTGTGCTAAAGAGTCCCATGGCACTACCCATAGGTAGCCCAATCCCTAACTCTTGATAACCTGATGGTCTCACTTAATAGGTAGACCCTTTACCAGATTACCCTTCTCATCATTAGCAAAGCCACAGAGGAGGACCAGGATCTGGGCCAGCCATGTACATATATTTATGGTGATAATCATAGTCACTTTATAGTTGCATGAAATAAAAGTCATGTAAGCAGTTATTTTTAGGCAACTGATAAAAATGTTCGGGAATCACCGTGAAACTAAAGCGATTATTCATAAACATATCCACATACCTGTAACTGCAGATTTGGAGACAGAAATAACTATGTAGAGAAAACCCAATCAAGCAAGCAAAAATGCATAGGAATCTTGAAATAAACATACAAAATTCCCTTTATCAAAATTTATCCAACTTCATCTTATTCCTTAGGATTTCTATTCCAATTTTAGGGTTTCCTTTGAAATTAGGAATTTTCCTCCGCTTTTAGTATTATGAACCCTAATTCAACAAAACTACATAAAACCTTCAAATTTCTCATATTAATACTCCTAACAGACTTAGGATCATTATTTAGTAACTTATTTCCATAATCTGCAATAAACATAGTTTTTTCTCCTTTTATAACCTAAATTAGGGTTTTTATATGTATTATCCTTCATTTATAGATTAAAACCCTAAATTAGCCAACTTTGCATTCAAAACGGATGAAAACTCTATCTTAATAATCAACAGGTTAATACTCTTCAAATTAACCTATTAATCCACAAAGATTCACCCTTTATATACAATTAGGGTTTCTAATTACCTTTTAATACCTTTTTCTAACAAATTAATGTACTTTTTTTTTAATGAGATAGAATCAGGTTATCAAACCATTTTTATCTTATTCCTCATATTTTTCTATGCAACTTTTATGTATAAAGTTTTCTATCATTAGATATGATTTTTCTAAGAAAATGCATTTTACTGGAATTTCGTTTAGAGAAGGGAATTACCAAAAATTCATGATCGTTTGATCGGTACGCCACTGGTCCACTGATCAGATCTAATGCCCTGCGTCGATCGCCTCCACTATGTGAGCTAAGTAAGCGCGCTGGTCCTGGGATCGTTGCATCCCTATCAAGTCCACGATGGTCTCTGGTCTGAGGGCTACTACTCCTCGTCTTCCTCCTTCCTTAGGTTCTAGCCCCCGGTGGCTCCATGACGGTGCTCTTGCTGGAGTGAGAGAAATTGAGAGAGAGAGAGGGTTTGGGAACCTGGGAAGTTACCTCGCGAGGGTGAGAGGAAACATGTGGGGGTATATTTATAGGATATGGGGGGTACTTTTTAGGGTTTCCTATCCTCGCTGCCAACCGATCCTCAGCACAATTGGGTGTTTCTCCTAGTCGTAATGGGAGCCTATTATCTTGGGTTTGAGAAGGTTCATCTCCCTCTCCTAGACCCAAAGGAATGATTTCTAAGAGTGCACATGCACGGGTTCACGAGAAAGTTGAAGGGGAAAGTTCCCCTAAACTTGGCCACAATCCGTGTCTTGCTGGGACTTTGACAATGAATGGTGCCTATTGGATCAAGATCCAACGACCCTCATCACACGTGCTCAACCAATCAAAGGAAAATATTTCCTAAATCCAAATTAAATCCATATTTTGAGGATAATTTGAAAAAGCCATAACTCCCAATTTATAACTCCTTTTTATCTCAAATTGTAAGGGAACTTCGTTTATGATTTTATCTCTCATCATGCAAAAATTGGGATCATTATCTAAAGAAAACGAGTCTTTTTCTTTAGTTGCAAGTTAACACTTAATTATTCATATTTTCCACATATTTTCTCTTTCCCTATCCTTTATATTATTATCCTGGGTTCCTTGAACCTCAAGGAACATTAATATCTCGAAATTCCATATTGGAAAATATTCCTTAGCCTTTTATTCTTCTTTTATCTATTTTCTTGTTTATTCCTTTATCCAATTGGATTCCTTTTCCTTTTCTTTTTCTTTTTCTTTCAATTGGTCTCAATAGCCAATAAGGCCCATTAAGAAAACATACAAGGCTATTATACACAAAATTCATTCAAATCAAACCATTAAATCAACCATTGATTTCATTTATCTTTTAAAAGGAGATTTACAAATCTCATTACATGATTTAGAAAAATGGGGTTATAACAGGGATGGTGATCTCCACTTTAGGTATATAAGTTATTGAGATAAATATATCTACTTCACCATCATGGGTACTAGATATCAGATGTGGATCTCAAATATATTCTCATATGCAGGTCTTTAAAGGAAGTAGGCCTTTAGAAAAATAGGAGGTGGAACTATGAGTTGCTAATGGCACAAGAGTTGTGGTCAGTGTAGTTGGAACCTATAGTATATCTCTACCCACGGGGCTTTTAATAGAGTTAAAGAACTGCTATTTTGTACCTACTATAAATAGAAACATCATTTCTATATCTTGTTTAGATAAGGATGCTTTTGAATTCCATATTGAATATGGTCAATGTTCTATTTCAAAAGATGGGATCTTTTATGGCAGTGCCCCAATGTCTTATGGTCTTTATTTGTTAGATATAAAGACATATGTATGTAAAATTAATACCAAAAGACCAAAACTCAACAACTCAAACAAAACATACCTTTGACATTGTCATCTAGGGAACATAAATGAGAATCATATTTCTAGACTCCATAAAGATGGTTATCTAGACCCTTTTTATTTTGAATCAATAGAAGCATGTGAATCTTGTTTGATGGGCAAGATGGCTAAGAACCCTTTCCCTGATAATAATGAGAGGGCTAGTGATCTATTAGAACTCATACATACTGATGTGTGTGAACCTTGTATAAGAATCGCTAGAGGTGGGTATCAGTACTTCATTACCATCACTAATGACTCTAGTAGGTATGTCTATGTTTACTTGATTAAACATAAGTAAAAAACACTTGAAAAGTTCAAGGAGTTTATGAATGAAGTACATAACCAACTTGGTAAAAGTATTAAGGCACTTTGTTCAGATCAAGGTGGAGAATACTTAAACCAAGAGTTTGAGAACCTTCTTAGATCCCATGGATTGTATCTCATGGACTCCGCCTAGAACACCTCATCATAATGGTGTATCAGTAAGAAGGAATCAGACATTACTGGATAGGGTGTGATCAATGTGAGTTTAGCTGAGCTTTCAACTACTTTTGGGGGTATGCTCTAGAAACCTCCGCATATACACTAAACTGAGTACCATCTAAATTGGTTAAAAAGACACCATATGAGATATGGACTGTGAAGTGTCCCAATATGTCTTTTATGAGGATTTGGGGATGTGAAGCTTATGTTAGCAAGATGCTTCCTGAAAATCTTGGTCCTAAATCTAATAAATTTTATTTTGTTGGATATCATAAGGAAACTAAAGGAAATTACTTTTATTCCATATTTGACAGCAAAGTGTTTGTTGCTAGAGATGATGTATTCCTAGAAAAAAATTATTTCCAAAGGAACCAATGGGAGAAAAGTGGAACCCAAAGAGTTTTGAGACCAACAAGAAAACATTGAACCAATAGATGTACAATAGGAACAAAGAGAATCACAAAGTGTTGTGGAATCTCAAATTCCTCAAGTAACACAAGATCCTCATAGATCTAATAGGGCACACCTTGAGCTTGAAAGATTTGGATATATTGTAGCTCAGGAAGGAACTGAATTGGCCATAGATGATGAGCCAATTTCCTATCAAGATGCTATAGAGGGACCAAAGTCAGAGAAATGGCTTGAGACCATGAGATTTGAGATGGAATCCATGTATAGTAGCAAAGTATGGACTTTAGTGGATCCACTTGAAGCGGTAAAACCCATAGGGTGCAAGTGGGTCTTTAAGAAAAAGACCGACATGGATGATAATGTACAAACCTATAAGGGCATATTATTTTGGATAAGGTAAATGTTTTACTAACTAAAAAAATGTATAGGGATTAACTCAAAATCCTATACAGTACAACGGATCTACTACAGATCCCACATGTGTATTACAAGAGGTTTAACACCCTTTAGAATCCCCACATTGGCTTTAACCTGCCATTCTATGCTATGTACAATAACATAAAAAATTTCAAAAGTATCACACTCTCTTCTACAGTGGAGTCTATTGTTCCTTTCTCTCCAGATATGATAGACCAAGGTTGTAAGAACAAGACTAGCCAAGGCTCTCATCTTTGGGTTGGAATTGGTCTTCTCAAACATCCAGGGAAAGACTTCATTAAGAGTATTAGGAGAAAGGCCTCCCCAACCACATTTGAGAGAAACTCTGCATCAGAGGTATCTAGTATAATCACAATAAAAAAAAGATGATTATGCGATTCATCTTCCTTCTTGCAAAGAAGACACTCGTTAGTGTTGATGATACCCCATTTGAGGAGTCTATCCTGCATAGGCAACCTGCACATGATAGATCGGTAGGTGCTGAAGATCCACTTAGGACAGTGGGTTTTGCTCCATAAGAAGGGGTACCAAGAAACTTGTGGTGCATTCCTGTTAATGTGATAAGGTTTCCGTCTACAGACCAAAGCCCAGCCATCATTAATCCGAACAAACTCATTTTTTATTTCCCCCCAAACAGAGACCATGTGTTTTCAACATTTAGACGAACCCAATCTCGGAACTAAATCCAGGCTTCCATATCTTTTCTTCATCCACCAAACCCAAAGTGAATCAGGCTTAGTGAGGAAGTCATGCACTCTTTTAGAAGTGGTCATCCAAGTGATCTCCTTCGGGTCCAAAGGCCTAGACCACCACAATGAACATTTTGAGAAACTGTGCACCAATTGATAGCATGGTAGCTACCACTCCAAAGGAAACCGGCCATCACCGATTTGCATTTATATAGAATAAAAGGAGGCAGATCGGCCAATCTGCACTAATATCTAATTTTACTGGTCAGAACTGATTTGATGAGAACCGTGCGTCCAGTCATAGAAAGGCAGACACCATTCCATTTTTCCACAGAGGATCTAAGGCTATCAACGCAGCTTTTATAATATTCACCCCTTCCCACTCCACCAGAGATGGGTATACCAAGATATTTGGTTGGGAAGGCCCCTTCAAATACACCATCCAACTGTTTAAGTCGACCTCTACACGAATGACAAGACTTGGATAGAAAAATCTGAGATTTAATATCACTAATGTATAAGGCAGTGAGCTTCCCGAACTTTGTCAAAATTTTCCTGAAGCCTCTCATGTACTTGCCATAACCAGAGATGAAAAATAAAACATCATCA
This sequence comes from Alisma plantago-aquatica, assembly GCA_963693085.1. Lineage (NCBI taxonomy): Eukaryota > Viridiplantae > Streptophyta > Magnoliopsida > Alismatales > Alismataceae > Alisma > Alisma plantago-aquatica. The sequence goes on along the minus strand of OY856414.1, from coordinate 499,563,083 downwards.
GCAAAGATCATATGGTTAAGGACTTTGGTACCATTGATCTTGAATGGATTGAAGCAACCTTCCATTTCCACTATGTCGGCCATCCAGGTAAGGTTCTCCATTACAAGAGAAAATAGTAAAGGAGACATAGGGTATCCTTGTCTAAGACCGTTAGCCGCCTTGAACAAGCCTTTAGGTATGCCATTGATTAGAATAGAGAAAGAAGTCATCTCCACACACTCACGAATGATGTTGATGAAGCGACCCGTGAACCCCAACTCCTTCATAGTGCTCCACAACCCTTCCCATTTAACATGATCATATGCTTTGGAAATATGAACTTTTATACATGCTTTCTTAGTTTTGCTCTTAACCTGGAAATCAAGTAGGAACTCGATGGCAAGTAGGGCATTGTCAGATATATCTCTTCCTTTGACAAAAGAAGACTGATTAACATATATAATCTACGGAAGGATGTTCTTAAGCCTACTGGCTATCACCTTAGCAGTAGTTTTGTAGATAACAGAACAACAAGCTATAGGCCGGAAATCTGACATCCCGGTCGCTACATTGTGTTTTGGTATAAGCTTGATGATATTGGTTGCAAAGGGTTTCATATAAGTTCATGGTATTGACTATGACAAAACCTCTTATCCAGTGGCCATGATTAAGTCCATCAAGATCATGCTTGCTATTGTAGATTATCATGACTATGAAATATGGCATATGGATGTCAAAAAAACATTCCTTAATGAGAATTCACTCAAGGATGTGTATATGACAGCCTAAGGGTTTTATCAATCTAAAGGATGTAAATAAAGTCTATAAGATATAAAGGTCAATCTATGGATTGAAGCAAGCATCTTGGATCTAGAATCTTCATTTTGATGAGACAGTCCAAAGGGTTTAGCTTTACTCAAAATGAATTTGAACCTTGTTTGTACAAGAAGGTTAGTGGGAGCATAGTGAAATTCCTCATAATGTATGTAGATGGCATACTATAGATGAGGAATGACATGCCTACTTTACAAAAGGTAAAGACAAGGCTTGAAAATACATTATCTATGAAAGACTTGGGAGAAGAATCCTACATCTTAGGGATAAAGATCTATAGAGATAGATCCATAAGGAATATTGGACTAAGTCATAGCACATACATTGAGAAAATGTTGAAGTGATTCAACACGGATAACTCAAATAGATGAAACTGGCATGCACGTCATGGTGTCCCCATCTCTAGAGATCAATGTCCCAGTTCTTGTAAAGAAAGGAAACACATGAGTCTGATTCCATATGCCTCAACAATTGGATCAATCATGTATGCAATGTTGTGTACCTGTCTAGACATCTCATATGCCTTAAGTATGATGAGCAGATATCAATCAGATCCAAGTGATGCTCATTGGATAGCTATGAAGAACATCCTCAAGTACCTGAGAAGGACTAAGGATCAATTCTTTGTCTACAACAGAGAGAAAGAGTTGGTGGTAAAGGGTTACACCGATGCAAGCTTCCAAACTGATCAAGATGATTACAAATCACAATCAAGATTTGTACTCTACCTCAAAAATGGATCTGTTAGCTGGAAGAGTTCCAAGAAAGAAACAATTGCCGATTCTACAATAGAGGTTGAATATATTTTTGCATCGAGTGTAGAAAAGGAGGCTATATGGATCAAGAAGTTCATCACAGAACTTGGGGTCGATCCAAGCATCAAGGAGGCAATCAAGCTATATCGTGAAAAAATGGAGCTATTGGGCAAGCTAAGGAACCTAGATCGCATCAACACTTAAAGCATATACAAAGACAGTTCCATCTCATATGAGAGATCATGTAGCGTGGAGATGTAAAGATTTGCAAAGTACCAACTGAAAGTAATGTTGTTGATCCCTTAACAAAGGCACTTTTACAATAGAATCGTGATGGTCATGTAAGATCACTTGGAGTATGATTTGTAGGTGATTGGCTCTAAGTGCAAGTGGGAGTTTGTTGGTATGTATTGTTGGTATATATATGCCCATAGAGCCATCCCAAGTGATTGCATGGAGTCGGATATTAATTAATCAATTAATGTGATTATTTGGTTAATTAATGAATTCCAGAATATTCTAATTAATCCATTAGCGTTTTAATTAACGTAGTGTTTCTGTTTACCGATGGGTTTAGGAAACCCTAGTTCCCTTCATATCCTATTTAAAGGAGGTTGACGGTCGATATCTATATAAGATAGATAGAGGCTTTTCAGTTTACACTCATGTACGTAAACCCTAGTCATCATCGTCCTTAGGAGAGAAAGGAGAGCAGCGCGCTGCTAGCACGCCGCCGCACAGACATGACTCCTTCCCGCCGACTTAGGAAGCATGACGTGGAGTTCCAGTCCATCCGTGTGGATGAAGTAGAGATGCAGACGCTGAGACGCTTGCATTCGAAGGGCATCAACAACCATCCATGTGCGTTACGATCCGCGTACATCATCACCCACAATGGAGCACCGACGAATCTTCCTATGACAGTGAATGGGAGAGAAGTTCCGTCTGTGTAGACAAGCGTCGTTGCACACCGTCGTGAAGCGGGACATCGCCGGACTTGCTTCGCGATAAGGTATATCCCGCAAACACTCCTTCCAAATAGGTTGTTGTCGACGAGATCCTGTTTCAGGTTGCATAGATTTTATTGCTTCCACCACGCATGTTTTCTCCACAAAACCCAACAATGGTATCAGAGCAGTGTCGATCTACAGTGTATTTGGATTCATTTTGATATGATCGAATCGGTGTATACTATTTTTATGTTGCATATGATGTGAATTAAAAATTTTAATGTGCAAATCTAAACCTAATTCCACATACGCCGCAGGCTTCTGTTTTTGACGTTTTGGATGGGGTCGACTATGGAAAATATTGATTTTCCTAAGTGCACGGAAGTAAAATTCTGTAGACCTTTCAGGGGCTCTGCCCCTGAGACCCCGTGAGGAGCGGCCTCCCCGCCCTCACAGGGGCGCTGCCCCTGTGAACCCCGCATAGTCTGTGTGGGAGTCAAATTTTTTTATAATGGGGAATGTCCCACATTACAAGTACTGCAATTTTTATATGTATATACGTATATGTAGATATACCTATGATAGCATACACGTCGCCTTTATAAACTATTTTATGTGGTGAATGTATGCACGGTTATGGCCTAGTATCCCCTTTTGTGAATTTTGTGAATGGATGTGGATGTCAATCTTATGGATATGTTTGTTTGTGAATGCTATGGATGTATAATGGTTGCATATGGATCCTTTGTATAAAGTATTCGGCTTTCATGCCGAGCCTCATCTCTTATTTCAAAGTGTAAGTAATTCTTTTCCTTTATATATGTACTCATATGATGTAATAGAGATAGGATTAGTTTTAGTCTTTATAAATGTGTTGTAAGGAGGCCACTTGAAGATCCAAATCCAAGGAGTGTCCATGGATAAGCACCATGAAGATCTAATTTCAAGAAGAAAGCTGAAGATCCAACTCCAAGGAGCGCCCATGGAGAAGCAACAAGAAGATCCAATTCCAAGAAGCAACTTGAAGTTCCAACCTCACGAAGCATCCATGAAGTTGTTCATTGTAATATTGATCATTACATGCTTACAGGTTGATTCACATGTGTTGCATGAGATGAATAAGACCATAGGTGGACCGTAATCCTTTGTTTCTCCAAAGGATTACAATAGTATGGCTATAAATGATGTATTTGTGTTTGTGATTGCATGTCTATCATTTGTGTTTATGGATATAGTAGTATATGATACGTACTATAAGTATGTGGTGTTTGGATATATATATGTATTAATAAAACCCCTCAATTAATAATATTAAGTTTTAGTTGCCTTCCATAAAGAAACACCATGAAAATCTTGATCTACTATGTGTAGGCATGCCTCCGCGTGGTACACTGTCTATCTTATGGAAGTGTGATGGTGGGTGTGTGGGTCTGCCTCCGCAGGGTGCACAGTCATCGTGTTGGCTTATGGGTTGGACTTAACTAGGGAACCTTGATAGAATCAAGTACCTAGAGGTACACAGATCCATCATGGAAAGGAGTTGTTCATAATCATATATCCATGAGTTGCATATGATGCAATTGGAAAAAGTTGCCTACCTTAGTATTTGGTCTTTGACGTCGGCGTTGGCTGGGCATTGATCCAATTATTTTGGATCTTGGCTCACTAGAAGGTTGTGCATTGCAATCTTCCGAGTTGATAGTGAGGGCTATCAATTTGAATAAAATAGTGGAAGAATAATTAATTAAAGGCCTAATTAATCTTGTTTATCAAATCTTTACAAGTCTAAATGTTTTGGACTAAATGCAATTTTTTTTTAGCAATCAAATGGAAAACAACACTCACACTTTCTTGTAGCGATCGGTCCTTGAGAAGGACAAACTTACCGGAACCAACTTTCAAAACTGGTTTAGGACACTGAGAATTGTTCTCACACAGGAGCGTAAGCTCTATGTCCTTGAAACACCAGAGCCAGCAGAACTCGCCGTAAATGCGCCGAAGGCTGAAAAGGATGCTTAAAAGAAGCACCTTGATGATGCCGTGGATGTCAAGTGCCTGATGTTGTTCTCAATGAACTACGAGTTGCAAGAGAAGCATGAGAACATGAATGTCATGGAGATGGTAACACATCTCAAGAACATGTATAAACATCAAGCAAGACAGGAGAGATATGATGTCTCAAAGGCTTTGTTCAGGAGCAAGATGAAAGAAGGGGACTCAGTTGGCACCCATATACTCACTTTAATTGGGTATGTGGAAATCTTATCCAAGATGGGTTTTCTCCTAGGTCAAGAGTTGGCCACTGATGTGATTCTACAATCGTTGCCTGAATCATATAATCATTTTGTCATGAACTACAACATGAACAATTTTGACAAGTCATTGTCAGAATTGTTGGGCATGCTGAGGACAGCTGAAGCACAGATAAAGAAAGACAAGCCCTGTCATGGAACCGTTCTTACCCCAATCCCAATCCTACTATCGAAACAGTAGAAAAAGGATTGAAGCGCCCGTCCCTGAGTGGCCCCGTAGGATCTAACACACTAGCATATACAATAAGAAATAAATAACTCAAAAACTGGATAATTAAGAACAAACTAACCCAATATGGAGATATATCCAATTTGTCTTTGTCATCAGAGTATATGAGTGCGGAAGCGATCATATTCAGTATTCCATTTGTATTGCCTAAAATCAAGAAAATCGAGACACAATCATGCAATTGCACGGTACGCTATCAAAATCAAGTAAAACGATTTATAACAAAATAGTATACTTGGCAGGACTTATATTCAAAGAATAACAAGCAATTTGCAAAACCAACATTTATTCGACAAGTTTTTCAAGCAATTCGAATTTTATTACGAGTTCCCATTATGTTGTAATTCAAGAAGCATGCTTATATATTTTGTATGACTCTATTACCCCAACGCGATGGGGAAGGTCACTAGGCCCCTTTTCACCATAGGAACATAGGAAGCCAATGTACAAGTCCCACCTCCAAATGAGGGAGTTGTTATACTCAATATCAACATTATCAACATTATCAATATCATCATCATTATCAGTATACGGGCAGTCATAATGGGCATTCAATTTATGTTTTCATGTTTTTCAAAATATAATATAGAAAAACAGAAGACTAATCACAGGGAACAATAGCTCATCCAAATAACTAGCCAAGCATACGGTCAAGAGATACATAAAAGTATCTTCAATACAATCAAGAAGGAGTTATATAAATAGCGTACCTTTCACCGAGATTTCGAGTATAATCAATATCCGATCATAGGTCAAGCCTTCGAGTCAGATCCTAAATCATCAATATTGGATCACTGGTCAAGATCATGATGTTCAGAATATCAGGTTTCAATATTCGAGATTAGGGTTACACTTTCCTAGGTCAACCTTAGGGTTAGGTCATCCACTTATGATTAACCAATATTTCAATTTGTCCATCATTATTTCAAATATCAAGTATCTTCGAGTGTGAATGACTTTCCTAGGTTTCTAGGATCATGTGTGTTAACCCTAATTTATGGTCATTATCCAAGTCATCATCATGTTCCTAAATCATCATAATTGCAATTCAAAATCAGTTTGATTAAAGTAGATTCATGAAACATACACATGATCAAGGTTTTCACAATATCCAGATCCATTATCACAATATAAGGGTTAATTCTTGGTTCAAAGTATATGATTCACATTCTAGGATAAGTTACAAGATCAGATATAAACTCATATTTAATTAATTTTGGCTTCAAGATGATCATCAGAGTCAAATATCAAGATTTCAAGGGATTAATCATTAAAATAGAGTCATTAAATAAGCAAGATATCAAGATTTAATCATATCAGTGATCATAGTTTGTAATCAGGTCTCAAAAGTATTTTTAATGGATTCACTGGATTGTTTTGATCAAAATGGACTACTTGTTCATCATTTTTGGAATTACGATGCAATTTCTGTGATTTAATCAAGATCTGGGTATTTAAATGATTATTTGTCAGAGATGAGTAAAAATACCTCATTTGTGAGAAACCAGAGTCGTTGGATGTGCAAACAATGGCTCAGATCCAGCCACATAGTCCATGCGTCTTGCTAGTTTGGAGGGCCGGTCCACTCTTGGTTCGGGTGGTTCAAGCCGGTCAAATCACTGGTCTAGCAGGGCCTTTGAACCGGCTCTAGCATCTCCTGGACCGATGGTTCAGGGAACCTTTCCCCTTGTTTGCACAGGTCTCACGCGAGCCACACAGGAAGTGGAGGTGCTCGCCGGAGAGGGGAAGGTCAGAGAGAAGCAGAGGGCAAGGGAGGCGGCCGAGGTGCCGGCCGAGCTTGCCTCGGCCCCGCGAACTGGATGGGGCCAGAAAAAAAAAAGGGAGAGGATGCGAGGAGTAGGGGAACCCAAGGCGGCTGTGCGGCGGTGCCACTATGGCAGCAGGAGGTCAGGGAGGAAACATGATGCACTCGAGACCAAGAAAGGCCACGAAAACAAGGGTACCTCCTACGGAGTGATGAGGGGAATCCATTTCCGGAGTTTTTATAGCATTAGGACTAGGATTTTAGGGCAGACCGAGATCTAGATGTAGCCCAGCCACCGGAGTGAAAAAGGAAAGAAAAGAACTCATTTTGGCCGTGCAGCAATGTGAGGAACTCGGTAAAAATAGGGTTGGGTGAGCGCGAAATCGCAAGGGGAACATTTCCTCTCGATTAGAATTTTGATTCATGGTCGTAGGCGGGAGATTCACCATAATGGACGCATTCATGCCTCCCCGCAATCAGTGGGAGGTTGAAGATAAAGTTTTGGCCGCTTGATCAGGCCTGGATCCGCGAGCAGCAGATCCAAGGGCTGTGGCTCGCCCCAGACCCTTTGCCCCGGATTGCTGACTTGGAAAAGCCCAAGAAAAGGCAAATAAAAGGATTTTGAGAAGATAACTTCCAAAATTCATAGAAAATCATAGGAATGTCCAAATGACCTCAAATTTGGACCAAAGCTTCAAAATAATGTGGAGAATATCTATAAAATGTTTGAGAATCAAAAGACAATGTTAGATTGACCAATTTGATTCTTTGGACAAAGTGATGAATGAATCCAATTTGTGATGTTATAATGTGTATAAAATCAACATTGGTCACCATATCTTGGATTTGAGTCTTAAAATTTGTTATTATGCCGAGGAAAAAGATCGAGGATCATGAGTGAGTATAATGAGGGCAAATTGTAATTATTTCATTATAATGCAAAAATCCACTTTATCACATCCTTCCCTCCTTAAAAGGAATTTTGTCCTCAAAATTCAAAAACATCCTTAAAATTAGTACTTATTCAAAAACCAGATCATATCCTCAAATGTGGGGGGTATCCTCAAATATAAAATCAAAATCATGTCCTCAAATTTCAAGTAATTAAAATTCACAATTGGGATTCCATGTTCCATATCATAATCAACTTGGTACTAAGACCATTTCATCATCAAGCAATTGAGTATCAAGATCAGCGCATATATTGTACAAAGTCATTATATGAGTCACAAATATGGAAAGCATCCTATTGTTCACAAGTTTGGACATATCATATTTTAGGTCAAACAAATAGATATCCTGAATCAAGTGTGCAAGGTGACTTTCAATCCCAAAATCTCAGGGTCTTAGCTTCTCCATTGTCCTAGGTGGGTTATATATCCATGATTTGAGGTTTAATAGTTCAACATTTTGAGACAACATCATATCATCATTTCGAGCTCAAAATCAATGGGAAGGTCCCACCCTAGTCCTAATGAGAGCAAAACCCTAAGTCATAAATCAAAAGAGTCAATATAGTCATCATTTCAAAATTTTCAGGATTTGGGATGTTGAAGTCATTAGTCATACATCTTAATGTCCAAATAGTGTGATCATAAGATTTGTACCATTATTGAGATTTGATAATCGTGAGTCGCAATATTATATATCAATATCAAGAGTCGAGATCAAAAGTCATAGGTCCAAAATTTTGAAGCTAGGGTTTCGATTCCTATTTAGACCTTAGGGGGTATCATTCATCTATATCCAATTTTGAGCAACATTATTCAATATTCGAGCAACATATCATAATTTCATTATCATGTTTCCAAGGTTGATGAATGATCTAGACCGAGGTCTATCTAGGAAATAAACCACAAGCTATAGTCAACATTGTCATATATCAGGATCATTATCAAATCGATATTCAGGATCGAGTATCAACCATGGGTTCGACCTATTAGGCTTAGTTCAACAATCCAAATAGGGTGGAAGGGAATACCTTTCCAAACTCTAAATAATCAACAATACGAAAATTTAGAGGTAGTCAAAATAGGGATGTGACCTAGGATAGGGGAGTCATGAGTCAACTACTACCCTAATCTGACACATTACCAACATTGGTCATTAACAATTGAGCTTATTCAAACAGGGAGAGTATCCATGATTAAATCGTATATATCAAGGTCATAAGATCAAAATTCAAGATAATAGGTCAATAATGTCAAGATTTGCAATTCTTTCCTTTCATGATTAGGTAGTGATATAATTTGGAAATCGAGGGTTTGAATTTGACATTCGAGGAATTAGATCATAATAGTGCCAAAATCTAGGTCCATCATCATCATATTAAATTTAAGATTGCAAAAAGCATCAATGGTCAATAGAAAAACTACTTTTTGCATCATAGTCTTACATCATGATTTTGTGAGTCCAAAGCTTAGTCATTTCATGGCATACCCATAATATGTATCAAATAGGGTATGAGTTTGCTTAACTATGTTTGAGGTTTAATCAACAATAGGGCAACATGGGTTTAATCAAATAGGGACCTTATCAACAATAAGGTATAAGGTATAAGTTGTCCTTATTTCATCAAATCATAATTCGTATCATTTACCTCAAACATAGTAAGCATGAAGTCTAGCTTTAATTAAATCGAGTTTGCAATTAGGGTCATCATGAGTATTTGATTTCAAAATTAATTGATCAAAATCGAGTTTTCAATTTCAGGTCAGATCATGGTATCAACTTTCATGATTTAGCAATATTCATTTTCCCATGCATAAGCTACCCATAATCGAGACATCATGTGGCAAAAGGTCATGAGAAGGACCACATGATGAGATAAGAAGACTACCTAATCTTCATCTACATGGGTGGCTTAGGATTGTCCTTAAAGAAGAGATGAGATGCTAGAAGACTCTCTAGGGTTTCACAAGAGAACCATTAGGTCCAGTTTTGGATCAATTAAGGCCAGGTAGAGCGGGGGATCTCAGCCACCGTGAAGACGGATAGGAGAAATTATGTCAGGACCCCGAGCCTAGACACCTCAATTTTCACCATTATGGGCTTTAGGGTTTCTTGGGTGTAGGAGACTTGAGAAATTATTTACTTAAAGTATATGAGAGTGTGTAAACTCTGATACCAACTGTCACGGAACCGTTCTTACCCCAATCCCAATCCTACTGTCGAAACAGTAGAAAAAGGATTGAAGCGCCCGTCCCTGAGTGGCCCCGTAGGATCTAACACACTGGCATATACAATAAGAAATAAATAACTCAAAAACTGGATAATTAAGAAAAAACTAACCCAATATGGAGATATATCCAATTTGTCTTTGTCATCAGAGTATATGAGTGCGGAAGCGATCATATTCAGTATTCCATTTGTATTGCCTAAAATCAAGAAAATCGAGACACAATCATGCAATTGCATGGTACGCTATCAAAATCAAGTAAAACGATTTATAACAAAATAGTATACTTGGCAGGACTTATATTCAAAGAATAACAAGCAATTTGCAAAACCAACATTTATTCGACAAGTTATTCAAGCAATTTGAATTTTATTACGAGTTCCCATTATGCTGTAATTCAAGAAGCATGCTTATATATTTTGTATGACTCTATTACCCCAACGCGATGGGGAAGGTCACTAGGCCCCTTTTCACCATAGGAACATAGGAAGCCAATGTACAAGTCCCACCTCCAAATGAGGGAGTTGTTGTACTCAATATCAACATTATCAACATTATCAATATCATCATCATTATCAATATACGGGCAGTCATAATGGGCATTCAATTTATGTTTTCATGTTTTTCAAAATATAATATAGAAAAACAGAAGACTAATCATAGGGAACAATAGCTCATCCAAATAACTAGCCAAGCATACGGTCAAGAGATACATAAAAGTATCTTCAATACAATCAAGGAGGAGTTATATAAATAGCGTACCTTTCACCAAGATTTCGAGTATAATCAATATCCGATCATAGGTCAAGCCTTCGAGTCAGATCCTAAATCATCAATATTGGATCACTGGTCAAGATCATGATGTTCAGAATATCAGGTTTCAATATTCGAGATTAGGGTTACACTTTCCTAGGTCAACCTTAGGGTTAGGTCATCCACTTATGATTAACCAATATTTCAATTTGTCCATCATTATTTCAAATATCAAGTATCTTCGAGTGTGAATGACTTTCCTAGGTTTCTAGGATCATGTGTGTTAACCCTAATTTATGGTCATTATCCAAGTCATCATCATGTTCCTAAATCATCATAATTGCAATTCAAAATCAGTTTGATTAAAGTAGATTCATGAAATATACACATGATCAAGGTTTTCACAAAATTCAGATCCATTATCACAATATAAGGGTTAATTCTTGGTTCAAAGTATATGATTCACATTCTAGGATAAGTTACAAGATCATATCTAAACTCATATTTAATTAAGTTTGGCTTCAAGATGATCATCAGAGTCAAATATCAAGATTTCAAGGGATTAATCATTAAAATAGAGTCATTAAATAAGCAAGATATCAAGATTTAATCATATCAGTGATCATAGTTTGTAATCAGGTCTCAAAAGTATTTTTAATGGATTCACTGGATTTTTTTGATCAAAATGGACTACTTGTTCATCATTTTTGGAATTACGATGCAATTTCTGTGATTTAATCAAGATCTGGGTATTTAAATGATTATTTGTCAGAGATGAGTAAAAATACCTCATTTGTGAGAAACCAGAGTCGTTGGATGTGCAAACAATGGCTCAGATCCAGCCACATAGTCCATGCGTCTTGCTAGTTTGGAGGGCCGGTCCACTCTTGGTTTCGGGTGGTTCAAGCCGGTCAAATCACTGGTCTAGCAGGGCCTTTGAACCGGCTCTAGCATCTCCTGGACCGATGGTTCAGGGAACCTTTCCCCTTGTTTGCACAGGTCTCACGCGAGCCACACAGGAAGTGGAGGTGCTCGCCGGAGAGGGGAAGGTCAGAGAGAAGCAGAGGGCAAGGGAGGCGGTCGAGGTGCCGGCCGAGCTTGCCTCGGCCCCGCGAACTGGATGGGGCCAGAAAAAAAAAGGGAGAGGATGCGAGGAGTAGGGGCACCCAAGGCGGCTGTGCGGCGGCGCCACTATGGCAGCAGGAGGTCAGGGAGGAAACATGGTGCACTCGAGACCAAGAAAGGCCACGAAAACAAGGGTACCTCCTACGGAGTGATGAGGGGAATCCATTTCCGGGGTTTTTATAGAATTAGGACTAGGATTTTAGGGCAGACCGAGATCTAGATGTAGCCCAGCCGCCGGAGTGAAAAAGGAAAGAAAAGAACTCGTTTTGGCCGTGCAGCAATGTGAGGAACTCAGTAAAAATAGGGTTGGGTGAGCGCGAAATCGCAAGGGGAACATTTCCTCTCGATTAGAATTTTGATTCATGGTCGTAGGCGGGAGATTCACCATAATGGCCGCATTCATGCCTCCCCGCAATCAGCGGGAGGTTGAAGATAAAGTTTTGGCCGCTTGATCAGGCCTGGATCCGCGAGCAGTAGATCCAAGGGCTGTGGCTCGCCCCAGACCCTTTGCCCCGGATTGCTGACTTGGAAAAGCCCAAGAAAAGGCAAGTAAAAGGATTTTGAGAAGATAACTTCCAAAATTCATAGAAAATCATAGGAATGTCCAAATGACCTCAAATTTGGACCAAAGCTTCAAAATAATGTGGAGAATATCTATAAAATGTTTGAGAATCAAAAGACAATGTTAGATTGACCAATTTGATTCTTTGGACAAAGTGATGAATGAATCCAATTTGTGATGTTATAATGTGTATAAAATCAACATTGGTCACCATATCTTGGATTTGAGTCTTAAAATTTTTATTATGCCGAGGAAAAAGATCGAGGATCATGAGTGAGTATAATGAGGGCAAAATTGTAATTATTTCATTATAATGCAAAAATCCACTTTATCACAAGCCCAAGTCTGTGATGATGATCAGCAAGACAAAGGGAAAGTCAAAAGGCAAAGGAAAGGCTAAGAAAAGTTCTAAATCCAGGCATAAGCCAAAGTCATCCGCGCTCAAAGCTAAAGGTGGGATCTCCAAAGAAGGCAGTTGTCACCATTGTCACCAGGATGGACATTGGAAAAGAAACTGTCCTCTCTACCTAGAGGAACTGAGGAATAAGAAGCAGGGGATAGAGATCTCCACTTCAGGTATATACGTTATTCAGATAAACTTAAATACTTCTTCATCATGGGTATTGGATACCGGATGTGGATCTCACATATTTTCTAATATGTAGGATCTGATAAGAAGTAAGCCTTTACGAAAGGGCCAAGTCGAGCTACGGGTCACTAATGGAGCAAGAGTTTCTACCACCGTAGTTGGAGTTATTAGTTTATATTCACCTATGGGCCTTGTAATAGAATTAGAGAATTGCTATTATGTACCTACCATTAATAGAAATATTATTTATGTATCTTGTATGGACAAGAGTGGATTTGAATTTCACATTAAGAATGGAATTATTTCTATTTCTAAAGATGAGATCTTTTATGGCAATGCTCCTATGTCTTATGGTATCTACTTGTTAGAACTTGAGACTAGCGTATACAATGTAAATTCTAAAAGGTTAAAACTTGACAACTCAAACAAAACATTCTTATGTCATTGTCGTCTTCAGCACATAAACAAGAAGCACATATCTAGACTCCATAAGGATGGTTATATAGACTCTTTTGATTTTGAATCATTAGAGACATCGGAGGCATGTTTATTAGGGAAGATGGCCATGACTCCTTTCACTGGACACAGTGAGAGAGCTAGTGATCTGCTAGGACTCATACATATTGATGTATGTGGACCATTTAGATCAAATGCTAGAGGAAACACAAGTAGGTATGGCTATGTATATCTTATGAAACACAAGTCAGAAACTCTTGAAATTTTCAAGACTTTCATGAATGAAGTAGAGAAGCAACTTGGTAAGAGTATTAAAGCACTTCATTCATATTGAGGTGGCAAATACTAAAGCTAAGAGTTTGAGGACCTTCTGAGTGACCGTGGTATTGTATCACAATGGACTCCACCCGGTACACCACAACATAATGGTGTGTCAGAAAGAAGGAATCGTACATTATTAGACATGGTACAATCAATGATGAGTTCATCTGAACTTCCAATATCATTATGGGGATATGCTCTTGAAACTGCAGCGTTTACACTTAACCGTGTACCTTCCAAATCGGTTCAAAAGACACCATATGAGATATGGAATGGGAATTGTCCCAATTTGTCTATGTTAAAGATTTGTGGATGTGAAGCTTTTGTTAGGAAACAATTTCCTGAAAATCTTGGACCCAAATCAGAAAAATGTTATTTTGTTGGATACCCCAAGGAAACTCGGGGATACTACTTCTACACACCAACTGACTACAAAGTGTTTGTTGCTAGGACTGTTGTATTTCTTGAAAAGGAATTAGTGGGAGGAATGTAGAGCTCGAAGAAGTTTGAGACCAACAAGAAAGTAGAGAACATGAGGAGGTACATAAGGAACATGAAGACTCACAAGGTTTTGTGGAATTTGAAGTTCCAAATGTAACACAGGAACCTCGTAGGTCTAGTAGGACACGAATTGAGCCTGGGAGATTTGGATTTCTCATGACTCAAGACAGTGATGAATTGGGCATAGAAGATGAGACAACTTCCTATCTAGAATCTACTACGGGACCCGAATATGAGAAATGGCTCAAAGCCATGAGATCTGAGATGGAATCCATGTACACCAACAAGGTGTGGACCTTGGTGGATCCACCTGAAGGGGTAAAACCCATAGGGTGCAAGTGGTTCTTCAATAAGAAGACTGACATGGATGGAAATGTTCAAACCTATAAAGGTAGATTGGTTGCAAAAGGATTCCGTCAAATTCAAGGTGTTGATTATGATGAGACCTTCTCACCAGTTTCCATGGTTAAATCCATCATGATCATGCTTGCCATTGCAACTCATCATGACTATGAGATTTGACAGATGGATGTTAAAACAACATTCCTTAATGGGAATTTACTCTAGGATGTGTACATGACACAACCTGAGGGTTTTATCGATCCAAAGGAAGCCATTAAAGTCTGTAAGATACAAAGGTCAATCTATGGATTGAAGCAAGCATCTCAGAGATGGAATCTACATTTTGATGTAGTCAAAAAGTTTGGCTTTAGTCAAAATGAAGATGAACCTTGTGTTTACAAAAGGGTTAGTGGGAGCACAATCGTATTTCTCATATTGTATGTGGATGACATACTATTGATGGGAAATGACATCCCTACTCTTAGACAGTAAAAGGTTGGCTAGGGAAGGCCTTCTCTATGATGGATTTAGGCGAAGCATCATATATACTAGGGATCAAGATCTATAGAGATAGATCTAGAAGGCTTCTAGGCCTAAGCCAGAGCACATACATTGACAAGGTGCTAAAGAGGTTTAGCATGGAGGGTTCTAAGAGAGGTAACTTGCCCATTTCCCATGGGGTTACGATCTCTAAAGCCCAATGTCCTAGTTCATGTGATGAACGGGCACGCATGACTAAGATTCCATATGTATCAGCAATCAGATCTATCATGTACGCGATGTTATGTACTCGTCCTGATGTGTCATATGCTTTGAGCATGACGAGCCAATATCAGTCAGATCCAGGTGAATGTCATTGGACAGCGACAAAGAACATCCTAAAGTACTTGAGAAGGACTAAGGATCAATTCTTGGTATACGGTGGTGAGGAAGATCTCGTGGTAAAGGGTTACATTGATGCTAGCTTCCAAACTGACAAAGATGACTACAGATCGCAATCTGGATTTGTGTTTTTCCTTTACAACGGAGTTGTGAGCTGGAAGAGTTCCAAGAAAGAGATGGTTGTGGATTCTACAATAGAGACCGAATATATTGCCGCATCTAATGCTGCAAAGGAAGCAGTGTGGATCAAGAAGTTCATTTCTAAACTTGGAGTGGTTCCAAGCGTTGGTGATGCAATTGAGTTGTTTTGCGACAACAACAGAGCAATTGCACAGGCTAAAGAACCAAGATCGCACCAATGTTACAAACATATTCTATGGTGGTTCCATCTCATACGAGAGATCGTACAATGAGGAGATGTGAAGATTTGCAGAGTACCTACAAAAAACAATGTGGCTAACCCGCTCACAAAAGCACTTTCACAGCAGAAACATGACAGACATGTTTGATCACTTGGATTGAGATTCATGAGTGATTGGGTATAAGTGCATGTGGGAATCTGTTGGTATGTATGCCTATAGAGACTATCATTCGATGATTGTAAAGGGATACTATGTAAATGATTTGTAATACTACATTGATCATATCAATAAAGGCAAGTTTTCAATCTATATGTTTGTGTTTTATATTGTGAGATGACCATAAAACTTAGAGATGTCTATAGAATAATATACTCAATGACATATGTCTTCAGGTTGATGACCTGAACAGTGAGATCATATGTATGCTAAGAGTATGTATTCTTGTTTTGTCCCTAATCAGTTGTTATTGTGGAAATATCCATATACATCAATAACACATAAGATTAGAATGTATGTTGGTTGATGGAAGAATCTCATTATCCATGATATGGAGATATCAAAACAAATACATAGATACTTTTTAGAGAATAGTGTATCGGATAGACCCACCTTGAGAGTGACACATGGATACCATGATTGGTAGTTAGAGTCACATCTCATAATGATGTTGGTGATTGTGGTTCTTAGACCTGAAGTCACTACACTTATCACATGTCGTTCGGTGTACTTTGACATCATCCACCGTGGTCCTGAATAAGGATTGCCATAAATATGGTGCTTGGGTGCACTATGACACATGGGGATGACTGTGAGTGATGTAGATGGAATTTGTCCTTCCTACGAGAGTTTGATATTCCAGCCACTTGATAAGCGAGACTGAGAAATGCATGGTCATGTTGATGTGAGTAAATATGTGATATTGAGCTTACATATATCTCAGAAAGCCTACTCTAGTTCAAGGAACATGGATTGAATGTTGAAAAGGATAACAATTCCAAGACTCAAGTTCAATCCGGATATCGGTGACAAAGGAACTATACAATCATTGTAACACCAGTCATGAATGATAGGTTAAGTTGTTCTCCAACTTCTCCAATTACTTGGGTGGAAATGAAGTCTTGCTAGATACCAATCATTGCTTGTGAAATCATAATATGATTATGAATATCACTTCCAACATAATTTGGAGCCTACCGGGTCACACGCATAGGATGTGTTGGAATAGGAGTATAATTGCGGATTTGATTAGAATTGCTCTGAATCACATTGATTATTAAAATGTTTATGTAATCGATTAGAATAATATTGGAGTGACCGGATCTAAGGAAAGTGGGAGTCTTTTGGTATATATATTCCCATAGAGACATCCCAAGCGATTGCATGGAGTCAGATATTAATTAATTAATGAATGTGATTATTTGGTGAATTAATGAATTCCAGAATATTCTAATTAATCCACGAGTGTTTTAATTAACACAGTGTTTCTGTTTACCGATGGGTTTAGGAAACCCTACCTCCCTTCGTATCCTATTTAAAGGAGGTTGACAGCCGATATCTATATAAGATAGATAGAGGCTTTTCAGTTTATGCTCACATATGTAAACCCTAGACGTCAACATCCTTAGGAGAGAAAGGAGAGAAACGTGCCACTAGCACGCCACCACACAGACATGACTCCTTCTTGCCGGCTTAGGAAGCACGACATGGAGTTCCAGTCCATCCATGTGGATGAAGTAGAGACACAGACATTGAGACACTTGCATTCAGAGGGCATCAACGACCATCCGTATGTGTTACGAGCCGCGTACATCATTGCCTACAAAGGAGCATTGCCGAATCTTCCTACGACAGCAAACGAGAGAGAAGTTTCGTCTGTGTAGACAAGCATTGTTGAACACCGTCGTTTAGCGGGACATCGCCGGACTTGCTCCGTGATAAGGTATATCCCACAAACACTCCTTCCAAATATGTTGTTGTTGACGAGATCTTGTTTCGGGTTGTGCGGATTTTATTGCTTCCTCCACGCATGTTTTCTCCACAAAACCCAACATGTATGTCCAGAGAGGCAATCATGTGATGATTGTAACGGTATAACTGTAAATTATTTGATTAATCAATAAAAGGCAACCTTCCAATTTATTGTGTTTAATTCAGTTATGAGATAATGATGTAACACTATAAATGTGTAGAATTATATTACTCAATTATATATGTATTTAAGTTACTACCCTTGTGTATGAGATCATACATATGTTAAGAGTACATATACATATTCTCTTTATGTCCCTAATCAGATGTTATTTTGGAGGGTTGATAGGCAACAATAACACAAAACATCAGTGTGAGTTGGTTTATGAGTAAATCTAATTAGTCATGATATGGCAATATCAAATCAAGCACAATGATTCATGTTAAAGAATAGTGTATTAGATACACCCACCGTGAGATTGACACATGGAATCCATCATCATGGAAGTCATAGTTAGGTATCACAGTGATGGTGGTGGTTGTGGTTCTTAGACCTGAAATCACTACACTCATCACATGTCATTGGGTACACTTTGCCATCATCAAAAAGAATTTTGAAACATTGGTGGTTATAATGGTGATGATTGGGTGACTTTGACACATGGGAATTGATTGTGAGTGATAGATATGGAACTTTTGACTCCTACTAGAGTGTGATATCCTAGGCCTCTTGATTAGTGAGATTGAGAAATGCATGGACATGCACATGTGAGTCAATATGTGATATTGATCTTACATTTATCTTAGGTAGTCTGCTCTTGGTTCAAGAAACAAGATTGAATAATAATGAGGGTGACTGCTCCATGCCTCTAGTTCAATCTATACATTAGTGACAAAGGAACTATACAAACATTGTAACACCATACATAGATTGTAGGTTGAAGTTGTCCTTCAACCATTTACTTAGGTTCCATTTATGTGTGACTGGGCACCACTCATTGCTTGTGATGGCATCAGTTGTTATGAAAATTCATTGCCAACATAATATGGGACCTATAGGGTCACACACATAGGTCTCGACCTAGAAGAGGAGTTCAGATCTTGAATGATAATTGAATTAAGTACTAAAGTACTTAGGTATTTGATTCACACAACAAATAGGATGATAGAACTGCCAAATGCCCATCTCAAGTGTTGAGAGGGTTGTCTGGAAGTGCCCCGACAGCCATCTCAAGTGTTGAGATGGGCGTCCGGGAAGTCAGGCCTATTATGAGTTCGAATGGGGTAAGGAAGTGAACCGACCCAACTAACCAGCTCAACTCGGGTCACCAGATGACTGTATGGGTGAACGAGACCACCGTCTCACATGGGTTGACTCGCATGGGCGAGATGGTCCAGTTCAGCTGAGGGAAGGCTCTATATATTTCCTAATTTGTTTGAATTGCACATTACTTGTTGTGTAAGGAAATTAATATGGGATACTAATTGGAAATGAATTGCCAATTTCATGTACAACTGGGAACAACAAAATGGGTGTCTGAGTTGTGCCAAACAACTGTCTACCATGCCAAACGACCATTTAGGTTTCCTGATGACCGTCTGGGCTGTCGCAAGTTGTGAAATTTTCAGAATTGTTGTGAACATTTGAGATCTTCCGGTCCCTTCCACTCCCGCATCGATTGGGAACTTGGACCCAAATCCCACCTATAAATAGAGGGGTAATGGAGGATTCCCAAAGTTCAAAATAGACAATTGAGAAACATTTACTCTAACAAACATTGTCCTCTCTGGTTGTGGTAACCATGAGAGCCCAAGCAAGTCCTACCCGCCTAGGGAGGGATAGCTAAGAGAGAGAGAGAAACTGAGATCATTGTTGTGGGAGAGCAAGTTGGTGACTAGTACACCAACATGAGGGACAACTCCTTCCTGATTGTTCTAGCTGGACCACATGAGTTATGGTGGTCAATTTGGACTACCATAGAGGTAGGAGGACATTGTCTGCCTCTAGGAGGACAACATCAACCAGCAGCTCATGACAAGAGGAGTTGCTAAAGAAGACAAGTCTTGTGGTTGTAGTATGTGGTGCATACCAGGAGGTGCAGCAATCAGACGAGTCCCAGTGCAACCAAGATTCAGAGTTGCACATATACGACAATGAGGATTGGTGTTGGACATGCTCAAGGACCAGGTATATCCTCAAAACCATCCTTTCCATATTATAGTTATTGGCACGATCCGCTCATTATGAGAAATATGAAAGATAAAATTTTTATATTTGTTGCCTACTCTATAGCCATATATCCCTATATAAACTTATCCTTATTCGTGCTTCTCAAGAACATAAGGATGTTCTTTATGGTAGTCCAATGGCCTTCATAGGAATCTAACAGACATCCACTTGTCATGTCTAAGACATATGAGATAACTTGGATGAGTATATACATATCCATTTCTCATGTCTAATACATACATGATAACTAGATATCCTCTCATCACGTCTAATACATACAAGATAATGGGACAAGTACATAATATTGCATACATGATAGATCCAATTGCAAATGTGTATGGTATCTATCCATGTGTTCCTATTCTTCAAAAGAACTGGGACACTATGCTCTTGAGAGACTAATTCCATGGATATGGATAAGTTTTTCTCTCATTGAGTCTTGCATGTTCAATCCTTCAACATCTTGCCAATGTATGTGCTCTTTCAAGAAGCTTTCCAAATCTATCTCTATAGATCTTTATTCCTATCACATAGGATGCTTTGCCTAAGCCCTTCATAGAGAAGGTTCTTTCTTTTCCAAGTTTTAATGTTTGTAGGATAAGGATGTTATTCCCCATCATTATGTAGAATATAAATATGCTCCCACTAAATCTTTTATAATCACAAAATACATCTTCATTTAGACTCAAGTCAAACCCTTTGACTGTCTTGTCAAATAGAAGATTCCAGCTCTGAGATGCTTGCTTCAATCCATAGATTGGCCTTTGTAGCTTATAGACTTTATTTGTAATATTGGATTTATAAAACCTTTAGGCTATGTCACACACACATCCTCATAATTATTCCAGTTAAGGAATGTGGTTTTAACATCCATATGCCCAATCTCATAGTCATAATCTACAATTGCAAGCACGATCCTGATAGATTTAAACATGGTAACTGGTGAAAGACTTCATCATGTTCAACACCTTGAACTTGTTTGAAACTCTTTGCAACCAATCTACCTTTCCATCTTGGTCTTCTTCCTGAATACCCAATTACACCCTATGGGTTTTACCCTTTGAGGTGGATCCACCAAGGTCATACCTTGTTGGTTTACATGGAGTCCATCTTCGATCCCGTGGCCTCAAGCCATTTCTCACACTCTAGTTCCTCAATAGCTTCTAGGTAGGTTATTAACTCATCATATATGATCAACTCACTGCTGTTTGAGCCATAAGATGTCATAATCTTTCAAGCTCAATGTGTGTTCTACTAGAACTACGAGTCTTGTGCGTTACATAAGGAACTTGAGATTCCACAACAACTTGTGATTCTCTTTGTTCCCATTGTACCTCTTTATGTTCAATGTTTTCTTGATTGTCTCAAACATTTTTAGTTCTACTTTTACTCTCATTGATTCCTTTAGAACTAAGTTCCTCTTCAGGAATACAACCATCTAGATCAACAAACAACTTTTTTGTTGGAATGGGATAAGAGTGGTACTTTAACAAAATATCATTTATGTGATTTGTGGACAAAGCTTTTCAAGAAACTATTTTCTTACATAACCTTTCAATCCTAATCATTATAGAATACATTTCGAGACACCTCCCAAGCCATATCTCATATGGTGTCTTTTAAACTATTTTAGATGGTACATTATTTTCGTGTAAAGCATATGTCCAAAAGAACTTGGAAGATCAATTAGATTTTTTTGATAATCACGCCATGACTAACAAGGTGTGATTCCTTCTTTTTGATACACTCTCACAATACATTATCATTATGCTTCATGTGGAGTTCATCATGATACATTATCATGATCTCCCAGAAGCTGCTCAAACTCTTGGTTTAAAATATATCAACATCAATCATATCGAAGTGTCTTGATACTTTTACCATGTTAGTTACGTACTTTATTCATGATTTCCTTTAACATATCTAGAGATTCATACTTGTATTTCATTAAATACAAACTTCAATATCAACTGATAGCATCAGTAAATATAATGAGCTATTGGTAACTACCTTTGGCAATTATTCTAAAAGGTCTACATACATCATTATGTATGATCCCTAATAGAATAGTCACTCTCCCACTACATCTAGCAAAGATGCTATTGTCATCTTTCTCAATAAATAAGACTTGCATATCTATATTGGTTCACTAACCAAAAGTCTAGATAACCATCATATGGATTCTATAAAGGCATTTCTCATTTATGTGCTCTAGATGGCAATGTTATAGGCATTGATTGTTTGAGTCATCAATTCATTCAATATATATGTCATAGACATTTGTCTTTACAACTTTCATGTATAGATTATGAGACATAGGGCATCGCCATACAAGATACTTATATTTTAAAATGAAACATCAACATATTCATAATATTCTTGTCCATAATCTTATATTTTAAAATGAAATATTAACATATTCATAATATTCTTGACAATACATAATTTTTTCATCACTGGAAGGTATATAATAGCAATTAATTGATTCTGTTACATGCCCATGAATGATAGATTTCAACTGTAGTGATGGCAACTCTTGCTCCATACAGTTCTAGCTTACTTCTTATTGGATCCTAAAGTAGAGATCTCTATCTTTGTTCTTTTTACTTTGTTCCTTTAACTGAAAAGGACATATTCATTTTGCACTTACGCTTCTCCTTATCTTTGAGTGCAGAAGACTTGAACTTCAACTTAGCCTCAAAACTCTTCTTGGACTTGCCTATGCCTTTGGACTCACTTCCATTGATCATTGTCATAGACATCTCCTTCTTCATTCATGCTTCAACATTAATCATCATGCCAAGTAACTCATATTGCAACTTAGCCATGTTACTCAAGTGATAGCACTTGATAAGATGGCTATATATGATTCAGATAGAAATTGTAGAATCATATTTGTGGTCAACTCTTGACCTAAAAGAAATCACAGTCACTTTAAATGTTCTACATTCCCAATCATATTGAGCAAATGGGGCTCTACTGGATCTTCCCCTGTCAGTTTGTACTCAAATAATGCTTTGAAGACATTATACCTTTCTTGCATTACATGATTCTTAATATGTGTTATCATCTCAAGAATATCTATATTTTCATGTTGTTCATGCAAATCATAGTTCATACAACATAGCATAAGGTACTCAAATGTCTATGGCATCATTGGCATGCTTCCATTAAGCATTCATTTCAGCCTTAGGCACATTTGGAGTGGGTTCCTCTGGCTCTTGTCTTTTAAGGATATAGAACTTTCACTCATTTATGAGAACACTTCTCAAAATCCTAACCAGATGTATAAGTAAATCATGTTTAGTTTATCTTACTCCAAGACTGATCACAATTGTGTTTGTTTTAGATACTACAAAGAAATATTGCAACTTTTCAAAATATTTTTTTATTTGTTTGATTTGATAAATTAACAATATTAATTAGTCCTTTAATTAATTATCACTCCCACTATTTTTTTCAAAGTGATAACCCTCATGTATCAATTTAGAAGATTGCAATGTACAATCTTCTAGTGAGATAAGTTCCAAAATAATTGAATTATTACGCAGCCAATGCCAACGTCCATAACCAATTATTAAGGTAGGCAAATTTTACCAATTGCATCTCATGCAATTCTTGGATAGATGGTATCTACAACTCCTTGCCATAGTCCATCTTCATGCCTTTAGGTGCTTACTCTCATTAACGACACCCAGTTAATCCTGACTCAAAAGCCAACACAATAGTAATGCACCCCACTTGGCAGGCTCATATAACTACCATCACATTTCCATGAGATAGACAGTGCACCACACTTGGGGTTCCCATGCTTAGTTGATCAAGCTTTTCATGTGTGTTTCTTATGAAAATCATCTTATACTTAATATTAATTGAGGGATCTTATATATAAATACATATACATATCCAATCCCCACATACTTATAGTATGTATCATATACATGTTATAACCACAATGAAAATATGCAATATAAAAAACACAAGTAATATTTTATGGCTATACTATTATGATTCCTTGGAGCCACAAGGAAATACTATCACCTAGGATCTAAATCATATGCAACCTGTTGTTTATGAATATCTATCATCGAACCAATCTGGGTTGATCGGTTCAACTCTTGAACCGGTCGGCTTGCCTCTTGGATGCTCGGTTGGTCTCTTGGAATGATCGCCTGGTCTTAGGTCCAACTGATGTCTGGACTCCTCCAGCCAATTGGTTGGGCCACCATTCGATTGGTTCATCCTCATGTCGTCTATCCTCCATGGTCCTCCAGTCAATCGGTTTGTCTCATGACCTGTTCAGTTCATCTAGTGCATAATGTCTTCTCATGACAAAACATAAATTATAACTATCATATTTCATTTTGCATTGTAAAAGGAAAAATCTCGAGTTACATTCAAGGAGATATAGGAAGAAGAGCATTAGTTTATATTTGGAAAGGAGGGGAGAGGCTCGATACGCAAATTGAGATATAAATAGGAATAAACAACCACAACCATGCACATATAGATCAAGGATTATTGTCCATAACCACGCTAAACACCCGCCATCAAAATCAATTTTAGGGCAACACATGTAAAATGCATATATATCATATCATATTATATATTAGTTTGTGGAGTCATATGTGAAATTTAATCAGATATGGCTATTAACCAGTTTAATATTTGCATCGTGTGTAATAAAATAAATCTAATCATATCGATTTAAATTTAGATACACCGTAAATAAGAGTGGCTCTAACACCACTATATGGAAATTTAGGCAACATATAAGACAACTAAAACAATCAAATTATTGCCTGGTCTCCTTAAAAATAAGATCACATCAATGACAATGTATATAGGAAGGAAAGTAATAAGAGTTATATTTGGTCCTGGAGTAAGTCCACAAACACTCTTGACGCACTATTGTGCTTCTTCTCCAAGTACCAATGTGGTTCTTCTTCAGGAAGTAGCTTGCTTCTTCTTAACCAGCATTGGAATAGTCAATAGCAACGACCTCCTGGTCTGGCACCATGGACGGTGGTTGAAAATGTTCTCCTAGTGGTAGACAATGGCCTCCCACCTCTAGAGTAGTCCACGCAGACTCTCGGGAACTCCATGTTGTGCTATCAGAGCCAACACAAAGGAGTTGTCCCTTTTAAATGTCGACATGTTAGAATTGATTCACTCTCCCACAATTGTCTCTCTCTTGCTATCCCTCCCTTTATCGAGTAAGACTTGCTCGAGATCTCTATTGGCTACTACAACCAGAGAGGACAATAATTATCAGAGAAACCATTGTGACTGAGAAGCCCCCAGTACCCCTCTATTTATAGGAGAGGCCAGGGTCAGAGCTCCCAATCTGTACGGGAGTCGAAAAGAATGGATTCACAAATTTTCTAGAACCTACACACGGTGAATTAGTCAGTTCGTATACCCAACCGGTTGGTTCGTGCGTGAATTGGTCAATTTGTGTAGTTTCCTATTTTGAAACCATAGGTATTCAATGCACGTTTAATGAAAAACATGACATCAACACTAATGCTTGATCCAATTGAATTTACCATTGAACTGGGCGTTTCATCCCATGAACTGATCGGTTGGTACCTATGAATCGGTCAGTTTACTATGTGAACCAATCATTTCACACACAGGATCAACCATTGATCATACAATGTTGATTCCGATTGACATGACACTCCAACTGATTGCTTCAACACTTGAACTGGTCGGTTCCCAGTCTAGTCAATCAACTTTGAACCTCAATTGTTTAATTGAATACATAAATGCCTATAGTAATCAAATTAAATATCATTCATAAATATACTCCTATTCCAAGTGTATCCTATGTTTGTGACCCTATAGGTACAGAATTACATCAACAATGAATGTTTATAACCAATTATGACATCACAAACAAAGAGTGGAGTCTAGCATCACATCATTTCTACCCAAGTAATTCAAAAAGTTGGAGAACAACTTCAACCTACAATCCATGATCAGTGTTACCATGATTGTATAGTTTCTTTGTCTCTAATATTCGGATCAAACTCAAGGCCTAGAATTGTCATCCTCTGAACGTTCAATCCATGTTCCTTGAACTAGAGTAGGCTATCAGAGATGCATGTCAATTCACATATCACATATTGAATCACATGAGTACGGTCGTACATTTCTCTATATTTCTTATCAAGTGGCATGGATATCAATCTCCTGTAGGAAGGAAAAATTCCATCTACATCACTCACACTCAACCCCATGTGTCATAATGCACTTGAGCATCACCTTTATGGCCACCCTTATCCAAGGTCACGTTGGATGATGTTAAAGTACATCAAATGACATGTAAAGTACATCCAACGACATGTAATGAGTGTCATGACTTCACGTCTAAGAACCACAATCACCACTATCACTATGAGAGATGATTCTAACTACCATTCAATGGTTTCCATGTATCACTCTCATGGTGGGTCTGTCTGATACACTTTTCCCTGACATTAACATGTGTTCTTGACTTGATATCGCATATCATGACTGCTGAGACTCTGTCATCAGTTAACACATACTCTAGTCTTATATATTACTTTTGTCTATTTTGCTTCCACAGTAATATCTGACTATGCACATATGAAGAATGTATATACTCTTAACGTTTGTATGATCTCATTGTTCAAGTCACACACCTGAAGACATACGTCATCGAGTAACATTATTCCATAGACATCTACTATGTTTGTGTAATCATCTCATGCTGAGACAAACATAATAGACAAATTATCTAAATTATTATAAAATCAGGTATCTAATGCCCCATGTAAATCATCATATGATTGGTTCTATGAGTGTACATACCAACAAAGATAGATGCTAATAATGATGTCACTGTAGTATTTCATAGAAATAACTTAAAATCAGTCCTTGGTGAATGTTTCTTAACATATATCATATATGTTTTGATACTTGACATGATGGAAGATTGCCCAAGTGTTGTACTTATGTTTATTTCATATGTCCAAACATTTAGTCCTGACCCATTTATGATTCAAAAATTTGAGTCCATTTCATAGTTGATTAAAGACATGGCTTACCATCTCTCTCGCATGGTTTCAAGAGATTGTGGCTTGATTTTCTTATTTAACTAGTTTATTTACTTAGATGTAGCCATATAATGTGAACTCAATCTTCGTTATATTGATGAGACTAGTTCATTATGAAACATCTTCTATTTATCCTATGTCCCCTTTTATATATGGGCTTATCCCCCATTTGTAAACATCAAAATGGTTTTACTCTAGTGTATGACTTTGATATCTTTTTTTCTAGGGCTGAGTGATTTGTTGTGGTTGTCCCGAACGTATGTTGTATGAGGGACAACCATCATTGATCTAACCCTCACATGTCCCATACCTAGTTAGGATGCACAGGATTATGGGTTATATGCATGTGGATTTTGAGCTAAGAATTTTAGTCGTGAAAGATATTGAGAAGTGTTCTTTTTAAGGTGACAATGTTAGAGAAGTTAGTCTTTTTTATATTTTAGAGCACTTAGGAAGTAAAGTCGTGACAGATATAGAGAAGTTAGTCTTTTTTAATATTTTTGAACACTCTAAAAGGGTTTGTGTGATTGGATCACTAAATGAGTTTTCTAAAAGGGTTTGTGTGATTGGATCACTAAATGAGTTGTCCTAAAGCTTCTTTGTTGTATTTAATGCATAACATACTATTTGATAATGCAATCTTCCATTAACTAAGGAGCCAATTAATAACCTAGGAGTCACACTCCAAACACTATTTACGTTTAAAGGTTGGTCTTTTCGGTTTTTTCTTTGATAAGGTTGGTAAATGTTGGATGCCACAAGTAGCCCTTAGAGTTGACTATACCTGTTTGGACCACCGCTTGCCACCCATTTGATGAAAATCCTCTGAATTCTAAGACAAACATCAATTGCAAAAGTACAAGCACGATACAAATTCCTCTATAGTTTTTTTAGAGGTTTATTACAGGAACAAGAATTAATACCAGAAATGGTACCCCTTTTTGTCTCCATCCATACATAACAACAAAAAAAGTACTTAACTACTTGGCTCAGCGGTAAAGCATGCTACTCGTCGTAGAGCAAGTTAGGGGTTCGAAACCCGCTAGTACACCTGAATGGGGAGGCAGTAAAAATGGTATAGCCTTGCATCACGGTGTGATGGGGTGCATCTGGTAGAATAAAATGGAAACATTATTAAAAAAAGGTGGGAAGTATTATTTTTTTGTTATGATGGGTGGAGACAAAAAAGGTCTCATTTCTGGTTCCATTTTTATCCATGTGGTAGTTGTTTAGGATTGTGTGATGGTTGGGGGGTTAATTCGCTAATGTACCCGCTTCTTGTACTAGGCGGGCACGTGACAACTACATAGTAGGTTGAAGCGGGTATACACTCAAATGTGATAGTTAAAATATGGTTCAAACAACCACTTGCATGCTCATATGTGACGCATGCCTGACTAGTCGATATCCCTATATTTTTAGGATTAAATTTTGGGCATGCTCACCGTGTAACATCCCTGACCTGGGTTATGCTTTAACCCTAGGTGTTTTGGTTAAGAAAGATAATTATATGCTTTATGTTATCTTTTGAAAAGTGACTAAGGCTCAAGAGGAACTTATATTTCAATTTTAGTCCATTTTGAATAATGTGGAAATTAATGTTTTACTTATTTGGATTAAAGTGCAAATTACCCACGTTCAGGGGTTAAATTGCAAATTGTACATGATAATATGTTCCTCATGTGTTGAAGAGTCATGGGAATGAAGATGATGTAGAGTTATGGCTAGTGAAAGCTTGAGTACAAAGAAAGAGCTGATAAAGCAATGTTTGTGCATTAAAACCTAGTTTTGGTGTAATGTGCAATTTACCCAAAACCCTGGGTGCAATATGCAATTTACCACTTCAATAAGATCCTTAATATTCTTGGCATCTTTTAGAAGCAATAAAATGAGAGGGTCATCTCATTTGAGCTACTTTGAAGGAGAGAGAATATTGATATTAAAGTAATCAAGATTTAAGCATAATTGAAATAATGCAAAAATAATTACATTAAATGGATTGCTCTTTAACCAAAATTGTGTTGGTTGAAATCCACACATATGGACGTTCTTGTGCCTTGCAAATGCATAGGAAATATCAACGTGAGTGGAGAACCCACTCACATTAAGAAACTAAAAAGAATTATCCACTCACTTATGGATAATTATTATTATAAAGGTTAAGGTGCTTAATTTATTTTCCCTTAATTCATGGATAATGGAAGGGAGTTCGGTGGATATAAAGGTACCTTTGCATGCAAGGAACCAAGGGGGAAGAGGTGGCAACAATTTTTGATTTAAAAGATTTGCATGAGGCATTTTCTCTCTCATTGATTTTTCTTATAAAAACACCCTTTACCACTCAAACCAAGGACTTTTTCGAATCCACTTCTTCCCTTTTCTTGCAAAAACGATCAAGGGAGCTAGGAAAAGCAAGAAGACGACCCCCAACCTGTTGGTAATCTTCTTGACCTTTGTTCATCTTGATTTCATGGTGGAAATCACAAATCAATGCATAAATTCTTCTTATCTCGATCCCATCTTCACTTCTAACCATTCCTTTTCACTCAAAAGCTTGAGGAACGAACTTTGTGGTGTGGAAAAGCTTCTTCCACCATTTTTGACGTGAAGCTCCAAGATTTGAAGCTCAATTGGAGGTGGGTTATATAACTTGAACCCCTATTCATTGTTATTGAATTCAATTTCTCAATCAATTATGTTCAATTACTCTTCTTGTAATTCCTTTGATTAATTGATGAAATTACCATGATAATGGTAGTAGTTTTCGATGGACTAAGGCTTGGTGATGATAACATCATCTTAGGCACACATTCCAACAAGTTTTCTTTGCAAATAGTTTCAAGAGTTTGTTCCAAACGGTTTCACCAAACCGTTTGGAGACCAAATGGTTTGCAAACCGTTTGGAGGATTGGTCCCCAAACCATTTAGATGGGTTGACCATTTGGATGGGTTGACCATTTGAGGTCAGGACCCTAGTAAATTTTGGATGATGATCCATTTGATCCAATTGATTAAATCAATATATGGACAATCCTTCAAATTAGAAACCATAATCGGTTAAGTGTTGAAATTGCAATTGTTTAATTTAAAAGTTTGGGTTGATTTGCCCAAACGGTCTCAAGACCATTTGGAGGTCACCCCAAACGATCTCAAGACCATTTGTAGGTCAACCAAGACCATTTGGAGTTCTAGGGTTGAGTATGGTTGAATAATTGAAGAGTTAAAGATATCAAATTGAAGTACAATCAATAGTTAATTTGATAATCAATCCAATGATGCAAACCCTAATTGGATTTCATAAATTTTAAATAAATGATGAGGTAAAGGGTCCCAAGACCATTTAGAGGTCATCTAAACAACCTCAAGACCATTTGGAGGTCATCCAAACGACCTCAAGACCGTTTGAGGTCAGGTCATATCATAACTTGATGATGATTCATTGATTTCAATTGGATTAGTTCCACAATGATAACCATTGATAGTTCCTCGATTTCAAAATCATAATTGATGGGTTCTTGATTATAAATCCTTGTTCAATTGGGTTCAAAACCTTAATTAATGGTCCAATTGAAGGATGGTTCAATAGTTCAATTGATGAATAAATCAAGGAGTCAATTGATAGGTGGTTCATTGATGGAAACCTTGGATTGGTTAAGTGTTGAAAGACTTTTTGGTCCATTCAGTTTTGAGAGGGTTTGGACCAAATGGCCTCAAGACCATTTGAGTCCAAACGGTCTCAAGACCGTTTGGGTCCAAATGATCTCAGTACCATTTGGGTCCAAATGGTCTCAAACCGTTTGGAGACCCAAGCCCATTCGGTTTCAATATCTCTTTTGCTTAAACGGTTTCAAAGGCAATATGCCCAAACGGTTTCAAACCGTTTGAACCCTAAGAATCCAAGACCATTTAAGGTCTAAGTAAGCAAGACCATTTGAGGTTCAACATGGTTAATCCATTTGGATATCTAATGTAATTGAAGATCTAATTGGTCAATTCAATTGGATACCTCATGTAATTGAAGGTTCAATTGATCAAATCTTATGGACATCCTAGAAGATGGAGAGAGAGAGATTCATACATGAAAAATAATCATGTAGAAATCAAACCTAGCACATTCAAAATGAGTGAGGTATACAATTAGGGTATGATCCTTGAGGAAGAGATCATAAAACCCTAATTGAGTTAATTGATGAACTCAAACCCAAAATTAGGGCAATTATGAGTGAAACCCTAATCTAGGAGGATAATGTGATATGAATTCAGAGTAATGACATGAGTAACCCTAATTCATGGTATTTTAATGTAAAACCCTAATTAGGATGAATAGTAAACCCTAACTATGGATTATTGAATATAAACCCTAATCTAGGGTAATGTGATGTGAATAGTGAACCCTAATTCTAAATAGGGTGAAGGTGTGTGAAACCCTAATTCTGAATTATATTATATAGTGTGAAACCCTAATCTTGGACAATGAAATGATGAATCATTGGTCCTAATTGAACAAAGGGGATGAGTAACCCTAGTTTAAATGAAATGGGAAATATTAACCCTGGAAAGGGAATGGTGGTGTTACTCTGGAATAGCATGGAACTGAAATATGGTTGATATATCTGTTATCATGTGTGCTAACCATGCATGTATCCTGAGATGATGAACATAGCCAGGTATGAGATATGGCTTTAATTATTGAAATTATTTATTGGGCCTTATGTGCCATAATATGCCTTGTTGCTTAGTAAAGAGGTAACAAGAGAGTTAATGGGCCTCAAGTGCCAGATGAGATGCTTGTGTAGCAAGTGTCATGTGTACCTTGGTCAGATGACCTAAAGGTGATGGTTACCTGAAAAAGTGGCAACAGTGCTCAGTGATGAGATAAGGGTTTGAATACCCAGAACCATATGTTTATGGTATTGAGTTTGAAATGAGGGACTGAGATCCCAATATCTTTTAGAGACTGAGAAGTAACTGATGAAAACAATACATGTTTCTTTATAGCAATTGTCCTAATAAGTTATGTTTGAAAACTTGACTGATGCTAAAAGAATATGATAATGTACTTAATTAATAAAGTGAAAGTTATTCATGTAGTGCTCTGACCATAGATCCATCATCATCAGTAGTTGGTGATGGTGAAATAGGTTTTCCTATGGGATCTCCTGGAGTTCGCATATTTTGAATATGTGGGGGTCAATGGGAGAAAATATCCTTACATCCTAATGGGGGAATTTATGTAAGGTAAAATAGTAAACCTCTCATTCCTTCATTGTATGTTCTGGGATGGATGTAACACTAATCTCCCGATGATGTTAATGTTGGATCGATGGAGGTAAACATGAAATCTCTCGATTGCGAAGAGAGTGCAGCTTCCTGTAACATCCCTGACCTGGGTTATGTGATGTGAATAGTAAACCCTAATTATGGGGTATTGAATATAATTCCTAATCTAGGGTAATGTGATGTGAATAGTAAACCCTAATTATGGGGTATTGAATATAAATCCTAATCTAGGGTAATGTGATGTGAATAGTAAACCCTAATTCTAAATAAGGTAAAGGTGTATGTGAAACACTAATTCTAAGCTATACTATATAGCATTAAACTCTAATCTTGGACAATGAAATGATGAATCATTGTTTCTAATTGATAAAAGGGGATGAGTAACCCTGATTGAAATAAAAAAGGAAACCCTACTCTAGTAAGGGAATAGTGGTGTTACTCTTGAATAGTGACGCTATAATTGTTATGCATAGTGTTGATATGTAATTGATATAAATGTTATTATGTGCACTAATTATGCAGGTTTCATGAGATGTTGGACATAGCCAGGTATGAGCTATTATGTCTTACTATTGAAATTGTTTTATGGGCCTTGTGAGCCGTAATATGTTGTCTTGCCTAGAGAGAGGTAACAAGAGATATTAATGGGCTTCAAGAGCCATGTGAAATACATGCATTGCAATTATCATGTTTACATTGGTCAGATGACCTGAAGGCATTATGTTACCTATTAAAGTGGTAACAAATGTTTTGATGAACTAAGGGTTTAAAAACCCATATTCTTGAATCATGATGATAAGGTGATAAGGGATTGAGATCCCAATGTTTATAAAGCTGGGAAAATAACTTGATAGAAATAGTACTCATTCTTTATAGCAATTGGTGTAATGGTTTATGTTTGAAAACATGCTTGATGCTAAAAGAGTATTATAATGTACTTAAATAATCAAGTGAAATGATATCATGTAGAGCCATGACCATAGATCCATCATCGTCAGTAGTTTGGTGATGGTGAAACAAGTTCTCTTATGGGAAGTCCTGGAGGGCATACTTTTGAGTATGTGGGGGTTATCAGAGCGAATATCCTTACACCCTAATGGAGGAATTGATGTGAGATAAGCATTTAAATCTCTCAATCCTTCATTATATATATATATATATATATATATATATATATATATTTATATTTATATTTATATTTATATTTATATGCGGGGATGGATGTATCACTATTCTCCCGATGATGTTAATGTTGAATCGATGTGAGATAAATATGAAATCTCTCGATTGTAAAGAGAGTACATCATGCCACTGTAACTCTAATAGCGAAGTTGCCAGTATACCCTGGAAAGCTATTTAGTAGAGGCATAAGATGTCCTGCATTTGGTCCTCACACTGACTGAAGAAGATGAGGTCATGGGAATCTGGCTCTTCTATTGACATATGTATGGTACCGATTTCGATTTTGCAATGGTCGGTTGGAGTATGAGAGGTATACCTCATCTCCTCAGGGCTTAAGCTATGATTGTAAAATGTAATCAGCCATGTAGTGTATTTGCTTAGGATTAAAATATGAGATTCAATGGTTGATGATACATTGTTTAGTATATCTTAGTTGGATAAATGTTATACATGTTCTTAATACTCCTTATTGAATAAATGGCATATTGTCTTATCAAGACATAGCTGAATTGACTTGAATAGAGAATATTTCTCTACATAGTTTAGTCAATGATTTAACTGTTGTTACATATTTACAATTCTTCTATTTAGTCTTATTCTATTATCTGCAATAATAATGTTTTTGGCAGAGAGTTATATCTCTCGTTGGGACAATTTTCAATTGTCTCACCCCCGTGGGATTCAACTTTTTAGGTAGACACTGAGGAAGAGGAAGAAACCCTACAGTGGGTGCAGAGCAGCAGCAATAGCAGCATCAATAAGGACAGTAGTGAATGCTCAGGTGGAGACACTGGCTGTCATGTTCTGTATATAGAGAGTCCTATGTGTCGTCTCTGTACTCTCAGGTCCTAGGAGATAGTAGTTAGTCCAATATTGATTTGAGATTTTGGCTTGATGCCTCGAGATTTTTATACTACCTATGTATAGCTTAATAGGGAAGTTGATGCTTGTAACTTTCAAGAAAGGAGATGATACCAGAGATGTACTGATGAACCGGAATGTAAATAACTTACTTTGGTTCTTTATGAAAAGAGTTTTTCAGTTATGGATCCCTTTGTAAAAAGTTTTAAATTTTTAGTGATTTTCAATAATTCCGCTGCTAATGATCACTTCCACATTAGTTAATCTTGTTTTTACGATTCAGACATCACAGTTTTGTTGGTTTCAGAGCTCTAGGTTCACTGAGTCTACAGAGACATAGGATTAAGGTTGTTGAGTTTGTTCTAGTGTCTTCCAGTTTATCTAATAGTGTCTTTTGCTCATATAGGAGGAGAAGAAGAACTAAAGATGTATGAATCACACGATGAACATGCTGTCTAGAGCAGTGTTGTTGCACTTGGAGGAGGTGCAGGAGACCATGATAGGGAGGAGCCCGTACCTGAACAACCCCAGTTCAATCAAGCTGATATGGGGAACCTAGCCTTCCAAGCTATGTTTGGGCAGTTTATGGCAGCCATGACCCATATGACAGATAGGATGCCATTACCTGCACCTAGGGAACCTACTCACCATGAAGTACAAGGATTCAGCAAGACATTTGAATGACTTTGCCGGGTTGGAGCCATAGAATATGTTGGGATAGCTGACCCAGCTGATGCTGACATGTGGCTAACTGAGCTGGAGAAGGCCTTTAGAATTCTTAACATCCCAGAAGCTGAGAAGGTTAGACACGCAGTGTACCTTCTTAAGGGGAGTGTTGGTCACTGGTGGACCATAGAGGAGAGCAAGAGGCATGGTGTGGAGATCGAATGGGAAGTATTCCGATGAGAATTCATCAATATATACTTTCCTAAGATGTTCCTAGATGAGAAGATCTCTTAGTTTGAGAGATTAAGACAAGGACCAATGAACATTAGTGAGTATGAGGCTAAGTTCATGGAACTTTTGCGGTTCTATCTGCATATGGCAGCTACCACTAAAGAAAGGATTCGGAGATTTGAGAAAGGATTGAATGCCGATCTGACCACTCCTGTGTCTTCTCTGGAGAACAGGGAGAGGTTTGTGACTTTTGTGGAGTCAGTTATACGGATAGAGATGTCTGTGACCGAGAAGTGACAGACTAAGAATAAGAAAGTGTATCCCCAATTTCAAGGACCCTTGTCCAAAAGTTTTAAGAAATCGAGGTATTTTGTGCCTACACCACCACCAAGGTTCAATACCCAGATGCAATGGACATCAAATAGGGGTAGAGGCCGTAGTTTACCACCAGAAGGAGCCCACAGCTCAGCATATGTGTCGGTAACAGGACCATCCAGACCACAGCCATGGAATAGAAGTTGCTTTATATGTGGAAAGATGGGACATCTGATGAAAGATTGTCGAGCCAGAGAAGCAAGTGTGACTCAACCCCAGAGGCAGAGTCATCAAGGCTCTCAGAGGCGACAGTTTCCAAGTGGCACTAGAGGATGTGGACAAGCATCCCAAGCTGGATCATCGACACCCAGTAATCGAACATCGAATCAACCGCAGGTGACAACGAGATTCTATACGATGAATCTGCCTGATGTAGCAGTCAACCCTCGGGTCGTGACAGGTCAGATGGAATTGTTTTATTCTAATATGTCTATATCTTGCGTCGTATCTGTTTTAATTGATCTGGGTGCCACGCATTCCTTTATCACTTGAAGAGTGATTCTTGACTGCAACATGACTACCAGTCATAGAGCAGATAGCCTATTGTTAGAGACTCCTTTAATGGGATCTGTTGTGTTGTAGGAGGTGTGTTCTCCCTGCACTCTTTTCTTTTCTCAACATCACATTCAAGTGGATCTTATACCACTTGAGATGCATGGGTTTGATATAACTCTTGGGATGGACACCCTAGAAAAATATAAGGTTGTTTTGGATTGTGAGTCCAAGCAAGCTGTGTTCACAGATAATAGTGACACATGGATCTTTCAAGGAGATAGAAAGATTCTTCCAACTTGTCTTGTGTCAGCTATGGTAGCTGAGAAGTTGATGAGGCAAGGATGTTTTGCATTCTTGGCACATGTGGTAGACACCACTATGGAGAGTTTTCATCCTTCTAAAGTTCCGGTAGTCAGGGAATTTGAAGATGTGCTTCCTGAGGAACTTCTTGGTGTACCTCCACCCCGAGAGATTGATTTTGAGATTAATCTAGTCCTGGGTATGCAACCAATAGCACAAAGACCATACAGGATGGCACCTGTTGAGATGGCAGAACTCAAGAAACAACTTCAGGAGTTTCTTGAGAAAAGTTTTATTCAACCGAGTACTTCACCATGGGGTGCTCCGGTCCTCTTTGTTAAGAAGAAGGATGGATCAATGTGGTTATGCATTGATTATAGGTAGTTAAATAAAGTAACTATAAATAATAAGTATCCTTTGCCAAGGATTGATGACTTGTTTGATCAGTTGAGTGGAGCAACTGTCTTTTCAAAGATAGATCTGAGGTCAGGATACCATCAGTTGCGTTTTAAGGAGGGTGACATACCTAAATCTGCCTTTAGGACAAGGTATGGTCACTATGAGTTCATAGTTATGCCGTTTGGACTAACTAATGCACCAGCTGCATTTATGGAACTCATGAATAGAATTTTTCAACCTTTTCTTGATCAGTGTATAGTAGTCTTCATAGATGACATCTTAATCTACAGTAGAGATGCTCAATAGCATGAGAAGCACCTCTGTTAGGCTCTAACTTTGCTAAGAGAGCATAAGTTATATGCTAAGTTTATAAAATGTGAGTTCTGGCTATCAGAAGTTTCTTTTCTAGGACACATAATATCTGCTTCAGGTATTCGTGTTGATCCTAAGAAGGTGGAATCTGTCATGCAATGGGAACAATCGAAGACACCAATAGAAATTCACAGTTTCCTAGGGTTGGTAGGCTATTACAGGAGGTTCATTAAGAACTTTAGTTCTATAGCTTTACCCCTAACCAAGTTGACCAGGAAGGAAGTTCCTTTTGCCTAGAATGACAAGTGTCAACAACCATTTTAGTTGTTGAAAGAAAGGTTGACAAGTGCACCTGTGTTGGTGTTACCTGATCAAGGGAAAGGGTATGTAGTTTTCTGTGATGCATCTAAGAATGGCTTAGGATGTGTGTTAATGCAAGATAAGAAAGTGATTTCTTTTGCTTCTCGACAACTTAAGAAACACAAGGAGAATTATCCAACATATGATCTAGAACTAGCTATTGTAGTCCATGCTTTGAAGATCTGGAGACATTATCTCTATGGAGAGACATTCCAGATTTTAACAGATCATAAGAACCTAAAGTACATCTTTTCTCAGCATGAGCTAAACATGAGGAAATGCCGCTGGATGGAGTTAATCAAGGACTATGATTGTATGATTGATTATCATCCAGGGAAGGCCAATGTGGTTGTTGATGCTTTGAGTAGGAAATCAGTAGCACCGTCCCTAGATAAAGCACAGTTGAATTCCCTAGTGTGTTCTAAGAGGGATATGTTTATATCTTTGAGGAAAAACAATGTACAACTAAAAGTATCATTGTTAGCCGGGTTGTTAGATGAGATGCACATAAAACCAACTCTAAGATAGCAAATTAAAGAAGCACAACAAGTTGATGTTGTAGTTCAGCAGATTAGATTAGAGTATGGTAGTGAGAAGCGGGATGGCTTTCATGAGTCAGAAGATCAGGTATTCTGTTACCATGGTAGGATTGTAGTACCTGATGCCAATGACTTGAGAAAGTTAGTTCTGGAAGAAGCTCATTCTTCAATGTATGCTATGCATCCAGGAAGCACCAAAATGTATCATAACTTGAAAGGTATGTATTGGTGGCTTGGATTGAAGAAAGATGTAGCTGAGTTTGTTATGTGGTGTCTGGTGTGTCAACAAGTTAAAGTTGAACATCAAAAGCCCGCAGGAACAATGCAACCTCTGCCTATTCCTCAGTGGAAATAGGATCATGTAACCATGGATTTTGTGGTTGGTTTGCCTAGAACAGCCAAAGGTCATGATTCCATATGGGTGATAGTTGACAGGTTGACAAAGACAACACATTTCTTACCTATCAAAACAACTTACACTGCTACGAAGCTGGCACAGTTATATGTAGATGAGATAGTGTGTTTGCACGGAGTTCCAGCTACAATTGTTTCTGATAGAGGTCCCCAGTTCACAAGTCGTTTTTAGGAATGACTTCATAAAGCTTTGGGTACGCATTTAAGGTTTAGTACAGCCTTTCATCCACAGACAGATGGACAATCTGAAAGGACTATACAAACCTTGGAGGACTTTCTTAGGGCATGTGTCCTTCAGTTTGTAGGAAGTTGGGATCTACACCTGAGCTTGATAGAGTTTGCTTATAATAACATCTATCAGCACAATATTGGCATGGCACCATATGAAGCTTTATATGGTAGACGATGTAGATCTCCTTTATGTTGGTATGAAATTGGAGAAAATCAACTTTTGGGTCCTGATCTAGTGTAGCAGACAACGGAAAAGATTAAAGTAATACAACAACAACTAAATACTGCACAGGATAGATAGAAATCATACGCCAACAAACGGCGAAGACCTTTAGAATTCCAAGTTGGAGATAGAGTATACATTTAGGTCTCACCTTGGAAAGGAGTTCTTAGATTTGGAAGAAAGGGAAAGTTAGCTCCTAGATTTATGGGGCCTTATCCAATCATTGAACGGATTGGAAAGGTAGCTTATAAGCTGGAGTTACCACCTGAGTTGCATAAGTTGCACCCAGTGTTCCACATCTCTATGTTGAGGAAGTGTCATCCTGACACAGAGTTAGTTTTGTAACATGTGTAGGTAGAACTAAATGATGACATATCATATGTTGAAGGACCTATAATGATCCTTGATAAAAGAATTAAAAAGTTGAAAAAAAAGACATTTGTCCTGTAAAAGTCCTTTGGAACCACCATGGCATTGAAGAAGCTACATGGGAACTAGAGGAAGAGATGAGACGGAAATACCCTATTCTTTTCTCTTAATGCTTTTGTTGATGATTTCGGGGACGAAATCCTTGTAAGGGGTGGATAATTTGTAACATCCCTGACATGGGTTATGTTCTAACCCTAGGTGTTTTGCCTAATAAAGTTGATTAGATTCTTGCTCTTAATTCTTGAAAAGTAATTAAGGCTCAAGAGGAACTTATATTTCAATTTCAGTCCTTTTTTAATAATGTTGAAACATTGTTTTGTTAATTTTGGACTAAAGTGCAAATTACCGAAGTTGAGGGGTTAACTTGAAAATTGTACATCATAAAATGTTCCTCAAATGTTGAGACATCATAAGAGTGAGTATGATGCAGTGGTATGGCTTCGACAACCTTGATCACCAAGATAGAGCTTGTTGAGCAATCTTTGTGCATTAAAACCTAGTTTTGGTGTAATGTGCAATTTACCCAAAACCTAGGGTTCAATATGCAAATTACCACTTCATGAGGGTCCCCCGTGTTTCTTGGCATCATTTAGAGCAAAGAAAATGATAGGGGTGCCTCATTTGAATTATTTTGGAGGAGAGAGAATCATGGTATTAAAATAACCAAGATTTAAGCATAAATGGAACTTTAATTCAATTTAATGCAAAAAGAAATATATTAATTGAAGAGCCCTTCAACCAAAATTTGAGGGATGAATTTGAAAAGGGTTGGACGATCTTGTGCCTTGCAAAGGCAAGAAAAGATCTAGTTTGAGTAGAGACTCCACTCACATTAAGTTAATAAAAAGTAATATCCACTAAAAATAGGATATTACTATAATATGATTAAGGTGCTTAATTTATTTTCTTTTAATTCTTGGATAACGAAGAGGGTTTTGCAAGGGGAAGAATATGTCTACGTGGACAAGGAGTTGAGGGGGATATGTTTCAACAATTTTGGAAATTAAAGGAGTTAATTCCATTTTCTCTTTCCATGAATTTCCTCATACATATCTCATTTCCTATCCACTTAAGGATCTTTTTCGGAATTCCTTTTCTCTTCTTGCTTTGGCCGACCACAAGAGAGCTTAGGAGCAGGAGAAGGACGACCCCCAACCTGTTGGTAAGTTCTTGACCTTCTTTCACCTTGGTTTTATGGTGAAAACCAAAAATCAATGCTTGATTTCTTATTTTCTCCATCCAATCTTCAACTCTAGCCAACTATTTCATCCAAAAGCTTGAGAACGGACCTTGGGCAGTTGTTAAAGCTTCATCCACCATTGGAGTCGTGGAGCTTGGAGCTTGGAATCAGATTAAAAGACAGTTTATATAACTTAAACCCTTAAACATTGATATTGTATTCAATTCTCCATGATTTGTTGTTCATCTTGTTCTATTTTGAACTTCCTTTGATTCATTGCTATAATTTCCATGAAAATGGCAGTAGTTCTTGTATGAACGAAGGGAGATGATGATGACATCATCTTGGACACTTTTCCCAAGAAAATCCTACTTCAAACAGTTTCAAAAAAAGTGTTCAATCGGTTTCCACAAGACCGTTTGAACTTAAACGGTTTCATCAAACCGTTTGAAAGTAAACGGTTTCATCAAACCGTTTGGGAGCAAACAGTTTCAAACCATTTGGAAGAGTTGACCATGGTTGACCATATGGAGATTTGATGCTAATAATGATGGTTCATGACCTATTATATATAATTGATTAATTTCAAAGGGGTCATTAGTTGAAGGTCCGTCAAGTAGCAAACCCTAATCGGGTTAAGTGCTGATTTTCTAATTAATTGATTTAGAACTTTGGGTTGATTAACCCAAACGGTTTCAAAACCATTTGGAGATCACCCAAATGGTTTCAAAACCGTTTGTAGGTCAACCAAGACCGTTTGGAGGTCTAGGGTTGAGTATGTATGGGTATTTGAAGATCCAAAGATACTAAATTGTAATGCAATCAATTGTTGATTTGGTGAGCAATTCAATGACCTAAATCCTAATTAGATTCCACCAATTTTCATGTTGGAATGGGCAAACAGTCTCAAGACCATTTGGAGGTCATCCAAATGACCTCAAGACCATTTGAGGTCAGGTCATACCCAATTTGAATGGAGGTCCAATGATTTCAAGGTAAATAGTTTCACAATGACTAACATTGTAGGTTCATCGATTTCAAACCTTAATCCAATTGAATTCAAAACCTTAATTGATGATCAATTGAAAGTAAAATCAATTGAAGGATGCTTTATTAAACTCAATTGAAGTATGATTCTAGGTTCATTTGGAGAGTGGTTACATGAATTCAATCGATGAAGGAATCAACCTTGGAAACCCTAAATCAATATAAGTGTTTTGAGACCAAACAGTCTCAAGACCATTTGGGACCAAATGGTCTCAAGACCGTTGGGGACCAAATGATCCCAAACCGTTTGAGGCCCAATCAATCTCATGAATGTGTTGGTTAAACGGTTTTGAGCACAAAGTTTCTAAACGGTTTCAAACCGTGAGACCTAGACCGTTTGGAGGTCTAAATAGTCTTAAACCGTTTGAAGGTCATTCAAGCAAGACTGTTTGAGGTCTGGTTGGTCAAGACCATTTGGGGTCTAAGTGACCAAGATTGTTTGGAAGGTAATTAACCAAACCATATGAACATTTTAAGTGATTTAAAATCAAATTGTTCAATTGATTATTACATGATGTAAATCAATGGTGATTATAGTATTTGTACCCTTAATGAGATAGGGTGATTAGTACCCTTTGAATAATTAATCCTTAATGATTATGGGAGTAATGCTATAATACATTGTGTCAACCTTTATTCAAGATGAGTTGACCGGAACTAATCAAGTCTGATGAAAGTATCATCTTATAGAGGATGAGAGAGAGGACTTCCTAAATGAATGATAATCATGTAGTGATTAAGTCTCAATACTTTCTATATAAATGAATGTGTATTTAGGGTATGATTCTTGATAAGGAGATCATGAAACCCTAATTAAGGAGGTTAATGAACCCCAACCCTAATTGAAGGCAATGATAAGTGAAACCCTAATCCATGATGATGGCATGATTCTAATTTAGGGTAATGACATGGGAAACCCTAATTCAGGGTATTTTGATGATTAACCCTCTTTGGGATGAATAGTAAACCCTAATTGTGGGTTATTGAACATAAACCCTAATCTAGGGTAATGTGATGTGAATAGTAAACCCTAATTGTGGGGTATTGAATATATATCCTAATCTAGGGTAATGTGATGTGAATAGTATACCC
Source organism: Alisma plantago-aquatica (assembly GCA_963693085.1). Classification (NCBI taxonomy): domain Eukaryota; kingdom Viridiplantae; phylum Streptophyta; class Magnoliopsida; order Alismatales; family Alismataceae; genus Alisma; species Alisma plantago-aquatica. Next base: position 499,520,289 of record OY856414.1, on the reverse strand, counting down.
TAATTCTAAATAAGGCAAAGGTGTATGTGAAACCCTAATTTTGAGCTATACTATATAGCATGAAACTCTAATCTTGGACAATGAAATGATGAATCATTGTTTCTAATTGATAAAAGGGGATGAGTAACCCTGATTGAAATAAAAAAGGAAACCCTACTCTAGTAAGGGAATATTGGTGTTACTCTTGAATAGTGATGTTATAATTTTTATGCATAGTGTTGATATGTAATTGATATAATTTCTATTATGTGCACTAATTATGCATGTTTCATGAGATGTTGGACATATCCAGGTATGAGCTATGATGTCTTACTATTGAAATTGTTTTATGGGCCTTGTGAGCCATAATATGTTGTGTTGCCTAGAGAGAGGTAACAAGAGATATTAATGGGCTTCAAGAGCCATGTGAAATACCTGCATTGCAATTATCATGTTTACATTGGTCAGATGACCTAAAGGCATTAAGTTACATGTTAAAGTGGTAACAAATGTTTTGATGAACTAAGGGTTTGAACACCCATATTCTTGAATCATGATGATAAGGTGATAAGGGACTGAGATCCCAATGTTTATAAAGTTGTGAAAAGAACTTGATAGAAATAGTACTCATTCTTTATAGAAATTGTTATAATGGTTTATGTTTGAAAGCATGCTTGATGCTAAAAGAGTATTGTAATGTACTTAAATAATCAAGTGAAATGATATCATGTAGAGCCCTGACCATAGATCCATCATCGTCGGTAGTTTGGTGATGGTGAAACAGGTTTTCTTACGGGAACTCCTGGAGGGCATACTTTTGAGTATGTGGGGGTTATGGGTGTGAATATCCTTACGCCCTCATGGAGGAATTGATGTGAGATAAACATTTAAATCTCTCAATCCTTCATTAAATATATATGTCGGGATGGATGTATCACTAATCTCCCGATGATGTTAATGTTGAATCGATGTGAGATAAATATGAAATCTCTCGATTGCGAAGAGAGTACAACATGCCACTGTAACTCTAATAGCGAAGTTGCTAGTATACCCTGGAAAGCTATTTAGCAGAGACACAAGATGTCCTGCATTTGGTCCTCACACTGACTGAGGAAGATGAGGTAATGGGAATATGGCACTTCTATTGACCTATGTATGGTACCGATTTTGATTTCGCAATGGTCAGTTGGAGTATGAGCGGTATACCTCATCTCCTCAGGGCTTAAGCTATGATTGTAAAATGTAATCAGCTGTGTAGCATATTTGCTTAGGATTGAAATACGAGAATCAATGGTTGATGATACATTGTTTAGTATATCTTAGTTGGATAAATGTTATAAATGTTATTCATACTCCTTATTGAATAAATGACATGCTGTCTTATCAAGACATAGCTGAATTGACTTGAATAGAGAATATTTCTCTACATAGTTTAGTCAATGATTTAACTGTTGTTGTATATTTACAATTCTTCTGTTCAGTCTTATTCTATTATCTGCAATAATAATGTTTCTGGCGGAGATCTATATCTCTCGCTGGGACAATTTTCAATTGTCTCACCCCTGTGAGATTCAACTTTTTAGGTAGATGCCGAGGAAGAGGCAGAAACCCTACAGTGGGTGCATAGCAGCAACAGAAGCAACATCAACAAGGAAAATAGTGAATTCTCAGGTGGAGACACTGGCTGTCATGTTCTTTATATAGAGAGTCCTATGTTTCGTCTCTGTACTCTCAGGTCCTAGGAGATAGTAGTTAGTCTAATATTGATCTGAGATTTTGGCTTGATGCCTCTAGATTTTTATATTGCCTATGTATAACTTAATAGGGCAGTTGATTCTTGTAACTTTCCAGAAAGGAGATGATACCATAGATGTACTGATGAACCGGAATGTAAATAACTTACTTTGATTCTTTATGAAAAGAGTTTTTCAGTTATGGATCTCTTTGTAAAAAGTTTTAAATTTTTAATGATTTTTAGTAATTCTGCTGCTAATGATCACTTCCGCATTAGTTAATCTTGTTTTTACGAGTCAGACGTCACACCGATGATGTAGCTCTATAGTGAAGATGCCACTTATACCCTGGCAAGCTATGTAGTAGAGACACAAGATGTCCTATATGTGATCTCGCACTGACCGAGATGTGGGAAGTCATGGAAGCCAACTCTTCCACTGAATTTGTATGGTACTGATTTTGACTTCGCAGTATTCGGTTGGAGTATGAGCGGTATACCTCCTCAGAGCTTAAATATGTTTGAAAAATGTAATTAGTTGTGTAGTGTATTTGCATAAGATTGAAATACGAGCACCATTGGTTGATGATTATCCTTCTTAGCATGTCCTGGATACATAAATGTTACTTATATTCTTTAGTCCATTATTGAAAAAGAGACATGATGCCTTAACAAGTTATAGTTGAAATAATTGAATAGGAATGTTGCTCTAATCTACATAGATATTGATTTATCTGCCATTGAAATATATTATCCCATTGCTCAGTTTATTTCTATTAAACTGTAATAATAATGTTTACAGTGGAGAGTTATATCTCTCACTGGGGCAATTGTATAATTTTCTCACCCTTGTGGGATTCAATGTTTTTAGGTAGACACAGACAAAGAGGCAGAACCTGTGGCGACACATCCCGCTATCACACAGACAGCGAGGTGCCTCATGAAAACATATGGAAGACACCATAAACCACTAATTACTAAAAACACGGGTTAATTAAAACCAATTGTAGAAAGTAGATAAACCAAGAAACTATTACATTTAGATCCTAATCCTGCAAGGAAAATAGGTTATATAAACATTTACAAGTCTTGATACATGTCCACATCTTAGGAGATCAGCTGTCTAGTCATCATATGAGTTCATCACCTGTTTATATGTACATAACGGCCCGCATCTGGCCAACAACAGGATATACAAAGCTTCATCTGCTAAACATCGTGAAACAACATCAAAACGCCTCCAAGGACCTGAGAGTACAGGGATGACTCAAATACTCTACTACAAAACAACCAAAATAGCAGCATGTCCATCTCTTGCCTTCTACTACTCTTCTTGTTGCCTATCCGCAACCCCGCGACCACCACCACGTCTAGCTCGAACACCTAAAAAGGGTGCAAACTAGTGGGGTGAGACACACAGTCCCAGCGACAAACATAACTCCCCACCAAAACCATAAAACCATAGAAGGATTAAAGCAATAGCAGCTGATAACTGATAAAAGGTATAGCAAGGGCAATCTATATAGAAAGGCTATTCATACCATCAAGCTTACCAAGTTGTACGGAAGGCATATACCCAAGTATTTCTTTATGGAACATGATTGACAAGATAAGATTTATGAGATCTTACAACATAACATAAGGAACGTATAAGTAACTGCAAGTATAACAAGATCAACTACACAATCAAGGCCTCAATCAATGTTCTTTATTTTGCCTTAAGCAATAAATACTATTCGGCTGGATTACATATTATTATGTCTTGAGGAAGTGAGTTGTACCGCTCAAATCCAACCTTCGGTTGTGAAACCCAAGTCAATACCATACAAGGTCAATGGAAGAGTCGGACTCCATGACCTCCCACCTCGTGGTCAGTTCATGAGTACAACACAAGCAGGACTGCAGTCTCATGCTTAAGTGGGCTCAGCCACAGGGTCAGGCTACCCTCTGCCTAGCCCGCCTTGGTACAGGTATCAGCGCTAGTGAAATTGAACCACGTGCATGTTCACCGTGCTCTGAGCCATGAACGCATTCATGCTCTCATATCACACATCCTGAGCCATGGGCCTGTTCACCATGCTCTTATCGTATTTGAGCTACGGGCCTGAATCCGCACTCTGGAGTCTACAACCGAAGTTGCACTCTTACCTCCTCACTTTAGGCTAGGAGAAACCTTGCATACTCAACAATATGCGCTCCAGGTTAACCCGTAGGAGAACCCATTTCACCATCACCATCTCCTGACGATGATGGATCTATGGCCAGGGCACACTACATGATATATTCCGCTGTGATTAGTTAGTATGTTTTAAGTGGGTTGTTGGGGCAACCAAGTTGTAACACATGCATAACATAAAGTTACATTATTATTACCATCATCATGTTATTCCGGGATCTCAATCCCTCGTCATAAGAAACCACTGCCTCAAAAAGGCATTCTCATTACTGGGGAATAACCATCCCAGATCATCATCAGAGGATAACACCTCAACTTAGGCACTTTAGCCAAACTCAGGTCCTCAGACCAAAACACATCATGCATGTTATCTCATCATCAAGAGTAACCATCAAGGCAGTGTTACTCAAACATATATACCTCATAGCCATTTACCTGGCTATGCATCTGTATGAAACACATGCATGATTAGCATACACAATTATCCTAGATTAACAGAAAGGATCCTATCATCAAACATAAGGCAACATTGATGATTATATGATTTATCATTCATGCCTCAACCTGTGACCATAGACATCAATCAAATCATCATGTGAAGCAACTCATATATTTATATCACTTACTCCTCATAATATAAGCATACATGATTCAGATATGTCATGTTTACATATGTGCGTTCTACTATAACAACCACTTTACCATTACCAATCGTGTCAAGGGTTTACAACCATAAACCAAACGTGATTATATGAATAAGATCTAGCATATAGGTTTTATAAAAGGAACAAGACCCTCACTAGAAGTGCCCACTACCCTCACAAGAAGTATGACGGGTAGGGCACCCTCACTAAAGGTAGTATCGGGCAGGGTACTTCCTCATATATCCCAACACTCTAGCCCCATATCAGCCAAGCAAGCCAACCACATATTGCCCAAGCACTTAGAAAAGGTAACGGGCTACAACTACAAGATGTATCGAGCAACAAGGACCCAAGACATAACATGCACAGGCATAACGTGCAACATGTCGTGTACCTATGTGTATCGTGCAACATGTGTCGTGCAACCACATGTGTATCATGCATCATGGGTATCGAGCATTCATGTGCAACGGCTAGGGTTACTATCGGGCATCACCACTATGTCATGACGCCCCGCACAGAGCTAGCCACTAAACTCCATATCGTCCAAGGTGTAACGACCACTAGGTTACCACCTTAGGCTAGATGTATCGGGCAGGGCACTCAACAAAGCATGACGCCCAAAGATGCAACTTAAACGAGTGGCAAAGGAGCATGGCATTAAACCATCCTAGCCTCGACCTATCGGCCAACACACAAGGCAAAGATTGTGGTGTGACGCCCAACACAAGACCAGATCAAAACGCCCCCTATCGTCCAAGTTGTGATGACGTCGAGCTACCACCTGAACTAGGCGTGTCGGGCAGGATACTCAACCAAGTATGATGCCCGACACACACAAGGGCAGGAACTAGGTGTAATGCTCAACACAGCCAAAACATGTCAACCAACACTCTAGATCAAGAGGGGTAACGGGCAATATCACCTCAAGACCCTATCGTGCAAGATGCAACTCCACAAGGTCGTCATCAACCTCAAGCACAAGGGCACAAAACCCTAATGGATCAAGAAGATGGCTCACCTCTCAACAACCAAGAGAGAGGGGTCTTGCACAACTTATTATCACCAATCGGCCAACCACAAGGATCAACCAACAAAGGTCTACGACCACCACAAAGCTCACCTCTCGAATCCATGGTGAGAGAAGGGTGTTGCTCAAACAACTAGAACACAAGCTCACCTCTCAACTTAAACGAGAGAGGGGTGTTGCCCTTATCACTAGAGTTCAAGCTCACTACTCTAGACCAAGGAGGGAGAGGGGTGTTGCTCAACAAGAAACCCTAGAACATGGTTCGGCCAACTGGATGCAACCAAGCAAGAAACTAAACTAGCAACATATATAACTGATTATGATCATAAGAAACATACCAGAACATAAAAGGTAGTATAGTTAGGGTTAGGAGTTATGTAACCCGCCTTAAGCAAGCTCCAAGCTCCAAGCACCAAGCTTCCAAGCTCCACCACAATAAGAAGAGCAAGGCACTCTAGGGTTCGGCCACCACTAGAGGAAGAAGGAGACTACAAGATAAGGATCGACCACCAAGCTTGCAAAGGAAGAGGTGTCGTGCACTAAGGGAGAGGGGAAACAAAGGAACTAAAGGGATCCTTAGCAAGAGAAAGGGAACACATATATAGGAGAGGATGGAGGAGAAACCAAGGTAAGACAAGGCAAGGTGTCGCCCACCTAGGGACACTTGTCCATGAGCAAAGCCACGACTCTAACATGCCCTAAACACACGTCCAAGGCCATTTCCACATGCAAGCATCAAGCACCAAGTGTCCACTAGTGGTGCCACAAACGAGGTCAAAGGGGGTCAAAGGGGTCCATGGGCAACACACCTCCACCCCATGCCCGACACACAACCTAGGGCGACACACCACAGGCCGACACAAGGCACTCTTCCCGACACAAGGTCCAACAAGGCAAAGGCAAGGGACAACAACACCCAACAAGGCTCATCCAAGCCCAAGGCAACACAAGCAACAAGCCCAACCTTTCCTCTCAACACCAGAGAAAGCAAGGAGAGGGAGGAACATCTCACAAGATGACAAACTTGCCCACAAACCCTAAACTTGGGTTAATTGCAAGTAGCACCTCCAGCTCTCAACAAAGCACAAACAAACCATGATCACCACTAAAGGTGATTAGCAAGCAACTAAGCATTAGGGTTAAGCAAACCAAACAGGATAATCCCTAAATGGAGGTCAAGGTCCTTACAAGCTATAACCCCCTACAGAGGGATTTCATCCTCAAAATCCAAAGAGAAAAGTGAGGGATACTTCCTCCTCATCTCTTACTCAAGCTCCCACGTGGCTTCCTCAATGCCACGATGATGCCAAAGAACATTCACAAGAACTAGTTCCTTCCTCTTTAGCTTCTTAACCCTTTTGTCAATGATTATCACAAGACCTTCCTCATAGGTCACATCTTCATCAAGCTTAACTTTGATTGGATGTATCACTGTTCTAGTATCCGGATGACTTTTCTTTAGCATACTGACATGGAACACTGGGTGTAACCTGTGCAACTCTGGCGGCAACTCTAACTCGTAAGCTACCTTGCCCATACGTGCTATGATTGGGTATGGCCCCATATATCTGGGTGCTAGCTTGCCCTTCTAGCCAAACCTTAGCACACGTTTCCATGGTGAGACTTTAAGATACACTTTGTCTCCTACCTGGAACTCCAAAGGTCGTCTATGATTGTCTGCATAAGACTTCTGCCTATCCTGTGCCGCTTTCAACTATTGTTGTATCACATTGATCTTTTCTGTTGTCTATTGTACTAACTCAGGACCCAAAAGCTGATATTCACCAGACTCATACCAACATAAAGGAGATATGCACTTCCTGCCATATAAGGCCTCATAAGGAGCCATGTCAATGCTCCGCTGGTAGCTATTGTTGTAGGCAAACTCTATCAAACTGAGGTGTATATCCCAACTACCTAGGAACTGCAACACACAAGCCCGAAGAAGATCCTCCAAAGTCTGAATAGTCCTCTCAGACTGTCCATCTATCTGCGGGTGGAAAGCAGTGTTGAATCTCAACTGCGTTCCCAATGCTTTGTGCAACTATCCCCAAAAATGACTCATGAACTGAGGACCTCTGTCAGAGACTATCGTCGTTGGCACACCGTGCAAATGTACTATCTCATCTACATATACCCGAGCAAGCTTCTCGGCTGTATATGTTGTCTTTATAGGTATGAAATGGGCAGACTTCGTCAATCTATCCACTATTATCCAAATGGAATCATGATTCCTAGTTGTCCTGGGCAGACCAACTACAAAATCCATGGTTATATGATCCCATTTCCACTGCGATATCGGCATGGGTTGCAACGTACCTATCGGCTTCTGATGCTCTGCCTTGGCTTGTTGGCATACCGCACACCTAGCCACAAACTCAGCTACATCTCTCTCCAAGCCAGACCAGCAATACATGTCCTTCAGATTATGATACATCTTGGTGACTCATGGATGCATAGCATACATCGATGTGTGTGCTTCCTTGAGCACTAGCTTCCTCAGATCATCAGCATCGGGGACCACCATCCTATCTTGATAGAAAACTAGTCCATCCTTAGACTCATGGAACCCATCACACTTTTTGTTGCCGAACTCTGACCTGATCAACTACACTGTATCATCTGTATGATGTGCATCTTTGATCTGCTGTCTCAGCATAGGATTGACTTGCATATGTGCTAAAAGTCCAGCTAAGAAGGAAACTTCCATCTGCACATTCATCTGTCGCAAGGAAACAAACATATCTCGTCTATGGCATACCAAGGAACTCAATTGTGCCTTCTTTGAAGGAAAAGAAGAAGACTTTCAGCTAATCACATCGGCTACCACATTCGCCTTACCAGGATGATACTCGATGGTGCAGTCATAATCATTGATTAGCTCCATCCAACGATGATGTCGCATGTTTAGCTCATTCTGCAAAAAGATGTACTTTAGATTTTTATGATCTGTAAAGATCTGGCATACCTCCCCGTAAAGATAGTGTCTCCAAATCTTTAACGCATGAACCATTACTGCAAACTCCAAATCATGAGTCAGATAGTTCTCCTCGTGTTTCTTAAGATGTCGTGAAGCAAAAGAAACCACATGATCTTCCTGCATCAGCACACAACCTAAGCCCTTCTTGGAAGCATCACAAAAAACAACATAGCCCTTTCCAGGCTCTGGCAGCACTAGTACTGGGGCACTAGTCAGCTTCTCCTTCAAACTTTGGAAAGCTTGCTGGCAACGATCATTCCAAACAAAAGGTACATCCTTTCTAGTCAACTTTGCCAGTGGAAACGCAATCGCACTGAAGTCCTTCATAAACCTCTGGTAGTATCCTGCTAAACCTAGGAAACTACGAACTTCTGTCGATGTCTTCGGCTAATCCCATTCTGCAACAGACTCCACGTTCTTCGGGTCCACTTTAACTCCTTTTGCAGATATCACATGACCTAAGAAAGTTACTTCTTCCAACCATAACTCACACTTACTGAACTTGGCATACAACTGATGTTGGAGAAGAAGAGTCAACGCTAGTCGAAGATGTCACTAATGCTCTTGCCTATCCCAACTATAGATCAAGATGTCATCTATAAATACCACAACAAACTGATCTAGAAATGCACGGAACACCCTGTTCATCAAATCCATGAAAGCAGTAGGCACATTGGTTAGCCCAAACGGCTTAACCACAAACTCGAAGTGACCATACCTTGTCCTAAAAGCTAACTTTGGTATGTCATCTGCCTTAATCCTCAATTGATGATATCCAGATCGTAGGTCGATCTTTGAGAACATTGTAGCACCACGCAACTGATCGAACAGATCATCTATCCTCGGCAATGGGTACTTGTTCTTGATCGTAACTTTGTTCAACTGTCGGTAATCTATACATAGCCGCATCGATCTGTCCTTCTTCTTAACAAACAACACTGGTGCACCCCAAGGCGATGTGATTGGTCGGATGAAACCTTTCTCCAACAACTCTTGTAACTGCTTCTTAAGCTCTGCCATCTCTACTGGAGCTATCCTATATGGTGTCTGTGCAACTGGTTGCGTTCTTGGAACCAGATTGATCTCGAAATCAATCTCTCGGGGTGGAGGAACACTGGGGAACTCATTAGGAAACACATCTGCAACCTCTCAGACAACCGACACCTCCTCAAGGCTAGGACCTTTCGCCTTGGTATCCATAATGTGAGCTAAGAACGCCTTACATCCCTATCATAGCAACTTTTTTGCCACCATAGCTGATACTAGACAGGTCGAAAGATTCTTCCTATCTCCTTGGAAGATCCACTTCTTACCGCCATCATCAAACACAGCCTGTTTGGAGCCATAGTCCAAAACAACCTTATACTTCTCTAAGGTATCCATCCCAAAGATCACATCGAAACCATGCATATCAAGTGGTATAAGATTCACTTGTATACTGTGTCCCGAAAAAGATAAGACACAAAATGGATACTCCTCTCGAAGCATCGAGGAACCATCAAGAGGGGTTTCTAACAACAAGCTATCTTTCTTACAACTAATAGGTAAATGACAATTTTCAAGCATACTATAGGTGATAAAAGAGTGTGTAGCACTCGGGTAAACCAGAATAGATATAAAGCAAGAAGAAGACAAATCAGAATGAAATAACTCCATCTGACCTGCCACCACTCGCAGGTTGACTATCCCCTCCGGTTGACTCATAGCATAGAATTGAGTCGTTGCTTGCTGTCCACGTCCTCTGCTTCCTTGAGCAGACGATCCCGCTTGTGACGCTTGCCCACGTCCTCACCCTCTACTACTACTAGGTTGCTTTCTATCTGACCCTCGTTGATTCTGCCTCAGATGTTGCGTCACTTCAATATCTCTACTCGGGCAATTTGACCTCCAATGTCTGATCTGACCACACAGATGGCATGACTGGTCTCACTGTTGTGGCTTGGACGGCCTTGTCACTACCACAGAAGCTGTACTATGTGCCTTTGACAGTGAAGAAACATATCCTCTTCCCTTACTCAGAGACCACTACGATAGTACACTGGAACCTCTCATCACAGAAGGTGCTGAAAACGTTGGCTTCTTGAAGCCACCAAACATCTGTCCCTAGAACTAAGCAGGCCTCTTCTTAGACATGGATTCTCGTTTCTCCCTAACTGACCGTTCGATCCTCTGGACAGATTCCACAAATGTAGCAAACTGCTCTCAGTTCTCCAACACAGAAGCAAGTGTTGTCAGCTCAGCACTCAGACCTTTCTCAAGACGTCTGATTCTCTCTTCATTTGTCACCGCCATGTGAGGAAAAAACCTCAACAGGTCCATGAACTTGGCTTCATACTCAGTGATGTTCATCGTTCCTTGGTGCATGCGCTCAAACTGGTTGATCTTCTCATCCAGATATGTCTTCGGAAAGTATCTGTTGATGAACTCGCACCGAAAAACCTCCCAACCGATCACCTCACCAGGTCACTTCTCCTCCTCGATGGTCCACCAGTGACTAGTACTACCCTTTACAATGTAGACAGCGTTCTTGACTTTGTCCGCTTCGGGGATGTCGAGGATCCGGAAGGCCTTCTCAAGACCTGTCAGCCACAGATCTGCATCCGCTGGATCAGCCGTTCCAGCATAGTCCGAAGCTCCGACTTAGTGAAGCTTCTCAATGGTCTTCCCAATACCTGATGTTTCACCATGGGGAGCATGTGCTCTCAGTGTAGGCACTGGCAGTCTTTCTACCATGAGATTCATCATAGCCATCATCTGCCCCATAAGTTGTTGGTAGGTAGGGTTTTTGAGAATGGCTGGGTCAGGTTGGGGGACCTCAGGAACCCAATCTCCATGTGCCTGCCCTATAGCTCCATCAACTGATGCAACAACGATGTTCTCGACAACATGATCTTCATGGTTTCCAGACATCTTGGCTTTTTCTTCCGCTGAGGGCAGAAGATGATCGTAAGAAAATCTGGAAAACTCACAAGAACAGACACAACCTAGTCCTAAATCCTTGTAGACTCAGTGAACCTAGAGCTCTGATACCAAACTTGTGGCGACACATCCCGCTATCACACAGACAGCAAGGTGCCTAGCGAAAACGTGCGGAAGACACCATAAACCACTAATTACTAAAAACATGGGTTAATTTAAATCGATTGCAGAAAGCATATAAACCAAGAAACTATTACATTCAGATCCTCATCCTGCAAGGAAAATAGGTTATATAAACATTTACAAGTCTTGATACGTGTCCACAACTTAGGAGATCAGCTGTCTAGTCATCATATGAGTTCATCACTTGTTTATATGTACATAACGGCCTGCATCCAGATAGCAACAGGATATACAACGCTTCATCTGTTAAACATCGTGAAACAATGTCAAAAGGCCTCCAAGGACCTGAGAGTACAGGGATGACTCTAAGACTCTACTACAAAACAACAAAAACAATAGCATGTCCATCTCTTGCCTTCTACTGCTCTTCTTACTGCTCATCCGCAACCCCGCGACCACCACCACGTCTAGCTTGAACACCTAAAAAGGGTGCAATCAGTGGGGTGAGACACACAGTCCCAGCGAGAAACATAACTCCCCGCCGAAACCATAAAACCATAGAAGGATTAAAGCAATAGCAGCCGATAACTGATAAAAGGTATAGCAAGAGCAGTCTATATAGAAAGGCTATTCATACCATCAAGCTTACCAAGTTGTACGGAAGGCATATACCCAAGTATTTCTTTATGGAACATGATTGACAAGATAAGATTTATGAGATCTTACCACATAAGATAAAGAATGTATAAGTAACTGCAAGTATAACAAGATCAACTACACAATCAAGGCCTCAATCAATGTTCCGTATTTTGCCTTAAGCAATAAATACTATTCGGCTGGATTACGTATTATTATTCCCTGAGTAAATGAGCCGTACCACTCAAATCCAACCTTCGGTTGTGAAACCCAAGCTGGTGCCATACAAAGTCAATGGAAGAGTTGAACTCCACGATCTCCCACCTCATGGTCAGTGCACGAGTACAACATAAGTAGGACCACAGTCTCATGCTTAAGTGGCCTCAACCACAGGGTCAGGCTATCCTCTGCCTAGCCCGCCTTGGTACAGGTATCGGCGCTAGTGAAATTGAGCCACAGGCCTGTTCACCGTGCTCTGAACCATGAACGCATTCATGCTCTCATATCACACATCCTGAGCCATGGGCCTGTTCACCATGCTCTTATCGTATTTGAGCTACGGGCTTGAATCCGCACTCTGGAGTCTACAACCGAAGTTGCACTCTTACCTCCTCACTTTAGGCTAGGAGAAACCTCACATCCTCAACAATATGCGCTCCGAGTTAACCCGTAGGAGAACCCGTTTCACCATCACCAGCTCCTGACGATGATGGATCTATGGCCAGGGCAAACTACATGATATATTCCGATGTGACTAGTTAGTATGTTTTAAGTGGGTTGTTGGGGGCAACTAAGTTGTAACACATGCATAACATAAAATTACATTATTATTACCATCAACATTTTATTTTGGGATCTCAATTCCTCATCACAAGAAACCACTGCCTCAAAAAGGCATTCTCATTGCTGGGGAATAACCATCCCAGATCATCATCAGAGGATAACACCTCAACTTAGGCACTTTAGCCAAACTCAGGTCCTCATACCAAAACACATCATGCATGTTATCTCATCATCAAGAGTAACCATCAAAGCAGTGTTACTCAAACATATATACCTCATAGCCCTTTACCTAGCTATGCATCTATATGAAACACCTGCATGATTAGCATACACAGTTATCCTGGATTAACAGAAAGGATCATATCATCAAACATAAGGCAACATTGATGCTTATATGCTTTATCATTCATGCCTCAACATGTGACCATAGACATCGATCATATCATCATGTGAAGCAACTCATATACTTATATCACTTACTCCTCATAATATAAGCATACATGATTCAGATATGTCATGTTTACATATGTGCGTTCTACTATGACAACCACTTTACCATTACCAATCGTGTCAAGGGTTTACAACCATAAACCAAACATGATTATATGAATAAGATCTAGCATATAGGTTTTAAAGAAGGAACGAGACCCTCACTAGAAGTGCCCACTACCCTCACAAGAAGTGTGACGGGTAGGGCACCCTCACTAAAGGTAGTATCGGGCAGGGTACTTCCTCATATCTCCCAACACTCTAGCCCCATATCGGCCAAGCAATCCAACCACATATCACCCAAGCACTTAGCAAAGGTAATGGGCTACCACCTCAAGATGTATCGAGCAACAAGGAACCAAGACATAACGTGCACAGTCATAACGTGCAACATGTCGTGCACCTATGTGTATCGTGCAACATGTGTCGTACAACCACATGTGTATCGTGCATCATGGGTATCGGGCATCCATGTGCAACGTTTAGGGTTACTATCGGGCATCACCACTATGTCATGACACCCCACATAGAGCTATCCACTAAACTCCATATCATCTAAGGTGTAATGGGTACTAGGTTACCACCTCAGGCTAGATGTATCGGGCATGCCACTCAACAAAGCATGATGCCCAAATATGCAACTCAAACGGGCGGCAAAGGAGCCTATCGTTCAACCATCCTAGCCTCGACCTATCGGCCAACACATAAGGCAAAGAATGTGGTGTGACACCCAACACAAGACCAGATCACAACGCCCCCTATCGTCCAAGGTGTGACGACGTCGAGCTACCACCTGAACTAGGCGTGTCAGGTAGGATACTCAACCAAGTATGACGCCCGACACACACAAGGGTAGGAACCAGGTGTAATGCCTAACAAAACCACAACATGTCAACCAACCCTCTAGATCAAGAGGGGTAACGGGCAACATCACCTCAAGACCCTATTGTGCAAGATGCAACTCCACAAGGTCATCATCAACCTGAAGCACAAGGGCACCAAACCCTAATGGATCAAGAAGATGGCTCACCTCTGAACAACTAAGAGAGGGGTCTTGCAAAACTTCTTATCACCAATTGGGCAACTATAAGGATCAACCAACAAAGGTCTACGACCACCACAAAGCTCACCTCTCGAATCCATGGTGAGAGAAGGGTGTTGCTCAAACAACTAGAACACAAGCTCACCTCTCAACTTAAATGAGAGAGGGGTATTTCCCTTATCACTAGAGTTCAAGATCACTTCTCTAGACCAAGGAGGGAGAGGGGTGTTGCTCAACAAGAAACCCTAGAACATGGTTCGGCCAACTAGATACAACTAAGCAAGAAACTAAACTAGCAAAATATATAACTGATTATGATCATAAGAAACATACAAGAACATAAAAGGTAGTATAGTTAGGGTTAGGAGTTATGTAACCCGCCTTAAGCAAGCTCCAAGCTCCAAGCACCAAGCTTCCAAGCTCCACCACAAGAAGAAGAGCAAGGCACTCTAGGGTTCGACCACCACTAGAGGAAGAAGGAGACTCCAAGATAAGGATCGACCACCAAGCTTTCAAAGGAAGAGGTGTCGTGCACCAAGGGAGAGGGGAAACAAAGGAACTAAAGGGATCATTAGCAAGAGAAAGGGAACACATATATAGGAGAGGATGGAGGAGAAACCAAGGTAAGACAAGGCAAGGTGTCTCCCACCTAGGGACACTTGTCCATGAGCAAAGCCATCACTCTAACATGCCCTAAACACATGTCCAAGGCCATTGCCACATGCAAGCATCAAGCGCTAAGTGTCCACTAGTGGTGACACAAACGAGGTCAAAGGGGGTCAAAGGGGTCCATGGGCGACACACCTCCACACCATGCCTGACACACAACCTAGGGCGACACACCACAGACTGACACAAGGCACTCTGCCTGACACAAGGTCCAACAAGGCAAAGGCAAGGCACAACAACGCCCAACAAGGCTCATCCAAGCCCAAGGCAACACAAGCAACGAGTCCTCTCAACACCAGAGGAAGCAAGGAGAGGGAGGAACATCTCACAAGATGACAAACTTGCCCACAAACCCTAAACTTGGGTTAATTGCAAGTAGCACCTCCAGCTCTCAACAAAGGACAAACAAACCGTAATCACCACTAAAGGTGATTAGCAAGCAACTAAGCATCACGGTTAAGAAAAGGAAACAAGATAATCCCTAAACGGAGTTTAGGGTCCTTACAGAACCTCTGTAGCAGGAGAAGAGCAGCAGTAACAACAACAGGGATAATTGTGATATCCCAGGTGGGGATACGGGTTGTCAAGTTATGTACATAAAGTCCTATGTGTCTTCTGTATACTCTCAGGTCCTAGGAGTTAGTAGATAATGTTTTTTAATCGATCTGAGATTTTGGTATGATGCTTTGAGGATTTTTTTACTTATGCTTTTTAGCAAAGTAATGATGTATATATATTCCTCGAAGGAGAGATGGTACATGGAATGTACAATGTGGAACAGTATGTAAATATAATACTGTGGTTCTTGTTTATAGAGTTTTCTAGTGAAGGATCTTTTTATTAAATGGTTTTAATTTTTAGTGATTTTCAGTAATCTGCTACTAATGAAATGCTTCCGCATTAGTTAATCTCGTTTAATTTGTTAAGACCGGTTTGTACGCCACAAGTTTAGTGGTATCAGAGCTCTAGGTTCGCTGAGTCTACAAAGACATAGGATTAAGGTCGTTTAGTCTATTCTAAGTGTTTTCCAATTATTTGATAGTGTCTTCTGCTCATATAGGAGAAGAAGAACTTGAAGATGTCTGGATCACATGACGAACATGCTACTGAGAGTAGCGTTGCTACACCAGGAGGAGGTGTAAGAGACCAAGATAGAGAGGAGATTGTACCTAAACAACCACAGTTCAATCAAGTAGATGTGGGGAACCCAGCCTTCCAAGCCATGTTTGGACAGTTTATGGCAGCCATGACTCATATGACTGAAAGGACGCCACTACCTACACCTAGGGCACCTACCCACAATGAAGGACAAGGAGCTAGCAAGACCTTTGAAAGGCTTCATCGGGTGGGAGCCACAGAGTATGCTGGTACGGCTGACCCATCTGATGCAGATTTATGGTTGATGGAGCTGGAGAAAGCTTTTAGAATCCTCAACATCCTAGAAGCTGAGAAGGTGAGGCATGTTGTCTACCTTATGAAGGGGAGTGTTGGTCATTGGTGGACCATAGAGGAAGGGAAAAGACCAGGAGTTGAAGTCAAATGGGATGAATTTTGACATGAATTTATTGCTAGATACTTCCCTAAGACGTATCTAGATGAGAAGATCTCTCAATTTGAGAGTTTGAGGCAACGAAAGATGAACATTAGCGAATATGAAGATAGGTTCATGGAGCTTTTGTGGTTCTATCCGCACATGGCAACTTCTGATGAGGAGAGGATTTGACATTTCGAGAAGGGGTTGAATGCTGAATTGACCACTCATGTGTCTGCTCTGGAGAATAGGGAAAGATTTGCCACTTTTTTGGAATCCATGAGGAGGATTGAGAGGTCTGTGATTGAGAAGCGACAGACCAGTAATAAGAAAGTGTATCCTCAGTTTCAAGGACAAGGGTCTGAAAGTTTTAAGAAACTGAGGTTTTCTGCACCACCACCACCAAGGTTTAATACCCTGACGCGGTGGACGTCAAGTAGGGGTAGGGGTCATAGTTTTCCTCCAAGTAGAGCCCCTAGTACCATGTCAGTATCAGTGACAAGACCACCCAGGCAGAGTTTGGGAAGTTACAACTGCTACCAGTGTGGGAGGTCAGGGCACTTGAAGAGAGATTGTCCTGAGAAAGTCAGAGCTATGACTCAACCCCAGAGGTAGAGTCAGCAAGGCTCACAGAGGCGGCAGTTCAGCAATAATGCTAGAGTATGTGGACAAGCATCCCAAGATGGATCTTCGGCACCCAACAACCAAGCACAGTGTCAATAGCAAGCAACGGCTAGATTCTATGCTATGAATTAGCCTGAAGCAGTAGTCAACCCTCAGGTGCTGAAAGGTTAGATGGAACTATTTTATTCTAATATGTCTTCATCCTGCTTCATATCTGTGTTAATTGATCTGGGTGCTACGCATTCCTTTATCACTCGAGAAGTGATTCATGACTGCTACATGACTGTCAGTCATAGAGCAGATAGTTTGATGCTAGAAACCCCTTAGTTGGGATCTGCAGTGTTGCAGGAGGTGTGTTCTCCCTGCAATTTTTTCTTTTCTGAACATCGCATTCAAGTGGATCGTATATCACTTGAGATGTAGGGTTTTGATATAATCCTAGGGATGGACACCTTAGAGAAGTATAAGGTTGTCTTGGATTGTCGTTCCAAACAAGTTGTGTTTACATATAAGGGTGACACATGGATCTTTCAGGGAGATAGAAAGATTCTTCCAACCTATTTAGTGTCAGCTATGGTAGCTGAGAAGTTGATGAAATAGGGATGCTTTGCATTCTTGGCACATGTGGTAGATACCACAATGGAGAGCCCTCATCCTTATGAAGTTCCAGTAGTTAGGGAATTTGGAGATGTATTTCCTGAAGAACTTCCAGGTGTTCCTCTATCCTGAGAGATTGATTTTGAAATTAATATAATCCCGGGCACGCAACCCATATCACAAATGCCATATAGAATGGCACCTGCTGAGATGGCAGAGCTCAAGAAACAACTATAGGAGTTGCTTGAGAAGGGTTTTATCCGACCGAGCACTTCACCCTGGGGTGCTCCGGTCCTCTTCGTTAAGAAGAAGGATGGGTCGATGTGGTTATGCATTGACTACAGACAGTTAAATAAAGTAACTATAAAGAACAAATATCCTCTGCCAAGGATCGATGACATGTTTGATCAGTTGTCTCATGCAACTATCTTTTCTAAGATAAATCTGAGGTCGGGATACCATCAATTGTGTATTAAGGAGAGTGATATACCTAAGTCTACTTTTAGGAAAAGGTATGGTCACTATGAGTTCATAGTTATGTCATTTGGACTAACTAATGCACCGGCTGCATTCATGGAACTCATGAATAGAATATTTCGACTTTTTCTTGATCAGTGTGTAGTCATCTTTATAGATGACATTCTGATATACAGTCGAGATACTCAACAGCATGAGCAGCACCTCCATCAGTCTTTGACTTTGCTAAGAGAGCATAGGCTATATGCTAAGTTTAACAAATGTGAGTTCTGGTTACCAGAAGTTTCTTTTCTAGGACACGTCATATCTACCTCAGGTATCTGTGTTGATCCTAAGAAGGTAGAATATGTCCTGCAATGGGAACAACCAAAGACACTGACAGAGATTCATAGTTTCCTAGGATTGGCAGGCTATTACAGGAGGTTCATCAAGAACTTCAGCTCTTTAGCTTTACCCCTGACCAAGTTGACCAGGAAGGAGGTTCCTGTTGTCTGGAATGACAAGTGTCAACATTCCTTCCAGTTGCTGAAAGAAAGGTTAACCAGTGCACCTGTGTTGGTGTTACCTGAGCAGGGAAAGGGGTATATAGTTTTCTGGGATGCATCCAAGAACGGTCTACGATGTGTGTTGATGCAGGATAAACAAGTGATTTCTTTTGCTTCTCAACATCTTAAGAAACATGAGGAGAATTATCTGACACATGATTTAGAGATAGCTACTGTGGTCCATGCTTTAAAGATCTGGAGACATTATATCTATGGAGAGACATTCCATATTTTTACAAACCATAAGAACCTAAAGTATATCTTCTCACAGCATGAGTTGAACATGAGACAATGCCGCTGGATGGAATTAATGAAGGACTATGACTGTACAATTGATTATCATCCAAGGAAGGCTAATGTGGTAGCTGATGCATTAAGTAGGAAATTAGCAACACCAGCCTTAGGTAAAGCACAGTTAAACTCCTTAGTATGTTTTAAAAGAGACATGCTTATCTCCTTAAGGCAAGACAACATAGAGTTTTAAAGTATCATTGTTAGCCGGGTTGTTAGCTGAGATGCAAGTGAAACCTACTCTAAGGCAGAAGATTAAGGAACCACAGCAAGATGATACGGTGCTTCAACAGATTAAATCAGAGTATGGTAATGAGAAACGGGATGGTTTCCATGATTTAGATGATAAGGTAGTCTATTACCATGGTAGGATGGTAGTACCTGATGCTGACAACTTAAGAAAGTTAGTTCTGGAAGAAGCTCATTCTTCGATGTATGCTATGCATCCAGGGAGCACCAAGATGTATCATAACTTAAAAGATATGTATTGGTGGTCTGGATTGACGAAATATGTAGCTGAGTTTGTTATGCGGTGTCCGGTGTGTCAGCAAGTTAAATTTGAACATCAAAATCCTACAGGAACAATGCAACATCTACCCATACCACAGTGGAAATGAGATCATGTAACCATGGACTTTGAGGTTGGTTTGCCTAGAACAGCCAAAAGTCATGATTCCATTTGGGTGATAGTTGATAGGTTGACTAAGACAGCAAATTTCCTTCCTGTAAAAACAACCTACACTGCTAAGAAGCTTGCATAGATATACATAGATGAGATAGTGCGGCTGCATGGGGTTCCAGCCGCTATTGTTTCTGATAGAGGTCCCCAGTTTATTAGTCATTTTTTAGGGCGACTCCATAAAGCTTTGGGTACGCAATTAAGGTTTAGTACAACCTTTCACCCACAAAAAGACGGACAATCTGAGAGGACCATACAAACCTTGGAGGACTTGCTTAGGGCATGTGTCCTTCAGTTTGTAGGAAGTTGGGATCTACACATGAGCTTGATAGAATTTGCTTATAATAATAGCTATCAGCACAGTATTGAGATTGTACCGTATGAAGAATTATATGGTAGACGTTGTAGATCTCCTTTATGTTGGTATGAAACAGGTGAGTATCAACTTTTGGGTCCTGAGCTAGTTCAACAGACAATTGAGAAGATTAATGTCATACAACAACAGTTGAAAGCTGCCCAGGATAGACAGAAATCTTATACTGATAAGCATCATAGACCCATAGAATTCCAAGTTGGAGACAGAGTATACCTCAAGGTCTCACCTTGGAAAGGTATCCTGAGATTTGGAAAGAAGGGGAAGTTAGCTCCTAGATTTATGGGGCCTTATCCAATCATTGAAATGATGGGAAAGGTAGCCTATAAGTTGGAGTTACCACCTGAGTTGCATAGATTGCACCCAGTATTCCATATCTCTATGCTGAAGAAGTGTCATCCTGACACTGAGTTAGTTCTGCAACCTATGGAGGTGGAACTAAATGATGATATATCATATGTTGAAGGACTTGTGTTGATTCTTGATAGAAGAATCAAGAAGATGAAAAAGAAAGACATATTTATTATAAAAGTTCTCTGGCATCACTGTGGCATTGAAGAAGCTATGTGGGAGTTAGAGGAAGAGATGAGGAGTAAATATCCTACTCTTTTCTCTTGATGTTTTTGTTGATGATTTCGGGGACGAAATCCTTGTAAGGGGTGGATAACTTGTAACATCCCTGACTTGGGTTATGCTTTAACCCTAGGTGTTTTGGTTAAGAAAGATAATTATATGCTTTATGTTATCTTTTGAAAAGTAACTAAGTCTCAAGAGGAACTTATATTTCAATTTTAGTCCATTTTGAATAATGTTGAAAGTAATGTTTTACTTATTTGGACTAAAGTGTAAATTACCCAAGTTGAGGGGTTAAATTGCAAATTGTACATGATAATATGTTCCTCATGTGTTGAAGAGTCATGGGAATGAAGATGATGTAGAGGTATGGCTAGTGAAAGCCTGAGTACCAAGAAAGAGTTGATAAAGCAATGTTTGTGCATTAAAACATAGTTTTGGTGTAATGTGCAATTTACCCAAAACCCAGGGTTAAATATGCAATTTACCACTTCAATAAGGTCCTTAATATTCTTGGAATCTTATAGAGGCAAGAAAATGATAGGTTATCCACTCACTTATGGATAATTATTATTATAAAGGTTAAGGTGCTTAATTTCTTTTCCCTTAATTCATGGATAATGAAAGGGATTTTGGTGGAGATAAAGGTACCTTTGCATGCAAGGAACTAAGGGGGAAGAGGTGGCAACAATTTTGGATTTAAAAGATTTGCATGAGGCATTTTTTCTCTCATTGATTTTTCTTATAAAAAACACACTTTACCACTCAAACCAAGGACTTTTTCGAATCCACTTCTTCCCTTTGCTTCCAAAAATGATCAAGGGAGCTAGGAACAGCAAGAAGACGACCCCCAACCTATTGGTAAGCTTATTGACCTTTGTTCATCTTGATTTCATGGTAGAAATCACAAATCCATGCATGAATTCTTCTTATCTCGATCCCATCTTCACTTCTAACCATTCCTTTTCACTCAAAAGTTGGAGGAACGAACCTTGTGGTGTGGAAAATCTTGTTCCACCATTGTTGACGTGAAGCTCCAAGCTTTGAAGCTCAATTGGAGGTGGGTTATATAACTTAAACCCCTATTCATTGTTATTGAATTCAATTTCTCAATCAATTATGTTCAATTTCTCTACTTGCAATTCCTTTGATTAATTGATGCAATTACCATGATAATGGCAGTAGTTTTCGATAGACTAAGGCTTGATGATGATAACATCATCTTAGGCACACATTCCAACAAGTTTGCTTTGCTAATAGTTTCAAGAGTTTGGTCCAAACGGTTTCACCAAACCGTTTGGAGGATTGGTCCCCAAACCATTTAGATGGGTTGACCATTTGAGGTCAGGACCCTAGTAAATTTTGGATGATGATCCATTTGATCCAATTGATTAAATCAATATATGGACAATCCTTCAAATTAGAAACCATAATCGGTTACGTGCTGAAATTGCAATTGTTTAATTTAAAAGTTTGGGTTTATTTGCCCAAACGGTCTCAAGACCGTTTGGAGGTCACCCCAAATGATCTCAAGACCGTTTGGAGGTCAACGAAGACCATTTGGAGGTATAGGGTTGAGTATGGTTGAATAATTGAAGAGTTAAAGATAGCAAATTGAAGTGCAATCAATAGTTAATTTGATAATCAATCCAATGATGCAAACCCTAATTGGATTTCATAAATTTTAAATGAATGATGAGCTAAACAGTCTCAAGAGCATTTAGAGGTCATCTAAACAACCTCAAGACCGTTTGGAGGCCATCCAAACGATCTCAAGACCGTTTGAGGTCAGGTCATATCATAACTTGATGATGATTCATTGATTTCAATTGGATTAGTTCCACAATGATAACCATTGATGGTTCCTCGATTTAAAAATCCTAATTGATGGGTTCTTGATTATAAATCCTTGTTCAATTGGGTTCAAAACCTTAATTGACGGTCCAATTGAAGGATGGTTCAATAGTTCAATTGATGAATAAATCAAGGAGTCAATTGATAGGCGGTTCATTGATGGAAACCTTAGATTGGTTAAGTGTTGAAAGACTTTTTGGTCCATTTGGTTTTGAGAGGGTTTGGACCAAATGGAATCAAGACCGTTTGAGTCCAGATGGTCTCAAGACCATTTGGGTCCAAACGATCTCAAGACTATTTGGGTCCAAATGGTCTCAAACCATTTGGAGACCGAAGGCCATTCAGTTTCAATATCTCTCTTGCTTAAATGATTTCAAAGGCAATATGCCCAAACGGTTTCAAACCATTTGAACCCTAAGAATCCAAGACCATTTAAGGTCTAAGTAATCAAGACCATCTAACGTTCAAAATGGTTAATCCATTTGGATATATAATATAATTGAAGATCTAATTGGTCAATTCAATTGGATACCTCATGTAATTGAAGGTTCAATTGATCAAATCTTATGGACATCCTAGAAGAGGATGAGAGAGAGAGAGATTCATACATGAAAAAATAATCATGTAGCAATCAAACCTAGCACATTCAAAATGAGTGAGGTATACAATTAGGGTACGATCCTTGAGGAAGAGATCATAAAACCCTAATTTAGTTAATTGATGAACTCAAACCCTTAATTAGGGCAATTTTGAGTGAAACCCTAATCTAGGAGGATAATGTGATATGAATTCATAGTAATGACATGAGTAACCCTAATTCAGAGTATTTTAATGTAAAACCCTAATTAGGATGAATAGTAAACCCTAACGGTGGGTTATTGAATATAAACCCTAATTCTGAATTATATTATATAGTGTGAAACCCTAATCTAGGACAATGAAATGATGAATCATTGGTCCGAATTGAACAAAGGGGATGAGTAACCTTGGTTTAAATGAAATGGGAAATCTTAACCCTAGAAAGGGAATAGTGGTGTTACTCTGGAATAGCATGGAACTGAAATATGGTTGATATATCTGTTATCATGTGTGCTAACCATGCAGGTATCCTGAGATGATGAACATAGCCAGGTATGAGATATGATGCTTTAATTATTGAAATTATTTATTGGGCCTTGTGTGCCATAATATGCCTTGTTTCTTAGTAAAGAGATAACAAGAGAGTTAATGGGTCTCAAGTGCCAGATGAGATGCTTGTGTACCAAGTGTCATGTGTACCTTGGTCAGATGACCTGAAGGTGATGGTTACCTGAAAAAGTGGTCACAATGCTCAGTGATGAGATAAGGGTTTGAATACCTAGAACCATATGTTTATGGCATTGAGTTTGAAATGAGGGACTGAGATCCCAATGTCTTTTAGAGACTGAGAAGTAACTGATGAAAATAGTACATGTTTCTTTATAGAAATTGTCTGAATAAGTTATGTTTAAAAACTTGACTAATGCTAAAAGAATATGATAATGTACTTAATTAATCAAGTGAAAGCTATTCATGTAGTGCTCTGACCAAAGATCCATCATCATCAGTAGTTGGTGATGGTGAAATAGGTTTTCCTACGGGATCTCCTAGAGTTCGCATATTTTGAATATGTGGGGGTCAATGGGCGAAAATATCCTTACGTCCTAATGGGGGAATTGATGGAAGGTAAAATATTAAACCTCTCATTCCTTCATAGTATGTTCTGGGATGGATGTAACACTAATCTCCCGATGATGTTAATGCCAGATCAATGGAGGTAAACATGAAATCTCTCAATTGCGAAGAGAGTACAACCGCCACTGTAGCTCTATACCGAAAATGCCACTATACCCTGGAAAGCTATGTAGTAGAGACACAAGATGTCCTGCATGTGATCTCACACTGACCGAGATGTGGGAAGTCATGGAAGTCGGCTCTTCCACTGACTTTGTATGGTACCGATTTTGACTTCGCAGTGGTCGGTTGGAGTATGAGCGGTATACCTCATCTCCTCAGAGCTTAAATATCTTTGAAAAATGTAATCAGTCGTGTAGCGTATTTGCATAAGATTGAAATACGAGCACCATTGGTTGATGATTATCCTGCTTAGCATGTCCTGAATACATAAATGTTACTTATATTCTTTAGTCCATTATTGAAAAAGAGACATGCTACCTTAACAAGTTATAGCTAAAATAATTGAATAGGAATGTTGCTCTAATCTGCATAGATATTGATTTATCTACCATTGAAATATATTATCCCACTGCTCAGTTTATTTCTATTAAACTACAATAATGATGTTTATGGCGGAGAGTTATATCTCTCGTTGGGGCAATTGTATAATTGTCTCACCCCCATGGGATTCAACGTTTTTAGGTAGATGCAGACAAAGAGGCAGAACATCTGTAGTAGGAGAAGAGCAGCAACAACAACAACAACAGGGACAACTATGATATCCTAGGTGGGGATACTAGTTGTCAAGTTATGTACATAAAGTCCTATGTGTCGTCTCTATACTCTCTGGTCCTAGGAGTTAGTAGATAGTGTTTTATAATCGATCTGAGATTTTGGTATGATGCTTTGAGGATTTTGTTACTTATGCTTTTTGGCAAAGTAATGATGTATATATATTCCTCGAAGGAGAGATGGTACATGGAATGTAAAATGTGGACCAGTATGTAAATATAATACTGTGGTTCTTGTTTACAATTTTTTCTAGTGAAGGATCTTTTTATAAAATGGTTTTCATTTTTAGTGATTTTCAGTAATCTGCTGCTAATGAAATGCTTCCGCATTAGTTAATCTCGTTTAATTTGTTAAGACCGGTTCGCACGCCACACACTGGGCCTCATGTGCGTCTAAAATTACCCACCCAAATCACTCCCCCACTCACTTTCTAACAGTATCTAAATATCCTCTACCTACCCATTGGTCCCCACCAACTATCTCCTTTTTTATTTTTTACTCTTTTCCTGTGAGAGAGAGAAATAAAAGACGAGAGAAGTGAAGAAAAAAGAAAGAAGAAGAGGGAAGTAACAAGAAGAGAGAGAGGAAGGAAGTGATGAGGGAAGAGGAGGGATGCAATGAGAAGAGGGAAGAGAAAGAAAATTATAATAAAAGAGTAGGTAAGTAATTAGAGGAGCAGGAGATGAGGGAAATTATAAGAGGAGGGGTAGAGGAGGGAGGTAATGAAGAAATAAGAAGGAAGTATATGTAAATAGGAGAGAAGTATGGGACATATGAGGGAAGTAATAAATAGGTATATTTTATCTATTTTCGGGCACTTATTCATCATTTTGGGTGCTTTTATCTGACTTTTGGGCGCTTTTAGAAATTTGTGGACGTCTGCTCATCATTTTTTGGCGCTTTTTAGTCTTTTTTGTGCTATTTAGCCATCTTTTGGTGCTTTTAATCATTTTTGGGCCCATATTCAGCATTTTCAAGCATTGTTTGTGGGTACGCCTTCAACAGTTTTGGGCACTTTTAATGGTTTTTGGTCACTTCTTGTTTGGCGCTTCTAGCCAGTTTTGGACACATATTCACCTTTTGCAAACGCTTTGTTTTGGGGCATGTATACTTTTTAGGTATTTTTAGCAATTTTTTGACGCTATTTAGCCAACTTACAGCGTTGTTAGCCGTTTGTGGGCGCATATTTACCTTTTTCAAGCACTTTGTTTCTAGGTACATATTCATCTATTTTGGAATATTTAAGTGATTTTTGGGTGATTTACCTATTTTTGGAGGCTTTTACTCATTTGTATGCATATATATTCACCATTTTTGGCACTTTTAGTCATTTTTAGTGTTATTTGCTCATCTTTAGGCGCCTTTAGCCATTTTTGAACGCATAATCACCATTTTCATGCACTTTATTTTTTAGCACATATTCATCAACTTTTGAGTGTTTTTACCAGTGAATACACACCTAATTATCATGACTTCTCTCGCTTCCTCTCATACACGCCTGATTTATGTATATGTGTGCCATTTATGTTGAATTTATACATATACATGTTGAGTGCACGCCTATTAATGATCAATACACTCCTATTTACTTGATGAATACACTTTTATTTACTTCTTTCTTTTTCCTCCTCTTTTTCCATCACTTTTCTCCTCGTTTCTCTAACCTTCCATCATCACTTTCCTCGCCTTTTCTTTTTACTTCCCTCCTCAAAAGTATATAAACATTAGTTTTCTCTAAATATATTTTTATCACAAATCTAATAATTTTTATTTCGTTCAAAAATTCATCATGATTTAAAGTTATAAACAAAATAATTTTCGCTTTCATCACATCAACTCTTGCTGTTTTTTTTTCTCTCAAAATATATCAACAATAGTCTTATTAGAATGTATTTTATAAGGAATCTAATGATTTTGTTTCGTCAGAAAATTTGTCAGGATTCAAAAGTTATAAAAAAAATAAATTTATTTCTCTATCACATAACCTCCATCAAGAACCCAATTAACGATCGCCATGTCATCCTCTCAAAATCAGCCTTTTCACCAATAAAATTTATCTTTTCTTCTGAAACTGCCCAGCCCAACACGTGAGACACGTGTTACGGGCTGGCGTGTTTTTAACATTGAGTAGTCGTTCTACATAACATTTTTTTGTTGTACTATGATTCATAACAAGGTACATGGCATCTTCAATTACTAGAGGGGTGGGGGCATTTGGCTACAGTCACACGGGCAGATCTAGAGGGGGGCTACCGGGACTTTAATCCTATATACATGGGTATAGCTATTTGAAACTAGAAACATAATATAATAAAAATGTAATATTGAATTTATGCCCAAACTAAGCCCCAGCTCATATGGTGTGTCATTCGGAATCATAGCATAATGCCCCGTGTTCGACTCCCACCGTTAGTATTTTGAATTCGCTGCAAGTCACGAAGAAACACCACCTTAAAATCTGATGCATGAATCTTTAGTATGTGTATTCATAGTTGAGTTGGTTAGACATTATACCTGTTTAGCTATTCACTAGGGTTCGAATCACACTAGTTCTAAAGCTTTTTTTCTCAAAAGCCAAAATCAAATAGAAAGTCTAGTTGTGGTCGTGTAGTGATAAATTTTTTTATTGATAATAATAGAATAAACATAACATTAAAATCTGATGCGTGAATCGTTAGTATGTGTATTCATAGTTGAGTTGTTTAGACATTATAACTGTTTAGCTATTCACTAGGGTTTGAATCAAAGCCAAAAAAATTCAATTGATAGTAATAGAATAAACACAACATTAAAACCTGATGCGTGAATCGTTAGTATGTGTATCCATAGTTGAGTTGGTTAGACATTATAACTATTTAGCTATTCACTAGTGTTCGAATTACACTACCATTTTTAATTCTCAACAAGTCACGAAGAAACACAACATTAAAATCTGATGCGTGAATTGTTAGTATGTGTATTCATAGTTGAGTTTGTTAGACATTATAACTATTTATCTACTCACTAGGGTTCAAATCACACTAGTTTTAAAGTTTTTTTCTCAAAAGCCAAAATCAAATAGAAAGTCTAGTTGTGGTCGCGTAGTGATAAATTTTTGGATTGATAGTAATAGAATAAATGAAAGGAAAATGTTATTATTTTTTTCATACTTTTGTTCTTCTTATACGACACTAAGATTAACAACTTAATTTTTCTTATTGTAAGAATCCAAATAAGGTATGTCTTTAAGTTCATATATGGATTGTGTAATTATGTGTACATTTTATATCATATTTCTATCTTGTTTGTCATACATTTTTCATACATTCAGACTCATTTTCATTCATATTCATGTTGATTTTCATACATTCGAGGTATACTTACTCCTGGATGCTTGTTGGTGTACATGTACTCAATTTCATTCTATTTTGATAAGAAAATGCCCCCAAATGCGTATATTGGGCATTTCTTCTTGGAGTCCTGCAGTTGGAACTAAATATTGAAGAAACAACAGGACTTACGGCATGAAACACAGTTACACACATCGTAAGGCCTCATAAGATAAAACTCTCAAAAGCAGACACACGTTGTGTTTCTCAGAAACACGGTGTAAGGCATTTTTGGAGAAATTCGGTCAGGTACACGGACTTACGACATGTTACCAAATTACACGCTGTAAGTTTGGGTCTCTCGAGCGGTGCTAAGATGTGCTTATCCACACGACGAGTGGACCAATCCACACGCCAAAAGTGGACTAGTTTTCTGCATAATTCAAATTTGAACATTTCATTGGGACAAATTGACTCTCCCTCCCTTGGGACAGTTATCACGGATCATTGGGAGCGTTTTTGCACCAGATAACAGAGAGGAGCTGAATAGGGCAAATTTGGGGAAGACAAGGTGGTTATTCGAGAGAAGACCTCCTTTCCTCTATGTTCTTCTTCATCATTGTTGCTGGAGTTTCCCTGTTCGACTATAACCTACTCAAGAGAGAAGGTTGCTGGAGAGGAGCTATTCAGAGACGAAACTCCATCTACTTGCTGGAGTTTCTCTTTATTCCTTCTTTCATTTCGAATTCTCTAGATGTACTTTAGTTTCTATCATGAAAAACTACAAATTTCTATCTTCTTACTTGTGTTTCATAGCCATGAGTGAGTAGATCCTAATTCTTAGGCATGGGAGAGTAACTCCCATATCATGACATGTATGGAACATGATAATTCATTCTAAATACTAAATGCTTACATTTTTACCTTTTGAGTATTGGTTCTTACTTCTTGCATGTATGGCTGGCCATTATGTATGCATGTTTTATTCTTTCTTACTTAATCTCAGAAGATAAGTAGGAGAGTAAGGAGTTACTCTCTTGGCAACTCCTCCTTTACCATGAGAGTGGAAATTATGGAGTTGAGGAGTAGGTTTGTGATCCAAAATGAAATACATTCAGGAGAGTGATGTATTGAGTTAGGATCGTTGCATTTACACAGTGAGGTGAAGTATAACATACATCTCTCCTTTGCAAGTGTGTGATATGTTTAAATTTGTGTTCCTAATTCGTGTTATGATGTGTTAGTAAAATCTTATGTCTAAGATTGTTTTAAATCTAAAATCAAACCCCTTCAAGTAATATGTTTACTATTTTAGTTTAATTCTAAAATTTTAGTTTAATCAACCAAATCACTCTTTGAAAAAGGTCTAGATTGTTGAAACTCAGCACTAGTGTATTTAATTAGTTACTAAAGCTCCTTGTGTTCGATCTCGACTACAATTACTCTCTTATAGTTGCGGGAATTAACTGGTCGAGTAAAAGATCATTTATATGATTAAAACTTGTTAGTATAACAACCAACATGTAATAACCACGTCAAGTTTACATGTCTTATCTCATTACACATTATCACACACACATGTCTAGATATTCTATGGAAAAATAAGACGAGAACCATTGAGCAACAATAAAAATATTCAAATTTGTTAGTATTATTAGTGTGCATCATTTTAGAAGTGACTAAAATGGTTAGTATCAAAATAGATTTAAATATTTGCACATTTATATCACGATTGAAGAAGAATGAAATAGATAATTATACAATTTTAACATTCACAACTTAATTTTTCATATTTCAAATGTGGTTAGGTATGTTTCTAGGTTTAGATATGGATCGGGTATCAACAATGTTATGTTTACAAGTCTCATACTTATTGAATCTTATCATATACGCATGTCTACATATTATTTTAAAAAAAAAGATAAGAATCGTTGAGCAATAATAACAAAGTTATAACCTATTAGTATTATAATTGTGTGACATTTTAGATTTGGCCAGATAATGGTTAGTATAATTTCATCAATAACATCTTTTTAGTCAAAGTACGATGGTCATATTTTTACATTTTTAGTCTTTCAAATAGACAAACATTTGATATCCACTAATGAAATATTTAAAAAAATTCTTATTCATTTTATTATAATTTGGCATTCTATTTGATTCTCTTCATCTCCCTATCCACATTCAAACAAATTGATGTCTCCCATACGTCAAAAATATATCTAGCTACATTTTGTACCAAGAAATCAACTTGAATATACTGAGAACGAGGTGTTCAGGTGATATGTAATTATATCTTTTTATTTTTATTATAGTAAGTGATATATTACTTTTGTTTGTATTTGTTCTTAAGAACGTGGATTGTGATGTAAATATGAACTCGCTGATGTTACTTACAAATTTTAATAAGTCAATATGTTTTATATTTGTTCAATTCACCACTTCTATAAAACAAAAAAATCTTAGTCATTGAGTATCAACTTTGATGATGACTCATCCCACTCAGCCCCTTGCTGTGATTTTTTGGATCCGCCACGCCACTGCTCCAGCCCACTCATTAAAAATCCCTGCAGTCTTTACAGAGATGGTAGTTCACGCTGTCATGAGGAGAGTCTGATGGGTATGGTGCAGCTGTCAGGTGAGCAAATTGTTGAGTATCGTATTTATGTGATATCTAATGTTATATTGAATAGAACAACTATCATAACTAACTCATATCACATTTATATGACAGACAGAATACTAAGATTCTGAATAATCTGAGCCAAATGGCCCCTAAGGGATTATTTCAAACAGACAAACACCTTCGTATCATAATGCATTATGAGGGGAGCTAAGTCATAGTGAAAGTGACTCCGTTGCAGACTATTGTTGGACGACCTGGGAGATGCTATTTTAAAAGCAGCCGGAATCATTCGCAATTTCTCTCGGAATATTTAATATATAAGTTTACGTCAAATACTATGGTGCTGACTCGGTACTGATTGCTAGTCTGCCGAATGGAGGGGACTGTATAAGGATGATAGCTATGGTAAGCCGTTGCCAGCTTCTAACTACCAACATACAGGTCATACGTATTAACAATAGTGTTTAAAAAGTGTGATCCTAAACAAAAGATTAAGGAGATGAGCGTGTTTCCCAACAATGTAGTTGTAATGGCCAAAGAGGGTTTTTATCAATATATTGTGAGAGAAATTTCAGCCCTTCAGCACCCAAACACCCCCCCCCCCCAAGATCCATGTGCACAGTGAAACACACTGTCAACACAATCTCCAGGCGGGATTTTGGGGGTTGAACGGCTGAGATCTCTCTCAGGATGTGCTGAGAAATATCTCCTTAGTATTGGATCCCACTTGGTTGTAATTGGTTCTGAGGACAAGATCATGAAAAATTCTAGACGTAGTCACGTATATACTCGTCCTCCCAGCTGGTTCTTGAGAATAGACACTTTGTCCCGTACAACCAACCATAGTTTAAGCAATAAAAGATGATGAGAGAAATTAAAGAGAGAGAAAATATTTTTGTGCATAACTTTCAATCCGGAATGTATTTTTTGATGAAATAAAAAGCATTAGATTCTTTGTAAAAATACTTTCGAATGAGACTAGTGTTGACATACTTTGGAAAAATAATAATATGATGAAAATATAGTATCCGTATTTTAAAGTACCACACACATGTTCTCTGTACAGTACTCGTATTTTGAGTACAGTACATAACTAGTAAATACTCATATTATACCTCAAAATGGGAGTAATGTGCATGAATCACGTGTATTGTACCTTTTTTTATTTATCTACCTGAGTACATCACTAATGTTTTGGGATTATAATGTGCACATTTTGGGATACATTATTCTTATTTTTGGAGGTACAATACTAATATTTTATTTGTTGACGTAATGTACCCCAAAACATGAATATTATACCCAGTATAGGATGAATATTTATTATACTCAATTTTATTTTAATATTTTTCATGATGATCAATCTGATGCATGTGGGTACTATACTTTTTTATATTTATCTTCTCTTTTGTTATATTTCTCAAATTATTTTTTTTTTAAAATGTGTAAACACTATTCTTGTTGGAAAGTATTTTTTGTGATGAACCTAATATTTTTTATTTTGATAAAAAATTCCTTACGATTTAAAAGTTATGTACAAAATATTTTTCTCTCTATCATAGTGTCTACTTTTTTTTACCTAATCCGCACTTCTTATGCCTCCCAACCACTGGGTCAATGACCGGATGTATGGGAGGTTGTGTTTGGCGTAGCTCTTTTTTTTTTTATTAAATTAGTAGATAATGGCAGTGATTGCGGAAGAGTTTAATTATTAATTTTACACAAGTCTTCTAGATAACATGGATTTGATTGGAACTGAGTCCAGTGTGGACTTTCAATGTGTATACTTTTTTGTTTTCTATCCCAGGAAGCAGAAGTGGAGAGACTCAAAGGGCAGCATTCAATTTCGTACGCGTAAGTAGGTATGCCGTCTTGTAATATATTGAAATAAAAGCACACATGATAAAGTTGCTGGATATATATGCGGTTCCAGTTCATGCAAAAACATAGATATGCACTGTAGATTGGGCCCCTAACTCTTATTCAGTATAAAAATTTAATTTGGACCATATACAGTTGTACTGACTACTTTTGGGTACATATGATATAGTAGCAACAAACTGGTCAAGGTCTTTATCGAAAAAGAAAAGCCGAATTGGTCAAGGCGGGCCGATATCATCTGGGTCCGGTGGTTGGAATTTTCCGAGCACCCAATATTCTCATATGCAAACGTGTATTGTAATTATGATGTTACCCCGCGGTATTCAAATCAATTGGCCACCTAATACGGATGAACTGCAATTAGTTACACCTTTCGACCGGACATGCAGCCAATCATGCGAAACATGACAACAAGGCACTCATTTGAATAACACAAATACCCTCCTCAATCCACGTCAGCGAATGAGGCTAGAAAAAGGTTCAACGTTTCTTGTTAATGAAAAGTGACTGCCGAATCAATAACTAATCACTATCCGATCGTGATGTTCGTAATTAATTTTCACATGAAGTCGCCCAGAATTAGGGATCAAACGTTGGGACGGGAACTGTCTTGTTGTTCTATTCACTCTTTTTTTTTTCTTCAGAGGAAGCTAGCTCAACAGTTGCTAAAACACATGAATAAAGCAAAAATGATAAGATTTGAGTTGTCAAAAAATAAGATAAACGTTTAAAGAAGTAGTCAAAATGTAAAAAATTATTTTTGTATTCACTCGGGACAAATAAGAAACTGTGGCTAAATATCATATTCGACAATCTTGTTACAAGTGTAATGAGCTCAGTTTTCAACATCCCCCAATTAAAAAAAACGAAAATTTGAGAGTCATTACTTAAAATTCTCAAAGATCCAGATTTAATCAAATAACAAATAATAGTAAATAATTCCATTATTAAAAAATATTATTACAAGTTATACAATGATGTGCTTCTAAGGAATGATATAAATTTCTAACATGAGAGTTATTACATATTAGAAGAAGTATCTAACTAATCTTAATTTTATTTAGATTTAATGCATTTAGGTAGATTTCATCTATTACATCATGTATTGACATCTTCATGTGTTGTATTTATCTAAAACGATGTGAAATAAAGCACAAATCACATATCAAAATATATTGTGTATGTGGAGTGCATGCAAAAGTGTGCAAGTACATAACAATATATAATTAATAAATTACTTATATATAAGAATTGGTAAATTATTCACATATTCTAACCCACACTTGATGTGTTGTCTTGGTTGTGATCATTGTCCCTCTAAAATCCATGATCTTTCTTTTTGGTTGAACATGCTTGTTTATCATAATTACATGCTTAAAATCTTAACCTAACCCTAAGATGTACTTTGATATCATGTGACAATCTTTACTTTCATATTTGGTCTAGCTTGGACACTGTTTGAGCAAGTTATGCATTTCTATACTTGTTTTCACCTTTTATGTAATTTACCTATATCTAGGATTTTTCTTGCAATTTGTCACATGTTTGTTGTGTCTCACATGTTTTCACATCATGATTGATGTAGTTGTGCTTTAGGGCACCGTTGCACACCTTGGTACGAGTGGTAACATCTTGTGTTGAGATTAGGGTTTGCTCTCATAGATGCCCTAACACATGGTTGACATTGAGTGTTGGACCACTTATTATTGGCAGTCGCCAAGGATTGGATCTTTAGTGTTGGTGGTCGCTAAGGTTTTTATGTGCTGTCTAGTATTTTTGGTCGCCAAGATCTCTAGAGCCACCTAGGTTTGGTGGCTGATGAGATTTAAACTCATCTTGGTCACCAACATCACCTAGGATTGGTTATTGTTTGGTTTCCTGACCATGGCCGCCAACAACCTTAAATGATTGATGAGCTTTCTTGTTATGGTCGTCAGGAGCTGATCTATATAGTGAACCTAGTTGCATGTATGAGAGGCTTATGTGGACGAGATGCTTTGACCTTGGACACATGGAAAACTTGGCTAGACACCTCTACCTTCTCTTTCCTCTCACTCATGGCCCTACATATCTCCCTCCTATGATGCAACCAAACCCTTTGAACCCTCATTCTCTCTTCTTATTTTTAGAGCATGTTCCCTCTTTCTTGGTGGTGAAGGAGGAGCTCACGGTTGAAGAAGGAGGCTGACCTACCTTGCATGTTGACCTAGGGTTGGATCTACCCTTCTTTAGGATGTTTGGTTCTACCTTGCTCTTCTTCTTGGTCTTGGTAAGTGAGATCTTCCTCTTCCTCTTTGTTTTCCTTACTATTTTATCATCCCCTCTCTTCTTCTTGGTCAGATCCATGGTGAAGCTTGATCTAGAGGTTGAAGACACTCTCTTTCTTGCCTCTTCAACCTAGGATTTGCTTCTGTTTTAGTGGAGGAGCTAGCTTGACCGAGAGGAGTGCTCAAGCTAGGGTTTCTACCTTCTTTTTGTCAAGATACCTTGTTGTTTGGAGTTTCTACATCATCTCTAAGGAGAGTTATATAACTTTCTCCATGACTATTGCTTACTCTCACCTTGCATGCAGATGATCATGCTCTAGAACATTGTTCCAAGTAGAAGGATAGTATCTCTTACCTAGGATTTGTATTTTTATGGTGATTCTTGAGTAGTTTATCATCTTGGAGGAACCCTAAACCTTGTGCATGATTCTTTTGATGGAAGTGGTGACCCTAGACCTTGCCTTCATGTAGAAAATGTTGGTTTTTGCTCTTCCAAATGATGGTTCATTTCTAGGGTTTCAAGCTATTTTTCCTCCTTGAAATGGTAACTGATGGTTTGCTTTTGGTTCAGTTTACTTGACTTCCAGTTGACATCCAATGTCATTCACTTTGTTTTTGTTTTGTATCTTATGTGTTCGCCACTATTTTGAACCCATGATTGTCGCCAATGTTTGACTCATGATTGGTCGCTAAGGATTTTGATCTTCCATGGTTGCTAAGAATTTTGTTTCAAAGTGGTCGATGAATTTTCATCCTTTTTGGTTGCCAAGTTTTCTTTTTTTAGGCTGCCAAGATTTCACTTTTGAGGTTGCCAAGATTCAAACCTATATGGTCGCCAAGGTTTGAACTCTAGATGGTCGATGAGATATGATCCATATGGTTGTCAAGGTTTCACCTATGTGGTCCTTAAGGTTTTGAACTCTTTTGTGGTTGCCAAGGATTTGGTCTTTTGTGGCCGTTGAGTTTTGGTTTCATGTTGATTGATGAAACTTGAACTTTATTGGTCGCCAAGGACTCTAACCCTAACCCTAGTGGTCGTTGATGTCTCTAACCCTAGTGGTCACAGAAGTGGCTAACCCCATAGGTCGCCAAAGTAAACCCTAACCTTAGTGCTCACCAAGATGGCTAGCCCTAGAGGTCACCAAGGGTACAAACCCTAGTGGTCAATGAAGTCCTGGCCCTAGTGGTCACTATGTACTCCTAACTATATGATGGTTTGTGTTTGAACCTAAGTATATGCACCAATAGTTAGTTGAGGACTGATTTGTAAAAACAACTTTATCTATCATGTTGATCCTAACCCTAATGTAGTCACATGATGGTGGATAATCATGCCTAGTTCCCTTGTATGTTGATATGATGAAAGAATGTTCTCTATCTATGTTGTTGTAACCCTAATTTGTTGCCACATGAACATTATAAGCTATCATTAGTAATGTTATGCCAAACTTGTTTATCACGTGTATCGTGATGGTATGGTGAGATTTTTCTTAGGCATGGAAAGATAGTGTTGTTCTTACATGGTGTGATGTGATGGTCTTAATGACCTCAAGCATGGTTTGTACCATAATTGAGGTGTTATCCTCCTCACGATGTGACAAGTATTTGATCCTGTGATGGTATGATGGTGAGTATTGTCACGCCCCAATCTCACATTAACCACAAACCACAAGATTAAGACACGACAGGATGGGATTTGCACATAAGCCAATCACTCTTCACTTTTTAAAACATTTAAAAGAGATTAATAGGATAATCTGATTTATGCTGTAAAATGAAACTAAACAAACTGCGGAAGCATCTTTATTATCTGACTAGTAATATAAACAGAGTCTACAGCATATTACATTATCCGACGTAAAATAAAGCATAACAGGTAATTTACATCTTAATACACATTCACTCTCTCACTTACACCTTATCCCAAAGATCGAGGGGAAAGG
This sequence comes from Alisma plantago-aquatica, assembly GCA_963693085.1. Taxonomy (NCBI): domain Eukaryota; kingdom Viridiplantae; phylum Streptophyta; class Magnoliopsida; order Alismatales; family Alismataceae; genus Alisma; species Alisma plantago-aquatica. Next base: position 499,483,031 of record OY856414.1, on the reverse strand, counting down.
ACTAAGAGACCTCTAACTACTAACTACATATTCCTTCTACAGACTAGGCGTAAGGATGAAACGATCCTTCAGATTTCCTGCTGTTGATGATAACCTGAAAATGTTTTGAGTAGAGGTATGAGCCTACTCGCTCAGTGAATAGCATTTCACTTAGCTATCACTAAACAACTCGTCAGGTTTAATAACTAAAAATAAACATAAATGCAGAACTAAACAAGTCAGTTCTAATAACATAGCAGATATACAGATATTAATCACATTTCTAAGCATCAACAGGTGTTTCAGGTAAATAAACAGTTATATAAATTTACTGTGAACCTACTTGATTATTTATTCATTTTATTATTATGCCCTAAATATATGCAGTGTACTCTGCATATAAAGATCCGCAGCAAGTTCATGCTACGGTCCCACCGTACAAGACTTAGCGACACACCCGGGAAGTGCTAAGTCTGACTACTCGTCCTGGTCTGCACAGGACACAAGCTCTACGGCCTCATCGCACATCCACGTGTGCTGCACAACCACGTGTGCTCTCGACTCCTCCTTAAACCTGAGTACACCGGCGGAGAGTCACAGGGTTACCTTCGCGACACAAGCATGAATGGTGTTAGATAACCGTGTTTTCTTTTGTTATCGCAGTGCCATCGTGACACAAGCACGATTGTTGTTGGACACTGCCTCTCTTTCCATCCTCGTGCCACCAGAATTACTCAACTGGTTGATGTTGGACACGAGTTTCACCCCAAAGTTGCAGACCTGTCTAAGGGGTTCTACGGTGTTAGGGCATCTAGGTCTATTAACTGATTAACAAAATAAACATTTAAATAGGAAAATCACATTCCATACTTATTGCACAATCTGCACATCACAAGAAGCACATATATATTCTTTATCGTAATTAAACATGATTCAGTATCATTTATCCAGTTTCAATGCTAAACATCTATTTTGAAATCAGTAAATACATTGCAACTATAAATACAAGAAATTTCATCATTTTCATTAAGCATATCACGTAGTTCAATTCTAATGAATCTAACATACTCTATTGTATGAACTACAATGTTTAGAAGTTATATCAATTGATACAGAAGCAATTAAACATTTAAATTGAGTTAAATAATGATTACTGAATGAACTACTACTCACTCTTCTGGAACTCGGCCGACCAAACTGGGAACTCGGCCGATCGGCTGACAACTCGGCCGATCCAAGCCCTGATCGACTTCCTATAAAGGGAAACTCGGCCGAATCACACCCAATTCGGCCGACCAAAATGCTGTTCGTCATTCTTAATAAAGAAACTCGGCCGAATTGTACGCAACTCGGCCGAACAACGCACTGACTAGAAACTAAAACAAACCTGTTGCAAATCAACAGTACCACACACACGTTCAGGTTGAAATCGGACTTTGTTGGTTGTTGCTCGTGGCTAGTCGTGGCTAGGAGCTGCTGAATGAACTCTGGATTCACGGCCGAAGTCGAGGGCGTTGCTTGGTGCTTACTCGCGCCCGAATGGCCTTCTGGCCATTACTTCTTGCAGCTGCTGCAAAGCAGGGCGCCGCCCTACTGTTAGCAAGGTGCAGGTGGCGCTATAGAGGCGAGACTCTACGATTCCCTGCCTTGGGCTCTTGGTCGGAATCAAGGGCAGTGTTCGGTGTTGATGGTTGTGCTCAAGGTGGCTCCTAGCTGGCCTCCCGGCTGCTGTGCAGCCGCAGCTCCTTGCTACAGGTCGGGCACCTGCTAGGGCGGAGTAGCAGAGGAGAAAGAATGGAGGAATAAGAGAGGTAGAAGAAGGAGAAGGTAGAGGAGAAAGAGGCGTAGCCAAAGCGAGGCTAAGGGCAAAGAAATCGCCCGCCCAAGACCAGCCAAAGCGCGGCCGATTTGCCCTTGTTGGGCGCCGCTCAACAGTCGGTTACTCGTTTTAATCGGGAAGAAGATGATAATAGATAAGCGAGGAAATGAAGGGTTAAATAAAAGGCTAATTTGGAAAAATTGCACTATAGGTCCAAGGAAACTAAAAATGGTATAAGTATCGCCTCAGAGGTCCGATTCAACTGATTTTTCTTGCAAACTTTCAAGTACAAGATTTTTCTACGACCTCGAAGCAAGAAATAATCCTTATTAACTAGTAACACATGATCAAAACACTAATTACATTTATGAGTATTTTATTCAACTTAATTAACTTACTGATCAACATTGCTACTATCATTAAATACCTCAAATGATTCAATCTCAACTATTGATTCACATATTAACTTATTTGATTAACCAAAATGCTTAATTTGATACTCAACACTAATTGAGGTGTTTCACGTAATTCGAGGTATTTATAGACCAACCCTGATATGGGTCGTAACAATCTCCCTCCCTTATAAGGATTTCATCCCGAAATTCCTAAAAGAGAAAAGGAAACTTGTTACGCACACCAAACCCAAAACTTCCCATGTGGCTCCTTCTAGGTTGTAGTTTTTCCAAAAAACCTTCTCTAGGGTATCTCACGATTCTTAGGTTTCTTGATCCTTAGATCCGCTATTTGAATTGGTCCCTCAACATAGGACACATCTGATCTGATTCCAGATCAAACCACAAAACATTGTCTTTGGTAGAACTGTTATAACAGTATCTCAAATTATGGTAATTACTGAGAGATTATCCTACTATACATGCAGACAAACTAAAATTCTTAAATAAACAGAATGCACGTCAACTTGGTACTAAAATAAAATCATACAATTTAACTGTTAAACATCATTACATCTCATAATGAAAATTGATATCAAAATACTTGATTCGTCGTATACCCTATCCTTAGGGTTTCATTTGCCTTATTCATTCATCACATCCCAACACCCTACTCTTAGGGTTATCTCATTTGCTAGTCACATGGCAATACCCTACTCTTAGGGTTTCCGTTATCTCATCTATTTGATTGCAATTCAAATCACAACACGGTATCATTCTAGAACTGGCAGAGCAGTATATTCAAAATCATTGTAATTACTGAGTAATCTTTATATCATGCATGCAGGCAGATTAAAAATTCATAATTATCCCAAACTCAAATCAATTTTGACACATACATACTGAATTCATGTAATTGAACATCTTATTACATTAATAAGAGTAATTTACTTCACCTATAACAAACCATCTGTATTATTTTTCAATTACTTGAAATTTCTCGAAGTACGTGCATATTAACCAAATTCCTGGTTTATGCCCCACATAACTCAATTAAGAGTTATTTACGTATCATCACACAAGTATTTAATAGTACTTGAGAATTTCTAATGATATCTCAATGAAAAGTGCCAATTCATGTAATTGTTAAGTCATACATATTAACATAACAGGAAGCATGCAATTAGGTTTATTTACATATTTTAGTGCTATCTTACCATCTTGAAATCATGCATCTAATGGTTTACCAAATTTGTATTGCCTGGGTTTATAACCGAACTGTATCATTATCGGTTGTGCATTTCTAAACTCAATTTGATATGATTGAAACTGGATTACCAAGCAACCTAATTATTTTATCCATATATATCTTAGTCAAGTCTCGAGACATCAAAGGTCGACTTAATATGAAGAAAGCGAGCAGACTAAATTAATCTATCCACAATCATTCATATCAAATCACAACCTCTAGGTGTCCTGGGTAATCTTACCACAAAATCCATTGTGATAAATTCCCATTCCCATTCAAGCATAGAAAAAGATTACAAGGTAGCTATTGATTTTTAGGGTTCAGCCTTAACCTTCTGGTACACTCTACTTTTAACCACATACCCAGCTACATCCTTCTGCATATCTGACCATCCGTTTCAACTACTTGAAATTTATATACATCTTAATGTTTCCTGAAAGCATAGCATACATCAATACATACACTTTCATAAGAATCTTTTCTTTCAGCCTTTTCCCCTTAAAAGAAATTTACACTATCTCGAGATACACACAACATGTCATGCATAGTCTGGTTTAACTCACTATCACCCTATAGTAGTTCCTTAATCTGATCATAAGAAGTAGGCTTGAACCTGCATCTGTACAATCAAACCACTTTGTGTTGTCACCCTTAAGTCTAAGTTTATCTCTCACATTTCTACTAACAGGTCTCTATTGAAACCTATCATAGAGAATGCATTAACTGTTGAACTTGACTTTCTGCTGAAAGCATCATTCATCACATTCTCATTACCAGGGTGATAATCTATTGTCACATCATAAAGATAGTGACGCCATGTCTTAAAAACATGAACTACATCAGCTATCCTTATATCATATATCGGATAATACTCCGATTTCTATGCTACTTTCTTATAGTTATATTTTAGATTTATGTCTTACTCTTTTCTCTTAGTCATTACATATTGCTCATGTACCGTTCAGATTATCTACCTCAAAACCCTAGATCACTATCAGAGCCAGTTTACTTTTCATAGAACAAATCTCAAGATCTTATTTTATAAAGTTACTAGTATTCAAGGTTACATCACTAATGATATCCCTTAAACTACTACAACTTTAATCATTCTAGGGTTTTGGTCTATATCAGTAACATAGCATTATTGTGTGTGTGTGTGTGGTCGATCATATAGATCAATTTGAGTTGCTTGGGTCAATAACATATTAACCCAACACCCAACTTTAATTTTATTGGCTGAAAATTCAGTTTTCACAATAGTTTCTATAATTCGTTTATTAAACAGCTAACAGAAGCTCCAAAAATTTTGGAAATTTTTTATGTTGTTCTTAATGAAGTTTCAGATCTCCAGTAAAAATTTGAGATCATTTTTAAATTACCAATTAATAATTAAAAATCAAACAGTGCACTGCTATATTGCAGTCTGCAGCAGGTTCGGCTGAGTTACAAACTCGGCCGACACCCTTACTGTAGAGGTCAAAAGTCATCCAAAAATTATGCCAATTTAACAGAGTATCTAAAATTGTATTTTTCAAGCACAGTTAAATTTTGAGATCAATTGGATATACCAATAAAAAGATAAAATTCAATTACCACACTGCTATATCATTCAGAAAATGTGATCGGTCGAGTTTGAAACTCGGCCGATAAACAAGTCAGAACATTCTTCAAAAAAAATTCTGATATTTTCCAATGTTGTTTACATTTTATATATCCAAATCATATCCAAATTTGAGCTAAATCAAAGTTACACATAGAATACTAAAAATCATTTAGTGAGGCATTCTATTTATCAAATTCTATATTCATGTGTCATTTGAATCCTAGTTTGGGCCAATTAGGGTCTATGCTTCTCAAACCCTTATTCTCAAAACAAAAGAACATTTAGACTTCTTATCATAGTTAAAACATCCCAGTGTAAATACATTCTCACTATGTTACGGGTCTAATCATCCAGAGTCTATTCTTATTTTACTGTTAATAGAAGTCATTAGATCCCAGTAACGCATCCTGCCAGCCGGACCAGGCCGAACCTGTAGTCCTGAAGCCAAGAGCTACTCGGGATTAATCAACCCCTATTAATATAAAACATGTGGAAAGAATATCCACTTAGGGCAAACTCATATATACATGATTTCGGGTCTACTTTAATACAAAGAAAACAAACATTAAACAATTCACTTCATGTCACAACAATATAAAAGAATCATACTTATTGTACAAACTGAAAGTCTAAATTTATGCATATAAGAGCATTTCTAATGATCTTTAATCAATAAGCAATATAAAGTAGGAGTTATATCACATCCTTTATTTAATCTCTTACTCCTACATTAATTTCTGATCTCTTAACCCTAAGATTTCTAGGGTTTTCTCTCTAGCCTATCCTTCCTCTGCATACCTGGCCAGGGCATCCAGAGAAGAACAGACAGAGTAGCTTGATACTGGTCAATCTAAGTATTCAGACACCTGGCCAGGGTATCTAAACACTCAGACCTTCCAGAGCTAAAACACATCATTCATTATTCGCCTTACTTATAACCTTATCCTTTGACCCTAATGATTCTTAACGACTCATCTTAAGCTCATTACTTGATTCTCGTGACCACATCCTCTTCCTGCTATCTGCAATAGTATAACAGAACACTTCCTGTTAGAAGATTACAGATAGAAGAAAGACACCTAAACCTTAATCCTATTGGTCTCTTATCGTCCCCTGACCTTGAGTAACTATGTACTCAAACCAAGGCTCTGATACCAAAAATTATCACGCCCCAATCTCACATTAACCACAAACCATGAGATTAAGACACGACAGGATGGGATTTGCACATAAGCCAATCACTCTTCACTTTTTAAAACATTTAAAAGAGATTAATAGGATAATCTGATTTATGCTGTAAAATGAAACTAAACAAACTGCAGAAGCATCTTTATTATCTGACTAGCAATATAAACAGAGTCTACAGCATATTACATTATCCGACGTAAAATAAAGCATAACAGGTAATTTACATCTTAATACACATTCACTCTCTCACTTACACCTTATCCCAAAGATCGAGGGGAAATGACTAAGAGACCTCTAACTACTAACTACATATTCCTTCTACAGACTAGGCGTAAGGATGAAACGATCCTTCAGATTTCCTGCTGTTGATGATAACCTGAAAATGTTTTGAGTAGAGGTATGAGCCTACTCGCTCAGTGAATAGCATTTCACTTAGCTATCACTAAACAACTCGTCAGGTTTAATAACTAAAAATAAACATAAATGCAGAACTAAACAAGGCAGTTCTAATAACATAGCAGATATACAGATATTAATCACATTTCTAAGCATCAACAGGTGTTTCAGGTAAATAAACAGTTATATAAATTTACTGTGAACCTACTTGATTATTTATTCATTTTATTATTATGCCCTAAATATATGCAGTGTACTCTGCATATAAAGATCTGCAGCAAGTTCATGCTACGGTCCCACCGTACAAGACTTAGCGACACACCCGGGAAGTTCTAAGTCTGACTACTCATCCTGGTCCGCACAGGACACAGGCTCTACGGCCTCATCGCACATCCACGTGTGCTGCACAACCACGTGTGCTCTCGACTCCTCCTTAAACCTGAGTACACCGGCGGAGAGTCACAGGGTTACCTTCGCGACACAAGCACGAATGGTGTTAGATAACCGTGTTTTCTTTTGTTATCGCAGTGCCATCGTGACACAAGCACGATTGTTGTTGGACACTGCCTCTCTTTCCATCCTCGTGCCACCAGAATTACTCAACCGGTTGATGTTGGACACGAGTTTCACCCCAAAGTTGCAGACCTGTCTAAGGGGTTCTACGGTGTTAGGGCATCTAGGTCTATTAACTGATTAACAAAATAAACATTTAAACAGGAAAATCACATTCCATACTTATTGCACAATCTGCACATCACAAGAAGCACATATATATTCTTTATCGTAATTAAACATGATTCAGTATCATTTATCCAGTTTCAATGCTAAACATCTATTTTGAAATCAGTAAATACATTGCAACTATAAATACAGGAAATTTCATCATTTTCATTAAGCATATCACGTAGTTCAATTCTAATGAATCTAACATACTCTATTGTATGAACTACACTATTTATAAGTTATATCAATTGATACAGAAGCAATTAAACATTTAAATTGAGTTAAATAATGATTACTGAATGAACTACTACTCACTCTTCTGGAACTCGGCCGACCAAACTGGGAACTCGGCCGACCAAACTGGGAACTCGGCCGATCGGCTGACAACTCGGCCGATCCACCCGCAACTCGGCCGATCCAAGCCCTGATCGATTTCCTATAAAGGGAAACTCGGCCGAATCACACCCAATTCGGCCGACCAAAACGCTGTTCGTCATTCTTAATAAAGAAACTCGGCCGAATTGTACGCAACTCGGCCGAACAACGCACTGACTAGAAACTAAAACAAACCTGTTGCAAATCAACAGTACCACACACACGTTCAGGTTGAAATCAGACTTTGTTGGTTGTTGCTCGTGGCTAGTCGTGGCTAGGAGCTGCTGAATGAACTCTGGATTCACAGCCGAAGTCGAGGGCGTTTCTTGGTGCTTACTCGTGCCCGAATGGCCTTCTGGCCATTACTTCTTGCAGCTGTGGCTGCTGCAAAGCAGGGCACCGCCCTGCTGTTAGCAAGGTGCAGGTGGCGCTATAGAGGCGAGACTCTACGATTCCCTGCCTTGGGCTCTTGGTCGGAATCAAGGGCAGTGTTCGGTGTTGATGGTCGTGCTCAAGGTGGCTCCTAGCTGGCCTCCCGGCTGCTGTGCAGCCGCAGCTCCTTGCTGCAGGTCGGGCACCTGCTAGGGCGGAGTAGCAGAGGAGAAAGAATGGAGGAATAAGAGAGGTAGAAGATGGAGAAGGTAGAGGAGAAAGAGGCGTAGCCAAAGCGAGGCTAAGGGCAAAGAAATCGCCCGCCCAAGACCAGCCAAAGCGCGGCCGATTTGCCCTTGTTGGGCGCCGCTCAACATTCGGTTACTCATTTTAATCGGGAAGAAGATGATAATAGATAAGCGAGGAAATGAAGGGTTAAATAAAAGGCTAATTTGGAAAAATTGCACTATAGGTCCAAGGAAACTAAAAATGGTATAAGTATCGCCTTAGAGGTCCGATTCAACTGATTTTTCTTGCAAACTTTCAAGTACAAGATTTTTCTACGACCTCGAAGCAAGAAATAATCCTTATTAACTAGTAACACATGATCAAAACACTAATTACATTTATGAGTATTTTATTCAACTTAATTAACTTACTGATCAACATTGCTACTATCATTAAATACCTCAAATGATTCAATCTCAACTATTGATTCACATATTAACTTATTTGATTAACCAAAATGCTTAATTTGATACTCAACACTAATTGAGGTGTTTCACGTAATTTGAGGTATTTATAGACTAACCCTGATATGGGTCGTAACAAGTATGATCTCATGTATGTCAATGAAGTAATACCATGTGATGATGTGATAAAGATTATATATCATACAGTTTATATCTTCTGATTTTGCAATCTACCCATGATTTATAGAACTCTTTTATGGGTTGTATGTAACTTGATTGATCTAGTCTTAACTCACCCAATTGGCATTAACTAATCAAATGAAACCCTAATCATGTAGTGCCATGTGCTATAGATCCATTCCAGTGTGAGGACTTGCTGGATGGTGAAATGAGTATTCCTAAGGAAAACTCGAAGTGCATATTGTTGAGTATGCAGGGTGCATGAGACTATGTGTCCTTGTCATTTTGATCCCAAGGTTATAGAGGATGGTCGCGGTCATGCCTCGAAAGGAGAATGGCTATAGTTGTATCTCAGGTATTTGAATATATGATGAGATAGATGACAATTGTGGTTGTACCTCAGAAGATAGGGTTTTGTATACCCTGGTTACTAGTGTCGTGACCTTTATACCAAGGCAGACCAGGTTGTTTTGCAACTGGACTAAATATGTCACTATGGCTGACTCGTACTGACTGAGGCCGGTTGATATCTAAGGAGTGTTGCTCTCCTAGATCTTATATGGAACTGATTTCAACTTAGGAGTTGTTAGTTGGAGTTGAGTGATATTCCTCAACTCTATAAGGCTTAATAAAAGACATAGTACATCTATGTAGTATATCTGCTTAGGGTTAAACATGATTCACATTGGTTGATAACCCCTACCTTGTTTCTTATACTGGCTAGTTATTATATAATGAAGTAAGAGAAATTAACTATTTAGTAGAAGATAGTCTTACCTATTCCTTCATATACTTGTTGGTCATGCATGTTGCTATGCCTATCTATTTAAATGGCTTAGTGTGATTAGTATGCTCAATCTACTAAACCTACTTAGTTAGTTTGACCTGCTTAATCTATTTAGTAATAAAGTTACCTAATGTAATCAATAATCATTGGTTGAGAGTTATATCTCTCACTGGGATGTTGGTCTCACCTCATGGGTCACCACATCCTTTTAGGTGGTCATCAACGATGTCTTCAGGATCGTATTCACTATTACAAAAATGGCTTATAATGTCACTTGTAAAGGTGTCGGTTGTATAAATACACCGACACCTAAAACCTAAAGTGTCAGTATAATAAAAAAACCAACATCTATCTATGAAGGGTAACCAGACACAGGTATCGTTTTTATTTAGTGACGGTTCCCTAATAATAAATCGACGCCTAAAATTAATCGCCAAATCCAAAATTTCCAGTGAAAAAATTACCTCCAAAATTTGACATATGGCATCGGTTATTAACTATTAAACCGACGATGAAAGGTTATTCGCGAGACGGAAATTGGGCACATTTTGGTTGTCGATTTTACTACAATAACTGACGCTTATGGGTTTTCCCGCGTTGTTCCCGGGAAATTTTTCACACCCTTTGAGCGTCGGTTTTTGAAAGAAACCGACGACTATGGTCATTAATAGAGAACAATTTTTTTAATCGGCATATGTAGATAGACATCGATTTTTGTGTAGTAAAACTGACAACTATCATTGAGAATATGTGTCGGTGTGTTTGTAGAACCGACACCTTTAGTTTTATGTGTCCGTTTTTTTGACTAGCCGACGCCTATGGTACAGTTAATAGCCCCACAAAACAAAGAACTTTTCTCCATTGTCTCTGTTTCATTGCGAACCTGCTAGGTCTGGCGATAGTTTTCGGTTCTCCCCACCATCGTTGCTCCCACCGTCGTTGCCCCAGTGGTCATTGCCCCCGCCGCTGTTGCTCCCCCGTGCCGCCATCACTCGCTGTTGTTGCTCCTCTCCTCGCCGACTCTGCCTCCTGTTCGCCCGCTCACTACTGACGCTCCTCTCCTCACCGTCACTGCTCTCTCCTCACCGACACTCTGCTCCTGGTCGCCCACTCACCACCTCCTAGTCGCCCACTCATCATCGTCGCCCACTCTCTGCCGCCGCCCTCTCTCCTGCTTGCTACTCCGGCCACTGGCTCGCTGCACCTGGTACCCTTCTTCCTCCTCTTCTTGCTCCTTTCTCCTGCTCCTGGCCCCCTACCCTCAGGGCGCTGGCAATGGGTTGGATGTTATACAAGTTTGAGTACTTATCTACTGATTTGAATTTATCTTATCTACTGATTTGAATTGATATATATACTAATTTGTATTGACTTATCTACTGATTTGTATTTACTTATCTACTAATTTGTATTTATTTATGTGCTGATTTATATTTACTTAAATACTGATTTGTATTCACTTATCTACTCATTTATTCATCTAATGATTTTTTAATAATATTTTGATGCATCCTAATTTGAATTGATGTTTCTAATCCTCATGCTTGACCTAATTCAGTAAATTTTGATGCATGTTGAAATAAGATTTGAACTTGTCCATTCTAGCATCCTAATTTGATTTGATTATGTGCTTTGAACCTTGAAACATGCATGTTAAAGATACATTGAATCCCTATATTGTATGATGTAGATTGATGATAATGTATGAGCTAGTTTGAAATTTTGAAATCAATTATGAAATATATCTCCATCCCTAGGTCATACTAATTTAATTATGTGTGTCTTTATCTTGATGATGAACATGCATGGACACTCAAAATGTTGAAATCAATGTTATAGAATATAATACCTAGATTAAATGATGTTACATGAAACCTAGGATATGAATGATGAAACTAGGATTGTAGGTATTGGAATGACAACATATATACATCTATTTGTTGACCTAGAAACCCATCTAAGATTTACTCATTAGGAGTAGATCTTGGATAGTCCCTAGCTTGGGACTGTTCTTGAACACCTAATCTCACTTAGGATGTAAGTGTATAATGTGTATTGGGTTTTTAAGAAAATTTTGACAACATTTCCCCATTTGTTCTCTAAGTACATATGTACTTGGAGAACAGTGGGGAAATGCTTCCGAAATTTTCTTGAAACCCCAATACACATTATATACTTACTAGTGAGATTAGGTGTTCAAGAATGGGATAGGTGGTACACATTTATTATATATAAGAATAAGAATGACAACACATGTATTTGTTGGCCTAAAGTTTTAACCATGCAAAAACTCTAATCTATTAACCCTAGACCCTAATCTTGTTTTAATATATACTTGTTTTCTCTTTGATCATAGAATGGATAGATCGTGGATGTCCATTCACAATCGCTGCACCCCAGAGTTTATATCTGGTCTTGACCAGTTTATTAGATTTGCTGAGGAAAATAGGAAACAACCTGGAGATAGGTTCTATTGTCCATGTAGGCATTGCGGTAACAACTTGAAAGTCAGCACTGGTGACGAAATCAAAAGTCATGTCATGTGCAACGAGATTATACAAGGCTATACAGAATGGCACTGGCATGGAGAGATTTCAAACCCAAAACCAGTGGATGTCGATAGCAGTGCTTGTGTGGAAGAAGAAATTGCCTCTGATGACATAGATATGAATGAACCAGTTCCAGTAGACATCGTTGATGCGATGCTGGATAGTTGTGGGTTAGAGCACACCGATCCACCTCCCATTTTTAGAAACATTGTGCATGATGCTGAGATATCGTTATTGATGGAGCTTCCACTCACGTGGAATTGCATGCACCACTAAAAATCCTAAAGATGGTGAGTCTTTAAGTTTAGCCTTGCTTATACTAGATCGAGAACTCCACCCACGTATTCTAAGATACGTGGAAGTCTTATCGTAGTATAGTTAAGGGTCAAATCCACGGGGCAACGGTCTTATTGGGAGCAACAAGATGGAAAACGTTAGAATTTCACTCAATCTCTTAATAGTTGGTATTTAAATCAAAAGGTTGGTTTGGTTGTTTTTAAACTAAGAGCAAGTAAAGTAAAGCAAGCAAGTAAATTTTAAGGATGTTAAACAATGATAAGGAACCACTAGGATGTGATCAACTTTCACCGCCACTACACAAGGATCAAAACATGCAACATAAAACATAACATACAAAAAGTGCTCAGACAGTTAGTATCTTTGTAGATTTAGCTTCCTTTTGGAGAGCTAACTACGAGGGGTGCAAGGATGTTGCACATCCAGCCATCCCCGAACGAATGGTCACCTACTTTGCATCATTCCCTTCGCAAAGTGTGTTTCTCGACTTACCAAGGTTGTACTTTCATACGTCAACTGATTCCATTTCATAGTATGGAGGTACAACATTGGTAGTGAGTTTACTCCACTTCTTGAAAAACACTCCTAGATACCAAAATAGATGCATGGTGGATACATGCATCAGGAACCAACATTCAATCTAATTTCGAATCTAGTAGTGCAAACATACACAATTCATACTAAAATATAAAAGGTAACACAAGTTGGTGATCAAGCAACAAGCATTCATTAAACAATTGATGTTGAACTGAAAAGGAAGAATCTTTATATTGCAAACTATGGATTACATTACATGAAATGAAAATATGGGTAGCGGGACTACTCCCCGCACCCTAGTGAAAGAGACTACTCGCTTATAGCTAGGACAAAGAAGGAGGAGAGAAGAGAGAGAGTGTCATCCCCACAAAGGAGAGAGGAAAGTCAACCCCTTAGAAAGAGAGAGAATGACAATCTTCCAACTTCACAGGTTGCTTGATGATGAGGTCTCCTCTTCCCACCTTCTTTGGCAAAGAGAGAGAAAGCAGCTTCAAGATGGGGTGTGGATCTCAGACCGGCAGCCTTTGGGCGGAGGATGAAAGTTGAAATAACTCTGGAGTAGTAGAGGCAGCCTCTGGGCGTCTAAAACTTCATCTCTTTAGGAGGACCCTTGAGTCTTATTTATAGGCCTGAAGTGAAGACCGTTTGGTCTCTAAGACCGTTTGGACCCTGAGACCGTTTGGACCCCATGCGGTCTCGAGACCGGTTGGCTTCATGCGGTCTTGGGACCGTGTGACTCCATGCGGTCTCGGGACCGGTTGGCTTCATGCGGTCTTGGGATCGTGTGACTCCATGCGGTCTCAAGACCGGTTGGCTTCATGCAGTCTTGGGACTGTGTGATTCCATGTGGTCTCGGGACCGGTTGACTTCATGCGGTCTTGGTACCGTGTGACTTCATATGGTCTCAGGACCGGTTGGCTTCATGCGGTCTTGGCACCGTGTGAGTCCATGCGGTCTTGAGACCGGTTGGCTTCATGCGGTCTTGGGAGCGGGTGAGTCCAGGTATTGAGAGTTGATTGGGTCTCAAGTTTCTTCTGTATCTCATAGCCTGCATTGGGACCACTTTTTATTCTGTGCATGTTGTTGACTCTAATCAGCTTTATGCCTCTCTGAAAAACCTACTAGAAGCTAGAGTGGGTATGAGGGTTGGCTAAAGGCTTTATGTGTAACTCCCCCTTCAAGTGGGGGAGGGGTTGTCTATGCTTTTAGGAGCTCACTATCGGGCACGACACATCTGCCTTCGTGAGGGCAGCTAAATGTATCGACCGGTTGAGTCCTTTATAAGCCTTTCATATATTTAGATACCTTAGGGTTCCACTATCAAACACGACACATCTGCCTTCGTGAGGGTAGATGAATGTACCGGCCGGGTGAGACCTTCATTGGTTCTTTATATAGATCCTTATTTATGGCACAACTCTCATAGTTTTATTCAACTCTCTGGCTTTTATTCATAGACTCACAAGCTTAGGATTTGGGGTTTTTGGGGAATTTATTTTGGGCGGCCAAGCCTCTTTTATTTGAAGAGAGGAAAGATGTTCTTTGAGTTTTTCAACATGCACTTATTTGGTTTCTTTTTAATGGTCCACTTGCGAGACTTCTTGATTTGGATGTCGCCTGATGCCCCTCTCATTATTGAGAGCTTGGCTTATTTTGGCCTTGATATTGACATGTGGAGAGTCAGATGTAGAAGTGAAACAAAAGAATAAAAATTGATAGTGGAGAGACATTATTAAGTCTCCATTATATGTCTCAGTGCTATTCTTGTTATTACTTTTGAGGACTAATCATGATTCTAAAGTTAGCTGAGGGTGACTTGTTCCAGAAGAGATGTTCTTCTTTATGTGTGAAGTTTATTTTAACAGGGAGAATGCTTTTAAAACAAAAATTAAATGCACAAAGAAAACTGTAAAATTTTGTACAGAATTGAAAGAAAATGTAGAGGGGGAAGAGTTTTGAAAATGATACCTCACCCTTGTCAGTGTACTCCCCCCCTAACGTATCACTCACTCTGTCCATAGAGTGGCAATGTGATAGTTTGAGAAGTACAAGGATAAGGGCATCAGGCTTCTGTCAGTCCTTTATTGGCGCCATGTGTGCAGAGCAGATTAGTAGTGAATTTCCCTCGTAATGCATGATAATCCACTTCTGTCATGTATTCTACTGGTCTTCCAAGCACTATGATGGTGTATATCCAGTAGAGGATGTGGAAACCACAATCATTCGACTTGCGTATCTGCTGAGGGCACTTGTGGCAGAAGGCGGGGCTATGAAAGTGTTCTTTGCTGTATGCCCGTGTGTGCTTGCTGAGGAGGACATGAAGTTGGTCGACAAACTCCTTTGCCATCTCCTCCGTGGGTGTTCTCGGTGTTGTAGCGTAATATTGTTGATCTGGATTGTACTAGCTATTGGAACTGTTGTATATGATTGTTGTTCCTTTATGAAGATTTGTTGCCAATAACATCCAGTGTTCTGAATGAAGGAAGGGGAGCATGATGAAGTTTGGGGTCGTGTGTTGTAAGAAGGAGATGAGTGCCTCGGTTGTTCTGAAGTTCTTTAGATTTAAAAGATCATCCTTCATGTATGGGGATGCCATATAGGTTGTAGGGTGATTCTGACCGAGAAGAAATTGATAAGCGACCATTAAGATGACGGAGAGAGACCCTTTTAGCTAAACAATTTCTCGTAGTGCATCTGCCATGACTAGAATATCACTAGACATGAAAACGAGGTCATCTTTCTCGGCGTAAATCCTTGACATGATGAGATGAAGTTCATTGTCGGAGAGACGTTTGCAAGCACTAAGGTCAAAATTGGGGAATGTAGGTGAAATGGCAGACAGGGGGTCCATTTGTGAAGATGAATGGTTTAAGGGTGCCCCGGTTAGCAACTCAGTAACCCCTTCATCATCCTCCAGATTGAAAGAGTAAGGGTCCCATTTCTTTTTCTCACGAACTTTGGCGGGCTGTTGCTTCTCCAACTCCTATATTGTTTGCCTAAATGGCTGTTTTGGAGGACGTTGGATGGCCGAAAAGAGATAACGAGGAACGTCGTCAGGTGCCATAGTTGGTTCCTTGAAGAACCGTCTATCACAGATTAACTCCATGGCATAACGACCTCGCAGAGAATGGAAATCTTCTGTGGCCAAATCAGTAAAAGGGATTTGCTGATTGAGCACTTGGATATGCCGTATTACGTAGAAAGCGCAATCCCGAGAACCCTCTTGAGTTTGAGCTTGGGGGTTGATGATTTGGAACAAAGGTTGGTTCCAATTATTGTGGAGTGATGGGCAAGCAGCCCAGATCAACTTCAGGAGATGAAATGGGATACATCTGGCCTCCCCAACTTTTGTTCCAGAGAAGTTGATTATTCCGACTCTTAGTTCAGTGGCATAAAAGTTGTACACCTTAGCGTCTCAGGCCGCGGTGTCCACGATCATCAGTAGCCAGTGACCAGAGACTTGGAAAGGCACAGTAATGTAGTGTGCCTTCCTTGCTATTGCCCTCTGCAACCGTTCAATTGATTTGCTTTGCAATTTTTTGTAAATAAGACTCATTGCTAGAGCCAGTGATGTGTTAAGAATGGGTTGCTACCACTTAGAGCTTCTATAGGTTTCGATAGAGTTGGTGAGGAGGACGTGGAAGTTTGTCATCTTCACCGTTGATTGTGGTCGAAGGATAGAGCGGAAGTCCTCACGCGTCAGCTTGCGCTGAGTCTTTGTATTTTGGTATATAATGTCACCCCGGTCTTTGCCATCATCTACTACGGTGTTAAGGATGAAGATGTCTTGAGCGTCGAGAGTAGAGATGGCCATTGGATCAAGATCGTGCATTTTGTTTGGTAGTGGTGGTGGTGGGGGTAGCTCTTGCGGATGGAGAGGAGAAATTTGCTCCAGATTGTCTATATATTTTTGCAGATCTTCATCTTTGTCTGAGTCAGAAGCTAATTCAAGATCTTCGTCTGTATCCAAGCTGACTCTTTCTAAATCTTCTTGTTCTGGGGGAAAGATCACTGATTGATCTGGTGCGGAAAGATGTTGAGCTGATGTTTCTTGTTGTGGAGTTGTGCTAGTTCTGAGTAGACATTGTTGGAACTCAGCGAAGGCTGCTTCTTTAGCAGATTCCCCCATAGATCCCATTGCGGAGTAGTCAAGGAATTGATCCCCGTAAGACATATTAACATTGTCAATGTGAGTCGGGGATTTGGGATCTTTATCACCGTCATGGTGATCTTTTTGTTTTGATGCAGCTCCTCGCCTTGTGCCCTCCCCGGAATTGTGTGGGTCATCAGATTGGTCATCTGAGGAGGTGATTTTATTGGAGTTAGCCGAGGAGTCAGAATCCTCATCATTATCATTTTCATCATCATCATCATCATCATTGTCTGCCTCATTATCTGTTGGCTTTGGTTGTGGAGGATTCTTGCACTGCCGATGGGTTGCTTGTAGTTCATCAAACGCCACTTGCACATGCTCGTGGGATTTGAGTAGTGCGTCGTGTGTTTCTTTTAGATCTGAGTATATTCCCTCGGCAGAGAGGAGGCACACTGTAAGATCTATTACTTGAGCGCGTAGTTGGTGGAGCTCGGTGTTTGCTTACTCCTCTTGGCAGTTGTGTAGCTGAGTGAGGGTGTTGGTGATGTCGTCCAAGCACGTGCTTAAAGCAGGTTGTTGCTATGTAAGCTCATGCAGGGTCTCGGGCAGAGGTTGAGTCTACGTAGAGATCCTATCAACTTGCGTAGCCAACACTTCATGCTGGGTTTTTACTCCAAGGACCAGCTCGGGTAAGTGTTTGTAGTGGTCATCGATATGATCGACTTTCTTGTCCACTACGTCTTGTCGTTGCTGAATGCTTTGGACACTGCCTAGAAAGGTGTTGTTCTGCTCGTTGATCTTGGAGACCTGTTGAGAAATACCCTGCAATAATGAAAAAATAGATTGCATTATATTAGAGGTATCGGTGAGGAGGTTTCAGATGGCGTCAAATTGACGTCCGAATTCCTCACCGACATTTAAAAAATGGACCCCAGATGCGGAAGGGTGATGTGGCTGGGGTCGGGGTGGAAGGGTGGTAGTGTCTTGCGAAGGAGACATTGGTGATGGTCCCATGAACTACGTGGTGACCGTAGATGGAGTCATCAGCGGTGTCGAGGTGGTGGCGGATGAAGGGAATGGTAGATGGCTGGGTGATATATGAGGGAGTGAAAAAGTTGAGGAAAAGAGGGTGGATACGGGGGCGGAGAAAGTGAAGCTGAGAGTTGGAGCAGAAAAGGGGGTGCTCGGGGAGAAAGATGGGGAAGTGGAGGATGTCGGTGGAGGGAGTGTTGTGGAGGAAGGTGGGGTGGTGGTAGGTGGTTGGAGGGTGGTGGGTGGGAGTGTGGTGGGGGTGGGGGTGGTGGTGGTGAGATCATCATGTAGGCTCATGATGAATGAGTCTATACAGGAAGTAGTGATTGGTTCCTTCGGAGGGGGGCGTTCTGTCTCCGGTTGAAGCTTTGATGTTGGTGTCCCTGACAACTGTTGTGGTTGTAAACGTACCTTAGACGGTCTTTTTACTGGTATTTTTGTTAACCTAGCTGTCAGGGCGGTTATGCTGAGCTCTGTCTATCTTGCTTGGGTTGTCTTAGCTTGTACTTTGACTGGAGCTAGGAGTTTGGTAATCTCTTCGTCAGTAAAGAGAAATTGGTCCTTGTTGTAGTCCGCTAGCTCCGAAAGCGGTAGCAAGGTCCTAGAGGATTTGACTGTTGGGCAGAAGATGTAGTGTAGTTTTGCATCCTTCTCCTTGATAATGTTGGAGTTCTTCAAGGTTTGTTCGTTAGCAAGGATGTCTCCCTTGATCTTCATGCAGCGAGGGAGTAATCTGTCCATTTTGAGGTATTTGATAATGGAAGTTATGTGCCCGCCCATGCAGATTTCTTTTCCGATGGCGTAGGCGGAGAATTTTTATATCATATGCCGACCGATGTTGACTGGCTTTCCTTGCAAAATGGACCATAGGAGAAAGAGGTCGGCAGTGATAACGTTTCCTCTCTTAGTTCTGGGGAATAGTGCACCTGTGATAATTTTGTGTAGCGTGCGCACGAACCCTGATTGAATATTGGAGGCTTTGCATGTCTTTGCCTCATAAGTGGGAATTCCTGTTAGCGTCTTCTAGAAGATGTGTCTATTGAATAGGGAATTCTCCGTGTCAGCAGCTTTGGTTTGTTTGAGTTGCTCTGGGTTTTCGACGAAAATGTCGTTCAGAATATTTTCTATTATAATGATGTCATTGCCAAAATGTTTGGTGACCAGCCTGCGGTCACCTCCGTCCCTTACTATGTGTTTAATGTCCACCGTTTCTTTGGTGAGATGGGTAAATAATTCTGTGGTGGGTTCGACATAAGAAATTTCGGGGATGAAATAGAGTCTGGATAAATTGGCGTTGTCGAGCATAGTGAAAATTCTATCGTATATCTCCATCTTGAGCAGTACGCTTGAGCAAACATACTTTGTTGGTTTTAATACTTTGTCGATGGATGGGATGGTGTGGATGTAGAGGTTCTCTGGTGGTGGTGCGATGGTGGTGAGGACTGAGAAGATGGGGGTGGTAGCAGGGGTGATGGTGGCAGGTGGTGTGAGGGTTTGTTCCCTAGCAGTGGCGGGGCAGACCTGTTTTCTTGCCCGCTTCTTTGAGGGTTGTTCAGTTGTAGTTTCTTTGACTTTTCGTTTCCCCTTGAATTTTTCTACTAGGGATGCATCTTCAGAGTTGGGCTCGTATTCAGAGCCTTCGTCACTGGAGGAGATTTCTTTCACTTCTTGTTCAGGTTCTTCAGCCAGACATTTGTTGATACGGTCAATTTTGCAAATGGCCGCTATGACGTTGAATTTTAGTGGGATCTTTTTAGTTGCTTTATAGGTGTCCACCACTGTCTGGAGTTTGGCACGTTCCTCCCGTAGTTGCTCCTCGGTCCAGAAAGGAGCGTCGACGGTTCTTGTAGGTTGCTTTGTTGATGAAGCCATTTATGAAAATGGAAAATCATGTGTTAGAAAAGCAAGTTTATTAAAAGAGAAAAATTAGATTTTATTTGTATTTATGTGTTTTTATGTTTTAACAAAATTCAAGCGGTTGTGAAAGGCCAAACGGTTTTGGAGACCGTTTGGTCCCAAACGGTTTAAGTACTGTTTGGAAGATAAAACGTCGGGGAGTGGCCGACGATAGTGGAAGTGACAGAGACGATGAGGAAGGGGGTGCCGCGGTGGCGCCGAAGATGTCGACGGTGGAAAAGATGGTTGCAGAGGTGAAAAGGCCAATGGTGCGGTAGAACAGGTAGCCGCGGCGGCGATATAGGCGTCGGCGACGGTAAAGCTACGTGTTGAACTACCTTGCAGAAACGGTCAGAGATGACGATGGTGATGCAAAGAGAGACGACGACTGAGGTGCGATCACTGTGGAGACACACGAAGCCGGGAAGGAGAGCGGCAGAGAGAATGCAGGTCATGGGTTGCGCGGGAACGGGAGCAAAAATGGAACAGGAAGTTGGCATTTGCGCGAGGGCTCAAGAAAGTTCCGGAGTCGAAAGAAAGAAGAAGGAGGGGGTTATATTTATAGGATTCAGAGGGTTGACCTTGCAAAAATCCTAGGTCAAACGGTTTAAAGACCGTTTGGACTCCAAACAGTTTTAAGACCATTTGGCTCCAAACAGTTTCAAGACCGTTTAGCTCCAAACTGTTTTAGGACCGTTTGGCTCCAAATGGTTTCAAGACAGTTTGGGAGGGTTAAGGTTATATTGGTTTTTATTTTTTTATATTAGTTTTGGTTATATAAATTTTATATTTTTAGAAGATAATCCTAAGGTAACTTAAAGGAACAGAAGATAAAATAAGAAGCTCAGATCTTGGGTTGCCTCCCAAGTAGCGCCTGGGTTTTACGTCGCTGGCTCGATGAGGTTTCGAAGTTGTTATGATGATGTTGTGGCATCTCTGATCTCAATAGTCTGTCTTGGCATTTTATCTGTTGGAGTGTAGTATTTTTTCAATCGATGGCCATTGACTGTCCTTTCTCCTCCATTGTCGTCAACAATTATGACAGCTCCAGTCGGGTATATATGTTTGATGATGAAGGGCCCAGACCACTTTGTGTGGAGTTTTCTGGGGAACAGTTTGAGCTTGGAGTTGAAAAGGAGTACTTTGTCACCAATAGCGATGTCTTTCCTTTTTAGATGACCGTCGTGCCACATCTTGATTTGTTCTTTATAAATCCTGGCACTTTGATAAGTGGTCATTCAGAGCTCCTCTAGCTCTTGTAATTGGAGTTGTCTGTTTTATCTAGCACTTTTGAAATCAAAATTCAGTTGTTTAATGGCCCACCAAGCCTTATGCTCCAATTCTACTGGAAGATGACATGACTTCCCGTATACCAAATAGAATGGGGTTGTCCCGATTGGTGTTTTATAAGCTGTTCGATATGCCCAAAGGGCGTCGAGAAGCTTGGTGGACCAGTCAGTACGATGTCTATTGATTGTTTTTTTTAAGATTGCCTTCAGTTGTCTATTTGATACCTCGACCTGACTACTGGTCTGCGGATGGTAAGGCATGGCTACTTTATGGTTAACTCTGTATTTATTCAAGAGGGCTTCAAAGATTCGTTCCAGAAAATGGGTCCCGTCGTTGAATATGACAGTTCGGGGGACTCCAAATCTGGGAAAAATGATATCCTTAAACATCTTAATGACTGGTTTGGAATCCTTGGACACTGTGGGTATGTCTTTGACCCATTTCGAAACATAATCTACTGCAACCAGAATGTAGGAGAAACCATATGAAGAAGGAAAGGGGCTCATGTAGTCTATCCCCCACACGTCGAAAAGTTCGATCTCTTGCCACATGGTGAGGGGCATTTCATTTCTTTTAGATATACCGCCAGAAAGTTATTTGTTGCAAGATTTTACAAAATCATAAGAATCTTTTGCTATGGTTGGACAAAAGAAACCTGATTGCAGAACTTTCATAGAGGTTTTGTTCGCACTCATGTGCCCCCCAGTGGGGCTGGAATGGCAATGCTCTAAGACGGGGGTAATCTCTTCTTCAGGTAAGCAGCAACAGAAAAGTCTGTCTGCACATTGGCGAAAAAGGTAAGGTTCATCCCAACAGTATTGCTTTACATCATGGAGGAATTTCCTTTTGTCGTGATGGGAGGCGGAAGGGTGAATGATTCTTGTAGCCAGATAATTAACAATGTCGGCATACCAAGGGAATCCATTAGTAACTTTCATTAATTGGTCATCTGGAAGGGAGTCTCGGATAGGTAGTTTATCTTCATCCTCCACTTCAATATGGCTGAGGTGGTCGGCTATGACATTTTCTACTCCACTTTTATCTTTAATTTCCAAATCGAATTCCTAAAGCATCAACACCCAGCGGATAAGTCTGGGTTTTGCATCTTGCTTCTGAATTAGATATCGTATGGCGGAGTGGTCAGTGTAGATGATGACCTTGGCTCCAATCAGGTAGGAATAGAATTTCTCGAACACATAGATGACATCTAGGAACTCCTTCTCTGTAGTAGTGTAGTTCTTCTGTGCTTCATCAAGCATTTTGGATGCATAGTAAATTACATAAGGTTTCTTGTCAATTCTCTATCCTAAAACGGCCCTTATGGCGTAATCGCTGGCGTCACACATGATTTCAAAAGGTTGTGACCAATCTAGGGCTCTTAGTATGGGTGCGGAGATTAAAGCATTCTCAGAGTTGAGAAACTTTGTAAACATTCTTGATTAAAATTGAACTCGGTGTCTTTGGTAAGAAGTTGGGTCATGGGTTTTGCTATTTTTGAGAAATCTTTAATGAATCTTCTATAAAACCCAACATGACCCAGGAATGCTCGTACTCCTTTTATATCTTTTGGCGGTGACAACTTTGAGATAACATCGATTTTTGCCTTGTTGACCTCAATCCCTCTGTCACTCACTCTATATCCGAGGACGACACCTTTAGTTACCATAAAATGGCATTTTTCCTAATTCAGGATGAGGTTCGTCTCCTCGCATCGTTGTAAGACTTGTCCAAGGTTGAGTAAACAATTATCGAAGGAATCTCCGTAAATGGAAAAATCATCCATGAATACCTCCATTATAGATTCCGTTAATCCTACAAAAATAGCAGACATGCACCTTTGGAAAGTAGTCGGTGCGTTGCACAGCCTGAATGGCATTCTTATGAAAGCATAGGTCCCAAAGGGGCAGGTAAACATAGTTTTCTCTTGGTCTTCCAGGTGTATAGGTATTTGGTAGAACCCAGAATAACCGTCTAGAAAAAAGAAGGACTTTTGATGGGCTAAGCATTCTTGGACTTCGTCCAGAAAGGGCAGAGGGTAGTGGTCTTTTCACGTTGATTTGTTTAGTTTCCTGCAGTCGATACACATCCTCCACCCTGTCACAGTCCTTGTAGGTACTAACTCATCCTTGTCATTTAACACGATAGTGGTTCCTCCCTTTTTGGGGACCACTTGGACAGGGCTGACCCATTGGGAATATGAGATTGGGTAAATTATGCCAGCTTTCAGTAGTTTGAGAACTTCAAGGCGAACTACTTCTTTAAGATTGGAGTTCATCTTCCTCTGGTGTTCTCTTGATGGCATGAATTCTTCGATCATGGGCAGTCTATGCATGCATAAGGCTGGGTTTATACCTGTAAGGTCAGTTATTTTGTACCCAATGGCTTTCTTGTGTTTCTTCAGCTCAACAAGAAGCCTTTCTTCCTGGTTTTCTGTCAGGGTGGAACTGATGATGACTGGACATAATTTTTCTTTGTCCAAGAAGACGTGTTTAAGTCCTGATGGTAAAGTCTTCATCTCGGGGACCTTGGATTCTTCTGTTGCTTCTAAAATGGTGACAGATTTGAGCTCCTCAAAGGTGGCTGTCGGCACTTCTTCAACTTTCTCCAAGTGTTGCAAACATTGTTGGACCAATTCATTTGCTGAAAATTCAACTTCTGGATTAGTCAGAACATTCTCCAACTCATCAGATGGCTCAGATATTTCCAATTGGGACATTTGGTGTATTGCATCTAAGATAAAAACCTCCTCTTGAATGCTGGGACCTTTCATATTGTTGAGAACTCGGAATTGAATTACTTCTTTTCCCAGTCTTAGGATGATCATGCCCTGGCTGTGGCAAGGAAAGTTCTGCCAAATATTATTGGGTATCTCAGATCCTCCTTGATATCCATAATGACGAAATCACACGGGACATAGGCATCTTTGCCTATCCTTACTCGAATATCTTTGATAATTCCTAGAGGTGCAGTGATAGTGGAATCAGCTAACTGAATTTTCATCATTGTGGGCAGCAAGTCAGTGAACCCTAATCGTTTACACATGGAGTAGGGCATAATTGATATGCTAGCCCCTAAGTGAGCTAATCCCTTTTTTTCTTGAGGTGTTTCCAATACAACACTGAATACCGAAGGAACCAGGGTCCTTCTTTTTCTTTGGCATCTTATTAAGGATGATATCAGAGGTGGTTTGAGCTAGTTTGATGGTTTCATGTTCTTCAGTAATGTATTTCCTTGATAAAAGAGTTTTTAGGTATTTAGCCCAAGCCGGTACTTCAGAGAGAGCATTGAGGAGTGGGATGTCAATATAGAGTTTCTTCATCGCCTCCTTAAATCTTTGGAACCTAGTGTCCATTTTTGTTTCTCACAATCTTCCCGGATATGGTATCCTTGGTTTATACTACGGGATTTCTGGCTCTTTGGAATCTTGTTCTTTTTCTTTGCCTTTCGTGTTCTCTGCAGACTTCTCAGTTCCTAGGTTCGGGCTTGTATTTGGAATAAAGACAGGTGTATCATCATTGTCACGAGTGATTCTTGTAGTTTCATGAAAGACACGATCAGATCTCGTAGTGACGACATTCAATTGCTCTAGTCTATTTTTGTCTGCTGGTGGCTTTAGTTGCGCAGCAATTTGTGCTAATTGAGCCTCGACCGCCTTCTACTGAGCTTGCTGATTAGCGAGCATGGTTTGTTGGGACTGTAGCATATGCCTTATCAAAGTCATCTCATCTTCTGGCTGGGAGGGGGTATTTTTCTGAGCGAGTTGTTGTTGTCCTTGATGTGGTTGTTGCGGAGGTAGTGCTAACTGAGGTTGCTGCAACTGAGGGTGCAGTTGTGGGTGTAGAGGAGGATGGATATATTGATAGTAGGCGGAGAGGTTTCTAGGGTAGTTGGATCTTGGGAAGCTATTTCTGGGGTTCCCTTGATTTTGATTAAAGTTGCTTTGGAATCCAGGCGATAACCTATTGGAGGATCCACCTTGTGTCTGGTGTTGCGGGTTGGTAGTCCCAGCAGGGTTCCCGTATTGAAAACCTGGATGGTTTCCTGGTTGATTAGGATTATAGTAAACTTGTCCATGTATGGAATGAATGGAGTTAACTTGTTTGGGCATCTGCTCTTCAGGGTGTTCGATGATTGGTTCATACTACTGTTGTGGTGGGTGCATATCCATCATCACATTGTAAAGCAGACCGCATGACCGAGTAGGGTGATCGGATGCGTGACAGGCTTCACAAGTCCCTACAGCAGCTTTAACTTGTTGGACTTGAGGGTTTTTCTTCTTATCATATTCTCCAAGTGAAGTTTCAAGAGCCTGCTGTTTATGGGCTATAGTCTTTAAAGCTTCAGCAATAGCCTTCATTTCCATTGATTCCTCAGCTTTATAAACCTTGAGGACTCCCTTGCCAGATGATCGTCCCCAATTGGATTGGTTTTCGGCTCCAAGTGTAATGATTTTCCAAGCATCCTCATAGTTCTTCCTCATAAAATTTCCTCCAGATGAGGAATCCAGAAATTTCTTGATGTCATCACTCACCCCCCTATAGAATGTTTCTATTAATTGATTTTGGGAGATGCCGTGGTGAGGACACTTTCTTAGAAGCTCCTTGAATCTTTCCCATGCTTCTGCGAGCGATTCTCCAGGAAGTTGGGAAAAGTGGTTGATCTGCCCCCTAATTTTGTAAGTTAACGAAGGGGGGGAAAAACTTCTCTAGGAATTTTTCTTCCAAAGGTGCCCAGGTGGTGATGATTGGCTCCCTATCAAGCGAATTGTACCAACTCAGAGCTCTTCCAGACAGAGTGAAATGGAAAAGATGTAGCATTATCGCATCAAAGGCAACTCCAGCTTACGAGGCAAGTCGGCAAAGTGCCTTGAACCTCTTCAAGTGATCCATGCAGTCATCTCCAGAACCTCCAGAGAATGAGATGTCCTGCTTGATCTAAATCCATTGTGTCCGGATTTCGAAAGTGGGTATGTTGATAATCAGAGGTCAAACTGGATGATTGTCTTCATAGTTCTTGGGGACGGCATAGTCCCTTAATTGCTTGTTTCTTAGCTCTAGCTGGGTAGCTGGGTTAGCTGCTTCATTTTCAACTCGGATGCGGGCATGTTCTTCAGCTCAGATCTCTGCTTGGATCTGAGCACGGGTGTCAACAATGAGATGTTCTCTCTGAGCAGCTATGGCGGCATTGAACCTTTCCATTACTAAAACAGCTTGGCGTTGATATTCAACCATTTGCCTGGCTCTTTGGAAGTTGAGTCTGATGCGACGGTGGAATATTCTCTCTACCTCAGAGTCGTACTCTGGATCAGGGGAGAATTCAAGGTTATGCGATGATTGCATACATGTTTTCTACCTGAGTAGAGAAAGAAACACACCATTTAGATGAAGCAGGAGATATGATGGATTCAATAAGATATGGGCTTATGGTTAAAAGAAAATGTAAAACCCTAACCAACTAGAAAGATAGTTAATTAAAATTGAAACGTTCTATTGTCCCCGGCAACAGCGCCAATTTTTTATGGAGCTTCCACTCACGTGGAATTACGTGCACCACAAAAAATCCTAAAGATGGCGAGTCTTTAAGTTTAGCCTTGCTTATACTAGATCGAGAACTCCACCCACGTATGCTAAGATACGTGGAAGTCTTATCGTATTATAGTTAAGGGTCGAATCCACGGGACAACGGTCTTGTTGGGAGCAACAAGATGGAAAACATTAGAATTTCACTTAATCTCTTAATAGTTGGTATTTAAATCAAAAGGTTGGTTTGGTTGTTTTTAAACTAAGAGCAAGTAAAGTAAAGCAAGCAAGTAAATTTTAAGGATGTTAAACAATGATAAGGAACCACTAGGATGTGATCGTCTTTGACCGCCAATACACAAGGATCAAAACATGCAACATAAAACATAACCTGCAAAAAGTGCTCAGACCGTTAGTATCTTTGTAGATTTAGCTTCCTTTCGGAGAGCTAACTATGAGGGGTGCGGGGATGTTGCAAAGCCAGCCATCCCCGCACAAATGGTCACCTACTTTGCATCATTCCCTTCGTAAAGTGTGTTTCTCAACTTACCAAGGTTGTACTTTCATACGTCAACTGATTCCATTCCATAGTATAGAGGTACAACATTGGTAGTGAGTTTACTCCACTTCTTGAAAAACATTCCTAGATACCAAAACAGATGCATGGTGGATACATGCATCAGGAACCAACATTCAATCAAATTTTGAATCTAGTAGTACAAACATAGACAATTCATACTAAAAGATAAAAGGTAATACAAGTTGATGATCAAGCAACAAGCATTCATTAAACGATTGATGTTGATCTGAAAAGGAAGCATCTTTATATTGCAATCTATAGATTACATTACATGAAATGAAAACATGGGTAGCGGGGCTACTCCCCGCACCCTAGTGAAAGAGACTACTCGCTCATAGGTAGGACAAAGAAGGAGGAGAGAAGAGAGAGAGAGCGTCATCCCCATAAAGGAGAGAGGAAAGTCAACCCCTTCGAAAGAGAGAGAATGACGATCTTCCAACTTCACAGGTTGCTTGATGATGAGGTATCCTCTTCCCACCTTCTTTGGTGAAGAGAGAGAAAGCAGCTTCAGGATGGGGCGTGGATCTCAGACCGGCAACCTTTGGGCAGAGGATGGAAGTTGAAATAGCTCTAGAGTAGCAGAGGCAGCCTCTGGGCGTCTAAAACTTCATCTCTTTGGGAGGACCCCTTGAGTCTTATTTATAGGCCTTAAGTGAAGACCAAACGGTTTGGTCAGTTTTGGATCCAAACGGTCTTGAAGATTGTTTGGTCTCTAAGACCATTTGGACCCTGAGACCGTTTGGACCCCATGCGGTCTCGGGACTGGTTGGCTTCATTTGGTCTTGGGACCGTGTGATTCCATGCGGTCTCGAGACCGGTTGGCTTCATGCGGTCTTGGGACCGTGTGACTCCATGCGGTCTCGGGACCGGTTGGCTTCATTCGGTCTTGGGACCGTGTGACTCCATGCGGTCTCGAGACCGGTTGGCTCCATGCGGTCTTGGGACCGTGTGACTTCATGCAGTCTCGGGACCGGTTGGCTTTATGCGGTCTTGGGACCGTGTGAGTCCATGCGGTCTTGAGACCGGTTGGCTTCATGCCATCTTGGGACCGTGTGAGTCCATGTGGTCTTGAGACCAGTTGAGTCTTTTATGATTTTTTTTGTCTTTTTCTGTAAGTAAAAAGGAGAAAAGTTAATCTAGCAGTATATTTGCAATAGAAGGAGATAGCTAGAGATTCTATCTAATTTATCTAAGAAAGAATTGGAAAATTAAATAAAAGCGCTAAGATAACATCACAAAATTGGAGGTTATCAGTTATACACAGGTTGTACTAAGTTTACGAAGCTTAGCGCTGTGTTGAGAATGTATAAGCTGAAAGCTAACAATAGATGGAGCGATAAAAGCTTCACGTCATTGTTGTCTTTGTTGAAAGAAATGCTTCCTGAAGGAAATGAACTATCAATCTCAACATACCAGGTAAAGAAATTGTTGTGCCTAATGGGAATGAATGCCAAGAAGATACACGCATGCCTGAATGATTGTGTATTATTTCAAAAGGACTATGTGGATTTGAAAGATTGTCCAAAATGTGGTGCGTCACGGTATAAATTGACGACTTCGGGGGAGTCCAAAACTGGTTCTCCTGCCAAGGTGATGTGGTATCTACCTATCATATCACGGTTTCAATGCGTGTTTTCCAATCTGATAGATGCGAAGAATTTGAGGTGGCATGCATATGTTAAGAAAAATAATGATGGGATCCTACGACATGCGTCTGATTCCCCACAGTGGAAGAAGATTGATCTATTGTACCCTGAATTTGGTGAAGAAATCAGGAATCTAAGACTTGGGCTTTGTACAGATGGGATGAATCCGTACGAGACATTGAGCAGCCAACATAGCACTTGGCCAGTCATGCTTGTTATATACAATCTTCCCCCTGGTTGTGTATGAAAAATAAGTATGTAATGTTGTCATTGTTGATATTGGGCCCTAAACAACCTGGAAATGATATCGATGTTTATCTTGAACCTCTGATTGATGACTTAAAGAAACTCTGGGGTGAAGGTGTGATGACCTATGATGCTTCACGAAGATAGACATTTCATTTGCATGCTATGTTGTTTTGCACTATTAATGACTTTCCAACATATGGGAATTTGTCTAGATATAGTGTCAAAGGAGCTAAAGTGTGTCCTATATGTGAAGAGAACACTGATTCAACAAGACTAAAACATGGCGGTAAGACTATATATCTCAGTCATCGAAGGTTTCTTACAAAATTCCATCTGTATCGTAGGAAGCGCAAAGCATTCAATGGATTCAATGAGGAACGAAGTGCACCCAAACCTATACCAGGGGAGGTTGTTTATGAGAGAGTAAAAGACTTTGTCAATGAATTTGGTAAGAGATCACAATGTACTATGGCCACACCGAGTGACAAATATTTATTCAAGAAGAAGTCAATATTTTGGGATCTTCCTTATTGGAGTTCTTTGACAAATAGACATTGTATCGATGGCATCACAGGCGAAACAAGTATTTTATATCAATGATCCTACAAATGATAAATGGTCGATTGTTCTTCATGGTAAAAGATAGTTCATTGAAGATCCTATAGATGAAGAAGTATTATGATAAGTATGATGACACCAGTCCATTCTCAGTTGGGTTTCCAACACCAGCAAATATTGAAGCTAATGATGACTTGTATGTACGCAGAGATCACAATGAAGGATTGTTAATTGATAAAAACTCGCAATATTAGAGGCATGTTTATATTTTTTTATATGTTTTATTTTTATGAATGTGAACTTTACAATGTGAATTACTTTACAATGTGAACTTTACAATGTGAATTACTTTACAATGTGAATGTGAACTTTACAATGTGAGCTTTACAATGTGAATTACTTTACAATGTGAACTTTACAATGTGAATGTGGACTTTCAGATGGCTGAGAGTTCTCCTGATGACCGTGCTGATGATTACCGTGAGGGTGAGGACATCAATCCGCCGCCTCACAATGTAAGTTTTAAAAATATATCATATATTTATATCTACATGTCCATTTATAGTTATATCATGTAAGTGTGTTTATTTTGTCAAATTTTAGGTTGATGATGCACATGTACCCTCTGAAGCACTTGAGGCACTTGATGAGCAGCACCAAAAAGTTAACAAGAGAAGGGGAATCACTATGATGAAGAAGTTAATAGCGCAAAGGGGCAATGGACCCAAACTTGTTGTGGATTTTGATAATGCAGGAAATGCAATTAGAGTGAATCGCAATTCATTTGTTTTATATCTTGGGTATGTTACCCGTAGCCATTGCGGTTGTAAGATAGATTCTTGGCATAAATTTCCGAAGGGGAAGAAAGACGTAATATGGAAGGATTAATGCATGAGTTATTATTAATTTGCAATTCTATTTTGTAGATTACTAATTTTTTGGATACTAGTTAAAAGAAATTCTATTTTGCAGAGTATATTTGAATTGGATGAAAAGTTGCATCGTAAATGTGTGATGCAACACTGTGGGAGAGTCCTAAGGAGCTATAGGACAAATATCACCTGAGAATACATAAAAGAAGGTGACAAGAGGAAGAAGACAACCACTGAACAGTGGAACTTCCTGGACAAAGAAGAATGGGACGCATTTGTTGCTTCAAGAAAAATTGATGAATTCAAGGTATTAGGCGCCACTCCCAATTTAATTAATATACATTGTATTCGCCTCTTCAAGATTAACATTTAGTGTTACTAACCAAATCATTAATGTGCATACTAACTTTGCCCTCAGTGAGGCACAAAGAGCAAGGCGTGCAATGAATGTGCATGACCACACAATGGGTCTAAAGGGGTATGTAGGCATTCGCCAAAGACTATAGGTTGAGTCTACTGCTCAGTCTGCTGCTACTCAAGAGTCCTCTACTATAGGTACCACACCTCTACCTCACCATGATGTCTGGATAGCTGGGAGGCAAAATAAGAAGGAAGAAATAAGGAAGCCCGCAACTGCTGAGGCGGCTGCAAAAAGGGTAAAATACAACTCTTAGAGCAATCATTCGAATATTGATTATTTGTGGTGTTTACTTAATTACAAATTTTTGTTTTGACGATTAGCGGGAGCTGCATGAGCTAAGGAAACAAGGCAAGTTCATCCCTGAGGGCACAAGGGATGAATTGATAGTTGCTCTAGGTAACCCAGAGCATCTCGGATGTGTTAGGGTTGCAGGCACTGGTGTGGGAATCAAAGCATTCTTTGGGCCATCCCAGCGCAAACATGTCCCAAAAGTGGGACTTTCACAAGAAGAGGTAACCTATTCTTTCTTTATAATATTACTATAAAACAGAATTCAATAATCATAAGCTAACGTTTCTTTTATCCATGTATAGGTAGATAAGTTAGTTGATAGGAAACTCGAAAAAGCAATGACCAAGTGGCAGGCATCTCTGACTGCCACTCAGCAGACAGTACCTATGGCATCATGCTCTACTCCTACTACAGAGGTTGGGAGTAATCATGTAGACCCATCACCTAGCACATCCACTGTAAGTATTTTTATGACATAGTAACTAGTCTTTTCAAGATGATATGTTTTCAAGATGATATGTATATATGTATATAACACTCTTTACACAAATATTTGTAGGGATTGAAGCCATGCCGTATAAAAAGTAAAGAATCTGTCATTGCAGAGGCGTCAGGTTACCCATCCCTACCAGGGGAAATGTTTCATGGGTCTCCATTACCAGCTGGTTGGGTTCGTGTGAGCCCGGTACATATATTCCCCAATTTGATGGATCTTCCATTGCCATATGCCCACCCAAATTGTGAAACACTTGGTGAGGCAGAAGGCGGAGTGATATTGTGGCCAAAAGTGGATGTCCTCTATACTGAAACTGTATGGTAAATTTACATTACGTTAAATTGTTAGTGTGTGTATATGATGTCAATTGATCTAAAATTATATATATATATATATATATACAGGTTAAAAAGAAGACACCCAGAGCATCTAGGCCTCCACCTCCACCTCCTACATTACCAAGTTGGGTTCCACAGGACCTACCTGTCTCATTAGGTCCTAATTGTAGGGGTATGGCAATATGGTTAGGCGAACATGATATAAATTTCCCTATAACTATTTCTATAGATGCAGATGTTGTAGGTCAATCATACGAAAGCAAACTATTTATACAAGATATTTTGGAGTTTTTTCGATATGATTGGTTGAATACATATGTGATAGAGCTATGGATAAGGTGAGATCTTCTTTATACACCCATATACCTTGTGTAGGATCTGGTGATCTGGTTTCTTATTTATTAATGCATACGTAATACATGTTTTGTAGCTACTTAGACAAGATATGTGCAGATTTTTCATTCAAACATATAGGATTTTTGATTCCATCTTTGATTAGTCTAGTAGCTAAAGACCCTCCATCAGTTCAACAATACTACTGTGATGCTTTTACAAATTTTTCTCAAAATAAGAAGACGTTGATAATAGCTCCATTCAATGTGGAGTAAGTTTACTTTGCTTATAATTTGGACTTAAGAAAATTACATTTTTATTGTGTATTTTGAGTTATTAATTTTTAACTTTTTTTACCTCTAGTGGTACGCATTGGGAGTTACTATTTATTGTCCCCCAGACATTCACTGTCTATTATCTAGATCCTAAGGGGACTAAATTGAATTCAAAATATGGACACAAAATGAAAATGGCATTATTCCGGTGAGAAATATTTCATTTTCATATCCGTTAACATATGTTATTACATTACTATTTAATTATGCAATGTACTGTGTTACATTAAGATGTAGGGGTTGAGATGAGTTCAAAAAGGCTGGAGGAAAGGTCCCCAGGAAAAAGAACCAGCCAATAATTTGGAAGAACGTGGAAGTAAGTTCCCGACTGCAATGTATATATTATTTATGTGAACAATGCTTAATTAGTTAAATTTTTTAATATTTTGTATGTTTCAATTTTTAGTGTGCTACACAAGACAACGGATGGGCATGTGCATACTATGTGATGCGATTTATGCACATGATTATCAAATATGCCGCAGTGGACATTGATACCATTCCTGAGGTATTATATATAGTCTCATTAGATAATATGAAATATATCAATCTTATTTATATATTATTAATTATATATACATCATTCTCTTTGTAGGTGTTTAAAACTGACCACACTACAGGAAAGGCCTTACCAGATGTACATGCTCCCTATGCGAAGGGAGAATTAAATGATGTAAGAGAAGAATGGGCAACAACCATACAAGTAGTGGGGGTTTTAACATATAATTGGGATGTTGATAGTGAATAATGACTAAAGAATGATATTTTGTAAATGAATTTCTGAATTATAATATGTGTGAATGTTTCTACATGTATGAATGTTTCTACATGTGTCTGAATGTTTATACATGTGTGAATGTGAAAATGAATGAAACTTATGGTTGCTATATGAATGTTTCTACATGTGTGAATGTGAAAATGAATGGAACTGCAGATTGCTACATGAATATTTCTACATGTGTGAAAATCGAATGGAACTGTAGGTTGCTAAATGTGTGAAAATTAATGTTGTTAATTTTGTAGGTTTGTGGCCTGTTGTTGGATGATATCAATGGATGTCGTAAAACCTACAGTTCATAAATGAACTGTAGGTTTCTCATCCTGCGACCAGCCACAGCAGGTCTCCAGACTGATAGAAAAAAACTTGCAATCAGCGTCGGTTATTTGTTTAAAACTGACGACAAATGGTTACAGCATCAGATAAATAATAATAATTGACGCCTAATTCATGTGATGTGGCGTCAGTTCTCAGTTATCCATAATGAACTGACACTGATAGTGCCCCAGATGGTGCCCTTTCTGTGGCGTGAAGGTTTATGGCGTCGGTTTCAAAGCTAATAACTGACGCCTATACCCCCTTGCTGGTGCGTTTTCGGTGGTGCGCGAAAGGTTATGGCATCGGTTTGAGAACCGACGCCTAACGGTTGGCCTTTTAGCGGCACCCACATAGGTGTCGCATTAAAACTGACATCAAAGGTCTTAAATAATCAACACTAAAGGTCGGTTATGTACTAGTGATTGTTGAGGAAGAGCAGCTTGGAGAGCAGTGGGAGTAGAAAGTTGGATAGTTGTTGTAGAGTCCTAGAGTCATTCATGTACTCTCAGGTCCATAAAAGGGATGTTTTGTAAATGATATGTATAACGACTTGCGTTTTGGCAATTGTACCTATGTTTTGTATATGGAATGTATATGTGGAATGATATCTTTTGTATACATGTTATGGATGATGCCACTAGTCATACATGTAAATACCTGATGTGGTATGTGTTGATAAGAAGGTTGTTGGACCTTTATGTAAATGTTTTTAAACATGGGGGTAATGTTGAAACCAATTTTAATTCACCCTTGTTTCTGGTTATGTGGATAACTATTTGGTGATTGTGTGTTTTGTTTTGAGTAATATTGTTTTGTGTGACAAGGCATCATAGTTTAAGTTGGTATCAGATGTTTAGGTTCTCTGAGTCTACATGGACATAGGACTTAGGCTTTGTTTCTGTTCTTATGTAATCTAAAATATTTGATCATAGCTTCTACTTGGGAAGATATGTCTAGAGAATGTGAAGATCATGTAAAGAGTAGCTATGTCGTGCTAGGAGGTGGCAGTAGGAGGTCGACACATGATGGAAGACTGCTAGTGGCAGGGCCTGAACAACATGTGATGCCTCAGTTTGACCCTGCAGCCATGCAAAATCCTACTTTCTAGTCCATGTTTGGATAGCTTGTGGGATAATTATGCATTTAGTGGATATAGTGCCCATCCCTCGGTCTAGGTTAGTTGTCCCTATTGTGGAATCTTAGGGTTCTGGGAAGACATTTGATAGGTTGATATGTGTTGGAGCCATTGAGTATGTGGGTACAACAAACCCATATGACGTTGATATGTGGTTGAGGAGCTTGAGAAGGTGTTTAAGATCTTGAGCATCCCAAAAGAGGACAAGGTGAAGCATGTTGTTTACTTGTTGAAGGGTAGAGCTGGCCACTGGTGGGCCATAGAGGAGGAGAAGAGACCCAGAGTTGTGATAGGTTGGAAAGAGTTTTGGCAGGAGTTTGTGAGTCGGTACTTCCCTGAGACATATATGGATGAGAGGACAGTGCAGTTTGAGAAGCTATAGCAAGGTTTCATGATCATGAATGAGTATGAGGAAAATTTCATGGAAATTTTGAGGTTCTATCCTCATATGGCAGCGATAGAGAAGTAGAGGATTTAGAGGTTTGATTAGGTCATGAGCACATAGTTGATGATGACAATGTATGCTTTAGAGAACAAAGAGAGGTTCTCTACCTTTATGGAGTTTGTGAGACTGATTGAGAGGTCTACTATCGAGAAGTGTGAAGCCAATGCTAGAAAGAGGCTAGATCAGTTCCAAGGACAATCATTTGGTGGCTTCAAGAAGCCAAGGTTCTCATCATCGCAATATCAACAATCATAATAGAGACCAACTTTTTTAAGATGAGATCAGGAGTGTCATCATAGTGGTCCCCAAGTAATGGAAGAGGTCATAATTTTCTGCCAGCAAGAACATGCAATACAACGGATGTGTCAGTGACAAGGCTGTGTAGGACGTAGTATGATTTGAGGACCTATCACAAGTGTGAGCAAGTGGGGAATATAAGGTGTACATGCCCCATGAAGAATGAAGAAGGGACACAGTAGCCGAGGAGGAGTTATTGGGGTTTCCATCAGTAATATTACAATAGTGGTGGTGGTAAAGGATATGGTCAGGAATCATAGGAGGGGTCATCTAGACCATCTATAAGAGGATGAGAAGGACAACAAGTGATGGCTAGATTGTATGCAATGAACCAACTAGAGGGAGTGGTCAATCTACAGGTCATGACAGGTCAGGTGGAACTTTTTCATTCGGAATTGTCTACTTCTTCTTTTGGATATGTTTTGGTTGACCTAGGTGCAACACACTCTTTTATCACGAAAGAGGTGATAAGTAGTTGTTATCTACCTATTTGTAGTATATTTGATAGTCTTTGGCTATAAACCCCTTTAGTTGGTTCCACTTAGTTGTAGGAGGTGTGTCCATCTTGTGTTCTTTCATTTTCAGGATGCATCATTCAAGTGAATCTTATGCCACTTGACATGCATGGATTTGATGTGATTCTAGGGATGGATACCTTGGATAAGTATAAGGTTGTTTTGGACTGTAGTTCCAAGATGGTGATATTCTGTGATAGATATGTTTGTAGATTTTCCAAGGAGATAGGAAGTTTCTTCCTACGTGTTTGGTGTCGGCTATGATAGTGGAGAGGCTGATGAGATGGGGTTGTGAGGCTTTCTTGGCTCATGTTGTCGATATCATGATGAGAGGTCCTAGTATCTAGGACGTGTCTTTAGAGCGTGAGTTTGAGGATGTCTTTCTTGAGGAATTTCCTGGTGTTCCCCCTCCTAGAGAGATTTATTTTGAAATCAATCTTGTTTCTAGAACATGAACCATAGCGCAATCACCTTATAGGATGGAACCAATGGAGATGCAAGAGTTGAAGAAATAGTTGCAACAGCTATTAGAAAAGGATTTTATGGGACAAGAGCTTCCCCTTGGGGTGCTCCCCTATTTTTTGTGAATAAGAAGGATGGTTCCATGAGGTTATACATATACTAGTGGAAGTTAAATAAGGTCACGATAAAGAACAAGTATTTGTTGTTGAGGATTGATAATATGTGTGACCGGTTGAGAGGTTCCATAGTGTTCTCAAAGACAAATCTAAGGTTAGGATATCACCATCTGAGGATCAAGGTGGATGACATACCTAAGTCAGCTTTTAGGACTAGGTACAATCACTATGAGTTTGTGATTATGTTATTTGGGTTAACCAACACTCTGACAACTTTTATGGATATGATGAACAAAGTATTCATATCGTATCTTGATCAGTTTGTAGTTGTGGTCATAGATGATATCTTGATATACTCTAGGGATAATCAGCAACATGACCAACACCTTTGTCAGGAGTTGAAGTTGTTGAGGCAACCCAGGTTGTATGACAAGTTTAGTAAGTGTGAGTTATGGTTGACTGAGGTGTCTTTTCTGGGTCACATCATATTTGTTAAGGGTGTTTGTGTGGACTCAAAGAAGGCACAATCAATGATGGAGTGGGAACATCCCAAGACAGTGACAGAGGTCGAAAGTTTCCTAGTCTTGGCAGGTTTCTAGAGGAGATTCATAAAGAATTTTAATGTTCTAGCGTTGCCCCTGACCAAGTTGACTAGGAAGGGTGTCCCTTTGTCTACAATGACAAGTGTTAGTGATCTTTCCAATTATTGAAGGAGAAGTTGACCAGTGCACCCGTGTTAGTATTGTTAGAGCAAGGGAAGGGCTACATTTTCTTTTGTGATGCTTCAAAGAACGGTTTGGGATGTGTACTGATGTAGGACAAGAATGTGATTTCATTTGCTTAATGACAAATTAAGAAAAATGAGGAGAACTATCTAACACATGATCTGGAGCTTGTAGTTGTGGTCCATTCCTTGAAGATTTGGAGGTCTATATATATGGAGAGAAGTGTTCAATCTTCAACGACCACAAGAACCTTCAGTATATCTTTTCAAAGAAGGAGATGAATATGAGGAAGAGGAGATGGGTGGAGTTGATCAATGACTATGATTTCACAATAGAGTCCCATCCATGGAACATGAATGGGGTGGCTTATGTGTTGAGAAAGAGGTCATCTTTTTCATTGTATGTAGACAAGGCACAACTACATGCTTTGGTATGTCACAAGAGGGACATGTTGGTGTCACTTTAGAAAATGAGCATTCAATTGGAGGTTTGCTTATTAGTAGGGTTGATGGAATAGTTGTTGGTAGAAGATTTGGAGTTCTATCTAGATGGAGGCAAGTGTTAGATCTTCAATGACCACAAGAACCTTCAATATATCTTCTCAAAGAAGGGGATGGATATGAGGAAGAGGAGATGGGTGGAGTTGATCAATGACTATGATTTCATGATACAGTCCCAACCAGGGAAAATGAATGTGATGGCTGATGTGTTCAGAAAGAAGTCATCTTTTTCATTGTCCGTATACAAGGCACAATTACATGCTTTGGTATGTCACAAGCAGGACATGTTGGTGTCGCTTCGGAAAATGAACATTCAGTTGGAGGTTTCCTTGTTAGTAGGGTTGATGGAATAGTTGTAGGTAAAACCTACCTTGATGCAATAGATCAGGGATGCTCAAAAGAGTGATGACATGATACATAATATCATATCAGAGTTTGGCAACAAGAATTATGATGGCTTCCATGAGATAGAGGATGGGACCATTTGCATTCATAACAAGACAGTGGTTACATATGTTGATGGTTTAAGGAAGATGGTTCTTGAGAAAGCTCATTCCTTGATATACGTGATGCATCATGAAAATATCAAGATGTACCATAATAAGATGGATCTGTACTGGTGGCCAGGTCTGAAGCATGATGTGGTATAGTTTGTTGCTAGGTGTCCACTTTGTCAGTCGCTCAAAGACATGACATCTGAATTTTATAGGAACTTTGCAACCTTTACCAATACCATAGTAGAAATGGGATCATATAACTATAAACTTTGTGGTTGGTCATCCTAGGACAACCAAAGGCCATGGTTCCATTTGGGTGATAGTTGATAGGTTGACCAAGTTAGCTCACTTCTTTCTAGTCAAGACGATTTATACAATAGAGAAGATGACATAGATATATGTTGATGACATAGTTTGTTTGCATGGTATTCCAGTTGCATAGTATCTGACAGAGGTCCAAAATTTACAAGTCATTTTGGGAATGTTTGCATACATCTATGGGGACATAACTGAGGTTCAATACCACTTTCCACCCACAGATAAATGGTCAGTCAGATAGGACCATTCAGAGGTTGGATGATCTGTTGAGGGCATGTGTCTTGTAGTTTCTTAGTAGTTGGTATGTACACTTGAGTTTGATAGAGTTTGCCCACAACAACAATTAGAGAAGCATAGACATGGCACCATATGAAGCATTGTACATGATACGTTGTCAGTCACCCTTTGTTGGTACGAGACATGTGAGTATCAACTATTGGGTCTTGAGCCGGTACAACAAACTACTAAGAAGATCAAGGTGATACAACAACAGTTGAAGGCAGCCCAAGACAAACAAAAGTCTTACATTGATAACTACCACAGATCGCTTGAGTTCCAAGTGGGAGACCAAGTATATCTCAAGGTTTCCCCTTGGAAGGGTGTGTTGAGGTTTTAGAAGAAGGGTAAGTTGGATCCTAGGTTTATGGGACCATACTTAGTTTTGGCACATGTTGGGAAGGTAGCATATAAGTTGGAGTTGCACATGTTGCATGATGTATTCCATGTTTCCATGTCGAGGAAGTTCCACCCTGATACAACATTGACATTGCAATTGGTGGAGGTTGAGTTGGAGGGGGACATGTCGTCTGTTGAGGGTCATGTGTTGA
Source organism: Alisma plantago-aquatica (assembly GCA_963693085.1). Classification (NCBI taxonomy): domain Eukaryota; kingdom Viridiplantae; phylum Streptophyta; class Magnoliopsida; order Alismatales; family Alismataceae; genus Alisma; species Alisma plantago-aquatica. The sequence continues at coordinate 499,443,011 of OY856414.1, read as the reverse complement.
TCCTGGACAAAAAGGTGAAGAAGCTTAAGAAGAAGGATATAGTCTTAGTTAAGGTTTTGTAGCATTACTATGGTGTGGAAGAATCTACATGGGAGTTATAGGATGAGATGCATAGGAAATGCACGTCTTTGTTTGTGTAGGATTTTAGGGGTGAAATCCTTATTAGGGGTTTATGGTTGTAAGACCCCTAACCTTGCTTTTTGGTAGAACATGCTTGCTTATCATAATTTCATGCTTAAAACCGTGACCCTAAGATGTGATATGATATCATGTGACAAGCTTTAGTTTCACGTTTGGCCAGTTTGGACATCGTTTGAGCAAGTTATGCATTTATATACTTATTTTGGGCTTTTATGCAATTGATCAATACATAGGGTTTTTCTTGCAATTTGTCACATGCCTATTGTACCTCACATGTTTTCACATCATGTTTGATGTAGTTGTACTTTAGGGCTCCTTGTCACACCTTGGTATGAGTGGTGATATCTTGTGTTGAGATTAGGGTATGCTCTCATGGATGCCCTAACACATGGTGGACTTTGAGTGTTGGACCACCTAGTGTTGGTGCCAAGGATGGGATCTTTAGTATTGTTAGTCTCCAAGTTTTATATATCCCCCCTACTATTGGTGGCTTCCAAGATCTTTAGAGACACCTAGGATTGGCGATCGATGATGTTTGAACTCATCTAGGTGGCCAACATCATCTAGGATTGGCGATCCTTTGGTTTTCTGACCACCTTGGTCACCAACAACCTTATGTGGTCAATGAGCTTTCTCATTGTGGTCATCAGGTTATGATCTATATAATTAACCTAGTTGTGTGTATAAGAGGCTTGCATGAACGAGATTCTTTGACCTTGAACACATGGCAAACTTGTCTAGATACCTCTACCTTCTCTTTCCTTTCACCTATGGGCATATATACCTCCCTCCTCTCATGCAACCAAACCCTTTGAACCTTCTTTTTCTCTTCTTATGCAACCAAACCCTCTTTCTTGGTAGTGAAGGAGGAGCTTAAGGTTGAAGAAGGGGGACACCCTACCTTGCATGTTGACCTAAGGTTGGATCTACCCTTTTTGAGGATGTTTGGTGCTACCTTGCTTTTCTTCTTGGTCTTGGTAAGTCAAATCATCCTCTTTCTCTTTGTTTTCCTTGTTATTCTATCATCCCCTCACTTCTTTTTGGTCAGTTCCATGGTGAAGTTTGACCTAGAGGTTAAATACACTCTCTTTCTTGCCTCTTTAAACCTAGGGTTTGCTTCCTTTTTGGTGGAGGAGCTAGCTTGGCCTAGAGGAGTGCTCAAGCTATGGTTTCTACCTTATTTTCTTCAAGATACCTTTCTATTTGGGGTTTCTACATCATCTCTATGGCAAGTTACATAACTTTCATCACAATTATTGCTTACTATTACCTTGCATGCATATGATCTTTCTCTAGAACGTTGTTCCAAGTAGAAAGATAATATCACTTACATAGGGTTCATATTTGTATGGTGATTCTTGAGTAGTCTGTCATCTTGGATGAACCCTACACCATGTGCTTGATTATCTTGATGGAAGTGGTAACCCTAGACCTTGCTTGAATTTGGAAAATGTTGGTTCTTACTCTTCCAAATGATGGTTCATTTCTAGGGTTTTAAGCAGGTTTTTCCTCCTTGAAATCGTAACAGACAGTTTGGTTTTTGTTCAATTTACTTAACTTCCATATGCCAATCTGATGGCACTAAATTTTTTTATTTTGTGTCATATGTGGGTGCCAATGTTTTGAACCCATGATGGTCGCCAATGTATTTGGACTCATGATTGGTCACCAAGGATTTTGATCTTACATGGTCGCTAATAATTTTGTTTCAAAGTGGTAGATGAGATTTTCATCCTCTTTGGTTGCCAAGATTTCACTCTTGAGGTTGCCAAGATTCTAACCTATATGGTCTCCAAGGTTTGAACTCTAGATGGTCGTTGAGGTCTGATCTATATGTTCACCAAGGTTTCACCTATGTGTTCATTGAGATTTTCAACTCTTATGTGGTCGCCAAGGACTTGGTCTTCTATGGTCACTTAGTTTTGATTTCATGTTGGTCAATGAGACTTGAACTTTATTGGTCACCAAGGACTCTAACCCTAACCCTAGTAGTCGTTGATGTCTCTAACCCTAGTGGTTGCTGAAATGGATAACCCTAGAGGTCTTCCAATGAACCCTAACCCTAGCATTCGCCAAAGTGAACCCTAACTATAGTGGTCGCCAAGATGGCTAACCCTAACGGTCTCTAAGGGTACAAACCCTAGTGATCGATGAATTTCTTGGACCTAGTTGTCGTTGTGTTCTCCGGACTATATGATGGTTTATGTTTGAATCTAATTAAGTAGATTCACCAATAGTTAGTTGAGGATTGATTTGTAACATCAACTTAATCTGCCATGTTGAACCTGACCCTAATGAAGTTACATGACGATGGATAATCATGCCTAGTTCCTTGTATGTTGATATGATGAAAGAATGCTCTCTCTCTCAATGTTGTTGAAACCCTAATTTATTTCCACATGAACATTACAAGTTTTTATAAGTAATGTTATGCCAAACTTGTTTATCACATGTATAGTGATGGTATGATGAGCTTTTGATAAGGCATGGAAAGATAGTGACGTTCTTATATAGAATGATGTGATTGTTTTAATGACCTCAGGCATGGTTTATACCATAATTGAGGTGTTGTCCTCTACATGATGTGACAAGGATTTGATATTGTCGTGGTATGATGATGGGTATGATATCATGTATGTTCATGAAGTAATACCATGTGATGATGTGATAAACATTATATCTCATACATTTTATATCTTCTAAATTTGCAATCTGCCCATGATTTTGTAGAAATCTTTTAGGGTTAGTGTGTAACATGATTGATGTAGTCTTAACTCACCCAATTGGCATTAACTAATCAAGTGAAACCCTAAGCATATAGTTCCTTGTACCATATATCCATTCCTGTATCAAGACTTACTGGATGATGAAATGAGTATTCCTAAGGGAAACTTGGAGCACATATTGTTGCGTATGTGGGGTGCATGAGACTGTGTGTTCTTGTCATCTTGATCCCCGTGTTATGGAGGGTGGTTGTGGTCATGCCTCGGTAGGAGAACGACTACAGTCATATCTCAAGTATTTGAATATATGATGAGATAGAGGACAACTATAGTTGTACCTTGGATGATAGGGTTTTGTATACCCTGGTTACTAGTGTCATGACCTATATACCAAGGGAGGACTAGGTTGTTTTGATACTGGACTATATATGTCACTATGGATGACTCGTACTGACCGAGGGCGGTTGATATCTTAGGAGTATGATTCTCCTAGATCTTATATGGTACATATTTTGACTTAGCAGTGGTCAGCTAGAGTTGAGTGGTATACCTCAACTCCTCAGGGCTTAATAAAAGGCATAATCCAGTCATGTAGTATATCTACTCAGGGTTAAACATAATTCACATTGGTTGATAACCTTTTCCTTATTTCTTATACTGCTAGTTGTTATATAATGTGGTAAGAGGAATTAAATATTTAGTATATTATCATCTTATATGTTCCTTCATATACTTGCTAGTCATGTCTACTGTTATGCCTATCTATTTAATGGCTTAGTGTGTTTAATATGCTCTGATAAACCTACTTAGTTAGTTTAACTTACTTGATCTTTTTTTGGTCGGTCAAAAAGTGTGTTACTATTAATACCAAAAACTTTGGGCAGTAAGTACCCCATTACATCAATAAAGAGTTAAAAAGCTCGATAAGGATCAAACTCCCCTCGCAGGGGGACATACAACTTTCTATGCAGAGAACCACTAAGAAAACCAAACACCTAACAAGCTAGGTCCAGGCAGCCCAACGAGAAGAAGGCTACAACACGCCAATATTACATACAGTCAGCATACCCACAAAGAGTAATAGCAACATGACATAGACCAACCACAGGCAAACCAGCCAGAAGCTAGACATGAAGATTTTGGCCTTCTCAGCATCCCAACACCAGGAACCATAAAGGGTGAAACCCAAAAAGAGGACTCCTAGCAATAGGTCAGCATAAAGCTGAAACAAAACACAAAAGAAACAAGGGCCAATGCAAAAAAAACAAGGATTAGGAAGCAAATTAGCTCCAAATCACTCCTTCATACGTAGCACAACACTAACTATCTAATAAGGGTACCCACAAGTTGTGGTACTATGCCAGAAAAAGGGATATCCTTCAAGATGACAACCCCCAATCAACATGGCTGCGCGTCAGTACTGGACCTTGATCAATCTATAAGCACTGATACACAGCACCAATCACCTGCACTCAAACGCAAACGACCAGAGAAGAAGAGAAGAGGATACCCCCTCTTAATCCCAACCCCCGTAAAGCACTTGTATGCTTAAAGCATAATGTCAAACACCTTGAGGGTGTTCTGGATAGCTTTAGCAGAGAACCATCGCGAACATGAGGCACAACCACGACAAAGCATGAACATCTTGGGGAAACCAGAGATGCCACCCACCGCCAGCAGACGAGGAGATGAATCCAGCCTAGATCCGATCATCGTGCACAAACCACCGCACCCAGATCTGATCCTAGCTGCTAGGGAGCACCTGTGGAGGAAGCTCCAACTCCCAGGAGCAGCACGCCACCCACACAGCAGAACTCGGAGTGGGGAAGAAAGGCAGAGAAGTGATAAGGAAGATCTTAGGATCCAGGGCAGACAGCTTCTCACCATACGCCACGCTTGAGTGGGATGGTGTCGACAATGTCGAAGTAGCTGAACCCAGCCCCGATCTGATCGTCGCTCATGAGACACCTCGCCCTCTCCCCCTGAACCTCTGAGATCGCACCAGACGATGGGCGGCTCCATCCAGCAGGGATCAACTTCAAACCACTTTGATGCCACCAGGGTATGTCCGCCTACCATAAGTCGAGACCGGAGCCGATGAGCGCCAGGGGGAGGAAAGCGTTGAAGTGGTGCTCCCTCCCCCCAGCGATGCCGCCGGGGAGGATTCTAGAGAGAAGGCAGAGCAGCCCTAGAGAGAGAGGAAGTATAACGTTATTCATAGTTTCAACCTACTTGATCTTTTTAGTAACAATATTATCTATTGTAATCAATAATCATTGGTTGAGAGTTATATCTCTCGCTAGGACGTTGGTCTCACCTTGTGGGTGACCACATCTTTTAGGTGGTCGTCAGTGACGGCGTTAGGATCATGTTATTGGGGAAGACAATTTTGGATAGCAGTAGGAGTAGAAGGTTAGATAGTTGTTGTAGAGTCCTAGAGTCATCATTGTACTCTGAGGTCCAAGTAGGGGATGTTCTGTAGATGATATGCATAATGACTCAAGTTTTGTCAAGTGTAACTATGTTTTGTATATGGCATGTATATGTGGAATGATATATTTTGGATACATGTTGTGGCTGATGCCACTGTTTATACATGTAAATGCCTAATGTTGCATGTGTTAATAAGCTGGTTTTTAGACTTTATGTAAATGTTTCTAAACATGGTGGTAATGTTGAAACCAGTTTTAATTTACCCTCATTTCCGGTTATGTGTATAATTAGTTGTTGATTGTGTGTTTTTTCTTAAGTAATCTCATTTTGTGTGACATGGCATCACAATCTGATCTTGGATTATGCACATCATGTTGGTATGTATGCGAAGATAGGCAATCATATGATGATTGTGATGGTATATTACATAAATGATTTGGTTACTAATAATAAAGGCAAGCTTCCAATTCATTATGTTTCACTCAATTATGAGATAATGAGGAAACTTAATGAATGTCTAAAGAATGACAATACTCAACAAAGTATGTCTTCAAGTATGTAACTTGAACAATGAGATCATATAGTTGTTAAGAGTATGTAAATTCTATTATGTCCCTAGTTGGTTGTTACTGTGGAAGGAAGATAGACAACAATAACACGTAAGACTAGAGTGTGTGTTTTTTGATGACATAATCTCATTAGTCATGATATGTGATATCAAACCAAGCATGCATATACTTGTTAGGGAATAGTGTATCAGACATACCCACCTTGAGAGTGATAGATGGAAACCATATATGGTGGTCATAGTCATCTCTCATAGTGAAGGTGGTGATTGTGGTTCTTAGACCTAAGATCACTACACTCATTACTTTTCTTTCGGTAGACTTTGTCACCATCCAACGTAATCCTGAATCAAGATTGTCATAACGATGATGATTGGGTAGTTGTGGCACATGGGGATTGACTGTGAGTGATGTAGAAGGGATTTGTCCCTCCTATCGGAGTTTCATATCCTGGTCACTTGATAAGCGAGATTGAGAAATGCATGTGCATGCACATTTGAATCAATATATGATATTGAGGCTACATATATCTCACACATTCTGCTCTAGGTTCAAGGAACATGGACTGAACATTGAGAGGATGATGTTACTATGACTTGAGTTTAATCTGGATAATAGAGACAAAGGAATTATACAATCATTGTAACACCTTACACAAATTGTAGGTTGAAGTTGTTCTCCAACTTTCCATTCACTTGGGTAGCACTGATGTGCTACTAGGCACCACTCTTTGCTTGTGATGCCATAAACTAGTTATGGATATTCACTGCCAACAAGATATGGGACCTATAGGGTCACACACATAGGATACACCTAGAAGAGGAGTTTAATCATAAATGATAATTGAATTGATTATCAAATTGTTTGGGTATTAAATTTGAGCAACAAATCAACTAACTGAACTCCCAACCAACCAGTTCAAGGGTTGAATTGACCGGTTGGAGTGTCAAGTTGATTGGATATTGAATTGGCTGAGTTCTGCCCAAATGGGTGAGAGAACCGACCGGTTCACTTAGTGAACTGATCGACTCAGGTCACCAACTGACTGTTTGGTTGGATGAAACACCCGATTCATGGAGAAATTTGATTGTGCTGAGGATTAGTGTTGACGTCATGTTGTGCATTAATTGGATTTAAATTGACAATTCATACACAATTGAGAAACATGGAGAAATGATCGACTTGATGAGTAAACCGATTGGATCACATGTGAACTGATCAGCTCACCACTTACAGGTTGCAAATTTCATGATCTTCCGATCCCTTCCACTCCCACAGACTGGGAACCTAGCTCTAACCCCTCCTTTAAATAGAAAGGTACTGGGGGATTCTGAGATACAACTCAATTTCCTCAGAAAACTGTTATCCTCTCTGGTTGTGGTAATGAATACAGAGCCTGAGCAAGTCCTACCTGATAAAAGGGGGGATAGCAAGAGTGAACAATTATGGAGAGAAATTTGGTGACTAGTACATCAACGAGAAGGAAAAGCCCTTCCTGTATTTTCTAGTATAATGAAAGGAGTTATAGTTGGTCTGTGTGGACTACTATAGAGGTGAGGAGGTTGTTGTCTGCCGCTAGGAGGACAACGTCAGGCCATAGTCCATGGTGAAGACCATGAGCTGCTCAGATGTCGTCCAAGTGCAACTAGGAGTGTTGCACCACTACAATGAGTTATAGTTGCTGGACTTGCTCTAGGACTAGGTATGAACTCGTTAAACCATCCTTCCTATTACATAGTTATTGACGCAATCTTATTATCATGGGGAATGCATACATATTGTTTTTGTTTTTGTTGCCTACTCTGATCCCATATTACCCTACACATCACCCCTTAATACACATCTTCCTAGGGTTTGAAATATGATATTATAAGCTATGTGATACTCATAGTGGCATTATAATTGAATAGAAAGTTAATAAACAGTCAACAATTTATTTACTCAATCCTTGAGAAATTCACAGGAAACACCAACAAACTATTGCGGGTAGTCATAACCATATCCATTACCTTTTTTATAACCATGCATATCTTGCAGTCACACTTTAAGCATATTATTCAATCAAGCAAGTAAGTCAAGCAATCATCATTTATCATATATATATCAAAATCCTAAAGTGTAACTATCTTATTATTTAGATGAAACCCTACTCGACTCATAATCTAGGGTTTAGAGTTATCTCAAGTTTGGTAAAGGAATAAGGGTGAAAACCCTCTTTCCCTCGTGCATTAAACATTACATGAAACCTTAACTATCATATGTATATTATCATTTCATTATGATCACTTAGATAAGATTAATTTCATTCACAACATAGCGAGCCATTATCTTTATGAAGGAGGCGGGATCACCCCCTTACTAAAACTTTGATTTGAAGAATAAAACATCCATTCCGAACACACTCAAAGGTATGTTGAAATTGGTGTAAAATTTTCAAATTTCAATAAATGGTATGCAAAATACCAAAGTGTAGTAGAGGAATAAAAATAACTAACTATATTCAAATTTCATAAAAGATTACACAAGTACATCAAAATCTCCCATTAGGGTTTACAACAAGATACAATAAAAAGGATCTAGATAGAGGTAAGTCTAAACTACATCAAATTTGTCTCCAGAGCAACATCTCCAAGTGCTAGGCCCATGTCAAAATATATGTTCTCTCGATTCAACTCAATAGCTTGTCCTAACCTGGGTGGTTGGGGAAAACACCCAGCAAAAGGGAAAGGAAAAGAAAGTATGTGTCAACAAATATGAATAGGATATCAAGGTAGACAAAATATGTAAATAAAGGCTAGTTTTCATCATAAGATGAATATTTCAAGAGGATGGGGCTATTTTTAAATATATGCTTGACATAAAAAAAATATAATAAAAGGTTGCATATATGATAATTATGACTACCTTAACTAAGTAGGGTTGAGGCACCTACCAGACCTCAACCTATAGGTGATAGAGAATTAATACATTCCCAGTCACCTACACATATTTTTATGGGGGAGAATAAGACATTCCCCATGGCGAACTAATACATGCCCTATCTATGGGTGGTTGTACATAAGTACCACTACTACAACTAAATAGTCCATAAAATCAACATGCTAGAAACGAATTCATGACAAGTAAAAGAATCATATCAATTAAAACATGGCAGTGGGGTACAAGACCCAAGAAAAAGAATATCATTACTGATTTTGAGGCAATTTAACAAAAAAATCATGAATAGAGGAAATAGGGTTCATATAGTGCCTCATTAGGGAATATAGGGTTTGGTTTGCAAATATCCCAACTTAGGGTGTAAGAAATGCACATACATAAATAGATATTGCACATACCTCCCATAATATTTCAACTACCAACTTTCATCACTTTATTGAGTCCAAGATCAACTTTTCCTAATTCCAATGTATGACCATGTATTAGTGTAGGTTATATGCATTAATGTAAAGAAGTCCCTTATTTTTTAATTTTTGAGCAAAACCTCGATTTAGACTATGAAAATATCACCATTGATCTTGTTATGTTCTCTTGATCAAGAAAACATATTTTTATGTTAATTTTGGAGTTATGATGATTAAGATGTACTTTTTATGGATTTTATGCATTAAATTCTTTTTTACAAAAATCGACCTTCGTCAAACCATGAAATCAGACCTTTAAAATATTTTTATTAGATAGAGATTAACTTTCCAATTCCAAAACATATTTATTTGTCAAATTTGGATAAGCAAATTAGAAGATATGAATTTTTCAATACTAACCAATAGGAAATTGCCACATCATCAAACCGATCGAGATAATTGAAGAGAGAGGGAGCGGGAGAAAACATAATTTGACCGAAGATCAGGTTTGAAGTTGCATCCGTAACCAAACTAGAGCTTCTAGAGAAGGTAAAACAAGAAGAAACCAAAACCCTAGAAGAACATGGTAAAAAGAGATGGAGATCATCGATTTTAAACATAGAAACATGGGTTTTAAGCATGTAGCAAGCAATATATGAGAAGGGGGCTATAAAACTCACCTCTAGAAAGGTAATAAGGCCCAAACAGCAAGGATGCTAAGATTAGAAGGTCTAGCTACCCCAATCCAAGCTTCTTGAGCAAAGATCACCTTCTCCACTTTAGAGGTGCAAACCCTAGCAAAAGAGCATGGAGATGAGATGTTTTAGGGCTCTAGGTGGAGTTTGACCATGGAAGGTCATGGTTATGACCTGGAACAAGGTGGGAGGAAGACTAAAGGCATGAAAACAAGGAAGGAAAGGAGGATACTTACTATTTTTGGTCAAAATCACCAACGAGGAGCTTAAGAAATCCTAAATAGAGAAATTTGGAACCCTAGGAGCATTCTTCACCAAGGTAGGCACCCTGTTTTACCTTGGGACAGAAACTTCGTGGCCAAACATGGAAGGAAAAATACTCTAAGCTGGGGGAAAGAGAAGGAGAGGATTTCTTCTTAGATTGGGAGGTGGGAAGGGGTAGGCATGGCTTTATAAAGAAGGGGGCAAGCATGTGGTGTCTATGCGACTCCATGTGTACTTAGGCTAAGGCTTCATGACCATGCAAGAGGATAACTCATAAATACTTATTGTATATCCAAGGTTGGTCCTAAAAGCCCATGGAGGCTTCTAAGACATCCCCACCGTCCTCCAATCAAAGAAATAACCCCATTGGTTGATAGCTTTTAAAGATAAGCTCATTTATAAAGAGGGTAATCCCTAAAATGCCCTTGGAAAGTAACACCTTCAAACCAAGGTGCAACTAGGTACCCCATGGTTCAAAAACTTGAGAATGATAAGGGGATATCTAAATATTATAATTAATGTGATAATTTACAAAGAAAACCTTTGAATTTGGGTAAATTGCATAAACGTCCAAAATGTGCATATAATTGCATAACTTCCACAAACAACATCTAAATTGGACCAAACTTGAAACTTAGTCTTTTCTCATTATTTCAAAATGCCGCAAAAGGTTATATTAAGATTTAGAGTACTTAATTATGGTAGTTAAGTTTATTCTATACATTAAATAAGGTTTGGGGCTTTACACTTCTAACATGGATTTATTTACCATTGTTCCACTTAAGCAGTGATTTTACATTTTAGATCCTTAAATTAAGATTTCACCGAGGTATTTTTGCATAAACCCTTCCATTTGTATGATTATTGAGAAAATATTCACCAAACCACTATAAATTCCACAATTAAAGCATCAAGGCCAAAAAGGATAGAAATGGTAAGAAAATATTGGGAAAGGGCCAAAAATAGAATATGTCGAAGTTTTGATATATTACAACACTCCATCCCTTAAAGAGGATTTCATCCTTGAAATCTCAAGCCAAGTGAGAAGGGTGAGTATGCAACATCTTATCTTTAACTCCCAGGTTATTTCCTCCAAACCATAAAACTTCCACCAAAACTTTCACTAACTCAAACTCCTTATTTTTTTTAACTTGGGCATTTAAAATCTTCTCAAACAACTCCACATAGGTTAGGTTCTCATGGATCACCTAAAGGTTCCACTTTTATGATTTTTTTTAATTTTTTGTCTTATTAGAATTATATTAATTAGGATATCACATAATCATTATTATTATTTTAATTGTGTCATGTCATAATCACTTTGTTTCTAAAAGATTTCTATTTCATTATTATGCACAAACCCAATATATTTCTTATTTATCTCATTAGGAATTTTAGCACAACTAGAGTTATACTCAATTATCTTAATATGAATTATTATATCTGACTATTATCTTTAATAATTTGGATTTAGACTCCATTATCAATTTTATTATATTATATTATATGAGATAGGAAACTTTATCCAATTTGTTACAACTAATCCAAATAATGGCATATTAATTACTTATATCTATATTAAACATTGTCACATTACGTTTTTTTACATTGATGTCATCATTAATCATTTTCTCATATTTATTCACTTCTTATTATTGATTATGCACATTTATGTGAATGAATTACTTCTTATCCATATTGAAGTCATTATATATATTTTATTGATCAAGGTGGGACATGTTACATATTAATGATTTGATTCACATACTAATTCATTAGGTGATTAATTAGGTGTGCATTAGAGAACAAGGTGATATGCATTTCATATTGACGACCTAATTAATCTATGATTTATTTGCATTAAAGTATGTTATCTAATTATGGCACCTAGTGACAATAATATATCATGAATGTGATTAAGGATGTATAGGTTTAAGGTTAGATGATTACAACTTAGGGTTTAGGTTAACATGATCATTATTATTCACCTATAACTTCTTAGGATGCATTAAGTCCAAGGTTAGATTAAAATTATCTTGCCCATCATACCATTAGGGTTTATTGGTTTCTGACATGGTCAACATCATTCTTATCCACTATTAGTATTAAAATGTGATCTACTCTTATTATGTGCATTAGATATTCATTAGGATTCAAACATATGAACTATTCATTAGATGATTGTTATATGTTCTTTTGGATACCAAGAAACATGTGGTTACAACTATAACTTGTTTGGTCAAAACTAAGGATTCAAGCACACTAACTTCCTAATTAGGGAGTTAGGGTTTCTAAAGTCAGAGTAGCTAGATTTCAGTATGTTACATGACTCCATCCCCTTGGAAAGGATTTCATCCTCAAAATCTAACTACCCAAACATCATCAAACCAACTACTCTCCACCCCTTAAAAGGTTTGACCTACCATTACAAACTAATCTAGAGGTAAAAGGGTGAGGCTAACTAAACCATATATAAGATCCATCATGCTTCATTGCACGCTCTGATTTCTTACTAAACACCAAACTTTGAAGTCTAGGTTCTAGGGATAACTATCCAAACATGTGGTTCTATGGGTCATAAGGGAACTATATTGGGTATCAATCCTCAAACAAGTCATTACAATTGGGAGACTAGGTCAACACATTAAGGTCTCTAAAGATAAATCATATAGATGTCTAAGGCTACTATTGCCTAAAAGCATGCTATTTTGGACAATTCATATCATCTTAGGCTAGGTCGGTATCATATGGATTCGGGAGTCCTCGTAAACCAAGCTAGTGGTGTGGAGGAAAATCTTTCCTGCCCTCAAACACTGATCCTTTCTAGACACTTTTGTTTTCAACTTCATGTCCTAGTAGTTGCCTAAAGGCCAAGCTAAACAACCTCAAGTTACTTACTTATGCATCTTTTAGTTGTAAGTAATTTAGGGATCCATTCATCATTATTATAATGTGAAACTATAGGATCCTAAATCAATCCTTCATCATCTATTACTCAACTCTAGGAAAAGCATGTCACTTAAAGGTAAGGCAAGTATTCTAAACAGGGAGACACAATTGAAATAGTCAGATTCATACTACCAAGGGCTCTGATACCATGCTATAAGGAGGCAGGATCACACCCTTACTAAAACTTTTATTTGAAGAATAAAACATCCATTCCGAAAACACTCAAAGGTATGCCAGAATAGGTTTAAAATTTTCAAATTTCAATAAATGGTATGCAAAAGACCAAAGTATAGCAGCGGAATAAAAATAACTAACTATATTCAACTTTCATAAAATATTACACAAGTACATCAAAGTCTACCATTAGGGTTTACAACAAGATACAATAAAAAGGATCTAGATTGAGGGAAGTCTAAACTACTTCAAATCTTGTCTCCAAAGCAACATCTCCAGGTGCTAGGTCCATGCCCAAATCTATGTTCTCCTGATTCAACTCAACAACTTGTCCTAACCTGGGTGGTTGGGAAAAACACCCAACAAAAGGGAAAGGAAAAGAAAGTATGTACCAATATCACACCCTGATCTTTGGAACCTAGAAAGGACATTATAAAGTTATTGTTGACATCAATATGTGATAGAGTTATGTTTACAATAAAATTTATCCAATTTTCATAATATTTGGATCCTATAGAAAAAGAATGCAGAGAGGTATTTTACGCACTCAGGATGACTTTTTAGTATTCGAAAAGTCTGGGAATCTGATATTTCATTTGATAATATGAGATGAAATACAAAGTTGAACTATGAAGGAAACACAATGATGGTAGTTGATGGTTTGAGCCCTAGACTTAGTTGAGTGCTACATATTATTTAAGTGAAGTCATGATCATCGAGGGTATCTTAAGGAACATGTAATTGAGGAATGATGTTTATTCAAAAGTTTAATGTTGTAATTGAGGATATGATTAATCATATGAATTCTTTGGAAATCAAGAGAAGGGCCATTGGCCCTAGGATCCAAATTCAGCTCGATAAGGCAAATTAAGGATTTCACATGGGTCCTTGGAGTACAAATTTGAGTATGGAGTATTTTGGTGTCATAATAAATACTCAAGATATTTTTACTGGAAGAATAACTCTAATATAAGATTGTGGGAGAAATATCATATGATTTTGATATATATAGTGGCCTAGGTAATTAAATTAGTAATTATAATGTTCTTATTTAAAAGATAATTTTGAAGTGTTTATCTAGTAAGTTTTGACTTGATATCTTGTTCATATATAGGTGATAACCATAGAGTGTTTCTCCCAAAATTTGGGATCAAACAGAGCTCTGATATGGAATCTATAAATATTTCTCTAAGTTGGACTTTTATGCAAGAAGAAAAAAAAGAAACAAAAAAGGGGGACGCCTACCCAGCGCAGACAGGAGAATGGTGCCCCTGTTTGGCAGGACCTGAATAGAGTCCGATGAAGAGGGAGGGCTCGCTCGAAATCCTTTGTGTGGAAGGCTATGAAAGCTTCGTTTTGTTGAACTCAGACGTCGTACAAATTCGTGGCTAGGGTTTTGTTCGGAACCAAGGGCAAGAGAAGTAGACCAAGGAAGAAGAAGAAAGAGGGGCCATTATTGGAGGATGTGAGGGTTTCCCATGGGTGATCCTTGATCCCATCAACCCAAACCAAGGAGATAGTGCTGCCCTGATGGTTCAGGCCATGTCGAAGATGGAGGCACTGCATCCCTCGTGATCACGTGGCCACAGAGGCGACATCGACCTCCAGAGGTGATGGACCAGCGACACTATGTTTTGCTATTTACACACGCAAGAACACAAAGGGAGCGGGACGTAGGCGCCAGCCCTAAGGCCTGAGATGCGCCTGAGATGGGGGCCGCCATATCAAATCTCAATGGTCGAGATTGGCCAAGGTTAGGTAAGTTTCTAAAATTCATATCTTGAGATTAGGAACTCATATTTCATCAAATAAGGTATCCATGGAAAGCTATTAGAGTTCACTATATTTTAAAAATATCTCCAGAATGTGATTTATATGTCTATTATTTATTACGTGTTGGGGAGCCAAAACTATATAATTTTGATGTCTTGTCAATTAAAAATAGCAAATGAATTTAGAAATTCATGCAAATTTTATTGAATATGTATTTTGATATGTTTCACATTAGTTAGAGCATGATCTTTCATATATGAAGTTTTATTGAGGTTTTTGATATAAATCCTAATAAGGGTATTTAGGGTATTTCACCCATGATATGATTTTTAAATGAACTGATATTTTAATACGTGATCATTCCTACATTATATGAATACTTTTCTAGAGATTTGATGAAGTTTCTTGTGCTATTATATTAGTATTTAGTTTTAGATGAGTAGCCATTATGAAAGAATAATAAATGATTATCCTGACACAATAAATGATATATGTATGCTTAATTTGGTCTGATATAGTAACATGATGGTATTCTACTTTGATTTCCTAATTGAGTCAATAAGTTTAGAAAATGTAACTATATTTGAGAATTGTTCTCATTATATGAAGTATATGTTCATATTAATGCATAAGGTGATTTATGTCTTATTTGAGTATAAAGATAATACTAATTATATAGTATGAGTTTTATTTTATCTCAAAGCCAATATTTTATGGTGATTTTAGATTAAAGTTATGTTTAGTCTAAATAAGAACCCTAAGTTGTATATGTAGTTAGGAAGATGGGGTTTTGAGATTTAGAAATAGAAAGAGGGAATATAGGCTTGGACTAATAAAATTGTGATGATATCCAGGTTATTAAAGGTATGGAACTTAGAATCGAGACTTCCTTATCGATGCCATATATATAAGAGGTAAGTGGTTCATGCCTGAGTATTCATATTTATCAAACTCGACATATTTTCATAAGACTTCATACTTTATGTGATCCAATGTTCTAAGATTTTATGTTAAGAGATGCAAGTAAGATTTTATGTCCTTACATACACCTAATATCTTGAGAAGAGACATGCTATTAAGATTTATAAGAATGATAGAGACTCATGAACCACGTTCATGAGAAAACTAGAGAATTATGTTTCTATAAGAACTATTAGTAATGATTCATATTGATGAATATGACTACAAGATAAGATATGCAACCAAGATAGTCATACATGATAATTTGGGATAATAATGTATTGAGATTTCAAGTAGAACATGTTGTTAAGATTCCCCTCATTTATAGATGTAATTGTGTGTTGAGAATTCAAGTAGGAACATGTCATCAAGGTTTCTTATATATATGTAGAGATCTAAGAATTAAGAAGTGAAATATATTTCTTAGAAAGATTAGTGCTTAAAAGTTAAGTTATGTGATAATATGGATGTTGCACATGGTAGACCATGGCCCAATTTCCAAGGTAAAGGTACTATTGGGATTGGAATATATTATAACATGATTTTTTTTTAGAAACATAGAGACTAGTTATTATTCATCCCGAGCTCTAGTTCGGGCCAAATTACAGAAAGTTGTATGTTGATATCCATAGTTAGCCAAGGAGGCTTACAAGTGGTGAAGCTACTTTCTGTAGCAGTATACATAGAATGTTTAGCGATGATATCTGCCACTGGATTGTGCTTTCGACTGATAAACTAGAGCTGGGAATCTGGGAGAGAGGTGAGCGCGCAGCTGTACTCTCTCCTTAAAGGCTCAAGTTTGCAAGATGGTGTACTCACATGCTTGAGGACATCAATGGCTGAGGAGGAATCAGAGAGGAGCATAGGAGCATTCCAATTCCTCAGGATACAGATCTTGATAGTAAGGATGATACCCTGCATCTCGGCATCTAATGTTGAGGCAGCATAGCCGAACGAGCCATGACCAAGCAAGCAAGTTCCTTGGCTGTCCGTAACATGGATACCAATACCCATCTTCGATGTATGGCTTTGGAAAGCAGCATCAACGAAAACAACTTGATTGTGAGAAGACGGCCGAGCTGGGTGAGCAGAATTGGGCAGGCCCGGTCGTGGAAACCTGTTGTGCCAAGAGAGCATAGTAGCAGCCACATTACGAATACGTGCAGCCAGCACTTGTGCTGGGACCTTTTTACCGCCATGAAGCAGTTCATTACGGGCTTGCCAAATGGACCAGCAGCCGAAGCAACGCAAGGTTCTATCCACTATGGAGGTGGCGCCATGTATGATGTAAGTAATCCACTCGTCCCCTGGAGTGGTGAAGAAGGAAGGCTCCATGTTCAGCAGCTGCCAAACCTTGAGACTGTCGGGGCAGTCGTGGAGGCAATGAACTAGACTATCGGCCTTGCAAGAGCAAACAGGGCAGGTTTCGTCCACGATGATGTGGTGTCGCACTTTCTCTGCATGGGTTAGAATGGCTCAGTGCTTAAACAGCCAGAGGAAAGACTTAAGTTTGGGAGGCAGAGGTAAAGACCAGAGAGCCTTCCAGTTCGAAGTATGAGGGAGATGTTGTTCGTTCTTGATCCATGCATAGGCACTCTTCGCCGTGAGCTCGCCACGGGGTTCAAGGGGCCAAGCCCAAGAGTCAGCCCCGGCCTCCGCCATAGGGGGGTTGATACTGCGGATCATACCCCAAGCGGCAGGGGGAATATAAGCATGAATGAACTCCCAATCCCACGTGCCCAGGGAAGGGGATAGGGATTGGAAAGTGAGATCATTGAGATCCTCGGGCGGCTGTAAGGTAGGGGCAAGATCGGTAATGGCATTTCCAAATAGCCACTTATCACGCCAGACATTTGTGCTGTTGCCAGAATTGATAGTCTTATGACAGAAGCCTTCCAACTTGGGAATATGGCGTTTGATGAAGGCCCAAGCAGTAGAACAAGGTTTCTTGGAGATGACACCATTGTGGACATATTTATTCTTCATTAACTTAACCCAAAGAGATGGGGAGTTATTAATAAACTGCCAAACATTTTTCATCATCAAAGCCGCATTTTGAGTTCTTGCATCCTTGATGCCTAGCCCGCCCATGGACTTGCTTCTCGTGAGCTTATCCCAAGATACAAGGGACGTTTTCTTTTGATCCTGGCCACCCAACCAGATGAAGTCACGGATGTGTTTGTTAATATCATCACAGAGAGTCGGAGAAAGTTGCACCGTTTGCATGGTGTAGGAAGGAATGGATTGCAAGGAAGACTTAGCCAGCGTGATGCGACCAGCAAGAGATAGAGTGCGGGCTGCCCAACTATCCATGCGGCCTCTAATAGAGCGAAGAATGTGTGAGTGTGTCTCTTTGTTGATCTGGTGGTGAAACACGGGAACCCCTAAATAGCGGCCCAAGTCTGAAGTTCTCGGTATGCCCATGCGGCGACAGAAAGCTCATTGCTCTGCGATGGATGTGTTAGATGAGAAATAACAGCATGACTTCACTTTGGAGATGACCTGACCAGAGACAGCGGCGAATTCCATAAGAATCTTGTTGATGCTAGAAGCTTGAGATAAAGAGACCTCGGACATAAGGAGAATGTCATCAACAAACATAACATGTGAGAGCGGCGGCCCGGTTCTAGTGAGCCTAATTGGCTTCCAATTACCAAGTGCCACAGCCTTGGAAATAGCTTGGCTGAGGCGTTCCATACACATGACAAAGAGGTAGGGACTAATGGGGTCCCCTTGCCGCACGCCTTGAATTGACTTGATGGGTTCCATAGGGATGCCTTCCCACAGAATTGAGGTGCTGCCTTCAGAGATGATTTGCACTATCAACTTAGAGAGATTTTCAGGGATGCCAACTTTTGCCAAGGTATCCTCAACAAATAGCCAATTCATACAATCAAAAGCTTTAGAAAGGTCCAATTTTATTGCCACCCATTTTTTATTCCCCTTTTTCATTTTCATAGAGTGCACTACCTCTTGAACAAGAAGTATGTTATCGCTGATACGGCGGCTAGGGATGAAGCTAGATTGGGACATGGATATCCAGTCATTCAGATACGGTTTAAGACGTTCCACAATGATCTTTGAGATAAGCTTGAAGCAGCAATTATTTAGAGAGATAGGGCGAAGTTCAGAGCAGCGTTGCGGGTTAGCGACCTTGGGGATGAGCACAAGGAGGGAATCTGCAATGTGTGAGTCCACCTTGCTGGTGGCGAAGGCATGTTGAACGGTAGTGATGAAGGAGTTTCCCACATGAGACCAATTGTCCTGGACAAACCCGTTATGGATGCCGTCTGGGCCCGGCGCCTTGGCGGGAGCCATGAGAAAGATGGTGCGTCGGATCTCTTCCGCGTCCGGAACACGCCCAAGAAGATGGCTGTTGTGGATAGGCTGGAACTCGCCTACATAATTACAGATGGCTTCACGACTAGGCGGTGGTGAAGAAGAGGTGCACAATAGTTGCGTAAAGAAGTCCCGCACATGAAGTTTGATGCAGTCCGACATCGTGATCCAAACACCATTGGAGTCACGTAGCCGTGAGATTTTTCTATGTTGCCTGCGTGACTTGACATAGGCATGAAAAAACTTGTTGTTTCCGTCGCCATACTGTAACCAGTTGATGTTAGATCGCTGCTTCAAATCAGCCTCCTCTCTCAGGAGAATGGTATTGAGACTTTCTTGCAAGGTAATACATTTAAGTTGTATTGAAACTGGAGGAGAAGGGGAGTTGAATGCTACCTGACATTTGTCTATTTTCTGTAAAAGGATATCTTTCTGCTTGTGTTGTTGCTTGAGTCTATTAGCCTCCCATGAGGTAGCAGCTTCTTTGAAGGAGGGGAGTGCATCCAAATAGGGTCGAGAGCCATCCCACGCATTGAGTAGATCAGACTTAAAGGAAGGAATAAGATTCCAACTCATCTTGGTTTTGAAGTGATGACCTCCTTGTTGATGATGGTGCCCAGAGAGGAGAATGGGATTATGGTCACTATGGAGGCATGGTAGAACTTGAATATTCATCCTGCCTTCCACCGCAGTCCACTCCACATTAGCAATAGCTCTATCAAGCTTCTCTAACAGCCTGCCTTTCTTGAATGTAAACTGATGCCCCGAGGAGGCCATCTCTTTAAGACCTGTGCTGGCAAGGAGGGAATTAAATTTGAGGCTAGAATGTCTGTCAAATCCGCTCCCGCCTTGTTTCTCAGAGGCATCAAGCATAGTATTGAAGCCGCCGACCAGCGCCCAAGGACCGTTAATGAGAGAGGAGAGACCAGAAAGCCTGTACCACAGGTGGTTGCACTTCTGTGGATTCGGGCTACCATAAACAAAAGTAAGCAACCAGGAGCTATTAATACGGTAGTGCACGTATTGACGGTGGCTTTGCAGAATGTCAACAGAGCATCTAAAGTTGTTCCAAAGGACCCAGATGCCCTCGGAGAAGCCCAACGCTTCAACTCTGTGAGAGGAAGAGTAACCCAACTTGGTGATGATGTCATTGGCTTTGCTGCCGCTGCAACGAGGCTCGATAATAACAAGGATGTGAAGTTTATACCTCCTTTTGTATTCTTTGAGGAGAACTAATTTATCCTTGGAGCAAGCTCCTTGGATATTCCAACAGATGATGTTGGTCATAAAAAACCAATAGGTAAGGAGGGCAGCACCAAAAGGTGCTTAGTGGATTGCTGCGAGGAGTCCAGATGCCGCAGAGGAGGCATCCATGGTCTCGTCTGTCCCTGCATCAGCGTTCTCAAAGTCTAGAGACTTCCTTGCATTAGCTGTGAAGTCGACATTACCCACAAGCACTGCGAGATTGCCTTTCTTCCACTCACGTCCTGGGCTCACTGTTTGGTAGACAACACGTCTATTGCGGAGGATAACCCCATCGCTGGCATCTTGGGCTCCCAAAGAGAACCCTGATTGCATGGAAAGATGGTTGCTTTGATCGGCTGCTTGAAAGCGGAATGAATCAGCAAAGGCGGTGGTCCGTCCGTTGCTGATTTCATCGTCCACCAACGTCACGACCGAGTTATCTCCGGCCGCAGTGGGAACAGATGGGGCCATTGTCGGAGCAGGTGGTGGGCGGCTTCCCCCTGGTGCCTCGGACACGGGGGGAGGTCTTCCAACCTTCTTCTTGTGTTTGCGGGATGAGGCTGTCTCCCATGTGCCTCCATCATCCACGTCGACAACAGGTGTATCTTGAGCAGACTTGGTCTTGTCGGCTGGAGGTTCCTTCTTGTTGCTGGCCGTGCTTGCATCAGAAGGATTAGTTAGCTTCTTGCTATTAGTAGACTTTCTATCAGGCATCTTGGCGTGGATATCTGCTGTGTAGCGCGAAGTAACGACCATCGCATGTGTACTTGAGGGATTCGGGGCGACGCTCGGGAACGTAGGAATGAACTTACAGTCCCCCTCGGCGTGGCCAAGCCTGCCGCACTTCATACAGAAAGTGGGAAGGTTCTCGTACTCCAAGCGGTACCGTTCCCCATCGAGCATGATTGCCAGAAGCAACGGCTTGGTCGTGTCGACTTCAACCGCGATACAGGCGAACTTGCCCCGATTTCCAGTCTGGGTCATGGTATCTATCTTGATCGTTTTGCCGATCAGATCTCCCACACAGAAGAGGAGTTGATTCTGGAATAGATGTATAGGAAGGTCAGGGATCCGCGACCATACCACCAGTTTCTTGGGTATGGGGTCAGATGGCCGGAAATCCTTGGACCAGGATTGCACCGACAAGTAGTGGTTGAAGATCATCCACGGTCCCCCTATTAGGGCCCAGACGAAGTCCTCGTTGTTGGCTAACTTGATAACATAGTACCCTTTGTCGAGATCAATAGCACGGAATTCATCTGTTAATTTCCATAGGATTGGTAGTCTATTCATCAGGGCGTTGAAGTTCACTGAGGTGTCGATGACCTTGATCACGACCGCGAACTTCCAAGGTTCCAAGAGAGGAGGCAGCGTAGCCAGATTAATGGAGATCGCCGGAACGGCTCCTGCTCGGTCGATGCGGATATCTGCAGATGTCAGAAAATCCGGCGAGACATGGGAGAGAGATGCAGGGTGTCTGGACGTCCGCCCGACCATGGCGTCCTTGTACGACTTGGTTTGTTGCTGCGGAGGCGGGACTGCAGCGTCCATCTCGACGTCGCCCTCAACTGAGGACAATAGAACAGAGGAGGGATCATCAGACGAGACTGGGTTGCCTGCGACGTCACCATTGGCAGGAGAAACGCGGGGGATATCCCGCCCAACACCATGGCCACCACGATTTCCACGGCCGCCTCCGCGGCGTGTAAACCCTAGCACAGACATACGCTTCTAGATTGCCGGGAACACTAATTGATTATATATATACTTATGAGACATTAAGTCATGATTAAGTTGTTGAGATGAGACTCTATATGATTTCTACTTTAAGATTTAATATTTAAGTTCATATGAATGTATTAAGATCAGATTTAATGAGATTTTATAGGAATTGAGTTACCTTTCCAGAAATCACACTCTTTTAGATATTTCATACTTGAGAACTCTCATATACTTTGTATTATCATATTTAGTTCAGATCCTTTCCCTAAGCCTTCAGGCTTAGTTGTCATATATTTAGTATCAAAAGTAGTTAAGTCATTTCTATTAGATTGAAGTATTAGATTAAGGATTATCCAGATAATAAGGATATTAGATTTAGATTCAGGCTTAGACTACTCATAGTGTGAGTAGTTAGCTTTTGAATAAAGATACATGATAAGGGTTTTAGACCAAATCTCAATTATGAAGTAATTGAGATTCATATTCACATTCATTTATGGATTCAGTTTATCACTTAAGAATAAAAGATTCAGATTCAGATTCAGAATTTAGTACCCACTTGACACGTTTTTTACGTGCGTAGAAACACAAGTGTACGCGTCAATGTAGTATAGGCCTTTGGAGGCCCGAGTCGAACTCAGGGATACGTGAATTGTCAGAGACTACTACTAACTACTCGCAATCAGCTAGACCGATTAAATAGTTGGGAGTTGTTGTTAAAATTAAAAGAAAATAAAAATAAAACAAAACAAAGCAATCAATTAAATGCTTGGTTTAATCAATTCAAAACAAGATCTTTAGGATTGTGGTTTCACAACGGGTTTTCATTGCATTAAATTCTATTTAGTTATTCAAATTTATCTCTCTATCTGGGTAGTGGCCTGAAATCAGAATTGCCCACTGTCATGGAACAATTCACTACCTATGTCTAGGTCGGTTCCACCGTCGTAGTAACCTATACCCTAAACTAGGTGCATTAAAAACAATCTCTCGGTATCCACCATTAACCTTACACCACCTTGTTCAAGGGATTTGTCAATTAATGTAAATTTCGTCTCTTTTCAACCATCAATTCTTCTTTCAAAGCAATTAAGGGCATTAGATTATTATTATGGTGATCAAGCATAACAATATAATCGAGAAAATGAAATTATACCACGGATTTAAGAGATAAGATATGAATTACTATGATAAAATTGTCATACAATGAATTCCCGGGCAACTCCCTGTCCTAAAGACAAAGGGGATTAGCCCCGCATGTTCATCTCAAAGCAAAACATGGTAGAGAAAGGGGGAACATGGAGAAAAATGTGATTGAGTGGTAAAACCCCTGAATGGAGAAGATCCAAGCGCTCCTTGGCGTAGAATACGCATTCTCCCGCCTTTCGGTGGTGGAAATCGTCTTCTTCGGCGTACGGATCGGCTGGGGCGTGCTTCTGGGCTCCGTTCTTCTCTCCACACCTTCTTGGGATGTGTGCAGTGGCTAATGACGTGATCCTTCCCTCTTGGGCGCCGTCATTAGGTATAATTCCCGAGTTAGGTCGCCAATTAATCACAATTGTCGGATTAAGATCAACCTGAAGCAAACTCATATCTGACGG
Source organism: Alisma plantago-aquatica (assembly GCA_963693085.1). Taxonomy (NCBI): domain Eukaryota; kingdom Viridiplantae; phylum Streptophyta; class Magnoliopsida; order Alismatales; family Alismataceae; genus Alisma; species Alisma plantago-aquatica. Next base: position 499,419,085 of record OY856414.1, on the reverse strand, counting down.
TGTCGATACTATCGACGCGGGTCGATAGTATCGACCTTGCGCTGTATCGACTAATTTTCTTCTCTTTTCTCTGTCGCGACTGATGCTATCTCGATACCATCAACGCGGGTCGATGGTATCGACATTCTTAGGCGTCGCTTTTATCTTTTTCCATCGCTGAAACTCCGCCTCGTCGATACTATCGACTGATGTGTTGATAGTATTGACCCACTTCTCACCAGCAACCTGATGGTATCTCGATACCATCGACATCCCTGTCGATAGTATCGACTTTCTTCTGGTCCTTGCGGCTGGCACCCTGTGGTCTGATCGATAGTATCGACAGTAGTAGATACTTGTATTTCCTGAAATTATAACACAAGACCACATAAGTCTACACAAAACATATTCTTTTGATAAATTATACTAAAAATGTTGAAATAAGGGAAATTTGACATAGAGAAGTAGCATAGACCAAAGTAGATGAATTATGCAACATTAACCATGAAAATGACTAATAAATGCATAAAACACATATCAAACAAGTCTATAAATGCGACTCAAAATCATCACATCAAACTCCCCTAAGCTTGAATATTGCTCGCCCTCGAGCAACTAAACCTTAGAATAGAATTGCCAGAGTCAACTAAAGAACAAAGCATCACAACTAACGTCCCATATGACTCCCACCGGGCATCCGTATACCGGCCCTCACTAACCACAAAATGATAATTACCCTAAAGGTGACAGTAATCATCCATAAAAGATATCTACCCCAAAACTGATGAACATTATCACACAAGGCAGTTAACATAATAGAATTTGCCGGTCCAGACTTAGTGCATTTTGTGATCTCCTATACTACGTTGCTCGCCCTAACTACCATCTACATGGAAGCAGTTCTCCTGATATTCACAAGTGATGAGAAAATCACGGTGGCCTACCAATTCGAGCAACAGGTGGATGGAATGGGTGGCTAATGGAAGAAGTGGAAGCATTATACAGTTTCAACATGCATAAAACAAAAATGCCCTAAATGATGTAAATGCACATGAAAAATGCCCTAATGCCTAAGATTGGGTGGAATGATGCATGCACTAACATCCCATCTCAAAATGAGATGGATATCTAATTGAGCTACATCATGTACTTACTCATCTTAAAATGCAGGTGAGATTATGCTCCTTTCTCCTTCTTATTCTACTTTCTTCTTAATGACTTTCTCCTTTTTTTTCAATTTCATTTTTTTTCTTCAGATTTTTTTCTCTTCAAGCCCTTCTATCCATAATTAACAATGAATACTTTATTGGGCTTACTTTTTCTGCATAACTCTAATATTTGAACTATTTAGAAGGTATGGAACAATTTAATTCACCATTAAAGAAGAAATGAGGTACACGATGTACTCTATGCATAAAAGTTATGAATGCAACTAAATGACATGCACCTAAGGGTAATGTGCATGTATAACTGTTCTATTTTTTTATTTTCCATGCAAAACATATGAAAGTGGTTGCAATGCAAGTCCTATCTACATGACATGCAATCAAAAAGGTTAAAATCGTACTTTACTTCCAAATCTTGTGGTAGATTGGGAAAATCAATGAGGTGGAAAGATCACAAGACTAATTGACTGAACCTTTGAAAAGTATTATGTGTCCCTTCTTACTGACCTGTGTAGTAGTTAAGAGGTTTCTCTCTCTTACTTCAAATTAGAGTCTCATTATCATTTGGTCAATTCAAGCTCAAATAACCAATTCCGTCCACTTTCATGAATCATTAGGAATGTACAGTTGTGATTTTCTGTTTTAAAGTTGACAAAACCAATCATTTTCTTAAGTTAAGTTCTCAAAGTTGAACAACACTCAAGCTTGCGAACACTCAAAATTTTTCTAATTTTCCCTTAATTCCCATGTACATGCAACTGAGATGACACAAGACTTAAGACATCCACGATTACACCAGATAGAATGTGGATCCTACAAACAAACTAAGATTGCAAGAAATAAATGACAAGAACAAAAGAAATAAAACTAAAAATAGAGAAAATAAAAGATAGAGTTGTTCCAACTCCCCCCCTAAGCTTGAATTCGACTATGGCCTCATAGTCAAAAACAATCTTAAAGGTTGGAACAGAGATACCGATTTACTCTTCAGGCGGAGGCGGGTACTGTGGAGTCATGGGGTCCCAAGATGGGTACTCCCCTGGAAGCTCAGATCAAACTGGGCCCTAGGTGGAGGTTGTGGATAGCCTCCAAAGTAGTTTTGGCTCCAGTAGTGATCATAAAAGGGCTAGTGCTGCATCTCCATCCTATGCAACCGGTCATGAATCCGTTGTTGGTTGTCGAAGAGGAGGCGCTCATTCTCGAAGATATGCCTCTGATTGTCAAGTAACCGGTTCGTCGTCTCATGAATACCGGTGTACACTGCGATGTGGTGCTGCTGCGTCTGCCGTATGTCTTGCAGCATAGCATACATGCCTTGCATCAAATAGACATCCTCGCTTTGCTGCGAGGGTGGTGGTGGCAGCGGAGGCTGCGAAGATGAAGATGCACTCTGATGCATGCGAGGACGCTTCCGTGGTGCCACTCGTGCCCAAAGAGGAGTGTAGGTCTCCTCTTCCTCTTCAGCCTCATCGTCATTGTTGTTGTCGTCGTCGTTGTCGCCGTCTTCGTCGGAGTCAGAAATGGCTATGATAGGCCATCGGAAATGTTGTGCCCCTTCGATGTTGAAGACAGGATCGGGAAGCGAGCATTCTTGGTATGCATGGTTGACGTGGTAGTGTGCATACGCCAAGCCATCTCAAAGAAGGATGAGGTTGGAGCGGTGCAGATGTTGCAGGTTCACCTTGCTCCTATTGTAGAGAGGAGTAAGCTGCTGAAAATTCAACCCAAGGTAGGAGGCCAACGTTGTGATAAGCCCTCCAAAGTGAATTGGAGCTTTCCGAGTACTCCTCTTTACCGCCAAAACACGCGTTTAGAAAAACGTGCCCCAGTTGCATTCTTGGCGCTTCAAAAGCTTGTTCAAGAAAAACAAGTCTGTCTCCTGGAACTTGCTGAGAGCCAGATCACCATGGCCGAATAAAGTGGTGCAGATCATGCGGTGTAAAACCCACATGAATGGGTGCTCGAAATCTGCTACCGCCGCATTATAGTAGCTCACTGATTTGCCTGGCGGTACCGTCACAAGCTCGGCGAAGATCGCGTCATAGTCGGTGCGGTTGTCCGGCCGCCGGTAGTCAGACCGTGAATGATTCCAGTTGAAGATCTTGTTGAACTTTCAGAGTGTAAGGGTGTAGTCGTTGTTGTACAACCGGAAAGACACCCGACCCTTGATCCACTCGCGGTCGGTGGCTATGACGTCATTGGGTACGACGCAGACGTCCAGCGACACCATAAACTCAGCCACTAGCTCCTTGTAAGTAGGCCACTCGCCGAAGAACTGCTGGCCATCTGCATGGAACTCCAGCTCATCAGGCCTTCTTCCCATGTGTCGGGCCTGCCCCTTCAGAACATAGTCGAGGTTGGCTTCGAACCCCAAGTTGCGGATTGTTTCCCGTTCAACATAACGGGTCAGCTCGATCTTTCTCTTCAAGATCTCCTCGTAAATCTTCTTGACCTCCATGGATGGATGAATCAGCCGCGGGCGTGAAATCGACGCGGTAGGTGGTGGCACGAATTCTGGGATTTCCATCGGGTCAGCGCGTGACGAAGATGGACCAGAAACATGCACCATGATCACGACAGAAAGAGGAATAGAGAGAGAGAGAGCTCGGTGAAGATCAGAGAAAGAAATCTACGTTCGATGAAGAATGAGATCGGTGGTGCTCGTCGTCGGGCTTGGATCACTCTAGAAAACACTCAGCACAGGTGGAGGATTGCTCTGGAGTTGTGATGTCATATGATGACAATCCTACTCATATATAGCCGTGGCCGGTGTTGTTGTATGCCCGTCGATACCATCGATGCGGGTCGATGGTATCGACACGGGTAGCACAATCTATACTGCCGCAAGTATCGACGGTCGTCGATGGCTGGATCTATGGGGACCGGATTGCTAACATGTCGATACTATCGACGCGAGTCGATAGTATCGAATCGTCCCCCGGATCGACTTCCTGGTTGCTGCAATCGCCGTATATCTTTCCTCGCAGATTGTTGACGTGGCTCGTCGATACTATCGACGTGAGTTGATGGTATCGACCCTCTGATTAGGGCAAATCCTCGTGAGGCCCGGCCGCCGCCATCTGTGTGTGAATGTGTCGATACCATCGACAGGCCTGTCGATGGTATCGACTTTACTGAGACGATTTCTTCTGAATATCTCCAGAGATCTCGATGGTATTGACTGGCATGTCTATACTATTGACCTTGACTTGGCGATCAACCTGTTGGTGTGTCGATACTATCGACGAGGCCGTCGACAGTATCGACGCAGTGCGATTTCTATAGTCTCCAACCTGTACCACGGTCGATACCATCGAAGCAAGGGTCGATGGTATCGACTCTGCCTCAGTCCTGCACAATGAGAAAATGATCATGGTATCTTTTTTACACTAAAAACTAAGTTAAAACAAATCAAACTACGAATGTAAAGGAACTAAACTAAAGTACTGATGGTTGGGTTGCCTCCCAACAAGCGCCCTTATTTAACATCTTAGGATAGACGACTTGTAGCTCATCATGCATCTGAAAGTGCAATGAGTTTGACCTCATTCACCTTCCTCGTGTAATCTTCACCAAAATACAACTTCAACCTTTGTCCATTGACCAAAAATGTGGTCTTGCCATTGCGCAGCATGATTGCGCCATGTGGTCTGACCTCTTCTACTGTGAATGGTCCACTCCATCGGGATTTCAGCTTCCCAGGATGCAACTTCAGCCTCGAATTGAACAAAAGCGCACGATCTCCTTTCTTGAAGGTGCGCATCTGAATGTGGCGATCATGAATCAACTTTGTGCGCTCCTTGTATATCTAAGAGTTTTCATATGCATTCATTCGCAACTCATCAAGCTCATTTAGTTCAAGTAATCTCTTCTTCCCCGCTTCATCATAACTTAAGTTGAGCTTTCTCAGCGCCCAATGTGCTTTGTGCTCTAATTCCACCAGTAAGTGACAAGCCCGACCGTACGCCAACCTAAAAGGCGTAGTGCCTATAGGTGTCTTGTATGCCCACAACGCATCTGGTAGTAAGGCACTCCAATTCTTCCTCATGGAAGCCACAGTATGCTCCAAGATCTTTTTAATTTCTCGATTGGAGACCTCCACTTGTCCTTGAGTTTGCAGGTGGTATGGGGTACCAATGTTATGTTTGACCCCGTATTTTCGCAATAGTGCCGAGAACTTTTGATTCTGGAAGTGCGTACCCCCATCACTAATGATCATTCGGGGCACCCCAAACCTGCAGAAGATATTTTCCTTAACGAATCTACACACTACAGTGGAATCATTAGTCCTTGTGGGTATTGCCTCTACCCACTTCGACACATAATCAACAGCCAAAAGGATATACAAATTAGAATTTGAGGACACAAAGGGTCCCATAAAATCTATACCCCACAAATCAAATACCTCAACCTCCTGGAAAACATTTAGGGTCATCTCTTGTCTCTTCGAAATGTTACCCGCCCTTTGGCAGGAATCACATTGTCTCACGAACTCACACACGTCCCTAAACAAGGTAGGCCAATATAGGCCACTTTCCAGTACTTTGGCTATCGTACGAGAGCTTGCATGGTGTCCGCCCATCGGTAGTGTGTGGCAATGACGAAGAACACTCTCGTATTCCACCTCAGGTACACACCTGCATAGGACACCATCCTTGCATTACTTCAAGAGGATAGGGTCATCCCAAAAATAATATCGTAGAGAATGGAAAAATTTCTTCTTCTCTTGATACGTCCAATCGTCCGGGATGATTCTGCAAGCAAGATAGTTCACAATATATGAAAACCACAGATCTTTAGAATTCACTTTCAAAAGATGTTCATCTGGAAATGTCTCGGTAATGGGTATGTGTAAATCTTTTTCATCTACCCTCTCTAACCTAGACAAATGATCCGCTACAACATTTTCAATCCCCGCCTTGTCTTTGGTTTTGATATCAAATTCTTGTAAAAGCAAGATCCACCTAATCAATCTAGGTTTGGAATCTTTTTTCTCCATCAAATACTTAATAATGGTGTGGTCAGTCCAAACTACGAATTTCGATCCAACTAGATATTGTCGAAATTTTTCAAAAGTGAAAACAACGGCAAGCAATTCTTTCTCGGTAGTCATGTAATTGAGTTGGGCATCGTTCAAAGTCTTAGAGGCATAAAAAATCACAGTGGGTTTATTGTCCACCCGCTGTCCCAACACAGCTCCAACGGCGAAATCAGATGCATCACACATGAGTTCAAACGGCTTGGTCCAATCCGGTGTTTGCACAACCGGTGCGGAAATCAATTTTTCCTTAAGCATGTTGAACGCGTGTAAACATTTTTCATTAAAATAAAAAAAAACATCCTTTTCTAGAAGCTCGGATAAAGGTTTGGTGATTTTTGAAAAATATTTTATGAAACGACGATAGAAACCGGCGTGACCTAAGAAAATTCTTACCCCTTTCACCGAATTTGGTGGGGGCAATTCGGAAATTACTTCATTTTTTACCGGATCAACCTCCAAACCTTTGCTAGACACTTTATGTCCTAGCACTATCCCTTCACTCACCATCATATGCCATTTCTCCCAGTTAAGGACCAAATGTGTGTCCTCGCAACATTGTAACACCTTATCCAGATTGTAAAGGCATTCATCAAAAGATGCATCATAAACCGAGAAATCATCCATAAAGACCTCTAGATAGCGTTCTACCATATCAGAAAAATGGCGAGCATACAACGCTAAAAGGTCGCCGGTGCATTACATAATCCAAAGGGCATGCAGCGGTATGTAAACATTCCATAGGGACAAGTGAAGGTGGACTTCTCTTGGTCATTAGGATCAATCAAAATCTGATTGTACCCCGAATACCCATCCAGAAAACAAAAATGTGATCGGCCGACTAAGCGTTCTAGAATTTGATCAATAAACGGAAGAGGAAAGTGATCCTTTAGTGTAGCGGCATTCAGTCGTCGGTAATATATACAAACTCGCCACCCGGTTACCAAGCGGGTGGTGACAGGTTCATTTAAGAGATTATGAGTAACAGTTATTCCCCCCTTTTTAGGGACTACCTGCGTGGGACTCACCCATGTCGAGTCAGAAATTGCATAGATGATACCTGTAGAAAGAAGCTTAATCACCTCCTTCTTCACGACCTCCATAATGCTCAGATATAGTCGACGTTGTGGTTGAATCACCGGCTTGGCTCCCTCCTCGAGCCGAATCTTATGCTGGCACAAAGTAGGGGAAATCCCCTTGATATCTGCAACAGACCACCCAAATGCTCCCCGGTGGTTCTTCAGCACTATCAGCAACTGGTCCTCCTCCTCAGCACTCAGATAAGTAGATATAATCACAGGCAACTTTTCTTCCTCAGCTAGAAATGCGTACTTGAGGTGCGGTGGCAGCGGCTTCAACTACACTTCCAGCGGGCTGATTAAGGATGATTGAAGCGGAGGTGGGAGTTCGCCTAAATCTTCATAGTACCTCGCATAGAAGCACGACAACATCTGAAGCATCTTGGCGCACTCCTTTAGTGATTTGCTTCTCATCCAATCAAGAGTGATATTGACTAAACATGCCTCAAATGGTAATTCCGGATATGCATCAAAAACTAAATTTTCTATAGCCTCATCTTCAGTAGAGGGAGGAATGTCCTCCTCCTCATCGTTCGGAAAACCTACAGCCTTGCAAAGGGATACCACCTTGGTCTTCTCCATGATGTCCACAGCCAAAGTCCCTTTTTCCACCTTGGTCATTACATGGGCCATATCTAAAAATGGCTTCCCTAGACAAAGTGAGATATTGTTGTCAAAATGTTTTACCATGTGGCATTGCTCCTTGGATTTAGGTGAAGTGGTGCTGGAAGGCATGACCATCTCAAATCGGTCATCGGCTATACCTAAGGTCAAACGACCTCTCCCCATCTCAAGTATCATGTCAGCTGTAGCTTGGAATGGTTGTCCGAGTAGTAGCTCATTGCCTTGTCCATCTTGCATCTCCATGACAACAAAATCTGCTGGAAAAACAAATTGATCCACTTTCACTAGCACATCTTCACAAATCCCGTATGGCTTTACCACTGAATTGCCCGCCAATTGGATTGTCATGTTTCTCAGCCGTGACTCTTTTAATCCCAGCTTCTTGAATGTAGAGAGGGGCATCAAGTTAATGCTCGCCCCTGAGTCACATAGCGCTTCACCAAACTTAACTTTCCCAATGTAACATGAGATGTTAAAATAGCCTGGATCTTGCCTCTTTGGCGGCAATGTGCCCATGATGAAGGCACTCACCTGCTCCTTAAGCACAACAACCTCTGTGTCTGGGATTTTTCTCTTCTTGGTGACGATGTCTTTCAGAAATTTCCCGTAAGAAGGGATTTTCTCAATAGCTTCCAATAAAGGGATGTTGACTGAAAGCTTTCTAAAACTGTCTAGAAACTTTTTAAATTGGGCATCCACTTTCCTTGCCTTAGCACTGTTCGGATATGGGACCGGGACAGCCTGTGCCCTTTGATGTGGTGGCACATAAGGTGTCTTTTTCTGTGGCTCCTCCTCCTCTATAATAGGATCTTCAGTAGCATCCACTGCTATGTCTGCAACTGGTTCTGTGACCGGTATGAGCAGCTCCTCAGTGGCCTCACCTTCAATTTCTGCTTGGGGATTGCTTGGTTCATCGGCACTGGGGTTTAACAGTTTCTTGCCACTCCTTAGCAAGATGGCCTTCGCCTGCTGGTTTCCTCTTGGAATATTAGTGTTACTCGAAAAACCTTAGTGCACCGGCTTCTTCAAATTGGCTATTTCCGCTGCCATTTGTGCCATGGACGTCTCTATTGTCCTCATTTGAGCCCCATGGCTCTGCAGTGTCTGCCCAAATTGGTTCATAAACTCCCCTTGTTGCTTTATTTGCTGGCCAAAAGTAGTCATTAATTCTTGATTTTGCTTTATCACTTGATTGAGCAACTCCGTGCTCTTATCCTTCGCTATTGGATGGGGTTTTGCATCTGGATCCTGCAAAAAGTTGTTTGGATCCTTCCAGGAGAACTTCTTGTCTTTCCTCCATGAATAGTCATTAATTCTGTAGCCTTGCTGCTGCCTCATGAATTTGACTTGTGCCTCATCCTCGGATTCATTATCCTCCTTTGTAAGTAGTTTATTCGCGAGAAGATCCATCTTCTCATTCAGCTCCTTAATTGCTTTAGACTCCCCTGCTACTCGGACATGTTCAACAACATCTCTGTCGCCCCATGATTGCTTCTTGGCCATGTTCTTAAGGATTTCCCAACACCTGGTATATGTGTTGTTCAAGAAGAATCCTGAGCCGGCTGAATCGAGGTTGCTTCTATCATGCTCGAAAAGAGCAAAATAGAAGATCTTGACATGTGTCTCTTTGTCAAGCCCATGATGCGGGCACCACCTAAGCATGATCTGAAACATTTCCCAGGTCTCAGAGTAGGTCTCTTCTGCTTTCTGGGTGAAGTTGTGGATCTTCCTGATCATGTCATTGGTCTTCTCGGGCGGGAAGAACCTTGCAAAGAAAACCTCCACCATGTGGTCCCAGGATTCCACATATTCATCGTCCATGTTGTGCAACCACTCCCGTGTGTTTCCTGCTAGAGAACTCGGGAAGAGCTTCAAGTAGAGAACATCTTGTGGAAATCTGTCTATTTTTATCATATCACAATTCTCCACAAATTGACTTATATGCGCGACTGGGTCTTCATTCTTGAACCCATGGAATGCATTCGACTTAACCAAGTTAATTAATGCAGGATCAATCTTATATGTCAGAATATTAACCACCTACCTCTTGTCGGCCCCTTGGAAGCAGATAAAGAAGACGCCTTGATCTTCTCCCATATTGTCTGTGGCTCTGCCATTTCTTCTTGTTCGGATTCTGAATCTGTTTCTTCTAAATGGTCTCGATTGTGGCCTTCTTCGTCGTCAGGTCCCATCAGTGGAACCTCTGGTGCTTGTTGCGTGTAGTCGGTACTATGCGTCTGCACCATGCACAATACCTGCAAAACAGTAAATTAAGTTCAGTACAGTGCTAGACAACTACAAGATACAAAAAAGATTAAGCTATGAATTTTTAAAATGATAAATAAAAATAAAAATAATGTGGCCTAGAGTGGCTGCTTGCAGCACTCGTAGTTCCGACAACTTGTCGTATCCCCGGCAACGGTGCCAAAAACTTGACACGCTTTTTACGTGCGTAGAAACGCAAATGTACACGTCAATGTAATATAGGCCTTTGGAGGCCCGAGTCAAACTCAGGGATACGTGAATTGTCGGAGACTACTACTAACTACTCACAATCAGCTAGACCGATTAAATAGTTGGGAGTGGTTGTTAAAATTAAAAGAAAATGAAAACAAAACAAAACAAAGCAATCGATTAAATGTTTGGTTTAATCAATTCAAAAAGAGATCTTTAGGATTGTGGTTTCACCGCGGGTTTTCATTGCATTAAATTCTATTCAGTTATTCAAATTTATCTCTCTATCCGAGTAGTGGCCTGAAATCAGAATTGCCCACTGTCGTGGTACAATTCACTACCTATGTCTAGGTCAGTTCCACCATCGTAGTAACCTATACCCTAAACTAGGTGCATTAAAAACGATCTCTCGGTATCCACCATTAACCTTACACCACCTTGTTCAAGGGATTTGTCAATTAATGTAAATTCCATCTCTTTTCAACCATCAATTCTTCTTTCAAAGCAATTAAGGGCATTAGATTATTATTATGGTGATCAAGCATAACAATATAATTGAGAAAATGAAATTATACCACGGATTTAAGAGATAAGATATGAATTACTATGATAAAATCTTCATACAATGAATTCCCGGGCTACTCCCGGTCCTAAAGACAAAGGGGATAAGCCCTGCATGTTCATCTCAAAGCAAAACATGGTAGAGAAAAGGGGAACATGGAGAAAAACGTGATTGAGTGGTAAAACCCCTAAACGGAGAAGATCCAAGTGCTCCTTGGTGTAGAATGTGCATTCTCCCGCATTTCGGTGGTGGAAATCATCTTCTTCGGTGTTTGGATCGGCTGGGGCATGCTTCTGGGCTCCGTTCTTCTCTCCACACCTTCTCGAGATGTGTGCATCAGCTAATGACATGATCCTTCCCTCTTGGGCGTCGTCATTAGGTATAATTCCCGAGTTAGGTTGCCAATTAATCACAACCGTCAGATTAAGATCAATCTGAAGCAAACTCGTATCTGACCGTGTCGATACTATCGACGCGGGTCGATACTATCGACGCGGGTCGATAGTATCGACCTTGCGCTGTATCGGCTGATTTTCTTCTCTTTTCTCTGTCGCGACTGATGCTATCTCGATACCATTGACTCTGGTAGATGGTATGGACATTCTTAGGCGTCGCTTTTATCTTTTTCCGTCGATGAAACTCTGCCTCATCGATACTATCGACTTATGTGTCGATAATATCGACCCACTTCTCGCCAGCAACCTGATGCTATCTCGATACCATTGACATCCCTGTCGATAGTATCGACTTTTTTCTGGTCCTTGCGGCTGGCACCCTGTGGTCTGGTCAATGGTATCGACCACTGTCGATGGTATCGACAATAGCAGATACTTGTTTTTCCTGAAATTATAACACGAGACCACATAAGTCTACACAAAACATATTCTTTTGATAAATTATACTAAAAATGCTGAAATATGGGAAAATTGACATAGAGAAGTAGCATAGACCAAAGTAGATGAATTATGCAACATTAACCATGAAAATGACTAATAAATGCATAAAACACATATCAAACAAGTCTATAAATGTGACTCAAAATCATCGCATCACCACTCAGTACTTAGTAATCAGTTTCAGATAAGTTCAGTTATCAGTGTTCAGTTTTAATATTAGATAAGTTCAGATTTAGAATTTAGTAAAGCAATCAGTATTCAACTTCAGTTCAGATTAAGAATTAAGTAAGTTTAGACTTAAGATAATTAAGTTGAAACCTTCACATAAGAGATTATATTATAAGTCCTCATTCATTTAGTCCCGAGGCGATTCAGAGGCATCTGTTTCCAACTCAGAGGCATTTGTTGCCAATTCAGAGGAGTGTATACTCCAATTTAGAGGTATTGCGACACCAATTCAGGGCATATCCAAGCCAATTCAGAGACACCTCAGTTTCATTCAGAGGCATGTAGTGCCATTCAGGGTACCTTGGTACCAAGAAGGGCGTAGATACACCCATTCAGGAGGACTTATTGTATAATGGTGGCCACAGTCAGATAAAAATCATAAGTAAAAGATACCTAAGTTTAGAGTATTCCCATAATCTCATCCATGAGTATGATGAGAGAGAGTCAAATAAGATAAGTATGACCTTGACACTTTGGTGTAGGTCATGAGACTCATATACCAAGGTACATGTCTCCAGAATAAGATAAGGTAGAAAGACAAGAATTCAGATTGAGAAATAAGGAACAATATGCTCTAGATTTTACTCAGAGTTTGATTTTAGTTTCATGTTTATAATATCCAATTTTAGTTCTTTAGAAATGTATATTTTAGAATACTCATGCCACTTACTCTAACGACTATTTTTCCCAATGCATGGTTGGGGATGCGATGTCCGCAGGATTTGGAGCAACTGAGGATCAAGGGAACAAGTAAAGGTCTAGGAGATTTTCAAGCTTGCCTAGTGAGGTGCCATCTACCGAGACGGTCCAAAGTTTAGACATCTCTTTTTATGCATAATCTTATTACCAGTGTATATTAGATGAGTTATAGTTTTCCTTTTATCAAGGACTATGTATGAATCAGTTTTTCTCAATGCAAAGTGTTTCATTTTCTTTAATTGCAATTATTATCATATTTGTCACACTCCCGGTTGAAAAAAAAAATATATAGCTTCCGCTAATGTGTAATGAAAATCGGGGTGTCACAGCCAACAAATATGAATATGATATCAAGGTAAAGAAAACATGTAACGAAATTCTACTTTATCATAAGATGAAGATTTCAAGAGTATGATGCTATTTTTAAATAGATACTTTCCATAAACAAAATATAATAAAAGGTTACATGTATGATAATTATGACAACCTTAACTAAGTAGGGTTGAGGCACCTATCAGAACTCAACCTATAGGTGAGGGGAGAATTAATACATTCCCAGTCACTTACACATATTTTTATGGGGGAGAATAAGACATTCCCTAGGGCAAATTAATACATGCCCTATCTATGAGTGGTTGTACATAAGTACCACTACTATAGCTAAATAGTCCATAAAATCAACATAATAGAAAATAATTCATGGCAAGTAAAAGCATCATATCAATTAAAATATGGCAGTGGGGTACAAGACCCAAGAAAAAGAATATCATTACTGATTTTGAGGCAACTTAACAAAAGAATCATGTATAGAGGAAATAGGGTTCATATAGTGTCTCATTAGGGAATATAGGGTTTGGTTTGCAAATATCCCAACTTAGGGTGTAGGAAATTCACATACATAAATAGGGATTGCACATACCTCCCATAAGTTTCAACTACCAACTTTCATCATTTTATTGAGTTTAAGAGCAACTTTTCCTATTTCCAATGTATAACCATGCATTAGTGTAGGTTATATGCATTAATGTAAAGAAGTCCCTTATTTTTGAATTTTTGAGAAAAACCTCGATTTAGACTATGAAAATATCACCATTGATCTTATTATGTTCTCTTGATCAAGAAAACATATTTTTATGTTAATTTTGGAGTTATGATGATTAAGATGTACTTTTTATGGATTTTACGCATTAAATTCATTTTACAAAAATCACCCTTTGTTAAACCATGAAATCAAACCTTTAAAATATTTTTATTAGATATATATTAATTTTAAATTCTAAAACATATTTATTTGTCAAATTTGGATAAGCGGATTAGAAGATATGAATTTTTCAATACTGACCAATAGGAAATTGTCACATCATCAAACTGATCGAGATAATTGAAGAGAGAGGGAGAGGGAGAAAACACCATTTGACCCAAGATCAGGTTTGAAGTTACATAGGTAATCAAATTAGAGCTTCTAGAGAAGGTAAAACAGTAAGAAACCAAAACCCTAGAAGAACATGGTAAAAAGAGAAGGAGATCATCGATTCTAAACATAGAAGCATGAGTTTTAAGCATGTAGTAAGCAATATATGAGAAGGGGGCTATAAAACTCACCTCTAGGAAGGTAATAAGGCCCAAACAATAAGGATCCTAAGATTAGAAGGTTTGTTTGCTCCAAGCCAAGCTCCTTTCTTGAGCAAAGATCACCTTCTCCACTTTAGAGGTGCAAATACCCTAGTAAAAGAGTATGAAGACGAGATGTTTTAGGGATCTTGGTGGAGTTTTACCATGGAAGGTCATGGTTACGACCTGGAATAAGGTGGGAGGAAGACTAACAACATGAAAACAAGGAAGGAAATGATGATACTTACTATTTTTGGTCGAAATCACCAAGGAGGAGCTTAAGAAATCCTAAATAGAGAAATTTGGAACCCTAGGAGCCTTCTTCACTAAGGTAGGCACCCTCTTTTACCTTGGGACAGAAACTTCATGTCCAAATATAGAAGGAACGATGCTCTAAGCTGGGGGAAAGAGAAGGAGAAGATTAATTCTTAGATTGGGAGGTGGGAAGGAGTAGGCATGGCTTTATAAAGAAGGGGGCAAGCATGAGGTGTCTATGGGAATTTCCATGTGTCCTTAGGCTAAGGCTTCATGGACATGCAAGAGGATAGCTCATAGAGAACTCTTGTATATCTAAGGTCAGTCTTAAAAGCCCATGGAGGCTTCTAGGCTATCCCCACCATCCTCCAATCAAATAAATAACCCCATTGGTTGATAACTTTTAAAGATAAACTCATTTATAAAGAGGGTAATCCCTAAAATGCCCTTAGAAAGTAACACCTTCAAACCAAGGTGCAAATTGGTGTCCCATGGTTCAAAAACTCGAGAATGGTAAGGGAATATCTAAATATTATAATTCATTCACAATTTATAAAGAAAACCTTCGAATTGGGTAAATTGCATAAAGTCTAAAATGTGCATATAATTGCATAACTTGCACAAACAACATCTAAATTAGACCAAAATTGAAACTTAGTCTTGTCTCAAAATTTCAAAACACCTCACAAGGTTAGATTAAGGTTTATAGTACTTAATTATGGTATTTAAGCTTGTTCAATACATTAAGTAAGGTTTGGGGCCTTACACTTCTAACATGGATTTATTTACCATTGTTCCACTTAAAGCAGTGATTTTACATTTTAGATCCTTAAATAAGATTTCATCAAGGTATTTGAGAATAAACCCTTCCATTGGAATAATTATTGAGAAAATGTTCACCATTCCACTATAAATTCCACAATTTAAGCATCAAGGGCCAAAAAGAGAATATATCGAAGTTTCGGTATGTTACACTTTAATCAAACTTTTTCATATGCATCATTATCCACTTTAGAAACCCTAATCATCCTCATCCTCATCATTATCATAATCACACTGATTTATCATTATATATAGAAACATCAGATTACAACATGAATAAAAGCATTAAGTTTACTCAACACCTAAATCATTAATTCTAGGGTTTCCATTTACTAGTCACTATTTAAACATATATTAACCCTACTTTCAAATATGAGATTGGAATTATGTCTCCATTAAAATTTATTCATATTCCTCTTGTTTCCCTGATAAATTTTCATATATGGTTTGTCATGATTAGAGCTACCGATAATTTTATATATTATTTTCAATATATTACCTTGGAATCTAATGGGGTGTTGTCATGTAAACAAAATTGGATATTTACCCTTTTCCACACAGTTTGAGCTCAGCAAATGAACTTCTATCATACTGGCACCCCACTCCCATGTGGATTAGATAGAAATTCAATAATGACCCTTACCTTTAAAAGACGACCTGGGGTGTTTGTGTACTTCACTCTCCGGTCATCTTCCTTCTAGGGAAGAACCCATTGCCTCCACAGAACGGTCAACCAAAGGGTTGACCTCTAGAACCAGGCTTCAGAAGGCTTAAACGAGGCTTCCATTAGTTTATCCCACCCCATAAAAACTCACCCTGCCATACATGACCACCCTTAGTAGCCCGAGTAGGTCCTCTAATGAGGCCCCCAGTGTAGGATGAGCCAGGTGTCGGGGCTAGAAATCTATCATTCCTTTTGTGACTGTTGACTATTCAGGATCTCCCTTTCTCCCCTTCTAATGATTTTCATCGAGTCAATTTATCGAGGATCCTCTGAGCTTAACGAGACCACAATGGGGTATCTTCAAATTATGGTGATGGGGTTGGGAGGAGTTGTTGGATGTTGTGGTGAATTGGAGGAGTCTTGGCACCCTCCCCTTCACATTGGGACTATAGGGCTGCTTAAATAGACTCTAGGTTAAGGGAATGACAGAGATTGTTTCCCTAGTGAGATTAGAGGCACCCAAATTTGGGGAAAGTCTTCAAATTATGTAGAAACACGAAAACCTTGTGATATATCTATTCGAGTTTGTCTCCAGAATATAGCGAGAGGGTTTTATATGTGGACAAGATGTAGAGAGGGAGAGAGAGACCAAGGATGGTAGGAATTATTGTAACCTATTTTCCTTTTTGAATGGGAGGTAGGTGACGAATTGGAGATCATCGATCTCAAGATTTGACGACTCCCACGCCATGCAATCTAAAAAAACTAGGCCTAAGGTTTTGGAATGTAATTAAATATGACAGATGTCACCTTCATTTCATTGACCATTCACTTTAGAAAAACTTGCAAAAAGCATAACTCTCTCATCTCTTCTCTAATTAACTCCAAATTTAAGGGAAGCCTTTTCATATCTAAAACTTAGTTTGAAAAAGGTTGGGTATTAAAGGGATGCTTCTAAATGCCCTTTTCTCTCTCTTCAAATAAGAGAATAATATTTAATGAATTACATATAGGTCCATATCCCGTCTTGGTTATCCAAAAATTTCTAGGAATCTCCTTTTTCTATTAAACTTGGAGGGAAACTTACAAATACCTTTCCCAACCTTTTTTTAATTTTTGGGATTTATTAGAATAACATTTATGAATCAAACTTACTTCTTTAGTAAATTCTTAATTTAATTACCCACTCCACATGGAGAGTCCTATTTTCTCTCACATTCTAGAATTCTCTTCTTTTTGTTATTATCTTCAAGTCTACCAAAGGTCAGATCGAGATAACAATATTTGATGCCTCAAATATCATGTTGCAATTCATAGTTAGATAATTAATCCCTTTGTTATCTAAAACATCACCCATCTTATTTTCTTTTGGAAACTTGCATATTATCTTGTATTTCAATTGTCTAATTATTCACAAAGTAACTTTCCTTTATTTGTGCACAAAATCTCATATTTCTTTATCTTGTGCCCTAAGAACCTATTTGTAAAGAAATTAGTCTCATGAGCCTCACTTGGGCCATGGGTTGCACCCATAGCATAAAGTGAATGGCTTTATTGTTTGATCAATAATAATTCAAGAATTCACTTATTAATTCAAGCCTTATATATATAATTCAAATTCACCAAATTTGAGAGTATTACAACGAGTGAGGAAGGTGTTAACATTCCCATCTCTTCTGATAGATCGATATTGAATATTTTTCTTTTTGATCTCAAGTTAGGATGGTTTTATGTTGAATTAAAAAAACAAAATAATAAAAAACAAATACAAAATCTTATTTCTATTTGTGGGCTTGGGGCTATGGACGACCATGTCTTTCACGTCTTTTTTCTTGTTAATGGTACTTTTTGTTATTTATTTTAATTTATATTAGCTAATTGGGCCAACTATCCTTAGGTCCACTAACATTAGTCTAGATTATGGTATGTTGTGGGTTCAGTACATCATACCTTGAGCCTTAACACTATCTATAACCCTTATTCACACAATAAGAATTTTTCTTTAATAATATCAAGAGAAGCCACCTAATTTTCAAAAGTAGCCTCATTTTCTCTCCTCTTATTCTCTTCCCCTACCCACCAACCAGTCGCTACCCCCATGATGTCCACCCGTGCACGCCTACCACGCTCGCCTGCCCTCAATTTCCGACTACCACCACTATGGCAACTTGCCACACTAAATGAGATTACTCAAAATCAAAACACTGATCATACATTAATTAGTCATACTACCAAAAAAGTATAGAATTATAAATGAATAAAGATCCCAAACAAATAATTCCAAGAATCATTTGTACAAAGATCTAACTTACACACACACACACACACAGATATATATATATATAGAGAGAGAGAGAGAGAGAAAGAGATTTTGCTTTTAATACCCGCACAGGTACTGTAGCAATTGCGACCCTGCTGCAAAATTCGCAGACCCATTTTACCCGACTAGTATGCAAATTACGGGTCTCTTGCCTTCACTGGTCTTTCTCAGTCTTCTCTCACTACTGGAAATAGGGCCCTACTTTGACGTTTTCCTTAAAACAATTGGCACAAAATTGAGCATGTCATGGTCACGTGTCATATTCAATACTCAACCCATATGTAAATAATAAGTATTTCCTTTTGGCCCACCATCTCTGGCTTCGCGGGCCCAAATTGGCGGGGGTAAGTTTCCCTCCTTTCCTCAATTCACCTCCCGCTCATTGGTTTTCCATTGACGGGTTTATTTTTCAGCCTTCGGCTTCAAGGCTTTTGGCTTTGCCGTTTCCGCCCGTGCCCTTTTTCAGCTTTCTGCCCTAACCAGTCGACGCCGCACGAGAGCGAACGAGGTGGGAACAATGAAAGGCCGACCTTGCTGGTGAGATAGAAAGCAAAGACGAGAACTAGGAGCTCGTACGCAGGCAGGGACCATCAGGTATGTATCTTATCATCTCCCCCGTCGGTTTCACCGCAGCGAATTTCTCATCACTGTCAGACAAGATTTTCAATAACTTGCCTTTTCCTTCTGAAGCTCTACCTCCTTCTGCATCAGTACGTGATTCTTATGCCTTTCACATGGCTCTTAGGTTCTTCCGCCCTCTGTGCCTCTCTCTGTTTTGGTCTGGTCACCCCCTCCTCAAGTTTCATTTCTAACTATGTAGTCGGCCTTATGTAGTTGGCCATATTCTCAAGTAGAATACTACTTTAGGTCCATTCTCTCTCAGATTAACAAGCATCATAAGCCCAGAATCATCATGCCAATACTTTTCTCTCCCACCCACTTCTCTGCCTCCCTTGTTTCCTTATTATTCTAATCATAAACTCCTCCCATATCCCGTTATAAGGTCAATGAAAAGAGAACATGCATGCTCCTAGCACGATCTTGTCACAACCCCTCAGCGCAACCCCTATTTACATCCACTGCTTTGTTGATAAGCCATACTGAAAGCAATACTCTTTTCCTATTCCATCTCTTCATACCTATCTATAACCTTCTTACATCTATAATGTCTCACCCTATCTACTTATATCTCTATTCTCTTTTGAATCCCTAAGATGGTATGTGGTTGTTGTATGCAGGTTGATGGTCTATGCTTTTCTAATGGTTGGAGGTGGACATGAGATCATCCCTCTTACTTTGTGAAAGGTTGTGCAGTGGGGAAGAAGACACAATTTGAACAATAGAGAGAAAGAACGATAGTGCTAGGTAACAATTTTTCATATATGATGTTTTGATATCTCTATGTTCTTTTTCTTCTTCTAGATTTTCCTATGCTGTGATATTTAAATTATTCAATTTGTGTTTTGTTATGTATCTTATATATTTACCACATTTTCCATTTGCAAAAAAAATTAATTGTTATTTTAAGGTATTTTGGAAACATGAAATGAATTTATGACCTTGATTCAATAGTTATACTCTCTTAAGGGTGTGCAATTTTCCTAAACTTAGCCTTCAAATGTCACTATTATTTTGAGAAAATGCTTCTGCATTGTAATATTAATCTTCTATATCATAACTATATGTATGTTCTATAATGTGAGTTATTGGTATGCTTTCCATATTTTGATTATGACATTAGTTGCTTGTTTATCTCTCATATTTGTTTGATGTGTGTGACAAAGTGAAATTTAGCATAAATATGAATTAATTCCAATTTTACCCTCCTTCTGTTCACTCATGAACTCAAATTATTTTTCTTGGCCTCTAAATCAATGTTGAGACTCATCTACAAAATAAGGTGATCAATGTAGTTTTTATGCACTTTGTGACACCACATACTTGATCAATTTGTTACTCTACTCAAAGATATAAATTTGTCTATCAAACTTCATCATCTGGTTCTCAAACTTTTTTCTAAATGTCATCCATAATACAATTTTCTACGAATTATTGAAGTTAATGTGTTTAAAATCCCTTGATTTGTCCTTTTTATTGCTTTTCCACATCAGCTATCCAGGCCAAGACATCAGGGACGTGTTTTGTCCCTTGGATCTGCCTCTTGTGGATCCAGGTCGGATTTGATGGCCATTGCATCATCTTCAACCTATCGCTGGTTGTGGGGAGGTGCTATTGCAACCAAATCATGTGATCTCCCGCTCACGACCAAAGTTCAAAAATCTGAGGGAATAGAAATCTTTCTCCCACAATTTTAAACTCACCCATACCTTTTGACCACCATTAAGGATTGGTTTTGCCATAAAAACAATTCCTTTTCCTAGCCTTCTCACTCCGCTAGACATGACTAAGAGAAAGAACTCTGTTTACCCAAAATATACCCCCCAATTCTATAAAAAGGCCCTCCAAGGACCACAATAGTCACACCTTGCAAGAACTCCTGCCCTTGCTCTCTCATTTGGCCCCGAACACCCCTAATTTCTCCTTTTCCTCCTGCTGTTTGGGCGGCGGCGCCACACATCCTATTTTGGGCATTCTCTTTCCTCTCCTCCTCTCCCCAGTCCGAATCATGACATCTGGGCAAGGTTGAATGGTAGCTCTGCTACCTCCATCTGCCCCTCCTGCTCCTGAACCACCTCCACATTGGAGAGCTCCTCGGCCTGCCTTTGTGCCTCGTGTAAGGCTCACGCAAGAAAGGAAGTGGCCCAAACCAGCCGGTCTAGGAAGAAGAGTGACCCAGTTCAAGGACTCCACTAAACCACAACTGAACCAGTAAATCCCAGAAGGGAACCGATCAATTAGAGATCAAACCGGTGTCACTCATGTGGCACAATATGGAACACTCATCATGAATCAAAAGTTCGTGGATTTTCACTATTAAAGGTATTTTACCTCCTCTCTGCTCAAAAATCAAATAAATGGATGAGTCTTAGTTAAATCATAGAAAATACATCCTAGCTCCAAAAATTACAAGTAAATGGTCAATCTTGATTAGAAAAATCCAATGAACTGAGTAAAAATACTTGTGGAGCATAATTCCTTATGTATTTCACTATTATCTCAAAATTTGATCTCTTGTGTATATGATTTGTCAAATGATCCAATAATCATGAGCAATCTTTAGAAACTCTTAATATTTGAATCTGATGATATCTTGAACCTAGATCTAATCTAGTTGACTCACCTACTCTGGAAAATGAACCATGTACCTTAAATTGATTTCTATGAATAATGTTTAATCTTGATGATGGTATCCTAATGATGATTGACCTAAATCTTATGAAATCCTTGATCATTTGACCTAATATTTGATCTTAGACCTTACTTGTATATCATCCAAAACTTGATCTAGTATTGAACAAACAATGATGCTAATTCATCATGATTATGATAATGACTTGGATAATGATCATAAAATTAGGGTTAACACATATGATCCTAGAAAACCTAGGTAGGTCATTCACACTTGAAAATAGGCCTGACACTTGAATAAAGTTGGACATTTGGGATTATTGTTGGTTATAAGTGGATGACCTAACCCTAAGGTTGACATAGGAAAGTGTAACCCTAATCTCGGATACTAAAACATGATTTTCCAATATCATGATCTTGACCCTTGATCCAAATATTGTTGATATAGGATATGACTCAAAGGGTTGACCTATTACTCATTGAGATTTTGTACTCTAAATCTTTGGTGAAAGGTACACTATTATATCTCCTCCTTGGTTGTATTGAAGATACTATTTATGTATCTCTTGATTGTATACTTGGTTATATACTTGTTTGAGCTATTGTTCCCTATTTATTAGTTTTCCATTTTTCCTATAATGTATTTTGAGAAAAACATGAGAACATAAATGATATTATCCATTATGACTTCATGTATATTGATGATGATGATGATGTTGATAATGTTTATAATGCTAATATTAAGTGCATGCGACCTCCTCATTTGGATGTAGAACTTGTACATTGGTCTCCTACCTCATATGGAGAGAAGGAGCCTAGTGACCTCCCCCATCGCGTTGGGGCGATGGAGTCACACAAAATATATAAGCATGCTTCTCAATTACATCATAATAGGAACTCATAATAAAAATTGCATTGTTTAAAATAAATATCTTGTCGAATAAATTTTGGATTTGGAAAAAAACACTTGTTATACTTTTAAATATAAGTCTTGCCAAGTATAATCTTTTGCTATAAATTGTTTTACTTATTTTAGATAGTGTACCGTGCAACTGCATGATTTTTTCTTGATTTTCTTGATTTTAGGCTAAACAAATGGAATATTGACTAGATCGCTTCCACACTCGATATACTCTTATGACAAGGATTGTAATGACCACATTTGTTCTTAATTGGTAAACTATGGTTTACCTGAATGATTACATGCTTGATTAGATTGAACATCGTTTAGACTTGATTAATGATAGTAGATCAATTGTGTTGCTTCAAACCTAAGAAGAAACTCTAACTATGATTTTAGTTTGAAGAATTAGGGTTTGAGAAATGTAAACCCTAATCGGCAAAAATTAGGGGTTTGAAAGTACATGAATATTGAATTTGACCAGGATAGTAGTGTGGTAAATGATTTTTCATATTTTCTACAAATTTTGTATTTAATTTAATTTTGTATATGATATGTACAACTCAATCATTCCTATTGGATAAACATTTCATAATATTTGAGTGGTCTTTGAATGTGGTTCTCAGTTGAACTATACTTCGACCAAAATGTTGACAGAGTGCTTTTCAATAGTGTAGTGTTTTATTTTTATTTATTTACTGGTAACTCCAAATGATATAAACTTTTAACTGGAGATTTAAAACTCAATCATAAAAAACATGTAAAATTTTCATAATTTTTGGATGCGTGTAGACCTTATCAGTAGATGAATTACAGTAATATTTTTATGACAGAAAATTCAGCTGAAATAAGAGAAAGTATAGTGAGGGGTCAATGTGCAATTGACCCAAGCATCTCAATTGCTCTATATGGTCAACCTAACACACAAGAAGATCTCATAATTCGTGATTCAAACCAGAGAAATGAAATCCTAGAGAGAGAGGGAGAGTTAGCGTTTGAGAGGAGAAATTGATGGAGATGCTGACCTAGGGTTTTGCGGTTCGAGGAACGATGAAATTATGTAAGTTTAGCTTCTTTGGATATAGTTTCATGGTGAATCTTCTCTTAGATGTCAAGATTCCGTCCCTCCCCTGATTGGATTCGAAATCATATCAAATCAAGTCATTTTCTCACTCTTTCTCTCTTAATCTTCAATTCTAGGGTTTCCAAGTTGAAAGGAAGAAGATTCAGGTGAATTGCTAGGGATTTGATATGAGATCGAGATTTTCAGGGATGAGCTGCATTTTTAAGGTGTTTTCACACCTTAGGGTGAGTGGTAACTTCCTTTAAATAGTATATTGCATGAAAATTGGCTAAATCATCCATAATCTTTAATTGCTTAGTATGTGACTACAAACCCTAAATTGTTTGTTTGATCTAAGTTGTTGCAAAATGATATGAAATGGAATCTTCCTCTATTTGAATGAATTTTAGATGATAAAATCATATTATAAATGTATACAATACATCCTAATGAGAATTCCCTAAGTATTCACAGAGGTTATAAGGGTAAACTGAAATATAGGGAATTTATCTATGACTAAAATTGTTGTATAATTAAATAGAGAAATGTGTTTATCTGGATCCCCTTAGTTATGAATGATTATTTATATGAATGCATAATACATATATGTCAGATAATATCTTGGATTTCATTTAAGGTGAATAGTGTTTGTTTGATATCTCAGTAAAGAGGGTGAAACCCTAGATGCGAGGAAAGTTGGATATTTATGAATAGAAATAATGAAATCCATTTGAAGGGATTTTCTTGACATGATAGACTTTATTTATTCAATTTTATTCTTGATGCATGATATCTCAGTGAATGGCATGGAAACCCAAATTCAGCTCAGTTCTAAGGTTTCATACATATATTGATTGTATATGATTTGTTGAAAGCAGTCTTTATTCAGTAAATGTTTATGTCGTATGAAATCCTTATGAGATCCATGTGATAAGTGAATGAGGTAAATGAAACCCTAAGGATAGGGTGTTCAATGAATCAAGTATTGTGATATCAATGTTTATAGTATGAGATGTGGTGATGCTTAACAGTTCAATTGCATGATTCTAGTGTATAAAGTGCCAACATCGGAACACCTGGAGTACGCAATTGCCCTAGACCTACCTGCAAACTCTATGCATCTCCTAAAGGTCCTCACCTTAAGAAGCATCCTCATCTCCATCGAAAACAATATAGACAACAACCCTATCAATGTCATAGACATCACCCGTGCCTTAGCCCTTCTCATCCCTGGTCATACAATCCTTAAACCAAAAATCTTTTCACCTACCCAACTCATCTACACTATCCCTGAAGGAATAAAAATCAACCATCTCTTCAACCAAATCCTCACGATTCCTTGTGAATCTAGCTTAATCACAGCCATATTATCTAAATGGTCTGCTGACCTAGGTGCTTTCCTACCTCCTGCTGGTGGCTCTGACTGGGTTGCTATCTCAAATCTGCCTCCCCACCTCTGGGAAGTAGAGATTTTTCGGGGTATAGCCCATTTCTTCGGGGCTACTCTTCAATATATTAATGCTCAATTTTGTGCATCCAACCCAATACATTAAATATTTTTGCCTCTTCACTGTCAAAGAAGCCATATCTTTACCGCCTACCTTAAATATTAGAATTGGTGAATCTATCTACAATATCAAACTGTCTGTTGAACATCCCTCAGAAAATAGGATATCTTTCTCTGACCTCTCAAGCCATCCACCTTCTTGGCTTTGCCCGAACAAAGACAGAATGACTACCTCAAATACCCACTCTTCTGGTGATCGCCACCATGTTTGGGTCAGGAAAAATTCCACCTCCACAAACAATACTTACCTACACACAAACAGAAAAAGAACCAGAACATCTGAACCCTCCTTTCATGAAAACACTTACCAACCAGCAGGTTCCATCTTCCCTTCTCCAACCTCAACAAATGAAAGTTGCCCCTCTCAAAAACCAAACCAAATCACCATAAGAGAACAAAACAATCCTCACCTAAAGGATGACAACTCTTTACAGAGTTCTGATCAGGAGATTCCTTATCAAAGGCAAGAAAGCAGCTACATCCAGAAGAATATGATGCTAGGACGAAAAGATACAAAAAACAATATCATCATCAATAGGACAAAGTCAGGTATTTTCTCAAATTCTCCTATTTGTTCTCGTAGTAAAATATCTTCTGTCCATAAAATATATTCCCCTTCCCCCACAAAGATTTCAAGAGAAGATATAGATAGTATTGAGGACCTTGCTTCATGGTCAAACATAAATAGTTTCACAAAATTTGCAAAAAATATAGTCATCCATCTTGTAGATGAAGAAAAAGCTCAAAAAACCCTTGATGACTTAGAACTCTTTATGGGCTGGTCAAACAGAAGGGCCTTAGCTGCGAAGAAACAAATATTGATCTTCTCAAAATCTAGATTGAGTTCTCTTAATATCTGTTTATCTCCTGGAAATCTTTAAACAAATCTATGAGACTTTCATCTTGGAATGTCTGTGGAGCTGCCAATCTCCAAAGACGCAAAAACATCCGCTCACATATCTATAAAAATAAAATCGACCTGATCACCATCCAAGAAACTAAAACTTGTCTGACTCCTTTTTCTCTCAAAACAATAGGGGGAAATAGAATAACCGACTGGGTCCAGTTACCTCCTTCGGGTTTCAAAGGGGGCCTCCTTGTTGGTTTCAACAATCAGATCTTAACAGCCCTAAATATCTCCACTCTTGTATTCTCTATTACCATTGAATTTAAAAACTCTTCTGATGGTTATCTCTGGTCTTTTTCTGGGGTTTATGGGGAACCAGGGTATAACAAATCTACCTTCCTTGCTGAACTAAACTTGCTCACAGAAAAATATTACTTGTCTCCCTAGGTTTTTGGGTGAGACTTCAACTTGAAAACATAAAACTCAGACAGATTCAACTCCACTATTTCCCCACAAACTATGTCTGCAGCAGATAAAGCTTTTAGCAAGTTACTCACAGATCACGCTTTGATCGACATCAAACCATCAAATGCCACTTACACTTGGTCAAGAAATCAATCATTCGCCAGACTTGACCATTTCATATGCTCTACCAAATGGGAAGACAATCACCCTCTCTCCTCTGTCCATATCACTCATAGAGCCATATCGGATCATTTCCCACTTATTCTTGATTCAAATTCTATTTCTTGGGGTCAGACGCCCTTCAAATTTGAAAATAGCTGGCTCTCTATAAACAACTTTGCCTACTCCTGTTCTGAACATTGGAAACTAGCTGATACCCAAACAAAAAACATAGGTTTACACATCCTAAAAAACACTAAAAACATTAAAACACACATCAAAAATTGGAAACTCACAAACCCAAACAATTTATATGAAACACAAAAAAACCTAGAAGAACAATTCCTTTTTATGGATAAGGACCCATCCGCTAACCCATCTCTTGTTCTTTCTATTAAAGTTGAACTTGAATTCACAAATAATTGTATTGACACCAGATGGAGACAAAGAGAAAAAATTACTTGGGCTAAGGAAGGAGACAAAAATAAAAAATTCTTTCATAAAATATGTAATAAAAAATATCGAAAAAACTTCATAACTCACCTACATATAAATGGCAGACTCACCTCTCACAAACAATCTATCTCAACCCACATCACAAACCATTTCAAAAACATTTTTAACAACAACCACAACCCCTCCTGCCTAAATGACTTGGTTTGGACCAGGATTTGTCATGTAAACATAAAAAACCCTCAAGACCATATTAAACCTTTCACCCAAAGAGAATTGGATTTGGCCATAACAGACTTAGGATTAAATAAATCTCCAGGACCGGATGGACTTAACATAGAATTCTATCAGGCAAAATGGGACCATTACAAAATCGACTTCCTTGCTTTTCTAAGATCTTTCTACGAAAGTAGAAATCCCCACAACATCATCAAGTTCTTAAACAAAACGTTCATCACTCTAATAAAAAAAACAAGTCAACCTGAACACATCTCCCAATTCAGGCCCATTAGCCTTATCAACACTTCATACAAAATCATAGCAAAAACTCTAGCAAACAAAATCAACACTTCATACAATCTTTCAGGGAAACCCAATACATTAAAGATTTTTGCCTCTTCACTGTCAAAGAAGCCATATCTTTACCGCCTACCTTAAATATTAGAATTGGTGAATCTATCTACAATATCAAACTGTCTGTTGAACATCCCTCAGAAAATAGGATATCTTTCTCTGACCTCTCAAGCCATCCACCTTCTTGGCTTTGCCCGAACAAAGACAAAATGACTACCTCAAATACCCACTCTTCTGGTGATCGCCACCATGTTTGGGTCAGGAAAAATTCCACCTCCACAAACAATACTTACCTACACACAAACAGAAAAAGAACCAGAACATCTGAACCCTCCTTTCATGAAAACACTTACCAACCAGCAGGTTCCATCTTCCCTTCTCCAACCTCAACAAATGAAAGTTGCCCCTCTCAAAAACCAAACCAAATCACCATAAGAGAACAAAACAATCCTCACCTAAAGGATGACAACTCTTTACAGAGTTCTGATCAGGAGATTCCTTATCAAAGGCAAGAAAGCAGCTACATCCAGAAGAATATGATGCTAGGACGAAAAGATACAAAAAACAATATCATCATCAATAGGACAAAGTCAGGTATTTTCTCAAATTCTCCTATTTGTTCTCGTAGTAAAATATCTTCTGTCCATAAAATATATTCCCCTTCCCCCACAAAGATTTCAAGAGAAGATATAGATAGTATTGAGGACCTTGCTTCATGGTCAAACATAAATAGTTTCACAAAATTTGCAAAAAATATAGTCATCCATCTTGTAGATGAAGAAAAAGCTCAAAAAACCCTTGATGACTTAGAACTCTTTATGGGCTGGTCAAACAGAAGGGCCTTAGCTGCGAAGAAACAAATATTGATCTTCTCAAAATCTAGATTGAGTTCTCTTAATATCTGTTTATCTCCTGGAAATCTTTAAACAAATCTATGAGACTTTCATCTTGGAATGTCTGTGGAGCTGCCAATCTCCAAAGACGCAAAAACATCCGCTCACATATCTATAAAAATAAAATCGACCTGATCACCATCCAAGAAACTAAAACTTGTCTGACTCCTTTTTCTCTCAAAACAATAGGGGGAAATAGAATAACCGACTGGGTCCAGTTACCTCCTTCGGGTTTCAAAGGGGGCCTCCTTGTTGGTTTCAACAATCAGATCTTAACAGCCCTAAATATCTCCACTCTTGTATTCTCTATTACCATTGAATTTAAAAACTCTTCTGATGGTTATCTCTGGTCTTTTTCTGGGGTTTATGGGGAACCAGGGTATAACAAATCTACCTTCCTTGCTGAACTAAACTTGCTCACAGAAAAATATTACTTGTCTCCCTAGGTTTTTGGGTGAGACTTCAACTTGAAAACATAAAACTCAGACAGATTCAACTCCACTATTTCCCCACAAACTATGTCTGCAGCAGATAAAGCTTTTAGCAAGTTACTCACAGATCACGCTTTGATCGACATCAAACCATCAAATGCCACTTACACTTGGTCAAGAAATCAATCATTCGCCAGACTTGACCATTTCATATGGTCTACCAAATGGGAAGACAATCACCCTCTCTCCTCTGTCCATATCACTCATAGAGCCATATCGGATCATTTCCCACTTATTCTTGATTCAAATTCTATTTCTTGGGGTCAGAGGCCCTTCAAATTTGAAAATAGCTGGCTCTCTATAAACAACTTCGCCTACTCCTGTTCTGAACATTGGAAACTAGCTGATACCCAAACAAAAAACATAGGTTTACACATCCTAAAAAACACTAAAAACATTAAAACACACATCAAAAATTGGAAACTCACAAACCCAAACAATTTATATGAAACACAAAAAAACCTAGAAGAACAATTCCTTTTTATGGATAAGGACCCATCCGCTAACCCATCTCTTGTTCTTTCTATTAAAGTTGAACTTGAATTCACAAATAACTGTATTGACACCAGATGGAGACAAAGAGAAAAAATTACTTGGGCTAAGGAAGGAGACAAAAATAAAAAATTCTTTCATAAAATATGTAATAAAAAATATCGAAAAAACTTCATAACTCACCTACATATAAATGGCAGACTCACCTCTCACAAACAATCTATCTCAACCCACATCACAAACCATTTCAAAAACATTTTTAACAACAACCACAACCCCTCCTGCCTAAATGACTTGGTTTGGACCAGGATTTGTCATGTAAACATAAAAAACCCTCAAGACCTTATTAAACCTTTCACCCAAAGAGAATTGGATTTGGCCATAACAGACTTAGGATTAAATAAATCTCCAGGACCGGATGGACTTAACATAGAATTCTATCAGGCAAAATGGGACCATTACAAAATCGACTTCCTTGCTTTTCTAAGATCTTTCTACGAAAGTAGAAATCCCCACAACATCATCAAGTTCTTAAACAAAACGTTCATCACTCTAATAAAAAAAACAAGTCAACCTGAACACATCTCCCAATTCAGGCCCATTAGCCTTATCAACACTTCATACAAAATCATAGCAAAAACTCTAGCAAACAAAATCAAACCACACATGACTGATATCATTCCCCTCAATAAAAATGCTTTCCTCAAAAATAGAAGCATTCAAGATTCCTATTTGATGGTTAATGAAACTATACATCTATGCCACAAAAACAGAACCCCCCTTCTAGCCATCAAACTAGATTTTGAGAAAGCTTTTGATTATGTCAACTGGAACTGCTTAACAAAAACCCTCTCTGGTTTTGGTTTTCTAGATAAATGGGTCAACTGGATACATGCTTGCATATCTACAAACCATTTCTCAACAATCATTAATGGTGTCCCCTTTGGTTATTTTCAAAATTCAAATGGCCTCAGGCAAGGAGATCCACTCTCTCCTTACCTTTTTATCATCATCACAACTATCCTTTCCCGCATGATTCACCGGGGGAAACAAAGTGGCCTCATAAACTCCCCTGGGGAATGCAAAGAAAACATCATCCAATTTGTTGATGACACCATAATCTTCTCCTCCCCTGAAGACTCATCCCTTCTAAACATATTCAGAATCCTGGGTATTTTTTCTTATATCTCGTGACTCAAAATAAACCTGAACAAATCATTTATTTTTGGGGTTCACCTAAATCAACCTTCTTTGGAGAGATTTAGAGATCTCTGAAAGTGTAAGATTGAATACTTTCCCATCAAATACCTTGGCCTACCAATCACACCCCACAACATAACTTCCTCAATCTGGTCCCCTATTATACAAAAAATAAACACAAAACTCTCTGACTGGACAAACAACTTCCTCAATCTTTCAGGGAGACTTACCCTTCT
Organism: Alisma plantago-aquatica; assembly: GCA_963693085.1. Classification (NCBI taxonomy): domain Eukaryota; kingdom Viridiplantae; phylum Streptophyta; class Magnoliopsida; order Alismatales; family Alismataceae; genus Alisma; species Alisma plantago-aquatica. The sequence continues at coordinate 499,388,099 of OY856414.1, read as the reverse complement.
AAACAGTGTCATCACTCCCATAACCTCGCACTTTCTGAGATGTATCCATCTCCCATCTAAAACAAAATCTACCCTTGATAAAATTAGGAGAAATTTCCTTTGGAATAACTTCCACAAATCTGAAAAACCGGGGAAACACTACCATCTAGTAAATTGGAAAACGATTGTTGCTCCACTAAATCAGGGTGGTTGGGGTATCTTAAACATTGAAACCCATGCCTTCTGCCTTATTACAAAAATTATCAACAGCCTAATCCAAAACAAACCAAAATTTTGGTTACAACTCATCAACCACAAGTACTACCAAAAATCCCCTCCCTGGCATGTTGTCCCAAAAAAATCTGCATCCCCCCTTTGGAAATACATAAACAAAAATATCCACAAAATAACACAAATTATCAATACCCCTCCACACTCCCACCTGAATATCTCTTTCTGGTACGATCCATGGTTTGAAAACAACTTAGTCATAAGTCTTCACCCAAACTGGACCATCCCAGACAAACTTCTTAAAATCAAAATTGATAAAGCTCTTCACCTTATAACCAGCAACAGAACAAACTCGCTTAAAAGATGCATCCTCATGCATCTCAGTCAAAACGAATGCAGAAACTTAATATCCTCCTTGGAAAACAACACATCAAACAACATAAAATGGAAATGGGGAAACACTTACTCAGTTAAGGGAGCCTATACTTTTCTCACCTACAGAGGTTTCGCCCCACCCACCACAAAAATTTGGAAACAGAAATGGCCGCACAAATATAAAACATTTCTATGGCTTCTTCTGCATAACAAGTTGCTCTTGGGAGAAAATCTTACTAAAAAGGGCTTCATTGGTCCTTTCATATGTTCTCTATGCAAAACAAACTCTGACTCAATCGACCACATTTTCTTCAAGTGTACCACCTCACAAAACATCATCTTACACTACACACGCAAATACATTTTAGATATCAAAGAAGCAACATTCCCACCACAAATCACATGAAATAGACAATACAAAAACTTCAAGGGAAGCGACATATTCATCACCATCAGTTGGAATCTCTGGAAAGAAAGAAACAACAGATTGTTCAACCACAACCAAAAAATGAGACAAAATATTATATCTCAAATAGATGCAGATCTTCACATTTTATCAAAATGCAGGTAAACAAGCAAAAGAAGGACATGTTGATTCGGAAGAAGGTGATTCGGAAGCCAAGTTTCTCTACGACCTTAAATCCATGGTGGATGACGAAACAGGTGTCAGCATAGTGCAGCAACATCAATGAAAAACATCTAACTTAGAGCTAAAAATCTTTTTCCTAGACTCTAGCTATTTTCATCTTTAAATGTTATATGAGGCATGTTAAAGGGGTGCCTCCCCCTCTTCAACAGAACATAGACATTATCTCTTCTCGGTCCAAAATTTTTTCATTCTATGCCTTGTACGAACTCACTAAAGCAGATGTTTGCTTGCTTTGATGTGATTTTAATATATGCTATAACTGTTACTCAAAAAAAAGTGCCAAGTTGACATGTATTCTATTTATTTAAGAATTTTAGTCTGCTTGTATGTATAGTATGATGATTACTCAGAATATTACAGTGTCTTAAATATACTGCTCTGCCAAGATAAGTAAGAAATTTCATTCCGTATTTATAAGCTTCAGTGTTGAATAGACTCGGTACCATAGAGATACCAGAGTCAAGAATAAGTAAGAGAGAGATACAATATAGTAAGAGCTTTCCCAGAATAATAAAATAATAGACATAGGTGCCCTGAACACCGTAGATTCCCTACGGATGTCTACACTATAGGGAGAAAATGATCCACCCTGGTAGCGACCAGTATACAGGGATCGGAACGCACCCACAGAGCGTGTGGGGAGACGAAGCCCTTGAGGAAGTCTCCTAAGAGAAGATAGGTTACCCAACATGAACTGGAGATCCCAGTGGTAACCTAGAGGTACCCACATAGTGTACTAAGATGAGGCCCATATAGCATCTCAGACCCTCTGCCTGTGTACTCAGCCTAGAAGGAGAGGTCCAGTTAAAGGCCAGCTGTTTAGCTGCCTTAGTCAGACGTGACAGTTTCAGTCAAGCAGACCCCGATTCAGTTCTAGGCTTAGCTTCCCAGGTTGTAAGCTAAGTCTGGTACGGTGAGATCGTAGTTTGCTACAATTCTTCATATGTAGAGAACAGTGCATATGATCAGGGAATAATAAGATGAATGAGAGGTTAAACAAGTGTGTGCAGTTATTCAATTACTCTTTGTATGTTTCTGAATTATTAGTTCTCTTTATGATCAATCAAGCATTTCATATATTGATTCACTCTTGTAGATATCTAGAGTATTCTGCCATATTTATGATTGTCAATGATTAGACTCTTTAAAGCTTACTACTGTTATAATTGATATCAGTGGCTCAAAAGTATATCTGTAATTATATCAGTGCTTTAGAATGTTTCTTTTAAGTACGCATTCACTGAGCGAGTAGGCTCACCCCTCTACTTACAATTTTTAGGGAAACCACGTGGACTTAAAGAAGGTTAAAGCATCAGAGTAGATCTACCACATGAGTTAAGTATAAGATTAGTTAAGTTCAGTCAGTCTCTATCACTCTAGGTCCTTGTATAGATGTGACAAAGTTGTAAATGATGTTTGTATCTTTGTTTCCTTAATAAGAGAGAATGTATCTAATTGTCATGTTGTATGCACATGGAAGTGTGAGAAATAGAACGAATGTCTAGATGTGTATAATAAATGTTGAGATCGTGTTAGAGTAATCAAGGTTTAATTCTCTTGTAAAGTTTGTTTATGTGATTGGATGTGAGAAAACAAACAGTTTGAAATAAAAGGAAAAAAAATCAGGAGTGGACTTTGTATTAAGTATAATCCTCAAAGTTTTGCCCTAATCTCATGATTAGTGGTAATTGTGAGATCATGGTGTAACAACTTGGTATCAGAGCTTAGGTTGAGTTGTCAGGGACCATTAAGTTAGTAAGTTAGAGTCATAAGTGTGGCGAATAGGAAATGTTATGATGTTAGCTTTGGGGATTTGAGTATTTGGATATCCTGGCTCAGTATCTGAGTACTTGGATCAACCAGTATCAAGCTACTCTGTCTATTCTTTCATGTATACCTTGGCCAGGTATATAGTGGAAGGATGCTCTAGAGAGGAACCCTAGAAATATTAGGGTTAGAAACAAGATAAGTAACATGAATTAAGAGCATAAATATAAAATGAGATAGAACTTTCATTTCATATTGTTGTTTTATTGGAGATGAATAGAAAAGCTCTTATATGTTTGAATTCATATATTTAGTATTTTGAAATATATATGGGTCTTTAAGATTTGTTGTACACTATGAAATTATAGCATTTATTCATTACATTCTTTGTATCAAGTAGACTAGAAATGATCTTTGAATGAGCTTTCCTAAGTGATTAAGTTTTCTTCCACACATTTGAGATGAATAGGAGTTGAGTAATCATGAGTAGCTCTTAGCTTCAAGACTAAAAGTTCGGCCTAGTCCAACTAGGAGGATGCATTACTGGGATCTAATGACTCCTATTAGTAACATAATAAGAGTAGACTCTGGGTAAATTAGACACACATCATAGTGAGAATGTACATACACTAAGATGTTGAAACATATGGGAAAGATTAGAATAGCTAAGAATCAGTTGGAATTGATATCTGAGATCTAACTATGGGGGCTCATATGATAAACCCTTAATTGGGAATAAAGGAACACGACGTAAGGTTCATATTAAATTTAATTATTAGTATTATATGAACTCTAATTATGAAATATTGAAAAGATATGAGAAAAGTATGCAAGGGGCCAAGATAGTAAGAATCAATCATGAGGAATGGATTATATAATTGAGTACAATGTTTTTATGTACTCCAAAGCAAAGCGGAAATAGAAGAAAAGAGCTAAGTATACAATAAGTACATAGAGGTGAAAAGTCTTCAGAAGAGTTAAAGTGAAGAGAACTAGATGAGCATATAAATCATAAAACTAGGATAAGAAACTTAGTTGAAACAAAGACAAATGTTGGAAATAATGAGCTTGATTAAGGAATGAGGGTTATGATATAATTCAGAGCATGGAATGTATACCTTTATTAATAAGTTTAATACATTCATCCTTACTGCCTTTGGATTCTAAGTCTCTATAGAACAACAAACTAGTTTCTAAAAGAAGAACAAAAGTGTAGCTTAACTAATGAATAAGTCATACAAAGGTAAACTATATTCAGAAAGGAAAAACTTGATTGAAAGAGAAACTAAGTTTGACCCATGCATGAGCCGTTTGATTTAAAATGAAGGATATGTAATGGATTAAACATGAGGTGAAACTAGTAGAGAGATTATTGATTTAGAATTTCAACTTCACATTAGTAGAAGGATAAAAGGAAATGTATGCAACATGGTATACATGATCATACACATAAAAGAAGCAACATGATCATAAGAGAAAACTAGAAGTTAAAGATGACATGTGGAATAGTAGTATAAGGTAAGGGGATTATGAAAAGTAAAGAAAGGTTTGAAACATAATGGAGTAAAATAGATTATAAAAGAAAGAGGTTGCGAGATTCAAGAAAGTGCTAATTAGTCAAGTATCCTTGTTGATAATTAATTAAACCTACATATGAGAAATATATTATTGAATGTTTGAAGATAAGAATTCTAAGTCTCAAAATCATCTTCTCTTTCATATCTTCCTTAATGAGAGCAATGTGGGAATGAAGTGATAAGAAAATGAATCATATATGATGCATAACCACTGTGGTAGAGACATCTAGTGAATGTAATAATGACACACAATATGATGATGAAACCCTAGTAGGGTAATTGAGAATGTAATCTATCTGAATGGACAAGTAAGAGAAAGGAAATTCAATCGATAAGATAAAGAAGACTTTAGTAAAACTCGTGAGATCCAAAGTTTGCATCTCAAATCAATGGAGCAAAGTCACATCACAAAAATGTCATGCTACTGATAAGGACCAAATCCTATAATGTTTAGAGTTGTAGTAGTTTAAGGTATGTCACTAGTGATTTGACCTTGAATACTAGCATCTCTATAAAACAAGATCATGAGATTTGCACTATGAGAAGTAAACTAGCACTGATAGTAATCCAGGGTTTAAAGATAGCTAATCTGAAAGGTAGATGAACAATATGGAAATGATTCGGAGTAAAGAGTAAGATATAAATTTGAAATGTAACAAGTGTGTTTTGAACAAAAGGAGAAATACAATATGAGTGAAGTGTGATATGAGATAAATTCTTGCAGTGATAGCAAGAATGATGAATAATCTATTTGTACCTTGTATGTTTCAATTTTAGGAATGTTTAATCTACATGATTAAAATGAGAAGGATAAGTAGAAAAAAGTAAGCAGTAGTGAATGAGGAGAGAGATAAGAGAAAACAATGGCTTTTAGTAATATGTGAATTTGTTTTTAGAAGTATAATTTGTTGAAGGTATATTAAGGGATGTAAATTGGTTCTACGTATGATTTTAGTGTACATGTGCAAGCAATATGTTAATTAAAGGTGTCTGATAGTTGTAGTCATTCATACTAGTATTCCATCTTTTTTTTTTGGGGTTCACCGAGACAATTTATTCATCCTGCTCCCGGGTTACTAGTATTCCATCTTAGTATTGTACAATTGTGGTATGGGGATATAGGTTGAATAATGATGGAACAAATGAAGGGTTACCCTGAATAAGGTAGTCTTACCTATTCACCCATATGAATAGAAGGGATGATAACCATATTGTATTGATGTGTGACCCTAATGAGGTATATCTTGTTAAACCTAGCTTTAATATAACTAAGTGATGGTAATTGGGTATGAATAGTCCTTGAATGACTAATACAATCATGGAGTACTTTGTTACTATTGTTGAAACCCTAGTATGCTATAACCTGATGGTTACACATTGAATTATGTGTGGGTTCATACTTGAGAATAATATGTAATGTGATGGTAATGCTTCACCTTATGCATCCATGATGCAATGGGGATGTCGTGAGTAGTATTGTACAATTGATGTTGAATCTAGTCTTCCAACTCAAGACTATTTTGCTATTTGAGTAGCACAATAGTAATATTCAAAACAACATGGTGATCTCTCTTTTGTGACTCAGAGGTAATATAAAACAATAGTACATATTGAGTCGTATGAATTGATATGGTTGAATCAGATTATCAATGTTGAGGTAACACCTCAAGAGTATGAAAATATTGAAATGGTTGCTTCTCTATCTACTCTATCATTGATTTGGCATAGAGAATATGTTTGTTATCATTGAGAACTATTTTAACATGTTGTGATTAGAAAAGAAATAAAGGACTTAACGTTGAAAACTACATTCAAGTATAAAATACAAGAATGTAATGACATGTAAGATTTCAGAAGCTTAAAATAAACTTTGAATATACTTTGTTTGTGTATTTATGTTTCAGGGATGAAACTTTTTAAGGGGGTGAGAATTGTAATGACCACATTTGTGCTTAATTGGTAAACTAGGGTTTACCTGAATGATTACATGCTTGATTAGATTGAACATTGTTTAGACTTGATTAATGATAGTAGATCAATTGTGATGTTTCAAACCTAAGAAGAAACTCTAACTATGATTTTAGTTTGAAGAATAAGGTTTGAGAAATGTAAACCTTAATCGACAAAAATTAGGGTTATGAAAGTACATAAATATGGAATTTGATCAGGATAGTAGTGTGGTAAATGGTTTTTCATATTTTATACAAATTTTGTATTTAATTGAATTTTTGATATGATAGGGATAACTAAATCATGCATATTGGAGAAAAATTTCAGAATATTTGAGTGTTCTTTGAATGTGGTTCTCAGTTGAACTATACTTTGACCAAAATGTTGACAGAGTACTTTTCAGTAGTATAGTGTTTTATTTTTAATTATTTATTGGTAACTCCAAATGATGTAAAATTTTAACTGGAGATCTAAAACTCAATCATAAATAACATGTAAAATTTTAATAATTTTTGGATGCTTTTAGATCTTATCAGTAGATGAATTACAGTAATATTTTTATGATAGACAATTCGGCTGAAATAAGAGAAAGTACAGTGAGGGGTCAATGTGCAATTGACCCGAGCAGCTCAATTGCTCTATATGGTCAATCTAACACACAAGGATCTCTCATAATTTGTGATTCAAACCAGAGAAACAAAATGTAACATCCCTGACCTGGGTTATGAACTAACCCTAGGTGTTTTGCTTAAGACATGTGATTAGATGCTTATGATTATCTTTTGATATGTAATTAGCGCTATTGAGGAACTTATATTTCCATTTCTGTCCTTTTTAAACAATGTTGTAATATTGTTTTGTTAAAAGTAGACCTATGTGCAAATTACCCAATCTAAGGGGTTAACTTGAAAATTGCACATGTTAAGATGTTCCTCTGATGATGAGACATCACAAGAATGAATATGATGTGGTGATATGGATTCTCCAAGCTTGGGCACCAAGATATAGCTTGTAGAGTAATCCTTGTGCTTTAAAACCTAGTTTTGGTATAAAGTGCAATTTACCCAAAACATAGGATGCAACATGTAAAATATACCCTTTAGAATATTTCTCATGCATCTTGGCATCAAGTAGAGTAAATAAAATGAGGGGGGCACCTCATTTAAGTAATCAAATAAGTCAGAAAATCCTTATATTTAAATAATCAAGATGTATGCAAAATGACCCTTTTATATGTATAACTTAGTAAGGTGTTTGGCTTCTTTTCCTCTAAACCTTGGTTGAGAGAGGGGTTTCATGTGATAAGAAGGGAGGAACGTGGCAAAGAAGTGGAGAGGGGCATGGAGGATATAGATGTAAAGTAGAAGAGATAATTGTCATAGCCTTGGAAATGTACCCAAAGTATATAAGCACTTCTCTTTACAAGGCAAGGGATCGTTTCCCTTCATTTCCTCTTCTCATCTTCTTGCTTGGACCGACTAAGGAGGAGCTAAGGAGTAGAGGAGGACGACCAAGTTCATCTAGGTAAGTTTAATGGCCATCTAGCTCGAATTCATGGAGGAAATCCCATTACAAGGTTGGTTTGCTAGTTTTCCTTACACAACTCTTGTTTCTAGCCATCTTCTCCATCCAATTCTTGAAGAAAGGACCTTGGACGAACCCTCGAGCTCAATACACCATTAAATCTACGGATCTTGTATCTCTAGATCAGATCCTAAGGCGGGTTTTATAACTCTAAACCTTAAAGCTTTGCTTATACATCTTCTTCCTATGAAAACGTTGCTTGCTTTCCTTTCTTCCATACTTCTAAGTGTTCTTGCAACCAAAAACTGTGAAAAACAAACCAGGTTCTTGAGGTAGAATAAGGTGGCATTAATTCCAAAGTTCATCCTAATCTTACTTTAGCAAACGTTCCTCCACCTCTTGCCCAAACGGTTTGCAAAACCATTTTGGAAGCAAACGGTTTCAAAATCGTTTGAAGAGCAAATGGTTTCAAAATCGTTTGAAGAGTAAACGGTCCCAAGACCGTTTGGATGTGTTGACTAAGGGTTTACCGTTTGATAATCATGTTACTAATTATGTTGGTTGATAACCCACCAAATTTTATGGGTTAACTCCCAATGAATCGTGAGTTGAAGGCTAATCAATTAGGCAAACCTAATTAGATTAAGTGCTGATTTTTCAGCTTGATTAATTTGCCTTTTTGGGAAAACGGTTTCAAAACCGTTTGAGAGGGTTGACCAAGGGTTGCCCGTTTTATAATACTGTTCCTAATGATGTTGTTTAATAACTCACCAAAATTTATGGATTAGTTCCAAAGGAATCATGAGTTGAAGGCTAATCAATTAGGTAAACCCTAATTGGATTAAGTGTTGATTTTTCAACTTGGCTGAATTGACTTTTTGGGTTAATTAGCCCAAACGGTTTCAAAACCATTTGGGGATTTCCTAAACGGTCTAAAAACCGTTTGGGGGTCACCCAAGACCATTTTAAGGTCTAGGATTGGATATGGTTAAGTGATTGAAGGACAAAAGATATGGTGTTAACCCTAATCGGCTAAGCACTGATTTTGCATTGGAATGAGTTGATTTTTGGGTTGATTAGCCCAAACAGTTTCAAAACCATTTGGGAATCACCCAAATGGTATCAAGACCGTTTGGGTATCACCCAAGACCGTTTGGAGGTCTAGGGTTAAGCATGGTTGACAAATTGAAGGTCTAAAGGTACCAAATCACTTTGCAATTAACTGCTGATTTGATGATCAACTCAATAGCTCAAACCCTAATGATTTTTTCACTAGAATCCAAGGGTTGCATGAGCCAAAAGGTCTCAAGATCGTTTGGAGCTCATCCAAATGGTCTCAAGACCGTTTGGAGGTCACCCAAGACCGCTTTGAGGTCTAGGGGTGAGTATGGTTAAGCAATTGATAATCCAATGTTACTAAGTTAAAGTGTAATCAATTGCTGATTTGGTGATCAATCCAATGATCCAAACCTTAAGTGATTGACTTGGTTATTGATGACATCTTGAGAAAACGGTCTCAAGACCGTTTGGAGGGTGTCCAAATGATCCCAAGACCGTTTGGGGTCAGGTCATGACCCAATTAAGTGATGGTTCAATGGGTTCAAGATCAATTAGGCTCATGTTGATACATGTTGAAGGATGATCGATTCCAACCCTAATCCAATCAATCCAAGCCCTAATTGGTGACTAATTGATGATCAATTGAGGGTCAAATCAGTAGATGGTTAACCTAATTGGCTCAATTGATAAGTGGTTAACCATGGCATGAACAATTGAAGGGTTCAATATTGAAAACCCTAACTCAATTGGAAGGTTTGATGCACTTTTTGGTCCATGCGGTTTTGAGGTGGTTTGGACCAAATGGTATCAAGACCATTTGAGTCCAAAAGGTCTCAAAACTGTTTGGGACCAAACGGTCTCAAGACCGTTTGAGGCCAAACGGTTTCAAAACCGTTTGGTGGTCATGCGGTTTCAAGGCTGATTTGTCCATGCGGTTTCAAAGTCAAACTTGGCCAAACGGTCTTCACCTCACCTAGGGCAAACGGTCTTGAGTATGAACTTGTCCATGCGGTCTTGAAAGTCAAAGGTTCCAAACGGTCAACCATTCCATGCGGTTTCAAAATCAGTTGGAGGTTGAAAGTGCAAAACCGTTTGGGGTCTTTTAAGGTCAAGAATGCTTAATGTTTTAAAGCCTTAGATGGTTCAATGGTTGATTAATATAAACCCTAATGATACCTAAAGACATTAAGGGAAAAAGTAATTAGTTGGTTGACATATGTTATGATCAATGGTAAACATTACCAAAGTACCCTTGATGGGTTTAAGTAGTCAACACCTCTTGATCATGCAAACCCTAATGACCATATTATTGATGACTTGACTTATGTTATCAAGGTTGGTTTGACATAAGAGATGTAAACATCATCTAATGATAAGAGGAGAGAGAAGACTCCCTATTATGAATAAGAATCAAGTAACATGCTTCCAACATATATGAATGCACATAATTAGGGTATGATCCTTCATTATGAGATCATGGAAACCCTAATCATGGTGATTAATGAATCTTAAACTTATTAAGGACATGAATGAGAGTAATCTTCATAATGATAATGACCTCAATTCACTACAATGTGAATAGTAAACCCTAATCTAGAGTAATGTGATCGAATGTGAATAGTAAACCCTAATCTAGGGTGATGTGATGATATGAACAAGTAAACCCTAATTCTGAGTTATGCTTTTAAGCATGAAATTCCATAATTGAAGTATGAGATAAGGAATAATTATTCCTAATCAAGCTAAGGGGTTGGATAACTCTATTTGGATAAATGAGAATCCTAACCCTAGAAACCAGTCGTGGTAATATGACATGGTCGTGGTGAATCCTTTGTTGCACGACCGTGCAATGAAACACGGCCGTGGTGACTTACTCTTGTACGACCGTGCAAGGTAGCATGGCCATGGTATCTTATACATAATCTGAAAAGAACTTGTGTTGGGACTGATATAGTTACAATATGCATGTTATTAGTAAATGTTAACCATGCAGGTTTTCATAAAGAGATGATCATATCTAGGTAAGGGTTATGATGTTATATGCATTGAAAATACTTTACGTGCTTCAAGAATAGTGATATGCTATGTTACCTGGTGAGTGGTAATATATGAGCTTGATAGGTTGAATGAGTCATGAGAAATATATGCATTGTTATAATCAGAGGTCATATTGATAGAATGACTAGATGATACGATGTTACTGGGTAACAAGTGTTATGATGATTCAAGGGTTTGAATACCCATATTCCTGAATCATAATGATGAGATGGTTAGGGATTGACATCCCAATGTTGAAAGTATGTGATGTGATCTTGATACAAATAATACTCTTTCTTTATGACATTTGTTTTATTGATCTATGTTTGAAATCATGCTTGATGATAAAGAATGTCATAATGTACTTAAATAATCAAGTATAATGATATCAAGTAGAGCCCTGACCATAGATCCATCATTGTCAGAAATTACATGATGGTGAAATACGTTTTCCTAAGGGAACTCCTGGAGCACATACTTTTGAATATGTGGGGGTTATGGACGTGAATATCCTTATGTCCTAATGTTGGATTTGACAGGAGATGTATCACTAATCTCTCAATCCTTCATTATATGTTTATGTTGGGAAGATGTGTCACTAATCTCCCGATGATGTTGTTAATGCCGCATCGATAAGAGATAAACAAGAAATCCCTCGATGTCGAAGAGAGTACATAACGCTACTGTAGCTCTAAATGCGAAGTTGCTAGAATACCCTGGAAAACTATTGTAGCAGAGACACGAGATGTCCTGTATATTGATCCTCATACTGACTGAGGAGTGATGAGGTCATAGGAATCCGGCTCTCCTGATAGCCTAGGTATGGTACCGATTTCGATCTAATGATGGTCGGTTGGAGTATGAGAGGTGTAACTCATCTCCTCAGGGTATAATAATGTTTGTAAAATGTAATCAGCCGCATAGCATATTTGCTTAGGTTGAACTATGAGAAACAATGATTGATGATACATTGTTTATAATGCTCTAGTTAAATAACTAGTATACATGTTCTTCATATTCCTTATTGCTATATGTCTTGCCATTCAATTAAGTTACAATTGAATTGATTACTTATAAGAATGTTGCTTCACATAATTTATACAATGTTACCTGCTGTGAATGTTTATAATTCTATTGCTTTATGTTATTCCATTATTGCAATAACAAAGCTTCTGGCGGAGAGTTATAACTCTCACTGGGACAATTATTCAATTGTCTCACCCCCGTGGGATTCGACTTTTTAGGTAGACGTCGAGGACGAAGGAACCCATCAGTGGGTGAACAGCAACAGTAGCAATCTCAGGGACAGCAGTGATTCTCAGGTGGAGACGTTGTTCTGTCAAGTTGTGTAGATAGTATGTCCTATGTGTCGTCTCTGTACTCTCAGGTCCTAGGAGTCAATATATCTGAGATTTTGGCATGATGCCTCGAGATTTTGTATCTTACCTTGTAATAGTTAACAAGGTGATTGATGTTGTAATTCTTGAGATGTGTTTATTACAGAGATGTAATGATGGATCAGTTTGTAAATAACTTATCATGTTTCTTTATGAAAGAGTGTTTATCATTTGATGATCTATTTACAAAAAGGTTTTAAATTTTTAGTTATTTTTGATAATTTCTGCTGCTAATCGCTTCCACATTCGTTGATCTTGTTTTTGTGATTCGATCATCTCAATTTAGTGGTATCAGAGCTCTAGGTTCGCTGAGTCTATAGAGACATAGGACTTAGGATGTTGAGTCTGTTCTGGTGCTTTCCAGTATGTCTGATAGTGTCTTCTACTCCTCAGGAGAAGAAGATAAGACTAAGGATGTCTGGACCAAACGAGGAATATGTCGCGGAGAGTAGTGTTGTTGCACCCAGAGAAGGTGCAAGAAACCCAGAGATAGAGCAACATGTGCCTGAACCACCCCAGTTCGATCCAGCTGACATGGGGAACCAGCCGTCCAGACCATGTTTGGGCAGTTTATGACTGCCATGACACACATAACTGATAGGATACCTATGCCTGCACCTAGGGCACCTTCCCAACCTGAAGGATAAGGAATCGGCAAGATGTTTGAACGACTTTGCCGAGTTGGAGCCACAGAGTATTTGAGAATAGTTGATCCTGCAGATGCCGACTTGTGGTTAACCAAACTAGAGAAGGCCTTTAGAATCCTGAACATCCCAGAATCTAAGAAGGTTAGACATGATGTGTACCTTCTCAAGGGGAGTGTTGGTCATTGGTGGACCATGGAAGAATAGAAGAGGCCTGGTGTGGAGGTTGCATGGGAAGTTTTCAGACGGCAATTTGTCAACAGATATTTCCCTAAGACGTTTCTGGATGAGAAAATCTCTCAGTTCGAGAGGATAAGACAAGGTCCAAAGAACATTAGTGAATACGAGGCTAAGTTCATGGAGCTGTTGCGATTTTGTCTGCACATGGTGAACATAGATGAAAAAGGATAAGGCGTTTTGAAAAAGGGTTAAACGCTGAGTTGACTACTCCTGTGTCTGCCTTAGAGAATAGAGAAAGGTTTGCTACCTTCATTGAGTCAGTCTGAAGGGTAGATAGGTCTGTAGCATAGAAGAGATAGACCCAGAACAAGAGGATGTATCCCCAGTTTCAAGGATCTTCATCCAAAGGTTTTAAGAAACCTAGGTTTTCTGCACCTATGCCACAACCTAGATCCAATACGCGGATGCAGTGGACGTCAAATAGGGGTAGAGAAGGAAGCCTACCACTAGGAGGAGCTCGTAGTTCAGCATCTATGTCAGTTACAGGACCACCCAGACTACAACAACTGAACATAAGTTGTTGCATATGTGGAAAGATGGGACATCTGATGAAGGATTGTAGAGTCAGAGAAGTGAGTGTGACTCAACCTTAGAGGCAGAATCAACAAGGATCTCAAAGACGATAGTTTCTAGGTAACGCTAGAGGACGTGGACAAGCGTCCCAAGCTGGATCAGTGACATCTAGTCATCAAGCACCGAATCAACCACAGGCGACAGTGAGATTCTACGCGATGAATCCCCCTGATGCAGTTATCAACCCTCAGGTTGTAGTAGGTCATATGGAATTAGTATATTCTAATATGTCTACATTTTGTGTTGTATCTATTTTGATTGATCTGGGTGCTACACACTCCTTTATCACTCGAAGAGTGATTCTTGACTACAACTTGACTATAAGTCATAGAGCAGATAGTTTGTTGTTAGAAACTCCGTTAAGAGGGTATGATGTGTTGCAAGAGGTATGTTCTCCCTGCGTTCTCTTCTTTTCTAAACATCGCATTCAAGTGGATCTTATACCACTTGAGATGCATGGATTTGATATAATCCTTGGGATGGATACCTTAGAAAGGTATAAGGTTGTCTTGGATTGTGAATCCAAGCAAGCTGTGTTCACTGATGATAGTGACACATGGATCTTTCAAGGAGAAAGAAAGATTCTACCCACCTGTCTTGTGTCAGCTATGGTTGCTGAGAAGCTGATGAGGCAAGGATGCTATGCATTCTTGGCCCATGTGGTATATTCTAGCATTGATTGTCCTAACCCTGCTGAAGTTCTTGTAGTTAGGGAATTTGAAGATGTATTTCCTGAAGAACTTCCAGGTGTGCCACCGCCTCAGGAAATTGATTTTGAAATCAATTTAATCCCCGACACACAACCTATAGCACAAACACCGTATAGGATGGTGCCTGCTGAGATGGCAGAACTCAAGAAACAGTTGCAAGAGTTGCTTGAGAAGGGTTTCATCTGACCGAGTACTTCACCTTGGGGTGCTCTGGTGCTCTTTGTTAAGAAGAAAGATGGATCAATGTGGTTGTGCATTGATTATAGACAGTTAAATAAAGTAACAATAAAGAACAAGTATCCTCTGCCGAGGATTGATGATCTCTTTGATCAGTTGCGCGGTGCAACCGTCTTCTCAAAGATAGACTTGAGGTCGGGATATCACCAACTCCATATTAAGGATAGTGACATACCCAAGTATGCCTTTAGGAAAAGGTATGGTCACTATGAGTTCATAGTTATGTCATTTGGACTAACTAATGCACCACCTGCATTCATGGAACTCATGAATAGAATCTTCTGACCTTTTCTCGATCAGTGTGTTGTTGTCTTTATATATGACATCATGATCTATAGTAGAGACGCTCAGCAGCACGAACAATATCATCGTCAGGCTCTAACTTTACTAAGAGAACACAAGTTGTATGCTAAGTTTAGCAAGTGTGAGTTCTGGTTACCGGAAGTATCTTTCCTTGGACACATGATATTTGCCTCGGGTATTCGTGTTGATCCTAAAAAGGTGGAATCTATTTTACAATGAGAAAAACCGAAGACACTGACGGAGATTTGTAGTTTCTTAGGGTTGGCTGGCTATTACCGAAGGTTCATTAAGAACTTCAGTTCTATAGCCTTACCCTTGACTAAGTTGACCAGGAAGGATGTTCCTTTTGCTTGGAGAGAAAAGTGTCAGCAATCTTTTCAGCTGTTGAAGGAGAGGTTGACAAGTGCACCAGTGCTTGTGTTACTTGAGCAAGGAAAAGGATATATAGTTTTCTGTGATGCCTCCAAGAATGGACTTGGACGTGTGTTGATGCAGGATAAACAAGTGATTTCTTTTTCTTCTCGACAGATTAAGAAATATGAGGAGAATTATCCGACATACGATCTGGAGTTAGCTATTGTGGTTCATGCCTTGAAGATCTGGAGACATTATCTCTATGGAGAGACATTCCAGGTTTTCACCGATCATAAGAACCTTAAGTATATCTTTTCTCAGTATGAGCTTAACATGAGGCAACGTCACTGGATGGAGTTAATCAAAGACTATGATTGTACAATTGATTACCATCCAGGAAAGGCCAATGTAGTTGCAGATGCTTTGAGTAGGAAATCAGCAACACCAGCTTTAGATAGAGTACAATTGAATTCCTTAGTGTGCTCAAGGAGAGATATGCTTATCTCCTTAAGACAAGACAATGTACAGTTGAAAGTATCATTGTTAGCTGGGTTGTTAGCTGAGATGCATATAAAACCTACTCTGAGAGAGAAGATCAAGGAGGCACAGCAAGTTGATGTTGTAGTTCAACAGATCATATTGGAGTATGGTAATGATAAATGAGATGGTTTCCATGACACAGATGACCAAGTAACCTGTTATCATGGTAGAATGATAGTGCCTGATGTGGATAACTTGATAAAGTTAGTTCTGGAAGAAGCTCATTCTTCGATGTATGCTATGCATCCAGGAAGCACCAAGATGTATCGAAACTTGAAAGATATGTATTAGTGGCCTAGAATGAAGAAGGATGTTGCTGAGTTTGTTATGTGGTGTCCTGTGTGTCAGCAAGTTAAAGCTGGACACTAGAAGCCTATAGGAACAATGCAACCTTTACCCATACCACAGTGGAAGTGGGATCATATAACCATGGAATTTTTTGTTGGCCTACCCAGGACAAGCAAAGGGCATGATTCCATTTGGGTAATAGTTGATAGGTTGACAAAGACGGCACATTTCTTTCCTATCAAAATGACCTATTCCACTGAGAAGCTAGCACAATTGTATGTTGAAGAGATAGTATGGCTGCATGGAGTCCCAGTTACCATTGTTTCTGACAGAGGTCCCCAGTTTACGAGTCATTTTTGGGAGAGACTTCATAAAGCCTTAGGCACACAGTTAAGGTTTAGTACAGCCTTTCATCCTCAGACTGATGGACAGTCAGAAAGGACTATACAGACCTTTGAAGACTTGCTTAGAGCATGTGTTCTTCAGTTTATAGGGAGTTGGGATCTGTACCTAAGCTTGATAGAGTTTGCCTACAACAACAGCTATCAACATAGCATTGACATGGCACCTTATGAAGCTTTGTATGGTAGACATTGTAGATCACCCCTATGTTGGTATGAAATTGGTGGATACCAATTGTTAGGTCCTGATCTTGTGCAGCAGACCACAGAAATGATTTAAATAATACAAAAACAAATAAAAACTACACAGGATAGGCAGAAATCTTACGCTGATAAATGTCGTAGACCTTTAAGAATTCCAGGTTGGAGACAGAGTGTATCTCAAAGTCTCACCTTGGAAAGGAGTTCTGAGATTTGGAAGGAAAGGGAAGTTATCTCCTAGATTTATGGGGCCTTATCCAATCATTGAACGGATTGGAAGAGTAGCCTATAAGCTAGAGTTACCACCAGAGTTATAGAGGTTACAGCCTGTGTTTCACATTTCCATGCTGAGGAAATGTCATCCTGATACAGAATCAGTTCTGCAACCTATGGAGGTAGAATTGAATGATGACATATCTTATGAGGAAGGACCAGTGTCAATCCTTGATAAAAGAATTAAAAAGCTGAAAAATAAAGACATAAGTCTTGTAAAAGTTCTTTGGAATCATCATGGTGTTGAATAAGCCACATGGGAACTAGAGGAAGATATGAGAAGGAAATACCCTGCTCTTTTCTCTTAATATGTTCTGTTGATATGTTTTGTTGATTTCGGGGACGAAATCCTTGTAAGGGGTGGATAATTTGTAACATCCCTGACCTGGGTTATGAACTAACCCTAGGTTTTTTGCTTAAGACATGTTATTAGATGCTTATGATTATCTTTTGATATGTAATTAGAGTTGTTGAGGAACTTATATTTCCATTTCTGTCCTTTTTAAACAATGTTGTAATATTGTTTTGTTAAAAGTAGACCTATGTGCAAATTACCCAATCTAAGGGGTTAACTTGCAAATTTCACATGTTAAAATGTTCCTCTGATGATGAGACATCACAAGAATTAATATAATGTGATGATATGGATTCTCCAAGCATGGGCACCAAGATATAGCTTGTAGAGTAATCCTTGTGCTTTAAAACCTAGTTTTGGTATAAAGTGCAATATACCCAAAACATAGGATGCAACATGTAAAATATACCCTTTAGAGTATTTCTCATGCATCTTGGCATCAAGTAGAGTAAATAAAATGAGGGGGGAGCCTCATTTGAGTAATCAAATAAGAAAGAAATCCTTATATCTAAATAATCACGATGTATGCAAAATGACCCTTTTATATGTATAACTTAGTAAGGTGTTTGGCTTCTTTTCCTCTAAACCTTGGTTGAGAGAGGGGTTGAATGTGATAAGAAGGGAGGAACATGGCAAAGAAGTGGAGAGGGGCGTGGAGGATATAGATGTAAAGTAGAAGAGATAATTGTCATTGCCTTGGAAATGTACCCAAAGTATATAAGCACTTCTCTTTACAAGGCAAGGGATCGTTTCCCTTCATTTCCTCTTCTCATCTTCTTGATTGGACCGACTAAGGAGGATCTCAGGAGCATAGGAGGATGACCAAGTTCATCTAGGTAAGTTTAATGGCCATCTAGCTCGAATTCATGGAGGAAATCCCATTACAAGGTTGGTTTGCCAGTTTTCCTTACACAACTCTTGTTTCTAGCCATCTTCTCCATCCAATTCTTGAAGAAAGGACCTTGGACGACCCCTGGAGCTCAAGCCACCATTAAATATACGGAGCTTGGATCTCTAGATCAGATCCTAAGGCGGGTTTTATAACTCTAAACCTTAAAGCTTTGCTTATACATCTTCTTCCTATGAAAATGTTGCTTGCTTTCCTTTCTTCCATACTTCTAAGTGTTCTTGCAACCAAAAACTATGAAAAACAGACCATGTTCTTGAGGTATAAGAAGGTGTTGTTAATTCCAAAGTTCATCCTAATCTTACTTTAGCAAACGGTCCTCCACCTCTTGCCCAAACGGTTTGCAAAACCATTTTGGAAGCAAACAGTTTCAAAACCGTTTGAAGAGAAAATGGTTTCATAAGAACGTTTGGGAGTAAACGGTCCCAAGACCATTTGGATGTGTTGACCAAGTGTTGACCGTTTGAGAATCCTGTTCCTAATTATTTTGATTGATAACCCACCAAATTTGATGGGTTAACTCCCAATGAATCGTGAGTTGAAGGCTAATCAATTAGGCAAACCTAATTGGATTAAGTGCTGATTTTTCAGCTTGATTAATTTGCCTTTTTGGGCAAACGGTTCCAAAACCGTTTGATAGGGTTGACCAAGGGTTGACCGTTTGAGAATCCTGTTCCTAGTTATATTGGTTAATAACTCACCAAAAATTTTGGATTAGTTCCAAATGAATCATGAGTTGAAGGCTAATCAATTAGGTAAACCCTAATTGGATTAAGTGCTGATTTTTCAACTTGGCTGAATTGACTTTTTGGGTTAATTAGCCCAAACGGTTTCAAAACCGTTTGGGGATTTCCCAAATGGTCTCAAAACCTTTTGGGGATCACCCAAGACCGTTTCAATGTCTAGGGTTGGATATGGTTAAGTGATTGAAGGACAAAAGATATGGTGTTAACCCTAATCGGCTAAGTGCTGATTTTGCATTGGAATGAGTTGATGTTTTGGGTTGATTAGCCCAAACGGTTTCAAAACCATTTGGGAATCACCCAAACGGTCTCCAGACCGTTTGGGGATCACCCAAGACCATTTGGAGGTCTAGGGTTAAGCTCGGTTGACCAATTGAAGGTCTAAAGGTACCAAATCACTTTGCAATTAAGTGTTGATTTGATTATCAACTTAATAGCTCAAACCCTAATGATTTTTTCACTAGAATCCAAGGGTTGGATGAGCCAAACGGTCTCAAGACCGTTTGGAGCTCATCCAAATGGTCTCAAGACCATTTGGAGGTCACGCAAGACCGTTTGGAGGTCTAGGGGTGAGTATGGTTGAGCAATTGATAATCCAATGTTACTAAGTTAAAGTGAAATCAATTGCTGATTTGGTGATCAATCCAATGATCCAAACCTTAAGTGATTGACTTGGCTTTTGATGACATCTTGAGAAAACGGTCTCAAGACCGTTTGTAGGGTGTCCAAATGATCCCAAGACCGTTTGGGGTCAGTTCATGACCCAATTAAGTGATGGTTCAATGGGTTCAACATCAATTAGGCTCATGTTGATACATGTTGAAGGATGATCGATTCCAACCATAATCCAATCAATCTAAACCCTAATTGGTGACTAATTGAGGAACAATTGAGGGTCAAATCAGTAGAGGGTTAACCTAATTGGCTCAATTGTTAAGTGGTTAACCATGGCATGAACAATTGAAGGGTTCAATATTGAAAACCCTAACTCAATTGGAAGGTTTGATACACTTTTTGGTCCATGCGGTTTTGAGGTGGTTTGGACCAAACGGTCTCAAGACCGTTTGGTGGTCATGTGGTTTCAAGGCTGATTTGTCCATGCAGTTTCAAAGTCAAACTTGGCCAAACAGTCAACATGACCAAACGGTCTTCACCTCACCTAGGGCAAACGGTCTTGAGTATGAACTTGTCCATGCAGTCTTGAAAGTCAAAGGGTCCAAACGGTCAACCATTCCATGCGGTTTCAAAACCATTTGGAGGTTGAAAGTGCAAAACCGTTTGGGGTCTTTTAAGGTTAAGAATTCTTAATGTTTTAAAGTCTTATATGGTTCAATGGTTGACTAATCTAAACCCTAATGATACCTAAAGACATTAAGGGAACAAGTAATTAGTTGGTTGACGTATGTTATGATCAATGGTAAACATTACCAAAGTACCCTTGATGGGTTTAAGTAGTCAACACCTCTTGATCAAGCAAACCCTAATGACCACATTAGTGATGACTTGACTTATGTTATCAAGATTGGTTTGACATAAGAGATGTAAACATCATCTAATGATAAGAGGAGAGAGAAGACTCCCTAATATGAATGAGAATCAAGTAACATGCTTCCAACATATATGAATGCACATAATTAGGGTATGATCCTTCATTGTGAGATCATGGAAACCCTAATCATGGTGATTAATGAATCTTAACCTTATTAAGGACATGAATGAGAGTAATCTTCATAATGATAATGACCTCAATTCACTACAATGTGAATAGTAAACCCTAATCTAGAGTAATATGATCTAATGTGAATAGTAAACCCTAATCTAGGGTGATGTGATGATATGAACAAGTAAACCCTAATTCTGAGTTATGCTTTTAAGCATGAAATTCCATAATTAAAGTATGAGA
This sequence comes from Alisma plantago-aquatica, assembly GCA_963693085.1. NCBI lineage: Eukaryota > Viridiplantae > Streptophyta > Magnoliopsida > Alismatales > Alismataceae > Alisma > Alisma plantago-aquatica. Next base: position 499,366,882 of record OY856414.1, on the reverse strand, counting down.
TAAGAAATCATTATTCCTAATCAAGCTAAGGGGTTGGATAACTCTATTTGGATAAATGAGAATCCTAACCCTAGAAACCAGCCGTGGTAATATGACATGGTCGTGGTGAATCCTTTGTTGCACGACCGTGCAATGAAACACAGCCGTGGTGACTTACTCTTGCACGACCGTGCAAGGTAGCATAGTCGTGGTATCTTATACATAATCTGAAAAAAACTTGTGTTGAGACTGATATAGTTACAATATGCATGTTATTAGTAAATGTTAACCATGCAGGTTTTCATAAAGAGATGATCATATCTAGGTAAGGGTTATGATGTTATATGCATTGAAAATACTTTACGTGCTTCAAGAATAGTGATATGCTATGTTACCTGGTGAGTGGTAATATATGAGCTTGATAGGCTGAATGAGTCATGAGAAATATATGCATTGTTATAATCAGAGGTCATATTGATAGAATGACCAGATGATAAGATGTTACTGGGTACCAAGTGTTATGATGATTCAAGGGTTTGAATACCCATATTCCTGAATCATAATGATGAGATGGTTAGGGATTGACATCCCAACGTTGAAAGTATGTGATGTGATCTTGATACAAATAGACTCTTTCTTTATGACATTTGTTTTATTGATCTATGTTTGAACTCATGCTTGATGATAAAGAATGTCATAATGTACTTAAATAATCAAGTATAATGATATCAAGTAGAGCCCTGACCATAGATCCATCATTGTCAAAAATTACATGATGGTGAAATAGGTTTTCCTAAGGGAACTCCTGGAGCACATACTTTTGAATATGTGGGGGTTATGGACACGAATATCCTTATGTCCTAATGATGGATTTGATAGGAGATGTAACACTAATCTCTCAATCCTTCATTATATGTTTATGTCGGGAAGATGTGTCACTAATCTCCCGATGATGTTGTTAATGCCGCATCGATGAGAGATAAACAAGAAATCCCTCGATGGCGAAGAGAGTACAGAACGCTATTGTAGCTCGAAATAGCAAAGTTGCCAGAATACCCTGGAAAGCTATTGTAGCAGAGACCCGAGATGTCCTGCATATTGATCCTCATACTGACTGAGGAGTGATGACGTCATAGGAATCTGACTCTCCTGATGACCTAGGTATGGTACCGATTGTGATCTAATGATGGTCGGTTGGAGTATGAGAGGTGTAACTCATCTCCTTAGGGCATAATAATGTTTGTAAAATGTAATCAGTCGCATAGCATATTTGCTTGGGTTGAACTATGAGAAACAATGATTGATGATACATTGTTTATAATGCTCTAGTTAAATAACTAGTATACATGTTCTTCATATTCCTTATTGCTATATGTCTTGCCATTCAATTAAGTTACAATTGAATTGATTACTTATAAGAATGCTGCTTCACATAATTTATACAATGTTACCTGCTGTGAATGTTTATAATTCTACTGGTTTATGTTATTCCATTATTGCAATAAAAAAGCTTTTGGCGGAGAGTTATAACTCTCGCTGGGACAATGATTCAATTGTCTCACTCCCGTGGGATTCGACTTTTTAGGTAGATGCTGAGGACGAAGGAACCCATCAGTGGGTGAATAGCAGCAGTAGCAATCTCAGGGACAGCAGTGATTCTCAGGTGGAGACACTGTTCTGTCAAGTTGTGTAGATAGTATGTCCTATGTGTCATCTCTGTACTCTCAGGTCCTAGGAGTCAGTATATCTGAGATTTTGGCATGATGCCTCGAGATTTTGTATCTTACCTTGTAACAGTTAACAAGGTGATTGTTTTTGTAATTCTCGAGATGTGTTTATTACAGAGATGTAATGTTGGATCAGTTTGTAAATAACTTATCTGGTTTCTTTATGAAAGAGTGTTTATCATTTGATGATCTCTTTACAAAAAGGTTTTTAATTTTTTGTGATTTTGATAATTTCCACTTCTAATCGCTTCCGCATTCGTTGATCTTGTTTTCATGATTCGATCGTCTCACAAAATCTTAGAGAGAGAGGGAGAGTTTGGGTTTGAGAGGAGAAATTGATGGAGATGCTGACCTAGGGTTTTGTGGTCCGAGGAATGATGAGATCATGTAAGTTTAACTTCTTTGGATATAGTTTCATGGTGAATCTTCTCTTAGATTCAAGATTCTGTACCTCCCCTTATTGGATTCGAAATCATATCAAATCAAGTCATTTTCTCACTTTTTCTCGCCTAATCTTCAATTCTAGGGTTTCTGAGTTGAAAGGAAGAAGAATCGGGTGAATTGCTAGGGATTTGATATGAGATCGAGATTTTTAGGGATGAGCTGCATTTTTAAGGTGTTTTCACACCTTAGGGTGAGTGGGAACTTCCTTTAAATAGTATATTGCATGAAAATTGGTTAAATCATCCATAATATTTAATTGCTTAGTATGTGACTACAAACCATGAATTGTCTGTTTGATTTAAGTTGTTGCAAAATGATATGAAACGGAATCTTCCACTATTTGAATGAATTTCAGATGATAGAATCATATTAGAAGGCTTGGATGAATCAACCGGATCCAGTGAACCATGGCTTAGCATGAACCAGGAGCTGGAGGTTGTGTCCTTGGTGGACACGTGACAGCGCGCCATTGGCCGGATGAGGTAAATAATCAGAAATTGCTCAGTTCTTCAATAAATCATAGTAATTAGCATGGTTATCAGAAAAATGCAAATAAGGTACCAAAATGTTTAGAAAAATAAGTAAAACAACATGATCTATGATATCCGTCTGTCGCAGCTTAAATATCAATGATATCTTGTTAGTTGTGAAATGCTTAATTGATGGATAATAAATATCAAACGTTGGCCTAAAATTATGAGAATATGTCAGTAAATCAATTTTCATGCTTATAATCTAGTGGATGTCGGTGATTATGATGATGATGCACGAAATCATGTAATTTACTCCATATGGCTAATTAGGGCTTTTAACCCTAAATAAAATGCAATAAATGCACACATGCTCAATAAATGATGAAATTCACAGAGTAAGCTCATATTTGTATATGAAACCTCAGTTTTAATTATGAGATCATAATGATGAACAGAATTCATGTTATATGAAGATGAATCTTAATACATGTTATAAAACTCTAATCTAGGTTAATGATGTAACCTAGGGTTAATATGTGCACAAAAAGGATATAGAACCTAATGTTTAGATGATGATCTTTGATAATGAGATGTAATCTGGAAAATGACATTAGTGAGATAATCATAAGATATCAATACTAATGATACACATATCCTAATGAACTAATAGAAACTCTAATGAACACGATTAAAATTAAGATGAGATGTAAGAGGATGAGAATCTGATGACAGGATGTGGTCTTGTCTTAATCAGGTTTGACTAGGATGTAGATGATATGAGGATATGTGAATAGTATATCTCTTGAAAAAGGTACGCCATTACCTCTTGCTTGGCTTATTATACATTATGCTTGTGTTATATGGTAGTAAAGACTTGGCATATGGTATTGATTGAAATGATTGTTCTTGTATGATATATTGCTTGATTTTCCATACTTATGGCTATGAACACATGAAACATAAGATATAGGATCCATCATATGATAGCACTAAACTCTTTGGTAGTACAGTGCACTGAAGTGATATCAAACTCTTTAGTAGTAGATCACATGTGTTAGATCTCAAACTCTTTGGTAGTAGATCACACGTTAAATGATCTCAAACTCTTTGGTAGTAGATCATAAGGCCTAACAACATCAAAGCCCTTGGGGGCAGATGTACGAGATATATGATGGAAATGTGCTTAAAATATATGTGTTCTCTTTCTTATTAATGAATATCTTTTTTCCAGTATATGCTTTTCCTTATATTTGTTTAATGCTTCCAAGTATTAGTTTTATCTTATTGCCAAGATATGATGAGAGGTATATAAAAGACACATAGGCGTACTCAGTACAATATTCTTGAATATTGTGCTGACGTGTACCACATATAATCTTTTGTTTAGGTTGTGGTTATGCTCTTGAAGATCCAGGATAGTGAGAGTTGTGTAGCGAGTTGATGTACAGGTGGACCTATTGTCTTAAGATCTTGTAGTTTAATGGTAGTACATGTATATGTATAAGTTTGCTATTCAATATGTAATATCAAATGATGTGACAATTCATGTTGTAATTATATGTTGAATGGTGAACATCTGTGTATGGTTTTATTATTGTTCATGTGCATGTGCTACTGATTGTTTCCTTTTGACTCCCTTGATTTTCTTCTTCTTAGCCTGGTGTGGGGTGTTCAAATTGGGATTCTTGCTGAGGTGAGGGTTTCAATTTGGGGTGTCTCACATCAGATTAAGTTTTAGAAAATCTGGGGATGTCACAGGTGGTATCATAGCATGAACAATAGCAAAGCCTGACATTTGCTCATTATGCAACTCAAAACTAAAGAACCTTGAGCTTAATAATATTTTAGGGTTAGATTGGTCATCTTTTAGAGACTAGATCTAACCTAGCCTCTAGGTTAGCACCTAGATGTCCAAGAACTAGGTCTAGACTGGTGCTTGTTGAGTAGCAAGTCCTTAGATGTCGTTCTTTCCTTGTAGTGTCGCGGTATGGGACGTTGCACTATTTGGAAATGACGTGCATCAAGGGAAGAGAAACCCTAGACATATTGTGCACGTTGTCTAGAGTAGCTACACTAGTATACCCCTTGTTCTCACCCTTTTCACTAGTTTTCATGACACTGTACTCTCCATTATGTGTGGGACACTCGTTTTCAGGATTTGGTTTTGGATTCCAATTGGATCGAACCTCGATAGTTTTCTCTGACGCTTGTTTTATCGGAGAAAAACTATATAATATTTTATTATGTATATATGTATTACAAAAATGTGTCCCCATGCATGTATGTGTAGGAGGTGATCATGCAACCTAAGTGAAAGTGAATGGCATCAGTCTAGAAGAGAGAGTAGTTCTAGATTAGATGTCTAGAGCCTTGTTGGAATATGTGATAGATGAAATAAGGCTTGATGATATAATGTAAGTTTGATAGAGATGATATAAGATAGTTTATGATGTTATATGTTTGTCTTTGAGGACTTACATTCAGTTTTTAGGATTTGAGATAAGTTTTGATGATGCAGGTATGCATTCTTTTATGAGATAAGATATGTTAAGTTAAGACAAGTTGTGAGTCAGCATGAGCCTCAAGCTCTTTTACAAAGGAGGACCTCTAGTGTTAGGACTAGGATTCGGGTTAGCTCAAGAGAGAGTGAGACCCACAAGGAGAAGGTCAGAGAACCTAGACTCCATGATATGATAAATATGAGAAATATGTGATATGATATGTCCAAAACTAGAATACTCCTGAGTGAATGAGTTGAGTTGCCTAATGCATGATTCCTATAGTTTTGGTGATCCTTATATGTCCCTGGGAAGACCAAACCCTAGAGACAAAGAGAGGTTGGTTATGTGTGCATATGTGAGTATGTATATGAGTGCCTGTCATCTGGGTGAGGGAGAAAGACCAAGACCCTGGAGGAGGTAGCTACGTTTTTAGTTTCTGGATAGCCTCATGCTCGGGTTGGTGGTTCCATGTAGGACTCTAGTGGCGTATGTATAATAGAGTTTTGGGTAAGCATGTTTCATGGGTAGAAGAATTGTGATGAGAACAGCATGTCATGTTTTGGTTTGTGCTTATGTGGCTAGACCTTGTGAAGTTAATCACTAGTGCCAATGAACTAATCCTAGAACCCTAGACTAAGAGAGGAAGAGATAAAGTATATGCATATGAGATACTCATAGAGTGAGTTAGCTCAGAGAGACTAAGCATGGAACCACCCTCATGATATGGGTCAGGAGAAGCTTAGTTGGGCTAGATGAAGTTTTGATATATGTTTGATAAGCCACTCACATAAGTTTGTTTAGCACAAACATGATATAATATATGTAAGGATGAGATCTAATCTCGAGACATGATATGTAGACATGAAATGATGGAAACCTAGAGATGGTTTAGTAGATACCAACACATAAATGGGTAACCATATACACTAATAATGATGACAATGTGTAGTTGTTGGCTAATCTTGTGATGAAATCACTAGTAAATCTTGTAATTTGATATGAACAATGGAATAAGATCATATGAACGAAACATGTTCCCTGAAGTGTTAACCTTTAACGCTTAATAAAGATGAAAAATATAGTTTGACAGTTGATACAACATAATGCTTATGACATCTTGATGTATGAGTTAATCTTAGTTAACTCCTTTGGAACGTGGTAATATGATGTGGGAACCCTAATGCATGGTTAAAGATAAGGATGCAGCCCTGATATATGAGATATGTCATGACATCACCTAAGTTTCTAAACCCTGAGTTTAACCTTGAATGGAGTGTTTGTGCACCAAGATGGTTGTAACCCCCCCTAATGGTGCTTTGGATACATGGTTCTAGGTAACATTTGCAGATATGTTACACATAGAATAGTGCCTACATGTGGATGTCGACAAGATAAGGTTTCCCCTAGAAGTATGAGTATGGCTTACTTTCGAGGACAAAAGTTCTTTTAAGATGTATATGATGTGACAAAGTGGTTTCCATCTTAATTCCGAGGACGGAATTTCTTTTAAGGTGTATAGGTTGTGATGAAGTCAACTTTTGAAACCTTTTGAATGATAAATGACATAAGTAAAATAATTTCTCGATCTATATTAAGAGTACCAAGTGGTATGATGAAAGTTGAAATTACAATGATGTTGATATCATGACTGAGATTCCTATATTTAATGTCTTTTAGGAATTTATTTGGATGGTTGAACAATGTCATCTTAGCAACAAAGTTATACTAAATGTACATCATATGAAGTGTAACATGTGGTCCTTTCTGGTGAAGTTTAGATAAATCAATAGATTGTTGTTCAAGGATGAAGATTAAATAATTTTACCACTTTGGTTTATATATTTGTAAGACATGTATCAATGGTAATATCATGCATATTTCGTGGCTTTTGGGATGTCACATGGCTTCTCCTATTCTAACCAAGATATGTGGTTATGTGGCATTCACATCAAAATGTGGAAGCCACATATAGACATTTCTTAAGGCAGGTCGTGGATCCTTAGATGTGGGATTATGGGTCTTAGTTTGCCTTCGACCTTACAATTTAAGGTAGTGGAACAAGTATCCAACCCACACCCCCACGTCATCAATCAAGGGGTGAATGGAGAGCAGGACCGAGCAGTTACTTCTGAGTAACCATAGGCTTCCTGGTGACCCTTTTTAGTGGTCTTAGTGGAAGAAACAAGGAGAGTAGACATAGCCTCTGCCTGTCTTTCCATCCTCACTTGCAGCAGTAGATGAAAGGAGGAGTTTTGCGGGAGGAGGTGCAGTGTTACAGCCTGTAGGGGGAGAAACATCTGACTGCTGGTTCCTCAGCGTCGACCAGCATCACAGTGGCGGCGGAAGCACTGGGGACTAGCACTCACGGGTGAGGAGGAGACTCGGTGCTGGTGTCTTGAAGAGGCGGTGGCTTCATGGAGGAGGACGCAGTGGCAGCAGCAACCTGAAGAGGCACTCCAGAGGGAGGCCCTAGGCTGGTGGCGCACAGTAAGGGTGCAGGTGGCGCCCACACAGATCGAGGGCAACGCTCACGGGTGTCGGAGGGTTGGCAAAGTGTTGAGAAAGACGGGATCTAGAGGCGTTGTGGAGACTAATCTTAGACCAGGAGAGACGCCAGCCAGGTGAAGGCGAGCAGAGCGGCGGCAGCTTGCCCGCGAACTCACGCCCGGCGGAGGCACTAAGCGGGAGTCTCGCCCAGAATGGAGAACGCAGGTAGGCTCAAAAGTGCTCATGAGGAGGATTTAGTGCGACCGATCACCATCGGAGAACGTCATCATAGCAGCGACATTGGGTGGAAGGAATCTTCTCTCATGGAGGCGCAGCGCTACAGATGGATCGTTTGCCTCGACCTAGCGGGGAAAGAACGTGAGGAAGAGAGGCTAAACGGACCTGGTTCAGGCATGAGAACGGCTGGCTTGGATGAATCAACTGGATCCAGTGAACCATGGCTTAGCACGAACCAAGATTTGGAGGTCATATCCTTAGTGGACACGTGACAGCACGCCATTGGCCGGATGAGGTAAATAATCAGAAATTGCTCAGTTCTTCAATAAATCATAGTAATTAGCATGGTTATCAGAAAATTGCAAATAAGGTACCAAAATGTTCACAAAAATAAGTAGAACAACATGGCCCTATGATATCCGTCTTTCAAAGCTTAAATATTAGTGATATCTTGTTAGTTGTGAAATTCTTAATTTATGGATAATAAATATCAAACGTTGGCCTAAAATTATGAGAATATGTCAGTAAATCAATTTTCATGCTTATAATCCAGTGGATGTCAGTGATTATGATGATGATGCACGAAATCATGTAATTTACTCCATATGGCTAATTAGGGATTTTAACCCTAAATAAAATGCAATAAATGCACGCATGCTCAATAAATGATGAAATTCACAGAGTAAGCTCATATATGTATATGAAACCTCAGTTTTAATTATGAGATCATAATGATGAACAAAATCCATGTTATATGAATATGAATCTTAATACATGTTATAAAACCCTAATCTAGGTTAATGATGTAACCTAGGGTTGATACGTGCACAAAAAGGATATAGAACCTAATGTTCAGATGATGATCTTTGATAATGAGATGTAATCTAGAAAATGACATCAGTGAGATAATCATAAGATATCAATACAAGTAATGATACACATATCCTAACGAACTAAGAGAAACTCTAATGAACACAGTTAGAGTTAAGATGAGATATAAGATGATGAGAATCTGATGACAAGATGTGGTCTTGTCTTAATCAGGGTTGACCATGATGTAGATGATATGAGGATATGTGAATAGTATATCTCTTGATCAAGGTATGCCATTACCTCTTGCTTGGCTTATTATACATTATGCTTGTGTTATATGGTAGTAAAGACTTGGCATATGGTATTGATTGAAATGATTGTTCTTGTATGATATATTGCTTGATTTTCCATACTTATGGCTATGAACACATGAAACATAATATATAGGATCCATCATATGATAGCACTAAACTCTTTGGTAGTATAGTGCATTGAAGTGATCTCAAACTCTTTGGTAGTAGATCACATGTGTTATATCTCAAACTCTTTGGTAGTAGATCACACATTAAATGATCTCAAACTCTTTGGTAGTAGATCATAAGGCCTAACAACATCAAAGCCCTTGGGGGAAGATGTACGAGATATATGATGGAAATGTTCTTAAAATATATGTGCTCTCTTTCTTGTTAATGAATATCTTTTTTCCAGTATATGTTTTTCCTTATATTTGTTTAATGCTGCCAAGTATTAGTTTTATCTTATTGCCAAGATATGATGAGAGGTATATAAAAGACACATAGGCATACTCAGTACAATATTCTTGAATATTGTGCTGACGTGTACCACATATAATCTTTTGTTTAGGTTGTGGTTATGCTCTTGAAGATCCAGGATAGTGAGAGTTGTGTAGCGAGTTGATGTACAGGTGGACCTATTATCTTAAGATCATGTAGTTTAGTGGTAGTACATGTATATGTATAAGTTTGTTGTTCAATATGTAATATCAAATGATGTGACAATTCATGTTGTAATTATATGTTGAATGGTGAACATGTGTGTATGGTTTTATTATTGTTCATGTGCATGTGGTACTGATTGTTTCCTTCTGACTCCCTTGATTTTCTTCTCCTTAGCCTGGTGTGGGGTGTTCAAATTGGGATTTTTGCTGAGGTGAGGGTTTCAATTTGGGCATCTCACATCAGATTAAGTTTTAGAAAATCTGGGGACATCACACTAGGCTTATTGCTCAAGTTAATGATTTATCTTCTAGACCTATTTTTCCTAGTAATGATGTTACTTATATTACTCATGAAAAGGATTCTTATTTGACTAAAGCCCAATGTTTAGAGGCTGACCTTGTTCTTGCTAGAGATGATCTTGCTAGTTTGTCTTCAACTGTTATCTCTCTTATAGATGACAATTATAGAATTAGAGCCTCTCTGCAAAAATCCTAAAAGGGAAGAACTCCCTAAATGAAATCATTGGCCATTCTACCAAACAAAGTGGTACTCATGGTTTGGGATTTGTAGGGGGAGATCCTAAGGGCAAGAGTAAGGCCAAAGGTAAAAAAAAGAGTAAGGAACCTCCTTTCTTTCATGGAGAGTCTTCTAGCTCAAGGAATCATATGATTCATTCTCATTACAAGAGTGATGATCATTATTCTACTTATTGTCCATACAAGCCTAAAGGGACCAACCCAAAGATGAATCGGGTTCCCAAGCTAACACCGGAACCTAAAGTTTGAGTTGGGAAGTGATATTCTCCTTTCTTGCAGGAAAATGGAAAATGGATTGTTGATAGTGGCTGCACAAAGCACGTGACAAGTGATATGAGTCATTTCAATAATTTCACAAAGAAGAAAGGAGGATCGGTTACTTTTGGGGACAATAAGAAAGGTCAAATAAAAGGTGAGGGTGATGTAGGTGAATCCTTTTGTATCAAGATTGTTCTCTTTTTGGATGGCCTACATCAAAATATTTTAAGTATTAGTTAATTATGTGATAATGGTTACCTTGTGATATTTACTTATTTTGAATGCTTTCTCCTAGATTCCCTCACTTACAATGTCATATATAATGGAACTAGGAACGGTAATCTTTATGTAATTATGCTTGACTCGATTAAGCCTATTACTGGTAGATGTCTTGGAATCAACTGGAATGATATTTCTCTTTGGCATCATTGGCTAGGTCATGTAAATATTGCATCAATTGAAGAATTTGAGAAAAAAGGACTTGGTCAAGGGACTTTCTGAATTGGGTTTTAAAAATGATGATGAATGTCAACCTTGTACCCAAGGATAGCAAACCAAGTCCTCCATCAAATACAAAGGAGTCATTAGCACCAAGAGAGCTCTTGAACTTCTCCATATTGATCTATTTGGACCTATGAGAACTCAATCGCTTCGTGGTTCCAAGTATTGTCTTCTTATCGTCGATGATTTCTACTAATATACTTGGACGTTCTTTCTCGTTTCTAAGAGTGACACACTTGATGTTTTAGCCTAGTGTGTGGTGTTTAAATTGGGATTGTCTCTGAGGTGAGGGTTTCAATTTGGACGTCACACATCAGATTAAGTTTTAGAAAATTCAGGGACGTCACAGGTGGTATCAGAGCATGAACAATAACAAAGCCTGACATTTGCTCATTATACAACTCAAAACTAAAGAACCTTGAACTTTAAAAAAATATTTAGGGTTAGATTATTTATCTTTTAGAGACTAGATCTGACCTAGCCTCTAGGTCAGCACCTAGATGTCCGAGAACTGGGTCTATACTAGTGCTTGTTGTATAGCAGGTCCTTAGATGTCATTCTTTCCTTACAGTGCAGTGGTATGGGACGTTGCATTATTTGGAAATGATGTACATCAAGGGAAGAGAAACGCTAGACATATGGTGCTCGTTGCCAAGAGTAGCTACACTAGTCTACACCATGTTCTCACCCTTTTCATTAGTTTTCATGGCACTATACTCTCTACTATGTTTGTGGCACTCATTTTCTAGATTTGGGTTTAGATTCCAATCGGATCGAACCTTGATAGTTTTCTCTGACGCATGTTTTATTAGAGAAAAACTACATAATATTTTATTATATATGTAACTATTACAAAAATGTGTCCCCACACATGTACGAGTAGGAGGTGGTCATGCAAGCTAAGTGAAAGTGAATGACATCATCTAGAAGAGAGAGTAGTTCTAGATTATATGTCTAGAGCCTTATTAGAATAGGTGATAGATGGAATAGATAAAATAAGTTTTGATGATGTGATGTAAGTCTTATATAGATGATATAAGATGAATTGTGATAATATGTATTTGTCTTTGAGGACTGAAGTTCATATTTGAGAATTTGAGATAAGTTTTGGATGCAAGTGTGTAGGCTTTTGTGAGATAAGATAAGATAAGATAAGCTAAGATAGAGTTGTGAGTTAGTGTGAGCCTCATGATCTTTTACCAAGGAGGACCTCTAGTGTTAGGACTAGTTTTAGTGTTAACTCTAGATTGAATGACACCCCTTGGGAGAAGGTCAGAGAACCTAAACTTCAAGATGAGAATTATGAGAAATATGTTGTATGATATGTCCTAGACTAGACTACTCCTGAGTGAATGAGCTGAGTTGCTTTATACATGATTCTGGTAGTCCTTTTGAACCATAGATGTCCTTGGGAGGACCAAACCCTAGAGCCAGAGAGAGGTTGATTATATATGCATATGTGAATAAGAAAATATGAGAACCTACCATTTGGGTGAGGGAGAGTCCCAAGACCCTGGAGGAGGTAACTGTGCTAGTTTCTATGGAAGCCTCATGCTCGGGTTGGTGGTTTCCCATGTTGGACTCTAGTGGTGTATATAGAGAGAGAGATTTGGGTGGGCATGTCTCATGGGTAGAAAACCTATGAAGAAAATTTTATAGCATGTTTTGGTTTGTGCTTATGTGTCTAGAGCTAGTAAAGCAATCAACTAATATCAATGAGGTATACCTAATAACCCTAGATCAAAGAGGAAAGATAAATTTTATGCATATGAGATACTCATAGAGTTGAGTTAGCTCAGAGAGACTGAGCATGGCACTACCCTCATGATATGGGTCAGGAGAACCTCAATTGGACTAGATGAAGTTTTGATATATGTTTTGACAAGCCACTCATATAAGTTTTCTTAGCACTATCATGATATAATACATGCAAAAATGGGATCTAATCTTGATATGTTATACATGAAGGCAATATGATGGAAACTTAGAGATGGTTTAATAGATATCAATGCATAAATGGTTAACCATATACATGAATAATGATGATAATGTGATATCATTGGTTAATCTTGTGATGAAATCACTAGTAAATGTTGCAATTTATTATGAGCAATGAAATAATATCATATGAATGAAATATGTTATAGGAGGTGTTAATCTTAGTCCTTAATAAAGATGAAAAATATAGTTCGATAGTTAGCACCACATAATGATTATGACACCTTGATATGATCTAGATGGATAAAGTGGGTTAACTATTGTTAACTCCCTCCTAAAAGGCATATGTTAATGTTGAACATGTTCTAACAATTAGCTCAATAAAATGTTGATGACACCTTAATATAATGGGCTAACTTTAGTAAACTCCTTTAGAACATGGTAATATAATGTGGGAACCATATTGCATGGGTAAAGATAAGGATACAACCCTAACATATGAGATATGTCATGACATAACCCGAGTTTCTAGACCTTTGTTGCAATATTATATGAAGGGTTCATTCACCCTATATGCTTTAACCTCCTAGTAGTGGTTTGGATAAAGTTGTGGAGATCTTTCTTATGGAATGTTGCACCTAGAGTGGTGCCCTAAATATGAATGAATGCCTTTGGTTTCTTGTAAGGTAATGTAAGTCTTAATTTCGAGGATGAAATTTCTTTTAAGATATATATGATGTGATGGATTGGATTTTTGGCTTAATTTCGAGGATGAAATATCTTTTAAGGTGGGTAGGATGTGATGAAGTGGACTTTTAGAACCTTTTGAATTCTTAATAACATATTAGAATTCATATGTTGAGTTATTTGAGAGTTCCAAGTGTTTTGGTAAAGTTTGGGTGTTGATTGAGGTCAATATCATGATTAAGATCCTTAAACTTATACCTTTGTGAAGTAATTAAATTTATGATAAACTAGTTGAGTTTTATCACCAAATTTGTGTATAATGTAGCTTGAGAGGTAGTAAAGATATGGCTTAAATTTTGTGGCAATAGGAGTATCCTAGGGGGAGTTATTCAGGTTTGAAATTTGGAAAATAATGTGCATGGTTGATGATTTATAGTCCTATGTAGTGAATTATTTAGGCTCATCTAGGAGATCAGCCTTGTCCTACGCCCCCTTTGGTATTTGGATGGGATGTGTGTCCAGATCCTAACCCTAGAGATCTAATCTAGTTGCAGTGCTCTTAGGCTTGAATGAGCCATAGATATACTGGAGTGAAGGAATTGCCCAGACCCTTAGATGGAAGATCAACGCCTATACTGTCATCCCCTACCTTGTAGTTAGAATAAGGTGGGTAAGCCAATAGATGTCGTAGTCGCCCCACCACTGCATGTAATGGATGTGGGTCGAGATGTTATTTGAAGTGGGAAGTTGTCTTCAGACTGGAAAGATCTTTCTTTTGACCCCTGGAGTGAGCTGCGACACCACTTCAGTACATAGAACGATATCCCATTTCCCAGTAGTTCTCCACTACGAAGAACAGGTGGTGGATGGGAATAGAAAATGGAAGATGAGAAGAAGAATATAAGGTGAGATTCGAGGAAGATGAGGAATGAGAAACGAAGAGGGTATAGGAGGAGTTTGCTTGCGTTTCCAGTGGCGTCTGTGAACTCTTCCATGGCTGACAACCTCCAGTTTGCTGGAGGACATGGCAAAGCTCAGAGGCTTGCGAGCAGTGCTTCTCACTGTGAATAAAGGACATGGATGAGTTTGAGGAGGGTCTGTGGTGCTTTTGGGAAGATTTCTTGATGTCTTCCATGCCCGGGGATGATTCCCCCTTTCCTGACGATGTGGTGGCATCCATCTTCGGTGACCTCATGGTCGTGGATCTCCAAAGGCCAACCTAGAGGCTACACTAGCCGTGGAGATCCATTGGCTTACGCTGAAGCTGGTTGCGGTCTTAGTAGCATATGAGGATCACTACACTTCATTTGATCGCTCACCGGAGGGGAGGATCGCGGTGGCGGCCCTGGTCCAGACTCACACGAATAGATAATAGACACTCTCCAGATACTCAAATCATTTAAGTATTATGTAAGGCTATGATACAAAGATACTCTCCCCATTTTTCTGACTATTATGAGAATCAAAAGTTACAAATAATTTTGAAACCATGAATATCTTATAATGTGATATACTCTTAAATTGACCTATGTGACCAAAGGACTCACAAAATGAATGTACCTTGTAGATGGCCCCACAAACCCATAGTCAAAAAGCAAGATCTTCTAGAACCAATAATGACCAAGGAGAGAAGACTGATGAAACAAAGACTGAAAAGAAAATTGTTGAAGAAAAAGTGAAGGATGATGTAAACAAAGGAAAAAGACCTAGGCTCAATGATGATAATGGGGATGATGATTGGGAAGTACAAAACAAGTTACTAATGGATGCTATGACCAAATGGGGGAGATACACGACATCAATAATTCCTAGAGGAGTCCAAGTCACCATGACTACCTTTACACCTACATCCAAAACCGTAGTCATGGAGATAGAGACAAAGATAGAGGTTGGAATTTCAAAGGAGGACATGTACAGTCGCAACCAATGAAATCATCACTAAATCTAGATTATGATATGTTGAATGATGTAACCCTTTGTAACATGTTGGAATGAACCTTGTACTCGCTATATCCTTGAAATGAAAATATGATGACATATTGTTTTGGCTTGCTACTCTAAGATTCAGAACCTATCTTTGGATTTAAAAATTCATATCTGATTTGAATTTTGACTTCTCATGCTTAAATTTTGAAATTATGACTTGCTCATATGACATTGAGTTATATTAACCTACAAATAAACCATCTGTTGTTTGAAAATCTTGAGATCTTGACTAAATTGTACTTTGAGGATGGTAATATTGAAAATATATATAGGATTAATTTCCTAAAATGACCTAGGTATGGGTCATTCACCCGCCTCGAATATACTTGATGAAAGATATTGATATTGAAATCTCAAAATATTGCTAGATTGTTGTTATGGGTGAATGACCACACCGGTGGTCTAGATAGGAATTAAAACCCTAGAACTGCATGTTTGGAACCAAAAATTTTGATATTTAAATCTAGACTCTTGAATCACAATCTTGATAATACATGACCCAATACATGACGTTTAATCTCGACTCTCGATCTTGATTCTTTTTTAGTATGGAGACATGACTTGAGAAAGAACTCAATTACTGAGCTATGATATTTTGACCTCTATTTGATAAATACAAGTTTATACAAGATTGTTGATGAGGTGACCATTTTGAGGACATGATTTTGATTATATGGTTGGGGATGATCCAGTATTTGGGGATATGAGTTGGATTGAATAATCCCAATTTTGAGGATTTTTTGAATTTTTGGGACAAAATTCCTTTGTAAGGAGGGAAGGATGTGACAAGGAGAAATTTAGCATAAATATGAACTAATTCCAATTTTACCCTCCTTTTATTCACTCATGAACTCCAATTATTTTTCTTGGCCTCTAAATCAATGTTGAGACTCAAATACAAAATATAGTGATCAATGTAGTTTTTATACACTTTGTGCACCACATACTTGATTAATTTGTTATTCTACTCAAAGATATAAATTTGTTTATCGAACTTCATCGTCTGGTTCTCAAACTTTTTTTCAATATCCTCCCATTTTTGTGAAGCTATGATCCAAATTTCATCCTTTTTGGAAATCCCTACTATTTTCTATGAATTTTTGAAGTTAATGTGTTGAAAATCCCTTGATTTGTCCTTTTTATTGGCTTTTCCACGTTAGCTCTCCAGGGCAAGACATCAGGGGCCCGTTTTGGCCCTTGGATCTACCTCTCGTTGATCTAGGTTGGATCTGACAGTCATTGCATCATCTTCAACATACCTCTGATTGTGGGGAGGTGTTATTGCAACTGAATCATGTGATCTCCCGCTCATGACTAAAGGTCAAAAATCAGAGCAAATAGAAATCAGAGTGAATAGAAATCTTAATCTCTCCTCCAAGGACCGCAATAGTCACACATTACAAGAACTTCTACCCTTGCTCTCTCATTTGGCCCTGAACACCCCCAATTTCTCATTCTTCCTCCTACTACTTGGGTGGCACCGCCGTACAACCCATTTTGGGCATTCCCTTTCCTCGCCTCCTCTCCCCATTTTCTGACCCTCGTCTAACTCACAATATCTGGGCAAGGTTAAATGGCAGCTCCGCTGCCTCCATCTGCCCCTCCTCCCAAACTGCCTCCATGTTGGCGAGCTCCTCCGCCTACCTTTGTGGCTCATGTGAGGCTTACGTGAGAAAGAAAGGGACCCAAACTGGCCGGTCTGGGAAGGAGAGCGACTCGGTTCAAGGACTCGACTGAACCACAACTGAACCAGTATATCAAGAAGGGAACCGGCCAATTAGAGATCAAATTGGTGCATCCTACCCGCCCCCGTGGTGCAATATGGACTACTCATCATGAATCGAACGATTGTGGATTTTCACTATTAAAGGTATTTTACCTCCTTTCTGCTCAAAAAAGAAATAAATGAATGAATCTTGATTAAATCATAGAAAATGCATCCTAGCTCCAAAAATTACAAGTAAATAGTCAATCTTGATAAGAAAAATCCAATGAACTAATTAAAAATACTTGTGGAGCCTAATTCCTTATGGATTTCACTTTTATCTCAAAATTTGATCTCTTTCGTATATGATTTGTCAAATGATCCAATAATCATGAGTAATCTTTGGAAACTCTTAATATTTGACTCTGATGATATCTTGAACCTAGATCTAATCTAGTTGACTCATCTACTCTTAAAACTGAATCATGTACCATAAAATGATTTTTTTGAATAATGTTTAATCTTGATGATGATATCCTAATGATGATTGACCTAAATCTTGCAAAACCCTTGATCATTTGACCTAATATTTGATCTCTGACCTTACTTGTATATCATCTAAAACTTGATCTAGTACTGAACAAACAATGATGCTAATACATCATGATGATGACAATGACTTGGACGGTGATCATAAAATTAGGGTTTACACATGATCCTAGAAAACCTAGGTAGGTCATTCACACTCGAAAATATGTTTGACACTTGAATGAAGTTGGACATTTAGAAATATTGTTGATTATAAGTGGATGACCTAACCCTAAGGTTGACATAGGAAAGTGTAACCCTAATCTCAAACATTGAAACATGATTTTCAAATATCTTGATCTTAACCCTTGATCCAAATATTGTTGATTTAGGATCTGACTCAAAGTGTTGACCTATTACTCAATGAGATTTTGTACTCCAAATATTCAGTGAAACGTACACTATTATATCTCCTCCTTGGTTGTATTGAAGATACCTTTTATGTATCTCTTGATTGTATACTTGGCTATATACTTGTTTGAGCTATTGTTCCCTATTGATTAGTCTTTCATTTTTCCTATATTATATTTTGACAAAAACATGAGAACATAAATGATATTGCCCATTATGATTGTGCATGTATATTGATGATGATGATGATGTTGTTGATAATTTTGATAATGTTGATATTGAAGTGACCTCCTCATTCAGATGTGGAACTTGTACATTGGCCTCCTACCTTGTATGGAAAGGATCATGGTGACATCCCCCATCGCATTGGGGCAATAGAGTCACTCAAAATATATAAGCATGCTTCTCGATTACAGCATAATGGGAACTCGTAATAAAAATTGCATTGTTCGAAATAAATATCTTGTCGAATAAATTTTGGATTCGGAAAAAATCACTTGTTATACTTTTAAATGTAAGTCCTGCCAGGTATACTCTTTTGCTATAAACTGTTTTACTTGTTTTTGATAGTATATTGTGTAATTGCATGATTGTGTCTTGATTTTCTTGATTTTAGGCAAAACAAATAGAACATTGACTAGATTGCTTCCGCCCTTGATATACTCTGATGACAAGGATGATTGGTCAAATCTTCTTTTGGGTTAGTTTGTTCTTTAAATCCCCTATTTATGAGTTATTATTTCTTATTATATATGCCAGTGTGTGAGATCCTATTGGGCCACTCAGGGATGGACGCTTCAATCCTTTTACTACTATCTAGGCAGTGGGATTGGGATAGGGATTGGGGTAAGAATGGTTCTGCGATAGTGTACTATGTGGTTGCATGTTTTATCTTGTGATTACAAGTTTTGGTTGTTCTTAGAGAAGACCTAGTTTTGTGTTGTTCTACCCCCCCCTTACTTTTTGATAATGCCAAAAGGGGGAGAGAAGTTTGATGTTTTGAAGCTCAACCATATTACTTTCACTGCCTATGTGATCCTTTTCTTATCTAAGTATATGTGTTATCATGTGACTTGCTAAAAGACCATGTAGTATTCATGTTGTACATCTTTGTGTAGAAAGACTAACTATGCAGGTAATATTGAGCATAGATAGAGGGGGAAATTCACATTTTTCAAATTATGAATCCCTTCGCAATTCACAAGGTCAATGTATAACTTTACATATCCTCTTCAATATGTTGAAGAATGGTTTGTCATTGTCAAAAAGGGGGAGAATGTTGACTGGAGAGTTGTACATTGTCGATATTTTGATACTGACTGAACCATTCCATTCATATGTATCTAATATGTTTGTTTAAGATTGATTACAGGCATTAGGTACATGAAAAGGATCAAATTCACCAAGCCCTAGCTTGTCCAAGTTCAAGTCAAAAGAAATGCAAATGTGCAATTTGGGATATCACTCCAAATCACCTTAAAATATTTTTGTAATCATTTGTATTGATGATATGACTTGTAACTAAAATGAGAAAAAATTAGGGACACTTAACTCCATCATTTGATCACTTAAAAATCATTTTAGAAAATTTGTCACAGTAACTTAATCGGTCGAGTTTTAATCTCGACTGATCAGCGATGAATTTTCAGAAATGATTGGATCGATCGAGTTGTACACTCACATAACTCAACCGACCAACTTTCTAACCAAAATTGATTTTAGGTGATCGGTCGAGTTACCCCAGGACAAACTCGACTGATAGTTTGAAAATTGGCTTTATCAGATAGTGGATCGGTCGAGTTACCGTTATTGAAACTCAAACCGAATGCATTGTACAAAAAATGCAGAAAAAGTAATTCCAACCATTGGAGAGTTATTAGAAATGAAAATAGACCTGTTGCAAGTTGTAAAATGGTTATTTTTTTATTAAATGATCCCACACTTAAAGGAACACCCCCAGCTATAAATAAGACCTCTTGGAGTTCATTCCAAGGTTGCTCATTCATGTTGTCCTTGGTCCTTGCTATAGTTTAGTGTGCTAAACCCCTTTGATCCCCTTTCTCTCTCTCATTTACAATGCATTTGTGATTATGAGTGAGTTAGGCATGTTGTAAGAGAGTTACCTCATTGTTACCTTGTAAATATCTCCATGTTTCCATCTTCCCAATCCCCTTTCTCAAAGAGCAAAGGTTGGAGTGATCTTCTCCGAGTGAAGGAGGAGTTGATGTTCTTCTTCAAGGCTGAGGAAGGTGTGAAGATCTTCTCCAAGGGAAGGAGAAGGGAAAGGCAGAAGTCAAAGGAGCTTGGTGGGTAAATCCTCAAGGATGAAGACTTTTTGCAAGGAGGAGATGTCCTAGGAGAAGGAATCGATCTGCTAAAAAGAGTGGGTAAGACTTGTTATGAGTTTTGAAGCTCTATTCACTCCACCACCACCCCTCTAGAGCCCTAGATCCAACAATATACCTTCTTCCCTTTCTAATTTGAGTGCTAATGAGATCCCCCAGAGTTCAGCTTCCAAGATATTTCCTATCATTCATGTCCTACTTCCTACTATCAACCAACCCCCTTCAAAATCATGGGTTATCACAGTGACTGCTACAAGGCCATCTTTACCCATACTTGGGTCAGGATTGATTTTAATACACCCTCTCCTAGGATTCTCCTGCATCAGGATTGATTCTAGTACACCCTCTCCTAGGAGTCTCCCACATAGATGCATTAGATGCAAACTCTTTGTTAGGGGTTATCACCTTATTACACTTCTTCCATATATTGATTGTTGCAAGAATATCTGGATCAATCACATTATAAGATCTACCACCACCACTAAACACCAGTGAGGGTCTGTCTTTCCATAGGAACCAATGAGTAGCACTAAGGATAAGGAACCGGTAAGGGGTAATGCTACCATTCCTCATATTCTAATTGAGCTAACTCATGTCATCACGGGAAAAGGAATGTGATGGCAGGTTTGTCCTAGAGATAAGATGTTAGATTTGTAGACTGAACGGACAATCGTGTAGTGTGTGGGGTAACAGTTTATTCTTTATCCTTGCATCTGGGACAAAGGTCATTATCGGTCATGTGTATTTTCCTCCTTTCCACATTAGTAAAGAGACTACCAAGCATCATCATCCAAAGATGAGTATAATGTTTAGGTGGCATTGAATGTTTCTTAAGGTCAACCCAATCGCCAAGGACACAAGTCTAATTATGCCTATGTAGAGAGTTGTAGCTGAGTTGGCATTGAAACTCCCATTTACTTCATGATTCTAGCTATAAATATCTCCCCACACACATACCCACGAAAGCCAAAAGAGGATCTGGAGAAATGATGGTTGACACCACTAGGTCCTTTAGATAAGTAGATAGAGAATTAGCATCCCAAGTATTGTCATGCACCAGAGTGCCAACTTGAATATCCCAAATATCATTTGGGACAGTTCGATAGTGTTCCTAAGAAGTGGCTCATTGAAAGGTCCCCACCTTTCCAACCAAAAGGCAATATTTTTTCAGATATGATGCTTTAGAGAAACTCTCTTGTAAAATAGGTTCATGTCTTTTATATGATGTCCAAAACAGGAGCATTTGATGAGATTTAACCTGGTTCTTCTTCTGTATTTAGATTTTACTAGGGAACACCAATGCACATCCTGGTTGCTCCATAGATCAAAACTATTCTTGAGCAATAAGGCTTCATTTGTGGTCTCTCATAGATCTCACTCCACAACCACCTTTGTCCATGGAGTTGGTGATCTTTTTCTATGAGACTTTGCCACTAGCTTTTCACCCTTCGCCATTTCTCCAAATAAAGCTTAGGATTGTTTTATTGATGGTATCACAAATGAGATCAAGAAGTCTAGTTGTTTGCATAGTGTAAGAAGGAATGACCATAAGAGTATCCTTAGCCAGAGTTGATCTCCCTACAAGATCCAGACATTTGGTTGCCCTTCTATTGACAATGTGGGAGACTTTTTCAAGGACCTTCTATTCAACTTATTATGTAAAATTGGCACGCACAGATATCTTCCTACGTCATCGGTTTCTTGGATTCCCAGAATGTTACTAATTGCACTTTGTTCAGATTTCTTTACTCTATTAGAATAGAAAATGTGTGATTTGTCTTTCGAAACATGTAGTCTAGAGGCTTTGGCAAATAGTTTTGAGCATTTATCGATGACACAGGCTTGTTTTATAGATGCCTCCAAACAATATGAGATCGTCGATCTAATTTAGATCCCAGGATCTAAATACCTTTCCAGTTGCCCAAATTAACCTCTTCATTGATCATATGGCTTAGTCTTTCCACCTTGGAAGCACAGACACTTCCCTGGGGTAGCCATGTCCATCCTGGATACGTGTTAGACACAGACACGACGTGGATACGGCTGGACACACGGTGAACACGGCTCAGAAGTGTCCACTTTTTTTTAAAAGCACATACACGACATGGACACGACTTGGACACAGTATGGACAACTTGGACACAAATTGGACACGCCATGGACACGGCAGGCTAAACCAATCCCCTATATGCAAGAAATATAAATTGTATATCTTCTACCTCCCTCTTCTTATTCCATCACACTACCATATGTCTCCTCTCCATCCTTTTCCTAATGATGATTATATATTTATATATTATACATCATGCTTATAAATATATTTGTCATTATATAACGAGTGTTCTAGGAATTTGACATACAAATTCATTATATGCATCATTTTTCATTCATACTTACTAGATGTCAAGTTGCAAATGTATTCTAGATTAATCTACATTGATCATTTATTATCTCATAATGAAAACATACTAGTGATTTCTTATAAAGTATGCATTCATCGTAAGTGAATTTTGGGTTTGATTTATATTTCTTTTAAGTTTATTTCTTTAAATCTCATGTTATCAGTTGCTTTACAAATTTGGATAGATGGATATCCCATGTTATGTGTATGTATATGTATATTTGTGTACATGTATATGTATATGTATATGTGTTATACGACTATATGTATACTTATACATATATGTATTTATTTATGTATGTATGCATATATATATATATATATGTGTGTGTGTGTGTGTATGTATATGTATATGTATATATATGTGTGTATGTCATGTCTGTGTCCTTTAATTGTCCTATAATTTTGCAAATTGCCACATCTCGTGTCTGTGTTTGTGTCCCATGTCCTTGTTCATGCTTCCTAGCTTTCCATGTAGAGCACAAATATAGAGGGGGATAAGGGGTCTCCTTCCTTGACACCTTGATTGGGATGGATAGGAAGAAGCTTCTTCCCTCACCAAAGAAGTTGAATATCACCAGAAAAGAAAATAGTCTAAAAGCTCTCGACTATTTTATTAGGAAAGCCAAGTTCGCTCTGTGTGTCAAAGATAAAATTTCAACTTAGAGTGTCATAAGTCTTAGTAAGGTCTTATATTGATTGCCATGAATTTCTTTGTAGAAGTCTTCATAGAATTGATGAGTTCTTAAACTAGAAGGATATTATCAGTTATCCTTCTACCATGTACAAAACTACTTTGCATAAAACCCAACAGCTCCAACATGAAGGGCTTGAATCTTTCTACCAGAATGTTAGTGATAAGGTTCATAGATATGCTGGTCAGAGATATTGGTTTGAAATTGCTACACTCTACCGGAGTGTCACATTTTAGAATAAGAGTAACTAGGGTATTTACTATTCCATCATCAAGAATACCTCGTTCAAAGAAGTTGGTAATGGTCAGAATGAGTGAGTCCTTCATAATGTGCTAATAGCTTTGTAAAAAACATGCATCCACCTTATCAAGCATGGGTGCTTTCTGAGGGGCCATTAAGAAAAGGACATTTTTTATTTCATCTTTTGTAGGTTTAGTTTCTAGTTTCTCTTTATGATGTAGAAGAACATTAGGAAGTCTACTAAAGAAGAGGCAGGCATGTTCAACATTATCCCTGAGATTTGGGAGACAAAAACCTTACAGATATAGAAATAGATCACAGATTCCAGCTCCTTCACATTTCAACCCAATCCCTTGATTCATTGTTAAGCTTGATAAATGTTATGTGCATTTTTCCTTGACTTAACATACCTATCAAAGAAGTGGGTGTTACCATCTCTGAATTGTAACCAGTCAATTCTACTTTGTTGTTTCAAGTTTTCCTCATCTTCCCTCAAAAGGTTTTTGTATTGTCTTGAGAGGCTCCTATGAATAATAGTGAGTTTTTCATCATCACTCCTATCCATACTATCCATACGTCTTTCCACTTGAGATATTTATTTTAGTAAATTCTCTTTCATGACGCTAATATTAAGGATGGATTTCCTACTCCCAAGTAGAACAAGCTAGGGTGAAGGAGCGAAGGGTGGTGGAGAAGGGAAGATTGCCTTTCTATTTTCCTACAAGAAAATCATGAAAAAGAATGCTAAAACGTAATTCTTGGTTTTAAAGACTTTCTCACCTCGCTAGTAATGGAGATCCTAATGCATAAAATCTAAGACTAATTATAAAGATCTAAACTATTCTAAAATAACTAATCAAAAGGAATAATGTTCAACAAAAGATTTCATTTATCAAGTCTGCTTTTGACGAAAGCCTTACAAAGACCATATATAGTGTTTAAATCCAACTCACTACACAACTAGCCAATGTGCACTAAACCACAGGCTTTACAAGACAAATTGAGAAAATATCAAATTACCTCTAAAACACAAGGGAATTGATAAAACATTATAAAAACTAATAAAAGGGCTATGCTCATCCTACATCAGCTAGTGCCTAGGTTTCTTAAGAAATAAGGGGCAGTGATCAGAACCCACCTGGTTCAGATGTTCCAACACATAGTCAGAGTTATCAGACACCACTTGTTGTAACTTATTGTTAACGAGGACTCTGCCCAACCTTTCAAGAAGAAGACCCCGCTAAAACGTAATCCCTTGAACAATGGGTTTATTATATGCTTAAATTAAAAATAAATAAATATTCATTAATTTGTGTGTAGATATACATAGAGAGAGAGAAACTTCAATCATTTGTTTTCCCACTTACGTATCCACCTAGCGCTGAAGTAGTTACAATCAGTTGTCTGCAAAACATTGGTTATATCCATACAGTGTCATCCAAGGAGTGACTGCAAGCCATAAACAAAAAAACTCTTTGGCATGCCAAGAGAGATGTATGTGTCCAAAGCATCAATGTTAAAAGGAAAAAATGACACACTTTGATAAAAATTTGTCCAAAGCACAAATTTTCTAGTGATTTATTTTAGGTTATCCAATAAATGTTCATGGTATCCGTCTTAACAAAGTTCTAATACCCTAATTAAAGGGTAGTAATACTTGTGTGACATTTTATTGAGGAAATTACTCAAGAGTAACCTAGTTCTTTCATTATTTATTCATACGATACTAAATTGAATTACTTTTGTAATCTATTAAGGTACTAGACTCCACCCCTTAAAAGAGTTAACCTATCGTATATCTACCCTCTCAAAGGCATAGAGCGGGGTTAGATCAAATAAGTCATACATATTCAAAATTCTAACTTTTACTTTGCTCTTAGGTCTAGGATATTAGGGTTGGTCTAGACACTTAAAGGTGTCTCACTAAGGGGTTTCTTACTAATTCAAAATTCATAAAGTGGTGACTTGGTTCATGAATCCTCGATGAGATCCACAATTTTTTCCTTTTTTATACATATAGTATAATAATGAAAATATACAAGATGATGAAAAAGCTTGCAATACGAAGCTGAAAAATTGACGCCAAAGTCAATCACTTTTCACCATAACTCATTCTTCTGAGAGAGTCAAAACCTTCAAGGGTCTACAGCAATGTACTGAAAACATCTCGAACTCATACCATGATGTCATTTCCTACTATATATCTATTAGTTACTTCACATGTTGTTTACCATTTCACCTTAAATGTACTCAATCATATCACTTAATACATAACCAACATGAGATATTGGGAAGTCATCAGGGCCCCCAACCATCCCAATAAGAGAATAGAGTTTCCAGACCAAAGGGAAATATTTGAGCATCCAACACTTCCTCTTGTCAGGTATATATATATACATATATAAGGGAATTATATAGGTATACTATCAAAATTTTGAAGGTGTTATAGATGAAACTCCAAGGGTCTTCTCTAAAAACTTAAAACTTTCCAAACTAACCCTAAGGTATGGTAGAATCGTCCCTGAGGGAAATAGTTTCCATCCTCCTAGGGAAAAGAGATTTAGGCAAAACCATACTAATGTTTCTCCATGTTGAAGGCAATGCCTTCCTAACTATAATGGAGATACATTATAGTTTTAAAACTTATGTCTGAGTTGAATGCTTGTCACTCGCACATGATCACTCATCAAGGTATATGTACTTTACACTTGAAAGTCAACAAGGAAAAGGGTTTAAGGCAGGAACTTAGGTTAAGCCTATCTAAGAGCATATAAAGTATTCTACACTCTATTCTGATTGATATGAATTCCTACCAAGAAGTAGATAGGAGTCACTAAGACAACCACTTTCTCTTAAAGATATTGTTCAACACCATAGAGAGGGTAGGGTTGTTAGGGTTACTTTAAACTAAAACACAACCATTTTAGTAGTTTATGGGGTGTAAGTGACAATATTAGTCAGGGTTTGTAACTCTATTTAGCAATCCATGACTCATGGATAGGCATATCAACAACCTATATAGGGTTAGTTAACTATTTAGTTAAGGAACTACATGAAATATCTTAAAATAGTTAAGTCACTACCTGTTTAGGATTTGATACCATATTGTAAAGAGTGGCACCCTAATGGGATCCACTCAAATGGTATGATAGAAAGAGCCATGTAAATATAAAGAAGTGGAAAATAAATATTACAAACTTACAAATATCATTATAAAATTGTTCCTCATTGTGAACGTGATATTACAAAATCTTGAGATAACTACAAATAAGGTCAATAGTAGAGTGTCGCCCAACCACTCCGAGCTATCCTCATGTTCATAAACACCTATATGATCTTCCTCACTCCTGGTCCTTTAAGGTACCTACACTTGGGTGGTTAGGAACAACACCTATAAAGAGATAAGTAAAGGTATGGTGAGTATCAACTGAGTATTGCATAACATAAATATTTGAGCATTATTAAATGTGCAAAAAAGGAAGAGGAATGCTCCCCAAAAATAGGAGGCTTAAATCAAGTAGGTAATTTAAAGAGGATATAGCTCAAAGGTAAATAAAAAATGAGGCAATATGATTTATGAGAATAATATGATCATTTTAGATATCTTTCCCAATAAATCACAACAATAACTAAATGTGCGTACAAGTTAGACTAAATGAATATATTGTAGGACTGAGACACCATAGGATCCCAAGATAGGGAGCAAGGGGGAGAAAAAACATGATCCTCCAAGGATAAGGGGGACTATGACCGGCCTAAATCGCGCGTCCAAAAATGGAGGCGGATTTGAAGTTAGTCGGACTTTTACCTTTATAACCTGAATCCTTCTAGGCCCCCGCAACTTTGTTTATGGGGTTGAAGTAGATATACGGGGTCAAACACAGGGACAAGGGTGGTAGTGTTGAGAACCCAGAATCGACACGCTACTCTCTGGCAGGTGTAAAGAGATAATAAATTCCCAAAAGGGAAACAGAAAGATGTCACAAACATAACAAAGAAAACTATCTCCAACTGGAGCTACAAGAAAGATTTAAGGTTTTTAGTCATTTAGCAGTGTTTAGGGGTTTTCATGCAACAGAAACAGAAAGATAAAACTAGAGCTAGAGCAAGGTACGAAGGATAAGACTTCAGTAAAACAAGCGGTAGCAGTAACATCCTGCACCCCTCCTCTCAGAGCGGGTACCTATAACCAAGCATCAACACCCCTCTCGAGGTTGCTGGACTTAAGTTAGAGAGGAATGTTACTGAAACAACTCCATTCCAGGCACTCTCGTACTCCAGAATCGGACCAAACACTAGAGCCACAACACAACTCTCGAAGTTGTTGCGACGGGAAAACACGATTCGGTAGCTAAGCAAAACGCGATCCAAACATGCAAGCTAGAGTTCAGATATCAAACATAGCAGTCATCCAACATTTTTCACCAAGCATAGAGCAGCAAGTAATTAAGCTTTTCCATTCCCATAAACATTAAAGGTCTTAATACATTGCACAAGTAAGGAATTAAATAACAAAATTAAAGATAGATGTCTCCTTCTTGATGTAGAAGGATGACAGGCTACTGCGGCTCTCCAGCCTGATATCGGTCAGGGGCCTAGCCCGATACAGCAGTGTCGGGCGGCACACTATGACGGCCGACTGTATCACTCAAGGACCCTGGCCGATACGCTCATGTCGGGCGGCGCACCCTCTCGGGCGGCATGCATGACTGGCGAAGCGTATCGGGTTTGATATCGTGTCGGGCATGGAGCGACGCGTTCTATTGTCAGGCACTTGTGTCTCTTGTCTACGTTGGCCGATGTCAGCCTGTAGTGTCGCCCGGGATGATCCTAAGTGAACCATACCCTCCCTCTCGGGATGAGGAAGAGCTCACCTAGAGTTGCCCGGCACGAGCACTGGGGCGCGATACTCTTGCTCTCGCAGTTTTCCTCTGAAGATCGCTCAAAGTTCCCAACTGTCTGAACTGTCTTTTCGGCTTCCTGTAGCTGCTATTTATAGGCAGCGGTTGGGGGAAGTTATGGTGCTCGAAGCGTCATGTGTCCTCCTTATTCGCGGGTCGGTGGGCGGCCGATACTGGTATCGCTCGGCACAGGGGTGTCAGCTGTCGGTCACATGACGGGTGGCGCCTGCCGGTGGGTGGTTGTATCGTGCGACAAGCTTGGGTTGTCGTGGCTAATTTGGCTCCCTCTCGGGTAGAAGACATGTCGTCCATCAGTTTCTTCTTGCGCGGCATGCCCTTGTCGTGCGTCGTTGTGTCACTCCACCTTGTCGGGCAGAGGTCGTATCGGGCGTCAGGAAGGCCGATGCAGACTTGAACTTATTAGAGGGCCGGGACGGCCTTATCGTACCAAAATGAGGAAAAACTCTGCAAAAGATGGAAATATTAGATTAAGAGCGTTGCTTGGCCAATTATTGCAAAAGTACTTATAAAAGGTAGGAAAATAGCAGAAAAGGGTAGTTTTGATAACAGAATAAAGGGCAAAAACATCACAAAAATTGGTGTTATCAACTCCCCCAAACTTAGTGTTTTGATTGTCCTCAATCAATATTTAAACTTTATTTAGTGATGCTTCTTCTGCTCAGAGTAGCTTTCTGTTCAAAAGGTGAAACAAGAATCGCAATGCCTTAGAGATAATGTTGTCTCACTACGAACAAAAGACTTTATTTTTCCTGCCTTATTGTTTGAGTAAGATTCTTCTCTACAGCTTCGGTGAGACTTTGTTGTATGATTCCGAAGTTAGCTTACACACCAAACAGCTTTATTTTTTGGGCAGAAAGTTGTGTATAGGGTAGGCTAAGGCTTTTTGGGGTTTTTCTTATTTCCCATCAGTCCATCCAGGTAAGGGTCCATTAGCGGGCAAGTGGTCCCTGCAGTCCAAGCTAGTTGGCTTTAGAGCAGTGATTTCACATGCTACGTACCACTGCCCCGGATCTACCATGCCTAAAGATGGGTACTTTTGGAAAACAAGTGTGTATATATATTTTTTTTTCTTTTTTTTATTGGCACAACTCTCATGCTTTTATTCACACTCATAAGGCTTCTTTCTCTTTTTGGGATTTTCGTTGGGTGAGGGAAAACAAAGAGATTTCTACTGTTTGGGCAGCTTTTTCCTTCTCCATACTCGTCTCTTAGCTGTTTGCGAGATTATTATATTTTTTGAAATTTTTGGAATGGAAAAACATAATCTTTTATTCGTTTGAGGCAGCATTATCAAAAAGATATAACAGAACTTGTATCTCATTAAGCACATAGAAAACAAACTTTGCAAGAAGTCGCAACATGTTTCTATCATACAACAACTTTGTATGTAAGTATGGAGATGATATAAACAAAAAGAACTTTCAAAGATTTGATATGAACACATCTATGTACATAAAGAACAAAAGAATAAAGAATTTGAGACAAAAGAATGAAGAAAATTTAGTTAGAAAATTCAGAAGAAAAAAAATTCAAAATTTTGTACCTCCCTCACTAGTACCTGGTACCCCCCCAAACTTACTCCACACTCTGTCCCAGAGTTGTGAAGTAAATAAGGTGAGGTAATGTTTATTCCAGTGAGGTTGTGCCTGCATCAGACAGAAGCTCCCACACATATTCTCCCCTTCTGCTGTGATAGACGATGTGGTGGAGCTGGTCAGGCGTTTCTTTATTTGCTATCCATTCCAGGATGTAGATGTCGCAGTCGTTTGATAAGGGAAGTTGTTGCGGACTGCGGTGGCAGAACTGGAGTTCGTGCCACTTGCTTGCTTGCGTATCCAGGAATGGTTGGATCATCTTTGCCACCTTGTCGTAGTATTTTTGGACCAAGCGTTCGACGGATGTCAAAGGTTCTGATGTACACGACACTGGATGGTTCTTGTTGCTGTCCAAGCTATTATAGAAAATTCCTGCTCGTTGCCGGGTGTACACTGTTAGGAGCGTCCAGTGGTTGTAATGTAGAACGGGGAGGAAGATCTTGCGGGGAACTTCGCTCGCCAATTCCTGCATAAATGCTTGCTTTGCTCCCGTTTCATCGACGAGGCAAATGTCGTTGAACAACATAGGATGGGCTATGTATACATGTTCTAGCCTTGGCTATATATATTGGATGTAAGCTGATGCAACTGTTACAGCCAAGAACCCTCCTTCCTTCACCATGTCCCTTAGATCATTGACCGGGACTACGACATTGCCCACCTGAAAGGCGACAACCGATGGGGTAGAATCAGCTAACTTCAGTTGGATTACGTTGACATGCTCTTGTGTGAGAGTTGCACACAAAAAACGGTCGAAATTTGTGATTTGCCCTTCTGAAGCTTTAGTCAAAGCAGTGTCTTCCATCCCGTGCACTTTCTTCAGGACTGCCAACTGCTTGCTTGCCCCATGGGTATCGGTTGCTATCTCCTCTTCTTTTTCTGAGGAGTTGCTGGATTTAGAAGAGTCTTCTTTCATATCACTGTCCAGCAGCTGCTCCGGTACTCCTGCATCCTGGAAATAGCGCTTGTCCTTGATCAGCAGCATGGCGTAAATGCCCCTTTGTTGATAGAAGCACCTGCCTTTGAGGGCTCCTAGGTTTCCAAATGTATTGAGCACCTCAATGGCACTCAGGATGGCGAAAGCGTTGTTTCCACTCCCCTCTTCTGCCTGGACGGGGAGGTCTCGGAGAGTAAAGAAGTTCCAAGGACCTTGGTGACGTTGGCTTTCTTGCTTCATAGCTCATAGCAGACGCAGCGGCAGGAGTCTCAGCTTCTTGTCCTCCGGGCAGTAGAAAACACCCCCGGAGCGTGACACTTCATCATTGCTGCAACACAGCAGCTGGACGTCGCGGTTTCTGAGGTCTACTATGCATAGAAACCACACGTTCCGGTGCTTGTACGGGGCCAACACCAGGTTTGGCCTATGCTCTTCAATGTGCTGCAGAATGTCGGCCACCGCGTGGGAGTCTGGATCTCCCTTCATCAGCCTTCTTGCCAAGGTCGGGGTGGCTGTGTATAGTGCTTTCTGACATATCCTACTGTCGATATTTTCTATTATCGCATTCTCCAGGACCATGAACGGTCTTTTTCCGACCACGGCCGGCATGCGGAACATGCTTCGAAGAACTCCTCGTCACACGGAGAGGTAGCCGTCGGTCCAGACGGTATCATCTTCATCTGTCTGCAATCTTAAGACCTTATTCAGCAGCTTCTGGTCTCTGATCGTCAGGTATCCGATGGCTCTTCTGTCGAAGTCGGCCATCTCGAAGGAGGGTATCTCGGATGGCTCACGGAATTTGTCTGCCATCGAGCGCCTTCCTCGGGGTAGATGTCTCTTATTAACTGTGTAGACATCCCCCTTCTCTCCCTCAGACTCATCAAAAGAGTCTCCCTCGATGCTGATATCTATGCTATCATCTTCGGCTTCATCTAGGGGGACGGAGATGTTTGCTTCTCCCAAGCCTAAGGAGCTCTCCTGTCCTGCTAGAGCTCCTTCGGCTGAACCTTGTTGCGTCCCCTCCTCGGGCGTTGAGGATCCCCCGTTGGAGGAGGAGGAAGATGTTGATCCCAAAGGGGAAGCTGACGAAGAAGGAGAGGAGAGCCACGGCTGGGGGGTGACGGCAACCTTCTCGGATAACTTCGGCGCGGATGGTCGTCACTTCTATCCAGCCTCTCCTCGATCTTGTCGAGTCATTGGAGAACTTGCTGCATCGTCACATTCAAGGCCTCTAGTCCGTCGGGAAGGCTTACTAGAGTCAGCAGCTCTCTTTCTTGGCTATCCAGCCTGTTATGGAAAGATGCAAGTCTGCGGGTTAGGGAAGTACAAGTAGCTGAGTTGGTATCTGTTACCTCCCGCAAATGATCGAGCTTGTGCCCGAGCATCTTTCCGAGCGACGGGGGGAGCTCCGGTGGTTCTCCCTTTCGTCCTCGCGACATCTTGCTCGTGCGATGGTCTACCTGGCGAGGTAGAATCTATCAGAATCATTCGCGATCCAGCTGTCGCCATGCCAGGTGTCGGTGCTTTTTCAGGTGCCACTGCCCGGCCTTCTCGTCTGGGTGGAGATGGTCGTGGTGAGGGCGGACTCTGCTCCACCTCTGCATTGTCAGCGATCTCCTCAACTGCTGCAGGTGGGGACTTTAGCAGCGGTGTCGGTGTTCTTCCGAGCTCCCTCAGGATCTCGTCGAACACCCCATTGTTGTCGCCC
The DNA here is from genome assembly GCA_963693085.1 of Alisma plantago-aquatica. Taxonomy (NCBI): domain Eukaryota; kingdom Viridiplantae; phylum Streptophyta; class Magnoliopsida; order Alismatales; family Alismataceae; genus Alisma; species Alisma plantago-aquatica. The sequence continues at coordinate 499,333,869 of OY856414.1, read as the reverse complement.
TGTTGAAGTTCCTCTTCCTCCTCTGTAGGCTTTGAAGAAAAGACGGGGGATGCGGCCGTCTCTCCCGCGGCAGCTCCCGTAGTCTTTGTCTCGGTGACCTCAACGATCACCGGTTCTTTCTCAGCTATCACTGTCCTTGTTGTGCCGGTGGCTGATATAGACGGAGCGACGACAACTCTATCAACAGTTGTCATCGGTAGCTCTGGTACTACCCTCTCCGGGGCCCTGGTAGCGGTGGTGTAAGCTGTGTTATTTGCTACAGCTTCAATTTTGGCGGCGGTGAAGACCAGTTTCTCTGCGTCGTATGCGGCGCAGCGAGGGAGCGGGAGGAGTATGTCCATCCTTGAAAACTTGTAGATGAAGTTCCTCCCCTCCTTCCTAATGATGTTGGTCCTCATCAGGTACTTGGTGTCGATTACCTCATCGTCTTGCGTCCTCGAAAGGCTGCATAGATCTTTTGGGTACTCGAGCCCCACTGCGATTAAGTTGACTATTCCTCCCATACAGTACTCTTTTGTGGCTTCTTTCATCGGGTGCAGTCTGTTCAGCAAGAACTGCCCGAGGTTGATCACTTGGCCCTCCATTATGTGCCACATGACGTGGAGTTCTTCTGTATAGATGTTACTGGACTCATTCTTGCTGAACAGCAAGCATGCCACCAATTTGTGCATTATCCTCCAAAAGCAGGAGTGCACTGCCACCACCTTTCTTCCTGGCTTGAATGAAGATTTGTCGGTTAGCTTGCTCCAGAGCTCCACGGGATTGAACCCGTCTCCCTCGGTGATTCTCTCACCGTTGTCCATGTGATTCTTCTCCTCCTTGTTGGAAGAAAATATCTTATTCAATAGCTTCTTGGAGATGGGGTGCTCCGAGTTGTAAAGTTGAGCTTTGAGTCTGTCTGGCCCGCCAAATTTTTCTCTCTCCGTCGTAGAATTCTTCACCCGGTGGAGAGAAGACATAAACTCCATTGTTAGTTTGGTGTAAGAAGAAGACTGGCTGAAGCACATCTTCTTCAGCCCTGCCGCAGCGAGGACGCCCTTCAGCCTCCCCACGATCCCTAGTTCAGCAAACGAGGCCTGATGGTAGAACATGCTCGGTCGGTAGACCTTGGTCACTAGTTCAGCATATCGGCGAGCGTGCTCGTCGTCCCTTGGCTCGAAACTTCCCGACAAGAATTCTGGGAGTTCAGCTGCTGCTAGAGGTGTTGGTGTTGGAGTTGGAGCCGCCACTTCTCTAACCCTAGCCCTCTTCTCTACTGTCGACGCCCCGGCTGGTCCTGGGTTTGGGTGCTTAGGCCTGGCAGTCTGCCCTTCAGCAGCAGTCTCTGGGTAGATTCTCCTACCTTGTGCGTCAACAGGGACAGCAGTTGTCTTGATGCGGGCCATTTCTGTAAGACAATAAGAAAATACCTCAATTAAATGTGTTGATGCTTTGAAAAAGTAAAGAATAAATGTGCGACCAGGTAATTCTCTGTACAAAGACTATCCTGCACCCCGTATCGGGCGACACACAGGTTTCAGAGGTGAAGCCTTGTGTCTGATACTAGAGATGGGCATCGCCCATTACGTCAGAAGATCAAACACGCGATATGAACAGGGCGATAAGGTGATAAACGCGCGTTAGGTCTGTCGCTTGATACGGGCGTATCGGTTAAGATGCCTGATAAGGTCTTCTTGAAGGGAAAGCAGCGTGTCGCCTGACAACAAAAACAGAAGAGGTGGTGCAAATATGGGCGACACGGCTATCGCCCGACATGGTGTATCAGGCAATCGTGAATAAAAGGTACGTTGCGCGACATCCATATCAGGCGATACAAGGCTGCTCAGCGCAGGAACCGTAAGACTGATAAGCTACTTGCTTAAAGAAAGGAATGTGTCAGGCGGCACGGTCTGCCGGGCGATAGGGTCTGTCGGGCTATACCTTGCTGTGATCTGAACTTCCGCACGATACGAGAGCAGGGCAGTCTTGCGCGACACGGGAGCAAAAGCACAAGGTCTTAGCATGATACGGGAGCGTGAAAACAGTAAGGCAAGGAGCCCGACACGGTAAAAACTCGCCCCTTTATATAGCAAACTCAACCGGGGTGAAACAAGTAAATCTGGGGCGTGTTTTGGCAGTTAGGGCAACTCGTAAGTCGGGCAAGTCCATCTGTCGGCACGACCCTTGCGATCCCTGAAATTCCACTACCTGATATGGGTGCATTCATAGCACCGGTTGGGTTGCTTTCTGATACGTCATGAAAACAAAGCAGTTTAAACTGCGGCTGATGAGTAAAACATCATTGGCCTAAGACTAAGCTCCCGGCCTCAGATGGTATTACCCATCACAGTTAATAAAGCTAAAGCGGTGACCCCTAAAACATAAGAGTCAGCGCATGTGACGCATGCACTGACTCGGGCCTTATTACAGTCTGAATTTTCCATAATACTTGAAATGTTCAACTTGCATGAAAGTAAATGCACCCTATACTAGGAATTTAAAATACAGCTCAGGATGCCTCCCGAGAAGCATTGAGTTTCCCGTCCTCAGCTGGATGTATTTGGCTTCTTCTTCATCCTTTTCCTCCGCAGTTACTGTCCCAATCTCTTGGCTGGTTCAGTGTTGGACGGGATCTTCCCCGACGGGATCTTCCCCGACGGGTTCTTTACGATCTCGACGAGCTGAGCTAGCTGCTGATTGATTTGGCGTTGATGTGTCTGCATGCCTGTCAACTGTACCTACAACGAGTTCAAAACACCAGAATTGGATAGCGCACTTTGCGCTAGTTGGTTATTGATGGTATCATGTTTCTGAACGAAATCAAACAACTGGCCAATCACATCAGATTAGCTTGCTCCTTTGTCCTATTCTCGGTTTGGGCCTTGGTACTTTCCCGATGCTTGGAAATTGCCTTTTGCTGGTTGGAATTGGTTGTTCTTGGTATATTGACCGGATCCTCCTCTCTTCTCAAAAGTTTGCGCTGGCTTGGCCGAGGTGTGTAGCTGATGCAAATTTTCGGTTGCATCCTTGTTACCGTAATTAAAGCCAGGGTGATCTGGCCTCTTGAAGTTCATGTAGGAGACATTCTCTGTCCCTTCATCTTCTGAGTCGGAGTCGATGTCCGCTTCTGGTCGGGTGTAGTCACAATTGTCCACCCGTGACCTCCTTCTCCACACGTAACGCATTTCATCACTTTTTCAACTGGCTTCTTACCTTTACTGTCAGCTTCTCGCAATTGTTTAACATCAGTAGCAATTCTCTGAATCTGCGAAGTGATTAACTCCAGCGCCTTAGACTCAAGGGCGGACCCTTCACCTACCTTCTTTGCTTGTCCTCTATCAGATCGATCAAACTCAGCACCGGCCATTAGCTCGAACATGTTCTTGATAATCATCTCGGACTTCTTTGGCTTCTTCCCTAGGAAGTCACTGCCCGCTGCCGCGTTCAGTGACACCCTTTCATCGGGAGTCAGGCCATTGTAGAAGGTGGTGACGAGGAATCCCTTCTTATAATTATGATGGGGGCAATCCCTCTGGTATTCCTGGAATCGCTCTCAGGCGTCATGGAGGCTTTCATTCGGCTTTTGCATAAAAGAGGTTATTTTCTGCCTGTTTCTGACAGTTCTTTCAGTGGGGTAGAACTTGTTAACGAACGTGTCAGCAAAAGCTCCCCATCCATTTAGAGATTGGTGGGGTAACCCAAGATACCAGGATAGGGCTTTGTCCTCCAGGGAGAAAATGAAGCCCTTACAGTAAATCACCTCTTGGGGAACCTCCCGCATCTTTATTGCATCACATATATTTTTGAATGCATCCAGATGGTGGTAGGGGTTGTCGTTCTTTGAACTCCCCCTGAAGCTCTTGTTCTAGATCATTGAGATAACGGACGGCTTGAGCTCAAAATTTTCCGTGTTGAAACGTGGGACAATGACGGGGTATCGGGAGTTGTTGGCCTTCATGGACGCTAACTCCCTCAGCATTTTCTCTTCTTCCTTTGAGTCTTCGTTGTCGCTCGTGTCATGCCGTCGTTCCTGATTGTCGTGATTCCTTCTGTGTCTCCGGTGGCGATGACGTCTATCGCGGCGATGTACTTCCTCGTGCTCTCCCGATTCTGGATCTTCCTGTTGAGCATTACCGTCGTACCAGTCGTCGCCTTCGGGTGGCGGCGAGTTAGGCCTCCTCCCTTGGCGTTCGCCTCCAGAATGTTGGGGTTCAACGTGAGGAGGCATATTGGTGTTGGTGTTTGACGGACTAGATCACCGTACTTCAGAGTTCCTGAAACGGAACGAAAAAAATCGAGTCAGAAAATTGAATTATTATTTTTTGCAAAGGAAAATGACAATAAAATAACAAAAGCAGAGTGTTGTCAAGCTCATTTCTAAGCTTGAGGTACGGGAGTGTAGTTAGTGGATTCGGATTCGTCTACAGTACCATTTTTGTCTTGTCCCTAGCAACGGCACCAAAAAGTTGATCGGCCTAAATACCGCGTCCAAAAATGGAGGTGGATTTGAAGTTAGTCAGACTTTTACATTTATAACCTGAATCCTTCTAGGCCCCCACAACTTTGTTTATGGGTTCTAAGTAGATATACGAGGTCGAACACATGGATAAGGGTGGTAGTGTTGAGAACCCAGAATCGACACGCTACTCTCCGGCAGGTGTAAAGAGATAATAAATTCCCAAAAGGGAAACAGCAAGATGTCACAAACATAACAAAGAAAACTATCTCCAACTAGAGCTACAAGAAAGATTTAAGGTTTTTAGTCATTTTAGCAGTTTTTAGGGGTTTTCATGCAATAGAAACAAAAAGATAAAACTAGAGCTAGAGCAAAGTACGAAGGATAAGACTTCAGTAAAACAAGCGGTAGCAGTAACATCCTACACCCTCCTCTCAGAGCGGGTACCTATAACCAAGCATCAACACCCCTCTCGAGGTTGTTGGACTTAAGTTAGAGTGGAATGTTACTGAAACAACTCCGTTCCAGACACTCTCGTACTCCAGAATCTGACCAAACACTAGAGCCACAACACAACTCTCGAAGTTGTTACGACGGGAAAACATGATTCGGTAGCTAAGCAAAATGCAATCCAAACATGCAAGCTAGAGTTCAGATATCAAATATAGCAGTCATCCAATATTTTGCACCAACCATAGAGCAGCAAGTAATTAAGTTTTTCCATTCCCATAAATATTAAAGGTCTTAATACATTGCATAAGTAAGGAATTAAATAACAGAATTAAAGATAGATGTCGCCTTCTTGATGTAGAAGGATGACAGGCTATTGCGGCTCTCCAGCCCGATACCGGTCAGGGGCCTAGCCCGATACAGCAGTGTCGGGCGGCACACTATGACGACCGACTGTATCACTCAAGGACCCTGGCCGATACGCTCATGTCGGGCAGCGCACCCTCTCGGGCGGCACGCATGACGGGCGAAGCGTATCGGGTTTGATATCGTGTCGGGTATAGAGCAACGTGTTCTATTGTCAGGCACTTGTGTCACTCGTCTACGTTGGCCGATGTTGGCCCGCAGTGTCGCCCGGGACGATCCTAAGTGAACCATCCCCTCCCTCTCGGGATGAGAAAGAGCTCACCTAGAGTTGCCCGGCACGAGCACTGGGGCGCGATACTCTTACTCTCGCAGTTTTCCTCCGAAGATCGCTCAAAGTTCCCAACTGTCTGAACTGGCTTTTCAGCTTCCTGTAGCTTCTATATATAGGCAGCGGTTGGGGGAAGTTATAGTGCTCGAAGCGCCACGTGTCCTCCTTATTTGTGGGTCGGTGGGCGGTCGATACTGGTATCGCTCGGTACAGGGGTTTCGGCTGTCGGTCACGTGACGGGCGGCGCCTGCCGGTGGGTGGTTGTGTCGCGCGACAAGCTTGGGTTGTCGTGGCAAATTTGGCTCCCTGTCGGGTAGAAGATGTATCGTCCGTCAGTTTCTTCTTGTGCGGCATCCCCTTGTCGTTCGTCGTTGTGTCGCTCCACCCTGTCGGGCAGAGGTCGTATCGGGCGTCAGGAAGGCCGATGCAGACTTGAACTTATCAGTGGGTCGGGACGGCCTTATCGTACCAAAATGAGGAAAAACTCTGCAAAAGATGGAAATATTGGATTAAGAGCGTTGCTTGGCCAATTATTGCAAAAGTACTTATAAAAGAGAGGAAAATAGCAGAAAAGGGCAGTTTTGATAACAGAATAAAGGGCAAAAACATCACAAAAATTGGTGTTATCAGACTAGAACCTTGATACCCCAAGGGCAAGGGAGAGTAAAACTCTAATAACCAATATATATATAGTATATGATTATAAAAAGTACCGCTACTCCAGATTACTAGTCTAAATAACGAGCATGAAAATAGCATGTCAAGATGGAATGATTCCATAAACAACATATTCAGCAATGTAAAGATGGAAAAAAGGGTAATATACCCAACATCAAGGATAGTTCCACATCTCAAAAGCAATAAAACAAATATATATTATGGAGTATATATTTAGGGTCAAGAAGAAGAAGAAATGTTCCAAGATGCCACATTATGGAAAAATGGGTTTATAATCAATTAAGTGCACAAATGTAAATAGGGATTGCACATACCTGATCTTCAAATCGTAGGGTTAACTTATACATGGTCTTGAAGTTGAGTATTCATCCTAGTAATGCATTATGTGTGTTAGTCACACCAATGAGAATACATGTTCAATTTCCTAGTATAGTTACATAATATTACCCTTATTTTGATCACCTCAATGCATATAGAGGTTTGAACCTCGTTCAACTAAACACATGACCTAGTGTATATACATCACTATTTAGTTAGGTACTTTTTCATGAGTGGATTGAATTACATGTCTATTTGGTTGCAAATCACTCATTTATTTCCTAGGTTTATTCTCTATTCAATTCTAGGGTTTTAGTTTTCCAACATGGTTTATTTTGAATATTTAGAGTTACCACTCTTACCTGATATTAGAGATAGACCTCTAATATTAATGCACTGATACATATTTGTATGATATAGAATATAGGTTTCATGGATCATATAAATTGTGTTGCTATGGTGACTAGGTGTATAACTTAGGCAACTCCATATATGCTTCATTACTATGAAATTAAGTTGTTACTTAGAGAGCATATTATATTCTAGTCTTTTATACTATCAGAATTATTGGAGGAGAGTCTAATAAATATTGCATGCATGAGATCTCTGTTGGCTAAAATGGACGTTATTATAATCCCTTTGTTTTGATGATGACAAACATTTCATTCCTGTGGATCTACCGTGCTACTTGAGTGTTGCAGGAATTAGGTGGATGACACAACTTGGAAGATCTATATGCTCAAAATGCTTTAATTCATGATTGTAATCAAATGTAAAAACTTGTACAAGTACTTAGATATCATGTAAATCAAGCATTTAGATCTTCCCCAGCCAATCACAACACTTAGATAGGTCATCCCCTATAATAGTATCACAATTGCACACTCATAAACACACTTAGTACATAGTTCAAAACATTGAAACAGAGTCATTCTCGGTCGACAAACTTCTCGACCGAGACACTCTCGGTCGATAAATTCCTCGACCGAGAATGACCCAAGTAGCTGTTAGACACAGCAGACAAGGTAGTTGGGAGTTGGATTAGAACGTTATATACACTTGCTCCAGATAGTCCCTCAGTCGACAAATCCTCGACCGAGAAGGACTCTCGGTCGACAATTCTTCGACCGAGAAGAGTTCTGTCTGCACTTTTCAGAGTTAATTAACTAGTTGTTGTTAAAGCAACTAGTGGATACCTAACGGCTAGTTGAGCACTTAGAACCCCCTAGAAAGTGTCTAGAATGTCCTTAAGCATTCATAGGCCATTCCTATAAATAGGACAAGCCTTAGGACACCCAAAATACACTTGTGCAACACTTGAGCATTCATACTTGTAATTGGCAATCCATTCTTGTGAGCAATTGAGCAACTCCAACATTGGCTATTCATTTCCATTGCTCCAATTTCGTGTCCTATAGGCTAGCATCTCCTACCCACTACACTTACACTTCCATATACATTGGTTAGGAGATCAAAACACTTGATATAGGAAATCAAGCCTTGTGCTACAACGGTATTATAATTTCCATTTTTCCTTCTTGTTCCTTTATATTGTTTGTACTCTCCTTGCTACTCCTAGGGTTGGAGGCTGCGGATTGGAGAGGGTTTATTTTCTCAGGTGGAGAAGGGTCTTCTCGATGGAGAAGGTGGACTTTGGACTACTTCAAGAAGGTTGTCTCAACAGGAAGTTACTTCAAGAGGAAGGCTACTTCAAGGGGGAGCTTGAAGTTACTTCAAGGAAGGCTGCTTCGAGGTTGGTGAGACTACTTCTAGGTGAAGGCTGTCCAAAAGGTTTGGTGAAAGTATTTGTACTTTTATATAACATCCTTGCGAGGTAATAAAATTTAAATACTTTCAAAATCCCGGTTGGGTAAGAAACCGGGTAGTGGATTGACTGCCTTAATATTTGCTAAGGTTGGAACCACTCTAAATCCTTGTCCCCTTGTCCAATCTTTTTGTGGTTGCTTGTTTTGGTTAAATTATTATAAAACCCTATTCACCCCCCCCCCTCTAGTGGTTTTTCATTTGGTATCAGAGCAGGCTTCAAGGAGCTCTAATCGAGTCTTGAAGAATGAAGGGTGGTGGTGCCTACAACCGCAAGCAAAGGAGCAGCTTGGACCAATCTTCAACAAGTTGTAATTGGTGCTTAGGAACAAGCCACACAACACTTAGTTTCCCTTGGAGGAAAAAGAAGGAAGATGTGCATAAAGGGTGCCTTATTGCTACAATAGGTGAAGAATAAGAAGAGGTAAGCCTTTTTGATTTACCTAAAGAAGAGTTAATTGCTAGTCTTCAAGAAACACATGAAAAATATATTGAGTGCAAGAAGAAATTAAAGAAATCAAATAAAGCAAATGATGAGTTACATGCTAAACTTCTTGCTCTCACATCTAAAAATGAAGATCTCAAAAAGGATATTGAAGATCATGATATTAAGCTAAAATTAGTAGAAGCAAATTGCAATCTTCTCTCCCTAGAAAAGATAAACTTGCAAACTCAAGTAAATGATCTTCAAAAACAACCTGTTTTGTATACACATCTAGATTATGATACTATTGTGAAAGAAAGAGATTCTTTATTATCTAATCTAGATCAATCAAAGTTATATATCAAGAAGAGAATGGATGAGATTGCTAAGTTACAATAAGAAGTTAGTATCTTAAGTAACAATGGTATTCTTGATAAAATCTTAAATGATTCTTACCTTCAAATTGGAAGGAGAGGACTAGGTTACAAACCTAAAGGAAAATCTTATCAAAAACCTAGTGGGGGAAGGACACAAGTGTCAAAGACCCAATCTATGATGTACCTAGAGGAAAATATACATATGTACCCAAGAACAATCTAGATAAAACTCATAAAAAGAGAAATGAGATTGATTATATATGTTTCCATTATTATTTGCGTCTTGGACATTATTCCTACTCATGTCCTTATAAGAAAAAGGATGTTGAGTTGGTATGGGTTCCAAAATCCCCAAACTAAATGAATTAAGTTAAGTTGAGATATGACCAAAGACTCTAAGTTGTATATCTTTATGTCTATCTCAACTTAACATAGTAACAAATAGATTCAAATTTCTAATTTGAAAATACACATTTTATATAAACATGCAGAGACACATCTTTAATAACTTGTTTGGGTTCTCAAAACCTAGAGATTTGAATATGATTAGTTGAGATTTGACCTAAATATTACTTTGATATTTAATGTTTTATCTCAACTAAACTGAACTTTTAAATTGCATAATTGAATTAGAAGTCATCTATGTTTTACTTGGAAACAAATTATTGAAAATAGTTTAGAAATAGTACAGAAACAATCTCGGTCGACAAAATCTTCGACCGAGACTATGTCGGTCGAGAAATTAGTCGACCAATAAGGCTTCTACTTTAAATCTGTATTTTTCTGAAGAAACAGTAACATTTTCGGTCGAGAAAGTTGTCAACCGAGAAAATGTTGGTCGAGATATTTGTCGACCGAGTAAAACTCTGGCAGAACTGTTTAAATAAAAATAAGACACTTAAAATGCAATCAACTTAAGCATGTAATGAACTTCAGATATTCTTGTGCTTTAAATATTTGAATTATCCAAATCAAAAGGAAGAATATATGAGCATCAAAACTTAATACTTCTCATGATAAAATTGTATCTATCAAGAAGAAGATTGATTCTACTTAAGTTGCTACAAATAATGTTGCTTATAAAGAAAAATGATGCTAATTGAAAATCTATACTCTTACTGTAAGTAGACATTGCAAAAATAAGTCATAGATCTTGAAAACCTCTCAAGCATATTAATAGTTTGCATCATTACAATGACATCCTTATTGAACTTGATGCGAACTACAACTTGTGAAATTCTGATCTTTATGCAAATTGAAATTGATTATGCTTTCTTTGAAAATTCAAATGTTATCAAATTTCAATTACTACTGTCTTGAAAAAGATGATTAAGCATAAATGGCCTATCTTAACATTTTCATTAAAATGATAAAAATAACTTGAAAATCAAAAAGAATAAATATCATTGTGACAACTAATTGGATATGCACTAACCAAGTTGAGATATGATCAACAATCTTGATTTGAACAACTTTATATCTATTTCAACTTCACACAATAGATTAACAAATAAATGAAAGTAATTCAACACATAAAATAGAACATACATATTGCTTAATAAAATCTACAGAAACATTCTCGGTCGAGAAATAGTTCGATCGAAAATAATTCGGTCGATAAATTATTCGACCGAGCAAGAGTCTGGAAAACGTGTTCAACTGATTCTTATTTGCTATCAATTCAGCAATAGTAAAAATTGATTTAATTGAGAATCACAATTCTTGGAGACCATCTTGATCTTTTGCATCATAAATTGTTGAATGAAGGTATAACCTTATGAATATGAAATCCTTAAACATATTGCAAAAAGTGCTATATGAAAACTGATATTGAACATACTTTCTTCATTGATTGAAAAAGTTTATTAAGCATGTTCATTTACATAGTTTGTCTTAAATTTGAAAATTATGAACCATGTTGATTTTACTATTCTATCATTCACATGGTTTATCCTAAGTATTCCTTGGTCTATCTATATAGGAACCATGTGTATTGAAACTTAGTTTAAATGATCATGATCATTGTATTTCATGAAATTATATGTGTCTATCTTGATCATTGCATTATATGCTTCTACTGTTCTATCATAATCATTGTGCCATGATCATTGTGTTTCATTAGTTTGTCTAAAATAATCTTTGATCTATATATACAAACCATAAATGGACATTGTTTTCAAAATGATCATTGTAATTCAACTCATTAAAAATAAAGATGATGCTATCATTGAAAATGCCATTTTGCATAACAGTAAAACTCTATGGCATAACTGCATCTTGACATAATAGATAATGATTATTGTGTGCATGGCTTGTAATAAATGAATGATGATGCTATGACAATCCAAATAGTGTCTCTTAGAACAAGAATATTAATGTTTTATCTAGTTGTTTGTTCTAAGAAATTAAAAGCAAAATCTGGATTTTAAGATATTAATCTTGTTTTCAAGGATATATGTTTCTAAAGAATCTTATTATTCATCTAAAAATAAGGGTACAAGAAGAAATGGGATTTGATATTTATGTACCTATAGCAAAGCTTAGGAGACATCATTCAAAATGAATGTAAAACATACATTCTATGAAAATCAAGGACAAAGACTTCATTGTGATGCCTATATTAAGTTTTAAAACGTTTCCATAATAGGTATCACTCAAAGTGCTTCAAATTGATATTCATTTAATCAAGTTACTTGTAGATATTATACTTCACATATGAGTGTTTAAACTGTAAATCTACAGGAAATGCCTCTTTGTCGAAATAAAGTTCGACCAAGGGGCGCTTTGGTCAAAGTCAAGGTCGACCTAAAATAAGCTTGACCAAAATGCTTATTTGTAAATCATTTTCTTGCACTTAATCTTAGTATATTGAAAACAAGATTTTAGTGCATAGCTCTCATAAAAGGTTAACTTACTATGATCTAATACTTATTGTGACCTTAGAATCCTTAAATTATCTTGATTATAAGATCAAGGGGGAGCTCACAAAAGCTATCTTGACTATAAGATTAAGAAGGAGCTTATAAAATTTTGTAAATATCATAAAGAAAATTTGAGGCTAGTTATGACCTTAGTATCTTTAAAGTAATATTGGAGCCTACTCCATGTATGAATATAATGGAATTCTCTAAAAAAATCTGGGCTTAACATCATGTGTATTTAGTTAGAGATACATTCATGTAATCTAAGCTTAAAGGGTTCTCATATCATTTCAAGGCTTAACATCCTTTGCAAATGGTTGAGAAATAAATTGTGGCTGAAATTGACAATAAGTGGTTTGCATCCCTTATTTTTAAAATTGAATATCTTATTAAGGGGGAGAATCTAATTATCAAATTAAGGGGGAGTAATAAAAGTCATAATGATTATCTTGGTTATCTTTTTGAAATGACAAAGGGGGAGAAATAATATAAAATCAAAAATATAAAATACAATGAGTTTCATAAAGCACAAACTTGCAAACAAGAAAATGGCTACAAAAGGTAAACTTCAGGTATGAAACTCATATGATTTACATTTCCTTATTTTATATTTTGGTAATGTTTGTCATCCTCAAAAAGGGGGAGATTGTTGGCTAAATTGGACGTTATTATAATCCCTTTGTTTTGATGATGACAAACATTTCATTCTTGTGGATCTAACGTGCTACTTGAGTATTACAGGAATTAGGTGGATGACACAACTTGGAAGATCTATATGCTCAAAATGTTTTAATTCATGATTGTAATCAAATGTAAAACTTGTATAAGTATATAATGTACAAGTACTTAGATATCATGTAAATCAAGCGTTTAGATCTTCCCTAGCCAATCACAACACTTAGATAGGTCATCCCCTACAATAGTGTCACAACTGCACACTCATACACACACTTAGTACATAGTTCAAAACATTGAAACAGAGTCATTCTCGGTCGACAAACTTCTCGACCGAGACACTCTCGATCGACAAATTCCTCGACCAAGAATGACCCAAGTAGTCGTTAGACACAGCAGACAAGGTAGTTGGGAGTTGGATTAGAACGTTATATATACTTGCTCCAGACAGTCCCTCGGTCGACAAATCATCGACCGAGAAGGACTCTCCGTCGACAATTCTTCGACCGAGAAGAGTTCTATCTGCACTTTTCAGAGTTAATTAACTAGTCGTTGCTAAAGCAACTAGTGGATACCTAACGGCTAGTTGAGCACTTAAAACCCCCTAGAAAGTGTCTAGAACGTCCTTAAGCATTTATAGGCCATTCTTATAAATAGGACAAGCCTTAGGACACCCAAAATACACTTGTGTAACACTTGAGCATTCATACTTGTAATTGGCAATCCATTCTTGTGAGCAATTAAGCAACTCCAACATTGGCTATTCATTTCCATTGCTCCAATTTCGTGTCCTATAGGCTAGCATCTCCTACCCACTACACTTGCACTTCCATATACATTGGTTAGGAGATCAAAACGCTTGATATAGGAAATCAAGCCTTGTACTACAACGGTATTGTAATTTCCATTTTTTCCTTCTTGTTCCTTTATATTGTTTGTACTCTCCTTGCTACTCCTAGGGTTGGAGGTTGCGGATTGGAGAGGGTTTATCTTCTCAGGTGGAGAAGGGTCTTCTCGGTGGAGAAGGTGGACTTTGGACTACTTCAAGAAGGCTGTCTCAAAGGGAAGCTACTTCAAGAGGAAGGCTACTTCAAGGAGGAGCTTGAGGTTACTTCAAGGAAGGTTGCTTCGAGGTTGGTGAGACTACTTCTAGGTGAATGTTGTCCAAAGGGTTTGGTGAAAGTATTTGTAATTTTATGTAACATCCTTGCGAGGTAATAAAATTTAAATACTTTCAAAATCCCGGTTGGGTAAGCAACCGGGTAGTGGATTGACTATCTTAGTATTTGCTAAGGTTGAAACCACTCTAAATCCTTGTCCCCTTGTCCAATCTTTTTGTGGTTGCTTGTTTTGGTTAAATTATTATAAAACCATATTCACCCCCCCTCTAGTGGTTTTTCAATCTCTTGATAAATACACCAATATACATATACATACAATTATGTAGTTCAAATTAGTTTTCAAAGAGGAGATTCACTAGTCAATATCAATGTTGTCATTTCATTTTGCATACAATAAGTTCTACAATCTTTGTGGGTAGTGAGAAATTCACTTACATATTGGCATTCATGTACCTATATTATCATATATCACCATTATCATATGTGGTTTAAAATTTTATAAGCCTTACATGGATTGTATGCAGTCTATTAACCGGAGTGATATCATTCTTAGCATTATTTGAAGGTTTTTGGAACAAAGTTTATAAGAAATGTTGTTATCGGAATTGAATGCGTAGAAGCTTTAAAGATCCACAACATATTGCTTCCATACCTTTTTTTGTAGCCACAGTTGGATTCCTTCATTCCAGAGACCCTAGGTCATCATTCTCCTTGGGGAGGAACAACAAGTCAAATAAGCATATGAAAGCATCATTAGTGACATCACTGAGAACACAAGTTAGAGGAGTCTTTGTATGTTTGGCTATTGGGGAAACCTAGAAGGTCTCAACAGGAAGTAGTAACATTACAAGCAATTTTTGATGGTGGGGTGGCTGGCGAATTTGGTGCGACCTCACTGATCTGTCGCCTACTCCATGGTGGAGTTACAACCCTTGGTGCTGGTAGGGTTGACAACTATTGTAGGGGGTGTTCCTTTGCTTCTTGATCCTAGGGGTCCTCGATATAGGGAGGAAATGGTGTCATGACTTGGTCATTAACACGTCATCCAGAATAGCTTATAGTGATCTACTTTGTCATCATAGTCAGGTCATGGGATATAATGTTTGTTTCATAGTCGTTGCTAGGTGTTGTAGGTTTGTGGCCATGGAAAAGAGATCTTGTGGCCATGTATGGTGTTTTAGGGAGGCGGACGGTGATGAAGCATGCGGTAAGGGTGTGAATAAGGATGACCAATGCTCAACTGGCATGAGTTTGGTGGTTGTTCATGCACTGTCCATACTACCGTTACCCTAACAATTAAAAGGTAATGGTGATGGCAGTGCTAGGTTTGGACTCAACGTTGTTTTGTAGGGTCCATTGATGTTGGAAAATCAAAATCGACATGAGGTCATTAGATTTCTGAACTAGCATTCTCCAACCAAGGAGCAAAATCCATGACCTGTGATGGTCCCTACTGCTGACACTGAGGCCTTATGGCCCTGGTATTTAGCATTCACGGTCATGGGCCTATCTCAAAACTCTTCTTATGGTAACACTAATAATTCTCCCAAAACAAATACTTCTTTTATGAAAATATAGTATTTCCAAGTTATCCTCTTTATACGGAAATTGGTCTCCAACTAAAAATAAGAGAATGACAAGGCATCTCTTTGAGGAAAACATATTATCTTATATGAAACTTTTGTCTTTTATTCCTACTAATATGAAGGTCACGAAAAGAAACCACTAGATTCTTATTAAGACTTGGATTTGGCAATAAAAAGCCATCCGTAAAAATATTTCCCCAAATACCCCACTTTGGTGAGAAAAATGAGACATGTAAAACCGTCACATGTTTTGGAGCTTTCAATTAAAAAAATAAAAAATAAAGAAAAAGAAGAAAACACTAAATGAATTGACACTTTCACTCCTATGCAGGATGGCGTTTTCCCTTTTTCTTTTTTTTTTCTTTTTTAAATTAAAAGCTCCAAACCGGTTGGCATTTTTACCTGCTTCACTTGAAAAATGCCAAATCAAATGGCATTTTCTCCTAAAAGTAAGCTATATCGGGAATTATTTTTCTAAAGGTGCCATACCTGAAAATATTTTAATCAAAGTGTGTCATTATAGTATTTTTTTTTCATGTTAAAAACGTGTCTAGTGCAGACACAACATCTATTTTGAAGTTTGTTCCATAGAATCGTTAGACCTGTATATCAAGCATAGCAATTATTTATTGTTCAATGCACATTATTGAGTTTCAGCCTAAGAATTAGATGCAGTTTTGCCACTTGTATCAATAGACAAACTAACGATGTCTTTTACAGTGGCATATTGACACGCTTTCCATATAGACGACTTGATTTTGAAAATTATTTGAACTTATAGTTATTGAAATGCCGCTTATGTTCTCTCAGTACGGAATACATATATAATAAGGAATATGTATGGTTGCTCCACTTATGCACTAGCCTTCCAACATCATCGAACAAAACTGAACATAGTGTGCACTTGTCTCGTAGGGGAGTGCACTGAATCATGTGTACTAGATGGATTGAATGTCGCGTACAAGACAATGGATTGAATGCCGCATACAAGACGATGGATTAATTGCTTGATGCATATAGCTCAGGTACACATGCATAGGTAATGGGTTATGTATCGATCAATACACATAATGTGTGCACCAATCATCCAACATTTGAGAATCAGCATCATTCGTGCACCCAATTATCTTGTAGGACTGCATTATATCTCGTCTATATTGAACGATCGGTTGGCCGTGTGGTGTGTGGTTTGTAGGTTTCCCGGTATGCAATTACGTGTGCTATCACACACACACACATTGCATAAGTATGTAAGTATGGTGATCGCGGTTAAGGGCCAACCTGCAAGGTCACCGGTTCAACCCCTATGAAAGTGAATCGAATTCCGCATAGTTCAAGTACGATGCATCAACCTACCGAGCAAAAGATGAAAAAAGTGGCAGACACCTAACTCCCGGAATTATAAATGCACACTAGTTAAATGGGCGTCAATACAGACACAAATTCAAACCATAGAAATCATCTCTGATTTACCTCCTCGTCACAGATTCCCAGATTTGTGCAGTTATTGAGGCAGAGGGTGAAAGGGAGAGGCACTTACCTAAATTTGTTTAAAATATAAATACACGCTAAGCAAAAGAAAAATGAAAAACAACTAAAGCAAATGTGCAGATAATATAAATCAATTCAGTTATAATGGTGTACTCAAACGTGGAAACATCCAATATTTACGAGTCAGGATTCCTTGTCTAGGGCATGGAGGCATATATAGATAGTAAATCAAAGATACTATATTGATACCCTAAAGATATGAGAACATACTAGAGTCAACGTTTTAGATGATGTTAATCAACAAAGCTATATGTACAATATTAATTATGTATATTCAGACTAAATCCCAAGGTTTAGGTTTTATCTCAACCTAACATAGGCTAGGTATGAGTGTGGACCTAAAACCGAGTCTGTGGAGTACTTACAGAAATCATGTGGTGTGTTTGTGTCAGGTTTTAAGTTGAGTGGTTACAACTCGACCCAAAGCACAACCCTCTTCCTGCACTTCAACTTGTCTACTGCACTATGTTTCAGAAGAAGGGCAAGATGTCACATTTTGTATAGAACAACATAGAAGAATGAGCAAAATGAAAAGGTTTACATCTGGAGACTAGCTTTTCATTTGCAATCCACTCTACTCTCTCCTAGTATCTCTCCAACATTGTCTGCCAGATAAAAGAAATTAAGATGAAACTATCCTATCATCCAAACATTACCATATAGGAGAAAATGTACCCCAGAAACAACAATGAATCATCTACTACCTGATCTCCCTAAAAGTTGTAGCTCAGAGACAACCATGTATCTCCCATTACTTAGGATAATGTCACCACCAAGGAAGAGTCGTTACTGCATTATCTTCCACTGATCCAATCGTGAAACTCCATATTCAAGTGATTTCTACATGTGTTCCCTGTTATGAGGGTTAGGATAGCAATAGCATCAGCATAGTCTTTGTCAACTATGCCTACACAACTCCAGCAGCAATGTTGTATTACAGATTCCAGTGTTTCAGTTAAAAATCTTCAATTTGTTAACTTGCATATGTTAGAAAAGATCGTTCCCATCATATAGCGACCATTTGTGCTTCTTGGGTCAATGAAAATGACTTGATTTGGTGGTTATCTTTTGCTGTATAATTTTGTTATCAATGTTAAACGTGGTAAAGAAACAGAAAGAAATGAACCTACTATGTAATGTTCTCTATTAAAATTTATTTTCCAGCCCATAAATGAACTCAGGAATTATTTTCCTAATCTATAGCTAACTTGTTTGCAACCGTTTTTGTTGTGTTAGGGGTTAAGGGACCAACTTGGTCTTTGTTTTACCCTTTCCTAGTGCATCAGATTGGATCCACACTCAATCCAATTTCAATAATACCAAGAAACAAATTAGCATCTTGGGAAATATCAATCCAATAGATAGTCACAAGTCACAAGGAACTTTAATTATAATGCCACTGGGATAGAGGGAACGCTTAATCAAATACTGGAACATCATGTTAAATGATAAAAGTGGCTTGCAGAAGAAGGGATGAGGAATAGAATATCATTGTCACAGGCAAAATACATGGAAGATGGTCACACTGTTGGCTTGCTAGAAGCTTAAGCTGCTGCCCAAGATTGATGCTACAAAGATGGCATTGATGTGAGCAAAAACTCATGTTTGTACGAGAGAGGTGTCCCATGTATAACTGAATAGCTTATTTCAGATAGTAGGATATGGAATCAGTATAGGTGTATGGTTTGCTGGTGGATAGATAGAGTAGCACTTCCGGCGCCATGACCAGCCTGATACAGTAAGAGCTGTCTTTGAAAATCTATTGTAGTAACTACAGCAAGAACCAGTTGATGATTCACCATAAGGGAGATCAATCAATGATAAGCATACCGGTCGCTTAAGTTCCCAACAGTCCATTAGATGGGCTTCGACTCCAGGTCATTTACACCATGAAACCTACTTATGCAAGCTTAAGCAACTGTGATGGGTGAAATTCTCAAGAAAACAACCTAGAAGCACGAGGGTAGAAACTCCAAGAACACTCTAGCTGCTAGACCATGAGACAGTGCCACAATGGCAAGGTCCTTACAGTATGTTGTCACTACTTTGTACTTCGATGTGCATAAGTTGTGACCTGTTGTCTTAAAATATCCTAGAATCACCAGCCATATGATTACTTAACTGGGGTTATTTGAGACTGTCTCAAGGGTAAAGAACTACCCTAGAGTTTATTTATTTGCTGCTAACTTAGATAAACCAAAGAACGCATCTAATATAGGTGTATTTAGCCCTTTATTCAATTTGGTGGTGGCCCCAACGGCTTTGGAAGGCCCAAGCCAGAGTTGACAACAAATACCTGCAAACGGTGATGATCACCAGTGAAACAGCTAGAGACAGTAGTATAATTGGCTGTGGATGACAAGCAAGCATTACCTAAGCTCCATGATGTATCCCACATGGAAGAGGCCAGAGTGGAGGCTGGGGCAAGTGTTGTGATTTGTCCATTATGTATCCCACATGGAAGAGAACAGAGCGACAGCTGGGGTAACTATTGTGAATTGTGACCACAGATGGAACAGTGCATCATAGTGTTTTAAAAAAAAAAAGGCCACAGGGGCTGCATAAGCGGCCCACATATACTTAGCCGCTTATAAGGTCGATTAGTCGGCGATTTTTATGGACATTTGTTATTTTGGCCCAAACTAGATTCTATTTTTATTGACAACATTCTCTTGATATATTATTTTATTGTATGTTTAACATGAGTTGCATGCTTATTTAATGTTTGTTGTTTTGGACCTCTAGGACACGCTGGCATCTTTTTGCCATGGTTGTACAGGCGTCCAGGCGTTGCCCATGACCGCCTAGACAGCCTAGGCGGACGCCCGGGCGTTCCTAGGCGTTTTTTTAATTATTTGATCTTTTTTTTCATTTTCAAGTTTATATATATATATAGAGTCAAGCTAGAATACACTCGAGTGTACGGATCGCACGAATACACTCAAGTGTGTTTGCATATCAAGACTATTTTTTGCAAAATGTAAACTGTTGATCTTCACCGTCATACTATAACTAGGTTACATACAAATTTTGAGCCCATTTGGATGAGTGTAAGTCACTCATCCAAGGGCAACAAAATCGACGCGCGAAACTAATTTGAAATGCATAATTTTTGCGGTCTTCATAACATGAGCTATACATATCCAAATGTGCTCAAATTTTGCGTATGAGTTGTTCACGGGATGTTTAAGAAGATCAACGGATTAGATTTTCAAAAAAAATATTGCATCATGAAAAACTACTTGAGTGTATTCCGCTCTGGATACACTCGAGTGTGAAAAGAGGAATTCCCTCATTTTTTTCTTATATTCCTCTACCTCTATATCTATCTCTGAGATGTTTGGATTTTTCAAAACTCCATAGACATGCAGAAGAAAAATGCTATCCCCACTCGGACCAAGACATAACTTTTACCAAAAGTTTATTGTGATCTTTTTGTTCAAATAACAATTAAGGCGAAGCAGGGTCAGGAATACACTCGAGTGTATCCAGAGCGGAATACACTCAAGTAGTTTTTCATGATGCAATTTTTTTTTTGAAAATCTAATCCGTTGATCTTCTTAAACATCCCGTGAACAACTCATACGCAAAATTTGAGCACATTTGGATATGTATAGCTCATGTTATGAAGACCGCAAAAATTATGCATTTCAAATTAGTTTCGCGCGTCGATTTTGTTGCCCTTGAATGAGTGACTTACACTCATCCAAATGGGCTCAAAATTTGTATGTAACCTAGTTATAGTATGACGGTGAAGATCAACAGTTTACATTTTGCAAAAAATAGTCTTGATATGCAAACACACTTGAGTGTATTCGTGCGATCCGTACACTCGAGTGTATTCTAGCCTGACTCTCTCTCTCTCTCTCTCTCTCTCTCTCTCTCTATATATATATATATATATATATATATATATATATATATATAGTGTGTGTGTACAGATCGCACGGATACACTCAAGTGCATTTGCATATCAAGACTATTTATTTGCAAAATGTAAACAATTGATCTTCACTGTCATACTATAACTAGGCTACATACAAATTTTGAGCCCATTTGGATGAGTGTAAGTCACTCATCCGAGGACAAAAAAATCGACGCGCGAAACAAATTTGAAATGTATAATTTTTGCGGTCTTTATAACATGACCTACAAATGTCCAAATGTGCTCAAATTTTGTATATGAGTTATTCACAACGTCAAGCTAAAATACACTCGAGTGTATTCGGAGCAAAATACACTCAAGTAGTTTTTCATGATGCAATATTTTTTTCAAAAATCTAATCCATTGATCTTCTTAAACATCTAGTGAATAGCTCATATACAAAATTTGAGCACATTTGAACATTTGTAGGTCATGTTATAAAGATCGCAAAAATTATGTATTTCAAATTTGTTTCGCGCGTCGATTTTGTTGCCCTCAGATGAGTGACTTACACTCATCCAAATGGGCTCAAAATTTGTATGTAGCCTAGTTATAGTATGACAGTGAAGATCAATGGTTTACATTTTACAAATAAATAGTCTTGATATGCAAACACACTTGAGTGTATCCGTGTGATCTGTACACTCGAGTGTATTATAGCCTGACTCTACACACACACACACACACACACACACACATATATCATTATATACATATTAATAGAGTATCATATATACATAATTAGATTTTATCCTATAAGAATCAATGTCAAAATATATATCATACAAGCATGTATATATTAGGAATGCAACATAAATACAATTAATGTAGTTAGGTGGAGAAAGAAAAATAGAATTAACTCATTGTGAATTTGTCGAGCAGCAGTCAGTGCAAAAAGAAAAACAAACAGTAAGTCACAAAGTAAATTTACAGCTTAGTTATGCATAACAGCATAAGGATTGAAATAGCCAAGATAGGAGGCTGGTGAGGCAACAGTAAGGTATGGCAGCAAATTTGCTGCCCAATTAAGCAACAGGAAGAAGAAGAAAAAATCAATTAATTCTGGATTTGTGAGCAGCAGTCAGCACACAGTAGCAATATTTCTACTAGATAGAGCAAAACGAAAAATAAACAATAATTCATGGAAGTGAATTTGCTGCTTAGTAATTCATAAGGAAGAAAAAATAGAAATAACCATGGTGGTGAAGCAATAACAAGATGTGACAGCAACTTAGTCCAGCAAAATGAAAAAAATAATGGATCAACAACCAAAAATTTGCTGCTTATAGGAACCATTAATGAAAAATGAAAAAAAAACTAAATTATATTATGGCCCATTGACCAGGCCCAATAATCACCCAGGCGGTCCGCCCAGCCCGCCCAGGCGATCCACCCAGTCCGCCTAGCCCGCCCAGATGCCTACTGAGGCCGAGCGCCCGGGTTTTGGAGGGTGGGGGGACGCCCAGGCCGCGAAGGCACACCTAGGCGGGCTTCCGTACACAGTTTTTTGTATGATTTGGTTAGTCTTTATTGTTATGGACTTGTATTAAATCATTTCGAGCATGCTTCATTGGAGTTTATGCTTAAATGACTCTAGATTCTAAATGGTGCTTTACTTTTCATTGAAACATTATATTTGAATCTATCTCAAATTTTAGGGTTCAAATATGTAATTGTACAAATTAAATATGAAATTGTGTGATTGATTTATACATAATAATTAAATTATAAAAAAAATCCAAAACGTCATATACTTCCGCATACCGCATATACTCTATAAGGTGACCTCTCCGCGCGCATAACGCATACCGCTTTATAAAACATTGCTGCATCAAATGAAGGGATAGCTGTGTCTAGTCCTCAACATGTACCGAGAGTCTTGTCAAATCCTGTGGCTGGTGACGTAATGCATAGCAAATCCATTACTATCATAGGAGCTGATTGCATGTTAGAAAGAGTTGTGCTCTGCTGCAGTAGATACACAAATGATAAGGTAGCTTCCAGGTGAAATCCTGACCTTCATTACAATTCATTGTGTTTTTCTTATGCGATAAGGAACATCCTCATAGAAAGCAATAGACATTAAATAGGGTGGAAGTGTAGAAGCAAGAAATATAAGATAATAGACGTCCATAAAAGGGCATTTAGCAAAATGGGTATGAATTTATGTTATGACACCAATTAATGTAGACATAACTATCTATAGGTAGATGTACATCTACATAAGCAAACTAGGAAAAATACATGAAATTTTTGGATTTCATTCATGAATCATCAACTGTACGGCCTTAAAAAGATGACACAAATATATTACTTGTTGGAAAAGAAAACTATTTATACCAAACTGCAGGATAGGAAGCATTTGCAAAAAAATATCATTAGACACTTTGTATCCTACTAGACATAAGACAGTTGATGAGTGCGGCACTCCACATCAATCAGAGGAGCAATTCTTCATATTTATGAGGGGATGCGACTGCGAAAGGAAGAGCCTCAACATCCGTCCTGCAACCTTCTCAAGTCTATATATGGATCCTAGGAGAGCAGCTTTGGTCTTGAAGCATATAACTCATTTTGAGCTTGCATTGTTATTAGTCTTAGTTTGATACCTCCACGCAACAACTATACATTCAAAGGACTGGAGTGAATATTTTACATATCCTAATATATAAAAGGTTTGTTCTCAAGAGTCAAAGTAAGTCCTGGCAGCACTCTATGGATTCAAAATTGATATAGCAGATCATATTTGAACCAAAATAAGCTTCTAGTGACTCTAAATAGACACTTATAGAAATCATTGACTGAAGGTAGGTTGTTATAACATTACAAGATTTAAGTATTCAGGGAAGCTGTGACCATACAACCGTTATGCTAAACAGGTAACAGCAATACCTCAAGTGCAACCCTCAAATAGACATAGAAGGTATTACCACAGAATTAATTATCAGGTGCATCAGATGCCTTTGCTCCAAACGGATCATGTGAAGGACCAACATCCTCCCCAATATGCCGTTGGACAAGACGTTGCAAATCAGCCATAACCTTCTGCTCCCTCTTTGCTTTCTCCTCATAATTAAACATTGCAAGAGCTCGTTTATCCTCAGCACTGTAAACTTGGTTTTCCTTCCTAATACGAATGGCATTCATCCTTTGATGTCGGCTTCCACTCATGACATATCCCAGGCTCTCAAACTTCTGGATCTCTTCTGCTGACAGACCGACTTCACCTCTCCTTGGAATACGCTTTCCCTGCTGAACATACTGTGCAATGGCATCACCCTCACCGGGCCTCAAAGCACCACCATAGCTAATATGCCCTTCTGCCCGGGGCAATGGAACAGGACCAACAACTGGTTCATCTTCCAAAGCAGCCTTCTTTTGAGATTCAATTAGCTCCTTCAACATGAGTGCTTCTGGGTCTAGATCAGGCTTCATGAGATCGTCCATGTCTGGTGCTTCTTCTGAATCAGAGGAACTCTTCGAATTAGAAAGCTTTTTCGTTTTGTTCTTCTTGGAATGTTTCTTCTTGGATCTCGATGAGCGATCAGTTGAATAACTAGAGTCAGAATCCTCATCACTGCTCTCTGATCTTGAATTCCTCTTCTTTCTAACACTTCTAGTTGTACTCTTCTTTACTCTGCTATGCTGACTGCCATGACTGTTACTAGTCCTCTTTCCCCCCCTCTTTTCTCCGCCATCCTCACCAGATGACGAATAAAATGAATCTGTGGCGTCATCATTTGAATCAGCATCGGACAAGTTTCTTGATCTCTTGCTTGGACGCTTGGTTTTCTTCCCGCTCCTCCTACCTTTACTAGTTGTCTTCCTCTTCCCTGCCTTTGAAGGTGGGCTGTCTGAATCTGAGTTTGAATAAGCTGACTTGTCGGACTCGCCATCTGAAGAGTAAGAAGATCGCTTGTGCTTCCTGCTCCTCTCCCTTCTCTTTTTTGAGTGCCTGCTAGTCTTTCTATGAGGAGTGTCACTTTCAGAATCTGACTGCGAAACGGAACCTTCCGAACCACTCTCCGAGGATCTTCCCTCGGATTCATCAGCTTTGGATTTTTCCCTCTTCTCCCCAGCCTCGTCTTTCTTCTCCTGCTTGTCACCCAAGGAAGAACGGACATTCTCATCAGACTCTTCTGAATGATAGTCCCTTTCTCCCGGAGGCGGGCTGGGGGTTACCCGCCAGATGCAGTTCTTGAGCTTCTTCCTGAGCTTCTGCCGCTTCAACCGCCGATACTCCTCGTAATTGAGCCCTTTCAGCTCCTCGTCGTCATCAGAGTTCTCCGAACCCGACATCCTTCCATTCCTTGCGCTCCTGTCAAGAAAAGGGGGCCGCTTCCGGTGGTGGCCATTGGATTCGCGTCCTCGAGAAGCTAGGGTTTCTGTCCTTCGCGGGCTCGGAGATCGAGAACGCGACGGGGATCGGGTCCGGGACCTGGATCGTGTGGCGCGAGAGATGCCATTCGAGTACCGGGGTCTGTTGCCGCGAGAAGAATCTCTATGATCGTAGCAGATGGGGGAGCGGGATCGTGAGTACCGGCGGCGGTCAGAACGACCGACCTGCACTACAGACGCCAGTCGCGATTCGCCTCTCACCATACCTTCTCGAGTACGGAGTGAGACCAAAGGCCCAATCCTGATTCCTTTATTTGTATTTAGGAATTTATCAAGAAGAGAAGAAAAAGAGAAAGAACATAAAAAAATATTTAAAAATATGTTATTTTTTAACAAATCATATTATTCTAAAAAGTTATATATACCAAACACATATAAAAAGTTATATATACCAAACACATATTAGCACGAACATTGGGGCCCAACAAAGAGGGGGCCTATAATTTTATTTTTCTAAACATCTCTTATTGTTCTAAATCCCAATTTGTGTCGTTTGTGACTTTCTCTAATCCTTCGGCAATTACGCTCCCCACTCACATTCGTTTTTCTTATTCACTTTCGGCAGACTCTGCTACAGCGGCAGCGCTCCTCCGCAGAAGTCCACAGCGTCTCTTGCCATCGTGGACGTTTGGCGCCTCCGGTTCTCCTTGTCTGCAGACTCCGCACACACTTTTTGTCGACAACCGCAGATGCGGGGTGAGAACCGAGAAGGATCCATGCTCTTCTCCCTGAAAGACCATCCATACCGGACAATCCAGAATTAGCAACAGAGGTTCAAGTGTTATATATAATTCTGACTTGATCTTGGCGTCTTGCACTGCAAAATTCACTGGCTAAGGCCCTGATTAGTTCGCTGGAAGTGGACTGAAAATCTCTTCGCTCATTCTTACCCTAGTTGCCGACTCGTATGTGTTCTTACTCGATGGCAAATTACTATTGTCTTTCATAACTTATTGTCATTGTACACGAATTATTTTGCCAGTCTTCTTTTGAATGTATAAATGAGAAAGACTCCTTCTTTTGAATGTATAACTGAGAAAGACTCATTCACAGTTCTAAAATCTATCACATATGCATCCAAGTGACAGAGAGTCATTGTTAGATGGATTAAATTAATATGACTGTTATCAAATATCTAATGACATTGAACAATCTATTTGTACACAACTATACAAATTTAGAGGCAAAATAGTACTATACGTTTGTTCTATTGAATGTGTTTCTTCTAGAAAACAAGATAGAAATATATATAAGAAACGAGAACGCGGAGACTGAACCAGATAGAGCAACTTTTGTTAAAAACTCAATTATTAAACCGGCCATTTGAACTCGATTTCTAGGAACTGGACTTCAGTTCCAAAAAAATAACTTCCTTAAAAACTCTCGTTACAACAAACCAATATGAGCCAAAATATATAAAAGTATGGACTAATGATTGCAACGTATTTGGTCACTAGATTGTGATTTGGTTTTAAATATCACATTCTACTAGTCTATCTCTTGCCGCCATGTGTATTGAAATTAATTAATTGGAACTTGTAACTGTTAGAAAATAAAGGTTTTGTTCTCATATTCACTTCAACGTATTTCTATTTCGTGTTTGGAAATGTCCAAACCAACTAAAAAAATATATTTTAGTTGCTATTCTTGTCACATGTTTGCTTTTTTAAACAATGATGTTACAACGATACTATATGAATTTTTAAATTGACAGAATAAACTCATCACTAATCTTTTACTTTGGTTGTCTTCTATATTTGGCAGTGTGGTTTACTCAACATGCCTCTAAAAAAATATCTATCTGGAAGTAAGAAAAGAAGAAAGAAGAAGGAAGATGAACAATTTCTAGCTACTCAGAAAGGTGCGCTTGATAAATTTATTTCCATTATCCCACAAACTTCTGAAGATGTTGATAATCCTGATCAATTTAATGAAAAAGTGAATGATGATGATCATGTTACTATAGAAGTCAAAAATGTAATTGGAAATGAAAATTTTGATGAGGTTGAGAATGATACTGGCATCACTGATTTAAATGTTGATAACTTAGACGGTGTTGAACAACTTCTCCCTCCTTTTGATATTTATGATCCCTTAAATTGGGATAATATTGACAACAAAGTTAGAGATATTTTAGTTAAAAAATGCCCTAGAAGATAACTGAATCTTGTATTTTCTTTAGATGACAATAAGAGGCACTTCTCATATGCTTATTATTCTCAAAAATTGAGCAATGAAGAGACTCATGATAGGAAGTGTCTAGTTTACTCAAAACATGTTGATAAAATTTATTGTTTTTATTGTAAGTTGTTCAAGTCTGAGAACAATAAAAGTACACTATCTCATAATGGATTCAAAGACTGGAAACATGCTAGTGAGAGACTCAAAGAGCATGAGAATAGTGTCAAGCATCTCACTAATATGAGCACTTGACATGAATTAAAAGTAAGATTTAGCAATGAGAAAACTGTTAATAAAGAATTGCAGAAAGAAATTTCAAAGGAGAAAGAGCATTGGAGACAAGTTTTATTAAGAATAGTGTATGTCGTTAAGTGTCATGCTTAATGTAATTTGGCTTTTTGAGGATCAAATGACAAACTTTTCAAAGATAGCAATGGAAACTTTTTGGGGAAAATTGAAATGCTAGCAGAATTTAATTTGGTAATTCAAGATCATGTTCGACGCATTTAAGATCATGAGATTCACCATCATTATATTGGCCACTCAATTCAAAATGAGTTGATATCTCTTTTAGCCCACACTATTAAGAGTTCTATATTGAACATCATTAGACGGGCTAAGTATTTCTCCATAATTCTTGATTGTACTCCTGATGTGAGCCACCAACAACAAATGACTCTCATTGTACGATGCGTAAATATGTCTGGTCAAAAAATAAAAATAGAGGAGTTTTTTTTAGAGTTTCTAAAAGTTGATGATACGACTGGATTGGGGCTTTTTAATGAACTTGTAAATGTTCTTGAGTCTCTTGATCTTAATGTGGAGGACATGAGAGGTCAATGTTATGATAACGGTTCTAATATGAAGGGAAAACACCAAGGTGTGCAAAAGTGGTTACTCGAGGTAAATCCTTGAGCGTTATATATGCCTTGTGCTTGTCATGGTCTTAATCTCACTATTAGTGATATGGCTCATTCTTGTGTTCCATCTATTTCTTTTTTGGATTTATACAACGTATATATACATTATTCGCAAGTTCTTCGAAAAGGTGGAAGTGTTTGCTTGACAATGTCTCAGGTTTGACTGTTAAATCACTGTCCAATACTTGTTGGGAGAGTCGTATTAAAAGTGTCAACGCTACTAGATTTCAAGCTCCTCAAATCAAGTAGGATATATTGGAATTATCCAAGTCTCGTGATGATTCTAAGACAAAAAGTGAAGCAAATAGTCCGGTTTACTTGATCGAGAGTTACAAGTTTCTGTTGGGCATTGTTATTTGACATGATATTTTATATATTGTTAATATAGTAAGTAACAAGTTGCAATCCAAATTTGTTTGCATTGATGCTATTGTTAAGTTATTGAAAGATATGGTGTCTTTTCATGAGAAATACCGAGATGAAGGATTTGCTTCTAGTATTGTTGTTGCTACTGAGATTGCCTCTGAGATGAATGTTGAGCCAATTTTTCAAGTGAAGTGTTGCATTATTAGGAAAAGAAAATTTAATGAGAATGATGATGATGATGATGATGATGATGATGATGATGATGATGATGATGATGATGATATTATTCAACCAAAGAAAGAGTCTTTTCAAGTGAATTATTTTCTATTGGTTGTGGATATGGCAATCTCTTCTTTGAAGGAGAGATTTGAGCAAGTGAAGATATTTGAAGATACTTTTGGGTTCCTGTATAACTCAGAGATTTTCAAATCATTGGATGAAACTACCCAAAAGGCATGTTGCACTAAGTTTCATGCTATTTTTTCTCATGAAAGTTCATCAGACATAAACTTGGATGACTTTTTTTCTGAGTTGAAACTATTGCAGGTGAGTTTGTCAGAAGAGCAAAAGTCAGCTGTTGAAGTTCTTGAATTTGTAAAAGATGCATATTGTTTCCCTCATATTTCAATTGCTTATCGTATTTTGTTGACAATGCCAGTGACAGTAGCGTCTGCAGAAAGGAGTTTTTCCAGGCTAAAGTTGCTGAAAAACTACCTTAGATTGACAATATCTCAAGAAAGACTGAACACTTTGGCAATATTATGCATTGAGAAGGATATGTTGGGAAATATTGATGTTGACATTGTTATTCAAGATTTTGCATCAAGACAGACTCAAAGAAGTCATTTTATATGATGAGTGAAGCTTGATAAGGAGATATCTATATTTAATTTTTACAATCTTTTTAGTTTGATTTGTAAGAACATGTTCTATTTTTATATAATAGTTTTGACAATTATGACTAAACTTGTGTTTATTTAAATTTGATAAATAAGAGTATATAGAGGGCCCATTTTTTATCTTCGCCCCAGGGCCTATAAAATGTCTACAACGACCCTGCATATTAGTACATAAAAAATCAAGATAAATTAAACTCGTATGTCTTTTGATCAAAATAAAATTATTCATATATTTATTTTGTTAATGAAGAAGATATATTTTTTTATTTCTAACGTGATCTATAACATTGTTGATGCAAATAGGGACTACTACTTTCTTTTTACAGTCATTGTGTATATGTACTTTCCTCCATATTTATAACTTTCTCTCTATTTATTTAAGTTCCTTCCATAATTTGAGAGTTCCCTCCACTTTCCTCCACAATTTCCTCCTTTTTTCTATTTTTTCTTATGTTATTATGTTAAAAAAATTATTTATCTCTAACTTTTCATATTCTCTACCAATATTTTTTCTAGACATTCTAATTTATTTTTAAATTATACTCTACAATTATTCTAAGTTTCCTTTTATTTTTAACTTTCCCTCTATTTTTTCCCTCCAACGTCCTCCCAACATTTTGTATTCCCAAGAAGTGAGATGAGAGACTATATGATCTTTTTTCACATTGATTGTGAGAAATATAAATATTTCTCACCATATGATTTATATTTTTCCTCCACATTTTGTATTTCCTTCCCAGTTTTATAATAAATTTCTCGCCAAGTCTTTCCCCTTCCCCTTGTCTCCACTCTGATTTGGTGGGGAGAAAAGTGACTGGAAATGCACTTGATTCTTTCCCCTCCATTCCCCTTCATTCCCTTCCGTCCCCTTCACCATGTGCAACCAAACAACTTAAGTCATTTCCCCTCCCCTCCATTGACAGCATACCAAAGCTATTAGTTCTCAGATAAGCTTTTAATGATTGGTGTTATGTTTATAATTCTATACTATGTTGTAAAAGTCATAAAGGATTTTTTGCATATTTTTTCTTGAATAAAGCTACACAGATAAAAGTTGAACCCAAAATGAGACCAAATTTGGTAGAACATTTATTGAATTTGAAAAAGAGTAAGAAGAAATGGCTTGATCCTCTTATTTCTCAAATAGAGAGATCTATGATCTGGGATCCTAATGCATATAGATATAAATGGTTCAATGGGAGCAAGAATTTCTAGGAAAATTTGGAACATTTTGTTTTTGAACAAAAGAACCGTTTTTAAATAGTGTTTGATTGATTCTGTATTAATCAATATTCGATTGATTGGTTCGAGAATATTGATTCTCTATTATTTTTTAAAATTCCATATTGGTCCATATGTGTCAGCATCACACTTTTGTCTTAATTTTTTTAATTATATATTGTAGTAGGAGGCTCAATTATACTATATAAGAAAGCCCCAGAGGGGGTTGGATACAATTTTCTCTATTATTTTTTAAAATTACATACTGGTCCATGTTTGGGTACACCGCATTTTTGTCTTCAATTTTTTAAATTATACATTGTAGTAGGAGGCTCATCTATACTACATAAGAAAGTCTTGGAGGGGGATGGATGCAATTTTCTCCTTATTTTTGAATTTACATATTGGTCTATGTGTGTGTACACCGTACTTTTGTCTTTAATTCTTTAAATTGTATATTGTAGTACGAGGCTCATCTATCCTATATAAGAAAGCCCCCGAAGGGGTTGGTTGCAATTTTCTCCATTATTTTTAAAATTACATATTGGTCCATGTGTGTACAATACACTTTTATCTTTAATTTCTTAAATTATATACAAATTACGAGACTCATCTATACTATATAAGAACTCTCGTGGAGGGGATTGGATGCAATTTTCTCCATTATTTTTTGAAATTATATAGGTCCTTGTGTGTGTACACCACACTTTTGTCTTTGATTTCTTAAATTATATATTATATTAGGAGACTCATCTATACTATATAATAAAGCCCACAGAAGGGTTTGGATGCAATTTTCTCTATTATTTTTTGAAATTACATATTGGTTCTTGTATGTATGAGAAGACCTATTAAGATATGTATTGCACATATTTATTGCATCTTCTTTTCTCAAAGTTTAACCTAGAAATACTCATTGCAGCCTACTAAGGCACCCGTCCATAGCACGGGCTTATGCCTAGTGAATTATATAGTAGTCCTTATATTCTAAACGATGCATCTATTTGATTTGTCAACTTTCTATCATTTTCCAATCTAAATCATGGCACTCTCATGAGTGAAATTGGCTAAAGGTTGTCTCTCTTGTATGAATTGGGTCTAGATTTTGGATTTTATCTCAACATAACAAAGACAAAACTTATTTATGACTCTAGAAAAGTCTCAGGTTGTAACTTTTTTCCTCCTAACAAATCATGTTCTATGCGGGTGAAGATTGTTTGTAGTCCAATTTCTATTAAGTCAGGTTTTAACTTTCAGATTATGAGGAGTATATAATGAAATGCATGGCTATGAGGGGTGTTCACTCAATGATCTGTGGAGAAAACATTTTATCCTCGAGTCGTGTGTTGGAATGTCAAAGTTGTTGTTTTGTCTTCAAGTAATAACACCTAATTTTGTTGTTTCCATCTTAGACAACTTTGATCGTGAACTTTGTTGTTGCATGTCATGCATTGATGTTAATGAAGATTAAATTTTTGGTGATCTATAGATACAATGACATCTTGCCACACTACCAATGCATCTTGGAGCTTTGGGTACTTCAGAGGATGTGGGCATTTATGCCGAGTTGCTTCTCTTTTGGCCACCTACTACAACATAATCTTCTAGGCTTCCATGGCTCAGAATTGTCTCAATAGCAATGAGTTGTTCTCGCTTCCCTATAGGTTGAACGGACACAAGATTTTCTTCTTGTTGTTACCATCAATGCTCTTAGATTATCAATTATATTGGTTGAGAACGAATCTATTCTATATTACTGGTTATCCTTCTATATCCAGGATACGAGTGTTGCTCTCTTATTCATGATGTATATCTTGATTCTTTCCATGACTATGATTTTCATTATTGCATTTACTTAGGATTCAAGTTCTACCATGATGTCATTCAAGATTTCCTCCTTGAGATTGATGTAGTCCTATTTTAGGGCTTCATCTTGTGTCTTATTGCATTTCAATCACATTTAGATATGTTAGATTGTATGTTATTGTTGGGAAGTATGTGCACATAGTATAGCAGAGGAAACAAAAAAATTTATCTATCTGTATTCCCATAATAACAAGATCACGTCAACTACTATGAAATAGGAATGATTACTTAACGAGTTATACCTAGTTCTGGAGCAAGTTCAACAACAATAGCTCATTGTGATGCAACTATCTTCTAGTTTCTCTTGGACGGTGGTTGTGCAGCTCCTGGTCTTCACCACGAACAATGAATAGGACAACTTCTATAGTGACTCTTGTGGTCTCACCACGGACTGTAGGATGATGTTGCTCTCCTAGTAGCAGCCAAAGGACTCCTCCTCTAGAGTAGTCCATATGGACCAACTAAAACTACTATCGTTCAACTAGAATAGATAGGAAGGAGTTGTCACCTCCCGTTGGTGTACTAGTCACCAACTTGCTCTCGTACAATAATGATCCTCAGTTGTTCTCTCCCTTAATATTCCTCCCTAGTTGGGTAGGATTTGCTTGGGCTCTCTTGGTTACCATAACTAGAGAGGACAACAATTACTAGAGCATCTAATTCTTAATTGTTTGTGTTATTGTTGTGCTCTAGGTAGCCCCCATTACCCCTCTATTTATAGGTGGGGTTTGGGCCAGGGTTCTCATTGTGTTCGAGATTTGTGCGAGAGTGGAAGGGACCAAAAGATCTTGAATTTTTGCAACCTGTGAGTCATAAAACGATCGTCTGGCAGTCCAGACAGTCGTCTGGTACTGCGATACACTTGTCTCTTACTGCCAAATGGTCGTATGGTAGTTTCCCACTCATATACGAGATTGGAAATTTGTTTCCCATTAATGTTAAACATTAATTTCTTGCATCGCATGAATTTTACAATCGATACAATTTGGGAAAGTATCTAGAACCTTCCTCTGATCAACTGAGTGATCTCACACATGTGATACGATTGTCTCGTTCATCCATACGGTCTCCTGGTGGGCCGAGCTGAGCCAGTCTGTTCATCAAAATGAACCAGTCGGTTCACACCTCAGTTTGGTAGGAATTAACCAATTTAATCTCTGATCAGCCTAATGACCCAAGAGGCCATCTCAACACTTGAGACAATCGCCTGGTGCACCAAACGACCACCTCACCCAGTGAGACGATCAGCTAGGGTGTAGCCAACTAATCTTTTGCGTGAATTGAGGACCTAAACACTTTAGTAATCAATTCAATCATCATTTAAGATTAAACTCCTCTTTTAGATGAGTTCCTATGTGTGTGACCCTATAGGTCCCATATCTCATTGCAGTGAACGTCCACAACTAACTTATGACATTACAAGCAGAGAGTGGTGACTAGTTGCACATCAGTGCTACCAAAGTGAGTGGAAAGTTCGAGAACAACTTCAACCTACAATCTGTGTAAGGTGTTGTAGTGATTGTATAATTCCTTTATGTCTAATATCCGGGATGAACTCAAGGCATGGAATTGTCATCCTCTCAACATTCAATCCATGTTCCTTGAACCAAGAGCAGATTAGCCGAGATAATGTGATCTCAATATCATATATTGATTCACATGTGCATGCACATGCATTTCTCAATCTCTCTTATCAAGTAGCTAGGATATCATACTCTAGTAGGAGGAACAAATCCCTTATCTATCACTCATAATCTATCCCCATGTGTCAAAGTCACCCAATCATCACCGCTATAACAACCAATGTTTCAAACTAAGTTTGATGATGTCAAAGTGTATCCAACGACATGTGATGAGTGTAGTGATTTCAGGTCTAAGAGTCACAATCACCACCTTCACTATGAGAGATGAATATGCCCACTAATGATAGTTTCTATGTGTCACTCTCAAGGTGGATTTGTCTGATACATTGTTCCCTAACAAGTATCTGTATGCCTAGTTTGATATTTCCATATCATGACTAATGAGATTCAGTCATTAACTAACCCACACTCCAGTCTTATGTGTTACTGGTGTCTATCTACCTTCCACAATAACAACCGACTAGGGAAATAACAAGAATGTACATACTCTTAGCATTAGTACGATCTCACTCTCCAAGTCACGTACTTGAAGACATATGTCATTGAGTATTGTCATTCTTTAGACATTCATAATATTTCCTCATTATCTCATAACTGAATGAAATAGAATGAATTGGAAGCTTGCCTTTATGAGTATTAAATAGTTCCTTTATGATATATGCCATGTCAATCATCACATGATTGTCTCTCTGGGTATACCTTACCAATAGACTGCCACTTGCACTTAGAGTCAATCACCCATGAATCTCATTCTTAGTGATCTAAACATGTCCACCATGTTTCTGTTGCGCAAGTGGTAATCCAGTGGGTTAGCAACATTTTGTTATTAGTCAATATATTGCATGTTTCTTATCTCTTCACTCTGAGATGAAACTACAGTCATATGGCATCTGATATTCCTTGCCTAAAAAGTAGCTCCATTGTTATCATAGTACTTCTACTGAGTCATCAATGGTTGGAACATATATAAGTTCATCATATGAACCTTTAGATCCACATAGTATCAATCTGTGTTCATAACACAAGTATACTCGACTTATATTGTAGAATAGAATTAATAGCTATTAGTTTGGAACCCTTACAAGTAGCAACATCTCTCCTTCTAAACTAAACATATTTTAATTTGCAATCACCTTTTTCATAATGGACGCTTGCATCGATGTAACCTTTTATGTCCAACTCTTCCTTTATTGCTATCTTTAATTACTAGCAACCTATCATTAAGTACTTCTCAAGTACTAATGGATATCTTTAATGACATTCCAATAACCCTTATTGGAATTTAATATCATCTTTTCATTTCCAATGCATACAAGATTATATGGGATAAGTACACTTATAGCATTCATGATAGATCCATTGCAACAACCTGCATCTTAATCATGCTATTTCCATTCTTCACAAAAACTGGAACATATGTCTCATGAGAGACTAATCTGGATTCTCTCTCATTGAATCCTTTCCGTGTTGAACTTTTCAACACATTGCTATTGTATGTGCTCAAACTTATATTGTGAAATATTCAAGAACTATCTCTATAGGTCTTGATTCTTATCTCATAAGATGTTTAACCTAATCCTCCATTGTTGAAGGGGTTTTCCATGCCAGATCTCAATATTCACAGTATTAGATATTATTCCTCATCGTATGTGGAATATTCATATATGTTCCCACTAAATATTTTTTGTAACCACAGATTTCATCTTTTATCTTGATTCAAGCCAAACACTTTGACTATCTTATCAAGTCAAAAGATCCCATCTCTAAGATTCTTATTTCAATCCCAGATTTAACTTTGTAGTTTATAGACTTTATTTGCATTCTTGAAGTTATAAAACCTTTTAGGTTGTGTCACATACACATCTTTTGATGTATTCCCTTAAGGAATATGGATTTATCTTCATATGCTAAATCTCTTAGTCTATTTTTGACACGCCCCAATCTCACATTAACCACAAACCATAAGATTAGGACGCAACAGGATGGGATTTACACATAAGCCAACCACTCTTCACTTTTTAAAGCATTTTAAAGAGATTAATAGGATAATCCGATTTATGCTGTAAAATGAAACTAAACAAATTGCGGAAGCATCTTTATTAACTGACTAGCAATATAAAGTAAATCTACAACATATTACATTATCTGACATAAAATAAAGCATAACAGTTAATTTACATCTTTATACACATTCTCTCTCACTCACACCTTGTCCCAAAGATCGAGGGGAAAGGACTAAGAGACCTCTAACTAGACTAACTACAAACCTTCTATCAACTAGGCGTTAGGATGAAACGATCCTTCCGACTCCTGATGCTGATGCTGACCTGAAAATGTTTTGAGTAGAGGTATGAGCCTACTCGCTCAGTGAATAGCATTTCACTTAGCTATCACTAAACAACTCATCAGGTTTATAAACTGAAAATAAACATAAATGCAGAACTAAGCAAGGCAGTTCTAATAACATAACAAATATACAGATAATAACCACATTTCTAAGCATCAACAGGTATTTCAGGTAAATAAACAGTTATATAAATTTACTGTGATCCTACATGTTATTTATTCATTTTATTATTATGCCCTAAATATATGCAGTGTACTCTGCATATAAAGATCTGCAACAAGTCCATGCTACGGTCCCACCGTACAAGACTTAGCGACACACCCGGGAAATGCTAAGTCTGACGCCAGCCCTGCTCTGCTACAGGACCCCTGGCTCTCCGGCCAGAACATAGGCTCTACGGCCTCAATGCACAACCACGTGTGCTCCCGACTCCTCCTTTAACCGGAGTACACCGGCGGAGAGTCACAGGGTTACCTTCGTGACACACACACGAATGATGTTAGATAACCGTGTTTTCTTTTTCTTTTCCCCAGTGCCATCATGACACACGCACGATTGTTGTTAGACACTGCCTTTCTATCCTCGTGCCACCAGAATTACTCAACCGGTTGATGTTGGACACGAGTTTCACCCCTAAGAAACAGACCTTCTTTTAGGGGTTCTACGGTGTTAGGGCAACCTAGGTCTATTAACTAATTAACAAATAAACATTAAACAAGAATATCACATTTCATGCATATTGCACAATCTAAATATCACATGAAGAAAATATATATCCTTTATCATCATTAAGCATGATTCAATCTCATTTATTCACTTTCAATGCTAAACATCTATTTTTAAATCAGCAAATACATTGCAAGTGTAATACAGGAAATTTCATCATTTTCACTAAGCATATTAAGTATTTCAAGTTCCAATGAAACTAACAAACTCTATTGTATGTACTACACTATTTAGAAGTTATACTAACTGATACAGAAGCAATTTAACATTTAAATTGAGTTAAATAATGATTACTAAATGAACTACTACTCACCCACTTCGGTGTGTTTGTATACACCGAAAAACGTCCACAACCACGCCTAATTCTGCCCTTCACAGCAGAGTGCACGCCGTGCACCTGGGCTGCACGCCGTGCACCTGGGCAGAAACTCGTTCTGCTATCTGTAACTTTGCACGCCGTGCAAATTGATTTGCACGCCGTGCAACCTGTGCAGAAACGCAAATCTCATTGTATATGAACTCGATTTAGCACCTAACTAAGGCTATAATCTACAGATTCTAGATTTGGAATCTCAATCAAAAGCCAAAGCTACCTTTCTTTGGTGTCTCATGCGTCCAATTTCTACTGGTTTAGAACAGCAACAGTGCAAGCAACATATCCAGGCTTCTCCGATTGTCCAATTACCGTCACCAACTGCTATCTCGACCTCCTCTTTCAGCTGGGCAAGGACAATGGGCAGCCACCATAGCAGCCCTTCCAAGCCCTAAACAGCCAACGATGTTGTTGCAATTCGGGCGCAGGAGCAGATGCTAGTTGGGTGCCGCCCCTGCTGCTTGGATGGCCGGCGCTCTGGCTAGGGTGGGTGGCTAGGGCGAGGCTGGGGAGGAAGATGGAGGGCGGAGGAACGAGGTGCAGCCGAGATGACCTCACAAGCTCCAAAATTGGCCGTCTCAACCTCCTTTGCTGCTGCCGATGGCACGCAGCTGCTGCTGCGGTAGGGAGGCGCCGCTAACTGGAAGGGGCATAGGTGGGCGCGAGCTAGGGCAAGAAGGACGAAGAAGAAGGGGAAGGATGGGGCACTGCTGGTCGGAGGTGTGAAAGCCCAAGGAATCACCCACGATTTCCCCCTCTGGCTGCTGCGATCAGCTAGATGTGCGCACCGCTTTTGCGGTTCCCTGCTCTGTTAATCGCGTGAAGAAGAAGAGAGGATAAACGAGAAACGGTAAAGGGAAATAAGGGAAAAGCAAAATTAATAGCCAATTAAATAGGTAAAATTGCATATTCAACCCCAAGGTCTTGTAAAGCCATAACTTTTGCCTCGAAGGTCCAATTCAACTGATTTTTCTTGCAAAATGCCAAACACGGAATCCACTTCAAACTCAAAGCGTATACTCATGCCAATTAGACTGTCTCACTTGATCAAAGAACTAAACGCATCGGTGAGTACTTAATCCAACTTAATGAACTAAATAATCAACATTGTTATCATCCTTAATTACCTCATATAAGTAAATCTCAACCATTGATTCACATATTAACTTATTTGATTAACCATGATATTTAATTTGATACTCAACACTAATTGGGGTATTTCACATAATTCGAGGTATTTATTGACTAACCCTGATATGGGTCGTAACAATCTCCCTCCCTTATAAGAATTTCGTCCCGAAATTCCTAAAAGAGAAAAGGAAACTTGTTACGCACATCTATCCCAAAACTCCCCATGAGGCTCCTTCTAGGTTGTAGTTTCTACACAAAACCTTCTCTAAGGTATCTCACGATTCTTGAGTTTCTTGATCCACTGATCAACTATCGGTATTGGTCCCTCAACATGGGACACATCTGATCTGATTCCAAATCGACCCACAAAACATTGTCTTTCCAGAACTGTTATAGCAGTATCTCAATTTATGATAACTACTGAGAAATTATCATACTATTCATGCAGACAAACATTTTAATTCTTAAATAAACAGAATGCATGTCAATTTGGCAGTTTATACTAAAATCATGCAATTTAACTGTTAAACATCATCACATCTTATAATGAAAATTGATATCAAGATACTTGATTCATCGTACACCCTATCCTTAGGGTTTTCATTTGCCTTGTTCATTCATCACATGCCAATACCCTACTCTTAGGGTTATCTCATTCACTAGTCACATGGCAACACCCTACTCTTAGGGTTTCCGTTATCTCATCTGTTTGATTGCAATTCAAATCTCAATACGGTATCATTCTGGAACTGGCAGAGTAGTATATTCAAAATCATTGTATTTACTGAGTAATCTCTATATCATGCATGCAGGTAGATAAAAAAAATTCATAGATATCCCAAACTCAAATCAATTTTGGCACATACATAGTGGATTCATGCAATTGAACATCTTATTACACCAATAAGAGTAATTTACTTCTCCTATAAGAAACCATCTATAATATTTGTCAATTGTCTGCAATATCTCGAAGTACGTGCATATTAACCAAATTCCTGGTTTATGCATCACATAACTCAATTAAGAGTTATTTTTGTATCATAACACAAGTATTTAATAGTACTTGGGAGTTTCTAATGATATCTCAATGAAATGTGCCAATTCATGTAAATGTTAAGTCACACACATTAACTTAACAGGAAGCATGCAACTAGATTTATTTGCATATTTTAATGCTATCTTATTATCTTGAAATCATGCACCTAATAGTTTACCAAATTTGTATTGCCTGGGTTTATACCCAAACTGTACCATTATCAGTTGTGTATTTCTAAACTCAACATTCACACTAAGCAAACTCTATAAGACTTAAATGTTCTTCCCAACTTTCACTGAGACGCATAACATATGCTCTCAGCATGTCCTTAAGAGTCTGAATGGTTCTCTCAGACTGACCATCCGTATGCGGGTAAAAAGGTTGTATTGAATCTTAACTTTGTGCCCGAAGCACGATGCAACTGTTTCCACAACCTAGATGTGAACTTAGGATCTTAATATGATATGATTGAAACTGGATTACCAGGCAATCTAACTATTTCATTCATGTATATCCATGGTCAAGTTTTGAGACATCAAAGGTTGACTTAATATGAAGAAAGCGAGCAGACTAAATTAGTCTATCCACAATCCGTCATATCGAGTCATAACCTCTAGGTGTCTTGGGCAACCCTATCACAAAATCCATTGTGATATGTTCCCATTCCCATTCAGGCACAGAAAAAGATTACAAGGTAGCTATAGATTTCTAGGGTTCAGCCTTAACCTACTGGTACACACTACTTTTAACCACATACTCAACTACACTCTTCTGCATATTTGACCATCCGTTTCAACTACTTGAGATTCATATACATCTTAGTGTTTTCCTGAAAGTATAGCATGCATCAATACATGCACTTCCATAAGAATCTTTTCTTTCAGCCTTTTCCCCTTAAAAGAGTTTTACTCTATCTCGAGGTACACACAACATGTCATGCTAATACAACATCTTATCATCTAAAAACTTAAACTCTAGTCTCTTTTCCTCCTATCAGGTCATGCATGGTCTAGCTTAATTCACTATCACCCTTTTGTAGTTCCTTAATCTGATCATAAGAAGTAGGCTTAACTTACATCTGTACAATCAACTCACTCTGTGTTGTCATCCCTAAGCCTAAGTTCAACTTCCGCATTTCTACTAACAGGTCTCTATTGAAACCTGCCATAGAGAACGCATTAACTGTTGAACTTAACTTTCTGCTGATAGCATCAGCCACCACATTCTCTTTACCAGGGTGATAATCTATTGTCACATCATAAAGATAGTGACACTATGTCTTAAAAACATGAACTACATCAACTATCTTTAGATCACATATCGGATAACACTCCGCATTCTGTGCTACTTTCTTATAGCTACATTTTAGCTTTATGTTTTACTCTTTTCTCTAAGTCATTTCATGTTGTTCAAGTACCGTTCAGATTAACTATCTTAAAACCCTAGGTCACTATCAAAGCCAGTTTACTCTTCATAGAACATATCTCAAGATCTTATTTTACAGAGATACTAGCATTCAAGGTTTAATCACTAATGAGATCCCTTAAACTACTACAACTTTAGTCATTCTAGGGTTTGATCCTTTATTAATAGCATAGCATTATTGTGTGTGTGTAGTCGATTATATAAATCAAATTGAGTTGCTTGGGTCAATAACATATTAACCCAGCACTCAACTTTAATTACATTAGCTGAAAATTCAGTTTTCATAATAGTTTCTGTAATTCGTTTATTAAATAGCTAACAGAAGCTCCAAAAATTCTGTAAATTTTATATGTTATACCTAATGAAGTTTCAGACCTCCAGTAAAAATTTGAGATCATTTCAAGTTACCAGTAATTAAATAAAAATCAAACAGTGCGCTGCTATATAGCAGTCTGCAGCAGATTCGGTCGAGTTGCAACTCGACCGACACCTTACTGTAGAGATCAAAATTCATCCAAAAATTACGCCAATTTAACAGAGGGTCTAAAATTGTGTTTCTCAAACACAGTTAAAATTTGAGATCAATTGGATATACCAATAAAAAGATAAAATACAATTACCACACTGCTATATCATTCAGAAAATGTGATCGGTCGAGTTTGAAACTCAGCCGATGAACAGGTCAGAACATTCTTCAAAAATTCTGATATTTTGCCATGTTATTTATATTTTATATATCCAAACCATATCCAAATTGGAGCTAAATCAAAGTTACACATAAAATACTAAAAATCATTTAGTGAGACATTCTATTTATCAAATTCTGTATTCATATGTCATTAAAATTCTAATTTTGGACCAATTAGGGTATATGCTTCTCAAACCCTAAATCTCAAGACAAAAGAACATTTAGACTTCTTATCATAGTTAAAACATCCAAGTGTATATATATTCTCACCATGTTACGGGTCTAATTCAACCAGAGTCTATTCTTATATTACTGTTAATAGGAGTCATTAGATCCCAGTAACGCATCCTGCCAGCCGGACCAGGCCGAACCTGTAGTCCTGAAGCCAAGAGCTACTCGGGATTAATCTACCCCTATTAATCTTAAACATGTGGAATGAATATCCACTCAGAGAAAACTCACTTAAACATAATTTCGGGTCTACTTTAATACAAAGAAAATAAACATTAAACAATTCACTTCACATCACAATAATATAAAAGAATCATACTTATTGTACAAACTGAAAGTTTAAAATCATGCATATAAGAGCATTTCTAATGATCTTTAAATCAAATAAACAATATAAAGTAGGAGTTATATCACGTCCTTTATTTAATCTCTTACTCCTACATTAAATTCTGATTTCTTAACCCTAAGATTTCTAGGGTTTTCTCTCTAGCCTATCCTTCCTCTGCATACCTGGCCAGGGCATCCAGAGAAGAACAGACAGAGTAGCTTGATACTGGTCAATCTAAGTATTCAGACACCTGGCCAGGGTATCTAAACACTCAGACCTCCCAGAGCTAAAAACACATCATTTATTATTCGCCTTATTTATAACTTTATCTTTTGACCTTAATGATTCTTATCGACTCAACTTAAACTCTTTACTTAATTCTCGTGACTACATCCTCTTCCTACTATCTGCAATAGTATAACAGAACACTTCCTGTTAGAAAATTACAGATAGAAGAAAGACATCTAAACCTTAATCCTATTGGTCTCTTATCGTCCCCTGACCTTGAGTAACTACGTACTCAAACCAAAGCTCTGATACCAAAAATTGACACGCCCCAATCTCACATTAACCACAAACCACAAGATTAGGACGCAACAGGATGTGATTTACACATAAGCCAACCACTCTTCACTTTTTAAAGTATTTTAAAGAGATTAATAGGATAATCCGATTTATGCTGTAAAATGAAACTAAACAAATTGCGGAAGCATCTTTATTAACTGACTAGCAATATAAAGTAAATCTACAACATATTACATTATCTGACATAAAATAAAGCATAACA
Organism: Alisma plantago-aquatica; assembly: GCA_963693085.1. Lineage (NCBI taxonomy): Eukaryota > Viridiplantae > Streptophyta > Magnoliopsida > Alismatales > Alismataceae > Alisma > Alisma plantago-aquatica. The sequence continues at coordinate 499,290,324 of OY856414.1, read as the reverse complement.
GTTAATTTACATCTTTATACACATTCTCTCTCTCACTCACACCTTGTCCCAAAGATCGAGGGGAAAGGACTAAGAGACCTCTAACTAGACTAACTACAAACCTTCTATCAACTAGGCGTTAGGATGAAACGATCCTTCCGACTCCTGATGCTGATGCTGACCTGAAAATGTTTTGAGTAGAGGTATGAGCCTACTCGCTCAGTGAATAGCATTTCACTTAGCTATCACTAAACAACTCATCAGGTTTATAAACTGAAAATAAACATAAATGCAGAACTAAGCAAGGCAGTTCTAATAACATAACAAATATACAGATAATAACCACATTTTTAAGCATCAACAGGTATTTTAGGTAAATAAACAGTTATATAAATTTACTGTGATCCTACATGTTATTTATTCATTTTATTATTATGCCCTAAATATATGCAGTGTACTTTGCATATAAAGATCCGCAACAAGTCCATGCTACGGTCCCACCGTATAAGACTTAGCGACACACCCGGGAAATGCTAAGTCTGACGCCAGCCCTGCTCTGCTACAGGACCCCTGGCTCTCCGGCCAGAACATAGGCTCTACGGCCTCAATGCACAACCACGTGTGCTCCCGACTCCTCCTTTAACCGGAGTACACCGGCGGAGAGTCACAGGGTTACCTTCGTGACACACGCACGAATGATGTTAGATAACCGTGTTTTCTTTTTCTTTTCCCCAGTGCCATCATGACACACGCACGATTGTTGTTAGACACTGCCTTTCTATCCTCGTGCCACCAGAATTACTCAACCGGTTGATGTTGGACACGAGTTTCACCCCTAAGAAACAGACCTTCTTTTAGGGGTTCTACGGTGTTAGGGCAACCTAGGTCTATTAACTAATTAACAAATAAACATTAAACAGGAATATCACATTTCATGCATATTGCACAATCTAAATATCACATGAAGCAAATATATATCCTTTATCATCATTAAGCATGATTCAATCTCATTTATTCACTTTCGATGCTAAACATCTATTTTTAAATCAGCAAATACATTGCAAGTATAATACAGGAAATTATATCATTTTCACTAAGCATATTAAGTATTTCAAGTTCCAATGAAACTAACAAACTCTATTGTATGTACTACACTGTTTAGAAGTTATACTAACTGATACAGAAGCAATTTAACATTTAAATTGAGTTAAATAATGATTACTAAATGAACTACTACTCACCCACTTCGGTGTGTTCGTATACACCGAAAAACGTCCACAACCACGCCTAATTCTGCCCTTTACAGCAGAGTGCACGCCGTGCACCTGGGCTGCACGCCGTGCACCTGGGCAGAAACTCGTTCTGCTATCTGTAACTTTGCACGCCGTGCAAATTGATTTGCACGCCGTGCAACCTGTGCAGAAACGCAAATCTCATTGTATATGAACTCGATTTAGCACCTAACTAAGGCTATAATCTACAGATTCTAGATTTGGAATCTCAATCAAAAGCCAAAGCTACCTTTCTTTGGTGTCTCATGCGTCCAATTTCTACTGGTTTAGAACAGCAACAGTGCAAGCAACATATCCAGGCTTCTCCGATAGTCCAATTACCGTCACCAACTGCTATCTCGACCTCCTCTTTCAGCTGGGCAAGGACAATGGGCAGCCACCATAGCAGCCCTTCCAAGCCCTAAACAGCCAACGATGCTGTTGCAATTCGGGCGCAGGAGCAGATGCTAGTTGGGTGCCGCCCCTGCTGCTTGGCTGGCCGGCGCTCTGGCTAGGGTGGGTGGCTAGGGCGAGGCTGGGGAGGAAGATGGAGGGCGGAGGAACGAGGTGCAGCCGAGACGACCTCACAAGCTCCAAAATTGGCCGTCTCAACCTCCTTTGCTGCTGCCGATGGCACGCAGCTGCTGCTGCGGTAGGGAGGCGCCGCTAACTGGAAGGGGCATAGGTGGGCGCGAGCTAGGGCAAGAAGGACAAAGAAGAAGGGGAAGGATGGGGCACTGCTGGTCGGAGGTGTGAAAGCCCAAGGAATCACCCACGATTTCCCCCTCTGGCTGCTGCGATCGGCTAGATGTGCGCACCGCTTTTGCGGTTCCCTGCTCTGTTAATCGTGTGAAGAAGAAGAGAGGATAAACGAGAAACGGTAAAGGGAAATAAGGGAAAAGCAAAATTAATAGCCAATTAAATAGGTAAAATTGCATATTCAACCCCAAGGTCTTGTAAAGCCATAACTTTTGCCTCGAAGGTCCAATTCAACTGATTTTTCTTGCAAAATGCCAAACACGGAATCCACTTCAAACTCAAAGCGTATACTCATGCCAATTAGACTGTCTCACTTGATCAAAGAACTAAACGCATCGGTGAGTACTTAATCCAACTTAATGAACTAAATAATCAACATTGTTATCATCCTTAATTACCTCATATAAGTAAATCTCAACCATTGATTCACATATTAACTTATTTGATTAACCATGATATTTAATTTGATACTCAACACTAATTGGGGTATTTCACGTAATTCGAGGTATTTATTGACTAACCCTGATATGGGTCGTAACAATTTTTAACTACAACAACAAGCTTGACAATTGGTAAATGAATTTATATCATGTTCAACAACTTGAACTAATTTGAAAAACTTATTCAACCAAATTTTCCTTTTATGTTATCCATGTAGGTCTTTTCCACAAGACCATATTGCATCCTTTGGGTGTAACCCCTTTAGGTGGCGCTATCAAGGTCCTACCTTATTAGCTTACATGGATCCTATAATGGCATTGAAACTTTACTTAGATTATGGTACTTAATAGCTTCTAGTTGATTAGTTGGCTCATCCTATTATGACCAACTTATCTTAGATGTTGGATTTACAATCCTCAATTTTAGACATATTCTACTAGAATTTATTTTATTCTGTGATGAATGATGAACTTGAGATTCCGCAACATCTTGTTATTCTCTAAGTTCTCATTGTACCTCTCTATTGATTTCGAACATTTTGAGTTCTACTTTTACTCCCACTGATTCTTTAGGAACTCAGTTATCCTATCAACAAAACACTTTTGCTATTAGATTGGGATTAACAGTAACATTCAACAATTATGGTTTGTGGATAAACCTTTTCCAAGAAACTACTTTCTAAATGTAGGTTTCAATCCTTTATACATATTGGGACATTACCAAATCATATCATATATGATGTCTTATAAATCATTTAGATGGTACATCATTTAGTAATTATATACTTATGAGGGTATAAGAAGATCAGATTAATTGATAATTATATCATGGGTCATCATGATGTAATTCCTTCATTTTGACACATCATCATGTTCATATGGATTTAACTTGTGATACATTATCACATTTCTTCCTGAAGGTTCTCAAAGTATTGATGTAAAGAATTTTAACATTTGATCTCATCAAAGTTTCTTAATACTTTTATTAAAGTTATACTTCATTTATAATTTCCATGAACACTTCAAGAGATTTTATGTTTATATTTTACTGAGTACATATCATCATATTACCATAATGGAAATGAAGTATAAATGATTATCTATAGCATTTGTTCCATAAGATCTTCATGCATCATATGTATGAGGTCTAGTAGAAAACTTATCCTAAAACTACATATAGTGAAGGATGTTATGCTACATTGTGCATAAGTAAGAATCAAATGTTTCTTTAGGTTTGATAACCAAGGGAATCTAGATTAACATCAATATGTATTCTAAACATGCATTTCTTACATGTACGTCCAAGGTGACTATTGCTAATGATAATTTGAGTTATCAATTATAATCCTTTAGTATTAACGTTATAGATTGTATCCCAAGGTTCTATCAAAATGAAATCATTGGATATTTGAGCATTGCCATGAAAGATCATATCTTTTGAAATAGAATCATTATTATCTTACTTTATTGATTCATCATTCTTGTCATACAAGATGCTTAAAATAAATGTTTCTATTTTCTTGGCATAATGAAATAGCAGTTCAACTAACTCTATTACATGCCCATTGGGCTAAGATAAATTTTAATGTAGACTAAAGCTTTCGCAACACTTGCTCCATCTTTATCCATCTTTGTCCTCCCATGAGGGCTTTTACTTCTTATCAGATCTTGCACATCAAGTATGCTAGATTTCTATTTGGTATCACATATCAAGAAGAAGTAACCAAATTTATCTTATAATGTTTGTACCTAAAGTGGAGGCCTCAGTGCCTTCCTTCTTCTTCTTCTTCTTTAATTCCTCTAACCAGAGTGGGCAATTCCTTTTTCAATGTCCAGGCTGTTGACAATGGTGGCATTTGCCTCTTTTATTCACTCCTCCATTTGCTTTGAGATCTGAATAATTGGGCTTTTGGCTAGCTTTATAACTCTTCTTAGCTTTGTTTTTTTCCTTTAGACTTCCCCTTTGTCTTGTTGATCATCATCACATACCTGTACTTGTCTTCATTTGTCCCTCAGCTATTCTCAACATGCCCAACAACTCTACCAATGTTTTGTCAAAGTCGTTCATGTGGTAGTTCATGACAAACTGACTGTAAGATTCTGGCAGAGACTGTAGAATCACATTAGTGGAAAACTCTTGACCCAAGGGGAATCCCACTCTAGCTAGGTTATCCAAATACCCAATGAGATTGAGTACATGAGGACCTACTGGATCTCCTTTTTCCATGTTGCATTTGAACAATGTCTTGGAGACATCGTATCTCTCTTGTCTTGCCTAATCGTGGTACATGTTCTTGAGATGTGTGACCATATTCTCATTCTGCCTTTGCAACTCATAGTTTATGGAGCACAACATCAGACCCTTGACATCTACAACATCTTCAGTATGCTTCTTGTAAGCATCCCTGTCAGCCCTAGGTGCAGTTGGAAGGGGTTCATCTAGTTCTGGCATTTCCAGGACATAGAGCTTGTTCTCCCATGTGAGAACGATTCTCACCATCCTGAACCAGTCATGGAAGTAGTTCCCATTAAGTTTCTTCTTCTCAAGGACCAATTGTAGAGAAAAGTGATTGTTGTTTGTTTCCATTTGATTCTACAAAAGAATTTGCAATTTTGTCAAAACTCACTTTAATTTGATTTGATTTGATTATGACTAAAATTTGGGCAATAATAATAAGGCCTTTAATTAATTATCTTTCTCATTATTTTGATCAAATTGATAACCCTCAAGTATCAATTCAGAAAATTGTAGCGAATTAATTTTTGAATGTGCAAAACATAGTTAATTACTAAGATAGGCTACTTTTTCCAATTACATCATATGCAATTCTTGATAGACGATATGTGAAACTCCTTGCCATAATCATATGCATGCTTCTGGGCTTCGACACTCTAGGAATCACTAGTTAAGCATGTCCCAATAGCCTATACGATAATAATGCACCATGCAAAGGCAGAACCTATATTACCACCATCACACTTCCTCGAGGTAAACGACGCACCATGCGAAGGCGTAACCTACACTTAGTCAAACAAGTTTTTCATGTGTATTGCTATAGGAAGCATCTTAGACTTAATATGTTTAATTGAGGGATTTATATATATATATATATATATATATATATATATATATATATTGTATCCAATCATCATATATATAGTATGTATCATAAACATGCTATATCCATAATGTAAACATGCAATATAAAATAGAAAGTGATGATTATGGCCATGTCTACTATAATTCCTTAGAGCCACGAGGAATTACTACCACCTAGGTCAATCATCACATTACATGTATGAACCTACTGTTAGAGTAGATCTGTGCTTGACAAACTAGGTAGATCAGTTCAACCCTTGAACCAGTCATTTCACCTCTTGGCCAGTTGGTTGGTTCTCATGTCCATTGTGTGGACACCTTCCAAATAGTCGGTTGGGCCTTCTGGGATGGTCGTTTGGCCTTCTATCCATCCAATGTTTGGACTCCTACCAAACGGTTGGTTGGGTCCACCAAGCGGTCATATGGTTCCATCATTCTGTCTTCCATGGTCTTGGATCATCTCATGAACTGGTCGTCTCACCCAACGATGATCATCTTTGTCATTTCAAGAAAGAAAACTATCCTATTTCTACGTTATTATATTGTAAAGAGAAACCTCGAATTTACATTCTTGGGGAGAAAAGGTAGGAAAGAGTTAACTTTACATTGGGAAGAGGGAGGTAGAGGTTCAATATGTAGACTGAGATAAATAGAAATAAAATCACACCATCCAACCACACACAAATATTGGCCATAACCACACTACACATCCACCATCAAATTTTCTATTAGAGTGACATGTGTAAATTACATATATATCATATATATGTACATTAGTTTGGGATTATGTGGTCTTTGAATAGATACACATATGATACTGTATAAATATTCACATCATATGTAATAAATAAATGATAAAACCAAAAATCCAATCATATTGATTATCCTAAAACATAGTAAATTTACGTATCTTTGATACCACTATTGGAAAATATGGGCACAGACTATAGCAGCGGAAACAAAAAATTTATCTATCTATATTCCTATAACAATAAGATCACATCAACTACTATGAAATAGGAAGGATGGTTTAATGATTTATAACTGGTCCTAGAGCAAGTCCAATGACAACAACTCATTGAGATGAAACTATCTTCAAGTTGCTCTTGGACGGTGACTGTACAACTCTTGGTCTTCACCATGAACAACAAACAAGACAACTTCCGTAGTGACTCCTGTGGTCTCGCCATGAAATACAAACTGATGTTGCTCTCCTAGTAGCAACCAAAGGACTCCTATTTCTGGAGTGGTCCACACAAACCAACTAGAACTCTTGATATTCAAATAAAATAGAAAGAAAGGAGTTGTACCTCCCATTGGTGTACTAGTCACCAACTTGCTCTCCCACAACAATGATCCTCAATTGTTCTCTCCCTTTTTGTCCCTCCCTAGTCGAGTAGGATTTGCTTGGGCTCTCTTGGCTTCCACAACCAGAGAGGACAACAATCATCAGAGCAATTGATTCTCAATTGTCTATGTTATTGTTGTGCTGTGGGAAGCCCCCTGAACCCCTCTATTTATAGACAAGGTTTGTGCCAGGGTTCCCAGTATGTTCAGGATTTGTGCGGGAGTGGAAGGGACCAGAAGATCTTGAATTTTTGCAACCTATAAGACACAATATAGTCATTTGGTACTGTGAGACAATCGTCTCGTACTGCCAAATGGTCGTCTGGCAGTTTCCCACTCGCATATGGAATTGGCAATTTGTTTCTCATTAATGTTGAACATTAATTTCTTGCACCATAAGAATTGTGCAATCGAAATGATATGCAAAAGTATCTAGAACCTTCCTTCGTCCAACTGAGTGATCTCAGACATGAAAGACAGTCATCTCGCTCACCCATATAGTTTTCTAGTGAGATGAGCCAAATCAGTCGGTTCATCAAAATGAACCGATCAGTTCATCAAAATGAACCGATCGGTTCACACCTCGGTTTGGGAAAAAATTAGCCAATTCAATTTCTGATCAACCTTACAACCCAAACGACCCTCTCAACACTTGAGACAATTGTCTGGTGCACCAAATGATCATCTCACCTAGTGAGATGATCAATTGGGGTGTAGTCAGCTGATCTATTGCGTGAATTGAGTACCTAAACACTTTAGTAATCAATACAATCATCATTCAAGATTAAAATCCTCCTCTAGATGAGTTTCTATGTGTGTGACCCTATAGGTCCCATATCACATTGGTAGTGAATGTTCATAACTAGCTTATGACATCACAAGCAGAGAGTGGTGCCTACTCGCACATCAGTGCTACCCAAGTGAATGGAAAGTTAGAGTACAACTTCAACCTACAATATGTGTAAGGTGTTGTTGTAACATACCGAATTCTGAAATTTTGTCTTTCGACCCTCTTTCCCATCTTTTCCCTTTCATTTCTATCCTTATTGGCCTTTCTATTTAATTAATGGAATTTATAGTGGTTTAGTGAACACTTATTTACTAATTGTACCAATACAAGGGTTTATGAACAAATACCTCAATGAAAGCTTAATTACCATAATTAAGTGCTCTAAACCTTAATCTAACTTTTTTATGTGATTTGAAAACATAAAATATGCCACATAACTCATTTTAGTGATAATATGAAGATAAGAAACTTAATCGGATGAACAATTTAGATAATGGGCTGTTAATGGGCCATATGACATATCTCATAAAAATAAGTCTCAAAAGAGTAAACAAACTTCAAATTCGAAATCTACATATCAAAATTAGCCTACATGTCAAATTTCATCTAATTTGGACTACCTCGAAATATTAGGATAAGTTTAGGAGAGAGAAAATGAGTAAAAAGCATAAGTAATGAATAATGTGATTATATAAAAATGGAAATAATGATAAATTAATATTCTACACATCAAATATAACTTGTGGATAAAGTTTGGTCCAATTTGGATGTTGTTTGTGCAGGTTATACAATTATATGCACATTCTGGACTTTTATGCAATTTACCCAATTGGGAGGTTTTCTTTGCAAACTATCTCCTGAATTTTAATCCTTAGATATTCCCTTACCATTAACGAGATTTGAAACCATTTGAGAATCTAGTTTCACCTTGGTTTGACGGTATTTCTTTCCAAGGGCATTATAGGGATTACCCTCTTTATAAAGATGATTATCCTTAAAAGCTATCAACCAATGAGGTTATTTCTTTCTTGCAAAACGGTGGGGATGGCCTAAAATAATCTATGGGCCCTTAGAACCGACTTTGGATATGTATGAAGCCTCTATGAGCTATCCTCTTGCATGGCCATCAATCCCTAGGCTAAAGACACATGGAAAGTCCCTTAAGACTCCTCATTCTTCACCTCTTTCTATATATAGCCATGTATACCCCTTCCCAACTCACAATTTGAAAACTCTTGCTCTCCTTTTCTTTCCTCTAGCTTAGAGAATAGTTCCTTTAGTATTTTTCCACGAAGTTGCTGCCCCAAGGCAATAGAGGGAGCCTACCTTGGTGAAGAAGGCTCATATGGCTTCCAAATTGCTCTATTAGGGTTTCTAGAGCTCCTCCTTGGTAAATTCGACCAAAAATAGTAAGTTTCCTCCCTTAATTCCCTATTTTCATATTGATAGTATTTCTCACACCTTCCTCCAGGTCGGAATCATGACCTTCCATGATAAAAATCCACTAAGAACCCTAAAACATCTCATCTCCATGCTCTTTTCTAGGGTTTATCACCTCTAAGTTGAGAAGGAGATCTTTGTTCAAGAAAGGAGCTAGGCATGGATCAACCAGACCTTATAAGCTCGGTATCCTTGATGTTGGGACCTTATTATCTTTCCTAGGTATGAGCTTCATAACCCCCTTCCCATATATTTCTTATTACATGCTTAAAACTCATGATCTTATGTAAAATTGACGATGTGTCGATTTCTAATTGGTCGATTTTCAATAACTCATAACTTTTGATTCGTTTGTACAAAAATTAAAGTAAAATATGTTATGAACTCATAAAAACATTTTCTTTTTAATAAAAATATTTCCAAGTATTAGTTTTTAGTTTTGTCGAAAAGAGTTTTTAGAAAATGAATTAAATACCTAAAAATCACCAAAAATACACTTTAACCTTCATAACTCCAATATATGCAAAATTATATGTTTTCTTAATTAGAAAAACCTAACTAAGTTAGTGGTGATATTTTTGAGGTATGAATCGAGGTTTTTTTGTAAAAATTTCATATATTAGGGTTTCAACTCTTTAATGTATATATGTTATTCTAATACATGTATATGAAATTGGAAATAGGCCAAGTGGACCTTGATTTCAACTAAAGGTTCGGAAAAGAAGTTAATAAGACTCTAAGTAAGAGAGGTATGTTGTATCCCCTATTCCTCTATGTTGAGAAATTCACCTATGCTTATTCATTCTCTTTGTCCTATGAACATTAGCCTATACACAATGTCTTTTCTTTTGAAAATCATTGTTCATGTGAAATACCTTATTTGATGTTGAACATGTGATCATGGATATTCTTTTGAACTCTTATCTTATGCTTTGTTTATGATGGAACTCTAAAAGATGACATGTGATCTCTTTTGCCCACTTATGAGGTGGATGTATATGTTGGTCACTTATGTGATGACTAGTTTATATATTCTAACTACACTTTCTACTTGCCTTTACATTTAACATGCTATGTGATTCAGTAGCACTAGAGTAGTGTAATTGCATTGGTTTTTATGGCAGATGTGTTATTTCCTGCCGAGAAGATGTGATATTTCCTACTCTTTTGGGATGGAAAGGAACCTCATACCCAGGGAAAGATGTGTGATTCTTGGCCCATGTTTTATATATTTGGGAGATTGGAAGTATTCCTTTCTCTATCAGGTTTCAAGTTTATGAGACTTGGCCGCCTTTGTCTTTATAATATTCTAGTGTTATGCTTATCTCACATGCATGCAGGATGATGGTTATGATATGTGCTTATGTGGCACCACTCTTTTATTTAATAATGGCAAGTATTCTTTTGTTATCATATTATTTCAATTCCTTTTCTCTTGATACCTATTTGGGGTGGTCCTTATCATTTATATGGGAAGACTTTTATATTTGATGTCCTTTATTCCATATATTGCTCAATTTCCTATTTAGTATGCACATACCAGCTTTTGCTGATGTCTCCTGTTGTTTCTTTCTTTTGTGGGGTATGCCTCCAACCCCAGGTTAGATCAAGGAGTATATAGCTTTTGGCTTGGACCTAGTTCTTGGAGATTTTGCTTTGGAGACAAGATTTGAAGTAGTTTGGACTTCCCTCTATCTAGATCCTATTTTTTATGTTGATGTAACCCTAAATGGGAGAATTTGATGTATTTTTGTAAGCCTTTATGAAATTGAATATAGTCAGTTATTGTTTTTATTCCGCTGCTTTCCAATGAGTTTTGATTATCATATTTTAGTAAAGGGGTGATTTCACTCACCTCCTTACAACATGGTATCAGAGCCCATGGTAGTCGGAATCTGACTATTTCAGTTTTGTCTCCCTAATTTGAATCCCTATCTTACATAGTTCCTTTAGGTGACATGGTTGCCCTACAGTTGATCTATGAATGATGAAAGGTTGATTCAGGACCCTATAGTTCCACATTAGTATCATGATGAATAAAACCCTAAAATACTCATAACTAAAATATGCATAACTTAATGTTGTTTAGGTTTGCCTTAAGGCAACTATTAAGGCATGAAGTTGAAGCAAAGGTGTCTAGAAAGGATCAGGTTCTGGGGGCTGGCAATATTTTCCTCCGCGCCACTTGCTTGGTTTACGAGGACTCCCAAATCCATATGATACCAGCCTGGCCTAAGCTGAAATGGATTGTCTGAAATAGTTTGCTTTATGCAATAGTGACCTTAGACATCTATGTTGTATATCTTTGGGAACCCTAAGTGTTAGGTGTATGATGACTTGTTTGAGGATGGATACCAAGACTAGTTTCCTTATGACCCATAGGACCACATGTTTGGATAGTTATCCCTAGAACCTAGACTTTGAAGTTTGGGGTTAAGTGAGCTATCAGAATGCACAGTGGAAGTGTGATGGATCTTGTACATGGTTTAGTTAGACTCATCCTTTAAACCTAGTGTATTTTGGCTTAATAGGTCGAACTCTTTAAAGGGTGGAGTATAGTTAGTTTGATGATGTTGGGTGGTTAGATTTCAAGGACAAAATCCTCTTTAGGGGGATGGAGCCCTATGACATCTTGAAAGCTATCTACACTATCTTTCAAAACTCTAACCCCATACTTAGGAGGTTGTTGTACTTGACACCTTAGTGGGGCCCAAAACAAGTTATAGTTATAGCCTAACATGCTTGTTTATATATTAATGAAAATATAATGTTCATCTGAGGAATAATTTATATGTTCAAACCCTAATGAATACCTAATGCACATAATGTGAGTAACTCACATATTAATTCTAACTGATATGCATGGTGTTGCCCATGTCATAAACCAATAAACTCTAATTAAATGACAAGTAAGATAATTGTAATCTAATCTTGGACTTAATACATGCTAAGTAAAATATAGTGATTATATTAACCTGAACCCTAAGTTGTAATCATCTGACCTTAACATATACATCCTTAATGCCTTTCATGATACGTTAATGACATTAGGTGTCATAATAAGTGAACATACTTTGATACACATAAATGATATATATAATCATCTAAACACATATTAATAAAGTCATCAATATGAAATGCATGGTATGTTACCTTGTTATCTAATACACACACGATTAGTCACTTAATGTGAATCAATTTGTAATATGTCCCACCTTGATCACCAAAACACATATAATGACTTCAATATGGATAAGTAGTAATTGATTCATATAAAAGTGCATAATCAATCATAAGAACTGAATAAATATGAAAAAAATGATTAACGATGACATTAATGTGAATAAGAAAGTTAATGTGACAATGTAAATATAGATATAAGTGATTAATGTGACATTATTTGGATTACTTGTAACAAGTTAGATAAATGTCTTAATTCATGCAAAACAATTTGTTATAATTCAATATGTTGATAATAGAGACTAAATCCAATAATTAAGGATAATAATCAAGTATATTGATAGTTGAGAAACTCTAATTGCGTTAAAACTCATAATGAGGTAAATAAGAAAAATATATGGTTTCAAGCATAATAATGAAATATAACTCTTTTGGAAACAAAGTAAATATGACGTGACACAATTAAGAGAATAATAATGATAATGTGATATCATAATAAATATAATCTTAATAAGCCAAAAATGTAAATAATGGTAAATCTCCTAAAAAGAATATCTAACTAATGGAACCTAGGTGATCCTTGAGAACTTGACCTATGTTGAGATGCTTGTGGAGTATATGTTGATGAGTTGTTTGGTGAAAGTTAAGGTTGGAGAAATAACCTGAATTTTTGTGATGAGATGTTGCACACTCACCCTTCCCTTCTTGCTTGTGATTTCGGGGACGAAATCCTCTTTAAGGGGTGGAGTGTTGTAACATACCGAATTCTAAAATTTTGTCTTTCGACCGTCTTTCCCATCTTTTCCCTTTCATTTCTATCCTTATTGGCCTTTCTATTTAATTAATGGAATTTATAGTGGTTTAGTGAACATTTATTTACTAATTGTACCAATACAAGGGTTTATGAACAAATACCTCAATGAAAGCTTAATTACCATAATTAAGTGCTCTAAACCTTAATCTAACTTTTTTATGCGATTTGAAAACATAACATATGCCACATAACTCATTTTAGTGATAATATGAAGATAAGAAACTTAATCGGATGAACAATTTAGATAATGGGTTGTTAATGGGCCATATGACATATCTCATAAAAAGAAGTCTCAAAAGAGTAAAAAAACTTCAAATTCGAAATCTACATATCAAAATTAGCCTACATGTCAAATTTCATCTAATTTGGACAACCTCGAAATATTAGGATAAGTTTAGGAGAGAGAAAATGAGTAAAAAGCATAAGTAATGAATAATGTGATTATATAAAAATGGAAATAATGATAAATTAATATTCTACACATCAAATATAACTTGTGGATAAAGTTTGGTCCAATTTGGATGTTGTTTGTGCAGGTTATACAATTATATGCACATTCTGGACTTTTATGCAATTTACCCAATTGGGAGGTTTTCTTTGCAAATTATCTCCTGAATTTTAATCCTTAGATATTTCCTTACCATTAACGAGATTTGAAACCATTTGAGAACCTAGTTTCACCTTGGTTTGATGGTATTTCTTTCCAAGGGCATTATAGGGATTACCCTCTTTATAAAGATGATTATCCTTAAAAGCTATCAACCAATGAGGTTATTTCTTTCTTGCAAAACGGTGGGGATGGCCTAAAATCATCTATGGGCCCTTAGAACCGACTTTGGATATGGATGAAGCCTCTATGAGCTATCCTCTTGCATGGCCATCAATCCCTAGGCTAAAGACACATGGAAAGTCCCTTAAGACTCCTCATTCTTCACCTCTTTCTATATATAGCCATGTATACCCCTTCCCAACTCACAATTCGAAAACTCTTGCTCTCCTTTTCTTTACTCTAGCTTAGAGAATATTTCCTTTAGTATTTTGCCACGAAGTTTCTGCCCCAAGGCAATAGAGGGAGCCTACCTTGGTGAAGAAGTCTCATATGGCTTCCAAATTGCTCTATTAGGGTTTCGAAAGCTCCTCCTTGGTAAATTCGACCAAAAATAGTAAGTTTCCTCCCTTAATTCCCTATTTTCATATTGATAGTATTTCTCACACCTTCCTCCAGGTTGGAATCATGACCTTCCATGATAAAACTCCACTAAGAACCCTAAAACATCTCATCTCCATGCTCTTTTCTAGGGTTTATCACCTCTAAGTTGAGAAGGAGATCTTTGTTCAAGAAAGGAGCTAGGCATGGATCAACCAGACCTTATAAGCTCGGTATCCTTGATGTTGGGACCTTATTATCTTTCCTAGGTATGAGCTTCATAACCCCCTTCCCATATATTTCTTATTACATGCTTAAAACTCATGATCTTATGTAAAATTGACGATGTGTCGATTTCTAATTGGTCGATTTTCAATAACTCATAACTTTTGATTCGTTTGTCCAAAAATTAAAGTAAAATATGTTATGAACTCAGAAAAACATGTTCTTTTTAATAAAAATATTTCCAAGTATTGGTTTTTAGTTTTGTCGAAAAGAGTTTTTAGAAAATGAATTAAATACCTAAAAATCACCAAAAATACACTTTAACCTTCATAACTCCAATATATGCAAAATTATATGTTTTCTTAATTAGAAAAACCTAACTAAGTTAGTGGTGATATTTTTGAGGTATGAATCGAGGTTTTTTTGTAAAAATTTCATATATTAGGGTTTCAACTCTTTAATGTATATATGTTATTCTAATACATGAATATGAAATTGGAAATAGCCCAAGTGGACCTTGATTTCAACTAAAGGTTCGGAAAAGAGGTTAATAAGACTCTAAGTAAGAGAGGTATGTTGTATCCCCTATTCCTCTATGTTGAGAAAAATTACCTATGCTTATTCATTCTCTTTGTCCTATGCACATTAGCCTATACACAATGTCTTTTCTTTTGAAAATCATTGTTCATGTGAAATACCTTATTTGATGTTGAACATGTGATCATGGATATTCTTTTGAACTCTTATCTTATTCTTTGTTCATGATGGAACTCTAAAAGATGACATGTGATGTCTGTTTCCCACTTATGAGGTGGATGTATATGTTGGTCACTTATGTGATGACTAGTTTATATATTCTAACTACACTTTCTACTTGCCTTTACATTTAACATGCTATGTGATTCAGTAGCACTAGAGTAGTGTAATTGCATTGGTTTTTATGGCAGATGTGTTATTTCCTGCCGAGCAGATGTGATATTTCCTGCTCTTTTGGGATGGAAAGGAACCTCATACCCAGGGAAAGATGTGTGATTCTTGGCCCATGTTTTATATATTTGGGAGATTGGAAGTATTCCTTTCTCTATCAGGTTTCAAGTTTATGAGACTTGGCCGCCTTTGTCTTTATAATATTCTAGTGTTATGCTTATCTCACATGCATGCAGGATGATGGTTATGATATGTGCTTATGTGGCACCACTCTTTTATTTAATAATGGCAAGTATTCTTTTGTTATCATATTATTTCAATTCCTTTTCTCTTGATACCTATTTGGGGTGGTCCTTATCATTTATATGGGAAGACTTTTATATTTGATGTCCTTTATTCCATATATTGCTCAATTTCCTATTTAGTATGCACATACCAGCTTTTGCTGATGTCTCCTGTCGTTTCTTTCTTTTGTGGGGTATGCTTCCAACCCCAGGTTAGATCAAGGAGTATATAGCTTTTGGCTTGGACCTAGTTCTTGGAGATTTTGCTTTGGAGACAAGATTTGAAGTAGTTTGGACTTCCCTCTATCTAGATCCTATTTTGTATGTTGATGTAACCCTAAATGGGAGAATTTGATGTATTTTTGTAAGCCTTTATGAAATTGAATATAGTCAGTTATTGTTTTTATTCTGTTGCTTTCCAATGAGTTTTGATTATCATATTTTAGTAAAGGGGTGATTTCACTCACCTCCTTACAGTTGCAGTGATTGTATAATTCATTTGTGTCTGATATCTGGAATGAACTCGATGCATGGAATCATCATCCTCTCAATGTCAATCCATGTTCCTTGAACCAAGAGTAGACTGCCTGAGATAATGTGACCTCAATATCATGTATTGATTCACATGTGCATGCGAATGTGTTTCTCAGTCTTTCTTATCAAGTGGCCAATATATCATACTCTAGTAGAGGGAAAAATCTAATCTCTATCACTCGTAGTCTATCCCATGTGTCAAAGTCACCCAATCATCACCATTATAACAACCCATGTTTTAGGACTGCGTTTGATGATGTCAAAGCATGCCCAATGACATGTGACGAGTGTAGAGATTTTAGGTCTAAGAATCACAATCACCACCTTCACTATCAGAGATGACTATGACCACCAATGATGAATCCATGTGCCACTCTAAAGGTGGGTCTGTCTGATACACTATTTTGTAGCATGTATCTATGTGCTTGATTTGATATTTCTATATCATGACTAATGAGATTCAGTCATTAACCAACCCACACTCCAGTGTTATGTGTTACTAGTGTCTATCTACCTTCCACAGTAACAACCGACTAGGGACATAACAAGAATATACGTACTCTTAGCATTTGTACGATCTCATTCTCTAAGTCATGTACTTGAATACATACATCATTGACTGTTGTCATTCTTTATACATTCATAATGTTTCCTCATTATCTCATAACTGGATGAAACAAAATGAATTGGAAGCTTTCCTTTATGAGTATAAACCAAATCCTTTATGATATATGCCATGTTAATCATACATGATTGGCTCTCTACGCATACTGTTACGACCCCATCTTCCGATAACCCCCAATTAAGGGAGATCGCAAGGTTGAAGCCACACCCATGAAATTCCGGATCAAAGGTTCGACATATCACCAATAACAATTATTAAATTCTAGCAGACTATACTGAAAATGGTAATAAAATTTTTCTTTATCATACCTTTGAAAAGTTGGAAGTAATAGACTTCTAACCACAAAAGAACTACTCTAACTAACTCCTCCTTGTTCTTTAGTTCTTGAATACACAATGTGTCACTTTACTGTTTTGTGCTTTGAAATATGTACCTAAAACGCCGACAAACAAAACAACGGTCAGTCGGTATGTGGAGGATCCAATAATCAAGCAATTATGCTAACAATGTAATCAAGCAATTAATCTTTTTAACAATCAAGATTACATTTTAATATAACATCAGCGATCCACAAGTTCCATAACCTCTGTGCTATCCCTGCAGTGGACCTGTATACCAAACTACAACCCCTCATGATCCACCAAAATGGTAAACCAGTTTCTAGGATTGAGTTACATGGTAAACCGAAGAGTCTCATGAACGCACAAGGCAATCCAGTTTCTAACTCTCGGTATGCTGAAGAGTCTCATGAACGCACAAGGCAATCCAGTTTCTGACTCACGGCAATCCTAGACCTTTCTCTAGGTATTACCCCCTTTTCAGCCTTTTTGAAACACCAGAGGTGAACAAGGATCTAGCCAGTTATATGCATACTTATGATGATAATCATAGTCACTTTATAGTTGCATGAAATAAATAGACATTCAACAGTTATTTCAAGCAACCGATAAATCATTCAGAAATCGCCGGGAAACTAATGCGATTATTCATAAGCGTAACCACATAGCACTTTTCAAGATAGAAAGAGAAACCCAATCAACAAGCAAAACCTGAAATAAAAGGACAGTTTCCTTTTATTAATATTTATCCACTTCCATTATTCCAATTAGGATTCCAATTCCATAATTAGGGTTTCTTTTAGAAATTAGGGTTTTTTCTTCTTCTTTCATCATTAACATTCTTAATTTATCAATCCTCATAAAACTCCTACTTTCTCATTAAATTTCCTTTATTAGACAATTGATTTCCTTATTTCATGGAAACATGGTTTTTATCTTTCTTTATCTCAAATTAGGGTTTCCATACAAAATAACCTTCTTTTGAACATTATAATACCAAGTTAAGCATTTTTGCAATTAAATAGCAAAATAAACTGCCATTAACATTATCAGGGTCAAACTTACCGATTTGACTTGCTAGATTACCAAAATACCCTTTCAACTTCCAATTAGGGTTTCTTATCCAATTTTAATAAACTTTATAGCCAATTAAAGTACTTTTGTAAAACCAGGCAGATTTAGGTTCTGGAATTATTTTTATCGTGTTCCTTGCATTTTTCCGTACAACTTTCATATATTAAGTTTTCTCATCTGATATTCCTAGCTATTATTACGAATTTAGCAAGAAAAGGCATTTTTCTGATTATTTGTCACAGAGAGGGAATTACCGGAAATTTGGTAGCCGTTCGATTAGTGCTCCCCCTGGTCCGCGCCTGATCCGACGCTCAGCGTCGCGCGTCTCCTTCCACTTACGCGCCTCGCACTCGAGCCGTTGGATCTCGCGGGTCTACGGTGGACTACAATCCAGCCGTCGCCTCTAATTTGGACCCGATCGTCCGATCGTAATCGAGCGGTTGTGACTTTTGTCGCTGAAGTTTACTCGCGTCCCCCCTCGCACCGTCGGATCCGTGTTTCCACGCTGCGCCACGATCCAACTGTCACCGCTCCTCCTCGGCTGACCGTTAGATCTCGATCTAACGACAACTGCACCCCGAACTCCTCAAACTCTGCTCTTCTATACGCGGCGGAGCCGCGGCGGCGCTCTCGTCGGAGAAGAATCAATCGAGAGAGAGAGTGAGTTAGAGAACACGATAACCAGCCGTTCGAGCTTGCGACGATACCAGGGATCGAAGGATCCCTCTTTTATAGGCCATGGGAGTCCGCTTCCAGGGTTCCCACATCGACTCCAACTGCAACTCCCAGCCCGATTGGGCGTTTCCGAGATTCACCATAAAACCCTAACAAATCGGGGTCCATCCTCTACGTATTGGACTCCCGAACTCAGCGAGACTCTAATCTAGAGTGCTCATGCACTGAGTTGATCAGGAAAGCGAGGAGAAGGTCGCTCTGTGGTGCGCTACAGTCCGAGTCCTTTTGGGACTCTGGATGATGACCTCTCATCGTTGGATTCAGATCCAACGATCCGGGTTATCCGCGTTCAAACTAAAATAGGAAAATATTTCCTAAATTATCCAATTAAAGCTTGTTTCCAATGGAAACTTAGAAATTCAATAACTCCCAATTGGATTGACATTTCCTTCCCAAATTTTGAGGGAAACTCAGATATTGTATTATCCTCCACTCCTCCAAATTTGGTTTCATAATGATATTAATTCAATTCCTTTTCTTAATATGCAAGTTATCATCATATTAATTACATTTTCCATCTTTTCCTTAATCCTTTTATCATTATTTCTTGGTTTTGAGTTCCTTGATCTCCAAGGTATCCATTAACTCGAATTCTTATTTTTAGGGAAATATTCCATATCCTTTTCCTTATTTTATGGAATTCTTTATGCATTCTTCAATTATATCAATTTGGGCTTCAAATAAAACAAGGCCCATTAGCAACACACAAATAATCAATCATGGAATCCATTCCAAACCACATCACATCAATCATGGAATTCATCATATCATTATTTGTTCAATTAGCTTTAATATGGGAAATTTCATTTCTCATTAATTAAGCCCAAAAATTGGGGTTATAACATCCTTCCCCTCTTATAGAAATTTTGTCCTCAAAATTCAAACAAGCAAACAAACAACAATTCAGGATAAGACTTTTCCCATGTCCATCATTGGCCCCTATGTAGCTTTACCGTACTCACGGTGCTTCCAAAGAACCTTTACCATCACTTATTCTTTTCTCTGAGTTCTTTCATCCTGGCGTCTATAAACTACACAGGTGACTCAGGTCATATCAGCCTCCCTTGGGCTCACTAGGTTCATTGCTCAGCACCTGGTCGGTTACCTCACATAGTGCTCTAAATTGGACACATGGAAAACACCTCACATAACTTTATCCTGAGGGTAAGGTCAAAACCTAACCATCTCCACCTATCCATCTCTAATGGACCCATATATCGGGGACTCAGCTTTCTCAGCTATAACTCAGAGGGGTCGAATTTTCATGTCACATTTTCTCCCACAGTAACTTGTAAGTCAGTCTACTTTGCATCTGCTCACGACTCTCATCGTCTCTAGGCTCCTTTCGGCCTTTGCGCAATCAAAGTGACTTCATCTACACGTACCGGGGTCCCTTTTTCTAACCATCATGTGGTACTTTCACCAACATCACCTTACTGAAGTGGTGACCGACACATCCTCCCATACAGAGCTTAATATAAAACCCGATACTGGCTATGGTGGTCATTGTCACATCTTTCATAGGACAAGAACTGTCTCTAGATATCACCCTGAACGAGCACACATGCCCTCATCAGACCCTTTAGTCTGGATCATACTAACCATGGTTAGGGGTGATAAACTATACTACATAGAGTTCTCAATGTACCTACTTCCACTTTATGGAAGTGAACCTTTTAGGTCAAACTCAAGAACCTTTGAACTCGCTTCATGGTGTAGTTGAACCATCTTTCTCATGGGTAGTTCAAAAAAACTCTTTCTTTCTCATGTCCTCTAGGTAAGGCGACCTACCATAACCCATATTGCATTTCAACCTTTCCTTGGTCCAAGGGAGACCCATCACCACATCCATAGTATTGATCTCCCATTCCCTCTCAAGGACTCTTTTGTCCTCTATATCGATACACTGGGTTACTGGGGTTCGTCCTTTACCTCCTGGCTTGCATGGCCATAAACCACATGCAACCTCATCTTAAGCATCCAAAGTGCTATCTCCATTTCCATGGTGTATCATGATTTCCTATATGTCATGATTCTTCAAGATCGATTCCTCTGAAACCCTAAACCACTCATGTCGGGGTTTCATCACCAAAGAAGTGCATCTGAGGTTCCACCACCACCCTTTTATTGCATCAAAGAGTAGACTGGCTAACCAAACAACCCTTAACTTTTCAACACATCTTATCACATTTGAGTGTTATCCAAACACCACTCCTTTTCAAACTTAGGGTTAGCCAAACAAGTCAGATGTATCTCAACCAGCGCATCCATTACCACCTCACATCCTTAGCTATTAGGTATCGTTGAAGACACATACTTCCATGTATTTCACCTATTATCTCCCCTTAAACTCACTATCTATCTTCATTAAGAACACTCTCTGATTTCATCATCGTGGTGATTAAACTCAACCTGGTATAACTTGTAAGTTCCATATAGCTCATGATAAAAACATCCTCATCAGGGAACTACCTCATTCCTCTTAGTGTTTTCAAACCATCCATGTATCATTCACTTTACTAGGGTAGGTTATATTCTCTATCCCTATTTCGCATGGCGACATTTCAACCTACATCATCTCTTATCCTTGGTGTATAGCATGCGTAATGTCCTATCTCTCACTCCCATAACAAGAAGAAATAAGCATTTGGCTGCAGTCCAAATACAGAGTTCTTCCTGTTCCAAGAGTAGAGATGGTACATCCCACCTTGACAATACACCCTTTAAATTTAAGTTGAAATGTGCCACATGTGTCTCAGACATCATGATAACAAATTAATCTTGAACCCACTGAGGTTTATATCCTTAGTCAACTCCTCTAGGTTCATAGGGTACCGACTCTTTTGGGGTCATCCCTCTTCCCTCATGCATCAAGAGAGTGCCCTACTCATATGCCTTTGGGTCCCATGGGTTCATGAAGGTGATCAATCTCCTAACCCATGGCCCTCAGACAATGATAACTGTTACCTCTCGACCCTATGGTCATGTGCAACTGGGGAATTAGGTAACTCCTACCTTCATCGGTCTTATCCCTACCTGACCCTAGGATAAACTTAGGATTCTCCATCATAGTACCTGTCCACTTAGAACCTTACCCAAGTCTTCATCATCTCTCTTTCTGCATTCATGGGCTGGCCTTCATCCTTTCATTGGGATCATGGCATCCTGCCTATCTTGGTCAACCCCATACCGGTTACTTCCATGGTAACACATCTACATGCACTTAGACATGCCTATCTATGGGTCTACAGGTTCATTCTCATACCATGTACTCTTCACTTAACTTCTCAAGATTCTATGAGACCTCTTTTAAACTAACAAAACTGATATACACCTCACCAAAGGGGTCCCTCTCCCAGGATGGGAGGAAAACTATCCCTTGACCACAAGGTCACAAAAGCTCTTAGGTCTAGGGTTTACATCCACACGAGCCTACTTAACCCTAGCAAGCCATTAAGGCATGAGAAGATCACTTACTGTACCATGCTAGGTCATACTTGTCCTCTTTCCTCCATGTTGGATGAAGATCATACCTTTCTTTATCATCAACCTAGCTGTGAGGGGTCCATCAAACACACCTTAATCTTAAGGGGCTTCTTTTCCTCTATTCACGATGATTACTATGCTTGCTTCTATAGGAACTCATCTATCATCATGATCATCAGGTACACCACTTCCCCTCTTAGGCCTAGGGACCCTAGGTTCACTTGTAGGTGTCCAACTGCATACTCTATCCACGAACCTAGCATGCAAAAGGCACGACATGCACTTCTTGTCATCCTTCAGTTCGAGCAACGCTTAGAGTTGGATTTTCCTCAAGGACAAACCATAAGGTACAAGGCCTCATAACCTATTACTAATCCACTTCAGGGTATACCAAACATCTTCTTCCTACCTCGGAAGGTAAACATCTCTACCATAGGCACGTAGGTACCAGAAGCTTCATCTTTTCTCAAGGGTTAGGTCCCTCTAAAGACAACCAAGGTATCATCAACTTTCAGGGACCGATCATGAGGCAACCACTATCATCCATGGTTCATGGTTTTAGGCTTCCAACCTTCTTGCTGGGTTTCCTGCTCTCTCTAGAGCTAACCCTACATCCAACCTCACCATTAGAGGTCCTCTCTTTATGAAGGTTCAACCTCAAAGGCATGCTCTACATGGGTGAAGCCTAGGTTTGAACTTATGGTTGCTCAAGATCATCCATAACCCTTTATGCTCCATCATGATTCCTTATCCCGGGTTTCATCCTACCGTCAGCACTATGACGTGCCCTAGGTACCAGCTACACCCTACTTGCACAAGCCCATAGGGTTTCTAAGGTCCTTCACTAACCTCATCATCAAAGGAGTTAACCTTTACCCTGACATGCACGATCCTTCCCAGGGTTTAGGTCATCCATGGATCATATGGCATCCCAAAGGCATGTCCCTTCAACACCTGGTCCAACTCATCTCTCTCTAACCATCACTTAGGGTTAGGGTTGGCATCATCCTCATAGGATGTGCCAGGTCTCTACTAGAAATGGAGATCTCTATCTCCAAGACTGACTTATCCTCCTGACAAGAAGGTCTAGCCTCAGGTCTCTCCTGAGAACATGACATCTTATGTCATACGACCTAAGCATGTATCTATTATTTATTTTGCGCTTAATCTATTAAGCTTATGCCCATGACATCTTATTTACATGCCTTTCATTAAATTAGTGGAGGATTCCTTAAACCTTATTAACCTTACCCATACCTCAAGAGGGTGAGGAGAAGAAAGGAAACCCTAATCCTTTATGTCCTTATCAGAATTTTGTGATGAGAAGTGATGAATAAGATGAGAAGTCCTAAAGGTATCTTATTTTGATTCATACCCTAAGACTTTGGCCAGGCGGTCACACGGATCCGGGAGTCCTCGTATTCCGACTAGCGGTGCGGAGGAAAATCTTGCCAGCCCCCGGTCGTGATCCCTTTCTAGACACCTCCGTCTTTCGGATACTCCTCTAATAACTCCCTTGGGTTCTACGGAGTTTAATAATTATTAATGGTTAAATGAGGAACCCAGGCTCTGATACCAAATGTTACGACCCCATCTTCCGATAACCCCCAATTAAGGGAGATCGCAAGGTTGAAGCCGCACCCATGAAATTCCGGATCAAAGGTTCGACATATCACCAATAACAATTATTAAATTCTAGCAGACTATACTGAAAATGGTAATAAAATTTTTCTTTATCATACCTTTGAAAAGTTGGAAGTAATAGACTTCTAACCACAAAAGAACTACTCTAACTAACTCCTCCTTGTTCTTTAGTTCTTGAATACACAATGTGTCACTTTACTGTTTTGTGCTTTGAAATATGTACCTAAAACGCCGACAAACAAAACAACGGTCAGTCGGTATGTGGAGGATCCAATAATCAAGCAATTATGCTAACAATGTAATCAAGCAATTAATCTTTTTAACAATCAAGATTACATTTTAATATAACATCAGCGATCCACAAGTTCCATAACCTCTGTGCTATCCCTGCAGTGGACCTGTATACCAAACTACAACCCCTCATGATCCACCAAAATGGTAAACCAGTTTCTAGGATTGAGTTACATGGTAAACCGAAGAGTCTCATGAACGCACAAGGCAATCCAGTTTCTAACTCTCGGTATGCTGAAGAGTCTCATGAACGCACAAGGCAATCCAGTTTCTGACTCACGGCAATCCTAGACCTTTCTCTAGGTATTACCCCCTTTTCAGCCTTTTTGAAACACCAGAGGTGAACAAGGATCTAGCCAGTTATATGCATACTTATGATGATAATCATAGTCACTTTATAGTTGCATGAAATAAATAGACATTCAACAGTTATTTCAAGCAACCGATAAATCATTCGGAAATCGCCGGGAAACTAATGCGATTATTCATAAGCGTAACCACATACCTTTCAATTGCACTTTTCAAGATAGAAAGAGAAACCCAATCAACAAGCAAAACCTGAAATAAAAGGACAGTTTCCTTTTATTAATATTTATCCACTTCCATTATTCCAATTAGGATTCCAATTCCATAATTAGGGTTTCTTTTAGAAATTAGGGTTTTTCTTCTTCTTTCATCATTAACATTCTTAATTTATCAATCCTCATAAAACTCCTACTTTCTCATTAAATTTCCTTTATTAGACAATTGATTTCCTTATTTCATGGAAACATGGTTTTTATCTTTCTTTATCTCAAATTAGGGTTTCCATACAAAATAACCTTCTTTTGAACATTATAATACCAAGTTAAGCATTTTTGCAATTAAATAGCAAAATAAACTGCCATTAACATTATCAGGGTCAAACTTACCGATTTGACTTGCTAGATTACCAAAATACCCTTTCAACTTCCAATTAGGGTTTCTTATCCAATTTTAATAAACTTTATAGCCAATTAAAGTACTTTTGTAAAACCAGGCAGATTTAGGTTCTGGAATTATTTTTATCGTGTTCCTTGCATTTTTCCGTACAACTTTCATATATTAAGTTTTCTCATCTGATATTCCTAGCTATTATTACGAATTTAGCAAGAAAAGGCATTTTTCTGATTATTTGTCACAGAGAGGGAATTACCGGAAATTTGGTAGCCGTTCGATTAGTGCTCCCCCTGGTCCGCGCCTGATCTGACGCTCAGCGTCGCGCGTCTCCTTCCACTTACGCGCCTCGCACTCGAGCCGTTGGATCTCGTGGGTCTATGGTGGACTACAATCCAGCCGTCGCCTCTAATTTGGACCCGATCGTCCGATCGTAATCGAGCGGTTGTGACTTTTGTCGCTGAAGTTTACTCGCGTCCCCCCTCGCACCGTCGGATCCGTGTTTCCACGCTGCGCCACGATCCAACTGTCACAGCTCCTCCTCGGCTGACCGTTAGATCTCGATCTAACGACAACTGCACCCCGAACTCCTCAAACTCTGCTCTTCTATACGCGGCGGCGCTCTCGTCGGAGAAGAATCAATCGAGAGAGAGAGTGAGTTAGAGAACACGATAACCAGCCGTTCGAGCTTGCGACGATACCAGGGATCGAAGGATCCCTCTTTTATAGGCCATGGGAGTCCACTTCCAGGGTTCCCACATCGACTCCAACTGCAACTCCCAGCCCGATTGGGCGTTTCCGAGATTCACCATAAAACCCTAACAAATCGGGGTCCATCCTCTACGTATTGGACTCCCGAACTCAGCGAGACTCTAATCTAGAGTGCTCATGCACTGAGTTGATCAGGAAAGCGAGGAGAAGGTCGCTCTGTGGTGCGCTACAGTCCGAGTCCTTTTGGGACTCTGGACGATGACCTCTCATCGTTGGATTCAGATCCAACGATCCGGGTTATCCGCGTTCAAACTAAAATAGGAAAATATTTCCTAAATTATCCAATTAAAGCTTGTTTCCAATGGAAACTTAGAAATTCAATAACTCCCAATTGGATTGACATTTCCTTCCCAAATTTTGAGGGAAACTCGGATATTGTATTATCCTCCACTCCTCCAAATTTGGTTTCATAATGATATTAATTCAATTCCTTTTCTTAATATGCAAGTTATCATCATATTAATTACATTTTCCATCTTTTCCTTAATCCTTTTATCATTATTTCTTGGTTTTGAGTTCCTTGATCTCCAAGGTATCCATTAACTCGAATTCTTATTTTTAGGGAAATATTCCATATCCTTTTCCTTATTTTATGGAATTCTTTATGCATTCTTCAATTATATCAATTTGGGCTTCAAATAAAACAAGGCCCATTAGCAACACACAAATAATCAATCATGGAATCCATTCCAAACCACATCACATCAATCATGGAATTCATCATATCATTATTTGTTCAATTAGCTTTAATATGGGAAATTTCATTTCTCATTAATTAAGCCCAAAAATTGGGGTTATAACACATACCTTACCAACAGTTAGTTCCCCTAACCATTGGTTTACTGTCAAATTTTCTTATTCTTATTATTTGTATGTTTTTAGGCATTTGAACCATGCATGGGATGGAGAGGAGAAAGAAAGGAGGATCCTAGAATTTCTACACCCTGAGATGAGCCCTAGACAATCGCCCAACCTTCTACAGATGATAAAAAACGAGTTCAAGGCAAACAATAACCACACGAAGGACACTGGATTTTTAAAAAATAGTTGGTCCCTCAAAATGGGTCATGGTAGAATGTCACGGCCATGGTGAGAGTGACCCAAATCACAGAGAAATTCAAGACTTGATGGTGTTATAGCATCTCAACCAATATTGCCGCGGCAGATAGAATGGTCGAGGTGCTCAAGATCTACCATGCTTATGGGGAGGAGCTCCCACAATGACTAGCACTGAAGAAAATTATCATTCACACTCCCCTCTAAAATGACCATGGTGAGCAACACGACTGTGCCACCATCCACCATGGCCGTGGTGACCACCACAACTTCCATTGGCTTCCCAAAATCATGTTTGAATCTGACATCTCACCCATTCTCCATCATACTCATGTCACTCCACCACAGCAACCTTCACCCCATCCACCATAGACATGGTGACCAAAACACCCGTGGTGACCCCCAACCCTAACCTACTTTTTACGTTGAAATTCTTAGATTGCCCCCACTTAACCTAGGACTTCCCTACCACATATATATACCTGGGTGGTTATTGTATGTTAGTCACCCTTAGCATTCATTTCAGCCTACCTAGTGCATTTAAGGATCTCCCACCTACCTCCACCTCATATCCACATTCCCTCACCTAGAAACCCTAGTTTTCTAGGGTTTTGGCCATTTCCCACCACCATTTCATGCCATCCATAAACCTTGATGGAAGGAGGACATGCTCCAACTTATAGGAGGTGAAGGAGCAGGAGTCTTTGTTGGGTTTTATGTGGTCGGAGTAGGCAACAGAAACAAAAATTTTACTTGACCATAAACCCATAACCAACAGATTACATCAACATCTATGTAATGGGAAGGATGGTTTTAGAGAGATATACCCTGTCCTGAGGCTTGCTCAGCAACAATACCTTGCAACAAGTGTGGTCTTCAACCACCTATCTTTGTTGGTGTCTATGTAGCTCCTGGACTTGACCTGGACTGTGATTGATTGTCATCCTCCTAAGCAGCAAAAATCTCCCGCCTCTATAGATAGTTCACACAGACTACCGGGAACTCTAGTCATCATGAAGAACATACTAGAAGGAGTTGTCCCATTCTGTCAGCGTACTAGTCTCCGACACACTCTCCTACAACCAGTTGTTGTTCTATAGTTATCTTTCCCTCCTTGTTCCTCCTTGGATAGGTAGAACTTGCTTGGGCTCTCATTACCACAACCAGAGAGGACAACAACTTTGCAATGAAATTGATGTTCTGATTTGTGCCTCTAGAGAAGCCTCCTGTACCCCTCTATTTATAGTAGAGAGTAGGGTCAGGTTCCCAGTCTGTGTGGGAGTAGAAGGGTCCAGAATTTCCATGAACAATTTGTACTTCGGCAAGTGAACCGGTCATTTCATAAATGAAACAGTCATTTGACAAGGTGAGCTGATCAGTTCACTTGTGAACCGGTCAGTTGGGAATGTGAACCAGTTAGTTCACTTAGTGAATTGGTCATTTCACTTCCCAGACCTGCCCACAATTGACTTTCCTTGTTTGTTTCGAATTAACAAAAATATTAATTCTTGTTCCAATCGAATTGAACAAGTGAAGCAGAAAACTTTTCTCTCAAACTGGGACAACCCAACACTACTCGTTTGGACAAGTGAACTGATCAGTTCACCAGAGTGAACCGGTCATCTCACTGACCATGAGCCGATCGGTTCACCAAGTGAACCGATCGGTTGGTGGTCTAGATTGTGCAGAACACAATCAATTTAGTTCTCAATCAATCTGACACTTTAATCACTTGGTTCAACATTTGAACTTGATGATTATGAGTCAAGTCTATTGATTGAATGTTTGATTGAGTACCTAAACATTTTAGTAATCAATCCAAACTTCATTCATGGATAAACTCCTCTTCCAGGTTAATCCTTTATGTGTGACCCTATAGGTCCCATTTCACGTTGACAGTGAATGTCCATAACTAACTTATGACATCACAAGAAAAGAGTGGTACCTAGTCGTACATCATTGCTACCCAAGTGAAAAGGAAAGTTGGAGAACAACTTTCAATCCTACAGTCTGTGATTGGTGTTTGAGTGAATGTATAATTCCTTTGTCTCTGATATCCTGAATGAATTCAAGGCATGGAGTTGTCATCCTTTCAACGTTCATTCATGTTTCTGGAACTAGACCAGACTGTCTGAGATATGTGTGACATCAATATCATATATTGATTCACATGTGCATGCACATGCCTTTCTCAGTCTCACTTATCAAGTGGCCTCGACATCATACTCCCTTAGGAGGGATGAATCCCATGTCTATCACTCACAATCTATCTTATGCATCAAAGCCACCCAATCATCACCGTTATAACAACCCATGTTTCAAGACTATGTTTGATGATGTCAAAGTGTACCCAATCACATTCGATGAGTGTAGTGATTTCAGGTTTAAGAATTACAATCACCACCATCACTATGAGAGATAACTCTGACTACCATGTCATGGTTCCATGTGTCACTCATGGTGGGTTTGTCTGATAAAATGTTCTCCAACATGTATCTATGTGCTTGGTTTGATATCATATATCATGACTAATGAGACACTGTCATCAACCAACACACACTCTAGTCTTTATGTGTCATTGTTGTCTATCAACCTTCCACAATGACATCCGACTAGGGATATAACAAGAATGTACATACTCTTAGCATCCATATGATCTCATTGTTCAGGTCCTTAACCTGAAGACATATGTCATTGAGTATTGTCATTCTTTAGACATTCATTCTGCTCCATCATTTATCTCATAATCGATTGAATTAGAATAAATTGGAATCTTTCCTTCGATGTTTATCAAATCAATCAGAATATATGCCAATCCAATCATTATATGATTTGACTCTCTAGGCATGCATACCAACAGACTCCCACTTGCACTTAGAGCCAATAACCTTTGAATCATATTCTTAGTGATCTCTAAACATATCCTACATGTTTCTATTGCAATAGTGCTAATCCAGTGATTTAGTAACATTTTGTATTAGTTGGTATATTGCACATTTCACATCTCCTCACTGTACGACATTTCGTATGATATGGATTTGTCGTAATATGCTATCTGATATTCCTTGCCTTACAATTAGCTCCATAGTTTGACTTAGTATCTCTACTTTGTCATCAATGGCTGGAATATCTATAAGTTCATCTGTATGAACTTCTAGATCCATATAGTATCCTCTGTTGTTCATAACATAAGGATACTCGACATTCCTTTTAGAATTAAATGGCTTTTAATTTTACTCAGAACATTTCCATTTAACAACTCATATTCACTTTTATATTTTGTATTTTGTGATCATTTTCTATCATTTTAGAAGCTTGCATCAGTGTAACCAATGTACACTCAACGCTTCCTTTTATTACCATAGAACTAATCCTTTAATACTTCATAAGTACTTAAATAAGTTATTTATGGTATTCCAGTGACTCTCACTAGAAGTAGACAAACATCCACTCGTCATGTCCATTATGTACGAGATAACTTGATGAACATATCATATTGTCATATCCAATACATATAAGATGATGAATGCATATACATTTACTTGTCATGTCCAATACATACAAGATAATGGGATGATTGCATACATGATAGATCCAATTGCAAATTCATAAGGCATCTATCTATGTGTTCCTATTCTTCATAAGAATTTGGGACACTAGGCATATGAGAGACTAACTCCATGTAATATGGATAAGTTTTCTCCCACTAAATCTTTGCATACTGAACCCTTCAATACAGACTGCCAATGTATGCTCTCTCTTTATCTGGTCAAGAGAATTTTGAGAACTATCTCTAAATGTCTCTATTCCTATCACATAGGACATTTCTCTTTATTCCTTAAAGAAGGTATTTCCACACCAGTTTCTATTCTTAGAACGTTTCATTCCTCATCATCATGTGGAATATGAATACACTCCCACTAAATCTTTGTAATCACAGATCCCTTCTTTATTTTGATATATAAATCAAACTTTTTGACTATATAATCAAAGTAAAGACTCTAGTTCTGAGATGATTGTATTTAATCAATAATATTGATTAATCTCTTGTAACTTATAGACTGCATTTGCATTAACAAAATTATAAAACCCTTCAGGTTGTGTCATGTACACAACATCATGTTATTCTTTCTAGAAATGTAGTTTTAATATCCGTATGCTACATTTCATAGTCTTTAAGTTCCACTAGCAAGCATGATCCTTTATGGCCTATAGCCACTGCAACTGGTTAAATAAAATCATCATGTTCAACACCTTGAACTCACTTGAATTTATCTCAACCAATCATCTCTTCAAATGTCATCCATGTCAGTCTTAACTCTTAAGACCCAATTTCACTTATGGGTTTTATCCCTATAAGTGCTACCATTAAGGTCATACCTTATTTGGTTCTCATGGAAGTCATTTTGGATCTTATGGCTTCAAGCCATAACTCAAAATTTGGTTCCTCAACATCATATAAATAGATTATTGGCTCATCATCATATGACCAATTAATCACCTTTAAGTTTGTAGGATATCATTATCCATCAAGCTCAAGGTGTTTTATACTAGATATATGAGGTGTATCTGTTAAATAAGGAATTTTAAATTCCACAACACTTGTGATTTTCAATCTCCTTTTGTTCCTTTATTTAGTGTATAGCATGTTCTTTAGAGGAATTCTAGAAGATTAGTTATTTGTTTGATGATCATGCTCTTACTATTTAGAGTATGATTCCTTATTTGATTTAGACATCATTACGCCTTAATCATAAGTTCTCTATGATACACTATCATAATTACTCAGAAGGTCCTCAAACATTTGGCCTAAGTATCTTGTTCATTGATCATATCAAAAATTAATACTTTTACCAAGTTTGTTCTTCATTTATGATACTCTTGAACATTTCAAGATATCCATATTCGAAGTATTAGCATTTATTTCCATCAGGTGTGTATATACATCAGTATGTATTATACCTAATAGAATAGTCATTCTCCCACTACATCTAGTGAACATTGACTTGTCATCATGCCCAATAAACAAGACATTCATATCTCTTAATGGTTCATTAACCAAGAGAGTCTAGTTTATCCATCAACATGGAACCTAGAGATGAATTTATCATTCACTAGATGATAATTCTAATTTATTGTTTGAGTCATCAAGAACTTATAGGTATTATTTATTTTATCTTATGCATATCAAGTACCACAAGATAAATAAGGCATTGCCATAAAAGATCATATCTTTGAAATTGAAACATGAACTTTATTGATAGACATCCTTGTCATTACAAGATGTAGAAATAAAATGTTTCTATTTACTGGAAAAATGAAATAGAAGTTCATAACTCTATTACATGCCCTTTGGGCTGAAAAAAACTAAAAGGTACTACTATCTATGGAAGCAACACTTGCTCCAATGTTGATGAATGTTCCTTCTTGGTCTTCATAAAGGCCATCACTTCTTTTCAGATCCTGCACATCATATATGTCAAATCTATATCTTGGTATCATATACCTAAGATAAAGAAGCATTTTAAGTCTATTTCATAATACCTGAGGTGAAGAATTCCATCCCCTCCTTCTTCTTCTTTAGTTCATCTATGTAGAGAGGGTAATTTCTCTTCCAATGTCCTGGCTCATGGCAATGGTGACATTTGCCTCCCTTGCTCACCCCTCCCTTGGCTTTGAGAGTTGAAGATAACTTGGGCTGCTGGCTAGCATCAGAACCTTTCTGTGCTTTTCACTTGCCCTTGACTTTAGACTTTCCCTTTTTTCTACTGATCATCATCTCAGATTTGGGTTTGTCTTTCTTCATCTGTGCCTCGACTATCCTCAACATTCCCAACAACTCTGTCAGTGACATGTCAAAGTTGTTCATGTTGTAGTTCATCACAAACTGACTGTAGGATTCTGGCAACGATTGCAGTATCGCATTAGTAGCCAACTCTTGGCTCAGAGGGAATCCCATTCGAGTTAGGTTCTCCACATACCCAATCATCTTGAGTGTGTGAGGGCCTACTGGATCTCCTTTTGTCATGATGCACTTGAATAGTGCCTTGGAGACATTATATCTCTCTTGTCGTGCTTGGTCTTGATACATGTTCTTGAGATGTTGAACCATCTCAATGACTTCCATGTTCTCATGTTGTCTCTGCAACTCATAGTTCATTGATCACAACATCAAGAACTTCACATTAATGGCATCCTCAGTATGCAATCTGTAAGCATCCCTTTCAGCCTTTGGTGCATTGGGAGCGGGTTCTTCTGGCTCTGGTGTATCTAGGACATAGAGCTTTTGCTCTTTAGTGAGAACAGTTCTCAACATCCTAAACCAGTCGTGGAAGTTGTTCCCATTTATCTTGTCTTTCTCAAGGACTGTCGCAATGAAAAGTGATTGTTATTGGTAGCCATTTATTCTTCAAAAGGAAATTTGCAATTTTAGTTTAAAACTCTGTTGATTTGATTTGATTTTAAGATTGATGATATA
This sequence comes from Alisma plantago-aquatica, assembly GCA_963693085.1. Taxonomy (NCBI): domain Eukaryota; kingdom Viridiplantae; phylum Streptophyta; class Magnoliopsida; order Alismatales; family Alismataceae; genus Alisma; species Alisma plantago-aquatica. The sequence continues at coordinate 499,256,674 of OY856414.1, read as the reverse complement.
ATTAGGTCTTTAATTAATTATCGCTCCCACTATTTTGATCAAATTGATAGCCCTCACCATCAATTTGGAAGATTGCAGCATACAACCTTCTAGTGATCCAAGATTCAAAACAATTGAGTTATTACCCGACCAACGCCAACGTCCATAATCAGTTATTAAGGTAGGTAACATTTACCAATTGCATCATATGCAATTCTTGGATAGATGATATGCACATCTCTTTGTCATAGTCATCTGCATGCCTCTAAGTGCTTAATCTCATTAAGACCACTTAGTTAAGCCTGACCCAAAAGCCAACACGATATGAGAGTGCATCCCGCTTGGTGGCCCCATACAACTACCATCACACTTCCACGAGATAGATAGCGCACAACCCTTGGGATGCCCACGCTTGTCGATCAAGCTTTTCATGTGTGTTGCTTGTGGAAGGCATCTCAGACTTAATATTATATTGATGGGTTTTAATATGCTTATATATGCATATATGTATCCAATCACCACATATATAATACATATCATATACATGCTATATCCCACAAATAAAACCATATAATAACGATAAAGCAATGATTATGGCCATCCTATTGTAGTTCTTTGGAGCCACAAGGAACTACGGTCGTCTAAGGTCTACATCACATGCAACCTGTTGTTGATGAAGATCTGTGCTTAGGCCGTTCTGGGTTGATCAGCTCATCCTATGATTGATCGGCTCACCTCCTGGCCAGTCGGTTGGTTGTCACCAACTGATCGTTTGGCTCCCCTAGACGGTCAGTTCGTCGGGTCATCAGGCTCCTCATCAGGACACCAACTACTTCTCAATCGGTCATCTCAGTCCATCAAGCGGTCCTCTTCAGTCTTCATCATAACTAGAAATAAAGCTAATCCTATTTTACATAATCTTTGTGAAACCTCGAGTTACATTTAAGGGGAGCAAAGGTAGAAGAGAATCTCGAGTTACATTCAGAATAGAAATAGAGGGCTCGGTGCGCAGACTGAGATGCAAACAACCATAACCAACTAAACACTTGCACATAGGGTTTATAGGCCATAACCATGCTACACATCCACCATCAAAACCATTTTAGGTCGGCACATATCAATTGCATATATATCATATCATATATGTATAATTAGTTTGGGATCATGTGGTACTAATTGAATATTCACATTAGTCATTTAAATATTCACATCATATGCAATAAATAAAAGACAATAAAACTAAAATCCGATCATATTGATTATCCCAAAACATAGAGTAATGACATGGCTCTGATGCCACTGATTGGTTTTACGTGGTCTCGGAGTAGGCAGCGGAAATAAAAATGTTCCTTGACAATAAACCCATAACCAGTAGATCACATCAACATCTATGTAATGGGAAGGATGGTTTTAGCGAGATATACTTGGTCCTGAGACTTACTCAGTGACAATACCTCACAGCAAGTGCGGTCTTCAACCACCTATCTTTGACGATGTCTGTGCTGCTCCTGGTCTTGACCCAGACTGCGGTTGACTATCATCCTCCTGAGTGGTAGAAATCTCCCGCCTCTATAGATAGTCCACACAAACTATCAAGAACTCTATTTGTCCTGAAGAACGGACTAGAAGGAGTTGTCCCCTTTTGTCAATGTACTAGTCACTGACACACTCTCCCACAACTAGTCATTGTTCTGCAGTTGTCTTTCCCTCACTGTTCCTCCCTGGATGGTTAGAACTTGCTTGGGCTCTCGTTACCACAACCAGAGAGGAAAACAACTTTACAGAGCAACTAATGTTCTGAGTTGTGTCTCTGGAGAAGCCCCATGTACCCCTTTATTTATAGTAGACGGCAGGGTCAGGGTTCCCAGTCTGTGCGGGAGTAGAAGGGTCCGGAATTTCCATGAACAATTTGTACTTCGGCAGGTGAACCGGTCATTTCATATATGAAACAGTCGTTTCACAAGGTAAGCTGATCGGTTCACTTGTGAACCGATCGATTGGGAGTGTGAACCAGTCGGTTTACTTAGTGAACTAATCGTTTCACTTCCCAGACTTGCCCACAATTGACTTTCCTTGTTCATTTCTAATTAACACAAATATTTATTCTTATCCCAATTGAATTGAACAAGTGAAATGGAAAACTTTTCTCACAAAGACAACCCAACACTACTCATTTGTACAAGTGAACCGATCGGTTCATCAGAGTGAACTGGTCGTCTCACTGACTAAGTGCTGATCGATTCACCAAGTACACTGGTTGGTTGGTGGTACAGACTGTGCAAAACACAGTCAATTCAATTCTCAATCAATCTGATACTCTAATCACTTGGTTCAACACTTGAACTTGATGATTCTGAGTCAAGTCTATTGATTGAATGTTTGATTGAGTACCTAAACACTTTAGTAATCAATCCAAACTTCATTCATAGATAAACTCCTCTTCCAGGTTAATCCTTTGTGTGTGACTCTATAGGTCCCATTTCACGATGACAGTGAATGTCCATAACTATCTTATGACATCACAAGCAAAGAGTGGCACCTAGTCATACATCATTGCTACCCAAGTGGAAAGGAAAGTTGGAGAACAACTTTCAATCCTACAGTTTGTGATTAGTGTTTCAGTGAATGTATAATTCCTTTGTCTTTGATATCCTGAATGAACTCAAGGCATGGATTTGTCATCCTTTCAACATTCATTCATGTTTCTTGAACTAGAGTAGACTGTCTGAGATATGTGTGACATCAATATCATATATTGATTCACATGTGCATGTGCATGCCTTTATCAATCTCGCTTATCAAGTGGCATGGACATCATACTCTCTTAGGAGGGACGAATCCCATGTCTATCACTCACATTCTATCTCATGCATCAAATCTACCCAATCATCACCTTTATAACAACACATGTTTCAGGACTGCCTTTGATGATGTCAAAGTGTACCCAATCACATTCGATGAGTGTAGTGATTTTAGGTCTAAGAATCACAATCACCACCATCACTATGAGAGATGACTCTGACTACCATGTCATGGTTCCATGTGTCACTCTCATGGTGGGTCTGTCTGATACAATGTTCTCCAACATGTATTTGTGTGCTTGGTTTGATATCATATATCATGACTAATGAGACACTGCCATCAACCAACACACAGTCTAGTCTTTATGTGTCATTGTTGTCTATCAACCTTCCACAATGACATCCGATTAGGGACATAACAAGAATGTACATACTCTTAGAATCTGTATGATCTCATTGTTCAGGTCCTCAACCTGAAGACATATGTCATTGAGTATTGTCATTCTTTAGACATTCATTCTGCTCCATCATCTATCTCATAATTGACTGAGCTAGAATAAATTGGAAGCTTACATTCGACGTTTATCAAATCAATCAGAATATATGCAAATCCAATCACCATATGATTGTCTCTTTGGGCATACATACCAACAGTGTTCACCAAGATTCTGTGGTTATTCACTCCTCTACTCCTTTCTTCTTCTTTTGTTTTGTCATGAGTCACTAAGCCCCTTAGATGGGTTGCTTGGGGCTGAAATGTGATTTTGATACCATGTTGGGGGAAATAACTTGTAAACACTATATATTCATTTTATGATGTCTTTCTTCTAATTTTATCGTATTTCCCATATTTCTTCTCATGGTTTGTGCTTAACAAACATGGATTGCTGGTTGATTTGTGCTTGAAACCACTTAGACTCTAGGAGAGAATGGCTTGTATGGAGCTATCTTAGTGATTGCTCCTAGATCCAACTAGTGGATCCCTAGCTAGCACCCTATCTTACCATATACAATTCCCATCTCTTACTTCTATGTGGAAGATCTAAGTAGCTAGTGTAGGAGTACTTAGTGCAATTGCCTTGGAGTTTCCCAAAGGCTAGATGGTGAGTGATGTGAGGAGAAACACCCCCACTCTCCATTCCTACCCTTAGCTCCCAATTTACCTAAGAACACCTACTCTAGAAACCTAAACTCGCTAGATCTTATTAGAATTTAACCTAAGCCCTAGTTAGTGAGCCTCATAAGGTTGAATAGGGTGTGCAAGGGTGTAGTTCGCCTTCACACAACTTATACCATCCATGGACAACTAGTAGCTTAGGCTAATTCTATAGCATTTATCACGTAGTTTGGTTTAACAATCTAGAATGAATAGATAGAATTTGCATGTTATGACCCTACAACTTAGATTCTAGTTGCATTCCCCCAAATGGCCCATACCTCATTTACTTGCTAAAACCTCAATTATGTTCCTTGCTAGTTGATGCTTGCTTTGTTAATTGCTTTAGTTACTTGCTAGTTAATTGCCTTGTTCTTGATACCTAGGTCTTGCTAGAGTAGTTAGTGCACCTTTGTGCTTTCTTGTGCTAATCTTAGATAGTTAGTGTTAGTCTTCTACCTTAGTTGTCAATTTCTAGTCTAGTGTAGTGTTAGATCTTGCTTTTCTCTTCTTAGTTTATGTTGTTCTGTCTCTTACTTAGTTTCTTTTCTTGCTACTTATAATTAACTTGTCTATGTCTAACTTAGGTTTTGATTGATTTTTCCCTTTAATTGCTTGCTTGTCCAACTTTAGTGTAATCAAACAAACCCCAATCAAACCCTTAAACCTTGGACTCCGCTTTAGCAACTTAGCTAACTTAACTAAAATCTAATGCCCCTCTCTCCCTAGGGATCAACCCTATCTTATTGCCAACCTATACTATAATATGATCCCATGCGCTTGTGAACCTTAGTGAAAATGCATCAAGTTTTCAAGCATCGTTGCCAAGGGGAGAGGTGCTCGACCTAGCTAGTTAGTTTTGTTGTGATCTTTTCCTACCACCCTCACTATTTCTGTCCTTTTTTCCACTTCTTTACTAACTTGGCTTCTCTTGATTGGTTGTGCCTTGTGTAGCTGATAATTGTGCATGCTTGGGCATCATTCACTTTCTACTGACTTGTTCCTAACGGACCCCGAGATAGGAAGAAGACGATGTCAACACCGATGTAAGAAACATCAAGAAGTTGAGTTGGGAGACAGGAATGCTCACGACCATGAGGAGGAGGCATGTATCCCTCTAGTTCCTCCACCACCTAAGCTACTTCAAGACTACTTTATGCTTGGCAACTACAATTCATAAATTTCCCCAAGGGTAGATCAGATGCCAGACAATAGTTCTCAATCCCACCATCCCTTCTTGGATTGATCTCCATATTATATGGATTTTAGAATGAGAATTTGTACAAGAACATATATACTTTTCTAAAGGCTTGCTTTACTTTCAAAACTCTTGCGGCCATTGGTGACTCTATTCATCTCACCTTGTTCCCCTTCTCTCTTAAGGACAAGGCAAAGGAGTGGTACTCTTCAAAAACTAAGATTGTCACATGGGAGGCAATTAAGAATGAGTTCTTGAAGAAGTTTATCCTATTACTAAGTTGACCTAGATGAGGAGACATATTACCTCCTTCAACCAAAAGGAGAATGAACAATTCCATGAAATTTGGGAGAGGTTCTAAAGGTTGTTGCAAGATTGACCTGATCATGAAGTACCCATATGGTAGTTGGTCCAATCTTTCTACACCAATCTCTCTAAAATGGGACAAATAGTGGTTGAGACATCTTATGGTGGAGCTTTCATGGCCAAGACTCTAGAATAATCATGGCCCCTCTTTGATTACTTGGTTGAAAACTTTTGTTACCATACTTCTAGCACAGATGTGCTCGTGATAGAAATTGATCAACTTCACCTCTCACCACAAAGTTGACACCAATCCACAAATGATGAAGATAGAAGCGGACATGATGAATCTCATGACAACTCATGTGGGGGGTTCTTCTAGTCACTCCACCAACTCTGTGGAATCTCTTTGTGAGAAGGTTCAAGATCTACAATCTTTTGGAAACTAGAACAACCAAGGCCCTATGTCAAACTCTTATACTCCAAAATGGAGGAACCATCCTAATTTCTCCTCGAAGCAAGGGGAGGAAGGACAAGGGTAGTCTATGAAACATCAAGGGTTAAAATATATCTCCAAGTTTGAAGAGGAAGTCCTTGGGATATTAAGAAGCCTTGATGACGTGAAGAAGGATGAGTCTGCCCAAGGACAAAACATTAGCTGGCTAGAGCAAAGGATTGATCAGATTTCTATATCTTTTTCTAGATGTGAAGAGGGGAGGCTTCATTTCCAAACCTTGGTAAACCCCAATAGTGTTGGTAGAACCATGGGTGCTCCTCAAGGCACTTATGGCCCACAATAAGGGCAAGTGCCCACATTACAACAATAGCAAGGGCCTCAAAATCCATATGCCCCCACCCTCACAACCTACCTACAACTATCAATACGCTCCACCTCCACCATATTCATACCAACCTCCTCCATCTCAATATCAGTCCCCTTCATAGAAACCACAACAATAACCTCCATCCCAACCACAATTCATTCTCCAAAACCCAACCCCCCACCACAAAAGGCCACCACATCAACAATCATAACAACCACCACAAGCCTACTCCTCTTCTACTCATGAGCAAGTGAAGTTTGTGACAATGTTGAGAAGTGGGAAGACTTTGGAGCAGCCAAGGGATGGAGCAGTTGACGATTTTGTTAGTGAAGATAGAGTTAATACCGCAATTCAAGGCAATGATATTGTGATGCAGGGTGATGATACTGTGATTGGTAGTCAAGGTGCTACTATGATAATGGATGATGATATTATGGTTCTTGTGATATCGATCAATGATTCTATTGAAGTGAACAAGGTAGGCATACAACTTCCTCCTTCCCAGATGCACTTGAAGAGCCTTTACTTCTAAAAGGAAGAAGAAGCACACTAAAGATATCATGGAAACCTTCAAGCAAGTGAAAATCAACATTCTGTTATTAGATGCCATTAAGAAAATCCCCTCTTATGCAAAGTTTCTAGAAAATATGTGCACATTCAAAACGGGGCATTGTAAGTGGCAGAGTGGCCTTGCTGCCACGATCCACTGAGATCCAGCCCTTTGTCGCTCGGATTCGAAAAATAAAAAAAATATGTGCACATTCAAAAGAAAGCCTAATGAGAGGATGCCAAAGCAAGTCAAACTCACTAAGAAAGTGAGTTCCATTTTTCAACACACTGCTACAAAGAAGAGGAAAGATCTTGGTGCCCCTATCATTCCTTGCTACATTGGAACACATCACATAGGCCAAGATATTCTTAAATTGGGTTATAGTGTGAATATAATGCCTTATTCTTTGTATGCTAAATTGAAGTTGGGAAAATTGGATCCAATGAACTACACCTTGCAATTGGCCGACCGTTCTATGAAAAAAGGTAGGAAAATTATTAATGTGTTGGTGAGACTTGATAATGGCACACCGCCTTCCTCCCTATTGATTTCATTGTTTTGGATATGGAAAAGGACACCAGAAAGGTACCTATTATCTTAGAAAGACCCTTCCTAGCTACAACTGATGTAGTGGTACATGTGAGAATTGGAATTATGTGTGTGACCTTCATGCACATGAATATCCATTTCAACATCTTCAAAGCTTCTACAATAGCCGAGGTGATAGGTGCCACGAAAGAAGATTCTTATCTCATTGATTTCCTTAAGGGGATTGTTGAGGAATGACTACCTATGTGGATTGAGACTGCCACTAAAGGTAGAGGTCTAGATCCTATTGTTGAAATACCCGATGATGAAAGTGTTGAAAAGAATGATTTTGCATTAGTTTCCACAAGAGAAGATCTCCCTTCTATTTATGAAAAACCTTTTAAAAAAACTATTAAAGAACCTCCTATCCTTGAACTTAAGTCCCTTGCTCAAGGTTTGAAGTATGCATTTCTTGGTTCAAATGACACCCTCCCAGTGATCATTTCTCCTATTCTCTCCCCAGATCAAGAAGATGATCTCATTTCTATTTAAAGAGGAACATTCAGGCCATAAGGTGTTCTATTTCTAATTTGAGGGGTCTTTAGCCCTCCATTTGTGTCCATAGATACTACCTTAAGGATGATACAAGCCTAACCCATCAAATGCAAAGAAGGTTGAAACCCAAGTTGAAGTAAGTTGTAGCTCAAGAGGTTGTGAAATTACTTGATGTTGGGATCATCTATCCAATTTCTATCAGTCCTTGGGTGAGTCCCATCCAAGTTGTACCAAAAAAGGGCGGGATCACCGTGGCCCAAAAAAGAGATGGATAGTGATGCCAGTAAGAGAACAATCCATGTAGAGGATGTGTTTGTACTATAGGAAGTTAAATGAAAAGACAAAGAAGGACCACTTTCCTCTCCCATTCATTGATCAAATTTTGGGGAGACTTATAGGACAAAGTTTCTATTTTTTTATGGCTACTCAGGATATTTCCAAGTGACAATACATCTTGCAGATCAAGAAAAGACCATGTTCACATGTCTAAGTGGTACTTTTACTGATAGAAGAATGCCTTTTGGGCTTTGCAGCACCTCCTCTACTTTCTGAATATGTGTCACATCCATTTTGGCTAGCATGCTTGATTCTTCACTTGAGGTCTTCATGGATGATTTTTTAGTGTTTTACAAGTCTCTTGATGAATGTTTATCTCACCTCATAGTTGTTCCTAAGAAATGTGTTAAGGTCTGTTTGATTCTATCTTGGGAAAAAAGTCACTTCATGGTGCCCGAGGGTATTGTTCTTGGTCATAGATTATCAAACGTTGGGATTGATGTGGACAAGGACAAAGTGGCCCTCATCTATATATTGACTATTCCTTACACCATAAGACATGTCCACTCTTTCTTGGGACATGTAGGATTCTACAACCACTTTATTAAAGACTTTACCAAGATTTTCCCAAACTTTGTGCTATTTTCTTGAGAAAGACGTTGAATTCAATTTTGATGACAAGTGCATTGAAGCCTTCAATCGCTTGAAGTACAAGTTGATTTTGTAACGACCCCGTCTCCCGATAACCCCCAATTAAGGGAGACCAGAAGGTCAGAGCCGTTATTTAATAAACATGATCAAAGGTTCGACAAATAATCAATAACAATTATGAAATTCTACTAACTAACTGGAATTTGGTATAAAATTAAAACTTTACTTACCTTTGAAAAACTTGGGAATCTATCTATCCAAGCTTGGATCCACTCTAACTAATCCTCCTTGCACTTTATGTTTTACTTTCACGATGTGTCACTTTACTGTTTGTTCTTTCAATTGTTCCTAAAACCCCGACAAACAAAACGTCGATCAGTATATCAAAATATACTGGTATGTGGGGTCAACCAAAAGTTTGCACATATGACTAACAATTTAATAATCACAATCAAATTATTTAACAATGCCAATTTACACTTTTCAGTATGACATTCTCCACCGCTTTTGCCCTAACCCTGGCATACCCACCTTAGGGTTTATTTTGCCCATGACTTAAGGCCACCTTCTCAATCCCGAGCTTGGTGCCTGGGGGTCACCACTCATGGTGCCCTCTAGTCATGCAATATCATAGGCCACCTTCTTGGTGCCTGGGGGTCACCACTCATGGTGCCCATTGGTCTACCCATCTGGGCCTGACTCTCTTGGCATCATCCATCAGGGTGGCATGTAGGTGCGAGAATACATACTTCTACTATTAATGTGATAATCATAGCGACTTTATGATTTGCAAGTATGAACATCCAAACAGTTTAGTTGCAGTCAATGCGATTAACCATCCGGAAAACACGCGGGAAACTAATGCGGTTATTCATAAGCGTAACCACATACCTGTTAGGCAGACTCAGATGCAGGAATATTCCAAACAAGCAAGTAATCCAGAATCAAGCAAGTACACAATTCAATCCTGAAATATTCATCCAATATTTTCTATCATTGATCATGGTACACAAAACCAATAGATCTACTCGTGCCTTAGGGTTACTAGCCTTTTTAGGGTTTTGACTATAATTAGGGTTTCACTTCCTTTTTATTACTTTTATCTTACTTTTATCAAATATCCATCAAACCCTAATTATCTTGTCTTATTTTCCATTAAGGTCCTTAAGATTAGGTTTGAACCACGAAAACCCCAATTATTCATCTATTCATCACAAAAGATGTTAAGGTTATTCTTTAACAATATTTAATCTTATTTTCGGACTAATAACACCATTATTTAGAAGTTAAGTCCATCAAGCCTCTTTTCATTAAAGCTACTATTTTAATCCTTTTAATCCATGGCAAGCTCATTACAACCATTTATCACCAATTCATAGCCCATTATGATCTAAGTCGCATATGAATTCGTTTTGTCATAATTTTACCTTTTTACTCCTGAGAAAACCCTAATTACTACCTTTAGGGTATATATCCAGAATTAAGGACTTTTATACTCTAATAGCTTAGATTCAACATGTTTCAACTCCACTCATCAGATTGATCAATTAAAGCCTTTAATAATCTTAGTCACTAAAATTAGGGTTTCAAGGCCCATTAATGCTTATTTATGCTCATGAACTCTCAATTAAGCTACTAACATGCAAAACTCATCTGTTTTATTCCTAATGTTTCTTTTTATCATTAACAGGCTAATATCAACTTTAATAAGCTATTGAACCCTACTAATCACTTTAATAATATCAAAATAGGGTCCTTTATTCACTAATACAATAAAGATGATATCTTCCATTACTTTTCGAATTGCACAAGGAATAAGGCTTCAATTATATTTTATTTAGATTCCTCTCGATTTTCTGAGCCAGATTCATGTATTATATGTCCCCAACCGAGCTACCGTTAAAAAGTTATGAATTTAATGAAATTCACTTACTCTAGACCAAAGAGTTGGCACCCAGATGGTAAAAGTATTGATGTAAGACCGAGAGGTCTCAAGTTCAAAACCCCCCGGCCACGGGATGAATGAATGGCCAATTTTTAAAAAAAAAAAAAAAAAAAGAGCGCCACGTCGCCTCCTTGCCATGCAGCGTGCTCGCTTGATTTAGAAACATAATGGAATGACCGTTTTACCCTCGGTTAAGTCGTATCTGGTACATCCCACGGAAGGGCATATCTGTCCAATTGACCCTCAGGTCATCCTCTTCCTCGGGACGACGCTCCCTGCCGCCCTAGACGCGACTAGCGGAGCTTCTCCTCTCATCCCTGGATCCCGTCGACTGCCGGAGCTGGTGCCTCCCCCTCCGACGCCCTTAGGCGCTCCCCCAGAAGCCACAAACTCGCGGCCAAAGCCGCTGGCTTACGCTAGCCAGACCCGCAACTCTTGGCGGCCCTGCAGCCCTGTCGCTGCTGCCACCTGCGATCTAGTGCACTAAGGCGTCGGTCATCCCTCCCTTGGTGTCGTGGGAGCAGGAAGCATCAACCCAACTCTTCCACTGGTCCCTCATCGCTCTATAGATGTGCCATATTGCATGGTTAGGGTTTACGGGTAGATCCGTGGAAGAAGAGAAAAGTTGTCATGAGGGATCTTCTGGACTTAGTCCAGGTTCTTTCCCCTTATGTAGGGGAAGCCAACGAAGCCCTAAGATGGCTTCCTTTAAGGAAACAAAGTCCTCCTTCTAATATTAATTGTTTTCCTTTAAAGTGAAGCAATCCTTCTCTCTTTCTCTCTCCTTTGGTATTTCCTATTAATTGGATATTAGGAAATTCGAAATCCCCTTTCTCTTATTTACTTTATGGTTGCTTTTCAATACTTTGGCACGAATACATATTTTCCTTTATAGAAAATATCATCTTTTTTTAAACAATACCATCTAATTCATTGAAGAAGCAACACATTATCCTCTTATTTTGCCTTTTTAGTATTTTCTCTTTCTTCCCTCTTTATTGGGACTCCTTGGATCCCAAGAAACTCTATTAATTCGAAATTCCTTTTTATTGGATACTCATTATCCTTCTAGATGCATCTAAATGCATTATTCTTCATTATCATGTGTATTTCTTATTAAAATATTTCTTTTTGAGGATTTCTCTTTTATTTTCCTCATTAGTATTCCTTTTATCATTAGGAATCCTTGGGATACGAAATTCCACTAAGGATTACCCAATTATACCTCCTTTCACATATTTTCCACATTTCATCAATGTTTTCATTTTCTTTATTAACAAGGAAATACTTAATTGCTATTTTCTTTTCTTATTGCCTTTTCTTTGCAACTTTGGACTCCTTGGAACCCAAGGAATCTAAGAGGCACGAAATCCTCTTTGGATTTGCCTTCTAGAGGTTTCCAAACCTTTCTTATCTCAAATTCTCAATTATGCATTCATTAATTGAATTTCCTTGTTATTGGGCCCAATAGCCAATAAGGCCCACAAAGCAATCAACCAGGCTATTTTAAACGAAAATCATGCATCCATTCATTATTTATTAATTTATCTTTAATACGAGAAATTATATTTCTCAGCAAATGAACCCAAAATTGGGGTTGTAACATCCTTCCCCTCTTATAAGAATTTTGTCCTCAAAATTCCATCAAGCAAGCAAACAAACAAGATAATCCATTCTTATGTCCATCAGGGCTACCATGTGGCTTTACCCTATCCATGTTGCTTTCCAAGAACCTTCATCATCTCATATTCTTCCATCTGAGTCCTTTCTTACCTTGGTATATCGTACCCTCATAGGTGACTCAGGACATTTCAGCCTCTCAAAAGCTGAATAGGTTCAGGGCTCAACACATGGCTTGGGTACCTCACATAGTGTTCTAGATCGGACTCATGGAACGCATCACACATCATGTTATCCTAAGGGGTAAGGCTAAACACAACCATGTCCATCAATCCATCTCAAATGGATCCCTATATCGGGGATTCAACTCTCTCGGTTGTAGCTTAGAGGGGTCAGATTTTCACATCATATTCCTCCACAGTGAACTGAATGTCAGTCTGCTTTGCATCAGCTCGTGACTCATGTCACCACTGGGCTCTCTCTCAGCCATTGCACGATCAAAGCGACTTCATCTGCACACACCTGTGGTTCTTTTCTGACCTTCGCGAGGCCTCCTTCACCAACATCATCATAATGAAGTGGTGACCGACACAACCTCCTCATAGAAATTCTTGCATACCGATAAGGCTATGGTGGTTAACATCACATATTTAGAACTACTTCATGGTATCACCTTGAACAAGCACACTTGCTCTCGTCAGACCATCTAGTCTGGATCATACTAACCATTAGTATGGGGCGATAAACTGTACTAAAATGAGTTCTTCATGTACCTACTTCTTCCGCATGGAAGTAAACCTTCTAATCGTGTTCAAGAACTCTTTGAACTCACATCATGGTGTTGTTGAACCATTTCTTTCTCTATTATAAGTAGTTCAACCCGATCTGTCACTTGACAGTACTCTTCTTTTCCTATCATGTAGGTAAGATGATCTACCATCACCCTTATTGATCTTCCTTGGTTAAGGGGAGAGTTTCCACATCATCCATAGTGATGAACTCTCATTCCTTTTCAGGGACTCTTTTATCCTCTATATTGGTACACTGGGTTACTGGTATTCGTCCTTTACCTTTATCATGCATGGCCACAAGCCACATGCATCTTCATCTTAAGCATCCAAAGTGCTACCATCTCAGTAATACCATGGTATATGGTGATCTTAAAATCATGATCTCCAGTGTGTCATGATCCCTCAATCTTGATACCTCGGAAACCCTAAACCATTCTAAACAGGGTTTCATCACATTCCCTTCCAGAGAAGTGCATCTGAGGCTCTAAACCATCCTTTCATTACGTCAAGGACTAGACTGGCTAACCAAACAATCATTAACTTGTTCAACCTATCTCATTAAATCTGAGTGTTAGCCAAAACACATCTTCTTTCCAAACGTAGGGTTAGCCTAACAACTCCCTTCTAGCCAAACTAGGCAGCTCTATCTCTACCAGAGCATCCATTACCACTTCACATCCTTAAGTGTTAGTTAATGTCGAAGACATACTCCTCCATGCATTATACTTATCATCTCATCTCAAACTCTAAGGTTGTCTTCATCAAGGAACTCTGAGCTCATCCTTATGGTGATCAAACTCACCCTTGTGATTCCTTGTAACATTTGCAAAAATCTACTTAGTTCAAGATAAAACATCCTCACAAGATGATCTCCTTAATACTCTTAGTGTTTGTAAACCATCCATGTATTATTCTCTCCACAAAGGTATGTTATCATCTCTATCCTCATACCTTGTAGCAACGTTCCAACTTACATCATCTTTATCCTTGGTGTAAGGCATGCGTACTGTCCTATCTCTCACTCCCATAACAAGAAGAAATAAGCATTTGGCTGCAGTCCAAATACATAGTTCTTCCTATTCCAAGAGTAGAGATGGTACAGCCCACCTCTCCAGTACACTTTCAAAGCTAAGTTGAAACGTGCCACATATGTCTCTACATCACAACCATCATGATATCAAAATTACTTCCATGGAAAACTGGTCTCGAACATACTTGATCCAAGCACACTCCTTAGTCATCTCCTCTAGATCTATAGGGTGCCGGCACTTTTGGGGTCATCCCTTTTCCCTTATGCATCCGGAGAGTGCCCTACTCACCTGCCCTTTGGGTCCCATGAGTCCATGAAGGTGATCAATCTCCTAACCCATGGCCCTCAGACAATGATAGCTGTTACCTCCCGACCCTATGGTCATGTGCAACTAGGGAATTAGGCAACTCCTTCTTCCATCGGTCTTATCCCTACCTGACCCTTGGATAGACTTAGGATTCTAACATAGTACATTTTCAACTTAGAACCTTACCCAATCCTTCATCATCTCTCTCAGCATTCATGACTGACTTTCATCCTTCCTCAGAGATCATGGCAACCTACCTACCTTGGTCAGGCCCCATACCGGTTACCTTCATGGTAACACATCCATATGCACTTAGAGATGGTTAACTATGGGTCTATAGGTTCAATCTCATGCCATGTACTTTTCACTTAGCTTTCTCAGGGTCCTATAAAACCTCCTTAGGTTATCTCAAAACCAATCAACTGGTAAACTTCCTACCAAAGGTTCGCTCTCCCAGGATGGAAGGAAACTACAACTCTTGACAACAAGGTCACAACCTTCTTAGGGTTTACATTCACATGAACATGCCTAACCCAACAGCTACTAAGGCACAAGAAGGTCACTTATTAAACCATGCTAGGTCATACCTGTTCTCTTTCCTCAACATTAGGTCAACTTAGTTGTGAGGGGTTCATCAAACCTACCTTTAACTTAAGGGGTTTTCCTTTCCTCTATACCTTAAGAGTACCATGCTCGAAACTACGTAGACTCAAATCTCACCATGAGCATTGGATACACTGCTTCCCCTCTTAGGCCTAGGAACCCTATGTTCACTTTTGGGTATCCAACTGCATGCTCAAACTCTTAACCACTAATCAAGCATGTTCAATATAAGTCATGTACTTTCATGATCCTTCTACTCGAGAAACACTTCAGGGTTGAGTCCTCTTCCAGGACAACCAACTAGGTATAACTGGTTACTTTCAACCTCCAGGGATCATGCATGAGGCAACCATTATCCTCCCCTTAGGTCGCATCATTCTCGACTCCCACCGTTCCTCAAGTTTCGGGGTTTTAGGCTTCCAACTTTCTTGGCCGAGGTCTGCTTCCTCTCTCTCTAGAGCTAATCCTACAACCAACCTCTCTATAAGAGGTCCTATTTTTGTGAAGGATCAAGCTCCTAAGCATGCTCTTACTTGAATGAAGCCTATACCCAAACTTATGTTTACTCCAGGTTATCCATAACCCCTTATGCTTATCTCATAAGCCATCCATCATGATCCCTTAACCAGGATTTCACCAAGCTATACCTTACTTGACTAAGCCCATAGGGTAACTACAGGTTCTTCTCTAACCTCATCGATGAAGGAGCTATCCTTCACTCTCGTATGCATGACCCTCTCTAGGGTTGGGTCACCAAAGGTACTAGGTCATCTACCCTCTTATGGCATCCAAAGGCATGTCCAACCAAACACTCGGTCAACCATGGCATCTAACCCATCATGTCATCTTCCTCTCTAACCTTCACTTAGGGTTAGGGTTAACATCATCCTCAAAGGATGTGCTAGGTCTCTACTTTTAATGGAGGTCTCTACCTCCAAGCTATACTCATCCTCCTGCCAAGGAGGTCTATCCTCAAGTCTCTCCTGAGGGCAATGACAACTCATGTCATACGACCTAAGCATGTATCTATTCCTTTACGCTTATTCTATTAAGCTTATGTCCATGACATCTTATTTACATGCTTTTTATTAATTTGATGGAGGATTCCTTAATCCTTATCAACCTTACCCATACCTCAAGAGGGTGAGGAAAAGAGAGAAAACCCTAATCCTTAAGGTCCTTAACAGAATTTGAGTTGAGAAAGGATGAACGAGATAAGAGAGTCCTAAAAGGTATCTTATTTCGATTCATACCCTAAGACTTTGGCCAGGCAGTCACACGGATCCGGGAGTCCTCGTATTCCGACTAGCGGTGCGGAGGAAAATCTTGCCAGCCCCCGGTCGCGATCCTTTTCTAGACACCTCTGTCCTTTGGATAATCCTCTAATAACTCCCTTGGGTTCTACGGAATTTGTAAAATTTAATAATTATTAAAGATTAGATGAGGAACATATGCTCTGATACCAATTGTAACGACCCCGTCTCCCGATAACCCCCAATTAAGGGAGACCAGAAGGTCAGAGCCGTTATTTAATAAACATGATCAAAGGTTCGACAAATAATCAATAACAATTATGAAATTCTACTAACTAACTGGAATTTGGTATAAAATTAAAACTTTACTTACCTTTGAAAAACTTGGGAATCTATCTATCCAAGCTTGGATCCACTCTAACTAATCCTCCTTGCACTTTATGTTTTACTTTCACGATGTGTCACTTTACTGTTTGTTCTTTCAATTGTTCCTAAAACACCGACAAACAAAACGTCGATCAGTATATCAAAATATACTGGTATGTGGGGTCAACCAAAAGTTAGCACATATGACTAACAATTTAATAATCACAATCAAATTATTTAACAATGCCAATTTACACTTTTCAGTATGACATTCTCCACCGCTTTTGCCCTAACCCTGGCATACCCACCTTAGGGTTTATTTTGCCCATGACTTAAGGCCACCTTCTCAATCCCGAGCTTGGTGCCTGGGGGTCACCACTCATGGTGCCCTCTAGTCATGCAATATCATAGGCCACCTTCTTGGTGCCTGGGGGTCACCACTCATGGTGCCCATTGGTCTACCCATCTGGGCCTGACTCTCTTGGCATCATCCATCAGGGTGGCATTTAGGTGCGAGAATACATACTTCTACTATTAATGTGATAATCATAGCGACTTTATGATTTGCAAGTATGAACATCCAAACAGTTTAGTTGCAGTCAATGCGATTAACCATCTGACAAACACGCGGGAAACTAATGCGGTTATTCATAAGCGTAACCACATACCTGTTAGGCAGACTCAGATGCAGGAATATTCCAAACAAGCAAGTAATCCAGAATCAAGCAAGTACACAATTCAATCCTGAAATATTCATCCAATATTTTCTATCATTGATCATGGTACACAAAACCAATAGATCTACTTGTGCCTTAGGGTTACTAGCCTTTTTAGGGTTTTGAATATAATTAGGGTTTCACTTCCTTTTTATTACTTTTTATCTTACTTTTATCAAATATCCATCAAACCCTAATTATCTTGTCTTATTTTCCATTAAGGTCCTTAAGATTAGGTTTGAACCACGAAAACCCCAATTATTCATCTATTCATCACAAAAGATGTTAAGGTTATCCTTTAACAATATTTAATCTTATTTTTGGACTAATAACACCATTATTTAGCAGTTAAGTCCATCAAGCCTCTTTTCATTAAAGCTACTATTTTAATCCTTTTAATCCATGGCAAGCTCATTACAACCATTTATCACCAATTCATAGCCCATTATGATCTAAGTCGCATATGAATTCGTTTTGTCATAATTTTACCTTTTTACTCCTGAGAAAACCCTAATTACTACCTTTAGGGTATATATCCAGAGTTAAGGACTTTTATACTCTAATAGCTTAGATTCAACATGTTTCAACTCCACTCATCATATTGATCAATTAAAGCCTTTAATAATCTTAGTCACTAAAATTAGGGTTTCAAGGCCCATTAATGCTTATTTATGGTCATGAACTCTCAATTAAGCTACTAACATGCAAAACTCATCTGTTTTATTCCTAATGTTTCTTTTTATCATTAACAGGCTAATATCAACTTTAATCAACTATTGAACCCTACTAATCACTTTAATAATATCAAAATAGGGTCCTTTATTCACTAATACAATAAAGATGATATATTCCATTACTTTTCGAATTTCACAAGGAATAAGGCTTCAATTATATTTTATTTAGATTCCTCTCGATTTTCTGAGCAAGATTCATGTATTATATGTCCCCAACCGAGCTACCGTTAAAAAGTTATGAATTTAATGAAATTCACTTACTCTAGACCAATCGGAGAGCGCCACGTCGCCTCCTTGCCATGCAGCGTGCTCGCTTGATTTAGAAACATAATGGAATGACCGTTTTACCCTCGGTTAAGTCGTATCTGCTACATCCCACGGAAGGGCATATCTGTCCAATTGACCCTCAGGTCATCCTCTTCCTCGGGACGGCGCTCCCTGCCGCCCTAGACGCGACTAGCGGAGCTTCTCCTCTCATCCCTGGATCCCTTCGACTGCCGGAGCTGGTGCCTCCCCCTCCGACGCCCTTAGGCGCTCCCCCAGAAGCCACAAACTCGCGGCTAAAGCCGCTGGCTTACGCTGGCCAGACCCGCAACTCTTGGCGGCCCTGCAGCCCTGTCGCTGCTGCCACCTGCGATCTAGTGCACTAAGGCGTCGGTCATCCCTCCCTTGGTGTCGTGGGAGCAGGAAGCATCAACCCAACTCTTCCACTGGTCCCTCATCGCTCTATAGATGTGCCATATTGCATGGTTAGGGTTTACGGGTAGATCCGTGGAAGAAGAGAAAAGTTGTCGTGAGGGATCTTCTGGACTCAGTCCAGGTTCTTTCCCCTTATGTAGGGGAAGCCAACGAAGCCCTAAGATGTCTTCCTTTAAGGAAACAAAGTCCTCCTTATAATATTAATTGTTTTCCTTTAAAGTGAAGCAATCCTTCTCTCTTTCTCTCTCCTTTGGTATTTCCTATTACTTGGATATTAGGAAATTCGAAATCCCCTTTCTCTTATTTACTTTATGGTTTCTTTTTAATACTTTGGCACGAATACATATTTTCCTTTATATAAAATATCATCTTTTTTTAAACAATACCATCTAATTCATTGAAGAAGCAACACATTATCCTCTTATTTTGCCTTTTTAGTATTTTCTCTTTCTTCCCTCTTTATTGGGACTCCTTGGATCCCAAGAAACTCTATTAATTCGAAATTCCTTTTTATTGGATACTCATTATCCTTCTAGATGCTTCTAAATGCATTATTCTTCATTATCATGTGTATTTCTTATTAAAATATTTCTTTTTGAGGATTTCTCTTTTATTTTCCTCATTAGTATTCCTTTTATCATTAGGAATCCTTGGGATACGAAATTCCACTAAGGATTACCCAATTATACCTCCTTTCACATATTTTCCACATTTCATCAATGTTTTCATTTTCTTTATTAACAAGGAAATACTTAATTGCTATTTTCTTTTCTTTGCAACTTTGGACTCCTTGGAACCCAAGGAATCTAAGAGGCACGAAATCCTCTTTGGATTTGCCTTCTAGAGGTTTCCAAACCTTTCTTATCTCAAATTCTCAATTATGCATTCATTAATTGAATTTCCTTGTTATTGGGCCCAATAGCCAATAAGGCCCACTAAGCAATCAACAAGGCTATTTTAAACGAAAATCATGCATCCATTCATTATTTGTTAATTTATCTTTAATACGAGAAATTATATTTCTCAGCAAATGAACCCAAAATTGGGGTTGTAACATATTTCTACTCTAATTATGTAGCCCCCTTACTTCTCTTTTCCATTTGAGATCATGACTGATGCATCTGATATGGTTGTGAGGGTTATGCTTGGCCAAAGGATTGGTCAGACTCCTCATGCTATCTATTATGCAAGTAAAACTCTTGATGAAGTTAAAAAACTACACCACCATGAAAAAATAATTGTTTGCCATGATCTTTGCCCTTGACAAGTTCTTCTCTTAAGTCCTAAAAAACAAAGATATTATTTATACTGACCATGCATATCTCAAGTATCTCATGTCAAAGAAAGACTCAAAGCCTAGGCTGGTTCGTTGGATTTTATTGCTTCAAGAGTTTAATTTGCAGATTGTTGACAAAAAAGGGGTGGAAATTTCTACAACCGATCATTTCTCTCACATTTAAGCACCCTATGATGATGTGAACAAAATCAAGGAGACAATGCCCCATGAGAATCTCCTATTGTTTGACTCTACTCAAAGACTATAGTAGAAGCACATAGCCAACTTCTTGGCTAGTGGGAGAGTACCAAGCACATGGATTAAGGAGGAAAGTAGAAGGTTGTTTGCTATATTGAAAAATTATGTTGTGATGACTCACATCACTTCAAATATTGTTTTGATCACCTCATAAGAAGGTATATTCTGGAAAGTGAACATCAGAGCATTCCCTCCATATGCCATTCTGACATACATGAAGGACATTTTGGTGGAAAATGGATGGCTGCAAAAGTTCTTCAATATGGTTTCTATTGTCTAAGCTTGTTCAAAGATTCTCATGTCTATTGCAAAGCTTGCTTGAAATGCAAAAAATGGGTACAATCTCAAAGAGGGACATGATGCTTCTATCTCACGTTCTTGTTGTAGAGGCTTTCAATGTTTGGGGCATTGATTTCATGGGTCAGTTTCCCCCTTCTTTTAGATTTGTATATAATTTGGTGGTTTTAGACTATGTCTAAAAGTGGGTTGAAGCAATCTCTACATGACCACAAGGTGGTATGTGATTATTTCAAGTCAAAGATCTTTAGCCAGTTTGGTGTGACAAGGGAAATTATTAGTTATGGTGGAAATCATTCCATCCATAGAGATTTTGAAAGTTTGTTGAAAAGGCATGGTGCAAATCATTATATGGCTACTCCTTACCACCCTCAAACTAGTGGTCAAGTTGAGTTGACCAATCGGGAGATAAACCTCATTCTTGAGAACACGGTAAGACCAAACCCCGAGGATTGGTCTCTATGTCTCAATGAAGCTTTATGGGCTTATGGGACTGCATACAAGTCCCCGGTTGGCACCACACTGTTCAAACTTGTATACGGGAAAGGTTTCCATCTAACTATAGAATTGTAACCCAAGGCATTGTGGGCCTTGGGATCAATAGATATGGACATGGATACCGTTGAAATAAGAAGAAATTGTAGCTCCATGAGTTGGAGGAAATGAGGCATGAAGCCCATGAGCTATCCAAGATCTACAAAGAGATAATCAAGTTATTGCAAGACAAGTTGATCAAGAAAAAAATATTTCAATCCTGGACAATGGGTATGGTTCTACAATTCTAGAATGAAATTCTTCCCTGAGAAGCTTAGCTCAAGGTGGGAAGGACCATGTCATGTAAAAATGTTTATCCATCCAGTGCTATTGTGATCAATGAGAAAGAAGGTGCCAAGGAGTTCATAGTTAACAAATAAAGATTGAAGGTTGTGTTGACGTTGGGCCTGGCAAGGGCAATCAAAGTTTTGATATTCTCATGTTGCTTGAAGAAATTCTTATTGATGAAGAAATATTCTTAAATTCACATGAGAAGTTGATCTACTATGGTGAATATGCTTTGAGGTTCTGAAGAGGTTGAATAATTCAAAGATCAAGAAGAGTGATAGAAGAAAATAAACTTAGCGCTAGTAGGGGTAACCCACCTAGGTTTGGAAACTTTTTGCACCCAACCTTCACTTTTTGATACTCTTTGTTTATTTTACACATTCCAAGAAACAAACACACACTTGTGTAAACTAATTTTTGTTTAGATTTTGAAATGTGATAGGATGGCAGGATAGAGAGAGTGAGAAAATGAGATTCAATTGCTGCAAGATGAGAGAAAAATGAATAAACATCAATTGAGTTGAGAAATGTGAAGATATAAGGAGTTTGACATTGAAATGAGTTGTCAAAACACTCACCACAACCATGGTACATGTTTCCAAAGTAATAGGAAGATCAGAGGAGTTGATAAGTGCAACACAACTGTCACCATAGGCATGGGGATCTGGCATGGCAATAAATGCCCAACATAGGCGAGTCAACCAATACAGCGGGGCACCAGCCAACCACCATGGGTGTGTCTGCCTCCATGACCATGGTGGAGCTGGACCCACCACTTAAGTGGGTGTTTTGTTTCATAAATACCATGACCCTAAATCATTATCACGAACATCGCAGGGCTATGGCGCTACTCCAACAGCCGATGGTGATCCTTAAGCTCCAAATCCTCCCCCCTCAAGCTCGATTCAAGTCACAATCCACTTCCCTAAGCCCTTCCCTACCTCCACTACTCACTTCCTCACTGTTTCCACACCAAGATCTCTACCCCTATTTCCACTCGAACCCCATTTCAAGAAAATCTAAAAACCTAAATTGTCCTCCATATATCCACCAAAAGCTCCACTAGGATGAGGAAAATGGGGAAGGCGATTAAGAAGGGAGTTCAGAGCATCTTTGAATCCATCACAAGGGGGACTGCACACTAAACATTCCTCCACCAACATTCTTATCCCCTCCCACATCCCTAGTTTGTCACTGTCTAATTCCATCTCTGACTCTCTTCGATGTTCAGTGCCAATGGGTGGCTCTTGTCTCCACTCATCTTCCAGCCACCATATCTCAGATGCTACATATAATGAAGGAGAGGAGGATACATTAGATGAGAAAACATTGATGCTTTGATTGATTATTTGGAGCTCAAAGTTACCATTCTTCCATGGTGAGGCAAGGGTGAAACTATCATGTCTTCCTCACACACTCTACCACAACCTATGCCTGCAAGATGCTCTACATCATCATCCATGAATAGACTGCAACCATAGCTCGACAACAGTTGATAATTGATGAAGATGAAGATGTGCAAGATGAACAATCTTAGGAGAGGGTGCCATTAAACTTGGACAGTAGTTCAGGCTCCCATACATATGAAGAGGAAGAAGAGGAGGAGGACAATGAGGAGGAGGAGTTGTGGGCTAGAGCCAGTTAAATATTTGGCAACACTAGAGGCAGACAAGATGGAAGGGATTGATAAGACACTTGAGGATGTTCCTTATGGAAGGGGCAGCAAGAGAAAGATCTTAATGAAGTCCCTTCACCTAGAGTGTATGACCAGGAGGGTGGTTGCTACCCACTATGCATGCATGACTACAACACAAAATTAGGGCATCAACATTGGGTTTGAGATAGATTTTCTATATTGTGGATCATTCAAAGTACTCTCTAATGCGGAAGATACATACATTGAGCAGAGACAACAGTTCTTTGCTACTTTAGAGAAAATGTAATACAAAAAAGAGGATACTATCCAGTTTGGGCTACAAAATGAAATTGATGTGCTTACCACCTCCCCACTGAATAACATTTTCACATCTAGAGTTGAGGATGTCAAGCATTTCAATGAGGGTCCTTCTGAAAAAGAATCAAATCTTGACTATGTTAAATTGTGGGAGATTGTGAGAGGGAAAAGTACCTTCACACTGGGGAAATCAAAGACTAGTGGGATCTTTGATCTATTTTTGAGGTATGTACAAAAAGTTCTTGCAAACACCATCATTCCCGCCTATGATAACCAAGGGAGATCTTCACATAAGGACCTTTTCATTCTTGGTTGGACACTAGGAAAAAGTACATCAACTCAGGGATGCTCACGATTGATCACATGGGGATGATTCCATCCAAGAGTAAGACTCCTTTTGTCAAGGGAAGAATTGTGACCTCAATAGCTCTAGCTCTAGGATGTGACACGACGAGGTTTACCAAGGCATAGGGAGAAAAGTTTGTGGATATAAAATATCTTATCCGCTACCAAATGATCACTATTGTCAATAAGAGGATGCATTATAACATCAGTCTGCCCTATCATGGAATCACCCTTGAGCTTCCTTATCACACCGACATACTCTCCTTCTACTGAAGCACTTGAATACATAAGCACTTGGGAATAGGAGAGCCCTAGAGAGAATTTTAGAGATCCTATTGTCAATCTCCATAAAGGGGCTAGAGAAACTAATGCAGGGGAGTAGAAGATAGAAGAGAAACTGAGAGAGCTACATCGAGTAAGAAGGAGAGATGAAGCAACATCTTCACAGCACCAGCCCTAAAAAAATGCCTATGACATGTCCACCATACATGCACAAACGGGAGCATTCAACAGACGCAACATGAAATGTGGTTAGATCAGTAGCAAATTTACCACTAAATCAACCACATGTATAATTACCAGCATGCATAGGTGCAGAGGAACCCCCAATGGATCTGGGTGCCATTTATAGATAACAGGAAACACACCCATCCCATAGGAAAACTAATTGGGCAATTACTACCAACATCCTCCACTATAGGGAGGTTCACCTTTACAAGATCCACCACCGCCATAGCAGTGACATCTATTGGATCATCCTAAGCTCTAGTTTCATGCTGAGGACAACATGATTCAAACGTTTAGGGTGGTAGGGAGGTACATGCCCTTTTTCTCTCAACTCATCTTGACTATATCTATTTCAATTTATCCTACCTTTTTTGGATGATGATTTTTTCAACGCCCTATCTAGTGTAGATTTTTATTTGCTTGCATACATGCATATCATGTAGTTTAATTTCATGCATTTTTGCTTAACTTTTCAAAAAATTTGCTTTTCATACCATGCATTGCATCTCTTGTCGACTTTTGGTATTTTTTGTGTTTTTAGTTAAATTTGTTTGCTTTGTGCTTTTTATTTCCTAAATATAGGTTTATATGTGATTGAATGCAAATTGGCACCATTTTGGCCAATTTTCCCAAGCTTGGATATACTTTCTTGAGAGTGTGTTTTGACACAATCTCTACACTTTGTTGAAAATGTTGATCTTTAACAAATGCATGTTACTTTCACATGGTTTACTGCTAAATAGTCTCAATTCTTGAATTTTTACATGTGAATCACCTCTTTCATTCTTGAGTGATATTTTGGTTGAATTGTGATCTAAGAAAGCCACAAACACTTAGGGTTTGCCAAATCTCAGGATAAAAATGTGGTTTTCATATTTCTCATTCATGTGGTGTGTTATTAGCTGATGAAGTGTTGGAGTACTTTTCATGCAGGAGATCTTATGTTGAAACCCACACTAATGACCCCTCCTTTGGTTCGCTATTTCTTTGATCACTTGTTACCTCTCCAGCTAATGGAAGGATGCCAAAGTGCAAACATTAGCCTTGGTGTAAAATCCTAAATTTGGGTAAAAGTGAATTATAAAATAAAGGCATTACTTAATAAGTAAGTTCCCCTATTGGCATTACTGAGGGAATAGTAATGTTGTTCTCTGTGACATGGGTGCAACCCATGGCCCATAAGACTATGTGCTTTGCAAATAGGTTCTTGTGGTAGAAGTTATGAAAATAAGATATTTTGTTCATAAATAAAGAATGGTGACTTTTCTAATTATTGGACAACTGAAGTATAAGATAATATGCAATTTTCTAGAAGAAAATAAGATGTGTGGTGTTTTAGATAATTAAAAGAGAATTTATCTAGCTAAGAATGGCAACACAATATTTGGGGCATCAAACAAGAATATCATGGCCTGACTTTTAGTATAATGGAAGATAATAATAAATGGAAGAGTATTCTAGAATTTGGAAGGAAAAACCTTCCATGTGGTGTGGATAATTAATTTAAGAATATACTAGGGAAGAAAGATTCGAATGTCTAAATTATTCCAATTAATCCCAAAAATTAGATAAAGGTTTGGAAAGATGTTAATGATTTACTATCTAAATTTCATGGGAAAAGGAGCTTCCTACTAGCCTCTAGAAAATTAGAATGAAGAGGGAGGTTATTGCAATAATTACACGTGATTTCTATTTTTGGAAATTGATTGAATATAACCAACTTTAGCGTTGAGTATCCCACATCCCTTTTATTGTGTGATACACCTAGTGACCATTAGATTGGGGATCAGTGACCGACACATTATCACCTACCAAAATCTAGAATGGAAAACATGTAAAAACTAGTCGTGAGCTCGCTATCGTGATCTCCATTCACATGGCCACTCACTACAATATTATCGCTCCTTTGGATTCCCCTTATGAAATCGAAACTTTATACCCTGAAATTCATCATTACCAAAAGGGATTGGAACTTTTTCAATCGAGTCTGACTCTCATCTGATGTCAGCTGGTGCCCCACAAAGACCATGTTTATATAAAAACTTTGAGGGCCTCTGGTAATGAGGGGGTAGTGAGAGTTCGATATCTATGACACTCAAAGGAGATTACCCTTCTAACCCACACATACTCTAATAGAGAGCCGCCATTGTTGGCACCCTACTTCATGCCTGATAAGAGGATGATAACCAGACTAGGGCAAGACTAGGGTCCCGTGAGACCTCAATTAGGGTTCTACAAGGGCCTGCACCCCCTCGCAAGCACACTAGAGTCGTAGGAGGCATCTTATCCTATTTACCTTTTCCTTGTTCCTGATCAAGAGGCCACTTGTGTAATGGGCTACCCTGACCACTGACGATAGTGGTGAAGGGCTGGCTAAGTTCGAACGCATTCAACGATGCTAGTGGAACCACTAGAGGGGTGTTTTGGGCACTTTAGATAGAAGTCAACTTACTAGTTGACCTCCGGTGAGTTGGGTCACGAGAAGAAGAGGAGCGAAGGTAGGAGATGAAGACTCAGGAAGTTACCACCCTAATCCTGAGATTGACACAACAACGTAAGGGTAGATTTGTCTTTTCAAACTCCTGACTCACCCTAGTCACACAGGCAAGTGATGCTAACTGGGTGTGAGCCTGTTGGCTGGCCTAGCCACACAGATAATGCAAATAACAAAATTAATCATTGAAATTGAGTTTTATGATTGTACATCATGTGTTTAGGTTAGAGTATTTCTAGAAAGTTATTGGTAACCAAGATGGAAACAAATCATATGAAAATTGATTAGAAAAATGAGAGGAACACAAATAAAATACCAATGATGCCTAAATATGATCCCAATTCCAAAATTTCTAGGGTTACATGATTAGTAAGTGATTAGAACATGGAAACCCTAGATTTGGGTATTATAATGTTGAAAACAGTAAAAGCCTTTCTTTTATGCTATTATCTAATCTTGTAGAATATAATGATAATCAAGATGATAATGGTAATGATGATAATATAACTAGGGTTAAAGGTCATATCTTACCATGTTGTTAATGAACTGAATATAGTGGAAGTAAAGAATATTATGGATCCAATGATTAGGGTTTTCATCTAATGTTTAATATGGGATGGAACTAGAGTTTATACCCTTATTCCCTATCAAACCCAATGACAACTCGAAACTCTAGATATTAGGACTCAAGTAGGGTTTAATCTAACTAATGTGAAGGTGATAGTTTAGGATTTACATACATGTATATTAAATGATTGGATTCCTCTTTCTTGTTTGATTGGATGATATGCTTAAAGTATGATTTGATAATCTGCTTGGTTCTACAAAATGTATGTGGCTACAGTTATGATTACCTAAAATATAGTATGTCAATCTATTTTGAGGATTGAACAACTAAAATATTGAGTGTTTATTTACATTTTGTTCAATTATAATGCTAGGATGAGTATCACATAAAGAAATATTATGTGAAGAAGATGACAACTCTTATTTGAAAGTAATTGATTGCAATATTTTGTTATGTACTTGCACACTTTCGCATGCACTCCATGTACACACTACATTTCTATATGCTGATCTGTGTTTTTGCTTCACAACGTTTTAGGTACATGCTAGATGAAGATTTCAAGACATGATGAAATTACATGAAGGCATTAAGCTAAGTAAGGAGGATCAGATAGATACTTATTTTCATTTTGATGATAGAAACTCAAGTAACCCCTTATTGGAACATCTTGTAAATGATATTTGAATTAATGGAAATTATTTGCTATTATTTATTACTTGTCTATATTTGGATCTTGGGAAATTTTAGGTAATGGATCTCCACTTTTTGGGTCTTTCTTTAATTGGGCGATGCTGAAAAGTGACGTCGGTACATTTAGTATTAGAGCTCTAGATTTTTCAAATAATATTTAATAGTTTATAATTTTAAGTAATCTATAGAAACATGAGGGAATTATTAGGGCATTTTCTAAAGATGATGGTGTCTAGAAGGGACCACACCCTGGGGGTTGGCAGAACTTTCCTCTGTACTGCTAGTTGGCTTATGAGGACTCCTAGGCCATTGCATCCTGCATGGCTAAAGTCTAAAGATTTTTTCCTGAAGTAAAATACCTTTAGGTTTTTCTTCTCATCCTTAATTCATCCACTTCTCATCCTCTTGCTAAATAACCCCTAAAAGGAACTTCCCTCCTCATCTCAAGTTAGAGTTTTCAATAAGAAGTAGGATTAGGGCATCGTCCACCAATAAATGTACATGTAATGTGGAAAGAATAATGTACATGTAATATGGAAATAATAATGTACATGTAATGTGGAAATAATGATAAAGTAAAGAGAAAATGCTTTATGGGTTTTTCCTTATGAGGGTAACCCTATATGGGACCATGGTTAGTTTGGGAAAGCCCTAGTGGGTAAAGGGACATAGAAACCCTAAGATGTAGTGTGTAAGTTGAGTAGTCCCTAATTCGAACCCAAAACCCTAATCCTGGAAAATGGGAGTAGTGTGGATAGTAGAGTAACCCTACCCATATGAACCCTAATTAGGGTGAAAAAGGAATAAGAAATATATAAATGAGTTAGATGACCTAGTCTCCCATATATGTGTACTTGTGGAGCAAGGTAGTAATGAGATAAGTTTTAAGAAACATAAGTAACTTATGAACAATTTGTTTTATGGATATAACTTGCTCGGACCCTAAATGAAATAGCTCTGGTGAGTTAAAGAGCACGGGGTGAAAGGAAAATCAATTTAGTGACCAGTGATCAAGACAAGATCGGAAGATCACCAATAGGCCAAGATGGGATAGGAAGGCTGATATAAGAGAGTCACTACCATGACTGGTGATCAAGTTGAGATAGGAAGATCACCGACATGCCAAGCCGAGAAAGGAAGGCTGATACAAGAGGAAGTCATTGTAATAACCAATGATCAATTCGGGATAGGAAGGTAACCAATAGGCCAAGCCAGGAAAGGAAGGCCAATATGAAAGGAAATCATTGCAATGACTAGTTACCAAGTCGGGAAAGGAAGGTCACTAATAGGTCAATCTGAGAAAGGAAGACCGCTATGAAAAACCAAGCCCGGGTGAGGGAAGGTTATGAACGTCCACTACAAGGACTAAAACCCTCAGAGAGGGTTCCCCACAAAAAGGCTCCCCTAAAGAGAGGGCTCATCATGAGAGAAAAAGGATAAGGGTTGAGGAGTTGCAACCAAAAATTTACTTTCAAAAATATGAAACCTCAAATCAACTTTTAGGGTTGGTGCGTTGACCTAGGGTGGGTCAACCGAAGAGTGGGAAAAGGACCTAAGGAGGAGGCAAAACCCTACACTCATGAGGTAAGGTTGTGGCTTGGAGATCCTAACCTCTTCGTGTGAGTCAAGAAGACACCCTAGGTTAGGATGTTCCCTAGAGGGGTGAGTCAACCAATAAGTTTAAATATTGAGCTAACCATGAATATCACCTAAAGTATTAAGGATATAAAGTACGAGAGCACATATATTGAGTATACATTTTTGAACCCAAGTATGCCATCTCTGAGGAACATGAGGAAAAGTCACTATGGGAGTGCCTCATAGTATGATACCAACCCCAGAAGGGAAGGTCGCCGTAAGCCCAATGAGGGGACATAAAGTGAATAATGAGAACCATAAGCGATGGAGGAAATCCAGATTAAAGAATAACATATGAAAATCATGTGCCCTCGATAAACCCTTGGGAAGGGTAGAGACCTAAGTCAATCCTAATGTCAATTAGGGAGTATTAAAGGTACATAAGACTGATGAGATTAGGAGATGATTGTGCCCTGAATGCATAAGACCTTAGGGTCAGGAGGTAACAACTATGTTTGCCTGAGGCCCATGACTTAGGAGATTGGACACCTTCATGAGTTCATGAGACCTAAGGGTAAAATGTGAAAGGAAATCCCTAGATGCATAAGGATGAGATCACTCCAAAAGTACATGTACCCCTAGAAATCTCGAGGAAGTGGTTGAGGTTCATGATACATGAAGTGTAAATGTAAAAGATACAAAGAAGTCATGTGATAATGAAATCTTAAAAGGAAGTTGTGCAAAAACTTAAGAGTGAGAAAGACATTTGAATCCATGAAAAATAAGAAAATTGTGAGATTAAAAAGTAGTTATGGTTGGGAATCACGGTTAAGGATAATTTAACCTAAAATTTGAAATTTTAGTATAAAGTGTGGATACATCATCTATACTCTTGGAATGAGACAAACTTTGTTTTTGGGTTGTATTCAAATGCTTATTTCATCCTATTATGAGGGAGAGAGATTGGTTAAGCACACGTAATGCTTAAAATTGACATATAAGA
The DNA here is from genome assembly GCA_963693085.1 of Alisma plantago-aquatica. NCBI lineage: Eukaryota > Viridiplantae > Streptophyta > Magnoliopsida > Alismatales > Alismataceae > Alisma > Alisma plantago-aquatica. The sequence continues at coordinate 499,225,997 of OY856414.1, read as the reverse complement.
ATGAATACCTTAAGTTGAACTTAATAGCATGATTTTGGGTTTGAGGTATTACCTCACCCTTATGAGATAACAAATGAATAATAGGTTGGATACCTAGGTGAAAGAGTAGTCACTAAGTAAAATTGAAATCACAAATGGAAATGTAATCACCAAGAGATGATATCATGTAAAATACTAAGGATGTGGATATACCCTGAATTGAGTTCAGGTACCAATCCTAGTAATACTGTGAGGAGTTGGCATGTCCATAAAAGTGATTAAAGATAATCTAAGTAGGGTTGCTAACCCTAAGTTGTGAAACTAAGTTGAGTTATCTTTCACATTAACCTTACTAGGTGTGAATTTTGGGTACAAATTCTCTTTAAGGAGGGATGAATGTAATATCCTCAGTTTTGGTAAAAATTGAATTATAAAAATAAAGGCATGAATTAATAAGTAGGTTCACTATTGGTATTATTGAGGGAATAATGGTGTTGTTCTCTGTGGCATGGGTGCAACCCATGACCCATATAAAGGCCCATAAGAGTATTTGCTTTGCAAATAGGTCCTTGTTGTATAAGTTAAGAAAATAAGAGATTTCATGCATAAATAAGAATGTTGACTTCAGTAATTATGGGATAACTATAATATAAGATAATATGCAAGTTTACAAAAGAAAATAAGATGTGTGGTGTTTTAGAGAATGAAAAGAGTAATTATCTAGATAAGAATGGCAATTTTTGGGGAATCAAACAAGAATATTGTGGCCTAACTTTTGGTATAATGGAAGATAATAATAAATGGAAGAGAATTCTAGAATAAGGAAGGAAAAGGACTTTCCATGTGGTGTGGATAAATAATTTAAGAATATGCTAAGAAAGTAAGATTTGGTTATCTAACTTATTCCAATAAATCTCAAAAATTAGACAAGGTTGGGAAAGATGTTAGTGACTTACCACCCAAATTTCATAGGAAAAGGAGTTTCCTAGTGGCCTCTAAGAAATCAATAAGGAAGAGGGAGTTCATTGCAATAATTACATGTGATTTCTATTATTGGAAATTGATTGAATGTAATCAACTTTAGTGTTGAGTATCCCACATCCCTTTTATTATGTCATGCACCTAGTGACCATTGCATTGGGGATTAGTGGTTGGCACATCGTCACCTACCTGAGTACAATATGGAAAATAGGCTAGAACCATCCATGGCCTTGCCACCCTGATCTCCATTCACATGACAACTCACCATAATATTATTGCACCTTCGGATTCCCCTTGCGAAACCAAAGCTTTATACCCTAAAATTCACCATTACCAAAAGGGTTTGGAACTTTTCCGATCAGGGCCAACTCTCATCTGATGCCATTCGGAAACCCACAAAGTCCTTATCTATATAAAGGATTTGAGGGTCTATGGTAACTAGGGGTAGTGAGAGTTTGATATCTGAGACATTTAAAGGAGAACCTCCCCTTCTAACCCATCCATACTCTGATAGACAACCACCATTGTTGGCATCGTACTTTGTGGTTGGTGAGAGGATGATAACTAGACCAGGGCAAGACTAGGATCCCACAAAACCTATGATAGGATTCCATAAGGGCCTGCACCCCCTCTGAAGCACACTAGAGTTATAGGAGGCTTCTTCTCCTATCTACCTTTGCCATGCTCCTGATATGGAGACCGCTCATGGAATGGGCAACCCCAACCATAGAAGGAAGTGGTGAAGGGTTGGCTTAGTTCACCCGCATTCAACTAAGCTAATGGAACCACTTACGGGGCATTTCGAGTAGGGGTGTAAACAGTGTGGGTACGGTGCGGGTCTGGCCATACCCATGCCTATACCCATCTAATTTAGCGGGTCCGGTTCCGGTTCTAGACCCGCATAATACAAAACCTGGACCCGCACCATACCCGTACCCACAATAATAGTGGGTATGCGGTGCGGGTATGCGGGTAAGCGATTCTATAAAACATCATATTGTTTATGTAAGAGAAATGACTATGTTATATATATTTAACACAACAAGATATTGTTATCATATAGTATATTAACATGTAATAGTTATATTAGACAATGCTATATTCTATACAATAAAATTAATTGAGTAATTGTTTACATATTTGTAGTCATGATCATAACATTTAATTTATGTAGAAAGTAATGTAGATTAATAGACATTTTGATTTTAAGTTTACATATGATGTTTGTTATTGTAACTAGAATAGTTAATTCTTAGTTATATGACTAGTCTCAACCTTAGAGTAGGATATAATCTCAATAATTATATTAATTAGACTAATAAAGTATGATATATATAACATATTATTTTAGTAGTTACTTATGTATAGCGGGTACACGGGTCTAGCGGGTCTGGGTCCAAGCATACCCATTATTAGACCCACTTATATGTGGGTCCAAGGGTATACGGGTCCAAGGGTATGTGGGTATAAAAAATTAGACCCGTGACGGGTTTTTTGAGGGTCTAGATTTGTGGGTCTGCGGGTCTACCCGTACCCATTTATAGCCCTAATTTCGAGCACTGTAGACATAAGTCAACTCACTAGTTGACCATCTGTGGGTTGGGTCGCAAGAAGAATAGGGGCGAGGAAGGATATGAAGACTAGGGAAGTTACCACGTTGCCCCTAAGATCAACACAACAAGGTAATGGTAGCTTTATCTTTTCAAACTCCTGAATTGCCCCAACCACACATGCAAGTGACACCAATTGGGCATGAGCCCATTGGCTGGCCCAGACACACAGATAATGTGAATAACAAAATTAATCACTGACATGGAGTTTTTTTATTGGAGAACAACATGTGTTTAGGTTAGAATTTTTAGAAAATTAATGGTAATTCAGATGGAAACAAATTAATATGAAAATTGACTATAAAATTGAGAGCTACACAAATAAAATATCAATGATGCCTAAATGTGATCCCAATTCTAAAAGTGTGGGGGTACATGTTTAGTAAGTGATTAGCACATGGAAACCCTAGATTGGGGTATTATAATGTTGAAAACATTAAAAGCCTTTCTTTTATGCTATTATTTGATCTTGTAGAGTATAATGATAATCATGATGATAATGGTAATGATGATAAGATAATTAGGGTTGAAGGTCATATCTTTCCATGTTGTTAATGAACTTAATATAATCTAAGTAAAGAATGTTATGGATCCAATGGTTAGGGATTTACTATAATGTTTAATATGTGATGGAACTAGGGTTTATACCCTTATTCCCTGTCCAACCCTAAGACATCTTGAAATCGTAGATTAGGATCCAACTAATGTGAAGGTGACACTTTAGGATTTAGATACATGCATATTAAATGATTGGATTCCTCTTGCTTGCTTGATTGGATGAAATGCTTAAAGTATGGTTTGATAATTTTCATGATTCTACAAAAGGTATGTGGTTACACTTATGATTACTTGTAATATAATTTTCCGATGTATTTTGAGGATTTCTCAAGGATTGAACAACTAAACTATTGGATGTTTATTTACATACTGTTCAATTATAATGCCACCATGAGTATCACATAAAGAAAGATTATGTGAAGAAAATGTAAGTTCTTATTTGCAAGTAATTGATTATTATATGTTGTTATGTACTTACACCCTTTTGCATGCACCCCACATGCACAATATATTTCGATACGCTGATCTGTGCTTTTATTTCATGATGTTTAAGGTACATGCTAAATAAGAAGATATCAAGACATGATGAAATTACATGAAGGCATTAAACTATGTAAGGATGATCAGATAGATACTTCTTCTCATTCTAATGATAGAAATTCATGTAACCCCGTAGAGGAGCATCTTGTAAATGATATTTGAATTAATAGAAATTATTTGCTATTATTTATTATTTGGTTAAATCTCAATCTTGGGAAATTTTAGGTAATGACTCTCCACCTTTTGGGTCTTTCTTTAATTTGGGGATGCTAAAAAGTGAGGTCATTACACTTGGTCATCTCGAAAAGTTTGGGGTGACCATATATACATCCTTTGTGTTTCAACTATTCACCATGTGCCCTAACTACTCCAAGGGAAAAGTAAAAGAGAAAAATAAATGCAAAAAGAGAATAAAAATATGCTCCTATGTAGTAGCATCAAAATAAAGAAGAGAAGAGTGATCCTATGTAATAGCACTCTAATATCTTACTGCAACCCCCTTCTTTTATATGCATTCCCATTGAGATAGGAAACATCAATCCCAGCTTAATTAAGAATTTTTCACATCCATGTGGGACAATTATTTTGGTTTGAGATATGATATCAAATGCACAAAGGTGAAATAAAAATCCTAGTCATCTTTGATTGTCACTACAATGAAATAGTTTACTCAAAGATACATGAAAACCACATAGATTGATTGTGTATTCTATGCCCTATATATGCAGTTTGTATGCTTAATGATTTGATCATGATTGGTTTGTGAAATAGGAGAGGAAAGAGGTGAAGACATTCACTGAGTCATCATTGATCCTATTTGGTTAATATACATTTATTGCAATGCATTTGTCACGCCCCAATCTCACATTAACCACAAACCACGAAATTAGGACGCGACAGGATGAGATTTACACATAAGCCAATCACTCTTCACTTTTTAAAACTTTTTAAAGAGATTAATAAGATAATATGATTTATGCTGTAAATTGAAACTAAACAAACTGCGGAAGCATCTTTATTAACTGACTAGCAATATAAACAGAGTCTACATCATTCTACATTGTTTGACATAAAATAGAGCAAAATAGTTAATTTACATCTTTGTACACATTCTCTCTCTCACTCACACCTTGTCCCGAAGATCGAGGGGAATGGACTAAGAGACCTCTAACTACTAACTACGAACCTTCTATCGACTAGGCGTAAGGATAAATCGATCCTTCTGATTTCCTGCTGCTGATGATATCCTGAAAATGTTTTGAGTAGAGGTATGAGCCTACTCGCTCAGTGAATAGTATTTCACTTAGCTATCACTAAACAACTCATCAGGTTTATAAATTGAAATTAAACATAAATGCAGAACTAAGCAAGGCAGTTCTAAATACATAGCAGATATACAGATATTAATCACATTTCTAAGCATCAACAGATAATTCAGGTAAATAAACAGTTATATAAATTTACTGTGATCCTACATGATTACTTATTCATATTATTATTATGCCCTAAATATATGCAGTGTACTCTGCATATAAAGATCCGCAGCAAGTTCATGCTACGGTCCCACCGTACAAGACTTAGCGACACACCCGGGAAATGCTAAGTCTGACACCAGCCCTGTTCTGCTACAGGACCCCAGGCTCCACGGCCTCAATGAACAACCACGTGTGCTGCACAACCACGTGTGCTCCAGACTCCTCCTGACCTGAGTACACAGGCGCAGGGAGTCAACACAGGGTTACCACCAGAATTACTCAACCGGTTGGTGTTGGATAACCCTTTATTTTACTTATTATTTACCCCAATGCCACCGAAATTACTCAATCGGTTGGTGTTGGACACTGTCTATCAACCCTCGTGCCACCAGAATTACTCAACTGGTTGATGTTGGACACGAGTTTCACCCCTAAGTTGCAGATACCTCTTAGGGGTTCTACGGTGTTAGGGCACCTAAGTCTATTAACTGATTTAACATATAACCATTTAAACAGGAATATCACATTTACTGATTTCAGATCAATTCACAATACACTGTCATTCTAAAACTGTCAGAGCAATATATTTCAAATCATTGTAATTTCTGAGAAATTCTCATACCATGCATTCAGACAAATTAGAAATGCATAAATAACCCAACTTATTTCAATCTGGCACATACATAGCGAATTTAAGCAATTGAACATCTTATTGCACGAATTAAATAAATTTACTTCACATACGAGAATCATACTCAACATTTGTCAATTCTCTAAAATTCTCGAAAAACGTGCACATTAACCCTAATCTTGGTTTGTGCATCACTTAACTCAATTAAAAGTTAATTACCTATCACAACACAATTTAATAACAATACTTGAGAATTTCTGGTAATAATTCAGAGAAATGTGCCATTTCATGTAAATATAAATTTACACATATTAACGTAAAAAGATATATGCAATTGGATTTTATTGCATATTTTTATTTATTCATATCAACTTTGAAATCATACATCTGATAATTTATCAGAAACCCCTATTGTCTGGGTTCATACCCAAACCATACCATTTTCAGATATGAATCTCTAATTTCAACATTCAAATGAGCAATTTAGGTTCCAATGAACCATATAAATCTACCGATTCAATCCACACTGATCAATTGCTAAATTTAATCATATAACAATGTCTAGAAGCAATTTATGAAATAAAAAGTCGGGCGTCGCCAAACGCTGCCCAACGCCTGATAACGTCTGTTATCAGCGTAATTCGCGCACAAAACAAAAAATATTCAGACGCCTGAGTTTATTAATGATAAATAAATGAAATCCTACTCACCGTGATTCGGGATGTCCGGATTCGTCCGGAAGTGTGTCTAGAGATTGTCTTCAACCTCGGAATAAGCCCAATCTGAACATGTTGCAATCAAACAGTGGCTTCCACACACATACAGGTTCAATCTCACACACAGGAAGAAGATGGCTCGGCTAATCATCGCTGCTCGTGGCTTGGGGTCGGCGGATTCATGCACGGGCCTCAAGGCCAGACTCAAAGGCAACGATTCGAGTGCTTGCTCTGCTCAACATCTCTGGTTCGCACCTGCTGCTGGAAGCAGGCGTCCTTCTCACATACAGGTAGAGGAAGAAACTTGGTTGGGTGCCTAATCGCAGCTAGAAGCTGCGGATTCTTGATCTGGATCCACCGTCGAAGTCAAAGCCGCCATTACTTTGGAGTTTGCTGCGCCTAAGGCTTCTGGCCACAGTTCTGCAGGTCGGCCGCTCTAGCAGCTAGGGCAAGATGCTGGTGGCTAGGCGGGTGGAGTGGAGGAAGGAATGGAGGAAGAAGAAGGACGAAGGTCTACGGAGCTCGGTGGCTAGCTGTTTCCTCCTAAAATCGCCCTGCGATCGCCCCTCTTCTACTGCTCTCGACCGCGCACTGTGCGCCGCAACAGAACCCCACTTCAAGCGGTTCTGTGAGTACATCGTAAAGAAGATAAGGGAAGGGAAAGGTTAAAAGCAAATAAAATGGAAAAATTGCAATATCGGCCCAAGAAAATTAAAAATGCTATAACTTTTTACTCGATTGTTCGATTGAAGTAATTCTTCTTGAAAACTTTCAAGCACAAGGTCCTCTACACTCTCAAAGCAAGAAATCAAGCTGATTAACTTGTCTCAGTTAATCAAAATACTAATCGTTTCTTGGGCACTTATTCACTTAACGATTAGCACTGCAATTTATCATTAATTGCCTCAGGTGATTCAATCTCAGCTATTAATTCACATCTTAGCTTATCTTGATTATTCATGATGTTTAACAAAATACTTAGCACCAATTGAGGTGTTTCACATAATTTGAGGTATTTATAGACTAACCCTGATATGGGTCGTAACAATCTCCCTCCCTTATAAGAATTTCGTCCCGAAATTCCTAAAAGAGAAAAGGAAACTTGTTACGCACATCTAACCCCAAAATTCCCATGCGGCTTCCCCTAAGTTGTGGTTTCTCCACAAAACCTTCTCTAAAGGTATCTCACAATTTTTGAATTTCTTGATCCTCTGATCAACCATCTACACTGATCTTTCAACCTAGGACACATCTGATCTGATTCCAGATCAAACCACAATACATGGTCTTTCTAGAATTGTTATAACAATATCTCAATTCATGGTAATTACCGAGAAATTATTATAGTATATATGCAGACAAACTAAAATTCTTAAATAAACAGAATGCATGTCAATTTGGTACTAAAATAAAATCATGCAATTTAACTGTTAAATATCATCACATCTCATAATGAAAATTGATATCCAAATACTTGATTCATCGTACACCCTATCCTTAGGGTTTCATTTGCCTTATTCATTCATCACATGCCAACACCCTACTCTTAGGGTTATCTCATTCACTAGTCACATGGCAACACCCTATTCTTAGGGTTTCCGTTATCTCATCTGTTTGATTGCAATTCAAATCACAATACGGTATCATTCTAGAACTGGCAGAGTAGTAAATTCAAAATCATTGTAATTACTGAGTAATCTTTATATCATGCATGCATGCAGATTAAAAATTCATAAATATTCCAAACTCAAATCAATTTTGGCACATACATACTGAATTCATGTAATTGAACATCCTATTACATCAATAAGAGTAACTTACTTTACCTATAAGAAACCATCTGTAATATTTTTCAATTATCTGAAATTTCTCGAAGAACATGCAACTAGGTTTATTTGCATATTTTAATGCTATCTTACTATCTTGAAATCATGCACCTAATGGTTTACCAAATTTGTATTGCCTGGGTTTATAATCAAATCGTACCATTATCAATTGTGTATTTCTAATCCCAACATTCACATTAGGCAAGCTCTATAAGACTTAAATACTCATTCTTACTTTCACCGAAAAGCAAAACACATGCTCTCAGCATGTCCTCAAGAGTCTGAATGGTTCTCTCAGACTAGCCATCTGTCTGTGGATGAAAAGGTTACACTGAATCTTAACTTTGTGCCCGAAGCACGATGCAACTGTTTTCTACAATTCTAAATGTGAACTTAGAATCTCGATATGATATGATTGAAACTGAATTACCAGGCAACCTAATTATCTCATCCATATATATCTTAGTCAAATTTCGAGACATCAAGGGTTGACTTAATATGAGGAAAGCGAGCAGACTAAATTAGTCCATCCACAATCATTCATATCAAATCACAACCTCTAGGTGTCCTGGGTAATCTTACCACAAAATCCATTGTGATAAATTCCCATTCCCATTCAGGCCTAGATAAAGATTACAAGGTAGCTGTAGATTTCTAGGGTTCAGCCTTAACCTACAGGCACACACTACTTCTAACCACGTACTCAGCTACATCCTTCTGCCTATCTGACCATCTGTTTCAACTCCTTGAGATTCACATACCTCTTAGTGTTTTCCTGAAAGAATAGCATACATCAATACATGCACTTCCATAAGAATCTTTTCTTTCAACTCACTATCTCGAGGTACACACAACATGTCATGCTAATAAAACACCTTATCATCTTAAAAACTTAAACTCCGGTCTCTTTTCCTCCTATCATGTCATGCACGGTCTGGTTTAACTCACTATCACCCTATAGTAGTCCCTTGATCTGATCATAAGAAGTAGGCTTGACTTGCATCTGTGCAATCAAACCACTATGTGCTGTCATCCCTAAGTCTAAGTTCAACCTCCACATTTCTACTAACAGGTCTCTATTGAAACCTTCCATAGAGAATGCATTAACTGTTGAACTTGACTTTCTGCTGAAAGCATCATTCACCGCATTCTCTTTATCAGGGTGGTAATCTATTGTCACATCGTAAAGATAGTGACGCCATGTCTTAAAAACATGAACTACATCAACTATCTTCAGATCATATATCGGATAATACTCCGCTTTCTATGCTACTTTCTTATTGTTACATTTCAAGTTTATGTCTTACTCTTTTCTCTAAGTCATTACATGTTGCTCATGTACCGTTCAGATTATCTACCTCAAAACCCTAGATCACTATCAAAGCCAGTTTACTTTTTATAGAACAAATCTCAAGATTTTATTTTACAAAGATACTAGTATTCAAGGTTACATCACTAGTAATATTCCTTAAACTAATACCACTTTAATCATTCTAGGGTTTGATCCTTTATTAATAACATAGAATTATTGTGTGTGTGTGGTCGATTATATAAATCAATTTGAGTTGCTTGGGTCAATAGCATATTAACCCAACACTCAACTTTAATCATATTGGCTGAAAATTCAATTTTCACAATAGTTTCTGTAATTCGTTTATTAAATAGCTAACAGAAGCTCCAAAAATTCTGGAAATTTTATATGTTATACCTAATGAAGTTTCAGACCTCCAGTAAAAATTTCAGATCATTTCAAGTTACCAATAATTAATTAAAAATCGAACAGTGCACTGTTATATTGCAGTCTGCAGCAGGTTCGGTCGAGTTGTAAACTCGGCCGATAAACATGTCAGAATATTCTTCAAAAATTCTGATATTTTACAATGTTGTTTACATTTTATATATACAAATCATATCCAAATTTGAGCTAAATCAGATTTACACATAAAATACTAAAAATTATTTAGTGAGCATTCTATTCATCAAATTCTGTATTCATATGTCATTAAAACCCTAATTTGGGCCAATTAGGGTCTATGCTTCTCAAACCCTAATTCTCAAGACAAAGAACATTTAGAATTGTTACCATAGTTAAAACATCCTAGTGTATATACATTCTCACTATGTTACGGGTCTAAATCATCCAGAGTCTATTCTTATTTTATTGTTAATAGGAGTCATTAGATCCCAGTAACGCATCCTGCCAGCCGGACCAGGCCGAACCTGTAGTCCTGAAGCCAAGAGCTACTCAGGATTAATCTACCCCTATTAATCTTAAACATGTGAAAAGAATATCCACTTAGGGCAAACTCAATTAAACATAATTTCGGGTCTACTTTAATACAAAGAAAACAAACATTAAACAATTCACTTCATGTCACAACAATATAAAAGAATCATGTTTACTTTTACAAACTGAAAATCTAATTTCATGCATATAAGAGAATTTCTAGTGATTTTTAGTCAAATAAGTAATATAAAGCAAGACTTGTATCTCATCTTATATTTAATCTCTTACTCTTACATAAATTTCTGGTTTCTTAACCCTGTGATTTCTAGGGTTTCTCTCTAGCCTATCCTTCCTCTGCATACCTGGCCAGGGCATCCAGAGAAGAATAGACAGAGTAGCTCGATACTGGTCAATCTAAGTATTCAGACACCTGGCCAGGGTATCTAAACGCTCAGACCTCCCAGAGCTAAAGACACATCATTTCTTATCCATCTTAATTATAATTCTATCTTTTGATCTTAATGATTCTTAACGACTCATCTTAAGCTCATTACTTGATTCTCGTGACCACATCCTCTTCCTGCTATCTGCAATAGTATAACAGAACACTTCCTGTTAGAAAATTACAGATAGAAGAAGGACACCTAAACCTTAATCCTATTGGTCTCTTATCGTCCCCTGACCTTGAGTAACTACGTACTCAAACCAAAGCTCTGATACCAAAAATTGTCACGCCCCAATCTCACATTAACCACAAACCACGAAATTAGGACGCGACAGGATGAGATTTACACATAAGCCAATCACTCTTCACTTTTTAAAACTTTTTAAAGAGATTAATAGGATAATCTGATTTATGCTGTAAATTGAAACTAAACAAACTGCGGAAGCATCTTTATTAACTGACTAGCAATATAAACATAGTCTACAGCATTCTACATTGTTTGACATAAAATAGAGCGAAACAGTTAATTTACATCTTTGTACACATTCTCTCTCTCACTCACACCTTGTCCCGAAGATCGAGGGGAATGGACTAAGAGACCTCTAACTACTAACTACGAACCTTCTATCGACTAGGCGTAAGGATAAATCGATCCTTCTGATTTCCTGCTGTTGATGATAACATGAAAATGTTTTGAGTAGAGGTATGAGCCTACTCGCTCAGTGAATAGTATTTCACTTAGCTATCACTAAACAACTCATCAGGTTTATAAATTGAAATTAAACATAAATGCAGAACTAAGCAAGGCAGTTCTAAATACATAGCAGATATACGGATATTAATCACATTTCTAAGCATCAACAGATAATTCAGGTAAATAAACAGTTATATAAATTTACTGTGATCCTACATGATTACTTATTCATATTATTATTATGCCCTAAATATATGCAGTGTACTCTGCATATAAAGATCCGCAGCAAGTTCATGCTACGGTCCCACCGTACAAGACTTAGCGACACACACGGGAAATGCTAAGTCTGACACCATCCCTGTTCTGCTACAGGACCCCAGGCTCCACGGCCTCAATGCACAACCACGTGTGCTGCACAACCACGTGTGCTGCACAACCACGTGTGCTCCAGACTCCTCCTGACCTGAGTATACAGGCGCAGGGAGTCAACATAGGGTTACCACCAGAATTACTCAACCGGTTGGTGTTGGATAACCCTTTATTTTACTTATTATTTACCCCAGTGCCACCGAAATTACTCAATCGGTTGGTGTTGGACACTGTCTATCAACCCTCGTGCCACCAGAATTAGTCAACCGGTTGATGTTGGACACGAGTTTCACCCCTAAGTTGCAGATACCTCTTAGGGGTTCTACGGTGTTAGGGCACCTAAGTCTATTAACTGATTTAACATATAACCATTTAAACAGGAATATCACATTTACTGATTTCAAATCAATTCACTATACACTGTCATTCTAAAACTGTCAGAGCAATATATTTCAAATCATTGTAATTTCTGAGAAATTCTCATACCATGCATTCAGAAAAATTAGAAATGCATAAATAACCCAACTTATTTCAATCTGGCACATACATAGCGAATTTAAGCAATTGAACATCTTATTGCACGAATTAAATAAATTTACTTCACATACGAGAATCATACTCAACATTTGTCAATTCTCTAAAATTCTCAAAAAACATGCACATTAACCCTAATCTTGGTTTGTGCATCACTTAACTCAATTAAAAGTTAATTACCTATCACAACACAATTTAATAACAATACTTGAGAATTTCTGGTAATAATTCAGAGAAATGTGCCATTTCATGTAAATATAAATTTACACATATTAACGTCAAAAGATATATGCAATTGGATTTTATTGCATATTTTTATTTATTCATATCAACTTTGAAATCATACATCTGATAATTTATCAGAAACCCCTATTGTCTGGGTTCATACCCAAACCATACCATTTTCAGATATGAATCTCTAATTTCAACATTCAAATGAGAAATTTAGGTTCCAATGAACCATATAAATCTACCGATTCAATCCACACTGATCAATTGCTAAATTTAATCATATAACAACGTCTAGAAGCAATTTATGAAATAAAAAGTCGGGCGTCGCCAAACGCTGCCCAACGCCTGATAATGCCTGTTATCAGCGTACTTCACGCACAAAACAGAAAATATTCAGACGCCTGAGTTTATTAATGATAAATAAATGAAATCCTACTCACCGTGATTCGGGATGTCCGGATTCGTCTGGAAGTGTGTCTAGAGATTGTCTTCAACCTCGGAATAAGCCCAATCTGAACATGTTGCAATCAAACAGTGGCTTCCACACACATACAGGTTCAATCTCACACACAGGAAGAAGATGGCTCGGCTAATCATCGCTGCTCGTGGCTTGGGGTCGGCGGATTCATGCACGGGCCTCAAGGCCAGACTCAAAGGCAACAATTCGAGTGCTTTCTCTGCTCAGCATCTCTGGTTCAAACCTGCTGCTGGAAGAAGGCGTCCTTCTCACATACAGGTAGAGGAAGAAACTTGGTTGGGTGCCTAATCGCAGCTAGAAGCTGCGGATTCTTGATCTGGATCCACCGTCGAAGTCATAGCCGCCATTACTTTGGAGTTTGCTGCGCCTAAGGCTTCTGGCCACAGTTCTGCAGGTCGGCCACCCTAGCAGCTAGGGCAAGCTGCTGGTGGCTAGGCGGGTGGAGTGGAGGAAGGAATGGAGGAAGAAGAAGGACGAAGGTCTACGGAGCTCGGTGGCTAGCTGTTTCCCCCTAAAATCGCCCTGCGATCGCCCCTCTTCTGCTGCTCTCGATCGCGCACTGTGCACCGCAACAGAACCCCGCTTCAAGCGGTTCTGTGAGTACATCGTAAAGAAGATAAGGGAAGGGAAAGGTTAAAAGCAAATAAAATGGAAAAATTGCAATATCGGCCCAAGAAAATTAAAAATGCTATAACTTTTTACTCGATTGTTCGATTGAAGTAATTCTTCTTGAAAACTTTCAAGCACAAGGTCCTCTACACTCTCAAAGCAAGAAATCAAGCTGATTAACGTGTCTCAGTTAATCAAAATACTAATCGTTTCTTGGGAACTTATTCACTTAACGATTAGCACTGCAATTTATCATTAATTGCCTCAGGTGATTCAATCTCAGCTATTAATTCACATCTTAGCTTATCTTGATTATTCATGATGTTTAACAAAATACTTAGCACCAATTGAGGTGTTTCACGTAATTCGAGGTATTTATAGACTAACCCTGATATGGGTCGTAACAGCATTTGTCACATTTCACTTGTTTGAAATGATTGAAGAGAGATTCAGTTGAAGCATACTTGAGGACAAGTATGTTTAAGTTTGGGTCGGTGATGCAACCCTATTTTAAGGCTTCATCTTGTGTGTTATTGCACTTCAATCACATCTATATATGTCAGATCACAAGTTATTTCCTCTAATAATTAGTTTACTGTCAAATTTTCTTATGGCTATTCTTTGTGTGTTTTTTAGGCATTTGAAACATGCATGGGATGGAGAGGAGAAAGAAAGGAGGATCCTAGGGTTTCCACACCTTGGTATTAGCCCTATACCATCTCCCAACCTTCCACAGATGGTGAAAAATCAATTCAAGGAAATAAACAACTGAGAGAAGGACTTTGGAGATAAAAAGCACAGTGGGGCCCTCAAAATGGGCTGTGGTACAACACAAGGTCATGGTGAGAGTGCCCATTATCACATAGAAATTCAAGACTTGAAGGTGCTAAAACAACTCAACCACCATGTCCATGGTAGACAAAATGGATGTGCTGCTCAAGATATGCCACACTCATGTCATCTTCCATGCCTGTGGCAAGGAGCTCGCATAATGAACAACACCAAAGAAAATAATGGTGCCCACTCCCCTATAAAATGACTCTGGTGAGCATTAAGACTGTGTTACCATCCACACACCACACTCGTGCCACTGGCCTCACAAAATAATGTTTTTATCTAACATCTCACCCATTCTCCAGCTCTCCCACAACACTCACCACAACCATCTTAACCCATCCACCACAACCGTGGTGACCCGCAACCCTAACCCACTTTTTTCAATGAAATTCATACTTTACCCCACTTAACCTAGTGCTTCACTACCACCTAAATATACTTGGGTGGCATATGTAACATGGGGTTAGTCACCTTTAGTGTTCATTTCTACATACCTAGTGCATTCAAGGAGCTCCCACCTACCTCCACCTCATTTCCACCCCTCACCTCAAAACCCTAGTTTTGTAGGGTTTTGGCCATTTCCCTCCACCATTCCATGCCATCCATCCACCTTAGAGGAAGGAGGATGTGATCTGACTGCTAGGAGGTGAAGAAGGAGGAGTCTTCACCAAGCTTCTATGGCTATTCACTGTTCTACTCCTTCTTTGTTCTTCTTTTGTTTTGTCATGAGTAGCTAAGCCCCTTATGTGGGTTGTTTGGGGCTAAAATGTGACTTTGATACCATGTTGGGTGGAAATAAATTGTAAACACTATAAAGTCATTTTATGATGATTGTCTTCTACTTTTATCTTATTTCCCATATTTATTATTATGGTTTGTGACTAAAAACATGGATTTCTTGTTGCTTTGTGCTTGAGACCACTTAAACTCTATGTGAAAATGACTTGTATGAGGCTGTCTTAGGAATTTCTCCTAGGTCCAACTAGTATATCCCTAACTAGAACCCTATCTTCCCAGATACATATCTCCTCTCTTACTTCTATGTGGAAGATAGAAGTAGCTAGTGTAGGAGTACTTAGTGGAATTGCCTAGAAGTTTCCTAAAGGATAGATGGTGGGTGATGTGAGGTGAAATACCCCCACATCCACTCTCCATTCCTACCCTTGTCTCCCAATTGCAATAAGAACACCTATAATAGAAACCTAGACTTCCTAGATCCCCTATTAGAATTTCACCTAAGCCCTGGTCCAATTGAGCCTCGTAAGGTTGGATTGGTGTGCAAGGGTTAAGTTCCCCTTGACACACTTCATACCACCCATGGCCATCTAGTAGCTTAAGGTAATTCTGTAGCATTTATCTTGATGTTTTGGTTTAAGAATCTTGAATGAATGGATATAATTTGCATCTTATGACCATCCAACTCAGATTGTAGTTACATTCCCCCATACGGCCCACACCACATTAGCTTACTAAAATGTCAAATGTCTTCGTTGATAGTCGATGTTTCCTTAGTTAGTTGCTTTAATTGTTTGCTAGTTAATTGACTTGTTCTTGATAGCTAGGTCTTGCTAGAGTAATTAGTGCACATTTATGCTTGCTTGTACTAATCTTGTATAGTTAGTGTTTGTCTTAGTCTCTTTCCTACCTTAGTATAGTGTTAGATCTCACTTTGCTCTTCTTAGTTTAAATTGTTCTCTCTCTTACTTGGTTTCTTTTCTTGCTACTTAGAGATAACTTGTCTAGGTTAACTTAGGGTTTGATTGATTGTTCCCTTTAATTGCTTGCTTGTACAACTTTAGTGTAATCAAACAAACCCTAATTGAATCTTGGGCCTTATACTATGCTTTTGGGACCTAGCTAACCTAATAAGATCTAGTCCCCCCCTCCATGTGGATCAAATCCTATCTTGCTTCTTAGCTATACTATAATATGATCTTGTACGCTTGTGGGTAACATGTGTTATTTTTTGTGAGCGTGCCTTTTAGAGACTTATAGATATCAAAAGATCCTTGTTATGTGCTTTGGGTGCATCCTATCAAACTCAATTGGTTGGATGAACCTTAAGTGAAAACACATCAAACATTATTTCTTGTATAGGGATAAAAGGCTGAAAAGGAGCTTCGATCGCCTTTATGAGGACATGTAATGATAGTCTCAACATCTAGACACCTATTGACATCTTGTTATATGATTGGACTAACAACACTACATTGACCACATATATTTCAAATAACTTCAAGGCATGTGACACAACTTTTAATGTGCCCACACAAAAAGTTCATGTGATGTCTCGTCCTTCTGATCAAACCCCAAATGATCATTAGGACAAATCCTCAAACTTCACCCAAATTAAAAGTAACAACCATCAAAACCGACTAAAAAACTGATCCACCTTAAGATCAGATTATGAACGATCATCATATATCTTTTCTATATGTCATGAAAAGACATACTACTTCTCATATGGATCACTCTAATATTAGATATGATAAAAAAAACTAAAACATCTTCATTAATGTGCTCAAATCTAAATACAAGACGATCTATATTCATCAAGATACAACACCACAAGTCCATTGGTTCAGTTTACAACTCATAAATATAAGAAACATCAAGGAAAATAACCTATCACATAACCCAACACTCATAAAAGAGAGTGTATATGGACATTCTATACACAACTATGTTATTTCATGTTACAACTTTCTAATGCGTCGATATGCCTAAACATTATGGAGGAATCATGTAGGAGTCTAAAAGAGTCCCAAAAAAAGGATTACTCCCTCCCAAGACACACATAGACATAAGATGAATAAATATTGAAAGAGAGGAAATTAATTTCAATTCATTTGTAATCATCCATACCACTTCATAATTCATATTAATGCATCTTTATTATAAATATATTAGACATTTCAAATTATATAGTAATGTTCTCATAGTGCAAGCATCTTGACCACCATAAAGATGATCTCCACTTATATACTTATGGTGCCTTACGAAATCCTTGCAACACTCTATAATAATCATAATATGCATCACCATTTATAGCCCATTTAGTTGTATATTAATTAAACTCTTACTCGATGTAGTTTGAGGCGTACCACTCAAAGTACTATCTAGAAACTATGAAGTCTAAACTAGAATAATGTATAAGATTGTAGAATTAACCATGCCAAGTAGCCAAACAAACATGCATTGGTTGACATATAGACTATATTCGGATATCAACCAAATATGTGTTGGTCATCACATAACTATAGTATGCCAATGAAAAATGTATCATTAATCATATAGATGTATAAGGATGATGACAAAACATATGTTGGCCATCACTTAGATATATCATGATGTTGATGAAATGCAAGTTGGTCATCACATAAATATTTTAGAAGGGAAATTATATGCATGATATATTGATAGTGTATTTATGGTATGATAGATACAAGAGAACCCCACTACTTTATATAGGAGAAGTTGGACATCACTCTAGAAACTTCTGAACCTAACTAATATATGGGCCTATAGACTCTGACCCATATACTATATCACTATTACTTCTAGAACTTCCTCATAAGTTGGATCATGGGAGAATCACATGTCCGACTTGGATGATAGACATAAATAAGACATAGAAAAAATAAAAATGATAGTCCTTGACTTAGCACAATATGGACTTTAACATCTTTGTCTTTGAATCTTCCCCTAATATTGGTAAACTTCAGATCTTTAAGAGAGATTGATAAACATTGAATCATTGAGACATCTAGAACTTTGGTTAGGTTGGAGATTATATATTGGAGTATGATGAAGGAACATGTAATGATCATTCGAGTCACCAACTCAATCACTACTATCATTTAAGTATTTTCTAGAAAAACACCAACATGTGGTAGCCTCGACATGATTTGTGCCATAGGAAGACTAGGTCGTAGAAGACAATCAACCTGCTTGACATGCCATAGATGGACACAAAGGAAACATTGATGATGTATCTGACTGAATGATTTTCTATAAAATATAGGTGCATCAGGCCAAGACATAACCAAATGTACAAATAATCCAAGATGCTCCAATGCTTGAACATTGAAGTGCTTCTAGAGTATAATGACCAAGATATGGCCAATGAAGAAACATACTTCCCTGATGTATAGCGTTGATGATAAATTATTTATCAAAGGGATCATATTCTTTGTCTGAAGATGATGAGATAAGAAATTTTTTTAATAACAGATCATTTCCTGGAAACTTAGAATCTATGGGGCAGGATGGATATTGGCCTCGAACTATACAGTGATACATCGACAACATGTTAAGTACATAAGTCATTATATGTAGACAATTCTCTTCTTCCTCGTTCCTCTTCTGAGCAATGAACTATGCACCTCGTCTCTTCTCCTTATCCCCCTCTTCCATCTCATCTCTCTCTCCCCTATGCACCAACCATAAAGAGACCAAAAAGGTGGTTGGAGTGGACAAAGACTGTGATAAAGCAAATTTTTATGTCTCAAAATCTTTTATATTAAAATTCCTTTATTCTTGACTTTAAACTTCAATTACCATCATTGGATGAATTGATAAGTTTGTGAGTTGTGCATTTGATACACATTTACACCTTGTGTGACCTAATACTCCTTTGCTTCTATTCCATACATAACTTTATCCTCTGGACCATAAACGTTTTGTGAACATTGTACACTATATTGTAGTCCTTGTGTCCAAATTTCAGCCCAAAATGGAGATTTCTTGCTCCCTCTAATTATTCTAAAAAAATCACATTATAGGTCGCCTTTTTCTTTCAATTTCCTTGATTGTTCCTTTATCGGGCTTCTTTTGGGCCGTGCCTGACTGGCCTGGGGGGGCAAATTGGTCGACCCTCAGATCTTAATTTCACAGTCATCTAGTCATCTCCTACCTCAAGTTGGTCGGATGGTCTGGTCACTGGGTTGGGGGAAACCCTAAACCCTCGAATCTCCCTCGTTTCTCAATTGTTTTGTCAGATTTTGTCCCATTGCCTTTTTTTTATTCCACCTCATATCCATCTGTTTTCTGTACTAAATCTAGAATTTTTGAGAACCTTTGAAGGCCTCTTGGGTGGCCGCTGACATGGAGTTTGGCTCCATGGTGTGCTGTAATCGTTGACCCTCACACCTTACAAACACCCCTTTCAGTTTGTTTTTGCCCCTCAAATGCAACCCCACCCTCAATTTTCTCCCTTGTGCACTATTGTGGATTTTCCCAATCTAGGGATAACATGCCACACCCATTGGATTAGCTCCCAGACCTCTCTCTCTCTCTCTCTCTCTCTCCTCAATTGATCTCTCTTTCTCTCCCGAGAAACTTTCTTTGACCCTTACTTTTGATTCCATGCTTAGAAATACATTAAATTATAGTCCATTTCGACCGTGAGAACAAGCCAGATACAATGGGAGTATTTTCGTAACCTATTTTCTGACCCTTTTCTAAATTTTCCTTACTAATGATCTTTTTATGATGACTTGCAAAGTAAAAGTCATAACTTTTTCTAATCTTGACCATAATATAATGGAACCTTGTGGAATAAGTATCAAATCTATTGCCAAAATTGTAATACTTAACTTTAGGAATATGGATTTGATATTTGTTTAAGGGTCTTTCGTCATTCTAATGACTCAATGAAATCATTCTCCCATATGTTGATATTCATCATGGTTAGTAACTTGCAAAATCACGCTTCTTATTGAGGGTGAATGATTCTCATATGGTCATGTGGAACAAGTACCTCTTTTTGGAAATGAAAGTTCTTAGACATCGAATCCTGACCAAAAGCTACTCATCTTTGACTAGGTCTTGACCATACTCCTTAATCTATTGGAATTTGCAAATTAAGATCTTATTTAAAAGGTATGTGTACTATATCCTCTTGACCATGATTTATATGATGTAATGTATGTACATATGTATGACTAGAATAGTTTCTATATTAATTCCATGAGATATGTCATTCCCTACAGACTAGAGTATCAAATTTCTATGTGTATATTGTTTCTTCTTTTGTTTGATGACTTGAATTGCAACATACTCCCCCCGTTTCTTTACTATTGACTGTTAAATCCATTCCCCTTATCATTGTTAAGGGCCAAGTGTCAACCCTTTCCTTTCCATTAGGGTTAAGTGGCACTATGGCCTTTCCCTTAGGGTTAAGTGGCACCTTGTTAGTCTTTCCATCCACTCTCATATATGTTTCATATTTTTCATTATCATACTCAATGTTTTACATTGACATTGGGTCATGATTTTTGATTTAGGCAAATAATGAAGACTCTACTCATGTCCCTTCACCCACTAAACTCTGTTAGAAATATTGAAGATACACTAATAAATATGTAAACATGGGAGGAAATGATGTAATCGGGTTGTAGCAATTCTTTTTATAGTTATTGTTTCTCTCCTTTTAAGTTTCTATCTCATTTCCCACAGACCATGTAAAAACTTATGTGATTCATTTTCAATAGTAAAAGATGTTATTTTATTTTATGCATATGATTGTGTGCGATTAGTTGGGCCAAATAGAGATGGAGGTTTCAATCCCTCTACCACTATCTGGGTAGTAGGATTGAGATTGGGGTAAAAATAGTTATGTGACATTTGGTATCAATGTATTCACACTTCCATATGTAGTAATTAAATAACTCCTGCATATCTCTTGAACCAAGGAAAACATAGAAAATTTAATGGAGATACTATGATGTCTAGGATCTGGGTTTTAGTCGAAAATCACCTTCTATCCATCTCAAAATGGTGGCTGAGATTCCCCACTCTACCTAGCTAAAGTTGATCCATAAGAGATTCTCTCTAACCCTAGAGAGTCATCTCACTTCTCATATTTTCTTTAAAGACTACATCTAGACACCTATTAGAAAGTAGCAAGATGACTTCTCATCTTCTTATCTCTCATAGAATGTGGTAGAGTGTCTTGACTCGACATGTACTCTCCATAATTTTAGGTAGAATGGGATAACAATTAAAATATAAGACAAAATTTGAAAATATGGACCAATATTTGTTGGCTTTTTAGATAGGCACACCTATATTTTGATGATGCAAACATTTCCTTTTGTGTTACTAAAATGTGCATTTAGTTGTTCGGTGACCAAGGAACTTAGGCAAGATCCAAAAACAAAGAATGTACCATATTATATGTGTTTGGATTCTTGTAGGACAAGTTGTACCATGTATATACTTCGTACAAATGCATTTTGTGCATCTTTCTAGGAATGATGTAAGAATGAGTGACGATCAACCCTATACTATCCTATCCTAAATCATTTTTCACAGTTATATCAAGTCTTTAGGATAGATAGGTGTCATTAGAAAAAAATTGATATATTTTTCAAAAGTTTAGGAATGTATTTAAAAACACATTTTCCGTCTAACTACAATTTGACCGAGAAAGAACCACTCTAGAAATAGCTGTTGCAAAATTTGAGAAGAGACTAACTCCTGGTCAAATTACAATTTGACTAAGATTGATCTTGGTTGAAGTACAGTTTGACCAAGAATTAATTTTTTATCCATTGCAAACTCAAGTTTTGACATCCCAACTGCTAGTTTAACATTTATATTAGTCAAAACACACCTAACAACTATGTTGACCATCCTAAGTGTTTCCTGTATATAGGAGTGCCTATGAACACTTAGCATACACACTTGAGAAATCTATTACAAGCTATCTTTCTCCAATCTTATAATTCTATATTGCTATCTTCATATTTAATCCATAGCTCAATAGTAGTGTCCTACTCCACAAAATATACCCTCTCTTATCCTTGTGGAGAGTTGATCATCACTTACCCATAGAGATCATCATATTATAAATCTAATGAAGAGTTATAATTTCTTCTTCCTCTCTTATTCACATTATTGTACTTGGTTCTTCTTACTACTTCTTGTAAGAAGGCTTTGAAGAATTATTTTGGAGCTACTACTTATAAGAAGGTTGTGTTCAAGGTGGGAGGTGATTACAATCTACTCCATTGTGTTAGTTGTAAGGCCCCTAAACTTGCATAATGCATTGAACAAGCTTAATTATCATAATTGAATTCTTATAAACCTAATCTAACCTTGTGATATGCTTTGAAATCATAATACAAGATTAAGTTTCAAATTTGGTCCAATTTGGACACTGTTTGAGCAAGTTATGTAATTTTATACACATTTTGGACTTTTCTACAATTTACCCAATTGAGAGGTTTTATTTGCTATCTATCACTTGAATTATGATCCTTGGATATTATTCCATCATTCTTGAGCTTTTTGAGCCATGGGGCACCTATTTAAACCTTTCTTTGAAGGTGTTTTCTCCAAGGATATTTTAGGGTTTACCCCTTCATGGATGAGCTACCTTTAGTAGCTATCAACTAATGAGTTATTTGTTTTAATTGGAATTTCAAGAAACGAGGGATAACCATGTCTATATGGACGGTGGGGGAGCTTCTTGTGTGTGTGCTTGTATATTCTTAACGATTTAAGGCCATTGACACTGGGAAAGATACTAGAACTTCAACTTTTTCTTTTTCTTAATCTTAAAGTTTCATATAGTTATCCCTAAGAACCAAAACGAGCAATTTTATGTCCACCAATTCCCCACTTATAAGAATCTCTTCCTCCCTATGTTATTATGTGAATTTCCTATCCAAGGAAGAAGAAAGAGGGGAGATTCTTGGAAAAAGAATCTAGGGTTGCAATTGACTTCCTTTTTGGGTTTAAAAAGCTTCCTTCGAGTTATCTTGACCTAAAAGAGTAAGAATCCCTTTATTTACTCCATTTTATCTTTGTTATCCTTTCTCCTACCTTTGTCCAGGTCTGAACCTTGATTTTCCATGGTAGAAATTGCTCTAAAGCTCTAAAACCCTACCTTTCTTGCTCCTTATACTTAGGGTTTGCTCATTTGATGAAGAAAGGTGCTAGATGGGCGAGTTCACAGCTTATGATGGGATTTTATACCCTACCTGCTCTTGTTTTCTTATGTGTGGGAGTTTATCTTCTCATTATAGTTAAGTTGTATAACTTGGTACACGTTTATTGCTTACCATAAGCTTTCTAGCTCATGTTCTTGCTTGAAAATGATGATCCATGCACTAAAAAGCTATGCTTGACTTGGATTTCAATTTTTATAATGTTCCCTATTCTAATTTCAGTTCTATATGAACCTAAGATAATGTGTATGTTATTACTAAGGTATAATATGACTTGGATCAGGTTGGTTTGACAACCTATGCTGCAAAGCACCTATCAACCAATGGTTAATTTTAGGGTTTAAAGCTGATTTCCTTCTATAAACACATAACTCGATGGTGGTACCATTGCATCAAACGATGGTATTCTCTTCATGAAAATTGATTATGGTGACCAAGGGTGTCAAATTATGTTCACCCCTTAGGTCAGGTTTTGGCCTAATTAGAATCTTAATGATCAACAACGAAGTACCCTAATGATGCTATCAATCAATGGTGACATTAGCTTGTTATTCGATGGTGATTAATGAATATAGTGTTGATCTAACAACTTATGGTGACTTAATGGTCACTAATGATGGTGCATCTGGTCTCCAAAACCTATGGTTAGTTAATCATGTAGTTTTAGCATCAATTAAGACTTAAACCAAGGGTTTCTTCGGTCATTTGATGCAATGGTCAGACCTATACTACAATTGATGGTTTTAATATATGAACTTGACCTAATGGTTAAGATTTAATGTTTCTTCATCCAATAAATTGGAAGGATAAATAATGTAAGATTTTGGTCTTAATAAAGTGATTTAGATGTTTTCCTTTAGGAGATCAACTTAAGAAGCTCATTTATTGACGGCTTGTTTTAAATAAACAATCGCTTGTGGTTTTACCCTACTCTCAATGGAACTTTTAATGTTGTTAATCAAGGGATGTCTAGGGTGAAATGGTGACCCTTTCTAGAGGACAACTCAAGGAATTCATAGGTGGTTTATCCAAGGTGTTTACTTATGTAAAAAACCAATGGTCTTACCTTTTAAACACCCAATGGTTCTAGGTGACATAGTGGTATGGTGATATGGGTTGAAAGATGATGGAACAAATGGAGGGTTACCCTTAATAAGGTAGTCTTACCTATTCACTCATATGAATAGAAGGGATGATAATCATATTGTGTTGATATGTAACCCTAACGAGGTATAGCTTGTTATACCTAGCTTTAATATAACTAAATGATGGTAATTGGGTATGAATAGTCCTTGAATGACTAATATAATCTTGGAGTACTCTGTTATTGTTGTTGAAATCCTAGTATGCTATAAACCATTGGTTACACCTTGATTTATGTGTGGGTTCATACTTGAGAATAGTATGGAATGCGATGGTGATGCTTTACCTTATGTATCCATGACCCAATGGGGATGTCGTGAGTTAGGGTTTGGGTATGAGTGTCGATTAGTAACATTAATATAATTTATCTTGTTGAGCCTAAGTCTAATGCAAATAGATAAAGATGAGTATGTATGTTTAACCTTCTTATATGATGGAATGATGGTGAAATAACCTCCTTAACATGATCATAACCTTAATGTGTTAATTGGTGGTTATCATGGCCACATGGTTGATACTTTCAAATGCTAAACATGTGCATTATGAATATGATGAGGGTTAATCATATCTAGATTCCTTGCATGTTTATGTTATAAAGGAATGTTATTAATGTTAATATAACCCTACTATGATTGTTTAGGAATATCTCCTAGCTCATTAATGCAATATTGTGCTGATATGGTGTATTATATGTAAGTGATGTTGTTGAGCCTTGTTATAAGGCATGGAAAAATAAAGATGATCTTGTAGGGAATAGTATGACGGTCTTAATGACCTTTGGGCATGGCTGAGTCCTGAATGATGTGTAATACTCTTGTGTTGATAAGGGTTGATACCCTGTGATATTGTGAAAAGGGTTTATATCCTGTGATAGTCTGACGGTCTTAATGACCTTTGGGCATGTTTGAACCCTGAATGAGGTGTAATCCTCTTGTATTGATAAGGGTTGATACCCTATGATATTGTGTAAAGGATTTATATCTTGTGATAGTATGATGACTAGTGTGGTCTCATGAATGGCAAGTGAATAGTACCGTGTGATGATGAGATGAAAAATTATGTTTCGTACATTTTTATCTTTTAAAAGTTGTGATATTTATATGCTTGCTAGAAGTGAATTAGGGTTTGTATGTCTACTTGTTTGATGCAGCCTTAATTCACTCAATTGGCATAACTAATTAAGTGGAACTCTAATCATGTTGTACCCTATGCCATAGATCCATCTGAGTGTCAGAACTTGCCAGATTATGAAATGAGTATTCCTAAGGGAAACTCAAAGCGCATACTAATGAGTATGCGGGGTGCTTGTCATCCTGAATTTAAGTGTTTAGGGAGGATGATTGCGGTCATACCTAGCCCTCAGTTTGAGAATGACTGCGGTCATGTCTCAGTGATTATTTATGTGATGAGATTGTAGGAAAACTATGGTTGTACCTCATATGGTAGGGTATGAGTACCCACCTCCTTTCACTAGTGTCGTGGCATGTACTAAGGACAGACTAGGCTGTTAGCAACTAGACCTTATGTTTCGCTGTGGTGAACCTATACAGACCGGGGGAGAAGAAGATCTTAGGAGTCTGACTCTTCCTAGATCTTGTGTGGCACTGATTTTGACTTAGTAGTGGTCAGTTGGATTTTGAGTGGTATCCTCAATTTCCTCAGGGCATAATAAAAGATGTAAGATAGTCGTGTAGCATATCTGTTAGGGTTATACACAATGCTTCATATGGGATGATAACCCTTGTGTGCCTTCTTTTCACTGAGATCATATATAGTACAATAAGAGATAATAGATATGCTTATGATGTAGTTATGCTCATGTTGTAAACATGCTTATGTTGTCAAATATACTGACACTGATGGCTAAGATGTTGCTTCTAGCTATGTTTAATATTGCTAGCCATGCCAATGTAATTAGAAATTCTTAAACCACTAATCATGCCTATGTAGTTCATTGTGTTATGATCTTAGTTCTACTTATGATATAAATCTATTCCCTTTATTTGAGATGCCAATATTGATAGCCATGTTATGTTACTAGACATATTCATGATGTCATGGATGCTTATGCTACTAGATTGCTTGTGTTGACAACAAGGAATATGTTGATAGTTAGATTAATGATAATGATTGTTATTAGATGTAATTTGATGATATTTGAGTAGATATCTATCCAGAGAAAGGGATTTATTTGTTATCTATATATGCATTGATGATCATACTTATTGCTAAGATGATTTGCTTAATCTGTTTAGTATACTTGAACTATTCAATCTGTTCAATTGTTTATTAAATACTCCAACTGCTTAGTTATCTACTATTTAAAATGTTGTAATCAATAAGCGTTGTTGGAGGTTATATCTCTAGCTGGGACATGGGTCTCACCCTTGTGGTTCGCCACATTTTTTTAGGTAATCGGAAGTGACGAAAACAAACATGTGGCAGAAAAGAGGAGCTATAGTAATGAATCTTTGAGAAAGTTGATTAGATGTCTAGTGTCTCCTAGAGTTATCTCTGTACTCTTTGGTCCATGCAGGAAAAGTTTGTGTATGGTGTTTTAAACGAATCAAACTTTTATTAGCATATTATTTCTTATTTGTGTGGCATATACGAATATTGTTCTCTTGTGTATATATGTTGTGGCTAAGGTAATAGAACAATTTGTATCAAATTCTTCGCAAAGTATGGATATAAGAATGATGTTGGGCTCTTATGCAAATGTTTCTGAGCGGGTGCTGACGTTGAAATCAGTTTTATTTACCCATATTTTTGGGTATGTAGTTAATTGGTGATTGATTGTATTTTATATTTTGAGTAATCTTGTTTAGTGTAACATGTTCTCACAAGTTGGTATCAGAGATTTAGGTTCACTAAGTCTATAGGGACACTAGGACTTAGGACTAGGATGATGTCAAAATTAGGAATATGACATAAAAATATGGTGCATACTGCCTAATCTAGGTATTTGGGTGCCCTGGCTAGGTATTCAATTATTGAAGAAAGGTAAGTATGGATCTCTTAGATTGTTATCTTCCTGATTACTCTGATCAAGTAGTCATTTTGAGACAATCTAAAGAGCATAACGAATAAGAAACCATGGTGTGAATATCTCAATCCTACCTTAAGGAAGATGAGAATTGCATCATTATCTATCAAAACTTGAATGTTTGGTAACTATAAGAGAAAGATACTACACCATGAAATCTAAATTTGAATAAAAATCAGGAAAAGAGGAGTTCTTCAAGATGTGATTCAAGAAAATAATAAAGTAAAAGATAGACAAGTCTATGCTTATAAAGCGTTTCAAGGTATGAAATCCACATAAGATGGAGAGGACTCCAATGATAAGTATAAAATGAGAAGATAAATGAGAATAATGACAAAGGAATAAGGTGGAACCTGAGTTAATCTCAGACCAACCTATGTGTGCAAGAAAGTGTTAATGTAAAATAAGCATGGCATGTGAAAGAAATTAAGGGAGATGATCCATGTTTAATGAAGAAAATGAAGAATATGATGATTTACCTTTTGATAAGTGGTTGAAAAACATAATAAAATAAGAGAACATACACTAGTGGGACAAATAGTCATCAAGGAAGGAGTAATGAGATATGTTAACCATTATGATTCCTATGCTAATGGCAAGGAACCTGAAATAAAAAAGGTAAAATGATACATTAGAAGCTGTAACTTGCATAATGAAAATAGAATTGGTTACCTTTTTTGCTAGTGACCCTTGAACAATCTTGCTGTGATGTGGGTAGTGTGTTTCCCTTTGTGTCTTTCCTTTCTAGGTGATAACCTCCTATTTTAGTAGTTTATCTTAGTCTTTTTCTTTAGTTTTCCATACTCTTTTTATGTTTATACGGTACATAAACCTAATTTTACCCCTTTTTGTAAATACATCATCAAACTAACTTTTTCCTTTTACACTTGCAGAAAAAGCACCAAAAAAATCATAAAAGAATAAACCAACCTCAAGGCCGAGTGAAGCCAAACGGTCCCAAGACCGCATGGAGTTCAAACGGTCCCGAGACCGCATGAAGCCAAACGGTCCCAAGACCGCATGGAGTTCAAACGGTCCCGAGACCGCATGAAGCCAAACGGTCCCAAGACCGCATGGAGTTCAAACGGTCCCGAGACCGCATGAAGCCAAACGGTCCCAAGACCGCATGGAGTTCAAACGGTCCCGAGACCGCATGAAGCCAAACGGTCCCAAGACCGCATGGAGTTCAAACGGTCCCGAGACCGCATGAAGCCGAACGGTCCCAAGACCGCATGGAGTTCAAACGGTCCCGAGACCGCATGAAGCCAAACGGCCCCAAGACCGCATGGAGTTCAAACGGTCCCGAGACCGCATGAAGCCAAACGGTCCCAAGACCGCATGGAGTTCAAACGGTCCCAAGACCGCATGGAGTTCAAACGGTCCCAAGACCGCATGGAGTTCAAACGGTCCCAAGACCGCATGGAGTTCAAACGGTCCCAAGACCGTTTGACGCCAAACGATCTCAAGACCGTTTGACGCCAAACGGTCTCAAGACCGTTTGACGCCAAACGATCTCAAGACCATTTGACGCCAAACGGTCTCAAGACCGTTTGACGCCAAACGGTCTCAAGACCGTTTGAACCCAAACGGTCTCCAGACCATTTGACCTCACTCAAGGCCTATAAATAAGACCTCAAGGGCCATCCCTGAGGGGGTCCAGACGTCCAGAGGCTGCCTCTCTAGTACCAGAACAACTCCATCCACCGCCCGAGGCTGCCGGTCTGAGACTCACGTTCCATTACAAAGCTACCTTCTCTCTCATCAACAAAGAAGGTGAGAGGAGAAGATCCGTCGTCAAGCAAGTCACGAAGGGTGAAGATCGTCGCTCTCTCCACCAAGGGTTCAACCTTCTCTCCTCAGTGGAGATGATGTTCTTTCTATCTCTTCTTACCTCCTCCTTTGTTGCTCCCTCTATGAGGAGCGAGTAGTTCCATCCACTGGGGCGCGGGGACTAGCCCCGCTGCCCATGTCTTGTACTTTGTACTAAAAAGATGTTATCCTTTCGTTTTAATACTAAATCGTTCCATACATGCTTGAATGATGGCCACGTTCTTGTATGCATCTATTGTCTTTTGTTGTGGTTTGTCTACGACCGCTCTCGAGACTCGAATACCGATTTAGTGTTGGTTTCTGGTGTGTGTATCCACCACGCACCCGTTTCGGTGTCTAGGAGTGTATCTCAAAGAGTGGAGTAAACTCACTATCATCCGTTGCACTTCCATCTGTATGGAAGTAACCTTGGTAAGTCGAGGAACACGCTTTGCGAGGGGAATGATGTAAAGCATGTGACCATTTGATCGGGAATGGCTGGCGATGCAACATTCCCGCACTTCTCGTAGCTAGGTTATCCGAATAGGAGACTAGGCCTACAAAGATACTATTCGATTTGATAATTATCGCTCGCTTGTTAGTTTTAGATGCACGTTTCTTGAGGTTGAGTAAGTTTCTCTCTTTGGAAGACTACATATCTTCATTGACACGTAGAAATGTACCGAATGAGAGCTACTTAACCCTTGAAGGATGCGATGCATTGCTCTTGTCTTATAAGGCATCGGTCTTATGGAACATCGAAGGATGCAATGCATCGCTCTTGTCTTACGAGGCATCGGTCTTGTGGAACATCCTTGGATGCAATGCATCGCTGTTGTCTTATAAGGCATCGGTCTTGTGGAACATCCATGCATCTAGCTTATAAGTCTTGCTTGCTTAGTACATATACAATGCATGTGTAGCGGTGGTAAATACCTGCTTAACCCTAGTGATTCATCATCATTTGTTAAATCTTAGTTTTACTTGCTTTATTTACTTTTCATGCTTTAGTCTAAAAACCAATCAAAATCCAACCTTTTGATATAAGTGCCAATTAGTAAAATAACTAAGTGAAGTGCTGTACGTTTTCCATCTTGTTGCTTGCAACAAGACCGTTGTCATTTGGGTTCGATCCTAAATCTGTACTATGATAAGGCTTCCATACTCTTATGGGGTTGGAGTTGTTATCTAAGCACCAGTTCTAGGTAAACCTAGGGAAGACATCAATCCTCTCTAGGGTTTTTGGTGATAGAATTCTGGGACTCCCATTGGAAGACTGAAAATCTTTTGGTGTAAGTCCTAGCTCCATCAAAAAATGGCGCCGTTGCCGGGGACAACGGAACGTTAGTATTTCACTTAGTTTATTTTTCTAGTTGGTTAGGATTTTTACACTTTCTTTTTGAATCATAACTCATCATCTTCTTGAAGCTTTCATATTGTCTCTATTATCTAAAGGTGTTCTCTTTTCTTTACTCAGGTAGAACCCGTATATGCAATCACCGCATAATCGAGGATTCTCCCCTGATCCGGAGTTCGACTCCGAGGTAGAGAGAAGTTTCCACCGCAGAATCCGTCTCAATCGCCAACGCGCTAGTCAAATGGCTGACGAACAGCATCAAGCCGCTTTGGTGATGGAGAGAGTCAATGCTGCTATCGCCGCACAACGGGCACAACTCATTGCAGACACCCGTGCCCAAATACAAGCGGAGATACGAGCAGAAGAGCAAGCCCGCATAAGAGCAGAGACCGAGGCTGCTCAGCTCGAATTACGAAACAAGCAACTGAGGGACTATGCTGTCCCGAAGAATTACGAAGACAACCACCCGGTCCGGCCTCCGATCATCAACATCCCAAACTTTGAGATTCGGACCCAGTGGATCCAGATTATGCAAGGAATTTCCTTCTCAGGAGGTTCAGGAGACGATTGCATGGACCATTTGAAACGGTTTAAGGCATTATGCCGCCTAGTCCCGCAAGCTGGTATTGCTTTTGATGCAATAATGCTCCACCTGTTTCATTTCACCTTATCTGGAAGGGCCTTGAGTTGGTACAACTCATTGGACAGAGAACCCATCATAACCACTTGGGCCCCTCTAGAGGAAAAATTCTTGGAGAAGTTCTTTCCACCCTCGCTGACCTATGAAATCAGAGGGCAGATCAACCATTTCTCCCAGCTACCTGGAGAAACCCTCGCTGAGGCATGGGAAAGATTCAAGGAACTTCTACGCAAATGCCCTCATCATGGAATTTCACAGAATCAATTGATTGAAACTTTTTATCGGGGGGGGGGGGTAAGCGATGACATTAAACAGTTCCTAGATTCCTCATCTGGAGGAAATTTCATGAGGAAAAATTATGAAGATGCCTGGAAAATCGTTACTTTAGGAGCTGAAAACCAGTCCAACTGGGGGCGGTCAGCCGGAAAAGGCGTCCTTAAAGTCTTTAAAGCTGAGGAATCTATGGAACTAAAGTCAATAGCCGAAGCTTTGAAGACAATCGCTCATAAACAGCAAACCCTTGAAACAACTCTAGGGGAAATTGATAAGAAGAAAACCCCGCTGGTTCATCAAGTCAAAGCCGTCACAGGATCCTGTGAAGCTTGTCATGCTTCGGATCATCCGACTCTTTCCTGCGGAATACTCTATAATTGATGATGGATCTGCATCCACCACCACAATCCTATGAGGCCATCACTAATCAGGCTGAAGATCAGATTCCAGAGCAAGTCAACTCCATCCATACTATTCCCAGACAAGTTTATTATAATCCCAGTCAACCAAGGAACCATCCTGGATTCCAGTATGGGAATCCCTCTGGAACTGCGAATCCGCAACATCAGACACAAGGGGGACTTGACAGTAGGCTGCCTCCTGGATTTCCAAACAATTTTAACCAAAATCAAGGGAACCCAAGGAACAATTTCCCTAGGGCTAACTACCCTAGAAATCAATCAGCCTACTATCAGTACACTCATCCCCCGCTTCACCCGCAATTGCATATTCAACAGTCTCAACAACAAAACCCTCAGAAAAACGTCACTGCACAACCAGAAGATGAGCTATCTTTGATAAAACAAATGCTTCAGTCTCAGCAAACCATGCTGGCCAACCAAAAAGCTCAACAGAAGGCAGTTGAAGCACAGCTTGCCCAGATTGCTGCACAATTGAAACCCCCAACAGGCACTTTCGCTGGGCAGCCTGAATCGAACCCTAAACATGGGCCAAATAGACATGAGCAATCAAATACTATGACAGCAGCATAATAATGTTTTAACTTTGTCGAGCCAGCGACATAAAACCAAGGCGCTTCTTGGGAGGCAATCCAAGACCTCAGTATCACCTTCTCTAATTTCTAGTCTTTTATTTTTCTTTTGAATTTGTTTTGCTTTCTTTAAGTTCTTTCATCATTAATCTAAAAATACAAAAAAATCTACATAATCACAACTACAAAAACAATACATAAAACAAACAACATAAAAATTCATAAACCAAAATACAAAAAAAATAATATACATACTCAAAAACAAACATAAAAATATACAAACCCCTTGTGCCCCTCCAAACGGTCTCCAAACCGTTTGGAGCCAAACGGTCTTGAAACCGTTTGGACTCCAAACGGTCTTCAAACCGTTTGGAACCAAACGGTCCTCAAACCGCTTGGGACCAAACGGTCCTCAAACCGTTTGGGACCAAACGGTCCTCAAACTGTTTGGGACCAAACGGTCCTGAAACTGTTTGGGACCAAACGGTCCTCAAACCGTTTGGGACCAAACGGTCCTCAAACCGTTTGGAACCAAACGGTCTTGAAACCGTTTGAGACCAAACGGTCCTGAAACCATTTGGGACCAAAACGGTCTTGAGACCGCTTGGGACCAAGCGGTCTTCAAACCGTTTGGAATACAAAAGGTCACCAACCAATCACTATAAATATCAACCCTACCCCTCCGTCTTTCTCTCTTCGAATCTTCGAATTCTCCAGAGTTTTCGTGCGAAGAACTTCCCTTCTTGCTCCTGTTGCATCCGCGCAAAGTCACCCTTCCGTCCACCTTCCGCAAGGTAGTCCGGCGATCTACGCTGCTCATTCCATCGCCAGTCGCTGCTTACGCTGCCATCGCCGTAGTTATCGAATGGTTTCATCAACCGACCCGTCACCTTCGTCGCCGCGCCGTTCTGTCGCCACCATCATGGCGCCAGTGCCGTTCCCTTTACCATCGCACGACGTCTCTTGCTCCGCCATCGCCGTCGCTGTCAAAAGATTTCACCGACTCTCCCACCGTTTTCATCGCCGTCGCCGTTCTTCTCATCGTTTTCGAAGGCGCCGGCGCGTTCTTCACCTTCGCGCCGTTCCACCTTCTCCCGCGCCGGCGACCTGCGACTCTTCGCTTTCCAAACGGTCTCGAAACCGTTTGGGACCAAACGGTCTTGAAACCGTTTGGGACCAAACGGTCTTGAAACCGTTTGGAACCAAACGGTCCTCAAACCGTTTGGAACCAAACGGCCCCGAAACCGTTTGGAACCAAACGGTCCTGAAACCGTTTGGAACCAAACGGTCTCGAAACCGTTTGGGACCAAACGGTCTTGAAACCGTTTGGGACCAAACGGTCCTCAAACCGTTTGGGACCAAACGGTCTTGAAACCGTTTGGTTTTCGTTTCCCTTTTGCTTTCACAAAATATAAAAGATATAACTACAAATCAAATTTACATTGTTTCAAATCTTCTCTAATTATGAAACTCTTATTCTTTTTCAGAAATGGCGTCACCAGCAAACAAAACTTCCGGCTCAGGAACTGCCCCCGCTCTGACAAGGGAGCAGATGATGGAAGAGCGAGACAGGCTCATACAGATCAGGGACACTTACAACACCACCAGCGCCGTCCCTCCCAAGACCAAGATCATCGACGTCCTGTGTGAGATAACCCGCCTCACCAAATGCTTGGGTGAGGCCCCTGAAGAGGACATCGAGCACATCTCTTCTGACGATGATGAAGGATCGGACTACATACCGAATCCCGATGAAGACTCCTCTGCCCAAGAGACAGAGGGAAAACGCAAAGCTGCAAAGGCTGCATCTGGGCAGCCCCCCAAGAGGGCAAGAAAACAAGTCCACCCTATATCTACGATGGACCAACCCTTCGCCAAACCATCCACCTTTGCTGCTACCACTACCACCCCTGCAGCTACCATCCCTACCACCTTCATTCCCATCACCGCCCCCAATACCACCACCAGAGCACCTATCCATCCAAACCTCCATCACCACCGATAAAACCCTTAAACCAACCAAGTATGTTTGCTCCAGCATACTAGTCAAAAATATGATCAAAATTTCTGTAAAAACCTTAGGGTTGCCGAAGCAGCAATAGCTATGAGACAAGTTGAACAATAGTGAGATGGGGTTTATTAAATGTCTATATGGGATCATGATATGTCTTCTAAGTAGGTTGTGTAAATCCTAGTAAGGTGAAGATAGTGTTGTTGTTTCACCCCTAGCAAGGTAGACTAGAAATGATGTTTCCTTGTATGGAATGATAGGTGCCAACGTCAACATTTCTTTTGATGTTGAAAAAGAATTGACAAGTGTTCTGGTGTTAGTGTATCTAAAAAAAAAGGGATGGATACACTGCCTTTTTTATGCTTCAAGGAATGGTATGGGACAATACCATGATTGGTAAAAAGTGAGCAAGTATGAATTTTGATTAATGTGTTGATACAATAGATATAATTTTGGAGTTTATAGCTAGAATTTAAAGTTGAACATTACTACTAGAGTTGTATAGATGACACAACAAGTTTCTACATTCCATATTGAGAATGTCTTCTTAGGTGGGGGGTTTTTGTGCTGACCCAAGATGAGATATGTATGAATGATGTGACATCACCATGATATGAGAGAACCATGTGAAGGTAATAGGATGAGGTGTAAAGGAAGAACCTATCTTTGTTTACCTTGGATTTCAGGGGCAAAATCCCGGTTGGGGGTTTATAGTTGTAAGCCCCCTAAACTTGCTTAATGAGTTGAACAAGCTTAATTATCATAATTGAATTCTTATAACCCTAATATATCCTTTTGATATTCTTTGAAATCATAATACAAGATTAAGTTTCAAATTCTGTCCAATTTGGACACTGTTTGAGCAAGTTATGCAATTTTATACATATTTTGGACCTTTCTACAATTTACCCAATTGAGAGGTTTTATTTGAAATTTATAGCTTTAATTATGTTCCTTGTATATTCTCTCATAATTCTTGAGCTTTTTGATCCATGGGGTGCCTATTTAACCTTGGTTTGAAGGTGTTTTCTCCAAGGGTTTTTAGGGTTCACCCCTTCATGGATGAGCTACCTTTAGTAGCTATCAACTAATGAGTTATTTGTTTTTCTTGGAAATTCAAGAAACGAGGGATAAGCATGTCTGTATGGATGGTAAGGGAGATCCTTGTGTGTTTTCTTGTATATTCTTAATGGTTTAAGGCCATGGACACTTGGAAAGATACTAGAACTTCAACTTTTTCTTTTTCTTTATCTTAAAGTTTCATATACTTATCCCTAAGAACCAAAATGATCCATTTTATCTCCACCACTTCCCTCCTTATATGAACCTCATCCTCCCTCTGTGTTGTTGTGAATTTCCAATCCAAGGAAGAAGAAAGAGGTTATCTTTTTGGAAAAAGAATATAGGGTTGCAATTGACTTCCTTTTTGGGTTTAAAAAACTTCCTTCTAGTGATCTTGACCTTTCATATACCTATCCCTAAGCACAAAAACGAGCCATTTTCTCTCCACCACTTCCCTCCTTCTATGAACCTCATCCTCCCTCTATTCTTCTATGAATTTCCTATCTAAGGAAGAAGAAAGAGGGGAGCTTCTTGGAAAAAGAATCTAGGGTTGTAATTGACTTCCTTTTTGGGTTTAAAAAGCTTCCTTCTAGTGATCTTGACCGAATAGAGTAAGAATCCCCTTCTTTCCTCTGTTTATTTATTTGTTATCCTTCCTCCTACCTTTCTCCAGGTCAGAACCTTGCTGTTCCACGGTAGAAATTGCTCTAAATATCTAAAACCCTACCTTTCTTGCTCCTTATGCTTAGGGTTTGCTCATTTGATGAAGGAAGGTGCAAGATCGACGAGTTCACAACTTATGATTAGATTTTATACCCTACCTTCTCATATTTGTTTATGTGTGGCAGTTTATCTTATTATTATAGGCAAGTTTTATAACTTGCTACACGTTTATTGCTTACCATAAGCTTTCTAGCTCATGTTCTTGCTTGAAAATGATGATCCATGCACTAAAAAGCTATGCTTGACTTGGATTTCGATTTTTGTAATGTTCCCTATTCTAATTTCAGTTCTAGATAAACCTGTGATCATGTGTACACTATTCCTAAGGTATAATATGACTTGGATCAGGTTGGTTTGACAACCTATGGTACTAAGAACCTATCAACCACTGGTCAATTTTAGGGTTTAAAGCTGATTTCCTTCTATAAACACATGAGTCGATGGTGGTACCATTGCAACAAATGATGGTGTTGTCTTCATGACAACTGATTATGGTGACCAAGTGTGTCAACTTATGTTCACCCCTTAGGTCAGGTTTTGGCCTAATTAGAATCTTAATGATCAACAACGAAGTACCCCTAATGATGTTATCAATCAATGGTGACATTAGCTTGATATTCGATGGTGATTAATGAATATAGAGTTGATCTAACAACCTATGGTGACTTAATGGTCACTAATGATGGTGGATCAGGTCTCCACAACCTATGGTGAGTTAAGCATGTAGTTGTAGCATCAATTAAGCCTTAAAACAAGGGTTTCTTGGGTCATTTGATGCAATGGTCGGACCTATACTACAATAGATGGTTTTAATATATGAACATGAACTAATGGTTAACATTTAATGTTTCTTCATCCAATAAACTGGAAGGATGCCTAATGTAAGATGTTAGTCCTAATAAAGTGATTTATATGTTTTCCTTTATGAGATCAACTTAAGAAGCTCATTTATTGATGACTTGTTTTAAATAAACAATCACTTGTGGTTTTACCCTACTCTCAAAGGAACTTTTAATGTTGTTAATCAAGGGATGTCTAGGGTTAAAAGGTGAATCTTTCTAGAGAAAAACTCAAGGAATTCATAGGTGGTTTATTCAAGGTGTTTACTTATGTAAACAACCAATGGTATTACCTTTTAAACATCCAATGGTTCTGGGTGACATAGTGGTATGGTGATATGGGTTGAAAGATGATGGAACAAATGGAGGGTTACCCTTAATAAGGTAGTCATACCTATTCACTCATAGGAATATAAGGGATGCTAATCATATTGTGTTGATATGTAACCCTGATGAGGTATATCTTGTTATACCTAGCTTTAATATAACTAAATGATGGTAATTGTTTATGAATAATCCTTGAATGACTAATACAATCATGGAGTACACTCTTATTGTTGCTGAAACCCTAGTATGCTATAACCCGATGGTTACACCTTGATTTATGTGTGGGTTCATACTTGAGAATAGTATGGAATGTGATGGTGATGCTTCACCTTATGTATCCATGACCCAATTCATATGTCGTGAGTTAGGGTTTGGGTATGAGTGCTAATTAGTAACATTAATATAATTTATCTTATTGAGCCTAACTCTAATGCAAATAGATAAAGATGAGTATTCATGTTTAACCTTCTTATATGATGGAATGATGGTGAAATAACCTCCCTAACATGATCATAACCTTAATGTGTTAATTGGTGGTTATCATAGCCAAATGGTTGATACTTTCTTATGCTAAACATGTGCATTATGAAGATGATGAGGGTTAATCATATCTAGATTCCTTTCATGTTGATGTAATAAAGGAATGCTCTTAATGTTAATATAACCCTACTATGATTGTTTATGAATATCTCCTAGCTCATTAATGTAATATTGTGCTGATATGGTGTATTATATGTAAGTGATCTTGTTGAGCCTTGGTATAAGGCATGGAAAGATAATGATGATCTTGTAGGGAATAATATGATGGTCTTAATGACTTTTTGGAATGGTTGATCCCTGAATGAGATGTAATCCTCTTGTGTTGATAAGGGTTGATACCCTGTGATATTGTGAAAAGGATTTATATCCTGTGATAGTATGATGGTCTTAATGACCTTTGGGCATGGTTTAACCCTGAATGAGGTGTAATCCTCTTGTGTTGATAAGGGTTGATACCCTATGATATTGTGAAAAGGATTTATATCTTGTGATAGTATGATGACTAGTGTGGTCTCATGAATGGCAAGTGAATAGTACCATGTGATGATGAGATGAAAAATTATGTTCCACACATTTTATATCTTTTAAAAGATGTAATATTTATAGTCTTGCTAGAAGTGAATTAGGGTTTGCATGTTCACTTGTTTGATGCAACCTTAATTCACCCAATTGGCATAACTAATCAAGTAGAACTCTAATCATGTAGTTCCCTATGCCATAGATCCATCTGAGTGTCAGAACTTGCCTGATAGTTAAATGAGTATTCCTAAGGGAAACTCAAAGCGCATACTGATGAGTATGCGGGGTGCTTGTCATCCTGAATTCAAGTGTTTTGGGAGGATGACTGCAGTCATACCTAGCCCTCAGTTTAAGAATAGTTGTGGTCGTGTCTCAGTGATTATTTATGTGATGAGATTGGAGGACAACTATGGTTGTACCTCAGATGGTAGGGTATGCGTACCCACCTCCTTTCACTAGTGCCGTGACCTGTACCAAGGATAGATTAGGCTATTAGCAGCTTGACCTTATGTGTCACGGTGGAGGACTCGTACTGATTGGGGGCGAAGAAGATCTTAGGAGTATGTCTCTTCCTAGATCTTGTATGACACTGATTTCAACTTAGCAGTGGTCAGTTGGATTTTTAGTGGTATCCTCAATTTCCTCAGGGCATAATAAAAGATGTAAGACAACCATGTATCATATCTGTTTCGGGTTATACACAATGCTTGATATTGGATGATAACCCTTGTTTACTTTCTTTTCACTGAGATCATGTATAGTACAATAAGAGATAATATATATGCTTATGATGTAGTTATGATCATGTTGTAAACATGCTTATATTGTCAAATATACTGACACTGATGGTTATGATGTTGCTGCTAGCTATGTTTAATGTTGCTAGCCATGCCTATGTAATTAGAAATTCTTAAACTGGTAATCATGCCTATGTAGTTCATTGTGTTATGATCTTAGTTCTACTTATGATATATATTTGTTCCCTTTATTTGAGATGCCAATATTGATAGCCACATTATGTTACTAAACATATTCATGTTGTCAGGGATGCTTATGCTACTAGATTGCTTGTGTTGTTAGCAAGGAATATGATGATAGTCAGATTAATTATAATGATTGTTATTAGATGCAATTTGATGTTATTTGAGTAGATATCTATCTAGAGAAAGGGATTTATTTGTTATCTATATATGCATTGATGGTCATACTTGTTGCTAAGATGATTTGCTTAATCTGTTTAGTATACTTGAACTGTTAATCTGTTCATTTGATTATTAAATACTTCAACTGCTTAGTTATCTACTATTTAAAATGTTGTAATCAATAAGCATTGTTGGAGGTTATATCTCTTGCTGGGACATGGGTCTCACCCTTGTGGTTCACCACATTTTTTCAGGTAATAAGAAGTGATGAAAACAAACATGTGGCAGCAAAGAGGAGCTATAGTAATGAATCTTTGAAAAAGTTGATTAGATATCTAATGTGTCCTAGAGTCATCCCTGTACTCTCAGGTCCGTGCAGGAAAAGTTTTTACATGGTGTTTTAAACGAATCAAACTTTT
This sequence comes from Alisma plantago-aquatica, assembly GCA_963693085.1. Lineage (NCBI taxonomy): Eukaryota > Viridiplantae > Streptophyta > Magnoliopsida > Alismatales > Alismataceae > Alisma > Alisma plantago-aquatica. The sequence goes on along the minus strand of OY856414.1, from coordinate 499,185,459 downwards.
GTTAGCATATTAATGCTTGTTTGTGTGGCATATACGAATATTGTTCTCCTGTGTATATATGTTGTGGCTAAGGCAATAGAACAATCTGTATCCAATTCTTGGCATAGTATGGATATAAGAAATATGTTGGGACCTTATGCAAATGTTTCTTAGTGGGTTCTGACATTGAAATTGGTTTTAATTTACCCATATTTTTGGGTATGCGGTTAATTGGTGATTGATTGTGTTTTATGTTTTGAGTAATCTTGTTTATTGTAATGGGTTCTCACAAGTTGGTATCAGAGCTTTAGGTTCACTGAGTTTACAGGGACACTAGGACTTAGGATGAGGATGATGTCAAAATTAGGAACATGACATAAAAATAAGGTGCATACTGCCTAATCTCAGTATTTGGGTGCCCTGGCCAGGTATTCAATTATTGAAGAAAGGTAAGTATAGAACTCTTAGATTGTTATCATTCTGATTAATCTGATCAAGTAGTCATTTTGAGACAATCTAAAGAGCATAATGAATAAGAAATCATGGTGTGAATATCTCAATCCTACCTTAAATAAGATGAGAATTGCATCATTATCTATCAAAACTTGTTGGTAACTATAAGAGAAAGATACAACACCATGAAATCTAAATTTGAACACAAATAAGGAAAAGAGGAGTTCTTGAAGATGTGATTCAAGAAGATAATAAAGTAAAAGACATATAAGTCTATGCTTATAAAGTGATTCAAGGTATGACATCTACATAAGATGGAGAGAACTCCAATGATAAGTATAAAATGAGAAGATAGACGAGAACAATGACAAAGGAGTAAGGTGGAACCTGAGTTAATCTTAGACCAACCTATGTGTGTAAGAAAGTGTTAATGTAAAATAAGCATGGCATGTGAAAGAAATTAAGGGAGATGATCCCTGTTTAATGAAGAAAATGAAGAATATGATGTTACCTGTTGATAAGTGGTTGAAAAACATAATAAAATAAGAGAACATACACTAGTGGGACAAATAGTCATCAAGGAAGGAGTAATGAGATATGTTAATCATGATGATTCCTATGCTAATGGCAAGGAACCCGAAATCAAAAAGGTAAAATGATACATTAGAAGTTGTAACCTGCATTATGAAAATAGAATTGGTTACCTTTTTTTCTAGTGACCCTTGAAAAATGTTGCTATGATATAGGAAGTGTGTTTCCCTTTGTGTCTTTCCTTTCTAGGGAACAACTTTCAAGTGGATCATTACCACTTGGTATGTGTCGATTGGTTGTAATCATGAGGATGGATGGCTTATTATAGCATAGGGTAGTTTGGACTATGGTTCTAAGAACATAAAGTTTATGATGATTTTACTTTTGAGCCTTCCAATAATTAGGAAGACTCCTTTTATATGTCTTGATATTTTCTATGTTGGTAAAAGAGGATGAGATAATGATGTGAGTTCCTTATAGCACATGAGGTGGATACCAAGGTAATGAATCCTAGTATCTAAGATGTATCAACAATATGGGAAGTATGTGAAGGTTGGAGATGTTTATAAAATGAACATATCAAGTATTCCTGCCCCTTAAAGAGAGGGAGAGAGAGTTGATGATGACCCTCTAAATGTTGTTTGGAAGGAAAAACAAAAGTGATTACATAATGTTGTGTATGGTTCAGTGATAGCTGGGCAAGGCTACTACCAAGGATATATGGTTTGTTGGTCAATAGATATGTGATATCGTGTTCCTTTAAGATAAACCTATGATCAAATATCAATGCATAAGAGTTAGATTGGATGACATATTCACATGACCATGACGAGTTTAGAGTTATGTCCTTTAGACTAACCAATGTACAGATAGAATTTATGAATAGAAGCAACAAAGTGTTCCAGTCATGTCATACAAGTTATATCAAGATTTGAATGATGACATGTAAAAGTATTTCAAATATGGTAAAAAATATGATCAATATTTCTTTGAAAACCTTAGGGTTTCCAAAGGAGCAATGGCTATGAAACAAGTTGAACAAGAGTGAGATGGGGTTGACTAAATGTCTTTATGGGATCATGATATGTCTTCTCAATAGGCTGTGTAAATCCTAGTAAGGTGAAGATAGTGTTGTTGTTACACCCCTAACAAGGTTGACTAGGAATGATTTTTCCTTGTATGGAATGACAAGTGCCAACGTCAACATTTCTTTTGATGCTGAAAAAGAACTGACAAGTGTTCTAGTGTCAGTGTATCTAAAAAAAGGGATGGATACATCACCTTTTTTATGCTTCAAGGAATGGTATGGGACACACCCCATGATTGGTAAAAAGCTAGCAAGTATGACTTTTGAGTAATGTGTTGATACAATAGATATAATTTAAGGATGATAGCTAGAATTTAAAGTTGAACATTACTACTAGAGTTGTACAGATGACACAACAAGTTTCTACATTCCATATTGAGAATGTCTTCTTAGGTGGGGGTTTTTGTGCTAACCTAAGATGTGATATGTATGAATGATGTGACATAACCATGATATGCAAGTAACCATGTGAAGGTAATAGGATGAGGTGCAAAGTAAGTACCCATCTTTGTTTACCTTGGATTTCGGGGGTGAAATCACTATTAGGGGTTTATTGTTGTAAGGCCCCTAAACTTGCTTAATGCATTGAACAAGCTTAATTATCATAATTGAATTCTTATAACCTTAATATAACCTTTTTATATTCTTTGAAATCATAATACAAGATTAAGTTTCAAATTTGGTCCAATTTGGACACTGTTTGAGCAAGTTATGCAATTTTATGCACATTTTGGACTTTATGCAATTTACCAATTTGAAAGGTTTTATTTGAAATTTATCACTTGCATTATGTTCCTTGGATATTATATCATCATTATTGAGCTTTTTAAGCCATGGGAACCCTATTTAAACCTTGGTTTGAAGGTGTTTTCTATAAGGGTACTTTAGGGTTTACCCCTGCATGGATGAGCTACCTTTAGTAGCTATCAACTAATGAGTTATTTGTTTTGCTTGATAATTCAAGAAATGATGGGTAATCATGTATCTATGTATGGTGGGGGAGCTTCTTGTGTGTGTGTGCTTGTATATTCTTAATGGTTTAAGGCTATGGACACTTGGAAATATACTAGAACTTCAACTTTTTCTTTTACTTTATCTTAAAGTTTCATATACTTATCCCTAAGCACCAAAATGATCCATTTGATCTCCAAAACTTCCCTCATTATATGAACCTCGTCCTCCCTCTATGATGCTGCGAATTTCCTGTCCAAAGAAGAAGAAAGAGGGGAGCTTCTTCGAAAAAGAATCTAGGGTTGCAATTGACTTCCTTTTTGGGTTTAAAAAGCTTCCTTCTAGTGATCTTGACCTAAACGAGTAAGAATCCTCTTATTTCATCCATTTATTTCTTTTTTATCCTTTCTAAAACCTTTATCCAGATCATAACCTTGCTGTTCCATGGTAGAAATAGCTCTAAAGTTCTAAAACCCTACCTTTCTTGCTCCTTATGCTTAGGGTTTGCTCATTTGATGAAGAAAGGTGCTAGATGGATGAGTTCCCAGCTTATGATTGGATTTTCTAACCTAACTGCTCGTATTTACTTATGTGTGGGAGTTTATATTCTCATTAGAGGCAGGTTTTATAACTTTCTACACGTTTATTGCTTACCATAAGCTTTCTAGCTCATGTTCTTGCTTGAAAATGATGATCCATGCACTAAAAAGCTATGCTTGACTTGGATTTCGATTTTTATAATGTTCCCTGTTCTAAATTCAGTTCTAGATGAACCTGTGATCACGTGTACATTATTACTAAGGTATAATATGACTTGGATCAGGTTGGTTTGACAACCTATGGTGCTAAGCACTTATCAACCAATGGTCAATTTTAGGGTTCAAAGCTGATTTCCTTCTATAAACACATGACTCGATAGTAGTACTATTGCAACAAACGATGGTGTTGTCTTCATGGCAACTGATTATGGTGACCAAGGGCGTCAACTTATTTTTACCCCTTAGTTTAGGTTTTGTCCTAATTATAATCTTAATGATCAACAACTAAGTACCCTAATGATGCTATCAATCAATGGTGACATTAGCTTGATATTCGATGGTGATTAATGAATATAGTGTTGATCTAACAACCTATGGTGACTTAATGGTCACTAACGATGATGGGTCAGGTCTCCAAAACCTATGGTGAGTTAAGCATGTAGTTTTAGCATCAATTAAGCCTTAAACCAGGGGTTTCTTGGGTCATTTGATGCAATGGTCAGACCTATACTACAATTAATGGTTTTAATATATGAACTTGACCTAATGGTTAAGATTTTATGTTTCTTCATCCAATAAATTGGAAGGATGCCTAATGTAAGATTTTCGTCCAATAAAGTGATTTAGATGTTTTCCTTTATGAGATCAACTTAAGAAGCTCATTTATTGAAGGCTTGTTTTAAATAAACAACCGCTTATGGTTTTACCCTACTCTTAATGGAACTTTTAATGTTGTTAATCAAGGGATGTCTAGGGTTATATGGTGACTCTTTCTAGAGTACAACTCAAGGAATTCATAGGTGGTTTATCCTAGGTGTTTACTTATGTAAACAACCAATAGTCTTACCTTTTAAACATCCAATGGTTCTAGGTGACATAGTGGTATGGTGATATGGGTTGAAAGATGATGGAAAAAATGGAGGGTTACCATTAATAAGGTAGTCTTACCTATTCACTCATATGAATAGAAGGGATGATAATCATATTGTGTTGATATGTAACCCTAATGAGGAATATCTTATTATTCCTAGCTTTAATATAACTAAATGATGGTAATTGGGTATGAATGGTCATTGAATGACTAATAAAATCATGGAGTACTCTCTTATTATTGTTGAAACCCTAATATGCTATAAACCTATGGTTACACCTTGATTTATGTGTGGGTTCATACTTGAGAATAATATGGAATGTGATGGTAATGCTTCACCTTATGTATCCATGACCCAATGGGGATGCTGTGAGTTAGGGTTTGGGTATGAGTATTGATTAGTAACATTAATATAATTTATCTCGTTGAGCCTAACTCTAATGCAAATAGATAAAGATGAGTATTCATGTTTAACCTTCTTATATGATGGCATGATGGTGAAATAACCTCCTTAACATGATCATAACCTTAATGTATTAATTGGTGGTTTTCATAGCCACATGGTTGATACTTTCTTTTGCTAAACATGCGCATTATGAATATGATGAGGGTTAATCATATCTAGATTCCTTGCATGTTGATGTAATAAAGGAATGTTCTTAATGTTAATATAACCTGACTATGATTTTTTATGAATATCTCCTAGCTCATTAATGCAATATTGTGCTGATATGGTGTATTATATGTAAGTGATGTTGTTGAGCCTTTTTATAAGGCATGGAAAGATAATGGTGATCTTGCAGGGAATAGTATGATGGTCTTAATGACCTTTGGGCATGGTTGAGTCCTGAATGAGGTGTAATCCTCTTGTGTTGATAAGGGTTGATACCCTGTGATATTGTGAAAAGGATTTATATCCTGTGATAGTATGATGGTTTTAATGACCTTTGGGCATGGTTGAGCCCTGAATGAGGTGTAATCCTCTTGTATTAATAATGGTTGATACCCTATCATACTGTGAAAAGGATTTATATCTTATGATAGTATGATGACTAGTGTGGTCTCATGAATGGAAAGTGAATAATACCATGTGATGATGAGATGAAAAATTATGTTCCACACATTTTATATATATTTTAAAAGTTGTGATGTTTATATGATTGCTAGAAGTTAATTAGGGTTTGTATGTCCACTTATTTGATGCAGCCTTAATTCACCCAATTGGCATAACTAATCAAGTGGAACTCTAATCGTGTAGTGCCCTGTGCCATAGATCCATCTGAGTGTCAGAACTTTCCAGTAGGTGAAATGCGTATTCCTAAGAGAAACTCGGAGCACATACTAATGAGTATATAGGGTGCTTGTCATCCTGAATTCAAGTGTTTAGGGAGGATGACTGCGGTCATACCTAGCCCTCAGTTTGAGATTGGCTACGATTGTGTCTCGATGATTATTTATGTGATGAGATTGAAGGACAACTATGGTTGTACCTCAGATGTTAGGGTATGTGTACCCACCTCCTTTCACTAGTGTCGTGACCTATACCACATATGGTCTAGACTGTTAGCAGCTTGACCTTATGTGTCACTGTGGAGGACCCGTTCTGACCGGGTGCAGAAACGATCATAGGAGTCTGACTCTTCCTTGATCTTGTATGGTACTGATTTCGACTTAGCAGTGGTCAGTTGGATTTTGAGTGGTATCCTCAATTTCTTGAGGGCATAATAAAAGATGTAAGACAACTATGTAGCATATCTGTTTAGGGTTATACACAATGCTTCATATTGGATGATAACCCTTTTTTGCTTTCTTTTCACTGAGATCATGTATAGTACAATAAGAGATAATAGATATGCTTATGTTGTAGTTATGATCATGTTGTAAACATGCTTATGTTGTCAAATATACTAGCTGTTACAACCCCAATTTTTGCATTCATTTGGTGAGAAATGTAATTTCTCATAATAAAGATAAATGAACAAATAATGATTGAATGCATGAATTTCGTTTAAAATAGACTTGTTGATTTATTTGTGGGCTTTATTGGCTATTGGGCCCAATAACAAGGAAAAGACAAAAAAACTCCATTATTAATAAGAAATGGAGAAAAGAAAAATGTAGAAACCTCTAGAAGGAAATAGAGTGTAATCCAAAGGTGTATTTCATGCCTCTTGGGTTCCTTGGGTCCCAAGGAGTCCAAAATTGCAAAGATAATGAAATAAGAGAAGAAAAAGATCAATTAGATATTTCTTTATTAAGAAATAAATTGAAAATAATGATTAAATATGGAAAATAAGTATAATTGAGTTGTCCTTGATGGATTTTCGTATCCAAATGATTCCTAATGATAAAAGGAATGCCAATGAGAAAAATAAAAAGAAAGATAAAGAGAAATCCTTGAAAAGAGATATTTTACTCAAGAAATGAATAAGAAGAAAGAGAAAATAGATAAAGGATAAGTAAAAGGCTAAGGAATATTCCCAAATATGGGAATTCGTGCCTTTATGATTTATTGAGGTCCTTTAGGGACCCAAAATAACAAAATAATAGCAAAGAGAAAAGAAATACCAATTAATTTTGGATTAATTAAAGGATAACTTAGGTGGGAAGTAAACCTTCTCATCCATTGTAATTTGTTTCCCAAATTTTGTACATAGCTAGATAATGTGAAGAAAAACGTTCCCTTAAAATTTGAGTTAAAAAGGAGCAAGGGTTTGGGAGATACGAATTTCCTAAGAAATTGATAAAAAATGGATTTATTCAGAATTAGGAAAATGATTTTCCTTTTTGATCAAACGCGGATAACACGGACCGTTGGATCTTAATACAATGACAATCAGTCATCGTCTAAGTCCCACTAGGACTAGGAATCCATGAGATTATAGAGGATTTTCCTCTCCGAATTTCTTGAGATCCATAGAGAATGGTCGTCTAATCATAGCCCCATTAGACTCAAGAGACGAAATCGCAGGGAATCATCCCTGGTTTGCACATGTTTGGCCTTTGTTTTGGGAAACCCCCAATTCCCATGAACCTGACCTCAACCCTATATATAGGGGAGGGTTTTGGAGGGAACCAACATCCCTTTTTACTAGCCCAATCACTGAGGAAGAGACCAAGGATCATTTTCGTGTGATCAATTGCTCTTTTCGACCTGATCTTCACCCTCGTCGTCACCGCAAAACACGCCGGAGTCCGGTGAGTAGGGGACGACCTTGGCAAGGCTCGGGCAATCAATTGAAGCCCTTGACGACTTCAACGAAGGGAGGTGGAGCTCCCTGGCCTATCGGTGTGAGCAAAGGAGGACGAGAGCTTGAAGTCAACTCCTTAGTTGATTGTCGTGGCAACCCTGTTGTCGCGCGAGGTTGAAGACGAAGGCGTGGGTTATTTACAATAATACCCCTCCACATCTCTTTTACTGGTAAGGACATTCTCATCCTTTACTTGTCTTGATCGCATGAGGCGCATGGAATCCTGGTCGCTGGATCCTCAGTGGACCAGCGGACCACGGATCCAACGCTCCTCATTTTTTTGAATTAGTCAATAAAGAAATTTTCTTAATAAAATCATATCTTGAGCTAGAAAACTCAGATGAGGGAAGTCAATACATGAAAAATGATCAGAAAATGCGAGGGTCACATTAAAAATTGTCTAGGAACCTAAATCGGTATCTTTTTGCAAAAGTATCTAATGTGGGTAAAAAAAGGTATTAATTTGTGGGTATTAACCCTAATTGATCAACAATAGATTTAATCTTACAAGTGTGTAAAATTGAGCATTATTAACTGGTTTAATGATTAAGATAGATTGTAACCTATTTTGATGATGGAATTGCAAGGATTAGGGTTTTAAACCAAATATGTTGATTAAAACCCTTAGAAACCCTAAGTGAGGGAAAAATGGAAGGAAGGTTATAGTAATCCGAAAATTTGGGTTTTTTGGTCCAAACCTAATCTTAAGGATCTTAATGGAAAATGAGATAATATAATTAGGGTTTGATGGATATTTGATAAAAGTAAAATAAAATTGGTGAAACCTTAATTATGGTCGAAACCTTAAAAAGGGCTAGTAACCCTAGGGCACGATTAGGCCTATTAGACTTGGATACCATGATCCATGATAGAAAATATTGGATGTATATTTCAGGACTGAATTGTGCTTGCTTGCTTGATTCTAGATTACTTGATTACTTGCTTAATTCAGCATTCAAGACAGCCTTGACAGGTATGTGGTTACGCTTATGACTACCCCAAATTTGTTTTCTAAGGATTTTATCGATGTTTCCATCGTGGCTTGAATTAAACTATGGGATGAATTTAATTCATGCAAACTATAATGTGGATATGACTATCACCTAAGATACGTGCCTACTACTCAGATCCTAGTCCCCTCTGTAGCTTGATAGATTGACATAGTATATGGCTACCTATGGGGTAGGTCCATCAGGTCATTGGATGACTTAGTACATGGCTACCAATGGGGTAGGACCATCAAGTCACCTTGAATCAGGGATTGGACTACCTTTGGGTAGGGCCATGCGACTCTATAACCCTAAGTATTGGCTACCTATAAGGTAGGGCCATGGGGGTAAGGATCTACCATATGAGAGAGGTAGTATCCATGTCCACTGCAGGGACATCACAGAGATAGGGGATAGGTAAGGATTGAGTAGTATTGCTTAAAATGTAATCTTGAATGTTAAATGATAATTGGTTGATTACATTGCTATCATAGTTGCACAATTTTTGTAATCCCCCACATACCAGCATATTCCGATATGCTGACCGACATTTTGTTTGTCGGCATTTTAGGTATAACCCTGAAAAGCACAAATAGTAAAGCGTCACCTTGTGAAAATAAGAAATAAAGTGCAGGAGGATTAGATAGGATAATCCAAGCTGTGGATAGATAGACTTCCAAAGTTATTAAAGGTATGCAAAGTTTTATTTTATACCAGTTTTCAGTTTAGTTGGTAAAATTTGATAATTGTTATTGATTATTTGCCGAACCTTTGATCCGGTTTATTGGGCTAACGACTCTGATCTCTGGGTCTCCCTTAAATGGGGGTTACCGGGAAACGGGGTCGTTACAATTGGTATCAGAGCATAGGTTCTACGTTTAATCTGTAATAATTATTAAATTTTACAAACTCTGTAGAACCCAAGGGAGTTATTAGAGGATTGTCCAAAAGACTGAGGTGTCTAGAAAAGGATCACGTCTGGGGTCTGGTAATATTTTCCTCCGCACCGCTAGTCAGAATATGAGGACTCCTGGATTGTGTGACTGCTTGGCCAATGTCTTAGGATATGACTCAAAATAAGATACCTTTAGGTCTCTCTCATCTTGTTCATCCCTTCTCAACTCAAATTCTTTTAAGAACATTAAGGATTAGAGTTTTCTCTCTTCTCCTCACCCTCTTGAGGTATGGGTAAGATTAATAATTTCTAAGGAATCCTCCACCAAATTAATGAAAAGCATGTAAATAAGATGTCATGGACATAAGCTTCATAGATTAAGTGCAAACTAAAGAATAGATACATGCTTAGGTCGTATGACACGAGTTGTCATTGCCCTCAGGAGAGACCTGAGGATAGACCACCTTGTTAGGAGGATGAGTAGAGAGAGTTATTCTTGGAGGTAGAGACCTCCATTAAAAGTAGAGATCTAGCACATCCTCTGAGGATGATGTTAACCCTAACCCTAAGTGGTGAGATGATGTGATGAGTTAGATGTCATGGTTGACTGGGTGTTTGGTTGGTCATGCCTTTGGGATGCCATAAGAGGTTAGATGACCTAGTACCTTTGGCGACCCAACCCTGGAGAGGGTCGTGCATGTTAGATTGAAGGATAACTCCTTCATTGATGAGGTTAGTGAAGAACCTATAGAAACCCTATGAGCTTATGCCAGTAGGGCATAACATACACCCAGAGTACATCAGTAGTGCTGACAGTAGGCTGAAACCTTGACCAAGAGAGTATGAGAGATAGCTTACGAGATAAGCATTAAGGGCTATGGGTAATCTCGATCAGACATAAGTTTGAGCATAGACTTCACCCAGGTAGGGGTATGCTTGTGAGCTTGATCCATCTTCTTCTTCGAGAGGACCCCTAATAGTGAGGGTGGTTGTAGGATTAGCTCTAGAGAGAGAGAGTGGGACCAAGCAAGAAGGTTGGAAGCTTAGACTCTGGGATATGAGGAACAATGGGAGTTGAGGATGATGCGACCTATGTGGATGGTTGTGGTTGCCTCATGCTTGATCCTTGGAGGTTGGAGATGTCTTGGTTGTCGTGAGAGGAACCAAACCCTAGAGAGAGGATGAGTCTGCCGGTAGCTTTGTACATTTGGTAAAGATGAGAGGAAGAGTTCCTTAGAGGTTTAGTAACAGGTTATGCGGCCTTGTACCTTGTTGGTTGTCCTTGAGGAGGACTCCACTCTGAAGTGTTGCTCGATTAGAACGATGACAGAAGGTGCATGCCATGCCTTGTACATGTTTGGATCGTAGTTAAGAGGTCGAACAGACAGGGGACATTAGAGAAGTGAACCTAGGGTTCCTAGGCCTAAGAGGGGAAGTGGTGTAACTGATGCTCATGACGAGGTTTTAGTTATAATAGATTCGAGCATGATACTTATCATGTTTAAAGGAAAGAGAAACTCCTTAAGTTTAAGGTAGGTTTGATAAATCCCCCTCCCCACAACTATGTTGATGACATGGGAAGGTATGATCTTGATCCAATGTTGAGGATGAGAACAAGTATGCCCTAGCATGGTTTAGTAGGTGGTCTACTTGTGCCTTAGTGACTGTTGGGTTAAGCATGCTCAGGTGAATATAAACCCTAGGGATGTTTGTGGCCTTGTTATCAAGAGTTGTAGTTTCCTCCCATCCTGGGAGAGGAACCCTTTGGTAGGGTGTGTACCAATTTTGTGGGTTTTGAGGAAACCTAAAAAGGTCTCATAGGATCTTGAGAAGCTAAGTGAAAAGTACATGGTATGAGAATGAACCTATAGACCCATAGATAATTGTCTCTAAGTGCATGTGGATGTGTTACCATGGAGGTAACCGGTATGGGGCCTGACTAAGGTAGGCAGGTTTCCATGACCCCTATGAAAGAATGAAAGTCAACCCATGAATGCAGAGAGAGATGATGAAGGCTTGAGTAAGGTTCTAAGCTGGACGTGTACTATAATAGAATCCTAAGTCTATCCTAGGGTCAGGTAGGGAAAGACCAATGGAAGTAGGAGTTGCCTAATTCCCTGGTTGCACTTGACCATAGGGTCAGGAGGTAACAACTATCATTTCCGGAGGGCCATGGGTTAGGAGATTAATCACCTTCATGAACTCATGGGACCCAAAAGGCAAATGAGTAGGGCACTCTCTGGATGCATAAGGGAAGAGGGATGACCCCAAAGGTGTAGGCACCCTAAAGACCTAGAGGATCTGACCAAGGATTGTGTGGTGACCCAAGTAGGTTCAAAACCAGTTTCCATGGAAGTAACCTTGATATCGAGATGATTGTGATATAGAGACATAAGTTGCACGTTTCAACTTAGATTTGAAGGTGTACTGGCAAGGTGGGATGTACCATCTCTACTCTTGGAACAGGAAGAACTTTGTATTTGGACTGCAGCCAAATGCTTATTTCCTCTTGTTATGGGAGTGAGAGATAGGACAGAACGCGTGCCATACACCAAGGATAAATATGATGCAAGTTGGAATGTTGCTATGAGGTATGAGGAGAGAGACAATAACATACCCCAGTGAAGTGAACGTTAGGTACAAATGATAAGAGTATTAAGGTAATCATCTTGTGAGAATATTTTATCATCAGCTATGTGGAATTTGCAAGGATACAAAGTTGAGTTTGATAACTAAGAGGATAAGCTTAGAGTTTTCTTGATGAAGATAGACTTAGAGCTGAGATGAGGTAATAAGTAAAATACATGGAGGTGTACATCTTCAACGTTACCTAACACCTAAGGATGTGAAGGGGTAATGGATGCTCTGGATGAGATACATCTACCTAGTTTAGATCGAGGCTAGAAGAGACTGATAGGATAACCCTCAGTTGGAAAAAGAGATAAGTTTGGCTAACACTCAGATGCAAGGATATCAGTTGATCAAGTTAGTAGTTGTTTGGTTAGACAACCTAGGCCTTGATGCAATGAAAGGATGAACCTCAGATGCACTTATTTGGAAAGGAAGGTGATAAAACCCTAATGAGAGTGGTTTACGGTTTCTGAGGAATCGATCTTGAAGAATCATGGCATACAAGAGATCATGGTTTTAAGACCACCATACATCATGCTACTACAAAGATAGTAAGTGATAGTAGCACTTTGGATGCTTGATGTGATGTTGCACGTGGCATGTTTCCATGCATGACAGGAGGTGAAGGATGAAAGCCAGAAACCCAGTACTCTGGCATAGAGGCTAAAGAGTCCCCGAGAGGGAATGGGAGTACACCACTATGGATGTTGTGGTAAGTCTCCCATTGACCATGGAAGGTCAAGATACAATGTGGGTTATGGTAGATTGCCTTACCTAGATGATAAGAGAAAGGAAGAGTACTGTCAAGGGATAGATCAGGCTGAACTACTTATAAGAGAGAGAGATGGTTCAGCTACACCATGATGCGAGTTCAAAGGTTCTTGAGTGGGACCAAAATGTTCACTTTCATTAGGTGGAAGTAGATACATGAAGAACTCGATGTCAGTATAGTTTATCATCCCATAATAATGGACAATATGATCCAAACTAGAGGGTCTGATGAGAGAATGTGTGCTCATTCAGGGTGATACATAGAGATAGTTCTTAAGATGTGATGTTAACCACCATAGCCTATATCGGGTTGCAAGAAGCTCTATAAGGAGGTTGTGTCGGTCACCACTTTATTAAGATGATGTTGGTGAAGAAGGCCTTGCGAAGGTCAGAAAAGAACTACAATGTGTGCAGATGAAGTCACTTTGATCGTGCAATGGCTGAGAGGGAGCTAGAAGCGACATGAGTCATGAGCTGATGCAAAGCAGACTGACATGCAGTTCACTGTGGGAGAGTATGTGATGTGAAAATCCGACCCCTCTAAGCTACAGCTGAGAAAGCTGAGTCCCTGATATATGGGTTCATTTGAGATGGATTGCTGGAGATGGATGTGCTTAGTCTTTTCCCTCAAGATAACATGATGTGTAATGTGTTCCATGAGTTCGATAAAGAGAACTATGTGAGGTACCCCAGCCATGTGCTGACCCCTGAACCTATTCAGCTTTTGAGAGGTTGAAATGTCCTGAGTCACCTATGAGGGTACGATATACCAAGGTAAGAAAGAACTCAGATGGAAGAATATGAGATGATGAAGGTTCTTGGGAAGCACCATGGAAAGGGTGAAGCCACATGGGAGTCCTGATGGACATAGGAAAGGCTTATCCTAAATTGTTTGTTTGCTTGATGGAATTTTGAGGACAAAATTCTTATAAGAGGGGAAGGATGTTACAAACCCAATTTTTGGGTTCATTTGGCGAGAAATGTAATATCTCATAATAAAGATAAATGAACAAATAATGATTGAATGCATGAATTTCGTTTAAAATAGCCTTGTTGATTTATTTGTGGGCTTTATTGGCTATTGGGCCCAATAACAAGGTAAAGACAAAAGAAACTCCATTATTAATAAGAAATGGAGAAAATAAAAATGTAGAAATCTCTAGAAGGCAATAGAGTGTAATCCAAATGTGTATTTTTTGCCTCTTGGGTTCCTTGGGTCCCAAGGAGTCCAAAATTGAAAAGATAAAGCAATAAGAGAAGAAAAGATCAATTAGATATTTCTTTATTAAGAAAGAAATTGAAAATGATGATTAAATATGGAAAATAAGTATAATTGAGTTGTCCTTGATGGATTTTCATATCCAAAGGATTCCTAATGATAAAAGGAATGCCAATGAGGAAAATAAAAAGAAAGATAAAGAGAAATCCTTGAAAAGAGATATTTTACTAAAGAAATGAATAAGAAGAAAGAGAAAATAGATAAAGGATAAGTAAAAGGCTAAGGAATATTCCCCAATATGGGAATTCGTGCCTTTAGGATTTCTTGAGGTCCAAGGGACCCAAAATAACAAAATAATAGCAAAGAGAAAAGAAATACCATAATTTTGGATTAATTAAAGGATAACTTAGGTGGTAAGTAAACCTTCTCATCCATTGTAATTTGTTTCCCAAATTTTGTACATAGCTAGATAATATGAATACAAACGTTCCCTTAAAATTTGAGTTAAAAAGGAGAAAGGGTTTGGGAGATACCAATTTCCTAAGAAATTGCTAAAAATTGGATTTATTCAGAATTAGGAAAAGGATTTTCCTTTTTGATCAAACACGGATAACACGGACCGTTGGATCTTAATCCAACGGCAATCGGTCATCGTCTAAGTCCCACTGGGACTAGGACTCTGTGAGATTATAGAGGATTTTCCTCTCTGAATTTCTTGAGATCCATAGAGAGTGGTCATCTAATCATAGTCCCATTAGACTCATGAGACGAAATCGCAGGGAATCATCCCTGGTTTGCACATGTTTGGCCTTTGTTTCGGGAAAACCCCCAATTCCCACGAACTTGACCTGAACCCTATATATAGGGGAGGGTTATGGAGGGAACCAACATCCCTTTTTACTAGTCCAATCACTACGGAAGAGACCAAGGATCATTTTCGTGCGATTAATTGCTCTTTTTGACCTGACCTTCACCCTCGTCATCACCACAAAACACGCCGGAGTCTGGCGAGTAGGGGACGAACTTGGCAAGCCTCAGGCAAGCAATTGAAGCCCTCGACGACTTCGACGTAGGGAGGCAGAGCTCCCTGGCCTATCAACATGAGAAAAGGAGGATGAGAGCTCAAAGTCAACTCCTTAGTTGACCGTCACGGCAACCCTGTTCTCGCGTGAGGTTGAAGATGAAGGCGTGGGTTATTTATAATAATACCCCTCTACATCTCTTTTACTGGTAAGGACATTCTCATTCTTTACTCGTCTTGATCGCATGAGGCGCGTGGAATCCTGGTCACTAGATCCTCAGTGGACTAATGGACCACGGATCTAACGCTCCTTATTTTTCTAAATTAGTCAATAAAGAAATTTTCTTAATAAACTCATATCTTGAGATAGAAAACTCAGATGAGGGAAGTCAATCATGAAAAATGATCATAAAAATGCGAGGGTCACATTAAAAATAGTTTGGGAACCTAAATCAGTATCTTTTTGCAAAAGTATCTAATGTGGGTAAAAAATGGTATTAATTTGTGGGTATTAACCCTAATTGATGATCGAAAATAGATTTAATCTTGCAAGTATGTAAATTTGAGAATTATTAACTGTTTTAATGATTAAGATAGATTGTAACCTATTTTGATGATGGAATTGCAAGTATTAGGGTTTTAAACCTAATATGTTGATTAAAACACTTAGAAACCCTAAGTGAGGGAAAAATGGAAGAAATGATATAGTAATCCGAAAATTAGGGCTTTGTGGTCCAAACCTAATCTTAAGGATCTTAATGGAAAATGAGATAAGATAATTAGGGTTTGATGGATATTTGATAAAAGTAAAATAAAAGTGGTGAAACCCTAATTATGGTCGAAAGCTTAAAAAGGGCTAGTAACACTAGGGCACGGTTAGGCCTATTAGACTTGGATACCATGATCCATGATAGAAAATATTGGATGTATATTTCAGGACTGAATTGTGCTTCCTTGCTTGATTATGGATTACTTGATTACTTGCTTAATTCTTCATTGAAGACAGCCTTGACAGGTATGTGGTTACGCTTATGACTACCCCGAATTAGTTTTATGAGGATTTTATCGATGTTTCCATCGTGGCTTGAATTAAACTGTTGGATGAATTTAATTCATGCAAACTATAATGTGGATATGACTATCACCTAAGATACATGCCTACTACTCAGATCCTAGTCCCCTCTGTAGCTTGATAGACTGACCTAGTATATGGCTACCTATGGGGTAGGTCCATCAGGTCATTGGATGACTTAGTACATGGCTACCAATGGGGTAGGACCATCAAGTCACCTTGAGTCAGGGATTGGACTACCTTTGGGTAGGGCTATGTGACTCTATAACCCTAAGTATTGGCTACTTGTAAGGTAGGGCCATGGGGGTAAGGATCTACCATATGAGAGAGGTAGTATCCATGTCCACTACAGGGACAACACATAGATAGGGGATAGGTAAGGATTGAGTAGTATTGCTTAAAATGTAGTCTTGAATGTTAAATGATAATTGGTTGATTAAATTGCTATCATAATTGCACAATTTTTGTAATCCCCCACATACCAGCATATTCCGATATGCTGACCGACGTTTTATTTGTCAGCGTTTTAGGTATAACCCTGAAAAGCACAAATAGTAAAGCGTCACCTTGTGAAAATAAGAAATAAAGTGCAGGAGGATTAGATTGGATAATCCAAGCTGTGGATAGATAGATTTCCAAAGTTATTAAAGGTATGCAAAGTTTTATTTTATACCAGTTTTTAGTTTAGTTGGTAAAATTTGATAATTGTTATTTATTATTTGCCGAACCTTTGATCCGATTTTGGGCTAACAGCTCTGATCTCTGGGTCTCCCTTAAGTGGGGGTTACCGGGAGATGGGGTCGTTACACTGACACTGATGGTTAAAATGTTGCTGCTATCTATGTTTAATATTGCTAGCCATGCCTATGTAATTAGAAATGTTTAAATTGCTAATCATGCCTATATAGTTTGTTTTGTTATGATCTTAGTTCTACTTATGATATAGATCTATTCCCTTTATTTGGGATGCCAATATTGATAGCCATGTTATGTTACTAGACATATTCATGATGTCAGGGATGCTTATGCTACTAGATTGCTTGTGTTGTTAGCAATGAATATGATGATAGTTAGATTAATGATAATGATTGTTATTAGATGTAATTTGATGATATTTGAGTAGATATCTATCCAGAGAAAGGGATTTATTTGTTATCTATATATGCATTGATGATCATACTTGTTGCTAAGATGATTTTCTTAAGCTATTTAGTATACTTGAACTGTTCAATCTGTTCAATTGATTATTAAATACTCTAACTGCTTAGTTATCTGCTATTTAAAATGTTGTAATCAATAAGCATTGTTGGAGGTTATATCTCTTGTTGGGACATGGGTCTCACCCTTATGGTTTGCCACATTTGTTTTTTAGGTAATCAGAAGTGACGAAAACAAACATGTGGCAACAAAGAGGAGCTATAGTAATGAATCTTTGAGAAAGTTGATTAGATGTCTAGTGTGTCCTAGGGTCGTCCCTGTACTCTTAGGTATGGGCAGGAAAAGTTTGTATATGGCATTTTAAATGAATCAGACTTTTGTTAGCATATTAATGCTTGTTTGTGTGGCATACATGAATATTGTTCTCCTATGTATATATGTTGTGGCTAAGGCAATAGAACAATTTTTATCAAATTCTTGACGTATTATGGATATAAGAAAGATGTTGGGCTCTTATGTAAATGTTTTTGAGTAATTGGATATAAGAAAGACGTTGAAATCGGTTTTAATTTACCCATATTTTTGGGAATGTGGTTAATTGGTGATTGATTGTATTTTATGTTTTGAGTAATCTCATTTAGTGTAACGGGTTCTCGCATCTTCCATCTAGTTCTTGTGATAAGGATGTTGGAAAGCCTTTTGGAGCTACTTCTTATGAGAAGACTACCTCAAAGGTGGGAGGATTATTACAATCTACTCCGTTGTATTGCTTCCAACTAATTCTTGCGAGAAGGTTGTTGGGAAGCCTACTAGAGATACTTCTTGTAAGAAGATTATAGCCAAGGTGGGAGGTTGGTTGCGATTTACTCCCTTATGCAAGTTCTTTTTGATCTAGAAAAGAAGAGTTGTCTTGAGCCACAATAGATAGTAGTTGATTTTATGTATTTTGTATCAAGTTGCAATCTAACCTCCTTAGTGTTTGAAATTACATAAAGTTTTTGTTAGCTCTATTCACCACCCATCTAATGCACATTGTTTGGTATTAGATCAGGATTCAAGAAACTTTAACAAGTCTTGAAGATGGGGGATAGTCTATCAGGTCAACTCATCTTGAAGGATCACATATCAATCAGTCAATTATCTTTGATGGAGCTGTGACGTCCCCAGATTTTCTAAAACTTAATCTGATGTGCGACGTCCAAATTGAAACCCTCACCTCAGGGAGATTCCCAATTTAAACATCCCACACGAGGCTAAGAAGAAGAAAATCAAGGGAGTCAGAAGGAAACAAACAGTAATACATGCACATGAACAATAAACAAACCACAACACATGTTCACCATTCAACATATAATTACAACATGAATTATTACAACATTTGATATTACATATTGAAAGGTAAGCTATACATATACATATACATGTACTACATCTAAACTACAGGATCTTAAGACAACAGGTCCACCTGTACATCAGCTCGCCATACAACTCTCAACTATCCTGGATCTTCAAGAGCATAACCACAACCTAAACAAAAGATTACATGCGGTACACGTCAGCACAATATTTCAAGAATATTGTACTGAGTAAGCCTACGTGTCTTTTATATACCTCTCATCATATCTTGGCAATAAGATACAATTAATACTTGGCAGAGACATAAGAATAAAAGAAAAGCGTATACTTGCACAAAGATATTCATTAGCAAATGAGAACACATATTTTTAATCACATTTCCATCATATATCTCGTACATCTGCCCCTAAGGGCTTTGATGTTTTTAGGCCTTATGATCTACTACCAAAGAGTTTGAGATCATTTTACGTGTGATCTACTACCAAAGAGTTTGAGATCTAACACATGTGACCTACTACCAAAGAGTTTGAGATCACTTCAATGCACTGTACTACCAAAGAGTTTAGTGCTATCATATGATGGATCCGATATCTTATGTTTCATGTGTTCATAGCAATAAGTATGGAAAATCATGCAACATATCGTATCAGAACAATCATTTCAACCAATATCATATGCCAAGTATTTTACTACACATATAACACAAGCATATTGTATAATAAGCCAAGTAAGAGGTAATGGCGTACCTTCCAAAGAGATAGATCATACTAAACACATATCACTGATGTCAACTATAAGCTTGGTCAAACCTGATCAAAACAAGACCATATACTATCATCAGGTTCCCATCATCATACATCTCATCTTAACCCTAATTATATCCATATTAGGGTTTAGCTTAGTCCATTAGGATATGTGCATCATTACTTGTATTCTTATCTTATGATTATCTCACTGATGTCATTTTCCAGATTACATCTCATTATCAAATTTCATCATCTGAACATTAGGTTCCATATCCTTTTTGTGCACATATTAACCCTAGGTTACATCATTAACCTAGCTTAGGGTTTTATAACATGTATTAATATTCATCTTCATATAACATGGATTTTGTTCATCATTATGATCTCATAAATAAAACTGAGGTTCAATATACTGATATGAGCTTTCTCTGTAAATTTCATCATTAATAGAGCACGTATGTATTTATTGCATTTTATTAGGGTTATCAGCCCTAATTAGACATATTAAGCAAATTACATGATTTCCTACATCATCATGACCATAACTGACATCATATGCATTATAAACATGAAATATGATTTACAAGCATTTTCTCCTAATTTTAGGGAATCGTTTGATATTTATTATCCATCATAAGAGCATTTCACAACTAACATGATATCACTAATATTAGTGCATAGAAAGCCTGATATTATAGTTTCATATTATTCTACTATTTTTTCTAAGAATAACGATACCTTATTTGCATTTTTCTGACATTCGAGCGAATTACTATGAATTATCTAAGAATTGTATATTTACTGAATGTTTTACCTTTTTGGGCCAATTGCCAGCCGACACGTGGCTACCAGAGTTGGGCGTAGCACCTTGCTGTTGAGCCGGTCTGGTTCAACACATATTTCTATCAGTTCAGGGTAAACTCGATTATTGCCTTCGGTTCCAGTTCACGACAGGGTCTTCTTGGACCGGCTTTCTCCCTCACACGCAAGCATCTCATGTTCTCCCTGATCCAGCGCCGCCGTAAAGGGCTCGATGCCTGGTCTCAGTCTACGAACCACCACCACACGGTGGATCTCCGGTAAGGGATAGGCGTCGATCTCCTCCTCCTCACCAAGCTGCATACCTCTGCTCCGGGCGTGAGCGAGCCTGCGGCCTCTGCTTGCTCCCAAGCTCTGTGCCCATTAGCCATGGGTGATGGCTGCCATCATTGCAAGGTTCCATTTTCCTCTATCTCATAGACTGCAAATCCCGCCAGAGGTTTCAGATATGCTCCAGAATTTCCTTCATTCTCGCTTCAACATGATCATGTACTCTGCTCCTCTGGTTTGTGTGGAACTGACCCACTTCACATGCTCTCCACCTGACGCCTCTATGCGTCCCTTGGCGGCGCCGTCGATCGTCTCTTCGTCGAGCGGTTGGCCGCCAGCTTCGTCATCACCTTCTAGCTCTCCACAGCCCGACACTTGCCTTCCTCATCTTCCTCAGATCCTCTTCTAGCTCTGCATTGTTTCCTTATGCCCAAACTGTTCTCTGAAATAATGGAGAAGCAATGGATAAACAACAGACGGGGAGGTTCCGTTCTGCCTATCCAGCGTCGCCGTGAAGGGCTTTCTCCAGCCTCTTGACTTTGCTGCTTGGGTGGGGCTGGAACCTTGCCTCCATTGTCGATGAGAAGGCCCATCCATGAAGCGCCGAACCCTCCGAAGAGTTTGCTTGTGCTAGCTATGGGCTGCGCGAGAAGTAGCCACCGTTTTCCTCAAGTGGGGAGTTAACTGGTCGCCAGAGGTAGTGCAGGAATTTCTATTCTGATGAGGTCGCGTGATGATCCACGATTGGGGTTGGGGTCATGGAGGCATGGTTTCGGGCTCATGAACTTCCTCACATCTCTAGTTCGGTTAGAAGTAAAGGATGAGTTCCCTGCCATCGAATAATATCTAAGGGCTAGGAACGCTTTATAACTAACCCGATCTGTGGCTTCCTCAACTCAAAGGCCATGTTACACCGTGTTGTATCAAAGCTTAGGATAAATAATTGATAGGCCTAGTTCTATAGTCACCAATCCATGCCTTATTACATTAATGTCAAACCATAACATCTCCTTCTAGGAACTTCAAAACTTTACGAAATTCGAGCCATAGTTTTATCCGTATCATAGATGCATTCCATTAAGATTTGGTACCAATACTCAACTATTAGATCATTCAAACAAATTCCTCAAAAAGGCATAAAGTTAAGGATGATATTAACATCAATCAACAAACCTATTTTGTCAAGGGCTTGGAACCCTCAATCTAACTCATACTTATGCTTTCACTTAAGTCATTAGGTATTCAAATACTTCAAAAGTTCACTCCATCACATCCTACACACAGTAAAAGAAAATTTCATCCTCGAAATTAAGCCAGAAAACCCACTTTGTCACATCATATACATCTTAAAGGAACTTTCGTCCTCGAAAGTAAGCCATACTCATACTTCCAAGAAAAGCCTTATCTTGCCTTCATCCACATGTCATATCTGCAAATGTTACCTAGAGCCATGTATCCAAAGAACTATTAGGAGGTTTACAACCATCTTGGGTGCACAAACACTCTATTCAGGGTTGAACTCAAGGTTTAGAAACTTAGGTTATGTCATTACATATCTCATATATTAAGGGTTTCTCCCTTATCTTAACTCATGCATTATGATTTCCACATCATATTATCATGTTCTAAAGGAGTTAACCCATTATCAAGGTGACATCAACATTTTATTTAGTTCATTGTTAGAACATGTTCATCATTGACATATTCCTTTTAAGAGGGAGTTAACTAAAGTTAACCCACTTTATCCATCTGGATCATATCAAGGTGCCATAATCATTATGTTTTTCTAACTTTCAAACTATATTTTCATCATTATTAAGCACTAAACTTAACACTTCGTATAATATGTTTCATTTATATGATCTTATTTCATTACTCATAATAAATTACAATATTTACTAGTGATTTCGTCACAAGATTAACCAACACTATCAAATTATCATCATTATCATGTACATGGTTAACCATATATGCGTTAACATCTATTAAACCATCTCTAGGTTTCCATCATATCATGTCCATATATCACGTCTCGAGATTAGACCACATCCTTACACATTTTATATCATGGTTTTGCTAAAAAACTTATGTGAGTGGCTTATTAAACATATATCAAAACTTTATCTAGCCCAATTGAGGTTCTCCTAACCCATAACAAGAGGGCATCACCATGCTCAATCTCTCTGAGCTCACTCAACTCTATTAGTAGCTCGTATGCATATACTTTTTCTTTCCTCTCGGTCTAGGGTTCTTGGATTACCTCATTGGCACTAGTGATCAACTTTACAAGCTTTAGCCACATAAGCAAAAACCAAAGCATGCTATGACATACTCTTCATAGGTTCTAACCATGTAACATCATACCCAAAACTCTCTTATATGCACCACTAGATTCCTATGTGGGAAACCACCAACCCGAGCATGAGGCTTCACAAAAACTAACATAGCTACCTCCTCCAGGGTCTTGGGCTCTCTCCCTCACCCAGATGGAAGGCACTCATATTGATGTTCACATATGAACATATATAACCAGCCTCTCTCTGTCTCTAGGGTTTGGTCTTCCCAAGGACATCTAGGTTTCTACAAGACTATAGGAATCATGCATTAAGCAACACAACTCATTCATTCAGGAGTAGTCTAGTTTAGGACATATAATATCACATATCTCAGAATTCTCATATCTTGGAGTGTAGGTTCTCTGACCTTCTCCCAATGGGTCTCACTCTCTCTGGAGTTAACCCTAAAACTGGTCCTAACACTAAAGGTCCTCCTTTGTAAAAGAGTTTGAGGCTCATGCTGACTCACAACCTTATCTTAACTTAACATATCTTATCTCGTAAAAGAAAGCATACTTGCATCATCAAAACTCATCTCAAATCCTCAAAACTGAACTTGAATCCTCGAAGACAAACATAGATCATCATAACCATCTTATGTCATCTATATAAGACTTACAACATATCATCAAAACTTATATCATCTATTCCATCTATCATATATTCCAACAAGGCTCTAGACATCTAATCTAGAACTACACTCTCTTCTAGACTGATGCCATTCACTTTCACTTAGCTTGCATGACCACCTCCTACTCGTACATGTGTGGGGACACATTTTTGTAATACATATACATAATAAAATATTATATAGTTTTTCTCCGATAAAACATGTGTCAGAGAAAACTATCAAGGTTCGATCCGATTGGAATCCAAAACCAAATCCAGAAAATGAGTGCCCCACACATAGTAGAGAGTCTAGTGTCATGAAAACTAGTGAATAGGGTGAGAACAAGGGATAGACTAGTGTAGCTACTCTAGACAACAAGCGCCATATGTCTAGGATTTCTCTTCCCTTGATGCACGTTATTTCCAAATAGTGCAACCCATACCGCTGCACTACAGGGAAAGAACGACATCTAAGGACTTGCTATACACAAGCACCATTCTAGACCTAGTTCTCAGACATCTAGGTACTAACCTAGAGGCTAGGTCAGATCTAGTCTCTAAAAGATGACTAATCTAACCCTAAAAGATTATTAAGTTCAAGGTTCTTTAGTTTTGAGTTTCATAATGAGCAAATGTTAGGCTTTGCTATTGTTCATGCTCTGATACCACCTGTGATGTCCCCGGATTTTCTAAAACTTAATCTGATGTGCGACGTCCAAATTGAAACCCTCACCTCAGTGAGAATCCCAATTTAAACATCCCACATGAGGCTAAGAAGAAGAAAATCAAGGGAGTCAGAAGGAAACAATCAGTAATACATGCACATGAACAATAAACAAACCACAACACATGTTCACCATTCAACATATAATTACAACATGAATTATTACAACATTTGATATTACATATTGAAAGGTAAGCTATACATATACATGTACTACATCTAAACTACAGGATCTTAAGACAACAGGTCCACCTGTACATCAGCTCGCCATACAACTCTCAACTATCCTGGATCTTCAAGAGCATAACCACAACCTAAACAAAAGATTACATGCGGTACACGTCAGCACAATATTTCAAGAATATTGTACTAAGTACGCCTACGTGTCTTTTATATACCTCTCATCATATCTTGGCAATAAATAAAATTAATACTTGGAAGAGACATAAGAATATAAGAAAAGCATATACTTGCACAAAGATATTCATTAGCAAAAGAGAACACATATATTTAATCACATTTCCATCATATATCTCGTACATCTGCCCCTAAGGGCTTTGATGTTTTTAGGCCTTATGATCTACTACCAAAGAGTTTGAGATCATTTTACGTGTGATCTACTACCAAAGAGTTTGAGATCTAACACACGTGATCTACTACAAAAGAGTTTGAGATCACTTCAATGCACTGTACTACCAAAGAGTTTAGTGCTATCATATGATGGATCCGATATCTTATGTTTCATGTGTTCATAGCAATAAGTATGGAAAATCATGCAACATATTATATCAGAACAATCATTTCAACCAATATCATATGCCAAGTATTTTACTACACATATAACACAAGCATATTGTATAATAAGCCAAGTAAGAGGTAATGGCGTACCTTCCAAAGAGATAGATCATACTAAACACATATCACTGATGTCAACTATAAGCTTGGTCAAACCTGATCAAAACAAGACCATATACTATCATCAGGTTCCCATCATCATACATCTCATCTTAACCCTAATTATATCCATATTAGGGTTTAGCTTAGTCCATTAGGATATGTGCATCATTACTTGTATTCTTAACTTATGATTATCTCACTGATGTCATTTTCCAGATTACATCTCATTATCAAATTTCATCATCTGAACATTAGGTTCCATATCCTTTTTGTGCACATATTAACCCTAGGTTACATCATTAACCTAGCTTAGGGTTTTATAACATGTATTAATATTCATCTTCATATAACATGGATTTTGTTCATCATTATGATCTCATAAATAAAACTGAGGTTCAATATACTGATATGAGCTTTCTCTGTAAATTTTATCATTTATAGAGCACGTATGTATTTATTGCATTTTATTAGGGTTATCAGCCCTAATTAGACATATTAAGCAAATTACATGATTTCCTACATCATCATGACCATAACTAACATCATATGCATTACAAACATGAAATATGATTTACAGGTATTTTCTCATAATTTTAGGGAATCGTTTGATATTTATTATCCATCATAAGAGCATTTCACAACTAACACAATATCACTAATATTAGTACATAGAAAGCCTGATATTATAGTTTCATATTATTCTACTATTTTTTCTAAGAATAACGATACCTTATTTGCATTTTTCTGACATTCGAGCGAATTACTATGAATTATCTAAGAACTGTATATTTACTGAATGTTTTACCTTTTTGGGCCAATTGCCAGCCGACACGTGGCTACCAGAGTTGGGCGCAGCACCTTGCTGTTGAGCCGGTCTGGTTCAACACATATTTCTATCGGTTCAGGGTAAACTCGATTATTGCCTTCGGTTCCAGTTCACGACAGGATCTTCTTGGACCTGCTTTCTCCCTCACACGTAAGCATCTCACGTTCTCCCTGATTCAGCGCCGCCGTAAAGGGCTCGACGCCTGGTCTCTGTATGCGAACCACCACCACACGGTGGATCTCCGGCAAGGGATAGGCGTCGATATCCTCCTCCTCACCAAGCTGCATACCTATGCTCCGGGCGTGAGCGAGCCTGCAGCCTCTGCTTGCTCCCAAGCTCTGTGCCCATTAGCCATGGGTGATGGCTGCCGTCATTGCAAGGTTCCATTTTCCTCTATCTCAGAGACTGCAAATCCCGCCAGAGGTTTCAGATATGCTCCGGCAGTTCCTTCATTCTCACTTCAACAGGATCATGTATCCTCTCCTCTGGTTTGTGTGGAACTGACCCCCTTCACATGCTCTCCACCTGACGCCTCTATGCGTCCCTTGGCGGCGCCGTCGATCGTCTCTTCGTCGAGCGGTTGGCCTCCAGCTTCGTCATCACCTTCTAGCTCTCCACAGCCCGACACTTGCCTTCCTCATCTTCCTCAGATCCTCTTCTAGCTCTGCATTGTTTCCTTATGCCCAAACTGTTCTCCGAAATAATGGATAAGCAATGGACAAACAACAGACGGGGAGGTTCCGTTCTGCCTATCCAGCGTCGCCGCGAAGGGCTTGCTCCAGCCTCTTGACTTTGCTGCTTGGGCGGGGATGGAACATTACCTCCATTGTCGATGGGAAGGCCCATCCATGAAGCGCCGAACCCTCCGAAGAGTTTGCTTGTGCTAGCTATGGGCTACGAGAGAAGTAGCCACCGTTTTCCTCAAGTGGGGAGTTAACTGGTCGCCAGAGGTAGTGCGGGAATTTCTATTCTGATGAGGTCGCGTGATGATCAACGATTGGGGTTGGGGTCGTGGAGGCATGGTTTCGGGCTCACGAACTTCCCCACGTCTCCAGTTCGGTTAGAAGTAAAGGATGAGTTCCCTGCCATTGAATAATATCTAAGGGCTAGGAACGCTTTATAACTAACCCGATCTGTGGCTTCCTCAACTCAAAGGCCATGTTACACCGTGTTGTATCAAAGCTTAGGATAAATAATTGATTGGCCTAGTTCTATAGTCACCAATCCATGCCTTATTACATTAATGTCAAACCATAACATCTCCTTCTAGGAACTTCAAAACTTTATGAAATTCGAGCCATAGTTTTATCCGTATCATAGATGCATTCCATTAAGATTTGGTGCCAATACTCAACTATTAGATCATTCAAACAAATTCCTCAAAAAGGCATAAAGTTAAGGATGATATTAACATCAATCAACAAACCTATTTTGTCAAGGGCTTGGAACCCTCAATCTAACTCATACTTATGCTTTCACTTTAGTCATTAGGTATTCAAATACTTCAAAAGTTCACTCCATCACATCCTACAAACAGTAAAAGAAAATTTCATCCTCGAAATTAAGCCAGAAAGCCCACTTTGTAACAGAGCCGACTACACTATTTGGAAGCAAGATACACAATTCTTTATTCAAGGTGTTAGCCCCTAATCTTTGGAATATGATCATCCATCCATATGTGCCTCCAACATAAGATTTGAAGGAATAAGATGCAACTATGTTAGGCTTCTCATAATGCTAGAGTTGTAGACTTGCTTGATAATTTTCTTTCTATTGACAAATTTAATCTTATTTCCTATTTTTAAACTATTAATGATATTTGGAGAAAATTATCTATTATTCATGAAGAAATCAAACAAGTTGATGATTTTAAAATTAATATGCTTAATCATAAACTAGAATTATTTCACATGGAAAAACTTGAAACTATTTTTGAAATGCATTCTAGATTTACATCGAACCATAAAATCTTTTAGAAAGTATATTGAATAATGTTAGATAGAAGATGAGGAAGAAAATTTTCATAATATAGTTGAATGCCAAATCACTGAAAATGATGAATAAAGTGAAGAAAGTACACAAAGTGATGATAGTGATGTATGTCTTTCAACTTTTTCTAAGAATAAACTTGTTAAATTTAAGTTTGAAAAGGTTGCAAAATATAAGAAAAAGAAAAATAATTTGGATAATATTGTTAATTCCTTTATTAGAGAAGTTGATGAGAAAAATGAGAAATATCTAATTGATCTTGTTCTATTTATTTGATTAAATTGTTTGAAAATGGATAAAAATTTCTTACAAACTATCTCTCGGTCGAATTACAATTCAACCGAGGGCTACTTGCTCGAAATACAATTTGACTGAGATACTGACTGTCAGTTTTTATTTTGGCTATCTTACTCTTGGTATTTAGAATCGGTTTATTACATGATTTAAATGAAGTTTTTGGTTTTTTGTGATCATATCTATCTTATTGATTCAATTCTTTGTTTGAGATCAATTTTGATGAGTATGAGATTAAGGGGGAGCTCAAATTATTTGTTTAAACTTACATATCTATATTGTTTTTGTTTTTAATGGCTTATCTATATCATTATGGGATCAAAATCCCTTATATCTAATCTAGTGATTCTTTATTGACCTCCTTTTTAATGTCTTTTCTATATCGATTTGGGCTTAACATCCCTTATATTTGGTCTAGAGATTCTTTGTTGACCTCTTTTCTTAATGGATTCTCTATATCAATATGGGCTTAACATCCGTTATATTTGGTCTGGAGATTCTTTGTTAACCACATTTTGTGCTTAGTGGATTCTCTATATCATTTATGGGATTAACATCCCTTGAAAATGGGTGGGGTCAACTAGTTACTTCCAGCCTGGTTGACACGTTGGAGCAAATGAGAAGCAAAGCCAGGAACAGCCACGAGGAGCGCTTCATTGGCCTCTGCTGCACCAACATTTGCTTCAACATTTGGAAGGTCCACAACCTTATAGTGCATGGTCATGCTAACACTAAAGATATTTTCCATTTTGTTAACTCAGATATGGGCATGGTTGTCAAGGCTAAGAGAGACATGTGTAGGGGACTAAGTCCCACAGCCAGGTTATACTGGGGTATTTTGTAGTATACACCCTGTATACACATACCTTTTTGTAAGTTGTACAGTGTAGCTTAGCTACTCACTTTTTTGGCAATATATTTACTGATTTCCAAAAAAAAACATCCCTTGAAAATGATTGAGAAATCAATTTTGGTTTTGTGTTTGATTTTTTATGGCTAATCTCCAGATCATGGAGGACTTAACATTTTGTGCATTGATATTGATATATTCTTTAGAAAATTGGTGTCATTCATGGCTTCTCTATATCATGGTGGACTTAATATTCCTGACCATTGACTTAGAGTATATTTGTGATATTTTTTCCTTAATGGGATCTTTTTTTATGAAGGACTTGACATTCCTTTAATTGGTAATTAGGCTAGTTTTTAATGTTCCTTGATCAAATATGCCTTTTTGTCTATGAAATATGTATCATTTCAAATTGGCACATCATTATTTTTCTTGACTATATATAACCCCTCTCCAAAATGACTATATTGTTGAGGGGGAGTGTCTCCTTGAGGGGAACCATTGGTAAGTATAACCTCTTTTTAACTTTGACAAAGGAGGAGAAAAATTCATGAAGATAATTTTGACTATCTATAGAAATTCAAAGGTATGATGCTCTAAATTATCTATTTTCAAATTATCTTATGGAAATATTTGTCAGCATAAAAAGGGGGAGATTGTTGACTTTTTGGATAGGCCACACTCATATTTCAATGCTGTAAATATTTTCCTTTTGTGTTAATAAAATGTGTATTTAGTGTTTTAGGTGATCAGGGAACTTAGACAAGATCTATTATATGTGTTTGGATGCTTGTAGGATAAGTTGTACCATGTATATACTTTGTACAAATACATTTTGTGCAACTTGCTAGGAATGATGTAAGAATGAGTAATGATCAGCACTATCCTATACTAAACCCTTTTTCACACTTACATCAAGTATTTAGGATAGATGGTGTCATTAGAAAAATCATTCAATATGTTTTCCAAAAGTTTAGAAATGTATTTGCAGACAATTTTTGGTCAAACTACACTTTGACCGTGAAAGAGCCATTGTAGAAAATAGGCATTGCAAAATTTGAGAGGAGACTGGATCTCATTCGAACAATAGTTCAACCAAGATTGATCTCAGTTGAAATAAAATTATAGCTCGACCATGACTCAGTCCACAATCAAAATTTGCATTAATTTTCTATCTATTATAAACTCAATTTTGATATTAAAACCACTAGTTTAGCATTTATATTGGTCAAAACACTCCCAATAGCTATATTGATCATTCCTAAATGTTTCCTATATATAGGAGTGCCTATGAACACTTAGCATATTGTGAAAACATAATTTCACACAATCTGTTCATGTATGACAACAAAGTAATTTAAACATCAACAAAATGAAAACACAAATAATGTTCTCTCATCATTTAACATAGGATGTAGAGTTATGTCCTCTAGGGACTAAAATGCTAAAATTACTAAAGAAAATAGGATCACAAAGGACACCTCAATGTATGTTTTGTTTCCATTTAGTCTCCAGTCTCAACATTGGAATCTTCAACGTGGGGTGGTCCTTCTGTCCATGAATTATCAGACGAGAAAGAAACAACACATGGATCCCAAAAAGGAAAACGTAGGTCAGCAAGGCTAGTACTAAATTAAATTATTGAGCTATTTAAAAATAAAGATTCATGAAATCAAATCTAGGTAAGTTTTCTTGGTGTATTATGGTAATAGCAAGAGGATGGTCTAGTTACCATGTTAATTTCACAATTTTAAAATAGTAACTAGAAACAATAAAGAGATTTCTCAACATTAATATCAATTTATCAAATTATTCAAAATGAAATCATTTATCCATTGTCACAAGCACTTTAATATTTTGTCTTCACCAATGTCTAGGTGCCTAGTGTTGTCCCCTCTATGATAGAACATTACTTTCTCCTGTGGGGGTAACCAATACTGGGGGACCTCTAATTGTCCATTATTCACTATGCAAGGTTGGTGGATATGACATGACAAATACAGTGAGGAACAATTCTTAACCAATATAATGAGTTTTTGTGCCAATATCAAAATCAATCAATATTTCAGTTGCTCATTAATGTCCAACATTCAATTAGTCATGGTGACCTTCAACATGAGGGAAAGACTAGTAATGAATGGGTTCACCACTTCAACAAAAATGTGTGAATGAAATCCAAGAGGGAAATAAATATTTTAATAACAAAATTGAGAATTTCATACATGTTCCAAACAAGAATTTCCTATATAAAGGTTCCCACAAGGATAAAATTTCTAATATCTCACAGATATGGTAAAAGAGAATATACTAGAGTTATTTAATGTTTCTAGTCTTGGAAATCACTTCCTAGATCATTATTAGGTGAAATTCCCCTTAGGGGCATATGCATATATAATGTACGTGTTTGTATTGTGAAAACATTTTCTAGGAGATGGTTTCCTTACCATTATGGAGTGCAAAAATTAATAGCTTGGTTAGAAACAAGGTTTCAGTCCATTAAGTACCTTTTCCCCATATTTACCCCTTAATATGCTCATTTTTATTCATTTATCCCTTTATAGTATGGAAATCTCCATTATATGTATCATTAGCAAGAGTAGTCAATTTGGGACCCTAATAAAATATATAGTTTAAAACCACAAATTCTATTAATTGATCTTTTATTGATTTCCTTTAAATCCTAATGATGCATTATTTTCTCCATATAAATAATCTAACTTATACATATATACATATGTGTTAACTAAGACCAAAATACATATAGGTCATGGTATGTATATACAACTATGGTTTGTATCTTACTAATCTTAGGGTCATGAGTATATTCCTATTTATTAAATCAATGAATGGTAAGTGTAATAACTAAGCGATACATATACACCTATTTGTTGTATCCAAAGATATATATTTATTATACATCACAGTTTGTATTATCATATGGTTGCATTTATCATAGAATTTGATTTACTTCCCTAGATTGTGATACTATGACTTGGATTCATGATTTGTTTGATGTCCACAAAGAAGAAAGCGAAGGATAGGAGGGTTAATCACCTCTTTGACACAAAGGATATGGTCATCAAGTATCCAGGGTTACAAGAGGCAACCAAATGCTCTAGGTTGTTGTTGTAGAGTCTCACATTCCACTGCGGCCACCAACAACCTCGACTATGGTTGGAGTGCAAAGGTGGTGGCAACACTGTGATTGGATGTGGTCTTGCTAAAGGATCAACATGTTGGGGTGCTTTTCAACGCATCAGGGTATTGGTCATGTCTTATAAGATCCAAATTGACTAGGGATTACCATGGCTTCTTAAGCCATTAGTCAACACAACATAATGTCGGGGTGGAGATTATGTCTTCTGCACTGGTCGTGGGTAGTTTCCAAAGTAGGTGGTAGTTGCACTCACAACACTAATGATAGAGGGGAATCTATTTCCTTGCTCAGCACCACTAGGATGAAGGAGAGATGGCAATGTGTCTGAGAGGTGGAGGTGGTGGTTGTCAGGAAGTCTAGGAAGAGAAGATGGTGTCGCTATGGCTAGAGGAACAAATATTTCACCAAAGTATGTGGTATGTACAGGTCACAGAGTGGGGGAAGTTTTATAGGCAGATAGGGATCTACAGGAGTGAGGAGTAGATACCAGAGGTCCCAATAGTTTTGAGGGGGGTTGTTTCCTCTCTATCATTTCTCTGACAGTGTGCAAAATAGTACGGGTTGGCTGGCTATTTGTAGCATTTTAATAACCAGTTCTGTTCCGATCAGGTAGAGGTGCACTTTAATTCATTAAGAGCAGTGGCAAGGAAGGGGGAAAAAGCTCACCATGGCCCTTCTACAACAGTGGATGTAGAGTCACAAGTATAGTTCTAGTGGGGGTTAAGGAGGGGTCAACATCCATTTGATTGGTTATTTTTTCATAAAGTTTATTAATCTTTTGAAATTTATTTCTCCCAATCCACACATGTATTTTCTTTTCCATTTTAAATAGAGAAACACTATATTCCTAGGCCAGGACATCGTTAGCCAATCCAAATGTCCCACTGATTCTGTTGAAACCTTGTGTAGGTACGAGGACCACGATCTAACTCCTCAACACCCAAGGGTAGGTAGTCAACCCTCCAGTTGACCCACCAAGAGATGGATTCATCCTCCTTGTGAAGAAGACACATATTTGGGGGTCACATGAAGAGAAAGCCCCTAGATGTGTATTGAATGTGTGAATGGGTGTGAATGTCTTTTCAATGACCCTGATGTGGATCCAAGTCTTAATAAAATTAGGATTTCATTTGATGACGTGTATGTATTCTATTGGCTAATATATTCTTTATATTGTATATATTCTATTAAATAGATGGTCCATCTGATGATAGTACTATCATATTGAATTTGATTAGAAAAATGAGTAAATATACTTCCAGAGTCTAAATGCTTCTAGTTCCAAAATTACAGGAGTACATGAATCTAATGTGATTATCACATGGAAACCTTATTTTTTATTAATGGGTTATTAATCACTTTAAATACACTTATTTGAGATATATTATGTTGTTAATGAATAATGATGAGACCCCAATGTATTAAGTTGGACTTGGATGGTATTGATTATACATAAATGAAAGAATCAGGGTTTGGAGACTAATGATTTCAATATTTTACAATCATAACATACATAACTTAATGTAATAAGTATTAATGCCATCATATGTTCAATCTGATAATTAGAATCTAATGTCTAATTAGAGTTACACCTAAAATCCTATTAGGGTTTATAACCCTTAGAAACCATGACATGGTGGAATTAGAGTTTGATACACTTATTCCTATTCCAAACCCAAGATAATCCTAAACTCTAGTTAGGATCTAGTCTTGACCTAATTAGTATCTTATTACATGCAAATAATGACTGATTGATTATGGATTGCTTCTATGTACTTTGGTTCATTTAATTACTTGAAGCACTAAATGCATGGTTATACAATAACATATCTGGTTATTATGAATAATCACATTATCAAATTATAAAGTTTGCTAAGTATGACTCGAAGTTTGATGAAATAAATTGTTGGATGTCTATTTACTTTCTCTTTGACTATAATTACAATATGAGTATCACATAAATAAACTATGATATTTTGAACCCTAGGTGACATTCATCAAGGGGTGATACACATAAGTCCATGAATGGATGTTGAGTATACTAGAAATAACACATCAAGAATGGGTTAGAATATCTAACAAATATACAAGTTTATATGTGAAAATAATTGATTGTTGATCATTATAAGTTTTTATCATAGTTCCACACATTTTTGTTGCATCACATGTACCGATGTACTCATCTACATATTTCTTCATCGACGCATTAGGTTAATCAACATATATTATTGGAAGGATGGATATCAAGAAGCTGGCAGTAAAAGAACACATGCTAAAGATCAGTGGAGGGTTACCTAGATATTCTGGTATATCTTCACATCCATGTTAGTCTCATATTTAGACAATAGTTATTTTGGAAAACTCATGTAACTCCTTAGAAGGGTATTACTTAAACATTTTTGCTCAATTAAAGTTAAATTAATATAATTTTTTTACTATTTATTATTTGTTAAATCTGGATTCTAGAAAATTTTGGTAATGACTCTAGACTTTAAGGTCCACCTTGATTGGGTGATAGACAAAAGTGGGGGTCATTCCAGCTAATCACTTCCAAAATGTCCTAATGAGTCCAGTCGATCAACTAGACAATCTAATCAATAAAATGGTTGTCTTTGAGTGTGTTAATAAAATGCAACAAGTGGTTGTTTGTTTATTAGTTTCTTTTAGAAATCCTAGTTTCTTTGTTTCTTTTAGAAATCATATTCTACACCATCCCCTATTTAAAAGGACACAACATCCAATTTTTTAGTTACACGCTTTCAAATGTGAAGCCTAAATGTCATTACCCACTGTGAGAGAGTGAGAAGGATATAGAGTGAAACACTAGGATATTTCCAAACAAACATTTGTTCCTTACCTTCAAGGTCAAGAAGAACTACAAGGAGTTCCACACTATTGTGGACTACTTAAAAATGCAACTACAAGCTATGACATTGGGATGATGTCATCATACTACATATGTGCACCACCGCAAGTGAAAAATACCCATGTTTGAGAAATGTTATTGTACTTGCTTATGGATAAGGTAAATTTCATATTATTCCTTCCTGGTACGTTATTGCTGATAAGAACTGCTCATATGAAATTGACTTTTTTCTTGCTTCCTCTACATCTTATTCCTCCATTTGCAAACATCAACGGAAGTTGGCTAAGCCATTGATGAATATTTGTATTTTTCTTGTTTTAGTTGGATATGATAGGGGGTTCATCAGGGCCTTCAATTCTTTATCCTTTCCATTGTCCAAGCTAACCAAGAAGGTTGTACCATTTGTTTGGGACAAGGAATGTCATTGTTTCTTTTAGTTGATGAAAGAGAAGTTGATATCATAATCGTTATTAGCTCCTCCATATCTTTCTAAAGGCAACACAATTTTATATGATGCTTCATAGAATGGGTTAAGTTGTGTACTGATGTTGTACAAGCACATCTCTTTTACTATCATGCAACTCAAGAAGCATGAGTAGAACTGCAACACATGATCTAGAACTCTTAGTTGTGATTCTAGATTTTAATATATGAAGACATTGACTTTATGAGGATAAGTGGCAGATCTTCATAAATCATTTGAACCTCAAGTATGTATTTTTACCATATGAGTTGTACATTAGGAAGTGAATATGGTGAGAGTTGAACAAAGACTATGAATGTAAGATAGTCTATTACCCAAAAATTGGGAAAGTTGTATCTAACACATTGATCATATAGTCATGTTTGATGTATTCTACAGAAAAAGTAATGGTGTATTCTTTTTCTTGCATCAAAAGTGACACATTGGTATCTCTTTGGCAGTTCAACATAGAAATGGAGGTTATTTTCTAGGTTTCTTGTTAGCATATTTGCATAGAAATTTGATGTTGATATAGAAGATCAAGGATGAACATGTGAATGATATTGTAATATAAAACATCATATCAGAGTCTAGAAACCAAAAGCATGATGGGTTTCATGAGGTAGATGATGGAAACGTTTTTCACAACATGATGGTCGTTCCTAATGTGAGTGATATGAGGAATAGGGTTCTTGATGAGGCACAATCCTCAATGTATGCTATGCATCCTAGCAACATCAACATGTATCATAACCTAACAGACTTGTATTGGTGGACAAGGATGAAGCATGGTGTCGTAGAGTTCATGGCCAAGTGTCAAGTCTATCAGCAAGTCAAAGTAGGCATCATGAGCCTACATGGTTGTTGCGACCATTGGTAATTCTTGATTGGAAGTGAGATCTTATTACCATGGACTTTGTGGAGTATCTTCCAAAGTGATGTGATTCCATATCGGTGATTATTTACCATTTGACAAACCTACAATAGATGTTTGAGAAAGGGTATTAACTCATGAACGTGTTTGGGGATCTTCTACATGGAGCTTTGGGAACTCAATTGAAGTTTAGTATAGCTTTTCACTAACAAAAAGTTGATTATCTTGAAAAGACAATACAAACTTTGGAAGATATTCTAATAGTATGTGTTCTTTAATCTCTTGGTAGTTGGGATCTTCACTCGAGTTTGATAGACTTTGCCTGCAATAATATTTATCATAGAACCAAATACATGACACCATTTGCAGTTTGTACAAAACACATTGTAGATCACCTCTTTATTGGTAAATGACAAGTAAATATCATATTTTAGGTTCTAATATGGTGTAATAGATGATAGGTAAGATCAAAATCCTCAATTAGCAGTTGAAAGAAACACATGATATCTAGAAGTCATATGGAGACAATGTAGTAGGTCGTTGGTGTTTATTTGGGGTATGTTGGCTCATATGTTTATTGGGGCCTATCATATCATTGAGTGTGTTGGTATAGTGTCATACATGTTGAAGCTAACCCTGGAGCCGTGTTGTTTGCATAGTTTTTTCCACATATCTACAATGAGGAAGTGTCATCATGATACAAAGAAGATATTATATCCAATGAATGTACAACTTGGTCATAATATAGCATTTTCTAAGGGTCTATTTTTGATCTTGGATATGTGTGTGCAAAGTTGAGGAAGAAGGATTCATTCACTATGAAGGTTTTGTAGCATGATCATGATGTTGAGGAAACCATGTGGGAGATAAAGGATGAGATGCATAGGAACTACTTATCTTTATTCTAGTATTTTAGGGGGAAATCCATATTCGGGGTTTATGACTATAAGTCCCCTAATGTGGCTTAACCCAACTCATGTTTGTGTATCATAACCTATTGCTTGATTAAGAACTTGAATCACTATATTAATAGAAAACCTTAATTTGGCCCTCATTGCACTTAGTTTTCCCTTGTAGTATAGTTTTCTTATTTATCTAAACATATGATGTCTTAATTGCAAATATACAAAAAATATATAAATTATGTAATTCCATGTATGTGCCTTATATAATTTGGTTATGATACCTCTAGTCTTTGGTTGTATTATATTTGATCTTTTATTTCTTCCACAAACCCTAGCTTTAGTCTAGTTGTTGAAGGTGCATGGCCTCAAATGCTAACCCATGACCTCAATGGGTCAAAGGTTGAGGAGCCTCAATGGGATCTCTTGAGCTAGTCTTGATTTTCCTAACCTAGATGGGTCAAGTTCCTTGATCGCTTGGTGTAAATACCTCACATTTTGACAACCCCCAATTAAGTAAGGCCTCAAAGTTGAAAGACATTACCTAAAATTTCTCAAGCATCCAAATTTAGCAAAAAACAAATAATAGAAAATAATTTCCATTAGTTCAATTCTTATTTACAAAATGCTCCACTATGGGTTCATGAGTTGATATCATCAAAATTGTACATATGAGAAGAAGTATCTATGTAATATTCCTTACACATTAACTTTAATGTCTTCAAGTAATTTGATCTACCCATCATATCTTGATATCTTCATATTTAAAATGTACCTAAAACTCTGTGAAACCAAAAGTACGAATCAATCTATTACTATATTGTGTACGTTGGGTGCATGCAAAAGTTTGCAAGTTAACTACCAACATATATTCCATCAATTACTTGAAAATAAGCACTGACATTTGTAGGGATGTATGGGATCTAGAGGGGGGTGAATAGAGCTAAAAATCACTTAAACGAGATTCATTAGAACTTCAAATTATATAGAGACATAAGGTTGCAAATATGGAATTTGAGTGCAACTATGCATACATAGCAAGGATGAGAGAGATTGAGCAAGCATGAGAACACAAACTATGTATAGTGGTTCCAAACTAAAAACTAGAAGAGTGTACATCCACTTCCTAGCAAGGTTAACCTCTAGTCTTTTTCAACCATGTCTGACTCCTTATATTCACTATTAGAGTTAGAACATATGACCTTCCTTTTCTGGGAAAAGGATACCCATTATTCTATTTGTGTACAAGGGAGCTAATAACCTTACAAAGGACTTACCTATACATGACCAAGAGTCTTATACCTCACCAAGGACTTACCCACTTTGTCAATGAGTCCTCTACCTACACAAAGGTCTTACTCACTCTTGCAACAAGTCTTCCGCCTTAAAGGAATTACCCACTCTTGACTTGGACCTTTCACCTTTGAGTTCAAACTTTGCCAAGGAGAAGGTTTAACCAAGGGAATACTTCCCTTGTTCTTCACCTCTCTTAGACAAGAGAGAGAGAGCCGTCATCATCATGGTATAAAGAGAGATTGGGAGGTGGAGGAAGTGAGAATCTCACAAGATATACATGTTGGACTAGCTCTCTTACAAATCTCCTCACTCTAACAGATGTAGCAAGTGATTAAGCTTAAGAGTGAAGGAGTTTCTTGAGGCACTCAAATATAATATAGGGACATTCATAGTACTTGTCTAACTAGGGGATCAAACCCAAGGGGTCCTATTTGTAGTTGAGGATGCCTAGTAGCCAGTAGAAACATGTAAGCACAAATATATGTAGTTTGGGCTATTGCAACATATTTCTTTTTGAGTTTTGTGACATGCCAATGGCTAGAAACACTTTTTATGTACATTTCATATAGTGCGGTCAGTCGAGTTGACTTTTTGAGAAACTCAGCCAATGGCACTATGCAACAAGTTGATTTTGAGTTGTCAGTCGAGTTTATCCTAGATGAAACTTGGACTATGGCTTAAAATTACTTTACATGTGCATGGGTGTCGGTCAAGTTTATCCTAGGGAAAATTCAGCCGACCATGGTAGTTCGCAAGATCCATCAAGGGTGTCAATCAAGTTTATCCTAGATGAAACTCGGCTAACAAAATTCCTTGTGATAAATTTTGGAAAGTACCATAAAAGTGCTTAAATATTCGATTTAAGTGCCTCTAATTTTTTCTTAGATTAATTACAAGTCATAGAATCATTACAAGTGATTAAAACATGTTTCTAATGGATTTGAGGTCTTTTCCAAAAAAGTACACTTGCATTGATTTTGACTAGTTTATCTCCAAGTTAGGGCATTTGGAGTGTGTCTATACCTAATCTGAAATCACTAAAGTAGAAGCATTACACAAAAATAAGTGGAATGGTTAGTCTTCATAAAAAAATGGGTTTAGTCAAGATAGACCTTGAGTCCATATTCTCCCCCTTTTTGAAAATGACAAACCATTCCATAAATTTATTGAAATCATTTAAGTAAAACCATACCTTTGGAGAAACCTAGGGGTTTTAAAGGGAATTGAATTCATATTCTCCCCCTCAATTGATTCTAATTGAGTTCACATACTCCCCGCAATTAATGTCATATCTCATGCATGGTTAGCTTTCATAACATTTATAGAAACTATTATTCTACTCATATATGTTCCACATAATGTTTTCTTCCCTTTAAATGAAACATATCTTCTACTCATATATGTTCCACATATATGTCTTCTCCCCTTTAAATGAAACATGTGTTCTCCCCCTTTTTCATTTCAAATAGTGAGGCTGTTACAACCTCAATTTTACATGTGTTTTCAAAATTGAAATGTAATGACTTTATGAATATGGACTTGAATTGAGAAGGTTTTATGCTTTGCTCCAAAGGATGGATTTCTTTGCAAATCTCCCTTTTGATAGGAATTTCGTGATTCCTACTATTATGTTAATCCAATAATGGATATAAAATAGAAGAAAAGAGGAAAAGTCCAAATAATAGAAAAAGATGAAAGATAATGGATATTAAGCAATATATTTATGAGAAATACATAGAAATCTGTAAAAAGTGGCATTGATGGCCATAATTGAATGAATTTCATTTACATATGATTTCTAATGGAATAAATAGGAAAAGAGGAAAAAGGAAATAAAGGATAAGGATAAATCCTTGAAAAGAAATCTTTTGATAAAGAAATAAGTAAAATAATGAGAAATAATGGATGTAGATGCATCTAGAAGGATAATAAGTAACCTTCAAAAAGGATTTTGAAATCTTAGGATTTCTTGGGGTCCAAGGAGTCCCAATGGAGAGGAAGAAAGATAAAATAAAAATAATACAAAAGTCATAATATGTGAATAATGTGCTATATAGATAATGACTTTTGGTGTTATCAAAAAGAGATACTTTTTGCTTTAAGGAAGTAAAATTTCGTGGCTAATGGATTAAAAGCCAAACACAAAGAAGATAAAAGAGATAAAATTCGGATTCCTTAATAACCAAGGATCATGGATAAACAAGGGATAACTTAAAAGAGAGAATTTATTCTTAATTAAGAAAAGTAGGTTTCCAAATAAGGAAAGGCCTTGTTTTCTTTGTGGGCAAGCATGTTAGGGTGTGGCTACCCTCCCTTATATAAGGGTTGTACCCATAGCCTCGAGTCCAACAGGATCTCGGACACCCCACTCTCTTCTTCCTCTTGCATCTGCACAAACCCTAACTAAGGGGAGTAGTGCGACCCCTGGAGTAATAGAAGGAGTTTGGAGGAAGTCCAGACACCCCCCTTCAAATCTGCACGACTACAGGGTTTGCCAATTCGTTAGCAACCCTCGCCCTGGTCACCTGCAACTCGTCTACAGAGGGATGAGGTTTGCGGACCTTTCTGAGTATGGCGGAGGGCGGCGGAGGTAGTGGGATCTCCGTGGGTGACCATCGAGCTCTAGAGGGGGGGGGACAACCCCACGACCAGCCGCACCCGATGGCAGCAATAGGGTTCGTGAGGAAAGGGATGACCAGCTACATTGGACGGATTTACCCCTCCCGGGTATGAAGAGTCAGATATTTACACGGGGGCAAAAGGGTCATTCCGTTATGTTTTGGCCGAGTTACATGATGCATGGAATAATTGACGTGTTAGCATCCCATTGGTCCAAGTAAGTGAATCTTGCAATATTTATAATTAATTATTTGTAACTCTCATGGTAGAAAATAATATATGAAATTTTCTCATAAAAATATGAGGAATCCATTAAAAATAGTTTTAGAGCCTAATCCCTCTTACAATTTGAAAAGTAGTTAAAGTTGTCAACTTAAATGCATTAGTGATTAAGAAACCCTAATATTGATGTTAATAAGATTGAGAAAGGTATATGGGTGTTTTTAATCAATATTAACATGTTGATTATAAAAAGGACACATTAGATCCAAAAGGATGATTTTTATGCATAGTTTGATTAAGGTAGGGTTCCATATACATGAATATGCTTTAATGGGCCTTGAAACCTTAATTTTGGTAATTATGAGTCTTAATCGCTTAATTGTTTAAATCCATGAATAAAGCTGAGATATAATGATTCTAAGCTAATTTGAGTATGAAATATTCTAATTGTGGATAAATACCCTTAATATGGTAATTATGGTTTCATAGTGTATAAAAGTGGAATTTATGTGAATTTAGGGTTGCTAACCTAGAAGATGTGAAACATAGTAATTAGGGTTCCTTTGAGTATTGAACTATAATTCTTTATTGAGTTGTCTATTCAAAAGAACTCAAACATGATAATTGGGCTTAATGATCATGACATAAACTAAAAGGATAAAGATGGTAGTTTCAGTGTAAAGGAGACACATTAGACTTAATTGACATTCAATTATGCCTATGATGTTGAAATTAGGGTTTGTGGACGAAAAGAGCATTAAAAGTAGTACATGAATTATGGAGGCTAAAACCCTAATAAAACCCTAAAGTTGGACTAGAAATCCTAAGGTGGAATCCAAGTCCATCTTGAGAATGTTTTGGATAAAATAATGACACATGGGTGTTATGCATTAATTTCAGGATATTGTTGATTGCTTGATTGATTGTTCTTGATTGTTCTTGTTTGGACCTCAAGTTACTCTGGATCAGGTATGTGGTTATTTATGATTAATCATTCTAGTTTCACGGAGTTTTCTCAAATGATTGATCGAATTGAATGCAACCTAAATTGTTGGATGTTCATTTATGCAATCCTTTAATGTCACTATGATTATCACAAGTAATTATAAATGTGCATTCTCACACCTACATGACACCCTGATGTATGATGCATGACCAAGCCTGGGAGGGAAGGTCAATTAGGTCAAGACAAAGAGGGAAGGCCATTGGGCACCAAGCTCAGGATGGAGAAGGTGGCCTTATGTTTCTTGCGTGACCAATGGGCACCATGAGAGGTGACCCCAGGCACCAAGATCAGGATGGAGAGGGTGGCTTTGTGTC
Organism: Alisma plantago-aquatica; assembly: GCA_963693085.1. NCBI lineage: Eukaryota > Viridiplantae > Streptophyta > Magnoliopsida > Alismatales > Alismataceae > Alisma > Alisma plantago-aquatica. The sequence goes on along the minus strand of OY856414.1, from coordinate 499,142,387 downwards.
TCTTGCAAAGGAAAAACCCTAGAGAGGGTATTCCAGGGTTAGGGAAAAAGCGGTGGAGAATGTCACATTGAAAACATAATGTGTATTGTTAGATAACTTAACTATGATATTTAGGTTGTTAGCAATATTTGTGAATTTTTGGTTGTCCCCACATACCAGCATATTCATTTATACTGACTGACATTTTTTTTGTCATCGTTTTTGGTATGAAATGGAAAAGGACAAATAGTAAATTGATACAATGTGAAGATATGAATTAAAGTACACAGAGGATTAGGTAGAATAGACTCTAGTTGTGGATAGTAGTTTAGAAATCCAAGTTTTTAAAAAGGTATGCAAAGTTTTATTTTATTCTAGTTTTTTAGTATAGTTTTGGTAGAATTTAGCAATTATTATTGATTATTTGCTGAACCATTGATCTGGAAAATTGGAATAATGACTTTGACCTTTTGGTCTCCCTTAATTAGGGGTTACCAGTAGGCGGGGTCATATCATTTGGTATCAAAGCCTTGGTTCCTCATCTAATCCTTAGTAATTATTAAATTTTACAAACTCTGTAGAACCCGAGGGAGTTATTAGAGGATTTTCCAAAGACTGAGGTGTCTAGAAAAGGATCACAGTCTGCGGATTGGAAATATTTTCCTCCGCCCCACTAGTCGGTCACGAGGACTCCCGAACACTGTGTGACTGCCTGGCCAATGTCTGAGGTTCTAACTCAAAATAAGATACCTTTAGGACTCTCTCATCTATTTTTGTCCCTTCTCAACCCTAATTCAATTAAGATTTTAAGGTTTAGGGTTTTCTCTCTCTTCCTCACCCTCTTGAGGTTAGGGTATGTATGATAAGATTAAGGAATCCTCCACCAAATTAATGAAAAGCATGTAAATAAGATGTCATAGACATAAGTTTAATAGTTTACGCCTAAACTATTGATTAGTTACATGCTTAGTTTGCATGACATGTGTTGTCGTTCCCTTAGAGGAGACCTAAGGTTAGATCTTCTTGTAAGGAGGATGGGTAGAGAGTTGGTCTTGGAGGAAGAAACCTCAACTAAAGATAGAGACATGGTGCATCCTATGAGTATGATGCTAACCCTAACCCTAAGTGGTGGTTAGAGAGAGATGGCATGATGATTTAGATATCATGGTCGTCATATATGTGGGCTGACATGCTTTTTGGTTTTGAGTACCCGTGAGAAGCATGAGTTACACGAGGTTGGTTGACCTAGTTCCATTTGGTGACCCAACCTTGTTAGGGTCGTTCCTGTTAGGGTGAAGGATAGCTCCTTCATTATAAAGGATGGTGGTGACCATATAGAAACCCTTATAGGCATATATGAGCTAGGATGTGGCATGCACCTAAGTGAGATGACACGACAGTAGTACTGGCAGTAGGTTGAGACCTAGGCCAGAAGGGCATGTTGGATATCTTATGAGGTAAGTATGTTGAACTTTGGATGATCTTTGATCGATCATTGGTTTCACCCATGTAGATGTTTGTATAAGAGCTTAATCCACCTTCTGAGAGAGAGTGAGACCCGAGCAAGAAGGTTGGAAGCTTAGAATCTGGGATATAAGGAACCCTAAGAAGTTGGGTATGTTACGACCTAAGTGGATGGTTGCGGTTGCTTCGTGCATGATCCTTGGAGGCTTGTGGTATCTGGGTTGCCTTTAGAGGAACCAAACCCTAGACAAGGAAAGAGACTTCTTGAACCGAGCTATGGATGATGTAGGTACCTACCTTACCTTCTAGGGATAGGAAGAGGAGTTCCTTAGACCCTGAGGAGGTATAGTGTCATGTTGTGAGGCCACATACCTAGATGTTTGTCCTTAAGTAAGGCTTAACTCTGAGGTGTTGTGGAAGGATAATAGGATGTGCATGATGTACCTCATACATGCTTGGTTCATTGTTAGAATGTTGAGTATGTAGTTGGACAACTTTTGTAGGAAAAGTGAACCTAGGTTTCCTAGACATATAAGAGGGGAAGTAGTAGTAGTACCTAGTGCACCTGATGCTCATGATGAGATTTGAGTTTCTATAGATTCGAGCATGGCACCCCTCATGTTTAGAGGAAAGGGAAACCCCTCAGATTAAGGTGTATGTTTGATGAACCCCTACTTATAGGTTGGTGACATATGTATGTATGATGATGGTTTAATGTGAAGGAATAAAAACAAGTATGACCTATCAAGGAGACCTAGCATGGTTTAGTAGGTGGTCTGCTTGTTAGCTACGTGCCTTAGTAGCTTGCTAGGGCTAAGCGTGCTCATGTGGATGTAAACACTGGACATAGGGATGTTGGTGACCTTTGTTTCTATCAAGAGATAGTTTTGTCCCATCCTGGGGAAGGACCCTTCTGTAGGGTGAGTGTAACCTTTTATTTAGGTTTGGGGAACCTAAAGAAGTTTCATAGGAGCTTGAGGAGCTATGTGGGGAGTACATAGTATGAGAACGAACCTATAGAGCTATAGATAACCATCTCTAAGGGCATGTGGATGTGTTACCATGGAGGTAACCAGTATGGGGCCTGGCTGAGGTAGGTAGGTCACCATGATCCCTATGAGAGGATGTAAGTTTGACCACAAATGTCGAGAGAGATGATGGAGGCTAGCTTAAAGTTTCAAGTTTTGAGATATACCATGATAGAATCCTAAGTCAATACTAAGGTCAGGTGGGGATAAGACTGATGGGAGTAGGAGTTGCCTACTTCCCTAGTTGCACAAGACCATAGGGTCGGGAGGTAACAACTATCATTGTCTGAGGACCATGGGTTACAAGATTGATGACCTTCATGAACTCATGGGACCCAAAGGGAAAATGAGGAGGGCACTCTCTGGTTGCATAAGGGAAGAGGGATGACCCCAAAAGTACCGGCACCCTTCAGACCTAGGGGAAATGACTAAGGATTGTGTGGTAACCCAAGTGTGTTTGGGACCAGTTTTCCATGGGAGAAAACTTGGTATCAAGATGTTCATGATGTGGAGACATGTGATTGGAAGGTGTACTGGCGATGTGGGATTCACCATCTCTACTCTTAGAATGGGAAGAACTATGTATTTGGACTGCAACCAAATACTTATTTCCTCTCATTATGGGGGTGAGAGATAGGGCAGTACGCATGCCATACACTAAGGATAAAGATGATATGAGTTGAAACATTGCTTTGATGTATGAGGATAAAGATAGTAATGTACCTTTGTGGAGAGTACAATGTATGGATAGGTTACAAACACCAAGAGAACTAAGGTAGTAATCTTATAAGGACATTCTTATCATGAGATGTATGAAATTTATGAGTTATATAAGTTTGAGTTTGATGAGATCAGAGTTTTCTTGACTGAGTTAGACTTAAATCGGAAATGAGGATGATGAGTGGTGTATATGAAGGTTTGTGTCTTCACCATTACCTAGCACATAAGGATATAAGGTGATAATGGATGCTCCTAGTCGAAATGCAACTATCTTGTATAACCTGTAGAGAGTCTAGGAGAGGTGGCTAGGTGAACCCTAAGTTGTGAGATATGTTTGGCTAACACTTGGATGTAATGAGATCCGTTGATCAAGTTAGTGATTTCTTGGTTAGCCAGCCAAGGGCTTGTTGTGATAGAAGGATGGTTGTAGAACCTCAGATGCAATTCTCTGGAAGAGAAGGTGATAAACCCATGACTAGAGTGTTTTAGGGTTTCTGAGGAATCAACCTTGAGGAATCATGATGTACAAGAGATGATGATACACCATGATACTACTAAGATAGTAAGTGGCAATAGTACTTTGGATGCCTAAGATGAAGTTGCATGTGGCTTGTCGCCATGCATGCGAGGAGGTGAAGGACAAACACCAGTAACCCAGTGAGTTGATACAGAGGGTAAAGAGTCCCTAAGGGGGAATGGGATTTCATCAATATGGATGTTGTGGTAAGTCTCCAATAGACCAAGGGAGGTCAAGATGCAATATGGGTTATGGTAGATCACCTTAACTAGATGACAAGTAAGAGAAAGAGAGAGTACTATCAAGGGATAGATCTAGTTGAACTACATGTAAGAGAAAGAGATGGTTCAACTAACCCATGATGTAAGTGCAAAGGTTCTTGAGTACGACCTAAAGATTCACTTCCATGCGGTGGAAGTAGGTACATGAAGAACTCGATGCGAGTACATCGTATCACTCCTAACTGATGGTTAGCATGATCCAGACTAGAGGGTCTGATGAGACCGTGTGTGCTCGTTTAGGGTGATATATGGAGACGGTTCATGTCCTATGTAAGATGTGATGATAGCCACCATAGCTAGTATCAGGATGTAAGAAGCTCTGTAAGGGAGGCTGTGTCGGTCACCGCTTCATTAAGATGATGTTGATGAAGGGATCTCACGAAGGTCAAAAAAAGACCACAATGTGTGCATATGAAGTCACTTTGATCATGCGATGGCTGAAAGAGAGACCAAGGGCGACATGAGTTGTGAGATGATGAAAAGAAGACTGACATGCAGTTCACTGTGGGAGATTATGTGATATGAAAATCTGACCCCTCTAAGCTATAGCTGAGAAAGCTTAGTCTCCGATACATGGGTCCATTTGAGATGGATTGGTGGAGATGCTTGTGTGTAGCCTTACCCCTCAGGATAACGTGATGTATGATGTGTTCCACGAGTCCGATCTAGAGCACTATGTGAGGTACCCAAGCCATGGGCTGAGCAATGAACCTAGTGAGTTCCTAAGGGAGGCTAACTTACCCTGAGTCACCTATAAGGGTACGAGATACCAAGGTGAGAGAGAGCTCAGGAGTAAAGAATATAAGATGATAAAGGTTCTTTGGAAGCACCATGGAGAGGATGAAGCCACATGGGAGCCAATGATGGATATGGAAAAGTCTTATCTTGAATTGTTTATATGGTTGGTGGATTTTTGAGGGAAAATTTCCTATAAGAGGGGAAGGATGTTACAACCTCAATTTTACATGTGTTTTCAAAACTGAAATGTAATGATTTTATGAAATGGACTTGAATTGAGAAGGTTGTATGCTTTACTCCAAAGGATGGATTTCTTTGCAAATCTCCCTTTTGATAGGATTTCATGATTCCTACTATTATGTTAATCCAATAATGGATATAAAAGAGAAGAAAAGAGGAAAAGTCCAAATAATAGAAAAAGATAAAAGATAATGGATATTAAGCAATATATTTATGAGAAATACATAGAAATATCTAGAAAGTGGCATTGATGGCCACAATCGAATGAATTTCATTTACATATGATTTCTAATGGAAGAAATAGAAAAAGAGGAAAAAGGAAATAAAGGATAAAGAGAAATCCTTGAAAAGAAATCTTTTAATAAAGAAATAAGTAAAATAATGAGAAATAATGGATGTAGATGCATATAGAAGGATAATAAGTATCCTTCAAAAAGGATTTCTTGGGGTCCAAGGAGTCCTAATGGAGAGAAAGAAAGAGAAAATACAAATAATACAAAAGTAATAATATGTGAATAATGTTCTATACAAATAATGACTTTTGGTGTTATAAAAAAGAGATACTATTTGCTTTAAGGAAGTAAAATTTCATGGCCAATGGATTAAAAGCCAAACACAAAGAAGATAAAAGAGATAAAATTCGGATTCCTTAATAACCAAGGATCATGGATAAACAAGGGATAATTTAAAAGAGAGAATTTATTATTAATTAAGGAAAGTAGGTTTCCTAATAAGGAAAGGCCTTGTTTTCTTCGGGGGTAAGCATGTTAGGGCATGGCTACCCTCCCATATATAAAGGTTGGACCCATATCCTTGAGTCCAAGAGGATCTCGAGCACCCCACTCTCTTCTTCCTCTTGCATCCGCACAAACCCTAACCAAGCGGAGTAGTGCGACCCCTGGAGCAACATAAGGAGTTAGGAGGAAGTCCATACACCCCCTTCAAATCTGCATGACTATGGGGTTGCCAATTCGTGAGGAACCCTCACCCTGGTCACCTACAACTTGTCTGTAGAGGGTCGAGGTTTGAGGACCTGATGCTCCTGACCCCAGCTGATTCACTCATGGCTGGTGTAACATCCCTGACCTAGGTTATGCTTTAACCCTAGATGTTTTATTTAACAAAGATAATTATATGCTTGCTCATATCTTTTTAAAAGTAATTAAGGCTCAAGAGGAGCTTATGTTTCAACTTTGAAGGCAGATTATATAACTTGAACCCTTAAACATCATTATTGATTTCATTTCTTCATCATATGTTGATTCCTTTTTCATTCCCGAATTTCCTTTGGATTGATTGTTGAAATCACCACAAAAATCACAACAAATTTCGAAGGTTTGTATCTTGAACATGATGATGTCATCTTAGCACACACCTCAATTAATATCATGAGCAAATAGTTTGCTCTTTGATGACCAAACGGTCTCAAGACCATTAGAAGTTGGTGTGATTCCGCTAGAGGTGCAACACACTAGCCGATTTGACCCGACTAGATGCACCCCACGAGGTCAGAACACATGGGATGGGATTATACTTTCGAAATTTATAAACCTAAAATAGCTACCTACGTCTACTAAAACACTACACCCGCAAGCGCACGAGGTCGTGTTGTAGTATAGGAAGGTGGAAAGTATCATGTCGATCCACAGGGAAAGAGGGGGCACTAGAGCTAGGTTAGTTTTGCTGGGTTCCTACTGCGGAGACTAGGGTTAAGGGTTTGAAGGTTGTTTTAATTGTTAAACTACTATGAACAAGTGAGGAATTAAAGGCAAGAATGAAATCTATGGTAACCCTAGACTGAATTAAGACTAAGCAAGCAAGGAAAGACTAAGCTAAGTAGGAAAAGGCAATTTACACTAAGATAGACAAGAAGAGAAGAAGTAAAAGAGCAATTAAATAGCTACACTAGCATGAACAAGACAAGAGCAAAGTAAGAAGCTAACTAAGCAAGGAAAGAACTAATTAAGCTAAGCAAGTACAAAACTAGGGTTTTAAGCAATAAAGAGAGATGTGGGCTGTTTAGGGATATGAACTTATAAAGAGAGGTGACATATGAACATTATGATTCCATTTAGATTATCCAAACCAAAAAAGAAGTTAGAGTCTAATGAATTAACCTAAGCTACTAATTGGCCATGGATATGCTAGGTTGTGTATAGGGTAACTAGTCCCTAACACCCCCTACTACCCTTATGAGGCTCAATTGGGTTAGGGGTTAGGTTCAATTCAATTAGAGTCCAAACAAGTCTAGGTTTCTAGATTAGACATTCCTATGGCAATTAGGGGCTGAGGGTAGTAATGGGGAGGTGAAATTAGGGCTTTTAACCCCAATTCCCCCACATTCTAACCTTGAGAAGGCTCCATGCTAATTGCACTAGAATGATCTAATATAGCTACTTTGATCTCTCACTTAGGTTTAGGGAGATTGGTTAGGATGTAGGAAGATGGGAGGCAACCTAGGGATCCAAGAATTGGACCTAGGGGCAAATCCCAAAATGCACACATACAAGCAATTTGCCTAAATTCCTAGGTGATTTCACACACAAACCAACAAGAAATTCATGGAGAATGAGATGCAAATAGAATATAATCATTAAAAAATGGAATTACAACGTTTACATGTCATTTTCTCCCAACATGGTATCAAAGTAACATAATTTCCTCCAAATAGCCCACCCACAGGGGCCTAGCTACTCATAGAAATGAAAAATGCAAAAAGAGAGAAGAAAGAGATAGAGGTGGAAGTGGAGCTCAAAGTAGTTGCTGAAATCCCCCTCTCTAGTAGCTGTAGGTCGTCCTCCTCCCTCCTCCTGGGTGCAAGGGTGAAGAATGAAGGGGATTATTGGTAGGAACTAGTCTAAACTAGTGATTTGGTGGTGGAAATGGTAAAATGGACTGGATTTGAGGTGGATATGGAGTGGAATGTAGTGGATGGCGATTTGGGGAGCTAGGAGGTGGTGGAAGGTAGCTTACCTCATGCCCCAACTGCCACCTATGTATATATAGGTGTGGGGAAGAAGCACTAGGTCAAGTAGGGGCCAAATTGGTAAAGCAGTGAAAACTAGGTGGGTTTGGTGAGTAGCATGGCCGTGGTAGGGCACCACGTCCGTGGTGGGTAGGGTAGGCCACGACCGTGGTGGATGGGCATGGTCGTGGGTTTATTCCATCAAAGTTAACATGGTTTTGATCAATTTTGGGCTGAAATGGCCACGGCCGTGGTGGTCACCACGACTGTGGTGGGTTGAGGGTAGAACGATCGTGGTGGGATCTGGTAGCACGACCGTGCTGCGTGGCACAGACATGGTGGAAGATGGTAGAATGGCCGTGCTGCGTGGCACGACCATGGTGGGTGGTCACAGCAAGGCCGTGCTGAGTGGCACGGTCGTGGTAGAGTATGCTCTACAGCTGCTTCGAAACTGAGTTTTTTCCTGTTATTTCTTCATTTGTAGCATGACTATTTTGTGTTACCACGGCTGTGCTGGGGGCTTTGCTTGCACTTTGAGCTTCAAACTTCATTATCCATGGACTTCTTTGCTTAAGATTGACTCTTGGCCACTAGGGTTAGGTTGGGGGAGCTCTGGGGCCTTCTTTGGGCCCCTCCATATCTCTCTTCCATCCAAGTGTGATCCAAGTACCTGAAAAACATGTAAATAGTGTCCATAAGTGCATTTTACACAAATATGCATATTAAGGGAAATAACACGTAATCTAATAGTTATAGATGTGATTGAAATGAAAAATGCCACAAGATGAAGCCCTAAAATAGGGCTGAATCACCACCCCAAACTTGAAACATACTTGTCCTCAAGTATGCTCCAACTCAATCTCTCTACAAATCTTCTACAAATAAGAAATGACATATGCAATGTAAAAGATGATTATTGTTGAATGGTATCAAAGATGACTAAGTACATGCATTCCACCTCTCTCCTCTCATGCTTTCACAATCCAATCATGAAAAGAGCACAAAGCATATGAACTTCAAATATAGCGCATAGAAACACAAGTTATCCATATTTCTTCCATAAAGTTTCGGGTAAACCGTTTCATGATGGTGTTAATCAAGGACGACTAGGAGTATTATTTCACATTTATGCATTCAATCTTATATTTCAAATCACACCAAAAGACCCACGTGGCTGTGGAAAAGGGCAAAATGAACTAAGTTTGATGTTTCCTAGCTCAATGGGTATGAAAGTGGAAGAAAGGGTTGCGGTAAGATTTTTGGAGTGTTTTTACACACTCATCTTTTCTTTATTTGAATGCTTTTAAATAGGAGCATCCTTTTATTTTGTTTTTGCTTTTCTTTTTCTTTTGTTCTTGCCCTTGGTGTAGATAGGGCATATGGTGGATAGAGTGAAGTGAAGGGGTAATGATATGGCCAGCCCAAACTTTTGGAGGTGGCCAAGGCTGATTATGTGCACTAAGGCATCTTTTTATGAGGCAGAGGGGTATGAAGATGGTGGAAGAAGGATCAGATCAAAGAGGGGTCATTTTTATGATTCTCCACGTAAGACATCCTGCATGAAAATTAATCCAATACTTCATCCTAGATATCACACCACCTGAATGAACAAGATGAAATTGATATATCAATTAAGTGATTCTACAAACACTAAGTGTTCAAAGCTTGCTCAACTCATAATTCAACCAAATCAATCACAATCCTAAGAGAGGTGATGCACATGTAAAAAGTTAAACATTGATACCACTTAGCAATAAAGCATGACATTTCACTTGCACTAGTCAAAGGTCATCATTTTTACTCAAAACAGTAGAGATTGGGTCAAAACATACTTTTTAGACAAGAAATCTCAAATTTGGGCAAAATTGGCCAAAATGGTGCCAAGTTGCCTCCAATCACATCTAAACCTATATCACTGAACTTAAAATAGTAAACAAGAAAATACTAACTAAAACATGCAAAAATTACCAAAAATCTACATGATATGCAATGCATGGTGAAAGAGAAAAGTTTTTGAAAATTACACAAAAAATGGCAAGAAAGAAAACTACATGGCATGCATGTATGCAAAGCAGTAAACTTCTAAATTAAATAGCAAAAACAAGTAAGCATGTGAAAAACAACAAACAAAGAGTAGTAAATGGCAGGTGAGATATGAAAATGAGTGAAAGTAAGACGAGGGCATACCTCCCTACCACCCCAAGCTTTTGAATCATGCTGTCCTCAACATGACACTAAGGTCTAGGATGATAGGGTAGACGATCACTGTGGTGGTGGAGGATGTGCTCCTCCCTACCTGTAGTAGGCACCCCAGTAGTCTGACTGTGGAGGTGGGTAGTTGTCCTGGAATACAAATAAAGAGCTCCACCAATCTTCACCCCACTGTGGGTTCCTCTGGGCCTGGGCATTTTGAAACTAATAAAGGTGGTTGACCTGGTAATGCATGTGCTGATGGTCCAACCACATGGTGTCCTGTGTCCTTTGGAAGCCCTCATGTACCCATAGTATCCTCTCCTGCATCGCCTGAATGCTCTCCAGCTGTGCATGAATGGTACCCATATCATATGCATTCACTGAATGCTGCTGTGGCTCTGACGCTCCCATCCTTTCTTCTCTTTGCCTCACCCTTCGTGCCGCTCTTTCCTTCGCTGTACACCTCTACTCAGATGCCTGTGAAGGCTCTCCTAGACCCCCAGAAAAACTCACCTCAGGGACTGCCTCTCCTCTCAGGTTCTCCTCCTCATACCTCCTCAATTTTTCCAAAAAATCCGGCGTCGGTCCATATTATGCCATGAGGGGTGGAGTATGGTAAGGCAACTCTAATGTCACTCCTGGGTAAGGTGGGTTGATTTGGTAAATGATCTTCTGATCTGTAACTATAATCATGGACAAGCGAGCTAAGTAGTGCAAATCAACCAACTTGCCACTATCTGCCTTTGTATAGCCTGTCATGTCATGTCCTAAAGCAGTGGCTATGGATGTCACAATCCCTCCCATTACAAATGGATTTGTGTTCTTAGACGGGATTGTTCTCATATGGTCTATAATTAATGCCCCCATATTCACATGCTTCTCTTTTGTCATCCAACCAAGAACAAAAAGATCTTTCCTTGTGCAGCTGCCTTGGTTTTCGTATAACACCTTCTGAACATAGCGGAGAAACGGGTTGTGGATGGAACTTGTCTTGGACTTCCCCGCTACAAATGTACTTTGGTCGGTGAATCATTTCCACATGCTGGATATGTGGAACTAGAATCATTTTCTATCCTTCCTCCATCTAGGAGGGCTTCCACCTCCCCACTTTGGAAAAAAAACTGATTTGGCATCTGCGAGGTTATCTTCCACCTCTTATCCCCAATCATAACCTTAATTGCATTCTCGCCATCATCAATTGCTTTTTCTAGCGTGGCAAAGAACTACTGGGTCAGCTCGATGTAGGTCTCCTGCTGCAGTGTCAAGATCTCAAATAGCCCCATTTTTTCCATCAACCCCTGAAAGTAGGCATAGAAACCCATCACCTCCATTGTTGCTTGGCATGCATATCGAGTTGCTAAAACTCTGCATGTCAAGCACTTCGGGTGCTTAGGATCTTTTACCCTGCCTGTAGTAACCTTAGGATGTGGAAGTGGGCAATGTGGTGGAACCTCATGCTGCTTAGAATCAGGCATATCTGTATCATCTTCATCATCTAACACGAGCCGTCGACGCGACCGTGGCTGCGGCTCGGGCTGTGGCTGTGCCGCCGAGGAGACAGACGACCGTGCGGCTGAAACTGATGGTCGTGCAGTGGTAGCAGAGGGTCTCTCAGATGAGATGGATGGCCGGGTGGCAGACGGTGGTGGCTGCGACGAAGACAGTATCCCCCATTGTGGCTGTTCAGAGGTTTTTTCAGTGATAGGATCCACTATGGCATCCAAATTGGCCTCCGTCAACCGGGGGTGGCTGTTCCTTGGTTTCCTCTGATAAGAAATGACGCCCCATGTCTTCTCTATTGCTCTCTTTGCAAACTTATTCATTCTTTCTCAAAAATGGAAGTGAAATTAGAAAATTTTGGATTTCTCTGAAGAGCTGGGCTGTTGGGGCGGAATGGAGAGAAAGTGGTGCGTTTGTGGATGGAAATTGGTGGAATCTGAAGATTGAGGTAGTGGAAATGGTGGGGGAATGATTACGAATTATTGGGAGTGATTTGGTGAGGATTCGAGGGTTGGAATGGGCAAGCAGAGCACTGCACGCTCACTAGGGTGCGGAGCACGACTGTTCTGTTCTTCAGAGAAATGAGCAAGTGAATAGAAATTTTGCAAATTCTGACTTAACATTGCTGGAATCGGGCTGTGGCACGGCTGTGCTGTGTGGCATGGCCTTGTTGGCTTTGTGTACCACGGTCGTGCTGCCTTGCACGACCGTTATGCCCTGGTTCTATACTTGGTTGATTTTCTGAAGTTTTGACGATTTCTTTATTGAATGTGAGTGCACCACCATGACCGTTCCATGTCACCACGGCTGTGGTGTGCACCGTAAAAGCAGTATAACACTTCAAATCTTGTTCAAACATCAAAACTTTGATCTCAAGTTGATATTCTATTGATTCCTTGTCAAAATTTCATCTATTCCTTCTTCATTTCACTCTGTTCTCACCTGCACATCTCAAAACTACACAAAAACTATCAAAACAAGTGTGTGTGTTTTCTTGGAAAAATGTAAAAACAAAGCAAAAGTATCAAAAATGTAGATTGGGTCAAAAATTCCCAAACCTAGGTGGTTTGCCTCCCACAAGCGCTGAGTTTCTTGCCTTCAGCTAGGCTTCTTGGTGATTCTTCAAAATTCACCCATTTGGAATCCTCAAGTGCCCATTCTTGCAAAATATGCATCCTTCATTTGCACTCAATCTATTTTCCTCATCCCTTTCATCACAATAATCATCATCAATTTATTCACCTTGGTGTCCTCTCAAATTCCCATTTGGACTTGTGAAGTGATCATGTCCAATATCCCTATCTCGGATTTGCCAGGTTGGGGTCTTGTACATGTTGATGTTGATCCTCATGTCCATGAATGAGACTTTCATAGTGCCACTACACACATGAATGTCGACATCATCTATAGATTAGAATAGTCTTCGCAAGATGATGGGAATCTTCCTATCCTACGGCTCCATATCAAGTACAATGAAATACGTCGGGATCACCACGCCTTTTTCTTTGTCTATCATCACCAAGACATCATCCACTCTACCCCTGGGCACTTTTATGGATCTATCTGCCAACTAGAGAGTGCAATGTGCCAGTTTCAACTTGCCTAAGCCCAACTTAACATAGACATGGTATGACATCAAATTCACACTAGATCCCAAATCAAGTAAGGACCTGTCTATGTGATGTCCCCCTATGTAACTAGGTATGAGTGGGGCTCCTGGGTCTTTTCTCTTTATGGGAAGGGCATGTTGTATGATGGAGCTCACTTGTTTAGTAAATCTCACCCTCTTTGGAATCCTCCTCGTTGACCTTCTTTTCACAGTGCATAGGTCTTTGAGACACTTGGAATATGATGGAATTTGTTTGATTGCATCCAAGTGAGGAATGTTGACCTTCACTTGTCAGAAGACCTCAAGAGTGTCCATATTATGATTTTGTCTTCTTTTCACAGCTGGGGGCTCATCTAGTGCTTTTAGAAATGGTGGCTCACTAGCTATTGGCCCACTTGACTCAACACGATCTTCATGTGGTGTAGCATGAGGTGGAGCACTAGGACTCCCAATATCAACATGGGGTGGCAAATGATCATCTTCGGCAATCTCAATCACAACATCACCACTTGACTACTTCTACTTTGCTTTGTCACTCTTTCTTTGACTTGCGGGCTGCTCAAGTGTTTTCCCACTCCTTAGAATTGTCACAACACTACCTTGCTCATGATGGGGAAGGGGAGCATAATGTGGCTGTGGAGGAGGTGGGGGTGACACTTGGGGTTGAAATTGAGGTGGAGAAGAGAATTGAGGGGGAGGAGAGAATTGGGGTTGGAAGATGAAGTTTTGGGAAAATTGAGGTGGTGAAGGTGGTGGGGGAGTGTAAGGCTTAGGACAGCCTTGAAAATGGTAGATGGGCTGCACTTGCATGGGAGGTGGATTGTAGAAAATTTGAGAAGAGGGCATGGGTCCACTTGCTTCATTGTAACTCAAGATGGATTTTGAAGCTAGTTTCTCTTCTTGAAGAGCAGGTGTGGAAGAGAGCTGCTCTATCTTTTCTTCAAGCCTTGCAACATCTTTTTGGACATCATCAAAGTTTTTCAATATAGAGAGAACCTCTTCCTCAAACCTTGAGCTGTAGCTTGGACTTTGCGGTTCCGAGTAGCTATAGGAGTAAGGTGTCTTCACTTCTCCCTCAAAAGAACCAATGTAGTCGACCAGATGGCAAGTACCATTTCCTCCTTGACTTTTCATGAGTTTCATCATTTCTCCCATAGCCTTCATCACTTGTGCATTGGGATCATTAGAAATAGATGTCTCACTAAAGACCCGACTCCCATCACAAATCATGCTAGAAGTTCAGTTCCTTGAATTTTCTGCCAATTGCTCAAACAACGGCCATGACTCCTCCGGTGGCTTTGTCATGAAAACACCTCCACAAGAAGAATCCAATGTAGCTTGATCCCTTGATGACAAATCAGAGTAGAACGCTTGTACAAGCTGCCACAAAGGTATCTCATGATGCAGGCACTCTCTCAACAACTTTTGCAACCTATCCCAAGCATCATGGAACTTTTCATTATCCATTTGGCTGAAACTCACTATTGACCGCCGCATTTATTTCATCCTTACAATAGAGTAGAACTTCCTCAAGAATGCCATCTTCACATCACCCCAAATCATGATGTCTCTCCTTGAATCATACCATTCCTTGGCCCTATCCTTGAGTGAAAAGGGGAACAATGTGAGCCGAATTGAGTCATCACTTGCCATTGACGTTATGAAGGTGGCACACATCTCTAGGAAGGCATCCACATGCTTGTAGGGGTTTTCACTCTCTGAGACGTACAAGGTGGGTAGGAGCCCAAGAAGACCTGGAGGAATAGAAAATTGCTCCCCTTGCATTTGGGTGACTCTAGATGCAATAGGTGACTAGTAGTTGCTCGACATGAAGTAATCTTGCAAGGACTTGCGAGGTGCATTTTGGTCTTACATCTCGTTTCCTCCGAATGGCTTGTCACATGCACAAAGCACAACCAAACAAAGGAAAGCAAGTTAGTAAACCAATATACACAAAGAATGCAAAGAAAAATGAATAAAGAATAGCAACGATGAGGGCAGTAGGAAAAGTCAAAGAAAAATTAACTAGCTAGGCTGAACGCCTCTAATCCCCGACAACAGTGCCAGAAAGCTTGGTGTGATTCCTCTAGAGGTGCAACACACTAGTCGATTTGACCCGACTAGATGCGCCCCACGAGGTCAGAACACACAAGATGGGATTATGCTTTCGAAATTTATAAACCTAAACTAGCTACCTATGTCTAGTAAAATACTACACCCGCAAGCACACATGGCGATGTCGTAGTATAGGAAGGTGGCAAGTATAGGGTCGATCCAGGGAAAAGAGGTGGCACTAGAGCTAGGTTAGTTTTGCTGGGTTCCTACTGCATAGACTAGGGTTAAGGGTTTGAAGGTTGTTTTAATTGTAAAACTACTATGAACAAGTGAGGAATTAAAGGCAAGAATGAAATCTACGTAAACCCTAGACTGAATTAAGACTAAGAAAGCACGGAAAGACTAAGCTAGGTAGGAAAAGGAAATTTACACTAAGATAGGAAAGAAGAGCAGAAGTAAAAGAGAAATTAAAGAGCTACACTAGCATGAACCAGACAAGAGCAAAGTAAGAAGCTAACTAAGCAAGGAAAGAACTAATTAAGCTAAGCAAGCAGAAAACTAGGGTTTTAAGCAATAATGAGAGGTGTGGGCTGTTTAGGGGCATGAACTTATCACTTAAGTTGGGGGTGACATATGGACATTATGATTCCATTTAGATTATCCAAACCAAAAAACAAGTTAGAGTCTAATGAATTAACCTAAGCTACTAACTGGCCATGGATATGCTAGGTTGTGTATAGGGTAACTAGTCCCTAACACCCCCTACTACCGTTATGCGGCTCAATTGGGTTAGGGGTTAGGTTCAATTCAATTAGAGTCCAAACAAGTCTAGGTTTCTAGATTAGACATTCCTAGGGCAATTAGGGGCCGAGGGTAGTAATGGGGAGGTAAAATTAGGGCTTTTAACCCCAATTCCCCCACATTCTAACCTTGAGAAGGCTCCATGCTAATTGCCCTAGAATTATCTAATCTAGCGACTTAGATCTCTCACTTAGGTTTAGGGAGATTGGTTAGGATGTAGGAAGATGGGAGGCAACCTAGGGATCCAAGAATTGGAACTAGGGGAAAATCCCAAAATGCACACATACAAGTAATTTGCCTAAATTCTGAGGTGATTTCACACACAAACCAACAAGAAATTCATAGAGAATGAGATGCAAATAGAATATAATCATTAACAAATGGAATTACAACATTTACATGTCATTGCCCCCCAACATAGTATCAAAGTAACATAATTTCCCCCAAACTGCCCACCCACATGGGCCTAGCTACTCATAGAAATGGAAAATACAAAAAGAGAGAAAAAAGAGATAGAGGTGGCCATGGAGCTCGAAGTAGTGGATGAAATCCCCCTCTCCAGAAGCTACAGGTCATCCTCCTCCCTCCTCCAGGATGCAAGGGTAAAGAATGAAGGGGATTGTGGGTAGGAACTAGTCTAAACTAGTGATTTGGTGGTGGAAATGGTGAAATGGAGTGGATTTGAGGTGGATATGGAGTGGAATGTAGTGGATGGTGATTTGGGGAGCTAGGAGGTGGTGGAAGGTAGCGGACCTCGTTCCCCAGCCGCCACCTAGGTATATATAGGTGTGGGGAGGAAGCACTAGGTCAAGTAGGGACAAAATGGTTAGCTTCCTTCCTGATGAGGTGAGCCGAGGAGAAGTGTCACATCATTATGGCTGTGAGGCTCTCGTATCGTGTTAGCTGGAGACCGATACAACTTCTATCCTGACAAGGTAACAAGCCGATACGGGGTAGGCATATTGCCCACTCGTATCGTGTGTGGCAATCGTATCGTGTTAACTAGAGACCGACACAGATTTATTCTGTGACAATCTGATGCTGGGTTAGACCGATACAACCCTCAAATACAAAAAGCCTGCTACGATATGTCTTGATGCTACCCTCACCGCTTCTCCGCAGGGTTACGTGACAGAGCGTGAGACAGGCGCAAGGGGTTGTCGCTGAGCGACGAGAAGTTTTTGCCTCCGAATCCACACCGCCAGATGCAGTGATCCCGCACATTAGGAACTTTCTTCAATCACGCACGCATATGACGATGGCTGAGGATGCACACCCCCTGATCAGCATGCTGACGCCGAGTCCAGAGATGAGGATGAACTTTTTTTCTCCTCCGCAGACGAGCGCAGGGCAAGCATCGCAAGAGAACACTACACATCAACCGACGAACAAGCTGGCACAAGAAGTGAACCATACGCCTCATTTGATGGTCGAGCAGCCACAAGGCATGAATACCATGGAGTCGCCTCCCCAAGAAGATACGAAGGCTCTCCATGGGATACCTCAACGGTCCCCTGCGATGAATGCAACTAAAAAATAGTTATAGAAAACCTGGCGGCACAGCACAATGGGTCAGCCTCCAAGACACACAGACATCCATCGACGAAGAAACCACTGTATGACATACTTCATGACACTTGTTTCCGGTGTCTTGG
The DNA here is from genome assembly GCA_963693085.1 of Alisma plantago-aquatica. NCBI lineage: Eukaryota > Viridiplantae > Streptophyta > Magnoliopsida > Alismatales > Alismataceae > Alisma > Alisma plantago-aquatica. The sequence goes on along the minus strand of OY856414.1, from coordinate 499,124,642 downwards.
CAGAGGACATTGGCATTCACAATGCAGGAGGAACAAGGTGTGCTACAAATGTCGTAGGCCTGGACACATTGCGGTGAGATGTAATCAGATGTTCTCATAGGCAAGAGTATCAGATATACTGTCAAGAATGGTGTTCCCTGCGCTTCTGTCAGGAAGACCAGCTATGGGTACACCACATCACATCCCAAAAAGGATTTTGGTGGATATAGGCCCTGATGATGATATGAGAAGAAGCAAGATCACTGCTCTTCAGAGGGTGGTGGAGATTTCTTGGCCCAGTGAAATATCATGGGCGGCTCTCTACCCATTCTTAAGACAATGTTGGCCATGTGCGGCAGACTTATATCGTTTTGCAGACAGAAAAGTGATTGCCTTTTTCTCCTGCCCCAACGAAGCAAAGGAAAATGTGGCAAAAGGGGTACCTACCTTTAGAGGGTCTAGGATTGACATGAGGCACATGATTGGAGGGGAGCGACATTGCTAGAAAGAAGTCTTCTGGTTTTGGGTGGCAGACCTTCCCATGGTGTGCCAGGATGATGAATCCGTTACAGCCATTGTCAAACCGTTTGGTAAACTAATACATATATCAGACTGGAAGAAGGGAGAAGATGATCTATCAGGTATACTCATGCTCGTGGAGGCCTTTAGTGAGGATGTACAGCAATTTGTATCCCTTACATACGGATCGAGGAGGACCTCAGTTCATCTTATCATGGTAGCTAGAGGAAAAATGGGTGCAGAAGACTCTATCCTTACTGAAGCAGGCGGTGAATATGGAATACCAAGAGAAGCTCTCGTTGTGAACAAGAATAGGGAAGGACCTATTTCTGAGGCTACAATGATTACTAGTCCTCCATCTCTGGTGGAGAGACCTAGATCACGGGGACCATCTCCGGACAGACAACGTCAAAGAGAGGATAGATCTCTGAGAAGAGTTATAGTTGATCGAGAAGGCAACAAACAATTCCTTTTGAATAGAAGGTTGGAGGACTTTATACACTTTGAGGATGCTCGTGATAGAGAACGTAGAAGAACAGATAGAAGAAGATACAAATCTAGCTCAAGGAGAGTTGAGTTTACTGATCGGGGACGTAACACTATCCAAGAACATGCTTATACCAGGTGTGGTAGCTCTAGGAGGAGACACTCAGAGGATGAGAGACGTGCCGCCTACGCTGATTATAGCGATGAGGATGAGTGGAGGTTTAGTCACTGACTTGACAGTGACTGAGATGAGAAGAGTAGTTTTTCTTTTCATATGGATAGTAAGTCAATTTTCTGGAATATTAGAGGGGCTGCAAACAACCCAACAAGAAGGGTGCTGAGGAGACTTTGTAGCAGATTCAAACCGGGCATTGTTTGCCTCTTTGAGCCTTTCTTACATGCTGAACAAGCTGTTGAGCTATTAGACGTGGTACGCCTAGATTGGGTGGCTGACAACCATATAGAGGAAGGTAAGATATGGGTATATGCGGACCTAAACCTAAAGCCAGTGATTTTTAGAAGACATAGACAACAAATTATTGTTAGATGTGAGGTCTCAGATGGTTCATTCTTCTTTGTTACGGTTGTGTATGCAAGTTGTGATCATGCCCATAGGAGAGATCTTTGGGAAGAGATTATCATCATGTCTGCTGAGATAGGTGATATGAAATGGATCATAGCAGGGGATTTTAATGTTGTGCGAGAGGACCAGGAGAAACGTGGGGGAAATGCTCCAACTTATCAGGAAATGTTTGATTTCAATGCTCTTATTGCTGATGCTCTCTTGAAGGAGGTGCCTTTTGAAGGAAGCCGGTTTACTTGGGTTAACAAATAGATACTCACACCTACTGTTTAGGAGAGGTTAGATAGGGTTCTTATGAATGGAGCATGGTTTGCGGAGAAACCCATGACTCGTTCTATACACCTTACTAGATCTCGGGTGTCGGATCACTACCCTATTATAACTATACTGGGTGCACAAGCTACTACTGATAGGAAAGCTCACTTCTCATTCATGTCGACATGGCTAAGGGAGGCTGAATGTCTGAAGATTGTTGAGCAGATCTGGGAAGAGAGAGTTGTGGGAAATTCATCGTTCATTTTCTATCATAAATTGAAGAAAGTAAGAGGTGCTCTCAGAGCCCGGAGTAAGATAAAGTTTGGAGACAATAATCAACATATCAAAGATTTAGAGGACATGGTGTTCACTACACAGGCTGCATTTGATGAAAATCCCACTCCACTCAATGAGTCAAACTTAAAGACTGCAGAGAATGAGCTTGAGCAGCTGCTAGATGTGGAAGAGGCTATTTGGAGGGAGAAGGCCAGAATTAGTTGGCTAAAAGATGGTGAGCGCAACACTCAGTTTTATCATTCGGTGGTCAAAACTAGGTGAAGACATGGGAGGCTAAATGCATTGACACTGCCTGATGGTACTGTGATAACGAACCCTGCTGAGATGGCAGAGAAGGTGGCGACACATTATCAGCAACAATACAATGAGGAAGTTGAGATAGATAGCAGTGCCTTAGAACAGTTTCTACAGGACATCCCAGAGACTATCTCGACAAATGATAGCTTCTCTCTGATGGCCACCCCCCATGAGGATGAGATTCTGAAGACATTGAAGGAAATGGACCCAAATACAACCCTTGGGCCGGATGGATTTACCCTACCTTTCTTTTCAGCTGCGTGGCATATTATTACTGACGACTTCCTCGCTCTGGCAGATGGTTTCTTTAGAGGACAGATGTGTCATAGAGGTTTGTTCTACTATAGAATCCTCCTTATTCCGAATGTTGACTCTCCCAAGAAGTTATCCGCTGATTTCAGACCTATCTCGATTGAGAATCTGACCCTAAGAATCCTTGCGAGAATCTTTAGTATCAGGTTGGCTCCATTGATGACCCAGATGATATCCCGTCCACAGGGAGCTTTCTTGAAAGGGAATGATATTACTCATCATGTCAGGCTGGCTAGAGAGTTGATGCATGATATCAATCAAGGTCGGGAATTTCCTAATGCTGTGGTTAAGTTCGATATGTCAAGAGCATATGACAGAGTGGATTGGCAGGTGATGTGTAAATGTCTTGCTGCTTTTAGATTTCTACCTGAGGTGATCGATCTATGTATGAGTTTCTTTAAACACATCTGGGCTACGGTTACTATTGGTGGGGATACAGCTGGTTTTTTTCAGATTGGAAGAGGCTTAAAGCAAGGTAATGCTAGATCACCATTCATGTTCATTATCTTTGAGGAACTTATTTGCAGAAGGATTAGTAGATTGGCGAGTGATCAATCCATTTCCAATTTCTATACAAGAGGATATGGGGTGGCACCTCCAATGCTTCTCTATGCTGATGATCTTATGATGTTCTTCAATGCGGACCAGCAGACAATCAATACAGTTAGAAGCACATTCAAGCTATATAAAAAGGCAACTGGTCAGAGAATCAATAGACAGAAATCTGTTTGTGTGATTGGGGGGTATGATCAAGCAAAGGTAGATGACATAGAAAAGGGCTTTGGAGTGGAGAAGGCGACTCACTCTTTTATTTACCTGGGCATACCGATTTCTAAAGGAAGGACAAAATTAATTGACTACGAGTTTCTTGTTAGAAAAGTGAACTTTAAAGTGGCTGCATGGAAATCTAGATTGCTATCTTTTGTAGGACGAAGACTACTGGTTGCTCATGTGATGTCGTCCATTAATGTCTACACGGTAGCGGCGGTGGGAATTCTAGCAGGTATCATCCAGCGTATAGAGAGAAAATTTTCGAGTTTTCTATGGGCGGACATGGAGAATCACCAGAGAAAAGCATGGATCGGATGGGAAAGAGTTTCTACGCCACTGATAGATGGGGGTCTTGGTCTCACTTCCTTGAAGATGATTAATGATGCATTTGTTGCTAAGGCGTGCTGGGAAATTCTCAATACTGAGACTTTGTGGGCATCTTTTTGCAGAGATAAGTATGCTAACCTTGCAATAGGCAGGTCCGGAAACTATCCTAATCACTTAAAGATTAGTAGATGTCTGTCCCCTTTCTGGAAGAAGATATGGGACATGTTCCCTAGAATGTTTCCTTTTTGTAGATGGTCGATTGGGAGAGGTAATATCCCTTTCCGGGACTCATGGTGGTGTGATGAGAGACTCACTAACCATGCCATCTTTACTAGTGATAGAAGGCAGCCGTTCTTGGTTAGAGATTTCTGGAATGAAGAAGATGGATGGGATTGGGAGACGATCCAACAAGTGGTTGATGACCAGGGCGTGGAGCTGATAAAAAAGGCAGGTGCTTGGATAACGAACGCAGATGATGAATTGGTGTGGGGGTGTTGACCAGAAGGGTTGCTTCACTATGAAATCAGTGAAAAAGATTCTAATGCAACCAAGAGCGGGAGGACCGGATGATCTAGGAAAAATATGGGGCATGGACGCCCCTAAGGCGAGTGCTATCATATGGAAACTGACTAAAAAATCTATTCCTATGGATGATAATGTTCAACATAGATGTTGCGTCCCCCTTGTATTGAGGTGTAACTGTTGTGATGATCCGAGTGTAGAAGATGTTGATCACCTTTTCTTCCATGGACAGGTTGCCATGTTCTTCTGGAACAGATTCTCCCATTTGACGCAGATGCAGGCACCTCATGATATACGATCACTTCTTGATACTTGTGAGAAAGGTTACTCTAGGAGGATCTCAGATTGGATTGCAGGAAGATTAGCAGTTAACATACCCCACACCATTTGGAGGATACATTGTGCATCTAGATTTGGGGACAAACTGTGAGGTTGGGAGTTTGAATGGAATCAAATCATCTCTTCTGTGAACAACACGATTCAGCATAGATCCTTCTCTATTGAACATGGATCGAGCATTTACAATAGGATGAGAGATGGCGGGATTACTGAGCCTAAGAGAATGAGAGAGATTCAACTGATAAGGTGGATGAAGCATGACTTGCATAACTTGAAAATGAACTTGACTATAGGAAGAAATAGGGGAGAAGATGGGGTATGTAGGAGGTGGGTGGCAAGCCTGATACGAAATCAAAATGTGGATATATGCATGGTGTTCCATGCCTGGCTCAAGGCACCGGACTTCGTCCTGGCATATGTACAGGCATGCATTGTTGGACTGAAACTGGCAGATGATCATATGCTACGAGTTTCATGTATTGAGATTGATGACCAGGAAGTCTACGATATTCTGTGGAAGGATGCTATAGAACCGTGGAGGACCAAGCCATTTGTTAGAGAGATGAGGTCTGAGTTGGTTAGATCTAGTATTACTGGGTCAATGGTTCACAAAGTTGCTAACTCTATACCCAGAGAGATTGGGAGATGGGGGAAAAGATTTTCAGAGATGACAATTATTACGGATAGAAGGATGATACCGAATAGAATTCGAGGCATGGCAACTTTGGAGAAAAGGTTCATTCCCTACGTGCACCTACAGTGGATCGACGCTTGATGAATCATGGATGTTTTTTTTAGCTGTTTCTTTGTCTGGGTTGTGAGGTTTTTTTATCTGGTCTTCTGGGGGGAACAAACCTGCAGACACATAAGAAGGAGGTGTATTCTGTTGATGGTTTCACCCACTAGAGAGGGGTGGGATGAATAGAGAACCCTATGGCTTAATTTAAAAAAAAAGTAGGGACAAAATGGGTAAAGCAGTGTGAGTAGCACAGCTGTGGTAGGGCACCACGGCCGTGGTGGGTAGGGTAGGCCACGATCGTGGTGGATGGGCATGGTTGTGGGTTTATTCCGTCAAAGTTAATAGGGTTCTGGTCGATTTTGGGCTGAAATGGCCATGGCCGTGGTGGGTACCACGGCCGTGGTGGGTACCACGGCCGTGGTGGGTTGAGGGTAGCATGGTCATGCTGCGTAGCATGACCATGGTGGGATCTGGTAGCATGGCCGTGCTGCGTGGCACGACCGTGGTGGAATATGGTAGCACGGCCGTGCTGCGTGGCACAACTGTGGTAGATGGTCGCAGCACGGTTGTGCTGAGTGGCATGACCGTGGTAGAGTATGCTCTGCAGCTGCTTCAAAACTGAGATTTTTCCTATGATTTCTTCATTTGTAGCATGACCGTTTTGTGTTACCACGACCGTGCTGGGGGCTTTTCTCGCACTTTGAGATTCAATCTTCATTATCCATGGACTTCTTTGCTTAATCTTGACTCTTGGCCACTAGTGGTAGGTTGGGGGAGCTCTGGGGCCTTCTTTGGGCCCCTCCATCTCTCTCGTCCATCCAAGTGTGATCTAAGTACCTGAAAAACATGTAAATAGTGTCCATAAGTGCATTTTACTCAAATATGCATATTAAGGGAAATAACATGTAATCTAATAGGTATAGATGTGATTGAAATGCAAAATGCCACAAGATGAAGCCCTAAAATAGGGCTGAATCAGAGGTCAATTACTGATGTGGATGATTGAAGATCTAATGGTTCAAATTGATCTAATTAAAATGGATTCAAGAATGGATGATCCATTGATTACAAACCCTAACCCTAATATAGGGTGAAGGTATGTGAAACCCTTATTGTTGGGGAATAGTGCATGAAGCCCTAATCCTGGGCAATATGATGATAATCCTAACCCTAATTTTGGGTAATGGGATGAGTATCCCTAATTGATATGAATTTGGAAATCCTAACCCTAATGAGGAAATAATGATGCTACTCTTACATTGCATAGTGCTGATATGTAATTGATATAACAATTATGATGTGCACTAACCCTACAGATATCATGAGATGATGAGCATAGCCATGTATGAGCTATGATGTGTTATTTATTTAAAATGTTTTATGGTCCTTGTGAGGCATTTTATGCTTTGTTGCCTAGTAAGAGGTAAAAAGAGATTAAATGGGCTTTGAGAGCCATGTGAGATGCTTGTGTAGCAAGTATCATGTTTACCTTGGTCAGATGACCTGGAGGTGTTTAGTTACCTAATAAGTGGTAACAAGTGTTCTTTGATGAACTGAGGGTTGAATATCCATATTTCATAATCATGATGATGAGATGATAAGTGATGAGAATGTCCATGATGAGATAAGGGATTGAGATCCCAATGTTTTGTAAAGTTTTGAAAAGTACTTGGTAGAAGTATTACACATTCTTTGTAGCTTTTGTCATAATAGTTGATGTTTGGAAACTTGTTTGATGCTAAAAGAATATGTAATACACTTAAGTAATCAAGTGAAATATTATCATGTAGAGCCACGACCATAGATCCATCATCGTCAGTAATTGGTGATGGAGAAATAGGTTTTCCTATGGGAATTCCTGGAATGCATATTTATGAATATGTGGGGGTAATGGGTGAAAATATCCTTACGCCTCATAGGAATGACTGCGGGCCATATCCTATGCACATGAATGGTTATGGACCATATCCCAATAAGAGTATGGCTATGGGACATAACTCCACAATACCAGACATTGGCTAAGGGCCATATCCTGAAAAGAGTATATGCTATGAGATATAACTCTATAACAAAGTTACCAGTATACCCTAGAAAGCTACTTAGCAGAGACACAAGATGTCCTGCATAAGATCTCATACTAACCGAGTTAAGGGAGGTTATGGAAATCCGGCTCTTCCTTAACCTATGTATGGTACCGATTTTAATTTTACAATGGTCAGTTGGAGTATGAGCGATATACGTCATCTCCTCACGGCTTAAGTATGATTGTAAAATGTAATCAGCCATGTAGCGTATTTGCTTAAGGTTGAAATACGAGAATCATTGGTTGATGTTACCTTGTTTAGCATATCCTAGATGTATAAATGTTATACATGTTCTTCAATTCCTTATTGGATAAGTGACATGCTACTTTATCAAGTTATAACTGAAATGCTTTGAATAAGAATATTGCTCTAATCTATTTAGACATTGATTTATCTACTGTTGAATATATTTGATTCCTCTGTTCAGTTTTATTCTATTAAACTACAATAATAATGTTTCTGGCAGAGAGTTATATCTCTCGCTGGGACAATTTCAATTGTCTCAACCCCGTGGGATCCAACCTTTTTAGGTGGACACGGACGAGGAGGTAGAAACCATACAGCAGGAGAAGGACAACAGCAACAATAGGGACAACAATGATATTCCAGGTGGAGGCACTGGCTATCATATTTTGTATAGAGAGTCCTATGTGTCGTCTCTGTACTCTTAGGTCCTCGGAGTTAGTAGTTAGTACTTTAGTGAATCGATCTGAGATTTTGGCTTGAAGCCTTGAGGTTCTTATACTGCCTGTGTATAGTTTTGACAGAGCATTTGATGCTTGTAATCCTTAAGAAGGGATGGTACAGGATATGTACTTATGAACCAGGATGTAAATAGAATACATTGGTTCTTGATAAAAGAGTTTTCCTGTGTTTGGATATCTTTGTAAATAGTTTTATTTTTAGTGATTTTTAGTAATTCTGCTGCTTATGATCGCTTCCGCTTAGTTAATAACATTTTGTTCGGATGGGTCGCCACAGCTGGATGCCTTTCTAAGTGCGGCGGAGGTAGTGGGATCTCTGCGGGCAACCATCGAGCTCCGGAGGGGTGAGGCAGCCCCACGACCAGCCGCACCCGACGACAGCAATAGGGTTCACGAGGAAAGGGATGACTGGCCACATTGGACAGATTTACCCCTCTCGGGTATGAAGAGTCGGATATTTACGTGGGGGAAAAAGGGACATTCCGTTATGTTTTGGCTGAGTTACGTGATGCATGGGATGGCTGACGTGTCAGCATCCCAATTGTCCAAGTAAGTGAATCTTGCAATATTTGTAATTAATTATTCATAACTCTGATGGTAGAAAATAATATATGAAATTTGCTCAGAAAAATATGAGGAATCCATTAAAATAGTTTTAGATCCAATTCCTCTTACAATTCGAAAAGTAGTTAAAGTTGTCAACTTTAATACATTGATGGAGCTTCCACTTATGTGGAATTGCGTGCACGAACTAAAAATCCTAAAGATAGTAAGTATTTAGGTTTAACCTTGCTTATACTAGATAGAGAACTCCACCCACGTATGCTAAGATACGTGGAAGTCTTATCATAGTATAGTTAAGGGTCGAATCCTCAGGACAACGGTCTTGTTGCAAGCAACAAGATGGAAAACGTTATAACTACACTTAGTCACTTAATAGTAGGCACTTAAATCGATAGTTTGGTTTTGTCATTTTAACCTAAGAACATGCAAAGTAAAGAAAGCAAGTAAATCTGAAGAAGTTAAACAATGATAGAAGTCACTAGGGTGTGATCGATTTTTCACTGCCACTACACATGGATCAAGACTTGCAAAGTAAAACATAACCTGCAAAAAGAGTTTAGTCAGTTAGTATCTTTGTAGACTTAGTTTCCTTTCAGAGAACTAACTATGAGAAGTGTGGGAATGTTGCAAAGTCATCCATCCCTGAACGAATGGTCAACTACTTTGCATCATTCCCTTCACAAAGTGTGTTCCCTGACTCATCAAGGTTGTACTTTCACACGTCAACTGATTCCATTTCATAGCATGAAAGTACAACGATGGGAGTGAGTATACTCCACTTCTTGAAAGACACTCCTAGATACCGAAACAGATGCATGGTGGATACATGCACCAAGAACCAACATACAAACGAGTTTCAAATCTAATAGTACAAACGTAGACAATTCATACTAAAAGATAAAAGATAACACAAGTTGATGATCAGGCAACATGCATTCATTAAACGTTTGATTTTGAAATGAAAAGATAAAAACTCTATATTACAAACTATGGATTACATTTACATGATATGAAAACATGGGTAGCGGGGCTACTCCCCGCGCCCTAGTGAAAGAGACTACTCACTCATAACTAGGACAAAGAAGGAGGTAAGAAGAGAGAGAGAGCATCATCCCCACAAAGGAGAGAGGAAAGTCAACCCCTTGGAGAGAGAGAAATGATCCACCAGCTTCACAGGTTGTGTGATGACGAGATCTCCCTCTTCCCACCTTCTTTGGCGGAGAGAGACAGAAAGTAGCTTTGAGATGGAGTGTGGGTCTTAGACCGGCAGCCCCTGGGTGGAGGATGGAAGTCGGATGTGCTCTGGAGTGATTGAGGCAGCCTTTGGACGTCTAAAACTTGATAACTGGTGGAGGACCCTTGGGGTCTTATTTATAGGCCTCAAGTGAAGTTCAAATGGTTTGGAGACCGTTTGGACCTCAAGACTGTTTGGACCTGAGACCGTTTGGATCTCAAGACCGTTTGGACCTCAAGACCATTTGGACCTCAAGACCGTTTGGCTTCATGCGGTCTCGGGACCGTGTGACTCCATGCGGTCTCGGGATCGATTGGCTTCATGCGGTCTTGAGACCGTGTGACTCCATGCGGTCTCAGGACCGGTTGGCTTCATATGGTCTTGAGACCGTGTGACTCCATGCGGTCTTGGGACCGATTGGCTTCATGCGGTCTTGAGACCGTGTGACTCCATGCGGTCTCGGGACCGATTAGCTTCATGCGGTCTTGGGACCGTTTGACTCCATGCGGTCTCGGGACCGATTGACTTCATGCGGTCTTGGAACCGTTTGACTCCATGCGGTCTCGGGACCGATTGGCTTCATGTGGTCTTGGGACCATTTGACTCCATGCGGTCTTAGGACCGTTTGACTCCATGCGGTCTCGGGACCGATTGGCTTCATGCGGTCTTGGGACCGTTTGACTCCATGCGGTCTCGGGACCGATTGGCTTCAGTGGTGTCGGGGTGGTGGTGGATGTGAAAGGTGGTGGTATATCACGTGAAAGTGGTGGGAGTGATAGTGATGGGGTAGAGACTGTGGAGGTGGAGGGGAAAGTGGTAAAGTCGGGCATAGGGGTGGAGAAGGGAGATCCCGAAGGGAAAAGGGGTGAGGAAGAGGATGCGGGTGGTTGCGTAGATATGGTGAAGAAAGGAAGAGTGGTGGATGTTGGAAAGGTGGTGGGTGGTGAGGTGGTGGCGGTTAACTGAGCATTTAGACTCATAATGAAAGAGTCTAAAGATGAGGAGGTGATGTGATCGTCGGGAAGTGGGTTGTCTTCAGGATGTGGTTTTGAAGTTGGCGTCCCCGACAGTTGTTGATTCTGTGAAAGTCTTGTGGATGGTCGTTTCACAGGAATTTTTGATATTCTGGCTGTCGGGGCGTTGATGCTGAGTTCAGTCTGCCCTGCCTTTATTTTCTTTGCTGGTGCTTTTACCGTAGCTAAGAGTTTGGTAACCTCCTCGTCAGTGAAGAGGATCTTTTCCTTGTCATAGTCTACAAGCTCCGGCAGCGGTAGCAGGGTTCTGGATGATTTGACTGTAGGGCAGAAAACATAATGTAGTTTCACATCCTTTTCCTTGATAATGAAAGAGTTCTTCAAGGTTTGTTCATTAGTAAGGATGTCTCCCTTTATTTGCGTGCAGCGCGGTAGGGGTCTGTCCATCTTGAGGTATTTTATGATGGATGTGACATGACCCCCATGCAAATTTCCTTTCCTATGGCGTAGTTGGAGAAATTTTGTATCAAATGCCGTCCGATGTTGACCGGCTTTCCATGCAGGATTGACCATAGGATTAAGAGGTCGGCAGCAATAATGTTTCCTCCCTCTGATCTGGGGAACAATACACTGGTAATGATTTTGTGAAGCGTGCGCACGAACCCTGAGTGAATATTGGAGGCTTTACATGTCTTTGCCTTGTAGCTTGGGATCCCTGTTAGTGACTTCCAGAAGGTGTGTTTATTGAACGGGTAGATCTCCATTCCTGATGCTCCGGCTTTTTTGAGCTGCTCAGGATTGTCGATGAAGATTTCATTTAGAAGATTTTCTATTATCACAATGTCATTCCCAAAGAGCTTGGTGACCAACTGGCGATCACCACCATCCCTTGCTCTATGTGTAATTTCCACCGTTTCTTTAGTAAGATGGGTAAAGAATTATGTGGTGGGCTCGACATATGAGATTTCGGGGATGAAACAGAGTCTGGATAAGTTGGTGTTGTCGAGCATTGTGAGGACTCTGTCATAGATCCCCATCTTCAGTAGTACGCTTGAGCAGACATACTTTGTTGGTTTCAGGACTTTGTCGATGGATGGGATGGTGTGGATGTAAAGCTTTTCTGGTGGGGGTGCGGTGGTGGTGAGAATTGAGAAGGTAGGGGTGGTAACAGGGATGGTGGTGGTAGGTGTTGCAAGGGTTTGGTCCCTAGCAGAGGCAGGGCAAACTTGTTTTCTTGCCCCTTTCTTGGAGGGTTGTCCGGTTGCGGTGTCCTGGACCTTTCGTTTCCCCTTTGATTTTTCAGGTGGGGACTCGTACTTGGGGTTTGGCTCATATTCTGAGCCTTCATCATCATCGGAAGAAATTTCAATTTCTTCTTCAGGCGCCTCAGCTAGGCACTTGTTGAGGCGATCAAGGTCGCACAAGACCTCCATGATTTTGACATTTGGTGGGGCCTTTCCAGTCCTGTTGTAGTCGTCTACGATCTTCTGGAGTTTGGCCTGATCTGCCCTCAGTTGCTCATTGGTCCAGATTGGAGCGTCTTCAGATCCGGTGGCCTCCTTTGCTGGTGATGCCATATCTGCAAAATGGGAAATCATGAGTTAGAACAACATGTTTAGAAAAATTTGGATTTTATTGTATTTATGTGGTTTTATATTTTTTTTAGAGATTGTGGAAAGCCAAACAGTTTGAAGACCATTTGGTTCCAAATGGTTTGAAGACCGTTTGGTTCCAAATAGTTTTAGGACCGTTTGGTCCCAAACAGTTTGGAGACCGTTTGGTCCCAAATGGTTTCAGGACCGTTTGGTTCCAAATGATTTCAGGACCATTTGGTTCCAAACGGTTTCAAGACCGTTTGGTTCCAAACGGTTTGGAGACCGTTTGGAAGGTGAAACGTCGGGTAACAGCCAGCGAAGGGAAGGCAGAAGCGCCAGCGATGAAGATGAAGGTGGCGATTGAGAAGGTGGAGCCGACAGCGATAAAAATGAAGGCGACGATGGAAGGAGCCGACAGCGATAAAGACGAAGATAAAAAGGATCGCGGTGGAGCCGGCGGCGATGGAAAAAAAGGTGGAGGGTGCCACGCTGGTGCCGTAGACGATGACAGAGGTGAAGACAGTTGCGGAAGAGAAAAGGTCGGACATTGCCGCGGTGGCAAAAGAAGGCGTTGCAATGGTGGATGGACTACCTTGTGGCTGTTGGTGGAGACGACGACGGAGAAGCGGAGAGCGGTGGTACAGAGGTGAGGTCGCCGTGAAGAAGCACGGAAACTAGGTCGACAGAGGCGAGCCGTGCGGGAGCAGGGGAAATAGATGCAATGGAACAGCTCTTGCGCAAAGGTTTGAGAAAACTCGAGAGTCAAAGAGAGGAGAAGGAGGGGGTAGGGTTTATATTTATAGGAAACGAGGGTTGACCTGACAAAAACCCTGGGTCAAATGGTTTAGCGACTGTTTGGACTCCAAACGGTTTGAAGACCGTTTGGTTCCAAATGGTTTCAGGACCGTTTGGTCCCAAACGGTTTCGAGACCGTTTGGCTCCAAACGGTTTGAAGACCATTTGGTCCCAAATGGTTTGAAGATCGTTTGGTCCCAAACGGTTTCAGGACCATTTGGCTCCAAACGGTTTCGAGACCGTTTGGTTCCAAACGGTTTGAAGACCGTTTGGTCCCAAATGGTTTCAGGACCGTTTGGTAGGGTTAGGGTCGAACGGATTTTTTTTATATATTTATGTTTGTTTTGGTTTATATATATTTTTTATGTTTTTTGATTTTGCTTATTTTTTGTTTGCTTTGGTTATATGAATTTTTTTATATTTTCATATGATAAACCTAGGGTAATTAAAAGAACGGAAAAAAAGGAAGAAGCTGAAATCTTGGGTTGCCTCCCATGTAGTGCCTGGGTTTTACATCGCTGGCTCGACGAAGCTGTAATGTTGTTATGATGACGGCATGGCGTCTTTGATTTCAATGGTTTGTCTTGGCATTTTATCTGTTGGAGTGTAGTATTTTTTCAAACGATGGCCGTTGACCGTCCTTTCTCCTCCGTTGTTGTCGACAATTATGACAGCTCCAGTTGGATAAATATGCTTTATGGTGAAGGGCCCGGACCATTTTGTTCGAAGTTTTCCAGGGAACAACTTGAGGTTAGAGTTGAAAAGGAGTACTTTGTCGCCGATGGCGATGTCTTTCCTCTTAAGATGACTGTCGTGCCACATTTTGGTTTGCTCCTTATAAATCCTGGCACTCTGATAGGCGGTCATTCGGAGCTCCTCTAGCTCCTACAGCTGGAGTTGTCTATTTTCTCCAACACTTTTAAGATCGAAATTTAGTTGTTTGATGGCCCACCAGGCTTTGTGTTCCAGTTCTACTGGAAGATGACATGACTTCCCGTACACCAAACGGAACGGGGTTGTCCCGATTGGTGTTTTATAGGCTGTTCGGTATGCCCAAAGGGCATCGGAAAGTTTGGTGGACCAATCAGTGCAGTTTCGATTAACTGTTTTTTCTAGAATCGCCTTTAATTGTCTATTTGATACCTCAACCTGACCACTAGTCTGTGGGTGGTAAGGTGTTGCTACTTTGTGGTTGACTCCGTACTTTTTCAACAGGGCTTCAAAACTTCACTCTAGGAAATGGGTCCCGCCATCTGATATGACAGTTCTGGGGACTCCAAATCTGGGGAAAATGATGTCTTTAAACAATTTAATAACTGGTTTGGAATCGCTGGACACGGTGGGTATAGCTTCGACCCACTTCGAGACGTAGTCCACCGCAACAAGGATGTAGCAGAAACCATAGGAGGAAGGGAAAGGGCCCATATAGTCTACCCCCCACACATCGAAAAGCTCGATTTCTTACCACATTGTGAGGGGAATTTCGTTCCTTTTGGATATGTTGCCAGAAAATTGGCATTTGTTGCAAGCTTTCACAAAATTGTAGGAGTCCTTTGCTATGGTGGGCCAGAAGAAGCCTGATTGCAAAACTTTTATAGCGGTTTTCTTTGCACTCATGTGCCCCCCCGTGGGTCCTGAATGGAAATGCTCTAGGACGGGGGTAATTTCTTCTTCCGGCAAGCAACGACGGAAAAGTCCGTCAGCACATAGGTGAAACAAGTAGGGTTCATCCCAATAATATTGCTTTATATCATGAAGGAATTGCCTTTTGTCATGGTAGGAAGCAGAGGGGTGAATAATCCCTGTGGCTAGATAATTGACAATATCCGCATACCAAGGGAATCCATGAGTAACCTTCATAAGTTGGTCGTCTGGAAGAGAATCCCGGATAGGGATTTTATCTTCATCTTCAACTTCAATACGACTGATATGATCAGCTACAATGTTCTCCACTCCACTTTTATCTTTAATTTCCAAGTCGAATACCTGAAGCATCAACACCCAGCGGACAAGCCTGGGTTTGGCATCTTGCTTCTGAAACAGGTATCGAATGGCGGAGTGGTCGGTGTAAACGATGACCTTGGATCCAATCAAATAGGAGCGGATTTTTTCAAACGCATAGATGACAACCAGAAACTCTTTCTCTGTGGTAGTGTAGTTTTTCTGTGCTTCATCTAGCATTTTGGATGTGTAGTAGATTACGTAAGGTTTCTTGTTAATCTGCTATCCTAAAATAGCCCCTATGGTGTAACCGCTTGCGTCGCACATGATTTCAAACGGTAGCGACCAATCTGGGGCTCTCAGTATAGGTGCAGAAATTAAAGCATCTTTGAGCGTTGAAAAACTCTGTAAACATTCTTGGTTGAAAATGAACTCAGCGTCCTTGGTCAGGAGTTGGGTCATGGGTTTTGCTATTTTTGAGAAATCCTTGATAAATGTTATGTAGAATCCCGCATGACCCAAGAAAGCCCGAACTCCTCTTATATCCTTTGGTGGTGACAACTTCGAGATAACATCGATTTTTGCTTTATCGACCTCAATCCCTCTGTCACTCACCCTGTGCCCGAGGACGACACCTTCAGTTACCATGAAATGGCATTTCTCCCAATTCAGGATAAGGTTCGTTTCCTCGCAACGTTGTAGAACTTGTCTAAGGTTGATTAAACAGTTATCGAAGGAATCTCCGTAAATTGAGAAATCATCCATAAATACTTCCATGATGGATTCAGTGAATTCGGCGAAGATGGCGGACATACACCGTTGGAACGTAGCGGGTGCGTTACACAACCCGAATGGCATTCTTCTAAAGGCATATGTCCCAAAAAGACAGGTGAAGGTAGTTTTTTCCTGGTCTTCCGGGTGTATGGGTATTTGGTAGAGCCCGGAATAACCATCAAGATAGCAAAAATATTTCTGATGAGCTAGGCGTTCTAGGACTTCATTGGGAAAAGGCAGAGGGTAGTGATCTTTCCGCGTAGCTTTGTTCAGTTTATGATAGTCAATACACATCCTCCACCCCGTCACCGTCCTAGTGGGCACTAACTCATTTTTGTCATTGAGCATGACAGTAGTGCCTCCCTTTTTAGGAACTAATTGGACGAGACTGACCCATTGAGAGTCAGAGATTGGGTAGATTATGTCGAATTTTAGTAATTTGAGGACTTCCAGGAGAACCACTTCTTTGAGATTAGGGTTCAACTTCCTCTGATGTTCGCGTGACGACTTGAATTCTTCAACCATTGGAAGTCTGTGCATACATAGGGCTGGATTTATGCCCGTCAGGTCAGTTATCTTATATCCAATGACCTTTTTGTGCTTCTTCAGCTCATCCAGAAGCCTTTCTTCCTGATCTTCTATAAGGGTAGAGCTGATGATGACCGGGAATAATTTTTCCTCATCCAAGAAAACATGTTTAAGCCCCATGGGTAAAGTCTTCATTTCAGGGGCCTTAGGTGGCTCAGTTGCTTCTATAATGGTGACAACTTTGAGTTCTTCGAAAGTGGTCATCAATGCTTCTTCGGCCTTTTCTAAATGTTGCAGACACTGTTGAACTAGTTCATTCATAGAGAATTCGACATCTGGGTTGGTCAGGACATTCTCTAGCTCGTCTGATGGCTCAGAAATTTCTAATTGAAACATTTGCTGTATTGCGTCTAGAAGAAAGACCTCCTCTTGAATACTAGGGCCTTTCATGCTGTTAAGAACTCGGAATTGAATTGCTTCTTTTCCGAGTCTTAGAATGATGGTACCTGCTTCAACATCGATAAGCACCCTACCAGTAGCAAGGAAAGGTCTGCCGAAGATTATCAGGTATCTCAGATCTTCTTTGATATCCATGATGAAGAAGTCGCACGGGACATAGGCATCCGTGCCTATCCTTACTGGAATATCTTCAATGATCCCCAGAGGTGCGGTGATGGTGGAGTCAGCTAATTGAATTGTCATTGCTGTAGGCAGCAATTCGGTGAAACCCAATCGTTTGCACATAGAATAGGGCATAATGGATATGCTGGCCCCTAGGTTAGCTAATCCCTTTTTGGTAGATGCATTTCCAATGCAGCATTGAATTCCGAAGGAACCTAGATCCTTCTTCTTCTTTGGCATTTTATTGAGGATGATGTCAGAGGTGGTCTGGGCAAGCTTGATAGTTTCTTGTTCCTCAGTGATGTACTTCCTTGATAACAACGTTTTGAGGTATTTTGCCCAAGCTGGTACCTCAGAGAGAGCATCAAGGAGCGGGATATCAATGTAAAGTTTCTTCATCACCTCCTTGAATTTTTGGAACCTGGTGTCCATCTTCGTTTCTTGCAGTCTTTCCAGATATGGGATCATTGGTTTATACTGGAAGATTTCTGGCTCAGTGGACACTTGTTCTTTATCTTTGCCCTTTGTGCCCTATGTGGGCTTCTCCATTCCTTGCTTCGGGCTCTCATTCATCATAAAGGCAGGTGTATCATCATTATCAAGAGAGATCCTTGTAGTTTCATGAAGAGTGCGTCCAGATCTCGTGGTAATGACATTCAACTGTTCAGGCCTATTCTGTCCATGCCTAGGGTTTGATTCGGGCTTCCCGGCAAATGTGCCTGCTGGAGGCTTCAGTTGTGCAACAATCTGGGCAAGCTGAGCTTCTACTGCCTTTTGCTACGCTTGTTGATTAGCGAGCATAGTCTGTTGGGATTGCAGCATCTGCCTTATCAAAGTCATTTCATCTTCCGGCTGAGAAGGAGTGTTTTTCTGAGGAATTTGTTGTTGTCCTTGTTGAAGTTGTTGTGGTGGCAGCGCTAGCTGAGGTTGCTGCAACTGAGGGTGCAGCTGTGGGTGTAGAGGAGGATGAGTATACTGATAGTAGGTAGATTGGTTCCTGGGGTAGTTATCTCTCGGGAAGTTATTCCTGGGGTTCCCTTGATTTTGATTGAAATTGTTTGGGAATCCAGGTGGTAACCTACTAGAGGATCCTCCCTGCGTCTGGTGCTGCGGATTTGCGGTCCCAGCAGGGTTCCCATACTAAAATCCTGGATGGTTCCTTGGCTGATTAGGATTATAATAGACTTGTCCAGGGATAGAATGGATAGAGTTGACTTTTTCCAACAGTTGTTCTTCAGACTGGTCAGTGATAGGTTCATACTATTGTGGTGGTGGATGCAGATCCATCATCACATTATAAAGCATACCGCATGAAAGGGTTGGATGATCAGAAGCATGACAGGCTTCACAGGTTCCTGTGGCGGCCTTGACTTGTTGAACCAGAGGATTTTTCTTCTTGTCAAACTCTCCAAGAGAAGTCTGGAGAGCTTGTTGCTTATGTGCTATGGTTTTTAAGGCTTCAGCAATTGCCTTCATCTCTATTGATTCTTCAGCTTTATAGACCTTGAGGACTCCTTTTCCAGCTAATCGTCCCCAGCTGGACTGATTCTCAGCTTCGAGTGTGACTATTTTCCAGGCATCCTCATAATTCTTTCTCATAAAGTTTCCTCTAGATGAGGAATCCAGAAATTGCTTTATGTCATCACTCACTCCCCGATAGAAGGTTTCAATCAATTGGTTTTGGGAGATTCCATGATGAGGGCACTTTCACAAAAGCTCTTTGAACCTTTCCCATGCTTCAGCAAGGGATTCTCTAGGAAGTTGAGAGAAGTGATTAATCTGCCCCCTGATCTCGTAAGTCGGTGAAGGGGGAAAGAACTTCTCCAAGAACTTTTCTTCCAGGGGAGCCCAGGTGGTGATTAGTGGCTCCTTGTCAAGTGAGTTATACCAGCTCAGAGCTCTCCCAGACAGAGTGAAGTGAAACAGATGAAGCATTATTGCATCAAAGGCAACTCTGGCTTGCGGGACCAGGTGGCACAATGCCTTAAACCTCTTCAGATGATCCATGCAGTCATCTCCAGAACCTCCAGAGAATGAGATGCCTTGCATGATCTGGATCCATTGGGTCTGAATCTCAAAGTTGGGAATTTTGATGATCAGAGGTCGGACCGGATGGTTGTCTTCATAGTTCTTTGGGACAGCATAATCCCTCAGCTGCTTGTTCCTTAGTTCCAACTGAGCAGCTTGGGTTGTTGCCTCATTTTCAGCTCTGATGCGGGCCTGTTCTTCAGCACAAATCTCTGCTTGAATCTGGGCACGAGTATCAGTGATGATTTGTGCCCTTTGAGCGGCGATGGCGGCGTTGACCCTCTCCATCACCAATGCAGCCTGGCGTTGATCTTTATCCATTTGCCTGGCTCTTTGGCGATTGAGTCTAATGCGACGATGGAAGCTTCTCTCTACTTCAGAGTCAAACTCCGGATCAGGGGAGAATCCACAGTTATGCGATGATCGCATACACATTTTCTACCTGAGTAGAGAAAAGAAAACACCTTTTAGATAATGGTAGAGATATAATGGTTTCAAGAAGATATAGACTAATGATTAAAAGAAAGTGTAAAACCCTAACCAACTAGCAAGATACTAAATGAAATTAAAACGTTCCGTTGTCCCCGACAACGACGCCAATTTTTTGATGGAGCTTCCACTTACGTGGAATTGCGTGCACCAACTAAAAATCCTAAAGATAGTAAGTCTTTAGGTTTAGCCTTGCTTATACTAGATAGAGAACTCCACCCACGTATGCTAAGATACGTGGAAGTCTTATCGTAGTATAGTTAAGGGTCGAATCCTCAGGACAACGGTCTTATTGCAAGCAACAAGATGGAAAACGTTATAACTAAACTTAGTCACTTAATAGTAGGCACTTAAATCGACAGTTTGGTTTTGTCGTTTTAACCTAAGAACATGCAAATTAAAGAAAGCAAGTAAATCTAAAGAAGTTAAACAATGATAGAAGTCACTAGGGTATGATCGGTTTTCACCGCCACTACACATGGATCAAGACTTGCAAAGTAAAACATAACCTGCAAAAAGAGTTTAGTCAGTTAGTATCTTTTTAGACTTAGTTTCCTTTTGGAGAACTAACTACGAGAAGTGTGGGAATGTTGCAAAGTCAGCCATCCCTGAACGAATGGTCAACTACTTTGCATCATTCCCTTCACAAAGTGTGTTCCTTGACTCATCAAGGTTGTACTTTCACACGTCAACTGATTCCATTTCATAGCATGAAAGTATAACGATGGGAGTGAGTATACTCCACTTCTTGAAAGACACTCCTAGACACCGAAACAGATGCATGGTGGATACATGCACCAAGAACCAACATACAAATGAGTTTCAAATCTAATAGTACAAACGTAGACAATTCATACTAAAAGATAAAAGATAACACAAGTTGATGATCAGGCAACATGCATTCATTAAACGTTTTATGTTGAACTGAAAAGATAAAAACTCTATATTACAAACTATGGATTACATTTACATGATATGAAAACATGGGTAGCGGGGCTACTCCCCGCACCCTAGTGAAAGACACTACTCGCTCATAACTAGGACAAAGAAGGAGGCAAGAAGAGAGAGAGCATCATACCCACAAAGGAGAGAGGAAAGTCAACCCCTTGGAGAGAGAGAAACGATCCACCAGCTTCACAGGTTGCGTGATGACGAGATCTCCCTCTTCCCACCATCTTTGGTGGAGAGAGAGAGAAAGCATCTTTGATATGGAGTGTGGGTCTCAGACTGGCAGCCCCTGGGCGGAGGATGGAAGTCGGATGTGCTCTGGAGTGATTGAGGCAGCCTTTGGATGTCTGAAACTTGATAACTGGTGGAGGACCCTTGGGGTCTTATTTATAGGCCTTAAGTGAATTCCAAACGGTTTGGAGACAGTTTGGACCTCAAGACCATTTGGACCTGAGACCGCTTGGATCTCAAGACTGTTTGGACCTTAAGACCATTTGGACCTCAAGACCGTTTGGCTTCATGCGGTCTCGGGACCGTGTGACTCCATGCGGTCTCAGGACCGATTGGCTTCATGCAGTCTTGAGATTGTGTGACTCCATGCGGTCTCAGGACCGGTTGGCTTCATGCGGTCTTGAGACCGTGTGACTCCATGCGGTCTCGGGACCGATTGGCTTCATGCGGTCTTGAGACCGTGTGACTCCATGCGATCTCGGGACTGATTGGCTTCATGCGGTCTTGGGACCGTTTGACTCCATGCGGTCGCGGGACCGATTGGCTTCATGCGGTCTTGGGACCATTTGACTCCATGTGGTCTCGGTACTGATTGGCTTCATGCGGTCTTGGGACCGTTTGACTCCATGTGGTCTCAGGATCGATTGGCTTCATGCGGTCTTGGGACCGTTTGAATCCATACGGTCTCAGGATTGATTGGCTTCATGCAGTCTTGGGACCATTTGATTCCATGTGGTCTCGGGACTGATTGGCTTCATGCGGTCTTGGGACCGTTTGACTCCATGCGGTCTTGAGGCTGATTTGGTCTTTTATGATTTTTTGTGTCTTTTTCTGCGAATATAAAGGGGAAAAGTTAGTCTAATAGTATATTTACAATAAGAGGGAATATTTAGGGATTATGGCTAATTTTAATTGAGAAAGAGTGTGGAAGACTAAAGAAAAGACTAAGATAATCATCCAAAATTGGAGGTTATCATACATTAATGATTAAGAAACCCTAATATTGATGTTAATAAGATTGAAAAAGGTATTATGGGTGTTTTTAATCAATATTAACATGTTGATTATAAAAAGGACACATTAGATCCAAAAGGATGATCTTTATGCATAGTTTGATTAATGTAGGGTTCCATATACATGAATATGCTTTAATGGGCCTTGAAACCCTAATTTTGGTAATTATGACTCTTAATGGCTTTAATTGTTCAAATGCATGAATATAGCTAAGATATAATGATTCTAAGATAATTTGAGTATGAAAGATTCTAATTGTGGATAAATACCCTTAATTTGGTAATTAGGGTTTCATAGTGTATAAAAGTGGAATTTAGGGTTGCTAACCTAGAAGATGTGAAACATAGTAATTATGGTTCCTTTGAGTATTGAACTATAATTCTTTATTGAGTTGTCTATTCAAAATAATTCAAACATTATAATTGGGCTTAATTATCTTGGCATAACCTAAAAGGATAAAGATGGAAGTTTCAGTGTAAAGGAGACACATTAGACTTAATCGACATTCAATTATTCCTATGATGTTGAAATTAGGGTTTGTAGACTAAAAGAGCATTAAAAGTAATACATGAATTATGGAGGATAAAACCCTAATAAAACCCTAAAGTTGGCCTAGAAATCCGATGGCGGAATCCAAGTCAATCTTGAGAATGTTTTGGATAAAACAATGACACATGGGTGTTAGGCATTAATTTCAGGATATTGTTGATTACTTTATTGATTGTTCTTGCTTGGACCTCAAGTTACTTTGGATCAGGTATGTGGTTATTTATGATTAATTGTTCTAGTCTGACAGAGTTTTCTCAAATGATTGATCGAATTGAATGCACCCTAAATTGTTGGATGTTCATTTATGCAATCCTTTAATGTCACTACGATTATCACAAGTAATTATAAATGTGCATTCTTGCACCTACATGCCACCATGATGTATGATGCATGACCAAGCCCTGGAGGGAAGGTCAATTAGGTCAAGCCCATGAGGGAAGGCCATTGGGCACAATGAGAGGTGACCCCGGGCACCAAGCTCAGGATGGAGAAGGTGGCCTTATGTTTCTTGCATGACCAATGGGAACCACGAGAGGTGACCCCAGGCACCAAGCTCAGGATGGAGAAGGTGGCCTTATGTTTCTTGCATGACCAATGGTAACCATGAGAGGTGATCCCAGGCACCAAGCTCAGGATGGAGAAGGTGGCCTTGTGTCTCTTGCAAAGGAAAAACCCTAGAGAGGGTATTCCAGGGTTAGGAAAAAAGCGATGGAGAATGTCACATTGAAAACGTAATGTGGATTGTTAAATAACTTAACTGTGATATTTAGGTTATTAGCAATATTTGTGAAATTTTAGTTGTCCCCACATACCGACATATTCATTTATGATTACCGACGTTTTGTTTGTCGGTGTTTTAGGTACAAAATAGAAAAGGACAAACAGTAAATTGATACAATGTGAAGATATGAATTAAAGTACACAGAGGATTAGTTAGAATAGACTCTAGTTGTGGATAGCATTTTAGAAATCCAAGTTTTTAAAAAGGTATGCAAAGTTTTATTTTATTCTATTTTTCACTATAGTTTTGGTAGAATTTAGTAATTAGTATTGATTATTTGTCAAACCATTGATCTGGAAAATTAGGATAACGACTCTGACCTTTTAGTATCCCTTAATTGGGGGTTATCGGGAGGTGTGGTTGTTACAAAGGGGGTTGTAGAGATAGAACATAACTCGTTAGAAAAGGGAATGTAGAAGAGAAAAAATTATGAGCTTGCCCAAGCAATGTATATGAAGCAACATAAGACAAGCATTAAAACAACCTTAGATGTAATTCTAGCATATTTCAAGGAAATTTTATGCACGCAAGTAACTCAAGATATTAGATATGCAAATCAAGGAACAAGATTGAGTATGTATGAAACAAGATACAAACATAGCATATAATTGGATACCAAAAGATGAACAATGCTAGAACTACATGTAGATGGACTACTAGTAGATGATATCACAAGGTAGGACTACTAGTAGGATTTATGTCATAGCAAGAGATGCACAAGTTAAAGAACAAGCTATGAGTAGATGTAGAGAAATATCAAAACAAAGAGATATGCAATGTCAGAGGCTTGAAAGGATATTACTCACTAGCAGATATGCATCATTACTAAGAGATGATTACCACTAAAAAACTCAAGGTTGCTCCAAAAGATATACAACTAGATTGATGTAGTCAGTTAGAGCACAACAGAAGAAATTTAGATCAAAATCAAGAGAGTCAAAGATATCATCATCAAAACATGCATAAAAACTCATGACATGTAACTGCATGATATAGAGATATCAATGTATAGCAATTAGAAAGATAGAGTTGTATGTAGGATATGAAATATAAAACATAGCAATAGGCATAGCATAAAAGTCGAGTGCCATAAAATAAGGCTGGTGGTAGAGGGAAATTCTCACCCAAAACACCATCTGTATATTCTGTGCATAGTATTATTGGTTGAGTTTCTGGGTTGAACTTCTCAGTCGAAAATAGATGTTGGCAACACCCATTGGTTCTTGTTAATTGAGTTTCCTTAGGACAAACTCAACCGACAACAACTGTTATCAAGAAGTACATATATTTCAAAAAAACATATCTTGAAACATGATAAAAAATAGACAATATCCAAACATGTATAACCAAGTTAGTAATGCACTAAGAAAGCATCAAGGGCACTTTTTGAGCAAGAAGGAGATGAGAATCACAATAAACTAATTTTGACCCAAAAACCATATGTAAAGTACATACAAACTTGTCAATAAAAATATATGATCGGATATGAGGAAGAATACCATTACCTCTATTCTTACCATTTCTATTCCACTTGTTACACCCCATACACATCTCACCTTTGTTCTTTTTTGTGGATTGAGAAACCAAATTGCAAATCAATAGCTCATATCAATCCATTTCAACTGACCTACAAGAAGAAAGATGAAACTAACCCCAATCATATTTTTGGGTCCAGAGGGGTTATATTAGCAATCCAAGTCATATTGTTCTTGGTTGCTTTCCTAAAAAGGAAATATGTAGCATAATGATCAGTTTCATTGCAATGAGTACATGAGCATATAGCCTTGTATCTAAAGGAAACGTCATTGAAAATTGAAGGTCCTTATTGTTCCTTTGGCTACTATCAAGTCCAAACCCATCTCTACCAAATTGTTTGATAGTATGATCTAGGAGTTGATTAATATTCTTTTTATCATCTAAGAATCTTTGTGTGGAGGACCTCAAACTATTATTGTCATGCATAAGAGAAGTTATAGTAGAATACAAATTATTGATATCATCTCTAGCATGTAAAAGATCAGTTTCAAAGAAAAGACATTTGGTCATATATGAATCTTTATCAATATGAAGAGCATAAGCATTATTCTCTCTAATAGAAAAACTAGAATAAAATTCAAGGACATTGATTTTAGCAAGCAAGAATGTATTTTCTTTTTCAACCAAAGCAATCTTAGAAAGATAGATACTATTCTCAGATTTTATACCTTACAAAACAAAGTCATTGTCCTAATTTGCAATTCTAAGAGCATTAATATCAAGCATGAGTGAATTTACAATTTTACTATTGTCATCATTAGAACTAGGCGTAATAGGTTGCGATTCTAGAAAATCTAATCTTATCAAGAAAGCATGTATTTTCAAGTTTAAGAACTTCAACTTGTCTAGGAAAACCATTACTTTCATCTAGAAAGAAACTTTAGCATGTTTAATATCATCCTTTTATACATGCAAGTAATCAAAAATTCTAACAAGATTTTTCTTTTTCATTTTAGTAGACTTAAGAGAGGCACAAGTAACATGAACATTAGCAATTAAATATTCTTTATCTTAAGAGTTTAGATTTTCCTCATTTAGTGTTAATTTGAACTTTCCATGATAGCAAAGTGGCATTCTCCATCTTCACTACAGATTGAGCTAGATCCTTCACTTGAATCTTCACTTTATCTTGAGTAGGAGGAGTCACTAGAACTTTTTTGCCATTTCTTCTTGTTCTAATGCTTCTCTTCTCTTCTCTTCTCTTCTCTTGTGATGATGGGTCTTTTTTCCTTATGGGCAATCTTCCTTGAAGTGACCCTTCTTTCCACATTTGGAGTATAGGGTGAAGGAGGAAGAAGCCTTGCCTTTATAAGATCTACCTTTGGAGTACATCGCTTCTTCTTCAACATGAGAGTATGGAGAGGCTTGGACGACAATAGCTTTAATTTGGGCTATAATTTCAGCCTTCTTCATTATCTTGAGCTCTTTCTCTTCTTCTCTTTCTTCTTCATCTTGCTTGTCAAGTTTAACTTTAAAAGTTTGTAGATTTCCTATGAGCTATTCAATAAGAATAATGCCAAGACTCTTTGTTTTTTCAATGAAAGTCACCTTGGATTGCCACCTCTTTGGGAGAGTTTAAAGGTTCTTTGAATTTATCTCTCCTCGATCCATAGGATGACCTAGGATAGTAAGACCATTTACAATGTTGTTGAGCCTTGAGTATATTTCAACCATCCTTTCCTCCTTTTCCATCTTTAATTTTTCAATAAGCCCTTTGAGAATGTAGACTTTGCTTTCCTTCTATTTCTTTGTCCTCTCATAAGTGACACATAGCTTTCTCCATATCTCATAGGCCGTTTCACATGAAGAAATCCAGTATAACCCAAAAGGGGAAAGAGAGGCATAGATAATGTTGATGTCTCTAGCATTCAAGGTTGATTTATGTCCAATAGCTTCATCCCATTCTTCTATCTTTGTCTCAGATAGCTTGTATGAAAGACCCACTATTCTCCATAGCTCAAGATTGGATCCTTGGATGTAGTATTACAGCCGTCTCTTCAAATAGTGGAAGTTGATTCCATCAAAGATTGGAATGTTGATGAGGTATCTATGGGAGAACACCTGCTTTGATACCACTTGTAGGGATCTATGGGCTCTAGGGAGGGGGTGAATAGAGCTAAAAATCACATAAAGAAGATTCATCCGAACTTCAAATTGTAATAAGAGATAAGGTTGTAAATATGGAATTTGAGTGCAACTAAGCATATATAGCAAGGATAAGAGAGATTGAACAAGTGTAAGAATACTAGCTATGTATAGTGGTTCCAAACTCCAAACTAGGAGAGTATTCATCCACTACAAATAGAGGTCAACTTCTAGGATTTTTCAACCATGTCTTATTCCTTATTATTCATTATAAGAGTTATAACATATGACCTTCCTTTTTTGGGATAAGTATACCCAACCTTCCCTTTGAGGATAAGGGATCCAATAATCGAATCAAGGACTTATCTATCCCTGACCAAGAGTCTTCTACCTCACGAAGGACTTACCCACTTTTGGAATGAGTCTTCCGCCTTCACCAAGATCTTACTCACTCTTGCAACAAGTCTTCCTCCTTAAAGGAATTACCCACTCTTAACTTGGATCTTCTGCCTTTGACTTCACCTTTTCCAAGGAGAAGCTTTCACCAGGGACTCCTTGCTTTCTTGTTCTTCACTTCTCTTAGACAAGAGAGAGAACCTTCATCTTCATGGTAGAATGAAAGACTGGGAGGCGAAGAAAGTGATAGCCTCACAAGATATACAGGTAGGACTGGCTCTCCTACAAATCTCCTACTCACTCTAATACATAAAATTGCAATACTTCAGCAAACGAAGTCAGATTTGGATCAGGTCTGAAACATAGATTTATTAGCTAATTTCTAGACATAAATACATGTTTAATTACAAAACTAAGCACCCAATTAAGTCAAACAAGTACATTTAAGCATTAAACCAGGTCAGGGGTCTTAAAAATATTCTAGTCAGGAAGAAATAATCAACCTTCTGGATAATGCTTATACTTATTTATCTTCTAAGATTGATGGATGCATTATCTATAACCATTGTGTGGGTGATGAAAGATTTAAAATTGAAGAATAAGATGAAATATAAATCTCATTGGTCTAAGTATGTATGAATTTTGTGATCTACAAAATAGACCTACAATGACATTTTAGGGGAAGAACATAGAGACTGACATAGACACATTCTTATCTAAGTACATGAACACGTGACATATTTTCTCAGGATGATTCTAGGTGAGGAAAAAACCCAGAATATAAGATCCTAGACTTCATGGCCTTTGGATGTGGGCCCAAATATTACAACCGATATCATAGGCAGTTCCACTTCTAGAGGTTTGGGTCCATATGTTCATGTGGCACCCTCACTCCTGATTCCTACAAGCTAGGCAATAGAAAGGGCTACCTGGTGAGGCAAGATGGATCCACCTTTCTTAGTTGCTTTAAATGAAAGCTGGTGTATAAGGGTCGTTGTGAGCCTACATTACAATGGGGAAAATACTACGAGTCCATATAAATGAGCCTCAATGGCGAAACAAAGATTCCAAGGGGGCAATAACAACCCTCAATTTGAGGCTCTTAAGAAAAATAATATCATAAAGAGTTATTAGACTACCCATATGTTTTAAAAAAGACTACCCATATTAATTAGGTGTACATCCTTTTACCATAGACTATTAATATGAACTTTTTCAATAAATAACCTAAGTTTGAGTTAGTATTATGATAGGTGGCATAATTAAATTGTTATCCAATTATGCATGAGCAAGGATAAAGTGCTCACCAAGACTAGTGCTTTTCTCTCAGAGCATTTATCATTATTGACATTCTATTAGAGCATCGAGTTGTGGGCTTATGTGTGCTTGTAACAACCCCGCCTCCCGGTAACCCCCAATTAAGGGAGACCCGAAGGTCAGAGCAGTTATCTCAATTAATAGGATCAAAGGTTCGACAATTAATCAATAATAATTATGAAATTCTACCAACTAAACTGAGATCTGGTATAAAATAAAACTTTGCATACCTTTTAAAAACTTTGAAAATCTACTTCTATCCACAGCTTGAATCTTTTCTAACTAATCCTCCTTACACTTTATTTCTTATTTTCATAATGTGTCTCTTTACTATTTGTGCTTTTCAGGGTTGTACATAAAATGCCAACAAACAAAACGTCGGTCAGCATATAAGAATATGTCGGTATGTGGAGACAACCAAAATTTCACAAATACGACGAACAATCTAATTATCACAATCAAGGTAATTAAAAAGCCAATTTACATTTTCAATGTGCCATTCTCCACCGCTTTTGCCCAAACCCTGGAATACCCCCTCTAGGGTTCCTCTTTTGCCATTGACTTAAGGCCACCTTCTCAATCCCGAGCTTGGTGTCTGGGGTCACCTCTCATGGTGCCCATTAGTCATGCAACATAGACCACCTTCTCATTCCCGAGCTTGGTGTCTGGGGTCACCTCTCATGGTGCCCATTGGTCTTCCCTCCTGGGCTTGACCTTTTTGCATCATCCATTAGGGTGGCATGTAGGTGCAAGAATACACACTTATTTTACAATTGTGATAATCATAGTGACTTTATAATTTGCAAGTATGAACATCCAAACTGATAGGTTGCATTTAATGTGATTAATCATCAGGGAAAACCTTGGGAAACTAATGCGATTAACCATAATTAACCACATACCTATCAAGATGACTTGAGTGCAGAAATAATTCAACCAAGAAAGAAACCAAGCAAGAACACACAAGTTGATCCTAAAATATGCATCCAATTTTCCTATCATTAATCATGCCATCAAGATCTATTAAACCTAGCTTGCTTCCTAGGGTTTCTAGTCCAATTTTAGGGTTTCCACTGCAATTAGGGTTTCACTTCATTTATACTATTTTAAACCCTAATCTTATGCAATTACTCACAAACCCTAATTATCTCATTGATTCCTCATGAAAGATATTAAGGCTACCTTTTAACAACATATAACCTTAATTTCGTATTAAAGGCACAATTAAACATCAATTAAGTCCATTATGCTCTTTTACATTAAAACTACCATTTTTATCCTTTTAATTCATGAAAAGATATGAATTTCGCAATAATTTCTAACTTGGACCAATCAGAAGCTGACACATCCTCTTTCTCCATGCTACGTAGCTCGATTGAGATTATAATGGAATGACATATTTTCCCCCACTTAAGCAGCCCGTTTCTTTATTACACGGAGGGGTAGAACTGTCCAACGACCCCTTAGGTCGTCTTCTACCTCCGATCCCTAGCGGCCTCTGGCTTCAGCTGCTTGTGGGATCTTCTCCCACCTCCCCCAAGGCCGGGAGCATAATAGGGATTGCTTCCTTACCTCCGCCACTCTCTCCTGAGTCTGCAGAAGTCCCAAGATAGGGCCAAGGTGGCCGAGATTGGTTGGGTAGACATGCAACTTGCAACCACCATATGCAACTGTACTGCTGCTACTGCATACAACTAGGGTGAGGGGACGATCACCCAAACACCCCATGATGTCGTGGGAGTGGCAAACCTCCATTGCAACTCCTCAACAACCCCTCACTGCTTTAGGAAAAGCGTTACTCCTCTCGATTATGGTTTGTACGTAAGGAAGAAGGAGAAGAGAGAGAGGGATGCGTGGAACTCTCCTGAACTCGAACCAGAGGCTCTACCCCTTATATAGGGGAGGGTATCAATGCCCTAATATGTTCATACACGAATTAACAAGTTCCTTTCCAAAAAGGAAACCATATTCCTTAACTAGGAAGCAATCTTCTCTCTCTTCATTATCTTCTAAAATAACTATATTCTTTGGATAATTAGGAATTTGAAAAATTCTCTCTCCTATTCTCTTTATGCTTGACTTTTTAATTCATTGGAATGAAATTATATTTTATTTTAGTAGAAAATACCTCCTTTTTAACAATACCATGAAATTCATTAATTATGCATCACATTATCCTCTTATTTTGTATTATTGGTATTTTCTCTTTCTTTTTCTTCATTAGGGCTCCTTGAACCCCAAGAAATTCTATTATTTCAAAATTCCTTTTTAAGGATACTTATTATCCTTCTAGATGCATCTACTTCCATTATCTCTCATTATCTTTCTTATTAAAATATTCCTTTGCAAGGATTTCTCATTATCTTTCATTTCCTTTTTCCTCTTTTCATATTTCTTTTATTAGAAATCATATGTAAATGAATTTTACTTAATTATGTCCATTAATGCCACTTTCTAGATATTTCCAAGTATTTCTAGAAAATACTTTGCTTAATATCCTCTATCTTTTATTTTTTCAATTATTTCGACTTTTCTTCTCCTTTATATCCATTATTGGATTAATATAATAATAGGAACCACGAAATTCCTAATGTAATGGAGATTTGCAAAGAAATCCCTTCTTTGAAGCAAATCATTCAACCTTTTCAATTAAGTCCAAATTCAAAAAATCATTATATTTCAATTATGAAAACACATGCAAAATTGGGATTGTAATATCCTTCCCCTCTTATAAGAATTTTGTCCTCAAAATTCCATCAAGCAAACAAATAGGATAAGACTTACTTGTGTCCATCATGGCTCCCATGTGGCCTCACCCTTTCCATGGTGCTTCCCAAGAACCTTCATCATCGCATATTCTTCCATCTGAGTTCTTTCTTACCTTGGTGTATCCTCATAGGTGACTTAGGACATTTCAACCTCTCATAAAGATGAATAGGTTCAGGGCTCATCTCATGGCTTGGGTACCTCATATAGTGCTCTGGATCAGACTCATGGAACACATTATACATCATGTTATCATGAGGGGTAAGGCTAAACAGAACCATATCCACCAATCCATCTCAAATGGATCATGTAGGTGGGACTCAGCTCTCTTAGCTATAACTTAGAGGGGTTAGAGTTTCACATCACATACTCTCCCACAGTGAACTGCATGTCAGTCTGCTTTATATCAGCTCATGACTTATGTCGCCCCTGGGCTCTCTTTCATCCATTGCACGATCAAAGTGACTTCATCTGCACACATTGTGGTTCTTTCTTGACCTTTGCGAGGTCCCTCCACCAACATCATTTTAATGAAGTGGTGTCTGACACAACCTCCCTTACAAAACTTCTTTACATCCTGACATTGGCTATGGTGGTTATCATCACATCTTACAGAAGACAAGAACTGTCTCCATGTATCTCCCTGAATGAGCACACATGCTCTCATCAGACCCTCTAGTCTGGATCATACTAACCATTAGTTAGGGGTGACATATTGTACTAATATCGAGTTCCTCATGTACCTAATTCCACCGCATGGAAGTGAATCTTTAGGTTATAAAGAGCTTTTGAACTCATATTATGGTGTAGTTGAACCATCTTTCTCTCATATGTAGTTCAATCGAATCCGTCCCTTGACAACATTCTTTCTTTCTCATGTCACCTAGGTAAGGCGATCTACCATAACCCAGATTGCATCTTGACCTTCCTTGGTCTAGGGGAGACTTACCACAACATCCATAGTGACAAAATCCCATTCCCTCTCAGGGACTCTTTATCCTCTATATCAACTTATTGGGTTACTGGTGTCATGCATGGTAACATGCCACATGCAACTTCATCTTAGGCATCCCAAATACTACTGCAACTTACTATCTTAGTAGTACCATGGTGTATGATGAACTTAAAATCATGATCTCCTGTATGTCATGATTCCTCAAGATTGATTCCTCAGAAACCCTAAACCACTCTTGTCGGGGTTTCATCACCCTCCTTTCCAGAGAAGTGCATCTGAGGTTCTACAACCATCCTTTTATTGCATCAAGGCCTAGGATGGATAACCAAACAACTACTAACTTATTCAACAGATCTTGTTACATATGAGTGTTAGCCCAAACATCTCTCCTTTTTCAAACTTAGGGTTAACCTAACAACCTCTTCTAGCCTCTAGCTAACTAGGCAGCTGCATCTTAACCACTTTAGATACTTATGTGTAAGAAAAAGTTGAAAACATACACCTCCATGTATTCCACTTATCCTCTCATCTCAAACTCTAAGTCTATCTTCATCAAGAAAACCCAGAGCTCATCTTCTTAGTTTTCGAACTCCACCTTGTATAACTCATAGCTCATGATACAAACATTCTCAAAAGATGACTCCCTTATTTCTCTTACTATTTGTAAACCATCCACGTATTGTTCACTCCACAAGGGTATGTTATCATCTCTATCCTCATAGCAACATTTGAACTCACATCATCTTTATCATTGGTGTATGTCATGCGTACTGTCCTATCTCTCACTCCCATAACAAGAGGAAATAAGCATTTGGCTGCAGTCCAAATATAAAGTTCTTCCTGTTCCAAGAGTAGAGATGGTACATCCCACCGTGCCAGTACACCTTCAAATCTAAGTTGAAACATGCAACTTACGTCTCAACATCACAATCATCTTGATATCCAAGTTACTTCCATGGAAAACTGGTCTCGAACCTACTTGGGTCACCACACAATCCTTGGTCATCCCCTCTAGGTCTGAAGGGTGCCGACATTTTTGGGGTCATCCCTCTTCCCTTATGCATCCAGAGAGTAACCTCCTCATCTGCCTATTGGGTCCCATGAGTTCATGAAGGTGATCAATCTCCTAACCCATGGCCCTCAAACAATGATAGACGTTACTTCCCGACCCTATGGCATGTGCAACTAGGGAATTAGGCAACTCCTACTTCCATCGGGATTGGCTGGGTAGACATGCAACTCGCAGCCACCATATGCAGTTGTGTTGCTGCTACTGCGTACAACTAGGGTGAGGGGACGATCACCCAAACACCCCATGATGTCACGGGAGTGGCAAGTCTCCATTGCAACTCCTCCACAACTCCTCGTTGCTTCAGGAAAAGATTAACTCCTCTCGATTAGGGTTTGTACATAAGGAAGAAGGAGAAGAGAGAGAGGGATGCATGGAACTCTCCTGAACTCAAACCAGAGGCTCTACTCCTTATATAGGGGAGGGTATCAACGCCCTAATATGTTCATCCACAAATTAACAGGTTCCTTTCCAAAAAGGAAACCATATTCCTTAACTAGAAGCAATCTTCTCTCTCTTCATTATCTTCTAAGATAACTATATTCTTTGGATAATTAGGAATTAAAAAAAATTCTCTCTCCTATTCTCTTTATGATTGACTTTTTAATTCATTGGAACGAATTTATATTTTCTTTTAGTAGAAAATACCTCCTTTTTAACAATACCATAAAATTCATTAATTATGCATCACATTATCCTCTTATTTTGTATTATTGGTATTTTCTCTTTTTTTTTCTTCATTGGGGCTCCTTGGACCCCAAGAAATTTTATTATTTCAAAATTCCTTTTTAAGGATACTTATTATCCTTCTAGATGCATCTACTTCCATTATCTCTCATTATCTTTCTTATTAAAATATTCCTTTGTAAGGATTTCTAATTATCTTTCATCTCCTTTTTCCTCTTTTCATATTTCTTTTATTAGAAATCATATGTAAACAAATTTTACTTAATTGTGGCCATTAATGCTACTTTCTAGATATTTCTAAGTATTTCTCGAAAATACTTTGCTTAATATCCTCTATCTTTTATTTTTTTTCCATTATTTGGACTTTTCTTCTTTTCTTCTCCTTTATATCCATTATTGGATTAATATAATAATAGGAACCACGAAATTCCTAATGTAAGGGAGATTTTCAAAGAAATCCCTTCTTTGAAGCAAAGCATTCAACCTTTTCAATTAAGTCCAAATTCACAAAACCATTATATTTCAATTATGAAAACACATACAAAATTGGGGTTGTAACAGTGCTCATGACACTCATCCATCACATATAAATCACAAAAAGGTAATGCCATTTATTGGTTGTTTAGAAGGCACATGAGGAAAGGAGAAAGGGGGGAGAAAATAACAATGTGGAGTTAACGAGAGAGATCAATAGTGAAGGTAGAAGAAACAACTGGGGGAGAAGATCATTATAAATGACCACAAATAATGAGGAAACAATGAGCACATGAAAATAATATAAATGTGAGGATTAGAATTGAATATACCAAATGGAGACATACATAACTATTATGAGACAAAAATGGGTGTGGTTACGTTCTATCTAAAAGATAGAGAGAAGGAAAGAGGTATGAACAAGAGGTACATATTTTGATAAAAAGAACACACATTTAAAATGAAATTAGTGCATTCACCTAAGAAAATAGTACACCAAACAAAACATGTTAATCAATGTGCTTTATCTCTCTCTATATGTAATGCATATCAGTTTACATTATGTTTGTGTACTACTTTTTGAATGTTTTCTGTAAAGTGCTTCTTTTGCAATGTGTTAGTATTTATATGTATTTTATTAATATTAATTATTAATGTTGTTGATTAATATTTTTTGATATTAAAATTTACATCTATAAACCTTTCCATTAGAAAATAATTGACTGTCCAATTTACTTCATGTATTTCTATGAAAATATTTTAATATAATTTTCATTTTTATTGTGTTGAAATTATTTACATGCATGACTGAACTTTTCCTATCTAATTATTTTCGTATCTCTCCCACTTATTTCATCATATCACTCCTCTTTATTTTAATATTCTCTTCTCCTCTCTATCTATTCCATCTTGGGTTGAGATTTGGTTGGGCTCAACCCAACCTGACACACAACCCACCCTTAATTTTCTATGAGTCGACTAGGACCTTAATTTCAGACCTACAATTTAATATGAGAAGGTTAGGGTGTAAGCAAATCTGAACCCAAGGACCCAAAAAATCGAACCTATAAATGCACACACACACACACACACACAGATATATATATATATATATATATCTGTGTGTGTGTGTGTGTGTGTGGGTGGGTGGGTGTGTGTGTGTGTGTATATACATACACACTTATATATACACATATTCATGTACGTATATATACATATTATCATATTTATCATATATTATATGCTATACTTATTTTATGTTGCTATATGTTATAAGAAAAATTAAAAATGCCTATGAAAAATTCATGATTGTCACATTGACAAAGTCACAATTCAATGGACAATGAGTCTCATCAATATTTTCATACTCATTGATCATTCTACATATATTTCAAACTATATTCATTCCCACATTTTTTTTGCAATTTATTTTTTTATCCTTTTAGGTCAACCATGATATTTACGCAAAATTTTTATTTCTGAACCGTGGAAACAATTTTACCAAATATTGTAAAAAATATAGTATTTACTATTTTTACAATAAAAAGTCATATATATAACTTATTAATGTCATTTTTAAAAGAAAACAATTTAATGGTTTATTACCCTTGTAAATTGTTTTTACTCTTCATTACATTAATTTGAAACCAAGTTGTTATCCTTTTCAACTTCTCGTTTTCTCATTTTTACTCAACCATGCAACTCAGTTTGACTTTTCATTCTCCAATAGTGTTTATATGATTTTACCACTTGTTAAATCTTAACAATATGTTAAGATACAAAGTGATAACCATACACAACTCCAGCAATTCAATGAGAAGTTTGGCCTTATGAATCACTTTGATGTCTAATGGTCATTCAAATTAACTCAGAAGTACATTCATCCCACTATTAACTCAAATTAATTTCTCTCACCCTTTCCTCTCCCCATATTTTCTCTTTCTCCCTTTGAACCTTCCATAATTTCCCTCTCTCCTTCTTGTGCCTAGATCCAAAGGAGCCTGGTTTATGTTTTCTAAGATATGGTATTAAATTTTGATTTTTATTTTTGGCACACCATGTTGCATGTTGCTGGATTAATGTTTATATGCTAATTGGGTAAAAATTATTTCTCTTTTGTAAAGCCTATGTGCGACGTGGTGGGCCAGCCTTCATTTACATTCTTCACCATGCTGACAAATATACATGCCGGAGGGGGCTGCGACTAGTATAAATACAACCCCTTCACCAGCTTCTTAACTCAGCAACTCCAAACCTTCGAAGAAACACTTAGAACATCGTCCTCGTATTAGCCATGGCCAGCATTGAGGTCAGTTTCTTCTTCGTTGATTTTAGAATCCGTTGCATTTTCATTCTCAGTCTGTCAAAATTTCCAAACTTTTGCGTGCATGACAAAAGATCCTATTCTCAATGGTGTGATGCATTATTAATGAAAGAGTTTTCTCTTCAATCCTGAGCTTTGATCTATATACTGCCATCACATCAAGCAAACCAATCCGATCTGCATTGTCTTTTCGAAAACAACACGTTCTTTGATGAATATGTCGGGAAAGAGTCATTTTTCCTTCCTTTTATGTTCTCCTACTAGAGAGACTGACGAGATCCCAACATTAAAATGATATGATCCATTGTTGACGTCTACCTATGTAGAGAAAATTGTATTATTCTATTATCGTCTGACGTCGTGGTTTGTATGTGCATGCAGGATGAGAATACCTCCATCCTGGGGGAGCCAGAAATGACCACATCTGAGCTTGTTGTTCCTGAGCCCGAAGTGACCGCAGCACCGGCTGAGTTGGCTATAGAGGATCCAGCAGATGTTGAGGATGTGGCGGAAGTGGAGGACACCCCTGCTACAGAAGAAATAATTGTGTCTGAGGATGCTGATGTAGAGTGAGACAAGGTGTTTGGCACCCGCTGGATTAGTTTTATGACCCAAAAAGCGGAGTTGCCGTAAAAAAAACCTACCATGTATGAATAAGCTTTATTGGCCGAAAAAATCATCTGTGGTCTTATCAATTGATTCCATATGATAAATAGTTAATAATACCAGAATTTCGAAAGGAAAATATATTCAAATTGGTATTTTTTTTCTAAATCTCGTAATGATATGCAAAAAATGAATTAAGGCTTGCAAGGACAATTTCGGACGACAGAATTATTCATAAACAAGATCAAATACAAATATAGACATGTAATGTGGATTCTTAAATATTCTAATCTATAATAATTGGTTTGCTTTAGACCGGTTATTTTAATGTGATAAGAAAATTAGATTGTCAACGGATTTCTCCTTGTAATTAGCTATTTGTTGGGATCTTTTCTACCCTCATATTTTGCATTTGATTAAGGTGTCACGAGGCACATATCGATAATCTTCGTGGCATAGCCTCGTTTGTGAATGGGGGTACCTAGCAGATCACTTAGATTTACAAGACACTTAAGATAGAGATACACATATATCAGTCCAAACCGGTGGACCACACCCGACAATCTGTTTGGTCTGGTCTGGTCTTAGACCAACTTGAACTCTGGTCCGGTTTCCGATCTTTTATATTTTTTTAATTCGATTTTTTGTCTGCTCCGGTTAAAACCGATCTGAATCAATTAGATTGGAATTATATATAAATATATAAAAATACACACACACACACACACACACACACACACACACACACACACACATATATATATATATATATATATATATATATATATATATATATATATATATATACACACACACACACACACACACACACACACACACACACACACACACACACACACATATATATATATATATATATATATATATATATATATATATATATATATGGTAGTGATCTACTGCGGACGGTTATAATCAATATTTGAAGTGTGGTTATATTTGAAACCAATACAAAGCTTGTCCTTACTATTTGCGCATGAACATTTCGTCCATGATGAATAGAATGAGACATAAACTCAAATTGTTTACATTATTGTTAACTTGTATGTAGTTCAACATCTAGTATGTGGGCTAGATGGAACACAAACTCCTTTAAAGATTAGTCAATTTCTCCCCAACAAGATTTGCGGGCTAGAATCAACACGGTTAACGACCATCTGTTTGGTCTGATCTGGTCTTAGACCAACTTGACCTCTGGTCCGGTTTCTGATCTTTTATATTTTTTAATTCGATTTTTTGTCTGCTCCGGTCTTAAACCGGTTAAAACCGATCTGAATCAATTAGATTAGAATTATATATATATATATATATATATATATATATATATATATACATATACACACACACATATATATACACACGTGTGTTTGCATATCAAGAATATTTTTTGCAAAATGTAAACCATTGATCTTCACCGTCATACTATAACTAGGCTACATACAAATTTTGAACCCATTTGGATGAGTGCAAGTCACTCATCCAAGGGCAACAAAATCAACGCGTGAAACTAATTTGAAATGCATAATTTTTGCGGTCTTCATAACATGAGCTATACATATCCAAATGTGCTCAAATTTTACGTATGAGTTGTTCATGAGATGTTTAAGAAGATCAACGGATTAGATTGTCAAAAAAAATATTGCATCATGGAAAACTACTTGAGTGTATTCCGCTCCGGATACACTCGAGTGTATTCTAGCCTAACTCTCTCTCTCTCTCTCTCTCTCTCTCTCTATATATATATATATATATATATATATATATATATATTGAGGCTAGAATACACTCAAGTGTATTCAGCCCTCAATACAATCAACTTTTGCACCGTTGGATCGGCTGCTAATTAGATCGGTGTATTAGAATCCACTCCCACTCACGACCCAAGCCCGTAACCTGACCCCACCCACCCCACTCGGGCGTCCTCTCTCTCTCTCTCCTACTACACTGTCCTATTCGGCAGGAGATAGAAAACTTTTGTGGCC
The DNA here is from genome assembly GCA_963693085.1 of Alisma plantago-aquatica. Lineage (NCBI taxonomy): Eukaryota > Viridiplantae > Streptophyta > Magnoliopsida > Alismatales > Alismataceae > Alisma > Alisma plantago-aquatica. The sequence goes on along the minus strand of OY856414.1, from coordinate 499,085,145 downwards.
GTATCTTTCTCCCTCACACGTCCACAACTGGCAGCTTTCTTCCTCACATTCTTCCCAGTCGGCGATCTACACAAAGGCCATCAGCCAGTGACATTGGTGCCACGTTCTACTGTGATAAAGATCTACCGACTGGCGGTTATATTGCATCTCAACTTCAACTGTGAACCTGTGCCTTTCGTCAGTCAGGTTGGAAGATGAGAAGGTAGGCCTGAGCTCCTAGATGAGATCCAGCGTGAGCACATCTTGGAGACAACTCTGGTTATGACACTGAGGTCCAGCTGGTCAAGCCATACACCTTGCTGTGCAGCTGAGCGTGCAAGGAGTTATGCTATAAAGGAGAAGGTCTTGAGGTTGTTCCGAATGATTTCGACACATATGGTGGTATTGTACGCATTATCCTAAGACTCTTGTAGATCCTTCCCAAAAGCTGCATTTGCCATGTGCCACATGTTCCAACCTCCACCTCCACCACCACTATTGTCGCTACCACCGGAATTAGCAGATTACACTTCGCGGGTAGCTGTCACATGCAGGCGGTGGAGAATGAACTTGGGCTACATTTGTTGCTGCCCTCCAAGCCTAAACTGCACAGTATACACCTTCTCACGAGCAAGATAACTCGTATTTTCTATCTGAAGTTGGCCCAAACATTGAAGACGTATGATGATAATGATATGATTGCTTATCTTTTATTATGTTGTCAAAGTATAACCTGCATGTTGATGAGTGTGCATAGTCCGTCTTTGATCATATTTGTGAGTCTATATGGCTTTCTTTCTAACTGCTTTAGATGATACATGCATGCACGAATATTATAGAGAAGAATGAAGGATGAGTCTGTCTAATTACTATATGGTACTTGCACAACAAGCAGTATGCGTGCACTTGAATTTTGAGATGAAGAGTATTTGAAGTGCAGAAAATTGTAGATATATAATTTATACATAGGATTATGGCGCAAAACCCATTGCACCATCTAAAATTTTCAATAATGAAAGGGGATGGTGTCTGATGCTGCTACTTCCTACTTTGATTGTATCGTGAACCTGTATGTCCAATACGTAACTTGGTACAGAAAAATACACATGCTATGGAAAAAAGTAATTGATAGTTTACTTAGTGAGTCTGAACTAGCATTGTACCACTAAAGGTCTGTTGGCAACTTGACATTCTCTTGGATTGGCTATACGTATCGGATTAAATGATATGTTTGGATTTATAGTATACTAATAGCACTTTTAAAAACAGATGGTACTATTTACATGCATGATTTTCAATAAGAAACGTCTATTTCACGAACTATATGTGTAGTCTCGTGGCATGGGCAGTATATATCACTACTGCGGTCATTCTAGTTCTGCTTGCTTGAAGTTTTGGCATCTTGTCTAGTTATCATCCTCTCTTGACTTATTTCTTGCTCTTATTCTCGTCACAATCATCTCTACTGTAATGTGCTCATCACATTTCTGCTACAATGTATGCATTGACGTTGCAATTGCGTACTATTCATGTGGTGTCCATTTATGCTACAACAAGAAAGAACTTGAGTACATAAGCTTTCTCCCAATAGAATGGACGTGATTACTAATAATTTTGTGTTCTCTGATGGAGATCATTCAATCAAGTAATGTCTTCATAGAGGAAGATGCATGATGGAATATCCAACAAAATAGCTGGATTGAATTCACCAGAGTAGAATACCATATATATGCCTACATCATTCGGAGCAACCTTACGTACCCCAATCTCACCATTGAGGAGACCTTCTCCTTCATAGTAGAACTCCTCCTTGCAACTACAACTGCCCGCAGCTGCACAACCAGGAGCAGGGTTTGACCAGCTAGACCTCAACACCATAATCAGAGCTATCTCCAAGACGTGTTCACGCTGGATCGCATCTAGGAGCTCAGGCCTACCTTCTCATCTTTCAACCTGACTGAGGAAAGGCACAAGTTCACGACTGAAGTTGAGATGCAATATAAATGCCGGTCGCCATAGCCGTATCACAGCAAAACGTGGAACCAATGTCGTGGAAAGATTAACTACAGAGAGCAGTCACTAGCACTTGCCATCGCCGACCGGAGCACCTGGTATTGGCTAGCACTTGCCATCGCCGACGGGAACACCTGGTATTGGCCGTCGCTGGTTGGATGACCTTTGTGTAGCTCGCCGGCTAAGAGGAAGATGAGGAAGAATGCCGCCAGCTGTGGACGCGTGAGGGAGAAAGACACAGCCACAAAACTTTTCATTCTCCGATCGAATAGGACGTGTAGTAGAGAGAGAGAGAGAGAGAGAGAGAGAGAGAGAGAGAGAGAGAATGCCGGAGCAGGGTGGGTGGGCTCAAGTTACGGGCTTGGGTTGTGAGTGGGAGAGGATTCTCATCCACCGATCTAATTAGTAGCCGATCCAACGGTATAAAACTTGATTGTATTGGTGGCAGAATACACTTGAGTGTATTCGAGCCTCTCTCTCTCTCTCTCTCTCTCTCTCTCTCTCTCTCTCTCTATATATATATATATATATATATATATATATATATATATATATATATATATATATATATATATATATATATATATGGTAGTGATCTACTGCGGACGGTTATAATCAATATCTGAAGTGTGGTTATATTTGAACCCAATACAAAGCTTGTCCTTACTGTTTGCGCATGAACATTTCGTCCATGATGAATAGAATGAGACATAAACTCAAATTGTTTACATTATTGTTAACTTGTATGTTGTTCAAAGCTAGATGGAACACAAACTCCTTAAAATATTAGTCAATTTCCCCCCAACAAGATTTGCGGGCTAGAATCAACACGGTTAACAAATCTTATTTGATTTTCTGAAAATTTCCCTCGTTGGCATCTTTTAGGACTCGGCTGTCTTCATTGATCTTTCCAAGAGCGACGTATGCTACCTTGAGACCAGTAGAGAGGACAGTCGAACATGATTATAGAAGGATAACAATACATCTTTCACCTTGTGATCATGAACGATCTGGAAGTGAAGCGTGTAATTTGTAGGAGGATGGAAGAAGCGCCAAGCAGAATAATGTAAATCTTCCAAGCAAACATGAAGGAGATGGCTTTAACAATGGTAAGATAAAGTCCGAACTAAACAGACCGAACGGTGCCTAGCTGCAACCTCCACGCCGTCTTGTACAAAGAGAAGTAGACACTATACTTCGCAACCTCCACGCCGTCTTGTACAAAGAGAAGTAGACACTATACTTCCAAAAGGTTCTGAGAAAAAATCTGTCTAAAGATTATAGCCGACGATAGTTTCCGCCTATGAAAACTCGACCGATGTGTAAGTCCGCACGGTCCGCATATACTTACGGTCAGCAGTAGATCACTGCTATATATATATATATATATATATATATATATATATATATATATGGTGTTCATTCATTGTCCGCGCGGGTAGCATGGATTTTCGCTACCCTGCAGCCAAAAAAGTAACTCTCCTAGTTAAGAAAGTAACTCTGCTATAAAAAAAGTAACTATGGTGTCAAAAAAGTAACTCTACTTGCCAAAAAAGTAACTCTGTACAAAATATACATCATATATATATAAGGACGGATTTTTTGATTTTGGAGGGGCAAATGATATTATTTTTGGCTAAATTTTTTTTAGAGAGCTAGAAAAAATAGTCCTCTATAATTGCAAATTTTTTTTTTGAAAAAAAGTATTCGGATGGGTGGGTGTGTAGCTACCCGCACGGGCAATAAAGATGGGCCCATATATATATATATATATATATATATATATATATATATATATATATATATATATATATATATATATATATATATATATATATATAGACACACACACACTTATATATATATATATATATATATATATATATATATATATATATAGACACACACACACACACTTATATATATATATATATATATATATATATATATATATATATATATAAGGTAATAGAGGAGTGGATTGTATTGTTGGTAATTCCAGAATATAAGTTCTTTGATATACTCTCATGTTTCATTGTACTACTAAAAAGTTACTGACTTTGGCCCTTGCAATTGCACCCAGAAGTCCAACTTTAAAGTATTGATTTACAGATCTTTAATGTATGAAAAACTGTAAGGACAATGGTTAAACAGACGTGTTACTGTATGAGGTGTACAAACCCAAGCAGTTTCCTGGTTTTCTTGTACGTATTTGGCAATTGATACTTACAATCATGGGAACCATTCGTCTTTTGTATGTTATAAGTCAACGGCCGTTAGTCTCTTGGGTGTCATTATAATGTTCTTATGTTTCCAATGGAAAGCGGATGCTTCTTTACTTGTAAATGTAATTGTATGTTATAATAGCGATTTCTCTCTTAGCACACTAAATGTAGTTGAGCGGCAACTACATGAATATTTGCTATCCGGTCCAGTGTTAGTGTGGTCCCGGACCGGCTTTTGATTTATTTGGTCTGGTCCAGTCTGGACTGGACCGGGTCTTAATCAGTGCAGTCTCCGGTAACCTAATCATCACGACTATGTGACTCATAATAATAATATTATTATGTGACTCATAATAATATAAGTCAATGACCGTTAGTCTCTTGGGCGTCATTATAATGTTCTTATGTTTCCAATAGCGGACGCTTCTTTACTTGTAATGGTATGTTATAGTAGCGATTTCTCTCTTATCAAACTAAATGTAGTTGAGCGGCAACTACATGAATATTTGCTATCCGGTCCGGTGTTAGTGTGGTCCCGGTCCGGCTTTTGATATATATATGGTCTGGTCAAGTATGGACTGGACCGGGTTTTAATGGGTCCAATCCTCTATAACATAATCATCACGACTATGTGACTCTTAATAATATTATTAAAATTGTAACTAAACTATAAATATATTAATACAAATATATTTCTTATCAATTGTTAATAAACTATTCACATAAATGCAGGTCTGGAGTTGAAGAGTACAAAATTTACTAGAAGCTTGAAGATCTTGTTCATCTTATCCTTACGACTAGTATATAATTGGTATCTAGATGAATAGCGTAAGTGTGGGGGATTGAAATGCATTATTGTGATTTCAAGCATATGATGAACAACATAAATGATATGTATAGAGTATTTTTTTTTATGAAAACTGGTGTTTATGTCACTCATTACATGTACTAATTATGTAACACACAACTATAAAAATGAATATCAATAATCATACACTCAATGCGTTTCAGAATAAATTTATTGGTACCTATGTTGACCCCACCACCCAACCTACAATCTCATACTTTCCATTCATGACTAGTGTGCACTCTAATCTATAGGGTTGGGCTAGGTTAGTTTCATATTTAACTTGGTTGTCCTTGACATAGCAGTCATTGTATAAATTGGGGTAAGAAAATACCAAATCCACACCGTATATCAATCATTTTATTAATGCATAAGCTATATCGTTCACTATCCCATTCTACTTTTCTAGAATATCCATTCTTCGGATCACAACAAATCCACACGTCTCATGTGGTAACATATCTACTAGAGTATGTTACCAAAGATGAGGACACCTCCAAATATATGGTTGAAACCACACATAGAGTCTCCTATAAAAAGCTCATTCAACATAATTCAAACATGAAAACTATATATGAATATCACCTCTCTAAAAATAAACAAGTGTCTACAGCTCAAATGTTCGATTCATCTTTAGCATCATAGTTGGGGACCTAATTCATAGAATCATAAAGAGGTTTAATTATGTAAACATTGGTACAATGGAAAGAACATTTAGATATGATGGCGATATGATAGTAGTAAAAACACTAAGTGAACATATGAATCGTGAAACATATACTTAGAACTACTTTATCATGATATAATAGTACCCTTGTTTCCTTCATCAATCCTTGTTGATTTCATGTAGATTGTATGATAATGACAAAAACCAATATAGTTTAATATTACATGAATTGAGACCAAGTCCCAATTCAAAGGATGACCTAGAAAAAGGTTTATTAATGAAAGTATACATCTTGAACATCAAACATATTGAAAGAATATACTAAATGTCATAAGTCGCGTGTACATTAGCAAAGCACATGCTGATGTAAAGAAATCACAAATCATGTATCAATGTATCCACATTCTTTTGAGTAACAAGGGTTTCTCAAGCACAAAGCTACTAAAGTCGTAAGCTCTGTGATGTCCTATATACACAAGTTTTAGACAGAGCAAAAGGGCATAGGTATTATTACATGTATTTGGAAATGAAATTATCATCAGGAAAAAGGAACATTGATATATTGTGGGCATGAAGTCTCTTGTGCCCACTTGGTCTAACTTTGTAAAGTTCCTATAAATGTAGCTTATTTGCAAAGAGTTCAATACTTGTGTTAGGCTTTTAATCCCACTTTACCCTTATATTACCCCACTAACAATAATAATCTATATTTTAGAATTTATTCGTCAGATAAAGATTACAGTGGAAAATAATCATTAAGTTTTTATCCAGTGTTCAAAACTCATTTACCCATAACATTTAGTTTTCTTAACAATGTCATTATTTCCCATTTATTCTTATTATTAACATATTTTCTTCATTTTTATTATTCACATGACATCAAATCATGGCTACAAAATAAATTTGTACTCCTAGGAATGATAATCATGCACCAATGATTACGAATATGATTAAAAACCTAGGACCATTATTTATATTTTTTTAAAAAATTACTATTTTTAAAGTCTTAATTTTTTCTGGAAAGGTAGTAGCTCCAGTGGTAAATGGGCGTGCCTCCTAATAGAAGGATACATGATCAAAATCTTAGTGATGTTTGTCAAACCAATATTGTTTTTGCATCACATATGATGACCCACTATACGAGTTTAACACCCTCAATTTATGACTATCAGGGGGTTAGAACTTAGATTGTCGTGGTCGGTCAGTAAAGTGGATCTTCAATTGTAGTGGTTCCCCCATCATCCATAAAAAACAACTAAGATATAAATTGATCGTTGACTTTATCAGATTTACATTTAAAGAGAAATTCTAGAATTATATTATAGACTTCAAGTTTTGATATATAACTAAAAAATATTCTTCTATATAAATTTTTGTTATTGTGATTTTTCTAAGCTAAAATTGTTTTTGGTAATCATGTCTTGGTAATACTGGGATCAACGCACAAGCATGCCTTTCAGTTGAGAAATGACATCATGAGAATACCAAGAACTAAAACTAAACTGATCTTTATAAACAATATATAACAAAGAATGTAACAAAGTTTAACTAAAGACTCTAAAAAATATTTAGATACACAAACAAAGAGAAAGTATAGCATATACATGTATCAATTGGTATATATATTATTTATAATGTGTCTAAACAAAAACCTATTTATATGAAAGAATTTGTCATTCATTATTTACAATATAGAAATCATAGACAAGGTAAAATCAAAGTTTGTGATATGAATTCATGTTAAACACCCAACTTTGGACTCAAAGAAGGAGACTCCTCACTATCAAACCCATGAGGAAGTTATTATTAACCTAAAAAGGTGATGGAGACAAAGTTTGAGTGAGAGATAAGTCATTTATAAATAAATATAAGTGTGTAAGATATACCATTTTTATTCAATTAAGAAGTTATATATTATACAGTAACGTATGTTAGACATGCTAGAGAATAATGTCATCATATGAAGCATAAAATAAAATATTTATATTATTTTGGTACACCACATGAATAAAAAAATTATTATTATGTGATAGGATATATTGAGCGCAATTCTAAATTAATACCTGGTGATTATGAATTCCCTTAGTTCACCTTAGAGAATATTACAATTCTTCATTTTATTAATATATCACTACCATTATATTTGTGCTAATATTGAAGTAGGGGCTCGTCAACCATACCTAAATAAAACAACATACCTATCTTGGGTAAGTTAGTCATGCAATCTCCTTATATCACATTTATCAAATTATATTTAGAATGTTTCAATCATATTGACAAGACTGCCACGTAAATGATAGGTAATACAATTTCAATCACACTAATAAAACTAGCTAAATCTGGGCATATATTGGACAATACCTCATACAAATTATTGGCAATCCACTGTATTCAACAATAACCAACTACGAATACCTTCTCACAATCCCAAGACTTTTAGAAGAATACATGTTAATGACTCTTGGATACTAGGGAAGTTATACGAAAAGAGGAAAACTACAATAGTATTTTTTGGTTACTTCTTAGTCCAATAGCTTCTATTTCATTTTAAAGAGGAGCAAAGTTACATTATAATATGGTATACATTATTCATCATTAAAAGAAAGAAAAATTCTAATTTGTATTTAATATGCACATATATAGGCATAATTTCCACCATTTAACAAAAAATAGGAAATATCACAAAAGAGGCTAAAAATAAATCTCAAAATGTTATAGTATCATCTGATAACATACAAAACATTTCTAGAAATTTTTAATAAAATATTCTATCATGTGAGCTTATTATGCTAAAATTTGTGAAAAGTATAAAAAATGGCAATTTAAGACAATCCAGGCAAATGATCATATCTTTCACCTATATGAAATAAAAAGATCACCTTTTTTGTTTTGGAACAACAATTTTTCTAGAAAGAAGGTAAATTTTGAAGCTTTGTTGTTTTCATCTAATACAATTTCTTGAGTTCTAGTCATATATCATTCATTTAGTGATATTACGATTACAGAAGTATCTCAGCAAATATTATCCATATCATCTCCTTGTGTTGAAGAATGAAACTGACATGTTGTTGCACAAAAACATAGCTCCAAAATCATGAAACAAGCTACAAACACTCAACCTTTCTTACACTAGCTCCAACAAGGTCACAGAAGGAGAGAATAAAAAAAAAACATTATTTCCACTTTAAGTGATTGAAAACCCTAACCAAGACAAGTAGATAAAACAAAATAAAGCATGAGAAGAGAAGAAGGAACTTACTTAAATTCATGACTTACTAAGTTGGCATGGTAAATATCATGCTTGGGTCTTCACAACACTTGCAAAATTATCAACGTGCAAACAGATCTTCACCCTATAATGCCTTCTTCAGCTCAAAAACAACACTTCTAACTCTATGATGTTCTAAAGTAGGTCTTGGGGTCACTTTGTTGGGATCTATCTACAACAAATATACAACCTAGAGTAACCACAAATGGACAAAGTCCCTGACTAAAACTTATTTTGAATTATAACATGTTTGTGGGCATCCCATGGATTGGCCCTGATCATCATAATATTCTTTTCCCTTTGTATTCACAGATGGAACCAAGCCACAACTTCTATTTGACCCAATACTTTTTCCTTTTCTCTCCTATTCACCCCTTAAATTTCATTTTGTGCCTCAGTCCACAAACTTAAAGCAATTCATCTTTCTCAATCCAAATATGCCACCCAATAGTGGTTTCCCCCTTTGAAATGGTAAGATGGACCACAGTTTGTCAACCATTATTACTCAGTCAAAAATAGAAAAAACATAGCTTTACCACAGGAAAAGCACAATATGTACCTTGACCCTTTCCAACTAGGAGTTTATAACTTCAGACCTGAATTACATTGGGAAGCCTACAAGGACTAACAAGGCAATGAGTAGAACACAACATGGTTGCTAGGGTTGGTAACCCTTCTTCTGTGGCCCAAGTTGCAACTTCCACCCTTGTACCATCAATTTTAAAATGTTTCTAAGGCAACCAATCTATTCCTTTGTCAATCTAAAACTATTTCAGAGAAAAATGCCCTTATTGGATATTCATCATCATTACTTTTATCAAATTTTGTTCACTATAAAGCAAAATAAAGTATGCATCAAAAACATTCCAAAGAGTGAGGTGTCTGGTGGTGAATCCTTGACTTATACTTCATCTTCCTTTATATATGTTCTTTTTTATGATTTTTCAATAATCAATTCCCTTTGTTTATTTCTTTCTTGTTGGAAGGTTGCACTAGTTAGGTCTGTTTTGCTTCTTGTTGCTGCCACGTAGTATCTATTGGGGATTTAGTGATTTTACATGCAAGAATAGGATCACCTATTATGATAATATGGTAAGCATGTGAATCTAGTTCTGGTTGTAAATACAAATGCTCCATTAGTATCTAATAATCAATCAAACTAAGTGTTGTTCTTGTCCATAGATTATATTTTGTATGTCTTAAATAAGTTGTGTTCCATTATGAAAACTCATTGACAAAGGACAACTATGTCTATTATTCATCTTGTTTACTATGTCACACATGTAGCTACCCCAAATGGTACTTGGATACTACTACAGACTTATATGTTGCACAATGAATTGAACACACATATTCTTAGATCTTTTTCATGTAAGACTTGAAACAACTATGAGATAAATTATTCTATGGTTCAGTTGGCCCAGATCCTTATTATTAATTGAATGCTTACATGTTCCATTTAGTTATTTCAAGAAAAAAAGTGCATTTCAGCCTCCCCACGTGAAATAATTTCCTTAATTGGTTTATTTATTTAACATGCCAGTGGTCTAGCTAAAGAAATAAAACTTTCTGGCACCAAGAACAACATATCTTGGAATTTCAAACTCTTTACCACTGGTTAGGTTTCTAGATTATCTACTTGAGGAGATAAAACTTGGCAGTTTATCACCTAGTTGTACTAGTGGTTGTAGATTTTAATGGAATGTGCCCTTCACAAGGGAAACATAAGGTTTCCCATATCAAATTTATTAATATTAGATAGCTTTCTAGCATTTATTATGAAAATAAAGAATGGTATCATATATAAAAGAAATGGACAAACAAGAAATAGGATATACCCCCTAACAATAAAATTATAACAGTTAAAACATTAAATATATGATGTCATTATAAAAAGGGAATGCTTTCACATTCGCAAATCTAGTAAGATTAGGACCATAGGGGTAATATGACAAAAATATGGTGAATATGCTCTAGTTACATGAACACAAATAAATTTATAACTATTAGTATCAATTGTTGGGAACCTTTATCACAAGTTCACAAACTAATATAAAGAAAGGTTATGGATCTCCAAAAATTTGTATCCTATGTGATATGAGTTAGTGTACAAAACTTAACCAGCAGCGATGCCAGTTCATAGTTTTCCAACTACTATCATGAAAGAAATGTTAAAAATAACTATTATTAGACTAATAAACGAGGCAATAATGAGAATAAGGTAGATTATAATGACCTATATAAAACTTACCAATGAGAAGGCGGGTGATTATGCTTATAAAATCTACACAAGTTCAAAGCAACTGGGTGTTGGATCAATGGGCTCTAGAAGGGGGGGGGGTTGAATAGAGCTTCACAAATTCTCACAAGATAAATTATACCACCAAATTATATATTTGAAAAGCTTAAACAAGCAATAATTTGATTTCCTAATCTAACATACATAGCAAGGATGAGAGATAGTGAAAAGCAAGCACTTGGACATGTGGTTTAGAGTGGTTCCATGTCCTAAACTTAGGAGCAATGTCAGTCCACTACCTAGAGTAGGTTAGTCTCTAGGATTTGCAATCTTGGTACTCTTATATTCCACAATAATATTACAAGACACAACAACCACACATCTAAGGGCTTAGTACCTCAAGCAAAGATCTTCAACCTATAGAAGGAGCTTACCCACTTGAACCATGGAGTCTTCAGCCATCAACATTGACTTACCCACTCCGTTCTTCAAGTCTTCTGCCTTCTGCCTTCAAGGGATTACCTATCTTCCTTGAGCGTTGCCTTGCTTCTCTCCTTCACTCAAAGATCTGGAGCACATATCTCTTTCACTTGGAGACCTAGAGTGACGAAACGGTTTTGAAGATCAAATTACCCATTCGATCTTGATAAACTTTGCCCATTCGATCTTGATTGAATTTACCCATTCGATCTTGATGGATTTTACCCATTCGGTCTTGATCACTTTTACCCATTAGGTCTTGATTGATTTACCCATTCGATCTCAATCAATTTTACCCGTTCGGTATTGGTTGGTTTTATCTATTCGGTTTCAATCAATTCCATCAATTAGGGTTTCAATCAATTCAATTGATTGGAGTTTGTAATCATTGCATTATCCATCACTACAATTATTACAAGAAAATCAATTAGAACTATTATATTATCATCCAACCATAATATCTCCTAACCTCAAATGGTCTTGAGACCGTTTGCTCACCAAACGATCTTGAGATCATTTAGTCTTAAGAGTGAAACCGTTTGCCCAAGATATTCATTGAGGTGTGTGCTTATGATGTCATCATCATCAAGCTTCGATCCTTCAAAATCTACTACCATTCTTATGGAAATTTCATCAATTATTCAAAGGAATTTCAAGAAGAACAGAATGATCAACAATTGATGAAGAATTGATTGCAATAATAGCATTTAAGGGTTCAAATTATATAACCCGCCTTCAAAGTTGAAACCAAGCTTAAAGCTTCATGTCTATAATGGTGAATAAAGCTTTCTCAACCTCCCAAGGTCCGTCCTCAAGCTTTTGAGTGAAAAGGAATGGTCGGGATTGAAGATTGCATGGAAAAAAGAAGAAATCAAGCATTGATTTTTGATTTCCACCATGAAATAAAGGTTGAAGATGATTAAGGAGCTTACCTACAGGTTGGGGAACATACTCTTGTTTCTCCTAAGCTCCGTTGTGTTCAACCAAAGTAAGGAGAGAAAGAAATCTGAAAAAGAGTCTTTGGTTGAGTGGGAAATGAAGTGTATATAAAGGAATTTCAAGAGAGAGAAAGTTTTATAATCATCCTTCAACTCCCCAACTCGATGCCACTTATCCCCCTCGCTTCCTTGCATACGAAGCTATAAAATCCTCCTTCGAATTCCTCTTCATTATCCATGAATTAAAGGAAAAGCAAATAAGCACCTTAATTCATATAATACTAATATCCCATTTTTATTGGATATTACTTTTTAGTTAACTAACGTGAGTGGGCTGTCCACTCACTTAGGATATTTTCGTTTCCTTTGTAAGGCACAAGGACGTCCCCACTTATCCAAATTCAACCATCACAATTTTTGTTGAAGGGCAATTCAATTAATATATTTATTTTTGCATTAAATTGAATTAGGGTTTCAATTATGCTTAAATCTTGATTATTTTAATATCAAGATTCTCTCTCCTCCAAAATGATTCAAATGAGGCACCCCTATCATTTTATTTTCTCTACATGATGCCAATTAACATGAGGGACTCTCTGGAGGTGGTATTTTGCATATTGAACCCTAGGTTTTGGGTAAATTGCATATTACACCAAAACTAGGTTTTAATGCACAAACATTGCTCAACAAGCTCTGCCTTGGTACTCAGGCTGTCACAAGCCATACCTCTACATCATTCTCATTCTTATGATGCTTCAACACTTGAGGAACACTTTAGCATGTAACATTTGCAAGTTAACCCCTCTACTTCGGTAATTTGCACTTTAGTCCAAAACAAGCAAAACATTCTTTCAACATTATTAAAAAAGGACTAAAATTGAAACATAAGTTCCTCTTGATCCTTAATGTTACGACCCCATCTGAGCTTAATTGGTAAACTAGGGTTTACCTAGACAATTGCAAAGATTAATTGGAGTAATCATTCTTGAAATCTAATTAATGACAATAACACAATTAGGATGTTTTAACTATGATAAGAAGTCTAATTGTTCTTTTGTCTTGAGAGTTAGGGTTTGAGAAGCATAAACCCTAATCGGCCCAAAATAGGGTTTTGATGATACATGAATACAGAATTTGATAAGTAGAATGTCTCACTAAATGATTTTTAGTATTTTATGTGTAACTCTGATTTAATTCAAATTTGGATATGATTTAGATATATATAATGTGAACGACATTGGAAAATATCAGAATTTTTGAAGAATGCTCTGACCTGTTTGTCGGCCGAGTTTCAAACTCGACCGATCACATTTCCAGAATTTTACAGCAGTGTGGTAATTGAATGTTATCTTTTTATTGGTATATCCAATTGATCTCAAATTTTAACAGTATTTGATAAATACAATTTTAGACACTCTGTTAAATTGGCATAATTTTTGGATGACTTTTGAATCCCTACAGTAAGGGTGTCGGTCGAGTTTGTGCAGGACAAACTCGGCCGAATATATTCTGCAGACTGCAATATAGCAGTGCACTGTTCTATTTTTAATTATTTATTGGTAACTCCAAATGATCCCAAATTTTAACTGAAGCTTTATAGATCAATTATAAACAACTTGATAAATGCTCATAATTTTTGGAGGATGTTTGATCTCTGAAATAAACGAATTACAGTAACTTTTGTATAACTGAATATTCAGCCAATATAATTAAAGTTAAGTGTTAGGTCAATATGCAATTGACCCAAGCAGCTCAATTGACTTATATGAACGATCACACACACAAGCAGCTCTCATTTCTCGTCATTCATTCCAGAGAAACGAGCTCCTAGAGAGAGAGGGAGAATTAGGGCTTGAGTGGAGAAAGTGGGGGAATTGCTGAATTAGGGTTTTGCGATTCCAGGAAGGGTGAAATCAAGTAAGTTCGGATTCCTTGCATAGAATTTTATGGTAAATCTTCTCTCTTATGTCAAGATTCCGTCCTTGCTCTGATTTGATCCAAGATGATGTCGAAATCCCCTCTTTTCTCACCCTTTCTTCATAATCCCTCATTTTCAAGGTTTCCGAGTTGAATGGAAGAGGAATTGGGAGATTTGCTAGGGATTTGATAGAAATTCGAGATTCCCTGAGTTGAGCTGCAGTTGTGAGGTGTTTTCACACCTTAGAGTGAGTGGGTTCTTCCTTCAAACATTCTAATGCACGAATTTGATTACAACATCCAAATCCCTAAATGCTTAGCATGTGAATTCTAAATCTTGAAATATCCGTTTGATTTGAGTATTGTAAATTGATATGATATGGATTCCTTCTCTGTTTTAAATGATTCCTAAATGGTAGATTCATATCAGAAACGTATGCAACCCTTCCTAGTGAGATTTCTTTACAGATTTATATCAAATGATGTAATTAGGGTTTAACCTAATTGAGACATCACTAGTGTTTCAACCTTATTGAAAAGGGCTAGTAACTCTATAATTGGTTAGGATGTATCTCATGGGTTATCTTAATTGACTTTCATTCTTGATAAATGATATCTCAGTAAATGATATGGAAGAATCTAAATTTAGTTAAGTTTCCATGATTTCATATCTATATTGATTATATAAGATTTGTTGGAAACAGTCTTTATTTAGTGAATGCTTATATCTTATGAGATCATGATAAGAGCCATGTGACAAGTGAATGAGGCAAATGAAACCCTAAGAGTAGGGTGTTGGCATGTGATGAATGAATAAGGCGAATGAAACCCTAAGGATAGGGTGTTCAATGAATCATGCTATGGTAATATGAAAGGTCTCGACATGAGATGTGGTGATGTTTAACTGTTGAATTGTATGTTTCTAGTGTATTTAACTTTATATGCTTGTTCTCTCTGAAATGATATCTACATACTGCAGGACTTCTTATATTTCAATATATATCTCGTAAATTGCAGGTGATGGGGTATGACATGCCCTAGAAAGGGATGTTACTAAGATATGATATATGTTGAATAACTGAGTTTTGACGTTGCTATGTGATATTTCTGTTAAATTGTTTATTGTTAATCAAGTATAGACCTAAGTGCCCTAACACCGTAGAACCCCTAAAAGAAGGTCTGTTTCTTAGGGGTGAAACTCGTGTTGCAACATCATCCGTGCTTGTGTCGCGGACAAACGAGGAAAGAGAAAATGCAGTGTTTAACAACAATCGTGCTTGTGTCACGATGGCACTGGGCAAATGAAAACATGGTTATCTAACACAATTCGTGCAGCGTCACGAAGGTAACCCTGTGACTCTCCGCCGGTGTACTCAGGTTTAAGGAGAAGTCAGGTGCACTCAGAGTAGTGCTTTGAGGCCGTAGAGCCTATGTTTCTGGCCAGAGAGCCAGGGGTCCTGTAGCAGAGCAGGGCTGATGTCAGACTTAGCATTTCCCGGGTGTGTCACTAAGTCTTATACGGTGGGATCGTAGCATGGACTTGTTACAGATCTTTATATGCAGAGTACACTGCATATATTTAGAGCATAATCTAAAATATGATCATATAGGTTCACAGAGTTCCTTATAAATGATAGAGTTAAGAATGACTAGAGCATAGTTTTCTAGTAGTTATTCTTTGGATGCAATATTTATATTCTTTGCTATTTCAATTATATTGCTTTAGAACTGCTCAGTGTAGTAATTATTGTTGTTAAATTTCATATTATTTAATCAAATTATATCTTTGATCACATTAGTGCATTAGTCTGTTTCCATGAAGTATTCATTCACTGAGCGAGTAGGCTCACCCCTCTACTCAAACATTTTAGGGTTAATCGCGTGGACTTGAAGATGATCAGAGCGTCAGAGTAGATCTGCCACAGGAGTCAAGTATGAGATTAGTTGAGTCAGTTGGTCCTTGTCACTCTAGGTCCTCAGTAAGAGTTTAGAGAGAGAGTTGTAATCACAATGTGTAATATTGTTCCTCTTTGATATGTATGTTAATTAGCAAGTTTTATGTGCATAAGTTGTGAAAGACATCATGAATGTTTATATATGTATCTTTTCTGTTAAAGTCTGATTAGTAAAAGAAATGTTCAGATTCCCTTGTTAAGATGGTTTATATAGTTCAATGCGAAGAAACAAGAGTTTTAAAAGAAAAGAAAAAGTCAAGGGTGTTCTTTGTGTTAATTATAAATCCCATCTTACGCCCTAATCTCATGATTTGAGGAAATTGTGAGATCGGGGTGTAACAGCTTGGTATCAGAGCTTAGGGTGAGTTGTCAAGGACCATTAAGTTAGTAAGTTAGAGTCCTAAGTGTGGCATATAGGAGATGTTTGATGTTAGCTTTGGGGATTTGAGTATTTGGATATCCTGGCCCGATATCTGAGTACTTGGATCAGCCAGTACAAGCTACTCTGTCTATTCTCTCACGTATACCCTGGCCAGGTATACAGTGGAAGAATGGGCTAGAGAGAAACCCTAGAAATGTTAGGGTTAGAAAACGAGAAAAGAAACAAGAATTAAGAGCATAAATGTAAAAGGAGATAGAACTTACATTTCATAATGTTGTTTTTGTTGGAAATGTATAGAAATGCTCTTATATGTTTGAATTTAAATATTCAATACTTTGAAATATGGGTCTTTAATATCTGTTGTACACTATGCGATTGTAGCATTTATTGATTTCACTCTTTGTAACAAGTAGACTAGAATTGACCTTTGAATGAGCTTTTGTTTCTATGGTTTTGCCCACTGATTCGAGTGAAATTGACATCAGCAGGTCTGTTTAGGTTTTCAGTCTATGCGCGGTTTGGCCGAGTTCATGTTTTGGTCGGCCGAGTTCCCTGTTTAGGATTTCAAACAGTGTTTTGGTCGGCCGAGTTTGGTCTTAAATCGGCCGAGTTTCTTTGTAGGTAAACAAGTAGTGTTTCGATCGGCCGAGTTCCCCAGAGGATCGGCCGAGTTTCCTGCTGATCGGCCGAAGTTGGTCGGCCGAGTTTCGGAATCTGGAAGGCAATCGGCCGAGTTCCAGAGTGATCGGCCGAGTTTCTGAGCTGTGAGTGGCAGTTCAGGAAGAATGTAATTCTTGTAGTTCTTGGCTTCAGGACTTCAGGTTTGGCCTGGTCCGGATTGGCAGGATGTGTTATTAGGATCTAATGAATCCTATCAATAGCATAATAAGAATAGAATTGGAATAATTAGACCCACATCAGAGTAAGAATGTACATACAGTAAGAGGTTGAAACATATGGGCAAGATCAGAACAACTAAGAATTAGTTGAAACTAATGTCTGAGGTTCACTTTTGGGGCCTCATATGAGAAACCTTTAATTGGGAATAAAGGAACATGATATAAGGTTCATAATCAGTTTATTGATTAATATTATATGAGCTATACATATGAAATATAGAAAAGATATGTGAAATGTATGTATGGTTCTAGATAGCAAGAATCAATCATGATGAATGAATCATATAATAGAGTATAATGCTTTTATGAACCCTAAAGCAAAGGCTAAGTAGAGAATAAGGTTGAGCATTCAATAGGTCCATAGAAGTAAAGAGTCTTCAAAAGAGTAAAAGTGAAGAGGATCGTATGAACGTGTAATTCATAAGACTAGAACAACAAACTAGTTTCTAAGCAAAGAACATAGGTGTAGTTTAACGAATGAATAAGTCATACAAAGGTGGACTGTATTCAGAAGAGAAAAACTTGATTGAAAGAGAAACTATGTTTGACCCATACATGATCCACTTGATTTAAAAATGAAGAATATGTAATGTATTCAACATGAGGAAAAAACTAATAGAAGGACTATTAATTTAGAATGTTAACTTCACAATAGTATAAAGATAAAGGAGGAAATATGTGCAACATGGTATACATGACCATACATATGAATAAGCAACATGGTCATAAGAGAAAAATTTAGAATTAAAGATGACGGGTTAAAGAGTAGTATATAGTAAGAGGACTATGAAACGTAAGAAAGGGTTTGAAATATGATGAAGAAGTTATAAAATAAAGAGGTTGTGAGATTCAAGCAAGTACTAATTAATCAAATATCTCTGTTGATAACTAAGTAAATCTGCATACGAGAATGTATTAAGGGAATGTTTGAATACAAGTATTCCAAGTCTTAAAATCATCTTCTCTTTCATATATTCCTTAATGAGAGCAAGGTGGGAATGAAATGATAAGAAAATGAATCATATATGGTGCATAACTACCTTGGTGGGGTCATCTAGTGAATGTAATAGTAACATACAATATGATGAAGTGCGATAGGAAATAAATTCTTGTGTGATAGCAAGAATGATGAATAATCTATTCCTATCTTAAATGCTTCAATGTTAATGATGTTTATTGTATATAATCATATGAAAAGGATAAGTAGCAAAAGGTAAAGAAGTAATGAATGAGCAGAAAAATATGGGAAAGCACTAGCTTTGTTTAATATGTGAATTTGTTTTTACATGTATGATTTGTTGAAGGCATATTAAGATATGAAGTTGGTTCTACATATGATTTCGGTGTATTTGTGCAAGCTATATGTTAAATTAAAGGTGTATGATAGTAGTAGTAATTCATACCAGATATGCATCCTAGTATTGTGTATTTGTGATATGGTGATACAGTTTGGATGATGTCAGAACACATGGAGAGATACCCTGAACAAGGTAGTCATACTTATTTACTCATATTAATAGAAAGGGATGATAATTAGATTGTTTGGACAAGTAACCCTTATGAGGTGTAGCTTGTTATACCTAGCTCTAATATAACTGAGTGATGGTAATTGAGTATGATTAATGCTTGAATGAATGATACAATTGTGGATTACCTTATTACTGTTGTTGAAATCCTAAAATGATATAATGTGATGGTTACACTTTGAATTGTGTGTGGGCCCATAACCCACAGGTCCCAGGATCGAAACAGGATAGTATGGAATGAGGTGGTAATGCTTCACCTCATGCATCCATGACCCAATGGAGATGCCAAGAGTAGTATTGTGCAATTGATTGTTGAATCTAGTCTTTTAATTCAAGACTGTTTTGCTATTTGAATAGCACATGATTAAAGTTTAAAACAGTATGGTGAACTTGCTTTTGTCATTTAAAGGTGATACAGAACAATAGAACTCTCTGAGCAGCATAAGTTGAGATAGTTGTATCAGAGTATCAGAGTTGCGCAGCGAAAGCGTGGTAGTTTATCTTTGCATTCTATATTTGACTGTGGCATAAAGAATTTGCTTGATATCATTGAGAACTATTTGAAATATGTTGTGATTTAGTATAGAATTAAAAGATCTAATGTTGAAAACTACATTCAGGCATGAAATACAAGAATATAATGACATGGAAGGCTTTAGAAGCTTAGAATAACCTTGAATGTATCTTTCTTGTAGGTTTATGTTTTGAGGACGAAACATTCTAAGGGGGGGAGAGTTGTTACGACCCCATCTGAGCTTAATTGGTAAACTAGGGTTTACCTAGACAATTGCAAAGATTAATTGGAGTAATCATTCTTGAAATCTAATTAATGACAATAACACAATTAGGATGTTTTAACTATGATAAGAAGTCTAATTGTTCTTTTGTCTTGAGAGTTAGGGTTTGAGAAGCATAAACCCTAATCGGCCCAAAATAGGGTTTTGATGATACATGAATACAGAATTTGATAAGTAGAATGTCTCACTAAATGATTTTTAGTATTTTATGTGTAACTCTGATTTACTTCAAATTTGGATATGATTTAGATATATATAATGTGAACGACATTGGAAAATATCAGAATTTTTGAAGAATGCTCTGACCTGTTTGTCGGCCGAGTTTCAAACTCGACCGATCACATTTCCAGAATTTTACAGCAGTGTGGTAATTGAATTTTATCTTTTTATTGGTATATCCAATTGATCTCAAATTTTAACAGTATTTGATAAATACAATTTTAGACACTCTGTTAAATTGGCATAATTTTTGGATGACTTTTGAATCCCTACAGTAAGGGTGTCGGTCGAGTTTGTGCAGGACAAACTCGGCCGAATATATTCTGCAGACTGCAATATAGCAGTGCACTGTTCTATTTTTAATTATTTATTGGTAACTCCAAATGATCCCAAATTTTAACTGAAGCTTTATAGATCAATTATAAACAACTTGATAAATGCTCATAATTTTTGGAGGATGTTTGATCTCTGAAATAAACGAATTACAGTAACTTTTGTATAACTGAATATTCCGCCAATATAATTAAAGTTAAGTGTTAGGTCAATATGCAATTGACCCAAGCAGCTCAATTGACTTATATGAACGATCACACACACAAGCAGCTCTCATTTCTCGTCATTCATTCCAGAGAAACGAGCTCCTAGAGAGAGAGGGAGAATTAGGGCTTGAGTGGAGAAAGTGGGGGAATTGCTGAATTAGGGTTTTGCGATTCCAGGAAGGGTGAAATCAAGTAAGTTCGGATTCCTTGCATAGACTTTTATGGTAAATCTTCTCTCTTATGTCAAGATTCCGTCCTTGCTCTGATTTGATCCAAGATGATGTCGAAATCCCCTCTTTTCTCACCCTTTCTTCATAATCCCTCATTTTCAAGGTTTCCGAGTTGAATGGAAGAGGAATTGGGAGATTTGCTAGGGATTTGATAGAAATTCGAGATTCCCTGAGTTGAGCTGCAGTTGTGAGGTGTTTTCACACCTTAGGGTGAGTGGGTTCTTCCTTCAAACATTCTAATGCACGAATTTGATTACAACATCCAAATCCCTAAATGCTTAGCATGTGAATTCTAAATCTTGAAATATCCGTTTGATTTGAGTATTGTAAATTGATATGATATGGATTCCTTCTCTGTTTTAAATGATTCCTAAATGGTAGATTCATATCAGAAACGTATGCAACCCTTCCTAGTGAGATTTCTTTACAGATTTATATCAAATGATGTAATTAGGGTTTAACCTAATTGAGACATCACTAGTGTTTCAACCTTATTGAAAAGGGCTAGTAACTCTATAATTGGTTAGGATGTATCTCATGGGTTATCTTAATTGAATTTCATTCTTGATAAATGATATCTCAGTAAATGATATGGAAGAATCTAAATTTAGTTAAGTTTCCATGATTTCATATCTATATTGATTATATAAGATTTGTTGGAAACAGTCTTTATTTAGTGAATGCTTATATCTTATGAGATCATGATAAGAGCCATGTGACAAGTGAATGAGGCAAATGAAACCCTAAGAGTAGGGTGTTGGCATGTGATGAATGAATAAGGCGAATGAAACCCTAAGGATAGGGTGTTCAATGAATCATGCTATGGTAATATGAAAGGTCTCGACATGAGATGTGGTGATGTTTAACTGTTGAATTGTATGTTTCTAGTGTATTTAACTTTATATGCTTGTTCTCTCTGAAATGATATCTACATACTGCAGGACTTCTTATATTTCAATATATATCTCGTAAATTGCAGGTGATGGGGTATGACATGCCCTAGAAAGGGATGTTACTAAGATATGATATATGTTGAATAACTGAGTTTTGACGTTGCTATGTGATATTTCTGTTAAATTGTTTATTGTTAATCAAGTATAGACCTAAGTGCCCTAACACCGTAGAACCCCTAAAAGAAGGTCTGTTTCTTAGGGGTGAAACTCGTGTTGCAACATCATCCGTGCTTGTGTCGCGGACAAACGAGGAAAGAGAAAATGCAGTGTTTAACAACAATCGTGCTTGTGTCACGATGGCACTGGGCAAATGAAAACATGGTTATCTAACACAATTCGTGCATCGTCACAAAGGTAACCCTGTGACTCTCCGCCGGTGTACTCAGGTTTAAGGAGAAGTCGGGTGCACTCAGAGTAGTGCTTTGAGGCCGTAGAGCCTATGTTTCTGGCCAGAGAGCCAGGGGTCCTGTAGCAGAGCAGGGCTGATGTCAGACTTAGCATTTCCCGGGTGTGTCGCTAAGTCTTGTACGGTGGGATCGTAGCATGGACTTGTTACGGATCTTTATATGCAGAGTACACTGCATATATTTAGGGCATAATCTAAAATATGATCATATAGGTTCACAGAGTTCCTTATAAATGATAGAGTTAAGAATGACTAGAGCATAGTTTTCTAGTAGTTATTCTTTGGATGCAATATTTATATTCTTTGCTATTTCAATTATATTGCTTTAGAACTGCTCAGTGTAGTAATTATTGTTGTTAAATTTCATATTATTTAATCAAATTATATCTTTGATCACATTAGTGCATTAGTCTGTTTCCATGAAGTATTCATTCACTGAGCGAGTAGGGTCACCCCTCTACTCAAACATTTTAGGGTTAATCGCGTGGACTTGAAGATGATCAGAGCGTCAGAGTAGATCTGCCACAGGAGTCAAGTATGAGATTAGTTGAGTCAGTCGGTCCTTGTCACTCTAGGTCCTCAGTAAGAGTTTAGAGAGAGAGAGTTGTAATCACAATGTGTAATATTGTTCCTCTTTGATATGTATGTTAATTAGCAAGTTTTATGTGCACAAGTTGTGAAAGACATCATGAATGTTTATATATGTATCTTTTCTGTTAAAGTCTGATTAGTAAAAGAAATGTTCAGATTCCCTTGTTAAGATGGTTTATATAGTTCAATGCGAAGAAACAAGAGTTTTAAAAGAAAAGAAAAAGTCAAGGGTGTTCTTTGTGTTAATTATAAATCCCATCTTACGCCCTAATCTCATGATTTGAGGAAATTGTGAGATCGGGGTGTAACACTTAATTACTTTTCAAAAGATAAGAGCAAGCATATAATTACTTTATTAAGCAAAACATCTAGGGTTAAAGCATAACCCAGGTCAGGGATGTTACAAATTATCCACCCGTAACAGGGATTTCATCCCCAAAATCATCAAGAGAAAAGAGAAGGGTACTTCCTCCTCATCTCTTCCTCTAGCTCCCATGTAGCTTCTTCAATGCCATGATGATGCCAGAGAACTTTCACAAGACATATGTCTTTCTTTCTCAGCTTTTTAATTCTTTTATCAAGGATCATTACAGGTCCTTCAACATATGATATATCATCATTTAATTCTACCTCCATAGATTGCAAAACTAGATCTGTGTCAGGATGACACTTTCTCAGCATAGAGATATGGAACACTGGATGCAACTTATGCAGCTCAGGTGGCAATTCCAGCTTATAGGCTATCTTTCCAATCTGTTCAATGATTGGATAAGGCCCCATAAATCTAGGAGCTAACTTCCCCTTCTTTCCAAATCTAAGGACACCTTTCCAAGGTGAGACCTTGAGATATACTCTGTTTCCAACTTGGAATTCTAAAGGTCTTCGTCGTTTTTCGGCGTATGATTTCTGTCTATCCTATGTAGTCTTTAACTGTTGTTGTATTACTTTAATCTTCTCAGTTGTCTGCTGCACAAGCTCAGGACCCAAAAGTTGATATTCTCCTATTTCATACCAACATAAAGGAATGTCTACCATATAATGCTTCATATGGTGCCATATCAATATTGTACTGATAGCTATTATTATAAGAAAATTCTATCAAGCTCAGGTGTAGATCCCAACTTCCTACAAACTGAAGGACACATGCCTTTAGCAAATCCTCCAAGGTTTGTATGGTCCTCTCAGATTGTCCATCTGTCTATGGGTGAAAGGTTGTACTAAACCTTAGCTACGTACCCAAAGCTTTATGTATTCATTCCCAAAAATGACTCGTGAACTGGGGACCCCTATCAGAAACAATAGTAGCTGGAACCCCGTGCAACCACACTATCTCATCTACATATATCTGTGCAAGCTTCTCAGCAGTGTAGGTTGTTTTGATAGGAAGGAAATGTGCTATCTTAGTCAAACTATCAATTATCACCCATATGGAATCATGACCTTTGGTTGTTCTAGGCAAACCAACCACAAAGTCCATGGTCACATGATCCCATTTCCACTGTGGTATAGGTAAGAGTTGCATTGTTCCTGCGGGCTTTTGATGTTTAGCTTTAACGTGCTGATACACCAGACACCGCATAACAAACTCAACAACATCTTTCTTCAATCCTGGACACCAATATATATCCTTCAAGTTACGATACATTTTGGTGCTCCTTGGATGCATTACATACATTGAAGAGCGCGCTTCTTCCAAGATTAACTTCCTTAAGTCATTAGCATCAGGTACTACCATCCTATCAAGGTAACAGACTACCTGATCCTCTGACTCATGAAAGCCATCCCGTTTCTCATTACCATACTCTGACCTAATCTGCTGAACCACAATATAAACTTGCTGTGCTTCTTTAATCTGTTGCCTCAGAGTAGGTTTTATTTGCATCTCAGCTAACAACCCAACTAACAACGACACCTTAAACTGTATATTGTTTTGTCTCAAGGAGATAAGCATATCTCTCTTAGAGCACACTAAGGAGTTTAACTGTGCTTTATCTAAGACTAGTGATGATGATTTTCTACTTAGTGCATCAACCACTACATTAGCCTTCCCTGGATGATAATCAATTGTACAATCGTAGTCCTTGATTAACTCCATCCAGCGGCGTTGTCTCATATTCAACTCAGGTTGTGAGAAGATATATTTTAGATTCTTATGGTCTGTGAAAATCTGAAATGTTTCTCCATAGAGGTAATGTCTCCAGATCTTCAAAGCATGAACCACAAAACCTAGTTCTAGATCATGTGTTGGATAATTCTCCTCATGTTTCTTAAGCTATCGAGAGGCAAAAGAAATCACTTGATTATCTTGCATCAACACACATCCTAGACCATTCTTAGATGCATCACAGAAAACTATATACCCCTTCCCTTGTTCAGGTAACACCAGCATAGGTGCACTTGTTAACCTTTCTTTCAACATCTGGAAAGAATGTTGATACTTGTCATTCCAGACAAAAGGAACCTCTTTCCTGGTCAACTTGGTTAGGGGTAAAGCTATAGAACTGAAGTTCTTAATGAACCTCCTATAATAGCCTGCCAGTCTAAGAAACTACATATCTCCGCCAGTGTCTTAGGCTGTTCCCATTGCAGGACAGATTCTACCTTCTTAGGATCAACACAGATACCTAAGGCAGATATTACATGTCCTAGGAAAGAAACCTCTGGTAACCAGAACTCACACTTGCTAAACTTGGCATACAACTTATGCTCTCTTAGCAAAGTTAAAGCTTGACGGAGGTGTTGCTCATGTTGTTGAGCATCTCTACTGTATATCAAGATGTCATCTATGAAGACTACTATAAACTGATCAAGAAAAGGTCGAAAGATTCTATTCATGAGTTCCATGAATGCAGCTGGTGCATTAGTTAGTCCAAATGACATAACTATGAACTCATAGTGACCATACCTTGTCCTAAAGGCAGACTTAGGTATGTCACTCTCCTTGATACACAACTGATGGTATCCTGACCTCAAATCTATCTTAGAGAAGATAGTTGCACCACACAACTGATCAAACATGTCATCTATCCTTGGTAGAGGATACTTGTTCTTTATAGTTACGTTATTCAACTGTCTATAATCAATGCATAACCGCATCGATCCATCCTTTTTCTTAACAAAGAGAAACGGAGCACCCCATGGTGAATTACTCGGTCGGATAAAACCTTTCTCAAGCAATTCCTACAACTATTTCTTGAGCTCTTCCATTTTAGTAGGTGCCATTCTATATAGTGTTTGAACTATTGGTTGCATGCCCATGATTAGATTAATCTCAAAATCAATCTCTCGGGGTGGAAGAACACATGAAAGTTCCTCAGGGAACACATCTTCAAACTCCCTAACTATTAGAAATTCAGAAAGATTAGAGCTCTCCATTGTGGTATCTACTACATGTGCCAAGCATGCAAAGCATGCTTGCCTCATCAGATTCTCAGCTACCATAGCTGACACAAGACTGGTTGGAAGAATCTTTCTATCTCCCTGAAAGATCCATGTGTCACCGTCATCTATGAACACAACCTGCTTGGAATCACAATCCAAGACAAACATATACTTTTCTAGGGTGTCCATCCCAAGAATTATATCGAAAACCTGCATCTCAAGTGGTATAAGATCCACCTGAATGCGATGTTCAGAAAAAGAAAGAGTGCAGGGAGAACAAACCTCCCGCAGCACTGTATATACAAGTAGAGGAGTTTCTAATAACAAACTCTGCCCTATGATCAACTGTCATATTGCAGTCAAGAATCACTTCTTTAGTGATAAAAGAATGTGTAGCACCCGGATCAATTAAAATAGCTATGAAGCAGGATGTAGACATATCAGAATAAAATAGTTCCATCTGACCTGTCACAACCCATGGGTTGACTACTGCATCGGGTTGATTCATTGCATAGAATCTAGTTGTTGCTTTCTGTTGACCCGATGCTCAGTTGTTGGGTGCTGACGAACCAGCTTGGGATGCTAGCCCACGTCCTTGAGTACCACTTGAAAACTTCCTCCTATGAGAGCCCTACTGACTCTGCCTCTGGGGTTGAGTCATCATTGTGTTCCCGACTGGGCAATCCCTTGCCAGATGTCCCACTTGTCTACACTGATGACAGATCCTGGTCTCAGGATAGGGTCTATGAGGTCCATTCACCGATGTTGATGCTACACTGGGGGCTTTATTTGGAACAAAACTACGGCCCCTACCCCTACTTGACGTCAATTGCGTCTGGGTATTGAATCTTGATGGTGCTGCTGGTGTAGAAAAACTTGGCTTCTTAAAGCCCTCCGACCTTTGTCCTTGAAACTGAGTGTACATCTTCTTACCACTGGTCTGTCGCTTCTCGATAACAAACCTTTCTATCCGTCTGACGGACTCCACAAATGTGGCAAACCTCTCACTGTTCTCCAAAGAAGACACAGGAGTGGTCAATTCAGCATTCAACCCCTTCTCAAAATGCCAAATTCTTTCCTCATTAGTAGCTGCCATATGTGGACAGAACCATAAAAGCTCCATGAACTTAGCCTCATACTCACTAATGTTCATCAGTCCTTGTCTTATCTTCTCAAACTGAAATATCTTTTCATCTAAATAAGTCTTAGGGAAGTATCTAGTGACGAATTCTCATCGGAATTCATCCCATCCGACCTCGACACCTGGCCTTTTACCTTCTGTAATAGTCTACCAATGACCAACACTCCATTTCAATAGGTACACTGCATGCCTCACCTTCTTAGCTTCAGGAATATTGAGGATTCTGAAAGCCTTCTCCAGTTCGGTCAACCATAAGTATGAATCTGCTGGGTCAACTGTACCATCATACTCTGTGGCTCCTACCCAGTGAAGGCTCTCAAAAGTCTTACCAGCTCCCTGTCCTTCATTATGGGTTGGTGCCCTCGGTGCAGGTGGTGGCATCCTATCCTCCATATGCATCATAGTTGCCATAAACTGCCCAAATAGAGCATGGAAAGCTAGGTTCTCTATCATGGCTGGGTCAAACTGGGGATGTTCAGGTACATGTTCCTCCCTAGTCTGGTCCCTTGCACCTTTTCCTGGTACAACAACACTACTCTCAGCAGCATGTTCCTCGTGTGATCCAGACATCTTCAAGTTCTTCTTCTCCTATATGAGTAGAAGACACTATCAGATAAACTGGAAGACACTAGAATAGACTCAACAACCTTAATCCTATGTCTCTGTAGACTTAGCGAACCTAGAGCTCTGATACCACTAATTTGTGGCATACAAATCACTGAAACATGAATTACTTAAGCGGAAGCATTCATCAACATCGGAATTACTGAAAATCACTATAAATTAAAACCATTTACAAAGAGATCAATACATAGGAAAACTCTTTCAAGAAGAACCAAAGTAATTCAATTATATTCTGGTTCATAAGTACATGTCCTGTACCATTCCTTCTTAAGGATTACAAGCATCAACTGCCCTGTTAAAACTACACATAAGCAACATAAAGACATTAAGGCATCAAGCCAAAATCTCAGATTGGTTCATTAGACTAACTACTGACTCCGAGGACCAGAGAGTACAGAGACGACACATAGGACTATATGTACAAGACATGACAGCCAGTGTCTCCACCTGAGTGTCACTGTTGTTCCTGTTGCTGTTGCTATTGCTCTTCTCCTACTATTGGATTTTTTCCTATTCTTCCGTGTCCACCTAAAAGTGTTGGTGACCAACGAAATGAGACCCAGTCCCAGCGAGAGATATAACTCTTGGCCAAAAACATTATTATTGCGGTTTAGTGGAATAAAACTGAGAAGAAGAATCATAAGTATTCAACAACAGATAATTCAACTATCTGAGCATGTTAGAACAATAATCTTGTTTAAAGCATTTCAACTGGTAACTTGATAAAATAGTATGTCATTTATCCAATAAGGAATATGAAGAACATGTATAACATTTATTCATTTAAAACATACTAAGAAATATACCATCAACCAATGATTCTCGTATTTCAACCTTAAGCAAATACGCTACATGACTGATTACATTTTACAATTATACTTAATGCCCTGAAGAGATGAAGTATACCGTTCATACTCCAACCGACCATGATTACAGAAAGCGTCGGTACCACACAAGGTCAATGGAAGAGCCATACTCCAATACCTCATCCTTCTCAGTCAATGCAAGATTATATGGCAGAGACACCACGTGTAAAACTACAATTAGCTTGCCAGGGTATATTGACATCTTCGCTATAGAGTTATAGCCCGCAACATATACTCTCTTCAGGGTTATGGCCTGTAGCCAATGCTTGGTATCATATCATGGAGTCATGGCCCATATCCATACTCATACTGGGGTATGGTCCGTAACCAATCCCGTACATTGGATATAGCCCACATCCATTCCTATGGGGCATGAGGATATAGTTGCCCGATTACCCCTGCATATTCAAAAATATGCGCTCCGAGTTTAACTCGTTTAACCATTCAACAAATTCTGACGCCGATGGATCTGTGGTCAGGACAACTACATTATATAATATCACTTGATTAATTAAGTGTATTACCATATTCTTTTAGCACCAAACAAGTTTCCAAACATTAATCATTTAACAATTGCTACAAGGAATGTGTAATACTTTCATGAAGTACTGTTCAAATCTTTAATAAAACATTGGGATCTCAATTCCTCATCTCATCAGAAGCATTTTCATTCTTTCACAAACTCATCATCATGATTATAGAAAATGGGTATTCAAACCCTCAGTTCATCAAGGAACACTTGTTACCACTTATCAGGTAACTAAACACCTTCAGGTCATCTGACTGAGGTAAACATGATACTTGTTACACAAGCATCTCACATTGCTCACAAAGCCCATTTCGTCTCTTGTTACATCTTACTAAGCAACAAGGCATATTATGGCTCACAAAGCCCATTAATAGTAATAAATGAAACATCATCTCATACCTGGCTATGCTCATCATCCCATAATACCTTCATGGTTAGTACACTTGATAACAGTTATATCAATTACATTTTAGCACCATGCTATACAAAGTAACACCACTTATACTCTTATTAGGGTTAGGGTTTCCCAATTCATATCAATTAGGGTCACTCATCACTTTACATAATTTAGGGCTAGGTTTTCAAGTTAGGGTTTCATAATACATAGCATCACCCTGGATTAGGGTTTCATATCACTTTACCCTATATAAGGGTTTCACATTACATCCTTACCTTGAATTAAGGTTTCTTATAACTTTTCCCCTAAAATTAGGGTTTCATGTAGCTTTACCCAAGATTAGGGTTTTCATGAAGCATTCCCTTAAATTAGAGTTTTTCATCAAAATACCCTGAATTAGGGTTTCTCATCTCATTATCCTAAATTAGGGTTACACCATCACTCTAGATTAGGGTTTCATCTAGATTTCCCTAAATTGGGGTTAAGGTTCATTAACCTTCTCAATTAGGGTTTCACGATCTCATCATCATAGATCAAACCCTAATTACATATTTTATTCATGTTAAAAGTGTTGAGGATCAATCACTACATGACTAACACTCATGTATAAGTTCCTCTCTCTCATCCTCTCTAGGATGTTAATTACTTCATTCTTGATTAGATTGGATCAATATGAATGATGGGTTAGCATAGTGTATTAAGTCATTTTCCCCATAAGTATCAAAGGTTAACCACTCTAAAGGTACTAATCATCTAAGTACTTTAGAGATACAACCACTGGATTTAACTTGGATATATGCTATTGACAATCAAGGGATTATTTGGTCTTTCATAACTTTGAATCTATTATATTTCCAAATGGTTTGGTTACTTTTTAACCTTTAAACGGTCTTGTGGTGCTTGACCTCCATTCAGTCTTGAGGTGCTTGACCTCCATTCGGTCTTGCGGTGCTTCAACCTCCATACGGTCTTGAGGTTTTTTATCCTCCATACGGTCTTGGGGTGCTTCAACCTCCATTCGGTCTTGAGGTGGTTCAACCTCCATTCGGTCTTGAGGTGCTTCAACCTCCATACGGTCTTCAGGTGCTTCAACCTCCATACGGTCAACTCTCCCAAACAGTCAACATGACCAAACAGTTTTGAAGATCAAATTACCCATTCGATATTGATCAACTTTGCCCATTCGATCTTGATTGAATTTACCCATTCGATCTTGATGGATTTTACCCATTCAGTCTTGATCACTTTTACCCATTCGATCTTGATTGATTTTCCTATTCGATCTCAATCAATTTTACACATTTGGTCTTGGTTGGTTTTATCCATTCGGTTTCAATCAATTCCATCAATTAGGGTTTCAATCAATTCAATTGATTGGAGTTTGTAATCATTGGATTATCCATCACTGAACTTATTACAAGTCAATTAATTAGAAACATTAGATTATCATCCAACCATAATATCTCATGACCTCAAATGGTCTTGAGGTCGTATGACCTCAAACGGTCTTGAGACCATTTGCTCACCAAATGATCTTGAGATCGTTTAGTCTCAAGAGTGAAACCGTTTGCCCAAGATATTCATTGAGGTGTGTGCTTATGATGATGTCATCATCATCAAGCTTCGATCCTTCAAAATCTACTACCATTCTTATGGAAATTTCATCAATTACTCAAAGGAATTTCAAGAATAACAGAATGATCAACAATTGATGAAAAATTGAATGCAATAATAGCATTTAAGGGTTCAAGCTATATAACCCGCCTTCAAAGTTAAGACCAAGCTTCAAGCTTCACATATCTAATGGTGAATGAAGCTTTCTCAACCTCCCAAGGTCCGTCCTCAAGATTTTGAGTGAAAAGGAATGGCTAGGATTGAAGATTGCATGGAGAAAAGATGAAATCAAGCATTGATTTTTGATTTTCACCATGAAATCAAGGTTGAAGATGATTAAGGAGCTTAAATACAGGTTGGGGCACGTACTCCTATTACTCCTAAGCTCCTTTGTGTTCAAACAAATCAAGTAGAGAAAGAAAATCCGAAAAAGAGTCTTTGGTTGAGTGGGAAATGAAGTGTATATAAAGGAATTTCAAGAGAGAGAAAGTTTTATAATAATCCTTCAACTCCCCTACTCAATGTCACTTATATCCCTCACTTCCTTGCATACGAAGCTATCAAATCCTCCTTAAAATTCCTCTTCATTATCCATGAATTAAAGGAAAATGCAAATAAGCACCTTAATTCATATAATACTAATATCCCATTTTTAGTGGATATTACTTTTTAGTTAACTAATGTGAGTGGGCTCTCTACTCACTTAGGATATTTTCATTGCCTTTGCAAGGCACACGGACGTCCACACTTATTCAAATTCAACCATCACAATTTTGGTTGAAGGGAAATTCAATTAATATATTTATTTTTGCATTAAATTGAATTAGGGTTTCAATTATGCTTAAATCTTGATTATTTTAATATCAAGATTCTCTCTCCTCCAAAATAATTCAAATGAGGCGCCCATCTCATTTTATTTTCTCTACATGATGCCAAGAGACATGAGGGACTCTCTGGAGGTGGTATTTTGCATATTGAACCCTAGGTTTTGGGTAAATTGCATATTACACCAAAACTAGGTTTTAATGCACAAACATTGCTCAACAAGCTCTGCCTTGGTACTCAGGCTTTCACAAGCCATACCTCTAAATCATTATCATTCTTATGATGCTTAAACACTTGAGGAACACTTTACCATGTAACATTTGCAAGTTAACCCCTCTACTTGGGTAATTTGCATTTTAGTCCAAAACAAGCAAAACATTGTTTCAACATTATTAAAAAAGGACTAAATTGAAACATAAGTTCCTCTTGAGCCTTAATTACTTTTCAAGAGATAAGAGCAAGCATATAATTACTTTATTAAGAAAAACATCTAGGGTTAAAGCATAACCCAGGTCAGGGATGTTACAGCTACATCCAAGGTTGGAAGTTGATTGCAATTTATTCTGTTGTGTTGCTTCCAACTACTTCTTGCAAGAAGGTTGTTGGGAAGCCTACTGGAGATACTTCTTGTGAGAAGGTTGTGACCAACATGGGAGACTAGTTATGATATACTCCATTGAGAAACTTCTCCTTGAGCTACAAAATGGGTTATCTTGAGCCACAAAAGACACCAGTCGATTTTATGTGTTTTGCATCAGTTATAAAAAAGGAATAAAATATAGGTGGAAAATCCTAGTTGGGAATAACTAGGTAGTGGACTGACATCTTTTTACAAAACCACTCTACATCGGGTGTCTCTTGTGGTTTGCTTTAATTGTCCAATTACTTGTTTTACATTTCCACTACATTATCTTTTAAGAAAGTTGCAATCTAACCTCCTTAGTATCTGAAATTACATAAAGTTTTTGAAAGCTCTATTCACCCCTTGTGTTTTTCCAAAACACAGACAAGTAAGCTCACCAAAGCTGATACTTAAGGGGAGAGTCACACCACAACTACTAAGGAATTATGGAAAATTCTATCCCCAACAATGACACTAGAAATCTTGGTGCATTTTGCCTAAGGTACACCTAAATAAATTGACTAATGATTAGATGCGCCCTCAGTTTAACACGACTAGGTCATTCAAATTTATACGTCCCTGAGGTTTGGACACACTCACATTGGTTAGCTCGCATACCTACAAGCGCATGGGGCTATGCAATAGTACAAAAGAGTGGCAAGTTAGGGGTTAACCCGCACGGATAGAGGGGGAACTAGAGCTAGATTCATTTGGGATAGGTTCCTAAAGTGGAGTCTAGGATTCAAGGGTTTGATCTTGATTACACTAAGGGGTCAAACAAGCAATTAAAGATGAGCAAGAGGAAAAATCTAGGTTTAGTTCTAATTATCAAGAAAGCCAACTAATAAAGAAGAGAGAAATATTGACTAAGGAAAGAAAAATGAGAGATACACTACACTAAATAACAATTTATGCAACTAGGGTAATTGAAGACCTATACTATCACTAACTAACTGATATTAACACAAGAAAGCACAAAGGTGCACTAACTACTCAAGCAAGATCAAGCTATCAAGAACAAGATAATTAACTATAAAGTAATTAAAACAACCAAATAAGCAATTATCAACTAGAAAGGAAGAAAATGAGGGTTTTAGAAATTAATGGATGTGTGAGTCGTTTAGGGAAATATAACTAGAATCCAAGTTGGGGGGTCATAACATGCAAACTCTATCCACTTGTTCTAGATTTTTAAACCAAAAAATAAGATAAATGCTATAGAATTACCCTAATATACTAGTTGGTCATGGGTTGTATAAGGTGTGTGAAGGGAAACTACACCCTTGCAGACCCTATCCAACCTTAAGAGGCTCAATTGGACTAGGACTTAGGTGAAATTATAATAGGATCTAGCAAGTCTAGGTTTTTAGGATAGGTGTTCTTAAGGAGGTTGGGTATCAAGGGTAGGAATGGAGAGTGGAGGTGTGGGTGTTTAACCTCACATCACTCACCATCCAACCTTTTGGAAACTCTTAGGAAATTGCACTAATTACTCCTACACTAGTTACTTAGATCTTCCACATTGAAGTAAGAGAGGAGATATGTATGTGAGAAGATAGGGTTCTAACTAGAGATCCACTAGTTGTAACTAGGACAAAACCCTAATATAGCCACACACAAGTCATTCTCTCTTAGATTTTAAGTGGTTTCAAGCACAAATCATAACAAAACAAAAGATGAAGAAAGAAGGATTTGAGGAGTTTATAGCCATAGAAGCTTGATGAAGGCTCCTTCTTCTTCATCACCTAGTAGTTGGGACACACCCTTATTCTCCCAAAGAGGATGGATGACAAGGAATGGTGATGGAAAGTGGCCAAAACCCTAGAAAACTAAGGTTTTTAGGTGAGGTAACGTGGATATGTAGTGGATGTAGGTGGGATTTCCTTGAATGCTCAAGCAGGGTACGAATGAATGCTAAGGGAGTGTAACCCCGTGCTACAAATGCCACCTAGGTATACATAAGAGGTAGGGAAGCACTAGGTTAAGTGGGGGTAGTTTGGTCAAATTAGTGTAGAAAAATGTAGGGTTTGGGTGGCAACACATCCGTGGTGGGTAGAGGGTAGAACGACTGTGTTGAGATGGAATTAATGTGCTGGTGGAGTGGAAAATGTCAGGTTGATTTGGGTAAATGAGGTTGCTAGCACGACCATGATGGGGACTAGGTAGAACGACCATGATGGGCAAAATAAGTTATCCAATACTCTTTTATCCCAATAAATCAATTGTGAAAGACTATCTATTCTATATAAAAAGGTCATGGATGTTTTTCTCTGCAATATTTTCTTCTATTTTCTTAATTATTAGTTCTTGTATCCTAATTTATACTACATAGAAAAGAGAGTGAGAGGTGTTGTATGATTTTTTTATATTTCCAATTATCAATAAGTCTTTTCTTATACTAAGATAGTCATGCGAGCACTGAAGGGTGTGGATCCAAATTTTTACTTAGTTTTCTATATCATAAATTGGTCCTTATGTATATTGATAATGCTATATGAAATGCTATATAATGTTACTTTTTCCTTTGTTTTTTTGAACTATGGAAATACACCTTGTCTTTATATAGATGAAAGTCCTGGAAGGAGTTGGATGTACTATTTACCTTTACTTTTTAAATGCCTTATTGAGTCTTTTATATTCTAACAAGTTTTAAGTAACCCCACATTAGGAGTGGACTCCTACCAATTTTTACATTCACATCATCTTTTTGATTGTTAGGATTGCAAGTGTTGTGCAACTAGGTTAGAGGAGGTGAAGGGTTTGGTCGTTATGAGATGATACTATGAATGATTCAAGCGATGATGTTGCCAACAACATGAAGTAGTTATCATTCTTTTCATCCATCACTTCTCTTTTTGCGATATTCTTCTTCTTACTTGACAATTTCTATTATTCAACATTAGTCGAAACAAGTTTCAAAATTTGTCATTTTCTTACATCCTATCTTACTCACAATGTAAATGTGTATCTATCTAAATTTTCTAGCTTGATAATGTGATTTAACACCATGTTTATGGACTTCAAAGTAATTTAATATTCTCAAACCTGTGCAATGTACAAGATACACCTAGTACTATGTAAGAAAGGATACGAAGATTTTTAATGTATTTTTCCTCTATTTTTCTATATTACAAAGCAATCCTCTATAGTACTCTTTATTATATTAGAAAGAGTGAGGTATGTGTACTTTTTGTATATTTTAACTCCAAGTTAGTTTTTTAGCTTAATAAGGCATTAATGCAAAGAGATTGAAAGTTTTCAATGTATTTTTTTCTTCTTTAATTTTATAATTTATAATCATATATTTTAACAAGGCTATATGAAAAGTCGTATTGGAGGTTAAATATAATTTTTACTTTTAATTTTCTGAAGTACAAACTGGCCCTTGTTTTGTATATATGAAACGTCATAGAATGGTTCATGCACTTTATCTTTACTATATTGAGTTTTCGACAGAGTTTTGTTAATCTAATAAGGTTTTTTTTATCATTACCACAAGAATTTACTACTACTTATCTCTACACTTGTGTTGCCTTAGTAATTGCTAGGGTTGGAGTATGGAACAACTAATGTCGGAGGAGGTAGAGGACGTAGTCTCCTTGACATGATACCAGGAAGGAACCAAGTGGGAAAGCTACTGATAGCTAGAAAATAATTATCATTTCATCCCATGCTCTCTTCTCAGTGGTATTTTTCTTTCTTAACAACATGTCTGCTATGATATTGGACAAAATACGTTTTAACAAATATCTTTTTCTTGCACCCTATCTCACTCACAATATGATACCTATCAGATCAAATCTTCTTTTATTTTTAGTTGGATAGAGTGATACGACACCACATTTATGGTCTTGAAAATAATCAAAACCCACACAACTTAGATGATATACCTTTTAATTTGACAAGTTGATTATAAAAATATCCAAAATCTATATATAAATTTATTTACATTCTTCACAGAAAACACAATGAAAAAACCGAGTAACCGCTCATTAACTTAACTTTCTACTTTGGTAAGGAGTGTCTCTCTCATCTAATGTCGTTAGATTAATATGATATTGCCAAATTATGGACCTTTTTCCTATCATGTGAGGAATTCATTACGTTGTTTTTTTTACATGATGACTCCCGCACAAATATGATTGAGACACTGTATAATTGTCGTTTTCATCTAGTAGCTATGTGTTACGACCCCACCTCCCGATAACCCCCAATTAAGGGAGACCAAGAGGTTGAAGCCGCACCCATTAATCCCGGATCAAAGGTTCGACATATAACCATAAACAATTATTAAATTCTAACAGACTATACTGAAAATGGTAGTAAAAATTTTCTTTGCATACCTTGAAAAGTTGGGAACAAACTAACTTCTAACCTTAGCTGAACTATTCTATCTAATTCCTCTTTGATCTTTAATTCTTGAATTCACAAGGTGTCTCTTTACTGTTTGTTCTTTTTATTGTACCTAAAACGCCGACAAACAAAACGTCGGTCAGCCGAAGCTGGTATGTGGAGGAAACCGATAATGTTCAACTATGGTAACAATATAATCATTCAATTAATCATTTAACAATCAAGATTATGTTTTAGGCCATACAACTCAATCCATACATATTCTCGAACTCTGGGCTGTCCCTGCAGTGGACATGAATTTCACCTCTCTTTTAGGTAATAGAGTCGCATGGCACTATCCGAAGATAGCCCAATATCTAACTCATTATGACTTGATGGTCCTACCTCCATGGTAGCCATGTACTAAGTCAACCATAGACCTGATGGACCTACCCAATAGGTAGCCATGTACTAGGTCATCCATAGACCTGATGGACCTACCCAATAGGTAGCCATGTACTAGGTCTTTCTAACCTGATGGTCCTGCCCATAGGCAGCCATGTACTAGGTTAGCTATTATGCCACAGAGAGAACCAGGATCTGAGTTTGTAGGCATATACTCTTTGTGATAGTCATACCCACATTATAGTTTACATGAACTAAATAAACATCCAACAGTTTATTTAAAGCAACCGGTAAAACATTCGGAAATCATCGTGAAACTAGAACGGTTATTCATAAGCGTAACCACATACCTGATCCATAGTAACTTGATGTCCATGCATTTAATATTCAACATAATTAACAAGCAATCAACAATATCCTGAAAATAATGCATAACATCCAAGTGTCATTATTTTATTCAAACATCCTTAAGATCAACTTTGATTTCTCCTTATGATTTCTAGGCCAACTTTAGCGTGTTATTAGGGTTTTAGCCTTCATTATGCATTTATCACTTTTAATGCTCTTTTAGTTCACAAACCCTAATTTCTGCATCATATGCACAATTGCATGTCAATTAAGTCTAATATATTTCTTTTATACTATAATTATTACCTTTATCCTTTTTGGTCATATTCACAACATTAAGGCTAATTATCACCTTCAGTTTCTTTCAAATTGACAAATCGTATTTCATTGTAGTTCAATTCACATATATGAACCTTATTTATCACTATTTCCACTTTGCACACTAGGGAACACTAATTATACAAATAATTCACATTAAAGATATTTGGTACTCAAATTGGATTTATAACAACATAACATTGTCTTATTCATGGATTTTCACAATGAAATCATTAAAAAGGAATGTCTTCCTAAATTAGGGTTTCTAAGCCCATTGATGCAAAATTAGATATATGAAACCCTAATTTAAGCCAATTGTGTGCAATTATCATCCTTTTATTATCAACTTGTTAATATTCATTCTAAACATTCAGAGAACATCACTATATTTAACTATCATCAAATTTAAGGGTTTTTCATTAATTAAATCATTAAAGATGATAGCTTTATAATATTTATGTACATAATCTTCAAATTAAACTAATTACGTAAAAAGATCATCCTTTTAGATTCAAACCATCCTTTTTATCATTAACAGGCTAATACCAACTTTAATCATCTATTAACCCTACTAATCACTTTAATCATACCAAAATAGGGTTCTTTAAACAATTAACACATTAAAGTTGATATCTTCCATTATTTTTCGAATTGCATAAGGAATCAGGCATCAATCATAATTTATTTGGATTCCTCTCGTTCTGAGGATCAAAATTCATATATAACTTGTATTTATCCGAGCTATGAATTAAGAGTTATGATTTTAGCAAAATCAACTTACCACGGCCAATGAGAACGCGCCACGTCATCTCAGCCCATGCAGCGCCTCACGCGATTTGGGAAACATAACGAATTTCCAATTTTACCCACACGTGACTCCTTGGTTTTGCAAAGCCCGGAGGGGCAAGATCGTCCAACGCCCCCTTCCCTTCTTCTTCCTCGCGACAGCCACCTACTGCCGCCCTAAGGGCCGTGGGCGAGACTCCCCTTCCCTGCTCCTGACCTCGCCGGACCTCAGGGAGGTATCCATTGCATCCGCCACTCTCCTCCGCTCCCGCCTAGGCCTCCATCGCGGACTGGGCGGCCGGATGTAGGGGTTCCGAGCCTGTGACCTGCGGCTAGGCTGCAGGTCCTGTTGCAGCCACCGTGAGGGGGGGGGTGAGCTTGGGAACACTAGCTTCTCCGCTCAGGGCTTCCGTGGAAACTTCCTTCATCTAACATGACGACTCAGAAGCCACTTGTTCGCTCCAGGGCCAGACTATCCTCTCGTTTAGGGTTTTTACGTGTAAGAACCAAGAAGAAGAGCGAGAGAGAGAGAGTGTGCGGGATCTCTCTGGACTCGACCCAGAGGGTCTACCTTTATACAAGGGTAGGTAAAGAAGCCCTAGGTCGGCTATCCTTGAATCAAAGAGTCCGTTTCCCAAAAAGGAACCTTATTCCTTCAAAGAGAAGTATTCCTTCTCTCTCTTCCTAATCCTTTTTGGTATATCCTATTACTTGGATATTAGGACTCCGAAATTCCTCCTCTCTTATTTACATTATAGTTTCTTTTTTAATGCTTTGGCACAAATTCCTATTTTCCTTTATAGAAAATACTATCTTTTTAAACAATTTCAGATAATTCATTAATAACACAACACATTATCCTCTTATTCTCCCTTTTTAGTATTTTCTCTTTCTTTCCTCTTTATTGGGACTCCTTGGATCCCAAGACACTCCATCATTTCGAAATTCATTTTATTGGAATAATCATTATCCTTCTTAATGCACCTATATGCATTATTTCACATTATTTTGTTTATTTCCCATTTAAATATTCCTTTTTGA
Source organism: Alisma plantago-aquatica (assembly GCA_963693085.1). Taxonomy (NCBI): domain Eukaryota; kingdom Viridiplantae; phylum Streptophyta; class Magnoliopsida; order Alismatales; family Alismataceae; genus Alisma; species Alisma plantago-aquatica. The sequence goes on along the minus strand of OY856414.1, from coordinate 499,044,846 downwards.
GGATTTCTTTTTATTTCTCTTTTGTTTTACTCATTAGCATTCCTTTTAATATTAGAAACCTCATGGATACGAAATCTCCCCAAGAAATCTCATTTATGTCTCTTTTCATTCATTTTCCACATTATATCATTATTTCCCAATTTCTTTCTTCATAAAGAAATACATAATTAACCTTTTCTTTTTCTTATTTCTTTTCTTTGCAACTTTAGACTCCTTGGAACCCAAGGAATCCAAGAGGCACGAAATCCTTTTTGGATTTGCCTTCTAGAGGTTTCCATTATTTCTTTTCTCAAATATCCATTTACTAATTGAATTTCCTTTGTTATTTTCCTTTTTATTGGGCCCAATAGCCAATAAAGCCCACAAATCAAATAACAAGGCTATTTTAAACGAAATCCAATTATTCAAAACAAATCACATCATTATTTGTTCAATTATCCTTAATATGAGAAATTTCATTTCTCATTAATTGAACTCAAAATTTGGGGTTATAACATCCTTCCCCTCTTATAGGAATTTTGTCCTCAAAATTCAAACAAGCAAACAAACAATTCAGGATAATACTTCTCCATGTCCATCATTGGCCCCTATGTGGCTTTGCCGTACTCATGGCATTTTCAAAGAACCTTTATCATCACATATTCTTTTCTCTGAGTTCTTTCATCCTGGCGTCTATAAACTACACAGGTGACTCAGGCCATTTCAGCCTCCCTTGGGGCTCACTAGGTTCATTGCTCAGCACATGGTCGGGGTACCTCACATAGTGCTCTAAATTGGACACATGGAGAACATCTCCCATTACTCTATCCTGAAGGGTAGGGTCAAACCTAACCTTCTCCACCCATCCATCTCTAATGGACCCATGTATCGGGGACTCTGCTCTCTTAGATATAACTTAGAGGGGTCAGATTTTCATGTCATATTTTCTCCCACAGTAACTTGTATGTCAGTCTACTTTGCATCTGCTCATGACTCTCATCGTCTTTAGGCTCCTTTCAGCCCTTGCGCAACCAAAGTGACTTCATCTACACGTACTGGGGTCCCTTTTTCTAACTATCATGTGGTACTTTTCTAACCATCATGTGGTCCTTTCACCAACATCACCTTACTGAAGTGGTGACCGACACAACCTCCCCTACAGAGCTTCATATAAAACCCGATACTGGCTATGGTGGTCATTGTCACATCTTTCATAGGACAAGAACTGTCTCTAGATATCACCCTGAATGAGCACACATGCCCTCATCAGACCCTTTAGTCTGGATCATACTAACCATAGTTAGGGGTGATAAACTATACTAATATTGAGTTCTTTATGTACCTACTTCCACTTTATGGAAATGAACCATTATTCAAACTCAGATTCTTTTAACTCGCTTCATGGTGTAGTTGAACCGTCTCTCTCATGGGTAGCTCAACTAGATATGTCCCTTAACAGAACTCTTCCTTCCAAGGTAAGGCGACCTACCATAACCCCTATTGTATCTTGACCTTCTTTGGCCCAGGGAAGACCTATCACAACATCCATAGAGTTGAGCTCTCATTCCCCCTCAGGGATTCTTTTGTCCCCTATATCGATACACAGGGTTACTGGGGTTCGTCCTTTACCTCCTGGCTTGCATGGCTATAAACCACATGCAACCTCATCTTATGCTTCCAAAGTGTTATTGTCATTTTCCACGGTGTATGATGATCTTCCACCATGATTTCCTGTATGTCATGATTCTTTCAAGATCACATCCTCTGAAACCCTAAACCACTCTAGTCAGGGTTTCATCACCTTCTCTTCCAAAAAGGTGCATCTGAGGTTCTACCACCATCCCTTCATTGCATCGAGGACTAGACTGGCTAACCAAACAACCCTTAACTTTTCAACGCATCTTGTTACATCTGAGTGTTATCCAAACACCTCTCCTTTTCAAACTTAGGGTTAGCCAAACAACCTCTTATAACTTCTAAACAAGTCAGATGTATCTCAAACCATTACCACTTGACATCCTTAGGTATTAGGTATCATTACACTTCCGTGCATTTCACTTATCACGTCACCTCAAACTATATGTTTATCTTCATAAGAACACTCTCTGATTTCATCATCATGGTGATCAAACTCAACCTGATATAACTTGTAAGTTCCACATAGCTCATGATAAAAACATCCTCATAAGGTGGCTACCTTATTCCTCTTAGTGTTTGCAAGCCATCCATGTATCATTCACTTTACCAGGATAGGTTATCTTCTCTATCCCCATTTCTCGTGGCAACGTTCCAACCTACATCATCTCTTATCCTTGGTGTATGGCATGCATAATGTCCTATCTCTCACCCCCATAACAAGAGGAAATAAGCATTTGGCTGCAGTCCAAATACAGAGTTCTTCCTATTCCAAGAGTAGAGATGGTACATCCCACCTTGCCAGTACACCTTTACATATAAGTTGCAACGTGCCACATATGTCTCTTCATCACAAACATCAGGATATCAAACCAGTCTTGAACCTACTGAGGTTTATATCCTTGGTCATCTCCTCTAGGTCTATAGGGTACCGAATCTTTTGGGGTCATCCCTCTTCCCTCATGCATCAAGAGAGTGCCCTACTCATCTGCCCTTTGGGTCCCATGAGTTCATGAAGGTGATCAATCTCCTAACCCATGGCCCTCAGAAGATGATAGCTGTTACCTCCCGACCCTATGGTCATGTGCAACTGGGGAATTAGGCAACTCCTACTTTCATCGGTCTAATCCCTACCCGACCCTAGGATAGACCTAGGATTCACCATTATAGTACATGTTCACTTAGAACCTTACCCAAGTCTTCATCATCTCTCTTTCTGCCATCATGGGCTGACCCTCATCCTTTCATAGGGATCATGGCAACCTGCCTACCTTGGTCAAGCCCTATACTGGTTACCTCCATCGTAACACATCCATATGCACTTAGAGATGGATATCTATGGGCCTACGGGTTCATTCTCATACCATGTACTTTTCAATTAACTTCTCAAGATCCTGTGAGACTTCTTCAGGTCACCTTAAACCATCAAAACTGATATACACCCTACCAAAGGGGTCCCTCTCCCAGGATGGAAAGAAAACCATCTCTTGACAACAAGATCAAAAAAGCTCTAAGGTATAGGGTTTACATCCACACGTGCCTATTTAACCCTAACAAACAATTAAGGCATAAGTAGATCACCTACTGTACCATGCTAGGTCATTCTTGTCCTCTTTCCTCAAAGTTGGATCAAAATCATACCTTTCTTTATCATCAACCTAGCTGTGAGGGGTTCATCAAACACACCTTAAACTTCAGGGGCTCCCTTTTTCCTCTATACATGAGGATTACCATGCTCACTTCTATAGGAACTCAACTTCTCATCATGAGCATTAGGTATACCACTTCCCCTCTTAGGCCTAGGAACCCTAGGTTCACTTGTAGGTGTCCAACTGCATGCTCTATCTCTCAACTACGCCCCAAGCATGCAAAAGGCATGACATGCACTTCTTGTCATCCCTCAACTCGAGCAACAATTAGGGTTGGGTCCTCCTAAAGATAACCAAGATATCATCAACTCTCAGGGATCGATCATGAGGCAACCAATATCATCCATTGTTCAGGGTTTTAGGCTTCCAACCTTCTTGCGGGGTTTCCTGCTCTCTCTAGAGCTAACCCTACATCCAACCTCACCATTAGAGGTCCTCTCTTCATGAAGGTTCAACTTCAAAGGCATGCTCTACATGGGTGAAGCCTAGGTTCGAACTTATGTTTGCTCAAGATCATCCCTAACCCTTTATGCTCCATCCTGATTCCTTATCCAGGGTTTCATCCTACTGTCAGCACTATGACGTGCCCTAGGTGCCAACTATACCCTACTTGCACAAGCCCATAGGGTTTCTAAGGTCCTTCACTGACATCATCATCTAAGGAGTTATCCTTTACCCTGACATGCACGACCCTTCCCAGGGTTGGGTTGCCAAAGGTGCTAGGTCACCCATGGATCATATGGCATCCCAAGGCATGTTCTTTCAAACACCTGGTCCGACTCATCTCTCTCTAACCTTCCCTTAGGGTTAGGGTTAGCATCATCCTCCGAGGATATGCCAGGTCTCTTCTTGCAATGGAGATTGCTATCTCCAAGACTAACTTATCCTCCTGACAAGAAGGTCTAGCCTCAGGTCTCATCTGAGGACATGACATCTTATGTCATACGACCTAAGCATGTATCTATTATTTATTTCATGCTTAATCTATTAAGCTTATGTCCGTGACATCTTATTTACATGCCTTTCATTAATTTAGTGGAGGATTCCTTAAACCTTATTAACCTTACCCATACCTCAAGAGGGTGAGGAGAATAAAGGAAACCCTAATCCTTTAGGTCCTTAATAGAATTTTGTGATGAGAAGGGATGAATAAGATGAGAGGTCCTAAAGGTATCTTATTTCGATTCATACCCTAAGACTTTGGCCAGGCGGTCACACGGGTCCGGGAGTCCTCGTATTCCGACTAGCGGTGCGGAGGAAAATCTTGCCAGCCCCCGGTCGTGATCCCTTTCTAGACACCTCCGTCTTTTGGATACTCCTCTAATAACTCCCTTGGGTTCTATGGAGTTTGTAAAATTTAATAATTATTAATGGTTAAATGAGGAACCTATGCTCTGATACCAAATGTTATGACCCCACCTCCCGATAACCCCCAATTAAGGGAGACCAAGAGGTTGAAGCCGCACCCATTAATCCCGGATCAAAGGTTCGGCATATAACCATAAACAATTATTAAATTCTAACAGACTATACTGAAAATGGTAGTAAAAATTTTCTTTGCATACCTTGAAAAGTTGGGAACAAACTAACTTCTAACCTCAGCTGAACTATTCTATCTAATTCCTCCTTGATCTTTAATTCTTGAATTCACAAGGTGTCTCTTTACTGTTTGTTCTTTTTATTGTACCTAAAACGCCGACAAACAAAACTTCGGTCAGCCGAAGCTGGTATGTGGAGGAAACCGATAATGTTCAACTATGGTAACAATATAATCATTCAATTAATCATTTAAGAATCAAGATTACGTTTTAGGCCATACAACTCAATCCATACATATTCTCGAACTCTGGGCTGTCCCTGCAGTGGACATGAATTTCACCTCTCTTTAGGTAATAGAGTCGCATGGCACTATCCGAAGATAGCCCAATATCTAACTCATTATGACTTGATGGTCCTACCTCCATGGTAGCCATGTACTAAGTCAACCATAGACCTGATGGACCTACCCAATAGGTAGCCATGTACTAGGTCATCCATAGACCTGATGGACCTACCCAATAGGTAGCCATGTACTAGGTCTTTCTAACCTGATGGTCCTGCCCATAGGCAGCCATGTACTAGGTTAGCTATTATGCCACAGAGAGAACCAGGATCTGAGTTTGTAGGCATATACTCTTTGTGATAGTCATAGCCACATTATAGTTTACATGAACTAAATAAACATCCAACAATTTATTTAAAGCAACCGGTAAAACATTCGGAAATCATCGTGAAACTAGAACGGTTATTCATAAGCGTAACCACTTACCTGATCCATAGTAACTTGATGTCCATGCATTTAATATTCAACATAATTAACAAGTAATCAACAATATCCTGAAAATAATGCATAACATCCAAGTGTCATTATTTTATTCAAACATCCTTAAGATCAACTTTGATTTCTCCTTATGATTTCTAGGCCAACTTTAGCGTGTTATTAGGGTTTTAGCCTTCATTATGCATTTATCACTTTTAATGCTCTTTTAGTTCACAAACCCTAATTTCTGCATCATATGCACAATTGCATGTCAATTAAGTCTAATATATTTATTTTATACTATAATTATTACCTTTATCCTTTTTGGTCATATTCACAACATTAAGGATAATTATCACCTTCAGTTTCTTTCAAATTAACAAATCGTATTTCATTGTAGTTCAATTCACATATGTGAACCTTATTTATCACTATTTCCACTTTGCACACTAGGGAACACTAATTATACAAATAATTCACATTAAAGATATTTGGTACTCAAATTGGATTTATAACAACATAACATTGTCTTATTCATGGATTTGCACAATTAAATCATTAAAAAGGAATGTCTTCCTAAATTAGGGTTTCTAAGCCCATTGATGCAAACTTAGATATATGAAACCCTAATTTAAGCCAATTGTGTGCAATTATCATCCTTTTATTATCAACTTGTTAATATTCGTTCTAAACATTCAGAGAACATCACTATATTTAACTATCATCAAATTTAAGGGTTTTTCATTAATTAAATCATTAAAGATGATAGCTTTATCATATTTATGTACATAATCTTCAAATTAAACTAATTACGTACAAAGATCATCCTTTTAGATTCAAACCATCCTTTTTATCATTAACAGGCTAATACCAACTTTAATCATCTATTAACCCTACTAATCACTTTAATCATACCAAAATAGGGTTCTTTAAACAATTAACACATTAAAGTTGATATCTTCCATTATTTTTCGAATTGCATAAGGAATCAGGAATCAATCATAATTTATTTGGATTCCTCTCGTTATGAGGATCAAAATTCATATATAACTTGTATTTATCCGAGCTATGAATTAAGAGTTATGATTTTAGCAAAATCAACTTACCACGGCCAATGAGAACGCGCCACGTCATCTCAGCCCATGCAGCGCCTCACGCGATTTGGGAAACATATAACGAATTTCCAATTTTACCCTCGCGTGACTCCTTGGTTTTGCAAAGCCCGGAGGGGCAAGATCGTCCAACGCCCCCTTCCCTTCTTCTTCCTCGCGACAGCCACCTGCTGCCGCCCTAAGGGCCGTGGGCGGGACTCCCCTTCCCTGCTCCTGACCTCGCCGGACCTCAGGGAGGTATCCATTGCATCCGCCACTCTCCTCCGCTCCCGCCTAGGCCTCCATCGCGGTCTGGGCGGCCGGATGTAGGGGTTCCGAGCCTGTGACCTGCGACTAGGCTGCAGGTCCTGTTGCAGCCACCGTGAGGGGGGGGGTGAGCTTGGGAACGCTAGCTTCTCCGCTCAGGGCTTCCGTGGAAACTTCCTTCATCTAACATGACGACTCAGAAGCCACTTGTTCGCTCCAGGGCCAGACTATCCTCTCGTTTAGGGTTTTTATGTGTAAGAACCAAGAAGAAGAGCGAGAGAGAGAGAGAGTGTGCGGGATCTCTCTGGACTCGACCCAGAGGGTCTACCTTTATACAAGGGTAGGTAAAGAAGCCCTAGGTCGGCTATCCTTGAATCAAAGAGTCCGTTTCCCAAAAAGGAACCTTATTCCTTCAAAGAGAAGTATTCCTTCTCTCTCTTCCTAATCCTTTTTGGTATATCCTATTACTTGGATATTAGGACTCCGAAATTCCTCCTCTCTTATTTACATTATAGTTTCTTTTTTAATGCTTTGGCACAAATTCCTATTTTCCTTTATAGAAAATACTATCTTTTTAAACAATTTCATATAATTCATTAATAACGCAACACATTATCCTCTTATTCTCCTTTTTTAGTATTTTCTCTTTCTTTCCTCTTTATTGGGACTCCTTGGATCCCAAGACACTCCATCATTTCGAAATTCATTTTATTGGAATAATCATCATCCTTCTTAATGCACCTATATGCATTATTTCACATTATTTTGTTTATTTCCCATTTAAATATTCTTTTTTGAGGATTTCTTTTTATTTCTCTTTTGTTTTACTCATTAGCATTCCTTTTAATATTAGAAACCTCATGGATACGGAATCTCCCCAAGAAATCTCATTTATGTCTCTTTTCATTCATTTTCCACATTATATCATTATTTCCCAATTTCTTTCTTCATAAAGAAATACATAATTAACCTTTTCTTTTTCTTATTTCTTTTCTTTGCAACTTTAGACTCCTTGGAACCCAAGGAATCCAAGAGGCACGAAATCCTTTTTGGATTTTCCTTCTAGAGGTTTCCATTATTTCTTTTCTCAAATATCCATTTACTAATTGAATTTCCTTTGTTATTTTCCTTTTTATTGGGCCCAATAGCCAATAAAGCCCACAAATCAAATAACAAGGCTATTTTAAACGAAATCCAATTATTCAAAACAAATCACATCATTATTTGTTCAATTATCCTTAATATGAGAAATTTCATTTCTCATTAATTGAACCCAAAATTTGGGGTTATAACACTATGCTTTATTATTGTACACATATTTACAATAAGATATTCTTGTATATTTAAAAACTTTCGTCCATTATTTATGCTAGTAGTTTTACGGCATAGTTTCACATCTAATTTTAGGATTGGCACGATAGAATTCAATATGTTTGATGTTTTGTGCATATTGGATATCTAGTCATATGTCCTGTTACTACTATCTTTTGTGATACTTTGTATCAGAAACTTGTCACAAGGAGACACCGAAGTTAACCCACAGGGTACACAACAATCATCACAATGTTTTTGAATCATTGATGATCTATTTTATTATGTCAACTTCACAATTCATGTTTGTGAAACTTGTTTAATTTTGAAGTGGACGTAAAAAATATGATATTCTTTAATGTTGTAAGGTAGAGTGGTCTACTAGTCTTATCACTAACCGTGACATAATTATAAAACCTTTATTAGTTTCTATAATAAACCTCTTATTTTGGTGTTTGAGCGGGTTTTGAACTGACAACCCTTCTCAACAAACAACAATCATTACCAACTTAGCTAGTTGTAAGTGCAAAGTGGATGCCCTGACTTTAAATGTTTGTTTCTCATCATTGCTACAAAATCGTTTGTATAAGATTTTTTTCTTGCGTCTTATGAAATTGATTTGGATTGTTATATAGAGTATGATTTGGCTCTTATTTTCTTGGCAATTTGTAGCAAAATCTTTTGTAATATATGTTACTTAATATTTACAATTTGTTGAGTTTAATTTGGATTAGACTATAAATCTTGTTCAAAATGGATTGAATAATTATGATTGAGTCCTGAATGAGGAACTGAAACTGAATTGACAAGCCCCATTAGGGCCTATATTTGCTTGTGTGCAAAATGAACACACATCAAGATTTTTAAAATGTGAAACCAAATGTTGTGAATCGACACATAATTTTTTTGTTTGGTCACGAAAGTCAAACTGGTGATATTCCTTTCTTTTTATTTGGTACGACGTATGTATTTGACTTTTAGCTAGTAACGGAGAGACAATAATCTCAGCAGCCGGTTGTGTAGGGACTCCTCAAATCCTTGTTGCCACCATGCAAATACCTATCCAAATCGTAGAAGACGGGGACAGATCATGAAATAATTCTTTCTAAGAAAGTGAATAGTGTCCAAATTACATGCAGGTGGTTTTCACCTGTTTCTGTAGACATGAAACTTTAACTATGGTTTTGTTTTTCTGCATTCTGTTTCATCTAAGGGCCTGTGTTTGATAGGACGTAGCTGGATGACGAAGTGCAAATTTAGTATACACTTTTACATAGCAAACTTACACAACTGCAACCCGAGCCCACCGACCAAATTAGACTAAGCTAAACCAAACAAATAGTATTCAAAATCATTTGCAGTTGCAAGAGTGCAGGTTCAAATTCAGTCCAACGAAATGACCCGTGGTCCAGTTTCAGCCAAATTTTTATTTATGGTGTCAAACAACTAGAGAGGTCGTGGTTGACTGCATACATTAATTAAAGAGAGACCTAATCCAATTTTGATCCCCATTGACTCAAATGTTAAGTAGGTATGTAGTTTGAAGAAAATAAATACAGAAATATGAGTTGAAGTAATTAATTCATGCTAATACTGCTGGCATCGGTTCGGTTGGACGCATCACCTTCCAATGTATAAGGCCAACACCACCATCTTTCTTTTTGCCTTCATATTCTAGCATACATGATGCACCCCATATGAGACGGTCAACCAACACGGACGCACTACTTCTGGAAAAGAGTACTCGATGACTCTTGTATCATATTCCGGCATATTATGAGATCACTTCTAGAGGAAATGAACGTGTCTCCTTCCAGTGTGGTTCTTTCACCTCCATTTTATACATATCTGGAACTAAGGGTGTCGTTTGACTTCTGGACGTGAGTTGAACCAAACATATACAAGTTCAAAACACAATGAGTTGCATGTGCACATATTTGATTTCATTCTAAGTGATGGATCCCTTAAAGATATTCTCGTCCCCGACAGAATTTATATGGGATTTTGTCCACATGTCATCTCGTTGAAAAACGGTTTGCACTAAAATCCTAAAACTAAAATTAGGAAGGAATTTTTCTTACCGTGCATTTTAACGAAGTTTATACATAAATCAACTAGACTCTTTTTTCTCGTTGAAACAATAGTGAGAGGTGACATCGATGTCCCAATAACTACATAAGCGAGGAAGTGAATGTTGTTTTCCCAGCTCTTGGCTTGTTGTATATCAAACATCTCAGCCATTATTTTGTCTCACATTGCTCACTTCTAAAGTGAGAGGGATCAACTTAAGTGAGAGTGAATACAAGACTTGTGTGTCTATCTTGAGGTTTTTGAACTCAAGGCTGATTTGACTTGTATATGTTTTGGGCTTTGACGAATTAAAACACACACACCCGCCCCACCCTACTCAGACCGGTTCGGTGCATGCAATTTTAGATTTCTATAAAGCAAAATACTTTTTCTTTTATTTTGTTTAAATGACATTTTAGTTTTTGCCATTTCAGATATATGAAGTTGCACCACTATGCCAATGAAGTAACACCCCAGTGGTAAAAGTGATGATGTAAGATCAAGAAGTTGCACCACTATCCATTACTTAATTGCCTTGAGCCGCCCGATTAGAAATTTCTTTTAACCAAACTATATCCTTTTCTCCATCCAGATTGGTCAGCCTTTTGGTTGGCTGGTCTAAAATCCTTCAGTTCTTGTTTGGGTACGCCCGACGAATCAATTTTTGAGAACTTGTTAATTAATATTATTTGAGGGAAAAATGACTATCTTTGGTGCCTATATATGTGTATCGTCCATCTATAAAAATTGACATGTTTCAACTAATTTTAGACCACAGAAATACAATCAAGACATTCGAGAAATATGTTGAGAATAACTGAGTGCGAGAAAGTTACTACTTTCTATTGAGTATTGCTTTTAGCTGCTGTGTACGACTTCCATTCCACTCCCATTAGCCCACAAAATCACCTTCTTCCAGCTTATTATATTCTTTCTTCTCCACCTACTACGATTTATTGTTGTACATGTGAGTGTGATTCCTGCTACATGTTTTTCGGTGACATTGAGGGCCAAACAGATTGTTCAACACTCTTGCTAGCATTGGGAAGCAGTACCTCAGCTGGGTGTGATTGAATCTATGAGGAAAGCTGTTAATTAAACTTGTGCATAGGAGCCAGAGATTTTATCTTCATGACAATCTCCACGACACGCCTTTACCCACAAGCTCTTCTAAATCCTTATATATGTTCTTTATTTTGATTTGATTATCTACTGCACCTGTTATCTAGTAAAGAATTGTTAAAATAGTAATTGAAAAAATGAAATTTATCCAACAATATTGAAGAACAAAATTTCCTTTATTGTACTTCTTGTTTGTTGTTAGCTTGATCATTATGGTTTACATAATATGGACCCTAGAACCATGATGACCATGATAGCTAGTTTAGTCCATGAAAACTAATGGGGTTATATTTTCATCGTTGGTAGAAAACATAAAATTTAGATTCACTCCTTTAGGTTTAATTTTTGCTATCACACCACCTGATGAAAGTGAACCATCTTTCAATCTATTCATAATGATGTTGATTCTTTGATCACAACCTATAATGATCCATCTTCTCCATCTTCTCCTGGCGAGATACTTAAATAAATAGACTATGTTTGTTATGGTAGGATCTTATCCACTCTTTATGATGAACTTTATGACAATTACCACATATAACCTTCTGCTCTTGAGCTTTGACATGCTTTGAATGATATGTTTAGAATGCAAGATGCCAGGCTAGAATAATACACCTTTACTAAAGTGTATTAATACAATATAGTGTATAATAAGCTTGTTTTAGACCAAGTACTTGGGTTCTAAAATCTCATCTCAAAATCTATTGTTAATTGTTATAAGTTTGAGGAGAATGTGCAAGTGGCAACCGTAATTGAAAATCTCTCTCCATCTTAGAAGAACTTTGACAAGTCTCATCCTTATAGGCATGATAGGTTAACCATAACCTCGTTAGTGAAATACATTCAAATTGAATTTTATCATAGGGAAAAAGGATGTTTCTGTCAACCTAGTAGATGATGTCAAACCTAAGAAGAAACCAAATAAGTTCAATCTTAAATCCAAGAAATCTTTCAAAAAAGGCAAGTAGACCAGTCATAATAAGAACTCAGATTCTAGGGGCCAACACATTTTTTATGCATATGGCAAGCCTAGCCATCTTTCTAATGTTTGCAGAGACCATAAGGGTCAAAGAAAGCAAACTAACCTAGCCCCTAAGAATCCAGAAGTCAACGTGGTCAATGTGGGGGCTGATGCATCCTCTTTTAAAATGTTAGATAACGCCAATTCTCTTGTTCTCAGTGTTAAACTTTCTTCATGTGATAATTGGTGGATGAACTCCGGAGCTTTCTCACATTTTCTATTACCATTCTACTATTTGTCTAATCTCTTGGGGTGATGATGTGTTTATGAAGAAAATTTTAGGATACGAACATGTAGATCTTAATCTCACATCTGGGAAAGTCCTTAAATTGTAAAATATTTTACATGTTCTTAGTTTGAGAAAAAGCTAGTTAGTGAAGTCTTAATCATGTCGTCTGGTTATACTTTTTTGTGTCAAGGGAACAAAGTTGTAATTTCTAGATTTGGTTCTTACATAGGTTTTGGATACACCTATGGAGGTTTAATTAAGCTCATTGTATTTTCTTGTAATGTTACTTCTTACACTAATGGTAACTGTTTGCGTACCCTTTCTACTTCCATTTCTTGTAATATTTGGCATGCTCATTTAGAACATGTAATAAGAATACTATAAAACGTATGGTTCACATGGACATGATTCCTAAAACTCCAATCTCTAGTGATTCTAGACGTCATATACGTGTTCAAGCCAAATTGCCTATGAATCTCTTTAGAAAAGTAGAAAAGAACACATCTTGCTTGAGCTTGTACATATCAACATATGTCTTCTAAACAATATTCTTACTTGTGATTCCATGTGCTAATGTGTGACAATTATTGATGACTTTCTTAAAGAGTGGGACCCAAATGGGATCCACTAAAATGGTATGATAAAAAAATCCACATGAAGATAAAGCAACAGAGAATAAGTACTACAAAATTACAAAGTGTATCATTGTACAATTGGTTCTCACCATGAAGGTGGTATTACAACAACTTCATCTTACCAAAAATAAATCTACTAGCATCGGGTAACCCAACCACTCTAAGCTATCCTAATGATCATAAATACCTATACAATCTTCCTCACTCCTAGTTCGTTATGGTACCTACACCTGGATGATTTGGGAACAACACCTAGAAAGAGGTAAACATAGGTATGGTCAGTAATTACTGAGTATGTGCATAACAAACATTTTTTTCCGAACAACTCTCTATCTCATTTATTCATCACGAGCAAGCAAAACAGAGTTCAAGGACCTTGAGATCCCATGTATCACATTATGTTCCTCTCTAAGAACCCTCATCACTTCATTAGGATGTTCGTTATAACTATGAAAATCCAATCTCCCTTTCAGGTGAATCTTGGCCATCATATCTGCTAACTGATTGCCTTTCCTGCACCTATAATGAATTGATATATGGTCCTGCATGGCTGATTTAATTTTGGACACCCAAAGCGCATAGCTCGGGTAAGCATATTTATCTTCTTTGAGTATCGATGTCACTCTCTAGAAGTCAGAATCTATGACAACTTTAGACCATCTCTGTGCCTTTGCTTGTTCAATAGCTAAGAGGATGCTCGCCAACTCAGCCTCAGTTGCATTTGTGGTACTAACGTGTTCCCCCATCCTCCCAGCCAACCTCCAGTATCATTTCGAGCAACCACGACAACTGCTGCTCCATTTTTATTCATTACAACATCTACATTCAACTTGACCTCTCCATAATAAGGCAGACTCCATCTTTCTAATCTGTCGATTATATTCTTTGCAGAACCCACTTCTCTGGCATATTCATTCTTCTGAATGTCTCTCCGTACACCCATGATTAGTTGTGCACTCCTCATGGGTTTTCCCTCAAACATCTCCTCATTCTTTCTATGCCATATGTAGTGAAAGACTATCCTAAAGACTTCATCAGATATACCTGCTCTTTTGTTGACATATGAGTACCATTCCTCTAAGCTATGAGCACCAAATAATGCATGATATCCTCCAGGTTGTATAAGAGTTTGCCAAGCATCTCTCACCTTACTGTAATCACATAGAGCATGAAAAATTGATTCTATTGTGCTTTGACATCTACCGCAATGATCATCTTGAGTCATGTGTCTGGTCCTTCTTTTCTCATTTGTGAGTAAAGCTTGATGTAAGGCTAGCAATGCAAAGTGCTTCACCCGAGCAGATACCTTTAGATTCCAAACTTTATCCCACTTATTTGGTGTCACAATCTCCTTGTCTACCCTCAGAACTTGATAAGATGAACTTGTAGTGTACCTCCCATCCGAGGAATGAGTCCAGGATCGTAAAACAACATAATTTCCTTTTAAACAAATTGGAGTTTTTGGAACAAGGTTAACTATCCTACTGTTGAACTAGTATCTTAAAAACACAACATCCCACTCTAGAGAGTCCAGAACTAACAAACTCACTCATAGATCTTCTAGTTCAGATGGTATCAGGTGTTTGACTGCTTGCCTTAGTTGTAGTTGAGGTTTGATCCACACATCATCCCACACATTCACTGCTTCACCGTTGATGGGTTTCATTACAGAGTTATTCACAATGAATTGTTTGCTGTTGAAAGCTTCCCGACCTAATCTCAAGATCAATATTTTCTTATCTTCTATAAACTTGTTGAAACGATTCCTCAACACCCTGCACCATGTTGAGTTCCTACTGGTGGATAAATCCCACACATGTTTTGCAAGGAGCCTACATTCCACTCCCTCATCGATTTGATACCCATACCTTCATTCTGTTTTGAGTTTGTCACCTTACCACAAGCCACTAGAGAGATCGGTCTACCTTTGCAGCTTCCTCCCGATATAAATCTCCTAATAGTGCCATCTATTCTGTCACATAAAGTCAATGGCAGTACTTCCATTTTCATAGCATAAGTAGGTATGGTAGAGAGTGTTGATTTTTTGAGACAAATCCGATCAGCAAAGGACAAACTTCTAGCAGCCCATGCATTTACTTTATTCTCAATCCTAATCGTAATATCCGAATAAGTTGCCTTTATAACCCATGAGTGTATGATTGGGACCCCAAGGTAACGACCCAGGTCACCGGTGACTTGAAATTGGAACAGTGATTGTAAGCTCCTTCGTGTCTAACAAGGAGCACTTCTAGAGAATAAAATATGAGTTTGGTCATAGAGATCGCCTGGCCAGAAGTAGTTTTGAATTTCCTAAAACATTCTAGTATGCACTTCATTTTCTTTTTGGTTGCATGTGCAAAAACAATTAGATCACCTGCAAAGCACACATGCGATACATCCACTCCAGATCTTCCCAATTTGATCGATTTCCAACTTTTAAGTCTAACTTTCTCCTGGATCATATGGCTCAGTCTTTCAATACATAGGAAAAATAGATAAGGATACAAAGGGTCTCCCTGTCATAATCCTATGCTAGCTTTAAACATCCTCGATTGCATTCCATTCCATTCCATTCAATTGTAGTGTTTCCACCTGTGATGGAATTCATAATGTACTTTCTAATCTTTAACAGTAAGCCTGCACACTTCAAGGTATCATCAATAAAACCCCTGGAATTTGATCATAGGATTTCTTTCAATTGATTTTTATCGCCATCATTTTGGCTCCCTTGATGCTTTTCATGCCACATATGATCTCCTGCACCAAAGCTATATTATCTATAATGCGTATCCCTGGCACAAAGCCGCTTTGTTCCTTGGAGATCCATTCTAATATGAATTGTTTTAACCTTTCAACAAGAATCTTAGATGCGAGCTTTAAGATAATATTATTGAGAGAGATCAGGCGTAATTGATCACATTGTTTAGGATTGATAACCTTGGGAATGAGAATAATGGTAGAATTGCATACCTCATCTAGGATTGGGTTCCCCATCAGCATATCTTGTAATGTCATTGTAACTGAGCTTCCCACCACAAGCTAATTACATTTCAAGAAATCTGCTATGACGCCATCTGTACCTGATTCTTTGTAGGACTTCATTGAGAACAACACCTGTCAGACCTCATTCGCCAAAGGCTTTCCTTCCAACATGGACAACTCACCTTCCTAGAGCTTGAAAAAACCTCCGGGGATCATCGAGTACTCTAGATCCCTACATCTACTCGGGGCAGTAAGGGCTTTTTGAAAATGGCTAGCCACTAAGTTCATTACTAGATCGGTTGCATTTGACACCCAAGCGCCTACAGTGTCTTTGTGGGAAGTAATAGTGTTATGCCTACATCTTTGATTGACCCAATTTTGGTAGAATCTAGTATTATTATAACCATTTTGTAACCAATTAACATGAGCTCTCTGTGACACCCTTTTCCACATAAAGTGAGATTACTCAAAACTTAATCACAATCAACCACTAATCAACATATTACCAAAAATCACAGGAAATTAAAGCCGATTTGCAACAAGCACCATGAGAGGGGATATATTACATAAGAGTCAACACTTGCATTTCATAACATATATTCAAGGAGTTACATCATTATTTTCCAATCAACTTGTTACATAAGATAATAGTTCCACCTGTATGTACATACCCACCAAAGGAACACAAGTGAAAAACTATGTATCGATCATCATGTCATCAAAACACATCGAGAACACTCCCAAGGACCTGAATGTATAGGGAAGACATAAGACCCTATTACTAGACATTATCCATATACCATGATCCACCAGGTGTAGTTCCTCTTCATATTATATCCTCAACTATTTGATCTTTAGTTTGGCATGCATGTCCACCTAAAAGATATTTAACCAATGAGGTGAGATGAAAGTCCCAGCGAGAGATATGACTCTCCATGAACTCTATTATTATCACAGATAACTAAGCAGAAAGGAATATTATTAATAGATGAGCAGGTTCAGCAAATTCTTTTATGCAAGGAAACTATCACTTGTTTAAGAAGTTTAGACATCTACACTACACAATAGATTATCTTTATGCTTGAGAAGGAATATAAAGGACATGTACAATTTTTTTAAACCAAATAGTATAAAAGAAATGCAAGACTTCAACCAATGTTCTCATATTTGATTCTAAACAATTATGCTACATGGATGTTTACGAGTTTATTATGCCTTGAGAATTTGAGTTGTACCACCCAAATCTAGCTGACCACTACTAAGTCAAAATCAGTGACATACAAGATCTAGGAAGAGCCAAACTTCAAGATCTTTTTCCAAATTGGTCAGTACAAGTCTACATCACAGTGACATATATTCAAACTACAAAAAGAGTGACATATAGTCCTCTAACTATCCCACCTTGGTACATGTCATGACGCTAGCATACAATGTATTCAAACCCAATCATTGAGGTACAACCGCAGTTGTCCTCTAATCACATCATGTTATAATCACTGAGACCTGACCACAATCGTTCTCAAAAAGTGGGCTAGGTATGACAACAACCATCCTCCCAAAACATTTGGTGTCAGAATGAAAAGCACCCCCCCACACTCAATAGTATGCACTCTGAGTTTCCCTTAGGAATACTCATTTCACCATCTAGCAAGTTCTGACACTAAAGATGGTTCTATGGCACATGGCACTACATGATTAGGGTCTCACTTGATTAGTTATCTCCAATTGGGTGAATTAAGGTTGCATCAAACAAGTGGACAAACATTCCCTAATTCATATCTAACAAACATTGCTATATAAATCCTTCAGAAGATATAAAATGTATGAGATATAATTTCTCGTCTCAATATCACAAGGCACTATTCACCTACGAATCAAAAGACTATACTTGTCATCACATCATCATCACATGGTACTATGCATTGCCATTTAAGAGTTTATCACCATCAACACATTATCATGGGATTTCAATCCCTCATTTTAGTACTGGAGGATATCACCTCAACTAGGCACTAAGCCTATGTTAGGTCATTAGACCCATCACATCATTCTTGTTATTTGTTGTTATATCAACATGCCTTATTGAGCATATACGCATTACTCATGCCAATCATCATTTGTGCCACATCACATATACACCATAAAAATCATTAGCTATGACATCCATCTCACCTGCAAGGTTAACATTATACTAATAGAGGGGACGTATGTCTCAATACACCAAATACTTTTAGGTAAAGCACACCATGCATCATATGTCCCCTCATAGGTAACCACATAGGGTTCCCAAGCATCATTTATTTTCCAATCTTCTAATTTCACTACCTCCCACAAGTTTGGAATGTATAAGTGTATGCATTATTTATAATAACCAAGTCTACACATTCACATATTCATACTTCATGTTTTCCCTTATCAAGGCTCATAGTCATCACTTAGTATTAGTTAATAATCTTCATAGCATTCACAAGATATAATATTCCATTAATATGTAAGATTAACATTATGTGAATAAAAGAGAGAGAGAGAGAGAGAACAGTCTCATGCTTTTAATCATGCATAGTTAGAGAAAGTAACCTACCCTGAGATTAGGGTCAATGTTATTAACACATAACCTGATTAGAGTTTTACCTCATAATTATTATCACCAAACCCTAAATACACCATTTCCCACTTTCTTGGATTTGATCTAGGATTGAACAACATTAATAGGTATCACCATTGCATACATGTATATGTGTATTATCTTATTAGGTTATGCATGTGTTACAACCATACATTATATAAACATATTGACCATGCACCCACATAATGTCTCATCATTAAGTGATCCATATTTTATGTCCTCTCCTTAGTCGTTAACAATATCATATTACTAAGGGATGTAAATCCTTAGATTACATATCTAAAGGATTTTAATTCAAACTATACACAAGACATTTATTAGCTCATTACCTTATTCATATGATTCCTACATAATTTCTAACACCCTTTTGTTTCGATAAAGCTTATAATCATCATTTGCACTTTATAAGGTTCACCAGAGTACTCACATGGTTGCAACATTAATCTTCAACATCCAGTTATGAATCATATGGAAAGGAATTAGAGAAGATACATGTCTTGAATTACAATTTCTCAATAGGGTGAGCACGTAGGTTGCATTATCTCAAGATTAGGGTTGTTATACGATTACTACACCACTTAACCCTACTCTCATTACTTTCTGCATGTTTGGAGAGTCTTAGGGTTAAACATCATAGTTAAGGATTGACCATTCATAGTTATATCATCTTAGATAGATCATTACACTATGTATTGATTATATAACTATTCAAGAGTATATGTGTGATGGCCCTTCATCACACATGTGCTAACTAATCAATTACTTGATATCTTGTTCTATCACCTAGCCTAAGATATCAGTTTCACCTTCATCATGAGATATCAGTTTGACCTCCCAATAGGAGGTATCAGTTTAGCACTTCTAGTATGTCGGCCTGTCACTCAACAAGATAGTATCTCGTCTTAGCCTCACCTTGATGTGCCAATCACTTCACAAAGTGTGTCAGTCTCTCTCCTATAGGAGGGTACCTCAGTTTAGTACCTACATGGTGTGTCGGCTTGACCTTATCAAAGTCTGTCGAATACCCATAAACATAGTTTGAAGGATTAACATTCTCAAGGCATGTTAGGCTAGGCATCATCAAGGTATATTGGTTTTTCATCTCTTGGTATGTTAACTTGGTACTTGACCTAATATGGCGGGTTAGTCTACAATATAGGGTAACAATTTAAGCACTTCATATCAGCATGTCGGGTTAGCCTCATCAAAGCATATCGGTTTGATACTTCCATGTGTGTCAACTTATTACATGATGTATCGACTACTCACAAGCACGGATGAAGGGTTAACCTACCCAAGCTGTGTCAGTTTAAGTGCCGACTAAGCATGTCATTTTAAGCACCACAAGGCATGTCGACTACTCACAACCTAGTGTGTGTGTCAACTTATCATCTTCAAGCTTAGGATATCGACCACCAACCATTAATATTGCTAAGGAACATCAACATAATCCAAGAAAAAAAGAACATGATCTGAAACAACAAACTAGATAAGATTCCTTCATCAAGATAATCTTCTAGATCATCATCATCTATTAGCATGTAAAGAAAATGATTTAGAGAAGAAAAAGAGTGAAATAATAGTGAAGGATAAGAGTTATTTTACCCGTCTCAAGAGGATCTCCACCAAGGGTTCAAGCTCCATGATCAATTATCCAAAGCACATGTTTTCTTAAAGTTTGTAGATGATCCATCAAGAGTCCCAAACTCTACCTCAACATTATCTCCAAGAAAGAAGAAAAAGATGCCAAGGTTATGATAGATCAAGAAGAAAGGAAAGAGAGATGCTTCATTGGACATGATCTATGACCTTAGAGATGAGAGTTATTTCTCAAGAGAACCTTCATCCAAGGTATGATTCATGTCCGAGAGAAGGGAAAGAAGATGGAGAAGAGAGCTCAAAGAAATCATTATATACAAACACAACTTACCAAAATGGAAGTTAAACAAGGAACCACCATGAGCAAGGAGCTCGACCCTTCAAGATCCATGGGGATTTCTTCTAGATCCAAAAGCTCCCAAGACCATCCACCAAGAAGAGAAGAACAAGAATGGGCAAAAGGGTTCACTTCTGTGAAGGGGGAAGAGTTATATACTTGAGGGAAGAAAAAGAGATCAAAAGAGAGGTGTCCTCACCTTAAGTGTCTAGGTGACACTTGTCCACATGCAAAGGCCACATGCAACTGATTTAGCTTAACATGAAATAAATGGTGATATACTCTAGGTATAGTCTCGGTCTCTTGGCCTCCTACCAAGGGCACCACTTCTCCAAACCGATATACTACTATCCAAGGTTAAAACACACATTGTCCATAGATCATTATTACTATGAGGATGTCACTTCTTTCCTGAGATCCAAACTAGTCACCCACATCTTTATCTATATTCTAAGTGATGTAAAACAAGAGAAGGAGCACTCTAGAGATGGTAAATTGCATGTTAACCCTTTACTTTGGGTAAATTGCAATTTAGACCAAAATTAGCACACAAAGCACATGCTCAACTTGAAACTTGAGCTCTCCACAAGGCTCCCCATAGCATCATACCCTCTTTATTGATGCTAAAGAACTATGGTCACGTTCAACATGTGACATATTGAAAGATAACCCCTCATCTTTGGTAAATTGCACTTTGGTCCAAAATAAGCAAGCATTGCTCAAACATTATCCAAACGAAACCAAACTTGAAATATAAGTGTGTCACATGATAAACAAACACCTCAAAGGATTATATTGAAGTTATAAGAAACTTACTTAAGCAAAAAAAACATTGGTATCCCAAAACCCATGTCAGGGTCCTTACACTCTCTATTTCCAATCCTCCTCCTCCTCATTCAAGAGTTGATGTAACTCAGTTTGCATCTACAAACATAAGTTATATATAATTTTGTCATATTGGTCATCTAGCATTTATTGAAGGGTCATGATATTCCATAGTAACCTGGTCTTGTTCCTTTGTTTCACCCTCCTCGCTTGCTAATCCCATTCCACCATGTGTTGACATGCTGCATTGAGAGCATCATAGAAACTTGTTGATGGCTTCCACCTATTTCCCAACATACGCCTGAAATCTTCCTCCATGTTCTAAGATGCTTTAGTCAGAAATCTAGGTGTCAGATTCTTCCTTTTCATAAAACCTAATAGCAAGGGATAGTGGTCTCATGCAACTCTAGGTAGATGTTCCACTTCAAACTCAGGAAAACTTTGTATGAAAGCCTCATTAGCAACAACCCTATCTAGTCATCCTTGAAGCCTACCATGCTTATAAGTGATTTTGATTCTAGAGAATCCCATGTGTAACAAACCTACTTCCATCAAGGTGTCTTTGAAAAGCCTTGCTTCATTGAAGTTATACCAGTCACTCCCCATCTTATCAAAAGGGAACAACATGGTGTTGAAAAACCCAAGGTTCGTTTATATTTGTACACATATCAGTTATATTTTTCCACAAAATTTTTCGCATCGAAATATGTGGATTTGCATAGACAAATGTAACAATAATCTTGTCATTGATTCTACAAGTGATGAATTGATGATGAATTGTTAGGATTTTGAGCCTTATCTCTTCTTGTTTCCAGCACACCCAAATCCCCCCTGCAAAGCCACAAGCTTCTACTCAATGTGAGAACTTGAATCCCAACTTCTTGATGGTCTTCTCTGCAGTTAGAGCAGTTATTTTTGGTTCTAGAATTGTCACCACATTCGGTTTTTATTCTCTCATGAAATTCATAAGAGTATTACATCTATCTTTGTTGCCTATGCCCCTTACATTCCAACGCATGATTTTCATCGAGAAGGTGTTATCAGATTAAAAGTTGGGTTGATTAAACTGTGTTCGTCCCGGGCACAATGTTTTCTTTCTTCACATGTTCTTCATTTATTCTACCTTCCTCCATACTCTCACCATCCCCCATCTCTCCCGACTGATGTCCACTTTCTTTTGGTGTGGAAATAAGCTCAACAACATAATCTTTCACTACCACCACTCTCTGGCTTCTTCTTGGTGTAAAAGGAATGTCCTGAGGTTTCATACGACCTTTTCTTTTGGTCTGCAGGTTGTTTCCTATCCCACTCCACCTTAGTAGTAAGGTTTTATATTGAGTCCTCAATTCTTTACTTAATTTGTCCTTCTTGAATCTAGAAGTTACTACATAACAAACATATTTGTGCGTTATTAGATGTGCAAAAAAGAAGAGGGACATTCCCAAGAAATAGGAGGGTTGAATCAAGTTGGTAAGTCAAAGAGGATATAGTTCAAACGTAAATAACAAAAGAATAAGGAAATAATATTTATGAAAATAATATAATCATTTTAGAGATCTTGTTCAATAAATGACAACAATATTAAAATGTGCATGCAAGTTACACTAAGTGAATCTAGGGCCGAGACACCATAGGATCCCGATTTAGGGAGCAAGGGGGATTAACACCCCGATCCTCCAAGGATAAGGGAGAGTAGAACCCCAATGCCCCATAGGCAAGGGAGAGTAAGCCCCAATACCCAATATATATATATATATATAAAGTGTATGGTTGTATAAAAGTACCGCTACTCCAAATGACTAGTCTAAATAACAAGCATGAAAATAGTGTTGCAAGATAGAATGATTCCATAAATAACATATTCAACAATGTAAAGATGGAAAAAGGGGTAATAAAACCAACATCCAAGGATAGTATCACATGTCTGAAGCAATAATAGAAATATATACGATTGAGTATAGAAATGGTGTCAAGAAGGAGAAATGTTCCAAGATATCACATCATAGAGAAATTGGTTTATAATCAATTAAATGCTAAAATATAATCAAGGATTGCACATACCCAAAGATGATGGTTATATAAATCTATATACATGATCCCTAAAGTTGAGTACTCATACTAGTAATACACTATGTGTGTTAGTCACATCAATGATAATACATGTTCATATTCCTAGTATATTTATACATTATTACCCTAATCATCTAATGTTACTTAGAGGTTTGAATATTTGTTAAACTAAACACATTACCTAGTGTATATATGTATCACTATTTAGTTTGGTACTTTTCATTAGTGGATTAAATTACATGTCCATTTGTCTTCAAATCCTTCAATTATTTCCAAGGCATCTTTTGTATCCAATTCCAGGGTTTCATTTTCCAGTATGGTTTATTGTGAATATTTAGAATTATTCTCCTTACTTGATATGCAAGATATACTTCTAATAATGCACCGATACTTATTTTTATGAAATAAAATATAGGTTTGATTGATCATATAAATTGTGTCACTATGATGACTAGGTTCTTAACTAAGGAAGCTCCATGTATACATTGTTAGTATGCACTTAAGTTGAAACTTAGAAACATATTTTATTCTAGTTTTTATAATATTAGAATTGTAGGAGGAGGGTCTACCAAATATTGCGTGCATAAGATCTCAATAGGAAGTTATGGGGTTGTAGTAATTTTTGATGGTGACGTGGCTAGACAATATGGTGCAATCTCACTAGTCTGTCATCTACTCTATCAGAGGTGCTGGAGTTGTAATCCTTCAGGTGACTTTGATTTTGTTTGTGTTTGAAATCTGTTCGGGCATGCGGAAGGTCTACTTGAACATGTTTGCTTGATACCTGCCCATGATGAACCCTGCACCCAACTTCCCCTCGATCTCATTTCCCTTGAAAGTCGTCTTTCAGGGGAAGAAGTCTTATTTCTGCATAGTCTTGGCCTTCTATTGTGATGTCAAGCACCTCTTCTCTTCAATTTTACTTCAGGTGATTCTAAATTTACACATTGGATTCAATAATTATTAATTGGTGATTTAAAAAATTTAACCGTACTAAAAAAACTTATCTAGTTATTTTATTCTAGAAATTTGAAATGTAAATATTATTCATCTTTATAACACTATTTTATTCCTAGTTTAATCTCATTTAAGGTGAATGTATTTAATACTTACATAATTAAGGTTGGACCCAAGGACAGTAGATAAGCTATATACTCAAATTCGAGTATGTTACAACATTCTACTTCTTAAAAAGGATTTCATCCCCAGAGTCCACCCACTCATAACCTAGAGCAAAATATGGCTAATATCAACCAATCATGCCTATCTCAACTTACAGACTTACCTTACATTAGGGATCACTATAACATATCCTAAATCTACCATCTTTTCTAAGAAATCCTATTCTTATTACTAGGAGATTAGAACATTTGTTTCTTTAGATTGAGAAAACAAGGAAAAAATTATGCCTTAATGAACATTGTTAATGCATATAACATATTATGTGACAGTAGGTTCATAATTAACACCACAAACCACAATGCACTCATATTAACATAATTACTTAATTATGTGCAAACATGTAAGTAAATTCATTAAATATGTCACATATGTTTCCTTTGCTAGCTAATGTACAAATAATGGCTAAGATATCTTTAATAGGAAGTATAATATGCTTAATACACAAATTAGAATAATAGTTGGTATTTTCATATCAATAAACATGACTAATGTATCAATATCTACTTTAATATTGAATTAATGGACTTAATATGATAAATCAACAAAATATGGAAATTTGTGAATTTAATCCAATCTAACACTTTTGGTGACAATATAAAGATAATGTGACTCTAAATTATAACAATGGTGGTAATGATTTAATGTTACAATAATATGGTAATCTTCCTAAAATTCTAATTGTATTAGAACTCATAGAAGGAAAACTCACAATCCAAATATAATGGTAAAATTGTGTTCCTTGGGTCCCAATTAGCTTGGATGCCAAGTTTCACATTGTTTGAACAATCCAAAATATCCTAATTTCATTAAGGAAAGAAATTGTAAATGAAACTTAAAAATATTAATAATATACTTAATGGATTCAAAAAGTGGAAATTGATCCCAAAATTGTTTCCTACATATCAAAATTAGTCTATGGGTGAATTTTTACATTAATTAAACAATTTTATCTCTTCTAGTTTTGTTTGAGATAGAGAATATAACTTAACGTCCAAAATATCAAATAAAATAGTAAAAGATCCTAAAAGGGAAAATTCATGGGAATATCAGATTCTAAATACCCTAATTAGTTTAAAGGTGTCAAATTTTGTTTTGTTTGAACCTTGTTTGTGTACATAAATAAACTACGAAAGAAAAGAAGTAAAAATGCATTAATATGGTTGATATTTGATTAATGAATTTGATTTAATATGGTACACAATTTAATAATGTCACATAGTTCTTTCTTATTTTTTAGCTCCTTTCTCTCTAGTCGAACAACCAGGGAAATCATCCCTATTTCCTCACTGGTTCTCGACCCATCTGATAGCGCCGAGATCACCTCTAACCTCCGTTCAATTGCTTCCTTGTTCTGCATAGTAATTGTGACCCCTTTTCCCACATTTCAGCCTCATTACTCTCTCTCATCCCCTACTTTCCTCACCAATCTCTTCTGGAGATATTTTGAGCAGATTGATTCTGACTATTCTAGGGTTGGTAACCCCCTACTGTCTCAACGACCTAGCCCCTCTTTCCTTCAACTATTTTTATTTCTTCCTTGGCTCCTTCCTACAAGAACCCAAACATGTCATAAGAGATGAAGCTGCAACCTTCTTCAGAGCCCTAAGAATCCCTATCAATGAGCAGATTGTTGTGATTTCCCCTTAACCTATTCTTTAGAACCCCATGTACCTCAAAAAGTTACATGGACCTAGATTCAACATTTTATACCTGGGAGGACATTGGGAGCGATACAAATCCACTCTACTCACCTCTAGGGTGCTATCCCTCCCACAAATTTGGCCCCAACTCCGGTACCCAATGTTTACCCTTTTTTGGGCTTGTTGGCGACTACTAGCCTGTTCATATCTATGACTCATGATCTCCAACATATTTTTCACCAAACATTTGCCTTTCAAGTTCAATTCGACCTTGATGTCTGGTTTAATTGAGATGGACCTTTGTTGGTTGTTAATAAGGGGAAAACCTTAGGGCCACCATTGCTCTGTGTGGACTGGAGGAAGGTAGAAGAAACCCAACACTACCTTTACTATCTTGCCCTTTGCTTTTCATTTTCTTATGGTTGTTCACACCTTTAGGGATAAAACTATCATTTTACTTCTATGAGTCGTGCACTTCGTCAGATTTTGGCCGTCCCAAATGACCAACTTTGATTGGGCCACAACAACATGATTAATCATGGTTTTATTGACATACGTGGATTTACATGATTTTCTGATTGGTAAGAGTTTCTAAAATTTATTATAAATGGACCATAAGTCATAAAAATGTAATAGAATATGTTGTGGAATCATAAAATTATAATATATTCAATGATACTAATTTTATTATGTGTTCCAAATATAATAAACATACACATTTTATGGATTCATCTAATTTTTATAATTCTAAAATTCATAACTAATAATTTATAATTAAAAATAAAGTAAAATATTTTATTGACTCATAAGAAATATGACTTGTAAGATTCCATGGTTTTGATAACCTAATTGAACAATAGTAAAAAGGCAATTTTTAGGGTTTTTGCAATTAATGTAAACCTAACCCTGATCTCATGTATGCCTTTAATATAGTGCTTATGGACTGAGATGGAATCTGGGTTTTGACCTTGGGCATAGGTAGACTTCATTTGAGGTATGTTACATCTCCAAACCATATTGAGAAATTTTTGATTTCACTCTCTTAATGTATGTTGCATTCAATATTATTCTTCTTGAGCAATCACCTATTTTCCCTCTCTCTCTAGGTCCTATGGACATATTAGCCTACATAATTTTTCTCTCTTCAAAGAAGTTTTTCCATGTAAAAGATTTTATGTTGATTCTGATCTTGTGATCATCTTACTTTGTTGGATATTCTTATTGGACTCTAATTCATATGTTGTTCATCTTATTCCTTGTGAAACCTTAAATTTCAAGTTGTGGACTTTCGTGATTCTATGAATTATCTTAATATGAAAATGTTGAATACTTATGTATGTGTCCTCTGACCCCATTGATATCAATTTCATAATCTCATCCTTTATTTCAACATGACTATATCTTACCTGCCATATTTGCATGGATGATTGACTAGTCACAACTATAAATAGTGACACCATATAGGCACTAGGTTTTATTCCCCTTCCATGTTTGATATTTAGGCACTAGGTTCTATTCCCTTGCTAGGCATTTGGTTTTATTCCCTTGTAACATATGATATTTGGAACTGCAGGTTTTATTCCCCTACCATGCATTGGGTTTTATTCCTCTGTAAAATACTGTATTTGTTTGGAATTGAGGTTTTAGTCCTCCTATCCTTTCGTACTAAATACATATGGGTTCCTACCCTACTTTTTAGTATATGCTAGTCTACTTATTACTCGCCATGCAACTATTTATGTTTTGTAATATCATTATTGTAGCATTGTTTAAAAGGTAAGAAATCTCTTTATTGTTTATCATCATCTTCTCTTGATATCCACTTGGATAGTAATTTTCCTCTTCTATTAGAGGACTTTTTATATTTGATGTCCCTTTTCCCTTATGTTGCTCAATTCCATATTAATATGCTCATAGCATCTTGTATATTGACAATTTCTAGCTTTTATCTTCTCTTCTGGGGTATGCTTTCAACCTTAGGTATAAGACATTGAAGACATGACATGTAGACCTAGATTTGGCTTATGGAGATGACTATTAATGGGAGATAGACTTGAGATAGTCGGATATCCCTCTACTTAGATCTTTTGATTGTTGCTTTCATGTTAAACCCAAGTGGGAGAATATTTTGTACACTTGATAAATTGCATATAGTCATGATTTATATTCTGCTGTTATAATTTGGTCTTTTGTTTATCATCATTTGAGAAATGAAAAATTTACACCAAATCCAAAATATATTTTTAGTGTGTTTGGAATAGATGGGTTTGTTCCTCAAATTAAGTAGGGAGTGGATCCCCTCCTAGGTTCCACTCCTTACAACATGGTATCAATGCCATTAGAGGTTGGTTAATATGACTATTTCAATTTTATTTCTATAATTAGAACCCTTGCCTTGCATAGTTACACTGTAAGTGAGTTTTTAACCCTAGAATTGACCTATAATATGCATGATATGATGAAAGTTCAATTTAGGACTATGTGAGGTACACATAAGAATCTTGATGAGTAAACCCTAGTGTGAGGAGGCCCCTAAGATCATATGTAGGTTTGTGATAATATATCTCTTTGGAAGTTGTGAGTTTTGTCTTTAGGATGGAGATAGGTATGAGGATGACAAAGTAGTAGCATACTATGATGATACTATGGAATACTTTGTGACTCAAATCTCACTATTAATTTTTGATCAACCTTTTGTTTTCTATCTAATAGATTTAATCATCATATTTTTTCCATTATACAATTATATGTATAAAAGAAAATTTCATGGATATATTGATGTTTTCTCAAACTGAGTCACAAAGAAGAGAGGTATGAAGATTGATAAACCCTAGTTTTGAGTGGAAGTGATGACTAGGAAGATGTGTCTTGTGATAAAGGTTTAGTTGACCTAAAGTTTTATACCCTATGACTCTTTAGATGATATTGTGAACTGTAGGGTTATTAGGTTCGTAACACAACGGCCTATAACTGAATCCTAGATGAGTATGACCTTTTAGTTAGATGCATGATCTATGAACAACATAAACCCCTAAAATATTCACAAGTAACCCTAATACCTTGATGTTGTTTAGCTTGTCTTGTTAGGTTAAACCTTTTAAGAGGTGTATGGAAGTTGGATGGTAGTATATGGGTGGTATAATTTCTAGGACAAAACCATATTTAAGGGGTGGAGTGCTGTCACACACCCAAACCTAAGATCTTGACTCTAGAAATCCAATTCCCATGTAGGAGATAGAATATTTTATTCTTTAGAGGTGACCAAACAAGGATAAAAGTTCTGTCTTAATGAACATTGTTAATGCATATAACACATTATGTGGAAATAGGTTTTATAATTAACAACATATACCACAATACATGCAGATTAACTTCATAACTTAATTATTTGCAAACATGTAAGTAATTTAATTAAAAGTGTCACATATGTTTCCTTTCTTACTAATATATGAATAATGACTAAGATATGTTTAATAAGAAGTATAATATGCTTATTACACAAATTAGAATAATAATTGGTATTTTCATATCTATAAATATGAAAAATATGCCAACATCTATGCTAATGGACTTACTAGGATAAATCAACAAAATATGGGAATTTGTGCATAATAATATAATCTAACTCTTTTGGTGACAATATGAAGATAATATGACTCTGAATAACAAACAATGGTGGTAATGATTTAATGTTACAATAATATGGTAATGAGCCTAAAATGCTAATTGTATTAGAATCTTTAACGGAAAACTCAAAATTCAAATATAAGGGTAAAATCACGTCCCTTGAGTCCCCTTTAGCTTAGGTGACAAGTTTCACATTGTTCGAACATTCCAAACCATCCTAATTTCACTAAGGAAAGAAATTGTAAGATAAAAAAATACATAATAACTTCAAAAGTGGAAACAAATCCCAAAATCGTATCATGCATACCAAAATTGGTGTATGTGTAATTTTCACATTATAAAAATCTTCTCTATCCTGGTTTTATTTAGGAATGAGAATATAACTTAAGGTCCAAAATATTAAATAAAATAGTAAACAAACCAAAAGGAAAAATTAGATTCTAAATACCCTACTTATTCTAGGTGTCAAATTTGGTTTAATTTGAACCTTGTTTGTGCACATAAATAGACTAGTAAACAAAAGGAGTTAAAAATACATTAATATGGTTGATATTCGATAAATTAATTTGATTTCATATAGTCCAAAATTTTAAATTGTCACACAATTCCTTTTAGTTTTTCCACTTCTTTCTCTTTGATCAAATGGACAAGGATAGTCTCCTTATTTCTTTCCTGATTCTAGACCCATCTAACATCCCCGACACCACTTACAACCTCCGTTTAGTTGCTTCCTTGTTCTTCACAGTAATTGTGACCCCTTTTCCCAACTTTCTCCCTCACTACTCTCTCTTCCCTTGCTTCCTCATCAATCTCTTTGGGAGATGTTTTTAAGCCAATTGATCCTGACTTTAATTTGGTTGGTAACCCATGCCGTCTCAGCAGCTTTGATGCACTTTCCTTCCCCTATACCAAAACCCCAACATGTTATAAGAGACGACCCCCCTAACCCTCTTCAGAGCCCCAGGAATCCCTACTGATGATTAGATTGTTGTGACTTCCCCTTCACCTATTCTTCTAAACCCCATGTACCTCAGCTGGTTACATTGACCTAGATTCAACATACCCTACCTGGTAGGACACTAGGAATGGTACAAATCCACTCTTCTCATCCTTATGACATACTCTCTCCCACAGATTTGACCCTGGATTAGGTACCTAGTGTTTCCGCATTTCCAGGTCTGTTGATGACCACTAACCAGTTTGGATATGTGATTCACAGTCTCTGGCAAGTTTTTTGCCAAACATTTTCCTTGCAAGTTTGAGTCAACCTTGATGTTTGGTCCTTGCTGCCTTTGACTTTTCACTGAGATAGGCCTTTTTTGGTCATTTACAAGAGGACAACCACAAGGCTATTATTTCTCTACACGATCTGGAGGAAGGTAGAAGAGACCCAACACTGCCTTTCCTATCTTGCTCTTTGCTTTTAGTTTTCTTCTGGTTGTTCACACCTTTAGAAAAAAAAACCATATTTTTGCTTCTATGAGTCATGCGCTTCGTGGATGTTGACCTAGCCAATTGGATAACTTTGATTGGGCCACAAGAACATGATTAGTCGTGGATTTATTGGCATACATGGATTTATAGGATTTTTTTATTGGTTTGAGTACTAAAATTCATTATGAGTCGATCATAAGTCATAAAAATGATATAAAATATGTTTTAGAATTAGAAATTATAATCTATCCAATCAAACTAATTTTATTATCTACTTCCAATATAATAAATATATAATTTAATGAAATTACTTGTAATTTCTAAAATTAAGTTAGAAAAATAAAGTAAATATATTATGGACTCAAAATATATAACTTGTAAGATCCCGTCGTTTTGACAGCCTAATTCAACGATGGTAAAAAACAAATTTTAGGGTTTATACTATTCATGTAAACTTAACCCTAATCACATATATGCCTTTAATAGGTTGCTTATGGATTGAGATGGAATTTGGATTTTGACCTTGGGCATAGGTAGACTTCATTTGAGGTATGTTGCACCTCCAAATCATATCGAGTAATTTATTAGTTTACTCTATTAATGTATGTTTCATACCATATTATTCTTATTGAGCAATCACCTATTTCCCCTCTCTCTCCTGGTCATATGGAAATATTCTCTTCAAAGAATTTTTTCACAAGTAAGATTCTAACTTGATTCTGATCTTGCATCTTACTTTGTTGGATACTTTTATTGGACCCTTATTCATATGTTGTTCTTCTTATTCCTTATGAAACCCTAATTTTCAACTTGTGGACTTCTATTATTCTATGAGGTATCTTAATTGTGGAAATGTTTGGATACTTATGTATGGGTCCTATGACACCATTGTTATCAGTCAGATGATCTCATCCTTTATTTGAACATGACTATACTTTATCTTACCTATCCTATTTGCATGGGTTATTAACCATTCATAACTATAAATAGTAACACCATATACACACTAGGTTTTATTCCCCTACAAAATAATATATTTGTTTGGGACTGAGATTTTAGTCCTCCCACCCTTTGGTACGAAATACATATGGGTTCCTAACCTATGTTTTGGTATATGCTAGCCTGCTAATTCCTCACCATGAAACTGTTTATGTTTTGTGATATCATTATTGTGGCATTTCCTAAAAGGCAAGCAATCTCTTATTATTTATTGTCATGTTCGAAATTCTTATTCTCTTATTATCTTCTTGGATAGTACTTTTCCTCTTCTAAGGAAGACTTGTTATATTTGATGTCATTTTTCCCTTATATTGCTCAATCCCATATTAATATGCTCGTCCTGGATTGTATACTAACAATTTCTAGCTTTTGTCTTCTCTTCTAGGGTATGATTCTAACCCTAGGTTTAGGACATGGAGGACATGACATGCAAACGTAGAACTCACTTATGGAGATGACTCTTAATGGGAGATTGTTACAACCCCAATTTTTGTGTTCTTTTGGTGAGAAATGTAATTTCTCCTATTAAATATATTTGAAAAAATAATGATATAATTTGTTTTGAATAAATAGATTTAGTCAACAATAGCCTTGTTGTTTGTTTTGTGGGCTTTATTGGCTATTGGGCCCAATAAAGCGGAAAAGACAAAAGAAATTCCATTATTACATGAGTAAATAAGAAAATGAGGAAAAGAAAGATGTAGAAACCTCTAGAATATAAAGGAATGATATCTAAATTTGGATTTCGTGCCTATTGGGTTCCAAGGAATCTGAGTTGCAAATATAAAGCAACAAGAAAGAGAAAAGATCAATTAAATATTGCTTTATTAAGAAGAAAATATTGAAATACAAGAAACATATGGAAATATGGATAATGGATCCATCTTGGATAATATTTCGTGTCTACATGGTTTCTAATAATAAAAGGAATCAAAATAAATAAAATAAAAGATTTGGAGAGAGAAAATTTAAGTTTAAGGCATAAATAAATGCCTTATAAGTCTTTGACTTGCAAATGAAGAAAAGGAGTTATTACTTTTGTATTTTGGCTCCAAATTTGGAACATAAGTAGAATGAGTCATAATAGACTTTCTCTTAAAATTTGAGATTAAAAACATAAACGGATTGAACGATATGATTTTTGAAAGTTTTCCTAAAGTAACGAGGATAATAGTAAATGTCACAATTTATGTTCTAATACGAGGCTTGATAGCCGTTGGATCAAGGATCCAACCGTAGCTGCTTTCTGAGTTAGTTTGGGAAAGAGGAATAGTAGAAGGAGGCTTCTTAATCGGTTTACTCTATGGACAATCCTTGTGCGAATCTAGAAGTTTCCTAGTTGAATTCGGGGGAAGAAACCGAACTAGAAGATCCTTGGTTTCTCCTATTTTCGTGTGAGATTGGGATTTCCCCAATATCCCTGTTCGTACATGACTTTCAAGCATGTACATGATATCTCAGATTCTTGAGACCGAGCCCTATATAAGGCATATGCCTCCCAGAGTGAGAGGGTCATACCCTTTTAGTTTTGCAGAGAGCACTTTGCTCTTGCGAAATTCCTTGGACGCAGAGTTTTCCCCTGGCCTGGTACTCTATTCTTACTGAGGAACAGGGGAGCGAGGATCAGGGCTTAGCATCAGATCTCTTGTTCTTGGGTGTGATGGATAGCCCGGGGCTACTGTCGAGCTGGCGAAGGCGGTGACGACGGTCGAGGATGGGAGGACGGGCTCTGCTCGTTGGGGTGCGTCCGAGAGATAGAGGCGTGAAGCCCCTCTGTGCCGCGTTTGTGCGCGAGAAAGGGGGAAGACTAGGCGGGTCCATGGGCGAGGACGAACCAGATCCAAGGGGAGGATCCGTGAGCTTCAGTAGAAAAAAAAGAGGTAATCTCTCGCCTTTGATGACGTGGTGCCATATGACTGGTCAGAATAGTGTTAATCTTGGAATAATTGTAGAAATTAATCTACAACTTGGATTAAGAAAAACTATATATGCTTTTTGACCAAAAAAATACAAAGAACCTATTTAAAATGTAATTGAACCCTAATTATACTTACAATTCAAAAAGTATTGTAAGTTATCAACTTTGATGAATTAAAGATTAAGAAAATCTACTTTGAGATGATTAATGTAATTAGTAGAGTTTAATGGGTGATTAAAGTTGATATTAACCTGTTAATTGTAAAAAGGTACATTAAGATAAAAAAGGATGAACTTTGCATGTAATTAGTTGCATTTAGAGATTATGTGCATAAATATGCTTAAAATTTGAAAAGTACATAAAGTTATCATCTTTAATGATTTAATTAATGAAAAACCATTAGATTTGATGATAGATGGATTTAATGATGTTCTTTGGATAATTAAAGCCAATATTAACCTATTTTTGATAAAAGTGAAAATAAGATATAAAAAGATGATCTTTTTATATGAATGGCTTAATTTAGGGTTCCATGTACATGGATATGCATTAATGAGCTTGAAAACCCTAATTTAGGTTAATATGTCTTTTAATTGTTCAAATCCATGAATAAATAGAGATATGATGATCCAAAGTCAATTTGAGTATAAAAGACCATTAAAATGGATAATTTGAGCAATTAGGGTTTATATGAGTAGAAAGAGTATTTTAGGGTTTGTTGACCTAAAAGGAATAAAGTTTGAGAAATTGATCTAAGAAACCCTAATGAATACTAACGAAACCTTAATTCAGATTAGAAACCCTAGAAAGTGAATCCAAGTCAATAAAGTATAATCTTGATAAAATGTGTAGTAAATAGAGTACATGTGTTTTTTAGGATTCTTGATGATGTGGTTGAATTACTTGCTTGGATTGCTTTCTTGGTTGAAATTGATATTAGCTTGAGAAATCTACTGAACAGGTATGTCGTTACGCTTATGAATAACCTCTCTAGTTTCACAGTGATTTCCAAACGTTTTATTAGTTGCTTGAAAAATAACTGTTGGATGTCTATTTATTTCATGCAACTATAAAGTGACTATGATTATCACCATAAATATACATATAACTGGCTAGATCTGGGCCACCTCTGTTGCTTTGAAAAGGCTAAAAAGGGGTAATCCTAGAGCAAGGTCTAGGTTATCGTGAGTTAGAAACTGGGCTACCTACATGTAGTGCCATGAGACTCTTTAGCATCCCATGAGTTAAGGAGAGGTCTACCTATGGGTAGTGCCATGTGACTCAACCCTAGAAACTGGTTCACCTGTTATGTGGATCATGAGGGGTTTAATGGGGATCTACCATAAGGAAGGTAGTATCCATGTCCACTGTAAGGACAACACAGAGGATAGGGTATTCATGGATCGCGGAGTTATATTTGAAACATAATCTTGGTTGTTAAATTATTAATTGAATGATTACGTTGTTAACATATTTACATGATTATTGTTTCCCCCACATACTAGCTTCGGCTGACCGACGTTTTGTTTGTCGGCATTTTAGGTACAAAGCCAAAAGGACAAACAGTAAATCATCATGTTGAGAAATACATGAGTTGAAGTACAAGTAGGATTGACACGATGGTGCTAGGGCCGGCGCGAGGGAGAGGCTCTGGAGGCCGGGGAGGCGGCGGTAGAGGGAGTCTCGCCGGGAGGTTTCGTCCTCCGGATACCACTACTGCACATAATGAAGGTCACCATGAAGAAGCCCCTACGGAAAACCCAAAACTACAGCAAGATACGGAGAAAGAGGAAGGGAACAACCATGAAACTGAAGACCATGCAAACCCTAACAACCAACGCCGATCATACGCGAACATGGTGGGAAACGCAGGAGATACTAGCCACATCAAGAACATCCCTGCCGATTTTCTTAAAGCATCTGAGATCTCAATCGACCGCTCAGGACCCATCCCCGAGTTTAAGGTCAACATGGACAAGATCCAACCCCTTTTAGACCCATGGAAGCATGCGGTGATTATAAAAGCCGTCGGAATAAGCGTTGGTTATCATGCCTTAGTTAACAGGCTGGCGACCCTGTGGAAACCTACGGAAAACTTCAGAGTCATTGATCTAGAAAAAGGATACTACATTATCCAGTTATCTAATGAAACAGACTATATCCGAGCCATGACGGGAGGACCTTGGACCATCTTCGGCTCTTATATCTCAGTCCAGTCTTGGACAGCTGATTTCAGACCCTCGGACCCGATACCCAGGCGGCTGCTTGTTTGGGCCAGAATAGCAGATCTGCCGGTCTACCTGTATCAACACGAACTCTTGAAATGTATCGGTGATAGCATTGGGAAGACAATAAAGATCGACTCAACCACGACGTTGGGACACAGAGGGAAATTCGCGAGAATCGCAGTGGAAGTGGAGACGGCCAAACCTTTACTTCCAGCAATTCTGTTCAATGGCGAGAAGTTCAATCTGGAATATGAGAACATACCTGTGATATGCATGAAGTGCGGCCGCCTCGGCCATGGAGAGGGTGAATGTACGTTTGTACATACAGGCCCACCACAGGATCCGGGAACGAGTGGAGGAACAACTCAAACCCCACCCCCGAATCCCTACAACATGAACATACATGCTAAAAAACCAGAACGACGCCCTAGGAAGGAGAAAGGGAAGGCCAACCAAAAGTCCGAGGAAATCCTGGAAATCTCTGACGCAGAGGACCCTCATCAGCCGAGGCCAGCAGAGGAGACGGCAGGAGAATGGCAGACGGTTGTCAAAAAGAAGAACAAATATAAACAGAAGCATCAGCAAACTTCTAAAGTCACGGAGACTGCAGGTGCCTCAGCAATTACCCTTCAAGATGATGAAGTCGCCACTGGCAGGAACGGAAGCCCGGTTCCAAACGGACAGATGGTGATCTATAACCCTGCCCATGAATCCCAAGGAACCTCAGCAGAAAGACAAGTGAACCTAAGGAACAGACAGGTGATGTTCCAAGCTAACCAGATCCCTTCTAGCCCAGACAGGGTTAGGAAGAAGGGGAAAGCCACCGGCGCTCATCCAGATTTTACTGGTACATCTGTTCCCAGACATATCGATATGGATATCAATGATGATAATGTTGACAACAATGGGGGCGATAACCCCCTCAATGTTTAATCCTGTCGCTCCTACCCAGCTGTACTCCAAAAACCCTCTTATGAAGCTAGTAGTGTGGAATATACAGGGAGCTGGATCGCAGCACAAGACCAATTTCATAAAGGATTTCAAATTTAACAAGAAGATCGATATTCTAGCCATCCTCGAACCAAGGTGCAGCGGGGATCAAGCTACAAACATTATCAGGACATATGGTTTTGACTCCTCTCATAGAAGCGAGGCCATTGGTTATTCTGGAGGTATTTGGATAATGTGGAACAACTTAAGATGTAAGCTGGAGATTATATACAGTCACAGGCAATTCGTTCATTGTAATATCGACGGATTTGCAATAACCTTTGTTTACGGGAGCCCCTCACCCAGACCTAGAGAAAAGTTGTGGTCTAGACTCAAAGAGTTAAGCCAAATCATCCATGGCCCCTGGGCAGTCGCTGGCGATTTTAACACTTTACTGAGCATCGAGGAAAAATGTGGCAGTAGTTTCTTTGACTCGAGAAGTAGCAACCAATTTCAAGACATGATGAACGCAACTGGGCTGATTGAAGCTAAAACTGAAGGTCAATTCTTTACCTTCCAGAGGAGGCTCTTACTAGAGAAGCTTGATAGAGTCCTTATCAACGAAGAATGGGCATCCAGATTTCCTAATTTCTCTACAACTGTCCTGCCTCGGGTGAAATCAGACCACAACCCGCTCCTGCTCAGCATCAACTCACGAAGCACCAGACGCACACCTCATTTCCGTACCAAGGCTAGTTGGAACCTCAATGAAGAGTTCTCGAGTCATCTCAAAGCAAACTGGAACAAAGACATCCCCTTCCTAGACGCTGTAAAGCCTTTTCAGACGGCCTCAACCAAGTGGGACAAGGAGATGAGAAGAAAGCAACAACAAGAAAAATCTAACCTTCTTCGGCAGATTGATAAAGCTCAGGTACAGCTCAGCCGTAGGAATACCTCTACAAACAATACACATATTCTTCTCTTGCAGGAAAAGCTCTGTAACTTACTTATTAAAGAGGAAATTGATCTGAAGAATAAGGCGCACATTACTTGGCTCAAATTTGGTGATGGAAACAACAAATTCTTCCATTCTACTATTAAAAGTAGGCGTCTTCACAACAAGATTAGCAGATTGCTGAATGATGATGGGAACTGGGTCACCAACCCTGCAAGCCTGAAGCGGCTTATAACCTCCTACTACACCAAGCTGATGGCACCTCCTGTACAGGCTGCAA
The DNA here is from genome assembly GCA_963693085.1 of Alisma plantago-aquatica. Lineage (NCBI taxonomy): Eukaryota > Viridiplantae > Streptophyta > Magnoliopsida > Alismatales > Alismataceae > Alisma > Alisma plantago-aquatica. The sequence continues at coordinate 499,005,906 of OY856414.1, read as the reverse complement.
GAGAAGCGATCACCTACTATCCTGGTAATTTTGAAGAACCTGCACCGACGCTCCGCTCCATTCTAACAGCAATTCCCAGTTTCCAAGAGACAACAGATACGATCTTCATGATGGCAGGCTCCAAGGCCCCAGGTCCTGACGGTATATCAGCTGATTTCCTTCAAGCAAATTGGACTCATGTGGGAAGATCAGTGCATAAGACGGTTCACAGCTGCTTTCTTAACGCCCATGTCGACCCTCAGTTGGCAAATGCTCACATGGTTCTCATCCCCAAGGTCAAATGTCCTACTAAATGTAGTGAGTTTAGACCTATATCTCTGAATAATGTGTGTTTCAAGCTGATCTCAAAAATTATCGTTGAGAGACTCAAACCGCTGTTGAACAAATGGATTTCACCTATGCAGTCGAGCTTCATACCGGGCAGGAAGATAAGTGATAATATCATTCTAGTGCAAGAAGCTTTACACTCTATGAGATTTCAGAAAGGAAAGAAAAAACTTATGGCTATTAAGCTTGATCTGACAAAGGCGTTTGACAAGATGCACTGGGCGTTCATCGAAGACACTCTCTGCAAAACTGGTTTGCCTAACTCTCTGATCAATATCATTATGCAGATCATAACTCTGGGCGATACCTCGATACTCTGGGAGGGTGAACCACTGCCAGCTTTCAAAGCAGGTCAAGGTGTCCGGCAGGGGGACCCGATTAGTCCCTACGTCTTCGTTTTATGCATTGAACGTTTGTGTCAAGCCATTAACGAGAAAGTAGCAAAGGGTAGTTGGAAGCCTGTGCTCCTCAGCAAGGAGTCCATCCCCCTCACTCATGTCTGTTTTGCTGATGACCTGCTTCTTTTTGCAGAAGGGTCGAAACAACAAGCCAAAATCATCTTACAGACCTTATCCGACTTCTCCAAAGTCTCCGGACAAGAGGTGTCGCACACCAAATCCCGTATCTTTCTTTCCAAAAATGTTTCCAACAGTGAAAGAAGGCAGATCAGCAGAGTCCTGGGCATAGAAACTACAAACGATTTGGGGAAATATTTGGGAGTTCCCATTATTCACCAGCGCATCAACAAACGAACGCATGCATACCTGCTAGACAACATCAGAAACAAGATGAACAGCTGGGCAGTGAAACACCTCAGCTTAGCGGGCAGGATTTGTTTGGCTAAGTCCACCCTTCAAGCTATTCCTTCCTACACCATGCAGTCCATCATCATCTCTCCTGTTTTGTGTGATGGTATTAGTCAACATATTCGGAAGTTCATATGGCAAGGGAACTCTGAAACAAAGAAGCTATCTCAAGTCTCCTGGAAGCAGCTTACATCTCATAGAGACATTGGAGGCCTGAACATCAAGGATATCAGGGACCAAAACCAGGCCTTGATGATGAAGAACGCCTGGGATTTCTTGCAAGATCGAAACGTTCCATGGGTGAAGATCATGAAAGGCAAATATATGAAGAAGGATATGACTGGGAAAGCAGCTGGTTCCCCAGTCTGGACATTCATAAGGAAAGCTCTCCCTCAATTGCAAGAGGCTAGTAAGAAAATTATCTTCAATGGTGCTTCCACTAATGTTTGGTATGACCACTGGAGCGGCCCAAGTGCTATATTCAAAAAAGAAGACCCAATCTCTTTCCCTATCGACCTCATGGATTTGAGGGTGCGAGACATGGTTGGCCTGGATGGGAATTGGGACTGGAGCTTCATAAAAGAGCACATTCCGGAAGAACACTGGTTACATATAGCAGGTCTGCCACCTCCCCGAGCCTCTCTTCAGGAGGACAATTGGTCATGGCCTTTAGAACCAAGGGGTGATTTCACATCTCGTTCAGCTTACAGGTGGCTACGAGTAGGGAAGGAGAAGGTAATTCAGGGGAAATGGGATCGCATCTGGAGGTCTATTTTACCTGAGAGAATCAAGCTATTTCTATGGCAAATGCAGCATCGCAGCTTACTGACAAATATGGAAAAAACCCGAAGACATATAAGCACCTTGACGGATTGCCAGCTATGTGGATGCGAACAAGAAACTTTACTTCATAGTCTACGTGACTGTAAGCTAAGCAAGCCGGTTTGGGAAGCCATTGGGGTCTGGAATAACACGAGGGCGCTTAATGAAGAAGACTGGATATCTTATATTATCAACTCTGCCTCCATATCTCTTCCCATGTACACGCTATGTGCAACGGCCTGTTGGCATATCTGGAATGTGCGGAACAACTTCACTCACAATACTCAACTTCCCACCCTGCAAATGATGATCAACTTCATCCGGAATCGGTCCAACTCAATCCTTAGCCTTTCTTCACATACAGCGGGGAGGCAGTCCCCTACAAGACATGTGAGTCTTCCGGAGCTACCCCAAGATTCTGCTGTGGTGTTCGCTGATGCTGCTTTCAAAAACAATAAGGCAGGAATTGGAGTTCACGCCGTCTCTGCTTCCGGCAGGAGCTTGAAAGGTGAAGGCCACTGTATGGCGGCTGACAGTGCTCTTCATGCGGAGATACAAGCTATTATACAGGCGACTTCTGTAGCCAGCCAGCTCCCTTCCAGGAAGGCAACGATCCTCTCAGACTGCGCTGCTGCGGTTATGATCTTCAACTCAGAAAAGCCCTTGCTGAAATTTATGCCTTATGTGGAGAGGTTTCGCCAGCTGACCTCTTCCCTTACATCTTGTAGAGTGGCTTTGATCCCAAGGACACTCAACAAGGTAGCGGATAGCACTGCTAAGACCGCTCTGCAAACCCTGATTAGTGGCTCCAATCCTACTCCTAGATTGTTGGAACCTTCTAATACCTTAGTTTTATCGTTTTCTTCTGTTAAGCCACCATGGCTGGATGTACCTGTTAATATGGATCAAGAACTTGTTAGGCCTGTTAGAGAGAGCGGGATGAATGCATAATCTCTCTATTGCCAAAAAAAAAAAAAGTACAAGTAGGATTAATTATTTAGAGTAGAAATTCTTATATGGATGGAAGTCTAGAGATCCAAATTTTCAAAAGGTATGCAAAAGTTTATTTTCTTACAACTTTCTAGTATCTGTTAAAATTTAATAATTGTTCTAGGTTAAATGCCAAACCTTTGATTCAGAAATTATGTGTGCAACTTTGACCTCTCGATCTCCCTTTATTGGGAGATATCGGGAGGTGAGGTTGTAACAATTAGTATCATAGCATATGTTTCTCACTTAACCGTTAATAATTATTAAATTTTACAAACTCCATAGAACCCAAGGGAGTTATTAGAGGATTGTATGGAAGACATAGGTGTCTAGAAAAGGATCACGACCGGGGGATGGCAATATTTTCCTTTGCACCGCTAGTCAGAATACAAGGACTCTCAGATCCGTGTGACTGCCTTGCTAAAGTCTTAGGGTATGAATCGAAATAAGATACCTTTAGGACTTTCTCATCTTATTCATACCTTCTCATCACAAATTCTATTTAGGACCTTAAGGATTAGGGTTTTCCCTCTTCTCCTCACCCTCTTGTGGTATGGGTAAGGTTAATAAGTTCTAAGGAATCCTCCATCAAATTAATCAAAAGCATGTAAATAAGATGTCATGGACATAAGCTTAATAGATTAAGCGCAAACTAAAGAATGGATACATGCTTAGGTCGCATGACATGAGTTCTCATCACCCTCAGGAGAGACCTGATGATAGACCTCCTTGACAGGAGGATGAATAAAGAGAGTTAGTCTTGGAGATAGAGATCTCCATTGTAGGTAGAGACCTGGCACATCCTCTAAGGATGATGTTAACCCTAACCCTAAGTGAAGGTTAGAGAGAGAGACAACATGATGAGTTAGATGTCATGGTAAACCAGGCGTTTGGATAGACATGCCTTGGATTCCATATGAGCCATGAGAGGTTGGATGATTGAGTGCCTTTATGGACCTAACCCTGGGAAGGGTCATGTTAGAGTGAAGGATAACTCCTTAAATGATGAGGTTAGTAAAGGACCTATGGAAACCTTATGGGCTTATATGGGAATGACATAGTATGCACCCAGAGTACGTCAGTAGTACTAACTATAAGCTAAAACCCTAGATAGGAGAGTATGATGGATAGCTTATGAGATGAGCATAAAGGGCTAGGGATAACCTTGAGAAAACATAAGTTTGAACATAGGCTTCACCATGTAGAGGTATGTTTGTGAGCTTGATCCTTCATAGAGAGAGGACCTCTATAGTAAGGTTGGATATGGAATTAGCTCTAGTGAGAAAGAAGGACTCATGTAAGAAGGTTGGAAGCCTAGACTCCAATATATGAGGAATAGTGGGGAGTTGAGGATGATGCGACCTAAGTGGACGATAGTGGTTGCCTCATGCTTGATCCCTGAAGGCTGAGGATATCTTGGTTGATATGAGAGGAACCAAACTCTAGAGGATGATTCTGTTGGTACCTCTGTGCCTAGGGTATAGGTGTTTACCTCCTGAGATAGGGAGAAGAGTTCCTTAGACCTGGAGAGGTTTAGTAACAGGTTGTGAGGCCTTGTACCTTGTTGGTTGTCCTTAAGGAGGACTCAACTCTGAAGTGTTTCTGGAGTCGAAGGATGGCAAGAAGTGCGTGACATACCTTGGACATGTTTGGTTCATGGTTTAGAGGTTGGGCATGCAGTTGGACACCCAAAAGTGAACCTAGGGATCCTAGGCCTAAGAGGGGAAGTGGTGTACCTAATGCTCATGATGAGAATTAAGTTGCTATAGTTTCGAGCATGGTACTCTTCATGTATAGAGGAAAAGGGAAACCCCTTAAGTTTAAAGGTATGTTTGATGAACCCCTCATAGCTAAGTTGATGACATGGGGAGGTATGATCTTGATCCAATGTGGAGGATGAGAACAAGTATGACCTAACATGGTTTAGTAGGTGGTCTACATGTGCCTTACATAACTTTCTAGGGTTAATCATGCTAGACCCAAGGACGTTTGTGGCCTTTGTTATTAAGGTGAAGTTTTCCTCCCATCCTGGGAGAGGGACCCTTTGGTAGGGTGTATACCAGTGTTGTTGGTTTTGAGGTAACCTAAAGAGGTCTCATAGGATCTTGAGAAGCTAAGTGAAAAGTACATGGTATGAGAATGAAACTATAGACCCATAGATAACCATCCCTAAGTGCATGTGGATGTGTTACCATGGAGGTAACCGATATGGGGCCTGGCCAAGGTAGGTAGGTCTCCATGACCCCTACTAAAGGATGAAAGTCAACCCATGTATACAAAGGGAGATGATAAAATCTTGGGTAAGGTTCTAAGTTGAACATGTACTATAAGAGAATCCTAAGTCTATCCTAGGGCCAGGTAGGGATAATACTGATGGAAGTAGGAGTTGCCTAATTCCCTAGTTGCACATGACCATAGGGTCGGGAGGTAACTGCTATCATTGTCTGAGGGCCATGGGTTAGGAGATTGATGACCTTCATGAACTCATGGGACCCAAAGGGCAGATGAGTAGGGCACTCTCTGGATGCACAAGGGAAGAGGAATGACCCCTAAAGTACCGGTACCCTATAGACCTAGAGGAGATAACCAAGGATTGTGTGGTGAACCAAGTAGGTTCCAAACCAGTTTTCCATGGAAGTAACTTCAATATCAAGATGGTTGTGATGTTGAGACATAAGATGCACATTTCAACTTAAAGGTGTACTGGCAAGGTGGGATGTACCATCTCTACTCTGGGAATAGGAAGAACTCTATATTTGGACTGCATCCAAATGCTTATTTCCTCTTATTATGGGAGTGAGAGATAGGACAGTACACACGCCATACACCAAGGATAAAGATGATGTGGGTTGGAACGTTGCCACGAGATATGGGGATAGAGAAGATAACATACCCTAGTAAAGTGAATGATACATGGAGGATTTGCAAACACTAAGAGGAATGAGGTAGTCACCTTATGAGGATGTTTTTATCATGAGATATGAGTCATACAAGGTTGAGTTTGATCACCAAGAAGATGAGCTCAAAGTGTTCTCAATGAAGATAGATTTAGAGTTGAGATGAGATAATAAGTGGAATACATGGAGGTGTATGTCATCATAATTACCTATTACCTAAGGATGTGAAGGGGTAATGGATGCTCTGTTTGAGATATAGCTGCCTAGTTTGGCTAGAAGAGGTTGTTAGGCTAACCCTAATTTTGGAAAGGAGATGTGTTTGGCTAACACTTAGATGTAACAAGATTTGTTGAACAAGTTAATGGTTGTTTGGTTAGCCAACCTAGGCCTTGGTGCAATGAAAGGATGGTTGTAGAACCTCAAATGCACTTCTTTGGAAAGGAAGATGATGAAACCCCGACTAGAGTGGTTTAGGGTTTCTGAGGAATCGATCTTGAGGAATCATGATGTATAGGAAATCATGATTGAAGATCACCATACACCGTGGTACTGCCAATGTAATAAGTGATAGTAGTACTTTAGATGCCTAAGATAAAGTTTCATGTGGTATATGGCCATGCAAATCAAGGGATTTCATCACTATGGATGTTGTAAGTCTCCCCTAGACCAAGGAAGGTCGAGATGCAATATGGGTTATGGTAGATCGCCTTACCTAGATGACATGAGAATGAAAGAGTTCTGTCGAGGGACAGATCTGGTTGAACTACCCATGAGAGAGATGGTTCAACTACACCATGATGCAAGTTCAAAAGTACTTGAGTTTGACCTAAAGGTTCCCTTCCAAAAAGTGGAAGTAGGTACATGAAGAACTTGATGTCAATACAGTTTATCACCCCTAACAAATGGTTAGTATAATCCAGACTAAATGGTCTGATGAGAGCATGTGTGCTCATTTAGGGTGATATCTAGAGACAATTCTTGTCCTATGAAAGATGTGATGATGACCACCATAGCTCTGTAAGGGAGGTTGTGTCGGTCACCACTTTAGTAAGGTGATGTTGGTGAAAGGACCCCGTGATAGTTAGAAAAGGACCACAGTGTGTGTATATGAAGTCTCTTTGATCATGCAATGGATGAAAGGATCCTAGAGACGATGAGAGTCGTGAGCGAATGCAAAGTAAACTGACATGCAATTCACTGTGGGGGAATATGTGACATGAAAATCTGACCCCTCTAAGTTATAGCTAAGAGAGATGAGTCCCCGATGCATGGGTTCTTTTGTCATGGTTTGGTGGAGAGAGTTAAGTTTGATCTTACCCCTTAGGATAAAGAAATGGGTGATAAGTTCTAGGCATCCAATTTAGAGCACTATGTGAGGTACCCAGACCATGTGTTCAACAATGAACCTAGTGAGCCCCAAGGGAGGCTGAAATGTCCTGAGTCACCTGTGCAGTTTATAGACGCCAGGATGAAAGAACTCAGAGGATAGGATATGTGATGATAAAGGTTCTTTGGAAGTTCCATGGGTAAGGTAAAGCCACATAGAGGCCAATGATGGAAGTGTAAAAGTCTAATCCTGAATTTTTTGTTTGCTTGATGGAATTTTGAGGATAAAATTCCTATAAGAGGGGAAGGATGTTACAACCCCAATTTTTGGGTTCTTTTGGTGATAAAAGTAAATTCTCCTATTAAAGATATTTGAACAAATAATGATATAATTTGTTTTGAATAAATAGATTTCGTCTACAATAGCCTTGTTGTTTGTTTTGTGGGCTTTATTGGCTATTGGGCCCAATAAAGCGGAAAAGACAAAAGAAATTCCATTATTACATGAGTAAATACGAAAATGAGGAAAAGAAAGATGTAGAAACCTCTAGAATATAAAGGAATGATATCTAAAGTTGGATTTCGTGCCTCTTGGGTTCCAAGGAATCTGAGTTGCAAATATAAAGCAACAAGAAAGAGAAAAGATCAATTAAATATTGCTTTATTAAGAAGAAAATGCTGAAATACAAGAAACATGTAGAAATATGAATAATGGATCCATCTTGGATAATATTTCGTTTCTACATGGTTTCTAATAATAAAAGGAATCAAAATAAAGAAAATAAAAGATTTGGAGAGAGAAAATATAAGTTTAAGGCATAAATAAATGCCTTATAAGTCTTTGACTTGCAAATGAAGAAAAGGAGTTATTCCTTTTGTATTGTGGCTCCAAATTTGGAACATACGTATATTAAGTCATAATAGACTTTCCCTTAAAATTTGAGATTAAAACGATAAACGGATTGAGAGATATGATTTTTGGCAGTTTTCCTAAAGTAACGAGGATAATAGTAAATGTCACAATTTATGTTCTAATACGAGGCATGATAGCCGTTGGATCAAGGATCCAACCGTAGCTACTTTCTGAGTTAGTTTGGGAAAGAGGAATAGTAGAAGGAGTTTTCTCAATCGGTTTCCTCTATGGCCAATCATTGTGCGAATCTAGAAGTTTCTCAGTTGAATTCGAGGGAAGAAACCGAACAAGAAGATCCTTGGTTTCTCCTATTTTTGTGTGAGATTGGGATTTCCCCAATATCCCTGTTTGTACATGACTTTCAAGCATGTACATGATATTTCATATTCTTGAGATGAAGGCCTATATACGGCATATGCCTCACAGAGTGAGAGGGTCGTACCCTTTCAGTTTTTTAGAGAGCACTTTGCTCTTGCGAAGTTCCTTGGATGCAGAGTTTTCCCCTGGCTTCCTGGTACTCTGTTCTTGCGGAGGAACATGGGAGCGAGGAGCAGGGCTTAGCATCATATCTCTTGTTCTTGGGTGTGAAGGATAGCTCGGGGCTACTTTCGAGCTGGTGAAGGCGACAACGACGACCGAGGACGGGAGGATGGGCTCTGCTCGTCGGGGTGCGTCCGGGAGACAGAGGCGTGAAGCCCCACTGTGCCGCGTTTGTGCACGAAAAAGGGGGAAAAATAGGAGGGTCCATGGGCGAGGAAGAACCAGATCAAAGGGGAGGATCTGTAAGCTTCAGTAGAAAAAAAAGGTAATCTCTCACCTTTGATGACGTGGTGCCATCTGACTGGCCAGAATAGTGTTAATCTTCGAATAATTGTAGAAATTAATCTATAACTTGGATTAAGAAAAACTATATATGCTTTTTGACTAGAAAAATACAAAGAACTTATTTAATGTGTAATTGAAGCCTAATTCTACTTACAATTCAAAAAGTAGTGTAAGTTATCAACTTTGATGAATTAAATATTAAGAAACTCTACTTTGAGATGATTAATGTAATTAGTGGAGTTTAATGGGTGATTAAAGTTGATATTAACCTGTCAATTGTAAAAAGGTACATTAAGATCGAAAAGGATGAACTTTGCACGTAATTAGTTTAATTTAGAGATTATGTGCATAAATATGCTTGAAATTTGAAAAGTACATAAAATTATCATCTTTAATGATTTAATTAATGAAAAACCATTAGATTTGATGATAGATGGATTTAATGATGTTCTTTGGATAATTCAAGCCAATATTAACCTATTGTTGATAAAAGTGAAAATAGGATCTAAAAGATGATCTTTTTATATGATTGGCTTAATTTAGGGTTCCATGTGCATGGATATGCATTAATGAGCTTAAAAACCCTAATTTAGGTGAATATGTCTTTTAATTGTTCAAATACATGAATAAATAGAGATATGATGATCCAAAGTCAATTTGAGTATAAAAGACCATTAAAATGGATAATTTGAGCAATTAGGGTTTATATGAGTAGAAAGAGTATTTTAGGGTTTGTTGACCTAAAAGGAATAAAGTTTGAGAAATTGATCTAAGAAACCCTAATGAATACTAACAAAACCTTAATTCGGATTAGAAACCCTAGAAAGTGAATCCAAGTCAATAAAGTAGAATCTTGATAAAGTGTGTAGTAAATAGAGTAGATGTGTTTTTAAGGATTCTTGATGATGTGGTTGAATTACTTGCTTGGATTGCTTTCTTTGTTGGAATTGATATTAGATTGAGAAATCTACTGAACATGTATGTGGTTACACTTATGAATAACCTCTCTAGTTTCACGGAGATTTCCGAACGTTTTATCAGTTGCTTGAAAAATAACTGTTGGATGTCTATTTATTTCATGCAACTATAAAGTGACTATGATTATCACCATAAATATACATATAACTGGCTAGATCTGGGTCCACCTCTGTTGCTTTGAAAAGGCTAAAAAGGGGTAATCCTAGAGCAAGGTCTAGGTTACCGTGAGTTAGAAACTGGGCTACCTACATGTAGTGCCATGAGACTGTTTAGCATCCCATGAGTTAAGGAGTGGTCTACCTATGGGTAGTGCCATGTGACTCAACCCTAGAAACTGGTTCACCTGTTAGGTGGATCATGAGGGGTTTAATGGGGATCTACCATAAGGAATTTAGTATCCAGGTCCACTGCAGGGAAAACACAGAGGATAGGGTACTCATGGATCGTAAAGTTATATTTCAAATGTAATCTTGGTTGTTAAATGATTAATTGAATGATTACGTTGTTAACATATTTACATGATTATTGTTTCCCCCACATACTAGCTTCGGCTGACCGACGTTTTGTTTGTCGGCGTTTTAGGTACAAAGCCAAAAGGACAAACAGTAAATCGTCATGTTGAGAAATACATGAGTTCAAATACAAGGAGGATTAGTTAGAGTAGAAATTCATATATGGATGGAAGTCTAGAGATCCAATTTTTCAAAAGGTATGCAAAAGTTTATTTTCTTACAACTTTCCAGTATAGTCTGTTAAAATTTAATAATTGTTTTTGGTTAAATGTCGAACCTTTGATCCGGAAATTATGTGTGCGGCTTCGTCCTCTCGATCTCCCTTAATTGGGGGATATCAGGAGGTGGGGTCATAACAGAGATAGATTTGAGATAGCTAGATAACCCTCTATTTAGATCTTTTTGTTGTTTCTTTCGTATAAACCACATGTGGGAGAATATTATGTACACTTGATAAATTGAATATAGTCATGTTTTATATTCCTATGGTATACTTTGGTCTTTTTTTTACCATCATTTGAGAAATGAAAAATTTACATTGATTCCAACACATATTTTAGTGAGTTTGGAATAGATGAGTTTGTTCCTCAAATTAAGTAGGTGTGGATCCCTCTCTGGCCTGACAATCATATGAGGCGCAATGTATTGTTTCCATCCATCTACCTTAGTGTGGTGACGTCCATGTCAATATAACTTGATAGTGGAATAGCTCTTGGCTAGGGTACTCGATGTGAACATGATGGAAAAATGATATGTTTAGGGTTAGGGAAAAGGGTGACAATGATAAGGGGAGAAGGAATGCGAGGTTAAAATAGGGAGGTGGTGAGAAAGAGGAAAGGGGGTGGCGACTGACAACCATTCTGGTCATTTTGGATGCCACTTTGAAAGTGAAAGGGTAGCATAGGGTGCAAGGCGTAGGTAGAAGATGTTATGAAAAAGAAGAAAAAGGGAAAAATCGACGGTCCATGGAAATTGATGTATAAATGTATCTATGCATATCTAATTTAGGACATTTAATCAATTAAATGGATGGTCAAAAGGCATCTGATTGACCTAAAAATTGACGTTTAGACTAGTTATGGTGTGACTAACTTAATTTTAATATCAATATTACTTTTTGTAAATGTCTAGTATTTAATTTTATTACTTATAAATTGTGTACTTAATTAATGTTCATGTCTTGCTTAATCAATTTGACATATTATTTCATTTTGATTGAATGTCTTTCATCAATTCAACTTCGGGTAACTCAGATTCAAAACTAATTAGTAGGTTGTTTAGAATAATTGACCATACTAAAGAACTTATATGGTAATTTTATTTTAGAATTTTGAAATATAAATATTATTCAATTATCTATAATATTGTTTTATTCCTAGTTTAATCTAATATAAGGTGAAAGAATTTGATATTCATATAAATAAGGGTAGATCCAAGGAAAGGTAAGTTAAGCTATATACTCAGATTTGAGTATGTTACAACTTTCCCAGATATTGTTGCTTTTTCTTGTTGAAATCCAAAAGATGAACAAACAAAAAAACTTAGAATTTATAAGTCATAAGTAGAAAACCCAACTGAGATGAACCTTAAGAAGATTAAATTTGATAAAGGAGGAGAGTATGTTTCAAACAAACTTAAATAGATCTGACAAGAACATGACCTTATTCATTAAACTACAATCGCAAACATGGTGTACCTAAAAGAAAGAACAAAACATTGGTTGGCATGGTTATTGCCATTTGACTGAATCTGGTCTACATCAAAGAATGCGGGGGAGGTTCTTTTAACCACTAAGAATGTGTTGAACTATATCCCTTTCAAACACATAAAGAAAACACCTTATGAACTTTGGTTTAATAGGAAACTTTTTTTGAAGTACCATAAAGTGTGTGGGTGCTCAACCAAAGTTAAAATCCCTAAAAACAAGAAGCTAAAGCTTGGCTCCAAAACCATTGATACATTTTCATAGGCTATGTTGAAAATAGAAATGCAAATAGATTTCTAGTGATAAAGTCAGATATTCATGACATTAGAATAAACTCCATATTAGAAATCATACCTATAGATGTTGTTTACCATGAAAACATTTTTCCTTGATTCCTAGTGTTCCCAAACAAGTTGTGGAGGTCCTTCAAATGCTGATACTTTTGAACCTTTAGAAACCAATCAAGATACCCATACCTAAACATGAACCTGAACCTTTGAACCTTGAAGTGGTTTAGCCTCCAAGTGAGTTGGATTGGGGCAAAAGGGCCAAAGTAACAAAGAACATCATTTCCAACTTCTACACCTTTATAGTAGAAGAAGACCCTAAAACCTATGAAGATGCCATAAAATCCGTAGATGCTGGTTTCTCGATGGAAATCATTGATAGCTAAGTACATTCATTATGAACAATCATACTTGGTTTCTGACTAACCTTCCTCCAGGTTGGAAGACATGTGCATGCAAAGGGTTTTTTCAGAAAGAAGTTAAGGGAAAATGGTAGCATAAAAAAGTTTAAGGCCAAACCGGTAGCCAAAGGTTACAAACAACAAGGAGTCAATTATTTCGACACCTATGCTCCTGCAACTTAGATCACCTCTATCAACAACCTTATTTCCATGGCCGTGGTCGATAATCTTAAAATCCATCAAATGGATGTAAATACTGCCATCCTCAATGGCAACCTTGAGGAAGAAATCGACATGGATAAATATGAGGGTTTTTTAGCCCAAGGACAAGAACACAAAGTTTGTAGACTTTAAAATATTTGTATGGTCAAACAAGAACCTAAGAAGTGGAATGACAAGTATGATAAAACTACTTTAGTTTAGGTTTTACTAAAAATGAACCTAATAGATGCATTTATTCTAAGACTATAAATAATGCTTATGTGAATATGTGTTTGTATTTTGACGATATATTAAGCTTTTTATTCAATGCAACAATCTAAAGCTAAATCTTTTCTTTACAAGAATTTTGATATGCAATATTTAAAAATTGCTGATGTTATTTTGGTATAGAATTGAGTAGATCTACTTCTAGTCATTCTTTAAGTTAGTCTCACTATGTAAAAGAAGTCTTACATAAATTTGATATGTACACTTGTGTGCCTACTAGTACTCCTTATGACCCCCCTTTACATCTTAAGACAAATCAAGGAAGTCTTGTAGATCAAAGTAGATGTTCCCACGTTATAAGAAGCGTGATGTATGAAGCCAACTTTTTTAAACGTGATATTTTGTATTAAGTATGTAAACTATCTATCCTAACACTAATCACTCAAAGTCTTTGGATAGAGTTTTTAGGATGCAAATAATATTGTTGACTCTGATGAAACCAAGTCAATGAGAGGTTATGTGTTTAGCCTAGGTGGTACTGTAGTTTCTTGGAAATCATCCAAGAAAAATATGAGGGCTAGATCCACTATAGAGGATGTGTTTGTAGCCTTAGATTTAGCTTGTTGTTAGGCTGATTGGCTTTGAAATCTCTTGCTTGATTTACATGAGGTTTCAAATCCATTTCTTTTTGTCTGTTGTGACAGTAGGTCATCCATAGACAAATCTAAGCAATCTAAAGGTAACTCGAGAAAGAGATTTATGAGATTGAGGTATGAAAAGGTGAGAGACTTTATGACCCATGGTGTTATATCTTTGTAGTTTTTTAGGTCACTAGAGAATAATGTTGATCCTCTAACAAAAGGTCTACCTAGAAAGCTAGTACTTAGTGCATCTAGGGGGATGGGTCTCATGCCCACGAGTTGAACATCGCAATTGTAATTACTCTACCATTCCAAAATTGGAAATCCCATAAGGAATGGTTCAAAAAAACAACAAAGCTATGTATGTGTTTGGTAGAAGAACACCTAGAGGAAGAACTTTCTTCTGAATGGGGTTGAAGTAATATGTTTAGCATGTTGTAATACTGGACAATACACCCTTGGTAGATCCATACTATGTGTGTAACCGTAGGTCATGGTTCATGTTAGTTGGGCATACTCACTAGGGCACTCATGAAATTGATTCTTACAAAGACTATAATGTTTATACCAATATGAATGTATCCTTGTCCCCTCACTATGTTTGCATGGTTTATTGGAATCAAAACCAGAGGTTGGTTGATGACATAGTTCACCATTTCTCCTAGAATGTAGATGAACCATTTATAGACAATATTCAAAACCACAACCTACCTATACTAAAGACATAGTTTTAGTCATTTCTTTTTGTCATTTATATATTTTTGATGTTATGAAATATGTAGTGGAATGTTGTCATCCCAACTCTTGGTTTGCTAAATTTCAAACCTATCAACCATCCTTTTGTCCCATGTTGCTCACTTTGAAAGTGAGAGGGATCCACTTAAGTGGAAGTGGAGACCAAAGACTTGTGATCCTTTCTTGGGGCTTTTAAATTTAAGGTTGATTGGGGTTTTTTGTGCTTTGGGAATTGACAAATTAAAACACACACACACCTTGTCTCACTAGTCCATGCCACATCCCACCCAGTCTGGTCTAATTTAGTTTGGCTCAGTTTGCTTTAGTGCATACATGCGATTTGATATATTTACAAAATAAAATTAATTTTCATTTTCATTTTTGTCATTTAGAAATTAAAAAATGCACAATTACCCATTCCATAATTGCCTTGGAAAGACAATTGTCTTGAGCCATCCAACTATAAATATATTTGAACCAAACTATATCCCTTTTTCTATCTAGATTCGTTAGTCTTTTGGTTGGATGGCCTTATCCCTTCAGTTTCTATTTGGGTGTGCCCAATGAACCAATTTTTGTGAATGCATTAACCAATAAATTTTGAGGGAAAAATGACTATGTTGGGCACTATCTATGGGCATCATTCATCTATAAAATGGACATGTTTCATCCCTTTCCAAAACATATAAATACAACCAAGACATTTAGAAACATAGTCAGAATAGATGTGTATGAGAGAGTTGTTGTGTGCGAATCACTCTTTGCTGAGTGTTGCTTTTAGATGTTGTCTATGGCCTCCACCACATTCCCATTAACCCACAATCACCTTCTTCTAGATCATTTTCTTAATATTCTCCACATGCTACTGCCCATTGTTGTGCATGTGAGTGAGATTCCTGCAACATACTTTCCGACAACATCGAGGACCAATAGTCTAGTCGACATTGTTCTCTTGCTAACACTGGGAGGTAGTACTTGAGTTGGGTGTGATTGAATCTAAGAGGTAAGCCTTTGATTACACTCTACATAGGAGCGACATATTTGGTCTTCACGATAGTGATATTTGTCACTCACCTTCACCCACATGCTCTTCTAGACCCTTATCTTTGTTCTTTATTTTGGTCAGATTATCTGCTTTCTGTTATCTAGTAAAGAATTGCTAAAACAATAACTAAAAATTGAAATTTATCCAACAATATTAAAATATGACTAGTTCCTAGGAACCAAACATGATTTCTTCCTCAGAAACTCTCTACGTGAATTGTGCCCCTTTTTAGTGTGGTTCCTTTTGCTCCATTTGGTACATACATGGAATTAAGGGTGTGGTTTGATTTATGGTTGTGATTGAAAGTTACATATAATGAAAAATATATAAATTAAAAACATGATGAACAACAAGTGCACACTTTTGATTTCTTGCCAATCAATTGATCCCTGAAAGACATTCTGATATGAAAGAAAAATGTATGAGATTTTATCCACATAACAATTTACATTAAAGACATAAAACCGAAATTCAAATAGGAAAAACTTTTTTATTCATTTTAACAAATTTCATATGAAAATCAACTACACTCTTTTTTCCATTAAAACAATAGTGGGAGGTGACGTAGATGTCCCAATAGCTATATGAATGGGTAAGTAAATCAAGACTAATATCCGAGAACCAAATATTGATTTCTTTATTAGCGACCCTTTAGCTAAACAGATGAACTATCTTTTTTCTCAATAATTACACTATAACTTTGGTTGTTATCTACTAATTATTTACAAAAGAGCCTATTTACTTACCCAGTCAGTCGCCCAACTGGACCGCAAAGTGGTGGATTAATTGGTAATGTAGATATACAAAAAACAACTTAGAACTGTTGGATTACTTCTGATTGACTTGATATTTTATGGACTTATACAAGAACACTTGAGGGATGTCTAGGGAAAAAGATTCAGGAGGTATCTATCCTATCCAAAAGTGTAGTCGTCACTAAAAGGATGAAAGTTGACAGTTTGTTGTGAAAACACACTCTATGGGGTTTGTGACTGGGATATTTTAGCCATTGTTCTTGAAGTGGTATAGAAGACTACCAATCCTATCCTCCATGATGTTACCTTATCCAGTATCTTCTTATTATTATCTTTTTTCTCTTATATATTAACATGTGTATCTAATAGATCCTTTACCAGGACCACATGTTTTAGGTATGCTTCCTGTACTTTATTTATGCATTACGTCTTATTATGTGTATGCACATCTAGATTGATAACTGATTGTTAAACACTTAATTTATAGTGTGATCATCAATCTTGCATGATTTTTATAATATTATACATAGAGACCTTGGAATATAGGATTGAAACACCAAGTGATATTGTTGAACAATGGATGAGACCATGAAAAGGCACTCACTGGGTTGAAACACTAAAGATTTGTATGTAACAAGAGTTTGAGCCTACAAGGTAGTCCCAAAAAATTTCATAATCTAAAAGGTTATGAAATTCTTTGACCCCAATACAATAGTCATATGAATGAATGATCTAATGCTTATAATAGTTATGCATTTAGTGAAGGTGGAAACCTATCGTCCTAGTAGTTTTATCATAATTAGAAATCATGCTTCTTGTTTAGTTTATTTTTTTTCCTTCTTAGTTAATTAGTTAATAAAAAAACCTTTCAAAATTATGATCCCTGTTAATTAATTTCTCTTAATTAGGCTAGAAATGTATTTTGTTCTTAAAGATTTTGTCTTTTGGGTTCAATTTTAAAGCCATATTGCAATAAGACTTGGTCCCCTGGAGGGTGGTGATTATTGTACGTTAGATTAGATAAATACATGGATTCGTTCTTAGCTATTTTTTTTTTATCTCTAATCATATACATCAAGTATTTGCCCTATTAACAGGGACATTGGGCCTTTTTATATTTTCCCTCTTATAAGATGTTGTTAGGATTTTTCTTTCTTAGTTTATTTTTGTAATATATATTTTTTTACTCCTTAGTTTGTTTTTCCAACTAGTTTGTTTTTGGGATTTTTAATTTTCTTTTGTCATTTTTTTGTCTTCTTAATTATTTTGTTGTTATCATCTTTTAGATTTTGGCTTCCATTACACTAAGAAAGGCAATTATAGGAGGCTAAAGCAATAATTTAGGAAAAAACTATCAACCCTATCAACAACTAAGATGGGCTACAATCAAGTATCCTTCAGGGAGTACTACAGTGGAGTACCACATTGTGCATTTCAACCTCCACTTGATTCGAGTGAATGGTTGGATGCTTTGAAGAATATGAGAAATGATAATAAAAGGATGTTGGTTTGAATAATAATCCCAACATATGAGAATGTCTGAACTCATGTGCTACATTGTAGAAGATCTCTATCGAGAAAAAGTTCTTGAGGATCTACCAAAGAGTTATCCAGAGTAGTAGGAGCAGTCAGTGATTGTGATCACAATAAATTATGATCCAAACATCATCCTAGGGATGATGATGTGTGATTTAGATATAGTGACGTAGCCTGAATTGGAGCCACATTTGTACATGTACACTTGTGTTCCATCATTCTCCACTTTAGATGCCTTGAAATGTTAATAAGGAAAGTGTCAACAGGAGAGTGATTGTTACCACCCCAATTTTTGGGCTTGAATGGGTTGAAATGCAATTTTTCCAATAAATGTATGATTATGGAAATTGTATGATTTATGTGTGTTGAATGGATTTCCTTTTCAATATTTCCTTTGCGTAAATGATTTCATGGATCATAATATGTTAATGATGAAAATATAGGAAATATGTTGGAAGATGCATGATTGATCATCATGGATGAGATTTCAAGTCCACATGGTTTCTAATGGTAAATGGAATCCATATAAAGAGAATAAATGAATATGAGTGAGAAAATATGCATAAAATATGCCTTAATAAGTGGTAAATTGCATATGAAGAAAAGTATCTCATACTTTATAATTTGAGTCCCAAAGTTGGTACACAAGTAGATTAAGTCATCGGGGACTTTCCTCTTAAATTTGAGATGAAATGGATAAGCAGTTTAGGAGATATGATTTTTGCAATATTTTATAAAGTGAAGATGATTGATTTAAATGTCATGCTTAATTGATGATATCTTTTTGGCTTTTAGCTGAATACATGGCATGACAGTCATTGGATCTATGATCCAACGGTGGCTGTACCTTCACTCACTATGATAGAATAAGGAAGGGAGGAACAGCGAAACGGGATTTCAGGTCCGATTTCCTCACTGACCAATGCATGTGCATGTATGAGAACACTCCCTTTGTGATTAGATTTCCTTTCTGAGTCAATAGATCCCAAGGTTGGATGGTTTTGGAAGACAATAATGTGTTTCCCCAATCCGTAGGGATTTCCATGCCAAGCCGGATACCTAGGCTATAAGGGGGGGGTCTGAGGTCTTGCTGTGAGGGCACGAGATCAATTGCAAGGCACCACAGGGCCCTTGGTAGCTTCCCAAGGTACCAGTTCATGACCAGAGCCATAATTTCTTGGTTATGCTCCTTCCCTGCCAGCAATGGTGGCTCCATGATATTTCTCATTCCTCACCTCTAGATGAATAATAGAGACCACCGGTGAGTCTGCCCAGACCCAGTGATGGTGGTGGCACCTTCGCCTTGGCCTTCTATGCCCTAGATCCCAGAGTCAACCACTGTGTTGACTCATCCTAGGGCCTAGCTCACAAACAAGAGAAAAGCATGAGGTAGGGGATGAGTAGGAGTGGAATTAGTCCTTTACCCTCAGGCGTGTGGGACTGTAAGATCAAAGGTGCGGTGTACAAGTGTCTTTCCGATGAGATCCGGTGCCCTGTCGAATTGGAACGAGCCGCTGATGTGGCACACAACCACTGGTCCAGCTAGGATTGGCATGGACCTAAGGATTTCAAGGTAAGCACTGATGTGGCGTCTTTTAATTGGTCCATAGCTGTTTTTTTTAGTGAAGCCAGGGAACTTATTATTCGTCCTTCCTCCCTCAAGCAAGCTAACTCATTGGAGTTCATACAATTTAAACTAGAATGCTCGGTAGTAAACCTGGTAGTACTACTACCATTACACATTTCTGAGCTAATGATATTCACTAGCTCCTTTGGGATGTTTCTATAGGTTAGGATTCCATCCCGTGTTTTTGGGTGGCATTTAGCCAGAGTATCCGCAACCCTGTTACCTCCTCTGCGAGTATGAGTCACCTTCCATCCAGTCTTCATTTTCCTTCTAATATCTATAGTCCATGGCACCAGCCTCAGTACACAGCAGGTTGCTTTCCAATAGCTTTCCTTGCTTTAGAAGAATCTGTTTCAATAACAACATAATCTACTTTTAGCTCCTCAACTATACTAGCTGCAAATTCGATAGCTCGGACCTCTGCCAATAGAGCATTGTCAGTAAGGATCCTTTTGCTCCAGCTTCCTCCCCATTGTCCCATGTTGTTCCTACAAACCACCGCAATACAAGCTTTTCCATTTTTATAAGCTGCATCTACGTTGAATTTCAACTCATTGGACGAAGGTGGGCACCAGCAAGCATCTGTGCACTTAGCCACTTTAAGGATATTAAAACCTTCCCGTGCCTCCCCATTGAATAAGGCCTCTGATCGAATTTGGTTCACCTGACAACCCAACGACATTGTTATCTTCTCCAACACTTCTTTATTCCTATATCTCCAGATGTGGTGACAACCAATGATTATCATGTTGGTCACTCTAGCTACCCGTGTCAAGCTCCATACCAGCCGTTTCCATAGGTTCTTCTCTCCAAAGAAACGGTCCCATAACTGCCTATCTAACAACTCCTTCCATATGGGTGACACTTTTCCGCAATCCCTAAGAGCATGGAGCACATTCTCCTCTTGTCCTCCGCATCAGTGGCAACTACTATCGGTGGACATGTGCCAAACTATCCTTCTACTATTTTCAGTAAGGCTTTATGGTCTACCAACCACAAAAGCATCCTCACCCTCTCGAGGGCCTTTACCTTCCAGACCAGGTCCCATTTTCCCTCCACGTTAATGTCTTTTGATCTTCTCAATCTTTTATAAGTAGATTGGGAACTAAATTGTCCATTGTCAGTGTGTGCCCAGACGATGATGTCCAAATAGTTTGTTTTGTTTGGTACCTTGACTTTGATAATTTCCTTCAGGTCTTCCTCCGTCACGTACTCCTTGATAAGCTCCTTGTCCCACTCATTGTTGAGGTTAACAAGGCTTGCTACTCTAAGATCTTCAAGCTCTGGAGGGATCGGTATGCAAGTTCTGCCTTTCAAGGAATGATCCATGCTCCACCATTTATCTCGCCATACATTGATTGACTCGCCACTGATAGGGTTCCAGAAAGTGTTTTCTTCTATGAATTCCTTGCACTTAAAAGCTGCATGACCCAGTCTTGATATGTTAGGGATTAGAATGCTCTTTCTGTTCATCATCCTGTGCTTCATACTTTGACACCAGTGTGAGTTTCTTTCTGACAAGATTTCCCAAAAGTGCTTACTAATGAGCGTGAGGTTCCATTCTCTCATGGCCTTGATGCCCAAGCCCCCTTCTTTTTTTCTAAAAGTCAGCTTGTTCCATGCCACTAAGGACACCGTATGTGCCTTGTGGTTGCCACCCCAGATGAAAGAAAGGATGCTGCTATCGATTCTATGACATACCTTCATGGGTAAAACCGAAGTCTGCATGATATAACTTGGAATAGCCGTTAAGGTCGCTCTGGCCATAGCTACTCTACCTGACAGAGACAAACAACGAGCTGACCAAGCATTGATGTTGGTACTAATGCGAGTTAGGATATAACCATATGTCGCATGATTCACTCTGCCGTGTATCAATAGCACACCCAAGTACTTCCCCAGGTCCTGAACCTCTGGGATACCATTGCTTTTACAGATTCATTTTCTTATTCTTCTGGGCACAGTACTAGAGAAGAAGGTGCACGAATTTGCTATAGAAATGGCCTTCCCTGACACAGATCCAAACTCCTTGAAGCATTTCAGGATAGTATTGATTTCGGTTTGGTTGGCTTTGGCAAATAAGATCATGTCATCTGCAAAGCACAGATGAGAAATCCAGGGACCTTTAGCAGTTAACTTACTGGGAGTCCATTCCTTCTTCGCTACCTTTTCCTCAATCAACTGGCTGAGCCTTTCAAGACAGAGAACAAAGAGATATGGCGAGAGTGGGTCTCCCTGCCGAAGGCCCCTAGATGCTTTAAAGCTTCCTGCTATTCTACCTTGCCATATTATAGTATCTTTTCCACCTGAAATCGAGTTTATGATGTGATTAGTAACACTTTTCGGCATGCCAATCTTCTCGAGTGTATCAACAACAAATGGCCATGTCATCTTATAAAATGCCTTCGACAAGTCGATCTTGATTGCCATAGACTGAGGTGCTCCTTTCCTTCGCATATTAAAGAGAATTTCCTGTAAAACTACTATATTGTCAGAAATCCTCCTTCCAGGAACATATGCTCTTTGGGCTAGAGATACCCACTGTGATAGATGGTCCTTGATACGCTCAACTATCACCTTAGAAGTTAGCTTGAGCGTTAGATTGTTTAACGAGATTGGTCTTAGCTGTGCGCAACAATCCGGCTTCGTCACTTTCGGAATTAGTACAATATTAGCATCACCCATATCCTCAACCAATGATTCTCCTCTGATTGCACGCCTTATGGTTTTTAGTACAGATTGTTTTACTGAATGCTAGTTAGCAAGCAAGAAGGCACCTTCAACCCTGTGACGTCCCCGAATTTTGATTTCTCCAAACCTTATTGGGAATGAGATGTTAGAATCCGAAAACATCATCCAATCATATCAGAAAGCGACGCGGAAGCATAATACGCATACATGTACATACAACAATAACATACTCAACATTCAACATGTATTTTTATACAAAATGAATTGTTACAAAATTATTTACATTTACATATTGAATAGAAAATTTTACACAAGTATGAACATGTATGCTAGGATCTTAACACAATAGGTACAACCTATACAACTTGCTCACATCCTAATCCTTTGTCCCATTCTAGCTCTGGACCTAGAAAATACGAGAAACAAAAACATCAACAAAAGTTGGTACATGGAATAAAAGCTATACTATGCTGGCATATAAAATACTCGAAATTGAAGAAAGACAAAGGAAACATTATTTAAGGGGGAGAATCAGGTAATCCCAAGTTATTAGTCATATTTCAATGGACTTGTATTACTATGGTGGACTTAGCACAAACATAAATATTGGGCCCTATCCCTGCGTACCTTGTACCATTAGGGAGGTGCTAGTCAACATTAATGCTTTCCCTCTCTAATAGGGAGATTAATGAACCATCAGTAACTACATTCCATTTTCTTTCCTTAGTGTATTTATTGTTTAAGGCGGAAATGACAATACATATAGATCTACATCCAACAATGTATTTCAAATACAAGCAAGCAAGTACATATATTTAACATCCAAAAAATCTAGTCATATAATTATATCCACGTACCTGAGTTTAGAGGTTATTATCACATCCATGATCATCTAGATAATCTGGTCATCACCTGGTTAAGACAAGACCACATACTATCATTAGATTCTTATCATCTTACATCTCATCTTAACCCTAATCGTATCCATTTTAGGGTTTTCTTAACTCATTAGGATATTCTCATCATTACTTGCATTCTTGTCTTAGAATTATCTTAATGATGTCATTTTCCAGATTATGGTTCATTATCTGAACATTAGGTTCCATATCCTTTTTGTGCACATATTAACCCTAGTTTATATACATTATTCAATTTAGGGTTACAACCCATGTATTAAGGGTTGTCTTCATATAACATGAATTATGTTCATCATCATGATCTCATAATTAAAACTGAGGTTCCATATACTGATACGAGCTTACTCTATAAATCTCATCATTTATTGAGCATGTATGCAATTATTACATTTTATTTAGGGTTATTAGCCCTAGATAGCTATATGAAGCAAATTACATGATTTCGTACATCAACATGACCATAACTAGCATCATATGCATTATAAACATAAATTATGATTTACTGGTATTTTCTCATAATTTTGGGTCACTGTTTGACATTTATTATCTATCAATTAAGCATTTCACAATTAAAAAAATATCACTGATATTCATGCATCAAAAGACTGATATAAAGGTGTCATGTTGTTCTACTAATTTTTCTGAACGTTTTGGTACCTTGTTTCTATTTTTCAGATAAACGAGCTATTTTATATGATTTATACAAGATCTTGGAATTCTGGGAGTAAAATACCTTTTTGGACCAATCCTGATCCGCCATGTGGCCGCTACATCTTGCAGCTCACGCCTCCTAGGCTCAGTTGAGCGGGCGGTTCTTGCTAGTTGACTTATGTTGGGTCGGCCGGTTTGACTCGTATGAACCCGGTTCGCTCTCTTCCTTTCCCCGGTCCACGTGATCAGTCCCAAGCGGGACTTCGATCTGCAGGGCGCCGCCGTGAGGGAGACGCTCCGGCGAGGTGATGCCAGCAGCACCGTGACCTCCGTCAAACTCCAAGACTGCCATCAGATCCGGTGATTCCTCCTCCACACCGCCGTCCGTGGCATTTCCTTCAGCTTCTGCTCACGATTTGGGCAAGCTCGCCGACAATAGCTACTGGCGCGGCAGAGCAGAAGAGGCATCTTGCCTCTGCACATCCTCACATCGATCTAAAGCTCCAGAAAGCTTCCCTAGGCCTCCACGAACTTGCTCGCAACCAACGATCATGGCGAGAAGCACTCCACACTTGTGCCCTAGCCCTGAGTTCCTCTCCGGCCAACTGGAGTTGGTCTACTACCATCGCCACCCTGTGCGTCCACTAAAAAGGTGGGGTTGGACTCCCTTGCACTCGCCCTTTCTTTTCCCCTTCTCGGTTCTCCTCCGCGAGCCCTATTTCCCTGTTCTATCTCCTCGGCCACCACCTGCTCTTTGCAGTGGAGAGGCGCCGACAACAGAGGGCTCCTTCTTCCCTGATCTGAGGGCGAGGGGGGGGGTTGAGTGAGGGCTAGTTAGGTTCGGTTTGGGGAGACGAGGTCGTCTAGAGGGATGAATCTCCGGGATTTGATGTGAGGTGGCGACTCGCTGATGATCGGCCTTGTTCTCACCTCCCCACCCTTTGCGGGAGGTTGAAGACAGATTCCCAGCCCTTGGATCCCCGCGCGATCCAAAGGGGCAGAATCCCAGGGTCAGAAATGGGTGGAGCATCCATAGAAGCCGCATGACACATAAATGTGTCACGGCCTGACCATTTGAACCGAAACTTAGGTCCTAGGGTCCAATGTGCATGAATATATGCACCAAAATTCAACTGCTATATCTCCTAATTGGATAATCTATTTGAAATGAAATTTCAGGCGTAGATTTATAAGGTCATGATGTAGATGTGGCATAAGTTTGGGAATGAAATTCGAAGGTTAGGCATGGTTATGGACTAAGCACATTAATACCTAAAGTTCACCTTCATGTGACACTTAGGGTATTACATTATGTGAAAATGATAGGTCATTTAGTCAAGGTTGACTCCATAACTTCAACATTGGTTCATATGTATATGATTCCTCAAAACAATTTATTTCTCTACTCAACATATCACTAAATGAATGATTGGTCTCATGAGGGCTTAATCAATAAGAAAGGGTATTCATTCACAATTGAATTCAATTAGGCATCATAGTCCTCCATCATATTTCCAATCACCTAATCTGGGGGAAGGAATCCATGATTGTATTACCAATTCCTCAATTTGGTATTTGTCCTCTACATAGAATGCTTGTCTCTCAATTATTGTATTAGTTATTAAAACTAAAAAATCTAGGTTATCACATTCACCTCACCTTATTTGGAATTTCATCCTCGAAATTCAACTAATCTCATCCTTAAGAGGCTATTTTGCAGTCGAACTTCATATACATCATTATTTCTTAGGTTCTGAGGTCACCATAGTCGCATGCACTCTAAGTTGTCAACTTAGGGTCTAGCGATTCTTGGGTGTGTCCACCCCCACCTTATATATATATAGAAGCATCACTTAACCATAACATGACATTATGATGTCTTAGGATTGCATCACCCCTAAGGATACGAGTTCTTTTCATACCTTTAAAGTCCAAGAGGAATTCATTTATATGCCATGGTATTCAGATCGTTCAAATCTAACATCATTAACATCTTATAATGATTTCAGTATTAAGGGAGATTTATCTTCATCCTTGATATTAGAAATTTTCTACTTAAGAAGGGCTTACGTAACATGTTTGACCATTAGGGTTTAATCCTATGGTGTGATATGCATACTCAACTTAGAAATATACATTAAGAAGGATCAACGTTACAAACTATATTTAGGATCATATATCCTATGATCCAAAAATATCTTTATATCAAGTTCACGAGTTTTTTTTTCATGTATTATGTGAAGGGAAAAAGAGAATATACTAAGTTTATCCCATGATCTCAGCATCATATCTTTCATGTTTCATATGAAGGGGAAGAGAATATTTTAAAGTCAAACTTATCATGATTTCAATCTTGGGTACTAAAGGTATGATATAGGGGGGAAAATATAGAAAATGTCAAGCTTATACGAGTGACTCCTCATATCTAAATCATCTATATAGCTCAAGTGAGGTTTCTATCATCGTATATTAAGAAAGAGAAGAAGAAGGGAGAATTGTATGTTGAGTATCTTTTGCACAGAGCATCATACTCTCATAACTAGAGTTCATTTATTACCTCACTTGCAACTAATGATGAGATTCACAAAATATGTCACTCAAGCTAGGACCTAACTCAACTAAAGGATTGACTTTATCATATGGGTCATCTACCCATCCTTTTCTTTTACCCAATTCTCACATATAGATTTGAATCATGCATAAGGACTCAACTCAACACTCGAGAGTAATCTAGTGTAGGACATTTTTTTTACATATATCATATATTGGAGTCTAGGTCCTATGACCTTCTCCTTGTGGGTCTTACTCTCTCTAGAGTTCACCATATATCTCATCCTACCACTAGACATCCTCCTTGTATAAGAGCTTGAGGCTCATGCACACTCATCTCTATCTTAACTAAGCTTATCTTGAATAGGAAAAAGGGAATATACTTTCATCATCATGACTTAGCATAGATCCTCCCAAGCGTGGATTAGGTTCATATATAACTCAAATCTTAATAAGGAAACTTATACCATCATAGATCAACTTAGGTAAGATTCTATATACTTATTTCCTTGGTATGTGGAATAAAAGCTATACTATGCTGACATATAAAATACTCGAAATTGAAGAAAGAGAAAGGAAACATTATTTAAGGCAGAGAATTAGGTAATCCCAAGTTATTAGTCATATTTCAATGGACTTGTATTAATATGGTGGACTTAGCACAAACATAAATATTGGGCCCTATCCCTGTGTACCTTGTACCATTAGGGAGGTGCCAGTCAACATTAATGCTTTCCCTCTCTAATAGGGAGATTAATGAACCATCAGTAACTACATTCCATTTTCTTTCCTTAGTGTTCTTATTGCTTAAGGCGGAAATGACAATACATATAGATCTACATCCAACAATGTATTTCAAATACAAGCAAGCAAGTACATATATTTAACATCCAGCAAATCTAGTCATATAATTATATCCACGTACCTGAGTTTAGAGGTTATTATCACATCCATGATCATCTAGATAATCTGGTCATCACCTGGTTAAGACAAGACCACATACTATCATTAGATTCTTATCATCTTACATCTCATCTTAACCCTAATCGTATCCATTTTAGGGTTTTCTTAACTCATTAGGATATTCTCATCATTACTTGCATTCTTATCTTAGAATTATCTTAATGATGTCATTTTCTAGATTATGGTTCATTATCTGAACATTAGGTTCCATATCCTTTTTGTGCACATATTAACCCTAGTTTATATACATTATTCAATTTAGGGTTACAACCCATGTATTAAGGGTCATCTTCATATAACATGAATTCTGTGCATCATCATGATCTCATAATTAGAACTGAGGTTCCATATACTGATATGAGCTTACTCTGTAAATCTCATCATTTATTGAGCATGTATGCAATTATTACATTTTATTTAGGGTTATTAGCCCTAGATAGCTATATGAAGCAAATTACATGATTTCGTACATCAACATGATCATAACTAGCATCATATGCATTATAAACATAAATTATGATTTACTGGTATTTTCTCATAATTTTGAGTCACTGTTTGATATTTATTATCTATCAATTAAGCATTTCACAACTAATAAGATATCACTGATATTCATGCATCAAAAGACTAATATAAAGGTGTCATGTTGTTCTACTAATTTTTCTGAACGTTTTGGTACATTGTTTGTATTTTTCAGATAAACGAGCTATTTTATATGATTTATACAAGATCTTGGAATTCTGGGAGTAAAATACCTTTTTGAACCATTCCTGATCCACCATGTGGCCGCTACATCTTGCAACTCACGCCTCCTAGGCTCAGTTGAGTGGGCAGTTCTTGCTGGTTGACTTATGTTGGGTCGGCCGGTCTGACTCGTCTGAACCTGGTTCGCTCTCTTCCTTTCCCTGGTCCACGCGATCAGTCCCAAGCGGGACTTCGATCTGCAGGGTGCCGCCGTGAGGGAGACGCTCCGGCGAGGTGATGCCAGCAGCACTGTGGCCTCCATCAAATTCCAAGACTGCCATCATATCCGGTGATTCCTCCTCCACACCGCCGTCCTTGAAACTCATTGCCTTCAGCTTCTGCTCACGATCTGGGCAAGCTCGCCGGCAATAGCTGCTGGCGCGGCAGAGCAGAAGATGCATCTTGCCTCTGCTCATCCTCACATCGATCTAAAGCTCCAGAAAGCTTCCCTAGGCCTCCACAAACTTGCTCGCAACCAACGATCATGGCGAGAAGCACTCTACACTTGTCCCCTAGCCCTGAGTTCCTCTCCGTCCAACTGGAGTTGGTCTACTACCATCGCCACCCTACGGGTCCACTAAAAAGGTGGGATTGGATTCCCTTGCACTCACCCTTTCTTTTCCCCTTCTCAGTTCTCCTCTGTGAGCCCTATTTCTCTATTCTATCTCCTCGTCCACCACCTGCTCTCTGCGATGGAGAGGTGCTGGCAACGAAGGGCTCATTCTTCCTTGATCTGAGGGCGAGGGGGGGTTGAGTGAGGGCTAGTTAGGTTCAGTTTGGGGAGACGAGGTCGTCTAGAGGGATGTATCTCTGGGATTTGATGTGAGGTGGAGACTCGCTGATGATCGGCCTTGTTCTCACCTCCCCGCCCTTTGCAGGAGGTTGAAGATGGATTCCCAGCCCTTGGATCCCCGCGTGATCCAAAGGGGCGGAATCCCAGGGTTAGAAATGGGTGGAGCATCCATAGAAGCCACATGACACATAAATGTGTCACAGCCTGATCATTTAAACCGAAACTTAGGTCCTAGGGTCCCATGTGCATGAATATATACACCAAAATTCAACTTCTATATCTCCTAATTGGATAATCTATTTGAAATGAAATTTCAGGCGTAGCTTTATAAGGTCATGATGTAGCTGTGGCATAAGTTTGGGAATGAAATTCGAAGGTTAGGCATGGTTATGGACTAAGCACATAATAACCTAAAGTTCACCTTCATGTGACACTTAGGGTATTACATTATGTGAAAATGATAGGCCATTTAGTCAAGGTTGACTCCAGAACTTCAACATTGGTTCATATATATATGATTCCTCATAACAATTTATTTCTCTACTCAACATATCACTAAATGAATGATTGGTCTCATGAGGACTTAATCAATCAGAAAGGGTATTCATTCACAATTGAATTCAATTAGGCATCATAGTCCTCCATCATATTTCCAATCACCTAATCTGGGGGAAGGAATCCATGATTGTATTACCAATTCCTCAATTTGGTATTTGTCCTCTACATAGAATGCTTGTCTCTCAATTATTGTATTAGTTATTAAAACTCAAAAATCTAGGTTATTAAAAACCCCATCCGGACCACATGCTTTATACGGATTTGTAGATTGTAAATTTTTGTAAACTTCATCAAGCAAAGGAGGCGCTGCTACCTTGGTTTGTTCCAGATCATTAAGCATATTGAATTTACCACAGAACATCTTAATTTTGTCTCCGTCCACCACATGACTTTATGTAAAAAAGTTTTTGAAATGGTTGACAATCAAACCATGAATCTCATCCTCGTCGACCGTCCATTCCCCATTATTCTTCTTTAACATAGTGATGGTATTATTGCGTCTCCTCTATTTTACATACGCATTATAAAATTTTGAGTTCATATCACCTTATTTATTCCATTACAGGTGGCACTTCTGTTTCCAGTCCTCTTCCTCAAGCTCAAGGATTTTGTTGTATTTCTGTATAAACTTGTTGCAGAACCTATCAGTGGTATCCTCATACTTCTTAGTGAGTTGTGTTTGCAGTATATTGATGCTCCGTAACAGCCCAGACTTTTGTTTCCCAAGCTTCTATTCATAACTACACACCCATTTAGAAACACTAGTCTTCACTCCTCCCAGCGCTGCATGGAAGTCCAGCTGGTTGTTCCAGTGTTGTTCAATAAGCTTTTGGAATTCCGGGTTCCTTACCCACAGACTTTTGATCATGAACCTCCTTTGCTCATTGCCTTAGTTTCTAGCTGTATTGCGAATCAGTAATGGACAATGATCCGACCAAATCCTTGGTAAGTGCTCAACCAAGAAATTAGGATATGTCACAAAAAAACTATGTATTACCCAGACCCATGTCAATGCGGGTTTGAATGGTTCCATGGATGTAGGTGAACTGCATGCCAGAATAGCCTAGATCTGTCAGGTTAGCTTCCATCAGCGTATTGTTGAAAAGCTCAACCTCACGGTAGTCAAAAGTTTTACAACTGCTTCTTTCACAAGGGTTGATGGTGGCATTCAAGTCCCCTACCACAAGCCAAGGCTTCGTAAACTTCTTCCCCATATTAACTAGATGTTTCCATAACAGATTCCTGACTTGCACATGAGGGTTAGCATAAACAAAGGTAATAATCGTATCATAATTCACAGAACACGTGATAAATTCTCTATGGCTATTGATAATGGTGATATTACAATCATCCTTGTTCCAATAGATCCAAATGCCTCCAGAGAAACCCCTCACTTCCACTCTATGTGACCTGGAAAACTCCAGTTTACGGATTGTTCTCTCAGCATCTGTGCCACTGATTCTCGGTTCCAAGATAGCTACCAGTTTGGGTTTATGTTGTACAATCATATCTTTGAGCACTCGTCATGTGTCCTTATTGTCGATGCCCCTCGTATTCCAGCAGATTGTATTAATCATTAACAACAGAATAAAGGATGGACACAGGTTCACTGATCCCCTGCTAGCTGCTCTTGGTTCTCGTTCCCTGCATCTTCTGTAACAACAACTTTAGTTTGGATCTCCTGCTCCGGATTCAATCGAGGGCTCTTTCTTCTGTTCTCATATGAAGGTTTCAATCTTGCATTTTTTAGTTTTAGTGCACTTTCCTTGTCTTTCCTTCTTTCAGATCGCGGACCTGAGGTTTTGGTCACATGTTTTTCTCTTAAGTTTGTGTCTTCTTCTTCACTTGTTTCGACAATCACGTCCACGTTCATATCTGGAGGATCTGTCTGCTTCGTATCTAGTTGCTCGGTGGGTATTTCCATTTCCTTATCTTCAACCCTAGTGGCTGGAACATTATGGTCTTCATTATATTTAATCTTGTTGTCTTCAACATTAATAACCTCCTCCACAACTTCGTCAATGTCTGGATTTACAGTTGTATGATTTGATTTACCTCCATTTTTCCTTCTATCTGCAACATTGATTTCCTTCAGGACCTCCCTTTTGTCGTCAACACTTTCTATTCTCTTTTTCTTCCATACTGTTCCTCCTTTCTCGCCACCGACATGTACCTGCTGCTCAGAAGACTGTTTCTTTTCATTGCTTTTCTCTTCATGACCTTCCTTTCCTGCTATTTCCTCCTCAAGATCCACCAGTTTTGCAAATTTATTGGTGTTTTGTCCTCCGCTTTCTTTGCTGCCACCTTGGTTCTGCTTATAATTACGTTGTCTATTAGCCGTGATTTTTCTTCATTTTGTCTGCCATTTCCTTCTCTCTGGATCCTCCTCTCCACAGTGTACAATGTATCCTTCATCCTTATTACCTCTAGCAGTGTTACCTCCTGCTTTAGGACATTTCAGCATGTTATGTCCTAGTTTCCCGCAGAGACAGCAAGATTCCATAGCTGTTTTGATTTTGAAAATTCTAGAAATAAATTGGTAGCTCAGATATGGACAAGTTATATATGAAACTGATCAGAAAAAATGCAAGGAATTCAATAAAAATGGAATTGAATCCTAAATCTATTCATAGTTTGAAAAGTACTTAAAGTTTCTATCTTCAATCCTTTCATGAGTAAGAAACCCTAATTTTGAGATTGGGAAAAGTAATATGGATGTTTTATGTGAATATCAACCTATTGTTAATATTAAGGACATTTTGATCCTAAAAGGATGATCCATGTGCTTAATTGGTTAATTTAGGGTCTCATGTGTCTAAAGTGCATTAATGGGCTTAGAAATCTTGATCTAGTTGTTAATGACTTTAATGAGTTATATTTTGAGATCCTTTATATAAGATGATAGTAAGTTGATCCTAATTCAAATTGATGATAAAGAGGCTTTAATATGAATAAGTTGAGTAATTAGGGTTTTAGTATATATGTTGCTATTTTAGGGTTTTGGTTGACTTAAAAAGGAAAAGATAAGAAAGAAATCTAAAGAATCCTAAGGAAACCCTAATTTGGATTAGAAACCCTAGGAAGTAATCCCAAGTCAATAAAGTAACTTCTTGATGAGTATGTAGTGAATGGGTTGTTCATACTTTTCAGGATTCTGTTCTATTGTGTGATTGGCTTGATTGATTGCTTGGATATCCTGATTGGATTGGATTGTTCTTATTTCCTATGAGATCTCCAAATCAGGTATGTGGTTAATTATGGGTACTCGCTTTAGTTCCCTATCATTTTCCAATGTTTTATTGATTGCATGGAAATAAACTGCTTGGATGATTTTATTTCTGCAATTTTTAAAGTGAATATGATTATCACAATTTAAGTATATATATTACTTGCCTAAACCTACATACCATATCTGGATGTAAGATGAGAGAGCAGGCCCTAGAGGGAAGGTTAGAGGTGGTTAAGGCCCAGAGGGAAGACTATTGGGCACCCAAAGAGGTGACCCCAAGTACCAAGCTCTGGATGGAGAAGGTAGCATAAAGTCACTTGTAAGGACTTAACCCTAAGAGAGGGTATTCCAAAGGATGAGTAAAAGTAGTTGGGAAGTCATATTGAAAAATGTAATCTTGTAATGTTAACAACTATTTGATGTGATTAGGTTGTTAGAATATATGTGCAATATTTTGGTTGTCACCAGATACTGATATATACATTTATACTGACTGATGCTTAATTTGTCGATGTTTTAGGAATATCTTAAAGTGACAAATAGTAAAGTGGCATTTGTAAAGATAAAGATAATCTATTAAACGAGGATTTAGTTAGATAGACCTCTATAGTGGGTAGAAGTTCTAGATTCCTATTTTTGAAAGGTATGTGAAAAGTAATATTTTTATCCTATTTTAAGCTTATTCTTTGGTAGAATTTATTAATTATTTTTTATTCTTTGAAAAACCACTGATCCTATTTTGGGATAACGGCTCAGACTTCTTGTTCATCCTTAATTAGGGGTTATCGGGAAGTGGGGTCATTACAATTGGTATCAAATCATGGTTTTCCATTTAATCTATAATAATTATTAAATTTATAAACTTTTTAGAACACAAGGGAGTTATGAGAGGATTTTCTAATGATGAAGGTGTTTATAAAAGGATCACAATCTAGGGGCTGGCAAGATTTTCCTCTGCCTCGCTAGTCGGTCTATGAGGACTCCCATATTCTATGTGACTGGCTGGCCGAAATAGGAGGATTTGACTCGAAATAAGATACCTCTAGGTTTTATCTCATCTGTCTTCGTACCTTCTCTACCCCATTTACTGGAAAACTTTAAGAGAATAGGTTTTCTCTCTAAACACCACTCTCCTGAGTTTAGGGTAAGTATAATAAGGATTAAGGAATCCTCCACCAAATAATAAAAAACATGTAAGAAAGATGTCATGGACATAAGTTTTGATAATTAGAAACTCAGACTGAGTTTAGTTACTTTCTTAGGTTGCATGGCCTATGTTGTCCTACCCTCAGGAGATCTCTAAGGTTAGACCTTCTGTAGGATGAGGAGGAAAGGGATAGCCTTGGAGGAAGAAGGCTCTAGGAAGAGACCTGATGCATCCTATGAGGACGATGCTTAACTCAAAACTGTAAGGGGTGGATAGAGAAAGAGAAGACATGATGAGTTGGATATCATAGATGACCATGCATGTACGTATCTGGGTTTAACATGCATGATTTACATAGGGCTTTGAGTATCCATGAGAAACATAGACTTTGCATAGTTGTTTGACCTCTAGTGCATTGTGGTGACCCGACCTTGGGTGGGTAGTACCTGTTAGGGTGAGGGATAGTACCCTCATTGAATGGGTTGATGGTGACTGTATAGGAACCCTAATGAGCATACATGAATAGGAAAAGGCACATACCTACATATAAGAGAGTGGAAGTAAGGCTAGTAGTAGATTTTAGACCTAAGCCAGATAGGTTATGCCTGAGGTTTTATGAGATGCACATGCAGAGCTTTGGATAATCTTGGTTGGACATAAGTTTTGATCGTACGTTCCACCCAGGTGGGGATAGAAGTATATCCTTAAGAGCTTTACCCACCTTCTGAAAGAGAACCTCCAGTGGTAAGACTGGTTGTAGGGTTAGCTTTAGAGAGAGAGAGCGAGACCTAATGAGGAATAAAAATGGAGACCTAGGCTCCGAGCCATGAGGAATCATGAGAAGTGGGTATGATATGACTTGGAATGGATGACCCTGAGTGGATATTGTAGGGTTTTAGGGGAGACAGAGAAGGCAGCGGTAACAAAAATATTCTCCCCCAAACCCAGCACGAGGAAATGCGTCAACATCTATATAATAGGAAATGATGGTTTGTGGAATCATACCTTGTCCCGAGGCTTGCTCAGAGAAAATAACTCACGACTTGCGCGGTCTTCACCTCCGGTCTTCGACGGTGTCTGTGCAGCTCCTGGTCGCACCGAGACTGACGACTCCTCCTCCTATCAGACTGTCGGAAGACAGTTGTCCTCCTAAGCGGCAGTGACCTCCCGCCTCTGAAGTAGTCCACACGGACCACCTGGAACTCCACTCTCCTTGTCCCACACGGAAGTGGAAGGAGTCGCACCCTCCTATTGACGTACTAGTCATCAACACACTCTCCTGCCTCCAGTTGCAACAGGGGTTGTCCTTCCCTTGCTGCACCTCCCTTTTACGGGAAGCACTTGCTCGGGCTCTCTCTCGGTTACCAAAACCAGAGAGAACGACAACTTTGCAGAGCAACTAGTTGCACTGATTTGTTGTTTGAGAAGCCCCCACTACCCCCATATATATAGGAGGGTCATGAGACAGGGTTCTCTATCCCGGGAAATACGAGACTAAACGCAGGAGTAGAAGGGTTCGAGATTTTCCACAAAAGCAACCAACTCGCAACCTGAACTGATCGGTTGGGGACCTGAACCGGTCGGTTGGAACACCAACCGATCGGTTGGGACCCATGAGCCAATCAGTTCACTTTTGAACCGGTCGGTTTGTGGTCCTGATAAGTTCCTGATTGACTTTCCTTCTTTCGTTTCTAATTGGTATCGAATCCAATCCTTGTTCCAATCAAATTGGGCAAGTGAAACGCAAGGAAAATTCTCACCGACCTGACTTTCCCAACTTGCTCGGTTGCACCAGTTGATAGGATCGGTTCAACACTTGAACCGCTCATTTCACTCTGTACATTAGCCGATCGACTCAACACTTGAGCCGACCGGTTCAGCAACCTCAACCGACCGGTTCATCACATGAGCCGATTGGTTGGGAGTGCAGGTTGTGCAGAATCAGTCAATTGCGATTTCAATCAATCCGATACTCCAATCAACGCGTCCAACACCTTGAACATTATGATATTGAGCTATCGATTAATTGAGTGTTTAATTGAACCACTAAACTCCTTTAGTAATCAATCTAAACATTGTTTGTGGACAAAACTCCTCTTCGAGGTTAAATCCTATGTGTGTGACCCTGCAGGTCCATTTCACATTGGCAGTGAAAGTCCATAACACTTATGACTTCACAAGCAAAGAGCGGTGCCTAGTCACACATCAGTGCTACCCAAGTGAAAGTAGAAAGTTGGAGAACAACTTTCATCCTACAATCCGTGAATGGTGTTACAGCGAATGTATAATTCCTTTGTCACTGATATCCCGAATGAACTCGACGCATGGAACAGTCATCATGTCAACGTTCATTCACTTTCTTGATCTCAGAGTAGATTGAACGAGATATGTATGACATCAATATCACATACTGATTCACACATGTGTGCGCACGCCTATCTCAATCCTACTCATCAAGTGGCCTTGGATATCAAACTCCCTCAGGAGGGACAAATCCCATATCTATCACTCACCCCTCAAAAGCCCCATGTGTCAAAGCCACCCAATCATCACCTTTATAACAACCCATGTTTCAGGACTGCGTTTGATGATGTCAAAGTGTGCCCAACGACATGTGTTGAGTGTAGTGATTTCAGGTCTAAGAATCACACTCACCACCATCACTGTGAGTACTGACTGTGACTACCATGTCATGGTTCCATGTGTCAAACTCATGGTGGGTCTGTCCGGTACACTTGTTCTTTAACAAGTACCTATGTGTTTGGTTTGATATCTCTATATCATGACTAATGAGATTCTGTCATCAACCAACACCACAATCTAGTCTTGTGTGTCATTGCTGTCTATCTGCCTTCCACAATGACATCCGACTAGGGACAAAACAAGAATGTACAAACTCTTAACATCCGTATGATCTCATCATTCAGGTCCTCAACCTGAAAGCATACGTCATTGAGTACTGTCATTCTCTAGACATTCAATATGTTCTATCACTATCTCATATGACTGAGCCAGAAAGAATTGGAAGCTTGCTTTTGATGTTTATCAAATCAATCTTAATGTATCCCACCAATCATCCCATGATTGTCTCTCAGGTCATACACACCAACAGACTCCCACTTGCACTGCGAGCCAATCACCCTTGAATCATATTCATAGTGATCTTCAAACATGTCCCACACATTTCTGTGCTCTAGTGCCAACATAGTGAGTAATGACAACACCTTGACAAACTTAGTATAAATTGCATGTCTCTCATCTCTTCATTGTACGTCCCACGTATGAGATGGAGGTGTCGTAATATGCGATCTAGTATTCCTTTGCTAACTTTTAGCCACATTGCATGATCAAGGATTCCGTACTTGTCATCAATGAGAGGAATATCTATAAGTTCATCTCATGAACTTCCAGATCCATATAGTATCTACTGTTGTTCTCTAACATATAGATACTCGACATTTCCTTTCAAATGGTTTTATTGGAACCCTTCCAATTATTAACAAACTTTCACTTTTATACATCCTATGTATATTTTGCGATTAATTTTCTATCCTTTCGGAAGTTCGCATCAATGTAACTCTTTACATCAAACTCTTCCTTATCACCATAGAACTAGTACTTCTCAAGTACTTATCAAGTTCTCATGGTATTCCAGTAACCCTTACTGGAAGCAGACATACATCCACTACTCATGTCCCACATATGAGGTAACAAGATGAGCACATCAAATTGTCATGTCATACATACAAGATGATGAATGCATTTTATTCTTGCCATGTCCATACATGCAAGATAATGGGATGATTACATACATGATAGATCCATATCTATTCTTAGTGTTCATATTCTTCATAAGAATTGGACACCTGGCCTTGGGATACTAACTCCATAGAGCGTGGACAAGTTTTCTCCCACTGAATCTGTGCATACTGAATACTTCAATACAGATTGCCAATGTATGATTTCTCTTTTAGGCCAAGAGATTTTTTGAGAACTATCTCTATAGATCTCTATTCCTATCACATAAGAAACATCTCTATCTTCCTTAAAGATATTTTCCACTTTTGGATTTCCATTTTAGAACATTTCCATTTCACATCAACATGTGGAATGTGAATACGCTCCCACTAAATCACAGATCCCTTCTTTATCTTTGACATATCAGTCAAACCCTTTGACTATATCATCAAAGTATAGATCTAATTATGAGTTGCTTGTACTCAATCAATCACATTGATTAGTCCATTGTAACTTATAGACTTCATTTGCATTAGTGGATTCATAAACCTTATAGGTTGTGTCACATACACATCCTTTTTTATTCCTCATAGGAATGCAGTTTTAGTATCCATATGCCAAATGTCTTAGTCATTAAGTTGCAATCAACAAGCATCATCCTTCTCAAATGTTATCCATGTGTCTTAACATTTAAGACTCATTTGCACTTATGGATTTCATCTAATGAGTGCCACCATCAAGGTCACACCTTATGGCTGACATGGATGTCATTTAGGATGTAATGGTCATAAACCATAACTCAAAATTTGGTTCCTCATATTTATCTAGATAGTTGACTCATCACATGAACAACTCATCACAAAGATAATTGAGGTGTATCTGTCAAGGATATAAGAACTCACAACCCTTGTGATTCTTAATTTCCTTTATTAGTGTGGGGTATTCTTTTATTAAGAAGAATTCAGTTATTTGATAATCATTCTCTAACTCCTTAGAGTATGATTCCTTCTTGATTTAGACATCGTCATGCCTTAATCATGAGTTCTCTATGATACACTATCATAATCACTCATAAGGATCTCAAACATTTGGTCCAAGCATTTCATTCATTGATCTCATCAAGAATTAACACTTTACCAAATTTGCACTTCATCTATGATAATCTTGAACACTTCAAGATATTCATATTAGTATTTCTCTAAACACCATTTGAAGTATTAGTATTTGTTCCCATAGGTATGTAAATACATCACATGTATTATACCTAATAGGATAATCATTCTCCCACTACATTAGTGAAGATTGATTAATCATGTCCAAGATATTCATGTCTCTTACTGGTTCTCTAACCAAAAGAGTCTAGATTTATCCATCATATGGACACTAGAAATGAATTTCTCATGATTGATGCTAATTTAATTGTTTGAGTTATCAATAACTTTAGGTATCATTTTATCTTATGCATATCAAATGCCACAAGATAAACAAGGAATTGCCACAAAGATCATATCTTTAATATTGAAACATCAACTTTATTAATTTCCATCTTTGTCGTATAATATGCAAAAATAAAGTGTTTCTATCTATTGGCAATATATGAAATAGTAGTTCTCAACTCTATTTCGTGCCCTTTAGGCTGAAATAAACTGAAAGATACTCCTATCTATGGCAGCAACACTTGCTCCAATGATGGGTACTTCTTTCTTGGTCCTTTCACAAAGTCCATCACTTCTTTGTGGATCTTGCATATCATATATGATAGATCCATATATTGGTATCATATACCTTAGAAAAAGAAGTGGTTCATTTCATGATACCTTAGGTGGAGATCTCCATCTCCTATTTCATCTTCTTTTGTTCTTCCAGATATAGAGGGAAATCCCTCATACACCCTTTCCCCATGTGCCTTGAGGTTGAAGACGGCTTGGATTGCTGGCTAGCATCAGAACACTTCTTTGCTTTGCCCTTATCCTTGCCCTTAAGAATTACCTTTCTCTTTGATCACATCAAAGATTATGGTTTGTCTTTCTTCATCTTTGCCTCTACTATCCTCAACATGTCCAACAACTCTATCAACGCTTGTCAAAGTTGTTCATGATGTAGCTTATCATGAATTGTATGATTCTCGCAACATTTGCAGTATCATACCAATAGCCAACTCTTGGCTCAGATGGAATCCTTCTTAGTCAGGTCTTTCCACATACCCAATCACATTGAGTGTGTGAATACCTTACTGGATCTCCTTCTGTCATGACATACTAGGACAGTGTCTTGGAGACATCATATGTCTCATGTTGTCTCTGCAACTCATAGTTCAGAGAACACAACATCAAGCACTCCTCATCAATGTCATCCTCGGTATGCTTCCATAAGCATACTTTCATCCATTGATGTGGTGGGATCGAGTTCATCTGGTTCTGGTATCACTAGGACTTAGAGCTTTTGCTATTTGATTGAGAACACTTCTCATCGTCCTAACCAATCGTGGAATTATTCCCATTTAATTTGTTGGTCTCAAAGACCGATCGCAAATAAAGTGATTTGTTGATTAACCATTTATTTTAACAAAAGGAAATATATGCAATTTTAGTCCAAAACTCTTTTGACTTGTTTGATTGATATGAAAAGTTGACGATAAAATTAGGCCTTTAATTAATTATCGCTCCCACTATTTTACTTCAAATTGATAGCCCTCACCATCAATTCGGAAGATTGCAGCATACAACCTTCTAGTGGGCAAGATCCTGAAATCATCTAAGTCATGAGTCAGCTAGGGCTGATCGCCCACAACTTATATCTCTCAGGTAGGCAACACTTGACAATTGCATCATATGCAACTCTTGATAAGATGTCATATGCAACTCCTTGCCATGATCATCTCCATGCCTCAAGGTTCTAGATCCTATCTAGGTCACCTTGTTAAGTCCGACCCAAAGCCAACACGATGAACATGTACCCTGCTAGGGCAGACTCACACATTCATCCTTCACGCTTCCACGAGATAGACGGTGCACCACGCTAGGGCGTGCCCACACTTGGTCGATCAAGCTTTTCACGTGTGTCGCATTTGGAAGGCATCTAAAACTTAATATTTTAATGAGGGATTTGGTTTTTATATACATATACATATCCAATCACCACAATACATAGTATGTATCATATACATGCTATATCCCATAGAAAACATGCACAAACGATAAAAAAAGCAATGATTATGGTCATCCTAATGCGATTCCTCGAGCCAAGAGGAATCACAGTCATCTAGGTCAACATCATATGCAACCTGTACAAGATGAACATCTGTGCCTTGCCATCTGAGTTGATAAACTCATCACATGAATGATCTGCACTCTCCAGCCGGTCGTCTGGGTGCCACCAGCCGATCGGTTGGCTCCTCCAACCGATTGGTTCGCCCAGTCATCGTGCATCTCGTCATGTCTGCCACCCGCTCGTCTCGCTCCTCGAACCGGTCATCAACTGATCAGTTCACTCCTTGAACCAACCGTCTGGAACGTCAACCGATTGGTTCACGCCTTGAACCGATCATTTCAGCTGTCGTCTTGATGTCCGCTGGTCTTTGACATAACAGGAAATAAAAATCTATCCTATTTATTACATTGCTTTAAAAAGGGAAACCCCGAGTTACATTCGGGAGGAGCAAAGGTAGGAAAGAATCTCAAATTATTTCGAGTTACATTAGTAATAAGAGAGGGAAGATCGGTGTGCAGACCAAGATGCAAGCAACCACAAACAACCATACACAGATAGGGTTTATTGGCCATAACCATGCTATACATCCACCACAAAACTCATTTAAGGGCGACGCGTATCGAGTGCATTAATAATACATATCATATATGTAATTGGGATTTGTGGATTTAGGATTGGACATGCATAAAGCAAATATTATTCGCATCACATGCAATAAATAAAGGCGACATACCAAAATCGATCATATCGATATTCCTAAAATATAGAGCAGTTGACCTGGCTCTGATACCACTGTAAGGTTTTAGGGGAGACAGAGAAGGCAGCAGTAACAAAAATATTCTCCCCCAAACCCAGCACGAGGAAACGCGTCAATGTCTATATAATAGGAAAGGATGGTTTGTGGAATCATACCTTGTCCCGAGGCTTGCTCGGCGACAATACCTCACGGTTTGCGCGGTCTTCACCTCCGGTCTTCGACGGTGTCTGTGCAGCTCCTGGTCGCACCGGGACTGATGACTCCTCCTCCTACCGGACTCTCGGATGACAGTTGTCCTCCTAAGTGGCAGTGACCTCCCGCCTCTGAAGTAGTCCACAAAGACCACCTGGAACTCCACTCTCCTTGTCCCATAAGGAAGTGGAAGGAGTCGCACCCTCCTGTTGACGTACTAGTCACCAACACACTCTCCTGCCTCCAGTTGCAACTGCAGTTGTCCTTCCCTTGCTGCACCTCCCTTTTGCGGGAAGCACTTGCTCGGGCTCTCTCTCGGTTACCAAAACCAGAGAGAACGACAACTTTGCAGAGCAACTGGTTGCACTGAGTTGTTGTCTGAGAAGCCCCCACTACCCCTATATATATAGGAGGGTCATGGGACATGGTTCTCTATCCCGGGCAATACAGGACTAAACACAGGAGTAGAAGGGTTCGAGATATTCCACAAAAGCAACCAAATCGCAACCTAAACCGATCGGTTCACAAGTGAACCGGTCGGTTGGGGACCTGAACTGGTCGGTTGGAACACCAACCGATCGGTTGGGACCCATGAGCCGATCGGTTCACTTCTGAACCGATCGGTTCATGGTCCTGATCAGTTCCCGATTGACTTTCCTTCTTTCGTTTCTAATTGGTATCGAATACCAATCCTTGTTCCAATCAAATTGGGCAAGTGAAACGCAAGGAAAATTCTCACCGACCTGACTTTCCCAACTTGCTCGGTTGCACCAGTTGAACTGATCGGTTCAACACTTGAACCGCTCGTTTCACTCTGTACATTAGCCGATCGACTCAACACTTGAGTCGACCGGTTCATCAACCTCAGATGACCGGTTCATCACATGAGCCGATCGGTTGGGAGTGCAGGTTGTGCAGAATCAGTCAATTGTGATTTCAATCAATCTGATACTCCAATTAACACGTCCAACACCTTGAACATTATGATATTGAGCTATCGATTAATTGAGTGTTTAATTGAACTACTAAACTCCTTTAGTAATCAATCTAAACATTGTTTGTGGACAAAACTCCTCTTCCAGGTTAAATCCTATGTGTGTGACCCTGCAGGTCCATTTCACGTTGGCAGTGAAAGTCCATAACACTTATGACTTCACAAGCAAAGAGCGGTGCCTAGTCACACATCAGTGCTACCCAAGTGAAAGTAGAAAGTTGGAGAACAACTTTCATCCTACAATCCGTGAATGGTGTTACAACGAATGTATAATTCCTTTGTCACTGATATCCCGAATGAACTCGAGGCATGGAAAAGTCATCCTGTCAACGTTCATTCACTTTCTTGATCTCAGAGTAGATTGAACGAGATATGTATGACATCAATATCACATACTGATTCACACATGCGTGCACACGCCT
Organism: Alisma plantago-aquatica; assembly: GCA_963693085.1. Classification (NCBI taxonomy): domain Eukaryota; kingdom Viridiplantae; phylum Streptophyta; class Magnoliopsida; order Alismatales; family Alismataceae; genus Alisma; species Alisma plantago-aquatica. Next base: position 498,962,793 of record OY856414.1, on the reverse strand, counting down.
ATATCAATCCTACTCATCATGTGGCCTTGGATATCAAACTCCCTCAGGAGGGACAAATCCCATATCTATCACTCACCCCTCAAAAGCCCCATGTGTCAAAGCCACCCAATCATCACCTTTATAACAACCCATGTTTCAGGACTGTGTTTGATGATGTCAAAGTGTGCCCAACGACATGTGTTGAGTGTAGTGATTTTAGGTCTAAGAATCACACTCACCACCATCACTGTGAGTACTGACTATGACTACCATGTCATGGTTCCATGTGTCAAACTCACGGTGGGTCTGTCCGGTACACTTGTTCTCTAACAAGTACCTATGTGTTTGGTTTTATATCTCTATATCATGACTAATGAGATTCTGTCATCAACCAACACCACAATCTAGTCTTGTGTGTCATTACTGTCTATCTGCCTTCCAGAATGACATCCGACTAGGGACAAAACAAGAATGTACAAACTCTTAGCATCCGTATGATCTCATCGTTCAGGTCCTCAACCTGAAAGCATATGTCATTGAGTACTGTCATTCTCTAGACATTAAATCTGTTCTATCACTATCTCATATGACTGAGCCAGAAAGAATTGGAAGCTTGCCTTTGATGTTTATCAAATCAATCTTAATGTATCCCACCAATCATCCCATGATTGGCTCTCAGGGCATACACAACAACAGATATATGTGGTTGCCTCATGCATGATCCTTGGAGGATTATCGTACCTTGGATTCCTTTATAGGAACAAACCCCAGAAGAGAGAAAGAGGCTTTGTGAATGAACATAGAGATGATATAAGTTCCTATCTTTTAGGCATAGGAAGGAGAGTTCCATAGACCCTGAATGGGTATAGTAACAAGTTGTGAGGCCACACACCCAGTTGGTTGTCCTTGTGTGGGACTCTAAGGGTTGTTCATGTGGAAGAGTGTTAGAGAGTATGTGACATATCTTGTATATGTTTGGTTCATGGTTGAACAACTGAGTATGTAGTTTAGACAACCGATGCATAAGAGGTGAACCTGGGGTTCCTGGACCAAAGAGGGAAAGTAGTAGTACCTGATGCACATGATGCTCATGAGGCTGATTGAGTTCATTATACTCAAGTATGGCACCCCCTCATGTGTTAGAGCAAAAGGAAACCCCATTCAAACTGAGATATATGTTTGATGAACCACTCACACAAGTTGGTGCATATGTATATATGATATTGGCACAACCTTGAGGAATGATGAATACATATGACATACCAAGGAACTTAGCATGGTTTAGTAGGTTGTCTTCTTGCTAGATACGTGCATAAGTATCATGTTAGGAGCTAAGAATATACATGACGATGTAAACCTTAGAGGTAAGAATGTTTTGTGACCTTTGTTACTATCAAGTGATAGTTTTCTCCCGTCTTGGGGAGGGACCCTTCTTGTTAGGGTGAGCACCAACTTTTGATTAGGTTTAAGGTAACCTGAAGAGGTCACTTATAAGACCTTGATGAGCTAAGTGTAAGAGCACATAGTATGAGCATGAATCTATTGATCCATGTGTGACCATCTCTAAGAGGCATGATGATATGTTGCCATGGAGGTAACATGTATGGGGCCAGATTGAGATAGGTAGGTTGTCATGATTCCCAATGAAGGGATGCAAGGTTAACCGTGAATGCCCAGAGAGAGGATGGAGTTTTGGGTAAGGATTCAAGATTGAGATGTACCATGATAGAATCCTAAGTCAATACTATTGTTAGGTAGGGATAAGACCGATGTGAGTAGGAGTTTCTCTTCCTTGGATGCACAAGACCATAGGGTCGGGAGGTAACAACTACCTTTTCCCAAGGATCATGGGTTATGAGGTTGGCCACCTTCATGAATTCATGTGGTCTAAGGGGTAAGAGTGAGAGGCACTCCCTAGATGCATAAGGGTCAGATCACCCCAAAAGTACCAACACCCTAGAAACTTTCAGGTAGTGACTAAGAATTGTACATAAGAGAGATGTTAAGATCTAGAGGTAATGGGAAAAGTCTTCCCATGGGCATAGACATAGAGTTGAGAAGTTCATGGTGTGGAGTGAGGAGAAGTATGTTTCAACTTTGATTGAAAAGTGTAATGGCGATGTATGGTGCACCATCTCTACTTTTAGAACGAGATGAACTCGGTATTTGGACTGCAACCAAAATGCTTATTTCTTCTTGTTATGGGTGTGAGAGACATAACACAGTGCATACCATGTACTAAAGATAGAGGTGATATGAGTTGAAACCCTTCTATGATGTTTGAGGATTGAAGGAAGTACCACACCCTTTGGAGAATATATTGGATAGGTTATTTGAGAGAATAAAAAGAACAAGGTAGTATGAGAACGTACATGTCCAGAGTAGTTGTAATCTTTGAGTTACCAGTTTGGGTTTGATAACTGAGATGATGGGAGTAAAAACTCAAAGTTCTCTTGACACAAATAGACCTAAAACTGAGATAAGGATGATGAGTGGAGTATATGAAGGTTTATGTTTTCATCATCACCTAGCACATTAGGGAACTGATGGAGTATACAACTATCTTGTTTGGCCAATAGAGAGGCTGGCAGAGGTTGTTAGGTGAACCCTACAATCGTTAGAAGATGAGACCTGTATGGCTAACATCCAGATACAATCAAACCTATTGGTCAAATTAGTGGTTGCCCAGTTAGCCAACCCAGAGCTTGAGGAGATAAAAGGATTGTTATAAGAATCTCATATACACCTCCCACGAAAAGAAGGTGGTGAGACCCATGACTAGAGCATTTTAGGGTTTCTAAGGAGTCACCCTTGAGGAATCATGTCATGTAAGAAGCTCATGATTTAAGTACACCATACACCCTGGTACTATCAAGATGGTTGAGATGTGCAGTGATACCTTGAACGCTTGGAATGAAAAAGGATATAGAGGTGCATGTGGCCAGTTTCCATACATACCATAGGGTGAAAGCTGAACACCTGTAATCCAGTGAGTTGTTATAGATAATGAGGAGTCCCCAAGAGGAAATGAGAGTAGATCACCATGGACATTGTGGGTCTCCCCTGGATCAAGAGAGGTCATGATGCGATATGAGTTATAGTAGATTGCCTTACCAAGTTGACATGTGTCCCTCGTTTGAGCGAGCACTATCAATATGATAGATCTTGTTGAGCTATAGGGATTGAAGAGATATCTCAACTACACAGGTGACATGAGTTCAAATATTCTTGAACATCTCCTTATGTTCAGTTCCATATTGTGGAAGCAGGTTCATGAAGAACTCAATACTAGTTTGAAGTTTAGCAAAGCATATCACCCCCTGACTGATGGGTAGTCAAGAGAGTATGATCTAGACTTTAGAGGGTTTGATGAGAGAATGTGTGCTTGTTTTGGGTGATTCATGGGAGAAGTACCTGCCCCTAGCAAAGTTTGCTTGTTATGACAACCACCAAAGCTAGTATCGAGATGTATGAAGCTCTGTAAGGGAGGTCGTGTCGGTCACCGCTTGACTAGGATGATGTCAGTGAGAGGACCTTGTAAAGGTTAGAGAAACCACAATGTATGTAGGTAAAGTCTCTTTGATCAAGCAATGGCTGAGTAAGCCCATGATCGACAGGAGTCACATGTTGACGCAAAGCAAATTGACTTGCAGTTCACTGTGGGTCAACATGTGTTTTTGAAAATATGACACCTCTGAGCTGTAGCTAAGAAAGGTGAGTCCCCGATACATGGGTTCATTTGAGATGGATTGGTGGAGTTGCTTATGTTTAGCCTTGCCCCTCAAGATAATATGATGTATAATGTTTTTGATCTAGAGCACTATGTGATGTACCCGAGCCATGTACTGAGCATTGAACCTATTGATCTTTAAGGGAGGTTGACATATCCTGAGTCACCTGTGAGGATTCTTGGTGAAAGAACTCAGATGCAAGAATATAAGATGATAAAGGTTCCTTGGAAGCACCGTGGAAAGAATGAAGCCATATGGGTGCTAATGATGGACATGGAAAAGTCTTATCCTGATTGTTTGTATGATTGGTGGAATTTTGAGGGAAAATTTCCTATAAGAGGGGAGGGATGTTACAACCCCAATTTTCTAGCTTGAATGGGTTGAAATGCAATTTCTCTAATAAATGTATGATTATGGAAATTGTACGATTTATGTGTATTGAATGGATTTCCTTTGCAATATATCCTTTGCGCATATGATTTCATGGATCATAATATGTTAATGAGTCCAATATGATTAAACGAAAAAGAAGAAATCAACTAATGCATTATTAAGAATGAAACTTGAGATAGTGATGAAAATATAGGAAATATGTAGGAAGATGCATGATTGATCATCATGGATGAGATTTTGAGTCCACATGGTTTCTTATGGTAAAAGGAATCTAAATATAGAGAATAAATGAATAGGAGAGAGAAAATATGCATAAAATATGCCTTTATAAGTGGTAACTTGCATATGAATAAAAGTCTCTCATAATTTTATATTTGAGTCCCAAACTTGGTACCAAAGTAGATTAAGTCATCAAGGACTTTACTATAAAATTTGGGATCAAATGGACAAGCAGTTAGGAGATATGATTTTTGTAATATTTCCTAAAGTGAAAGGGATTGATTTAAATGTCATGATTAATTGATGATATCTTTCTGGATTTTAGTTGAACACGTGGCATGACAACCATTGGATCTAGGATCCAATGGTGGCTGTACCTTCACTCACTGTGATAGAACAAGGAAGGGAGGAATAGGGAAACATGATTTCAGGTCCGATTTCCTCACTGACTGATGCATGAGCATCTATGAGAACACTCCCTTTGTGATTAGAATTTCTTTCCGAGTTAGTAGATCCTGAGGTTGGATGGTTTTGGAAGACAATACTGTGTTTCCCCAATTTGCAAGGATGTCCACGCTAATCCAGATACCTAGTCTATAGGGGGGGGTCTGAGGTATTGCTGTGAGGGTACGAGATCAATTGCAAGGAACCGTAGGACCCTTGGTAGCTTCCAAAGGTACCCGTTTGTTGACCAAAGTCATAATTTCTTAGTTCTGCTCCTTCCCTACCAGCAATTTTGGTTCCATGAGATTTCTCATTCCTTATCACTAGATGAATAAGAGAGACAACCAGTGAGTCCACCCGGACCCAATGATGGTGGTGGCACCTTTGCCTTAGCCTTCAACGCCCTAGGGCCCAGAGTCAACCAATGTGTTGACTCATCCCAGGGCCTGACTCGCAAACAGGAGACAAGCGTGAGGTAGGGGATGAGTAGGAGTGGAATTACTCGTTTAACCTCAAGCACACGGGACCGTAAGATCAAAGGTGTAGGGTAGAAGTGTCTTTCCAATGAGACCCGACACCATGTCCACTTGGAATGAGTCACTAATGTGGCACACAACCATTGGTCCAGTCGGGATCAGTGTGGACCTAAGGATTTTGAGCTAAGTGCTGATGTGGCGTCTTTTAATTTGTCCATAGCTATTTTAATTGTGAAATTTCTAGAAATAAATTAGTAGCTCAGATATGGACAAGTGATATATAAAAATTGATCATAAATATGCAAGGAATTCAATAAAAATAGAATTGAAGCCTGAATCTATTCATAGTTCGAAAAGTACTTAAAGTTGCTTTCTTTAAATCTTTCATGAGTAAGATAACTTAATTTTGAGATTGGTAAATGTAATATGGATGTTTTATGTGAATATCAACCTGTTGTTAATATTAATGAAATTTTGATCCTAAAAGAATGATCCATGTGCTTAATTGGTTAATTTAGGGTTTCATATGTCTAAAGTGCATTAATGGGTTTAGAAATCCTGATCTAGGTGTTAATGACTTTTAATGAGTTATAATTTGAGATACTTTTCATAAGATGATAGTAAGTCGATCCGAATCCAAATTGATGATAAAGAGGCTTTAATATGAATAAGTTGAGTAATTAGGGTTTTGGTATATATGTTGTTGTTTTAGGGTTTTGGTTGACTTAAAAATGGAAAGATAAGAAAGAGATGTAAAGAACCCTAAGGATACCCTAATTCGGATTAGAAACCCTAGGAAGTAATCCCAAGTCAATAAAGTAAGTTCTTAATGAGTATGTAGTGAATAGGTTGTACATGCTTTTCAAGATTCTATTCTGTTGTGTGATTTCTTGGATTTCCTGATTGGATTGGATTGTGCTTATTTCCTGTGAGATCTCCAAACCAGGTATGTGGTTAATTATGGGTACTCACTTTACTTTCTCGATGTTTTCTGACATTTTATCGATTGCATGGAAATAAACTGCTTGGATGATTTTATTTCTGCAATATTTAAAGTGAATATGATTATCACAATTTAAGTATATATATAAATTTCTCGAACCTACATATACCATCTCTGGATGTAAGATGAGAGACCAAGCCGCAGAGGGAAGGTTAGAGGTGGTCAAGCCCCAGAGGGAAGACCACCAGGAACCCAGAGAGGCGACCCCATGTACCAAGCTCAAGATGGAGAAGGTAGCCTAAAGTCACTTGCAATGACTTAACTCTAAGAGAGGGTTCCTAGAGGTTGAGTAACAATGGTTGGGAAGTCATATTGAAAAATGTAATCTTGCATTGTTAACAGCTATATGATGTGATTAAGTTGTTAGAATATATGTGCAATATTTTTGTTGTCACCACATACCGGTATATTCATTTATACTGACCGACGTTTTGTTTGTCGGTGTTTTAGGAATATCTAAAAGTGTCAAACAATAAAGCGCATTTGTGAAGATAAAGATAATCTATTAAAGGAGGATTTAGTTAAATAGAACTCTACAGTTGGTAGAAGTTCCATATTCCTATTTTTGAAAGGTATGTGAAAAGTAAATCTTTTATCCTATTTTAAGCTTAGTCTTTGGTAGAACTTATTATTTATTTTTGATTATTTGCAAAACCATTGATCCTATTTTGGGATAACGACTCTGAGTTCTTGGTCTTCCTTAATTGGGGGTTACTGGAAAGTGGGGCCGTTACAGTGATCATGACATGGGAGTATGTCATGATGGTCCACCACCCTTCCCTTTTGTATAGGAGGGGGCATAGTTGGGTTTGGTTCAATTTACAACTAAAACCACAAACCAAACCATACAATAGATTTGTAAAATTTTTAGACTAAACTGAACCATTATCTGGTCCAAAACCAAACTATTTTGTGGTGTGGTTTGGTTTAGTTTGGCTTCAAACTCTTATAAGAGAAACTATACAACTTTTTACTATGTTTTTGATGAAAAATTAAACCACTTTTACTCATATTAATAATGCATCTTGCATGAAAAAAATTTGGATTAAAATAATATTGTTTAGAAATTATTAACAGAAGAGCTCATATATACACTAAAGTAGATAGTGTCCAACTAACTCCAAATAAGTATGTTTTATACCACATAGTACAAAATTTTGTAATACAAAGTATCATTTATTTAAGATTAATTGTACACTTTAACATATAAAAAAATATTCCTGATCATAGAACTTATTTTGTGTAAGTATTTTTTACAATATAAGTATATTTATTAATAGTATATAGATATATGTATTGTTTTGGTTTGGTTAAACTACTTCCTCAAACTGAACCGACCCATTGTTTAATGGTTTGAATTTTTTGGAATCAAACCAAACCATTCACCCCTATAAAACCAAACCAAACTAATCTGTTTGGTTCGGCTTGGTTGAGTTCAATGGTCTGGTTTGGTTTCTTTTCTGGCCCTTCTTTTGTAGCTCAGATCTATACATTTACAATGATAACTAACTATTATTGAGTTTTTATGGACAATAAAAAACCAAAATATGTTACATATCTAGTTGTTTTATAAAATGCGACACAACCCCACAAGAATATATACATAACCTAACTTGTTCATTTTTCTTCCTCCTTTAATGTTCTAGTTCCTACCAGACCTATGGATGAGTTACCTATGTTACATGTTGAGAAACCATATCCATATGTTTAAATTTTGGAGAAGCCCACAACTTTCATTGATCCCAATACAAAGTGGATGATTTTTTAGGAGGATCTACAACTACACAAAAATATTTTCCATGACGATTTTACTATTGAGATAGTCTCTCCTATGCTAGAGACATGCCTTCTACAAGTTGATCTATGTGATGATAAGAATTCAGAGCTAGGTCTTCCACCAGGTTCGACATTTTTGGCTGCACTAGTTGTAGATTTTCATATATTACCTTAGGCATAGAAGAAGGTAGTCCACCTCTTCTCTTTACAGATGAGCTGATCCAAGAGAAATTATATTGGCACCAATTCTAGATTGTCTCTTCTCCTACGGATCCACAACAACTAGTGCACTATCACTATTAATGGGGGAGTATTTTTTGATTTTGTTGGATGGATTGTAGGGTGAAAATTAACATAATGTAAAGCATTCTCAAAAGTCTATTTCAACTTCCATGCCCTTCAAATTTCATATGATATCATGAACCTATCATGTTCAAGGTTCCACTCCTTGTTCATATGCCTTTAATATAGGCCTTCTTCAAGTTGTCAAGGCCACCCAGATGAGCATCAATGATTTCTTCCACTCCATCTTGGGTTTCATATTTTCTTAATGAAGAGAAAAATTCTAAGATTGAGATGGAGTTTGGATGTTACATATTACTTTTCACCAATACCTATTTTTTACATTCTTGTTTTCATTTCAGAATTGTATCTTTGCATGAATCCATTGCATTTAGATTACTTGCATTGCATGAAGCTAAAATTATTTTTATTTCAATTCTTAGTTCTTGTAGTGTTAGTTGAAGATAGTATCTAGTATGCTTAGTTTACATTCATGTTTTCATTGCATATTCTTATTCTAAGTAAATTCTTGAGAAAACATACTAATGGTTATAAATCATCCTTTGTTGCCAATGAATATTAGAATCATGTTACCTAGAAAAGATGAAAGGTGATAGAGGAATTGATATGGATCAAACATGAGGTTTCTCCTATTTATTAGTAAATCATATCTTTGGATTACCATGTGTCCCCTCATCATATCATTATATGAGTGTACTGAATTATAGGAGTAACCAAATGTACTTAATCATAAAAAATTTTATTTCCCATGATCCAAACCCTCTTTGACACTTTTTCTTCCATCTTCATATCTTCCATACACTAAAAAGAGAAAAACATCTTCAGGACATGCCAACCCATAAGCTCAGGGTGGCACACCTCCCTTCTCTCTATATTCACTTATTCCATACCCTCTTTATATTATATGGATGTATCACCAGAAATGAAGAAAAGATGCTAATGAGCACAAAAAGTACCACAACATACAAATTTACAAAATAATTGCAATCTAAAGTCAAATAGAGGAGAGATGTGGATCCTTTCTTCTATACACCCATTCATTCCATTTTCCACATAGGAGTGCATGACATGCTCTATTGATACCCATTTTAAATACCCAATGTTAGATTGCATGCATACTTGTGATTTTTTGAGATTCATCATTTTTTCATGAAATCCTTAGATATGAGTTGTATTGGGGATTGTGGTGAGAAAGTATGAAGTGAATATGGAGATGATTGTATTCTGAGTCATGTTCTATGATATCAAGAGGTTGGATAGCTTGGTCATATTTGTGGTAGGGATCCAGACATGATGCATTTATGAGACAGTACATTGATTGAAATTATGTATTTAGAGAGCATTTTTTATTTTGTGTTACTAAAGGAAGAGAAATGTTTAGGCTTAGGGTTGTTATAATGTGTATTCATCACGTTTTAAGCTGAATTTTAGGATTGATTTTGCACGTTCATATTGAATTATACTCAATTTTTCTCTTGTTGTAGGTTTTAAGCACTTATGCAATTCATTTGGTATTTAATGCATTTTTGTCTTTTATTTATAGATTGATTAATGTAGAAGAGAAACTATTATTTTTGCATGAAAAGATAAATAAAATGATCAAGAATTGTATATCCTCACTACCAACTCTTAAAATTAGAGTGATGATCTCACACTCACAAGTGACTGATTAGAAAGTATAGTAGGACAATAAAACTACTTTAGATTTCACATTCAAACTCAGAATTGAGCAATTCAAAATCTATTGGATGAAGATTTCAGTTACCTACAAAATAAATATATATATACTAATATATCCAATTAAATAAATTCCTCTTGAGTCGATTGATTAGAAAGTCAAATAAAAAATGTAACAGTGAATCAATCATTTTATTTCTTGAATTGATTGGTTCACCCATTACATGAGCTACATAATTTAGTTGACCAAACTATCAAATTAGGGAAAATCATGGTAACTTAGGTGTTTGTTTAGTAAATTGTTCATTTCCTAGTCAGTGGACTGGAAAGCATGCCAATCACTTATACAACTTCATATTTCACACCAAATGAATTGGGTGATCCAAATTTTATAGTAAGAGTATATTGATTATATAAACATTACTACATTCTCCTGGTGATGTATGGGGTACTTAGTGCCCAAAGTTTTTTGGTTTCTATAGTAACACATTTTTTGACCGATAAAAAAAAAAACATTACTACATTCTCAGACCCATCTAGTATCTCAAATGGACCATGAATTGGTTGATTTCCTGATAGTGTAGATTTGAAGAAAATGGCTTAAAACCATTAGATAAATTCAATTTGAAATGAGATTTTGTGGACTGGTATAAAACACTTGGGGGACATCCATGTAAAGGGTTCATGAAATCTCTCTCTCATCCACAACCCTAGCTATCAATAAGGAGATCTAGAGAGATTAGTTGACAGCTTGATATGGAGACCCACTTTGTCAGAGATCTTGATAGGAGATTTTCCCAACTGTTTGGGGAGTGGTGAAGAAGACCACAAATCCTCTCCTCCATGACACTATCTTATCTATGGGCTTCATCTTCTTCTTCTCTCTTTTATTTTATATTATGACATGAGTAGAGACTATGTCTTTTACTAGAGCATGAGGATTAGGTCCATTACCAATACTCTATATATGCATTTCATATATTTATTCATATGAACTTCTAAATAGATAGTCGATTGTTTAATAGTTGTTATATGTCCTGCTCATATACCTTGAATGATTATTATAATTATAGATGTAAATACCAAAAAATTTGGTATGCGAATACCAAAAATATTGTTGAACCCCAACTGAGACCTCAAGTCTATGAGGAAGTCATTCCCTTTAATTAAAAAAATCCTTGGATATAAATTACTTGGACCCAATCCAATAGTCATATGAGTGAATGATGCAATACATAGAATAGTTACATAGGTGGTGGTGGTGAAATCCATCATCCTAGTAATATTATCATATAATTAAAAATCACTTTTTTTGCTTAGTTTAATTTATTTTTTTTGTTTTGTTAATTTTGTTTAATCAAACAACCTTTCAAACAATTTTACTTGTAAATTGTTTTTATTAACTAAGCTACAAACTAATTTTGTTATTAATAACGTTTCCCTTTAAGTTTCACCCAAAATCTATACTGTGATAAGACCTATTTTTTTGCAGGTGGGGATTATTTCATACTAGATTAGGTAAAATATAGGGATTCTCCCCTATGTGAATTTCTTTTTTTCTAATCATACACATAACAAGAAAATGGATAAAAAATATTATTACATGATATGCAATCACCATTATCATTACACTCAATCCAAACCACCCTTGCACGAGCATAATTATATATGAATACACTATTGGATACATACATCATTGATTATTATTTCAATGTTTAATTGTACAATAAAGTCCATGACCTATCATGAATTGTTTATTAATCCTAAACCAAGTGGTATACATCCAGTCTTGGTCAAGTTTCTTAACTAAGTTTTGCACAACTAACAACCATAGTAAAGCTACTCTCTAGTTCTACTACATTCATGATCACAACCCTTATGTATACCTTAAGTGATAAGTCAACCTTATAACCAAGGTTAAACATGGGGTTTTGTTGCTGACTTTTTTCTACCCTCATGTGTGGTAAAATTAAGTAGAACCCGTAGTGGTCAAAAACTTATCATGCATGACACCAAAAATTGTTAGAATAACATAATGTTTCATTAGAAAAACACTATTTATAATAATAACACACATGTTACTATGCATAGGAGTTTTTGTTGACTATTATTGGTCAATATATCCTAAGATAAATCACATCACTAGTCTGTGACCAAGTAACAACTATGTTATGGGCCATTTCTTCCACTAGTATAAGATATATGTAGTAAGGATTAAGATGCAACCAGCATAGATAAATGTCATGACGGGTGCTTTCTTAGAAGTTTAGAAAATACAATTATGTTTACATCCTCTATCTTCTACAACCACAATTCTTCTACTTATATACCCCAAATAATAAGCACTTTCTTTTTTTCTTAACATCCCTTATTGGTTATGAACATATCATTGGAGACACAAATGTTAGTCACCAATGTGGGTGTGGAATGCTAGCAGGTAGACAATTTCACTAGATATGGCATGCTCTTTTCTTAGGACCATGTACCTATATTATGTATAGCACCACATACTCATGGATGTTGCCTAATGTTTTATTCATTTGTATATGGTATCTTAATTTTACCTTATCAATTTACCCTGGTACATTATCTTTTTCCTCCTTTGTTGTGTCTATTCAACATCCACTTTCCACCACATATTTTTTCATCCAATTTCCTTGCCTTGTCTTCTCACTAATATTATCATCGAATCATGCCTTCCTCATGTTTATTCCTCAATGTAGCTACCTCAATCCCTCCTTTACCCCCACTTTCTTGGGATAACATCACCTTGATGTATATATCCAACCATTTCACATCTATGTTTTAACTCTCATGTATAAAATCTACTCATATCCTTCGACCTTGTGTCCAAGATCCTTCACCTAATACTCACTCATAATTATATTAGCATCATTCCCCCACCTCATCCCCTTCATCATGATAACCTCTCACATTCCCTACTCATACCCCTTAAGTTCTTCCTATTACTTCAACCATGTTTCTCCCTATAATTCTCAACTTTGTCTCAAAATTCTTTTTCACCTTCATTACCTTGTATTTATATCCTCCCTTCTACTTACACCTACACACACTTAGAAAAATGAAGAACAAACAATAATACACACAATCACATATCAACAATTACTAAATGAAAATTCTAGAAGACAAAGAACATTGATACATTAAGGATTTTATATAAGTAATTGATATGTTATATAAATGTGTAGAAGAGATAAGATACCAACGTCTACATGGTTCTTAAATGTAGTTAGCATGTAGACGAGTAGTAGTAAACATGTTATTGCATACATGTCCTTGAAACTTTCTTTAGTTCAAATATACCCATTTGTTCAAACTTTGATGTCCCTAAATATACCATTTCACTTATTCTCAAACTTTTCTCTCTTTACATTTTAGTTTAATTAGGGTTTTTGCTTTAATCATTTTGTGATGTTTCCTCATTACTAATTTAGTTTGTAGTTTTTTTTAGTTTATGTCTATATTACTTATGTTACTTTGCTTTGTTCAATATGTCATCAATATTATTCTCATTGGCCATGTCACACCTTTTAGCATTGATATAACATTGTCATAAATTTAGGATTCTATTAGATTATTTTTTATGTAAGTTTTGATCATCACTCTTTTAGTATCATATCACATATCCATCTAGTTTCTTTTCTCTGTGCATTTGCTACTACTACATTGACCTCAATTTTTTTCTAGATCTTTCCATGATTATCTAATCAAATTCATTATGATAATCTAAACTACTCTTAAGTAGACACCTTGGTTTCATGACCTTGTCATATGGATGTTAACTTAATACCAACTCTCCATCAGTTTCCATGTTGAATACATATATCTTGTGATTGAATCTCTCTTTTATGCATATTGAGAAATATAATGTGAAAATTATATATCAATTTTGCAAAGAGATCATGATTCAATCATCATGAGCTCGATACCCACACATATTTCTTGATTCACTCAATTGACTTTCTAAGATTCCTATTGCCTCTCTAACCCTTTTTCATGGAATAAATCTATACCATTGGAGGTCCTAAGGTGATTGGGATCCTTAATCATATAGAGTCCTTAGGGATGATGACTAAAAGTACACAATCATATTAAGACCCCTTGGACTCACAAACTTAATGGTTTCAATTTTACCGCTTTGTTTATGTTACCCCAAAACCCTAAATTAGACCAAACTACTTTACGAACATGATTTAACATGTACAATATCAAAATTTATGGGCAAGGTGAGGGTTCCTGATACCTTCCTATACGCTAATCGGATTTCGTTATAGAGTATCATGGTAATGATTTAATTGCTTTATCTATCCTAGGGTGGAGTCATGTTTTGTTCTTCTTACATTGTTTAGTTAATCACTTTGTCAATTTTTAGTTTTACTTATTTATCTTCCAAAATAAGGTGGAAACTCTAACATGTTATTTTTTTACTTCCCTCTATTTCTTAGTTTTATGACAACCACATGGAAGATTTTTTTTCTTCCCATGGGTAATTAGTTTGGTTACCTTGCTAGAAATTTTTAGCCAATATGAGTTGATTTTTGTCTTGTTTTTAGTTTCCTTTTTAGTTTGATTTGTTTGGGTTTTAATTTTTCTTTGATTTTACATATCTTTCCTTTTTGGTTTCCTAATTTGTTTCAAAAAAAGAAAGGGGTGGATGTTCCTTTCATGAACAAGATACTATATGTCCTTACGTTATATGTTATCAACCATGATTGGTTGTTTGCATAACTAACTCATTTTTAGTAAGGAGAAGTACAAATTGCATATCCACTTTGGGATTTTCCTATTTCTATTTACTAATTATATTTTCATTACGGGGTTGCATCTAGAAGCATAGAACTTAAACAAACTTTACACTCCAACAAACCCACACATCAATAAAATGGGTGCCCACACATACATGAAATCTTAAAATGAGGCATAGGAGTGTTAGTAAAGGTATGAACACATCATAATGATGGAATTTCAAAGTACATGAGGAGAACCTATATCGTAGCACCAACAACAGACCAAGACCATCATGATTGAAAGGTGTATTAGGACTAGTACCCACATATAGAAGAACTAGGTTGCCTTATTTGAGTTTCATCATATCATATTAGGAATAACAACTCTACCCTCCAATTCATGTCATGTTTGATTTTCATACTATTTATGTTCAAAGTGGGGTGTCTGTATTTTCCATCCTTATAGTTTTGGTATTATTTTTTAGTATTTCCTTGCGTAGAATGTGCCTTACTCCTGACTCATTCATATTTTAAATAATCTGCTCAACAAGATGAATTGTTTTCCAAAAAATCTTGCAAATTTTCTTCAAAATCTCAAACCCTACTCATTCCATTAGGTTGTCAAAATTTTTGAGATCACTTCACTATTCTTCACAACCCATGCCATGTTGTTAGGTTGTTCTATTTGATCCTTGGAAGACTTCTCGATGAGCCTTCACATTTTCATCTTTCTGATAACCAAACTTACATATGAAGGATACACAATTTTGGCTTCACTCTACCAAAATCTTCTACATGAGGATCTTCCAAGGATCTTTTCGTCCAATGTATGCTAAAAGACTACCTCACTTTGGTCTCATACATTTGATCCTACCAAATATACCAATCTTTTATCTGAAATATAGACTCAAACTCATCTTGTCTACCCAAATTGTACCTACTCTGGTCATCAACTGGTGGACTACTAATTTGATAAAATTACATGCATATCAAAAATCCATACACTTTCATATATTCTAATCGAGACACATGTTGAAATTTTGTGCACATTGGGCTTGAATTGTACCTAGAATCAGTTGGCATTATCGTTACATGAGGATATGGGAGAAGGTTTCCCTAATCTGACACATATCCTCATCCATTAAAGTTTCTCAAGATCCCTCATATCTTAAAATTGGGATCGAAAGGCTTCCATAATATACTTATAAACTTTAAAACCATCCATTTGGGTCTTCTAAAACTCATTGTTATGTTGCAAGGTTGCACAATTAATTAAAGACACTTAAAAATACTTTAGTATTGTGACAATAATGATTTTTTGGACGTAAAATTGGTCTAAAAGTAAAATTAAGTCCTTCATGTGATAACAATACTTCAAATCTTAGTATCTCAGGACTTGCCAAAAAGATTCTTAAATAGTCATCTATACCCTCAAGCATATATATATCCATATGTCTAACTTGATTTGAGGATGGAAGACTTTTCAATTTCCAATCATACCTATGTGATGATCTTTCACATGCAAACCATATTGGAGTGTATAATCCATGATCATTTAACTATACAACATTTTTCTTCATATCGACTTGCAACTATATGCATGTATTCTCCTACAAACACACATGTGACAGACATATATGTTACAAATGAATTCTTATTTGCTACCTCGGCTTGATCCATGCCATTATGAATATGTAATTGCTTGAGATTCAAACTTGACATTGAGTATCTCAGATACTACACTATCAATTATGTTGTAATGATACTCACCCTTTAGTCTTATATAAAACATCCACAACAAGTCAACTTCAAATCATGCTTCACACATACTAATTTATTTCTTAATCTGAGGGATATTCCAAATAATAAAGTTGTAATAAGCATTCCAAAGGCCCACCCATGATCTTTAAATCACATCCAAAATGGTCCTAGACCATGACCTAATAACCCTCCCTCATTGGCATACTTAGGTTATGGAACATAACCTAAATCTACCATACACCCTAATTCATTGGCATACATACAATTCTAGCATATTACCTTAAAGTATACCACTTGTCTTGTGGAATATGATATCAAAATAACTCACACAACCACTCTTTAAACCATACATTCAGTCGTAGAGTATGGCCTTATACTAGACCACATAGACCATGGCATATGACTTAAAAGAGATTACCTCCTTTTTACTTCACTATTAGCCTTAGTCCAAGCCCCTGACTATAAAATGGACCTACATGATTTCTTTCCAACCTCCTCTTTCTATTTTTCTTTATTAGTATGATTTCCTTTTAGATCATCACTATAGTCCATACTTCTTTGAAAGGCAAAGATACATGCTATTCATTATTGTTATTGGGAATTACCCACCATTTAGTGGGAAGATTCTCATCTCAAGCATGTTTCAACCCAAGGATAATGGACATGCAACATATACTTTAAATTCGTTTGATGATTTTACTTCATGAATTTTATGCTAATGACCAAACATGTGGCTTGATTATATTGCAAATTTGGACTACACATTACATTTAAAATGTGTTTATCTAAACTATTCTTGACTATAGATTCCTCTAGATGTCCCTAGAAAACACTCACAACCACACCAATGTGATTAATGAAGAAATTTTAAAGTTGTGTTTTTACCAAATATTTAAAATATTAGATGTAAAAAACTATTATAATATTTGAAATCAAATCCTAGTTCATCAACCTTTATTGTTAATATATTTAATAAAACCATTTGACAAACCAAAACAAGTTATTATTATACTTCATTCATGTAATATATTGAAACCTAAATTCATAACAATAGAAACCATAGTTCCATGAGTTGGATACATTTGTGCTTTGTTCATGAAAAATGCCAAACATGGCATAAGGTATATTCATGAGAAACCCCCAAACATTTTGTAGGGCATACTATAGTGAACTTCAAATGGGAAACTAGAGGCTAAACTTATTAGAGGATAATCCTAGAGTAACCCTAGGTTATATGATACCTCACCATATGGTTAATTGCCTTAGCATCATCTATATCATTCAGTGGATATATTAGGATTCATATAGCAAGAAAATAGGTTACATAGTACAACAAAGATACAATTTAATTCAGAGAGCAAGCAACAATTATATGACTGATAATGGGACATTTTGTATAACAAACCCTAAAATACATAATATAAACATTTAATACGCCTATATTATGAACTAATGAAGTGTAAATTATAAATTATAGGCACATATAATAGTGAAAGTCAAAGATTATATATACATCAATGTGTCATAACCCTCCCAAAAATATAAAATATTTATCTAGCAAGTCTAATAATGGCTAACATGAAATTAAACATATCTAAACAATAAATGAGACATAAAATTCCGAGATGACTGTAAATGAGATTATGGCATTCTTAGTTTGTACTTAATTAAGTGATAAAATAATTTTTATGGTGTAAAATGGGAACTTGAGTAAATTAATGATGGTAGATGGAAATATATATTATGGACAATGTTTCAAGTAAAGATAATCATTATCACTAACCATTGCACAAAATGTTAGGGAAGTTTATTAATTAGGGTAATGGATTGACCGAACGTGCTCCGTCCATCTCCCTCTCCTAATATTCTTTTCACACCTCTCAATAGTCAACACTACTTTCTCGTGTAGACCTATCCATCTTATATTTATCTCTCCAAATGGAATTACAATTAACTTCATCATTCTTTCTCAAACATAACAATCCCAAAAATTTCTATTTTTTATTAATTCACCACCCAAACAAACCTGACTTGCATTTCTCCTCCAATTTAATATTCACAAACCTCAAACCATATAAATTGCAAGCCAACTGAGATATTATAAACTCAAAACTTGATTAATTACGATGATTGGATTCTTAACTACCTTAACTGGGTGATTGATATAGTTTGGTAATCAACTGGATAAGTTCATATCTAATTTGAGCCAAATTGCATCTTTATTTGCTTAATTTTGAATTCTATATGCTATCAGAGTAAAGTTTCATCAAAAAGGGCATGTTGCATTATCTAACCACTTCCTGGACATTGACTCTCTCAACAAAAAAGAGTATGGGATATCTAAAGTGAGGAGAGTCCCACTCTGACAACTGATGGTGTAAAATTGATGAGACTCTGTGATTAATAGATACTCAACAAAGTGATCATCTGACGTGAGGAGTTACTATTTGAACCAATGAAAAGAGGTGACTGATAGGATTCCTAGTCCCCTCAATGATAACAGACTTTCTTATGTGCACCAATGAGAAACTTTATTGTGGGTGTTGACAAGGCAACAATTGTCTTGACTAATGAGAAACCTAGATTGCAGACTGATATTTGACCTATCCTAACTAATAAGACTTCTAGGATGGTGGTCAAGGTTTCTCTTTGTATCCATCTATCTCTCCTTTCCAATATAATCTGCTAGAAACTTGTTTTCCACAACCAACTATTGCAGTGTGTGGTAGAGCTTCTGGTTGAGAAGAGCAGGAAGTCAATGGAATCCAATGATTGATGGCCAAGTTGAGCCTTACATGTGTGCATGTCCTTGGATGTAGAAGATTAGTCTTCCATGGGTGAATGCAAGCTTTATTAGCATATTCTAAACCCTAATTCATATAAGATCCTCTCTTCTCATTAATTTTATTGCTTTTATTCCCTTCATCTTGTTGCTTTTTTCAAGTTCCATGAAGTTTCATGGTGGCAACTTGACCAATAGATAAAGTACCATGATTTCCCTTATCTTTGCCCTAGTTTCACTAGTTATTGTAGGAAGAAGACTTCTTTAAGCCATTGAAAGTAAGAACTTGAATATTTGGAGTTGAATTCCTGACTTGCTTTCTTTGAAGCTAAGTTCATCTCTTAGAAGGTGAGCGATATAACCTTTTATGTGTTTTATTGCCTACTTTATACATGAACACTCAAATATTTCTCTATAATCCCCTAAATTCTAGAGATATGATCTTTTGTGGACTGTATTTTGGTAAGTAAAATAGAAAACCCTATTTACACAATCTTCCTAGTTTGGAGAAGTGTTCCCTAATGTTAATCGTGTGCTCATTTTAATATGTGTAGGCTAAGATTCCAAATATAAGTGGAAATGTCCTTAAAATATAATCTTTATGGTGTTTTGGACCATATGATAGGAAACTAACCTATACGTTATTTTTTTTGTTATTTAGTGGTTATTCTTAACAAACTCCATGGATTTTCCCTAGCCTTTATCCTGTTAGAATTTTATTTGAATTAAAGATACTATGTGAAAGTATCTAATCTATACAAAAAGTGGTCTTTTATGTGTATTCTTGTTCTTAATGCAACCTCACCATTATTTTAAATTTTAAGCCACCAATTTTATGGTGGTGCATGAATAGAATATGAAGTTTTGACCATGATATGGTCTTTTCTGGTGAAGTTGGGCCATGTTGCATCCTAATTCGATGACTTGACCTTGGTGTGGTCAAAGATGGTTACATGCACCCTCATTTGGGTAGTTATATGTATGGTATTTATCTCTTCTAAAATTGTGAAAACTTGATTAATTTTTCTATATGATTATGTACTTGGTAATAAATTGACTGATGCAGTAAAAACAAAGAGTAATTAGCTTAATTAATCAAGTGTAACCCTAATCACGTAGTGTCAAAATTTGGTAGATAGTGAAGCAAGTACTGCTTGTAGCAATTTCATTATGAGAAGGAGATTGGAGTCATATATTGTTGAGCATATGTGGGGTGCAAGGAGGTTTTCTCCATGTCCAAAATTCAAGGAGATTAAGAGAACCCACAATCATTAGCTTACATTATATGTGACAGAGAGTGGATGAGGCCATAACTCAAATTTGAGGATTTTTATACCCTAGTTTTGGTGTCCTAACCTATGTACCCAAGACAAACCATATTTTAAAGTGGGATGGCCATCATGCCCCTACTACTAGGTTAGTATGTTGTATTATTGTAGTTGTCACTCATACTAACCAAGGGAAAGAGATCTTTAGGAGTTCGATGATGTTAAGATCATATTCAAAGCTAATTGTGACTTTAGAATGGTTAGATAGTATTTTGAGTGGTATATGTCAAACTACACATGGATTAATAAAACGAATAACTTAGACATTACAATATTTGTCTTGTCTTTATTAGAGAATCACATTGTATGTTTTTGTTTCTGTTATTTTCCCTCAATATTTAGTTGTGGATTTCTATATATATATATATATATATATATATATATATATATATATATATATATATATATATATATATATATATATATATATATATATATATATATATATATATATATATATATATATGGCCATTCATTCACTACTGTGCGAGTAACTAACTTTGGTTACCCATGGATCTATTTTGTAATACAAAGGTACCTACTTGTATTGAAATAGACAATATTTTTAATGAGATGACCAAATTTGGAATACAAACACTCATTTTGTTTTACAACATAAACTGCTATCATAAATATCATTTTTACTGTAATCAGATGTGTAATACAAAATGAGTGTTTGTATTACAAATTTGGTCATCTCATTACAAAACTTGTCTATCTCATTACAAATAGGTACCTTTCTATTACAAAATAGATGCACGGGTAACTAAAGTTAGTTACCCGTATAGGTAGTGAATATATACCATATTATATACATATATATATTTATATATATACCTATATTTTTACTTGTTTAGACTTGCTGATTGTTGATCTACTTATAATTAAAAATCCAATCTTACATTTGTAGGAAAAATGTTAATAGTTGTAATATAGTATCATTGGGACATGGGTTTTACCTAGTGTTTTTCTCACATCTTTTAGTTGACCAATAGTACAACCATACCTTTGCCAAGTAGGAACCTATTTTTATGAGTAATAGATCTTGAAAGTTAGTAGTGGTTCTTGGTAGATCCCTAGAGTCATCCATGTATTCTCAAGTCTGGGAAAGGAGAGTTTATAATTGTATATTGACTCGCCATTTTTTAGGTGTATGCCTTGCTTAGTGTACATGTTGTAAATATATGGCAAGTTTTATTTTGTATTTAGGTTGTGGTGTCAGTCAACGAACTCCTTGTAAATTTACTTATTGTTATATGTATAGAAAGTGGGCCATTTTGTAGGAATAATCTTATATATGTTTAGAGTTTCTATTCATCTTTTCTTTTGTACATTTCCAGGTAATCTTGATGGATTAGTGTTTTCTCAACGTTTTGATTTGAGTAACCATATGTTTTTTGGTAGGGTCTCACATAAATAACGTCACACTCACCTTCTTAGCTGTTCCCAACACTTTTCATGTAAAGCCTATGAGCAAAGCATCCCAATTTATATTTATCTATCTGAAAACCTTACAACAATTGGTATACATTATGGACAACCAAAAAGATGTTGAGATCTGAACACCTCCTAGGGTGTTCTTAGAGCTCGTGGTAACCTCAATGACCCTAATGATTTGTGTTGTAGATTTTCCCCTTTTTGTCTCTCGTTTATTCTATTACCAAGTCGGGTATGCAAATTAGGTGTTTTTGCCCTCATCGTCACATGCAATTTCCATGCATGAGTTTTTTTGGTAGTTGCTACTATGTTGAGATTATATGTTTGCCTTTTGATTTTTTTTTTTTGCATTTCATGGTGAAAATCCCTCTACTTTAATGGAGGACATGAGAAACTAACACTATACATTTTTAAACTCATGTACAAATTTAATTCCCCTCTTTCCTTTATAATCTTTTAGCTTGGAACCCTTTTTCTTAACTTAGATTGTATTAGGATGTAGTTAATCTATATTTATAAAGTTTTAATCAATAAACCAATTTTTCGAGATGATGTTATAGTACTCAAAGTCGGGTCAAATTATGTAACTCTTCCACATTAATAAATTTAAGTTCAATTTTTTTCTAGAGTTTTTCTCTGTGTAGGTATGGGGATGAAATTGTTATAATCAAAGTTTGAGCATTAAATGATAAAATAATAAATAAATATATTAAAATATTTCTTAAGCACATGGAAAATACCTAGTTGCAATGCATCCAGTTTAGCTGAAGAGACAACAACAAGGTACATGATGCCTTAGCTAGGCTACAAATATAAAACCTACCTCTTACAAGGAGTTCAAAACCCCACCTCCCACAGCCCTTGAACTTTTTCTTCTTGATAAATGAGGAATTGGGCCACATGTTAATGTTAATTCCTATAATACCTATGTACCTAATACTTTGTTAATTTTCCTAACAATCGTGGGAGAAGCACGATATAAATAAAAGTATCTTCTAACTTTCCTACAAAAAAGTTTACTTTGGCATCAAGCTAATTTTTTATTGATATAAGAGTGTGAATTTTTTAAAATAATAGAAAATTTGGATTCCTCACCCATAACATAGCTAGCATACCAATTTTGGACTAATTTGTCTATACATGCTTAGTCAATTTGATTAGAGAAGAAAATAACTAATAATTGGGTGTCGCGGTATTCCAAATCCTAATCATATAAGGTTTATTAAATTAATGCAGCACATGACAAATTTATTTTATTTCCTTATTTGTAATGACCCCGCCTCCCGGTAACCCCCAATTAAGGGAGACCAAGAGATCCGAGCCATTATCCCAATTAACAAGATTAAAGGTTCGACAAATAATCAATAACAATTATCAAAATTTACCAACTAAACTGAAAACTGGTATAAAATAAAACTTTGCATACCTTTTCAAAACTTTGGTAAAATACTCTATCCATAGAATGGATTCATTCTATCTAATCCTCCTTGCACTTTATTTCTTATTTCCACAATGTGTCACTTTAGTGTTTGTTCTTTCAATTGTTGTACCTAAAACATCGACAAACAAAACGTCGGTCAACATATAGGAATATGCTGGTATGTGGGAACAACTAAAATTTCACAAATATGGCTAACAATTTAATTATCACAATCAGGGTAATTAGCAAACCAATTTACATTTCAGTGTGTCATTCTCCACCACTTTTGCCCTAACCCTGGAATACCCCTCTAGGGTTTCTCTTTTTCCATTGACTTAAGGCCACCTTCTCAATCCTGAGCTTGGTGCCTGGGGGTCACCTCTCATGGTGCCCCATAGTCATGCAACAAAGACCACCTTCTCATTCCCGAGCTTGGTGTCTGGGGTCACCTCTCATGGTGCCCATTGGTCTACCCTCTTGGGCCTGACCTTTATGGCATCTTCCATCAGGGTGGCATGTAGGTGCGAGAATACACATGTATTTATAATTGTGATAACCATAGTGACTTTATAATTGTAGTATGAACATCCAAACTGTTTAGTTTCAAACAATGCGATTAACCATCTGGGAAATCTTCGAGAAAACTAATGTGATTAATCATAATTAACCACATACCTGTTAGGTTGAATTGAGATAGAATAGTCCAATCAATCAAGACATCCAATCAAGCAAGTACAAGAGTCCTGAAATTACATCGAATTCCTTTTTATCAAAATCTATTCAAACCATCTTGTTACTTAAGGTTTCTATTCCTTTTTAGGATTTCTACCTCTTTTAGGGTTTACTTTGTAGTTAGATTTTTTACTTCATTTTACTCTTTTAAACCCTAATTTCTCATCTATCCTTCATGAAAGTTATTAAGGTTACCTTTAATCAACATATAACCTTAATTTCAGAAACAACACAATTAATCATCAATTAAGTCCATTAAGCCTCTTTTACATTAAAGCTACCATTTTTATACTTGTAATCCATGACAAGATAATTATGCTCATTTATCATCAATTCAAAGTTCATTATGATCTAATTCACATATGAACTCGATTTGCCATTAATTCTATCTTTTATTCATTAGAAAACCCTAATTACTACATTAAGGCTATATATCCACAATTAGGAACTTTATACTCAAAATAGCTTAGAATTATCATATCTCGACTTTAATCATGAATTTGAACAATTAGAGCTATTAAGAGTCACACTTACTAACATTAGGGTTTCAAGGCCCATTAAAGCATATTTACGCACATGAAACTCCAAATTAAACTAATTACATGCAAAGTTCATCCTTTTATTCTTAATGCACCTTTTTACATTTAACAGGTTAATATCAACTTTAATCATCTATCAAACCCTACTAAATACATTAATCATCTCAAAATAGGGTTTCTTAATAATTAAAGCATTAAAGTTGATAAATTACACTACCTTTTGAATTGTATTCAGAATCAGGCTTCAATTATATTTTTAATGGATTCCCCTCATTTTTCTGAGCAACTTTCATATTTTATGCATATTAATCTGAGCTACTATTAAAGAGATATGCTTTTTGTAATAAAATATTACTTGAGCCAATCAATGCGCGCCACATCACCCATCTCATGCAAAGTTGCCCGCCGGTTTGGAATTATAATGGAATGATGAAACCACCCTTAGGTAAGTTATTAGATCTCCATCCCGCGGAGGGGAATACACATCCAATGGCCCGGTCTTCTTCCTCCCGCGTGCGCCCTAGCGCATGCCGCAACAGTAGGGAGCAGGTGCGGCTGTGCCGCCCCTCTCCGGACCTCGTCGGCCACTGAGGATGGTCCCCTATCTCCACCGCCCCCTTTTGAGTCTGTAGGTGTCCCAAGATAGGGTCGAGGCGGCCGAGATTGGCTGGGCGGACCTGTAACTCGTAGCTGCCATTATAGCTGTGCTGCTGTTGCCGCATGCAGCTTGGGTGAGGGGATGATCACCCAAACACCCCAAGATGTCGTGGGACTGGAAAACCTCCATCGCAACTCCTCCACATCCCCGTTTCTCCAAGGGATAGACGTACTCTCCTCGATTAGGGTTTGAATGAGTTTGAACGAAGAAGCAGAAGGAATACGTGAAACTCCCTAAAACTTGACCCTGGGCTCTTCCCATTATATAGGGGAGGGTTTTCACACCCCAAGATGTGCATCCATGAGGACTCAAGTCCCTTTCCCAAAAGGAATCATATTTTCCTTAGTTAAGAAGCAACTTATCTCTCTTCATTAACCCTTTAAAATACTTTGTTCTTTAGATATTAGGAATTCAAAATTCCTCTCACCTATTCTCTTTATTTCTTGATTTTAACCAATTGGCATGAAATTCTTTTTTCATTTAATAGGAAATACCTCCTTTTTAGCAATGCTACAAAATCCATTCATTATCTTATTTATTTCTTATCAAAATATCTCTTTTTGAGGATTTCTCATTTTATTTCTTTTTATTTTCCTCATTGACATTCCATTTAACATTAGGAATCCTTTGGATATGAAAATCCACCAAGGATAACTCAATTATACCTCTTTCCACTTATTTTCCACATTTTATCATTGTTTTCAATTTCTTTCTTAATAAAGAAATATTTAATTGTTATTTTCTTTTCTTATTGCTTTCTCTTTGCAACTTTGGTCTCCTTGGAACCCAAGGAACCCAAGAGGCACGAAATCCCACTTTGGATTATATTCGATTGCCTTCTAGAGGTTTCTACGCCTTTCTTTTCTCCATTTTCTTATTTACTCAATTAATGGATTTTCTTTTGTCTTTTTCTTATTATTGGGCCCAATAGCCAATAAAGCCCACAAAACAACCAACAAGGCTATTTTAAAAGAAAATCATTTATTCAAGACAAATTATATCATTACTTGTTCCAATATCTTTAATATGAGAAATTACATTTCTCACCAAAAGAACCCAAAAGTTGGGGTTGTAACATCCTTCCCCTCTTATAAGAATTTTGTCCTCAAAATTCCATTAAGCAAATAAACAATTCAGGATAAGCCTTTCTTATGTCCATAAGGGCTCCCATGTGGCTTCACCCTTTCCATGGTGCTTCCCAAGAACCTTCATCATATCATATTCTTCCATCTGAGTTCTTTCTTACCTTGGTATATCGTACCCTCATAGGTGACTCAGGACATTTCAACCTCTCAAAAGCTGAATAGGTTCAGGGCTCAACACATGGCTTGGGTACCTCACATAGTGCTCTAGATCGGACTCATGGAACATATTATATGTCATGTTATGCTGAGGGGTAAGGCTAAACACAACCATCTCCACCAATCCATCTCAAATGGACCCATATATCAGGGACTCTGCTTTCTTAGCTGTGACTCAGAGGGGTCAAATTTTCACATCACATACTCTCTCTCGCACACTGAACTGCATGTTAGTCTACGTTGCATCAGCTCATGACTCATGTCACCTCTGGCTCCCTCTCAACCATTGCACGATCAAAGCAACTTCATCTGCACACACTGTGGTTTTTTTTTGACCTTCGTGAGGCCTCCTTCACCAACATCATCTTAATGAAGTGGTGACCGACACAACCTCCTTATAGAACTTCTTGCATCCCGATAAAGGCTATGGTGGTTAACATCATATATTAAGAACTGTCTCTATGTATCACCCTGAATGAGCACACATGCTCTCATCAGACCCTCTAGTCTGGATCATACTGACCATTAGTATGGGGTGATAAATTGTACTGACATCGAGTTCTTCATGTATCTACTTCCATCTAATGGAAGTGAACCTTTAGGTCCCACTCAAGAACTTTTGAACTCGCATCATGGTGTAGCTAAACTATCTCTCTCTCTTATAAGTAGTTCAACCTGATTTGTCCCTTGACTTTATTCTTTCTTTCTCATGTCATCTACGTAAGGCGAGCTACCATAACCCATATTGGATCTTGACCTACCTTGGTCTAGGGGAGACTTACCACAACATCCATAGTGATGGACTCCCATTCCCTCTCGGGGACTCTTTATCCACTATAATAATACACTGGGTTACTGGTGTTCATCCTTCACCTCCTGTCATGCATGGCGAAAAGCCACATGCAACTTCATCTTAAGCATCCAATGTACTACTGTCACTTACTATCTCCGTAGTACCACGATGTAGGGTGATCTTAAAATCATGTTCCCATATATGTCATGATTCCTCAATATCAATTCCTCAGAAACCCTAAACCACACTAGTCAGGGTTTCATCACCTTCCCTTCCAGAGAGGTACATCTGAGGTTCTACAACCATCCTCTTATTACATCAAATGCTAAGCTGGCTAATCAAAAAACCATTAACTTGATCAATCTGTATCATTGCATCTGAGGGTTATCCAAACATATCTTGTTTCCAAACTTAGGGTTAGCCTAACAACCTCTTCTAGTCTCTAGCCAAACTAGGAATCTATATCTCAGCCATAGCATCCATTACTACTTCACATCCTTAGGTATTAGGTAGTGTTGAAGACATACACTTCCATGCATTCCACTTAACATCTCATCTCAAACTCTAATTCTATCTTCATCAGAACACTCTGAGCTCATCCTTTTGGTTATCAAACTCAACCTTGTATCACTTGCAAATTCCACATAGATCATGATAAAACATTCTCACAAGATGATTACCTTAATACTCTTATCATTTCTACCTATCATTCACTTCACAAGGGTATGTTATCGTCTCTCTCCTCATACCTCATAGCAACATTCCAACTCACATAATCTTTATCCTTGGTGTAAGCCATGCGTACTGTCCTATCTCTCACTCCCATAAAAAGAGGAAATAAGCATTTGGCGGCCATCCAAATATAGAGTTCTTCCTTTTCTAAGAGTAGAGATGGTATATCCCACCTTGCCAGTACACCTTCAAATATAAGTTGAAACATGAAACTTATGTCTCTATATCACAAATATCATGATATAAAAAATTACTTCCATGGAAAAATGGTCTCGAACCTACTGGGGTTTACACACAATCCTTGGTCATCTCCTCTGGGTATATAGGGTGTTGGCACTTTTGGGGTCATCCCTCTTCCCTCATGCATCCAGAGAGTGCCCTACTCATCTACCCTTTGGGTCCCATGAGTTCATGAAGGTGATTAATCTCCTAACCCATGGCCCTCAGATAATGATAGTTGTTACCTACCGACCCTATGGTCATGTGCAACTAGGGATTTAGTCAACTCCTACTTCCATCGGTCTTATCCCTACCTGACCCTAGGATAGACTTAGGATTCTAGCATAGTACATGTTCAACTTAGAACCTTACCCAAGACTTCATCATCTCTCTCTCTACATTCATGACTGACTCCCATTCTTTCATAGGGGTCATGGCAACCTTCCCACCTTGGACAGACCCCATACCGGTTACCTCCATAGTAACACATCCACATGCACTTAGATATGATTATCTATGGGTCTACATGTTCATTCTC
This sequence comes from Alisma plantago-aquatica, assembly GCA_963693085.1. NCBI lineage: Eukaryota > Viridiplantae > Streptophyta > Magnoliopsida > Alismatales > Alismataceae > Alisma > Alisma plantago-aquatica. The sequence goes on along the minus strand of OY856414.1, from coordinate 498,933,804 downwards.
ATACCATGTACTTTTCACTTAGCTTCTCACGATCCTATGAGACCTCTTTAGGTTTCCACAAAACCCACAAACTGGTACACACCCTTCCAAAGGGTTCCTCTCCCAGGATGGCAGGAAACTACAACTCTTGACTACAAGGTCACAAACATCCCTAGGGTTTATATTCACATGAGCATGCTTAACCCATCAACCACTAAGGTAAAAGCAGACCACCTACTAAACCATACTAGGTCATACTTGTTCTCATCCTCAACATAGGATCAAGATCATACCTTCCCATGTCGTCAACTTAGCTGTGGGGGGTCATCAAACCTTCCTTAAACTTAAGGGGTTTCCTTTTCCTCTACGCATGAGGAGTACTATGCTCAAATCTATAGAAACTCAAATCTCGTCATGATCATTAGGTACACCACTTCCCCTCTTAGGCCTAGGAACCCTAGGTTCACTTTTCTGATGTCCAACTATCTACTCAACTTTCAAACCACGAACCAAACATGTCCAAGGTGTGTCATGCACTTCCCATGATCCTTCTATTCGAGCCACACCTTAGAGTTGAGTCTTCCTTAAGAGAAACCAATAAGGTACAAGGCCTCACAACTTTCTACTTAAACCTCCTCGGGGTCTAAGGTACTCTTTGTCTCATCTCAGCAGGTAAACACTTATACCATAGGCACATAAGTACCAGAAGCATCATCCTCTCTCTAGGGTTTGGTTCCTCTAAAGGCAACCAAGATATCATCAGCCTCTAGGGTCAAGCATGAGGCAACCACTATCATCCACTTAGGTCGCATCATCCTCAACCCTCTGTTGTTCCTCATGTCTCGAAATCTAAGCTTCCAACCTTCTTTCTTGGGTCCTTCTTTCTCTCTCTAGAGCTAACTCCACATCCAATCTTACTACTAGAGGTCCTCTCTCCATAAAGGATCAAGCTCACAAGCATACCTCTACGTGGGTGAAGCCTAGGTTCAACTTATGTTCGCTCAAGATTATCTTTATGCTTATCTCATAAGGTACCCATCATACTCTCCTGGCCAGGATTTCCACCTACTTCTTGCACTACTGACATGTCCTGGGTGCCTACTATGTCATGCTCATATAAGCTCATGGGATTCTACTATTCTTTATATTATTCCCCAAAAATTTCCCTATAGCCGCCTCCTGGGTCATCCTTTATGTGATTTAAGACTTTAGTTGTGTAGAGGATTGAAAAATGAATCCAACAAAACCTATATCGTCGAATTCCAATATATATAGCAAAAGGTATGGACGATCTCGTGATTGGTTATCTTAGATGGATACACTGGTCAACCATCAGTCAACCCATCGGTTTGGATCATCGAAAGGCCCGCCTTTGAAATCCCACCATTGGAAGGCCCACCTTCACCCACTTACTGGTAGCTTGGAGGTGGGAAAACCAATGTTCAAATAGATTCTAGTCCATTCCGATATAGGTCCTTCTCTGACCTCATCAATGAAGGAGCTATCCTTCATTCTAACATGCACGACCCTTCCCAGGGTTGGGTCGCCAAAGGTACTCGGTCATCCATCCTCTCATGGCCCATATGGCATCCAAGGTATATCTATCCAAACACCTAGTCTACCATGACATCTGACTTATGATGTCATCTCTCTCTTTAACCTTCACTTAGGGTTAGGGTTAACATCATCCTCAGAGGATGTGTTAGGTCTCTACTTGTAATGGAGATCTCTACCTCCAAGACTAACTCTCTTTACTTATCCTCCTGACAATAAGGTCTAACCTCAGGTCTCTCCTGCGGGCATGACAACTTATGTCATATGACCTAATCATGTATTTATTCTTTAGTTTACGCTTAATCTATTAAGCTTATGTCCATGACATCTGATTTACATGCTTTTTATTAATTAGGTGGAGGATCCTTAAACCTTATCAACCATACCAATACCTCAAGAGGGTGAGGAAAAGAGAGAAAACCTTAATCCTTAAGATCCTTAACATCATTTGAGTTGAGAAGGGGTGAACAAGATGAGAGAGCCCTAAAGGTATCTTATTTCGAGTCAAATCCTGAGACTTTGGCCAAGAAATCACACTAATCCAGGAGTCCTCATATTCTGACTAGAGGTGCAGAGGAAAATCTTGCCAGCCCTCAGATGTGATCCTTTTCTAGAAACCTCTGTCTTTAAGAAAATCCTCTAATAACTCCCTTGGGTTCTACAGAGTTTGTAAAATTTAATAATTATCAAGGATTAAATGAGGAACCTATGCTCTGATACCAATTGTAATGACCCCGCCTCCCAGTAACCCCCAATTAAGGGAGACCAAGAGATCTGAGCCGTTATCCCATTTAACATGATCAAATGTTCGACAAATAATCAATAACAATTATCAAATTTTACCAACTAAACTGAAAAATGGTATAAAATAAAATTTTGCAGACCTTTTTAAAACTTTGGTAAACTACTCTATCCATAGCCTGGATTCATTCTATCTAATCCTCCTTGCACTTTATTTCTTATTTCCATAATGTGTCACTTTGCTATTTGTTCTTTCAATTGTTGTACCTAAAACGCTGACAAACAAAATGTCGGTCAGCATATAGGAATATGTTGATGTTGGAACAACCAAAATTTCACAAATATGGCTAACAATTTAATTATCACAATTAGGGTAATTAGCAAACCAATTTACATTTTCAATGTGTCATTCTCCACTGCTTTTGCCCTAACCCTAGAATACCCCTCTAGGGTTTCTCTTTTGCCATTGACTGAAGGCCACCTTCTCAATCCCGAGCTTGGTTCCTGGGGGTCACCTCTCATGGTGCCCCATAGTCATGCAACATAGACCACCTTCTCATTCTCGAGCTTGGTGTCTGGGGTCACCTCTCATGGTGCCCATTGGTCTACCCTCTTGGGCCTGACCTTTATGGCATCTTCCATCAGGGTGGCATGTAGGTGCGAGAATACACAAGTATTTATAATTGTGATAACCATAGTGACTTTATAATTGCAGTATGAACATCCAAACTGTTTAGTTTCAAACAATGCAGTTAACCATCTGAGAAACCTTCGGGAAAAATAATGTGATTAATCGTAATTAACCACATACCTGTTAGGCTGAATTGAGATAGAATAGTCCAATCAATCAAGACATCAAATCAAGCAAGTACAAGAGTCCTAAAATTACATCCAATTCCTTTTTATCAAAATCTATTCAAACCATCTTGCTACTTGAGGTTTCTATTCCTTTTTAGGATTTCTACCTCTTTTAGGGTTTACTTTGCAGTTAGGGTTTTTACTTCATTTTACTCTTTTAAACCCTAATTTCTCATCTATCCTTCATGAAAGTTATTAACTTTACCTTTAATCAACATATAACCTTAATTTCAGAAACAACACAATTAATCATCAATTAAGTCCATTAAGCCTCTTTTACATTCAAGCTACCATTTTTATCCTTTTAATCCATGACAAGATCATTATGCTCATTTATCATCAATTCAAAGTTTATTACGGTCTAATTCACACATGAATCGATGTGCCATTAATTCTATCTTTTATTCATTAGAAAACCCTAATTACTACATTAAGGGTATTTATCCACAATTAGGAACATTTATACTCAAAATAGCTTAGAATTATCATATCTCGACTTTAATCATGAATTTGAACAATTAAAGTTATTAAGAGTCACACTTACTAACATTAGGGTTTCAAGGCCCATTAAAGCATATTTATGCACATGAAACTCAAAATTAAACTAATTACGTGCAAATTTCATCCTTTTATTCTTAATGTACCTTTTTATAGTTAGCAGGTTAATATCAACTTTAATCATCTATTAAACCCTACTAAATACATTAATCATCTCAAAATAGGGTTGTTTAATCATTAAAGCAATAAAGTTGATAAATTACACTACTTTTTGAATTTCACTCCGAATCAAGCTTTAATTAAATTTTTAATGGATTCCCCTTATTTTTCTGAGCAACTTTCATATTTTATGCATATTCATCGGAGCTACTATTAAAGAGATATGATTTTTGTAATAAAATCTTACTTGAGCCAATCAATGTGCGCCATGTCACCCATCTCATGCAAATTCGCCCGCCAGTTGGAATTATAATGAAATGACGAAACTACTCTTAGGTAAGTTATTGGATCTCCATCCCGCAGAGGGGCATACACGTCCAATGGCTCGGTCTTCTTCCTCCCGTACGCGCCCTAGCACATGCCCTAGCAGTAGGGAGCCGGTGTGGCTGCCCTCTCCGGACCTTGTCGGCCACCGGGGATGGTTCCCCTACCACTGCCGCCCCCTTCTGAGTCTGCAGGTATCCCAAGATAGGGTCAAGGCGGCCTAGATTGGCTATGCAGACCTGTAACTCGCAGCCTCCATTACAGTCGTGATGTTGTTTCCGCGTGCAGCTAGGGTGAGGGGATGATTGCCCAAACACCCCACGATGTCGTGGAAGTGGCAAACCTCCATCACAACTCCTCCACAACCCCGTTGCTCTAAGGGATAGATGTACTCTCCTCGAATAGGGTTTGAATGACTTTGAACAAAGAAGAAGAAGGAATACATGAAACTCCCTTAAACTCGACCCTGGGCTCTTCCCCTTAAATAGGGGAGGGTTTTCACACCCCAAGATGTGCATCTATGAGGACTCAAGTCCCTTTCCCAAAAGGAATCATATTTTCCTTAGTTAAGAAGCAACTTCTCTCTCTTCATTAACCCTTTAAAATACTTTGTTCTTTAGATATTAGGAATTCGAAATTCCTTTCACCTATTCTCTTTATTGCTTGATTTTAACCCATTGGCACGAAATTCTATTTTCATTTAATAGGAAATACTTCCTTTTTAGCAATGCTACAAAATTCATTCATTATCTTGTTTATTTCTTATCAAAATAACTCTTTTCTAGGATTTCTCATTTTCTTTCTTTTTATTTTCCTCATTGGCATTCCATTTAACATTAGGAATCCTTTGGATACGAAAATCCACCAAGGATAACTCAATTATACCTCTTTTCACTTATTTTCCACATTTTATCATTGTTTTCAATTTCTTTCTTAATAAAGAAATATTTAATTGTTCTTTTCTTTTCTTATTGCTTTCTCTTTGCAACTTTGGTCTCCTTGGAATCCAAGGAACCTAAGAGGCATGAAATCCCACTTTGGATTATATTCCATTGCCTTCTAGAGGTTTCAACACCTTTCTTTTCTCCATTTTCTTATTTACTCAATTAATGGAGTTTCGTTTGTCCTTTTCTTGTTATTGGGCCCAATAGCCAATAAAGCCCAAAAAATAATCAACAAGGCTATTTTAAACGAAACTCATTTATTCAAGACAAATTATATCATTACTTGTTCCAATATCTTTAATATGAGAAATTACATTTCTCACCAAAAGAACCCAAAAGTTGGGGTTGTAACATTATTCTTCCACATGGGACTAGTGAAAGAGTTGATTAGGATGTCACCATATTGTGTCCACATGATAGGCATGTCTGGGGTCATCTTCCTACCTGACTTCTCTACATGTTCAGACCTTCTCAGAGCACAATTTATCCCATGAAGAATTCTCACACCACTGATTATAATTTTTTTGCCAACATTTTCCTTATCAAAATATCATCCAATAAAAGAAGTCCACATCCAATGAACCTATACTCAATCAATATTACTTTGCATTTGAACTTCGCCAATTAACTTTTGAATCTTCTTCAAGTTCCTATATTTATAAGACCTAACACCAAACCCTATCAATGGATTACTCTACTCCAGGTTCCACCATAACTTAGACAATCGAACCCCTAAATTGTTTTCTTTATAAGTTCCCTCCTTGCTATTGTGGAGTCTACCTTTAGTTTGTGTGTATTAGAACCTGCCACTTGTTCCCTTCACTGTCAGAGCCTAATTTCTTTCTTTTATTGAGCTATGTCGACTCTTTTTCTTTGTACTGACCTTTTCAAGATAGTGATTTCTTCCTCACAATGCTTCCCTCAAATTCGGTCCACAACTATTGCACACATCTTACAAACATATAGTCGGTGATAGAGGCAAGAAGATGACTACCATTTTACATCCTTGCCCCCAGATTCTTCTGATAGCATTTTACTCTCATGGATATTCATGTCTTTTTGCGGCACCTATTTTTATTCGAAGTATGTTAGATCAGATATGATTGTGATAACACTTCCATGTCACATCCTAATTCTAGAATTACAATATAAAGCTATTTTATCCATTTCAATATCAATATCATAATTAAACCAATAAATTCTACAAACTTGAAATTCCATAGCTTGTTGTAGGAAGCTCCAAAAATTATAAAAAGATATGATGTAGAATCATGAGATTTCTCTCTATCTGACTATTCAATATTCATTATGTGATTCCAATATTTTAAAGGCGTGCTTGTTAGGATTTCAATATATCTTATTCTCTTATCACAATTTGGGGAAATTTTAATAAAAAAACGATTAATTTAAAAATTAGGGACAACTCAGTTATTAAATAAATAGCATATGATAGGTCTTAACTAGACTAACATCAAGAGTTAATCTAGGGTTTTACTTAGGATTTTTTCTAGGGTTTCATTAAGTAAAAAATAAATGAACACTAACTTGTTTAAAAATATATGTAGTATTCAACAGACTCTAGGCTTGAGAGGGTAGTAATTTTGTCTCTGATCTGAGCTCCCAAGTCAAGTTATGTGCATTCTCCCAATTTATCTGGGCATTATTATCATGCCTATTGGACTATTTCTCTATGAGGCATCTCTTGGATACTCTTTGTGTGATATTGAATCCTTTTGGGGAACCTATTTCTTTTGGTATTTTCCCTAATTTGATACTAATTTCATGAGATTAGATTAATGATGATCCTCTGACCTAGTTGTGTTGCATATTTTTACGATCTCATCTTCTCTAATTGAATTGAATTGATATGAACCAAACATATTTCATGCCTCAATATTTTGTGCATGTACAATAGGCTAAGCTTATTTATAGTAGCAGTACCTCTATACCCCATAACATTTGGACATGGACATTCTAGCCTATGTGTGAATACTACACTTGTATATTTATCCACTTGTATTCAATTTCCTCATTTTATCTTTGAACCTTTTATGCTATCTAAATTTTATCATAATTTATAAGGTTTTGATCCAAATTCTTTGTTTTCATGGTAGACTTGAACTTTGTTGCATGGTAGGAGTGTATGGGATGGTGGTTTTGCTAACTGACTAGAAGGACCAAGAACCATTTGATAAAATGTACAAGATTATCAAATATTCAAGAGAGATAGTGGTTTCACTAACCGACTAGAAGTTCCAAGAACCTTTTGATGAAATGGACAAGATTGTCATTTATTCTAGACTTCATCAAACCACTTTATCAGGTCACATCTCATTTATTAGGAGGCTCATCAGTGCAGCCCTACCACCCAAGCTAACAACCCCCTGTTGTAGAGTTGTTGTCTCTAACACCGTCATAACCTCACTAACATTCATAATTGTTGTCAGTCTACCTCAATGGAAAATATTGCTTAGAGACTGATGACCCCTCTACTCCGTCATCAGTCTAACCCTGATGGAAACCCTGAACGATGCCCAATTTGAACCTATTATTTACCTCTAATGATTGGTCAGACATCGACCCTGATGGAATACCAGCCTCACCCAAAAATGAGTAGGCATACCCCAAAAATGATGAAATCTCTTCATTTACAACCTGACAAGTGATTTGCTAAAGTGTGTCGATGACCAACCTACAATAATCTCCGATGGGAATCTTGGCAAATAAAGATTTTGCCCACATGCTTTGATGGTTGGGTAGACAACCACACACTAACAAAAGTCTTGTACAATCTTTGATGACCAACATATAATGGAACTCTTGCGCCCCTACTCAGATGGGAGTATAGAAGGGTCACAACCCTTCATCTACCTCACTCTATAAACCTCTCATATCCATGGTGGCTGTATAAAATGGTAGGGAAGTGTTCCAAACCCTTTCGCTCACCTATAATAGATGATCCCTACCATCATAAAGTGAATCTGTGAACTCTACTTCCTGACTACCATTTTCAGTCCATATCATCCAATTCCATCCACGATTGTCCCCCTTCCATCAACCATGTCCATTGATCTACTGGTTGATGAGATCCCATACTCTATCGTGACTCTAATAACCAAAATTCTAAGGAATATATACCAATGATGTCCTTTTCCATTGACTCATTTTTACCCCCCACCTACTTCATCTTGACAGCGGCAAATCTAGTCCACAAGGAAGAAAGATAAACAACTTTTAGTCCATCTCTAATGAATTTCAAGGAGGTGTTATTGCTAATGTCTGACTCATTTGTTCTAAGTTTGAAGAACCATTCACGCACACCACAAATGCAATTCATTCTTCTTCTGTAATGATGACTTCCTCTCTTTTTTTCCCTATCAAACTTGTATTTACTACCATGAGTGACTAATCGCCGTAATAAGGTGCATGGAGTAGCCCTGATATCCAATTTTGATCTCTTTATTGTATCAGTTATTGTATGAACCATTATATGTTTGGAATCAATCATTTTCATTCTTGTATTCTTACTTTCATTCTTGTATTCTTACTTGATCATCAATTTTACATGTTTACCAGATTTTGGGTGTAGAGAACTTTGAATCTAGGATCTAGGATATTGACTTATTATTGTTAAACCCTTGATGAAAATTTCAGATAGGTATTTTCTGAGGCACTAGATGTATGATCTCTAGGTGATGTGATGACTAGTTTAGAGTGGTATATGTCCAAGTTTAAATCAAAATTCATAAACAGTGCTTTTATTATCCTCTCTCTCTCTCTCTCTCTCTCTCTCTCTATATATATATATATATATATATATATATATATATATATAGAGAGAGAGAGAGAGAGAGAGTCATGCTAAAATACACTCGAGTGTATTTAGAGCAGAATACACTCAAGTTGTTTTTCATGATGGAATATTTTTTTCAAAAGTCTAATATCTTCTTAAACATCTTGTGAATAGGTCATATAAAAATTTTGAGCACATTTGGACATTTGTAGGTCATGTTATAAAGATCACAAAAATTATGCATTTCAAATTAGTTTCGTGTGTCGATTTTGTTGTCCTCGGATGAGTGACTTACACTCATCCAAATGGGCTCGAAATTTTTATGTAGCCTAATTATAGTATGAAAATGAAGATCAATGGTTTAAATCTTGTAAAAAATAGTCTTGATATGTAAACACACTTTAGTGTATCTGTGTGATCTATACACTCGAGTGTATTCTAGCCTGACTCTCTCTCTATATATATATTCATGTTTAATGTGATTCAATGAGAGAGTGAGTGATAGGTAGCACTACTGAAACTCATTCCACCCTAGTGATTCCATCAATTGGTTTATCAACCCTTAATCTAGTTTTTGCTATTACAACCTCAGTATAATTAACAATCAACCTTTTGTGATATATACTAGTTTTTGCTTCAATATATTGATCAATATGTTCTTGAATATGCTGTCATTTGGGTTTGATCTTGAACTTTACTAAGATAATATCTACCCGCTTGAGGGTGGTGATTATTGTATGTAGTTTGGGTAAAAAATTAAGGACTCTTCCCTATGTGAATTTTCTTATGCAATGACATGCACATTAAATATTCATGGCTGCTCAAAGTTATAATTTTTTTTTGTGAACCAAGGAAAGATAGGTACATGCTTCTTCCCGTATTGATCATATTATTGAAAGGTTTATTTAGCATACACTTTGCTATATATATATGTATATATATGTATATATATATATATATATGTATATATATATATATATATATATATAGAGAGAGAGAGAGAGAGAGAGAGAGAGAAAGAGAGAGAGATTAGGAAGTGTGTACCGGCCAGTACATGTAACTTACGTGTACCGGCCATTAAAATAGCACACATGGAGTATGTTTATAAAATCCAACCATATGGATTGATTCAACACTATATAGATTACATGTGTTTAAAAAATCATAACCATATCTCATATAGATCATGAGATATAACAATACATCATTCAATGGTTTCTACAATTTCTATAACTTACCGTTGATTAGAAAATACACATTTTCTTTTGTTAAATGATCTATGAATGTTAGAGTTTGGTGATTTTTTGTACACATCTTATCTGAGGGGTATACATTACATCCATAAGGTTGGATTATTTAGTTGAATTTTACAATTACCATAAATGAAGGTGGGTACATGTAAGCTACATGTACTCGGGTACACAATTCTTTTTGCCATATATATATATATATATATATATGCTTCTTCCCATATTGATCATATTATTGAAAGGTTTATTTTAGAATACACTTGGATATATATATATATATATATACATATATATACATATATATATGTATATATATATACATATATATACATACATATACATATATATACATATATATGTATATATGATATATATATGTATATACATATATATATAAATATATATATATATATATATATATATATATATATATATATATATATATATATATTTATATATATATATATACACACACACACACACACACACACACACACACATATATATATATATATTCATTCATTTCCTGCACGGGTTGCTAATAATTTTCTACCGATGCATCCCCATTAGCAACTATATGGTCAGAAAAGTAACTACTTGAACAAAAAAGTAACTATTCAGGTAAAAAGTAACCATTGGACTGAAAAGGTAAAATTGGGCAGATTATGTAGTAAATTTTTTGGATAAAAGATGTAATTGCACATATGTAACAACTGTAACTACTGTGCATGTAATGTAACTATTTGAAAAGTAATGTAACCATGCACACGTGTAAAGTAAACAATGCAGAAAAAATAACTATTTTCGGAGCGAGTAGCTACCCGCGTTGGCTTTGAAGATAAACCCTACACAGACACACACACACACACATATATATATATATATATATATGTTTATATATATATATATGTTTTTATATATATATATATATATATATATATATATATATATTGATATGAACATACTGGTTTTTGTGGATGATTCCACTTGTTCTATATTGTGGGGTTTTCTTCCCAACCATTAGGTGAAGAAAAATTGGAAGTTTTGAACCTGACTTGTATAAGAGTATTTATTCTTTAGGAGATAAAGTTGAGATGGCTTGGTATTCATCCTAGTTTTATTTGCACTTTTAGTCTAGTATTTGATTTATTTCCATCGTTTTACTTTAGAACTAGTTTGCAATCAAGTTTTCTTCATTTTTTGATAATTTGTAGGATTTTGATCCAATTCTTTTGTTTCCATGGTAGGTTTCAACCTTATAACATGTGCACCGTCATAGGATATGGGGTCCCTCTAACCGACTAGCGGACCCAAGAAACATTTAATAGAATGGACAAGAATTTCAATTATTTGGACCTTCATCAGACCACTTACCATCGATTAAAAGCTTCATAGGTGACATCCATGAACTTATTCCAATATCTCCCTAGGGTGGGTTTACATCTCCCAAGAATCCCATTGGTTTGTCAAGAAGTGAGCCCGATTCCTGGCCTGGTACCTAGGGCTGATGGCAGACCCTCCGACAAACCTATGAAACCAATGATGAGAATTCTACCTGACCAAAGTTCTTCCCCGACGAGAACCCTACTCCACCACTCTGATGCCTGACCATTGATGTCTAGGCAAACATCAACATTTTATGCAAATCCTATTCATGTAAACTGAAAATATTTTTTCACGCCACACCTCTGATGTCTGGCAAACTCTGACCTCAATGGAATTACTACCTCTCCAAGTCAACAATGATCAAACTCCACCACTGATGCCCAACTAGTCTGCAAGCTCTGATGGGAATCCTACACTCCATCCTGAAAATCGTCCTCCGATAGCCAGGTGATTCGACCCTTAATGGAAATTTTGGTAGTCATGAAACTCTTCATCTACCTCACTATTCGCTTTTTGGATATGCCGCACTCTAATTTTGATGATGCAAGTATTTCCCTTTTATGCTACTAAAATATGGATTTAATATTTCAACCGTTCAAAGAACTTAGACAAGATCGAAATAAAGAATATGCAATATATGTATTTGGATGCTTGTAGGATAAGTTGTACCTTGTACATACTTTGTATAAGTGCATTTTATGCAACTTACTATGAATAATGTAAGAACAAGTGTTGATCAGCCCTATCCTATCCTAAATCCCTTTTAACACTTATATCAAATCTTTAGGTTAGATAGGTGTCATTAGAAACATCATTTAATATATTTTACAAAAGTTTAGAATTGATTTACAGATACATTTTGGTCATGTACACTTTGATCAAGAAAGAGTCATTGTAGAAAATTTCCATTGCAAATTTTTAGAGGAGGATGAATCTCGGTCAAACTACAGTTTAATCAAGATTGATCTCGATCAAAGCATAGTTCAATCACAAATAATTCTACATTTAAAATCAACATTAATTTTCTATCCATTGTAAACTCGATTTATTACAACCAACAACTTGTCTAGAATTTAACTTTGTCAAAATACTTCCAACAATTATATTTACCATTACGAAGTGTTTCCTATATATAGGAGTGCCTATGTAGACATAGAAGATACACTTGAACAAATCTATTACATGCTATTTTTATCCAAGTTTATAATTTTACATTGCTATCTTTATATCTAAGCCATATCTCAACAATAGTGTCATACTTCACTAAATATAACCTTGTCTATCATTGTAGAATTTGATCATCACTAGTTCATAGAGAGCTTTGTATTGAAAATCTTATGAAGAATTGATATTTTTATATTTTGAGCGTTGATGTTCTCTCTCTCCCTCCAATTTTGCTCAATAACATTGTTCTCCATCAAAGAAGAGATTCAGTGCTCTTTAAATTCATTAAATAAGAGGTTCAAACACTCTTCAAAGCCGTTTAAGAATAGATCAATGCTCTTCCTTGTCCATTAAAGAAGAGATGAAGGTTCAGTGATGTTGCTTGGCCTTTAAAGAAGAGGTTTGGTTCTCCTCCTTGGCTGTGAAAGAATAGGGTAATAATTTTACTTTTTATTATTTCTCACGAGGTCAACAAAAGTGGTTTGTTACAAATCTTGGTTATTCCCAAGTAGTGGACTGACATCTTTTGAGGGAACCACTCTATATTGGGTGTCTCTTATGGTTTGGTTTTATTTTCATTACTTGACTTACATTTCCACTACATTATATTTTAAGAAAGTTTCAATCCAACCTATTCAATGTTTGAAATTTCATAAGATTTATATTAGCTCTATTCACCCCCCTAGATCACATTAGTTATCAGAGCAGTCTTCAAGGAGATTTAACATGTCTTAAAGATGGGGGGAAATCTAATGGGACAACCTCAACCTTGAAGGATTATATGTTAGAGAGTCGACCAATGTTTGATGGGGAAAATTACATGTATTGGAGGAGAAGGATGCAATACTACTTACAAGGCATCAACTTCGAACTTTGTAAATTGGTTCCCTTACCATATGAACATCCAAGGAAAGAAAAAGATAAATGGGGTCCAGATATGGAAAGAAAGGCTACTCTGAATGCCATATCAATAAGTATTTTATAATCTTATAGATCTCATAGTGATTTATATAGAATATCTTCTTATGAAATTGCATATGATATATGGAGCAAACATTAAGTTACAAGAATTAACTCAACAAGTCAAGAGTACAAAGATGACTATGTTGAAACATATATATGAATTATTACACATGACTAAAACAAAAATTATTGGTCAACTATATGCTAGATTTTATATTCTAATAAATACTCTAAGTGCCTTAGGAAAACCTATATTAGTGGAAGAGTAGGTATCCAAGATTCATAGGTCATTGTCATTAAAATTCAAAGATAAGGTGATTGCTATAGAAGAATATAGTGACATTTCAAAACTATTGATAGAGAATCTCATTAGAAATTTTGTGTTATTCTTGGCATCTCTATATCATGGTGGACTTAACATTCCTTACCAAATCACAGTGGACTAAACATTCCTTACCATTGACTTAGGAGTATGTTTTTTATATTTTGTGTTAGTGGCATCTTTTTATCATGAAGGACTTAACATTCCTTTCATTGGTAATTAGACAACTTTTTAATGTTCCTTTATCAAATATTTTTTCTTATCTATTAAATGTATATCACTTCAAATTGGTACATCCTTATTTTTCGTTGCATGTATATATTTCTTCTCCAAAGTGACTGTCTTGTTGAGGGGATTGTCTCCTTGAGGGGGAACATTGATAAGTATAAACCCCTTTTTGACTTCGACAAAAGGGGGAAAATATCCATGAAGATATTTGGACTATCAACAACAATTTAAAGGTATTATGATCTATTTTTTCTACTTTCAATGTTATCTTATGGAAATAATTGTCATCATCAAAAAGGGGGGAATTGCTGGCTGTTGGGATACGCCACACTCTAATTTTGATGATGCACATATTTCCCTTTTGTGTTAGTACAATGTGCATTAAGTGTTTCAGGTGATCAAAGAACTTAGATGAGATTCAAAAGTAAAGAATGTGCAACATTATATGTGTTTGGATGGTTATAGGACAAGTTGTACCATGTATATACTTTGTATAAGTAAACCTTGTGCAACTTTATAGGAATGATGTGAAATAAGTGATGATCAGCCCTATCATATCCTAAACCCTTTTCACACTTATATCAAGTCTTTAGGATAGACAAGAGTCATTAAAATGTCATATAATATGTCTTCTAAAAGTTTAGAAATTGGTTTATAGACACATTTTTGGTCGAATACACTTCAACTGAGAAAATCCATTGTAGAAAAAAAAATCCTCTATAGAAAATAGCCGTTACAAATTTTGAGTGGAGGCTAGCTCTCAGTTGCACTATAGTTCGATTGAGAATCAGTCCGCAGTCAAAATTAACATTAATTTTCTATCTATTGTAAACTCAATTTTTGACATCCCAATGACTAGTTTAGCATTTCATTTTGTCAAAACACTCCCGATAGCTATATTACCCATTCCTGAGTGCTTCTTATGGATATGAGTGCCTATGAACACTTAGAAGACACACTTTAGAAAATGCATTACATGCTATCTTTCTCCAAGCTTATAATTCTACACCGCATCTTCAGATCCAAGGCATAGATAAACAATAGTATCATACTCCACTAGATATAACCTTGCATATCATTGTGGAAATTGATCATCGCTCATTCATGGAGAGCTTCATATTATAAATATTCTTAAGAATTTATATTTTCATATTGTGAGCATTGATGTTCTCTCTCCAATCTTGTTCAACAACATTGTTTGGTTCCCTTCCTTGGTTGTCAAAGAAGAGGTTTGATGCTCTTCATATCTATTAAAGAAGAGGTTCGTTGATATTCAAAGCCATTAAAGAAGAGGTAGGTGCTCTTCCTTGACTATTAAAGAATAGGTGAAGGTCCATTTCTCTTCTTTGGTCATTAAAGAAGAGATGAAGGTTCAATTCTCTTTCTTGGCCATTATAGAAGAGGTTTGATGGTCTTCCTTGTCTATGAAACGTAGTGGGTAACAATTGTAATTTGTATTATTCCTTATGAGGGAAAATCTTGGATGGGAAGAACTAGGTAGTGGGATGACATATTTTGATAGAAACACTCTACATTGGGTGTCTCTTGTGCTTTGATTTCATTGTCCAATTACTTGCTTTATATGTCTACTAAATTATCTTTGAAGCAAGTTTCAATCTAATCTCCTTAGTGTTTAAAATTATATAATATCTATATTAGCTCTATTCACCGCCTAGAGCATGCCACATCATTGACCCTTTGTATCCACGACACTGAGACTCACCTACAAGGTGGTTGGAAAGGGTTCCAAACCCTAACCCCAACTATAAATACAAGGCTACTCTCATCAAAAAAGGGATCCATGATTTATATTGCCATGCAACCATTTGCATTCCATAATATCCACCCGTAGCTTCCATCAACCTACTTTTATCAGTTGCCTCCATTGGTCTATAGGCGGATGAGATTAAAACCTCCATTGAACTCCATAGTTTTCATTTTTAAGGAACTTAAAACCAATGTGTTCTATTACTTGTTGACCTCATCCTCCACCTCCTTTTCCATTACAACAATAGATCTTGTAAGACCCCTGCCCTAGATTTTTGTCTAAAATTGTTAGTTTGTCTTAATAATATGCTTAAACCTTAATATTATCATATGATGCACATTAATAACATTATACAAGTTTATGTTTTCAGTTTGATCTTGTTTGTTTAATGTTTGATAAAGTTATGCTTGTTGTAGACCAAGTTGTAATTTACCCATGTTGAGGTTCTATCCTACAATTTTTCACATGTAGGTTGTGCCTTTAATGCCTTAGAAACATGAGAGAGTGATTCTTGTGGTTCCTTCTCTGGACCTTGGTTGTTGAGGTGGCCTTATGTGTGTGGAGCTAGGGTTTGCATGGTTCCCTTGGATGCATGAGTGTTGGTGTCGACCGTAATGTTATGACCTTTGTAGCAACCAAGTGTTTCATGTTGGGATTGCTTATTTTGGTGGTGCTTGTAGTGACCTAGGTGTCTTGGCCTTGGTTGGGGTTGCTAGGGTTTGGTTGTGTTGTGACCTACCTTGGTTGGTTTTGTATTGCGGTCGGTACCCTTGTCTTTGCTTCAACCCTGAGGGTGTAGTGGACCTAAGTGGTTGCTACACTACCTTGTTTGTATCACCCTTTTTTGCATGCATGTCTAGAGTGTTTGCATGGCCGATCTTTTGAGGTACATGTGTCCTTTTGTGCCCTCATATCTTGACACCTCATGATCCTTACCTCTCTCCTACCCTTGAGTATTTATGCCCTCTCTTTCACATGCAAGTATTCCATTTGGCTCTCTTTTTTCCTCTCTTCTCCCTTGTGTTTGACCTTGAGCTTGGTGGAGAAAGGTGCTGATCTTGTAGCTAGGTGGATGATCTCCTCTTACATGAGGTGGTCTTGAGCTTGACCATCTCTCTTATAGTGATTTTTGGTGAGATTAGAACTTGTTAAGTGGTTTTATCTACTTGATCTCATTTTCTTAAAACCTACCTATTCCTTCTCCTCTTGGCCTTAGACTATGGATCTTTCATGGTGGATATCTTGAGGAACTTCTCTCCATAGAGTTCGAGATCCATGGTTTTCCATGGGAGTACCTAAGTGAGATGAAGCTTTCTCCCTTTTCTCTTTTATTCAGCCTTGGGGTTGTACTTTCTTCTTCTTGAGCTTTCCTTTGACCTTAGTATGTTTTTTTGTTCTTGATATGACCTTGTTAGACATGGAGTTGATCCAAGTTTGGAGTTCCTTCTCTCTCTTGGAGCTTGTGGCTTTGGAGCTTGATCTTCTTTAAGGAAGGTTATACAACTTTCCTATCTTCTATTATTGCACCATATTCTTGATTTAATGCTACTGTTCTATATCTAAAACATGATTATAAGTTGTTGGATGGTGCTGGCTTAATCTAGGGTTTAAGATTTTGAAGTATTATTGCATAGATTACTCTTTTTCCTAAACCCTAATTTCTTGTACCTGAAGATAAGGTGATGATGGAGATGATGATTCTTTTATGTAACCTAAATGTTGATTTTATTATCATGCTTATGGTTCTATTATCCTATGTTGGATGGAGTATTTAAATTCATATATGCATATGTTTGGAAGTCTTATTTCATCATTCATATCATGGTTTTCATGATCAATTCTTATGGCATTTTATTTAGGGTTTGACGTTCACATTTGCTTAAGGTTTCATGTTGTTGATGCCTTGGTTTCTTCTGATGTTATACTCCTATTTTGATCATCATGATACTCATGTTCCATGATTTTAAGGGTCTCTATGTTGAGTGTGCTCACTCTTTGGCTGATACCTATATGATGGTTCTCCTCATGGTCACTACATGTTAAGGTTGTTGCGGTCGCAAGGTAAACCCTAACCCTAATCAAGTGGTCACTTCACCTAGTCTTTTTGCGGTCACAACACCCTGATTTAGTTGATTCGGTCGATACCTTGGTTGGTTCTTGGATGGTTGCAACAAATTAAGTGGTCACTACATAAGTGAGACATCTAGTTACTACACTTGTGAGCCATTTTTTCACTATATAAGTGAGATATGTGGTCTCTACACTTGTGAGCCATGTTGGTCGCTACACAAGTGAGCCATGTGGTCACTACACTTGTGAGACATGTAGTTGCTATGTGATTGAGTCAATACATAGTACTGTTTGAAAGGTTGGTTGATCATAATAATAATTCCTAACCCTAATGTGTTCCAAGAATTTGGGAGGTGATGTACCTAAGGTCAAGTGTTGAATGTGGTTATGTAAACCCTAACTGATTAAGCTTGTAAAACCCTAACCCCAGTTTTGGGTGTGCGATGTATTTGCTTATATTTCTTGAAGTGATTATCAAGTAATGATGTCTTCTCTCTTCTACTTGTGTTACCCTAATGTAGCAGGTTGAATACAGATCATAGCTTGAGAATGCTATGGTATCTTGTATATGATACAAGGTGATGATTATGAGCCTTGATGAGGCATGATGAAATAATAATGTGACACATAAACTATGTGATTGGGTCTTACGACCTGGCAGATGCTCAATGCCTAGTGTGAGGTGGCATCCTCCAGTGATGATATGAGGGATTTTTATCCCCTAGTGACGTGATAATGTTGAAGGCCTTATATGGAAGTGATATCAAGTGATTATGTGACATGTTTATGCCTCATACATTTTATATCTTTTGATGTTGCAACATGCCCTTATCTTTGTAGAATTTGTGGGGTTTATACATTGTAACTTGATTTATATTTTAAAAGATACCCAATTGGCAAAACCAATCAAGTCAAACCTTAATCATGTAGTTCCCTATGTGATTGATCCATTAGAGAGTTAGAACTTTACTAGATGATTAAACATGTACTCCCAACGGAAACCTAGAGCACATAATGTTGAGTATGTAGGTGAAAGTGACTATGTGTCCTTGATATCTTGATTCCAAGTGTTTTGAGAATGACTACAATTGGGTCTCGATGATGGTGAAAATGTGCTATGATGTGATAGAGATAGATGAAATTTACCTCAGTTATTGGGTTATATACCCTGGTTTCTAGTGCTATAACCTGTACCAAGGTAGACTAGGTGTTTATAGAACTATAGCTTTAACTATAACTTGTTGTTTTACAGTTTAACTGATATGTGACTACGGTGCAAACTCAAATTGACCAAGTAGTGTGGGAAGATCATGGAGTCTAGATCTTCCATAGATCTTGTATGACACTGATTTCAAATTAGCAGTGGTTAGTTGGACTTGGGTACGACTCAAATCCTCAGGGCTAATCAAAGACGTAATACAACTGTGTAGTATATTTGTTTAAGGTCAAACACGATTCACATTGGATGACCCCTTGCGTTGTTTCTTAAATTGTTTAGTTGATAACAATTATACATGTTCTTCATATTCCTTCTAAAAGTATA
The DNA here is from genome assembly GCA_963693085.1 of Alisma plantago-aquatica. Lineage (NCBI taxonomy): Eukaryota > Viridiplantae > Streptophyta > Magnoliopsida > Alismatales > Alismataceae > Alisma > Alisma plantago-aquatica. The sequence continues at coordinate 498,914,260 of OY856414.1, read as the reverse complement.
AGATTTTCTACTGCTCAGTTGAAGATGTTAAACTACCAAATATGTGTTATTAGCTTTACTCATATCATTTAGCCAAATCTGCTCATTCTGATAATAATGCTATCTTCATGGTTTATCATATCTATGATAATAATAGTTTTTGGGGAGATTTATATCTCTTACTGGGAGTTGGTCTCACCACATGTGTTTCCACATCTTTTAGGTGGTCACACATGACGAGTTAGAGATCGTACGGTTGAGGCTGAATAGTAAGAGGAGCAGTAAGTGTTGAAGGTTGGATATACTACTAGTGTTTTGTCATAGAGTATTATGTGTCATCCATATACTCTCAGGTCCTTGGAGGTGTTATGTATATGTTTTACATCGGAACAAGTTTTTGGCTGTGTGCCATGGTTGTACATATGTGGCTTGGATATGTGACCAAGTTATTCCTTGTAACATGTTTGTGGCAAGATGGCCACTAAATAGTGATATGTGATATCTGTTGGGCATGTTATATATTATAGGTGGCACAAGTTTGTTTATTTAAATGTGATATGTTCCTCTTGAGATGGGTATATTATATTGGTTTTAATTACCATGTTTCATGGTGATGCGGTTTTTAGTGTTAATTCCACACTTTGTCTTAAGTAATCTCATTTTGCTGTGAATGGTGTGTCACAGTTAGGTTGGTATTAGAGCTATAGGTTCACTGAGTCTATAGAGACATAGTACTAGGGTTTGTGTTTGTTCTTGTGTCATCCAACATATTTAATGGTAGCTTCTTCTTATATAGAAGAAGAAGAAGAAGAAGAGAAGAAAAGATATGCCTAGAGAACATGAAGAACATGTTGACAGCAGTGTTGCTTCACGACGAGGTGGTTCCAGGAGCCAGGCTAGAGATGATAGAGTGTCTAAAGTGCCTCAGTTCAACCCAACAACTATGGAAAATCCCACATTTCAGTCCATGTTTGGACAATTTATGGCCACAACGATGCATATAGTGGATAGAATGCCTGTGCCCCATCCCACGGCAGCTATTTCCAATGTGGAACCCCAGGGTTCTGGAAAGACCTTCAAGAGGTTAAGGAGTGTGGGGCCGATAGAGTATGTTGGTATGTCAAACCCAACTGATGCTAACATGTGGTTGACTAAGTTGGAGAAGGCCTTCAACATCCTCTATATACCTGATGAGGATAAGGTGAAGCACACAGTGTACCAATTGAAGGGGAGTGTTGGCCATTAGTGGGCCATTGAGGAAGAGAAGAGACCCAATATGGTGATCAGTTGGGAAGATTTTTGGTAGAAGTTCATGAGCCGATAATTCCTAGAGACCCATATGCATGAGAAGATCTCTTAGTTTGAGAAGATCCAATAGGGATGCACGATGATCAATGAGGATGAGGCAAAGCTTATGGAACTATTAAGGTTTTATCCACATGTGGCTGCTATATACAAGGAGAGAATCCATCATTTTGAGAAAGGTTTGAGCTCGTAGTTGACTACAATAGTGTCATATTTAGAGAAGATGGAGTGGTTTTCCATGTTTGTGGAGTCTATGAGGCAGATAGAACGATAAGCTGTGGAGAAGCGTGAGGTGAATGCCAAGAAGAGACCATCACAACATCAAGAATAGTCATATGGGGGATTTAAGAAGCCTAGGTTCTCATCACCTCAGTCACAACAAAGGTCAGTGGTTCAATCTCAGTGGTCTCTGAGCAAGGGTATAGGCCGTATATTTCCCCGATAGGAGCTCACAATGCTACATCAGTGTCGGTGATATGGTCGTCTAGGTCGTGGTACGAGAGCAAGACCTACTATAAGTGTGGGTTGGTTAGGCGTACAAAGTGCTTCTACCCTGTGAAGGATGAAGAGGTGACACAACAACCGATTCAAAATCAACAATGATCACAACAATGGTAGTTCAGTAGTGGTGATGACAAAGGATGTGGTCAGGCATCACAAGTAGGTTCTTCTTGATAGGCTAGCAGAGGATGGGGACAACATGAAACAACTTGATTCTATTCCATGAGTCATCCAGAAGGAGTAGTAAACCCTCAAATTGTGACAAGTTAGTTGGAGTTATTTTATTCTGATTTGTCTTCTTCCTATTTTATATCTATTTTGGTTGACCAGGGTGTGGCACTTTCTATTATCACTAGATAAGTGATAGCTAGTTGTTCTTTGCTTGTTAGTCATAGATGTGACAGTCTTCACTTAGAAACCCCTTTGGTTGGTTCCGCCGAATTTCAGGAGGTGTGTCTTTCCTGCGTTCTTTCTTTTTCAGGACACATCATTCAAGTGGATCTCATACCAGTTGACATGCATGGATTCAATGTGATCCTTGGAATGGAAACTTTGGAGAAGTATCGAGTGGTCTTGGAATAGAGTTCTAAGATGGATACATTTGTTGACAATGATATTTTATGGGTCTTCCAAGGAGATAAGAAGATTCTTCCAATGTGTCTGGCATCAACTTTGATAGCAAAGAGGCTGATGAGACAGGACTATGAGACATTTTTGGCACATGTGGTAGATACCAAGGTGAGGAGTTTTGACTTGAGAGTTATACATTGTCCATATTTTGATAATGACTTAACCATTCCATTACTATGTACCTAATATATTTGTTCAAGATTGATTTTAGGCTTTAGGTACATGAAAAGGATCAAATTACACAAGCCCTAGCTTGCTTGTTCAAGTTCAAGTCAAAAGCAATGTAAGTGTGCGTTTTGGGAAATCACTCCAAATGACCATAGATTAATTTTGTAATCACTTGTATTGATCATATGACTTGTAACTAAGATGAGAAAAAACTAGGGACACTTAATTCAAATGTTTGGTCACTCAAAAATCAAATAAAAAAATTTGTCACATGTTGTTTATCGGTCGAGTTGGAAACTCGACCAATCCAGTGATGGATTTTCTGAAGAGACCAATCGATCGAGTTGCAAACTCATAAAACTCGACCGATCGATCAACTACACAAAATTGATTTTGACTCATCGATCGAGTTTCCAAAAAAAAACTCAACCGATAGTTTGAAAATTGTCTGTCACTTAGGGATCAGTCGAGTTACCTTTATTGAAACTTGACCAAATGTACAGTATAGAAAATGTAGAAAAAGTGATTATAATCATTGAAGAGTTGTTTTGAGGGAAATAGATTTGTTGTCACTTGTAAAATGGCTATATTTTGTCCTTAAGTGTTCCCATACTCAAAGGAACGCCTCCATCTATAAATAGAACCCCTTGTAGTTATTTCCAAGTTTGCTCATTCATGCTATTCTAAGTCATTATTATAGTTGAGTGTGTTGCAACCCTTTGAGCCCCTTTCTTTCTCTCTCATTTACAAAGAATTTCATGATTATGAGTGAGTTAGGCAAGTTCTAAGAGAGCTATATCTATGTTCTTATAAAGATCTCATTCCATTCCATCTTCCCTAACCCCTTTCTCAAAAAGCAAAGGTTGAAGCAAGCTACTTCGATTGAAGGTGAAGTTGTTGCTGGTCTTCTTCAAGGTTGAAGAAGAGGTGAAGATCTTCTCCAGGTGAAGGAGAAGGGCAAGGCCAAGATTCAACAAGAGTGGGTAAATCCTTCAAGGCCAAAGACTTGATGCGAGTGTGGGTAAGCCATTGTTGAAGGCTAAAGACATCTTGATAAAGTGGGTAAGTCCTTGCGTAGGTGGAAGACTCTTGTCTTGAGTAGATAAGTCTGTGGATGTATGATGGTCTCCTTATGTCTCTTATGAATGAATATAAGTATACACAGGTTGCAAAGTCCTAGAGGTTGACCTCTCTAGGTGGTGGATTGACTATCTCCTAATTTGGAGACTGGAACCACTCTAAACCACCTTGTCCAAGTGCTTGTTTCAATTTATCTCATCCTTGCTATTCTTACTTAGATAGGAATTCAAATTGTTCTTAAGATATTGGTTTTTATTGATATAATTCTAAGGTCTAACTTATCTTGTGAGTATTTTGAAGCTCTATTCAACCCCCCTCTAGAGCCCTAGAACCAACAAGTGGCATTAGAGTCAATGATATTCTCCAACAATATCCCACGAGATGAGAAGATGGGTGAAAACCTACTTGGTTCACTCAACCTAGAGGGTGGCTTCTCCATGCGTCCTTAGGTCTTTGACAACACCAACTTCATCTATTGTAAGAGGAGTATGCAGTTCTACATTCAAGGGATGAACTTTGATATGTGGAAGGTGATGGTCACACCATACAAGAAGCCAATCAGAGCTGTGTCAACATGGAATGAAGCTGCACTAAAAGAAGCCTAGCTCAATGCCAAAGTCATAAGCATCCTCTATGCAACCCTTACCCCAATGGAGTTCAACCACATCTCATAATGGGATGCAGCCTATGAGATTTGGGATAAGTTGTGTATTTCCTATGAGGGAACAAAGCAAGTTAAGGAAGTTAAGATATTCATGTTGAACAATCTTCTAGAGAACTTCAAGATGGGCAAGAAAGAAGAGATTATTGAGATGTACTCTAGGTTGAACGTCATCATCAATGGACTAGCTGCTTTGGGCAACACTTTGGATAGAGATGTAATCAACTCTAAGATCTTGAGGACTCTACCAAAGATATGGGAGTCAAAGGTGACCTCCATTGAAGAAGTGAGAAGCCTTGGCGACTTCCCAACCGAAAAGCTCATTGGCAACCTACAAGATGATGAGCTAAGGCTTTACAAGCAAGAAGAAGAAGCCAACAAAGAAGAGAAGGAAGAAAAGAAGATCAAAGATAGTGCCTTTAAAGCTCAAGTGGAATCTGTCATCCTTCAACAACAACTTGCTTTCCAAACCTCTCCCTCCTCCTCTAGTGAAGATGATGGCGCTAGTGAGCATGAAGCCAACTACACCTAGGGAAATCACTTCAAGGGAAAGCAATCCTCCTCCTCTACTCCTAGATGCTATAAGTGTGGCCAAAAGGGACACTACAAGTGTGAATGTCCAAAATCAAGAAAGTCACACCACAAGGGCAGATCCAAGGAGGAAGAGTACAAGAAAGAGAGCAAGTACAAGAGGAAGGAAAATAAGGAGAAAAAACATAAGAATGCAGCTCTTGTAGCTTGGGAAGAATCACCCTCAAGTGGCTATAGCTCCGAAGAAGATGGAGAGTGCCACCTTGCACTCATGGCCTCTACAAGTGAAGAAATTAATGAGTAAAGTGAGGTAAGTTAGGTAAGCTTGCATGAGTTTTCTAAAGAAACTATTATTGATATGCTTGTTTCTACCTGTTCTTCTTTTTTTAAATGTAAATCTAAAAGAAAAAGGTTAGGAAAAATTATTGATAATTTGTATGATAAACTTGAGATTCTTGAGCAAAATGAGAAAACTCATCCTGAGAGCATTGATAACTTGAAAGGACGATTTCTTAATCTTGAGATCCAATACAATGGAGTTGATGTAGAGAATGGTGTTTACCATAAGAACATTGAAACTCTTAAGGAAGATAACCAAAAGTTCCTAAATGAGCTTGAAATACTTAAAACTAAAAATGCTGAATTTAAGCTCATTATTGATGCTCGTAGGGATGAGAGGGATGTTTATCTTAAGGAAATATAAGTGCTTAAATCTGAAAATGGTAGGTTGCTTGGTCAATTTAATAATTTATCTTCTAGACCTATATTGCCTAGTAATTATGTTGCTTCTATTTATCTTGAGAAAGATTCTTTTTTGACTAAAGCCCTCTATTTAGAGACCGACCTTGTTCATGCTAGATATGATCTTGCTAGTTTGTCTTCTACTGTTATATCTCTTACTGATGATAATCATAGACTTAGAGCCTCTCTGCAGAAATTCCTCAAAGGGAAAAACTCCCTAAATTAAATCCTTGACCATTCTACCAAACAAAGTGGTACTAGTGGTTTTGGATTTGTAGGGGGAGCAATGAAGGGCAATAATAATGCTAAAGGTAAGAAAACTAGTAAGGAAACCTCCTTTTTCATTGGAGAGTCTTTTGGCACTAAGAACCCTATGATTTGTTCTCATTGCAAAAGTGATGATCTTATTCTACTTATTGTCCTTACAAGCCTAAGGGGCCAACCCAAAGATGAAACGGGTCCCCAAGCTAACTCTAGATCTCAAAGTTTGAGTTGGGAACCGACACTCTCCTTTCTTAAAGGAAAAAGGTAGATGGATTGTTGATAGTGGCTGCACTAAGCGCATGACAGGTGATATAAGCCATTTCAACAACTTCAATAAGAAGAAAGGAGGTTCAGTTACCATTGGGGACAACAAGAAAGGTAAGGTTAAAGGTGAGAGTGATGTAGGAAAATCCTTGTGTATCAAGAATGTTCTCTTTGCAGATGGCCTACATCACAATTTAATAAGTGTAAGTCACATATGTGATAATGGTTACCTTGTGCTATTTACTTCTTTTGAATGCTTGATTCTAGATTCTCTGTTCTATCAAGTCATATATAAGGGAACTGGAAGTGGTAATATTTATGTAATTTCTCTTAACTCTATTAAGCATGTGGTTGGTATATGCCTAGTAGTCAACTCAAATGATATTTCTCTTTGGCATCGTCTGTTGGTCATGTAAATATGAATCAATTGAAGAAGTTGAGCAAAAAGGACTTGAATTGGATGTTGAAAAGGATGAGGAATGCCAACCTTGTACCCAAGGAAAGCAAACCAAGTCCTCCTTCAAATCTAAAGGAGTTCTTAGTACCAAGAGAGCTCTTGAGCTTCTTCACATTGATCTATTTGGACCAATGAGAACTCAATCGCTTCATGGTTCAAAGTATTTCCTTATTATTGTCGATGACTTCTCTAAATATACTTGGACATTCTTTCTTGTTTGCAAGAGTGATACACTTGATTTTTTCTCTAGTTTTTGTAAATGAGTTGAGAATGAAGCTTCTTTCTGGATTGTTTCCATCCATAGTGATCATGAGGGAGAATTTGAAAATGATCTTTTTGAATGCTTTTGTGAAGAATCTGGGTATGCACATAACTTCTCTTCACCTTGAACACCTCAATAAAATAGGGTTTTAGAGAGGAAGAATAGGTCACTATAGGAGATGGCTAGGACCATGCTTTTAGAGTATGACACTCCAAAAAAGTTTTGGGCCAAAGCTGTTAGTACCTCATGTTTTGTGCAAAACTAGGTTTTTACACATGCTTCTTTGAAGAAAACCCCCTATGAGATATGGCATGGTAGGAAGCCTTCTATCGAGTATTTCCATGTTTATGTATGTCCTTGTTTTATTTTGAATATGAAAGATTCTCTCGACAAGTTTTTTCAAACTCTTACAAGGCTTTCTTTCTTGGCTATATCACTACTAGCAAGGCTTATAGAGTATTTCATGTTGATCTTGATAAAGTAGAAGAATCTATTAATGTTAAGTTTATTGAGACTGACCCCTCTATTCCCAAAGATATTGTTTCAAATGATGATGTTATAGGTGAGGTAATTCCTATTCTAAAAGAACTCAATATCACCCAAAAGGGAAAAGAGGTGGTCACTCAAGAAGAAGAGAAAGATGAAGAGAATAAGGATCCAACTCCTCACTTTGCAAAGAATCATCCAAAAGTGCTTATTTGAGGTGACCCATTTGAAAGAGTGAAGACATGGTCTACATTCAACAAATAAGAAGCCAACATCGCCTTCATCTTACAACTCAAGACAAAGAATGTCAAAGAAGCTCTTGGGGATGATAAATGGATCCTGGCCATGCAAGAAGAGTTGGAGCAATTTGAAAAGAACAAAGTATGGACCTTAGTGCCAACACTAAAGTGATAGAAAGATCATTGGCACCAAGTGAGTGTACCTTTTTTTTTTTGAAAAAGGGTGCCTGTCGCACTTATCTATTGATGTCATTGAAAGAAAGTTGTACAATGTCATCATCAAAGTTTTCAGTAAGGCTACGTGAGCCTTCAAGCAGACAGGCATTTGAAGCCAAGGCATGGGCTACCCCGTTACCTTGTCTTCTTACAAAGCATACATTAAAGGAAAGAAAATGTAAAGAGAAGCAGATAATGTTTTGAACGATACGGTCCACGTAACCTCTTCCCCATCCTTCCCTCTTGATTGCATGGACGAGTAAGGCGCTATCCGTTTCAACTATGAGGTCAGTAATACCTCTTTCCAAGGCGAATACCATGCCCGAATATACCGCCATTCCCTCCACACTAAGCACCGAGAATGTATGGTCTATCCTGCATTGATATGTCCCTTGGACGTTTCCCGTGTTGTCCCTTAGGACAGCGCCAATGCCTCCCGACCCGTCGTTCCTCAAGCTTGCATCTGTATTCAGCTTTGTTAACTGCCGGTTCGGAGGTTTCCAATGGGTTTGAGTATCCACGTGATTGACATGGTTGTGGGAGGTAGTCGCCGCTGTATATACCTTCGTATCTGCCACCAACGATAGGAATCCAGCTGCCATTGCCGGCATGTAGGGAGGGCGCTGTTCAAATAGGATTTTATTCCTTGCCGTCCATGCCACCCACATAAGCGTTGCTCCTTCATCAATTCTATCCTGGTTATCTTCCTTTATCAACTCTCGAATGAAGTCCCTTGCGCTGCCGTGCACTTGAGCCGGCCATGAGAAGTTGCCCGTCGCCCATACTTGCAAGGAATGGCTGCATGTTAGCAAAGCATGTGTTGCATCTTCTTGCTGCAAGTTACATCTCGTGCATGTATCATCTTCAATGATGTGCCTTCGATAAAGAGCATGATGTGTTGGAAGTATATCTTGCATGACCCGCCATATAAAGTGTTTCAGTTTTGGTGGCCAAAGTTGCTTCCAAATACGCTTCCAATCTCCCTCCTCCATCTCGCCTGCAATCTCTGCCCCCGTCCTGATAAAGGCATATGCACTTTTCACTGTGTACTCTCCATTGCTTTCCTCATCCCAACAAAGGACATCGTCCCCGGCCTGTCTCCCAAGGGGAATATTTACTATCATGTTTGTGATATGTGGAGGGAAAACCTCAGAGAGAGCATGAGTATCCCATTGACCTGTGTCCACGCTGATCAAATGTGAGACCGTCCTGTACTCCACCGGGCCTTGTATGAGATAACGTTGTACCGGGCCTCCTAGTTGCGGTATGCACCTGTCTTCATATATGTCTATATTGTGACCTGAGCCAACTCTCCAAAGGAAACCTGGTTTGACAAGTTGGATTGCACCCCAAATGCTCCGCCATGAATAGCTTGGACTTCCTCCTATGCTTGTACGTAAAGGTGTGGATCTTTTGAAGTACTTTTGCCCCAAAATCCGGCTAACCAGAGATGTGCTTGAAGAAGCAATGCGCCATCCTTGTTTAGCCAGCAACGCCTGATTAAAAGCTTTAAGATCTCTGAATCCCAATCCTCCACACTCCTTTGTTTTGCATAGCCTTTCCCATGACATCCAGTGAATTTTTCTTTCCCCGTCTTTCGATCCCCACCAGAATTTTGCAATCATAGAGTGAATCTCATCTAAAATCCCATCTGGAATTTTTAAAATACTCATAAGGTACGTCGGGATCGCCTGGATGATCGATTTGATGAGCACTTCCTTTCCCGGACGAGATAGAAGATTTTCTTTCCATCCTTGCAGCTTTTTCCAGATCCTGTCCTTCACGGCAGCAAACACAACTTTCTTTGACCTTCCTATGACAGTGGGGAGCCCAAGGTATTTCTCATGTTTATCCACCTCCCTTACCCCCAACATATTCTTTATAGACTCCCTTTTCTCTGCATCAACGTTTCTACTAAAGGATACTTCCGTTTTATCATAATTAATCTTCTGCCCGGATGCCCTCTCGTATTGGCTGAAAATTTCAGCTAAAGCAGAGCATTCAACTGAAGTAGCCCTGGTGAAAACGATACTATCATCTGCAAAGAATAAGTGAGATACACGTGGTCCGTGTCTACAGGCTTGAATTCCATGTATGCGGCTATCCTGTGTGGCTTTAGAAATAGAAAGAGAGAGAGCTTCAACGCAAAAAAGAAATAAGTAGGGAGATATAGGGTCACCTTGGCGAAGTCCTCGAGTCGGTCTTGTAGCACCAAGTGAGTCTACCTCAACAACCTAGATGAAAGCAAAAAAGTGGTACTGAACAAAACAAGGTTAGTGCCCCATGGCTACAATCAGAAAGAAGGTATATATTTTGATGAAACATATGCACCTGTAGCTAGACTAGAGTCCATTTGTATTTTGGTTGCCTTTCCTAGTTAGAAAAACTTTCTTCTTTATAAAATAGATGTTAAAAGTGCATTTTTGAATGGTATAATTGAGGAGGAAGTATATGTTGCACGACTGTCAGGATTTGAACATGATAGTTTACCTAACCATGTTTATTTGTTGCAAAAATCTCTCTATGGACTCAAACAAGAGCCTAGAGCTTGGTATGAGAAATTAAAGAACTTTTTGTTAGATCATGGGTATATCATGGGAAAAGTAGATTCTACCATGTTTCTCAAACACACTTATAACAATTTTCTTATCATTCAAATATATGTCAATGATATCATTTTTGGTGGAACTAATCTTGATCTTTGTAAGGAGTTTAGTGATCTTATGCAATGTGACTTCGAGATGAGCATGATGGGTGAGCTTAAATTCTTCCTCGACTTTCAAATCAAGCAAACTAAAGAGGGGAACTGCACCCACCAAGGCAAGTACACAAGTGAGCTACTTAAGCACTTTGGGATGGAGAACACCAAGACGATGGACACACCCATGTCTAATACCACCTAACTTGATAAAGATGAAGAAGGTGAGAAGGTAGATGAGAAGCTCTATAGAGGTATGATTGGAAGTTTACTTTACTTAACTGCCTCTAGACCTGATAAAATGTTTAGTGTTGGCTTGTGTGCTCACTTTCAAACAAATCCCAAGAAATTACATCTTATAGATGTTAATAGGATTTTAATGTACTTAACCAAAACTCCAAATTTTAGACCATGATATCCCAAGTCAAGGGACTTTAATCTTACATGTTATAGTGATGCGGATTACACATGATGCTTGATTGAATGAAAGTGCACAAGTGGCACTTGATTTCTTCTAGGACCATGCTTGGTGTCATGGTTCTCTAAGAAATAGAGCACAATGGCATTATCGAACATCAAGGCTGAATACATTACAGCTGGGATTTGTTGTGCCCAGGTCCTATGGATGAAGCAAATGCTCCAAGACTTTAACATTCATTTTGATGCTTCTCCTATTTATTGTGATAATATTAGTGCAATTAATTTGTCTTATAATCCTATATTGCATAGTCGATCAAGGCATATAGAGGTTCTTGATCATTTTCTTTGTGATCACATTGCTAAAAAGGATATCTATATCACACATGTGGACACAAAAAATTAGTGTGCGAACTTTTTCACTAAACCTCTAGCTAGAGAGCAATTTAATTTTATTAGATATAAACTGCTCATAATTGCTTTGAATGTATCAGATATGCCTTCTAGATAATTTCCATCTATCCTATATGTTTTTCTTATGTTTTGATCACCCTTGCTTGCTAATATGCTAAAATCAGTTTTTCATGCTCTTTTTACCTTGTTTTTTGCTTGTTTTGGGTATTTTGGCAAACACTTGTTCTATTGCAAAATAGTACCCAATGATGAGTGATATGTTCCTAGTATGTTTAAAATACAAAATGGACTTGAAAAATAAACTTAATTAGCACTCTAATGGCTAGAAATTAAAATTGCTAAAGTTGGTTCAAGTTGACCATCGGCTGAGTTGCCAACTCGACTGATCAGTGGTCGAGGGCTTTTTAAAAGAGCCGAGTCACAAAACTCAACCGGTGGCTGGGATGGAGCAAACTTAAGTTAGGTTGGGCTGACTTTTCTCCCTCTTAACTAGAGAAAATCGATCGATCCAACCTCGAGCTCCCTCTAGCTCTCAACCCTAGCCTCTACCTTCCTTTCCATAGCCCTAGTTTTACCTATATCAACCTTCCTTGACCTCTTTCCCATCAACCCTAGGTTTGTGGATGGTTTGTGGTGGTATTCTCATCATTTTTGTTCTCTCAATCCTTATCATTTTGTCTCCATGGCTTCGAATAGGAGAAAGAGAGCTGCCCCAGCTGGAGCATCATCCTCCTCCTCCAACTTGCACCTTATACCCTTTTATGATACCTTATTTGTCTCAAATGATGATCTAAATAGGTACAATGAGCTCCTTCCTAAGAACCCCTTTCATTTTCATGCCCTTTTGAGCCAACCCCACATTGAAAAAGGGTTATCGATCAAGTAGCCGAGTTGCTATACAACCACCACCTCCGCCTAAAGTGTTGAATCCACGTTCTACCACAATTCCATCAGAAGCACCAAATCCGTTTATGAATTCTATGCAAATTTGCAATGGAATTATGACACTCTCGTACCCCCGCCTAATGCTCAATTAGCCCTTACTTCCATGATATTCAGGAAGAAATTCCAAGTCTTTAAGAATACCCTGAATATGTTTTTCTCGGGTATTGAGGTGACTGACACTTGGAGGAAGGATTACCCTGAGTATTTTGACCTTGTTGATGCTAAGGCCTTCTACAAGAAATATGATATCACTCTTCCTGATATTCATAAATTCTTGAAGAAGCCTCAATTTACCTATAGGAAGAGGTGTTCCCTTCTCTCCTCAGCCTTAGACCTCAAGAACCGCATACTCACCCTAGTTGTTTACTGCAATATTCATCCAAAGAAAAACTAGACTAAAATTTCACAAAGCACTACAGCGATTATGTTCGGTATCTTGAAGAACATCGGAGACAAATGGCCCTGATATGTCCTTCACCACATGGCCTATTTTGACTTTGGTAAGAACACACATGGCACCCACCCTCCTTACCGTGCTCGGATTTGTGGTCTTTTTCAGACTGCCACTGGAAAATGTCTTTTCCATGACCTTCATTACAAATATGCTCAGAGAGGAGTTTGCATCAGTGAGACCACACTTCAGAAGTTTGTGCCTATCCCTTCCTCTATCACACCTGGAGCCTCTACCTCCACCTGTGCACCTCCACCGCCTCAGCCTTCCTGACCTACCTGCATCTCTTTCCATGTATCAAATGAAACCCTCATGGGTTACATGATGCATCAACAGGCATATAACCTTCAGGTTTAGGTGCATATGCATCAAGATCTCTATGCCATCATGTCTACCACGGACCTTTCATGTGCACATCCTTATCCTGCCTACCAGCCCTACCCAGGAGGTGACTATGCATCCTATGCATATGATCACTTTTAACCTGCCCATCCACCTACTACTTCCTATGCTACACCCTCTACTATTGGTGGATCTACCCCTATTGTGCTACCTCTCCCTGCTGGTCCTATAGTTACCCTACTTTCAGGACTTGGAACCTTTGCTTCTACCTTTCCACAAGCTCAAGAACTACATGACCTTGGTATGTCTTTGGCTGAGCAGAATGCTAGGTGGCCCTGTCATGGTTTCGATTCCTCTATTGATGAGGAGATGCCAGATTAGGCTGATGAGGAAGCTCTACTACTGATGAGGATACCTCTGAGGATGATGGTTTTGCTGGCTCCATTGGTGGTTCTCGTGATGAAGGTGATGTTGTTGTCTCTACTATACCTTCAGACGGAGATGATGACTATGAGCCAGAAGCCTCTGCTGATGATGTTGATGATGATGATGATGTGGAATACATGACCCAGATGTTTAGATGTTTTAGTTTTAGTCTATAGATGTTGATCATATATATTTTTCTGGTCTATTTTGTACTAAAAACATCTGGGCACATTATCTGAGTTGTACTATTTATCGTCATGTTGTTTTCATCATCTTGTCTTGTAATTTCTTTTAAGGACAGGCTCTCTGTGTTGTAATCTTAATCATATGTACACTAACTTTTTTATTTCTATATCTCATGATTTGGTGCCAAGTCTACCATATTTTGATTATGACTTGGATTGATTGTTTCTCTCTCATCTCTATTTGGTGTATGCATTGAGATTTTATGTTTCATGTTGTGGATGTGTGCTTGGTTGTGCTTGGAGAAGACCTATTTCTGTTCTCTTCTACCCCTCTTCCTTTTTTATAATGTCAAAAGGGGGAGAGAAGTTCAATGTTTTGAAGCTCAACAATGTTGCTTTGATCCTTTTCTTGTTCATTATATGATTTATCATATAACTTGCTAAAGGACCATATAGTATATATGTTATATTGTTTTGTGTAGAAAGACTAAATATGCAGGTAAGAGTAAGCATAGATTGAGGGGGAGAAATTAACATTGTTAAAACCATGAATCCCCCTACAATTCACAAGGAAAAGGCATAACCTTACATATCCTTTTCAATATAATTGAGGAATGGTTTGTCATTGTCAAAAAGGGGGAGAATGTTGACTTGACAATTATAGATAGTCCATATATTGATAATGACTTAACCATTCCATTCCTATCTATCTAATATGTTTTTTCAGGATTGATTTCAGGCTTTAGGTACATGAAAAGGATCAAACTACACAAGCCCTAGCTTGTTCAAGTTTAAGTCAAAAGTAATGCAAGGGTGCATTTTGGGAAATCACTCCAAATGATCTTAGATTAATTTTGTAATCACTTATACTGATGATATGACTTGTAAATAAAATGAGAAAAAAATTAGGGATACTTAATTCCAATGTTTGGTCACTCAAAAGTCAAATTAGAAAATTTGTTATAGGTTGTTTATAGGTCGAGTTGGAAACTCGACCGATCTAGTAATGGATTTTCTAAAGAGACCAATCAATTGAGTTGCACACTCATAGAACTTGACCAATCGATCAACTAAGAAAAACTAATGTTGACTCATCTGTTGAGTTTCCTAGAACAAACTCGACCGATAGTTTGAAAATTGGCTTTGTCACTTAGTAGATCGGTCGAGTTACCTTTATTGAAACTCAACCGAATGTATTTTATGAAAAACACAGAAAATGTTATTATAACCATAGCAGAGTTGTTTTGATTGAAATAGATCCGTTATAACTTGTGAAATGGTTATATTTCATACTTAAGTGTTCCCACACTCAAAGGAACACCCCCAGCTATAAATATGACCCCTTAGAGTTCATTCCAAGTTTGCTCATTCATGCTATTCGAAGTCCTTGCTATAGTTGAGTGTGTTGCAACCCTTTGAGCCCCTTTCTCTTTCTCATTTACAAAGCATTTCATTGTTATGAGTGATTTAGGCAAGTTGTAAGAGTGCTGCCCCCATGTTCTTGTAAATCTCTCATTCTGTTCCATCTTCCCTACCCCCTTTCTCAAAGAGCAAAGGTTGAAGCTAGCTACTCTGAGTGAAGGTGAAGTTGTTGCTGGTCTTTTTCAAGGTTGAAGAAGAGGTGAAGATCTTCTCTAGATGAAGGAGAAGGTCAAGGCCAAGATTCAAGAAGAGTGGGTAAATCCTTCAAGGCCAATGACTTGATGAAAGTGTGGGTAAGTCGTTGTTGAAGGCTGAAGACATCTTGATCAAGTGGGTAAGTCCATGTGTATGTGTAAGACTCTTGTCATGAGTAGGTAAGTCCTTGGATGTATGGTGGTCTCCTTGTATCTCTTATGAATGAACATAAGTATAAACAGATTTCAAAGTCCTAAAGGTTGACTTCTCTAGGTAGAGGATTTTCTATCTCCTAGTTTGGAGATTGGAACCACTCCAAACCTCCTTGTCCAAGTGCTTGTTTCTATTTGTCTCATCCTTGTTATACTTGCTTATATAGGACTTCAAATTGTTATTAAGCTATTTGTAAGGCCCCTAAACTTGCTTAATGAGTTGAATAATCTTAATTATCATAATTTAATTCTTATAAGCCTAATCTAACCTTGTGATATGCTTTTAAATCATAAGACAATTTATCACTTGCATTATGTTCCTTGGATATTCTCTCATCATTCTTGAGGTTAATGAGCCATGGGGTGCCTATTTAAACCTTGGTTTGAAGGTGTTTTCCTCAAGGGTATTTTAGGGTTTACCCCTTCATATATGAGCTACCTTTAGTAGCTATCAACTAATGGATTATTTATTTTGCTTGGAAATTTAAGAAATGAGGGATAAGCATGTCTCTATTAATAGTGTGGGAGCTACTTGTGTGTGTGCTTGTATAATGTTAATAGTTTTAAGCCATGGACACTTCGAAAGATACTAGAACTTCAACTTTTTCTTTTTCTTTATCTTAAAGTTTCATATACTTATCCCGAAGCACCAAAAATGAGACATTTGCTCTCCACCACTTCCCTCCTTCTTTGAACCTTGTCCTCCCTCTGTGCTTCTATAAATTTCCCTTCCAAGGAAGAAGAAAGAGGGGATCTTCTTGGAAAAAGAATCTAGGGTTTCAATTGACTTCCTTTTAGGGTTAGAAAAGCTTCCTTCCAGTGATCTTGACCTAAAACATTAAGAATCCACTTCTTTCCTCCATTTGTTTCTTTTTTATCCTTCCTCCTACCTTTCTCCAGGATGGAACCTTACTGTTCAATGGTAGAAATTTCTCTAAAGCTCTAAAACCCTACCTTTCTTGCTCCTTATGCTTAGGGTTTGCTCATTTGATGAAGAAAGGTGCTAGATGGATGAGTTCACAGCTTATGCTTGGATTCCGTACCCTACCTGCTTGCATTTTCTTCTATTTGGGAGTTTATCTTCTAATTAGAGGCAAGTTTTATAACTTGCTCCACGTTTATTGCTTACCATAAGCTTTCTAGCTCATGTTCTTGCTTGAAAATGATGATCCATGCACTAAAAAGCTATGCTTGACTTGGATTTTGATTTTTATAATGTTCCATATTCTAATTTTAGTTCTAGATGAACCTGTGATCATGGTATAATATGACTTGCATCAGGTTGTTTTGACAACCTATGGTGCTAATCACCTATCAACCAATGGTCAATTTTAGGATTTTAAGCTGATTTCTTTTATAAACCCATGACCCGATGTTGGTACCATTGCAACAACCCTATGGTGTTGTCTTAATGACAACTGATGGTCAGAATCAAAGGGGTCAGATGATGGTGACAACCTATGTTCACCCACTTAGGTCAGGTTTTGGATCAATTAGAAGTTTAATGATCAACCATTAAGTACCATGTTGTTGTTATCAATTAATGATGACATTAGCTTAATATTTGATGCTGATTAATGAATATAGTGATGATCTAACAACCTATGGTGAATTAATGGTCACTAATGATGGAGGATCATGTCTCCAAAACCTATGGTGAGTTAATCATATAGTTGTAGCATCAGTTAAGCCTTAGACCAATGGTTTCTTGGGTCACTTGATGCAATGGTCGAACCTATATTGTAATTGATGGTTTTAAAATATGAACTTGACCTATTGGTTAAGATCTAATGTTTATTCCTCCAATAAAGTGGAATGATGGCTAATGTAATATGTTTATCCTAATAATGTGATTTATATAGTTTCCTTTATATGATCAACATAAGGAGCTTACTTATTGACCATGGATGGCTTATTTTAAATGAATAGTCAATTTTGGGTTTTACCCTACTCTCAATGGAACTTTTTGTGTTGTTAATAAAGGGATTTCTAGGGTTAGATGGTGACTCTTTCTAGAACAAAAATCAAGGACTTCATTGGTGTTTCATCCAAGGCATTTACTTATGTAAACAACCAATGGTCTTACCTTTTAAACATCCAATGGTTCTAGGTGACATTGTGGTATGGTGATATGGGTTGAATGATGATGGAACAAATGGAGGGTTACCCTTAATGTGGTAGTAATACCTATTCACTCATATGATGAGAAGGGATGACAACCATATTATGTTGATATGTAACCCTACTAAGGTATAGCTTGTTATACCTAGCTTTAATATAACTAAAGGATGGTAATTGGGTATGAATAGTCCTTGAATGACTAATACAATTATGGAGTACTCTCCTATTGTTGTTGAAACCCTAGTATGGTATAAATAGATGATTACACCTTGATTTATGTGTGAGTTCATACTTGAGAATAGTATGGAATGTGATGGTGATGCTTCACCTTAAGCATCCATGATTCAAAGGGGATGTCGTGAGTTAGGGTTTGTGTATAAGTGTTGATTAGTAACATTAATATAATTTATCTTATTGAACATAACTCTAATGCAATAGATAAAGATAAGTATTCATGTTTAACATTCTTATATGATGTAATGATGGTGGAATAACCTCCTTAATATGATCATAACCTTAAAATGTTAATTTGTGGTTATCATAGCTGCATGATTGATACATTCTTATGATTAACATGTGCATTATGAATATGATGAGGGTTAATCATATCTAGATTCCTTACATGTTGATGCAGTAAAGGAATGTTCTTAATGTTAATATAACCCTGCTATGATTGTTTATGAATATCTCCTAGCTCATTAATGTAATATTGTGTTGATCTGGTGTATTATATGTTAGTGATGTTGTTGAGCCTTGTTATAAGTCACACAAAGATAATGATGATCTTATAGGGAATAGTATGATGGTCTTAATGACCTTTGGGCATGGTTGAGCCTTGAATGAGGTGTAATCCTCTTGTGTTGATAAGGGATGATACCCTCTGATATTGAGTAAAGGATTTATATCCTTTGATAGTATGATGGTCTTAATGACCTTTGGGCATGGTTGAGCCCTGAACGATATGTAATCCTCTTGTGTTGATAAGGGTTGATACCCTATGATATTGTGAAAAGGATTTATATCTTGTGATAGTATGATGACTGGTGTAGTCTCATGAATGATAAGTGAATAGTACCATGTGATGATGAGATGAGAAATTGTGTTTTAAATGTTTTATAACTTTTAAAGTTGTGATACTTATATTCTTGCTAGATGTGAATTAGGGTTTGTATGTCCATTTGTTTGATGCAGCCTTAATTCACCTAATTGGAGATAACTAATCAAGTGAAACGCTAATCATGTAGTGCCTTGTGCCATAGAACCATCTTCAGTGTCAAGACTTGCTGGATGGTGAAACGAGTATTCCTAAGGGAAACTCAAAGCACATACTATTGAGTATGTGGGGTGCTTGTCATCCTGACACCAAGTGTTTCAGGAGGATGGCTGTGGTCATACCTAGCCCACTTTTTGAGAATGACTTTGGTCAGGTCTTAGTGATTATAACATGATGTGATTAGAGGACAACTACGGTTGTACCTGAGTGATTTGGTTTGAATACCCTAGATTCTAGCACCATGACTTGTACCAAGGTGGGCTAGTTACAGGACTATATGTCGCTATTTTGTAGTTTGACTATATGTCACTACGGTGCAGACTCACACTGATCAAGTATGGAGAAGATCTTGGAGTCCAGCTCTTCCTAGATCCTATATGGAACTGATTGCGACCAAGCAGTGGTCAGTTGGACTTTGAGTGGTATGACTCAAACTCCCCAGGGCATAATAAAAGATGTAATTCAGCCATGTAGCATATTTGTTTAGGATTATACATAATGTTTCACATTGGATGATAACCCTTGTTTTGTTAACTTTACATAAAGATGATGCTTAGTGCGATTCAGAGATAGTAGATATACTTAGGTTGTGGATATTCTTAAGATTGTAGATGCATACACAGCTGCTACTACTGATGTAATCATGATGCTAGACTTTAAAGTAACTATGGTTGTGTTGATAACTATATTGCTACTGCTAATTATAATCATGATGCTAGCTATCTCATGTTGTTAGTTATGTTTATCATGCTAGCCATGCCTTTGTAACTAGAGATGCATATACTGCTAATCATGCTTATCCAGATAGTTGTTCTTATGTTGTTAGCTCTTCTTATGATTTTGATATGTTCAACATGTTAGACATGCTGATGTTGTTAGCTATGTATATTATATTAGATTTATTCATGATGTTAGAGATGCTCAGGTTGCTAGACTCCTTACATTTTAATAGGGTTATGAGAATAGTCTGGCTAATGAAGATAGTTATTATCTTCTCCTTTATGTATTGTGTTAAACATCAATGCTATTGAGCTTGTTTGTTATATATGATTAAACTACTTAAACTATCTCATTACCTAAAAATGTTGGAATCAATAAATGTTGTTGGAGGTTATATCTCTTGCTGGGACATGGCTCTCACCCTTGTGGTTCGCCACATCTTTTTAGGTAATCGGAAGTGCCGAAAACAAACTTGTGGTAGCAAAGAGGAGCTATAGTAATGAATCTTTGAGAAAGTTGATTAGATGTCTAGTGTGTCCTAGAGTCGTCCCTGCACTCTCAGGTCCGGACAAGAAAAGTTTGTATATGGTGTTTCCAATGAATCAGAATTTTGTTAGCATGTTAATGTTTGTTGTGTGGCATATAAAAATATTATTCTCCTATGTATATATGTTGTAGCTAAGGTGATAGAAGAATTTGTATCAAATTCTTGGCATAGTATGGATAAAAGAAAGATGTTGGTCTCTTATGCCAATGTTTTTGAGTGGGTGCTGACGTTGAAATTAGTTTTCATTTTCCCATATATTTGGATATGCAGTTACTTAATGATTGATTGTGTTCTATGTTTTGAGTAATCTCATTTAGAGTTACGGGTTCTCATAAATTGGTATCAGAGCTATAGTTTCACTTAGTCCATAGGGACACTAGGACTTCAGACTAGGATGATGTCAAAATTTGGAATATGACATCAAAATATGGTGCATACTTCCTAATATCAATATTTGGTTGCCCTGGCTAGGTATTCAATTATTCAAGAAAAAGTGAGTATGGAATTCTTAGATTGTTATATTTTTTATTATTCTGATCAAGTAGTCACTTTGAAACAATCTAAAGAGTATAATCAATAAAAAAAATCATGGTGCAGGTAACCCAATATTACCTCAAGAGAATATGAGGATTACATCATTATCTATCAAAACTTGAATTGTTGGTAACTATAACAGAAAGATACAACACCATGAAATCTAAATTTGAATACAAATAAGAAAAAGAGGAGTTCTTGAAGATGTAATTCAACAAGACAATAAAGTACAATACAGACAATTTGTGCTTATAAAGTGATTCAAGGTATGAAATCCATATAAAATGGATAGATCTCCTATGATAAGTATACAATGAGAAGATGAATGGGAACAATGACAAAGAAATAAGGTGGAACCTGAGTTAATCTCAGACCAACCTATGTGTGTAAGAAAGTGTTATGTAAAATAAGAATGGCATTTGAAAGAAATTAAGGCAGATGATCCATGTTTAATGAAGAAAATGTGGAATATGATGATTTACCTATTGGTAAGTGTTTGAAAAACATAATAAAATAAGATAACATACCCTAGTGGGACAAATACTCATCAAGGAAGGAGTAATGAGATATGTTAATCATGATGATTCCTATGGTAATGGCAAGGAACCCAAAATGACAAGGGTAAAATGATACATAAGAAGTCGTAACTTGCATAATGAAAATAGAATGGGTTACCTTTTTACTAGTGACCCTTGAACAATGTTGCTATGAAGTTGGAAGTGTGTTTCCCTTTGTGTCTTTCCTTTCTAGGGAACAACTTTCAAGTGGATCATTGCCACTTGGTATGTGGTGATTCACTGCAAACATGAGGGTGGATAGCTTATTATAGCATAAGGTTGCTTGGACTATGGTTTTAAGATCACAAAGTTTGTGATGAGTTTGCTTTTGAGCCTTCCAATAATTAGGAAGACTCCTCTTATATTTCTTGATATTTTTTATGTTGGTAAAAGTGGATGAGATAATTATGTGAGTTACTTATAGCACATGAGGTGGATACCAAGGTAATGAATCCTAGTATCCAAGACTTATCAACAATATGAGAAATATGTGAAGGTTGGAGATGTTTATTAAATGAACATTCCAAGTATTCCTCTCCCATAGAGAGAGAGAGTTGATGCTGATCCTATATATGTTGTTTCAAAGGGAAAACAAAAGTGACTCTATAATGTTGTGTATGGTCTAGTGATAGTTGGGCAAGATCACTATCAAGGATATATGGTTTGTTGATACCATAGATATAATTTCAGGATGATAGCTAGAATTTAAAGTTGAAAGTTACTATTAGACTTGTACAGGTGGCACAACAAGTTTCTATGTTCCATATTTACAAATGTCTTCTTATGTGGTGGTTTTTTGATGACCCAAGAGGATATATGTATGAATGATGTGACATCACCATGATATACAAGTAACCATGTGAAGGTAATAGGATGAGGTGCAAAGGAAGTATCCATCTTTGTTTACCTTGGATTTTGTGGACGAAATCCCTATTAGGGGTTTATAGTTGTAAGGCCCCTAAGCTTGCTTAATGAGTTGAATAAGCTTAATTATCATAATTTAATTCATATAACTCTAATATAACCTTGTGATATTCTTTGAAATCATAAGACAAGCTTAAGTTTTACATTTGGTCCAATTTGGACATTGTTTGAGCAAGTTATGCAATTTTATGCACATTAAGGACGTTTATACAATTTACCCAATTGAGAGGTTTTCTTTGCAATTTATCACTTTAATTACGTTCCTTGGACATTCTCTAATCATTATGGAGATTTTTGAGCCATGGGGTTCCTATTTAAACCTTGGTTTGAAGGTGTTTTCCTCAAGGGTATTTTAGGGTTTACCCCTTCATGGATGAGCTACCTTTAGTAGCTACCAACTAATGAATTATTTATTTTGTTTGGAAATTAAAGAAACAATTGATAAGCATGTCTCTATGGACAATGGGGGATTTCTTGTGTGTGTGCTTGTATATTCTTAATAGTTTAAGGCCATGGCCACTTGGAAATATACTAGAACTTCAACTTTTTCTTTTTCTTTATCTTAAAGTTTCATATACTTGTCCCTAAGAACCAAAATGAGACATTTTCTCTCCACCACTTCCCACCTTATATGAACCTCATCCTCCCTCTATCTGCTGTGAATTTTGTGTCCAAGGAAGAAGAAAGAGGAGATCTTCTTGGAAAAAGAATCTAGGGTTGCAATTGACTTCCTTTTAGGGTTTGAAAAGCTTCCTTCTAGTTATCTTGACCAAAAAGAGTAAGAATCCCCTTATTTCCTCCATTTATTTAATTTTTATCCTTCCTACTACCTTTTTCTAGGTCGTAACCTTACAGTTCCATGGTAGAAATTGCTCTAAATCTCTAAAACCCTACCTTTCTTGCTCCTTATGCTTAGGGTTTGCTCATTTGATGAAGAAAGGTGCTAGATGAACGAGTTCACAGCTTATGCTTGGATTTCCTACACTACCTGGTCGTATTTTCTTCTATTTGGGAGTTTATATTCTAATTAGAGGCAAGTTTTATAACTTTCTCCACGTTTATTGCTTACCATAAGCTTTCTAGCTCATGTTCTTGCTTGAAAATGATGATCCATGCACTAAAAGGCTATGCTTGACTTGGATTTTGATTTTTATAATGTTCCCTATTCTGATTTCAATTCTAGATGAACCTGTGATCATGTGTAATTAATTCCTAAGGTATAGTATGACTTGTGTCAGGTTGGTTTGACAACCTATGGTGCTAAACACCTATCAACCAATGGTCAATTTTAGGGTTTTAAGCTTATTTCTTTTACAAACCCATGACTCGATGATGGAACCATTGCGACAACCCTATGGTTTTGTCTTCATGACAACTGATGGTCAGGATCAAAGGTTTCAGATGATGGTGACAGCCTATGGTCACCCCCTTAGGTCAGGTTTTGGATCAATTAGAAGTTTAATGATCAACCATTAAGTACCCTACTGATGTTATCAATTAATGATAACATTAACTTGACATTTGATGCTGATTAATGAATATAGTGCTAATCTAACAACCTATGGTGACTTAATGGTCACTAATGATGGTGGATCAGGTATCCAAAACCTATGATGAGATAATCATATAGTTGTAGCATCAATTAAGCCTTAGACCAATGGTTTCTTGGGTCACTTGATGAAATGGTCAGACCTATACTATAATTAATGGTTTTAACATATGATCTTGACCCAATGGTCAAGATCTAATGTTTATTCCTCCAATAAAGTGGACGATGGCTAATGTAATATGTTGGTCCTAATAATGTGATTTATATGGTTTCCTTTATATGATCAATTTAAGGAGCTTACTTGTTGACCATGGATGGCTTATTTTAATTAACAATCAATTTTGGGTTTTACCCTACTCTCAATGGAACTTTTTATGTTGTTAATCAAGGGATGTCTAGGGTTTGATGGTGAATCTTTCTAGAGCACAAATCAAGGAGTCATTGGTGTTTCATCCAAGGTGTTTACTTATGTAAACAACCAATGGTCTTACCTTTTAAACATCCAATGGTTCTAGGTGACATTGTGTTATGGTGATATGGGTTGAATGATGATAGAACAAATGGAGGGTTACCCTTAATAAGGTATTCTTACCTATTAACTCATATGAATAGAAGGGATGACAACCATATTGTGTTGATTTGTAACCCTAATGAGGTATAGCTTGTTATACCTAGCTTTAATATAACTAAATGATGGTAATTGGGTATGAATAGTCCTTGAATGATGAATACAATCATGGAGTACTCTCTTATTGTTGTTGAAACCCTAGTATACTATAAACCGATGGTTACACCATGATTTATGTGTGGGTTCATACTTGAGAATAGTATGGAATGTAATGGTGATGCTTCACCTTATGCATCCATGATCCAATGAGGATGTCATGAGTTAGGGTTTGGGTATAAGTGTTGATTAGTAACATAAATATAATTATATTGTTGAGCCTAACTCTAATGCAAATACATAAAGATAAGTATTCATATTTAACATTCTTATATGATGGAATGATGGTGGAATAACCTCCTTAATATGATCATAACCTTAAAATGTTAATTGGTGGTTATCATAGCTGCATGGTTGATACTTTCTTATGCTTAACATGTGCATTATGAATACGATGGGGATTAATCATATCTAGATTCCTTGCATGTTGATGTAATAAAGGAATGTTCTTAATGTTAATATAACCATGTTATGATTGTTTATGAATATCTCCTAGCTCATTAATGCAATATTGTGTTGATATGGTGTATTATATGTAAGTGATGTTGTTGATCCTTGTTATATGGCAAGCAAAGATAATGATGATCTTGCAGGGAATAGTATGATTGTCTCAATGACCTTTGGTCATGGTTGAGCCCTGAATGAGGTGTAATACTCTTGTGTGGATAAGGCTTGATACCCTATGATATTGTGAAAAGGATTTATATCCTTTGATAATATGATGATCTTAATGACCTTTGGGCATGGTTGAGCCCTGAATGAGGTGTAATCTTCTTGTGTTGATAAGGGTTGATACCCTGTGATATTGTGAAAAGTATTTATATCTTGTGATAGTACGATGACTAGTGTAGTCTCATGAATGATAAGTGAATAGTACCATGTGATTATGAGATGAGAAATTATGTTTTACATGTTTTATGACATTTGAAGTTGTGATACTTATAAGCTTGATAGATGTGAATTAGGGTTTGTATGTCCATTTGTTTTATGCAGCCTTAATTCACCCAATTGGATATAACTAATCAAGTGAAACTCTAATCATGTAGTGTCCTGTGCCATAGAACCATATTCAATGTCAGAACTTGCTGGATGGTGAAATGAGTATTCCTAAGGGAAACTCGGAGCGCATACTATTGAGTATGTGGGGTTCTTGTCATCCTGACACCAAGTGTTTTAGGAGGATGGCTACAGTCATACCTAGCCTACTTTTTGAGAACGACTTTGGTCGGGTCTCAGTGATGATAACATGATGTGATTAGAGGACAACTAAGGTTGTACCTCAGTGATTGGGTTTGAATACCCTAGATGCTAGAACCATGACCTGTACCAAGGTGGCCTAGTTACATGACTATATATCACTATTTTGTAGTTTGACTATATGTCACTATGGTGCAGACTCGTACTGACCGAGTATGGAGAAGATCTTGGAGTCCATCTCTTCCTAGATCCTATATGGAACTGATTGCGACTAAGTGATGGTCAGTTGGACTTTGAGTGGTACGACTCAAACTCCCCAGGGCGTAATAAAAGATGTAATTCATCCATGTAGCATATTTGTTTAGGGTTATACACGATGTTTCACATTAGATGATAACCCTTGTTTATTATCTTTACATAAATATGATGCCTAGTGAAATTAAGAGATAGTAGATATACTTAGGTTGTGGATATTCTTAAGATTGTAGATGCGTACATATAGTACCTATGGTTGTGTTGATAGCTATACTGCTATTGTTGATTATAATCATGATGCTAGCTATCTCATGTTGTTAGTTATGTTTATCATGCTAGCCATGCCTTTGTAACTAGAGATGCATATACTGCTAATCATGCTTATCTAGATAGTTGTGCTTTTGTTGTTAGCTCTTCTTATGATGTTGATATGTTCAACCTATTAGACATGTTGATGATGTTAGCTATGTATATGATACTAGATTTATTCATGATGTTAGAGATGCTCGTGCTGCTAGACTCCTTATATTATTACTAGGGATATGAGAAAAGTCTAGCTAAAGAAGATAGTTATTATCTGCTCCTTTATGTATTTTGTTAATCATCAATGATGTTGAGTTTATTTATTATATATGATTAAACTACTTAAACTGTCTCATTACCTAAAAATGTTGGAATCAATAAACATTGTTGGCGGTTATATCTCTTGCTGGGACATGGGTCTCACCCTTGTGGTTCACCACATCTTTTTAGGTAATCGGAAGTGACGAAAACAAACTTGTGGTAGAAAAGAGGAGTTATAGTAATGAATATTTGAGAAAGTTGATTATATGTCTAGTGTGTCCTAGAGTCATCCCTATACTCTCATGGTCGGGCAGGAAAAGTTTGTATATGATGTTTTAAACAAATCGGAATTTTGTTAGCATGTTAATGTTTATTGTGTGGCATATACAAATATTGTTCTCCTGTGTATATATGTTGTAGCTAAGGTGATAGAACAATTTGTATCAAATTCTTGGCATAGTATGGATAAAAGAAAGATGTTGGTCTCTTATGCAAATGTTTCTGAGGAGGTGCTGGCATTGAAATCGGTTTTAATTTACCCATATTTTTGGGTATGTGGTTAATTGGTGATTGATTGTGTTTTATGTTTTGAGTAATCTCATTTAGAGTAACGGGTTCTCACATGTTGGTATCAGAGCTTTAGGTTCACTGAGTCCACATGGACACTAGGACATATGACTAGGATGATGTCAAAATTAGGAATATGATATAAAAATATGGTGCATACTGCCTAATATCAGTATTTGGATGCCCTGGCTAGGTATTCAATCATTCAAGAAAAGGTGAGTATGTAACTCTTAGATTGTTATCTTTTTTATTTCTCTGATCAAGTAGTCACTTTGAAACAATCTTAAGAGTATAATCAATAAAAAAACCATGGTGCAGGTAACACAATATTACCTCAAGAGAATATGAGGATTACATCATTATCTATCAAAACTTGAATTTTTGGTAATTATTAGAGAAAGATACAACAACATGAAATATAAATCTAAATACAATAAGCAAAAGAGGAGTTCTTGAAGATGTAATTCAACAAGATAATAAAGTAAAAGACAAATAAGTTTGTGCTTATAAAGTGATTCAAGGTATGAAATCCATATAAAATGGATAGAACTCCTATGATAAGTGTAAAATGAGAAGATGAATGGGAACAATGACAAAGAAATAAGGTGGAATCTGAGTTAATCTCAGACCAACCTATGTGTGTAAGAAAGTGTTAATGTAAAATAAGCATGGCATTTGAAAGAAATTAAGGCAGATGATCCATGTTTAATGAAGAAAATGTGGAATATGATGATTTACCTATTGATAAGTGGTTGAAAAACATAATAAAATAAGAGAACATACCCTGGTGGGATAAATAGTCATCAAGGAAGGAGTAATGAGATATGTTAATCATGATGATTCCTATTCTAATGGCAAGGAACCCAAAATGAAAAGGGTAAAATGATACATAAGAATATGTAACTTGCATAATGAAAATAGAATTGGTTACCTTTTTGCTAGTGACCCTTGAACAATGCTTCTATGATGTGGGAAGTGTGTTTACCTTTGTGTCTTTCCTTTCTAGGGCACAACTTTCAAGTGGATCATTGCCACTTGGTACATGTGGATTTGCTACAAACATGAGGGTGGATAGCTTATTATAGCATAAGGTTGCTTGGACTATGGTTCCAAGATCATAGAGTTTGTGATGAGTTTTCTTTTGAGCCTTCCAATAATTAGGAAGACTCCTCTTATATTTCTTGATATTTGTTATGTTAGTAAAAGTGGATGAGATAATGATGTGAGTTCCTTATAGCACATGAGGTGGATACCAAGGTAATGAATCCTAGTATCCAAGATGTATCAATAGTATGAAAAAATATGTGAAGGTTAGATATGTTTATTGAATTAACATTCCAAGTATTCCTCTCCCATAGAGAGAGAGAGAGAGTTGATGATGATCCTATAAATGTTGTTTGGAAGGAAAAACAAAAGTGACTCTATAATATTGTGTATGGTCTAGTGATAGTTGGGCAAGACCACTATCAAGGGAGATGGTTTGTTGATACAATAGATATAATTTCAAGATGATAGCTAAAATTTAAAGTTAAAAGTTACTATTAGACTTGTACAGGTGGCATAACAAGTTTCTATGTTCCATATTTGCAAATGCCTTCTTAAGTGGGGTTTTTTGTACTGACCCAAGAGGATATATGTATGAAAGATGTGAAATCACCATGATATTCAGGTAACCATGTGAAGTTAATAGGATGAGGTGAAAAGCAAGAACCCATCTTTGTTTACCATGGATTTTGGGGGTGAAATCCCTGTTAGGGATTTATAGTTGTAAGGCCCCTAAACCTGCTTAATGAGTTGAATAAGCTTAATTATCAAATTTTAATTCTTATAACCCTAATCTAACCTTGTGATATTCTTTTAAATTATAATACAAGCTTAAGTTTCAAATTTGGTCCAATTTGGACATTATTTGAGCAAGTTATGCAATTTTATGCACATTTTGGACTTTTCTACAATTTACCCAATTGAGAGGTTTTCCTTGCAATTTATCACTTGCATTATGTTCCTTTGATATTATCTCATCATTCTTGAGCTTGTTGATCCATGAGATTCCTATTCAAACCTTGTTTTGAAGGTGTTTTCCTCAAGTGTATTTTAGGGTTTTCCCCTTCATGGATGAGCTACCTTTAGTAGCTATCAACTAATGAATTATTTATTTTTCTTGGAAATTCAAGAAATGAGAGATACACATGTCTCTATGAATAGTGGGGGATCTTCTTGTGTGTGTTCTTGTATATTCTTAATAGTTTAAGGCCATGGACACTTTGAAAGATACTAGAACTTCAACTTTTTCTTTTTCTTTATCTTAAAATTTCATATACTTATCCCTAAGCACCAAAATGAGTTATTTTCTCTCCACCACTTCCCTCCTATGAACCTTTTCCTCAATATGTGCTGCTGAAAATTTCTTGTCCAAGGAATAAGAAAGAGGGGATCGTCTTGGAAAAAGAATCTAGGGTTGTAATTGACTTCCTTTTAGGGTTTGAAAAGCATTCTTCTACTGATCTTGACCTAAAAGAGCAAGAATACCCTTATTTTCTCCATTTATTTCTTTATTGTCCTTCCTCCTACCTTTTTCCAGTTTAGAACCTTACCGTTCCATGGTAGAAATTTCTCTAAAGTTCTAAAACCCTACCTTTCTTGCTCCTTATGCTTAGGGTTTGCTCATTTGATGAAGAAAGGTGCTAGATGGACAAGTTCATAGCTAATGCTTGGATTTCATACCCTTCCTACTCCTGATTGGGAGTTTATCTTATAATTATAGGCAAGTTTTATAACTTGCTCCACGTTTATTTCTTACCATAAGCTTTCTACCTCATGTTCTTGTTTGAAATCGATGATCCATGCACTAAAACGCTATGCTTGACTTGGATTTCGAATTTTGTAATGTTCCCTATTCTGATTTCAGTCCTAGATGAACCTATGATCATGTGTATGCTATTCCTAAGGTATAATATGACTTGGATCAGGTTGTTTTGACAACCTATGATGCTAAGCACCTATCAACCAATGGTCAATTTTAGGATTTTAAGTTGATTTCTTTTATAAACCCATGACCCGATGATGGTACCATTGCAACAACCCTATGGTGTTGTTTTCATGAAAACTGATGGTCGGGATCAAAGGTGTCATATTATGGTGACAACCTATGGTCACCCCCTTAGGTCAGGTTTTGGATCAATTAGAAGTTTAACGATCAACCATTAAGTACCCTACTGATGTTATCAATTAATGATGACATTAGCTTCGTATTTGATGTTGATTAATGAATATAGTGCCAATCTTACAACCTATTCTGTATTAAAGGTCACTAATGAAGGTGGATCAGGCCTCCAAAACCTATGGTGAGTTAATCATATAGTTGTATCATCAATTAAGCCTTAGACCAATGGTTTCTTGGGTTACTTGATGTGATGGTCAGACCTATACTGTAATTGATGGTTTTAACATATGAACTTGACCCAATGGTCAAGATCTAATGTTTATTCCTCCAATAAAGTGGAATGATGGATAATGTAATATTCTGGTCCTAATAATGTGATTGATATGGTTTCCTTTATATGATCAACTTATGGAGCTGACTTGTTGACCATGGATGGCTTGTTTTAAATGAACAGTCAATTTTGGGTTTTCCCCTACTCTCAGTGGAACTTTTTGTGTTGTTAATCAAGGGATGTCTAGGGTTAGATGGTGACTCTTTCTAGAGAATGAATGAAGGACTTCATTGGTGTTTCATCTAAGGTATTTACTTATGTAAACAACCAATGGTCTTACCTCTTAAACACCCAATGGTTCTGGGTGACATTATGGTATGGTGATATGGGTTGAATGATGATAGAACAAATGGAGGGTTACCCTTAATAAGGTATTCTTACCTATTCACTCATATGAATATAAGGGATGACAACCATATTGTGTTGATTTGTAACCCTAATGAAGTATATCTTGTTATACATACGTTTAATATAACTAAATGATGGTAATTGGGCATGAATAGTCCTTGAATGACGAATACAATCATGGAGTACTCTCTTATTGTTGTTGAAACCCTACTATGCTATAAACCGATGGTTACACCTTGGTTTATGTGTGGTTTCATACTTGAGAATAGTATGGAATGTGATGGTGATGCTTCACCTTATGCATCCATGATCCAATGGGGATGTCATGAGTTAGGGTTTGGGTATAAGTGCTGATTAGTAAAATTAATATAATTTATCTTGTTGAACCTAACTTTAATGCAAATAGATAAAGATGGGTATTCATGTTTAACATTCTTATATGATGGAATGATGGTGGAATAACCTCCTTAATATGATCATAACCTTAATATGTTAATTGGTGGTTATCATAGCCACATGGTTGATACTTTCTTATGCTTAACATGTGCATTATGAATATTATGAGGGTTAATCATATCTAGATCCCTTGCATGTTGATGTAATAAAGGAATGTTCTTAATGTTAATATAACCCTGCTATGATTTTTTATGAATATCTCCTAGCTCATTAATGCAATGTTTTATTGATTCAGTGTATTATATGTAAGTGACGTTATTGAGCCTTGTTATAAGGCGCACAAAGATAATGATGATCTTATAGGGAATAGTATGATGGTCTTAATGAGCTTTGGTCATGGTTGAGCCCTGAATGAGGTGTAATCCTCTTGCGGTGATAAGGGTTGATACCCTGTGATATTATGGAAAGGATTTATATCCTTTGATAGTGTGATGGTATTAATGACCTTTGGGCATGGTTGAGCCCTGAACAAGGTATAATCCTCTTGTGTTGATAAGGGTTGATACCCTGTGATATTATGAAAAGGATTTATATCTTGTAATAGTATGATGACTAATGTAGTCTCATAAATGATAAGTGAATAGTACCATGTGATGATGAGATGAGAAGTTGTGTTTTACACATTTTATAACTTTTTAAGTTGTAATACTTATATTCTTGCTAGATGTGAATTGGAGATAACTAATCAAGTGAAACTCTAATCATGTAGTTCCATGTGCCATAGTTGTGAAAGTTCTTTGGCATGATTGTGTCATTGAAGAAGCCGCATGGGAGCTGGAGGAAAAGATGAGTCAAATGTACCCTTCTCTTTTCTCTTGATATTTTGGGGACGAAATCCTTGTCAGGGGTTGATAACTTGTAACACCCCTGACCTGGGTTTTGGGATAACCCTAGAGGTTTACCTAAGTAAGTTGTTTATAACATTGTCATAATCTTTTCAAAAGTAATTAAAACTTAAGGAGAGTTTATTTCTCAATTTTGAACTTATTTGCAAATTGTTTGAGCTTTATATGATAGTTTTGGTAAAGAATGCAGTTTAACCAAAATGTGGGGTTGATGTGCAAATTATCACCTTTATAATGCCCCTTCTCTCTCTTAGCATTAGATAGAGGAGAGATAAAGGAAGGGGCACCTTGATTGAGTCTTAGTTGAGTGATAACACTCATTATGGTGAAAGAACCAAAGAAGTGTTGAGTATCTTGAACCCTAGATGAGATTGTGTCGAGTTATGAAGACCATATGGGAGTGCCTATCAGTTTAGAAACCATATTGGAGGTCCCATATCAGTTTGGAAACTTTTTTGAAGTATCCATATCAGTCTAAGCACCTCAAGTAGGTGATGCATATCGGTTTAAGACTTCCTTGCAAAAGTTGTATCTATTTGCACATAAAGTGATATTAGGTTGTGATATCTTTTCATGTAAGATACACAATGGCCAATATTTTATCTTTGGATTATCCTCATGAGTTTTCCATGATGAGATAATTATGGATGCATGGATCCACCATGCATGGACACATGTCACCTAAAGTGCATATGGTGATGACACTTCACAAAGACTTTCTATCTTGAACCTCAACTATATAAGCCTCTCTTTTCACCTACAAGTGAAACTTTCGACTCTCATATCATCCTTTTCTTAGTGTATGACCATAGAAGCTTGAGGAATAGGAAGAAGCTCAATCATCTTGCCTAAGGTGAAGCCATGATCATCTTCAACCTTGGATGGACTATGCTTCTTGGTTCATGTTTCCTTTCTTTCTTTTCTTCTTCACCAAGTTCATAAGTATGGTATCTCCTTTCATATAGAAGTGTTGTGATCAAGTCTTGGACTTTTGATAAGTCATATTCAACCTTGGGAACGAGGAGCTTTTGAGCTTGAAGCTCTTGTGTTGATCTTGAGGTAGGTTATATAACTTGAACTCAACTTTATTATTATTCACCTTCAATCATGCAATACTTGATGATTCTTTTTCAATTTCTAATTTCCTTGCTTTAATGATGATTTCATGAGATCTAATGGATATATAGGGCTGTTTTCCATAAACTAGAGTAATAATGGATGAAGGGTTGGAGCTTGAATATGATGGAATCATCTATGCAAAATATGATATTGGTTTAGGAAACCCTAAATCGATATGGTGTTAGATGAAGGGAAACTGATACATTAGGATTCCTAACTCCTTACCCATTTGTTACATGCAAAGGACCATTGTTCTTGCAGTTGTCTATCCTTTCACATAAGACTAAAGACGAGGGAAGGCTGATATCTTGAAGATGAGAAAAGACATGTAGTCAACCCAATAAGTCTTAAACTCTAACAACTTGTCATACTCCAAGTAGTGTTGCCTATCACACCCTTCATGTGGGGCTAAATTGACACACCTAAGACGACACACAATGAGAAGGTGTGGGAAATACACTCCTTGAAGTCATGGCTGACACAACAAGAAATGTTGAGGCTGATACGTTGATAGAGAAGAAAACAAGGGTGTTGATGATGGATAACCCGATATAATCAAAACCCAAGAACCTGATATGTATCAAAACCCTAGAGGCTAATATCACTTGGTCATAGCATGGTCGATACACAAAGGGATAGTTAGGTCGACACACTAGATAATAGTGTGGCTGATACCCTAAAGTACACTATGGCTGATACACAAAGTGTTAGGGTGCCTGATACACAAAGTGTTAGGGTGGCTGATACACAAAGTGATAGGGTGGTCGATATCCTAAAGTGAGGTCAAGTTGTGATGCCTAAGTGAGGTGAAAATATTTTGTTGAAGTATGAAGAAGGTGATGCACCGATGTATGGTGAAGGTGATATATCAAGATGAGGTTCATGTCCAATATCACCCTAAACACCTCACCACCGATATCTCCCTAAGAACCTCTAAGCCAATACCTC
Organism: Alisma plantago-aquatica; assembly: GCA_963693085.1. Lineage (NCBI taxonomy): Eukaryota > Viridiplantae > Streptophyta > Magnoliopsida > Alismatales > Alismataceae > Alisma > Alisma plantago-aquatica. The sequence goes on along the minus strand of OY856414.1, from coordinate 498,880,027 downwards.
TTTGATGAGCCATGGCTGACACAAGTAAAGAGTGTCATGGTCGATACATGTGTCTAGGCCGACACAAGTGAATATGTCTAGGCTGACACGAGGGTTAGAGTGTAGGCCGATACACCTTGATGAGTGTAGGCCGATACACCTTGATGAGTGTAGTCCGATACACCTTGATGAGTGTAGGTTGTTACACCTTGATGAGTGTAGGTAGATACACCTTGAATGTAATCAATTAATACACTATGAAGTAATGAGATGGATACACTTTAATAAGTATAGGCTAATAAACCCTAAATAAGAATTAGTCAATGTAATAAGTATGTTGAAGACAATATCCCAGTAAGGACAAGAAAAACTTGTACTACTCATATAAGAAAGGTAATACTTCATGTTGATGATCAATTAATGATATTGGATGAGAGTAATTAAGTACAGTTGAACATTTATGGCAATAATATAGTTCTTATGATGAGAATTAGGGTTTGGTTGTTGAATACCCTAATCGCCTACAAGGGGAAAACCCTAACTCTAATTATGAGAAATTTGTAATTTGAATGATTCTCTTTATGTAATTTTCTATGAAATCCTACCCATGCATGTTTTATGAGATGATGAGCATAGCCAGGTATGAGATATGATGATTTAGCATGATACATATTATATAAGGCCTTGTGAGTCATGTGAAATACTTGTATAACAAGTATGATATATGTATATGGATCAGATGACCTAAAGATGATTGTTTCCTGGTAAGGGGTGACACCGTTCAATGATGAACTAAGGGTTTGATACCCAAAACATGTGATCATGATAATAATAATGTTGAAGAGATAAGATTCCTAGTAATATGTTTAAGGGATTGAGATTCTAGGATGGGTATAACAAGATGTGTTCCAATTGATATAATATTCATTGAAAATTTATTACACTTTTCTTTGTAGCATTTATCTACGATTCATGCATGTAACTTGATTGGTGCTAAAAGATGGTGTAATACACATAACTTATCAAGTGAAACTAAAAATTATTTTTCCCTGACTATAGATCCATTCGGTGTTAGGATTTACTGAATGGTGAAATGAGTTTTACTCGGAGTGCATATTATTGAATATGCAAGGTGCAAATTGAGGTATCTCCTTGTATCCTTAACTTATAAGATTGGTTGTGGTCCATACCCTAAGGAGAGTTTGGTAGAAGGCCATGACTTAATATGCAATCGGGATTGGTTACGGACCATACCATGATGAGAATCAGGATTGACTATGGGTCATACCCTGATAAGGGAACAACTACGGGATGTATCTCTCTAGGGATGTGCCTATATACTCAAGATAGTTAAATAGTAGTTTGACTCGTGATGTCACTGTAGGTTCACTCATACTGACCGAGGGGGTGAGGTCATGGAGTATGGCTCTTCCATGGACCTTGTATGGAACTGATGCTACCTAATTTAGGTTGGTTGGAGCATGAGTCGTATACCTCATCTCCTCAGGGCATAGGATTGATTGTTGAAAGATGTAATCAGACATGTAGCATATTTTCTTAAAGATCAAATACAAAAATATTGAAAGAGTCTGCAATTACTTTTATATGTCATAGTCAATAAATGCTATACATGTTCTACATATTCCTTTTTAAAAATGATAAGATTATCTATTACTGAATGATAGTTATCTGAACTACTTAAATGATGAGATTGCTCTACTCTGCATGTAACAAGTAGTTATACTTGCTTAATTCAGTAAAGATTTCTTCTACTCTCCCGTTGAGATATGGATCTCACCCTGTGGGTTTCCACACTTTTTAGGTGGATGTGAACAAGGAGGTAGAGATTGTGTACCAGATATAGAGAGTCCTTATGTCGTCCCTATACTCTTAGTTCCTTGGGAGATAGTGTGCAAACAGTTTTATAATCGATATGAGATTTTGGCTACTATGCCTCGATGTACAATGTTGCTTTTGTATATATTTTGGTAAAGCAACTGATATCACATATCCTTACCAGGTGATGGAATGGTGTATGTATGAAGTGAACCATGATGTATATATGGCTTTGGATCTTTCTGTAAATAGTTTCTTGGTAGTGGATCTCTTGGTAAAAATGTTTTAATTTTTAGTGATTTTTTATAATTCGTTGATAATGGTTATTTCTGTGTAGTTTTGTGCGATAATGATGTCAATTTGATAGCGGTCATCACAACATGCATGTCTGGAGTGTTTCCATGGACAATCTTTTAAGGTACATGTGTCCTTTTGGTGCCCTCATATCTTGACACCTCATGATCCTTACCTCTCTCCTACCATTGAGTATTTATGCCCTCTCTTTCACATGCAAGTATTCCCTTTGGCTCTCTTTTTATCTCTCTTCTGCCTTGTGTTAATCCTTGAGCTTGGTGGAGCAAGAGAAGGTGCTGATCTTGGAGCTAGGTGGATGATCTCCTCTTGCATGTGGTGGTCTTAAGCTTGACCATCTCTCTTATGGTGATTCTTGGTGATCTTTGATCTTGATAAGTGGTTTTATATCCTTGATCTCATTTTCTTGAACCCTATCTCTTCCTTCTCCTCTTGGCCATCGACTATGTATTTTCCATGGTGGCTATCTTGAGGAAATTCTCTTCATAGAGATCGAGATCCATGGTTTTCCATGGGAGTACCTAAGTGAGATGAAGATTTCTTCTTTCTTCTCTCTTGTTTGACCTAGGGATTGTGCTTTCTTCTTCTTGATCTTTCTTTTGACCTTAGTATGATTTCTTCTTCTTGAGGTGACCTTGTTGGCCGGGGAGTTGATCCAAGTTTGGAGTTCCTTCTCTCTCTTGGAGATCATGGCTTTGGAGCTTGATCTTCTTCAAGGTAGGTTATATAACTTTCCCCTCTTCTATTACTGCACCATATTCTTGTTTGCATGCTACTGTTCTATATCTAAAACATGATTATAAGTTGATGGATGGTTCTAGCTTGGTCTAGGGTTTAAGATTGTGAAGTATTCTTGCATAGGATTACTCTTTTTCCTAAACCCTAATTTCTTGTACCCGAAGATAAGGTGATGATGGAGATGATGATTCTTTTATGTAACTTGAATGTTGGTTTTATTACCATACTTATGGTTTGGTTATCCTATGCTGTTTGGAGGCTTTTTACCTATTTTCATGAGTTTGGAAGTCTGATTTTGTCATTCATATCATGGGTTTTCATGATCGATTCTTATGGTGTTTGATTTAGGGTTTGACATTTGGTTTCTCTTGATGTTATACTCTTATTTTGATCATCATGATATTCATGCTACATGCTTTTAAGGGTTTCTATGTTGAGTTGTGCCCACTCTTTGGTAACTACCTATATGATGGTTCTCCTTGTGGTCACTACATAGGTAAGGTTGTTGTGGTCGCAATGTAAATGCTGACCCTAATTATGGTAGTCGCTACACCTAGACTTCTTGCGGTCGCAACACCTTGATTTAGTTGGTTTGGTCTATACCTTGGTTGGGTCTTGGATGGTCGCAACAAGTGGTGGCAATAAGTGGTTGCTACACAAGTGAGCCATGTGGTCGCTACACTTGTGTGCCATGTTGGTCTCTATACAGGTGAGCCATGTGGTCACTACACTTGTGAGCCATGTTGGTCTTTGCATAAGTGAGCCATGTGATCACTACACTTGTGAGTCATGTAGTTGCTATGTGCTTGAGCTGATACATAGTACCGCTTGGAAGGTTGGTTGATCATAATAATAATGCCTAACCCTAATGTGTTCCAAGAATATGGGAGGCTATGTACCTAAGGTCAGGTGTTGAATGTGGTTATGTAAACCCTAACTGATTGAGCTTGTAAAATCCTAACCCTAGTTTTGGGTGTGTGATGTATTTTCTTATCTTGCTTGAAATTATTAGCAAGTAATGATGTTTTGTCTCTCCTACTTGTGTAACCCTAATGTTGTAGGTTGAATACAAATTATAGCTTGAGAATTCTATGGTATCTTGTATATGATACATGGTGATGATTATGAGTCGTGATGAGGCATGATGAACTAATAATGTGATACATAAACTATGTGATTGGGTCTTATGACATGGTAGAGGCTCAACGCCTAGTGTGAGGTGGTATCCTCCAGTGTTGAGATGAGGGATTGTTATCCCCTAGTGATGTGATAATGTTGAAGGCCTTGTATGGTAGTGATATCAAGTGATGATATGATAAATTTATACCTCATATGTTTTATATCTTCCGACATTGCAACATACCCTTATCTTTGTAGAATTTGTTTATGGTTTGCACGTTGTAACTTTATTGATGCATTAAAAGATCCCCAACTGGAATAAGTAATCAAGTGAAACCTTAATCATGTAGTTCCACGTTCCATAGATCTATTCTACAGTCAGAGCTTTTCTGGATGGTGAAATGGGTACTCCCAAGGAAACCTAGAGCACATACAGTTGAGTATGTGACGTGCAAGTGATTATGTGTCCTTGATATCTTTATTCCAAGTATTTTGAGAACAAATGTGGTCAGGTCTCAGTGATGGTGAAAATGTGCCATGATGTGATAGAGGACAACTGTAGTTGTACCTCGGTGAATGGGTTATATACCCTGGTTTTAGCGTCGTTACATGTACCAAGGTGGAATAGTTGTTCATAAAACTATATATTTGACTATAAGTTGCTATTTCACAGTTTGAATGATATGTTACTGTAATGGAGGCTCAAACTGACTGAGTAGCGTGGGAAGATCATGGAGTCCAGATCTTCTATAGATCTTATATGTCACTGATTTCTACTAAGTAGTGGTCAGTTGGATTTGGGAGGTACGACTCAAATCCTTAGGGCAAATAAAAGATGTAATGCAATCTTGTAGTATATTTGTTTAGGGTCAAACACGATTCACATTGGATGACCCCTTGCCTTGTTTCTTATACTATTTGGTTGATAAAAATTATACATGTTCTACACATTCCTTCTAAAAGTATAAGATGTTATATTGCTCAGTTGGTGATGCTTGAACTTCCTAATCTGTATTATTAGCTTTACTCATATCATGTAGCTAAATCTTCCCATTTTGATAATAATGTTATCGTCCTGGTTTAGCATATCTGTATCAATAATAGTTGTGGGTGGAGAGTTATATCTCTTTCTGGGATGTTGGTCTCACCCCTTGGGTTTCCACATCTTTTAGGTGGTCGCACACAATGAGGTAGAGATTGTGTGGTTGAGGTTGAGAAATAAGAGGAATAGTAACTGTTGAAGGTTAGATATGTTTTTAGTGTTTTGTAGTAGAGTCTTTTGTGTCTTCCCTAAAATCTTAGGTCCTTGGGGGGTGTTTTGTAGATGTTTTACATAGATACGAGTTTTTTATAGTGTGTCATGGTTGTACATATGTGGCTTGTATATGTGAACAAGTTATTCCTTGTAACAGATTTGTGGTAAGATGGCCACTAAATAGTGATTTGTGATATATGTTGGGCATGTTATATATTACAGGTGGAACAAGTTTGTGGATGTAAATGTGATATGTTCCACTTGAGATGGTTATGTTATATCTATTCTAACTTACCCTATTGTATGGTTATGTGGATGTTAGTGTTAATTTCATGCTTTACTTTGATTAATTTCATTTTTCTGTAAATAGTGTGTCATAGATCTAATCCACATGGAAGAGAGATCAATAAGTTTCAGTGCATCTCCGCATCAATGAGTCATTTTTTTACGTGTTTGACCCCTTCATTTTGATGTTTGAAAAACCGCTCCTACACACCAGGGAAATGCTTTCCTCTTCTTTTTTGATGATGACTTCTTATCTCTTCTTCTATGTTATCTTTGTATTTACTTCTACAAGAAAGTAGTCCATTTTCTAGGGTACGTGCAGTGGCCTAGGACCCATGATAATTATTGATTTCTATTACACCTTTGATGAGAATTTTGAATAGGTGTTTTACAAGGTGATATATGTATGATCTCTAGGTAAAACAATTGTGAGCCTACAGTGATATCTATTTGGGTTTTAATCCTAACACCTAAAGAGGGATTTGTTTGGCCTCACTATATAGATATATATTCATGCTTAATATGATGTAGTGAGAGAGTGAATGACTGATAGTGGTGGTGAAACCCATTCCTCCCTAATGTTCATCCATTGATTAATCAACTCGTTAATTCATATGTTGTTATTTGCAATATTAGTATAATAAAAAAACAATCTTTTGTGATAAATACTAGTTCTATATCGGTTACTTTGATCATCTATTCTTAAAAATGTTGTCCTTTGTATTTGATCCTAAACTATACTACAATAAGAACCTTTGCTTGTAGGTGGTGATTATTGTACTTAGTCTAGTTGTAGGTGGAGATTATTGTACTTAGTCTAGGTAAGAATATAGGGACCTTTCCTAGGTGGATTTTCTTGTGCAATATCACACACATAATTACCGTATACTACAAATCAAGGATTTTTACATACTCTCCTCTTATGTATCCACCCACTTGGCTTTTCTGCTTTGAAATTTGCAAAATTGTAATAGCTAGTTTCTTTCATTGTCTACAATTTTAGCATTTTGAAAGACAGTAATTGAATATGTTGGAGTATCCATCTCTTTAAAAAAAGATAGTGGTGTTTGCAAGAGGGTTGGTCCATCGATTTAGTTGAGTAATGAGAGATTCCCTTTGGGTCCCACTCATGAAATGTTTGGTATTAGAGCTAATACATCTAGTAAATATAACTATTGCAATTTTATCTTTTGTAAGTTCCTTATAGGACCCATATATGATGGTACACTCTATGTACGATACCGTTACATTGGAATCTACCTATGTTGTCCTTTTAGTATGAAAGCATGATACATAATCTAATGATCTAGTGAGGATTTTGAGTGGTAAACCTTCATTTAGTTGGACACCATTTGCATATTCCCTATTACATGAGTAAAATACCAATTTGGACCTTATGTCTTGGATATTTGACTTTGGGGTGGAATCAAGTGATAAGAATAATAAAACAATGAAAATGAAGATGTTGGCATGTTATACATTATAACTTGGCCCTTGTATTAATTTTGCAATCATCTTTATTTTTTACATTATACAATTTTCATCATGAAGAAACTAATTTCTTTACATTACTATATGTACAAAAATAAACAATCCTATACTTTATCAATGATTTCTTGAAGTCAGTCACAATAAAGGAAGTACAAAGTGATTGGGTAGACTCGAAAACCCTGGGCTTGAACATAGAAGTTGCACTTAAAAAGAATTATAAGATGTATAAGATCTAATAGGACTATCCAATCATCCTATTTAGAGTATTAGGAGTTCATGCCATGGATATCTAACATGTTAGAGACATGAAAATTTAACCCTTCTTATCTAAGACCACCTAGTTGTAAGTATGGCATAGGTACATCATTATCCCATCTGGTATACACAACCTCATGGATTTATAACATCATTATACCTTCTGAGCTATTTAGTTTGAATTATTGCTGAACAATTTTTAAGGTTAGAGAGTAGTCATTTACTAATGTATGGATAAAAGATTATGAGGAAGAAAACCTATTTAAGGGTTGGAGTGTTGTAACATACCAAAACCTAGTTTCCTAAACTTAGAAATTATAATTACATGAGTTGGGCCTACTTAGACTTTGTTCATGAACAAACTTGGTGTACGATATCCCCTAGTGAACTTATTATTAGTAATTAGTGGCTACCGTTACATAGTTTGCATGTAAGATGAAGCTAGGTTATGTGATACCTCAACATGTAAGATGAATATATTAGGACTCTCATATAAAAAACATAGACTATATGCTTCATCACTAGTCACCTTTGACCATCAAAAGAAGAAGGGACTACATGGATGATAATAGGACATTTTGCATAATACACCCTAAAACACAATATAGACATATAATACACCTAAGTTGATAAATGAAGTAGCAAATGTAAAATATACTTTGAAGTCTGACATAATAGTATGTGGCATAGAAAACAAGTACATTAATCTATAACAACCCACCTGAATATACTTTATTGAATAAAAAAGTATGGTTAAAGAACAATCAAGCATATACAAATGAGTAAAAGAGATAATATCATGATGAACATACATGAGATAATAACAAAATTGTATATGGCTCAAAAGTTTAACTCGATTTAAATATCTTTGGTAGTTAGAAATAGATGTTAAGAAAAGTGTTTCATAGAAGCATAGTTCTAAACACAAACCAATTCCCAAAATATTTGGGAAGTATATTATTAGGGAGATGGATATAGTAATAATATAATTTAATCCTAATATAAAGTTACATAAGAAATAACATCAAAACTAGAAACTGAATCCAAATTTGGAATCATGTATTTTAATTATGCACCATGTCAACTTTCATGTGCTCTTTAAAATAAAATAGGAAATGAAATATTCTTTTAATATCCAAAATGTCAAATATGTGATGAATACCATTGATTTAAATTATCGTGTTTTTTATCCAGAACGTTCTTGGTTTTATTTATTTATTGACCCAAAACATTGATCCAACATTTCCAACTTAACATATGTTTTTTGTATGTAGACTAGGATTGATTGGACACACCCTAACCATCTCCATCACCCCATATTCTTTCCTTTACCTCTCCTATTTTGAACTCTCTTTCTCCCATTTGGGGTCACAATTATCTTTTCCATGCTTTCTCAAGCCAAGTGATTCCAAAATTTCCTCTTTTTGTCATTTCCCACCTCAGACAAACCTCAACTGCATTTCCCCCTCCATATATATCTCCAAAATGTATCTTTTCCAATCCAAAATATTGACCAATATTTAGACTTTCAAGAAGACATTCACTTTTTCATCATACCAAAAACACAAAACTTCATTATCATTAAATACAACTTAATCAATTTTCAACTGCTCTTTGGAGTAAGAATTAAATATGCTATATCCTACATCCTCAACTGCCACATATATCAATAGGACCTTAACATTTATTTATATATACAACAAATCAAACTTGAGGCCTTCCCAATCAAATTAAAATGTCCTCTTTCATACCATGTGCCCTTAAACCTCAAGTACAATATCCCATATTAGAATTTGTGAAGAGATAATTGTTAAGATGGGACAACCTTTTCCTCTCCCTTTTTGGCTAAGTCATAATTGTCAACAATGTTGTCACACAACGTTCATCATGTTTTCTTGGTTTCCTCCTTTTACAAAAATAAAAATAAAAAAGGCCTTAGCTAAAATTAGACATACTTACTTTGGGGAAATACAAAAAAGAATGCATTGAATTTGACTACACTATGTTTCCAAAATAAGAAGGTGGCAAGGGCATCCATAATTTGTCAACAAAGATGTCTTCTTTACTTAAATAACTTGTACACCTTGAACAACCATTTATGTCCATTGGGCCCCCCTTGCCCTGGATAAATATAGCAAAAGGCTTCCCTACTGTGCCTCCATTCCTCCATAAAGATGATCCCTTCATATTGAAACATGTCTTAAAAAATGTTTGTATATTGGGAAAAATCATTAATAGTCCAATCAACTATGCTCTTCATATATATATTTCTCATTCAATCTTTGGTTCCTAGGTTACAACCTTGATGATGAGGACGACAAGTTTAATGTTTTGTAAATATGATTTTGTTCCTATCAAGGTTTACTAGTTAGATGTTAACTCAAGATGTATTAGAATAAATTTGAACATGTACATGGAAATTATTCCTCTTGATATGAAGTTAGTCTACTTGGGCTGATTGCATTATATTTCCTTTTGAATTAGTTGATTTAAATTGGTATACTATGATATAGCTTGACATATGATATTGATTTCTTGGATGTATATGGGTTTCATATGTTCTTTTTCATACTATAAAATATTGCTCTTTGATGATTTTATAACTGAGAACATAATGGAAGATGTTGCCTATATTTTTACATGTAGTGTATCCCTCGAGTCATCCATGAAGAAGACTAGTACCACCATCTATGGAAATTGGTTCCATGAGGTTTACCTGGCTCTGGAATCTTCAAGAAGCTACCCAATTTTGTGATGGGTACTACTACGCCAGTGTAGTATAGTGCAACACAAAATGAGATAAAATTATATCTTTCCAAGTTATATAGAAATGGTCCTATTTAAAGACTATATGATTATTTTGCCAAGAAATTTTCTTTCAGGTTCAAATATTATATGCATAAGCATCACATACTCAACACATTTGTGCAAATTTATTTTTTCTTTTATATTTTAAATGCATAGATAAAATGGGAGTTGATATGTGAACAAATGTATAGGTGGGCCTACTGTATAGAAGACCATGTTATAGATTGTAACATGTACATATGAATAATGGTATCATCTAATTTGTAATCTTAATTTGTAATAATATATTTTGTAATTATATCTTGAATGATGAGCTTGTGATTGTGGTTTATTTTTTTTCATGTTCATGAACTACTTTTATTTACTTTTGACTTTCTTTGATTTTGTTCTTCTTGATCTAGTGTGTGGTGTTTGAAATTGATATTCTCACTTAGTTAAAGAGGTTTCAATGTCAATGTCACAGATGTGGTTGAGTTTTTGAAAATCCAAGGGCATCACAATTCAAAATTAAGATTAAAATAGTAAACTTTTTTTGAGTCAAAGTTTGTTACTACTATTATACTAACTGTTTATGAATTTGAGATTAATCTAAATAATTTACTTGAAAATAAATCTCCAAACATCACTCCATTCAATATACATTGATCATAAAAAGTAAACTGCATTTATTAGAATAATTTTGGACATTCAGTTTCTACAAATTGTGTTTGAGAAAGTGCTAGATGCATTTTTTTAAGATAGCGTTCAAATTATTAACTCAAAGGTAATCCCAAAATTACTTCTTCATTACGCAATCTAGAAAATTAAATTATGTTGATTTGACTACTAAGGACTATTTATTTTCAACAAAAACTGTGTGTGAAAGTTCATCAAATTCACATTTTATCCATAATACGTACAAGACAAAGTACATAACATAAATAAACTAGAAATATAGTATACAAGATTAGTAAAAAACAAATATATGTAACATGATTTGTGGTAGACAGAGTGGATGTCGAATATGATTATGATTTAAATAAATAAATGTTTGAACATTATGTTTAGGTTAACCATAATGAGAAAACAACCATTTTCTTGTGGTTGTGTCAATACTTATCATATCAAAAATTGTCTTTTCAACAATGAGATATAGTTTATTATATGTCAATCACCATAACATGTACATCCTTATAGTCATGTAGCCATATGTATTCAATGCTTCTTTTGCATCATAATCTTGTGGTCATTTTTATCAATGACAAATGATCATTAGTATTTCAGCCATGTATTATTATTCTTTATAAGTTGGGAATTGAGAACAAGCAAACACTATGAAGGTTTTGATCAATTCAAAGAGCAGTAGGTACATTCTTGTAATAATTTTATGTTGATGTAACAACTATTGTAAACTAAACATATTGGTGATTGATGCCTTAAATGTACACAATTTTTTGTTATTGTTAAATATTAATAAATATATAATTTGATCTTATTTAATATGAACTGTTAGTGATTCTATTTTGAATTTATTTGATTAGAAAGAACAAGATGTATGCAGATGTATATAAGTGAAAAGAAAGTAATGATATTGTTAGTGATAAGAGTGAAAGGGAAATTACATTTTCTATGATGAATATTATTAAAATTAGTCAGTGCAAGTTGATGAATAATGAATGGCTGGATGACTCAATGGATGTCTACATTGAGAAAAAATAATTGGCACCACTAGTAATAACGTAATAGTGAAGTGATTCCTTGGGATGAAAACTCAAACAATTATTAAATTATGTCAGTTTTGATTGTTTTTCATTATTGAACATATAGTTATATTAAGTCATTCTTAGGTTGAGTGTTTTTTAGATTTTTTTTTATGAACCCAACTCTTTTATTGTTTTTTTTTTGTAATTTTGTAAATGTACAAGTTATAACTTTGTAGAACTTGGAGATACAACCATCCTCCAAGAGTATTGACTAAGGCATAGCTAAAAAACTAAAAGACTATACACTCAATAGCTTCACGCCAAGAAGCAACACAAAAAAAATTGATACAATATTCCCAAGAATAGAATCAACACAACAACTTAGTCAAAGAACAGGTTGAAGTCATTTAGAATAATCCATCATAATTGTTGCTCATCTTTTTCAACTTCTCTATGAACTCTATCACTGTATCCCCTCCATAGCCAATGCAAGATGCAAAGATAGATCATAACCTGTTGTTTACTCTAAAAGTTGCACATGTCAGTAATAGAAACATGCCTTAAGTCATTCAAGAAAGCACTAGCATATCCACATACATTAGAAGCATAGTCACAATTGAAGATAACATGTTCCACTTCCTCCTCACTCTTCTTGCGAAGAATACACGTGGAAGCCAAACTAATACCCATACACTTGATGTACCAAGATGTTAAAACTCTATGATGGACAATTTTCCAACCTAGAATCTTAAACCTTCTAGGGAACTTAAACTTCCAAATCCATTGAAAGAAAGGACTAGGGACACATTTTAAACTAATGTTTTCCCAAATGAATCTTAAATTCACATCAGATCTTCCTACAAAAAAGATATCATCATCATAGCTCTTAGGAATAGGTAGACTCTTTAATATATCAATCAAACCAACATGTAACTTGGGACTCTCGAAGGACCAACTTCCATCTTTAATTAAATCATACACTTCTGAATTACAACCCAAGCCCTGCTGAATAACACATTGCCTTCCAAAATTTCAGCAACTTAGCCTCAGGGATCCAGAGAGCATTCCAAGTGGAAGTATTGGATCCATTCCCAATATCATATTGAATAAAATTTCTCAAATAACACCTTTCAGTGAGAATTCCTCTAAAAAACTAGGAAAATGAATCGTTAATAGGCAGAGACCAAAACATACATCTATTTTAGTACTTTTCATGGATCCATTTGATCCAGATGCTACCTTTTTCTTAGATATATTCCAACCATTCAAAAGAATAGATGATTTGATTGTCTCTATATTTTTAAAAACCAGACCACCTTCAATCTTAGGTTTGAGAACTTCACTCCATTTAATAAGGTGAATAGAACACTTGGATTCAGACCTTCTCCATATGAAATAATGACAAAGTTTCTCAATTTCATCACAGATAGAACAAGGCAAAGGGAACACAGATGAACAGTACTGGTGAGTAGTTGGTAAAGTAGATTGAGTAAGCTCAACTCTCCTGGCCATGGATAAATGCCTAGTTTTCCACCCTACAAGCCTTCTTTTTATTTTTTCCAGCAAAGAACTACAATGAGCCTTAGTCAATTTACCATTAAAAAGCAGAATACCAAGGTACTTATGAGGAAGATCCCCTTCATTGATTCCTAGGATACCACTAATCCTCTCTTTGTCAGCACGTTGATTATAAATGAAAACATTGTTATTCATATTAATCTTTAACCTAGTCGAACCAAATAAGCCATCAAGAATCCTTTTAATAGCATATGAACTCTGGTCATTAACCTTAGAAAAGACCACAAGGTCATCTCTGAAGATAAGGTGTGACACAACAAAATTGGATGAATCTTTAAGAGGGGTGGGCCTACCATCATACACCTCTTTATCAAATAGAAGAGTCACAACCTGCATCACCAAAACAAAAGATATATGGAGCCAAAGGATTGCCCAAGAGGACACCATTACTAGGTTTAAAAGCCTAAGTAGCTTCACCATTGACTAGAAACTCATAAGTCATACTGTTAAAGTTTTCTTTGACCCAGATAATCCAACAATCATGAAAGTTCATAAGACTAAGTATACATAATAAAGCATCCCCGCAAATAGAGTCATACACTTATGATACGCCAATTTTAATACAAATCTCAGGCTTGGCACCTTTTTTATTGAAATCATGGATTTAATCATCAGATAAAAGAACATCATCTTTTATGCCCCTTCCTTTGATACATGAACACTAGTTGTTGCTTATGATAGAAGAAAGAACTCTTTGAAGACTACTAGTCAGAAGATTCAAAATGTTCTTATAAAAGATATTGCATAACACATTAGGCCTTAAATTCCTCATCTCATTAGAAGACTTATCCTTGGGATAAAAGTGACATATGTTCAATTACCTTCTTTAAGAATCCTTCTAGTGTAGATAAAATGAAAGATGTCTTCAATCACATCAATACAGATGATATTCCAGCAACATTTGACAAATTTCCATTAAAACCATCAGGACTAGGGAACTTATCTGAATTCAAATTATTGATAGCCTAAAGAATCTATTTAATAGAAAAAAAACATGTCCAAAGCCATTTTGTCAAAATCACTAAGCTTTGGAAAAGAAAGATTGTTTAGGATACTTAAGTCAATAACATGGCCATAATTGAAGATATTGGAATAAAACTCCACAATGTGATTCTTGATAATACCAACATTTGTGCACAATGACCATCAATAGAAAGATCCTTCATATGGCTCAAAAATATTCTAACTTTAATCAAAGAATAAAAATCCTTCGAGTTAGAGTCGCCCTACTTTATCCAACTAATTCTTGATTTCTTCCTAAGAAGGGATTCTGCATGAATTATTGTTAAGAAAGCATCTTTTCTCTTCTTACTAGCTTCAAGTTTGAGTAAAATATTTGAGAGGTCAACATCTAAATTAACTTGAATCTCCACATCTAAGAACTTCTTCGTTCTAGCTACATCAGAAAAGTTACCAACAAAATTGTTGTTCCAATTAGAAAGATCAAACCTCAATCTATTGAGTTTAGAATAAACTTTGAAAATAGGGAAACCTCTAGACTCAATAGACCAACTTCTCCTCACAATGTCAAGAAAATCAAACATGTTTAACCAGACATTAATAAATATATAAGGGGTATTCAACTTAACTCTCTCACCAATATCCAGAGTTAGAATCTTGTGATCATTGTAGAATGTAGAATACCTTTAAACTCAGATAAAACATTAATGAATTTGTCATTGTAGAGGATTACATCTATATAAGATGTAGCAAAACTATCGCTAGATTGATTATTATCCCAAGAAAATCTAAGACCTTTGAGACTGAGCTCGAATAAACCACAATTCAGAATGCGATCGTTGCATTCTTCCATTGATTTCTTTGATGTAGGTCCTTTCCCAACATCTCATATTGTTTTCTAACTACATTGAAGTCCCCCAGAATGATCCATGGAAGGTTCATACTAGAATTAGTTGATTCAATATCTAACCAGAGGATGGTTCTATCACTTCCAAGATTATGCCCATATATTGTAGTAGGACAAAGCCTTTTGTTGTCACACAAAACTTCTACATGAACTAAATGATCAGTCACACAAATTTCCCTCACACTACAATCACTTTCCTTCCAGAGTACTACAACTCTCACTAGAACAAGGGAGTTATGATTAGAAATACATTGAAACTCAGGGAACACTTTACCAATAAGCATGGAAATCTTTTTTTCTCTAATTTTGGTCTCATTCAGTAAGATAATGTGGGGTCTAAATGCATTTATTATACTCTAGACTATAGAAGCCTTAAGGTTGAGCCCTCTTACATTCTGGGAAAATATGCTGAACTTTGTACAATCCATTTAAACCAATTGGACCCAATACTTCATTGGTTTGAGGCTTGCCCAACACTAGATCACTAGGGTCATCACCAACTACCTTAAGATTGTTGAATTTATTAGTCTATGAGGTCTGAAGTGTATGTTCCAGATATTTACTAAAATTTGGACCCTTCCTACCTTTTTTTTTGAGGTTAAACGATCTTATGTATTAAATATGCAAATATGCTTTAATGCAGTTCATTACAACAGGAGGCAACGAGCTACTATTAATGTAAGAAAAACTACTACTAGCGGCCATCCGGGCTAACTGATGAGCCAACCCATTAGCCAGTCTATGACAGAAAACAAAGGAAATGCTATTAAAAAAATTTCTAAGATGAGCTATGTCCTCAAGAATGGATCCCAGGAGGTCCGCTCTTCTAGTCCCAGTCTCAATGAGCTTGATCACAGCTTCAGCGTCTGATTCCAGCATTACATGAGTGAGATTCATGTCTTTGGAAATGAGGAGTCCTTCTCTAATGGCAAGTGCTTCGGCGCATTTTGGGTCCTTGAGTGTCGGCTGTTTCTTTCCTTCTAATCTTGTTGCTTCTCCATCAGCTGTCCTCCAAACCATCCTGAGGTCGTCTGCTCCTTGTATGTTCACCACAGCATCACAGTTCAGCTTGACAACTCCCTCTGACGGCCTGCACTAGTGCATGCCTGCTGCCTCCGCTGGTGGGCAGGTCAGCCCGCTGCTCGTCGTCGGTTGTGATCTAACTAGCGGCAGCAAGGAATTCTTCATAAGAAGTGGTTGGCGCACCTTGTTCCCAAAGGTTATGTCATTTCTTCTACTCCAGATAGCCCAAAGAGTAGCAACCATGTCGTCATCTGTCCTTCCTTGGACCGGCCATACCATAGCCATGATAGATGCCTTAACTGGTTTTGTGCCCATCTCTTCTATACGACGTTGCATTTCCATCGGGTATTCCTTCCATAGCTCCCATTCCTGGTCACACTTGAAAAGAATGTGACCTATATCTTCCTTTTCCCTCCGGCAGATATTACATATTCCATCTTGATGGTAGTATCTATCAAACAGCCTTCCGACAGTGGCCAATGAGCCGACGACGCAGCGCCATAGGAAGTGAGCCGCTTTGGGATTTAGGCCCGTCCTCCAAATCGCCTGCCACACCTCCTTGTCCACCTGGTTGGCCAGTTGCTCAGTGTTGCGCGGTTGTTGAGTTGCCAAGAAATATGCTGATCTCACCGTGTATTCCCCACTCTTGCTTGGTTTCCAAAAGATCCCGTCCGCCCTCGTTGAGACTCCTAGTGGAATTGCTAACACCATAGCAGCCATGTCTTGTGTTAGAAACTCACTAATCAGCCCGCGGTTCCACTGCCTTGTTTCTTGATCAATTAGTTGGTGGACCTTTTGTATTGTCAGTGATGATATGCCCAACCTCCCTTCTATGCTGCCATTTAGATTTGGTATCCAACTATCTGTCCATATATTTATGTCTTTGCCGTCTCCCACTCTCCATTGCATGCCTTCTAGCACTATGCTCTTGGAATTTCATATACTTCTCCACGTAAAATTTGGATTGTGACCCCTTCTGGCCTCGAGGACATTGCATGATGGGAAGTACTTGGCCTTTAGGACTTTGTAAGCCAATGTATCACTCCTGTGAAATAGGCGCCATACTTGTTTGGCTGGACCCTTCCTACCTTTCCCTCTAGCTTTCTTCTTTTTATTGCCATTTTCGACTTCGAACCCAGAATCCTCGACTACAGAATCAACCATAGCAAGTGAGGTGGAGAGGTCCACAACTATCCCTTGTACTAAATAGTTATCCTCCTCTGACACTTCAGAGCTAGAAGTATCATAAAAAGAATCCTTAGGTACATTGAATTCCTCTTCCCCATTATTGAAAACTGGGACATTCTTAGTAGAAGCAATTGTTGAAGAGTTCGAGTTCTCAACATTTCCCTCAGAAGTCTTCTTACCTAGAACATCCTCAATGTTAACTAACAAGTTTGAGCACTCAACATTTACCACAAAAACCACCTTATTGACTACTGAAATATTCTCAATATTAACTAACAAGTTCGAGCACTTAGCACTCTCCTCAGTAACTTTTAACTTAACTCTAGTAGGTACCTTCTTCACCCAGTCCTTCTTCACATTAGAACCAGTGGGACTTCCTTTACAATCAAAGTGACTGAATAATTTACAAATAGAGAAATTTTTAGGCATTCATTCATATTCGAAGTTGATTAGGTACTGACTCCTTTATTGCTAGAGACTTCTAACTCCAGAGGGAATGTCATTGAAGATGGCATTAAAATATGAAGCCTAGAAAACTCCAGTTTCATTAACTCAAAAGTCGTCTTACCAACAGGGAGGGGATTACCTAGGTAAGAAACTATTCGGGCAGACATCTTCATGTCCCATAGTTCCAACAACAAATTGTGAATATGAACCCAGACATGCATAGCAGTCAGTCTAAACCTCTTCAATGAATCTCCTGGTTTCCACTTCAACAATGCCAATAGTTTACCTCTAACGAAGAAAACTCCATTGTCAAGACCACTATCCAAGTTGATATCCTCTGAGAACTTGATAAGGAAGAAGCCATTGTTGTAATTCATAACTTCAATAGAACCCTTCAGAATCCAAATATGCAACATGCATCTTTACGGAGTAAGCAAATGTGGTTTGAATCCAACAATGTACCCCGCTAAACAACTCTTCCATCATTCAACATTGTTCTCTACTTCCTCCCATGGGTATATTAGCTTCTAGCCTTGAATCTCGATCTCCAATTTCTTCAAGGATGTGTCATAGAGTTTAAGTTTCATCATATCTACCCATGACTCTGTAGCTGAAGAAGTAATAGATGAATTTGGTTTTAGTAAAGCCTCAGATCTAGAGTCAAGTGTAGAATAGTAGTGTTCATCATTGGAGAGATGATAACCTCCTCTGTCACTGGATTCTTCACCTTCGTGTTGTTGGTTTCCAGACACCACCCTCGGGGAAGCACTCGCCTTGTGTTTTTTTATTACTAAACATCAACTTAGATATTAATAGATAAATACTGGTGTTATCGGGTTTCTATAAATTTTTGATAAAGACTAATTTTACTTTTGTCCTCTTTTGAAATCCGCCTCGCTTCGGCTATGACTGAAGGCACTTTGGGGCAACCCAACAGGCTCTTTCGGAAAAATTAAGAGACACTTAGATACAAAGAGAAGAGGAATTTATTTGAAAATTAGAAGATTCTTATACAAGTAAGATAAAAGATATTGATAAAAAACCATTTTTTATGTTTATGATGGTCAATATTTTATTTCAAAGTATATTAGATCTTCTTTTATAAAATGTTTAATTCCACTTTTACAGCTCAAGGATTCCAAAACTCAATTTGGTGGGGTCTCAACTATCATATTATAATTATCTTAGATTTTTGTTCAGTTAGAAATCATGATTAGCTTAGTTTGAAGTTTAAATTATCCTTTCATGGGCCTTAAGACATGAACACTGCTATGTTATTTTGTGTTGATTGAATAAATTTATATTTTTATACAATGATTGTCATAGTTGTGTAACGTGGCAAATATCGCACTAACAAATTCACTCGGGGTTGAAATCCTCGAGCTTTCACCAAAACTTCGTACAATAATACCACCCACAAGAAGACGGGTCTTATCGCAATATAGTTAAGGATTGAATCCCAAAGTACAACATTTTTAAGAATCTTTGTCAGTCGAATCTAGATCAAGTGAGACTAATATTTAGAATGATTGATTTGGTTGAGGTTAATTAAACTATTTGTAGGAAAGTAAACGAGTAGAATGAAAATTTGTTTTAGATTAAATGATATGGAATTGTTGGGATGGTATCGGGTTTCACCACCACTGCACATACAAACACATCAAAATGCATAACATCCAGGAAAGTATCTAACTATCCAAATGAAACTGCTACGAACCCTCCTGGAGGGATGTTTAGGCATGCGTAAGCATCCCCTTAGGCATCTGATTTCTCATCGCCATCCAGATCATGCACTTACGGTTCTAAAGATACAACATCCAACTAAGGTTGTGGTCCTCCCTGAAGGATGTTTAGACCACAGAAGTGTCACCGTGGGCTAGATGGCTCGTCCCCTCATGGATCATATACTTACGACCTCAAGGAACCCCATTCTATTTCTAGTCCAGGAGTCAAATGCGCTAACTAACAAGCATGTAGGTGATAAGTCTGAAAGCAAACATCGAATATTAACAAGAAGATACAACATCCAACTATTGATGTGGTCCTCCCTGAGGGATGTTTAGACCACAGAAGTGACACCATAAGTTAGATGGCTCGTCCCCTTACGGGTCACACACTTATGACCTCAAGGAACCCTATCAGATTTCTCGTCAAGGAGTCTACCTCATTATTCGACATTCTATGCTATGAAGAGAAGAACAAGATGAAAGCAAGCAGGTAATCAACTACAAGCATATCAATTAGCAATGAAATGAAAAGTTATATACATTGCCTTGGAGTGTTAAATGAAAAGATATGAATGCATGGGCAACAAGGCTAGTCCCCACACCCCAGCGAAAAGGAAATACTCGCTCATGATGTGAGAAACAAGAATAATAAGAAACAGAGAGGATTCTGCCATGAGCATGATGTAGAAGGTGGTCGCATCTCAGGGAAGATAATGCGGTCTCCTACGTCATTTCGGAGGAGATCTAGATGAAGAACAAGGGACACCAAGATAGACCAATCAGTCTTTCTCACTCCTCCTTCCTTCTCTTCTCGGTCTCCTTGAATTGCAACAGGAACGACAGGTGAAGTGGCAGGATCAGACCAGCATATAGGCAGCCTGTCGGTGTCCCAGAACTGATGCCCAAATGAGGACCCTACTGGTCCTATTTATAGGCTTGGATGGGGTCCTCACATTTTTGGTGTGAGTCTTCCACACAGTTTTGGTTACATTTGACCAAACAATTTTGAGATATTTTATCAAATGGTTTGGTTGCTTTTTAAGTTCAAACGGTCTTCAGTATAAACAAACAAACGGTCTTGAGATGTTGTGCTTCATACGGTTTGGTAAATATCTTCAAACGGTTTGATATTGTCTTCCATTTGGTTTGGGATGAAAATGACCAAACGGTCTTGATATGCAAGTGACCAGTCGGTCTTGGATAAGCAGCCTAAATGGTCTTGTACAAACCTCCAAACGGTTTCATGCAAATGTGACCAAACGGTTTGGCAGCCAAATGCCCAAACAGTCCTGCAGATTCTTTTCCATACGGTTTGGCTCTACCGGTCTTGGAATATATCAATTCCATTCTGTCTTGCATGCTGAACAAAAGACCAAACGGTCTTGGATATATTTCTCTAATGATTTTTCTCTAATAAGACCAAACGGTTTTGGACTTACGTACACATCTCCAAACAGTTTCATGCAAATGTGACCAAACGGTCTTTGCTCTGTTCAGTTTTGGAAACCGAGTGAACATCCTCACAGTCTACGTTATCTTGCCTTCGCTTTATCATTCAGTATTCATGATCCTCTTTATCAAACGGTCCGTATTGCATGCGGTCCTCATACAATCTTTATGCAAGCCAACTCAAATGGTCTTGGTCTTACAGCAGGTCCAGGTGATCAAATGGTTTGCTGATGCTCCCTTCATTTGGTTTGCTAGTGCTTGCAGTTTCATGCATGCTTTGGTCCCATGCACGTGCTTTATAAATTGGTTTGGTAGAGCTTTCACTTTATCAAATGATTTCATGCATGCTACTTCAAACAGTCCCATGAATGTAGCTTTATCAAACGGTCTGACAGCCATCCCCCATACGGTTTTGTAGTCCCGCCTTTTCTAAACAGTTTCGTACTCTAGTCTCAAACAGTCTCGCAGACCGGTACTCCTCAAACGGTCTCGCAGACCGGTACTCCTCAAACGGTCTCACATTCTCAAGTCCAAACGGTTTTGAGGTGAGTATGTCCATTTGGTCTTGAGACCGTATGGATGAAATTGTATGGTCAAGACCGCATGGGCAAGAACAAGGATGAGTGAGGGTAGACCAAGGGCAGATAAAGGTGGGTCCTATTTGATTGTTCAACCTCATCAAGATCTGCATAAAATTGACATAAACTTAGTTAAGAACCTTAATAATTGAACCAATTAGGAAATTTTGCACATTTTGATATTTAGTAATAGAAATTGGATGTATTGAATCAAAAAGAGCCCAAGAAGGCGACTGAAAATCATGATGAATATACATTCATCAAAACACCCCAAACTTAAATGTTGCTTGTCCTCGAGTAACACAAAATCTAAAACAGTCGCCAAATGAATACTTTCTGATCATGTGATTGCCTCCTCTTCACATCATAATTGTTTCCTTTTTTCTTAGTATGACTGCGCATCTCAACTTCCTGAGATCACTGAACACATCTTACCATATCTTCATTCCTAAATTTGCTTTCCAACTTCACTTCCGCCTCACTTTTTCCAATAACAAGCATGTCAAAGAGGTTCATAAGAGTCTAGAGATACCCAAAAAATAACAAGTGTGCATCTGATCTGACACTGGTGTATTTTAGGGTGGTGGAGGCATTTATTTGTGCCTTTAGGTAGAAAAGGGAGTGAAGGGAGGTATGGAAGGAAGAAACAAATCTCTCCTCTATTCGACTCGAGATTGTTATTATATTACTTGCAATTTCATTTATTGCATTTTTTGTGTCAATCTCTCCTCTATTCGACTCGAGATTGCATTTCTTTTTGTGTGCGCTTTGGCATCTTTTCTTGGTGGTATGCCCCTACTTAATTGCGAGGGGTATGGAAGAAGTGAATATAGAAGGAAGTGGTGAGCCACCCCAAACTTAGGGTTTGACACTATTTTGGCTATTTTTGTTTCTTTTTTATGGATGGATGGGTACAAAGATGATGGAAGAAGTGTAGAAGAGAGTTTAGATCAAAATGTGTCTTGATTTACAATTTTGTGCATCAGGTTGTTCTCTTTGTCATACTCTGCTCTAATAATGACTTGATGAGGATCCAGTGGGGATTCCATGTTGTTGTTCCACTATTCAGTTAGGAAGCACGGTGTGTTTGATCCTTATTAGTTCGACGGACACTTGCCATTTTTGCATAAAGAAAATGATGTTAGGATTCATAAGCTTCACAAGATGATTTCAATCAACAAGCTAGTTTTCAGAAGAAGGTCCTTTTGAGGATCTGCTCTAAATAAGGAGGGTATAATGATTAAAATGCATATAGATATAAAAATCGTCACAACTTAATCCAATATCCATTTGAATTTCTTTTGAAAACTTTAAATTTTGAAAATTTTATTTGAAAATTTTCAAAATTTAGGTCAAAAATGCGATGATGAAATCTTAAGTCCGATTTAGATGGGTGAAGGTGGGAATTAAGATACGTACTAGCCACCCTCCACCTCAAACTTAGAAATTTTCTCGTCCCGAGCAAACTCTAAATCCGAGATGGAGGGGAAATTTCATGCCGTTTGGACCACCAGATGTGGTTGCGTTCCAATCAGGGTATTTCTTCTATCTGAAAATCTCAAACATAAAGGCCATTCAAAACTCAAAATAGCATCTCGCGATGCAATTTTATTTGGTGTAAAATTATCTAAAAAGTAAAAACAAAATTAAGAAAAAATCCTAATTCAAAATTAAAACTAAATACGAATTTATTTATCGAGTTGCCTTCCGACAAGTGTCTTATTTTACGTCGATGACTTGACTTTATTCCTTCAACTTCTACAGTGGATATGTTGGATTGGTGAGATCCAGTATTGTTTTAGAGCCTGTATCAATAGTGGTGAAGTATCTCTTCAATCGTTGATCATTTGCCACAAATTCACCTGTCTTTTAACTCCATAAAGAAAAATAACCATGTGAATAGATGCTCTTGACCATGTAAGGCCCCGACCAATGAGAACTGACTTTTCCCAGGAATAACCTCAATCTGGAATTGAATAGAAGAATTTGGTCTCCCACCTATATGTCCTTTCTTCTTAGATGGTCGTCATGCCAAAGTTTTGTACGCTCTTTCTAGATTCGTGCATTCTCATAAGCTATCATCCGGAATTCTTCTAGCTCCTGGAGTTGTAGAATCCTGGCTTGGCATGCTTCCT
Organism: Alisma plantago-aquatica; assembly: GCA_963693085.1. Taxonomy (NCBI): domain Eukaryota; kingdom Viridiplantae; phylum Streptophyta; class Magnoliopsida; order Alismatales; family Alismataceae; genus Alisma; species Alisma plantago-aquatica. The sequence goes on along the minus strand of OY856414.1, from coordinate 498,856,275 downwards.
TCATATCAAAATTAAGTTGTTTAATTGCCCACCATGCTTTGTGTTCAAGTTCAACATCCAGATGGCAAGCCTTTCCATATATTAATCTGAATGGTGTAGTTCCGAGGGGAGTTTTGAAAGTAGTCTCGTAGGCCTACAATGTGTCATTGATTTTCACAGACCAATCCTTCTGATTGCGGCCGACAGTCTTTTCTAGGATAGCCTTAAGTTGACGGTTAGAAACATCTACCTATCCACTTATTTGTGGGTGGTAGGGTGAGGCTACCTTGTGTGTTACACCATACTTTCTTAGTAAAGCTTTAAAGCTTCTTTCAAGGAAATGAGACCCTTCGTCAGATATCACAGTTCGTGGTACACCAAAATGGGGGAAAATAATATCTTTGAACATCTTGATGATAGGTTTGGAATCACTAGTGACGGTTGATATGGCTTCAACCCATTTTGAGACGTAGTCCAACGCCACTAGGATGTATGAAAATCCATGAGAAGATGGGAATGGACCCATGTAGTCCACCCCCCAAACATCAAATATCTCTACTTCTTGCCACAGGCTCAGTGACATCTTGTCTCTTTTGTTATGTTGCCTGATCTTTGACATTTGTCACATGATAAGACAAAGTCATGGGAATCTTTGGATAAGGTTGGCCAAAAGAAACCACATTGCAAAACCTTCAAGACAATCTTTTTAGAGCTCATATGTCCTCCAAGTGGCCATGAGTGACATTGCTCCAAGATAAGTTGAGCTTCTTCCTCAGCAATACACCATCTGTATAGACCATCAACACATACTTTAAAAAGGTACGGCTCATCCCAGTTGTACTTTTTCACATCATGCATAAATTTCTTCAGTGTATTTCTGGTGCATTGAGGATGGATAACCTCAGCAGTAAGGTAGTTCACGTAATCAGAATACCACGGTGTAACTTCTGAGACCTTCATTAGTTGATCATCTGGAAGGGAATCATTAAATAGAATCTTCTCAATATCCAGAGTGTGGATGCGACTGAGGTGATCTGCTACCACATTTTCTGTACCCTTTTTATCTCTTATCTCCAAATCAAATTCTCGCAATAGGAGAATCCATCTAATTAGCTTGGGTTTTGCATCTTTCTTTGTCAGAAGGCAACATATAGCAACATGATCCATGTAGAAAATGGATTTTGAACCAATTAGGTAGGATCTGAATTTGTCAAAGGCGTACATGACTTCTAGAAGCTCTTTCTCAGTAGTTGCGTAATTCCTCTCAGCTTCGTCAAGTGTCTTTGATGCATAGTAGATTACATAGTGTTTCTTTTCTATACATTGGCCCAAGACAACACCCATAGCATAATCACTTGCATCATACATGATTTCAAAAGGGTGGTCCCAATCGGTAGCTCTGATGTTGGGTGTGGTTGTAAGGGCATGCTTTAGTTTGTTGAAACTTTTAACACATTCTTCTTCAAATTTGAATTCATCATCCTTTAGTAACAAATTTGTCATCGGTTTGGTTATCTTTGAGAAGTCCTTTATAAATCGTCTGTAGAAGCCTGCATGACCTAGGAATGCTCGAACTTCTTTTACATTGATAGGGATAGAGAGTTTGGAAATCACTTCAATCTTGGCCTTATCTACTTCAATTCCCCAATTACTGACCCTATGGTCAAGGACAATGCCTTCCTTTACCATAAAGTGACACTTCTCCCAGTTGAGCACAAGATGTGCTTCTTCACATCATTTGAGAACAAGGGAGATGTGTTTTATACATGAATTGAATGAATCTCCGTATACAAAAGAATCATCCATGAAAACTTCCATAATTGTTTCAGTGAGACCGGCGAATATGGCAGCCATGCAATGCTGGAAAGTTGCAGGTGCATTACAGAGGCCAAAAGACATTCTTCTAAATGCGTATGTTCCGAATGGGCAGGTGAAAGTAGTTTTCTCCTACTCATCTGGATGTATGGGTATTTGATAGAATCCAGAGTAACCATCGAGGTAACAAAATTATTCTTGATGAGCCAGCCATTCTAAAACTTGATCAAGAAAAGGCATTGGAAAATGATCCTTTCGAGTTGCCTTGTTTAACTTCCTATAATCAATGCACATCCTCCACCCTGTGAATGTTCGAGTGGGGATGAGTTCATTGTTTTCATTTTGTATCATAGTTGTTCCACCTTTCGTCGAGACTACATGCACTGGGCTCACCCATGGTGAGTCTGATATCAGATAGATTATTCCAACAGTGAGCAATTTAATGACTTCACGACAGACTACTTCCTTCATATTTTGATTCAATTTCCATTGATGTTCAATAGTTGGCTTGTTATCTTCCATCATGAGGATTCTATGCATGCAAAGCGCTTGACTGACCCCAGTGAGGTCACTCATCTTGTATCCAATGAATTTTCTTCTTTCTTTTAATTCCATCAAGAGTTTGTCTTCTTGTTCTGTCGTTAGATCTGAATTAATGATAATCGGACAAACCTTGAGGTCATCTAGAAATGTGTATTTCAATCCTTCGGGTAGGGGCTTCATTTTAGGAGCTTGTCGCTTTTCACATGGTTCTTCAGTAACTTCCACAACTTTGAGTTCTTCAATCTTGGCTTCTGGATCTTCTTTGGCAGTGTCAAGGTCAAGAATAAACTCTTTAACTTGTTCATTGATGGAATTATCAGCAGATGGGTTTGTTAGAGTCACTTCTAAGGGATCGTCTTGTTCATATTCCTCTTGTGTAAGGAGTGACATTTGCTCAATGCAGTCAATCAAATAGACTTCTTCATGCATGCTTGGTCTTCGCGTGCTTTCAAAAACTTTGAATTTGAGAGTTTCTTTACCAAGTCTGAGCAGCAATGTTCTTGCTTCAACATCAATTAGAACTCTTTTAGTGGCAATAAATGGACGTCCAAAGATGAGAGGATATCTGGGGTCTTCTTTTATGTCCATGATGACGAAGTCACACGGAACATATGAATCTTTTCCTACCTTGACAGGTATATCCTCAATAATTCCTAACGGGTGTTTTATCAAATTGTCTACGAGTTGTATGGTCATGCCAGTTGGGAGAAGTTCAGCAAACCCTAGACTTTTACAAAGGCTGAGTGGCATGATGGAGATGCTAGCACCAAGGTCTTCTAGTCCTTTCTTGCATGAAGAATCACCGATATGGCAGGAAATCCCAAAAGATCCTAGATCTTTCTGCTTCTTTGGCATCTTACCCTGGATGATATCTGAAGTAGTTTTAACTAACTTGACTGTCTCATATTCTTCAGTTATATATTTCCTGGTGAGAAGAGACTTTAAGTACTTTGTCCATGCTGGTATTTCATCCAGCGCTTCCAAAAAGGGTATATCAACATGAAGTTTCTTCATAGATTCTTTAAACTTATTGAACCGAGTATCAAGCTTAGTTTGCCTTAGACAAGCTGGAAAAGGTATACGAGGTTTGTAAATAGGGATATCAGATTCTAGTGTTGCTTCTTCCTCTTCTTGAGCAGCCTTCTCAGAACATTCTCTATCCGACTTACCAGTAGTTACTGGTTCTTTTGGTTGAGATTTGGGAGTTGTGGAGTCTTATAAAATCACAGGTTCATCCTTATCGGTAACAACCATAGGTGGCTTGACAGGAGGATTAGAATAGTTTTTTCCTGACCTGGTGGTAACTGCCTTCAGTTGTTCTGGGTGTTTAGGATTGTTTTCCGATTGGCCAGTAAAGACTCCAGTGGGTGGCTTTACGCTAGCTACGAGTTGAGCTAGTTGATATTCAACAACCTTCTGCTGGGCTTGCTGGTTAGCTATCATAGTTTGCTGAGTTTGCAACATTTGTTCAATGGTTGTTAACTTGTCATTAGGAGAGACGGGACCTTCTTGTTGTCCTTGTTGTTGATAAGGAACTTGGTTAAGACTTTGGTACTGGGAATTGTTTTGATAATTATTGAAGTTCCTATTATGAAAGTTTCCCTTGAAATTTCCTTGATTTCCAAAATTCTTTTGTTGATTATACTGAAATCCTGGTGGGCCTCGTGGTTGATTGTTCAAACCAAATTGATGTGAGTTCACTGCTCCAGAGGGGTTTCCATATTGAAAACATGGATGGTTCCTATTCTGATTCATATTGTAATACCCTTGGCCAGGAATGGTGTTAACAACATTAAGATTCTCCATTTGACTATTATCTCCTTGCCCACATGCGTTTCTCAGAACAACATCGTAGAGAACATTGCATGCTAGAGTGGAATGATCAGTACCTTTACATGCTTCATAGAATAATGAAGATGACTTGATCTGTTCTTCTTGTTGAGGGGGTGCATATTCTTTTCCAAATGCAGCAAGGGATGATTTGATATGATCTTGCTTGGAAACTAGGAGTTTGAGGGTTTCAGTAATTGACTTGTATTCGGGAATAACTTCATCCATAGCTACCTTCAACACTCCTTTTCCTACTGACCTACCCCAATTAGCTTGATTTTCAGCTCCAAGGTGATAACTCTCCATGCGCTGTCATAACATTGACGCGTGAAATTTCCTCCAGATGTGGAATCTAAAAACCTTTTGATATCATCATCCACACCCCTATAGAAAATTTTTATAAGTTGATTCTTAGGAATTCCATGGTGTGGACACTTGCGTAGAAGCTCTTTGTATCTATCCCATGCTTCAATAAGGGTTTCTCCAGGGACTTGAGTGAAATTTGTTATCCATCCCCTAATTTCATAGGTGAGAGAGGGAGGGTAGAACTTTTCCAGAAATACATTTTGAAGTTGTTCCCAAGTGGTGATGGTTTCACTTTGCAATGAATTGTACCAACTTATTGCTTTATCATTTAGTGAATACTTGAAGTGATGGAGACGAATGGCATCGTCAGATACTCCATTTTGCTTTGTCATAGCACATAGATCAATAAACCTCAAAATATGTTCCTAACTATCCTCTCCTTGTTTGCCATAGAATGGGCTATTTTGAAGCAATGTGATCCAATGTGCCCTTATCTCAAAATTGGCAGCATTGATGGGATGAGGTTGTACTGGATGACGAACATTTGTAGCTTTGGGGATTGAGAACTCTCTAAGATCCTTTTGTAATTTTGCTACTTGCGCCACTGCTTGAGTTTCTTGGATTTCTTCTTGCAATGCAGCTATGGCTTCTTGCATGAGCCTTTCTCTCTGCACATTAATGGCTTGAGCTACCCTTGGGGCTATTTCCTTCTCTTGAGCCATTCTTACTTGGTTTTCTCTATTTTGAAGATGAAAGGTTCTATCAATCTCCAGATCAAAGCTGGCCGTGAGTCCGGGACTGTTCAAATGGTGCATGTACTAGTCCTTCTTGAAGTACCTGAAATAAAAAGATTTGAAGTAAGATTGATGGAGTAGAATGAAATTCAAGTAGATGATCAATGGTTTCAAAAAGAAAAAGTGATATCCTAGATTATACTTAAAAAAACTAGATTTGACTAAATTTATTCCGTTGTCCCCGACAACAACGCCAAAATTTAACGTAGCAAATATCGCACTAACAAATTCACTCGGGGTTGAAATCCCTGAGCTTTTACCCAAACTTCATGCAATAATACCACCCACAAGCGGACGGATCTTATCACAATATAGTTAAAGATTGAATCACAAAGGACAACATTTTTAAGAATCTTTGTCATTCGAATCTAGCTCAAGTGAGACTAATATTTAGAACGATTGATTTGGTTGGGGTTAATTAAACTAATTGCAGGAAAGTAAACGAGCAGAATGAAAGTTTGTTTTAGATTAAATGATATGGAATCGTTGGGATGGTATCAGGTTTCACCACCACTGCACATGTAAACACATCCAAACACATAACAACCAGGCAAGCATCTAACTATCCAAATGGAACTACTGTGAACCCTCCCAGAGGGATGTTTAGGCCTGCGTAAGCATCCCCTTAGGCATCCAATTTGTCGTCACCATCCGGATCATGCACTTACGATTCCGAAGATATATACAACATCCAACTAAGGCTGTGGTCCTCCCTGAAGGATGTTTAGACCATAGAAGCGACATCGTGGGCTATATGGTTCGTCCCCTCACAGATCATATACTTATGACCTCAAGGAACCCCATTCTACTTCTAATCCGTGAGTCAATCGTGCTAACTGATAAGCATGTAGGTGATAAGTCTGCAAGAAAACATCGACGATTAATAAGAAGATACAACATCCAACTAAGGCTGTGGTCCTCCCTGATGGATGTTTAGACCACAAAAGTGTCACCGTAGGTTAGATAACTCATCCCCTCACGGGTCACACACTTACGACCTCAAGGAAACCTATCAGATTTCTCGTCAAGGAGTCTACCTCATTAATCGACATTCTATGCTACGAAGAGAAGAACAAGATGAAAGCAAGAAGGTAATCAACTACAAGCTATATACATTGCCTTGGAGTGTTAAATGAAAAGACATGAATGCATGGGCAACAAGGCTAGTCCCCGCACCCCAGTAAAAAAGAACTACTTGCTCATGATGCGAGAAACAAGAAGAATAAGAAAGAGAGAGGATTCTGCCATGATCATGATGTAGAAGGTGGTCGCAACTTAGTGAAGATGATGCGGTCTCCTACGTCGTGTCGGAGCAGATCTGGACGAAGAACGAGGGACACCAAGACAGATCAAACAGTCTTTCTCACTCCTCCTTCCTTCTCTTCTCTCTCTCCTAGAACTGCAACAGGAACGGCAGGTGAAGTGGCAGGATCGGACCAGCGTACAAACAGCCTGTCGACATCCCGGAACTAATGCCCAAATGAGGACCCTGCTGGTCCTATTTATATGCTTGGATGGGGTCCTCACATTTTTGGTGTGAGTCTTCCACACGGTTTTGGTTATATTTGACCAAACGGTTTTGAGCTATTTTATAGGTTTGGTTGCTTTTTAAGTTCAAACGGTCTTCGGTATAAATGACTAAACGGTCTTCAGATGTTGTGCTTCATACGGTTTGGTAAATATCTTCAAACGGTTTGATATTGTCTTCCATTCGGTTTGGGTTGCAAATGACCAAATGGTCTTGATATGCAAGTGACCATTCGATCTTGGATCAGCAGCCTAAACGGTCTTGTATAGACCTCCAAACTGTTTCATGCAAATGTGACCAAACGATTTGGCAGTGCCCAAACGATCCCGCAGATTCTTTTCCATACAGATTGTCTCTATCGGTCTTGGAATATATCAACTCGATTCGGTCTTACATGCTAAACAAAAGACCAAACGGTCTTGGATATATTGCTCTAACAGTTTTGCTCTAATAAGACCAAACGGTTTTGGACTTACGTGCACATCTCCAAACGGTTTCATACAAATGTGACCAAACGGTCTTTGCTCTGTTCAGTTTTGGAAACCGAGTGAACATCCTCACGGTCTGCGTTATCTTGCCTTCTCTTTATCATTCGGTCTTCACGATCCGCTTTATCAAACGGTCTGCATTGCATGCCGTCCTCATACGGTCTTCATGCAAGCCAATTCAAATGATCTTGGTCTCGCTACAGGTCTAGGTGATCAAATGGTTTGCTGATGCTCCCTTCATTTGGTATGCTAGTGCTTGCGGTTTCATGCATGCTTTGGTCCCATGCACGAGCTTTATCAATTGGTTTGGTAGAGCTTGCACTTTATCAAATGGTTTCATACATGGTACTTCAAACGGTCCCATGCACGTAGCTTTATCAAACGGTCTAGAAGCCATACCCCATACAGATTCGTAGTCCCGCCTTTTCCAAACGGTTTCGTACTCCAGCCTCAAACAGTCTCACAGACCGGTACTCCTCAAACGGTCTCGCTGGTACTCCGCAAACGGTCTCACATTCCCAGCTCCAAACGGTTTTGAGGTGAGTATGTCCATTCGGTCTTGAGACCGTATGGATGAAACTGTATGGTCAAGACCGCATGGGCAAGACCAAGGATGAGTGAGGGTAGATCAAGGGCAGATAAAGGTGGGTCCCAGCTGATTGTTCAACCTCATCAAGATCTGCATAAAATCAACATAAACTCATTTAAGAACCTTAATAATTGAACAAATTAGGAAATTTTGCACATTTTGATATTTAGTAACAGAAATTGGATGTATTGAATCAAAAAGAGCCCAAGAAGGCGACTGAAAATCATGATGAATACACATTCATCATTGTGACACCCTCCTTGAGAAATATACTTCTACTAAATATTTGATATGTTTGAAAATGTGAGATGTTACACCTTATCTTTTCTTTTTGACTAATGTTCAATATGTAACACTTTAAGGGGTGTGCACACATTTGAATAAGAATTGTGTTTCACTCTTCATTCTGTTGCTATAATTTGTTTTGTTTTCTTCCTTTTAAAAAATTATGTCATTAAGATGTTTAGTTTTGGGTGCTAATAATGGAATGTACATGCGTAAAAATTAATAAGAGTAACATAACATATGTTTTTCATTATCTCATACTAATATTCTTGCTTAAGAAGTAAGGGGCTTGCAGTTATTGCAGTTATATGTTTGTCATTATCTCATACTAATATTCTTGTCAAAAATGATGTCTACAACACTAACATTTGCGCTAGGTGTATTAATGGCACATCTAACGGTTGAATGGAGTTTCAACATGGTAAAATGAGAAAGACATCATTTAAATGCAGCATGCCTTAGAAAAATGACCGTAATGAATTCTTACAATTAAGAGAAAAGTTAAAACCAAATATCATGGATATGGAAATTTTGGTACATTTTTGTTTTATAATATTATAATATTAGATGTTGGCAAGAGATGATTGTCCCAAGTGAGCAGCCTTAGTATTCGACGGTCAGTGGAGTTCAAAAAAATCTTTTTTTTAGGGTCGGGGGAAAAAATATCCCATATATAGGTAAAGTTTGTTGAGACTAGAGCTAATACAATTTTAGTCTTGCCACTTGTATCAATTTACCATCACAAAGGATTGATACAACTTATTTTTCATCTTTATTCAAAATGTAAAATTTCTTTATATTTTTAATTAATTAGGTATATAAAAGAAAAAGTGAATATAAACAATAGAATCCAAACATAAAACTAACATGTACTTTTAGCTAACTTATAGTTTTAAAAGATTAGCATATAGTTATATACTTTACGAATTTGTCATTTATTTATTAAAACTTAAAAGTAATTGGTAGTCATGTCATTCTCAAATATTTGTCCAATATCTCTTTTACAATCAATACTTAAAGTATTAGAAAACTTATTATCTCTATTGTTGTGAAGTTTTGTCTTGATTAATGTCTCATGGACACTATGGTAAAGGAGTGTAGAAAAAAAACTAGTCAATCTTGCTCACAAAATAATGTTTGAATGAGACAAAGTGTTAGTGTAGGTGAAAAATGGCGGGACCAAAGAGAAAAGGTTTTTTGTGATTGGTTAGACAAAGTCATTAGAAAGGGAAAAAATCAAAGAGATTAAAAACTTTTTATTTGTTATGAACCATATTTTTTCTGACTAATTAATTCAAATTGAAAGAAAGTAAAAGAAGGAACTGATGGCCTGATGTCACTAAAAGAATGAATATTTTGATGGGAAACATCGAGAAAAAGTTGGGAGTGAAAGTAACAATATAAAGAATTATTTTGAATAATGATATGGAAAAAGTTTTGAAGGATCTTTAAATATTTAATAAAATTGTCTAAGAAACATATTAATTAGAACTATGAAGGATCATATAGATCATATGTTAAAAAATAATAGGGAGTTTAGAGGGAGAAATAAAAGTTTAGACAAAAATAGGTTATGGATAACATCTTATTTAGAGATATACCACATACAGTTAAAAATACTTTTGTATCCCACGATCAATATAAGAAAGACAATGCAATGTACTTCATACTGAGTACACTTATTTTTCATATATCCTTATCTTTCCTCCTCATACAAATTTAACATACTAAGTTTATCATAATAGGCAATCATCCTCATCTCTCCTCCCCTCTCTTCATCGCTAATTATCATGTACTAATCATCTCCTCCCCTCTCTTCATCGCTAATTATCATGTACTAATAATAATATAGGTATGTATCTTCTAAAGTAATCAGCTAGAAAACATTCAATACTAATAGAGTGAACATAAAAATAATATCAAATACTTTTTAAACAAGTTCATATTAAATTCATTTTAAACAAGTCCATATCAAACTTTTTAAACAAGTCAATATTAATAGATTTATTCATATTTGATTTATCCTGTACATTTTATTCTACTACATTTGTTCATTATACTATTTTTTTCATTATTTTATATTTATAGTGTTATATGGTTAACGATAATTTTCTTTTATAGAAGTTTGACATTGTTAGAATAATACTAAAAAATGATAGTTGACTATTTTAGTCCATTCATTATATCATCCAATAGTTGTTATTATTTTTGTATTTTAATTGATAAAGAGAAATATAATTGTATTATATCATTTGATTTCTATCCGATGACTACTATTTGTAACAATATGTATGTGATTTTTAAAAACTTAATCTTTGGAGGGCACGATATGGAACAACATAATATTTTAATAAACTTAAACATGATATTATAGTATAAAAAATTTCAAAAGAACTGAAGGTGGGGAGCATCCCTCCCAGCCCTTATAGATATCCGCCTCGTCCACACTTTGTGTTTCGAGGTCCACAATAAACTCTTAAAGCGTTCTTCGTTAAATCTGAATTACCGAGCTAATTAATCCGATTATCAAAGAGGAGAAACTTATCTGGATTGTTCCACCTGGTTTCCCATTTCAGGCGGGAATTTTTTTGTGGACCATGCCTTCACTCTGATGACCATACGTAGGTAACAAACTTGTCTAAACCACCAATTCTCTGTTGCCGATTCATGTACGTCCGACGGTACTAAAAATAGCCAACAACTTGCCCTTTAAATTGATGACCACTCGTTGTCCTTCGACAAACAGATCACAGAACATTTCTGCATTTGCAACCTTCTTGCCACGGTAATAGAACAAAAAATGGCACCACGGAGCTTCCTCATCGCCGCTCTCTGCGTCTTCCTTGTGGTGGCACCCATGCTAGCCGCCGCCAACGAACAGGAGGAACTATGCTTCTTTGGCTGCTACGACAGCTGCATTCAGAAAAACGCCGATCAAAAGATGGAATGCACCCAGAAGTGTCTCACGTCATGCGACAAAAATTCTGCATCAGGTTCGGGGCTCTAATTCCGTGAATTAAACCTCGTGATAACTCACGATATTCTACGTATTTATAGATTACAACTTGTAAGTTTGTAATCTGGTTGGCACTGTTGTACATCATGCAGCGCCAGCGACGTCCACTACTAACTAATCTTCGCAATGAAGCCAAGCAATATCGTCCCAAGTCATTCCGCCGGCCGCGTGCAGTTTTTTCACTGGTGTATTATCTTGTAAAGCCAAGATGAATATGTACTCGCACCAATTTGTTTTCCCCGTTGTCCAATTGGATAAATAAAGTGTGCTTCAAGTTCTTGCTATTTGATAAATACACTTCGTATTGCTGGTGACATCAGTTAAGTCTCGAAAGCTATCTCTGTACCTTCTTGAATTTTGTTGCGGACATAATTGAATAGTTTATAGAAAAAAAACCAATTTAGCAACCTTTTGTAAAAATATTTACCAATATAACACACTTTGCGAAATATTTTCCAAAGTAGCACACTTTGGTTTGAAAACGCCACTTTGTGTGGAGCTTTGGTCTGAAAACGCACTTTGCGTGGAGCTTTTTGTAACCAGGACTGAAAAACGCCACAATAATTGACGTGCCTATTTTTAAATAAAAAAATTTGAAAAATCAAAATAATAAAAATTGAAAAACGCCACATGAAGTGGCGCTTTCAACTTACACTCAATATTGAGTTCAAATTGAAAGTGCCACTTCATGTGGCGTTTTTCAAAAATTTTTATTTTTTTTTGAAATTTTTATATTTAAAAGTAGGCACGTCAATTATTGTGGTGTTTTTCAAGCTCGCATATAAAAAAGTCACTAAAAGTGGCGGGTTCCACACAAAGTGTGCTATTTTGGAAAATATTTTACAAAATGTGCTATGTTGGTAAATTTTTTTATAAAAGTGTTCAAAATTAGTTTTTTTCCTAGTTTATAATTGTAATCTTTAATTGACTTTCTCTCTATCATCAACTACTTCTCAAGTACGTGTTTAGTTAAATGCCATTGTATTATGTCGGAACCATGGTCTTACAAATATGGATTTCACGGTTCGGTTGACGAGCCTTAAACGTGCAAAGCTTTTTTGGAGGCTTTTGTTGTCCAACGTAACACTTCACCGGCTATATAGATCGATACCTTTCTCGTTATTGACGCTAACTATATCCATCTATATTGCCTAAATGTTTAATGTATACGGGCCTTTACTTACTCCTCCGAAGTATATGAAAGATTAAAATGCTGAAACTTATAAGACCGCCATCGAGTTTTTGGACATGGCTGAATTTTGTTCAATTGAACCAGCTTATAAAGCGACATCACTGGCTTTAATAGAAGCTGTCCGACTGTAAGGGTCAACAATTGGATTCGACACAGGACCAAAATTAGTTTGACGTATTACATGAACCATTGTATATAAATTTAAATAGCCGACTTAGGAAAACTAGTAGGCACAAAGTTACCTAAAAATGAACACGACCCAATAGCCGTTTAGTAGAAAGCTTGATTGGTCAATAGAAATCATACGAAATATGCCAAATATTTCAACGATATCAAAAAAGCACACAAAATGTGAAAAGAACAAATCATACATGATACATATATGCACAATTTACTCTATCATATCGCGATCTGGTGCACTTTTCTTTTGAGGGGGGCGTGTTCAACAAAACTTCAAGGAGAAAGAGATCCATCTAGACTTGATTGTACAAAAATGATCCAAACCAATGAGGTTAAAGCCCATAACCAGTCATGATTGATAACTCCTTTAAGTAGACTAAAATCAGATTTCAGATTGGATGATTATACTTTTGTACTTTTGACAGCCAATTACTCTGGCAAAGCCAAGATGAATATGTACACATACCAACTTTTTTTGTTTGGCTTTCCAGCTTTGATTTGTAACCAACTTTTTACTAGTGTATTATCTTGTAAAGCCAAGATGAATATGTACACATACCAAATTGTTTTCCCCGTTGTTCAATTGGATGAATAAGTATGTGCTTCAAGTTCTTTCAGTGAGTACACTTCATAGTGTTGGAGGCACCAATCAAATCTCGAAAGCTATCTATGTATGTTTCTGAATTTTGTTGCCAACATGATTGAATAGTCTATAATTACAATTTTTAATTGACTTTCGCGCTATAATCTACTAAAATGGACGGACAATAGATTAGATCAAAGGCCGTGATGAAACAACTCAAATTCGATCCCTAATATAGCTATCGACGATTGACCTCCCCGTCACTCATTTCGGAGTTTGAGTAGTTTAAAGGACGGCATTGGATCACCATCTTCTGTCATCCTCTCTATCATCGAATACTTCTCACTTCTCAAGTTATTACTAGATTCACCATCGTATTATATCGGACACCATGGTTGTACAGATATGCATTTCTTGGTTTGGTTGACGAGCTTTAAAAGTGCAAAGCTTGCCGGGGCGTTTGTTGCCGAACATAATTCTTCAACGGCTACACCGCATAACCGTGGCCTTGTTTCTTGTTAGCAACACAGGTCCACACAGCTTGCTTCTTGTTAGCAAGACATGACTACATGGCTTACCTTTCTCATTAATAAAATCGACTATATCTATCTATATTGCCTAAATGTTTCATATATCAGAGGTTTTAATTAATCCTCTTAAGCACATTAAATAATTAAATGTTGAAGCTTATACGACCACGATTGAGTTGTCGGACGTGACTCAATTTTGTTCAGATAGGGCCTGAATTTAAAGCTACATCACTAGTTTAAATAAAAGCAGGCCGATCTTAAAGGTCCTAAAGGATTCGACTAGACCAAAATCAGTTTGACAAATTAAATGAACCAATCTATATAAATTTGAATAACCAGCTTAGGAACACTAGTAGCTACACAGTTTTGTAACAAATGAACACGACTCAGTAGTTTTTAGGAGAAATCTTGATTCATCCATAGAAATCATACTACATATGCAAAATATCTCGACTACATTTAAAAAAAAAACACAAAAAATGTGAAAAGAACACATCATACATGAAACACATATGCACAATTTCATCTATCATATCATTGTTCAATGCAACTTTCTTCGAGGGGGTCATGGATTCAACAAAATTTTGAGCATAAAAATATTTCTCTTAACCTAGATGTAGAAAGAGGATTCAACCCACTGAGGTTAAAACCCTTCACTAGTCATGATTAATAACTCTTTTATCTAAACTAAATATATATTTGAAATTGGATGATTGAACTTTTGTTTGTGACAACCAACCCACAGATATGTCTCCAATTAGTTGTATAAAGTAGGCATCCATGATATGTAGCATGATTCAACTTGCAATGTCCCTCAATTTTAGATTGGTCATTTTACATGGTGAAAACCCCAATAATAAGTTCTTTAAGTGTAAATGTTAGAGGGATGATTTTCCTAGCATGAGGTTGTAGCTATGTTTTTCTTTGTTATGTTAAATGTTGTGTATGAGACTAAGCTCCATCAAGGGTATGGTTTGTAACTAATCTTTGTTTGGAAACTTTATATTTTTTTCCAAATTGGTTTAGTAATGTCCCAACTCTCACTAATTTTATGATTTTTTAGATAAAGAAACCATTTATGGTTTCTAAAAAATGCTTATTGAAGTCCCAAGAGGGATGCTTTTGGCATCACAAGAGCTTATCCAAGTTTCCTTTATTGTGTTGAATGTTGTATCCAGAGATAAACCTTAGTATGGGGTAAATTGCAATTACATTTTCTTTACTACTATTTAAATGGACAATTCATGTATCAATGTTGATTTATGAGTTAATTCTCCAAAGTGTGATCTTGAAGACTCAAGATGTGCAATAAATACACCTATCCATAAGCTGAAGCAGGTAGGTAAGATTAATTACATGTTTTTTGTAGAGGTTGTGGAAAACAAGATAGGATAATGAGATGATTTATTAGATAGAAATTTGCTCTTATATATAGGAGAGGGGAACACTTACAAGGAAGTAAACTCAAATACAAATGGGACAAGTATAGTTGGGACTATAAATATAATAAACTAATAACTCTTAACACTTCCCCTCAATTTGATGCATGGGTGAAGCACATGTCCAACTTGTTAATACATGAAAAATATAAAATATCCCATACAAAAATGATATCTTTAGAAGAAACCTAAATCTTGCAACAACAACTGAAGCACTTAAACACTCCCCTAAAGAAGATAACACATAGCAGAAAACAAGTTTTCTTCACTTGATGAAGGTAACATTGATGCATAAGCAATAACAATAGAATAGACTCCCCCTGAAATTAATAAGTTCTATTTAAACATGAATAGACTCACTTGTCCCTTGAGATGGTAGAGAATATGTGTACAAAGTAGGCATCCATGATATGTAGCATGATTCAACTTGCAATGTCCCTCAATTTTTAGATTGATCATTTCACATGGGGAAAACCCCAATAATAAGTTCCTTGAGTGTAAATGTTGAAATCCTTGGAGGGATGCTTTTTCCCACAATGAGATTTTATGTTAAAACCTCAATTTTGCATGTGTTTTCATAATTGAATTGTAAAGATGTTGTGAATATGGACTTAATTGAAAAGGTTGTATGCTTTGCTTCAAAAGATGGATTTCTTTGCAAATCCCTTTGGATAGGAATTTCATGATTCCTATTGTTAGATTAAACCATTAATGGATATAAAAGAGAAGAAAAGAAGAAAAGTCCAAATAAAAGGAAAAGATACAAGATAATGGATATTAAGCAAAGTAATTATGAGACATACATAGAAAACTCTAGAAAGTGGATTTAATGGACAAAATTAAATAAATTTTGTTTCTATGTGATTTTGAATAAAAGAAATATGAAAAGATGAAAAAGGAAATGAAAGATAAAGAGAAATCCTTGAAAAGAAATCTTTTAATAAAGAAATAAGTAAGAAAGGGATAAAGGATAAGAGAAAAGGCAAAGGAATATTTCCCAAGGTGGGATTTCATGCCTTTAGGATTCCTTGGGGTCTAAGGAATCCAAAAATAATAATTTAATGGCAAGGAAAAAGAAAATATGTGAAAAATATATATAATTAAGTGATGACTTGCAACTAAAGAAAAGGACCCGATTTCTTTAGATAATAATCCCAAATTTGGCATGATGAAATATTAAGGATTTAATGAGATTCCCTTAAAATTTGGGATAAAAAGAAGCTACAGATTAGGAGTTATGAATTTCTCAAATTATCCTAAAACATATGGAATTATCTGGAATAAAGGAATTTATTTTCCTTTTGGTTGAGCACAAGGAATGAGGACCATTGGATCGCCAATCCAATGACTGGGATTAAATCCCAGTGGTGCAAGGAGTCTGTGTAGAACATGCTTGCAAAGATCCAAGATCGGATCATTGCATGAAAAGGAAAGCACCTCAGCCTGCGAGGAGACCACCTTTAGGTTTAGGAGAGAAATCCGATGAGAACCAACCCTACTTGTTAGGGGTTTAGTCACCGATTGGGAGAGTCTCCAATCCAACTGGGATCTACCTCCGACCCTATATATAGGGGAGGGTTCATGAGGGTGCCATCACGCAAACTCATCAACCCACAACCTTCGAGAGCGGCAAGGAGCGTTTCTGTGTAACCAATTTGAAGATCAACCCTGACCTTCCCCGTCATCCACCCAGTTTGCTTCGCCGGAGTATGGCGATTTAGAGGCGGTGCTAGCATGGAAAGGATGAGAAATTAAAGGCTCGGTCATGTTCGATGGAGGGAGATGAAGCTCCCTGACCTTTCGGCACGCTCGCAGGTGGTCAGAATCACAAAGTCAACTGAGGAGTTGACTGTAAGGAGAAGGCAGGCTCGGTGCGAGGAAGAAGAAGACCAACTGGTCTTTTACCAGTTTGCCCCTTCACGCCCAGTACAAAGGTAAAGCCCCTTTTCATCTTTTTAGGCCCGGCCCCACTGGCTTGACTCCAGCGAGTCGCCAGTATGCGTGGCATGGCCTCATTGGCCAAGAGTTTATTTAATCTTTGAAAAAACATAGTAATTTCTAGGAATCTCATATTAATAAACTTAATACATGAAAGTTGATCAGAAAAATGCGAGGAATAAGATAAAAATAGTTTGAAAGCCTAAATCTATCTCTTATAGACAAAGTATATAAATTTGATGAAAAGGTATTAATTTATGGTTAGAAACCCTAATTGATGATAAATGATAGATTTAATAGTGCAAATAAGTTAATTCGAGTATTGTTAACTTGTTTAATGAAAAGATGAATCTTAACCTGTGTTGAAGATGAAATTGCAAGATTTAGGGTTTTAAACCTAATATGATGGTTAATATGCTTAGAAACCCTAAATAGCGTAAAAATGAAACAAAAGTGCCTTTAATCCGAAATTAGGGTTATATGTTGTTAAAAGGTAACCTTAAATATATTTCATGAAGAATAGATGAGATAATTAGGGTTTGTGAGTAATTTTATAAAGTTAGGGTTTAAAATAGTAAAAATGAAGTAAAACCCTAATTGGAATCAAAACTCTAAAAAGGACTAGTAACCCTAGGAAGCAACTTGGCTTAATAGACCTTGATGGCATGATCAATGATAGGAAATTGGATGCATGTTTTTAGGTTCATCTTATGTGCTTACTTGTTTATTGCATTTCTTGCTTAGTTGGATTATTTCTTCACTCAAGTCAGCCTGATAGGTATGTGGTTAGTTATGGTTAATCGCCTAAGTTTCCCAAAGATTTCCAGATGATTAATTGTATGAAATGCAACCTATCAGTTTGGATGTTCATACTTGCAAATCATAAAGTCACTATGATTATCACAATGATAATATAAGTGTGTATTCTTGCACCTTCATGCCACCCTAATGGATGATGCCAAAAGGTCAAGCCCAAGAGGGAAGACCCATGGGTACCATGAGTGGTGACCCCAGACACCAAGCTCGGGAATGAGAAGGTGGTCTTTATTGCATTACTAATGGGCACCATGAGAGGTGACCCCAAGCACCAAGCTTGGGATTGAGAAGGTGGCCTTAAGTCAAAGGCAAAAGAGAAACCCTAAAGAGGGTATTCCAGGGTTAGGGCAAAAGCGGTGGAGAATGTCACATTGAAAGCGTAAATTGGCTTGTTAATTAACTTGATTGTGATATTTAGATTGTTAGCCATATTTGTGAAATTTTGGTTATCCCCACATACCAACATATTCCTATATGTTGAACGACGTTTTGTTTGTCGACATGTTAGGTACAACCCTAAAAAGAACAAACAGAAAAGTGACACATTGTGAAAATAAGAAATAAAGTGCGAGGAGGATTAGATATAATAGATTCAAGCTATGGATAGAAGTAGATATCCAAAGTTTTTAAAAGGTATGGAAAGTTTTATTTTATACCAGCTTTCAATATAGTTTGGTAGAATTTTATAATTATTACTGATTATTTGTCGAACCTTTGATCATATTAATTGGGATAATGGCTCTGACCTCTTGGTCTCCTTTAATTGTGGGTTACTGGGAGGCGGGGTCGTTACATTTGGTATTAGAGCATCAATTCCTCATTTAATCTTTAATAATTATTAAATTTTACAAATTCCATAGAACTGAGGGAGTTATTAGAGGATTTTCTAAAAGACAGAGGTGTCTAGAAAAGGATCACGTCGGGGGCTGGCAATATTTTCCTCCACACCGCTAGTCAGAATACGAGGACTCCCAGATCTGTGTGACTGCCTAGCTAATGTCTTAGGATCTGACTCGAAATAAGATACCTTTAGGATTCTCTCATCTATTTTCGTCCCTTCTCAACCCTAATTCTGTTAAGATTCTAAGGTTTAGGGTTTTTCTCTCTCTTCTTCACCCTCTTGAGGTATGGGTAAAGTTGATAAGGTTTAAGGAATCCTCCACCGAATTAATGAAAAGCATGTAAATAAGATGTCATGGACATAAGCTTAATAGTTTAAGAGTAAACTAAAGAATAGCTGCATGCTTAGGTCATATGACATATGTTGTCATTCCCTCAGGAGAGGCCTGAGGCTTGACCTTCTTGTCTGGAGGATAAGTAGAGAGAGTTAGTCTTGGAGGTAGAGACCTCCATTATAAGTAGAGACCTGGCACATCCTCTGAGGATGATGCTAACCCTAACCCTAAGTGAAGGTTAGAGAGAGAGATGACATGATGAGCTAGATGTCATGGTGTATAATGTGTGTGAGTGGACATGCTT
This sequence comes from Alisma plantago-aquatica, assembly GCA_963693085.1. Lineage (NCBI taxonomy): Eukaryota > Viridiplantae > Streptophyta > Magnoliopsida > Alismatales > Alismataceae > Alisma > Alisma plantago-aquatica. The sequence continues at coordinate 498,836,945 of OY856414.1, read as the reverse complement.
TTAGTTTGGATACCCATGATGATATGAGCCATGTGAGGTTGGTTGACCTAGTACCTTTGGCGACCCAACCCTGGGAAGGGTCGTGCATGTTAGGGTGAAGGATAACTCCTTCATTGATGAGGTTAGTAATGACCATATAGAAACCCTATGAGCTTATTTGAGCATGGAAAAGTTCCACCCAATGTACGTCAGTAGGGCTGACAGTAGGCTAAAACCCTGGCCAGGAGAGTATGTTGGATAGCTTATGAGATAAGCATGGAGTGTTTTGGATAATCTTGGGCGAACATAGGTTTCTCTCATATAGGTGTACGCTTGTGAGCTTGATCCAACTTAGAGAGAGGACCTCTAGTAGTAAGGTTGTTGTAGGGTTAAGCTCTAGAGAGAGAGAGCAGGGCCTGAGCTAGAAGGTTGGAAGTTTAGACTCCAGGCTAGGAGGAACCTTGAGAAGTTGGGTATGTTGCGACTTAAGTGGATGGTTGCGGTTGCCTAGTGCATGACCCCTGGAGGCTTTTGGTATCTTGGTTGCCATTAGAGGAACCAAACCCTAGAAGAAGGATTAGGCTGCTATGTGCAAATGATATAGGCACTTACATTCTGAGGATAGGAAGAAGAGTTTCTTAGACCCTGAGGAGGTATAGTAACAAGTTGTAAGGTCTTATACCTAGTTGGTTGTCCTTGAGGAGGACCCGACTCTGAGGTGTTGTTCAAGTGGAAGGATAATAGGATGTGCATGATGCACCTCGTACATGCTTGGTTCATTGTTAGAATGTTGAGCATGTAGTTGGACAACTGTTGCATAAGAGGTGAACCTTGGGTTCCTAGACCTATAAGAGGGGAAGTAGTAGTTCCTAGTGCACCTGATGCTCACACGGATGTTTGAGTTCCTACACATGGGAGCATGGCACCCCTCATGTTTATAGGAAAGGGAAACCCCTTGGATTAATGTGTATGTTTGATGAACCCCTACTTATAGGTTGGTGACATATGTATGTATGATGATGGTTCAATGTGAAGGAATAGAAATAAGTATGACCTATCAGGGAACCTAGCATGGTTTAGTAGGTGGTCTGCTTGTTAGCTACATGCCTTAGTAGCTTGCTAGGGCTAAGTGTGCTCACGTGGATGCAAAACCTGGACATAGGGACATTTGTGACCCTTGCTACTATCAGGATATAGTTGCCTCGCATCCTGGGAGAGGGACCCTTTTGTAGGGTATGGATTAGCTTTTATTGGGTTTGAGGTAACCTTAAGAGGTCTCGTAGAGTCTTGAGAAGCTAAGTGGAGAGTACATAGTATAAAAGTGAACATGTAGACCCATAGATGATCATCTTTGAGTACATGTGGATGTGTTACCATGGAGGTAACCAGTATGGGGCCTGACCGAGGTAGATAGGTCGCCATGACCCCTATGAAAGGACGTAAGTCAGACCACGAATGTTGAGAGAGATGATGGATACTAGGGTAAGGTTCTAAGTTGGACATGTACTATGTTAGAATCCTAAGTCTATCCCAGGGTCAGGTAGGGATAAGACCGATGGAAGTAGGAGTTGCCTAATTCCTTAGTTGCACATGACCATAGGATCAGGAGGTAATTAAAAACTATCATTGTCTGAGGGCCATGGGTTAGGAGATTGATTACCTTCATGAACTCATGGGACCCAAAGGGCAGATGAGGAGGGCACTCTATGGATGCATAAGGGAAGAGGGATGACCCCAAAAGTGTCGTCACCCTACAGACCTAGAGGAGATGACTCAGGATTGTATGATGACCCAAGTGGGTTCGAGACCAGTTTTTCATGGAAGTAACCTGGATATTGAGATGTTCATGATATAGATGCATGTGAGGCACGTTTTAGTTTAGATTTGTAGGTGTACTAGAAATGCGGGATGTACCATCTCTACTCTTAGAATGAGAAGAAATCTGTATTTGGACTGCAACCAAATGCTTAATTCCTCTTGTTATGAGAGTGAGAGATAGGACAGTACACATGTCATACACCAAGAATAAAGATAATGTGAGTGGAAATGTTGCTATGATGCATGAGGATGGAGATAATAGCGTACCCTTGTAGAGTGTACAATAAGTGGATGATTGACAAACACTAAGAGAACTAAGGTAGTCATCTTATGAGGATGATTTTATCATGAGCTATGTGGAACTTATGAACTATACAAGGTAGAGTTTGATAACCAAGAGAATGAGCTCTGAGTTTCCTTGTTGAAGATAGGCTTAGAGTCTGAGATGAGATGATAAGTGGAATACAAGGAGATGTATGTCTTCACTATTACCTAGCACCTAAAGATGAAAGGTAGTAATGGATGCTCTAGTTGAGATGTAGCTGACTAGTTTAGCTAGAGGCTAGAAGAGGTTTTCAGGTTAGCCCTCAGTTTGAAAAAGGAGATAAGTTTGGCGAACACTCAGATGTAATGAGATCTATTGATCAAGTTAGTGGTTGTTTGGTTAGCCAGGCTAGGCCTTGATGTGATAAAAGGATGGTTGTAGAACCTCAGATGCACTTCTCTGGAAAAGAAGGTGATGAAACCCCAACTAGAGTTATTTAGGGTTTTTGAGGAATCAATCTTGAGGAATCATGACACACAGGAGATCATGATTTTAAGTGTAACATCCCTGACCTGGGTTATAAACTAACCCTAGGTGTTTTGCCTAAATATGTAATTAAATCCTGGTGATTATCTTTTGACATGTAATTAAGTTCCTCAGGAACATATACTTTCAATTTTGTCCTTTTTAATCAAAGTTGTAGTATTATTTTGGTAATGCAGGGGCTTATGTGCAAATTACCCAGTTAAGGGGTTAACTTGCAATTGCACATGTTAAGATGTTCTTTTGATGATGAGACATCATATGAGTGAATATGATGAGACATGATGTATTTCCCAAGCTTGGGCATCTAGATGCAGCTTGTGGAATAATCCTTATGCTTAAAAACCCTAATTTGGAGTAAAATGCAGTTTACCCAATTTGAGGGGTGCAACTTGTATCATACACTTTCTAGAATATCTTTTATGACTCTTGTCATCATTTAGAGTAGAAATGGTGAAAGGGACACATCAATGAATAATCAGATAAGAAAAATGACCTTTGTACATAAAATTCACTAAGTTTGAGTAAGGAAACCTTTCATGTATGTACCTTAGTTGAAAGTTGGCTTTCTTTACCCCTAGATCTTGAGTTTTCATGAGATTTGCATAAGTTTAGATGAGTTTGGACGTTCCCTTATATAAGAAAGGACTTGGATGAGAATTTCAAAGTTCTAGAGGTCTTTATAGTGTAAATCAACCTAAACTATATAAGCACCTTTCTTTCCAAACCAAGCAAACATTTCCCTTCACTTCCTCACTTCTTATCTTTCTCAACCGGCCAAAGCAAATCTCAGGAGCTCAAGGGGACTACCAACCTGTTCTAGGTAAGAGAACACCACCTTCTATCTTGGATTCATGGAGGAAATCGTATTACAAGGTTGAATTGCTAGTTTTCTTACTTAGGTTCCTTGTTCTAGCCGACCATCCCCATCTTTTTCTTGAAGAATTGACCTTGGCCGACCTGTGGAGCTCAAGACGCCATTAAAGGCTTGAAGCTTGGAAGCTTGGAAGCTCTAGGAACCACGTTTGAGGCAGGTTTTATAACTCTAACTCTTAGCTTTGTTATGCATATCTTTGTTCTTGTTTTCTATGATTAGTTCTTCTTCTACCTCCCTTCTTCCTTGCTCTTTTGCAAGCAAAACGGTGGAGGAACTGACCTGAAAAGAGATTGAGGATGATGGGAGTGGATTCCTAGGTCACTTTATGAAACGACCTTGAACCCTTTTGGTCCAAACAGGTGCAACTCGTTTAAGGTCAAACAGGTTCAACCCATTTGATCTCAAACGATCCTGCAAGATCGTTTGGATCAAAATGACCCCAAGACCGTTTCATAGGGTTGACCAAGGTACGACCGTTTGAGGGTCTGTTCATAATGTATTGAATTTAATTCCTACAAAGAATTGTAATCTAATTTCTAACCAATTAAGAGTTGAAGACACTTCAATAACCTAACTTTAATCGGGTGAAAGTTGCTGATTTCAATATAGATCTTGTTGAGTTTTGGGTTGAAGGACCCAAACGGGTTCCAACCTGTTTGGGGGTTCATCCAAACTATCTCACACTCGTTTAGTGACACCCTAAGATCGTTTGGATGTCTAGGGTTAAAGAAATTTGATGGTTTGAGGGTCCAATTACAAGGTGTTGATAAATTGATGAAAAGTGCTGATTTTTAATTTAATTAGGGCTCAACCCTTATCAAATCATTTTGGTTTTTGGTCAAACTTTGGGCAAACGGTCTCAAGATCGTTTGGAGGTCATCCAAACGACCTCAAGACCGTTTGAGCCAAGTTTGGGCCCAATTGGAGGTCAATTGATAGGTTCAACTCTGATTTGAATCATATTGTTGAACATTGATGATTAGCCGATTGGAAACCCTATTTGAGTTAGATTTAACCCTAATTGGCTTTCAATTGAGGGTCAATTTGGTGTCCAGTTGATTGAGGCTCATGCTAATTGACTGAATTTGTATATGGTTAACATGGCTTGGGCCAATTGAAAGCTTCAACATAAGAAATCCCTTCAAGCATAAACTTTGTGTCACCTTTTATGTTCATGCGGTTTGAACCCAAGTAGAACCACAATCGTTTTAGACCAAATGAGTTCACACCCGTTTAAGCCCAAACGAGTTCACACTCATTTGAGTCCAAACGAGTCCACACTCATTTGAGTCCAAACGGGTTCACACCCGTTTAAGCTCAAACGGGTTCACACTCGTTTAGGCTCAAATGGGTCCACACTCGTTTGGACTTAAATGGGTCCACACCCGTTTAAGATTAAGTGGGTCCACACTCGTTTAAGGTTCAAATGGATTCAAGGTCATTGGATATTAAACAAGTTCAAGGTCGTTTAAGAATCAAATGGGTTGAAGGTTGAAGGTTAAACCCTAAACCAATTGGAGACCGTCAAGGTTGATTATACTTAATCACTTGAAGGTGTAAATGGTTCAATGATGATCTAATCTAAACCTAAGATGTTAAGGGACTAGGTGGCTAATGAATTGACCCATGATGATGGTCAATGGGTAAATTACCAAAATGCCCCTGAAAGGTTCAATTGAGTAATACCTTGTTTTAATTAAACCCTAATCACATGATAGTGATGAGTTGACTTGTGTTAATCGATGAGGACTTAACCCAACCTAATCTAGAGTGGTGTAATCACTATCTACTAGTTAGAGGAGAGAGAAAGTACCAATTATAATGAAAACTCAAGTAAAATACCTTCAATATACATGAATGTACAAGTTTAGGTATGATCCACTTATGTGAGATCATGGAAACCCTAATTATGATAATTGATGAATCTTAATCTTATCTGAGGTCTTTAATGATGATGTTTCTCATACATGAGGATGTTATGAGATCATTTCACCATGAGGTGAATAGTAAACCCTAATTCTAGGGTGATGACATGTAATGTGAATAGTAAACCCTAATTGATGAAAACCAAGGAAACCTAGCTCTTGTATGAGTAGGGAGATACAACTTCTTTAAATGAGTTATTTACTGTTATCAGTTGATTTAACCATGCAGGTTCCTTTATGAGGATGATCATATCCAGGTATGGATGATGATACTATATTCATTGAAAGCATGTTGTTAGCTTTATGAATAGTGATATATCCTGATGCCTTGTTAATAGCATCTTATGAGATTGATAGGCTGTGAGAGGCATGAATACCATCAAGGTCATGCTTTAAGAGATGACTTGTGATGAGAATATTGAGAAATGATAATTTATGAGAGTTAGGCTTGTTACATTTAGTATTCTTCCTTCATAGTGCTATGCTAATGATTAATGTTTGAAAACATGTATGATGATAAAAGAATACTGAAATGTACCTAACTAATCAAGTATAATCATACCATGTAGAGCCCTGATCATAGATCCATCATTGTTAGGAGTTAAATGATGGTGAAACAGGTTTTCCTAAGGGGATTCCTGGAGCACATACTTTTGAATATGTGGGGTAATATGGATGTGAATTTCCTTACATCCTAGTGTAGGAATTGATGTAGATGTATCTTAATCTATCAATCCTTCACTATGTTTTATGCCGGGGTGATGTAACACTAATCTCCCGAGGAAATCTTTTATACCGCATCGATGAGAGATAAACAAGAAATCTTTCGGTAGCGAAGAGAGTACAGAATGCCACTGTGACTCTGATAGCAAAGTACCAGAATACCCTGGTAAGCTATAGTAGTAGAGACACTAGATGTCCTGCATGTTGATCCTCTTACTGACTGAGGAAGATGAGGTCATAAGAATCCGGCTCTTTTGATGACCTATGTATGATACCAATGCGACTTAATAGTGATCGGTTGGAGTATGAGCGGTATACCTCATCTCCGTAGGGCATAATGATGTTTGTAAAACATAATCAACCGCGTAGCATATCTTCTTAGGTTGAACTACGAGATACATTGGTTGAAGATACATTACTTAGTATACATGTTCTTCATATTCCTTAAATGTTGTTGTTCTAATTGATAACAATCTGCTGCTGATTACCTTAAAGATTTTATTGCCTATGTTATTCTTGGTTGCTATAATAAAGCTTCTGGCGAAGAGTTATAACTCTCGCTGGGACAATTATTTAAAATTGTCTCACCCCATAGATTTCAACTTTTTAGGTGGTCATCGAGGGCGAAGGAATCAATCTTCAGGTGACCAATATCAGCAGCAGCAGTAAATCTCAGGTGGAGATTCAGACTGCTGAGTTGTATAGATAGATAGTCAGTCCTATGTGTTCTCTGTACTCTCAGGTCCTTGGAGTCTTTTGGTCTGAGATTTTGGTTTTGAGTTCTTGAGATTTTGTATCATGTTGTATATAATTACTCAAGAAGTAATTATCTGAGATGTAAACATTTTGTCTCCTTTTATGAAAGAAGTTTTTATAGATTCAAGCTCTTATCTCGAAAAGTTTTAATTTCCCGTGATTTTTGTCTTCCGTTGTTAATCGAATCGCTTCCGCTAAGTTTATATCGTGGTTTTGGAGATCAGAGCCCACATTAAGTCACCATACACCACTATACTACTAATATGGTAAGTTTCAGTAGTACTTTGGATGCCTAAGGTGAAGTTGCATGTGACTTGTCACCATGCATGTCAGGAGGTGAAGGACGAACACCAGTAACCGAGTAAGTTGATACAAAGGATAAAAAGTCCCTGAGAGGGAATGGGAGTTCATCACTATGGATGTCATGGTAAGTCTCCCATGGACCGAAGAAGGTCAAGGTGCAATATGGGTTATGGTAGATTGCCTTACCTAGATGACATGGTCTAAAGAGAAAGAGAGAGTGTTGTCAAGGGATAGACTCAGTTGAACTACATGTAAGAGAGATGGTTCAACTATATCATGATGCGAGTTCAAAGGTTCATGAGTATGACCTAAAGATTCACTTCCATGCGGTGGAAGTAAGTAATGATGAACTCAATGCTAGTACAGCTTATCACCTCTAACTGATGGTTAGTATTATCTAGACTAGAGGGTCGGATGAGAGCGTGTGTGCTCGTTCAGGGTGATACATGGGGACAGTTCTTGTGTTATGAAAGTTGTGATGTTAGAAACCATAGCTAGTATCAGGATGTAAGAAGCTCTGTATAAGGGAGGATGTGTTGATCACCGCTTCATCAAGATGATGTTGGTGAGGGGACCTCGTGAAGGTCAGAAAAAGACAACATTGTGTGCAGAAGAAGTTGCTTTGATCGTGAGATGGTTGAAAGAGAGCCCACGGGTGACATGAGTCGTGAGCTGATGCAAAAAAGATAGACATGCAGTTCACCGTGGAAGAATACATTATATGAAAATCCAACCCCTCTGAGCTATAGCTGAGAAATATGAGTCCCCGATACATGGGTCCATTTGAGATGGATTGGTGGAGATGCTTGTGTGTAGCCTTACCCCTCAGGATAATGTGATGTATGATGTGTTCCATGAGTCTGATCTAGAGCACTATGTGAGGTACCCGAGCCATGTGCTGAGCCATGAACCCAGTTAGCTTTGTGAGAAGTTGAAATGTCCTGAGTTACCTATGAGGGTATAAGGCACCAAGGTGTTTTAGAAATCAGATGCAAGAATATGAGATGATGAAGGTTCTTGGGAGGCACCATGGAGAGGGTAAAACCACATGAGAGCCATGATGGACATGAGGAAGTCTTATCCTGTTTGTTTGTTTGTATGTTTGAGGGAATTTTGAGGGAAAAATTCCTATAAGAGGGGAAGGATGTTACAACCTCAATTTTGCATATGTTTTCATAATTGAATTGTAAAGATGTTTTGAATATGGAATTAATTGAAAAGGTTGTATACTTTTCTTCAAAAGATGGATTTGTTTGCAAATATCCCTTTGGATAGGAATTTCGTGATTCCTATTATTAGATTAATCCATTAATGGATATAAAAGAGAAGAAAAGAAGAAAAGTCCAAATAAAAGGAAAAGATATAAGATAATGTATATTAAGAAAAGTAATTATGAGAAATACATAGAAAACTCTAGAAAGTGGAGTTAATGGCCACAATTAAATAAATTTCATTTCTAAGTGATTTCTAATAAAAGAAATATGAAAAGAGGAAAAAGGAAATGAAAGATAAAGAGAAACCCTTGAAAAGAAATCTTTTAATAAAGAAATAAGTAAGAAAGGGATAAAGGATAAGAGAAAAGGTAAAGGAATATTTCCCATGGTGGTATTTCATGTCGTTAGGGTTCCTTGGGGTCTAAGGAATCCAAAAATAATAATTTAATGGCAAGGAAAAAGAAAACATGTGAAAATTATATATAATTAAGTGATGACTTGCAACTAAATAAAAGGACCTGATTTCTTTAGATAATAATCCCAAATTTGGCATGATGAAATATTAAGGCTTTAATGAGATTACCTTAAAATTTGGGATAAAAAGGAGCTACGGATTAGGAGTTATGAACTTCTCAAATTATCCTAAAACATATGGAATTATTTGGAATAAAGGAATTTATTTTCCTTTTGGTTGAGCGCAAGGAATGAGGACCATTGGATCGCCAATCCAATGACTGGGGTTAAATCCTAGTGGTGCGAGGAGTATGCACAGAATAGGCTTGTGAAGATCTAAGATCGGATCATTGCATGAAAAGGAAAGCACCTCAGCCTACGAGGAGACCACCTATGGGTTCAGGAGAGAAATCCGGTGAGAACCAACCCTACCTGTTAGGGGTTTGGTCGTCGACTAGGAGAGTCCCCAATTCAATAGGGATCTTCCTCGAACCCTATATATATGGTAGGGTTCGTGATGGTGCCAACATGTAAACTCATCAACCCACAACATTCAGAGAGCGGCAAGGAACGTTTCTGTGCGACCAATTCGAAGATCAACCCTGACCTTCCCCCTTGTCCACCCAGTTTGCTTTGTCGGAGTCCAGTGAGTTGGAGGCAGTGCTAGCATGGCAAGGATGAGAAATTAAAGGCTCGGTCATGTTCTATGGAGGGAGATGAATCTCCCTGATCATTCGGCACGCTCGCAGGTGGTCAGGATCGCGAAGTCAACTGAGGAGTTGACTGCGAGGAGAAGGTAGGCTCGGCGCGAGGAAGAAGAAGACCAACTGGTCTTTTACCACTTTGCCCCTTCATGCCCAGTACAAAGGTAAAGCTCCTTTTCATCTTTTTAGGCCCGACCCCACTGGCTTGACTCCAGCGAGTCGCCAGTACACGTGACATGGCCTGATTGGCCAATAGTTTATTTAATCTTCAAAAAATCATAGTAATTGCTAGGAATCTTGGATTAATAAACTTAATACATGAAAGTTGATCTGAAAAATGCAGGTAATAAGATAACAATAGTTTGAAAGCCTAAATCTATCTCTTTTAGCAAAAGTATATAATTTTTATGAAAAATTTATTAATTTGTGGTTAGAAACCCTAATTGATGATAAAGGATAGATTTAATAGTGCAAATAGGTTAATTCGAGTATTGTTAACTTGTTTAATGATAAAGATGAATCTTAACCTATGTTGAAGATGAAATTGAAAGATTTAGGGTTTTAAACCTAATATGATGGTTAATATCCTTAGAAACCCTAAATAGGGGAAAAAGGAAAGAAAAGTTCCTTTAATCCAAAATTAGGGTTATATGTTGTTAAAAGGTAACCTTAAATATCTTTCACGAAGAATAGATGAGATAATTAGGGTTTGTAAGTAATTTTATAAAGTTATGGTTTAAAATAGTAAAAATGAAGTGAAACCCTAATTGGAATCGAAACTCTAAAAAGGACTAGTAGCCCTAGGAAGCAACTAGGCTTAATAGACCTTGATGGTGTGATCAATGATAGGAAAATTGGATGCATGTTTTTAGGGTCATTTTGTGTGCTTGCTTGTTTACAGGATTTCTTGCATAGTTGGATTATTTCTGCACTTAAGTCAACCTGACAGGTATGTGGTTAATTATGGTTAATCCCCTTAGTTTCCCAAAGATTTCTCAGATGATTAATCACATTGAATGCAACCTATCAATTTGGATGTTCATACATGCAAATCATAAAGTCACTATGATTATCACAATTATAATATAAGTGTGTATTCTCACATCTACATGCCACCCTGATGGATGATGCCAAAAGGTCAAGCCCAAGAGGGAAGACCCATGGGTACCATGAGTGGTGACCCCAGACACCAAGCTCGGGAATGAGAAGGTGGTCTTTATTGCATGACTAATGGGCACCATGAGAGGTGACCCCAGGCACCAAGCTCGAGATTGAGAAGGTGGCCTTAAGTCAATGGCAAAAGAGAAACCCTAAAGAGGTTATTCCAGGGTTAGGGCAAAAGCGGTGGAGAATGTCACATTGAAAGCGTAAATTGGCTTGTTAATTAACTTGATTGTGATATTTAGATTGTTAGCCATATTTGTGAAATTTTGGTTGTCCCCACATACTGACATATTCCTATATGATGACTGACATTTTGTTTGTCGACATTTTAGGTACAATCCTGAAAAGAACAAACAGTAAAGTGACACATTGTGAAAATAAGAAATAAAGTGCGTGGAGGATTAGATAGAATAGATTCAAGCTGTGGAGAGAAGTAGATATCCAAAGTTTTTAAAAGGTATTCAAAGTTTTATTTTATACCAGCTTTCAGTATAGTTTGGTAGAATTTTATAATTATTACTAAATATTTGTCGAAGCTTTGATCTTGTTAATTGGGATAACGGCTCTGACCTCTTGGTCTCCCTTAATTGGGGGTTACTGGGAGACAGGGTCGTTACATTTTATCTATGTTTTTCTTTGATATGTCACTTGTTGTATATGAGACTAAACTCCATCAAGGTATGATTTGACAAATCTTTGTTTGGAAGCTCCATATGTTATCCAAATTGGTTTAGCAATGTTCTCAACTCTCATTTATTGTATGATTTTTTGAGATACATAAACTGTTTATGGTTTTCTAAAAAATGGTTATTGAAGTACCGAGAGGGATGCTTTTGTCATCACAAGAGCTTATCCCAGTTTCCTTTCTTGTGTTGAATGTTGTATCTAGAGATTAAACCTTGGTATGTGGAAATTGCAATTACATTTTCTTTACTACTTTTAAATTGACAATTCATGTATCAATGTTGATTTATGAGTGGACTCCCTAAAGTGACATCTTGAAGACTCAAGATGTGCAATAAATAAACCCATCCATAAGCTAAAGAGAGTAGGTAAGACTAATTACATTCTTTTATAGAGGTTGTGGAAAATATGATAGGCTAATAAGTGAATTTATTATACAGAGCTTTGTTCCTATATATAGGAGAGGGGAATACATACAAGGAAGTAAACTTAAATACTAATGGGCCAAGTATACTCGGGACCATAAATATATAAACTAATAACACTTATCTTTCCCTCAAGTTTAAGCATGGGTCAAGAACATGTCCAACTTGTTAATACATGAAAAAGATAAAATATCCCATACAAATAAGATATCTTTTAACGAATTGATTTTCCCCTAAATCTTTAAAAAATAGCTATAGCACTTAAACACTCCCCTAAAGAAGATATCACATAGAAGAAAATAAGTTTTTTTTCACTTGATGAAGGTAACATTGATGCATAAGAAATAACAACAGAATAGACTCCCCCTGAAAATAACAAGACAAGTGATTCTATTCTGATCTCTCTTATTGACGGAACAACATAAAATGGATGTTTTCTTCACTTTACTCAGATGATTTCTACATATATTCTCCACCATCTACTACTTTGGACGCTTACTAATTTTATATATGATCATTCATGATCTCTCTTATTAGAACAAGCATATATATGTAATGTAGAACACAGAAATAAAGCCCTACCGGTATAAAGGAATGATAGGAAAAAAAGAAGCACTATCAGTATAAAGACAAAATAGGAAAGAAAGTAGTACTATGGTGTATAGACTTGGTATGATAAAAACTAAATATCAATGACTAGAGATATTTTCCTTCACATCGAGATGGAAGGAAGACATGCAACAAGATGCACTGCCAGTCCTCTTTGAATAGTAAAACCAATCATCGAAAACACTAAATCCGTAGACTTGGAGGTCATGAAATTACTATGCATAATGCTTTGAACCCACTTGACAAGTTCCACATCCTGCGGTACTAAGTAACAAAAAGTGACAAACCCAAAAGGTAGAAAAACATGTTGATTGTCGATGCATACTTTCTCAAGTTTATCTACTTTGTATGAGGAAGCTTAGAGAGTAGCTTGTCCTACAATAAATGCCCCACTTATCATGCCCACAATTGAGGAAACCCCTGTCAGACCCATACATGCATGCTTTCCTCCAACCCAACCAAAATTTAAGATATCAACTGATCTAAGTGTTGATCTCCCCTCCTACATATCAGTCAAAAAGTTAGCATGTGCCTCTTTCTTAGGATGAGTTCTCACATTACTGACTACATCATAGAGAACATCTCGAATAAGATCATGTCTATATTTGAAGTCAGCTAGCTCTCCATAATGAACTGCGTGCTCCCCAAAAGTGTCCACACATTCCTTATGATAAATTGGATATATCTCATCAACTAGAAATAAAGGAATCATGAGACGATACTTGAGGATGGTACGATACTCCAATGGTGACATATGCAAGCCTAATCCATCGATTGGAATGACAAGGAGAAAGTCTTGAGCATGATCAGCCTATAGACACTCAAACCTACACTTTATCTAATAATCATCTCAAAATTAACTTTCACGTCCTCAATAATTTTTCTTAAAAGAGAACTCGTCAAAGCATGTTAGGCTCTGGGGGTAGTGTCCTTATTAGCAAAACTTTCAAGTCTAATGTTGGATTAGTGTCACAAATATAATCTAAAGCACTGTCAAAATCAGAGTCCATGATGAGATCCCACTGCCTCACACCCAAGAATGGACCCTGGAGGCCAAAAAAGTGTTTAAGGAAGCTTCTAAAGCACCAAGCCTATGAGATGAATGGGAAGGGAAATAATCATCCTATTACAACCCCAATTTGTTTTGAGCTCATATGGTTTGAAATGCAATTCCTCCAGTAATTTTGTATGATTATGAAATTGTATGATTTATGTGTAATGAATGGATTTCTTTGATAATATTTCCTTTAAATATATGATTTCATGGACCCTATCGAGTTAGTGAGTCCAATGTGATAAAAAGGAAAGAAAAGTTGAAGGAAATCAAATAATGCATAAAAAGAATAGAAATTGAGATAATGATAAAAATATGAGAAATATGTGGGATGATTTTTCAAATCCACATGATTTCTAATGGTAAAAGGAATCTATATAAAGAGAATAAAAGAGTAAGAGAGAGAAAATATGAATAAAAATATGCCTTTTAAGTGATAACTTGCATATGAATAAAAATCTCTCATACTTTTGAATTTGAGTCCCAAACTTGGCACACAAGTAGCTTAAGTCAGTATGGAATTTCCTCTAAAATTTTGGATCAAACGGATAAGCATTTTAGGATATATGATTTATGTAATATTTTCTAAAGTTAGTAGGATATCATTTAATGTCACATTTTTCCAATTTAATTAGAATGAATTGTTCTTGGCGCATGGTATGACAACTATTGTATTTGAGATCCAAAGGTGGTTGTACTTCACTTACTGTGATTAAGAACACGAAAGGAGGAACATGAAAGTGAGATTTTAGGACCGATTTCCTCGTTGACTAGTGCACGAGCATTTATGGGAACCGTAACATATTGAAACTTCAACATATTCTCTTTTTGGCACTTTCTCAATGTTTTCCTATCATTTCTATCTTGTTTGGCCTTGATGCTTAAATTGTAGAATTTATAGTGGTTTTGTGAACATTTATTCAATAGTTATACCAATGGAAGGGTTTATGCACTAATACCTTAGTGAAATCTTATTTAAGGATCTAAAATGTAAAATCACCACTAAAGTGGAACAATGGTAAATAAATCCATGTTCTAAGTGTAAGGCCCCAAACCTTACTTAATTTATTGAACAAGCTTAACTACCAAAATTAAGTGCTATAAACCTTAATATAACCTTGTGAGGTGTTTTAAAATCATGAGACATGATTAAGTTTCAAGTTTGGTCCAATTTGGATGCTATTTGTGCAAGTTATGAAATTATATGCACATTTTGGACTTTTATGCAATTTACCCAATTTAGAGGTTTTCTTTGTAAATTGTCACATGAATTATAATATTTAGATATTCCCTTACCATTCTCAAGTTTTTGAACCATGAGGCACCTAGTTACACCTTGATTTGAAGGTGTTACTTTCCAAGGGCATTATAGGGATTACCCTCTTTATAAATGAGCTTATTTATAAGCTATCAACCAATGGGGTTATTTCTTTGATTGCAGGACGGTGGGTATGGCCTAGAAGTCTCCATGGGCTTTTAGGACCGACCTTGGATATACAAGAAGTCTCTATGAGCTATCCTCTTGCATGGCCATGAAGCCTTAGCCTAAGGACACACGGAAAGTCCCATACACACCTCATGCTTGCCCCCTTCTTTATAAAGCCATGCCTACCCCTTCCCACCTCCCAATAGAAGAAGAAATCCTCTCCTTCTCTTTACCCCATATTAAAGCATCGTCCCTTCTATATTTGTCCACAATGTTTCTGTCCCAAGGTAAAAGAGGGTGCCTACCTTGGTGAAGAAGGCTCCTAGGGTTCCAAAATTCTCTATTTAGGATTTCTTAAGCTCCTCCTTGGTGATTTCGACCAAAACTAGTAAGTATCCTCCTTTCCTTCCATATTTTCATGATTTTAGTATTCCTTCCACCTTTCTCCTGGTCGGAACCATGGCCTTCCATGGTGAAACCCCATCTGGAGCCTTAAACACCTCATCTCCATGTTCTTTTGCTAGGGTTTTTCACCTCTAAAGTGGAGAAGGTGTTTCTTGCTCAAGATAGGAGCTTTGTTGGAGGAACCAACCTCTCTAAGATTGGGAACCTTACTTATTGGACCTTTCCACTTTCCCTAGAGGTGAGTTTTGTTAACCCCCTTCTCATATATTTCTTACTACATGCTTAAAACTCATGCTTCTATGTTTAAAATCGATGATCTCCATCTCTTTTTACCATGTTCTTTTAGGGTTTTGGTTTCTTGTTGTTTTACCTTATATAGAAGCTCTAGTTTGGTTACCTATGCAACTTCAAACCTGATCTTGGGTCAAATGGTGTTTTCTCCCTCTCCCTCTCTCTTTAATTATCTCGATCAGTTTGATGATGTGGCAATTTCCTATTGATTAGTATTGAAAAATTCATTTCTAATCCGCTAATCAAAATTTGACAAATAAATATGTTTTGGAATTGGAAAATTAATCTCTATCTAATAAAAATATTTTCAAGGTATGATTTCATTATTTGATGAAGGGTGGTTTTTGTAAAATGAATTTAATATATAAAATTCATAAAAATTACTTCTTAATCATCATAACTCCAAAATTAACATAATAAAGTGTTTTCTTGATCACAAGAACTTAATAAGTTTATTGGTGATATTTTTAGATTCTACATCTGAGTTTTTCTAAAAAGGTCTAAAATTAGGGTTTCGATACATTAGTGTGCACTATGTACTCTAATACATGTTAATACATTGAAAATAGGCAAAGTGGAACTTGGACTCAATTAAAGTAATGAAAGTTAGTAATTGATATCAATAAGAGAGGTATGTGCATTCTTACAAACTAAGTTGGGATATTTGCAAACCAAACCCTATATTTCCCTAATAAGGCTTTAATGAACCATATTCCCTCTATTCATGATTCTTTTGTTAAATTGCCTCAAAATTGGTAATGATATTCTTTTTCTTGGGTCTTGTACCCCACTACCATGTTCTAATTGATATGATTCTTTTACTTGCCATGATTTCTTTTCTAGCATGTTTATTTTATGGACTATTTTGCTATAGTAGTGGTACTTATGTACAACCACCCATAGATAGGGCATGTATTAATTCACCTTGGGGAATGTCTTATTCTCCCTGATAAAAATATGTGTAGGTGACTGGTAATGTATTAATTCTCCCCTCACATATAGGTTGAGGTCCGGTAGGTGCCTCAACCCTACTTAGTTAATGTAGTCAATATTAATCATGCATGCAATTCCTTTACTATTTTAATGTTATGGCAAGCATCTATTTTGATTATTCCTCATACTCTTGTTCTCTTCATCTTATGATGAAATCTTAGCCTTTACTTTCACGTTATTCCTCATCTTTTGTTCATTTTCATTATTTGACACATACCTTGTTTTATTTCCCTCTTGCTGATTGATTTCCCAACCACCCAGGTTTAGATCAAGGTGTTAAACATGAACAAGAAGAACATAGCTTCCAACATGGACCTAACTCTTAGAGATGTTTCTTAAAGACATATTTGAAGTAGTTTAAACTTCACTTTACTTAGATCTTTATGTTTTATCATACATGTAAACCCTTATGAGAGATTATGATGTACTTCTGTAATCTTTGTGAAAATTGAATATAGTCATTTGTTTAATTCTACTGCTATACTTTGTTTGTTTTGAATACCATTTATTCAAAATTGAAAATTTTACACCTATTCCATCATACCTTTGAGTGTGTTTGGAATGGATGTTAATTCTTAAAAATTTTAGTAAGGGGGTGATCCCACACTCATTACAGGAACTCTCCCATTTTGATTGGGATTCCATTTTGATTCGAACAATCCTGAGTTTGGATGGTTTCGGGGGACAACACAAGGTTTCCCCATAAATGTGAAGGAGCAAACCCTATCACACCTGCCTATGCCCATATAAGGGGGGCATACACCCATCCAAGGTAGGGGATGGGTGTGGGAAGATATGAAGGATCGTGAGAGAGGGTTCCTCGCTACTAATTTCACTGGTAGAAGCCCCGACTTCCTTCCCTTGCTCCAGAGTGCTCTGCCACCAGCTTCCTCCTCACCCCCCTATATTTGTTTGGTCGTCAGCTGAATTGGGCGGACCAGTGGCTTTGGTGGGTCTCGACATAGTGTGGCTACCGTCACCTATCGCCCCGATGATGAAGGGTGTGAAGTCAACAAATGAGTTGACCACCCTAGTGATGCATTGCTGAAGAAGGTAGAGCGGGGTAGAAGACGACTTGGCATGAGAATTCCATCCTGCCCCCAGTTCTGTCGCTGTGAAGGGAGGGCTAAAGCATCCTTTTCCAAGAGTAAACTTGAGTCCTCGCTGGATCCCCTTGCTGAGGTGTCATGTATTCTTTAGCTGCGGCCTGGCCCACATCTAACTATGATAATCGGTAAGCTTGCTGACGTGGCCTCTTTCGATTGGCCTAAATACCTTTATCTTAGAATAATCATAGAAATAAATTGGTAACTCAGATATGGACAAGTTATATAAATTGATCAGAAAAATGCAAGGAATCCAATAGAAATATAATTGAAGCTTGAATCTGTTCACAATTCAAAAAGTATATAAAGTTGTCATCTTTAATGCATTTATGAGTAAGAAACCCTAATTTTGATATTAATGAGATTGAGCGAGTGATATGGATGATTTAAGATGATATTAGCATGTTGTTGATAAAAAAGATGATTAAGGTCTAAAAAGAGGATCTTTGTGCTTAATTTTCTAATTTAGGGTTCCATGTGTATAAAGTGCATTAATGGGCTTAGAAACCCTAATTTAGGTGATTATGACTTTTAATGGTTTTATTTCAAAATCCTATGTATGAAAAGAAGTTAGGTTAAATTTAAGCCAAATCGATAATAAAGAGGCTTTAATGTGAATACTTGAGTAATTAGGAATTTGAACCTAGAAATGTCGTTTTAGGGTTTGGTTGGCCTAAAAAGGCAAAGTTGAGAAATAGATCTAAGAAACCCTAAGGAAACCCTAATGCTACCTAGGAACCCTAGAAGGGATTCCTAAATCAATAAAATGAGTTTATGATGAGTATGTAATAATTAGTTCATGCATGCTTTTCAATATTTAGTTGTGCTTGTGTGATTGTCTTGATTGGTTGATTGGATTATCTTATTGGATTGGAATTTGCTTATTTCTTGGAGATATCCAAATTAGGTATGTGGTTATTTTATGATTACTATCTTTTGTTCATGGAAATTTTTGAGGTTTCATTGATTGTGTGAATATAACTGCTTGAATGACTTTATTTTCTGCAATCTATAAAGTGAATGTTATTATCACAAAGTAATTATAAATATGACTTGTCGGAACCTACATACCACCTCTAGATGTAAGATTGAGAAGGAACAAGCCCTAGAGGGAAGGTCATAGGTGGTCAAGCCATGGAGGGAAGACCACATGGCACTAAGAGAGGTGACCCATAAGGTACCTAGCTCAGGATGGAGAAGGTATCCTAATGTCCCTTACAAGACTAAACCCTAAGAGAGGGTATCCCAGAGTATGAGTAAAAGCATTTGGGAAGTTATTTAAAATGTAATCTTGGATTGTTAACAAATATTTGATGTAATTAGGTTATTACGAAATATGTGTGAGATATTGATTGTCACCACATATTAGTATATTCATTATACTGGCCGACGTTTTATTTGTTGGTGTATTAGGAATACTTGAAAAAGACAACCAGTAAAGTAATATTTGAAGAATAAATCTAATTAAAGAAAGGAGGATTTAGTTAGATAGAACTCTACATTGGGTAAAGTTCCAATCTCCTATTTTTGAAAGGTATGTGAAAAGTAATTTTTTTAATCATGCTCGAAGCTTAGTTTTTGGTAGAATTTATTAATCATTTTTTACTATTTGCAAAACCATTGATCCTATTTTGGGATAACAACTTCATCTTCTTAGCCTTCCTTAAATGGGTTTTTTTGAGTGGTGGGATCATTACAATTGGTATCAGAGCATGGTTTTCCATTTAAGCTCTAATAATTATTAAATTTTACAAACTCTTTAGAAACCAATGGAGTTATGAGAGGATTTGCCAATAATGGAGGTGTCTAGAAAAGGATCATGATCTGGGGACTGGCAATATTTTCCTTCACCCCTCTAGTCAATCTACGAGGACTCCCAAATTCTGGGTGACTGCCTGGATGAAATCGGAGGATTTGACTCAAAATAAGATACCTCTAGGTTTTCTCTCATCTGTCTTCGTCCCTTCTCTACCCCATTTATTGAATAACTTTAAGGAATTAGGGTTTCTCTCTCTCTCCACCCCTACTAAATTTAGGGTAAGCATAATAAGGATTAAGGAATCATCCACCAAATAATAAAAAACATGTAAGAAGGATGTCATGGACATAAGTTTTGATAATTAGAAACTCAGACTAAATTTAGTTACATGCTTAGGTTGCATGGCCTCTGTTGTCATTCCCTTAGGAGAACATTGAGGTTAGACCTTCTCATAGGTTGAGGAGGAGAGGGTTAGCTTTAGAGGAAGAAGCCTCCAGGAAGAGGAAGAAACCTGGTACAACCTCTAGAATGATGCTCAACCCAAAACCTTAAGCAGTGGATAGAGAAAGAGATGACATGATAAGTTGGACATGATAGTTGACCATACATGTATGTATGTGGGTTAGAAATACATCTTTTACATAGAGGTTTTGAGTACGCTTGAGAAGCATATACTATGTGTGGTTGTTTGACCCCTAGTGCCTAGTGGTGACCCGACCTTAGGTGGGTCATGCCTGTTAAGGCTGAGGGATCGCTCCCTCATTGAGAAGGTTAGTGGTAACCATATAGGAACCCTAACAGGCATATATGAGATAGGCATGAAGAGCTTTGAATGATCTTGACTGGACATAAGTTTTGATAGTACTTTTCACCTAGGTAGGGATAGACGTGTATCCTTAAAAGCTTGACCTATCTTTTGAGAGAGAACCTCCAGTGGTAGGACCAGTTATAGGGTTAGCTCAAGAGAGAGGGTGAGACCCCGATGAAGAAGGTTGGAAATCTAGACTCTGAGATACGAGGAACCATGAGAAGGTTTGGCATGATATGGCCTAGAATATATGACTCTAAGTAGATGTATGTGGTTGCCTCATGTACGATCTTTAGAGGCTTGTCATACCTCAGATTCCTTTAGAGGAACCAAACCCTAGAAACGAGGAAGGGGCTCCTAGTACAAATATACATATTATATGAGTGCCTACCTTTTAGGTGTAATAAGGAGAGATTCAAAGACCCTAAAGAGGTATCATATGGTTACAAGTTGTGAGGCCTAACACCCAGTTGGTTATACCTATGAAACTCTAAGGATTGTTCATGTGGAAGGATGTTAGGTAGTATATGCCATATCTTGTATAAGTTTGGTTCATGTTTGAACAGTTGAGCATGCATTTAGACAACTGATGCATAAGAGGTGAACCTGGGGTTCCTAGACCAAAGAGGGGAAGTAGTAGTACCTGGTGCATATGATGCTCATGGGAATGATTGGGTTCATAGGAAGTAAGTATGGCACCCCCATGTGTTAGAGAAAAGGAAACCCCACTTGAACTGGGATATATGTTTGATGAACCATTCACACAGGTTGGCGACATATGCATGTATGATATTGGTCCAACCTTGAGGAATGATGAACAAGGATGACATACCCAAAAACATAGAATGGTTTAATAGGTTGTCTTCTTGCTAGTCATGTGCATAGGTATCCAGATAGGAATTGTAGATATACATGATGATACAGGCTTTGGATGCAAGGACATTTTTTGACCTTTCTTACTATAGAGGGATAGTTTTCTCTGATCCTAGGAAAGGACCCTTCATGTTGGGGTGAGCACCAACTCTCATTTAGGTTTGATTTCAACCTTAAGAGGTATCTTATAAGAGCTTAATGAGCTAAGTTTAAGAGCACATAGTGTGAGCATGAATCTATAGACCCATGTGTGACCATCTCTAAGGGGTAATAGGATATGTTTCCATAGAGGTAACATGTATGGAGCGAGATCGAGTTAGGTACATCACCATGTTTCCTATGAAGGGATGTAAGGTTAACCATGAGTGCCCATAGAGATGATGGAAATTCGGGTGAGGATTCAAGATTGAGATGTGATATGATAGAATTATAAATCAATACAAAGGCCAAGTAGGGATAAGACTGATGGGAGTGAGAAATATCTGTTCCATGAATGCACAAGACCATAGGGTCGGGAGGTAACAACTACCTTTGCCCAAGGACTGTGGGTTAGGAGTTTGACCACCTTCATGAGTTCATGGGGTCTAAGGGGTAAATGCGAGAGGCACTCCTTAGATGCATAAGGGAAAGATCACCCCAAAAGTATCGACACCCTAGAGACATTGAGGATACAACTAAGGATTGTTTTTTTGTGTGTAATATGAAGACCCAAAAGGGTTTGGAAACAACCTTTTCATGGATGTAAACATAGTTTCATTATATTCACAGTGTGGAGTCATGAAAGATATGTTTCAACGTAGACTAGAAAGTATGATGGCAATGTCTGATGCACCAATTCTACTCTTGGAACCTAATGAACTTTATATTTGGACTACATCCAAATACTTATTTGATCTTGTTATGGGTGTGAGAGACAGGCCAAAATGCATGCCATATACTAAGGATACATGTGATATGAGTTGAAACCTCTCTATGATAATTGAGGGTGGAAGAGGAATCACACCTTTTTGAGAGTATATTGGATAGATGGTGTGAAAGAATAGATGAGCTAAAAGTCATCATAATATGAGGACGTACCTCTCTAGAAGTAGTTTGGAATCTATGAGTTATAAATTTGGGTTTGACAACTGAGATTATGGAAGAAAGAGCTTCAAGTTTTATTAACTCAGATAGACCTAAACCTGAGGCATGGATGATGAGTGGAGTGTATGAAGGTTTATGTCTTCTCCATAACCTAGTACATAAGGAAGCTAAGGTGGTAATAGAATGTTCTCAGTTGAAAATAGCTCAAGTGTGCAACTTTCTTGCCTATTTAGTGGAGAGAGAGCTAAAAGAGGTTGCTAGATGGACCCTATGACCATTAGAAGACTAGACATGTGTGGCTAACATCCAGATACAATCAGACATGTTGGTCGAGTTGGTAGTTTCCCTGTTAGCCAGCCTAGAGTTTGAAGAGATAAAAGGATTTCTATGAAAACCTAATATGTACCTCTTACAAGGAGTTGGTGGTGAATTCCACTACTAGAGTGTTTTAGGGTTTCTGAGGATTTTCCCTGGAAGAATCATGTCATGCAAGAAGCTCATGATTCTAAGTACATTGTTCACCCTAGTACTACCAAGGTGGTTAAGGTTTGCAATGATACCTTGAAGGCCTAGAATGAAAAAGGATATAGAGGTGCATGTGTCCAGTTGCCATACATGCCATAGGGTGAAGGCCGAACACCACTAACCTAGTGGATTGCTACAGATAATGAGGAGTCCCCATGAGGGAATGGGAATAGATCAGCATGGATTTTGTGGTGGGTCTCCCCTGGACCAAGAGAGGTCATGAGGCAATATGGGTTATGGTAGATCGCCTTACCAAGCCAGCAAATTCCCTTGCATGAGAGAGCACTATCAATGTGACAGATCTTGTTGAGTAATAGGTATTGAAGAGATAGTTCAACTACATAGTGAAAAAAGTTTGAATATCTTGAGCATGACCTCAGGTTCACTTCCATGTTGTCGAAGTAGGTACATGCAGAGCTTGATACTAGATTGAAGTTTAGTACAACATATCACCCCCTGACTCATGGACAGTCAAGAGAGTATGATATAGACTTTAGAAGGTCTTATGACTACATATGTGCTCGTTCAGGGTGATCCATGGGAGCAGTTCCTGCCCCTAGTAGAGTTTTCTTGTTATGACAACCACCAAAGCTAATATCGAGATGTATGAAGCTATTTAAGGGAGGATGTGTCGGTTAACGCTTCACTAGGGTGATGTCGGGGAGATGACCTTACAAAGGTCAGAGAAACCACAATGTTTGCAAATGAAGTCACTTTGATCGAGTAATGGTTGAGAAATCCTAGGATTGATAGGAGTCATGTGCTGATGTGAAGCAGACAGTGTTGTAGTTCACTATGGATGAACATGTGTTTTTGAAAATATGACCCCTCTGAGCTATAGCTAAGAAAGTTGAGTGCCTGATATATGGGCCCATTTGAGGTTTTGGAACGGGTTGGTGGAGCTTCTTATGTTTAGCCTTACCCCTCAGGATAATATGATGTATGATGGGTTCCATGTATTTGATCTAGAGCACTATGTGATGTACCTGAGCCATGTCTTCAGCATTGAACCTATTGAACTCCAAGGGAGGATAACTTACCCTGAGTCACCTATGAGGATACGAGATACCAAGGTGAGAGAGAGCTCAAGAGTAAAAAATAGAGGTGATAAAGGTTTTTTGGAAGCAACGTGGAGAGGACGAAGCCACGTGGGAGCTGATGATGAACATGGAAAGGTCTTATCCTGATTTATTTGTATATTTGGTGGAATTTTAAGGGCAAAATTCCTATAAGAGGGGAAGGATGTTACAACCCAAATTTTTGGACTTATATGGTTTGAAATGCAATTTCTCTAGTAATTTTTGTATGATTATGGAATTTGTATTATTTATGTGTAATGAATGGATTTCTTTGATAATATTTCCTTTAAATATATGATTTCATGGACCCTATCGAGTTAGTAAGTCCAATGTGATAAAAAGGAAAGAAAAGTTGAAGGAAATCAAATAATGCATAAAAGAATAGAAATTGAGATAATGATAAAAATATGTGAAATATGTGGAAAGATGTATAATTGATCATCGTGGATGAGTTTTTGAATCCACATGGTTTCTAATGGTAAACAGAATCCAAATAAAGAGAATAAAAGAGTAAGAGAGAGAAAATATGAATAAAATATGCCTTTTTAAATGATAACTTGCATATGAAGAAAAGTCTCTCATACTTTTGAATTTGAGTCCCAAACTTGGCACACAAGTATCTTAGGTCATTATGGAATTTCCACTAATATTTGGGATCAAATGGATAAGCGGTTTAGGAGATATGATTTTTGTAAGATTTCCTAAAGTCAGTAGGATATCATTTAATGTCACGTTTTTCCTATTTAATCAGACTTAATTGTTCTTGGTGCATGGAATGACAACCATCGGATCTGAGATCCAAAGGTGGCTGTACTTTGCTCACCGTGATTAAGAACAGGAAAGGAGGAATAGGAAAGTGAGATTTTGGGACCGATTTCATCACTGATCAGTGCACAAGGATCTATGGGAACTCTCCCATTGTCATCGGGATTCCATTCTGATTCGGACGTTCCTAAGTTTGGATGGTTTTGGGGGACAACACAAGGTTTCCCCATAAATGTGGAGGAGCAAACCCTATTACATCTACCTATGCCCATACAAGGGGGCACACACCCATCTGAGGTAGGGGTTGGGTGTGGGAAGATATGAAGGATCGTGAGAGAGGGTTCCTCACTACTAATTTTGCTGGTAGAAGCCCCAACTTCCTTCCCTTTCTCCAGGGTGCTCTATCACTGGCTTCCTCCTCACCCCCTTATTCGATTTGGTCGTCGGCTGAATTGGGTGGACTGGTGGCTTCAACGGGTCTCGGCAGAGGTGTGGCTACCGTCGCCTGTCACCCTGATGACGAGGGGTGTGAAGTCAACAATTGAGTTGACCACCCTAGTGATGCGTTGATGAAGAAGTGGAGTGAGGTAGAAGACGTCCTAGCATGAGAAGTCAAGCCTTCCCCTGGTTCCGTCACTATGAATGGAGGGCGACAATGTCCTTTTCCAAGAGTAAACTCAGGTTCTCACTGGAGCCCCTTGCTGAGGTGGCATGTATTCTTTGTCTGCAGCCTGGCCCATGTCTGACTAAGATAATCGGTAAGCTTGCTGACGTGGCCGCTTTCGATTGGCCTAAATACCTTTATCATAGAATAATTAGAGAAATAAATTGGTAACTCTGAACTGGACAAGTTATATATGAAAATTGATCAAAAAATGCAAGGAATCCAATAAAAATATAATTGAAGATTGAATCTATTCACAATTCAAAAAATATAAATTTGTCAAATTTAATGCATTTATGAGTAAGAAACCCTACTTTTGATATTAATGAGATTGAGAATTCTATGGATGATTTAAGATGTTATTAGCCTGTTGTTGATTAAAAGGACAATTAAGGTCTAAAAAGGGGATCTTTGTGCTTAATTGGCTAATTTAGGGTTCCATATGTATAAAGTGCATTAATGGGCTTAGAAACCCTAATTTAGGTGATTATGACTTTTAGTGGTTTTATTTCATAATCCTATGTATGAGATGAAGTTAGGTTGATCCTAATCCAAATTGGTAATAAAGAGGATTTAATGTGAATAATTGAGTAATTAGGGTTTTGAACATAGAAATGTTGTTTAGGGTTTGGTTGACCTAAAAAGGAAAAGTTAAGAAATAGATCTAAGAAACCCTAAGGAAACCCTAATGCTACCTAGGAACCCTAGAAGGGATTCCTAAGTCAATAAAATGTGTTTATGATGAGTATGTAGTAATTGGGTCATACATGCTTTTCAGGATTCAGTTGTGCTTGTGTGATTGGATTATCTGATTGGATTAGACTTTGCTTATTTCTTGGAGATCTTCAAACCAGGTATGTGGTTATTTTATGATTACTCACTTTAGTTTCACGATGATATTTGAGGTTTCATCGATTGTGTGAAAATAACTACTTGGATGACTTTATTTTCTACAATTTATAAATTGAATATGATTATCTCAAAGTAATTATATATAT
This sequence comes from Alisma plantago-aquatica, assembly GCA_963693085.1. Classification (NCBI taxonomy): domain Eukaryota; kingdom Viridiplantae; phylum Streptophyta; class Magnoliopsida; order Alismatales; family Alismataceae; genus Alisma; species Alisma plantago-aquatica. The sequence goes on along the minus strand of OY856414.1, from coordinate 498,810,674 downwards.
GACTTGCTCGAACCTACATACCACCTCTGGATGTAAGATTGAGAAGGACCAAGCCCCAGAGGGAAGATCATAGGTAGTCAAGCTCCAGAGGGAAGACCACAAGGCACCAAGAGAGGTGACCCATAAGGTACCACGCTCAGGATGGAGAAGGTAGCCTAAAGTCCCTTGCAAGGACTAAACCCTAAGAGAGGGTATCCCAGAGGATGAGTAAAAGTGGTTGGGAAGTTATATTGAAAATGTCATCTTGAATTGTTAACAACTATTTGATGTAATAAGGTTATTATGAAATATGTGTTAGATATTGGTTGTCACCACATACCAGTATATTCTTGATACTGACTGACATTTTGTTTGTCAATGTTTTTGGAATACTTGAAAAAGACAAATAGTAAAGTGATATTTGAAGAATAAAGCCAATTAAAGAAAGGAGAATTTAGTTAGATAAAACACTACATTGGGTAAAGTTCCAATCTTTTATTTTGGAAAGGTATGTGAAAAGTAAAAAAGTTATCCTACTCTAAGCTTAGTCTTTGGTAGAATTTATTAATTATTTTTTTTTTGCAAAACCATTGATCCTATTTTGGCATAATGAAACCATCTTCTTAGTCTTCCTTAAATAGGGGTTACTGAGGGGTGGGGTCATTACACCTCCATTGAAGCTCTCCAAAAAAGGACCACCACGAACTACAATTCCTTCAATAGACCTTTTCAAACCCAACTCGAACAATGTTCCAGCCTCCTCCATGTGTGCAGGTTGAAATGTGTGTACCTCGAACATCGAGAAATGCAATACCCATACCTAAATGGAGCAATAGGAGCTCACTTTTTTTATCACCTAATTGTGGAATAACATTCATCATAATGATAAAAAAAATGTATCATAAAAATGTAGGCAAAGAACGTAGAGGATACTAATTGGTAACATGAGTGGATGTGCAAAATGATCTAATTAAATGTATCTAGGTTGATAAAATTGATCCTTGTGCAACTCTAAAAGGGTGGTGGAGAAGATCCCACACTATATGGTAGGTCAAAATCATAGTGAGTGGCCAAGACAAGAAGAGATAGCAACCACCCATAGGAGAAGACCCTCTCTTTTTATCCCAAGGGTTAGGATCGATGCTCTCATACTAGGTGGGAATTAATATTGAGGATAATGAGATGAATTATTACATAGAATCATACTCTTATATATAGGAGAGGAGAATACTTACAAGGAAGTAGACTCAAACCCTAATGAGCCAAGTATACTTTGGCCCATATACATAACAAACTAATAGCTCTAATATATGTCTTTTGTGTTAGAAATTGTTTAGATATCCGCAAGATGAAAAATATTTTTGGTTCTTAAATTTATAAATGTAGGATTTCACCCTAGTTTGAAATGATCATGTGATAGGTAGGGGTGTTTTATTGGTCATGTTTGGGCTAGTACGCCCATGGCGCTAATGTTTATGGATGCCCAATTGATTCAGCCCTATTTTAGGGCTTCATCTTGTGTCTTATTGCACTTCAATAACATCTATACCTATTAGATTACATGTTATTCCCCTCAATATGCATATTTGTAAAAAATGCACTTATGGACATTATTTGCATTTTTTCAGGCATTTGGACCAATCTTTATGGAAGAGAGAGAGGAGTGATCCTAGGGTTTTTCTACCCTTGGAGAGACCTAAAATGAAGTCTGATGCTCCCTCAACCTACCCCTAGTGGCCAAAGATCCATCGTAGCAATGATGTCCAAGAAAATCCAAAGAAATAAGTCCAAGTGCTAATCTAGAGGCCAGCACGACCGTGGTACCACATAACGGCCATGCTAGCACACTTGCAAATCAATGGAACCATCTCCAAGAAAAGCTAGAATCAACATGGTTGTGCAACTCAGAATGGTCATGGTGAACTGACCTAAAATGGTCATGCCACCTTGCACGACCGTGCGACATTTGAAGCAAGACAACCATGGAGCCGAGAACTGGCTGTGCAATCTGAGACACCACGGTTGTGGTGACCACCACGGTTGTGCTACCCTAGCCCCACCATAGCCGTGGTAATCACCATGGATGTGCCACCTCTAGTACAAAATCAACCAAGACCCTATGATTTTTTCCCATTTCTCACCTCAATCATTCTCATCCACCACAATCCTTAACGAGTGTGCTACTCACAAAAATCTAGCTATTTTTGCACTGCATTTCCCATACTACCCCTACTTAACCTAGTGCTTCCCCTACACCAATATATACCTATGTGGGGGCTCTAGCACGAGGTTAGCTACCTTCTACCACCTCTTAGCTCCCCATTTTCTCTCCTTACCCATTCCACTCCATTTCCACCTCCATTCCATCCCATTTCACCATTTCCACCACCAAAACTGTAGTTTTCTAGTGTTTTGCCCCTATTCCACCATCATGACATGCCGTTGCACCTTAGAGGAGAGATGAGGATGCCCTACAGTAGCTGAAGTGGAGGAATTCTTCATCTACATTGAGTTCCTTGGCTTCTTCTACCTCTTTCTCCCTTCTTTTTGTATTTTGCATTGCTATGAGTAGCTAGGCACCTTAGGTGGGTTGTTTGTGGGTGAAAAATGTTACTTTGACACCATGTTGGGGGGAAATGATATGTAAACATTGTATTCTATTTCTATCTCACTCTTATTAAATTGCTTGTTGGTTTGTGCTTGAAATCTCCTAGGAATTTAGGGCAATTGCTTATATGTGTGAATTTTGGGATTTTCTCCTAGGTACAATTCTTGGATCCCTAGCTAGCTACCCATCTTCTTACATTCTAAGCAATTCTCCTAACCCTAGTTGAGATATCTAAGTAGCTAGTTTAGATGAATTTGGTGTGTTTAGTATGGAGCTTTCTCAAGGTTAGAATGTGGGTGATGGGAGGCCTAAAAACTCACTTCCACTCCCATTACTAATCCCAACCCCTAATCATCTTAAGAAATTCTAACCTAGAAACCTAGGCTTGTTTAGACTCTGATTGAATTACACCTAAACCCTAAACCAATCGAGCCTCACAAGGGTAATAGGGGAGTTAGAGACTAGTTCCCTTATACCCAACCTAGCATACCCATGGCCAGTTAGTAGCTTAGGCTAATTCATTAGACTCTAGCTTTTTATTTGGTTTGATAATCTAAATGAAATCATTATTTTCATATATGACCCCCAACGTAATTAATAAGTGCATCCCCTGAATAGCCCACACACACCCTTTATTGCTTTAAAACCCTAATCGCCTTCTTTCTTAGCTAGTGTTAGCTTAGTTTGCTCTTTTCTTTATTAGTTAGCTTCCATCCCTATTTGCTAGCTTAGTGTAGTGTAGACTTTTTATTTCTTGCCTTAGTATAGATTGTTCTTTTCTTGCCTTGCCTTATCTTTTCTTGCTTTGTAGAACTAACTATCTAGGGTTAACTTAGTTTTTAATCTTGTTTTCCTTCCTTTACTTACTTTCTTGCTCAAATTAGTGTAATAAATCAAAACATCACCTTTAAACCCTTCAACCATAGACTCTGTATTAGGAACCTAGCCCCAAAAACTAACCTAGCTCTAGTGCCCTATTTTCTCCCTAAGGATCGACCCTATACTTGCCTCCCTCCTATACCATGACACAACCTCATGTGCTTGCGGGTGTAGTGTTTTGGTTTTAGAGAGTGTGTCAAGTTAGGTCTTTATAAATTTTGAAAGTGAATCCATCGTGTGCTTCTGTCCGTAGAGTTGCATCTATTCGAATGTCAATTGAGTAGTGTGTAATGCCATTGGCAAAAACACACCAAGATTTCTGGCATTACACATTACTCAATTAAGATTTGAATAGATGCAACTCCATGGACAAAAGCAAACGGTGGATTCACTTTCAAAATTTATAATGACCTAACTTAACACACTCTCTAAAAACAAAACACTACACTCACAATCGCACGGGGTCATGTCATAGTATAGGAGAAAAGCAAGTATAGGGTCGATCCATAGGGAGAAAAGGGGGAACTAGAGCTAGGTTAGTTTGTGGGGATGAAGTGCGACATGAAGTTCTAGTCCATTTGTGTGGATGAAGTAGAGATGCAGACATTGAGACATGTACCTACTTGCGAAGGACGTCAATGACCATCCCTACGCACTACAAGTGGTGTACATCACTACATGAAAGGAGCACCGTCGAATCTTCTCATGACACATTTGGAAGATGGGAGAGAAGTATCATCTGTGTAAGCCAGGAGCATTGCACCAGCAGGACGCCACCGGACTTGCTCCGTGATAAGGTATATCCCATGAAAACTCTTTTTGAATATGTTGTTATCGACGAGATCCCATTGCGGGTTTCGTGGAAACATATTCTATTTGTTTTCTTCCACCGTGCATGTTTCCTTCCACAAAACCCAAAATTGTACACATGTTGTTGTCTCCTACTCAAGGAAGGAGATGAGCCACATCCATCTGATCAGATGGGTATGATCCTCTTAATTGCCAATACAAAAAAACATGATGAAATGACGAGTTCACAGGGTGAATCGATCGATTCACATGCCAATTGATCGGTTCACATGTAAACCAACCATTTCACCAGACTAGGAGCCGTGGCCCCGACCCTCCTATAAATATAGGGGTACTAGGGTTTCCAACATACACATTTCAATTGTCTCTAATAATTATTTGACTTCTCTGGTTGTGGTAACTGAGAGAACCCAAGCAAGTCCTACCCAATAAAGGAAGGGATAGTAAGGGAGAACAATTGTGGGGGAGAACAATTGGTGACTAGTACACCGACATGAGGGGATAACTCCTACTTGTCCATTCTACTAGAATGACAAGAGTTCATGGTGGTCTGTGTGGACTACTCTAGAGGTGTGGATACTTTTCCCACTAGAAGGACATTCTCAACTCGTGGTGATCAATGAGGAGGCCGAAGTAGACGATGTTTGAGTGCAGCTTGAAGAAAGAAGCATACTGCAATGTGGGAATTGTCATTGGACTTGCTTCGACCAGGTATGACCTTGTAAACCATCCTTGTCATTACATATTTGTTCACGTGATTCATTGGTTCAAGGAGAATATGAGAGTTAAATTTCTATTTCCGCTGACTAATCTTTTGCAATATTTCCCTACGCATAACCTCCATCCAAAAAATATAACATGCTCATATAGCCCAAAAGTCCATAGCACGTTATAACTATAGGACTACTAAATCAACAAACATGTAATAATATAGAGGCAAGTGAAAGTTTATTCACAACAAGAGTTTCCATCACCAAATTGGAAAGTATAAGACATCAACCACAAAAGTAATACAGATAGGGTTCCATTTCATAAAAAGGAACAACTTAGTTCAAATCCATAAATCAGGGTTACAACATGAAATCAGATGAAAAAACACAGCTTTAGAGTCCAATGATCATGTCTAACAGTTGAAGAAGACCAGGATATCAACATCAACATATAGCCACTCGCATGAGTCAATATCAAAAAAGAGTGAATCTATAAAGGGTACAATTATCAAAAGACTGAGAGAGAGAGTGAGATAGAGCATAGGTGATTACGCAACATGATAAAGAAGTGATGCATCATACAGTAAGAAAGAAAACTAGATCAATTACTCAATATAGTTTTCATAGGATGCAACATACCTCAAGGTGCATTCAACTATCAAAGTCCAAACCTAGATCCAAATCAGGTACTTCACCTCTTAACACATTCAATATATATTATGTGTAAACTTCAACTACTATTATCATTGTATTTTGGTTATTATTTATAATTATTTTGGTAGAGATGTTTTTCTAATTCCATGGAGTATTTATTTATTATTTCAATGAGTAAATTATTAGTTATTTCATATCAAAGTTAATTTAATTTAGAGGGATATAACATAGTAAATCTCATAACAATGACCCATGTCACCCCACATATGATCCTAAAATCATAAAATGTGATAGGGAATATTGGTAAATTGTGAGGATTAAAGTCTACACAATTAATTCAAAAACCAAATAGAAGGAAAGAAAAAAATACACATTTTCAGTATGATGCAAACAAAATCAAAATTGGGGTAGTAATATAAAAAACTAGACAATCATCTTCTCTTCTCAAGAGAAGATAAGAGCGTAGACAACATAGAGCTTTAAAACATTGAAGACTTGATAAACCCCAAACCGGAAGTGATAGAAAAACCAATGATGAAGACCTTCATTTTCATTGGGCATGGCCTGTCTCATCAAGCCCAACCATGAGCCATAAGGATATAGGAATAGATAGAAAGCTACCCACCATGTACATATTATTCAATCTATAGTAAAATTAGGAAAATAGAGTTAAAACATAGCTCTAATGTAATGTGAGGGGTGCCTCCCTTCCCGAGAAGCAATGCACCCTAAGAAATATCATCCAACATGTGAAGGCTTCGCTGGTGATATGTTTAGAGACCAGAATTTACAGAGAGGTGTCAGACAGAGTTAGTGGGTTGTTCCCTGTTGGCTGGGAGTATTGTTCGAATCTCAACAACATTGATGGGGGGAAGATCACAGCTGTGTGGAATCCTTTAATTTGGGATATCCAGAAGATAGGAGAGAGTGACCAGGTTGTCAATCTGAGTTGCATTAATAGTGGTGGGTTTCATTGTGTGTTGTCGGTAGTATATGGGTCCAATTCGAAGATGGACAGGAGAAGGCTGTGGGATTCGGTGGTTGAGTCGACACAACAGGCGCTCCCTCAGTTGGTTATTGGTGACTTTAATCAGGTCAGGAAAGCCAAAGAGAAGTGGGGTACGTTTCCCATACCTGACTCCATTATTAGAAGGTTGAATGAAGCTATTGATGCGGTTGGGCTGTTTGAACTGAACATGAAAGCTGGTCTTATCACTTGGCAAAATAAAAGAAATCCGATCAGAAGAATATCGAGTAACTTGGACAGGGGTCTAGTGAATGAAGCCTGGATTGATGTTTTCCCTGAGGCTGCTATTAAGTTGGGAGGTCATCCGAACATCGGTCACTCTTGGATGGAAGTCCATCTTTTAGTGCAGAATCATCCTAATCGTCTGTTTAGGTTCCTCAATCATTGGCTCTCTTGGCCCTCTTTTGAAGGTGTTGTCAAGGAGGTTTGGAATGTGAGGATCGTCGGTAATCCCTTGTTCAGGATAATTGATAAGCTTAAAAAGGTGAAGATGGCTTTGAAGGCATGGTCTAGAAGCCTTATAGATTTACCCAACCTCATCAAAGATGCTAGGGAGGTGTACAACATAAAGGCTACTTACCTAAGATTAAATCCTACTGATCGGGACAATACGGAAGCAGAAGCAAAGGCTGGTAAAAGACTAACACAGCTGGAAAAAGCACATGAGATCTCGGGTTGGTAGAGAAGCAGACTTAAGTGGCTGAGAGATGGTGATTGTAATTCAAAGATTTACCATGTAGTGGTTAAAAGAAATAATATGAAGGATCATATTCATAATCTAATTAACGAGAAAGGAAAGATAGTGGATGAAGTCACTAAAGTTGAGGACATGGCTGTGAGGTACTTTTTTGACTTATATAATAGTAAGGTTAGCCTTGGCAATAGAGAGTCCTTGCTGAATAAAATAGTGACTGATAACATGAATACTGATTTGCTGAAATTGGCTACGGATGTGGAGATCAAAGATGCCGCCTTTTCTATTGGTGCCTCCAAAAGCCCTGGTCTGAATGGATTTAATGCCAAGTTTTTCTAGAGTTGTTGGCACACGGTGAGCAAGGATATTTGCAATGCGGTCAGATTGTTCTTAGTTGGAGGGTGTATGGTTAGACAAGTCAACCACACCTTCATTAGACTTATACCAAAGAAGATTGGGGCTGTGTCTATGAGTGATTTCTAACCTATTTCTTGTTGCTCGGTGATGTATAAAATAATATCCAAATTGTTGGCTAGAAGACTTAAAAGTATCCTACTAATGATTATCTCTCCTAATCAAGCAACTTTTGTAAGAGACCGCTCTATTGCTGACAATGCTCTACTGGCTACAGAATTCTTGAGAGACTTCCAGGTGAAAGGGAGGTCAAAGAAAGCCTGTATCAAGGTGGACATATCGAAAGCATATGACCATGTGTCTTGGGAAGGGTTGTGGTGCTCCATGGAGGCTTTGGGATTCTCTACCAGGTTCTTGAACGTCCTTAAACAATGCGTTCAGACCACTTCTTTTTTGTTCTGGTCAATGGCCTCCGTATAGGTATGTTTAGAGCCTCTAACAGACTGAGACAAGGAGACCTGCTATCGCCTCTTCTATTCACTATAATTATGGAAAACCTTGCCTGCCTTGCTGACAAAGCGGAAGAGGAGGGGAAAATTAAAAGCTACAAGGTTAGGGGAACTAAAATGCTAAACCATATGTTTTTTGCTAATGATATCATGTTTTTTATGGCTGATCATCCCAAAGTTTTCAGAGGGGCCAGAACTTTGTTAGAGATGTTTGCGGATCTTTCTTGTTTACATATTAGTGATACCAAATCACATGCTTTCTTGTTGAAGTCCTATGATTCTAGGAGAGGAAGATTGAAAGATGCTATCCAGCTAGAAATTGGCTGCTTTCCTATGAAGTATTTGGGGGTGCCCATCTCGGGAGGAGTTGGCAGAGGTTTTGAATTTCACACCTTCTTAGATAACCTTCGTCTCAAGGTGGAGAAGTGGAGTGGGCTAAAGGTCTCTATGGCGGGGAGGGTTGTGCTGATTAAAACCATCCTCACTAGTATGCTGAGATACTGGTGTAGGCTGACTGACATACCTGAGTTTATCTTGAGTAAATGCAGATCGATTATGGCTAGTTTTTTTTGGAATGGTGGGAAACATGGCATGGTATGGTTGGAGGTGGCTCAGCCTAGACTGGAGGAGGGATGGGGCTGTTTAACCCTTCTGATATTATGTGGGAAGCTACGACGAAAAGGGTGCATGAGTTTTTGATTAAACCAGGGTCTATCTGGTCTTCCTGGATGAGAAAATGGTATGGGCCTATCTTGGAGGATGGGGGTGCTGAGTTAGCCTCCTTTTCTAGAATCTTGCGTAAGATGTGCTTGGTGTGGGACTCTTGCAAACATGAGTATAACTGGTCCAATGGTAGCTAGAGTATGCATGAAAGAGACAGACCGTGGAGGATTGTTCACAATCAGCCACAAGTACCTTGGGGTCAACTTCTCTAGAGTAAGAGCCATTGCCCCAAATGGAGCTTTTGTGCTTATAGAGTGATCCTTGGGTGGCTTCCTATGAGACACAGAGTTAGCAGAGGGGCATTTGGCTCTAGATGTGTCTGCCTGCTTTGCCTCGAGGAGATGGAGTCTCATCAGCATCTCTTTTTTTATTGCTTGTATGCCAAGTATCTCTGGTCCCACAGTTTCCTTAAACTCAATTGGGGTGGTAATCCACCCACCAACATGCTGCGTAGTATGGGTGGAATTTTGGATTCGACTAAAGAGGACTGCCATTTCAGGAGATTTGTGGGGCTTATCTGGATGGGTCTCATTTTCCTCCTTTGGAAGAAGAGGAATTGTAGAGCCCATGGCAAAAGGGAGAGAGATAAATTTCAGCTTTTTGATGAGTTTGTAAATAACCTGTGGTGGTATTGTAAAGCTAACCCGGGTACCCTTGCTAGGGTCCAACCTGAGGTTAGGATGATGTGGGGTCTTTGATGACCTTGTACAGTATACAAAGTTTTCACTCCTATACACTTTTTTGGGCTTCTAGTAATATTTTACCTTATCCAAACAAAATGTAAGTATGATTTAAATAAAGTCTTACTTCTCTACACTAATCAAATGGGGTACCTATAAGTGTCTGATTAGGATGAAACTTTGCATGGTTCCTAAATAGGAATTGTAGATCATGATTTTATTGCTAGATACTTGTTTTAGGTTCACATTATATGAGTTCCAAAGAAATTAGGGTTAAACTCAATTCTCTTAATGTTTATTACTATATTGAACGACCAAAATCAACATTTAATATTTATAATCTTATTATCCTCAAATAGATACAACAATATGTATCATGCATTATATCGTGAAGATTCCATGTTTTATCTATTTAACCCATTAAGTAAGTTAATTCAAATTTTACTTCCATAAAGTACATTAATCATCTTCAGTTACCTAAAATGTCCAATTAATATTATTATTTATATTAAGCACATAAATCTCATTGGTCATTATGTATGCATTAGTAAACAAAGAAGCATATATGAACTTATTAAAATGGACTACTTACATATTAAGCATCACTTAGTTTATTAGGTCTAGTCATATGCTTGTAAATATACCTTATGTTATTGTGACACCTAAGGAAGCTAATGCATCATATGTACCAAATATGGGTAGGTTAGGTTAGCAATGTACAAACTAAGGTTTATGTTACACCTATTCATTTCTGTTGACTCAAGGTCAATTAGGTCAATGTTGACTCACGTCTAAATTGACTAAACCCTTGTTTTGATGATGACTAACCATTCCACATATTGGTGTCTAATGCTTCTACATTGAGTGATTTCAGATTAGGTTTAGACACACTCCAAATGCCCTAACTTGCGCATATCAAATTGGAGAAAAGACAAGTCAAAATAGCTACAAGTGTGCAATTTGGGATCTCTATGTAAATGACCTTAGAATTGCTTTGTAATCACTTGTAATGATTGTATGACTTGTAATTAAGCTTAGAAAAATTATTGGGACACAAAAATCCATCATTTGTACAGTTTTACGAAAATTCCAAAATACCCATAACAGGGATTTGGTCGGCCGAATTCCAAACTCGGCCGAACCATATATTCTGGAATTTTCTGGGCAATCGGCCGAGTTACCAACTCAGCCGATCCCTGTTCGGTCGAGTTTCTATGGTGGGAAACTCGGCCGATCCACTGATCGGTCCAAGTTGAAAGTCGACCGATCGGCCGAGTTTCTCCAAGGAAACTCGGCCGACAGTCTATCTTTCAGACTTGTCGCTTAGTGGTTCGGCCGAATTACCTTTATAGAAACTCGGCCGATCGTACTGTACTGAAATGCAGAAAAAGCAATTCTAGCCGTTGTGGAGTTGCAACAAGTGAAAATAGATCCGTTGCAAGCCACAAAACGGCTAGTTTTCGTTCACAAGTGTTCCCAAAGGCTAAGAGGCATCCCCAGCTATAAATAGGACCCCTTGGGCTTCATTCCAAGGTTGAGCATTCCATGCAAACTCTTTGAGAGGTTCCTATTCTATAGTTGAGTGCTTCCTACAGCCTCCTCTCTCTCTCTCTAAGCTTAATCACTTGCTACATCCATTAGAGTGAGTAGGAGATCTGTAAGAGAGCTAGTCCTATTTGTATATCTTGTGAAGCTCTCACTTCCACCACCTCCCCATCTCTCATTTCCAATCATGAAGATGAAGGTTCTCTCTCTTGTCCAAGAGAGGTGAAGAAGAACAAGGGAAGGAGTCCCTTGGTGAAGATCAAGGCTGAAGACTTGGAGCTAGAGTGGGTAAGTCCTTGGAGAAGGCAGAAGACTCCAGCTCAAGTGGGTAAGTCCTTGGTGGAAAAAGCTTCTCCGAGTGAAGGTGAAGTCAAAGGCGGAAGATCCAAGAAGAGTGGGTAATTCCTACAAAGGCCGAAGACTTGTGCAAGAGTGGGTAAGTCCTTGGAGAAGGCCGAAGACTCTTGCAAAGTGGGTAAGTCCTTGGTAAGGTTGAAGACTCTTTGTATTGGATAGGTAAGTCCTTTGTTGGGTCATGTATTGTAAGTCTTATGAATGAATATAAGAGTGCAATTGGTTGAAGTCCTAGAGGTTGACCTCTCTAGGCAAGTGGACTGACACACTTCTAGTTTGAAGTGTGGAACCACTCTAAATAGCTTGTCTAATTTGGTGCATGTTCAATCTCTCTTATCCTTGCTATGCATGATTTAGTTGCACTCAAATTACCTATTTAGCAACCTTATCTTGTCATATAATTTGAAGGTTTAATGAATTTTGTTTAAGTGCTTTCAGCTCTATTCACCCCCCCCCTCTAGAGCATCTAAGTCACCCATCTAGGATCCAACAAGTGGTATCAGAGCGGGTCTTCTCCAAGCATACTTCTACAAGTAGGAGAAGATGGGTGACTACCTAGGAGGGAGACTCTCTACCAGCCTTCCAATCTTCAATGGGAGCAACTTCCTCTATTGGAGAAGAAGACTTCAATTCTTCATCCAAGGATCAAGTCTCGAGATGTGGCAAATGGTGAACAGCCCATACATTCTACCAAAGACAAACATTGAAGAATGGGATGAAGCCACCTTGATGAAAGCAACCTTGAATGCTAGAGCCATGCACATCCTATATGCCTCCATGACCCCCACCGAGTTCAACCGGATTTCCTCTTGTGAGACGGCCTATGAGGTATGGAGAAAGCTTTGCATCACTTATGAAGGGACAGATCAAGTGAAGGAAAGCAAAGTCTACATGCTCAAAGGGTTGCTTGAGAACTTCAAGATGGGAAAGGAAGAGAGCATAGCCAACATGTACTCAAGGCTCAACACCATCTTGAATGGTCTTGCTGTTCTAGGACATCCTATGTCTAGTGGAGAGATCAACTCAAAGATCCTTAGAACTCTCCCCAAGAGATGGGAATCCAAGGTGACTTCCATTGAAGAAGCAAGGTCTCTTAGGGATATTCCTATTGAAGATCTCATTGGAAATCTACAAGCACATGAAGCTACACTTGACAAGAGGGAGGAAGTAGAAAGACAAGAGAAGAAAGAGCTTAAGAGAATGAAGAAGGCTGAAATAAAGGCTCAAATTGAAGCTATCATGGAAAAAGTCTCTCCATCCTCTCAAGCTAAAGAAGATGCCATGTACTCCAAAGGTAGACTCTACAAAGGCAAGTCCTCCTCCATCCGGTGCTTCACATGTGGAAAGAAGGGTCACTACAAGGAAGATTGCCCACAAGGTAAAAAGACCCATTCTCACAAGAAGAAGGAGAAATGGCACTCAAGCTCAAGCGGCTCCTCCAACTCAAGCTCAAGTGAAGAATCAAGTGAAGAGTCAAGTGGCAGCTCAAGCTCTATTGATAAAGGAGAATGCCATTATGCTCTTATGGCTACTACAAGTGAAGACTCAAGTGAGGTAAATCTAGACTCTTTAGATAAAGAATCTTTAATTGCTATTATTCATGATATTTGTGCCTCTTATAAGTCTTCTAAAAAGAAAAAGAAAAAGCTTGCTAAAATTGTTGATAATTTGCATATAGAACTAGATGATCTTGAATATGCAAATTCTTGCTTGCTTATTGATAAAAATGATTGTCTTAGCCAAGTAGACTCTCTTAAACTTGAAAATTCTAGTTTACTTGATAAGATTAAATTTCTAGAAGCTCAACCTCTCATGCCTAATTCTAATGAAGAACATACTTTAATTGTTGATTCTCTCATGCATGACATTGATGTTCTTAAATCTGAAAACAAAAACAAAGATTTTGTTTTGCATGAATTAGAACTAGAAAATGCCTCCTTGCTTGCTAAAATCAATGGGCATGAATATTGTTCTAGTTCTACTAATAGAGAGAATGATGTTGCTGCTCTTCATATTGATAGAGATTCTTATTTAACTAAAACTCTTTGCTTAGAAAATGATCTTCTACATGCTAGAGATAACATTAATCAATTGTCTTCTACCATTGCTTTTCTTAAGCATGATAATGATAGTTTAAGATCTTATTTGCAAAGATTCTTAGTTGGTAAAAAGAATCTTAATCAAATCCTAGACCATACTACTAAACAAATTGGTAGACATGGTTTAGGGTATGATAGTAGTCAAGGGAACAACAAAGATAAAGGACCTCCATTATTCCATGGAGAATCCTCTAGTTCCAAGACTATGGGCACATGCAACTATTGCAATGAATTTGGTCATTATGCTACTTGTTGTCCTTTTAGGAAAGCACCCAAGAGCAATAGGACTTGGGTTGCTAAACTAACCCCTCCGGACCCAAAAACATGATTGGGGACCATTTCATCTTTCTTCTTGTAGGTACTTGCAAATGGATTGACTTGAGCTATTGAATTGCAAATTGTCTTGTCAATCCACATGAAAGAAGAAAGGTGAGATGTGTAGAGGGTGACAACAAGTGGAAAAGCAATGGTAAGCACAAAGGTAATGGTTTTATTGCTTATAACCTATCCTAACTTGTTTTTGTCAAGTTAATGTGCACTATACATATGGTTTTTGAGTCAAAAGTGGTATTTTGTGATTCTCTTCACACTCTTGCTCAAAAACTATTTCTAATGCTTCTATAGTGCATTACTAACTTGCTTAGACATGCTTGGATATGGTTTGTATATTTATCATGCCTTTAAATATGTTTTTATGAGATATATGTGCTTTTTGACAGCTGCTCTGTCGGTCGAGTTTGCCCTATTGAAACTCGACCGATAGGCACCAATGGGTGTTGCCAACAGCTGCGATCGGCCGAGTTGCCAATACACAGAACTCGACCGATTACACTGTGCACAGAATATACATTTGGCTTATTGAGTGAGAATTTCCCTCTCAACTAGATTTTCTCAACCAATAGCCTTATTCTTTGGCACTCTCATTTGGTACCTTTTTATATGCATATTGCCATGTTCTAAATGCCTATCTTGCTTACAACTCTATCTCTCTAATTGCTCTAATTTGGTATATCTATATCTTGCAATTACTTGCTTTGAGTTGTTTTGCAGGTTTTGATGATGATCTCCTTGGATCTCTTGGTTGTGTCTAAAAATTGCTTCCGTTGTACTCTAACTTGCTACATCTATCTAGGTGTATATCTTGTTTTGATACAACCTTGAGGTTCTTAGGGGTAATCATCTTATGGTAAGGATGCATATCTGGTGAGTTATATCCTTTCATGCGTCTAAAATTGCATATCTACTATCCTGAGTTGCTTGCATAACATTGTGATGCAGGGCACATAGAGCTACATTGTATGTAGAAATTGGAGTATTTTTGGATTTTATGCAGGTTTTGCTCCAATTTCAGTTTTTGCTGCAAGTATAGTGCTTTTTATGCAGAAACACCCTTCTGAGCAAGACTCATTGCTTTGCCATGAGCTCCGATGGTTTTTGGTCAAATTTCATCATCTTGAGGGTCAAAATTGTGATCTATTGTTTTTCTGCAGTACTTTATCTTGCATTTTTGGGATGTTCAAGTATATGCTTTAACTTGCTTTTCTTTCTATGCTTGGACAAGCCCCTATCTGTGCTCTTCTACTCTCCCTATATAACTTTTGTTATCTTCTTTCTCTTAACAAGTGGTGTTTCTTGGTTTCTTCATACCCCCACCTTTTTGAAATGACAAAGGGGGAGAAAGATATGTCTTCTTTTGACAACAGGGAGAAGGCATGTCTTACATGAAGCAAAGAAGCGTGTCCATGTAAAGGGGAGAAGGTAAATGGGAGAAGACATATATGTGTAGAACATATATGAGTAGAAGACATAGTTTCTATAAATGTTATGAAAGCTAACCATGCAGGAGAAATAGCATCAATTGAGGGGGAGTATGAAAACTCCACTAGCATCAATTGAGGGGGAGCATATGAACTCAATTCTACTGAAACCCCTAGGTTTCTCCGAAGGTATGATTTTACTTACAAGCTTTCAGTACATTTATGGAATGGTTTGTCATCTTCAAAAAGGGGGAGAATGTTGACTCAAGGTCAATTAGGTCAATGTTGACTCACGTCTAAATTGACTAAACCCTTGTTTTGATGATGACTAACCATTCCACATATTGGTGTCTAATGCTTCTACATTGAGTGATTTCAGATTAGGTTTAGACACACTCCAAATGCCCTAACTTGCGCATATCAAATTGGAGAAAAGACAAGTCAAAATAGCTACAAGTGTGCAATTTGGGATCTCTATGTAAATGACCTTAGAATTGCTTTGTAATCACTTGTAATGATTGTATGACTTGTAATTAAGCTTAGAAAAATTATTGGGACACAAAAATCCATCATTTGTACAGTTTTACGAAAATTCCAAAATACCCATAACAGGGATTTGGTCGGCCGAATTCCAAACTCGGCCGAACCATATATTCTGGAATTTTCTGGGCAATCGGCCGAGTTACCAACTCAGCCGATCCCTGTTCGGTCGAGTTTCTATGGTGGGAAACTCGGCCGATCCACTGATCGGTCCAAGTTGAAAGTCGATCGATCGGCCGAGTTTCTCCAAGGAAACTCGGCCGACAGTCTATCTTTCAGACTTGTCGCTTAGTGGTTCGGCCGAATTACCTTTATAGAAACTCGGCCGATCGTACTGTACTGAAATGCAGAAAAAGCAATTCTAGCCGTTGTGGAGTTGCAACAAGTGAAAATAGATCCGTTGCAAGCCACAAAACGGCTAGTTTTCGTTCACAAGTGTTCCCAAAGGCTAAGAGGCATCCCCAGCTATAAATAGGACCCCTTGGGCTTCATTCCAAGGTTGAGCATTCCATGCAAACTCTTTGAGAGGTTCCTATTCTATAGTTGAGTGCTTCCTACAGCCTCCTCTCTCTCTCTCTAAGCTTAATCACTTGCTACATCCATTAGAGTGAGTAGGAGATCTGTAAGAGAGCTAGTCCTATTTGTATATCTTGTGAAGCTCTCACTTCCACCACCTCCCCATCTCTCATTTCCAATCATGAAGATGAAGGTTCTCTCTCTTGTCCAAGAGAGGTGAAGAAGAACAAGGGAAGGAGTCCCTTGGTGAAGATCAAGGCTGAAGACTTGGAGCTAGAGTGGGTAAGTCCTTGGAGAAGGCAGAAGACTCCAGCTCAAGTGGGTAAGTCCTTGGTGGAAAAAGCTTCTCCGAGTGAAGGTGAAGTCAAAGGCGGAAGATCCAAGAAGAGTGGGTAATTCCTACAAAGGCCGAAGACTTGTGCAAGAGTGGGTAAGTCCTTGGAGAAGGCCGAAGACTCTTGCAAAGTGGGTAAGTCCTTGGTAAGGTTGAAGACTCTTTGTATTGGATAAGTAAGTCCTTTGTTGGGTCATGTATTGTAAGTCTTATGAATGAATATAAGAGTGCAATTGGTTGAAGTCCTAGAGGTTGACCTCTCTAGGCAAGTGGACTGACACACTTCTAGTTTGAAGTGTGGAACCACTCTAAATAGCTTGTCTAATTTGGTGCATGTTCAATCTCTCTTATCCTTGCTATGCATGATTTAGTTGCACTCAAATTACCTATTTAGCAACCTTATCTTGTCATATAATTTGAAGGTTTAATGAATTTTGTTTAAGTGCTTTCAGCTCTATTCACCCCCCCCCTCTAGAGCATCTAAGTCACCCATCTAGGATCCAACAATTTCATCATCATATTAGGATTTATAGATCCACAATATGATTATTGTTTATGTAACCTTAGATAGAGTTTATACTTGTGTTACTCCATATGTATGCAATTAATGATCATTAGGGTACAAACTAGTATATTCGATAAGCATCACATCCAAGGGATCAGGGTTTCTAGAGTCAAGATACTAGGTTTTGGTATGTCACAATTTTCATGACTTCTTCTCTCTTTCTCTATTAGGCTTGTACAAACTTAATCAATATGAATTATATTATGTTATGATGCAAGTAGGGATGGGCATAGTGGATAAGCTTTCCAATTGTGTGGAGAACTGGATAATTGTCTTTAAAAATGGCATGATGCATCGTGTAGTGCCTTTCGTCACACTTTTTTTAATATATTAAGAGTGAAGTTGTTGTCTATATGTATTGCATTTCACTTATGTTATATTTTCATATTTGTCTCCCAGTTTTATGATCAAGGCACTACATGACATAATACAAGAGTAAGATAGGAGTAAAAAACCTTCACCATCCTAGGCATTGATACATTTATACTTCAATATCATATTCCTTTTGTTTTCTCATTTTTATATAATGACAACATAAGCCCAACTAGATTTCCTATGCAGCCTCCATGATGAATGACGGCATGTAGCCACCATATATGCTATCCAGGGACCCATTTTATTCTCACAATAGAAAGAGGGTAGAAATTTTTGTGAAAACAATATTATAGGATTCAACAAGAGGAGAGTACTAGCAATGAAACCCAATTGTCCACACTATGAAAAAGGTATGAAGGAGATTTAAATTCCCAAACCTAGGCTACTTCATCATTGATGAGGGTCATGAGAAATAAGATTATGAGATGCTTGGAAATAAATCTGCAAAAATATCATGATAGGATTAAGGAGAACGGCCATGATTCAACATTAACCAATTTGTTAACCTACCATAATAGTACTAATATCAAATATTTGTATAATGGTTAATGTATTGTAATGAGCCTTTTTCCAGTAGGTCCTTATTGGACATTTCTTCATTTTTTTGAAAATCTATGACATTTATAGATCGATACAAGTCTTTCTACAATTTTTGTCCCTCTATATATAACAATGTATATTTTTTTATTAGTAGTATATGCATTTTGACTTTGTAATGATTTATTTTCATGTTTATTCCTATTCTATCACAATATTATGCTAGTGCATAGATGAAGGTATTGTGCATGAGACTTTTTTTCTAGTCAATCTCAAACCCAAGCAATAGTCAATGGAAAACCTTCCAACTTACCATGTAGGATCCTAATCAACCCCATGTTGGGTAAATTTGGTGATCACAAATTAGAATGAGGTTGATCTAGCCCATACATTTTTGGCTTAATTTCTAGCATGACCCTCCATCATTTGAAGCACAAAGTTGGCCCAATCAAGTAGCTCCACACTTGAACTAACTTAATCCATGGGATAACAAACCATCCATAAAATTTTAAAGGTTAATCCATGTTTGTGGTATTTTCTGTTATTGATTTTCCATTTAGTTAATGTTACAATGTCTCCCTGGTACATAATACCTTGAGATAAGGCTATATATATGCATGCAATCTTTATTCTTATAATAAGACTATTTATTCACATAATATCAAGAGTAGACGTCTAGTTTCTAAAAGGGAGCCTCCTTTTCTCTCCCAACATTGTTCTTCCTTTTCTCCACTTCTTCTTCTCTACCTCTCCCCTCCCCTGCCCCTACCCGCCTGACACCGCCAACCAGTCGGAGCAGCACGTGTGGTTGGCAGTCGTGCACTAGCATGCCTTCACCACCAGCTACCATTGGGCCCCTACGACAACAACATCCATCATGCTATCTTGTATGGGGGATTCCTATCCTAATTTGCCTGATCTTTGATAGGTAAGTCACAACTCGTCCCCCTTAGAGTTGTACCCTTGGGTCCTTGATTGGTTCTTTCTGGCATAGGAACCTTTATGGAATTCCATTGGTACTCCCCCCTTCACCATCACCTACCAGATCTGCCCGGTGCCATGTTGATCTCGGTGCGGTAGGTATCAATTTCAAAAAATAAGGTTGTAACAAATTCATTCTTCTATTTTTTGTTAATTTCCTCCCCATTTATTTTTTCTACATACATGGGTGAGGGCCAATAATTGTTAGGGATCTATTATATTCTTCATATAATAGTGCATTATTCATGTGATAGTGCTTACAGTCATGCTTCATTATGACTTTCTCCTTTCATTTCACATCTTACTAGTGATTGCTCATATCTATTGTTGTTCCATCGTAGTGCTACTATGATATCCTTATCCACCATTGTTCTACAGGTGTGCTACTTTGATATAATTATACATCATTGTTCTACTGGTGTGCTACTTTTATATCTTTATCCATAGACATCTGACCAGTGTCTAAAGACATGGTTGATGACAAAGAATCATCTCAGATAATTGTCTATAACGGTAGTGCTCCTATCTCCATAATCAAATTGAATGGAGATAATTGCATTATCTGAATGAGTTCTATCCAAACCATCCTAGCTTCCAAAGACAAGATGAAATTCATTGAAAAACTTGCTGAGGATACCCCTGAATGGAAATGGGACAATAGCCAAGTCAAAAGTTGGCTATGGAATAATATGGAACCTTCTATTGCCTCCAAGTACATATTTTACAAAACTGTGGAGGAACTACAGAATGTTGTCCATCATCACTAGACACAAGAAAAGAATTATTTGGGGATTTATAAAATCTCATATAACATATTTAGTGAAAATAAGGTGATAGGACCTATGATGAATTTTTTGGTTCCATTCTTAGCTTGTCTCAACAATTTCACTATTTTCAGCCCATCTCTTCTAAGGATCAAACCAAATAGCGGGCCAATCTTGTCATAGACAAATTTGTTAATTGTCTTCATCCATGATATGCTCCAATCTATAACATTATCTAGGTCGATGACAACTTTCCTATTCTGGAAGATGTCTTCTCTTGTCTCCAACAATCTGATGTTTGTCACTTGTCTTGTGCTCCACCAAAGTCACAACTAGCAATTGTTGTAGTTGTATCCGTTGGTGAGGACATGATCATGGATGCCCCCTAGGCCACAATACACTTTATGCAACAAGTTAAGCCATCTAGAGGAAGAGTGATATCAAAAGTATGGTCATCCCTATGGGCGTGAATGTAACATTGGGACTGTGCATGTTGTCCAAGGATCATACAATCGCTCTATTACCATGTCTTCAACTGAATATGAGAAACTTCTATAGGGATCTCAACAAGATCTTCCAAAATCTACATGATAGATAGATTTGGTGACCATGCAATCTACTGCGACATCTTTGGTGCATCTATCCTCCAACTAAGATAATGCTAGGACCCCTATGATGGCATCTGAATCTCGTTGGACTTTGACTTTGGGGCCAACTAACACATGACTGGTATGAGACACCTTATTTCTTCCACTAAACCTCATATCCCTACCTTATCTATCACTCTTGTAGACAAGTCCATCATAACTGTTAAACAATGTGGTAGTGTTAATGTCTCACCTAGTAGAAATCTCCAATATGTTCATTAAATTCCTCATTTTCTTCAATTTAAGGTTTGTTGCTAAGTTAGTTGATGCCTTTACTTGCAACATCACCTTTCGTAGTCATGGTTTTATGATGCATGATTATTTGACTTTTCAGAAAATTGGTTTGGGTTCTAGAGATGGTGAACTTTATTACTTCAGTGATGTCATTTTGCCTTCTGTTACTCTTGTGATCACACCTCTTTAGCTTCACCGATATTATGGTCATCCCTCTATTGAGAATTTGAAACACTAGAGCCTTCTTTATAAAGTTTTAAAAGTCTTTCACGTGACTCATGTGAATTTTGAAAGCATCATAAGAGTTTGTTTCCTTGAAAAACTACTCTCTCTTCTAAATATACCTTTGATGTTATTCATAGTGACATTTGTGGTCCTTTTTGAACCACTAGTTTTAACATATTCTATTATTTAATTACCTTTGTTGATGAATTTTCTCTCATGATGCGGTTATATATGTTGAAATCCCATGATTAAATGATAGGGCATTTTACAATTTTCATAAATTTATTTAAACACAATTTAATAAATCCATTAAAATTTGTAAGATTGAAAATACTTTGGAATATGCTTCAACCTAGGTGTCTTAGTTTTTCTGTAGAAATGGAACCATCCATCAGACCCCACAAGACAATGTAAAATTTTTCATTTGCTTGATATCTCCCATGCTATTATGTTTTAGGGTAAAATAGCTAAGAGTTTTTGGTCTGAAACTGTTCACACAGCTTGCTACCTTATCAATCGGCAACCATCTTTCATTATTTTGAACAAGACCCCTTTTTCAATTGTTTTCCCACACAATTGGTTTTCCATCTTCCTTTGTGTGTTTTTGGGTGTACTACTTTTGTGCATAACTTTGATCTAAAAGAGGATAAACTTGATCCACACTCTATCAAGAAGGATTTCCTCGGCTTTTCAACCTTTCAAAAAGGTTACTGTTGTTATAGTTCAAGAAACCATTGCATGTATGTCTCTACCGATGTTACCTCTCATAAATATGAGATGTTCTTTAGTTCTATGTCAATATCCTCTTAGCCTCAACCTTAGCCTCCAACTGAGTTCATTGTACTTGATCATTTTGACCCAGTGGGTCACGAGCCCTTCTCACACCCTCATATAATTCCTCCTCCTTTGGCATAGGAATCGACACCAATGTTCATGTATTAGGATCTAGCATGTCTCGTGGCTCTCCAGAAAGGTATAAGCTCTTGCACTCTTTGCCATCCAATTGTCTATCTAAGCTTTCTTGTACTTCTAAATCCATTTCCCAATAGCTCTACTCTATCCAGATTCCCAAAAATTATCATGAGGCTCTTCAGCACCCTAGGTGGAAAGTTGCTATGCTCGGGGAATTGACATTATTACCTATCGCATATCTATTTATTATCTCATACCTATTACCTATCCAAGATTTTCCTTACTTCTAAATCAATTTCCCAACATCTCTACTCTATCCAACACATGTTACATATCCAAGCTTTCCAGTACTTCTGAATCCATTGCCCAACATCTCTACTCCATCCAGATTCCTAAACATTATGGTGAGGCTCTTTAATATCCTAGTTGGAAAGTTGTGATTCTTTAGAAAATTACATCATCTCATGATAATGTCACCTAGGATCTCGTCCCTCCTCTAACAAAAAAAATATTGTTTATTGTTAGTGGATCTTCTTTATCAAATTCGATTCAGACAGATAGGTGGAAGGACTTAAAGATCAGCTTGTTGACAAATGATTCACCCAAACATATGGCATGAATTTATTTGAAGCCTTATCATCCGTCACCCACACTGCTTATGTCATGATTGTAACCTACTCTCATTGTATGCCCTATGTTCCAACTTGACATTAAAACTGTCTTCCTTCATGGTGAATTAGTGGAGGAAGTGTATATGAAACAACCCCTGAGTTTTTATACTTATGGGGAGTCTTCCCAAAGAGTTTGTCATCTCAAACATTCTTTGTATGGTCTCAATCTATCACCATGGTCCTAGTTTACAAAAATTAATGTCGTTCTTTCTATATTGGGTTTCTTTAGCTTATATCATAGTCTGTTCTTTGATTCTTCTCAAGATGGAACCATTATCCTTGTTGTCTTGTCTGTGTTGATGATATCATTATCAATGGTAGTGATACTCATGGGATTTCATAATTGAAATAAGAACTACAACAACATTTTCATACCAAGGATCTAGGACAACTTCACTACTTATTGGGCATAGAGGTGCTACATTCTCATCAGGTCACTTATTTATGACAACAGAAGTACGTCCTTGACCTCTTGAAGGACTCATGTATGGTGAATTCTAAGCCTATTTCTTAACCCATTTACTATCACAAAAAATTTCTGTTTGAGGGGAAGTTATTTCTTGATCCTAAACAATCTCAAGAATTGTTGGAAAAAAATCATATATCTTACAATTACCTACTCAAATATTCCTTTTGTTGTTAGTGTTGTTAGCGAACACATGGCTAAACCACTTATGTGCCACTGCAGTCAGGTACAACACATCCTATGCTATCTAAAGAGATTGAAATAGTTAAATTTGATCTAGAATAATACAAATATTATCCACATGATGATGTGGTTTTTATAGCCCAAACCATTGATAATAATAATTGATTTTCTAGGGTTTCATAAATACATGCAATTAATCATTGTGATCTTCAAATTTTCAAATATGTGGCATTTGACCTTGATGTGGAACTAGGGTTGGCCTTGGATATATCTAGACTCAAACTTAGGTACGTTGCATCCCCTTGTAGTTATATTGGGAAATTATTTCTTTATCCTCTCTCTTGGACCACTTTGAGGCATTTTGATATTGGAATTTCTCTTTCAACTCTGATTGAGCTATTTGTATATATTTTTTTAAATGTTCAAATAGGTCAATCAAAGTTGAAAGATAAATTCCAATACCAAAATGCCTCAAAGCGGTCCAGAGCAAAGAGAAAGAAATAATTGGCCAATATAATTCACAAGAGGATGCAACAAACATAAGTTTGGGTCTCAATATATTAAAGGCCAACCCTAGTTCCACATCAAGGTCACATGCCACCTAATTGACAAATTGCATATCACAATGACTAATTACAAGTATTTAACACACTCTAGAAAATCAATTATTAATATTATTGATTTGGGTCATTAAAATAATACCATCATGTAGATTACATTTTTCTTATCGTAGAGCATATTTTACTTTATTTTTTAGTCTAAAATATTGTTAGATATTAATTTTACAAATCCAACACAATAAAAAAATTCCTATTCATCACATATTTAATATATTGTAATTAGGTGACAAGAACCATATCATATTCTTGAGGAAAGTTTGATTCCAAAATATAATTTAGATTAATTTTATTGACTTGTATATTAATTGTTATGGATTATATAATTTAATGTATTTAACTTGATTTATAATTAAAAATACAAGAGAAGAGACATAATTGATAATGTATCACGTGTTATCATTATGGGCATGTGATGATACCACTCTCCCCAGTCTCTCACCCTAGCACCTCTAGGGTTTCTTCCACCTATGGTGGATGGTTGGGCGGAGGGGGTTTGGTCATCGCAAAGAGGTACCCTACTCCCCCTCGGCCTCTTCTCGCCCATCATCAGTAGGGTCTCTTCTTTGGGAGGTGTGTGGGAGTGGTGTCTTTGGAGGCAACCGTCTTCTTCCTCCTTATCGTTGAGCCCATCTATGATGAGTTTCCTATCCCCTTTCTATTTTACTGACTTTCTATTTAGATTGTTCTCTTGTTTTGTCTATCTCGTTGTTAATCAGTGTTGCTTTCTCTTTAGTTGGTAGATTTTTCTTTCTCGGTCAATTTTGTTGTGGAGTTTGTATGGCAGCAAGTGCGGGAAAAATATCCTTTTGGAACACTGATTTGGTGCAGGTACTCTACCACATATACATACTCAGGTTGAAGGTATTCCTCATAGAAAGCTGTCTTAGCCAACGAAGGAGAAGAGGGATCTATACATCATTATCCTTATCAGATTCTGATATGAGTTTTTGTGGTGGTTTGTATCTCTTTGTGTGGTCTTTTAGTTTGTTTTTCTCCTCATGTAGATGCCGTATGGATCCTCCATAATGAAATTTGTCTGTTCAACTTCAAAAAAAAATTATGGGTGTGTGATGTATTATTACAATAAAACAACGGACCAAAACACACGTTGTTTGGGATTGAAATGGAGGATGAAAAGACATACTTTCCCATACTATTTGTGACAACTAAAATATCAGTGAGTAGTCTTGTAAAAGGAAATGTATGATTGTACTCCTCTAGTCTTTAAGGAACTAGAAATCTAGAGGTCCAAGCTTTAGATCAACCTTCGATTTCATCACAAAACTCCTAAGAAAATATCACATATTCCTTCCTTGGGTCAGCGTGGTCTCAATGACCCCTGACCGAGTCATGTGATACTTGAAGGTGAAAGAATGCTATTCTATTTTTATTATGCAAAGGGATAAGAAATAGAAGCTAGAAAAGTAATGAAACCAAAGGAAAACAATATTTATTTTTAGTCTGCAAAGATAAAGTGAAGTTAGCACTATAAAAACCCAAAAAGAAAGCCAAACAAGAAGGCGAGGTTTGAGTATCAATTCATGAATACACATGAATGGGAGTGATATTGAATTATGGAAGTTGTCAAAAGTTGAAGAGTTGGGCGATGTTTTAAGCTTTGACAAACTTCTTTGACATTGTTTGGTCATTTTTATAGAACTTTGTTTTCACATCACTGGAAAACTCCACATGGTTATCCTTTATAACCAGAGTTATGGAAGGGAAATGGGGATTACCTTGAACTGATTGAGTCTAGGGGTTTTCTTCTCATGTCACAAGCATGGAACAAATCAGACCAATTGAAAAGAAACTATGGATACACTTTGTGATAAAGATGAGGGTTTGGAAGAAATTGAGAACTCGATAGGGTCTCCCAAAGCCAAGAAAAACTTTCTATAGAACTAGCTATATATTGAGAAGGGTGTAGAGGGTCAAAAGCCTTTGACATGGAGAGAGAGGTAATATAAATTTAGGGGTTTCTATATATGGAATATTTGGGGGGTTTACTACAGCAAAATCCTATAATGAATGCAAAACAAAAAATATACAAAATGTAAGGTGGAGAGACGAGGGAGATAAACTCAGAGAGAAAATCAATCCTTTGTGTGCGCGGGAAACTTTTGGCCAAATGAAGGAGAAAATGGCACATTTGTTAGATCAAACGGGTGCATCAGTAAAGAGAATCTCATCTGTGCGTCTAATGGGGCAACTGCAAAAAAGGGTAAACAATCAAGTGTGACATTATCATCACAAAATATAATGCTAGTGTATCATGATAGTATATTAGATAGAAGGAATGACACCTATTAGTCATGGTGTGATTATCATTAATCTATTTAATCATAAATTTCCTTTTGGCACATGTTTTACACTAAACAATGTACCATCTAAATTGGTTCAAAAGACACCATATGAGATATGGCATGAGAAATTTCCTTATGTGTCTTATATAAGGATTGGAATGAAAGATAATATAAGAAAATAGTTTCTTGAAAAGCTTTGTCTACAAATCACATAAATATTATTTTGTTGAATACTACTTTTATATCCCAATCCAGAAAAAAAAGTGTTTATTATAAGGATGGTTGAATTCCTAAAGGAATCTAATTCCAAAAGAATCAGTCGAACAAAAGTAGAACTCAAAAAGTTTGAGACCAACAAGAAAACTTTGAACCTAAAGAGGTGCAATAGGAACATAGAGAATCACAAGATGTTGTGGAATCTCAAAGTTCCTTGTGTAACACAAAAAAACTCATATTTCTAGTACAAAACGCCTTTATCTTGAAAGATTATGATATCTAATGACTCAAGAACATGGTGAGTTGGTCATATATGATGAGTCAACAAACCTATCCAGATGAGTCAACAAACCTATCTAGATGCAATTGAGGGACCAGACTATGAGAAATGACTTGTATTTGTTGTATCCAAGACGGACTCCATGTAACCAACAAGTTATGACCTTGGTGGATCCACATGAAGGGGTAAAACTCATAAGGTGCAAGTGGTCCTTCAAGAAGAATACCAACATGGAAGGGTAGATTTGTTACAAAGAGTTTCAAACACGTTCAAGGTGTTGAACATGATGTAATCTTTTCACCAGTTGCCATGGATAAATCCATCAAGATCATGCTTGCCATTGCAGCTTGTTATGACTATAAGATTTGGCATATGGATGTTAAAACCACATTCTTTAACTGGAATAATTATGAGGATGTGTGTGTGACATAGGCTAAAGTTTTTATATATTCAATAATGCAAATAAAGTCTATAAGATACAGAGGTCAATCTATTGATTGAAGCAAGCATCTCACAGCTGGAATCTTCTATTTGACAAGATAGTCAAAGAGTTTGACTTCAGTTGAAATAAAGATGAAATATGTGATTATAAAAGTTGAGTGGGAGTATATTTATATATCACATAATGATGGGGAATAACATACTTATACTACAAATGGTAAACCCTATCTAGGAAGTATCTTCTCTATGAAGGGTTTAGGTGAAGCATCCTATATGATAAGAATCAAGATCTATAGAGATAGATATGGGAAGCTTCTTAACCTAAATAGGAGCACATACATTGGCAAGATGTTGAAGGGGTTCAGCATGCATGACTCAATGAGAGAAGATTTGATCATGTTTCTTGGAATCAGTCTCTCAAGAGCCTAGTATCCCAGTTCTTGTGAAGAACATGCATACATGAGTAATATGCCAATTACATTCGCAATACTATGTGCTCATCTTGTTATCTCATATGTATTGGACATGATGAGAGGAGATTTACTCATCCCATTGTTTTGTATGTATTGGACAGGATGAGTGGATATATGTTACATCCCATTAAAATTCACTAGACTTCTACAAAGAATATCCTTAAGTACTTGAGAAGCACTAAAAGGATTGGTTCCTTAGTAATGGTAATAAGGAAGAGTTGGGTGTGAAGGGTTACACCAATGCAAGCTTCCCAAATGACAAATAAAATTAATGATCACAATCTAAATTTATGTTTGACCTAAAATGAGAACTGTAAGATGGAAAAATTCCAAGCAAGAAACAATTGTTTAATTAAACCATAGAAGTCAATTATCTTAGTGTTATGAACAAAGAAAAGGATACCGTATGGATCTAGTAGTTCATGTAGATGAACTTGTGGGAGGTTCCAACCACTGATGACACAATAGAAATAGTGTGACAACAATGGATCTACTGGATAGGCAAGGAATCTCATATAGCATACTACACCACTGCCACTTCATACGCGAAGTCATATAGCAAGGAGATATGAGAACTTGCAAAACACTGACTTGAAGAAAACATTGCTAATCTGCTATAAAAGTGATTGCATGGAAGAAACATGATAGACATGTTAATATCACTTGGAATCAGATACATGGGTGATTGGCTATAAGTGCAAGTTGGAGTTTTTTGGTATGTATGCCTAGAGAGCCAATCATATGATGATTGTATTGGGGTGTTAGATACCTGATTTGATAATCATAAAGGTAATTATGTCTATTATGTTGGTATCATAATGACACATATATAATAGATGTCTAAAAGTAATGTTACTCAATGACATATGTCTTTAGGTTGAGGACTTGAACAATGAGATCATATGTATGATAAGAGTTCATACATTCTTATTAGGTCCATGGTCAAATATCATTATGGAAGAAAAATAGACAACAATCATACATGAGACTAGAGTGTGTGTTGACTGATGACAAAATCTCATTAGTCATGTTATGTGATATCAGGTCAAACACATTGGCACTTATTAAAGTACCAAACAAACCCACCTTGAGAGTGATACATGGAAACCATTGTATGGTAGTCAGAATAGACTCTCATAGTGATTGTGGTTCTTAGACTTGAAATCACTACACTCATCACATGTCTTTCATTGTACTTAGACATCATCCAACATGACCTTGAATAAGGGTTGTCATAAAGGTGATGCTCGGGAACACCGTGACACATAGGGATTGAGTGTGAGTGATGGAGATGGGATTTGTCCCTCCCATAGGAAATTGATATCCAGCCCACCTGATAAGTGAGAATGAGAAAGGTATAGCCATACTCATGTGATTCAATATGTGATATGTGAACTCACATGCATCTCAAATAGTCTGCTCTAGTACATGGAACATGGATTGAACATTGAGAGGGTGACGATTCCATGCCTTGTGTTAAATCTAGATATCAAAGTCAAATCAACTATATGATCATGGTAACACTTATCATGGATTGTAGGTTGAAGTTCTTCTACCATTTTCCAAATTACTTAGGTAGCAATGATGTGTTGCTAGAACTTCTCATTGCTTGTGATGTCATAATTTAGTTATGGACATTCACTGCCAACATAAATTGGGAGCACGTATAGGATGCATCTGGAATAGGAGTTTATTTGTGAATGATGTTTAACTTGATTACTAAAGTATTTGGGTATTCAATCAAATAACTAATGTTGCAAATAGACTGATTGGATAGTGAATCTATAGGTAAAAGTCTTGAACCAATCGATTCAAGTGTCATGACATTCCAAACAACATTGGCTAAATATTGCCTGCGTTGGACAAGCGAAATGACCATTTGATGATATGAAAGGACACTTTCATGATACGAAATGACCATTTCAAGATTCAAACTACCGGTTCATCATTTGTATTGCCCGCTTTAATGATCAATTCAATTGGATCAAGGTTTAGTGTTAATGTCTTGATTGTTCATTAATCAAATATCAAATGCTAGTTTGTTTGAAAATTGGAAAGCATATGAGTCGACTAGTTCAATGGTTGAACCAACCGATTCACATGTGAATTGACTAGTTTGACAGTGAACCGACTAGTTCACCATTCACAACTTCCAAGAAAATTCATGAAATTCCATCTCTTTGACTCCCAAATGAATTGAAAACCCTGAAGTCGGCCCTCCTATAAATAGAGGGGTACTGGGGGCTTCCAAAACACAACAATAAGCTCTGACAATTGTTGTGCTCTCTGGTTAAGGTAACCAAGAGAGTCTTAGCGAGTTCTACCTGTCAAAGGGAGGAAAATGAAGGAAGAGACAATTGGGAGAGTGAATCAACCCTAGTAAGTTGATATTCAAAGTTCAACTCCTTCCCATTGGTTTTGGTAGTGCAACAAGGATTTCCCGATTGTTCACATGGACTACACTAGAGGCAAGGAGGATTTTCCTTTCATTAGGAGGATTCCATCAACTACCATCTGTGGTGTCTGACTAGGACGTCGACAATGAGAACCGTCAAGGTGCAACTCAACAAAGTAACACACTTCTTCAAGAGTTGTTGTTGGAATTACTCTAGGACCAGATATGTCTCTTGCTACCTTTCTTCCTAGATACATCATTGTTGATGAGATCTTACTAATTAAGGAATTTGACATTAATTTTTGTTTTTTCTACCTTATATGTTGCCCTGATTATCTACCACTATACAATAAATGCCTAATTTATGGAATTAGGGTTTAGGGTATTAGGAAGGTAGGTTTTGGTATATTACAACATTCCATCCCTTAAAGAGGGTTTTTTTCTAAGAAAATAACCAACCTTACACTTTGAAAAAACTAATCCCCACCCCTTAAAAGGTTTAACCTAATAAGATGAACTAAACAATTCTCCTCCTCATCATCTAAGCCTCAGTCCCCACATTGTTGGGATCGACAACATGGATCCTTCATTTCCATTTAGCTCTATCATGGGCCATATTCTGGTTGAGATGTAGAGATTCAAAATCTCTCTTTATAAGCTCATCCCATGTCAATTTAGGAATTCCTCTTCTTCTATTTATTGTGCTTGACTCAATAGCATTGTTTTGTATAGGTGCACTAGTCAGTCTGCATTGCACATGTCTTTACCATTTGAGTCAGCCCTCGTGCAACTTTTCCTCAATGCTCGCCACTCTCACTTTATTCCAGATATAGTCATTTGTCAAGCGATATTTTCTTGTCTTCCAACACATCCATCTCAGCATACAGCATTTCAGCCACATTCATCTTATTGAGACCTTATTTCTTCATCGCCCAACATTGACTCCCATAGAGCATGGCTAGCCATATAACTATTCTATAAAGCTTACTTTTTAACCTGAGAGGGATCTTCTGATCACATAATACTCCAGTTGCACTCTTCCATTCCAACCATTCTGCAGTGGTCCAGTGATAAACATTATTTTGGTCATCCCCATCTATTTGAATAATAGTACCCAAGTAACGCATTTTATCACATTTCACAATATCTACTCCATCCAACTTGGCTCCATCATTCACACTACGATATTGGATGAAATTGCAATGCCTATAATCCATTTTGCTCCTGCTAATCAGCAATCCATTTGATTCTAATGCCTCTCTCCAACGTTCAACTTTATCATTCAATCCATCTTTAGATTTGTCAATCAAAACAATATCATCAGAAAAGAACATACACTAAGGAATATCATCCTGAACATTCTTAGTCAACTCATCCATAACAAGAATGAATAGATATGGGTTGACTGTTGATCCTTGGCATACCCCAACTGTGATAGGAAAA
This sequence comes from Alisma plantago-aquatica, assembly GCA_963693085.1. Classification (NCBI taxonomy): domain Eukaryota; kingdom Viridiplantae; phylum Streptophyta; class Magnoliopsida; order Alismatales; family Alismataceae; genus Alisma; species Alisma plantago-aquatica. The sequence goes on along the minus strand of OY856414.1, from coordinate 498,779,171 downwards.
GTTGGTTTCTCTCCTTTGGTAGTCTTTACACTTACAGTAGATCTATCATACATGTCTTTGATCAAGTCAATGTATTCGATCGACACAACCTTTTACGTTAAAACATCCACAACACTTCTCTGGGTACTTGACCATAAGCCTTTTCCAAATCAATAAACACCATATAAAGATCTCTTTTTCTTTCTCTATACTTCTACATAAGCCTCCTTATCATAAAAATATATCCATGTCATAGAAAGAGTGACAAAGTTTTTATGGCTATCTGTCAACCTACCACCAAGCCTCCTCCTTTACTCAGGCTTGGGACTGGTTACATTTGTAGAAAATGTACAAAAACATAGATAGAGTTCCGAACTAAACAACTCTAAAAGGTATTATTTTAAATAATATAAATCACTTAGTTGATATTACTAGGTGTAATTTATGATGTACATAGGTCATGACTACAATTAGATGACACCTACAAACTAGGTCTAAGTCATGATATCACATCACCATTCGAGGGTTCAAATTTTTATCTAGTAGTCATTGGGTACCAAGTTACACAAAGATAGTCCACTAAACCTTAGTACAAGCTACATCTTCCTAATCTTGACTCCATCATTTAAACTAGGGTTTAAGATATCATTTCTAACTAGCACCAAGGTTTCTATATCAAAACTTCATACATCTCTTCATTGTGACTTATCTCAAGAAAATAATGATAAAATCTAGAAATTTTTTGTCGTACATGTAGTACTATAAAGAAAAATGATACGACAACAAAACATTGCAATATAAAAATGAAGAAAGGGCTCAAAAATGTGAGAACCAATTCATGAACTATGCATATTAAGATTTACTAATCCTACTACTTCGTCCTTGTTATTATTACCAAAATTCACCCTGAAGTCAAATCTCATATCATTCAATGAGATAGATCACAACTAACCTACATTATAGAGTATGAGAACCTAAGGTCTCATCACCTTAGGGTTAAATAACAAAGATCCTCATGTGTACCTTGTATGATTCAACATATTTCTTCCATCATTTCATGATTTACATGGGTATAATCAATGATAAAAATTTCATTCAGTGTTTCACATAGGGTTAGGGTCCTATAAAGAACCTAGGGGAGATAAAATTGAAATAGTTGAGTCCAACTACATTTATTAGATAACATATTACAAGCAGTGGGAGACCACAAAGGAGACACTCACTTAAACAAATAAAAGCAAATATCACATATGAAAAATGACACACTAAATTATCTACAAAGGGATGGTAATTCAAATTATTTCAATTATGTATTTTCAAAATAGAAAAATGTGACATCAAAAAATAATTTCATTGATTGTTTACAATTTTACACAATACATGTTAGGTCACCCACATGGGGATTACATGAAGGAAAAACTATATCAATTAATAAGAGGGTAGTCTGAGCCGCTTCATGTATACCTCCCATAAAATATTTGCACAAGATAGATTATGGTCCACACGGTCATCCTTCAAAACTTGTCTTTACTTAATAGGTTGGAAGCATACCCTGTAAAAGAAGAAAGGTGGAAATTGTTAGCATAAAAGTTGGTATGTGCATAAGTAGTAATTGGGAAATATTATGGAAAAGGACAACAATAAACTCATCAAGGCTTTCCAAGTCAAAAGAGAGATACCAAAGCATCCAAGTGGATGATGAAAAGAATAATTATTACCAAATTTGTGATCATTTAAAGAAAATATATAATAAGTGGGTTTCTTGTCTTAATAGATATTCAACAATAACATAGAAAATATAGGCATTTCATGTAAACAACATTAGACCCATATTATTTATAGTAGGGATGAGACACCGTAGGATCTCACCCAAAAGGTGGGTAAAAAATGTAGCCTGCATAGAATAAGCTTACCCTATGTTTATAATGACTCTACACAGAGAAAGTGAACCCTATGTATGGTTTCACACAAGTTACACTAGTAAAAAAAACTAGTCTAAGCCATGACAAATATTAAAGGCAAGATTAAGTTTAGTCTATCTCAAATACAGACATGAGAATATTTAAAAGTTGTCAAGTGGGCTTATTGGACCCATAAATAAATATTCAATAATTTTAGAAATCAAGAAGAGATAAAATAGTAATAAACAAGGATTTTTAATAACAATCTCAAAAGAGATGCATATAGGAACCAAAAATAGGGTTTCAAGTCATGATTTTTTAATTCCACATTTTAAGAATATCAAAAGACCAATTTCATAAAAATAGTTGAAATATGCCAATTAGATTTGAAAGAGAAATTCCAATACCAAATGCCTCAAAGAGGTTCAAGAGAGTGAAAGAGAGATAATAAAGAAATAATTGACAAGTATAGATAATAGGGGAATGCAATGTACTGGAGTTCGAGTCTAGATATATCCAAGGTCGACCCTAGTTCCACATTAGGTTCGATGCTACCTATTAACAAATTAAAGATCAAAATGATTAATTACATGTATCTATAAAACCCTAAAACAATTGTATTTTAATATCACTAACCTAGGTCAATAAAATCACATCATCATGTAGAATTTTTTTATTCCATATCATATTTTAGTATATTTTTCTTACTTATATATTAACAGATAAATAATTTACAAACTCAAGAAAATTCATAAATTCCTAAAAATCACATATTTAATGTATTTGAATTAGGTGACTAAAACCATATCATCTTTTAGAGGAAATCTTATGATTCCACAACATGTTTTAATAATCTTCTATCTTATAAATTACTTATTATGTATTATATAAGTTAATGTATTATTCAGATTTATTATCCAAAATATGTGTGGAAAATGGAATTGCCCATGTATCACACATTATAATTATGGCCACATGATGGGATATTCTTATAAAATATTGATTCAGTATGAGAGAAACACTATCTTATCCTTCCTGGGAATGGGAGGAGACAAATTCAAATCAATTGATAATAAAAGGACTCTAGCATCTAACCTTTGGCTGTGACGGTCCGCACCGATGTTGAGGCACTTTCTGAGACTTGATTGAGCTGGAAAGTATTGTCAATGGGACTTGGTTCGTGTAAGGGGATTTTCATTCCCTCATTTCTCCTGATGAGAAGGGTGGGAGCTTGCATTTTAACTAGCATGCAACTAATGAATTTAGAACAACTCTAGAGGAAGGCGGTCTCATGGATGTAGGTTTTTGTAGCCAGACAATGAGGGACAAAAAGACCTAATTGACCCTATTGTTTGCTATATCTAAAGTATCATTATGTTGTAGTATTGTAAAGGGGTTGTCCAATTATTATCCTCTAGTTATAAAGTAATTGGAAACCTATATGTCAAAGCTTCAAATCAACTTTTGGTTCTGCCACCAAACTCGTGGGGAAAATATCACAGATGTCATCCTTGAATAAGTGTAGTCTCAATGACTATTTACTCGAGTCATGAGACACTTGGTGGTGGAAGCCTATCTTTCACCATTACAGGAAATGGAGAAGAATAAAAAGCTATAAAAGTAAGCGAATCAAAGGAAAAAGTACCTCTTTCTAGTTCAAAAAGACAAAATGGAGTTAACACTACAAAATTTCGGTGAGAAAGGCAAGAAAAGCATCAAGGTTTCGAGTATTGATTCATGAATACACACAAAACAGACTAAACCTGAATTTAGGATATTACCAAAATACAAAGAGTTTAGATGATCATTTAAGATTACATGACCTTCTCTAATGTTTTTTCGGTCATTTATGTGGTGTGACTTGGTTTCCACATCATCAATAAACTCCACGTGGTCATTCTCTATAATCAGAGTTATAGAAGAGAAATGAGGATTTCCTAGTAATGATTGAGCCTAGGGGTTTACTTTTCATGTCACATGAATGGTGTAATGAAGACCAATGGAAAATAAATTGTAGGTATAGGTTGGGTTGAAGACAAGGGGTCTCAAAGAAATTGGGAGTTCTATAGGTTCTTTCTAAGCTAGGAGATGCATTTTTGTGGCACTAGTTGTATAGTGTGAATGGTGTAGAGGGTTAAAAGTCTTTGTCATGGAGAGAGAGGTAAAGGAAAATTGGGGATTTATATATATGAAAGAGATCAGGGTTTAGGGCTTTGTGGGTGTGGAATCCTATAAGGAATGAAATTGAGAAAATATCTCAAATAAAGGTGGAGAGAGAAGGTATAAAACCATAGTAAGAAAATCAAGCAAATATGTATGTGAGAATCTTTTGAATGAATGAAGGAGAATGTGGTGCGTTCGTTATATCAAATTGGTTGTATCAGTAAAGGGAATCTCATCCATGCATCCAGTTGGACAACCATGAAAAATGGTCAGCAACCCCTTGTGACATTATTAACATGAGACTTTAGGAAAAGTGGTTATATTAATTAAATGATTAGAAAATTTTGGTATTTTGTATATCTTTTCCTTCCTACTCTACTTGTGTAAAGTCAAAATCGTATGACACTTGATACCTAGGCTATTTAAATTATGTGAATTTGACATCAATTTCCTTTTTGAGAGCATTACATAGGTAATCTGATGGATATGATTAAAAGGTGTTCTTTTCATATTCAATTTTCTAGATAAATATATAGTTGATATATTATATTTAGAGTTATTTTAAGGATTATATTCACATGACTTAATTTCTTAACTCTTATATGAAACTATCCCCACTATTGAATTCAAGATTACTTTTAAATTCAAGTAGTGATATTATTATGCAATTAAGAACAAATTAATTCTCCACCATTCCATATATTCCTTTATATGACTACTAATCTATTTCTCATCATTCTTACTAATATGGATAAGTTTGATATCATTTCCATCACTATTAAACATTTTTATTAAGTCTGTTACCTTATTGAGGGTTGTAGACACATTAACTTTTTTACATGAATGTATTATCCATGTGAAGCTTTCCATTACTATTAAATTGATTTTAAAATTATACTTTATTAGTTATTTTTAAGACTATGATCTATTTACATTAATTGATCTAGGATTTATTATGCAAAATCCAATTATTTATTATCCATCAATATTAGACATTTAAGCATTAGCTACTTATTATTCCATCATATTAAGGTTAGGGTGCAATGGACCTGTCATTCTCATTATAGGATTTCTTTCCAAGAAATTATACAAGACATATGTATCATATAAACTCATTATGTTTCCATGTCAGGGTATAACATGTTCCTTGTTTGGGGATTGTCTTAAGAACTATGCCCATAGATACCTAATTCGTGGAATTAGGGTTTTGGGGATTAGGCATACATGTTTTAGTATGTTATACTAACATTATTGGTGTAGTCAAAATCTAGTCATTGATCAAGAGGAGTGTATTCTCCTATTGGGTTGAAGAGAACTACCAAGATGCCTTCATCATGTTGGTTCAGGACATTCTCAAAGAACATAGTCCATCTATCATCAAGACCAGTTATAGCGGCTTTTGTAGTGTCAATCATGTTGATGTTACTTTCAAGAAATCTACATCCTCATCCATTGGAGGATATGTGGGGTTTTCTACAAGTTGATATACCATTTATTGTGCTTTGATTGCCTTAATGAGATATATGTGATTTCAAATTCAAAGTCTATAAGCTGCCATTTGGTGCAACAACTAATCAAGGTCGGATCATTGCATAGGTAGCACACTAGATCATTAATATCCCTAGATAAGACATTAGGTAATGTTTAAATTTCTTGGTATCATGAACTACAATAAAATTTTTTTTTACTACGGTGTATCTACCTTATATTTCTACTAACTTCTTTAACCTTTGGTAGATGGCAAGTTTGTCGTCATTGATTTGTGTTTGAACTCCTCTAATTAAATCTTTTGAGTTTGAGAGACTCAAGACTAGTGGTGGAATTTGTAATGGTGGTTTGATTATAGGTTGATTAGATGAATATTATTTTAACTTTTTGGATGCACTTGACATTGATCATTTCAACTATTATTAGAGATCATATGCAGTATCTTAAAAATCATTTTGTAAAATGGTGTCATCTTCTCGGTGAATTAGATGATGTAGTGAAGTCTTTCAAGCAGGACTCTCATATCATTCTCCATAGGTGGAGCATGTAGCATGACAGTCACTCACGATTTCCCCTACATTGACCTCTAGACCTTCTTGGATAACTATATAGTCTATTACACTGTTGTATGTGCCATTGAAGGTAAACTTCATTAGATCTAGATGGAGATAGAAATTTCATAGTGTTTGGAACAACTTTTCCAAATAGGCTAAATGGTCTTCTACTTGCATTGAGTTGGTGATCGTATCTTCTATGTAGAATTCAATTTCATTGTGTATAAGGTCATGTAAGAAACCGACCATGCTCAATGATAAGTTGCATCCAAATTCTTGAGTCCAAATGACATACTTTGGTAGCTAAATATACCATACTCTATTGTAAAGGTGGTATTTTCCATTTCTAATGAATCCATCTTCATTTGATTTTATCATAAAAATCCATAAATAAAGATGACATGTTTATATTTGGCTTTATTATCGATGAGCACATCCATGTGCTACAGTGGTAACTCATCCTTTATTGTCTTTATTTAGGTTCATATAGTTTGTACACATTGGAACAATTGTCTTTGTAATGACCATCACTTTTGAGTATCACCCAATTAGGGAGGACTGCAAGTCTAGAGCCAATATCTAACTTTACATGATCCAATTTAAAAAATAATAAATAACACTAAAAATTCCATTTATTTGAGCTAGAATTTGATGTAAACATTTAAATAATACTCTTTCAAAGAGTTACATGAATCTTCAAAGGAAACTAACATATGTATGAGAGGATTTATTAAGTTGTCTACCTAATCCTGCTTGTGACATTATTTAATGAACTACAATTTATTCTTACACACACACACAAATATATATATATATATATATATACATATACATATATATATATATATATATATATATATATATATATTCAACTGTTAGATACTTTCAGATATGAACTTGCATTTTCATTCAAATTATCTAACTCTTGTTTGTGATACAACATTATGTGTAATCACCTTTCTCTATCCATCATTGGAATTAGCTGAAATACCCCTTAGTAGGTATAACATTTGATTCAGAATATCATTATTTACTTTATGTGATACTCATATTGGCATTATAATAAATTGGAATTAAATAAACATCAAATTAGTTTATTTTATCAAAAAAGAGAAATCCTAGAAAATCTTTAGAATTGATATGTTTGATTATTCATAAATAACCACGTACCTAGTATAGCAATATATTGATATATGTTTATTTTTTTGACACTCTAATTAACCACCATACATAAAGATATACATATATGGAAATTTAAAAGAATATATGAAGATTATAAAGTATGTCACAAGAAGGATTTGCTATATACATTAATACTTATAAACATGTACAGGTTAATTTTCTTTGAAAATCCTTATAAATCAATGGAGGAGTATTGCTTAAAAATTTGTATCAAATTTCAATTCAATTAAATGGAAATTTTTTAGTATTAATATTTATTAAATTAAGTATTTATTGTTATTTGTCAAATATGGATGCTAGAAAGTTTGCTATTGCCTCTAGACTTTATAGTACACTCTATTGGGGGATACTCAAAAGTGGGGGTCATTCCATTTGGTATCAGAGCCCAGGCTTATCAAATAATATTTTATAGTTTGATAATTTTAAATAATCTATAGAATTGTAAGGACAATTTTTAGGGTTTGTTATAAGGGTAATGGTTTCTAGAAAGTATCACAAGATTGAGTGATGACAAGATCCAAACCATTAAGTTGGTATAGGGGGACTCCCTAAGATAATGTAACACCATCCTGACTAGAACCTAGGGTTTGCCTGAAATAATATTTTCATTAGTTTTCTTGATCTCTAATTCAATCTACTTCTCATTCTTCTGATTTTTATACTCTAAAATGCACTTCCCTCCTCATATCAAGTTAAAGTTTCAAGAAAAAATAGGATTGAGGCATCCTCCACCAATTAATTATAATAAGAAAATGATATGGTTATGACTTTTTATTTTATTTTATGGGTTTCTTACCTGGTGAGGGTAACCCCTAAATGGATCTAAAGTTGGGTTGGAATGACCCAAGTATCTATGAAAAACCTTAGTGGGTCAAAGTTATCATTAAACCCTTACTTATTGGGTCTAGCCCCAACCCTAAACCCTAGTCATGGGTAATGGGAGTAGTGTAGTGAAATAATTACCCTACCCAAACAAACCCAAGTAGAGGTAATGGAAAGAAAAAATTCAACTGTTTTAGGTAATTCAATTTTAGGTACCACAAATTAGATACCATTAGTTTCCTAGCATGCAAGTGCACAAGGTATAAGAAATCATGCATGAGTGGTGCATGTAAATTGTTTTTTGTATAGATGTATGAAACATAGAACAACAAGGATTACATAATGAACAATATAAGACTCTCAAGTCACCTTTTAGGGCTAGTGTCCAAACCTGGGGTAAGTCAACCTAAGAATGGTAAAATATCTATGGAGAAGTGATAATCCTAAACCTATGGGGACGGGTTGTGGCTGCAAATCCTAACCTCCTATTGAAATCCACGAAGGAAAGCTAGGTTAGGACCTTCCCTACAATGTTATATTGACTAACCAATTTTTAAGATTTGAGGTAACCTTGGATGTCCTCAAAGGACCTATCCCTAAAGGAATGGGATATAATGGTATTGTAAGGGTACAAGGCATGAAATCACTTACCCCTACCGAGTCATAGTAAGTTGTCCTTAATAATTTAAAAACATTTAAAACATAGTTGGATGTGAAGATCTTGGTTGGAGAAAACCCAAGGGATAATATGTAATGGAAAGTAAGATATATTGAAACTAATATGAAAGTTATGAAGCTAAGGTATGTAAGACCTACTATCACCAAGTTTGAATAAGAAAAGTGTGTGCTTGGCTTAATACCATGGATGCATAGACATATAAGTATGGAAACTTTAGTAAGAGAAAACTCAAATAAAATGTGTAGTGGACAACGAGTGAGAGTATAGACCAAACAAGGAGGGTTTGTATAAGGCTAATCCCATCGGTGAAGATTTATGAGAACCATTTTCAAATGAACTCAAGTACAGAGATATGGTTAAGTAATGCATTGAGAGAAATACTATGAAAGGTATTCAAGTTATAGACTCTCCTTGGGTAGTATGAATCATGACATATAGAAATATAATGAAATTGGAGACCCATATCATGGAACAAGGTCTAATTTATTATAGATAACAAAATAAAGCCATCTAAATAAACCCTAGCTATAGTAAATCCCTAAGTTAACATAAGGGTCAAGTAGCAATGCATTAAGGTACATAAGATCCCAGGGGTCAGGAGGTGATCATGCCCAAGTACATATAAAGCATGTGGGTTTAGGAGAAAACCATACATATGTATATAAGGCCCATGGCGTCAGGAGAATGGCCACATTCCTAAGGACATGAGGCCCGAGGGGTTAGTGTGAAAGGAACTTCATAATTACATAAGGCCCTTGGGGTCAAGAAGAGATCACACCAAACGTATCAATGCTCTAAAGACCTTAAGGGAATGGCTAAGGCTAATGATACATGATTTGTAGATATTAATAATACCAGAAGTTATGTAATACTACCTAAAATAAGATCTATAAGGGAGTTGCATAAAATCAAGAGTTTTGAGAAAATCACTTTCCCTTCAAGTTCATGAAATTTAAGGAAATTTGTAGAGTATTCATGGTTGGGAGTCAGTTGTGAGGATGATTAAACCAAAAATGTGAAATTAAAAGATACTTTGTAGAAGCACCATCTTTTCACATAAAATAAGATGATCTTGGTATTTTCACTGCAAGCAAATACTGAGTATATCTTGAAATGAATTTGAGAGAATGGGTAGCCACATGTGATGCATAATTGATATATGGGAATGAATACCCTAAGTTGAAATTTATGACAAAATGTAGGGTATGCAAGTATTACCTAATCAACTCATTAATCTAGTTTAATAATCATTAGTAGGTTAGAGACCTAGGTTAAATTGTAATCAGCGAGTGGAAATGGAATTGTAAAGTGAAAATGCAATCACCAAGTGATAATATCATGCAATAAATGAGGATACATAGATACCCTTGGAGTAAATTCGGGTTCCAACCTAATAACATAGACAATTTTCACCTTAATAATGATAATATAGCTAAAACTTATCTAGGGAAGGTTGCTAGCCCTAATATGGGAAGAAAAATGAGTTATCATTCACCTTAACATAATTAAGGTTTGAATTTTGGGGACAAAATTCCTTTTAAGGTGGTATGAACGTAATATCCTCAAAATTTGGGAATTTCATATTTAACTGAATGATATGAGGTGACAATCAAAGTATAATATTGAAGCGAATATGATTATTGTAACCATAGACCTAGTTTACGTCTTCATATTATGTAAAATAATACTGATGAAAAGTATCATTGAGAAATTATACATATTCAAGCTTTAATTTCGTAAATTAGGAATTAAATAAGATTATGGACCCTTTGGAAGACCAAGGAATGGACATATGGGTCTTTGGGATAAATAATTGGAAAATGAGTACTCCATGCTCATGATAACTACTCATAATAGTTTGAATCGATGGATAATTCAAATGCAGGATTATAGAAAAATATCCAAAATAATATATAAGATACCTTGTGACCTAGGTAAGTAATGATATAATTACCTAGTCTTTACTTGACATACATGTATAGAATAGCTAAAATATTAGTTTAGATCTAATCTCTTTCCTAAGAGAGGATAAGAGTAAAATGAAAATTATTCTAAATTTTGGAGTAAAACAGACTTAGCATGTGGGTTGGATAATTATTTATTGATCTATGAATTTTATATAAAAGAAAAAGAAATAAATTAGTTTGAACTAGAGTCTAACAAGACTACAAATCTGGGGGAAATTGTAATGAATTTTTCTCCCTTGCTCGTGTTAAACCCGTGAAAATAGGTGTAACGAACCCAAACTTAAGTAAATAGTACTATTTTTTTATTACAAACATAATGGCTAAATAAAAATGAATAATATGCTTTGGAGTAAAAATTGGTAATAATGTCACATGAATAAAATAAATATGGAAATAATGGATATAAAATGTAAAATGTACAACTTCATGCAAAACAATAATCTATATAACTCTTTTAAAATGTATTGAAGATCATAAGACTCAATTGAGTGGATGTTTTGTTTTGATAAACATAATGGTAATTAGACAAACATTCTAATGGTGCGATAACTCATAGAAGTGAATTCCAAAAGTAAAATATAATGAGAAAATGTGTTCTTTGGGTCCCAATTGCCTTGTGTGCCAAGTTTCATATTGTTTGTATATTGATAAGTATTTTAATTCTATTCAAAAAAGAAAACAAGAATAGGAGCTAAAAGTTTTAAATAAATTACTAAATATCTTCAATACTAGAAAGAAATCCCAAATTTGAAATTAGTCGATGTGTGTATTTTCACATTAATTGGAAAACTTATCAATTCTAATGTAGGAGAGAGAATGTAATTTAAAGCCCAAAATATTAAATAATATGTTAAACAGCCGCAAAAGGGAAAATTAATTGTAAAATCACGATCCTCGTGTTTAAGTTTACTTGTAAGCTAAGTGTCACATCTTTTAGGAGTTTCTAGATGCCTCAAATTCCTTAAGAAAAGAAAATGAAAGATAAGGCCAAAATAATGAATATATTATAAATAAGAAAATATCCAATATACTAAATGAATAATGTAAATCAACGTGTATGGATTGTAATAAATTAAATTATGTTGTAATATAATGAGAAACAATATTGTAGATGAATCACAAAAGAAATAAAATCCGAAATTTGTTTTAGAAACACATTAAATAATTCATATGTAAATAATAGAATCGAATTTGTATGTACTAAATAAATAGATGTAATATGTCAATATAAAAAGAAGGAGAATACAATTTCCTCTCTTTAATTATCTTTATAGTATGCTATTAATATTATGGAAACAATTAACATGTATTAAGAAACTAAGTTATTGTTATCTGAAAAAAATTCGAAATAAATATGGTTGAGAACAATGAATAGAGATTGAGGAATTTAAGTAAATATAAGATATTCTTTAATTATCTCATGAGTGAGCAATTTTGAAAGGATTATAAATACCCAACATAGTAAATAAAATGTTCATGTATATCAATCCACCACACAATTTTTAAACAAGAAAGTAATGCCAAATTTATTTCTCATGTATTAATTTGTCCAATTGCCAAATTCCATTTTACTTGTATAATACTAGTACCCATAAAGAAATTATAAAATAAATTAACAATATAATTCTAAAAGGATCCAAACAAATTAAATGACATATTGAACATTCTAAAAATGAAAACTAATGTACAATTTAAATTCTTCATGTCTTAGTTAACATATGTGTCAAAATTTACTTTATTTAAACTTTGTTTAGACCCTTAAAATATTTGCAAAGTGAATATACAATTAGAAACATTAATTGTTAATTGTTTAATTTAATACATTCCATTTGATATGGTTTTCAATTTTCTTTCGTATCATTTGTTAACAAATTCTTGACTTTCCTCCATTTACAATATATATTATATATTTTATTTAATAAAAAATTAGGTTAGTCTCTTTCTACCCAAGAAAAATAGTCCTATATATAGACCCCTCCCCATGGCCTTCACACACATAGAAATTAATTCATCAATAGGCCACCTTAACCTTCTCTCTTATCCTCCTATTCAAGTCCCTCGTATGAGCCATCAAAGACTTGTAATCTCATGGTGATCCCACCTCAACCATCGACGTTTCAAACATCCAAACCTTAATTTGGATCAAAGGTTTGTACTTTGTCAAGTTGAAAAACCTCTTTTAGGTATTTACATCTAGATCTATTTTAAATTGGGCATAATATCATAACTAAACTCTTTTTCCCATATGTGGAATGAACTAAATTGTGAACAATTCTATCCTTTTGTGAAAGTACTCTTCCTTGTTCATAATCTCCTAATTTATTAATGTTGGTACCACATTGATGGTCTTCTAACCTTATCTTACCAATGATTAGGGTCCTATGACCCCATTTGATGTAAGCTTGATATTCTTACCCTTTACAAGAAAAATAACTATGCATCATTCTTGGCTTCCCATTTGCATGGATAATTGACTAATCATAACTATAAGTAGTGACTCCATATAGGCATTGGGTTTTATTCCCCTGCCATGCATTGGGTTACATTCCCCCAACTTACTATATTTTCACACTGAGGTTTTAGTCCTCCTACCCTTTGGTATGGAATATATATGAATTCCTACCCTACTTTTTAGTATATGATAGTCAGTGTTTATTTATCACCGTGCAACTATTTATCTTTGTGATTATGTTGATGTGAGTATGGAAAAAAATATTTTATTAGTCATATCCTTGTTAATAATTGGCTCATCTTTTGATCATGTTAAATATTTTTGACAAGTCCTTCTATATTGGACATCACATTATTAACATATCTTTATTTCAATCTTCTCTCTCTTTAATTGATGCCCAATTATTTTACTCTGAGCATACTTAGCATTCCCTGAAGTACTTCCTTTTGACCTCCTTTTCCCTGGGTGTTGTTTTTCAACCCATTCAAAAGTTAGCTCATCTTGAGCTTTAGGGAGGAGGGAACTTTTCTTAGGACCATGTGCAAGGATGAGTTCCAAGATGGAAAGGTTGCTCACCACAATGTGATCCTGATAATTAGATTAACATTTTAGACTTTGCCTTTAAGGCCTAATGTTGAGATGAACAATGAATTTATGTAATAGTTGGATTTGTATTTTCCACTACAACAAGCTATGTCTCTGTACTCATCTGTTTAAGAAAAAATATTGCACACCTTTTATTTGGTCACATTTAAATTCATGGGGTATATGCAAATTATTTTCTTGAATTAAGTAAGGAGTGGTCCCCTACAGTATCCCACTCCTTATAATAGACGACAAAGTAGTTGCCCCCTTCCATTTTCCCTCTCTCTCTCTATGTGTCATAGTGTCAAAGCATCTTGATCACCATCTCAATAAATAGAAGAGGTATCATGGCCTCTCCAACTAACCTTGGATTGCTCATTATTGTGGCATATCTAATTATTTCATAGCATGTATAAGCCTAGACTTTGGGAAGTTACACAGAATTCACTCGTGTGCATCCGAGGTGGCATAAGATTGCCTCCAACTTTTGTTTCATGGATCTAGAGCACAAATCCAAAGAGGGAAATCCGATTTGATCCTCCATTGCAATTAGGATTTAGTCTACAGTCCCCAGATCTCCTCCAATTTAGGCAAACCCAAATCCATTTCCTACTTGAAGTCTTGATCAACTAGACTATGAATTTTAATCTGTGGTCATGTTTAAGCCCTTAACTTCTCTGTTGTCACTTCCAACACAACTCAACTATTACATGATTCGCCCATTGGAAGATCAACTTTCACCATTTTCCCGATTTCCATTGTGCATTCTCCCATACAACATTGTCTAAAGCTTTACAGACCAACCAGTGCGGCCCTAAAGACCCTTCATGATGACTCACATAACCTAGAAATGGTTTATACTTTAGAATATGAAGAAAAGAGGTCAAAGTACAACCATGGGGTTGACTCTACGTGATGTCTTCTCTCAACGACTTTAGAAGAAGATCCCCTTGGCCTTTGAATGACTTGACCCTCAATGTGTGACAAAATTAGATCACCATGCAAGGCTAGAAATGGAAGTAAACCAAGTTATTTTTCCTAGCTATATTGGCACGTAAAGATGATCTAGCCATATCCCATTGGCTTAGGCCCATCCTTGTGACCTTAGTTACAATTTTTTAATCATTGGTGTGGCAATATATTACTGATTAGATAGTGTTTGTTTTGCAAATATTCTAGAAAATTTTTGCTAGGACAGAATATAGTGAAATTATAGATCACCTTGTTCAGAAAAAATGTGTAGGTAAAAAAATGGTTTTGATACCTAGTTGTGATCCTATTTACAAACGTATGGGTGATACATAAATCTAAGGTGAATATTAAATGAAAACCCTAGTTTTAGTTAATAGAATGTTGTATACACATAATGTTTATTTTGTGATAATATTTGATATTGTTGAATATAATGAGAACCCAATATAATGATCAAGATGATGATGCATATTTAGGGTTTATAAATCAAACAATCATATAAATGTGGAATTAGGGTTTTGAAATTAGTGTAATAACTCAATATGGTTTCAACTCATAGAAATTGATCTATGTGTGCATTATAACATGATATGTTCAATCTAAGATTAGGGTTACATTAAATGTGTAATTAGCATTTCTATCCCTTGGTAACCATGATATGATGAAATTAGGGTTTGATACCCTTATTCCTAATCCAACCCCAAGATTACCCTAAATCTTAGTTTGGATTAATTAGTCTTATATGGATAAAATAGTGACACATTGGTAGTATACATATTTAAGATAATGTTTATTGATTGTGGATTGTGTGATTATACTATTGATATTAGATTGCTTGAAGTACATATTGCATGATGTCTTAACTTAGATATGTGGTTATTTATGAATAATCTCATATATCAAATTCTAATGATTGTTAAGGATTTATCATTGTTTGAAGAAATAAACTACTTGGATGTTCATTTAATTCTATATATGATTCCAACATGAGTATCTCATAAGGTAAAATATGAAATTTAAAACCCAAGTTTAGACATACTAAGAGGTAGCTCACCTAAGTATGATGATGGAGAGAAGAGTGATTATACCATGGATGGTATGACAAACATGGGTTAGTGTTATCTAAACAAAAATAAGAGTTCATATGTGCAATTTCATTAGTGAAAAATATATAGTGTTATTGTACATGCACACTTTAGTATATACCCACAAATACAATATAGCAATTATTGATCCATTCTTTTGTTTGTCAGCATATTAGGTAAAGAACATAACAAAGATTGAAGATATGGAAACAAGATGAATAAATCAAAGAGCAGTAAGCTTAATCATAAGAATGTTTTGTTGGGTTTTAGGGGAGGCAGAGAAGGCAGCGGAAACACAAAATTTTCTCCCCCAAACCCGGAACAAGGAAACGCGTCAACGTCTATACCATAGGAAAGGATGGTTTGTGGAATCATACCTTGTCCCGAGGCTTGCTCGGCGACAATACCTCGCGCAATGCACGGTCTTCACCTCCGGTCTTGGACCGTGTCTGGGCAGCTCTTGGTCGAACCGAGATTGACGACTCCTCCTCTCACCGGGACTGTCGGGGTTGACAGTTGTCCTCTTGAGTGGCAGAAACCTCCCGCCTCTGAAGTAGTCCACACGGACCACCTGAAACTCCAATCTCCTTGTCCCACAAGGAATTGGAAGGAGTCACACCCTCCTGTTGACGTACTAGTCGCCAACACACTCTCCTGCCTCCAGTTGCAACTGCAATTGTCTTTCCCTTGTTGCACTTCCCTTTGCGGGAAGCACTTGCTCGGGCTCTCTCTCGGTTACCAAAACCAAAGAGAACAACAACTTTGCAGAGCAACTGGTTGCACTGAGTTGTACTTTGAGAAGCCCCCAATACCCCTATATATATAGGCGGGTCATGGGACAGGGTTCTCTGTCCCCGGCAATATGGGACTAAAAGCAGGAGTAGAAGGGTTCGAGATTTTCCACAAAACAACCAACTCGCAACCTGAACCGATCGTTTCACAATTGAAACGGTCGGTTGGGGACCTGAACCGGTCGGTTGACACCTCAACCGATCGGTTGGGACCCATGAGCCGATCGGTTCTCTTCTGAACCGGTCGGTTTGTGGTCTTGACCAGTTCCCGATTGACTTTCCAACTTTTGTTTCTAATTAGTATCGAATACCAATCCTTGTTCCAATCAAATTGGGCAAGTGAAACGTAAGGAAAATTCTCACCAATCCTACTTTCCCAACTTGCCCAGTTGCAACAGTTGAACTGATCATTTCAACACTTGAAGCAATCGTTCACCCTGTCCTTGAGCCGATCGACTTAACACTTGAGCCGACCGGTTCACCAAGCTCAGCCGATCGGTTCATCACATGAGCCGATCGGTTGGGAGTGCAGATTGTGTAGAATTAGTCAATTGTGATTTCAATCAATCCGATACTCTAATCAATCTGTCCAACACCTTGAACACTATGATTTTGAGCTATCAATTGATTGAGTGTTTAATTGAACTACTAAACTCATTTAGTAATCAATCTAAACATTGTTTGTGGACAAAACTCCTCTTCCATGTTAAATCCTATGTGTGTGACCCTACATGTTACGACCTCACCTTTCAGTAACCCCCAATTAAGGGATACCAAAAGGTTGAAGCCGCACCCATTAATTCTGGATCAAAGGTTCGACATATAACCATAAACAATTATTAAATTCTAAAAGACTATACTGAAAAATGGTAATAAAATTTTTCTTTACATACCTTTGAAAAGTTGGGAATAAACTAACTTCTAACCTCAGCTGAACTATTCTAACTAATTCCTTCTTGTTCTTTAATTCTTGAATTCACAATGTGTCGCTTTACTGTTTGTTCTTTTGAGATTTGTACCTAAATCGCCGACAAACAAAATGACGATCAGCCGAAGCTGGTATGTGGAGTAAACAGATAATGTTCAACTAGATTAACAATATAATCACTCAATTAATCATTTAACAATCAAGATTACGCTTTAAGCCAAACTACTCAATCCATACCTTTCCACAACTCTGTGTTGTCCCTGTAAGGACTTATATGGTACCTCTATAAAGGTGACTTGATGGACCTACCCTCTAGGCAGCCAAAGTCATTCATGACATGATGGACCTACCCTCTAGGTAGTCTTATACCAGGTCAGCCATTACGACACAGAGGGGATTAGTGATTGAGACAGCAGGCATATACATTATGTGATAGTCATAGTCACTTTATAATTGCAGTATGAACATCCAAACAGTTTAGTTGCATTCAATGCGATTAAACATCCGAGAATCCATCGAGAAACTAGAGCGGTTATTCAAAATTAACCACATACCTTTGGTTGCAGATTTCAAGATAGAATCAAATATGCAGAGAGAGAAAATCCAAGTAAGCAAGCAAAGGCACAGAAACCCTGAAATAAAAGTACAAGTTTACTTTTATTAATATTTATCCAATATCATCATGTCCCCTAGGGTTTCTATCCAATTTTAGGGTTTCCTTGAAAATTAGGGTTTTGCTTTCATTTTCAATTGTTATGAACCCTAATTCATCAAATACAGTTAAATCCTTTAAATTATCTCCTTTTAATATTCCTAACAATTTTAGGATCCTTATTTAGCAATTTATCAAAATAACAAGGTTTCCTTCTTCTTTTACCCTAAATTAGGGTTTTCATGTACATTATCTTTCATTCATAGCCATAAACCCTAATTTGGCTAGATTGGTATTAAAAAACGAATGGAAACCTCATATTATTAAGTAACAGGTTTATAACCCTCAACTTAACCCATTAAGTTACAAAGAAACATCCTTTTCATGCAATTAGGGTTTTCAATTAACTTGAAATGCATTTTACTAGCAAGTTAAAGTACTTTTGCCAAACTAACTGGAATCAGGAGTTACAAATATTTTTATCAAATTCCTTGCATTTTTCTTCCCAACTTTCATATATAAAATTCCTTTATATGAGTTTTCTAGCTATTTCTATAATTTTAGCAAGGAAATGCTATTTTCTGGATTATTTGGCAGAGAGAGATATTTACCGAAAAACCTGGGGCGTTCGATCAGTGCGCCGATGGATCGTGCCTTGATCCGACGCTCCGCGTCAAAGTTCTGCTCTAATGCTGAGGCGTGCAAAGTTGTGGCTTGTCGCCCGTTGGATCGCGTCCTGGTCCATGATGGAGCCTGATCCAGTGGATGGCGTTGAAGCGCTCCACTCAGCAAGTTAAAGGCGCGCGCTTTGCCTGAGATCGTTGGATCTCAAATCGGCCCACCGTGCTCCCCAATCCGACGCCTCCTGCTCTTCGTCCCCTTCTGCTTCTTTCTAATTAAGACGCGCGGTGGCGCCGCGGCTGAGGCTCGTCGGAGCTGGGTTAATCGGACACAACGGAGAGCTTTGGTGCAAAAGGAGTGGCCGCCTGGGATCGTGAGGGTGAATTGAACCATAAGGACCCCTATTTATAGGGTGTAGAGGGTCCCCCCTAGGGTTTCCAAATCTTCTGCCAAACCTTGTTCCAACCCAATTGGGCATTTTTTCCTATTCTCAATGGGAACCCATCAAAGTGGGGTCAGGAAGCTTCTCTTCTCACCTTCGGACCTGTTGGGCAAGTTTCCCTGCGCGAACCACCTTTAGATCGATCAGAAAAGAAGGGGAAAGATCCCCTATACCAATGCTTCTGTCCGTGTCCCTTTGGGACTCTGGAGGATGAACCGAGTCAGTTGGATCAAGATCTAACCGCCCCTATTGTTCGCGTTCAACCAAAAAAAGGAAAGATTTCCAATTATTTGAATTATCCTCTAACTTAATGATAATCTTGGAAAACTCATAACTCCCAATCCTTAACTCTATTTTATCTCAAATTTGAGGAAAGCTCATTCATGCCTTTATCTTTCATTATGCAAAAATTGGAGTCATTATCCAAAGTAAACGGACCCTTTACTCCAGTTTCGAGTTATCCCTTATTTAATTGTATTTTCCACATATTCTTTATTTCCTTTGCCATTATCTAATTATCCTGAGTTCCTTGAACCCCAAGGAACCCTTATAACTCGAAATCTTATTTTGGGAAAATATCTTTTAGCCTTAAAATCATTTCTATTTATTTTCCTCATATATTCCCTTATTAAAGGGAATTCCTTTTTTATTTCTTTTTGTTTTTTTTCTTTTAATTGGGCTTAATGGCCAATAAGGCCCATCAAGAAAGCATGCAAGACTATTATTCATGAAATTTATTTAAATCAATCCATGAAATCAACCATGATCTTATTCATACATTTAAAAGAGATTTACACATCTCATTACATGCATTAGAAAAATGAGGTTATAACATCCTCCCCTCCTTATATGAATTTTGTCCTCAAAATTCATCAATCAAGCAAACAAATCAGGATATGCTTTTTCCATGTCCGTCTTCAGCTCCCATGTGGCCTCATCCTCTCCATGGTGTTTCCAAAGAACCTTTACCATCTCTATATTCTTATTTCTGAGCTCTTTTACCTTAGTATCTATAATACGCAAAGGTGACTCAGGATAAGACAAATTTCCTTAAAGCTCAATAGGTTCAATGCTCAACACATGGCTCGGGTCTTGCACATATCGCTTCAGATTGGACACGTGAAACACATCATGCATCATACTATATTGAGGGGGTAACGCCAAATGATAAGCCACCTCAACAATCCGTTCTAACACCTCGAACAGACCCACATATCGGGGACTCAACTTTCCTCTGTTTTTAGCTATAGCTCAGAGCGGTCGGATTTTCAGAAAAACATGTTCTCCCACAATGAAATGCACATCAGTCCTCTTTGCATCAGCATACGACTTCTTTCGATCCTAGGCTCTCTTTATCCTTTGCTTGATCAAAGCAACTTTATCAGCATACACTTGGAGTTCATATGACCTCAACAAGGTCCTCTCACCAACATCATCCAAGTGAAGTAGTGACCGACACGGTCTCCCGTATAGAGCTTCATATGGAGGCATCCCGATACTGGCTTGGTAACTATTGTTGTATGCAAACTTGGCTAGAGGTAAGTACTGCTCCCATGGTCCACCCCAATCGAGCACACAAGCTCTCAAAAGATCCTCTAAAGTATGGATTGTCCTTTCTGACTGTCCATCTGTCTAGGGGTGATAAGCGGTACTGAACTTTAACCTTGTACCAAGTTCCTCTTGAACCTGCTTCCACAGTTTGGAAGTAAACTTCAGATCTCTATCAGATATGATGCAACTGGGTACACCATGCAAACGCACTATCTCTCGAATGTACAACTTAGCTAAATCCGACACTTTGGCAGTGGTTTTCAGTGCAAGGAAGTGTGCTGACTTGGTAAGCCGGTCCACCACAACCCATACCGCATCATGCCCTCTCTTGGTCTGAGGTAAACTCACCACAAAATCCATGTTGATTTGATCCCATTTCCATTCTGGAATCTCTATAGACTGTAAAAGTCCACCGGGTCGTTGATGTTCAGCCTTCACCATCTGGTACATAAGACAACTGGCCACATAAGCTGCAATGTCTCTCTTCATTCCCGACCACCAGAAAAACCTCTGCATGTCCTTAAACATCTTAGTAGTCCCTGGGTGTACTGTGTACTTAGAACCATGAGCTTCTTGTAAGATACATTCTTTCAGTGGTGAGTCTTCAGCAATCCATATACGATTCTCGAATCTGATTCCTCCATCTACTCCCAAAGAAAGGCGGGTCTGAGGCTTCTTCATTAAACCCCTCATCTTGTCAAGTTCCCCACTGACCAACTGTGCTGCCACAATTTCACTCAACAAATCAGACTGTATTTGAATGTTGGCCAATCGAACTCGATCACCTAACGGTTGAGGAGAGCATTTCACCAGCTCTTCCAAGCTCTTCCACTGACTGGACAGAACAGCTACACACCTGAGTTGTTTCTGACTCAACACGTCTACCACAACATTTGCCTTCCCTGGATGATAGGCAATGGTAAAGTCATAATCCTTCATGTATTCCATCCATCTTTGTTGTCATAGGTTTAAGTCTTTCTGTGTCAGAAGGTACTTTAAGCTCTTATGGTCAGTGAAAATCTCAAAAGTAGCACCATACATGTAATGCCACCAAATCTTCAAGGCATGAATGATAGCAGCCAACTCTAAGTCATGTGTCAGGTAATTCACCTCATTAGGCTTGAGTTGTCGGGAAGCATATGCAACCACATGTCGATTCTTCTCCAACACACAACCAAGACCCATTTTGGATGCATCGGTGAAGATCATGAAACCCTCATTGCCTGATGGTAGAGTCAAAACTGGTGTAGTGGTCAACCTTTCCTTCAGTTCCCGAAAGCGAGTCTCACAAACATCGGACCACACAAACTTCACATCCTTCCGAGTCAACATGGTCAAAGGCAAGGCAGTCTTGAAGAAATCTGAAATAAAATGTCGATAGTATCCTGCTAACCCCAAGAAGCTTCGGATCTCAGAGGGGTTCTTCGGTGTAGGCCAGTCTCGAACTGCTGACACCTTGGCTGGATCCACGGCGATCATTCCTCCTGAGATGATATGTCCAAGGAACATGACTCGGTCTATCCAAAACTCACATTTTGAGTATTTCCCATAGAACTTCTGCTTTCTCAGGATATCAAGTACTTCACTTAGGTGGTCTCGGTGTTGCTCTAAGTCACTAGAATACACTAATATGTCATCTATGAACACTATGAAAAATGAGTCAAGGAAGGGTTGGAACACACTATTCTTAATGTTCATGAACACACTAGGTGCATTGGACAACCCAAAAGGCATAACCACAAACTCGTAATGGCCATATCGTGTTCGAAAAGCTGTTTTTAGAATGTCCTCACTCTTGACTCTCAACTGGTGGTAACCCGATCTTAATTCGATTTTGGAAAAGACTCGAGTAGACTTCAACTAGTCAAACATGTCATCTATTCTGGGTAAAGGGTATTTGTTCTTAATGGTAGCTTGGTTGATCATCCGGTAGTCTATATACATACAGAGAGAGCCATCCTTTTTCTTTACAAAAAGGACTGGATCTCCCCATGGTGATGTGCTAGGACGGATAAAACCCTTGTCTAGCAATTCCTACAATTGTTTCTTCAACTCGAGCAACTCTGTAGGGGCCATTCTATAAGGTGCACGTGAAATAGGGCTTGTTCCTGGAGCTAGCTCTATGGAAAAATCCACCTCTCTCTCAGGAGGAATCCCAGGTAGATCATCTGGAAAAACATCTGCATAGCTCTTGACTACCTCTATTTCCTCTAAGGGTTGCACCTTGGGTTCGGGCTCGGTAACAACTGCTAGGAAAGCTTGACAACCTTTACTCATCATTCTTTCTGCCTTTAAGGATGACACATACAAGCTGGTGGTGGCATCTTTCCTACCTCTAATGAAAAAAGGTGGGTGACCTGGTTCCCTAATGATCACTTTCTTTTCCCTACAGTCAATTTGGGCCCTATAAGTATAAAGCCAATCCATTCCAATGATCACATCAAAATCATTCATGTCAAGAAGGATAAAGTCTGTAGGAAACTCATGATCTCGATATTTCACAGGTATCACCGGTGTTTTCAAAAGAGAGGTAAAGATTCGACCACTCGGGGTTGTAACATCTAAGACATATTCTAAATCCTTGATATCCAAACAAAGCATAGTTGCAAGATTCCTCGAAATGAAAGTATTAGTAGATCCAGAGTCAAATAATGCTTTTACATTATGTCCCATGACTTCAAGCATGCCTAAATTATTGTTCACCATACATTAGACCATTACATGCTTAACTTTAAAAACATAAAGAAAAACTCTAAGGGTTATTACCCTCAATCAACCGATTAGCATTAGCTTGAGCTTCTTCATTGTCAATAGCAAACACTCGAGCTTGTCTTCTTTCTCCAGCAGGTGGGGCCACAGCTACCGGTGGGGCTGCTGCTGGTGGGGCTGCCACTGGACCTGGTCCTTTTGGCTCTGGTAAAGGACAAGCAGCTTGGATATGCCCCTCTTGGTGACAATGGAAACAGACTCTCTTCTTGTGGTGGCACTCACCGAAATGCCCTTTCCCACATGAGCGGCATCGCGGTCGATTATTCTCTTGATGGGGTCTCCCTTTTCCTCCATGTCTTCCCTTGGCTTGATGACGTCCTGGACCCTTCTTATGATGATTCTTCTGACCTCGGGTTCCCTCTGTGAAACCCAAATACCCCTTGGGTGGGAGCTGAGCAGGCATCACAGTTCTTTCCATGTCTAAGGCAGTGTTGTAAGCTTCTGCGAAGGTTTTAGGTTTACTTGCCATCACATGAGGCTTGATGGTAGGGTGAAGACGCTCTATGAAGTGATCCACCCTCCTTTCCTCATCCATCTTGTACCCAAAACGTTCCAAGATCCGAAACTTGCACCCAAAGTCTGGCACAAAGGAATTTCCTTGAGTCATGTTAGTGAATTCCCTTTCCTTTTCTTTCTTAGATGCAACAGGGATGAATCTAGAAGTGAAGATGGTCTTGAAATCAGACCATGCCATTGGTTCCTCAGTCAAATCTCGGCCTGTGATGTGAGTCTCCCACCATATCTTAGCTGCTCCTTCCAGAAGGTGAGCATCAAGGAGGACCTTCTTGCTTGGCTGTACTTCAAGCATGTGGAAACCATTCTCTATTGCAAGTATCCAGGCTTCTGCTTTATCAACCACCTCAGTCTTATCTTCTCCCCAGAACTTTTCTATGTTCAGCTTGACAAAGTCTAGGATGGTGGCTCCCACACGTGGACGAATAGGGTATGGTTCACCATTCTCAGCTCTAGCTATGTCTCGAAGGGCCAAAGCATAAATGGCCTCTGTCAATTTCCTCTGTTGCTCTAACCACAAGGTATCAGGGGTATGGATCATCATGGTGGGTTCTGAATCATCGGATAGGTCCTCATCCATCTTGGCTTCTTCCTCATACACGTGTTTCTCTTCATATCCTTGATCTTCTTCTTGATTCAGGTTACTAAATGGTACCGAGTTAGGGTTAGGGATTTCTTGAGTGACTTCTTCAGGCCTCTTCCTCTTCTTAGAGGATCCACCATCATGGTTCCTATTCCTCCTTTCATAAGACTCCTTTACCTTATGGGGAGGCCAAACACTCCTAGATGGATTCCTCGAGCCCTCAGGAATAGCAACAGTCTTTGTTCGTGCCATCTACATAAGCATAACAAACAAACCTTTAGTTTATCATTTAAACTAGTTATACTTATGTTCAGTGATATCTCATTACATATCTTTTATTAATTTGATGGAGGATTCTTAAACCCTTAACTTACTTGCCCATACCACATGAGTGTGGAGGAGAGAGAGAATCCTACTCTTAAAGCCCTAATAGAATATGTGATGAGAAGGGATGAATAAGATGAGAGAGTCCTAAAGGTATCTTATTTCAAATCATACCCTAAGACTTTGGCCAGGCGGTCACACGGGTCTGGGAGTTCTCATATTCCGACTAGCGGTGTGGAGGAAAATCTTGCCAGCCCCTGGTCGTGATCCCTTTCTAGACACCTCTGTCTTTCGGATACTCCTCTAATAACTCCCTTGGGTTATATGGAGTTTGTAAAATTTAATAATTACTAATGGTTACATGAAGAACCTAGGCTCTGATACCAAATGTTATGACCTCACCTTTCAGTAACCCCCAATTAAGTGAGACCAAAAGGTTGAAGCCGCACCCATTAATTCCGGATCAAAGGTTCGACATATAACCATAAACAATTATTAAATTCTAACAGACTATACTAAAAAATGGTAATAAATTTTTTCTTTGCATACCTTTGAAAAGTTGGGAATAAACTAACTTATAAACTCATCTGAACTATTCTAACTAATTCCTCCTTGTTCTTTAATTCTTGAATTCACAATGTGTCGCTTTACTGTTTGTTCTTTTGAGATTTGTACCTAAATCGCCGACAAACAAAACGACGATCAGCCGAAGCTGGTATGTAGAGTAAGCAGATAATGTTCAACTAGATTAACAATATAATCACTCAATTAATCATTTAACAATCAAGATTACGTTTCAAGCCAAACTACTCAATCCATACCTTTCCACAACTCTGTGTTGTCCCTGTAAGGACTTATATGGTACCTCTATAAAGGTGATTTGATGGACCTACCCTTTAGGCAGCCAAATTCATTCATGACCTGATGGACCTACCCTCTAGGTAGTCTTATACCAGGTCATCCATTACGACACAGAGGGGATTAGTGATTGAGCCAGTAGGCATATACATTATGTGATAGTCATAGTCACTTTATAATTGCAGTATGAACATCCAAACAGTTTAGTTTCATTCAATGCGATTAAACATCCGAGAATCCATCGGGAAACTAGAGCGGTTATTCATAATTAACCACATACCTTTGGTTGCAGATTTCAAGATAGAATCAAATATGCAGAGAGAGAAATCTAGTTAAAACCTTTAAATTGTTATGAACCCTAATTCATCAAATCCAGTTAAAACCTTTAAATTGTTATGAACCCTAATTCATCAAATCCAGTTAAAACCTTTAAATTATCTCCTTTTAATATTCCTAACAATTTTAGGATCCTTATTTAGCAATTTATCAAAATAACAAGGTTTCCTTCTTCTTTTATCCTAAATTAGGGTTTTCATGTACATTATCTTTCATTCATAGCCATAAACCCTAATTTGGCCAGATTAGTATTAAAAAACGAATGGAAACCTCATATTATTAAGTAATAGGTTCATAACCCTCAACTTAACCCATTAAGTTACAAAGAAACATCCTTTTCATGCAATTAGGGTTTTCAATTAACTTGAAATGCATTTTACTAGCAAGTTAAAGTACTTTTGCCAAACTAACTGGAATCAGGAGTTACAAATATTTTTATCAGATTCCTTGCATTTTTCTGCCCAACTTTCATATATAAAGTTCCTTTATACGAGTTTTCTAGCTATTTCTATAATTTTAGCAAGGAAATGCTATTTTCTGGATTATTTGGCAGAGAGAGATATTTACCGAAAAACCTGGAGCGTTCGATCGGTGCGCTGATGGATCGTGCCTTGATCCGACGCTCTGCATCAAAGTTCTGCTCTAATGCTGAGGCGTGCAAAGTTGTGGCTTGTCGCCCGTTGGATTGCGTCCTGGTCCATGATGGAGCCTGATCCAGTGGATGGCGTTGAAGCGCTCCACTCAGCAAGTTAAAGGCACGCGCTTTGCCTGAGATCGTTGGATCTCAAGTCGGCCCACTGTGCTCCCCAATCCGACGCCTCCTGCTCTTCGTCCCCTTCTGCTTCTTTCTAATTAAGACGCGCGGTGGCGCCGCGGCTGAGGCTCGTCGGAGCTGGGTTAATCGGACACAACGGAGAGCTTTGGTGCAAAAGGAGTGGCCGCCTGGGATCGTGAGGGTGAATTGAACCATGAGGACCCCTATTTATAGGGTGTAGAGGGTCCCCTCTAGGGTTTCCAAATCTTCCGCCAAACCTTGTTCCAACCCAATTGGGCATTTTTTCCTATTCTCAATGGGAACCCATCAAAGTGGGGTCGGGAAGCTTCGCTTCTCACCTCCAGACCTGTTGGGCAACTTTCCCTGCGCGAACCACCTTTAGATCGATCAGAAAAGAAGGGGAAAGATCCCCTATACCAGTGCTTCTGTCCGTGTCCCTTTGGGACTCTGGACGATGAACCGAGTCAGTTGGATCAAGATCTAACTGCCCCTATTGTTCGCGTTCAACCAGAAAAAGGAAAGATTTCCAATTATTTGAATTATCCTCTAACTTAATGATAATCTTGTTAAAATCATAACTCCCAATCCTTAACTATATTTTATCTCAAATTTTGAGGAAAGCTCATTCATGCCTTTATCTTTCATTATGCAAAAATTGGAGTCATTATCCAATGTAAACGAACCCTTTACTCCAGTTTCGAGTTATCCCTTATTTAATTGTATTTTCCACATATTTTTTATTTCCTTTGCCATTATCTAATTATCCTGAGTTCCTTGAACCCCAAGGAACCCTTATAACTCGAAATCTTATTTTGGGAAAATATCTTTTAGCCTTAAAATCATTTCTATTTATTTTCCTCATATATTCCCTTATTAAAGGGAATTTCTTTTTTATTTCTTTTTGTTTTTTTTCTTCTTTTAATTGGCCTTAATGGCCAATAAGGCCCATCAAGAAAGCATGCAAGACTATTATTCACGAAATTTATTTAAATCAATCCATGAAATCAACCATGATCTTATTCATACATTTAAAAGAGATTTACACATCTCATTACATGCATTAGAAAAATGAGGTTATAACATCCTCCCCTCCTTATATGAATTTTGTCCTCAAAATTCATCAATCAAGCAAACGAATCAGGATATGCTTTTTCCATGTCCGTCTTCAGCTCCCATGTGGCCTCATCCTCTCCATGGTGTTTCCAAAGAACCTTTACCATCTCTATATTCTTATTTCTGAGCTCTTTTACCTTAGTATCTATAATACGCAAAGGTGACTCAGGATAAGACAGCTTTCCTTAAAGCTCAATAGGTTCAATGCTCAACACATGGCTCGAGTCTTGCACATATCGCTTCAGATTGGACACGTGAAACACATCATGCATCATACTATATTGAGGGGGTAACGCCAAACGATAAGCCACCTCAACAATCCGTTCTAACACCTCGAACAGACCCACATATCGGGGACTCAACTTTCCTCTGTTTTTAGCTATAGCTCATAGCGATCGGATTTTCAGAAAAACATGCTCTCCCACAATGAAATGCACATCAGTCCTCTTTGCATCAGCATATGACTTCTGTCGATCCTAGGCTCTCTTTAGTCTTTGCCTGATCAAAGCAACTTTATCAGCATACACTTGGAGTTCATATGACCTCAACAAGGTCCTCTCACCAACATCATCCAAGTGAAGTGGTGACCGACACGGTCTCCCGTATAGAGCTTCATATGGAGGCATCCCGATACTGGCTTGGTAACTATTGTTGTATGCAAACTTGGCTAGAGGTAAGTACTGCTCCCATGATCCACCCCAATCGAGCACACAAGCTCTCAAAAGATCCTCTAAAGTATGGATTGTCCTTTCTGACTGTCCATCTGTCTGGGGGTGATAAGCGGTACTGAACTTTAACCTTGTACCAAGTTCCTCTTGAACCTGCTTCCACAGTTTGGAAGTAAACTTCAGATCTCTATCAGATATGATGCAACTGGGTACGCCATGCAAACGCACTATCTCTCGAATGTACAACTCAGCTAAATCCGACACTTTGGCAGTGGTTTTCAGTGCAAGGAAGTGTGCTAACTTGGTAAGGCGGTCCACCACAACCCATACCGCATCATGCCCTCTCTTGGTCCGAGGTAAACTCACCACAAAATCCATGGTGATTTGATCCCATTTCCATTCTGGAATCTCTATAGACTGTAAAAGTCCACCGGGTCGTTGATGTTCAGCCTTCACCATCTGGCACATAAGACAAATGGCCACATAAGCTGCAATGTCTCTCTTCATTCCCGACCACCAGAAAAACCTCTGCATGTCCTTAAACATCTTAGTAGTCCCTGGGTGTACTGTGTACTTAGAACCATGAGCTTCTTGTAAGATACGTTCTTTTAGTGGTGAGTCTTCAGCAATCCATATACGATTCTCGAATCTGATTCCTCCATCTACTCCCAAAGAAAGGCGGGTCTGAGGCTTCTTCAATAAACCCCTCATCTTGTCAAGTTCCCCACTGACCAACTGTGCTGCCACAATTTCACTCAACAAATCAGACTGTATTTGAATGTTGGCCAATCTAACTCGATCACCTAACGGTTGAGGAGACCATTTCACCAACTCTTCCAAGCTCTTCCACTGACTGGACAGAACAACTACACACCTGAGTTGTTTCTGACTCAACGCGTCTGCCACAACATTTGCCTTCCCTGGATGATAGGCAATGGTAAAGTCATAATCCTTCATGTATTCCATCCATCTTTGTTGTCATAGGTTTAAGTCTTTCTGTGTCAGAAGGTACTTTAAGCTCTTATGGTCAGTGAAAATCTCAAAAGTAGCACCATACATGTAATGCCACCAAATCTTCAAGGCATGAATGATAGCAGCCAACTCTAAGTCATGTGTCAGGTAATTCACCTCATTAGGCTTGAGTTGTCGGGAAGCATATGCAACCACATGTCGATTCTTCTCCAACACACAGCCAAGACCCATTTTGGATGCATCGGTGAAGATCATGAAACCCTCATTGCCTGATGGTAGAGTCAAAACTGGTGTAGTGGTCAACCTTTCCTTCAGTTCCCGAAAGCGAGTCTCACAAACATCGGACCACACAAACTTCACATCCTTCCGAGTCAACATGGTCAAAGGCAAGGCAGTCTTGGAGAAATCTGAAATAAAATGTCGATAGTATCCTGCTAACCCCAAGAAGCTTCGGATCTCAGATGGGTTCTTCGGTGTAGGCCAATCTCGAACTGTTGACACCTTGGCTGGATCCACGGTGATCGTTCCTCCTGAGATGATATGTCCAAGGAACATGACTCGGTCTATCCAAAACTCACATTTTGAGAATTTCCCATAGAACTTCTGCTTTCTCAGGATATCAAGGACTTCACTTAGGTGGTCTCGGTGTTGCTCTAAGTCACTGGAATACACGAATATGTCATCTATGAACACTATGACAAATGAGTCAAGGAAGGGTTGGAACACACTATTCATAATGTTCATGAACACACTAGGTGCATTGGACAACCCAAAAGGCATAACCACAAACTCGTAATGGCCATATCGTGTTCGAAAAGCTGTTTTTAGAATGTCCTCACTCTTGACTCTCAACTGGTGGTAACCTGATCTTAAGTCGATTTTGGAAAAGACTCGAGCAGACTTCAACTAGTCAAACAGGTCATCTATTCTGGGTAAAGGGTATTTGTTCTTAATGGTAGCTTGGTTGATCATCCGGTAGTCTATATACATACGGAGAGAGCCATCCTTTTTCTTTACAAAAAGGACTGGATCTCCCCATGGTGATGTGCTAGGACGGATAAAATCCTTGTCTAGCAATTCCTACAATTGTTTCTTCAACTCGAGCAACTCTGCAGGGGCCATTCTATAAGGTGCATGTGAAATAGGGCTTGTTCCTGGAGCTAGCTCTATGGAAAAATCCACCTCTCTCTCAGGAGGAATCCCAGGTAGATCATCTGGAAAAACATCTGCATAGCTCTTGACTACCTCTATTTCCTCTAAGGGTTGCACCTTGGGTTCGGGCTCGGTAACAACTGCTAGGAAAGCTTGACAACCTTTACTCATCATTCTTTCTGCCTTTAAGGATGACACATACAAGCTGGTGGTGGCATCTTTCCTACCTCTAATGAAAAAAGGTGGGTGACCTTGTTCCCTAATGATCACTTTCTTTTCCCTACAGTCAATTTGGGCCCTATAAGTATAAAGCCAATCCATTCCAATGATCACATCAAAATCATTCATGTCAAGAAGGATAAAGTTTGTAGGAAACTCATGATCTCGATATTTCACAGGTATCACCGGTGTTTTCAAAAGAGAGGTAAAGATTCGACCACTCGGGGTTGTAACATCTAAGACATATTCTAAATCCTTGATATCCAAACAAAGCATAGTTGCAAGATTCCTCAAAATGAAAGTATTAGTAGATCCAGAGTCAAATAATGCTTTTACATTATGTCCCATGACTTCAAGCATGCCTAAATTATTGTTCACCATACATTAGACCATTACATGCTTAACTTTCAAAACATAAAGAAAAACTCTAAGGGTTATTACCCTCAATCAACCGATTAGCATTAGCTTGAGCTTCTTCATTGTCAATAGCAAACACTCGAGCTTGTCTTCTTTCTCCAGCAGGTGGGGCCACAGCTACCGGTGGGGCTGCTGCTGGTGGGGCTGCCACTGGACCTGGTCCTTTTGGCTCTGGTAAAGGACAAGCAGCTTGGATATGCCCCTCTTGGTGACAATGGAAACATACTCTCTTCTTGTGGTGGCACTCACCGAAATGCCCTTTCCCACATGAGCGGCATCGCGGTCGATTATTCTCTTGATGGGGTCTCCGTTTTCCACCATGTCTTCCCTTGGCTTGATGACGTCCTGGACCCTTCTTATGATGATTCTTCTGACCTCGGGTTCCCTCTGTGAAACCCAAATACCCCTTGGGTGGGAGCTGAGCAGGCATCACAGTTCTTTCCATGTCTAAGGCAGTGTTGTAAGCTTCTGCAAAGGTTTTAGGTTTACTTGCCATCACATGAGGCTTGATGGTAGGGTGAAGACACTCTATGAAGTGATCCACCCTCCTTTCCTCATCCATCTTGTACCCAAAATGTTCCAAGATCTGAAACTTGCACCCAAAGTCTGCCACAAAGGAATTTCCTTGAGTCATGTTAGTGAATTCCTTTTCCTTTTCTTTCTTAGCTGCAACAGGGACAAATCTAGAAGTGAAGATGGTCTTGAAATCAGACCATGCCATTGGTTCCTCAGTTAAATCTCGGCCTGTGATGTGAGTCTCCCACCATATCTTAGCTACTCCTTCCAGAAGGTGAGCAGCAAAGAGGACCTTCTTGCTTGGCTGTACTTCAAGCATGTGGAAACCATTCTCTATTGCAAGTATCCAGGCTTCTGCTTTATCAACCACCTCAGTCTTATCTTCTCCCCAGAACTTTTCTATGTTCAGCTTGACAAAGTCTAGGATGGTGGCTCCCACACATGGACGAACAGGGTATGGTTCACCATTCTCAGCTCTAGCTATGTCTCGAAGGGCCAAAGCATAAATGGCCTCTGTCAATTTCCTCTGTTGCTCTAACCACAAGGTATCAGGGGTATGGATCATCATGGTGGGTTCTGAATCATCGGATAGGTCCTCATCCATCTTGGCTTCTTCCTCATACACGTGTTTCTCTTCATATCCTTGATCTTCTTCTTGATTCAGGTTACTAAATGGTACCGGGTTAGGGCTAGGGATTTCTTGAGTGACTTCTTCAGGCCTCTTCCTCTTCTTAGAGGATCCACCATCATGGTTCCTATTCCTCCTTTCAGAAGACTCCTTTACCTTATGGGGAGGCCAAACACTCCTAGATGGATTCCTCGAGCCCTCAGGAATAGCAACAGTCTTTGTTCGTGCCATCTACATAAGCATAACAAACAAACCTTTAGTTTATCATTTAAACTAGTTATACTTATGTTCAGTGATATCTCATTACATATCTTTTATTAATTTGATGGAGGATTCTTAAACCCTTAACTTACTTGCCCATACCACATGAGTGTGGAGGAGAGAGAGAGTCCTACTCTTAAAGCCCTAATAGAATATGTGATGAGAAGGGATGAATAAGATGAGAGAGTCCTAAAGGTATCTTATTTCAAATCATACCCTAAGACTTTGGCCAGGCGGTCACACGGGTCCGGGAGTTCTCGTATTCCGACTAGCGGTGCGGAGGAAAATCTTGCCAGCCCCTGGTCGTGATCCCTTTCTAGACACCTCTGTCTTTCGGATACTCCTCTAATAACTCCCTTGGGTTATATGGAGTTTGTAAAATTTAATAATTACTAATGGTTACATGAAGAACCTAGGCTCTGATACCAAATGTTACGACCTCACATTTCAGTAACCCCCAATTAAGGGAGACCAAAAGGTTGAAGCCGCACCCATTAATTCCGGATCAAAGGTTCGACATATAACCATAAACAATTATTAAATTCTAACAGACTATACTGAAAAATGGTAATAAATTTTTTCTTTGCATACCTTTGAAAAGTTGGGAATAAACTAACTTATAACCTCATCTGAACTATTCTAACTAATTCCTCCTTGTTCTTTAATTCTTGAATTCACAATGTGTCGCTTTACTGTTTGTTCTTTTGAGATTTGTACCTAAATCGCCGACAAACAAAACGACGATCAGCCGAAGCTGGTATGTGGAGTAAGCAGATAATGTTCAACTAGATTAACAATATAATCACTCAATTAATCATTTAACAATCAAGATTACGTTTTAAGCCAAACTACTCAATCCATACCTTTCCACAACTCTGTGTTGTCCCTGTAAGGACTTATATGGTACCTCTATAAAGGTGATTTGATGGACCTACCCTTTAGGCAGCCAAAGTCATTCATGACCTGATGGACCTACCCTCTAGGTAGTCTTATACCAGGTCATCCATTACGACACATAGGGGATTAGTGATTGAGCCAGTAGGCATATACATTATGTGATAGTCATAGTCACTTTATAATTGCAGTATGAACATCCAAACAGTTTAGTTGCATTCAATGCGATTAAACATCCGAGAATCCATCGGGAAACTAGAGCGGTTATTCATAATTAACCACATACCTTTGGTTGCAGATTTCAAGATAGAATCAAATATGCAGAGAGAGAAAATCCAAGTAAGCAAGCAAAGGCATACAAACCCTGAAATAAAAGTACAAGTTTACTTTTATTAGTATTTATCCAATATCATCATGTCCCCTAGGGTTTCTATCCAATTTTAGGGTTTCCTTGAAAATTAGGGTTTTTCTTTCATTTTCAATTGTTATGAACCCTAATTCATCAAATCCAGTTAAAACCTTTAAAGTATCTCCTTTTAATATTCCTAACAATTTTAGGATCCTTATTTAGCAATTTATCAAAATAACAAGGTTTCCTTCTTCTTTTATCCTAAATTAGGGTTTTCATGTACATTATCTTTCATTCATAGCCATAAACCCTAATTTGGCCAGATTGGTATTAAAAAACGAATGGAAACCTCATATTATTAAGTAATAGGTTCATAACCCTCAACTTAACCCATTAAGTTACAAAGAAACATCCTTTTCATGCAATTAGGGTTTTCAATTAACTTGAAATGCATTTTACTAGCAAGTTAAAGTACTTTTGCCAAACTAACTAGAATCAGGAGTTACAAATATTTTTATCAGATTCCTTGCATTTTTCTGCCCAACTTTCATATATAAAGTTCCTTTATACGAGTTTTCTAGCTATTTCTATAATTTTAGCAAGGAAATGCTATTTTCTGGATTATTTGGCAGAGAGAGATATTTACCGAAAAACCTGGAGCGTTCGATCGGTGCGCCGATGGATCGTGCCTTGATCCGACGCTCTGCATCAAAGTTCTGCTCTAATGCTGAGGCGTGCAAAGTTGTGGCTTGTCGGCCGTTGGATCGCGTCCTGGTCCATGATGGAGCCTGATCCAGTGGATGGCGTTGAAGCGCTCCACTCAGCAAGTTAAAGGCACGCGCTTTGCCTGAGATCGTTGGATCTCAAGTCGGCCCACTGTGCTCCCCAATCCGACGCCTCCTGCTCTTCGTCCCCTTCTGCTTCTTTCTAATTAAGACGCGCGGTGGCGCCGCGGCTGAGGCTCGTCGGAGCTGGGTTAATCGGACACAACAGAGAGCTTTGGTGCAAAAGGAGTGGCCGCCTGGGATCGTGAGGGTGAATTGAACCATGAGGACCCCTATTTATAGGGTGTAGAGGGTCCCCTCTAGGGTTTCCAAATCTTCCGCCAAACCTTGTTCCAACCCAATTGGGCATTTTTTCCTATTCTCAATGGGAACCCATCAAAGTGGGGTCGGGAAGCTTCGCTTCTCACCTCCGGACCTGTTGGGCAAGTTTCCCTGCGCGAACCACCTTTAGATCGATCAAAAAAGAAGGGGAAAGATCCCCTATACCAGTGCTTCTGTCCGTGTCCCTTTGGGACTCTGGACGATGAACCGAGTCAGTTGGATCAAGATCCAACCGCCCCTATTGTTCGCGTTCAACCAGAAAAAGGAAAGATTTCCAATTATTTGAATTATCCTCTAACTTAATGATAATCTTGAAAAAATCACAACTCCCAATCCTTAACTTCATTTATCTCAAATTTTGAGGAAAGCTCGTTCATGCCTTTATATTTCATTATGAAAACATTGGAGTCATTATCCAAAGGAAACGAACCCTTTACACTAGTTTTGAGTTATCCCTTATTTAATTGTATTTTCCACATATTCTTTATTTCCTTTGCCATTATCTAATTATCTTGAGTTCCTTGAACCCCAAGGAACCCTTATAACTCGAAATCTTATTTTGCGAAAATATGTTTTAGACTTAAAATCATTTCTATTTATTTTCCTCATATATTCCCTTATTAAAGGGAATTCCTTTTTCATTTCTTTTTGTTTTTTTTCTTTTAATTGGGCTTAATGGCCAATAAGGCCCATCAAGAAAGCATGCAAGACTATTATTCACGAAATTCGATTAAATCAATCCATGAAATCAACCATGATCTTATTCATACATTTAAAAGAGATTTACACATCTCATTACATGCTTTAGAAAAATGAGGTTATAACACTGCAGGTCCATTTCACATTGGCAGTGAAAGTCCATAACACTTATGACTTCACAAGCAAAGAATGGTGCCTAGTCACACATCAGTGCTACCCAAGTGAAAGTAGAAAGTTGGAGAACAACTTT
This sequence comes from Alisma plantago-aquatica, assembly GCA_963693085.1. NCBI lineage: Eukaryota > Viridiplantae > Streptophyta > Magnoliopsida > Alismatales > Alismataceae > Alisma > Alisma plantago-aquatica. Next base: position 498,742,955 of record OY856414.1, on the reverse strand, counting down.
CAATCCTACAATCTGTGAATGGTGTTACAACGAATGTATAATTCCGTTGTCATTGATATACCGAATCAACTCGAGGCATGGAACAGTCATCCTGTCAACGTTCATTCACTTTCTTGATCTCAGAGTAGATTGGAAAAGATATGTATGACATCAATATCACATACTGATTCACACATGCGTGTGCACGCCTATTTCAATCCTACTCATCAAGTGGCCTTGGATATCAAACTCCCTCAGGAGGGACAAATCCCATATCTATCACTCACCCCTCAAAAGCCCCATGTGTCAAAGCCACCCAATCATCACCTTTATAACAACCCATGTTTCAGGACTGCGTTTGATGATGTCAAAGCGTGCCCAACGACATGTGTTGAGTGTAGTGATTTCAGGTCTAAGAATCACACTCACCACCATCACTGTGAGTACTGACTGTGACTACCATGTCATGGTTCCATGTGTCAAATTCACAGTGGGTCTGTCTGGTACACTTGTTCTCTAACAAGTACCTATGTGTTTGGTTTGATATCTCTATATCATGACTAATGAGATTCTGTCATCAACTAACACCACAATCTAGTCTTGTGTGTCATTGCTGTCTATCTACCTTCCACAATGACATCCGACTAGGGACATAACAAGAATGTACAAATTCTTAGCATACGTATGATCTCATCGTTTAGGTCATGAACCTGAAGTCATACGTCATTGAGTACTATCATTCTCTAGACATTCAATCTATTCTATCACTATCTCATATGACTTAACCAGAAAGAATTCGAAGCTTGCCTTTGATGTTTATCAAATCAATCTTAATGTATCCCACCATTCATCCCATGATTGGCTCTCAGGGCATACATACCAACAGACTCCCACTTGCACTACAAGCCAATCACCCTTGAATCATATTCATAGTTATCTTCAAACATGTCCCACATGTTACTATGCTCTAGTGCGAACATAGTGAGTAATGGAAACATCTTGCCAAAGTCAGTTTTAAATTGCATGTCTCACATCTCTTCACTGTACGTCACACGTATGAGATGGAGTTGCCGTAATATGCGATCTAGCATTCCTTTGCTAACCTTTAGCCACATTGCATGATCAAGGATTCCATACTTGTCATCAATGACCGGAATATCTATAAGTTCATCTCATGAACTTCCAGATCCATATAGTATCCATTGTTGTTCTCTAACACATGGATACTCGGCATTTCCTTTTATATGGTTTTATTGGAACACTTCCAATTATCAACAAACTTTCACTTTTATATATCCTATATATATTTTGCGATTAATTTTCTGTCTTCAGAAGTTCACATCAATGTAACTCTTTACATTGAACTCTTCCTTTTCTCCATAGAACTAGTACTTCTCAAGTACTTATCAAGTTCTCATGGTATTCTAGTAACCCTTATTGGAAGCAGACAGACATCCACTCGTCATATCCTACATACGAGTTATCAGGATGAGCACATCATATTGCCATGTCATACATACAAGATGATGAATGCATATAAGCTAATGGGATGAATACATACATGATAGATCCACATCTATTCTTAGTGTTCTCATTCTTCATAAGAATTGGACACTTGGCCTTGGGATACTAACTCCATGTAACATGGACAAGTTTATCTCCCACTGAATTTGTGCATACTGAACCCTTCAGTATAAATTGCCAATGTATGCTTTCTCTTTTTAGGTCAAGAGGTTTTCGAGAACTATCTCTATAGATCTATGTTCCTATCACATAGGAAACATATCTATCTTCCTTAAATATAATTTCCACTTTTGGATTTCCATTCTAGAACATTTCCATTTCACATCAACATGTGGAATATGAACACGCTCCCACTAAATCACAGATCCCTTCTTTATCTTTGACATATCAGTCAAACCCTTTGACTATATTATCAAAGTAAAGATGCAATTCTGAGTTGCTTGTACTCAATCAATCACATTGATTAGTCCATTGTAACTTATAGACTTCATTTGCATTAGTGGATTCATAAACCTTATAGGTTGTGTCACATACACATCCTTGTTTTATTCCTCACATGAATGCGGTTTTAGTATCCATATGCTAAATGTCTTAGTCATTAAGTTGCAATCAACAAGCATCATCCTTCTCAAAATGTTATCCATGTGTCTTAACACTTAAGACTCATTTGCACTTATGGATTTCATCTAATGGGTGCTACCATCAAGGTCATACCTTATGGTTCACATGGATGTCATTTAGGATGTAATGGTCATAAACCATAACTCAAAATTTAGTTCCTCATATTCATCTAGATAGTTGACTCATCACATTAACAACTCATCACATAGATAATTGAGGTGTATCTGTCAAGGATATAAGAATTCATAACTCCTTGTGATTCTCAATGTCCTTTATTAGTGTGGGGTATTCTTTTATTAAGAAGAATTCAGTTATTTGATAATCATTCTCTAACTCCTTAGAGTATGATTCCTTCTTGATTTAGACATCACCATGCCTTAATCATGAGTTCACTATGATACACTATCATAATCACTCAGAAGGATCTCAAACATTTGGTCCAAGTATTTCATTCATTGATCTCATCAAGAATTAACACTTTACCAAATTTGTACTTCATCTATGATAATCTTAAACACTTCAAGATATTCATATTGGTATTTCTCTAAACACCATTTGAAGTATTAGCATTTGTACCAATAGGTATGTAAATGTATCATACCCAATAGGATAATCATTCTCCCACTACCATTAGTGAAGATTGATTAATCATGTTCAAGATATTCATATCTCTTACTGGTTCTCTAACCAAAAGAGTCTAGATGTATCCATCACATGGAAACTAGAAATGAATTTCTCATGATTGATGCTAATTTGATTGTTTGAGTTATCTATAACATTTAGGTATCATTTTGTCTTATGCATATCAAATACCACAAGATAAATAAGGCATTGCCACAAAGATCATATCTTTAAGATTGAAACATCAACTTTATTAATTGCCATCATTGTCATACAATATGCAAAAATAAAGTGTTTCTATCTATTGTCAATATATGAAATAGCAGTTCTCAACTCTATTTCGTGCCTTTCAGGCTGAAATAAACTGAAAGATACTCTTATCTATGGAAGAAACACTTGCTCCAATGATGGGTACTTCTTTATTGGTCCTTTCACAAAGGCCATCGCTTCTTTGCGGATCTTGCATATCATATATGATAGATCCATATCTTGGTATCATATACCTCAGATAAAGAAGTGGTTCATTTCATGATACCTTAGGTGGAGATCTCCATCCCCTCCTTCATCTTCTTTTGTTCTTCCAGATATAGAGGGCAATTCCCTCATACACCCTTTCCCCATGTGCCTTGAGGCTGAAGACGGCTTGGATTGCTGGCTAGCATCAGAACACTTCTTTGCTTTGCCCTTATCCTTGCCCTTAAGAATTACCTTTCTCTTTGATCACATCAAAGATTATGGTTTGTCTTTCTTCATCTTTGCCTCTACTATCCTCAACATGTCCAACAACTCTGTCAACGCTTGTCAAAGTTGTTCATGTTGTAGCTTATCATGAATTGCATGATCCTCGCAACATTTACAGTATCATACAAATTGCCAACTCTTGGCTCAGAGGGAATCCTTCTTAGTCAGGTTTTCCACATACCCAATCATATTGAGTGTGTGAATACCTCACTGTATCTCCTTCTGTCATGACATACTAGGACAGTGTCCTTGAGACATCATATGTCTCATGTTGTCTCTGCAACTCATAGTTCAGAGAACACAACATCAAGCACTCCTCATCAATGTCATCCTCGGTATGCTTCCATAAGCATACTTTCAGCCATTGATGTGGTGGGATGGAGTTCATCTGGTCTTGGTATAACTAGGACTTAGAGATTTCGCTCTTTGATTGAGAACACTTCTCATCATCCTAACCAATCGTGGAATTATTCCCATTTAATTTGTTGGTCTCAAATACTGATCGCAAATAAAGTGATTATTGTTGATTAACCATTTATTGTACAAAAGGAAATATATGCAATTTCAGTCCAAAACTCTTTTTGACTTGTTTGATTGATTTGAAAAGTTGACGATATAATTAGGCCTTTAATTAATTATCGCTCCCACTATTTTACTTCAAATTGATAGCCCTCACCATCAATTCAGAAGATTGCAGTGTACAACCTTCTAATGGGCAAGATCCTGAAATCCTCTAAGTCATGGACCAGCTAGGGCTGTCACCCACAACATAGATCTCTCAGGTAGGCAACTCTTGCAAATTGCATCATATGCAACTCTTGATAAGATGTCATATGCAACTCCTTGCCATGATCATATCCATGCCTCAAGGTACTAGATCTCATCTAGATTACCTTGTTAAGTCTGACCCAAAGCAAACACAATGAACATGCACCCTGCTAGGGCAGACCCACACATTCATCCTTCACACTTCCACGAGATAGACAGTGCACCACGCTAGGGCGTGCCCACACTTGGTTGATCAAGCTTTTCATGTGTGTTGCATTTGGAAGGCATATAAAACTTAATATTTAATGAGGGATTTGGTTTTTATATACATATACATATCTAATCACCACAATACATAGTACGTATCATATACATGCTATATCCCATAGAAAACATGCACAAATGATAAAAAATGATGATTATGTCCATCCTAATGTGATTCCTCGAGCCAAGAGGAATCAAGGTCATCTAGGTCTACATCACATGCAACCTGTACAAGATGAACTTTGTGCTTTGGCTTCGGAGTCGATCAACTCCTCACATGATTGACTTGCTCATTCTAGCCCGGTCGTCTGGGTGCCACCAGCCGAACAGTTGGCTCCTCCAACGGATCAGTTCGCCTGGTCATCGTGCATCTCGTCATGGCCGCCACCCACTCGTCCCGCTCCTCGAATCGGTCATCAACCGATCGGTTCACTCCTTGAACCGACCGTCTGGAACATCAACTGATCGGTTCACGCCTTGAACCGATCGTCTCAGCTGTCGTTTGGATGTCCGTCGTTCTTTGACATAACAGGAAATAAAAATCTATCCTATTTTACATTGCTTAAAAGGGAAACCCCGAGTTACATTCGGGGGGAGCAAAGGTAGGAAAGAATCTCGAATTATTTCGAGTTACATCAGGAATAGAAGAGGGAAGATCGGTGCGCAGACCGAGATGCAAGCAACCACATACAACCATACACAGATAGGGTTTATTGGCCATAACCACGCTATACATCCACCACAAAACTCGTTTAAGGGCGACGCGTATCGAGTGCATTAATAATACATATCATATATGTAATTGGGATTTGTGGATTTAGGATTGTACATGCATAAAGCCAATATTATTCGCATCGTATGCAATAAATAAAGGCGACAAACCAAAATCGATCATATCGATATTCCTAAAATATAGAGAAGTTGACGTGGCTCTGATACCACTGTTGGGTTTTAGGGGAGGCAGAGAAGGAAGCGGAAACAAAAAATTTTCTCCCCCAATCCCGGAACAAGGAAACGCGTCAACGTCTATACAGTAGGAAAGGATGGTTTGTGGAATCATACCTTGTCCCGAGGCTTGCTCGGAGACAATACCTTGCGTAATGCGCGGTCTTCACCTCCGGTCTTGGACGGTGTCTGTGCAGCTCCTGGTTGCATAGGGACTGACGACTCCTCCTCTCACCGGGACCGTCGGGGTTGACAGTTGTCCTCCTGAGCGGCAGAAACCTCCCGCCTCTGAAGTAGTCCACACGGAGCACCAAGAAATCCAATCTCCTTGTCCCACAAGGAATTGGAAGGAGTCGCACCCTCCTATTGATGTACTAGTCGCCAACCCACTCTCCTACCTCCAGTTGCTACTGCAGTTGTCTTTCCCTTGTTGCACCTCCCTTTGCGGGAAGCACTTGCTCGAGCTCTCTCTCGGTTACCAAAACCAGAGAGAACAACAACTTTGCAGAGCAACTGGTTGCACTGAGTTGTACTTTGAGAAGCCCCCAATACCCCTATATATATGTGGGTCATGGGACAGGGTTCTCTGTCCCCGGCAATATGGGACTAAAAGCAAGAGTAGAAGGGTTCGAGATTTTCCATAAAACAACCAACTCGCAACCTGAACCGATCGTTTCACAACTGAAACGGTCAGTTGGGGACCTGAACCGGTCGTTTGACACCTCAACCAATCGGTTGGGACCCATGATGTTTAGTTAGTTAATTATTGGAATACTTCTTCTCATGTATATGTTAGTTCCCTTCAAATAATTCATATAAATCCTTAGAGGAGCCTTATTATACACCTTGTAAATAATCTTTATTCGATTAAAGGAATTTTATATTATTAATAGTTATTTTGAAACTTAGATCCTAGAAATTTAGGTTTAGGCACTCAACTTTAGGGTCCACATTAACCGTGAGATACTAAAACGTGGGGGTCATTATATTAAATAAAAGCACAAATAATATATTGTTATACGTGTACATGGGTGCATATAAAAGTCTACATGTATAATAAAAAAATATGTTGTTCACTAATCAAAATGAACTCATATTTTCATTTAGATAAGTAGCCCTTGTTTTTTATACCACCTTGCATGTAATCACCTTTCTCTATCCATCGTTGGAATTAAGTGAACTACCCCTTAAAAGTTCTAACCCTAAGTTCTAAATAACCTAGTTTTCTTTATGTAGTACTCATATTATACTTATAATAAATTGGAATTAAATAAATATTATATAAAAATATTTCAACAAACATAAAAAAACCATGACATTCTTCAGAATTTGATGTATGGGATTATTCATAAATAACCATGTACCACAATGAAAATATGACGTTGTATGCAATTCAAGTAAACCAATCATTAATTGTATATTCACACAATCCACAATCAATCAACATTGTCTACAATATGCATACTACCAAAGTGTCACCATTGTATCCATGTGACGCTAACTAATCCTAACTTAGGTCCTAAACTAAGTTTTCAAATCATCATGGGTTTGGATTAGGAATAAGGGTATCAAACCCTAATTCCATCACAACATGTTTTCCAAGGGTTAGAAACCATATTTACACATTAGGTATAACTCTAATCCTTAGATTTAACATTTCATGTTATTGTGCACACATAAATCAACTTATGTTGGTTAAGATCATAACAAGTAATAACATTAGTTTCAAATCATAAATCCACATGTATATGATTATTGACTTTAGAAGCCCTAAATACAACATAATAACGATCATAATCTTGGGTTCTCATTATATTCAACAATATTGGGTATTATTACAAAATACATGTATTAAGGTATACCACATTCTATTTATCAAAACTAGGGTTTTCATGTGAGATTCACCTCAGGTTCATGTATTACCTATAAGTTTGAAACAATGATCATAACTGGGTATTTAAAACATTCTATTCGTGATCACATATGTTTTTGAACAAAATGATATATAATTACGCTATATTCTGACCTATGAAGTTTTTTTACAATTTTGCAAAATAGATATTATATTCCCAATCATCCATTGCCACATTAATGATTAAAAATCTATAATTAGGGTTGTTAGGCTAGTTTTGAGCCAATGGGACCTAGTCACATCATCTCCCTGCACCTCATTTGTTGGGAAAATAACTTGGTTTACTTGCATTACTACCCTTGTGTAGTGATCTAAGTTTGTCACGTGTTGAGGAGAAAATTAGTCAAATGCCGGGGGGTCTTCTTGTTCCTGGTCCATTGAGAGAATCTAGCATGCACACATAATTTCATGTTTGACTTCGACCTCCTTCATTCAGAAGTTAGAGTTGAGATTTTTTGGGTTTTGTGAGTCATTGGAAACTCAATAAGGGTCTTTTTGGCAACATTGGTTGCCCTAAGAAGATTTGGCCAATGTTGGATGAGAGAACGTACAAAGGCAATAGGGGAGAGGGTGAACGTTGATCTTCTAGTGGGTGGCTCAAACTACATCTGAGTTGTGGTGTTGGTGAGCTGACAGGGAAGAAGTTGAGGGTTAAACATGATTGTAGATTATCATTCATTGTCTAGTTGATCGAGACTTCAAGTAGGAAATGGTTTTGGGTTTACTTGAACTACATGAGATATGAGAAACTATTGGACTAATTACCAGTTGCAACAAGGGCTCGAATTGGATCCCCCTGACATTAGTTGTGCTCTAGGTATGCAAAACAAAATTTGGAGTTGAAATCCTATGAAACCTTAGACGCATAGGAGTTATGTTTACATAACTTGCTAGAGTCCAAGCTTATATATGAGTTACTGGATATGACATGATAATGGGGAATCTGGGTCTTGTTGGAGAGTTCATGGTCCCTTTAGTTTATTGAGATGATAATCAGGTGGTTGAGATGCTCTGAGAGAGGGGGTGGAAGGGGTTTAGTGCTATTTCCTCTATTTTCATGGGTAGAACTTGAGAGAGGGAGACAGCTACATCATGGTCTACCCCAGATCCAAAGTCCAATTGGAGTCTAGTTCCAACTAATTTATTTCATTCTTCTATCCAAAATCCCTAGATGCATATATAATTAATCAGGCCTCATGCTTGGTCTATTTTATTCCAAATTTGGCATAATCTTCATTTTACTCTTATACTCTCTTGAGAAAGATATTAGATCTAAACTAATTCATTAACTGATATAAACACTCCTTTCAAATATAGACTAGATAATTACAAAATTAATTACCCTGATAAAAAAATCTTAGATTCTTCAATTCTCTTGCATAATCCTATATTTGGATTACCCATCTATTAAATTTATTATGACTATTTATCACGAGCACAAAATATTCATTTATCATTTTGGTATTCCAAGGACCCAGATGTAAACCCTAATTGGCCCAATTGGGCTTCAATTGATTTCTAAAGCCCATTGCCCATTCCTTGGTCTTCTAAATGGTCCATAATATTATTTAAATTCTTAATAAAAAAATTAAGTTTGAACCAATATAATTTCTAGATGGGATCCTCATATGATACTTTTGATCAGTATTAGTTTACTTACTTAATTTGAAGACCTAAACTAGGTGTAGGGTTCAAATTTATTAACTAACGTCATCATATTCCCTTCATTAGTCTATTTTGATTGTTACCTCATAGGATTAAATTTTGAGAATATTACATTTTTTTGGGATTAGAATGATGTGTTCCATACACATCGAATATGACACATGGTGTATGAAACATTCATCATTTTTTTGTGAACTTCTCCAAGTATTTCCACCACAATTTTGGCTTAAACACCTTATCTCCTGCTTGTTTGATCACATCCTTAGTGTGGTCTAGATTCCATGTGAAATGATTCACTTTTCAATTCGTGGCATGTTAGCACAACTATAGGATAAGACATTAATATATTGATGGAGGAGATTGATCAAAGATAATTTCACTTATTGTTTTAGGGTGATGCCTACTTCCATATGATGATGGAGTGAACCCATTTTCATTTTAATTTTATTTTTCTTATCCATGACGTGAAATGGTTGACATTCAAGAGTCATGTATTTTGGAATGACTATGTTCTTTATAGGTTTGTGGAAGATGAAGGTTACAATATCTTCAAACAAATCATTTTGAATTGGGTTTCTGTGATTTAAGATTACAACATTGTCTTGTTAGGCTTTATGTAGAGGTGCTTTAATGAGGGTGGTAGACCTATCGTGGGACCTGAGGTGGAGTTTGGTGAAAAATCCAGATGATACCTCCCCTTCAATCATTGTCCATTTTTGAAAACCTAGTTGTTGGTGGACATCAATAGTTGGAACTTCGATGTGGTAGTTGTTGCGGATTTTTTTGTGCTTCACTTTTCCATGGTTTGTGGGGAATTGGGCCCAATCATTATTTATTGTCACTTCCTTGGAATCTTCTCGCTTCTGTAGCACTATCTGGGGATGAACCAATTGTCTCCTTTATAAAACACATGATAGAAGTGTGTGTACTCATGATCCTTATTGCATTTGATGGACATTTTGGAAAGAGTCTACTGGATCTTCTTCTTCTAGCGGTCCAAGTACTTGTTTGTCGAGTTGACCATGGTTGATTGTTAGTATGGATACTAGTAGGTGAGGTGATACCCCTTTTGACCCAGATGCACCTATAGACAAGTCTCATCAGATCATGGTTCTATCAACAAATATACATTCGTCAATGTTTCATAGTATCTTGCCCAACCCTTATCCCTATTCCAAACCCATGTGCTTCATTGCCTTCATGCAGAGGACATGATCATGTTGGTTTGGAGAGAATAATTGCCATTGTTGGGGTATAAAGTTGAATGTTTCCACTAGATGTGAATGGAAACACATGTGCATGTTCAAAAACCCAATGGACCGATCATTTTTGGAAGGAGATCAACAATAACAACAATGACTATGTTTTCATGTCTAGCTTTGAGGCATTTATGCATAGAAGAAGGTATGTCTATGATCTTGTGTATCCCAAAGGAATCCAACAAGAGGTTCAAAGAGGTGTTAATATCCATGATGATGAATGTACTCTTTGTGCCTATCTTTGGTCTCACTTATATTTTCAGCTAAATTTTACCAAAAACTTTCTTTGGGAATATGATGAGTGTTTTGCATGTGGTACTTATAGCCTAGATTTATCTATATCCAATGTTGTGAACGAAAAATGTCTTCAAAGGTTTGAAATTTATACTAGCACCATTACCAAAATCACAAGGGGGAACATTCATGTCTATATTCTTGTTTGTGACCCATAGTTTTGGATTGGAATCAAGACATGTTGGGATCTTATCTTTAGGAAAGGTGATGATTTTTGAACTTAACACTTTAAGCAATAGTGTCAGATATATTTATAGTATGGATGTCCTTTGAGATAAAGGAATCTTCTATGGTCTTCAAGATGGTTCATATGTATGTTAATGAGCTTTGTATCAGGTCTGATTTAATATTTTCATACATGTCTTCTTCATGTGTCCTACTCATAGGATGGTTCACCTAAGGTAGATTTTGGTGTTGACATGGTTATTATTTAATGATGCACCCTTGAATGATCATGTGGTATTCCAACAATTTGGGCAGTAATGGCACCTGCTTAAGCTTGAATAACCTAATATCTTGGTGGGTGTATTAGGAATGATAGTATCATGGCTTTTTCTTTGACTGAGTAAGTCATCAATGTCAAAGACGTTCGAACATACACAGTGACCTTTGTTTTCCCCTTGTCTTCCTTTAGTTTGATAGATAGAGGGTCACTAGACAATGGGGGTTTTCGATTTAGGGCATTCTTAGGGAACCTCAACTTCGTAAGATTGTGCATCTTGCTCAATAGAAGTTGAAACATGTCGTATGGGTGTCATACCTTGACGTGAATTCTTGGAAAAGTATGTGTTTGAGGAAAGGTCCCACTAGAAATTTTTGAGGTTTGAATGGTGGTGATTGATTAGATGAAATATAGATGTGAATGTTGGTAGAATCCTTCTCTGGTGTAACCCAGGCTTCTTCTTAGTCTTAATGCACATCAAAGGCGGTACCCCTACTATAGGAGTTATGGGGATCATTATCATTTTCCTTGTTAATTATGTTCTTGTTTGATCAGGTACTTCAATGCCCAAGAAAGGTAGGACGTTTTAGAAGGATGCACTTATCAAACAAATTGAAGGTGTGTGGGTGGTCTTCACTACATCAGATGAACTCCGTCTATAGAGCCTTGCACTTGTTTGTATCTTAACTTTCAAGATTATGAAAGTGGTGGATTATAAGTGGGTTGTGACTCTTCGATTGTATGGTAGAAGAACTTTCTATTATGGATATTATAGTTTTTTCAATAGTCTATGGTGAGATAAATTTTAGAGACTTTGAAGCCTTCGACTTGTTTTAAGATTTCTGATGGAGCATAGTTTGCGTCTCCATCTATCTTCTTTTTTCTCAATTATCATGTTAATATAGATAAAATCAATTTTTATTTGCAATTATTCTCTACTATTGTCAAATGCATTTATGGAGTCTATTTGTATGTTTCTATAGGTACTTGACCTCTATTCATGGTAGGAGATGGTGGAGGATGACTTGAGGAGCTCACCAATAATGAAGGATCCTAAAACACCACCAAATCCATCCCGAACTTATCACGACTTACTCAAGAGTCAAGCTAAAGCAATTGAAACCATGGAAATCTAAGTGAAGAACACAAATGCACCATGAAGCCCTATAAATGGTTGTGTTGTAGCAAAATAACTATTCCAAGAATCCCCAAGTCACAACAAGTAGATAGAGCTGAAGAAGAGGTCATGACATCTACCTCAAGGCTGAGAATGACCATGGTAAGCCTTGAGCCGAATGAATGTTCTGACTTTCCATGGTACCCAAAACCTATGAGATTTCATGCAATTTTCATCTTAAATAATTCAATTTGAAATTGTCATTCCACCCTTCAAAGTGGTTGTTTCACTCATTGATGGTCATTCTACCCACATACCCCCACAGTCATTCTACACTAGATAAATTGTGCCTCAACTCCAACTTTCCATGTTTCCAGTCAACTTTACTACTCCTCATGATGTGCTTGTTCCGCCTTAGAACGGTCAATCCAAATTATCCCAAGCATATTAGTGGTGGGAAAAATGATAGTATATCCAACAAACCCTAATATAATATTTTTAGAACACTTCCCCATTTTACCCCTAACCTAATCCAAAATCCCTTAGCTTATATATATATATATATATATATATATATATATATATATATATATATATATATATATATATATATATGTATGTATGTATATATATATATGTATATATATATGTATGTATGTATGTATGTATGTATGTATATATAAGGAAGGTAGTTGGGGTGAAGTTCTAACCGAAGAATTTACTCTCCTTTGACCGCCACCTACCCCTCCATTCTGATTCCACTTCCGTTTCACCCTAAAAATTTAACTTTTTTCCATGTCCACCATAACCCTAATCCCTTTCATGTGACTCCACCTTGGGGGAAGGAGCTAGTATGTGATAACCTGGATTTTCATATTTTTATATAAATATTTGGATGCAAATAATGTCTTGTTTAGGACATATTAGATGTTTCCTGTGTCTTGTTTAATAGTTTTGGTTTTATAATGCAAATTCTCAATATGAAAAGGGATTTTGTGTGTTTTGTTGCTTTTACAAATCCATTATTAATTATTTGCTAAAGTAAGAGTAAAAAACTCAGTAATAAAGGAATTGTCAAAGTTGGTGAATAACTAGTAACAAAAATAGGGAATTTATTGGAAAATTTCTAAAAAGAAAAATAAACTTAATTCGGCCCTATATTTCACCCAAAGAAAGAACATACCAAAATAGGTTAGTTGTCTTAGTTTGGGTAATAAAGGAGTTATCATATGCCTTAAACAATTCCAATAAAACAAATGATTGGAGTCAAAGAAAAAGGTAATTAACTTTGAGTTTTGCCTCCAATCCTTGCCCAACTCGAGATTAAGTCATTAGAAAGTTTCTTGTAAAATTTGGGATCGACTGGACAAAAGAGGAGAGAGATATGAATTGATGAAGTTTCCTTAAAGTGGAGGGTTAACTGATATAATTATGTGAATTATCACATTTAATTAGATTGGGAAACATATATTGGCCGCTTTTAATGGTCGCACTGCCTCACAACCATCATATCTTGGATCAACGATCCAAGGATCGTCTCCCACCTCCAGTCAGATTGGGAAACTGGCAATAGTTACTCCTTTATTCCCTTTACCTTCTCTCTCTCTATGATCTGTGTGAACACAGGACAGTCCTTCCATTGAACTCAAAGGATGATTCTGAGTCTAGCCATCTCCAGAAGACCCTAGATTGGAGTCCAAAGGGACTTTTCCCAATTGGCATATGGAGCCAGACTCCATTGACGGCTACCTCTTCGAGGCCCTACCTAGAAAAGGGTTAGGAGCCCTCTGTGAGACCCGACAGCCTTCGCAAGACCTTGTGAACCCTTTGGACCCATTCCTAGACTCGAATTCCATCACAAGCCCCTTCCATCCTTCTCTTATTCCTTCTCCTACCACCGCCAAGGAATCCCATCCCATTTCCTCTCTCTGCTCTGGAATTCTCTGATAATTGAGACCACAGATGAGCCTAGCAAGGCAAGGCGAAGGGACCTACATGCTCACCTGCTTCTCAAAGGCCCCAACATGCAAAGTCAACAACAAAGTTGACTTGCCTACTCATGAAGAAGAAGGCAGATGAAGGTTGAAGACACGAGGTGAAAAGACAACTCTACCCTCTGAGACTATGTATATAGGTAAGGGTATTACAGACCCTACCCTCATTTTTTTAACCTAACCACATAAGCACCACCATGGCACAAGCCTATTGGCTTAGCTCCGACCCAGTGACACATCTTTTATCCAATCGATTGTTTATGTGGAAATCCTAGATCAGTCTAAGTAGAGTTATCTTGCAATGATTCTTGAAAATAATTACTAAGTCCAAATATATTGAACCTATGTATGATTTTCATAAAAAAATGTTTAGAATCCTATAAAGTAGGTTTCTTTACCTAATTCTCACTCTAGTTCCAAAAGTATTTAAACATGTAAACTTTGGTGATATTTAACACATATAGTTCCCAACTTCATGAAATTGATTGTCAGGTCTTGATTAGTTAGTCTTAATAAGCAAAGTCTAATCTAATTTTTACAAAAAAAGTCAGTTGGATCTTATCTAGATTAAGGATTCATATGTTACCAAAATTAGGATTTCCTAAGTTAAAAATCCTTGAAATATGATAATTAGGGCTTGGGAAGCCTAACCCAAATTTGAACCCAAACACTAACTTAGAGCGCAAGTCAGTCTTAATGGATTTTTTTTAACACAATAGTAATACTTGGGTGTTATACACTATATACAGGTTAGTTGCTTGATTGGTTGCATCTGTTCTTGTTTACTTGGAAATTAAGTCACCCCTAAGCAAAGGTACATGGTTACACCTATGAATACTCATTGAATCGACTTTTGAGGTTTGTTAAAGTTTCCTAAATTGATTGCAATTAAACTTCTTGGTTGTTTATTTACTTCCTAAAATCTATAAGGCCCCTATGAGTATCATCTCATATAAATATAACTTACTTGAACCGCAAAATTGATATCTCTGGTCAGTTAAATGAGCATGTGGGAGAAAGAAGTCATTATAGGAATGCTTGGTGATCAAGAAGGGATAGGAAGATCACTAACAAGCCAAGCCAGGATAGAAAGGCCAAAATAAAACCAAGCCTAGGTGAGGGAAGGTTATGAGAGTCCATTATGGAGACCATGTTGGTATGTGTGCCCTGAGAGCCAATCATGGGATGATTGGTGGGATACATTAAGATTGATTTGATAAACATCAAAGGCAAGCTTCCAATTCATTCTGGTTCAGTCATATGAGATAGTGATAGAACAGATTGAATGTCTAGAGAATGACAGTACTCAATGACGTATGCCTTCAGGTTGAGGACCTGAACGATGAGATCATACGGATGCTAAGAGTTTGTACATTCTTGTTATGTCCCTAGTCGGATGTCATTGTGGAAGGTAGATAGACAACAATGACACACAAGACTAGATTGTGGTGTTGGTTGATGACAGAATCTCATTAGTCATGATATAGAGATATCAAACCAAACACATAGGTACTTGTTAGAGAACAAGGTACCGGACAGACCCACCGTGAGTTTGACACATGGAACCATGAGATGGTAGTCACAGTCAGTACTCACAGTGATGGTGGTGAGTGTGATTCTTAGACCTGAAATCACTACACTCAACACATGTCGTTGGGCACACTTTGACATCATCAAACGCAGTCCTGAAACATGGGTTGTTATAAAGGTGATGATTGGGTGGCTTTGACACATGGGGCTTTTGAGGGGTGAGTGATAGATATGGGATTTGTCCCTCCTGAGGGAGTTTGATATCCAAGGCCACTTGATGAGTAGGATTGAGATAGGTGTGCGAACGCATGTGTGAATCAGTATGTGATATTGATGTCATACATATCTCCTTCAATCTACTCTGAGATCAAGAAAGTGAATGAACGTTGACAGGATGACAGTTCCATGCCTTGAGTTCATTCGGGATATCAGTGACAAAGGAATTATACATTCATTGTAACACCATTCACGGATTGTAGGATGAAAGTTGTTCTCCAACTTTCTACTTTCACTTGGGTAGCAATGATGTGTGACTAGGCACCGCTCTTTGCTTGTGAAGTCATAAGTGTTATGGACTTTCACTACCAACGTGAAATGGACCTGCAGGGTCACACACATAGGATTTAACCTGGAAGAGGAGTTTTGTCCACAAAGCAATGTTTAGATTGATTACTAAAGGAGTTTAGTAGTTCAATTAAACACTCAATCAGTCGATGGCTCAATATCGTATGGTTCAAGGTGTTGGACGCATTGATTGGAGTATCGGATTGATTGAAATCGCAATTGACTGATTTTGCCCAACCTGTGCTCCCAACCGATCGGCTCATGTGATGAACCGGTCGGCTGAGGTGCTGAACCAGTCAGCTGGAGTGTCCAGGCCGATCGGCTCATGCCCAGGTTGAAACGACCGGTTCAAGAGTTGAACCGATCGGCTCAACTGGTGCAACCGACCAGTTGGGAAAGTCATGTCGGCAAGAATTTTCCTTTGGTTTCAAATTGCCCAATTCGATTGGGAATAACATTGGTATACGATACCAATTGAGAATGAAACAAGGAAAGTCCTTTTGAGCCAGATTAGGACCATGAACCGATCGGTTTAGGGCACCAACCGATCGGTTGGAGTGCCCCAAACGATCGTCTCAGGTCCAACCGATCGGCTCAATGGCCGAACCGATCGGTTCAGTTGTGAACTGATCATTTCAAGTTGCGAACCGGTTGCTTTTTGTGGAAAATTCTCGAACCCTTCGACTCCTGCTTTAGTCCCGTATTGTCGGGCACAGAGAACCCTATCCCATGACCCGCCTATATATATAGGGGTATTGGGGGCTTCTCATAGGACAACTCAATGCAAGCCGGTTGCTTTGCGAAGTTGTCGTTCTCTCTGGTTTTGGTAACCGTGAGAGATCCCGAGCAAGTGCTTCCCGCAAAAGGGAGGTGCAGCAAGGGAAGGACAACTGCAGTTGCAACTGGTAGCAGGAGAGTGTGTTGGTGACTAGTACGTCAACAGGAGGGTGCGACTCCTTCCACTTCCTTGTGGGACAAGGAGTGTGGAGTTCCAGGTGGTCCGTGTGGACTACTACAGAGGCGGGAGGACACTGCCGCTCAGGAGGACAACTGTCATCCGACAGTCCGGTAGGAGGAGGAGTCGTCAGTCCCGGTGCGACCAGGAGCTGCACAGACGCCGTCCAAGACCGGAGTTGAAGACCGCGCATTGCGCGAGGTATTGTCGCCGAGCAAGCCTCGAGACAAGGTATGATTCCACAAACCATCCTTTCCTATTATATAGACGTTGACGCGTTTCCTCAGTATGGGTTGGGGGAGAAATTTTTGTTTCCGCTGCCTTCTCTGTCTCCCCTAAAACCCAACAGTGGTATCAGAGCCACGTCAGCTGTTCTATATTTTAGGAATATCGATATGATCGATTTTGGTTTGTCGCCTTTATTTATTGCATGCGATGCGAATAATAACGGCTTTATGCATGTCCAATCCTAAATCCACAAATCCCTAATTACATATATGATATGTATTATTAATGCACTTTATACGCGTCGCCCTTAAACGAGTTTTGTGGTGGATGTGTGTTGCATGATTATGGCCTATAAACCCCTATCTGTGTGTGGTTGTTTGTGTTTGCTTGCATCTCGGTCTGCGCACCGATCTTCCCTCTCTTATTCCCGATGTAACTCGAAATAATTCGAGATTCTTTCCTACCTTTGCTCCCCCCGAATGTAACTCGGGGTTTCCCTTTTTAAAGCAATGTAATAAATAGGATATATTTTTTATTTCTTGTTATGTCAAAGACCGGCGGACATCAAGACGACAGCTGAAACGATCGGTTCAAGGCGTGAACCGATCGGTTGAAGTTCTAGACGGTCGTTTCAAGGAGTGAACCAATCGGTTGATGACCGGTTCGAGGAGCGAGACGAGAGGGTGGCGGACATGACGAGATGCACGATGACCAGGCAAACCGATCGGTTGGAGGAGCCAACCGATCGGCTGGTGGCACCCAGACGACCGGCTGGAGAGTACAGATCATTCATGTGATGAGTTGATCAACTCGGATGGCAAGGCACAGATGTTCATCTTGTACAGGTTGCATGTGATGTTGACCTAGATGACCGTGATTCCTCTTGGCTCGAGGAATCACATTAGGATGGCCATAATCATCGCTTTTTATCGTTTGTGCATGTTTTCTGTGGGATATAGCATGCATATGATACGTACTATGTATTGTGGTGATTGGATATGTATATGTATATAAAAACCAAATCCCTCATTAAAATATAAAGTCTTATATGCCTTCCATTAGAGGCACACATGAAAAGCTCGATCGACCAAGCGTAGGTTACGCCAAAGCGTGGTGCGCCGTCTATCTTGTGGAAGTGTGAAGGGTAGACATGTAGGTTCTGCCAAAGCAGGGTGCATGTTCTACCGTGTCGGCTTTTGGGTTAGACTTAACTGGTGATTCTTAGAGCGTCTAACCCCAGAGGCAAGGAATGTTCATGGCAAGGAGTTGTGCATGTTCATTGAACAAGAGTTGCATATGATGCAATTGGCAAAAGTTGCCTACCTGAGAGATCTAAGTTATGGGCGATCAGCCAAAGCTGACTCATGACTTAGAGGATTTCAGGATCTTGCCCACTAGAAGGTTGTACGCTGCAATCTTCCAAATTGATGGTGAGGGCTATCAATTTGAAGTAAAATAGTGGGAGCGATAATTAATTAAAGGCCTAATTTTATCGTCAACTTTTCAAATCAATCAAACAAGTCAAAAAGAGTTTTGGACTGAAATTGCATATATTTCCTTTTGTTAAAATAAATGGTTAATCAACAAATCACTTTATTTGCGATCGGTCTTTGAAACCAACAAATTAAATGGGAATAATTCCACGACTGGTTAGGATGGTGAGAAGTGTTCTCAAAGAGCGAAAGCTCTAAGTCCTAGTTATACCAGAACCAGATGAACTCAATCCCACCACATCAATGGCTGAAAGTATGCTTATGGAAGCATACTGAGGATGACATTGATGAGGAGTGCTTGATGTTGTGTTCTTTGAACTATGAGTTGCAGAGACAACATGAGACATATGATGTCTCCAAGATACTGTCCTAGTATGTCATGACAGAAGGAGATCTAGTAAGGTATTCACACACTCAATGTGATTGGGTATGTGGAAAACATGATTAAGAAGGATTCCCTCTGAGCCAAGAGTTGGCTATTGGTATGATACTGCAAATGTTGTGAGAATCATACAATTCATGATAAGCTACAACATGAACAACTTTGACAAGCGTTGACAGAGTTGTTGGACATGTTGAGGATAGTAGAGGCAAAGATGAAGAAAGACAAACCATAGTCTTTGATGTGATCAAAGAAAAGGTAAGTCTTAAGGGCAAGGGAAAGGGCAAAGCTAAGAAGTGTTCTGATGCTAGCCAGCAATCCAAGCCGTCATCAGCCTCAAGGCACATGGGGAAAGGGTGTATGAGGGAACTGCCCTCTATATCTGGAAGAACAAAAGAAGATGAAGGAGGGGATGGAGATCTCCACCTAAGGTATCATGAAATGAACCACTTCTTTATCCAAGGTATATGATACCAAGATATGGATATGTCATATATGATATGCAATATCCGCAAAGAAGTGATGGCCTTTGTGAAAGGACCAAGAAAGAAGTACCCATCATTGGAGCAAGTGTTGCTGCCATAGATAGGAGTATCTTTCAGTTTATTTCAGCCTAAAGGGCACGAAATAGAGTTGAGAACTGCTATTTCATATATTGCCAATAGATAGAAACACTTTATTATTGCATATTGTATGACAATGATGGCAATTAATAAAGTTGATGTTTCGATCTTAAAGATATGATCTTTGTGGCAATGCCTTGTTTATCTTGTGATACATGGTATGCATAAGATAAAATGATACCTAAAGTTATTGATAACTCAAACAATCAAATTAGCATCAATCATGAGAAATTCATTTCTAGTTTCCATATGATGGATAAATCTATACTCTTTTGGTTAGAGAACCAGTAAGAGACATGAATCTCTTGTACATGATTAATCAATCTTCACTAATGGTAGTGGGAGAATGATTGTCCTATTAGGTATAATACATGTGATGTATTTACATACCTATTGGAGCGAATGCTAATACTTCAAATGGTGTTTAGAGAAATACCAATATGAATATCTTGAAGTGTTCAAGATTATCATAAATGAAGTACAAATTTGGTAAAGTATTAATTCTTGATGAGATCAATGAATAAAATACTTGGACCAAATGTTTGAGATCCTTATGAGTGATTATGATAGTGTATCATAGTGAACTCATGATTAAGGCATGGTGATGTCTAAATCAAGAAGGAATCATACTCTAAGGAGTTAGAGAATGATTATCAAATAACTGAATTCTTCTTAATAAAAGGATACCCCCACACTAATAAAGGAAATTAAGAATCACAAGGGTTGTGAGTTCTTATATCCTTAACAGATACACCTCAATTATCTATGTGATGAGTTGTTCATGTGATGAGTCAACTATCTAGATGAATATGAGGAACCGAATTTTGAGTTATGATTTATGATCATAACATCCTAAATGATTTCCATGTGAACCATAAGGTATGACCTTGATGGTAGCACTCATTGGATGAAATCCATAAGTGCAAATGAGTCTTAAGTGTTAAGACACATGGATAACATTTTGAGAAGGATGATGCTTTTTAATTTCAACTTAATGACTAAGACATTTGGCATATGGATACTAAAACCACATTCCTATGAGGAATGAAACAAGGATGTGTACGTGACACAACCTATAAGGTTTATGAATCCACTAATGCAGATAAAGTCTATAAGTTACAATGGACTAATCAATGTGATTGATTGAGTATAAGCAACTCAAAATTGGATCTTTACTTTGATGATATAGTCAAAGGGTTTGACTGATATGTCAAAGATAAAGAAGGGATCTGTGATTTAGTGGGAGTGTATTCACATTCCACATGTTGATGTGAAATGGAAATGTTCTAAAATGGAAATCCAAAAGTGGAAATTATCTTTAAGGAAGATAGAGATGTTTCCTATATGATAGGAATAGAGATCTATAGAGAAAGTTCTCGACAAATCTCTTGACCTGGAAAGGAGAGAGCATACATTGGCAATCTGTACTGAAGGGTTCAGTATGCACAGATTCAATGGGAGAAAATTTGTCCATGTTATATGGATATTAGTATCCCAAGGCCAAGTGTCCAATTCTTATGAAGAATGGGAACACTAAGAATAGATATGGATCTATCATGTATGTAATCATCCCATTGTCTTGCATGTATGACATGGAAAGAATAAAATGCATTCATCATCTTGTATGTAGGACATGGCAATATGATGTGCTCATCCTGATAACTCGTATGTAGGACATGGTGAGTGGATGTCTGTCTACTTCCAATAAGGGTTATTGGAATACCATAAGAACTTGATAAGTACTTGGGAAGTACTAGTTCTATGGAGATAAGGAAGAGTTCGATTTAAAGAGTTACATTGATGCGAACTTCCGAAAGGACAGAAAATAAATTGCAAAATATATATAGGATATATAAAAGTGAAAGTTTGTTGATAATTGGAAGTGTTCCAATAAAACCATTTAAAAGGGAAATGTCGAGTATCTGTGTGTTAGAGAACATCAGTGGATACTATATGGATCTGAAGGTTCATGAGATGAACTTATATTCCACTCATTGATGACAAGTATGGAATCCTTGATCATGCAATGTGGCTAAAGGTTAGCAAAGGAATACTAGATCGCATATTACGGCAACTCCATCTCATACGTGTGACGTACAGTGAAGAGATGAGAGACATGCAATTTATACTGACCTTGGCAAAGTGTTGCCATTACTCACTATGTTGGCACTAGAGCAGAGTGACATGTGGGACATGTTTAGAAATCACTATGAATATGATTCAAGGGTGATTGGCTCGCAGTGCAAGTGGGAGTCTGTTGGTATGTGTGCCCTGAGAGCCAATCATGGGATGATTGGTGGGATACATTAAGATTGATTTGATAAACATCAAAGGCAAGCTTCCAATTCATTCTGGTTCAGTCATATGAGATAGTGATAGAACAGATTGAATGTCTAGAGAATGACAGTACTCAATGACGTATGCCTTCAGGTTGAGGACCTGAACGATGAGATCATACGGATGCTAAGAGTTTGTACATTCTTGTTATGTCCCTAGTCGGATGTCATTGTGGAAGGTAGATAGACAACAATGACACACAAGACTAGATTGTGGTGTTGGTTGATGACAGAATCTCATTAGTCATGATATAGAGATATCAAACCAAACACATAGGTACTTGTTAGAGAACAAGGTACCGGACAGACCCACCGTGAGTTTGACACATGGAACCATGAGATGGTAGTCACAGTCAGTACTCACAGTGATGGTGGTGAGTGTGATTCTTAGACCTGAAATCACTACACTCAACACATGTCGTTGGGCACACTTTGACATCATCAAACGCAGTCCTGAAACATGGGTTGTTATAAAGGTGATGATTGGGTGGCTTTGACACATGGGCTTTTGAGGGGTGAGTGATAGATATGGGATTTGTCCCTCCTAAGGGAGTTTGATATCTAAGGCCACTTGATGAGTAGGATTGAGATAGGCATGCGCACGCATGTGTGAATCAGTATGTGATATTGATGTCATACATATCTCCTTCAATCTACTCTGAAATCAAGAAAGTGAATGAACGTTGACAGGATGACAGTTCCATGCCTTGAGTTCATTCGGGATATCAGTGACAAAGGAATTATACATTCACTGTAACAGCATTCACGGATTGTAGGATGAAAGTTGTTCTCCAACTTTCTACTTTCACTTGGGTAGCAATGATGTGTGACTAGGCACCGCTCTTTTCTTGTGAAGTCATAAGTGTTATGGACTTTCACTGCCAACGTGAAATGGACCTGCAGGGTCACACACATAGGATTTAACCTGGAAGAGGAGTTTTGTCCACAAAGCAATGTTTAGATTGATTACTAAAGGAGTTTAGTAGTTCAATTAAACACTCAATCAGTCGATGGCTCAATATCGTATGGTTCAAGGTGTTGGACGCATTGATTGGAGTATCAGATTGATTGAAATCGCAATTGACTGATTTTGCCCAACCTGTGCTCCCAACCGATCGGCTCATGTGATGAATCGGTCGGCTGAGGTGTTGAACCGGTCGGCTGGAGTGTCCAGGCCGATCGGCTCATGCCTAGGTTGAAACGACCAGTTCAAGAGTTGAACCGATCGGCTCAACTGGTGCAACCGACTAGTTGGGAAAGTCATGCCGGCAAGAATTTTCCTTTGGTTTCAAATTGCCCAATTCGATTGGGAATAACATTGGTATACGATACCAATTGAGAATGAAACAAGGAAAGTCCTTTTGAGCCGGATTAGGACCATGAACCGATCGGTTCAGGGCACCAACCGATCGGTTGGAGTGCCCCAAACGATCGGCTCAGGTCCAACCGATCGGCTCAATGGCCGAACCGATCGGTTCAGTTGTGAACCGATCATTTCAAGTTGCGAACCGGTTGCTTTTTGTGGAAAATTCTCGAACCCTTCTACTCCTGCTTTAGTCCCGTATTGCCGGGCATAGAGAACCCTATCCCATGACCCGCCTATATATATAGGGGTATTGGGGGCTTCTCATAGGACAACTCAATGCAAGCCGGTTGCTTTGCAAAGTTGTCATTCTCTATGGTTTTGGTAACCGTGAGAGATCCCGAGCAAGTGCTTCCCGCAAAAGGGAGGTGCAGCAAGGGAAGGACAACTGCAGTTGCAACTGGTAGCAGGAGAGTGTGTTGGTGACTAGTACGTCAACAGGAGGGTGCGACTCCTTCCACTTCCTTGTAGGACAAGGAGTGTGGAGTTCCAGGTGGTCCGTGTGGACTACTACAGAGGCGGGAGGACACTGCCGCTCAGGAGGACAACTCATCCGATAGTCCGGTAGGAGGAGGAGGAGTCAGTCCCGGTGTGACCAGGAGCTGCACAGATGCCGTCCAAGACCGGAGTTGAAGACCGCGCATTGCGCGAGGTATTGTCGCCGAGCAAGCCTCGGGACAAGGTATGATTCCACAAACCATCCTTTCCTATTATATAGACGTTGACGTGTTTCCTCAGTATGGGTTGGGGGAGAAATTTTTGTTTCCGCTGCCTTCTCTGTCTCCCCTAAAACCCAACAGACCAAACCTTAAAGAGAGGGTACCCCATAAAGACTCTCCTAAAGAGAGGGAATACCATAGAGAGTGATAAAATTTGGGTCGAGAAGTTAGAAAAGAAAATTCATGTTCGATTATGTAATGGTTATGGTTACTATGGCCATTTATGTCATTACACCTACATGTGATATTTGTGTCCCGCATGTGTATAGACATACACTGACCGCGTTGTTTTTACACCATTTTGGTCTAAATTGTAGTTAATATAAAGAGACAAATATGTAGAGAAGAAGACACCAAATAAAATATGATTAAAGTATATGAAGGATTATAGATAGATTTACTTTATGTTGCACCTTTAGTTTCCCTTTCCACATAACTCCCTATAGGAGATTATGTCTTCATATTGTTATCAAACTCTTTTCCATTCAATGATTTTTTTAATTATTATTGGTTATTTCATAAACCTTGATCCTGGAATTATGATAACGGCCCTTGTCCTCAGTCTGCCTTAATTGGAAAAAATAGGGGGAGGGGGTCATTAAATTTATTATCAAAGCCTAGGTTTACCATTTAACCTACAATAATTAGTAATTTTAAATAATTCTATAGATCTTAAGGGAATTATTAGGGAATTTTTCAAGGCAATGGTGTCTAGAAGGGATCACGACTGGGGGACTAGTAAAACTTCCCTCGATACCACTAGTCGGCTTATGAGGACTCTCGGTCGTCCATGAATCTTGTCTGGCCAAAGCTGGAAGATTTTTCTAGAAGTAAAATACCTCTAGGTTTTCTTCTCATTTTGCAATTCATGCCTTCTCTATCCCCTACTTCCCTCACAAAAACCTAGGGACCCAATAGTTGCTTCCTTCTACCCTCCTGAGGAATTAAGGTTATGATTATTACGGTTAAGGCATCCTCTGCCAAATCATAATGAACATATTTAACCAAAATGCCATGGACATAATTTTATGATGCTTTAATGCCCTAAAACTAAAACTGAGATTACTTTATTTATGTGAAACAACATGCCCCACACCAACACTATTATCATTGTTGAGGACACCTCCTGGGACCACCCAGACAATAGGGTCTCTCATAGGAAGAAGGTTTCCTCAAAGAACAGAATGAGATCCATGGAAGTCAAGTCCTCCAAGAAGCAGAAGAGGCCAGAGGAAGCCTCCATTGAGAACGGTCTCAAACCTAAGGCCATCCCCTTTGACATCCCAAACCCAGAAGATGGTCCTGACCCTGAGGGTGAACCCATGCCAGAAGATTAACACAAGGGTGATGGTAACCCTATTGCTGGTGGTCCTGGCCCAATCAAAGAAGTGGTGATCCAGACCCCTGATAGGCTATGGTTAGAATAAAAGAAGAAACTCACTAAGGCCATTAGCGCCCTAGCCCTCAAAGACATCACCAGAGATGGGAATGGTGAATCCCAACCTATCCGCCCTCGTCTAGGGGCCACCATTCTTGAATTCATCAAGGTAAACATAGAATTTTTTTGCAGTGAAGACAAGATAGAAGTCATTGAAAAGGCATATGTTTGGCTTCTGGTAGTGGAGAATGGATTCTGCATCCTAGAGGTGCAATCCAACAAGAAGGACCTCTTCTCCATTCACCTTCTTAAAGGAGAAATAAAAATATGGTGGGAAAACTACATCACTTATTGAGACCTGACTGTTGAGTCTATGGTATGGGTAGATTTTGGCACCATCTTCATGATCAGGTTTGTCCCCATCTCTACCACAAAGGAAAAGGAGAAATAGCTCATTGTCCTTTATCAAGGCAACATGTCGTTGGAAGATTTTTCTTGGAAGTTTTGACTCCTGGGGTGGTTTTCCTACGTGCTGACTAAGGAGTAGTGAGTAGAAAACTTCATTGAGTGCATGCACCCCCAGTTGAAACCCCATGTGATGGCTAGTAAAACCACAAACTTCACTGAATCCCATGACTTTGCCTTACAGTTGGAGAAGACGGGCATGCATACCCAGAACCGCTTAAGGGATATCTAGGATTCACTAAATGTCTCTACTCTAAGGAACGATAATAGAAGGGTACAAGGTCGTAACCATGGTAGGGACAGAAATAGAGGAAAAGGAAAACCCAAATGAATCATAACCCTAAGTTCCCCACATGTGCGATGAAGCACCCAGAAAATGCCACCATGAGAAGAAAGTGTGTTATCTCTTCCAGAAAGAAGGACACATCTAGGCCAATTGTCCTTTCCCTTCCCCTTATAGACCAAGCCCATTGGTGTCCCGACTAGAGGCCACAACACCACATGGGGGAAGACCCAATTGTTTGAGAATGTCGATAGGCCCAATTCTTTGTCATTCATAATGAGGAATCTTAGGCCTTTTCAAATCGACTCATATAAAGTAACCATCCCTAGAACCCCATTTTATATCCTTTACCATGAAATTCATAATTATTTTGAATGTCAAAAATAAAATTTAGGACTACTTTATATCATGGGACACACCATTAAAACTATATTTGATTCCGGTTCTACTAATACTTTCATTTTAGGAAATCTTGCAACTATGCTTTGTTTGTATTTCAAGGACTTAGGATATGTTTTAGAAGTCACTACCCCTAGTGGTAATATTTTCTCATACCTCCTTAAAACATTGGTCATCACTATTAAGTATATGAATAATGAACTAAATCCCTACTAACTTTATCCTCCTTGATATGAATGATTTCGATGTCATTATAGGAATGAATTGGCTTTATAACTATAATGCAAAAGTAGGTTGTAGGGAAAAGAAAATAAGTATAGTGAAGCCAGGTCATCCACCCTTTAGCATTAGAGGTACGAAAGATGCCACCAACAACCTATATGTGTCCTCTATGAAGGAGGAACAGATGGTAGCTAAAGGTTTTCTAGTGTTATAGCTATAGTGACCAAGCCAAAATCTAAGGTATGGCCCTTAGATGAAATAGAGGTAGTCAGGAACTATGCTGATGTGTTCTGAGATGAGTTGTCAAGCATACCTTTGGATAGAGAAGTGGATTTCTCAATAGAGATAGCTCCCATGACAAACACAATTCTTAGGGCACCTTACAGGATGGCTCCCATTGAGTTGCTTTAGTTAAAGAAGCAACTATAGGAACTCCAAGACAAGGGCTTCATCCAACCCAACACATCCCTATGGGGAGCATTGATTCTCTTTGGGAAAAAGAAGGATGGATCACTCTGTATGTGCATAGACTATAGAATGATAAATCCAGGCAAAATTAAGAATAAGTATCCCCTACCCCACATAGGACTTGTTTGACCATCTTAAAACTGCCCAAGTCTTCTCTATGATCGATCTGAGATTTGGGCACCACTAGTTGTGAGTTAGGAAGGAATACATCCTAAAACCACTTTCCGAACTCGCTATGGACACTATGAATTTTTGGCCATGCCTTTTGGGTTCTCCAATGCCCCAAGTGTGTTCATGAACCTGATGAATAGTTTGTTCTAACCCATTCTTGATACCTTTCTCATAGTGCTCATAGATGACATCCTAGTCTACTCTAATGACCTAGAATAGCACCGTGATCACCTATCTAAGGTCCTTGATATCCTGAGAAAGTAGAAGTTCTATGTGAAAATCTTGAAATATGAGTTTTAGATAGACTGAGTTATGTTCATCAGGCACATTATATCCAGAGGAACCATATTGGCAGACCAATCCAAAGTAGAAGCCAACCGGGAATGGCCAGCACTGAAGTACCCGTCTGAAATTTGCAGTTTCCTGGGATTGGCAAGGTATTATCAACAATTCATCAAGGATTTCTCAAAGACTGATTTTCCCTTTTCCTAGCTCATCTGAAAGGATGAGAAGTGTGTATGATCTGACCTATGTGAAGAAGGATTTGAAGAGTTGAAGTAAAAGCTTACCTCAGCCCCCATCTTGACCATACCCTCAGGCAATGATGGTTTCATGATCTTCATCTATGCATTGAAGATGGGATTAGGATGAGTGTTAGAGCAAAAGCAGAATGTCATTGCTTTTTCCTCAAGACATCTCAAGACAAATGAGTTGAATTATCCAACCCATGATCTGGAACTTGCGCCAATTGTTTATGCCTTGAAGATTTCATGACATTACCTATATGGGGATACCTTTGACATCTTAACTGACCATTAGATCATGAAGTACTTGTTGACTCAGAAGGACCATAATTAATGACAATGAAATTGGATGAAATACTTGAAGGATTTTTATTTCACCATATCCTACCATCCTAGTAAGGCTAATGTGGTAGACGATGCCCTCAATCATAAGTGACTCAGTTTTGTGGCTAGTTTGGCCACTCAGTGGAAGATATTGAAAGACTTTTCTAGAAGGACACCAGAACCTTTAGCATATAGAATCCATTTGGCGAAATATCCAAACATGCCCAACCTATTAACTAAGATTATAGCAGCCTAGTTGGTCAGCCCAGATCTAGAAAATATGAAGGGCTTGATGGAAAAGCCTAAAACACACCTCTTAGTGTGTGTGGATTTCCAGAATTCGATATAGGCATCGTATTTGGGTACCCTAGGATTCAACTTTGAGCGCTTGCATCCTGCAACAAGCTCATGGATCGAAGTATGTCGAACACCCCGACACCACTAAGATGTTCAAAGACCTACAACAATTCAGCTGGTAGCCAGGAATGAAGTGAGACATAGCTTCATATGTGGCTAATTGTCTTACATACCAGATAGTGAAGGATAGATTCATATGTGGCTAGTTGTCTTACATACCAGATGGTAATGGCTGAGCACTAGCGACCCTATGGGTTATTGCAATCTATCGAGACTCTTGAGTCGAAGTGTGACCAAATCACCATGGATTTTGTGGTGGGTCTTCCCGATATAAGAAAAACACATGACGCTATATGGGTCGTGGTGGACCGCTTAACCAAGTTATCACACTTCCTTTCTATGAAGATTACTACCAAGGTGTTAGACCTATATGAGATTTACATTCAGAAGATAGTTCTTTTACATGGTGTTCCATTTTCAATCATCTTTGATGGTGACCCTACATTCAACTCAAACTTGCGGAAACAAGTCCAATAAGAACTCGACACGAGGTTGAACTTTAGCATAGCCTATTACTCCTAGACTAAATATCAGTTAGAATGTAAGATCCAGACCCTAGAAGATCTGTTCGGAGCATGTGTCCTTGGTTGGGGTGGATCATGGAAACAATATCTACCCTTAGTTGAGTTTGACAACAATAATAGTTAGCAAGCTAGTATCAGCATGCCTATGTATGAAGCTCCTTATGGGAGTGCATGTCAGTTGTCATTTCATTGGGATGATGTCGGTGAGAGGACCTTGTTCAGGTTAGAGGAACTATAGTTATATGATGATTAACTCACTTTGATCAAGTAGAGGATGAAGAAAGCCCAAGATCAATAGAAGTTGTATGTTGATACAAAGTATAAAGATTTGTAATTCACTATTGGAGATCATGTTTTTCTAAAAAAATATGAACCATCCGAGCTACATCTAGACATAGAGGAAAACTGCGTCCCTGATATATCAGTCTGTTTGAGGTTCTAGAATGGATTGGCGAGGAATCTTATTACCTAGCTTTACTACCACAATATAGCATGATGCATGATGTATTCTATGTGTCCAATCTAAAGCGCTATGTGAAGGATCTTTCCCATGTGTTTAACATCGAACCTATAGAACTCCAAGGAAAGTTGTCATACCCTATGTTGCCTATGAGGATTGTGGATTCCAATGTGAAAGATCTTAGATATAAAAACATTGAGATGGTAAAGGTTCTTTGGAAGCACCATGGTAAGGATGAAGGCACATGGGAGCTACAGAAGAACATAGAAAAGTCTCATGCCTATCTTTTTAGGTGACTATCAAATTTTGAGGTGAAAATCCTTGTAAGAGGGAAAGGATGCTATAACCTAAATTTTCATGTTTTATATAGATATTCAGATACAAATAATGTGTTGTTTAGGACATATTAGAAATTTACCTATGTCTTATTTAATATTTTTGGTTAGAGAATGTAAATTCTCCATATGAAAAGTAATTTGTGTCTATTTTCAACAATACATTATTAATTAATAGATAAAGAAAAAGTTGAAAACTCAATAATAAAGGAATTTTCAAAAGTGATGAATAATTAGTAACCAAAATAAGGAATTATTTTTGAAATCTCTAGAAAGACAAATAAACTTAATTCAGCCCTATATTACACCCAAAGAAAGAATATACCAAAATAGGTATGCTTGCCAAGTTTAGGTAAGAAAGGAGTTATTATATGCCTTATATAATTACAATAAAGCAAACACTTGGAGGCAATGAAAAAATTCAGATCTATTGGAGAAAAAAGGAGATAGATATGAATTTATTAAGTTTCCCAAATGTAGAGGGTTAACTGATGTAATTATTGAAATTGTCACACTTAATCTGATTGGGAAACTTAGGTCAGCCCATTTGAATGTTACACGACCTCACAATCCTTATATCCCAGATCAGGGATCTAGGGATCTTCTCCCACCTCTAGTCGGGTCGAGAAACTAGCTATAGTGACTCTTGTGCTCCCTTTCACTTCTCTCTATCACTGATCTGTGTGAACACATGAGAGTCCTTCCATTGAACACAAAGGATGATTTGGAGTATATCCATCAATAGAAGACCCTAGATTGGAGTGCAAAAGGAACTTTCCACAATTTGTGCATCTAAGGCTCCGTTGTGTGTGCTCAGGGTAGAATTTTTGTATAAATGTATGGCCATGTTACCCTTGTTATTAAGTATTTGACTTTAAGTTCTTTTCAGATCTAGGCTCCATTGGTGGCCAACTCTTGGGGGCCTTTTTATAAAAGGGTTAGGAGCCCTCTATGAGAACAAGATAGCCTCACGAGACCATGCAAACCCTTCAGACTCATTCCCAGAATCCAATTCCATCATAATTCCATATCGTCCTTCTCTTCTTCCTTCTGATACCACTTCTAGGGAATCCCTTCCCCTTTCCTCTCTCTTATCTGGTCTTCTCCAGCAATTGAGATCACGGATGAGTCCACCAAGGTGAGGCAAAGGGGCTTGCACGCTCTCTTACTGCTCAGAGGCCCCAACATGTAAAGTCAACTACAAAGTTGACTCGCCTACTTATCAAGAAGGAGAGCAAAGGTTGAAGACAACGATGGGCAAAAAGACAACCCTACCCTCTAAGGCTCTATGCATAGGTAAGGGTATTACATACCTTACCTTCATTTTTTTATCCTAGCCACGTGTGCATGAATGCCACCATGGCATGAGTCTATTGGCTCGATCCTAATCAGTGGTGTATCCTTTATTCAATCAGTTGTTGACATGGCTAGCCCAGATTGGTCTAGTGAGGGTTATCTTACAATAGTTCTAGAAAATAATTGGTAAATACAAACATATCGAACATATATATAATTTTCATTAGAAAAATTCATAGATACCAACAAAGTAGGTTTCTTCACCTAATTACCACTTGAATTACAAAAGACTTAAATGTGTAAATTTTTGCGATATTTAACACATATAAATCCTAATCTCATGAAATTTATGGCCATATCTTGATTAGTTAGTCTTAATAAGTAAATTCTGATATAAATCGATAAAAATAGCATCTTGGATCTAATCTAGGATAAAGGATTCACATGTTACCAAAACTAGGGTTTCCTAAGTTGAAAAACCTCATAATGTGATAATTAGGGTTTGGAAAGCCTAACCCTAATGAGACCCTAACTTAGATCCCAAATCAGTCATAATGGATATTTTTTTAACATAATAGTAATGCTTGGGTGTTATAGGTTGATTGCTTGATTGGTTGCATCTTGTTACTTGGAAATTAAGACACCCCTAAGGAAAGGTACATGGTTATACCTATGAATACTTGCCTTATCGACTTTTAAGGTTTCCGAAGTTTCCTTAATGGATTGCAATTAAATTGCTTGGTTGTTTATTTGCTTCCTGAAATCTATAAGGCCCCAATGAGTATCATATTATATAAATACAACTTGTTCATACCCCAAATTGCTATATCTAGTGAGTTCAATGAGTATGTGGGTGAAAGAATTTGTTATGGGAATGATTGGTGATCAAGTCGGGATAGGAACATCAGTAGTGGAACATGTCGGGATAGGAAGCCAGACATAAAACTAAACATGGGTGAGGGAAGGTTATGAGAGTCCATTACAGGGACCAAACACTAAAGAGAGGGTACCCCCACAAGGTATGCCATGGAGAGTGAGAAAATGTGGGTCTAGAAGTTAGAAAAGAAAATGCATGTTCAATTATGTAATTATAATTGATGCTATGGTTGTTTATGTTCATACACATACATGCATATATTTTGTTTCCCTCGCAAACTAATTATAGAAATATACTAACTGTATTTTCATTTCACATTATTTTAGGTTAAGCCACAATTAATCTAAAGAGACGGATATCCATAGAAGCAGATGCCAAAAGAAAATATGATTGAAGTCTATTTAGGATTATGAATAGATTTACTTTATGATGCACCTTTAGTTTCCATTTCCATTTAACTCCCTAGAGGAGATACTATCTTCATATTGTTATCAAACTCGTTTCCATTCAATGAGACTTTTAATTACTATTGTATATTTGTTAAACCTTGATCCTGGAATTATGATAATGGTCATTTCCCTCTTGGTCCGCCTTAATTTGGGATAATAGGGGGTTGGGGTTGTTTAATCCTCCCTCCTACATTTGAACATGGATGAGGAGGGAGAGACTAGATCAACACTAATGGCTACATCTTCTATATTCTTCTCTATTTCTATTCTTTCATTGACCATGTGTAGTGAAGCCCCTCATCTTGTTTGTTTTGGGACTAAATGTTAGGTTATGATGCCATGTTATTTGGGAATATTTATGTAAAAAAATATTTGGTTGATTAGTGTTGTGTAACCTTGTATAGTTTCCCTTTATAACTTAAGATACCTATACTTTTCATCCCTGGGTGGGAGATCTGAGTAGACAAGAATGATTTTCCTCTATTACTTATCAAATAGAGACCCAATAGGTTGGATAGCAGGTATGGGAGGTATAATATCTTTTCCTATACCCTATACCACCCCCTTTCCACCAATTGAGGTTAGAGAGTCACTTTTAGAATCCTAGATTAGTGATGCATCCTAATTATATTATCTATCCCCTAGTTAAGTAAGGATTGTAATTGTCCATAGGTAGTGGTTGAGGGACTAGTTCTCTAAACACTACTTATGTCATTGATGACCAACTTATAGGATAAGGCTTGTAATTAACACCTACCATTCTTGTCTGTTTTAGTAGCACTAACTATTGTATATGTTGATGAATATTATCCAAATTAATGGTTTAACTACTCATATTTATATTTTACTTGCTTTTAAATTAACTTTGTTCCTTTTGTGTTTGATTTTGTTAGGTTACCTTGGTTAATTGCTTTGTTTAGGTTTTCTTTTTCTATTTAGTCATATTCTTAACCTTATCTTTAATTCCTAGTTTAGTTTTAAATTTCTTCGTAGTGTATCTAGATAACCATATTTTCTAGTGTTTAATTAGTCTTGCCTCAAACTTTTTCCAATTGCATGGCCATAACATAATCAATTTGAACCCAATTTTAAACCCTAAAACCCTATATTCTCTCTACAAACTTGGACAACCCCATACATTAAGTGTCTAGAACCATCTCTATGGATTCAGCCTAACTCTCCCCTTCTAGTACAATCCCAAGATTGTGCGCTTGTAGATTTATTGTATAATAGTATGTAAATTGGATACTTTTGTAAGCCAAATACCTTCACATTATCAATTTGTGATGAACCTTTGGCCAATATGGAACCCTTGTTTGTTATGTGGGCCATTGAGCTAGAGGAGAATGTCACCTGGAGTGAAGCTTTGTGCATATTTATTGTTGTTGTTTCTCTACATACTTTATCTCCAGTATCTAGTTAATGTAGGTGGTAACGTATAAAAACCTATTGTCATCTATCATTTAGAGAAGTTTAATCATGACTTTGAGGCTCTTTTAGATGATATAGGTATAGTCCAACTATTGTACATACCCCACATTTCTTTAGACTGGAAGCACCCATCATCTTTTCTCCATTTACGACATGAACCTTGGATGTTCAAATTAGTAGGAAAAGGTTGAATGTGAGTGATTGGTGAGGATTACGAAGATCCTCTAGGACCACTACCATTGTATCAACCATGTCAGGATCATAAATCAACTAAATCACATCGTTATTGATCATATATTACATTGTATGCATGAAGGCTCGACACACATATATAAGGCATCCTGGAGAATAATGATATTCACATAATGCCATATGGCCATAATTGTTTATGAGTGGGTTCAAGTGTTGTTCTTGAATTGGGATTTGATCATGAATTTGATTTTTGGGAATTAACATGTGCATAGGAAACCCGGAGTGGAATGAACACTCAAATAAGATTCTAGGGAGAGTAACATTAAAGTTACATCCATGGGGGAGTCGTCAGAGGTACTATTGACACTTGGTTATCTGGATTTGGTGTTGGGGTTGGAGCCTTTATGGTTGGTGATGTCAGATGATGCTTTTTTATTGGAATGAGATGAGATATCTTAACCCATTATAATAGTTTTATAAAGGATATTTACACCCTTGTCGCATCATCATTAGTTATCATTTATGTTGGGTTAGGATACCTAGTGTCAGACAGGTCACTTTTGCAGATGTGGTTGATTATGTTTCCCTTTTTCTCACAATTTCTTTGGGGATAGACATGGGATTGATGATTGTGGTACATGTTATATACCTATCTTAGTGGTGGTCTTGGTGATGGTATTAATTATGAGCGCCTTGTCTTGTAAACTCCTTTTATTGCAATTTCTATGTTAGTACATGCTTGGATAAGATCGAAAAATGACTTATATGATTGGAACATCAAGATGGCTGATAGAGATAGGGAGGATTATTTGATGATCATGTGTATGAATTCCTTGTTAGTTGACTTTTTCAATTTATGTCTCACCATTTTACAATGAATTGGTGAATGATTCCTTGACCTTTTGTAGGAGGGTTTCATGGTCATCTCTGATTGGTAGTTGGCCATTGTTTCATGAATATGTATTAATGAAGTAGTCAGATAACGCCATGAATTCTTTATCTCTAGATTCATTAGTTCTACCATGATAAAGGCGGTCCTTCAAGTGGACTTTGGAAGAGCTTGGTCATCAATTTGTCATCATCTTGTATTTTGACCATGTTTGGGTAGCAAGCATAGGCCCTCTTGTATTTTGAGAACTCATGAACCTCAAATTTCTTGAGTAGGTGTGCCTCTAGGAAGTAGTATGAATCACCAAATTTATTTAGTCCTGCTTGTTGGCCCTACATCTCCTTCGCATGCTTTTCTAGTGATTCCATTGCAATATCTGGTGGTATTTACATGGCCTTAGAATTCATCAATATATTTTATGGGGAGAGTTTCATCAATATGGTCTATGGGAAGACTAGGTGGTGTCATCATCGGTACACAAACTTGGGGACAAGCATTCAGGTATGACCATAAAGGCATTTATGGAGATAGGTATGGGACCATTGGTAAGGAAAGAGGGGTTGTTGATTGTGGGATTTTGGGCCCCTTCCATTTCTACTTTGATGGTTTGACATAACCTATAGGACCATTGACTAGATAATTTCTTGATATCTTTTTTTGAATCCTCTCCTAACTAGTTGGACTTATGGGAGTTTCGGAGAATTTGAAAACTGATGTTGCATCCTTATTGGAGGTATGGGCTATCTATAAGTTGAGTTCTTCATGGGCATTATGAGTGGTTCAGTTGGGGGATAGGATAACATCCTTGAATGTCACCCATTGAAGAAAAAATTGATTTGTCGAGGGTATTTACAGATAGTTCCATTGGCTAATTCAATGTACAAATTGTTTGAGCCATTTCCATGCATGGGACCTATCTTTAACTTCTTCATAGTAGGTTTTGTCATTGTAGATACATTGGATGGGGCCACAGACATAGAAGATTGATGTTGTTGAATTAATTACTCATAATGAGAGATGTGGCATACACAATGATCTTTATCTTCCAAGATTTGGCACCCAAGACATTCATATTGGATAAGTGGCACAAGATGTCATGTGTCTTGACTTGAGGATTAAATATAGACATCCTTTCAATAGATTAAACTAGATTTATGTGAGAATAGATCTTATAAGGGCTTTGTCTGAGGGACAGAATGCTAGTTGTTGGCCCCATGGTGAAGCTACATTTCAAACTTTGCACGTAACTATTTGGGTACACAATCCTAAGCAAGATGGTGTGCGTAAAAATTCCCCTTGTGAAACAAGATTTGAAGTAGGGTACGAACAATTCTAGTTGTTTAAAACTACCCCTTATGTGGCAAGGGGGAAATGATAGGGAAGAGTCCAAATCAAGAAAGGGTACAAAAAAATTTCCCCTAGAATTTCAAGGGGCTTATATTAGCATTCCTAATTTGTTCTCACTTTTTTGTGAATAAAAAATGAATAGAAACACAAGGGGCGAGTGGAGATGAATAGGCTTCACTAAGTGGTCCTAGGTTAACTTTTTGAGTGATTGGGATGTGAATCCTAACAATTAACTTGGATAGTTTTCCTTATGGGTTACCCCATAGGACTTCTTTTAACATCCTATCACTTATTCATACATAGATACAAAAGTGAGTCACCATCCTCTCATGGTTGGATATTTGTATGGTTCAATTGAGTACCATATGTTGACTTTTTGATGGGGATGAAGTTCCCTTTGAGGAATCTAGCCCTCTCTACTACCATCATCATAGAAGGTATGTGGAACAATAGATATTTCCTCATTCTCTAACGGCCTCAAACAAAATTTATGATAGTTCAAATTCAAGATTATCAAATCTTCCTCGTCATGCATTATGAATAAAGAGATAGTTTTTTTTCTTCTTGAAAACCTATCAAGAAATTTTGATCTCTTATTCTTTATGGGAAGTTGGGGCTTATTGATTATTTTGGGTTTGTACTTCAATTTTGTTTGAGGGTTTGATATTAGTAATCTCTTTCATGCTACTGGGATTCCAAGTAGGTATGTGCTCCTCAATAATCTTGGATATCATTCCAGTTCATCCTAGGGGATCAAAGATTTATGTAGCTTTAAATCTTCCTAGGGAATTGTGTCACCAAAAGGAGGTGGGAAATTCACTATATTTCCATCGTCTTTTTTGTATGAAAAATAGTTTTACCATAATTTAGCATAAAGTGGTCCTTATGTGACTCTGATTTTTGGAAAGGGCTATAATCAAAATAACCCAACATTAGAATATCCAGCATTTTTGGATTTTGAAAAAAGATTTTCACCATAAGGTCAGAATTACTCTAGGATTGCATATATATTTTGGGTTTAAAAAAATGTTTACTGAGATCAATACCTTATGTGGGCATGAGATAGTATGTGTCTTAAAAAAAGGTGTCTCTATTAAGTCTAGTTTAATATCTCCAACCTAATTGGGTTTTGAAAAATTTGTTAACAAAGCATCAGAACTTTGAAAACATTCGAACATTACTTTGGGTTTTGGAAAAAAAACTTAGGGAGATAAAGTTTGGTTGAATTTTGAAACTATCATGGGGTTTAAAGAAAAGATCCACCAAGTATTTATATGTTCAACAACATTTTGATAAATGTTGTTGTTGTCTCGGGTCTTGAAAAAAGGGTTCACCAAGAATTTCAAAGTTCAACAACATAATGATGTCATTGGTTTTGAAGAAGAAAGTTTACCAAGGGTTCAAAAGTGGAAGTTTACCAAGGGGTCAAAAGCGTGTAAGTATTTTGACAATCTCTTAGGTTTTGCAACAAGAAAAAGAAGTTTTATCAAGGAATCAAATGTTGGAAGCATTTAGATGTTATTTCAGATTATCATAAACAAATTTGCCAAGGGGTTGAAAGTCCAACAACGTTTTAACACTATCTTGGCTTCTTAGAAGGTTTTATTATGCTCTATCTATATAACAACTAATTTACCCCATTTTAGCCACCATGATTTTAGCAATTCTATTCTCAACCTCTCTACACTTATACTTCTAGTAGGCAAAATGGATGTCCTTATCTTCTCTATGAGTATAATAAACTCCATTTCAACATAGGTTTCTAATTTTACCAAGCTAGGATACTACCCTCAATATAATTTTGATCATGATGACCACATTAAATCACTGGTACAAGGAAGTCAACACATTCCCATTGGTGTGAGGTCCCTGCTATTACTAATATCCTAGTGTTGTTTGGGTCAATCAGTCTGAGCATTCCACTTCTTTACTTGTCACCATACAAAAGGAGGAGTGTGAAGTGTGATGTATTTCTTTCTAATAGGAAAAGCTCATTTTTTTACTCTATAAGGTGTTGTGAGGACATTCAAAATCACTTCATACTTAACAAACAAAACTAAAAAACATTAATGCAATTTAATACAAGCATATGGTTAAGCATTTTTTTGTATTGGCACACACAACATAACAGAGCATTGAGGCCCTGCATTTTTTTCATTATAAGAATAAATAATAGTCATGTTATTGAGTTCTTTAAGGATACATAGATTGGGCTCTCTACGGGAGGATGTCTAACATTTTCTTTTAATTTTTTAAAATTATTATATTGTCTAAAAAAAATGACTCCTACAAAAAAGGAAAAGGACACGCATAAGCCTCGAAGGCTACAAAAAAAATAATTTTAGGTATATGCAATGGGAGACATGTAAGGAGGATGTCTATGATGTTCCTAAGTCACACTGGGCTAATAAATTCTAGGATAAGGCACACTCTCTATAAAATGATCTACAAGCACATGAACTTGGGATGTCATATAGGATGGGAAGTACGAGGTCGAATGCATAGGGATAATTGGAGTCACTAGATCTAGGTATGTTTATGCTAGGTTCCTAATATAGAGTGTAGGGTTTTCAAGGTTTAATTGTAGATTTGATTATTAGACTAGGATTGTAATCAATTAAAAGGAGCAAGAATTAAACCTAGAGTAACCCTACATGATTAAGGCTAACTAACAAGGTAAGAGAGCAACTGATACTAACTAAGCAATAGAAAACCTAACTAGCACTAAGAAAGATAAGAGAAAGAGATAACTAAACCTATACAAGAAATTAACCTTAATTCTACAAATTAGACTAAGAAGGCAAGAAATGAATATAATTAGACTAACACTATATAGCAAGAAAGCAATTAGGGTTTTAACAAGTTATTAAAATAGTGGGTTGTTTGGAGGTCAATTAGCCATCAATATTTGTAAGGGTCATTTTCACATGTGTATATCTGACAATTACACTACAAAACCAAACAAGGAGTAATGTAGATTATCCTATCATATTAGTTTCCCATGGGTGGTGCAGTGGTGTATAAGGAAACTAGCCTCTATCAATTTCCATCCAATGCGTATGAAGGATATGTAAGCACTGGTCTAGATCATCCAACTCTAGGTTTATGAGAGTGATTCTCCTAATACACTAAGTGGTATGGGGCGGTATGGGGTGTAGGACAAGGGTGTTTCACCTCCTATTACTCCCATCCAACCACTTCTCTTTGTTAAGTGCATATTCAGGACCATACCTAGCTACTTAGATCTTAAACATATGGATAGTGATGTAGGGGATTAGGTGGGAAAAGAGGAGAACTAGTTAAGGACCCACAAGTTGGAGTTAGGTTTTTCTCCTCTTCTAGCATGATGTTTACTCCTATCTATATACCGTAGGTGTTTGCACACATCAATCACCATGTAATGAGGTAAGAAGGGATGATAAGAACTTACATGGCCACTATAAATGAAATCAAAGAATCATCCATATGCATCTCACAACATGGTATCATAGTTACATATTTTTCCCCAAACATCCCACCAAGGGACTCAGTTACCCATAGTTAAACAAAGAGAAAAAAGAGGGAGAATAATATAGAAAATCTATGGATGTAACGACCCCGCCTCTCGGTAACCCCCAATTAAGGGAGACCAAAAGGTCAGAGTCATTATCCCAATTTTTAGAATCAATGGTTCAACAAATAATCAATAATAATTATAAAACTCTACCAAGACTATATTGAAAGCTGGAATACAATAAAACTTTGCATACCTTTTTCAAAAACTTGGATATCTACTTCTATCCACAATTGGAGTCTATTCTAACTAATGCCCCTTGCACTTTAATTGTTAATTTCACAATATGCCACTTTACTATCTGTCCTTTTCAATTTGTACCTAAGATGCCGACAAACAAAACGTCGGTCAGCATAAATGAATATGCCGGTATGTGGGGATGACCAAAATTTCACAAATATGGCTAACAATCTAAATATCACAATCAAGTTAATTAACAAGCCAATTTACGCTTTCAATGTGACATTCTCCACCGCTTTTGCCCTAACCCTGAAATACCCTCTTTAAGGTTTCTCTTTTACCATTGACTTAAGGCCACCTTCTCAATCCCGAGCTTGGTGCCTGGGGTCACCTCTCATGGTGCCCATTAGTCATGCAACAAAGACCACCTTCTCAATCTCGAGCTTGGTGTCTGGGGTCACCACTCATGGTACCCATGGGTCTTCCCTCCTAGGCTTGACCTTTTTGCATCATCCATCAGGGTGGCATGTAGGTGCGAGAATACACACTTATATTATAATTGTTATAATCATAGTGACTTTATGATTTACAAGTATGAACATCCAAACGGATAGGTTGCATTCAATGCGATTAATCATCTAGAAAACCTTCAGGAAACTAATGTGATTAACAATAATTAACCACATACCTGATCCAAAGCAACTTGATGTCCAAGCAATAATGATAAAGAAAAATCAAACAAGCAATCAACAATATCCTGAAATTAATGCAATACATCCAAGTGTTATAGTTTATCCAAAACATTCTCAAGATAGACTTGGATTCCATCTTAGGCTTTCTAGGTCACTTTAGGGTTTTATTAAGGTTTTAGCCTCCATAACACTTTTATCACATTTAATGCTCTCTTAGTTCTCAAACCCTAATTTCATCATCAGAAGCCCAATTAAAGTCTATTATTTCTCTTTTGTACTAAATCACCATTTTTATCCTCTTAAGTCATGTCAAGATCATTAAGCCTAATTATCATCTTGGATTTCTTTCAAATTGATAACTCATATTTCATTATAGTTCAATTCATATATGAACTCTATTTATCACTAATTTCACATTAATCCACTAGAAAACCCAAATTACTAAATTAAGGGTATTTATCCACAATTAAGAACTTTTATACTCAAAATAGCTTAGAACCGTCACATCTCAGCTTTATACATGAATTTGACCAATTATAGCCATTAAGAAACATAATTACTAACATTAGGGTTTCAAGCCCCATTAAAGCTTATTTATGTACATGGAACCCTAAATTTATCAAATACACATAAAGTTCATCCTTTTAGATCTAATGTGTCTTTTTATGATCAACAGGTTAATAACAACTTTAACCTCTCTCAATACATTAATCATCTTAAATAAGGGTTTCTTAATCATTAATGCATTAAATTTGATAACTTCCACTACTTTTCGAATTGCAAGAGGAATAAGTTTCTGAATATATTTTTAATGGATTCCTTGCATTTTTCTGAGCAAAATACATATATTATATGTACCATTCCGATCTACCAATAAAAAGATACAAATTTTACAAGAAATACTTACTTGGACCAATGGCAGGATGCCACGTCATCCAACTCATGCAACGCAGCTCAGCCGATTGAAAACATAACGAAATGACCATCTTGCCCTCACTTAAGTCGTCAGTTCTTTAATACGTGGAGGGACAGAACTATCCAACTTCCTAGGTCGTCTTCAACCTCCAGACCACCACAACGGTCACCGATTGCAGCCCTTTACGGGGCTTCCCTCTCCTCCCTATGCCACAAAACATGCCGCTAGCCACCTCCCTAGGTCCACCGCCCCCCTTGCGCACATGGGGCACCACTTGATCGCAGTCAACGCGGATGGTTTCAAGCACCTCAGGCCTGTGACGTGCGACTGCTTTTACTGCCATGCGGCCGCTTCTGCACCTAGGCAAGGGCTTTATGATGATGGCTAAGCTTCCCTTCAGCAACGTGGGGCATAGTGCTTCCAACGCAACCCCTCTATGGCCCCTCATTTTCTCTAGGGTTGCTCTACCCTCCCATGACTAGGGTTTGCACGAAAAATAAGAAGGATAATAGAGAGAGATGCATGGGATTATCTAGGGATCGGGCTAAGGCTCCAACCCTTATATAGGGGAGGATAGAAATGCCCTAGGAGCCTATCCATGAGGTAACAAGCCCCTCTCCCAATAGGAAACCATATTCCTTCATTAAGAAGCAATCTTCTCTCTCTTCATTATCTTCTTAATAAACCATATTCATTGGATATTTAGGAATTCGAAAATCACCTCTCTTAACATCTTTATGCTTCACTTTCAATCCATTGGCCACGAAATTATACTTCCTTACAGAAGAAAGTACCTCTTTTTAATAATAACACAAATTCATTAATTATGTATCACATTATCCTCTTATTTTGTATTGTTTGCATTTTCTCTTTCTTCTTCTCTATTGGGACTCATTGGATCCCAAGAAATCCTAATATTTCGAAATTCCTTTTTGAGGATACTTATTATCCTTCTAGATGCATCTACATTCTTCATTTTTCATTATCTTACTTATTTCTTTATTAAGATATTTCTTTTCAAGGATTTCTCTTTATCTTTCATTTCCTTTTTCCTCTTTTCATATTTCTTTTATTACAAATCACATAGAAACGAAATTTATTTAATTGTGGCCATTAATTCCACTTTCTAGATATTTCTATGTATTTCTCATAATTACTTTGCTTAATATCCATTATCTTGTATCTTTTCTTTTTATTTGGACTTTTCTTCTTTTCTTATCTTTTATATCCATTATTGGATTAATATAATAATAGAAATTACGAAATTCCTATCAAAAAATGGAGATTTGCAAAGAAATCCATCTTTTGAAGCAAAGCATACAACCTTTTCAATTAAGTCCATATTCACAAAATCTTTACAATTCAGTTATGAAAACATATGCAAAATTGAGGTTGTAACAATGGATGTAGGTGAAAAAGCTGCAATATTCACCTCCAACGGCTCCAGGTAGGAACTCCTCCACTAAGCGGGTAAAATGTAATGGGATATAGGGTGTATATGGTAAAAACCCTAGAAAAACTAGGGTTAATGGTGGAAGTGGAGGTAATTGGAGTGGATGGCATAGATTCTGGCTAGGGGGGCTAGGAGGAGATAATGGTAGTTTTCCTTCGACTCCCAATTGCCACTAGTGTATATATAGTGACCTAGGGCATCTAGGGTTAAGTGGCGATAAATTGGTAGTGGAAAGCATTAGGGTAGGGTGTTTATAAAAAATGTGGTGGTCACTACAATTGTGATAGGATGAATGTGGCATTGTCGTGGAATCTTAGAATGACCATGGTAAAAGTGTAAACAATCATGGGGTTGATCACAAACTCTTCTATGATTGTGGGCTTAGCAATGATCATGGCCTCCAAGCTGGTCGCGGTCTGGAAATGATCGTGGCCTCCAAGCTGGTCGCGGTCTGGCTTGAGTGCAAAGTGATCGCGAGCTTAAAGGCAGTTGAAGGCCTCGACTGTGGTGATATGGTCCTTGTTGCATGAATGGGTCACGGTCTAGGTGATGACCATGACTTGGGATATATATGTAACTGAAACTAAGGAAAGATGTGTAATTGAAGTATTTGGCAAAAAGATGCTAAAATTGTGGAGAAAGTTAGCAAAATATATGCTAAAAGAGGTGTAAAATATATATATAAAGTACATAAAATGAAGTGTTATCGGAGGTGGAGTTTTATAGTGTGTTGGCACAACTTTGGTGGTCACCACGGTTGTGGTGATGTGAGGGTAGAATGTTTGTGGTGATCACCACAACCATGTTGTATGTATAAGGAGAATTTGTGGTTTAGAGCATCGTCATGTTGATGAAGATGCCACAATTCTCATTTTGGCTGGTACAATTGTGGTGGGTCTATCTTTCCATGTTCATTTTTTCTGGCAATGGTGGTTCTGGTATCCTAGTCCTTGAAGAACATGTGA
This sequence comes from Alisma plantago-aquatica, assembly GCA_963693085.1. Lineage (NCBI taxonomy): Eukaryota > Viridiplantae > Streptophyta > Magnoliopsida > Alismatales > Alismataceae > Alisma > Alisma plantago-aquatica. The sequence goes on along the minus strand of OY856414.1, from coordinate 498,698,406 downwards.
CCACTGATGTTGGGTTCTCGTATCATGGTTGTGGTGAAGTACCAAGATTGTTAAGGGGGCTCGACCATGCACTTCAATGTTGTACTTGTCGATCTATGGTGCTCTTTACCCAACTTAATCCTTGGAAACATAGGGTAGGTTGGAGTTGAATTTGATGACCCAATGGCATCCTCCCTATATATTCGAATCCTTGGGATTCTCTTCTCTCTCCTATTTCCATAAATTAGTGCTAAAGTACCTATAAAACATGCAAAGAGCATCCATAAGTGCATTTGACAGTAAACTGATTACTGGAAGTATAACATGTGCGACATCCCAATATTTAAGGCCTTGGATAAAATGATCTTAAAAGGAATGATTGGACAACCTATATCACTAGCGTACTATTAGTATGGTATGCCCAGAGAGCCAATCATATGATGATTGTGATGGGGCATTAGATACTTGATTTGATAATAATAAAGGTAATTCTGTCTATTATGTTTGTCTCAGTCATGAGATGATGACACATACATGATAGATGTCTAAAGAATGATGTGACTCAATGACATATGTATTCAAGTGAAGGACATGAACAATGAGACCATATGTATGTTAAGAGTACATACATTCTTGTTATGTCCCTAGTAGGATATTACTATGGAAGCAAAATAGAAAATAGTAATACATAAGACTAGAGTGTGTGTTGACTGATGACAAAATCTCATTAGTCATGATATATGATATCAAGTCAAGCACAAAGATTTATGTTAGAGAACAGTATATCAGACAGACCCACTGTGAGAGTGATACATGCATACCATGGAATGGTAGTCACAATCATCTCTCACAGTGATAGTGGTGATAGTGGTTCTTAGACCAGAAATCACTGCACTCATCACATGTGACTGGGTACACTTTGACATCATCAAATGCAGTCCTAAAACATGGGTTGTTATAACGGTGATGATTGGGTGACTTAGACACATGGGGACTTGACTATGAGTGATAGATATGGGATTTGTCCCTCCTACAAGGAGTATGATATCCAGGGCCCCTTGATAAGCCAGATTGAGAATTGTATGGCCATATTCATGTGATTCAATATATGATATGTGAACTCACATGCATCTCAGACAGTCTGCTCTAGGTCAAGGAACATGGATTGAATGTTGAAGAGGATGATGTTCCATGCCTCGAATTCAATCTAGATGTCAGAGACAAAGAACTATACGATCACTATAACACTAATCAGAGATTGTAGGTTGAAATTGTTCTCCAACTTTCTGAGTTACTTGGGTAGCAATGATGAGTTACTAGATTCCACTCATTGTTTGTGATGTCATAAGTTGTTATGAACATTCACTGCCAACATAAATTGGAACATGTAGGGTCACACACATAGGATACCCCTACAAGAGTAGATTGTCCATGAATGATGTTTAGATTGATACTAATGGTGTTTAGGTACTCAACTAAACATACAATTAATTGGCTGGACTCAAAACTATCAAGTTCAAGTGTTGAACTAGCTGGTTAGAGTGTTAGATCGATTGGAGACTTCATTGGCAATGTCAGGACTATCAACCAACCAGTTCACCCAGGTGAGTCGATCGGTTGGTGTGAGCCAACCGACCAGTTCACTTAGTGAACTGGGTGGCTCACAGTCCTGCCAATCGAGGAAATTGGGATTTACCTAGTTGGATAAAGACTTTCACTTTTCACTTGTTCAATTTAATTGGAACAAGGATTAATCTTTGAATTAATTGGAAATGATTGAGGAAAGTCAATTGTAGGAAAGTCTAGGAAGTGAAATGACCAGTTCACTTAGTGAAACGATCAGTTCACTTAGTGAACCAACCGGTTCACACTCCCAACTGATCGGCTCACCTTGCCAAATGACCGTTTCATTTGTGAAACAATCAGTTCGCTTGCCACAATGTAAGTAATGCATGGAATTTTTGGATCCTTCTATTCCTGAATAGTCTAGCAACCCTAACCCTGTCCTCTACTATAAATAGAGGGGTACTGGGGGCTTCTCAAAACACACAACTTAGAACATCAGTTGCTCTGCAAATTTTTTTTCCTCTCTGGTTCTAGTAACCGAGAGAGCCTGAGTAGGTGCTACCCGACTAGGGAGGCACATCAAGGGAAAAACAACTACAGAAAAGCAGTATGAGTTCGGGAGAGCAGATTGGTGCTAGTACACCAACAGGAGGGTCATCTCCTTCCTGCCAGTTCTTTTAGAATGGCAGGAGTTCCAGGTAGTCCATGTGGACTATCTATAGAGGCAGGAGATGTTTGCCGCTCAGGAGGACATGTCATCCACAGTCTGTGGTGGAGGCCAGAGTCCATGGAGAAGACCAAGAGTTGCACAGACACCGTCTAAGACATGGCATTGAAGACTGCACATGGTTGTGAGGTATTGTCGTTGGGCAAGCCCCAGGACTAGGTATATCTCGCTCAAACAATCCTTCCCATTACATAGTTGTTGATGTGATCTCCTGTTATGGGTTAATGGCTAGTAAAAATTTTGTTTTCGCTACCTACTTTGATGCCATAAAACCCAACAGTGGTATCAGAGCCACATCAACGTACTGTGTTTTGGGATAAATGGATATGATCAGATTTTGGTTTTACCATCATTTATTGATTGCATATGATGTGAATATTTAAAATGACTAATGTGCATATCCGACTAAATAATGCATGCTACCACAAACTAATACACATATATGATATGGTATATATGCAATTGATACGTGTCACCCTAAAATGGTTTTTATGGTAGATGTATAGCATGATTATGGCCTATAAACCCTATGTGTGCTTGGTTGGTTATGGATGTTTGCATCTCTATTTGCATATCGAGCCTCTACCTTCTATTCCACATGTAACTGAAGATAACTCAAGATCCTTTCTCTTCTAGCTTTACTCCCCTAAAATGTAACTTGAGGTTTACCAAAGATTATGTAAAAGTAGGATAGTTTATTTTTTGTTACATCGAATAAGAAGACGCTCAGCACCAGATGAGCCAACCGCCTAGAGGACTAAGGAGGATTTCTAAGATGGAGTCAGACCGGCTGGCTGATGGCCCAACCGCTTGTTAGAGGTGTCTAGACATCTGAGGTCGACCAATCAACCAACCAGGAGGCGAGCCGATCGTGTCATAGGATGAGCCGATCAACCCGGAATGGTTCAAGCACAAAGATCTTCATCAACAACAAGTTGCATATAATGTAGACCTTAGATGACCAAAATTCCCTGTGGCTCCAAGGAATTACAATAGGATGGCCATAATAATTGCTTTTATCGATATTGCATGTTTTCTCGTTGTGGTTATAGCATGTATATGATACGTACTATATATGTGGTGATTGGATATGTATATGTACTTATATAAAATCCCTCAAATACAATATTAAAGTCTTATATGCCTTCCATTAGTGGCACACATGAAAAGCTTGATCGACCAAGTGTAGGTTACGCCAAAGCATGTGCACGGTCTATCTTGTGGAAGTGTGATGGTAGACATGTAGGTACTGCCAAAGAAGGGTGCATATTTATCGTGTCAGATTTTAGGTCAGACATAACTGGTGATTCTTAGAGAGTCTAAGCTCTAGAGGCATGCAGATGAACATGGAAAAGAGTTGTGCATGTCATCTATCCAAGAGTTGCAAATGATGTAATTGGCATGATGGCCTACCTAAATAGTCAAGTTGTGGGCTATCAGCCAAAGCTGACTCATAATTTGATGAAATATTGATCTTGTCCACTATAAGATTATACGTTGCAATCTTTTGAATTGATACTTGAGGGTTATCAATTTGTACAAAAAATAGTGGGAGAGATAATTAATTATAGACCTAATTAATATCGTCAACTTTATCAAATCAAACAAATAAAAAATGTTTTGAAATGTTGCAAAATTCTTTTGTAGAATCCAAATGATAAACACAAATACATTATCGTTTCGATCAGTTCATAAATGGGATAAACCTTGAATCTGGTTTAGGACCTTTGAGAAGTGTTCTCAATAGTGAGTGTAAACTCTAAAGTCCTTGAAAGACCAGATCCAGTGGAACCACTCCAAATGCGCCTAAGGCTAAAATTGGATGCTTTCTTGAAGTATGTCAATGATGCCTAAGACATCAAGAACCTTTTGTTGAGCTATATGAACTATGAGTTGCATAAGTAGCTTGAAGCATGGACATTCTTGAGATGGTTATATATCTTAAGAATCATGTAAAGCATGAAAGGTATAACATCTTCAAAGTGACGTTTGAGTATAATCAGACAGATGGAGATCAAGTATAATCTCATATGCTCAATATGATTGTGCATACAGATTGACTGTTATTTCTTAAAGGTTAAGAGTTGACCAAACATATGATTCTATAAATCATTGTGTGAATCATATAGCTACTTTATCAAATGTTGAGAAAACTTAGCCAAACCACTGTTTGAAGTGCTTGGTATGTTGATGCCAAAGCATGAATGAAGAAAGGACAAAACATATGATAATGATCAGCAGAGTGAAGTCCATAGACTAAAGCAAGGTCAAGAAGTGTTATAAATCCAAGCTTAGGTCCAAGTCTTCATCACTTAAGATATGGTGAGGGGTAAGTTGGAAAAGGAAATAACCTCTTTTTAGAGGATCTCAGGAAGATGATAGAGATAGAGATCTCTACTTCATGACCTAAGAGGAAGTAAGCTAGAAATTGTGCAGAGTAAGAGTTGTTGCCACTATAGTTACAACATTACATTCATAGGCATATAATAGAATTATTGAATTGTTATTATATACATGCCATCAATGAAAACATCATACATCTTGTATGGGAAAGAATACTGGATTGATGTTGCATTTGCAAGATATGATCTTTAATGGCAATGTCTATGTCTCACTAACTAATACTTGATAGTTAAAGAGACAAATGTGTGTGCCACATGTAATGAATGACATGATAACTCAAACTTGAATGCCTATAGAGATGTCATCTAGAGTGCATATATGGGATTGAAATTCTAGAATCCATATGATGGATATCTAGACTCTTTTGGTTGGTGAACCAATAGAGACGTGTTAATTTCATTCATTGTGAAATATGACAAAGGTTCTTCACTATATGTAGTAGGAGGATGATTATTCTATTAAGGATTATACATATTAATGTATATAGACCTTTTAGAATAAATGCCAAAGGTAATCAATAGTACTTCAATATATTTACGGATGACCTCAGTAGATATGATAGTTTGTATTTAGTGAAACACAAACATAAATCTCTAGTAGTTTTCAAGAAGATAAAAATGAAGCACATAATTATCTTGGTATAAGTATTAAATTTTGATATGATCGATTTGGAGATACTTTGAACCAAGAGTCTGAGAACCTTCTGGAAGATCGTGATAATGTATCATGATGGCATCCACCTAAAACACAATGATAGTGTATCATGAGAAGTGTATCAGAAAGAAGGAATCACACCTTCATGAATCAGAGTGTGATTACTAGCTAAACTTCAAATTTTCCTTTTAGGTACATGCTTAACACTGGGAATAAAGAGAATCACGAAATGTTGTGGAATCTCAAAGTTCTTTAAGTAACACACATAATACATGGTTCTGGTAGAACATGCCTAGATCTTGAATGATATATGATATCTTATAGACAAGAAGGCGATGAGTTGATCACATGATCAGTAAACAGTCTACCTAGAAGCTAGTGAGAACCAAAAACTGAGATATTGCTTGAATCCATGAAATCCAAGATGGACTCCATGTACATCAACAAAGTATGACTTTGGTTGATCCACCTGAAGGGGTAAAACCCATAGGGTACTTTTAGGTCTTCCATAAGAAGACTGACATGGAGGGTAAGTTGGTTGAAAAGAGTTTCTAACAAGTTCAAGGTGTTGAACATAGTGAAATATTTTCAATAATTACCAAGGATAAATCCATCAGGATAATGCTTGCTATTGTAGCTTAATGTGACTATGATATTTGGCATATGGATGTTAAAACCATATTCCTTAAATGGAATATTATGTAGGATTTGTATGTGACACAGCCTAAAGGTTTTATAAATCCAATAATGCAAATAAAGTCCATAAAGTTGCATAGATCAATCTTTCGATTGAAGCGGGAACCTCAAAACTGGATCTTGAATTTGACAAGATAGTCAAATAGTTGGACTTGAGTCAGAATGAAGACGTAATGTGTGATTACAAGAATTTATTGGGAGCATATATATTCCACATATTGATGGGGAATAACATCCTTATATTACAAAATTTGGTAATGAAGTGTATTCTAAAAGGTTTTAGAGAAGCATCCTATGTGATAGAAATCAAGATCTATAGAGATAGGTCAAGAGGGCGCTTGGTGAGAGAAAGCATGTCCATGTTCCATGGAGTTAGTCTCTCAAGATCCAAGTGTCCCAATTCTTATGAAGAACAAGGAACAAATGGATAGATGCCATATGCATTCACAATTGGATCTATCACGTATGAGCTCATCTCATTATCTTGTACATATTGGACATGATAATATGAACTAATTATATTGTATGTATTGGACATGACAAGAATATACAAACTCATCATCTTGTATGTATTGGACATGATAAGAAGATATGAAATCATCATCTTATATGACAAGATGATATAAATATCTAGTTATCTCGTATGTATTGGACATGGTGAGTGGATATCTGTTAGGTTCTAGTGAGAGTCACTAGAATACCATAAAGAACATCTTTAGATACTTGTGAAGTACTAAAATGATTGGTTCCTTAGTTATGGTAACAAGGAAGATTTGGGTTTAAAGAGTTACACCAATGCAAGCTTATGAAATAAAAAATTTGTGTTTGGCCTTGGAATAAGAATTGTTAGTTGGAAATGTTCCAACATAAAACAATTGATTAATTCTACAATAATAAGTCGAGTACCTTAGTGTTACATATATTGTGAAGGATACTGTATGGATCTAGAAGTTCATATGGATGAACTTGTGGGAGGTTCTGACCATTGATGACTTAGTAGTAATATTGTAACAACAATGGAGCTAATGGTTAGGCAAAGGAATCTCAGATAGCACACTATGGCACTTCCATCTCATACGAGTTGTCATACAGCGAGGCGATGTGAAACATGTAATATACCGACTTGAAGCAAATGTTGCTTACCCTCTATAAAAGTACTTATATAGCATAAACATGATGGACATGTTAAGATCACTTAGAATATGATTCGTGGGTGATTGGCTCTAAGTTCAACTGGGAGTCTGTTGGTATGGTATGTCCAGAGAGCCAATCATATGATGATTATGATGACACATTAGATACCTGATTTGATAATAATAAAGGTAATTCTATATATTTTGTTTGCCTCAGTCATGAAATGATGATACATACATGATAGATGTCTAAAGAAAGATGTGACTCAATGACATATGTCTTCAGGTTAAGGACTTGAATAATGAGACCATATTTATGTTAAGAGTACATACAATCATTTTGTGTCCCTAGTCAGATATTAATGTGGAAGCAAAATAGACAATAGTAATACATAAGACTAGAGTGTGTGTTGAATGATGAAAGAGTCTCATTAGTCATGATATATGATATCAAGTCAAGCACACAGATATATGTTAGAGAATAGTATATCAAACAGACCCACTGTGATAGTGATACATGGATACCATGGAATGGTAGTCACATTCATCTCTCACAGTGATAGTGGTGATAGTGGTTCTTAGACCTAAAATCACTACACTCATCGCATGTGATTGGTACACTTTGACATCACAAATGCAACCCTAAAACATGGGTTGTTATAACGGTGATGATTGGGTGACTTTGACACATGGGGACTTGACTATGAGTGATAGATATGGGATTTGTCCCTCCTACAAAGAGTATGATATCTAGGGCCCCTTGATAAGCCAATTGAGAATTGTATGGCCATACTCATGTGATTCAATATATGATATGTGAACTCACATGCATATCAGATAGTCTTCTCTAGGTCAAGGAACATAGATTGAATGTTGAAGAGGATGACATTCCATGCCTCGAGTTCAATCTGGATGTTAGAGACAAAGGAACTATATGATCATTGTAACACTAATCACATATTATAGGTTAAAGTTGTTCTACAACTTTTGGAGTTACTTGGGTAGCAATGATGAGTTACTAGATTTCACTCATTGTTTGTGATGTCATAAGTTGTTATGAACATTCACTGCCAACGTAAATTGGAACATGCAGGGTCACACACATAGGATACCCCTAGAAGAGGAGATTGTCCATGAATGATGTTTAGATTGAGACTAAAGGTATTTAGGTACTCAATTAATCATACAATTGACTGAATGGACTCAGAAACTATCAAGTTTAAGTGTTAAACTATCCTTTTAGAGTGGCAGGTTGATTGGAGACTGCATTGGCAATGTTCGGATTGCCTACCAACTGATTCAACCAGGTGAGCCGATTGGCTGGTGTGAGCCAACCGGCCGGTTCACATGGTGAACCGAGCGGCTCACAGTCCTGCCAATTGAGGAAATTGGGATTTTCCCAGTTGGAGGAAAACTTTCACAATTCACTTGTTCAATTCGACTAGAATAAGGATTAATCTTTGAATTAATTGGAAACGGTTAAGGAAATTCAATTGTAGGAAAGTCTGGGAAGTGAAATGAATGGTTCACTTAGTGAACCGACTAGTTCACACTCCCAACCGATCGATTCACTAGTGAACCGATTGGCTCACCTTGCCAAATGACTGTTTCAGTTGTGAAACAATCTGTTCGCCTGCCACAGTGCAAGTTATTCATGGAATTTCTAGATCCTTGTACTCCCAAACAATCTGGGAACCCTAACCATGCCCTCTACTATAAATGGAGGGGTACTGGGGGCTTCTTAGAATACACAACTCAGAACATCAGTTTCTCTACAAAGTTGTTGTCCTCTCTGGTTCTGGTAACTGAGAGAGCCTGAGTAGGTGCTACCTATCTATGGAGGTACAACGAGGGAAAGAAACCTACAAAAAAGCAGTCTGAGTTCGGAAGAGCAGGTTGGTTCTAGTACACCAATAGGAGAGTTGCCTCCTTCCTACCTATTCTTTTAGAACGGTAGGAGTTCTAGGTGGTCTGTTTGGACTATCTATAGAGGTGGGAGATGTCTTCCGCTCAGGAGGACACATCAGCCGCAGTCCGTGGTGGAGGCCAGAGTCCATGGCGAAGACCAAGGGCTGCACAAACACCATCCAAGACATGGCGTTGAAGACTGACATGGCTGCCAGGTATTGTCACTGGGCAAGCCCCAAGACTAGGTATATCTCGCTAAAACCATCCTTCCCATTACACAGTCATTGATGTGAACTCCTTCTAATGGGTTAATGTCTAGTAAAAAAATTATTTCTGATGCCTACTCTTAGGCCATAAAACCCAACACGTACACCTCCTTTTTAGGGAGCCCATCATTAGGAACTGTAAAGTTAAGAGTGCTCAAATTAGAGTAGTACTAGGATGGGTGACCAGTTGGGACGTTGATCCCAACTTCTATGTGAGTGAGGACAAAGCATGTACTTAAGGCCAGTGGTGTTCTATGGGGTTAGTCGTCATGCCTGAAACTCTACTAGAGCCTTAGGTAGTGGTCTTTGACGTTATAAATGGTATTAGAGCCATAATCCCTCCATTAGGTGGTCCCCACATGGGCATGTGGCATGTCAGTCATGAACCATGCAGTCCAAACATGTTGGAAATGGATGTCCATGGTGATGTAGTCATCCTTGTGCTAGTACCATTAATCGGGAGTTGGGTGTCCATGGGCCATTCTGGGTCTACATTGAAATGGGGAAATATTATGAGGCCATATAGTTGAACCTCAATGAGGATGTTAAAAGTCTAAGTGGGAGAGATTGTAACGTCCCAAGATTTTAGGCCTTGGATAAAATGATCTTAAGATGAATGATTTGGCTACCTATATCACCAAGGTGCACCTCTATTTTAGGGAACCCATCACTAGGAAATCCAAAGTTAAGCATGTTCAGCTTGGTGTAGTATTAGGATGGGTGACCAGTAGAGAAGTTGATCCTAGTTTTTTGCGTGAGTGAAGACAAAGTGCACATTTAAGTCGAATGGTGGTCTGTGGGGCCAGTTGTCATTCCTAAAACTCTACTAGAGCCTTGGGCAGTGAGCCCTACCGTCAAGACATGCATTATAAAACATCTAGATGTGAATAAGGAGCACAGAAAAATAAGATATAGACTCAATCTAGGCCACCATTGGTGTCACATTAAGATATGGAAGGAATCAATTATGACCGCCATGGCCTCCAGGCAAGCATGCTAATATAAATATCCCCCTAATTCCAAATATTTGATCATATCAATGTGTCATCCCCACTATAATTGCCTAAAATGTGCAAAAAAGGGGGATAATATTGGATTGTGGGATACCTCCTAAATGTGTAAATCGCCAATGGTACTAGGGGATTAGGCGATGGGATCATAAATTAGTGGTTCTGATCATGGGCTCATCATCCCTCCTACAACATAGGATCGTATATTCAAGAATAAGCATGCAATAAAATGACACCCGTGTTAATAAAACCTATACTAAAAAAGAAAATAAGATTATGTAGAAGAAAAAAATGCATTGCTAAGATTTCAATTTTTATGACGATGAAGTCCTCAACAGAGTCGCGTTGTTATTTTTTATGCTAGATATATCTTTTGAAACCAATAAGTGGACATTGGTGGGAACTTATTGGTTTGTGGGATACCTCTTGAATGTGTAAATCATCATTGGTACTAGGGGATTAGGCCATGTGATCACCAATTAGTGATTATGGTCATGGGTTCATCCTACACATAGGATCATATATTCAAGAATAAGCATGCAACAAAATGATACCCATGTTAATAAAGTATGTACTAAAAAATAAAATAGGATTATGCAAAAAAAGAAATTGCTAAGATTTCAATTGTTATGAGGTTGAAGTCCCCAATAGGGTGGCATTGTGCTTTTTTATGCTACATATTTCTTTTTAAACCAATAAGTGGATATTGATGGAGAATTTGATAAAAAGAGGAGTCATCACCATGATTATAATTGGAAATGAGGAAGATAATAGAAAGCATTAGATATTGGATGGGTAAGTAAAAAATGAAAATTAGAGATCAAGGAAAGACTCAAGTTACGTGTGGGGAATGTTTTAGGCACCCCACAATGCCCTTGTGGTGTCACAAATCATGACTAGTCAAATACTCATTTGTGCAAGATAACATGAAATTATGAGAAAACTATCAGCAAAACAAAGGTTAGATATAACCACATCACATGAGTGATCACCAACCATGGGTTCTCATATCTTCACACCAGAGAGGGTTAGAAATGAGGGATAAGGAGACAAAGGAGATGCAAGACTAACAAAATAACAACATTTAAAGAGAGGTTAGAAAAAACAAAATTTGTATAGGTGATGATCGAGCTTAGGTGCTCAGTTCCTCATAGCACTTAGGGGTTGGAAAGGGGTAGGAGAGACAACCACATAATGTTTAACATACCCAAACTACCTTGACTTGATTTTCTAGGGGGTATGGGTGGAATCACCCTCTCCACTCTCTCTTAGTTTTATGTGTAGGAAAGGATAAATTTAGGTGTTCAAATCTCAATAGAGGTGGTGGAAGCCTTTATAGGTAGCTCTCCCTAGGTTTTAGTCTTTTCTTTCTCTCTAAACAATCCCAGTTTTACATTATGATGGCCAACCCTTCAAATTGACATGGAGGTCTCAACCTTCTTTCCTCTGTAAATGGAAGTTGGGGATTATATTTATAGTATATATGGGTCATGTGTTGGGCATCATGGAGGTGACAAATGCATTGGAAACAACAACAAAATAATTCACATTTCCTACACGAAGATCTCATCAATGGTCATGTATTTGGAAAAAGGGTGTGCAAGGTATACCTTGTCATGGTGTAAGTCCAAAGACGTCCTTACACGATGTTGTGTGTCACTCATGGTAGTGCATAGACGGTCCTCAAAGATGTCCTTCAAACACAATTGCATGACACCTACATATCTACATAGTCCACGCGGATGATAGGAACTCCATGTCATGCTGCTTGAGTTGGCAAAAACGAGCAACATCTCTCTTGGTGACATGCTAGCATCACAATCATTCTCCTTCTATCTCTCATGGATAATGATTTCTAGGCTTCACATATAAGAGTTTGTGACTGTGTCCCGACCATCATGCCCCTTTAAACAAGAGAGGCAAGGAAGTGGGGTTTCCAAAAAACCTAAGAAATGAAAAGACAGTGGTTGTGTTTAAAGAGGCATGCTCGTGGACACCCAATTAATCAATTGACTTGGTCATAACATTCTAAAATTATGCCATTAATTAATTAATTAACTGATAAAATTAATGCGATTGACTAATTTTCAATCACCCGGATGGCAACTCCAAACAATCGCTCACGGCTAGCTGGTTGAATTGATATTTAAGTCGATAATTTTAAATATAATAAATTTTCTAAAACCTTTTAGCCAATTGTCTTGGATTTTATTCCAGTATTGTTCTAGTCGATTACCTAAATGTTTTTCTAATAATATAACTTGAAACATTTTCAATCGTGTTAACAATTATACTTCTATTCTAGTGCATCATATGTATTTGACCCTATACGATCCAAATTACATTGGTAGTGATGTCCATCATCAAATTACAACTTCTCAACCGATGATTGGGACCTAGAAAGACTTGATTTCCAGCCAAGTAATTGGAGAAGTTGGAGAACTTTGACCTCGTATTGTTTCTAATGTTACAGTGATCATATTATCCCATTGTCTTTGATATATGGATCGAATCTGATGCATGAAAGCATCATCCACTTAATTTCAATATATGTTCTTTGATCTAGAGTAGACTATTTGAGATACAAATAAGATCAATATCATATATTGGCACACATGAGCATGGCCATGCATTTCATAATCACACTCATCAAGTGGTTGGAACATCATTCCAATGTGAGAGACGAATTCCACCTACATCACTCACAATAATCCACATTAGCATTGCCAGTATAGAAACCCTTATTCAAGGTCAAGCTTAGTAGTGTTAAAGCACACTGAAAACATTTGATCATTTTAGTGACTTCATGTCTATGGTCTACAATCACCACTATCACATTGAGGTATGATCCTTACCACCATAATTGGATTTTGTGTATCATACTCAAAGTGGTTCTAGAAACCCTTATTCAAGGTCATGTAGAGAGTGTTAAAGAACATTGAACAACATGTGATCATAGTATTGACTTCAGGTCTAAGGATGTAAATCATTATTATCACACTGAGGTATGATTTTGACCACCATTAATGGACTCCATGTATCATACTCAAGGTGGGTCTATCCAGTATACTTTTTCATAACAAGTATCTATGTGTTTTATTTGATATTCAGTATCATGACTAGTGATACATACTCATCAAACAACACACATACTAGTCTTAACATATTATTGTCATCCCAATATCCAAAATAATAACTAACCAGGGAGTCACACAAGAATTAATACTCTTAACATACACATGATCTCATATTCAAGTCCTCAACCTAAATTCATTTCATTGAGTTATATATTCTTAGAACATTACTATGTTTACTCATTATCCCATTCATACGATGATTTTGAGTCGCATTTATAGACTTGTTTCACTCGCGTTTTGTGCGTTTATTGGTCATTTTGGTGGTTAATATTGCATAATTCACTTACTTTAGTCTATGATCCTTCTCAACATCAATTCTCTCTTATTTTATTGTTTTGAGCATAAATGATTACAATGATAGGTTTTATCTCAGCTGATGTGGTTTTGTTTTGCAATTTCAAGAAAAATGCATATATGTAGTTGTCGATACCATCGACAGCTGTCGATACTATCAATACAGACACAGGTTGTCAGCCGCAAGGACCAGCACAGAGTCGATACCATCGACAGGGAAGTCGATGGTAGTGACATTCCATCAGGTTGCTGGCGAGTAGATAGTCAATACTATCAACCCTAAAGTCGATACTATCGACACCTGAAGATTCAGTGATGGAAAAGGGATAAAACTGACACCTAAGGGTGTCGATACCATCGACCCTCATCGATGGTATCGAGTCAGCATCAGGCACAATGAAGAAAACAAAAGAAGACTTGCCGATATCGCGCAGGGTCGATACCATCGACCCTCGTCGATGGTATCGACTCCGTCAGATACAAGTTTGTTTTAGATCGATCTAAATCCGACGGATGTGATATTTTTGCGACCTAACTCAGTGATTATACCTAATGACGGTGGCCAAGAGTAGGTTATCACGTCATTAGCTGTTACACACGTCCCGAGAAGGTGTGGAGAGAAGAACAGAGCCCAGAAGCACGCCCCAGCCGTTTCGGAAGCCGAAGAAGACGTTTTCCACTGCCGAAAGGCTGTAGATCACGCATTCTATGCCGATGAACACTTGGATCTTCTCCGTTCAGGGGTTTCATTACTTATTCACATTTTTCTCCATGTTTCCCCTTTTCTCAACCATGTTTTGCTCTGAGATGAACATTCGGGGCTAATCCCCTTTATCTTTAGGACTGGGAGTAGCCCGGGGAAGCATTGTATGACATTTTTATCGTAGTAATTCATCATTTATCTCTTAAATCCGTGGTATGATTTTGTTTTCTCAATTATATTGTTATGCTTGATCACCATAATGATAATCTAACACATTTAATTACTTTGAAAGAAGAATTAACGGTTGAAAAGAGACGAAATTCACATTAATTAACAAATCCCTTGAACAAGGTGATGTACGGTTAATGGTGGAAACCCAGAGGTCGATTTCTAATGCATCTAGTTTAGGGAATAGGTTACTACGATGGTGGAACCGACCTAGACATAGGTAGTGAGTTGTACCATGATAGTGGGCAATTCTGACTACAGGCCACTACCCGGATCGAGAGATGAACCTGAATTATTATATGGAAATTCATACAATGAAAACCCGCAGTGAAACCGCAATCCTAAAGATCTCCACTTGAATTGATTAAACAAACCCTTAATCGATTGTTTTGTTTTGTATTAATTTCTTTTGTTTTTCCAACAACTCTCAAACTCTTTTAATCGGTTTAGCTGATCACAACCAGTTAGTAGTAGTCTACCAATAATTCATTGTCCCTGAGTTCAACCCGGGCCTCACAAGGGCCTATACTACATTGACACATGCACTTTCATTCGACGCACGATAAAATCGTGTCAAGTTTTTGGCACCGTTACCGGGGACACGACAATTATCAGCACTACGAGTGCTGCAAGCGGCCATTCTAGGCCACTTTTTAATTTTTATTATTCTGAAATCATTTTTAAAATTCATACTTTATCTTTCACATTTTGTAATCGTATAGCACGGTATTGAACTAAAATTACCATTTTGCAGGTATTGGTGCATGGTGAGGACGCGTAGCACTGACTACACGCAGCAATCACCAGAGGTTCCACTGCCGGGACCTAACGACGAGGAGAACAATGTTCAACTCCAACTGGAAGATACAGATTCTGACTCTGAACAAGAAGCCATGGCAGAAGAGCAGACGATATGGGAGAAGATAAAGGCTTCTTCCTCATCCGCTTCAAAGGGGCCAAACAAGAAGCAGGCGATCAACATTCCGACTTATATGATTGATCCTGCATTAATCAACTTGGTCAAGTCAAATGCATTCCATGGGCTAAAGAACGAAGACCTGATGACTCACATAAGTCAATTCGTGGAGAACTGCGATATGATCAAGATAGACAGGTTCCCGCAGGAGACACTATACTTGAAGTTGTTTCTGAGCTCTCTAGTGGGAAATGCATGAGAATGGTTGCATAATCTTGACGATAAGTATGTGGAATCATGGAACCACATGGTGGAAGTGTTCTTTGAAAGATTCTTTCCGCCCGAGAAGACAAATGATATGATCAGGAAAATCCATAATTTTAGTCAGAAGGAAGGAGAGACTTACTCCGAGACCTAGGAATGGTTCCAGATCATGCTAAGGAGGTTCCCGCATCATGGACTTGACAAGGAGACGCAGGTCAAAATCTTTTATTTTGCTCTTTCCGAGCACGATAGAAGTAACATAGATTTTGCTGGTTCAGGGTTCTTCTTAAACAACACAGACACGAGGTGCTGGGAAATTTTGAAGAACATGGCTAAAAAGCAATCTTGGGGTGACAGAGATGTCGTAGAGCATGTTCGAGTTGCAGGGGAGTCAAAGGCCATCAAAGAGATGAATGAGAAGATGGACCTTCTAGCAAAGAAACTGCTTGCAAAAGAAGACGCAGAATCAGATGATGAGGCTTAAGTAAAGTTCATGCACCAGCAGCAGGGGTACAGAAACAACGATTATTCATGGAGGAAAGACAAGAAATTTTCCTGGAAGGATCCAAACAATTTCTTGCAGGACTCCGACGCAAAACCCCAACCGATGATGGAGGATAAGAGCACTGAGTTGCTCAACCAAGTGATCAAGCAAAATAAAGAACTAATGAGCACCTTTGGTCAGCAGATCAAGCAACAAGGGGAATTCATGAACCAATTTGGATAGACCCTACAAAGCTATGGGGCTCAGATGAGGACAATAGAGACGTCTTTGGCACAGATGGCAGCAGAAATAGCAAATCTAAAGAAGCCAACACAGCAAGGCTTTCCGAGTAATACAAATATTCCAGGAGGAAACCAGCAGGAGAAGGCAATCTTTCTACGGAGAGGCAAGAAGATTTTAAACCACAGGGCTGATGAACCAAGCAAACCCCAGTTAGAAATCATAGGTGAGGCCACAGAGGAGGTTCTGATTCCAACCACAGAGCCGGTTGAGGATATAGCAGAGGATGTCACAGCAGAACTAGTTATTACTGAGGAGGAGACACAGAAGAGGACGCCATATGTGTCGTCGCATCAAAGGGCGCAGGTTGTCCCGGTCCCGTATCCAAATAGCATGAAAGCAAAGAAAGTGGACGCCTAGTCAAGAAGTTTCTGGACAGCTTTAGAAAGCTTTCTTTCAACATTCCACTATTAGAGGCAATAGAGAAAAATCCCTCCTATGGGAAGTTTCTGAAAGACATCATTACAAAGAAGAGGAAGATCCCTGACACTAAGGTTGTGGTTCTCAAGGAGAAGGTGAGTGCTTTCATCATGGGCACATTGCCACCTAAAAGGCAGGTTCCGGGTTCCTTCAATATTTCATGCTATATTGGGAAAGTGAAATTTGGCGAAGCACTATGTGATTCAGGGGCAAGTATAAACATGATGCCTCTCTCTATCTTCAAGAAATTGGGATTAAAAGAATCAAGGCCGAGATATATGACAATACATTTGGCGGATAATTCCGTGGTGAAGCCATACGGCATATGTGAGGACGTGTTGGTGAAATTGGATCAGTTTGTTTTCCCAGCAGACTTCGTTGTAATGGAAATGCAGGATGAACATGGTAATGAGTTACTCCTTGGACGACCTTTCCAAGCCACGGCTGACATGATACTGGAGATGGGGAGAGGTTGTTTGACCTTGGGTATCGCAGATGATCGGTTTGAAATGGTCATTCCCTCAAGCACTACACAATCTAAAGTAAAGGAGCAATGCCGCATGGTGAAGCACTTTGATCAGAATATTTCTATTTGTCTACGGAAGCCATTTCTAGACATGGCTCATGTAATGACTAAAGTAGAAAAAGGGACACTGGCTATAGACATCATGGAGCAGACCAAGGTTGTGTCTCTTAGCAAGGCTGTGGGTTTTCCCAATGATGAAGAGGAGGACATTCTGCCTTCTACTGAAGATGAGGCCATAGAAAGTCTAGTCTTTAATGAATATCCAGAACTGCCTCTTGAAGCCTGCCTGGTTAACATAACACATGATTGGATGAGAAGCAAGTCACTACAAGAGTGTGCCAAGATGCTTCAGGTGCTGCCGTGTTTCTACGCTAGGTACTATGAAGACCTTGGAGAACTCCCACCACCGCTTCAGTCATCCTTAATCAGCCCGCCAGATTTGGAATTGAAGCCATTGCCACCGCACTTGAAATATGCATTTCTAGCTGAGGGTGAGAAGATGCCAGTGATTATTTCGGCATATCTGAGTGTCTAGGAGGAAGATCAATTGTTGATTGTGTTGAAGAACCACCAAGGTGCATTTGGGTGGTCGGTCGCAGACATCAAGGGGATCTCCCCTACATTGTGCCAGCACAAGATCCGGCTCGAGGAGGGAGCCAAACCAGTAATTCAACCACATCGTCGACTAAATCCTACCATGATGGAGGTCAACAAGAAGGAGGTGATCAAGCTCCTTTCTGCAGGTATCACCTATGCTATATCCGACTCGACGTGGGTGAGTCCGACATAGGTAGTCCCTAAAAACGGGGAAATTACTGTTACACATAATTTGTTAAATGAACCTGTCACAACCCGCTTGGTAATCGGGTGGCGTGTATGTATAGACTATCGTAGATTGAATGCTGCTACGCTTAAGGATCATTTCCCTCTCCCATTCATTGATCAGATTTTAGAGTGATTAGCATGTCGATCTCATTTTTATTTTCTCAATGGTTATTCGGGGTACAATCAGATTACCATTGATCCTAAGGAATAAGAGAAGTCCACCTTCACTTGTCCTTATGGAACATTTGCATACCTCCGTATGCCATTTGGTTTGTGTAACGCACCAGCAACCTTTCAGTGTTGCATGCTTTTCATTTTCTCCGATATGGTTGAACGGTGTTTGGAGGTTTTTATGGACGATTTCTCCATCTATGGTGCGTCCTTTGACGAATGTTTATACAATTTGGACAAGGTTTTGCAACGATGTGAGGACACGCATTTGGTCCTCAATTAGGAGAAATGCCACATGATGGTCAGTGAATGGATCGTGCTTGTACACAAAGTGTCTAGCAAAGGGTTGGAGGTAGACCCAATGAAGATCGAAGTTATTTCCAAATTGCCCCCACCAAATTCAGTTAAAGGGGTACGGAGTTTTCTAAGTCATGCCGGTTTTTATCGCCGTTTTATAAAAGATTTCTCAAATATCACCAAACCATTATCTGAGATGTTGGAAAAGGATGTTTTGTTTGATTTTAATGCAAAGTGTTTAAATGTGTTTAATGTGCTTAAAGAAAAATTGATTTCTGCTCTGGTCGTGCAAACATTGGATTGGATAAAGCCATTCGAACTGATGTGTGATGCATTGGATTTCGTAGTGGGGGCAGTTTTGGGACAACGTGTGGACAATCAACCCGCTGTGATTTTCTATGCATCCAAAACCTTAAATGAAGAACAACTGAATTACACGACAACCGAAAAAGAACTTCTCGCCATTGTTTTTGCTTTTGAAAAATTCCAGCAATATCTTATAGGATCTGAAGTCATGGTATGGATGGACCACGCCGCCATTAAGTACTTGATGGAGAAAAAGGATGCCAAACCTAGACTGATTAGGTGGATCCTATTGTTACAAGAATTTGACATTGAAATAAAAGATAAGGTGGGAATAGAAAATGGGGTTGTGGATCACTTGTCTAGGTTGGAAAGGGTAGATGAGAAGGACGTACATATACCCATCACCGAGACATTTCTTGATGAACAACTTCTATCTATGAAATCGAAAGATCCTTGGTTTTCTTACATTGTTAATTATCTTTCCTGCAAAATTGTCCCAGATGATTGGACATACCAAGAGAAAAAGAAAATTTTTCATTCTTTGCGTTATTATTTCTGGGATAACCCTATTCTGCTAAAGCAGTGTAGGGATGGTGTGTTGCGCAGGTGTGTACAGGAAGTGGAATATGAAAGTGTCCTCCTTCATTGCCATACTCTACCGACGGGAGGCCACCATGCTAGTTCTCGAACTATGGCCAAGGTACTTGAGAGTGGCCTTTACTGGCCTACTTTGTTCAGGGACGCATATAACTATGTGCGGCAATGCGATTCCTGCCAACGGGCAGGTAACATTTCAAAAAGATAGGAGATGTCCCTCAATGTATTTCAAGAGGTCGAGGTGTTTGATCTATGGGGTATTGATTTTATGGGACCCTTTGTGTTCTCCAATTCTAACTTGTACATTCTATTAGCTGTTGACTATGTATCAAAGTGGGCAGAGGCAATACCCACTAGGACTAATGATGTTGCCGTAGTGTGCAGGTTTGTCAAAGAATACATTTTCTGCAGGTTTGGTGTACCAAGAATGATTATTAGTGATGGAGGTACACATTTCCGAAATCAAAAGTTTGCGGCATTGTTGCAAAAGTACGGGGTGAAGCACAACATTGGTACCCCGTACCACCCGCAGACACATGGGCAAGTGGAAGTCTCCAATAGAGAGATTAAGAAGATCTTGGAGCGTACTGTGGCTTCCACAAGAAAGAACAGAAGTACCCTACTACCGGATGCCTTGTGGGCGTACAGGACAGCGTTTAAGACACCTATAGGCACTACGCCTTTTAGGTTGGCTTACGGTCGGGCCTACCATTTGCCGGTGGAATTGGAGCATAAGGCACATTGGGCGCTGAGGAAGCTGAATTTGAGGTATGATGAAGCAGGAAAGAAATGTTTGTTAGAGCTGAATGAACTTGACGAGCTGAGGATGAATGCAAATGAAAGCTTGTGGATCTATAAGGAGCAAACAAAGTTGATTCACGATCGACATATTCAGATGTGTGTCTTTAAGAAGGGAGATTGTGTACTCTTGTTCAACTCCAGGTTGAAGATGCATCCCGGGAAATTGAAATCCCGATGGAGTGGACCGTTCACAGTAGAGGAGGTCAGGCCACATGGCGCAATCATGGTGTGTGATGGCGAGACAACATTCTTGGTTAATGGACAATGTTTGAAGTTGTATTTCGGTGAGGATTACACAAGGAAAGTGAATGAGGTCAAACTCATTGCGCTTCCAGATGAATGAGGAGCTTGATTTCGTCTAGCCTAAGACGTTAAATAAGGGTGCTTGTTGGGAGGCAACCCAACCATCGATAGCTTCGTTTAGTTTCTTTCACATTTGTACTTTGGTTTGATTTGATTTTGTTCTTAGTGTAAAAATGATACCTTGATCGTTTGTTCAATGGGCAGGACTAAGGCAGGGTCGATACCATCGACCCTTGTGTCGATGGTATCGAGATGGGCACAGTTAGGCGACTGTAACAATCTCTCTACGTCGATACTATCGATGGCCTCGTTGATGGTATCGACACACCATCAGGTTGATCGCAAGGACGAGGTCGATAGTATCGACATCGGCGTCGATACTCGCGAGATCTCTGGAGATATTCAGACAAAAATTGTCTCAGTGAAGTCGATACCATCGACGGGCCTGTCGATGGTATCGACTCAGATACAGGCAGAAAGTGGCGTCCTAGCCTCGCGAGGGTGTGTGCCCAAAGCAGAGTCGATACCATCGACTCACGTCGATGGTATCGACGTGACATGTCACCGATCTGCGAGAGGAGATCAATGGCGATCGCTGCACCAAGAGAGTCGATCTGTGGGATGGGTCGATACCATTGACACTCGTCGATAGTATCGACGCGTCATCGATCTGGGCCCCCAAATCAGGCTATCAACAACTGTCGATACTAGCGGAAGACCGGATTGTGCTACAGGTGTCGATACCATCGACCTGCGTCGATGGTATCGATGGGCACACAGCAGTGACAGCCACGACTATAAAAGGGATGGATTGTTGTCATATGACGTCACACCTTCAGAGCTTTCCTCCTCCACTTGTGCCGTGCGTCTTTTTGAGCAATCGGAGCCCGTCTATGAGCATCCAAGGAGCGATTTCTTCCCCGAGCCTTCATCGAGCAGAGATTGCCTTCTCCGATCTTCCCTGAGCTCCGACTTCTCTTCCTTCTTTTTTGGCGACAATGGTGCATACAATCGGTGCTTCTTCTTCACATGCGGCTCCAATGGAGATCCCTGAATTCATTTCTCCACCCACTGCATCTATTCCACACCCGTGGATTGTCCATCCTTCCGCGGAGGTCCGTAAGGTCTACGATGAACTTATGAAGAGAAAATTTGAGCCGACCCGCAACGTCGACCAGGACATGATCCACAATCTTGGGTTCGAGGCCAATCTTGCCTACGTTCTCAAGGGGCAGTCAAGGCATACGGGAAGGAGGCCCGATGAGATGGAATTCCATGCTGATGGCCAGCCATTCTTCGGTGAATGGCCGACATACAAGGAGCTAGTGGCAGAGTTCATGGCATTGCTGGACATATGTGTCGTGCCAAACGATGTCATCGCCAATGATCGGGAATGGATCAAGGGTCGTGTTTCTTTCCGGTTGTACAACAATGATTACACTCTCACCCTCAGGCAATTTAATTCCATCTACAATTGGAATCATGGGAGAGACCAGTACCGGAGGCCAGATAACAGGACGGACTATGATGACATCTTCACCCAACTTGTGACTGTGCCACCAGGCAAATCTGTCAGCTACCATAATGCGGCGGTTGCGGATTTTGAGCATCCATTTGTGTGGGTTCTTCATCGCATGCTCTGCACCACCTTGTTCACTCGCGGTGACCTATCTCTCAGCAAGTTTCAAGAGACGGATTTGTTTTTCCTGCACAAATTGCTAAAGCACGAGGAGTGTAATTGGGGCGTGTTTTTCTTGACGCGCGTGTTGGCCATAAAGAGGAGTACGCAGAAGGCTCCAATCCACTTTGGAGGGCTCATCACACCGTTGGCCTCCTATCTTGGGTTGAATTTCTCCCATCTTACTCCCTTCTCCAATAGGAGCATGGTCAACTTGCAACATCTGCACCGCTCCAACCTCATCCTGCTTCGTGATGACTTGGCATATGCACACTGCCATGTCAATCAAGCATATCAAGAGTGTTCACTTCCAGACCCCATCTTCCATATCGTGGGTGCTCAGCATTTCAGATGGCCTGTCATAGCCATTGAAGACTCAGATGAAGGCGGCGGCAATGACGACAATGACAATGATGGCGACGAGCCTGAAGAGGAAGAGGAGGCTTTCACTCCTCTTCGTGCACGAGTGGAACCTAGGAAGCGTCCCCGCATGCATCCAGGTGCATCTTCATCTTCACAACCTCCGCCACCTCAGCCCTCTCCTCAAGGAGAGGATGTCTATTCCATTCAGGGGATGTACACAATGCTGCAAGAGATCCAGCACACCCAACTGCAACATACAGCTTCATACGCCGGTATTCAGGATACGACGAACCGACTGTTAGCTAATCAGAGGGCCATTTTCGAAAATGAGCGCCTCCTCCTCGACAACCAACAACACATCCACAACAGGTTGCATAGGATGGAGATGCAGCAGCAACCCTTCTATGATCATTACTGGAGCCAAAATTATTTTGGGGGGTATCCACAACCTCCACCCATGCCCCAGTATGATCTGAGATTTCAGGGGCAGTACCCATCTTAGGACCCCACGGCCCCGTAGTACCCTCCTCCTCCTAAAGAATGATTGGTATCTCTGTTCCACCTTTTAAGGTTGTTTTTGACTATGAGGCCATAGTCGGATTCAAGCTTGGGGGGGAGTTGGAACAGCTCTATCATTTAGTTTTCTCAGTTTTTAAGTTTATTATTGTCTTTTGTCATTTATTTCTTGTAGTTTTTAGTTTTCTTGTAGTATCCACACTTTATCTAGTGTAATTGTGGATGTCTTAAGTCATGTGTCATCTTGTTTCTTGTACATGGGAATCAGGGGCAAATTTAAAAAATTTTAGTGTTTTGCAAGTTTGTGTTGTTCAACTTTGAGCACATAACTTAAGGAAATAATTGGGTTTGTCAACTCTAAAATAGAAAATCACAACTATACATTCCCATGATTCATGAAAAGTGGACGAAATTGGTTGTTTGAGCCTAAACTGACCAATTGATAATGAGACTTTAATTTGAAATAAGAGAGAAAAACCTCTTAATTACTACACAGCTCAGTAAGGAGGGACACATAATAATTTTCAAAGGTTCAATCAATTAGTCTTATGATCTATCCACCCCATTGCTTTCATAATCCACCTTAAGAACTGGAAGTGCATTACAGTTTTCATCTCTTTGATTGCATTCCATGTAGATAGGTCTTGCATTACAACTATTTTCTCATATTTTTTAATGAAAAAAAAGATAGAATAGCTATACATGCATATTATCCTTAGGTGTGTGTCATTTAGTTGCATAATTATCATTTTGTATCTGCATTCACATTTTTGTGCATATAGTTCATCATGCATCTTATTTCTTATGAAACATAAAAGGTGATGAACTTGTTCCATACCTTCTGAATTCTTCAAATGTATAAGTTATGTAGCATTAAGTGAGCCCGACAAACATTTAGTTGTCATCTATGAAAATAAGGACTTGAAAAAAAAAGGTTTTGAAAAAAAAAAGAGAATTGAGAAGTAAGTAGTAATGAGAGGGAGAAAGGAACATGTTCTCACTACATACTAAGAAGAATAAGTACATGATGTAGTTCTTTTATATGTTCCATCTCACCTTGAGATGGAATGAAAGTGTATGCATCATTCCACCCAAATGTAGGCATTAGGGCATTAACACTTGCATATGCATCATTTAGGTCATTTTTGCTTTGGGCATGTTAAAATCATATAATGCTTCCATTTCTTCCATGAGCTACCCATTCCATCCACCTGTTGCTCGAATTGGTAGGCCACTGTGATTTTCTCCTCACTCATTAATACCAGGAAAACTGCTTCCATGTAGATGGTAGTTAAGGGCGAGCAACATAGAATAGAAGATCACAAGATGCACCGAGTCTGGACCGGAGAATTTTATTATGTTAACTGCCTTATGTGATAGTGTTCATTATTTTTGAGGTAGATATCTGTTATGGATGATTACTGTCACCTTTAGGGTAATTATCATTCCGTGGTTAGTGAGGGCCGGTATGTGAATGTCCGGCGGCGATCATGTGGTGATGTTTGTTGTGACGATCTATTCTTTAGTTGACTGTCGCAATTTTATTCTAAAGTTTTGTTAATCGAGGACGAGCAATGTTCAAGCTTAGGGGAGTTTGATGCGATGATTTTGAGTCGCAATTATAGACTTGTTTCACTCACGTTTTATGCGTTTATTGGTCATTTTGGTGGTTAATATTGCATAATTCACTTACTTTAGTCTATGATCCTTCTCAGCATCAATTCTCTCTTATTTTATTATTTTTAGCATAAATGATTACAATGATAGGTTTTATCTCGGCTTATGTGGTTTTGTTTTGTAATTTCAGGAAAAACGCATATCTACAGTTGTCGATACCATTGACAGCTGTCGATACTATCGACACAGCCACAGGTTGCCAGCCGCAAGGAGCAGCACAGAGTCGATACCATCGACAGGGAAGTCGATGGTAGCGACATTCAATCAGGTTACTGGCGAGTAGATAGTCGATACTATCGACACTGAAGATTCAGCGACGGAAAAGGGATAAAACCAATGCCTAAGGGTGTCGATATCATCGACCCTCATCGATGGTATCGAGTCAGCATCAAGCGCAACGAAGAAAAGAAAAGAAGACTTGCTGATATCGCATTGGGTCGATACCATCAACCCGCATCGATGGTATCAACACCGTCAGATACAAGTTTGTTTCAGATCGATCTAAATCTGACGGCTGTGATATTTTTGCGACCTAACTCGGTGATTATACCTAATGACGGAGGCCAAGAGTAGTGTATCACATCATTAGCCACTGCACACGTCTCGAGAAGATATGGAGAGAAGAATAGAGCCCAGAAGCACGCCCCATCCATTTCGAAAGTCGAAGAAGACATTTTCCACCGCCGAAAGGCTGTAGATCGCACATTCTACGCCGAGGAATGCTTGGATCTTCTCTGTTCAGGGGTTTCATTACTTATTCACATTTTTCTCCATGTTTCCCCTTTTCTCAACCATGTTTTACTCTGAGATGAACATGTGGGGCAAATCCCCTTTATCTTTAGGACCGGGAGTAGCCCGAGGAAGCATTGTATGACATTTTTATCGTAGTAATTTATCATTTATCTCTTAAATCCTTGGTATGATTTCATTTTCTCAATTATATTGTTATGCTTGATCACCATAATGATAATCTAACACCTTTAATTACTTTGAAAGAAGAATTAACGGTTGAAAAGAGATGAAATTCACATTAATTAACAAATCCCTTGAACAAGGTGATGTACGGTTAATGGTAGAAACCCAGAGGTCGATTCTAATGCACCAAGTTTAGGGTATAGGTTACTACAACAGTGGAAACGACCTAGACATAGGTAGTGAGTTGTACCACGATAGTGGGCAATTCTGACTACAGGCCACTACCCAGATCGAGAGATGAACCTGAATTATTATATGAAAATTTATATAATGAAAACCCACGGTGAAACCGCAATCCTAAAGATCTCCACTTGAATTGTTTAAACTAAACCCTTAATCGATTGTTTTATTTTATTTTATTTTATTTTGTTTTTACAACAACTCTCAAACTCTTTTAATCGGTTTAGCTGATCACAACCAGTTAGTAGTAGTCTACCGATAATTCAGTGTCCCTGAGTTCGACTCGGGCCTCACAAGGGCCTATAATACATTGACGTGTGCACTTGCGTTCGATGCACGGTAAATCATGTCACCCATGTTGAATCAAACATAATAATTATAAATGTTTTTCATAATAATAAACTCAATTTCAAGGGTGTTCCATTACAATGACCCTCCCATCCACCGTCTTGCTCTGCTAGGGTTTCTTTGGAGGCGATCTTTGCGATCCGCGCATGCGAGGCGGTGGCTCCGGAGGCCGTGACATAGGCAAAGGAGTTCTCAACCCCATCCACCACAGTGGCATTGAGGGCAGAGCAACCTCACTGGGCCCAGTAGGAAATGTCCCCTTGTCGACGTCCGAAGGTGATGTTGATGCTATGATCGAAGAAAGTGTCACCATATATGCAAAGTCGGCCAGTGACCCACCCTCTCTGCAGGTTTCATACTAGAACGTAGTTTCAAATCGATCTGGTAACACCCAGACCCAGATCGGACCCATGTCACCGGACACACTCAAGTCAGACGATATTCATATCGACCACAACGGCACTCTCCCCTGCATCACCATCAATCCGGACGCCCTCCCACCTCTTCTGGAGTTGTGGAAATATGCAGTCACAATCAAGGTTGTCGGAATCAACGTTGGCTTATCTACACTGGTCAACTGCGTCATGTCCCTTTGGTGATTAACAGAATAGTTTTGGGTGGTGGATCTTGAGATGGGGTATTACATCATCCATCTCGGAAACCATGATGACTACGTATGTGCCTTAACTGAAGGTCCATGGAAAATATTCAGGAACTACTTATCTGTCCAATCCTGGTCCTCAGCCTTCCGTCCCATAGATTCCATACCTCGCAAATTAGTGGTATGGTTAAGAATTCCTAAGCTCCCAGTAATCCTTTATTAATACAAACTGCTATCAAGTGTTGGTGACGTTATGGGAAAGACGATCATGGTCGACACCACAACAATGTCTGGACACCGTGGGAAGTTTGCTAGGGTGACAGTAGAAGTCGATACTATAAAACCGCTTCTACCTAGTATCTACCTCAATGGAAAATACTATACGCTTGAATATGAAAATCTACCGACCGTCTGCATGAAGTGCGGTAGGGTTGGCCATGGGGACAAGGACTGCCACTACTACAGAATACGCCTTTGGCGTCGGTTGTTTAACCCCCTTTGGCGACAGTTTTCAAGTGATGCCTATGTGGGCGCCGCTAAAGGTCGAACTCTTTGGCGTCGGTTTTCTAACTGACGCCTATATGATCTATAGGCATCGGTTATATATAGTTGGCCGACGTCTATAAGGTTTGCACCACAAAAAAGGGCACCACCTAGGACACTTTCTGCGTCGGTTAACAACTAAACAACCGATGCCATACTCCCAGACGACACGGCCGTGTTTAGTACTATAGGTGTTGGTTTTATACGAATAAGCAACACCTTTTCCACCACGGCCGTGCTTTCCTGCACGGTCGGGTTGTTTGTCATACTAGGCGTTGGTTTTTATCTAATAACCAACGATGTAGGCTTTTGATGATGGTGTTCTATAAATAATCGACGCCTATACTTTAATTTTTTTTTTCTTATCAGTTTGCAGGCCTGCTGTGGCTGGTCAGCAGGATGAGAACTTGTAGTTCAGTTTTCTGAACTGTAGGTTTACGACATCCATTGATATTAGCCTACAAACAGGCCACAAACCTGCAAAATCAACAAATATTTTTTCACACAAGTAGATACATTCAGACATCAATTCAATTCTCACATTCACACATGTAGAAACATTCAGACATGTATAAACATTCAGAAATATTCATTTATAAAATATCATTCAGCATCGCTATCAGCATCCCAATTATATCTTACAATCGCCACTGCTTGTATGGCTTTTGCCCATTCTTCTCTTACTTCATTTAATGCTTCCATCGTATATGGAGCATGTACATTTTTAAGCATTTACCTATAGTGTGGTCAGTTTTAAACACCTGCAAAGAGAATGATGTATATATATAAGTAATAATATAAAAATAAGATTGATATATTTCATACTAACTAATGAGACTATATATAATACCTCATGTATGGTTTTAATATCCAATGTGGCATGTCAGATAATCATTTGCATAAATCGCATCACATAGTATGTGCATGCCCGGCCGTTGTCTTGTGTAGCACACTATAAATTGAAACATACAAAATATTAAAAAATATAACTAAGCACAGTTCATATAAATAATATATACATTGGAGTCGGGAACTTACTTTTATGTTCTCCCAAATTATTGGCTGGTTCTTTCTCCTTGGGACATTTCCTCGAGCATTTTTTAATGCATCTAAACCCCTACATGTTAATGTAACACAGTAAATTACATAATTAAATAGTAATGTATAAACAGATGTTAACGGATATAAAAATGAAATATTTCTCACTAGAATAATGGCATTCTCAATATGTGTCCAATTTTAGTATTCAATGTACTTCCCGCAGGATCGAGATAATAAACAGTGAACGTCCCAGGGACAATAACTAGTAACTCCCAATGTCTACCGCTAGAGGTAAAAAAGTTAAAAATTAATAACTCAAAATGCACAATAAAAATGGAATTTTCTTAAGTCCAAATTATATATAAAGTAAACTTAGTTGACATTGAATGGAGCTATTATTATCGTCTTCTTTTGTTGACCAAAAATTGTAAAAGCATCTATACAGTATTGTTGAACACTATCAGGGTCTTTAGCTACCATACTAATCAATGATAGAATCAAAAAACCCACATGATCAAATGCAAATTGTTTGCATTGATCTTCGACTAAGTAGCTGCAAAACATGTATTACGTATGCATTAATATATAAGAAACCAAATCACCAGATGTTACACAAGGTATATGGATGTATAAACAAGATCTCACCTTATCCATGTCTCTATCATTGATGTATTCATCCAATCATACATAAACATCTCAATAATATCTTGTATAAATAAAGAGCTATCGTATGATTGACCTGTATAATCTGCTTCTAAAGAAACAATTATAGGGAAATGTATATTATGTTCCCGTAGCCAACATGCCATTCCCCTACAAGCAGGACCTAACGGGTATTTTAGGTCAGTTGGAACCCAACTTGGTAATGCAGGAAGTGGAGGTGGAGGCCTAGGTGCTCCGGGTGTCTTCTTTTTAACCTGTATATATAATTTCAGATCAGTTGACCTCATATATACACATTAACAATCTAAAGTAATGTAAATTTATCTTACAATTTCAGTAGTGTAGACGACATCTTCTTTGGGCCACAATATCACCCCGCCTTCTGCCTCACCAAGTATATCAATATCTGGGTGGGCATATGGCAATGCAGCTTCCCTCCAATCGGGTAATACACATATCAAGCTCACATGAACGTAGCCCTGCGGCATTGGAGTCCCATGAAACGTTGCCCCAGGAAGGGACTGGTAAGCCTGCGCCTCTGCAACAACATAGTCTTACATTCTTAAGCGGCATGGCTTCAATGCCTACAAATTTACGTAAAGAATGTTATACATATATACATATCATCTTGAAAACATATCATCTTGAAAAGACTAGCTACAATGTCATAAACAATACTTACAGCAGACGTGTTAGGCGATGGGTCTCCAGGATTACTTGCAGTTTGTGCATCAGGAGAAGAGTGGGTCGCCATAGGCTGATTGGAAGCCTGAGATGCCTGCCACCGCACTATTTCTTCCTTGACCTTCTCAGCAACTATATCATTGACCTTCTTAGCAACTATATCCTCGACTCTCTAATTCTCCTATACATGGATAAAAGAAACATTAGCTTCTTATTATTGAATTCCCTTTTGCAGTAACATTCTAATAAAAGAATAGGTTACCTCTTCTTATGAAAGTCTCGCTCTGGGTTTGCGCTGGGATGGCCCAAAGAATGCTTTGATGCCCACACCAGCGCCTGCACCCCTAACACATCTAGGATGCTCTGGGTTACCCAGAGCAACTGTCAATTCATCCCTTGTGCCCTGAGGGATGAACGTGCCTTGTTTCCTCTGCTCGTGCAACTCCCGCTAATCACCATCAACAGAAATTGGTAAGTTAACACCACAAATAATCAATATTCAAACGATTGCTGTAAGAGTTGTATTTTACCATTTTTGCAGCCGCCTCAGCAGTTACGGGCTTCTTTATTTCACCCTTCTTGTTTTGCCTCCCAACTATCCAGATATCATGGCGAGGCATGGGTGTGGAAGACTCCTAAGTAGCAGTAGACTCCTGAGTAGTCGCAGACTCCGCCTGTAGTCTTTGGCGAACGCTTGCATAGCCCTTTGGACCCATAGTGTGGTCATGCACATTCAGTGCAGGCCTTGCTTTTTGCACGTCACTGAGGGCCTATTTAGTATACACATTAATGATTTGGTTAGTAGCACAAAATGTTAATCGTGAATAGGTGAATACAACATATATTAATTAAATTGGGAGTGATTCCTAATACATTGAATTCTTCAGATTTTCTTGAAGCAACAAAATTGTCCCAATCTTCTTTGTCCAAGAAATTCCACTGTTCAAGGGCTGCCTTCTTCTTCTTATCACCATCTTTTATGTATTCTCTATTGAGATTTGTCCTATAGTTCCTAAGCATCTTTCCAGCGTATTGCATCACGCTTTTACGATGCAGCTTCTCATCCAATGCAAATAGATTCTATAAAATAGAATTCTTATTAACTAGTATCCAAAAATAGAATTGCAAATAATATAATTTGTAATTTATAAAATAGAATTGCAAATAATAATAACTCACGCATAAATCCTTCCATATCAAGTATTTCTTCCCCTGAGGAACTTTATGCCAATTATCATACTTAACACCACAATGGCTTCGAGTGACACACCCAAGATAGTTTACAAAATTATTGTGGTTCACTCCAATTGCATTTCCTCCATTATCAAACTCCATAACCAATTTGGATCCACTACCACTTAGCACTATTAACTTCTTCAACAGAGTGATGCCCCTTTTCTTGTTAAGTGTTTGGTGTTGCACATCAAGTTGCTCCAGTGCTTCAGTGGGTACATGTGCATCATCAACCTAAAATTTGACAAAAATAAACCCACTGAATTAGCGCAATATAGAAATATAGGATATATGACATAACTAGAAGATAATGAATTTTATAGAAATACAGGATATGTTTTTAGAACTTACATTGGTATCCTCGCCATGCTCATCATGAACATCATGCTCATCATGGACTTCATGCTCATCATGGACATCATGCTCATCATGGCCAGCCATCTGAAAATGTCATTAAAAAGGCAAACATTTAGCATTTGTATTAACTAGAAAAAGGAAAACATTTAGCATTTGTATTAACTAGAAAAAGGCAAACATTTAGCATTTGTATTAACTAGAAAAAGGCAAACATTTAGCATTTGTATTAACTAAAAAAGGAAAACATTTAGCATTTGTATTAACTAGAAGATAATGTGATCTTTTATAAACATACATGCCTCTAAAATTGTGATCTTTTATCAATTAACAATCCTTCATTGTGATCTCCGCACACATATAAGTCATCATTAGCTTCAATATTTTGTGGAGTTGGCAACCCAACTGAGAATGGACTAGAGTCATCATACTTATCATAGTACTCTTCTTCATCTATAGGATCTTCAATGAACTGTCTTTTACCATGAAGAACAACTGACCATTTATCATTTGCAGGATCATCGATATAGAATATTTGTTTCTCCTGTGATGCCAATATGAATGGTTCACCCTTCTCGCCAATCTTTTCAAAGTTCACCAAAGTGAAACCCAATTCATCGACTATAACTCCTTTGGTGTTATCAACCCAATTACATTTAAAGAGCGGAATTTTGAAATCTATGTAGTCAAACTCCCATATGTCTTCAATGACATCGTAATATGACATTTTAGCTTCACGTGGACTCTTATCCTTTCCACTTGCAAAATACATAGTCGACGCTTGAAGAGTGACCCCACTGTTTTGGACGACACTCTTATCATCTTGGCACTTTGTGTAATATGTGAACCCATTAATGTCAAACCCTTCATAAGACATAACATTCAGTTTTGGTTTAAAGGCGAGGCATTTGATAATTTATGTAATATCATTTGGTGTTTGAGATAGTTGATGTAAGACTTTATCTTCAAACCACTTAGTAAAAGTCTTATTATGCTCTCTATCAAGCCACATTGAACTTGCTCGAGGATGTTGTCTCTTGATGAAATTGGTATGTTCCTCGATATAAACACTCACTTCATCCAAGTTGTGTAAAACATACAAGTGAGCTTGTTCCAACTGCTCACGGATGATTACTTTCACCCGTGATCCCAAAATTCCTTTGCCCTCCTCAATATTCTTGTCATTAACAGGTGTGTTATTACCACTCAGAAAGTCATTGTAAAAATCCATAACCTCTCTCGCCACATAACCTTCAATAATACTCCCTTCAGGCCGATAACAGTTTCGAACATCACCTTTAAAAACGCTCATGTATCGTTCAAAGGGATACATCCAATGCAAGAAAACTGGTCCCAACATTTTCACTTCCCTAGTCAAGTGGACAACAAGATGTACCATGATATCAAAGAACAAAGGAGGGAAATACATCTCAAGCTGACTGATAACCTCCTATTTTAGTAGTTTATCTTAGTCTTTTTCTTTAGTTTTCCATACTCTTTTTACGTTTATACTGTACATAAACCTAATTTTATCCCTTTTTGTAAATACATCATCAAACTAACTTTTTCCTTTTATACTTGCAGAAAAAGCACAAAAAAATCATAAAAGAATAAACCGGCCTCAAGGCCGAGTGAAGTCAAATAGTCCCAAGACCGCATGGAGTTCAAACGGTCCCAAGACCGCATGAAGCCAAACGGTCCCAAGACCGCATGGAGTTCAAACGGTCCCGAGACCGCATGAAGCCAAACGGTCCCAAGACCGCATGGAGTTCAAACGGTCCCAAGACCGCATGAAGCCAAACGGTCCCAAGACCGCATGGAGTTCAAACGGTCCCGAGACCGCATGAAGCCAAACGGTCCCAAGACCGCATGGAGTTCAAACGGTCCCGAGACCGCATGAAGCCAAACGGTCCCAAGACCGCATGGAGTTCAAACGGTCCCAAGACCGCATGGAGTTCAAACGGTCCCGAGACCGCATGAAGCCAAACGGTCCCAAGACCGCATGGAGTTCAAACGGTCCCGAAGACCGCATGGAGTTCAAACGGTCCCAAGACCGCATGAAGCCAAACGGTCCCAAGACCGCATGGAGTTCAAACGGTCCCGAGACCGCATGAAGCCAAACGGTCCCAAGACCGCATGGAGTTCAAACGGTCCCAAGACCGCATGAAGCCAAACGGTCCCAAGACCGCATGGAGTTCAAACGGTCCCAAGACTGCATGGAGTTCAAACGGTCCCAAGACCGTTTGACGCCAAATGATCTCAAAACCGTTTGACGCCAAACGGTCTCAAGACCGTTTGATGCCAAACGATCTCAAGACCGTTTGACGCCAAACGGTCTCAAGACCGTTTAACGCCAAACGGTCTCAAGACCGTTTGAACCCAAACGGTCTCCAGACCGTTTGGACCTCACTCAAGGCCTATAAATAAGACCTCAAGGGCCATCCCTGAGGAGAGTCCAGACGTCCAGAGGCTGTCTCTCTACTACCAGAACAACTCCATCCACCGCCCGAGGCTGCCGGTCTGAGACTCACATTCCATTGCAAAGCTACCTTCTCTCTCATCAACAGAGAAGGTGAGAGGAGAAGATCCGTCGTCAAGCAAGCCACGAAGGGTGAAGATCGTTGCTCTCTCCACCAAGGGTTCAACCTTCTCTCCTCAGTGGAGATGATGTTCTTTCTATCTCTTCTTGCCTCCTCCTTTGTTGTTCCGTCTATGAGAAGCGAGTAGTTCCATCCACTGGGGCGCGGGGACTAGCCCCGCTGCCCATGTTTTGTACTTTGTACTAAAAAGATGTTATCCTTTCGTTTTAATACTAAATCGTTTCATACATGCTTGAATGATGGCCACGTTCTTGTATGCATCTATTGTCTTTTGTTGTGGTTTGTCTACGACCGCTCTCGAGACTCGAATACCGATTTAGTGTTGGTTTCTGGTGTGTGTATCCACCACGCATCCATTTCGGTGTCTAGGAGTGTATCTCAAAGAGTGGAGTAAACTCACTATCATCCGTTGCACTTCCATCTGTATGGAAGTAACCTTGGTAAGTCGAGGAACACACTTTGCGAGGGGAATGATGTAAAGCATGTGCCCATTTGATCGGGAATGGCTGGCGTTGCAACATTCCCGCACTTCTCGTAGCTAGGTTATCCGAATAGGAGACTAGGCCTACAAAGATACTATTCGATTTTATAATTATCGCTCTCTTGTTAGTTTTAGATGCACGTTTCATGAGGTTGAGTAAGATTCTCTCTTTAGAGACTACATATCTTCATTGACACGTAGAAATGTACCGAATGAGAGCTACTTAACCCTTGAAGGATGTGATGCATTGCTCTTGTCTTATAAGGCATCGGTCTTGTGGAACATCGAAGGATGCAATGCATCGCTCTTGTCTTACAAGGCATCGGTCTTGTGGAACATCCTTGGATGCAATGCATCGCTCTTGTCTTATAAGGCATCGGTCTTGTGGAACATCCATGTATCTAGCTTATAAGTCTTGCTTGCTTAGTACATATACAATGCATGTGTAGCGGTGGTAAATACCTGCTTAACCCCAGTGATTCATCATCATTTGTTAAATCTTAGTTTTACTTGCTTTATTTACTTTTCATGCTTTAGTCTAAAAACCAATCAAAATCCAACTTTTCGATATAAGTGCCAATTAGTAAAATAACTAAGTGAAGTGTTGTACGTTTTCCATCTTGTTGCTTGCAACAAGACCGTTGTCTTTTGGGTTCGATCCTAAATCTGTACTATGATAAGGCTTCCATACTCTTATGGGGTTGGAGTTGTTATCTAAGCACCAGTTCTAGGTAAACCTAGGGAAGATATAAATCCTCTCTAGGGTTTTTGGTGCAAATTTTGGGACTCCCATTGGAAGAGTAAAATCTTTTGGTGTATTTCACTTAGTTTATTTTTCTAGTTGGTTAGGATTTTACACTTTCTTTTTGAATCATAATTCACCATCTTCTTGAAGCTTTCATATTGTCTCTATTATCTAAAGGTGTTCTCTTTTCTTTACTCAGGTAGAACCCGTATATGCAATCACCGCATAATCGAGGATTCTCCCCTGATCCGGAGTTCGACTCCGAGGTAGAGAGAAGTTTCCACCGCAGAATCCGTCTCAATCCCCAACGCGCTAGTCAAATGGCTGACGAACAGCATCAAGCCGCTTTGGTGATGGAGAGAGTCAATGCTGCTATAGCCGCACAACGGGCACAACTCATTGCAGACACCCGTGCCCAAATACAAGCGGAGATACGAGCAGAAGAGCAAGCCCGCATAAGAGCAGAGACCAAGGCTGTTCAGCTCGAATTACGAAACAAGCAACTGAGGGATTATGCTGTCCCGAAGAATTACGAAGACAACCACCCGGTCCGGCCTCCGATCATCAATATCCCAAACTTTGAGATCCGGACCCAGTGGATCCAGATTATGCAAGGAATTTCCTTCTCTGGAGGTTCAGGAGACGATTGCATGGACCATTTGAAACGGTTTAAGGCATTATGCCGCCTGGTCCCGCAAGCTGGCATTGCTTTCGACGCAATAATGCTCCACCTGTTTCATTTCACCTTATCTGGAAGGGCTTTGAGTTGGTACAACTCATTGGACAGAGAACCCAGGATAACCACTTGGGCCCCTCTAGAGGAAAAATTCTTGGAGAAGTTCTTTCCACCCTCGCTTACCTATGAAATCAGAGGGCAGATCAACCATTTCTCCCAGCTACCTGGAGAAACCCTCGCTGAGGCATGGGAAAGATTCAAGGAACTTCTACGCAAATGCCCGCATCATGGAATTTCACAGAATCAATTGATTGAAACTTTTTATCGGGGGGTAAGCAATGACATTAAACAGTTCCTAGATTCCTCATCTGGAGGAAATTTCATGAGGAAAAACTATGAAGATGCCTGGAAGATCGTTACCTTAGGAGCCGAAAACCAGTCCAATTGGGGGCGGTCAGCCGGAAAAGGCGTCTTAAAAGTCTTTAAAGCTGAAGAATCTATGGAACTAAAGTCAATAGCCGAGGCTTTGAAGACAATCGCTCATAAACAGCAAACCCTTGAAACAACTCTAGGGGAAATTGATAAGAAGAAAACCCCGCTGGTTCATCAAGTCAAAGCCGTCACAGGATCTTGTGAGGCTTGTCATGCTTCGGATCATCCGACTCTTTCCTGCAGAATGCTCTATAATGTGATGATGGATCTGCATCCACCACCACAATCCTATGAGGCCATCACTAATCAGGCTGAAGATCAGATTCCGGAGCAAGTCAACTCCATCCACACTATTCCCGGACAAGTTTATTAT
Organism: Alisma plantago-aquatica; assembly: GCA_963693085.1. Lineage (NCBI taxonomy): Eukaryota > Viridiplantae > Streptophyta > Magnoliopsida > Alismatales > Alismataceae > Alisma > Alisma plantago-aquatica. The sequence goes on along the minus strand of OY856414.1, from coordinate 498,661,329 downwards.
AATCCCAGTCAACCAAGGAACCATCCTGGGTTCCAGTATGGGAATCCTTCTGGAACTGCGAATCCGCAACATCAGACACAGGGGGGATTTGACAGTAGGCTGCCTCCTGGATTTCCAAACAATTTTAACCAAAATCAAGGGAACCCAAGGAACAATTTCCCTAGGGCTAACTACCCTAGAAATCAATCAGCCTACTATCAGTACACTCATTCCCCGCTTCACCCATAGTTGCATACTCAAAAGTCCCAACAACAAAACCCTCAGAAAAATGCTACCGCGCAACCGGAAGATGAGCTATCTTCAATATGATAGATGATGCAATCTCAGCAAACCATGTTGGACAACCAACAACCTCAACAGAAGGCAGTTGAAGCACAGCTTGCCCAGATTGCTGCACAATTGAAACCCCCAACAGGCACTTTCGCTGGGCAGCCCGAATCGAACCCTAAACATGGGCCGAATGGACATGAGCAATCAAATACTATGCCAGGAGCATAACAATGTTTTAACTTTGTCGAGCCAGCGACATAAAACCAAGGCGCTTCTTGGGAGGCAACCCAAGACCTGAGTATCATCTTTTCTATTTCTAGTCTTTTATTTTCTTGCTTTCTCTAAGTTCTTTCATCATTAATTTTAAAATATATATATATATATATATAAGTACAAAAAAATCTACATAATCAAAACTACAAAAACAATACATAATACAAACAACATAAAAATTCATAAACCAAAATACACAAAAATATATATATATATACATACTCAAAAACAAACATATAAACCCTTTGTGCCCCTCCAAACGGTCTTCAAACCGTTTGGAGCCAAACGGTCCTGAAACCGTTTGAACTCCAAACGGTCTCCAAACCGTTTGGATCCCAAACGGTCCTCAAATTGTTTGAGACCAAACGGTCTTCAAACCGTTTGGAGCCAAACGGTCCTGAAACCATTTGAACTCCAAACGGTCTCCAAACCGTTTGGAGCCAAACGGTCTCCAAAGTCTCAAACGGTCTTGAAACCGTTTGGGACCAAACGGTCTTGAGACCGCTTGGGACCAAGCGGTCTTCAAACCGTTTGGAATACAAAAGGTCACCAACCAATCACTATAAATATCAACCCTACCCCTCCGTCTTTCTCTCTTCAAACCTTCAAATTCTCAAGAGCTTTCGTGCGAAGAATCTCATTCTTGCTCCTGTTGCATCCGCGCAAGCTTCTCACCCGTTCGTCCATCCACCTCCCGCAAGGTAGTCCGGCGACTACAAGCACGCTGCTCACTCCGACGTCTCTTTCGCCGCCATCGCAGTCGTCATCGAACGAGTTCACCGACTCCTCTATCGCCTTCGTCGCCGCGCCGTTCTGTCGCCACCATCATGGCGCCAGTTGCCGTTTCCTTTACCATCGCACGACGTCTCTTGCTCCGCCATCGTCGTCGCTGTCGAAAGATTTCACCGACTCTCCCACTGCTTTCATCGCCGTCGCCGTTCTTCTCATCGTTTTCGAAGGCATCGGCGCGTTCTTCACCTTCGCTCCGTTCCACCTTCTCCCGCACCGGCGACCTGTGACTCTTCGCTTTCCAAACGGTCTCGACACCGTTTGGGACCAAACGGTCTTGAAACCGTTTGGGACCAAACGGTCCTCAAACCGTTTGGGACCAAACGGTCTTGAAACCGTTTGGAACCAAACGGTCCTGAAACCGTTTGGAACCAAACCGTCCTGAAACCGTTTGGTCTTCGTTTCCCTTTTGCTTTCACAAAATATAAAAGATATAACTAAAAATCAAATTTACATTGTTTCAAATCTTCTCTAATTATGAAACTCTTATTTTTTTCAGAAATGGCGTCACCAGTGAACAAAACTTCCGGCTCAGGAACTGCCCCTGCTCTGACAAGGGAGCAGATGATGGAAGAGCGAGACAGGCTCATACAGATCAGGGACACTTACAACACCACCAGAGCTGTCCCTCCCAAGACCAAGATCATCGACGTCCTGTGTGAGATAACCCGCCTCACCAAATGCTTGGGTGAGGCCCCTGAAGAGGACATCGAGCACATCTCTTCTGACGATGATGAAGGATCGGACTACATACTGAATCCCGATGAAGACTCCTCTGCCCAAGAGACAGAGGGAAAACGCAAAGCTGCAAAGGCTACATCTGGGCAGCCCCCCAAGAGGGCAAGAAAACAAGTCCACCCTCTATCTGCCATGGACCAACCCTTCTCCAAACCATCCACCTTTGCTGCTACCACTACCACCCCTGCAGCTACCATCCCTACCACCTTCATTCCCATTACCGCCCCAATACCACCACCAGAGCACCTATCCATCCAAACCTCCATCACCACCGATAAAACCCTTAAACCAACCAAGTATGTTTGCTCCAGCATACTAGCTAAAATGGGAATTCACGAGCGCATCTTCAAAGCGCTACAAAAAGCCAACCTTACCAGGTTGTGCTTAATACCTGAAATATCCTACATTGAGCCCACAGCGGAATTCTTCTCCTACCTGACAAAGGAGCCCGTCGACATTGCAGATAGGTCACGGGATGGGGGTGATAGAAGGATTGTCACCCAAATCTTTGGTAGCAACGTCGTCTTAACAGAGAATATGCTAAATTCAATATTCATTGACGACCTGGAGCAGCTACAAAAGGCCAAATCAGTGGGAACTGATCATCCAGAATTCAACCGCCACACATTCTGGAAAAGATTAACTGGGATTCCCACATACGACGCCAAAACATGCAAAGCGTCCAACATACACTCCGGATTTGTGCGCACTCTGCACAAAATCCTAGCTGGCGCACTTTTTCCAAGAACGGAAGGAGGAAACGTTACAATATCAGACCTCTTTGTCCTCTGGTCTATCCTCAACGGAAGGCCAGTCAACATCGGACGGTTGATGGTCCAGAAATTATCCGCCGCCTTCATAGGGAAAGAGATCTGTTTGGGGGGCCATGTCACATCCATAATTAAATTTTTTAAGATGGACAGGCTATTACCCCAATGCACGCAAATAAAGGGCGACATCCTTACAAACGAACAATCTTTGAAAAATTCGTTTATAATCAAAGAAAAGGATGGAAAGTTACACTATGTATTTTGCCCGATGGTTAAGTCATCAAGAACCCTCCTTCCGTTACCGGAGCTAGAACACTATGATATGACACAGCTCCTCTTTTCTGACGAGGAGCTTACTCATCTACTAGCTTCGGTCACACCCGCTGAAAAGAAACAAACTGCGGGCCCAACTGAAATGAGCATCACAGCTCCGACAGCTCGACCTACAAAAGTCCCTGTCAAACGACCTTCTAGAAGGTTGCTGCAGGCCCAACAGCTGTCGGGGACACCAACGTCCCGCCCAAAACTGGAGGACGAGCGGTTCAACGATGAAATCTTAACAACTTCCTCATTTGACTCTTTCATCCAGAGTCTAAATGAGCAGCTCTCCGCTGCCCCCACCACTACTTTCCTCCCCACATCCACGCCAGCATTCACATCCACCTTTTCACCCACCCTAACATAGGGCTTCCCTTTCCCCACCTCCATGCCCGACTTCACCACCTTTCCATTCACATCCACAGTTCCCACCCCTTCATCATCAGTGCCACCTTTTTCGCCACAAATACCACCGCTCTTCACATCCGTCACCACCCCGACACCGCTGGTGACTTCATCAACAGTCACTACGCAGTTTGGGACATCATCAGTGTCTCCTCCGCAAGACACTACCACCATCCCACATAGGCCCCAGCCACATCACCCTTCCGCCTCTGGGGTCCCCATAACTAACATCGGTGAGGAATTCGGCCGTCAATTTGACGCTGTCCGAAACCTCCTCACCGATCCTTCTAACCTATTACATTCTATTTTTTCTTGTGTACAAGACTTATCTAAACAGGTAACCAGGATCGACAACCAACACCGAGCTCTGCCTGTCGTCCTACAAGGCATCCAGCAATGACAGGATGAAGTGGCTAAGCAAGTTGAGCATATCAACAGCCACACCAACAACCTGCAAACCTGATCCTTGAGGCAACGCGCCAGCAAGAAGCTACGACAAGAAAAGTCGATGAGATCTCTAACCAGACTCACCCTCTGCAAGAGAATCTCCGCAAGCTTGAGCAGAATCAAGAAGAGCTAAGCACGCGCCTGGCTACCATCGACAAAACAATCACGCAGCTCCATCATCATTAAGAGGAAGCAAATATCAATGAAACACAACAACTACGTGCCCAAGTCACAGATCTGACAGCACGCCTCCTCTCCTCCGAGGGCAGATACACAGATCTCAAAGAAGCCCACGACGCACTGCTCGAGAAACACGAACATCTACAAGTGGCTTTCGATGAGCTACAAGCCACTCACCGGCGGTGTAAAAAGTCGACTAACAAGAAGACAACCGACGAAGCTGCGGCCGACAACGACGATGATGATGAAAAAGAAGACGAATCTGATTCATCTGCTGACTCCAATAAAGACACATCTTCAGGAGACAAGCACGATGACGGTGAAGACCCCGAGAACGCAGCAGGACCCTCCCATAAAGGGTCTGATAAAGGTCACCAGGAAAGTGACTACCACCCCAAGTCCCCACAGCATGACAACGTAAACATTTCTTACGGGGACCAATTCTTTGATTACTCCGCTATGGGGTCAATGGGGGAAGCTGCCAAGGATGCGGCCTTCGCTGAGCTCCAACAATGCATACTAGGAGCCAGCGCTACCTCGCCAAAAACTTCTCCCCCCTCCTCAACACCTTCTCCCCCTTACCTAGACGAGGCAGACCGAGTGAGTCTAGATACTGACGCAGATCTTGACTCCGCCTCCGATCTAGACGACAACCTCAAAGGCCATGAAGAGGCCCCCGAACAGCACGCCTCCCCTCCACCACAAGACCTCCCCCCGCCACCTCCTCTCCCACAAAAAATGCACGATCTTGATACGACAGCCATCTCTACTTTAGATGCTCAGGACATCTTCATCCTGAACACTATAGTAGACGATGCAAAAGCGGGGGACGACATAGTTTACAACAATACAAAAACCAGGCGTACGTTGACACGTGAAAATTTTCGTTGCATCCTCCGACCCCGGTCTACGATGCCAATGCCAATCTTCCGTGTCCTCCTCGCCAACTGTATAGAAATCTATAGAAGTAAACAGCGGATACAACCAGCCTTCAACGCTTCACCCGCATTGTCTTTTGGCCTTTTACACAAAAGCTTGCACGCGAGGTCGATTGAGCGGCTGCGTGCCGGTTTAGCACACCGGGCACGCTATATCACAATGCCTTTCCGAGTCTCGAACCACTGGCTTTTTATGATAGTGGATACCGAAGCAAGGGACGCTAAAGTTTACAACTTCAATAGCGCCGAGCTACCAGCCGGCATAATAAACTTCGTCGGAGACGCAGCAGGTGAAGCCCGGTGTATACCCTTCCGGCTGCTCAAAGTAATCTGGGTTGTACGCCCTTCTCTTCGTCAAGACTGGAGCCAACCCTGGTTCAGAATCATTAACCCTCCAGTTCAAGCCACCACGGGATCTGGGGACAGCGCTTTCTACACCATCCGACATATCCAAGCGCTGAACCAAGAAATCCCTTTCACCGACTTGGCAGCTGAAGACTTCCATTCGTTACGAGGACGCTACGCCATGGAGCTCATCGGTGACAGAAGATATTTCAACGATCTGACTATGTCACCAGATGATGTTCCAAGGTATCTCTACTCAGCTGTACAACATCGACAACGGCGACCCTTCCGCCAAATTCTGAAAGAGTCTGAACAACACAAGTCGCCAGAAGAAGATACCAGCAAGAACGATCCTTCTTACACCACTAAACCAACTTTTCCTGATTTTGATCGCGATTCTTGCAAAGGTCTCACCGATCTTGAAATGCGCATCATCATGGAGAATCTCTCCGCAGAAAAAGATGGCATAGTATTCATGTCTCAAGACATTATCGTGATGGCCGATTCACTGCGAGAGACTTTACAAGATAAGGGGCAACTTTCTGTCAGCCTCATGACAGCTTACCAGTCTCAGATTGGCCAACATAATCCAGATACATACATGGCATCCCCATACATGAAGGATGATCTACTCAAACTCAAAAACTTCAGCACAACGGAAGTGTTGATCGCATATCTCCAACATACAACGCCGAAGTTCATCATGTTACCAATCCTGCATCAAGAGCACTGGATTCTTCTGGCAACTAACCTCCAAGACGGAACAACTACAATATACAACAGTTCCGACAGCCAGTTCAACGCCCGACAACGACACTACGTCGTAATGCCTAAGACGCCAACAGAAGAAATGGCAAAAGAGTGCGCTGCGAAATTAATAGAGCTTCTGAGTCAGCACACTAAGGCATACAGCAAGGAACACTTCAATCGCCCCGCCTTCTGCCACAAATGCCCCCAGCAAATACGACAATCCAACGACTGCGGCTTCCACGTCCTCTACTGGATGTACACCATAATCGTTCTCCAAAGACCAATGGAGGAAATGACTGACGTGGACTACCACGCCTTACGTGGGCAATTCGCATCTACACTACTCCGTTCTCCAGGGGCAAACGAAAATCTACCTTAACCCGGAGCCCTTGTTCTAATGATTTCTCAACCTATCACTTTGCCACTCTGGGGACAGAGTGTGTGATAAGTTAGGGGGGGGATACATTAGACAAGGGCTAGGTATCAACTTCTATACTCCCTTTTTCTTTAACACTTTCCATACATTTCTTCATTCTTAAAAATCTTTTACAATTCTTTAAGTCTTAATTCTTTTCACAATTCTCTTTCAAAAATAGTCACCTCAACTAACCCTAGAATCATGTTAGTCTCTACAAGTAAATAGCACTCAGACATCAAATGGCGATTTATCAATTTCCACCTACTATGGATCCCATATTTTTGCTTCAATTCTTTATCTGACTCTCCACAGGTCAAAATCAGGGCAGAAATAAGCTGAGATCTCGAGGATGAGAGGGAAATTAGGCAACTTCCAAATCAAAAAGTTCTGCAAGTGGACCACAAACCAAATAAGTGCATGCTGAAAAACTTTAAGAACAGCTTTCCTCTCTTCAAAATAAAAGAGGCTTGGCCGCCCAAAATAAATCCTCATTCCAAAACCCAAGCCTGTGAGTTTTTGAATAAAAGCCAGAGAGATGAATAAAATCATGAGAGTTGTGCCGCGCATAAGGACCTATATGAAGAACCGATAAAGGGCTCACCCGGCCGGCACATTCCGCTTCCCTCACAAAGGCAGATGTGTCGCGTCCGGTAGTGAAACCCTAAAAGTTCCAAGTATATGAAAAGGCTCATAAAGGACTTGCCCGGCCGGTACATTCAGTTGCCCTCATAAAGGCAGATGTGTCGTGCCCGGTAGTGAGATCCTAAAAAGCATACACAGCCCCTCCCCCGCTTGAAAGGGAGCTACACTTCAAAGCCTTTAGCCAACCCTCATACCCTCTCTAGCTTCCAGTAGGTTTCCAGAGAGGTATAAAGTTGATTAGAGTCAACGGCATGCACAAAATAAATATGGTCCCAAGGCAAACTTTGAGATACGGAAAAACCTGAGATCCAAGCAACTCTCGAAATCCAAAGGAATCAAGGCATGCAATAAGCCTCGATATGACCCCTGGGGAACTCAGGTCAAGAATTGAAGCAAGAGTATGGAGATCCTAATTAAGATCGCCTCGCCATTTCATGTCTCAGCTCTATCTAACTTGAGGACAAGCTAGACTCTAAGTTAGGGGGGGTGATAACCTCCTATTTTAGTAGTTTATCTTAGTCTTTTTCATTAGTTTTCCATACTCTTTTTACGTTTATATTGTACATAAACCTAATTTTATCTCTTTTTGTAAATACATCATCAAACTAACTTTTTCCTTTTATACTTGCAGAAAAAGCACAAAAAAATCATAAAAGAATAAACCAGCCTCAAGGCCGAGGGAAGTCAAACGGTCCCAAGACCGCATGGAGTTCAAACGGTCCCAAGACCGCATGAAGCCAAACGGTCCCAAGACCGCATGGAGTTCAAACGGTCTCGAGACCGCATGAAGCCAAACGGTCCCAAGACCGCATGGAGTTCAAACGGTCCCAAGACCGCATCAAGCCAAACGGTCCCAAGACCGCATGGAGTTCAAACGGTCCCGAGACCGCATGAAGCCAAACGGTCCCAAGACCGCATGGAGTTCAAACGGTCCCGAGACCGCATGAAGCCAAACGGTCCCAAGACCGCATGGAGTTCAAACGGTCCCAAGACCGCATGGAGTTCAAACGGTCCCGAGACCGCATGAAGCCAAACGGTCCCAAGACCGCATGGAGTTCAAACGGTCCCGAAGACCGCATGGAGTTCAAACGGTCCCAAGACCGCATGAAGCCAAACGGTCCCAAGACCGCATGGAGTTCAAACGGTCCCGAGACCGCATGAAGCCAAACGGTCCCAAGACCGCATGGAGTTCAAACGGTCCCAAGACCGCATGAAGCCAAACGGTCCCAAGACCGCATGGAGTTCAAACGGTCCCAAGACCGCATGGAGTTCAAACGGTCCCAAGACCGTTTGACGCCAAACGATCTCAAAACCGTTTGACGCCAAACGGTCTCAAGACCGTTTGACGCCAAACGATCTCAAGACCGTTTGACGCCAAACGGTCTCAAGACCATTTAACGCCAAACGGTCTCAAGACCGTTTGACGCCAAACAGTCTCAAGACCGTTTGAACCCAAACGGTCTCCAGACCAAGGGTTCAACCTTCTCTCCATCCACCGTCCGAGGCTGCCAGTCTGAGACTCACGTTCCATTGCAAAGCTACCTTCTCTCTCATCAACAGAGAAGGTGAGAGGAGAAGATCCGTCGTCAAGCAAGCCACGAAGGGTGAAGATCGTTGCTCTCTCCACCAAGGGTTCAACCTTCTCTCCTCAGTGGAGATGATGTTCTTTCTATCTCTTCTTGCCTCCTCCTTTGTTGTTCCCTCTATGAGAAGCGAGTAGTTCCATCCACTGGGGCGCGGGGACTAGCCCCGCTGCCCATGTTTTGTACTTTGTACTAAAAAGATGTTATCCTTTCGTTTTAATACTAAATCGTTTCATACATGCTTGAATGATGGCCACGTTCTTGTATGCATCTATTGTCTTTTGTTGTGGTTTGTCTACGACCGCTCTCGAGACTCGAATACCGATTTAGTGTTGGTTTCTGGTGTGTGTATCCACCACGCATCCGTTTCGGTGTCTAGGAGTGTATCTCAAAGAGTGGAGTAAACTCACTATCATCCGTTGCACTTCCATCTATATGGAAGTAACCTTGGAAAGTCGAGGAACACACTTTGCGAGGGGAATGATGTAAAGCATGTGACCATTTGATCGGGAATGGCTGGCGTTGCAACATTCCCGCACTTCTCGTAGCTAGGTTATCCGAATAGGAGACTAGGCCTACAAAGATACTATTCGATTTGATAATTATCGCTCGCTTGTTAGTTTTAGATGCACGTTTCATGAGGTTGAGTAAGATTCTCTCTTTGGAGACTACATATCTTCATTGACACGTAGAAATGTACCGAATGAGAGCTACTTAACCCTTGAAGGATGTGATGCATTGCTCTTGTCTTATAAGGCATCGGTCTTGTGGAACATCGAAGGATGCAATGCATCGCTCTTGTCTTACAAGGCATCGGTCTTGTGGAACATCCTTGGATGCAATGCATCGCTCTTGTCTTATAAGGCATCGGTCTTGTGGAACATCCATGTATCTAGCTTATAAGTCTTGCTTGCTTAGTACATATACAATGCATGTGTAGCGGTGGTAAATACCTGCTTAACCCCAGTGATTCATCATCATTTGTTAAATCTTAGTTTTACTTGCTTTATTTACTTTTCATGCTTTAGTCTAAAAACCAATCAAAATCCAACTTTTCGATATAAGTGTCAATTAGTAAAATAACTAAGTGAAGTGTTGTACGTTTTCCATCTTGTTGCTTGCAACAAGACCGTTGTCTTTTGGGTTTGATCCTAAATCTGTACTATGATAAGGCTTCCATACTCTTATGGGGTTGGAGTTGTTATCTAAGCACCAGTTCTAGGTAAACCTAGGGAAGATATAAATCCTCTCTAGGGTTTTTGGTGCAAATTTTGGGACTCCCATTGGAAGAGTAAAATCTTTTGGTGTAAGTCTCAACTCCATCACTGACATAGGGTAACAACCACTTATCTTTGCAAATTATCAAGAGTATCAGGGTCAATAACTTTGCTGCATAGACTGTTGAAAAAGAAACAAAGACTGGTGATTGCAAACCTTACATGCTTCAGTAATATAGATCGAATTGCCACGGGCAATATTTGTTGCATTAGAGTGTGACAATCATGAGATTTAAGACCGATCAACTTCAGATCTTTCATTGATACCAATCTACAGATGTTGGATGAGTAACCATGTGGCACCTTAATATTTACCAAGCATTCACAAAAAGCTTTCTTCTCCTTTCTAGACAACGTGTAACAAGCGGGAGGTAAGTATGTTCTTTTATTACCCATTTCATGTAATTCTATTAATTCTGACCTTATTCCCATTTCACGTAGGTCCAGTCTGGATTTTATCCCATCTTTAGTCTTACCTGGTATATTTAACATAATACCAATGATGTTATCACAGACATTTTTCTCAACGTGCATTACATCGATACAATGCCTGACTATCAAAGAACTCCAATAAGGAAGATCCCAAAATATTGACTTCTTCTTGAATGAAGAATTGTCACTCCATGTGGCCATACTACATTGTGATTTCTTACCAAATCCATTGACAATGTCTTTTACTCTTTCATAAACAACATCCCCTGGTATAGGTTTAGGTGCACTTTGTTCATCATTCCATCCATTGAATGCTTTGCGCTTCCTACGATATGGATGGAATTTTGAAAGAAACCTTCGATGACCAAGATATATAGTCTTGCCGCCATGTTTTAGTCTTATTGAATCAGTGTTTTCTTCACATATAATACACGCTTTAGCTCCTTTGACACTATATCCAGACAAATCCCCATATGCTGGAAAGTCATTAATAGTGCAAAACAACATAGCGTGCAAACAAAATGTCTCTCTTCCTGAAGCATCATAGGTCATCACACCTTCAGCCCAAAGTTTCTTTAAGTCATCAATCAGAGGTTCAAGATAAACATCGATATCATTTCTGGGTTGTTTAGGGCCCGATATCAACAACGACATCATAACATACTTATTTTTCATACACAGCTAGGGAGGAAGATTGTATATAACAAGAATGATTGGCCAAGTGCTATGTTGGCTGCTCAATGTCCCGTACAGATTCATCCCATCTGTACAAAGCCCAAGTCTTAGATTCCTATCTTCTTCACCAAATTTGGTGTACAATAGATCAATCTTCTTCCACTGTGGGGAATCAGACGCATGTCGTAGGATCCCATCATTATTTTTCTTAACATCTGCATGCCACCTCAAATTCTTCGCATCTTTCGGATTTGCAAACAAGCGTTGAAACTGTGATATTATAGGTAGATACCACAACACCTTAGCAGGAGAACCAGTTTTGGACTCCCCCGAAGTCATCAATTTATACCGTGACGCACCAAATTTTAGACAATCTTTCAAATCTACATAGTCCTTTTAAAATAATACACAATCATTCGGGCATGCATGAATTTTCTTGGCCTCCATTCCCATTGGGCACAACATTTTCTTTACCCGGTATGTTGAGATTGGCAGCTCGTTTCCTTCAGGAAGCATTTCTTTCAACAAAGTCAACAATGAAGTGAAGCTTGTGTCGCTCCATCTATTGTTAGCTTTCAACTTATACAATCTCAACACAGCGCTAAGCTTCGTAAACTTAGCACATCATGTGTATAATGGTATCTCAGCATCATGCACAATGTTTCTAAAGATAGGACGTGGATCGGTGTGCTCTACCCTACAACTATCCAGCATCGCATCAACAATGTCTACTGGAACCGATTCATTCACATCTACGTCATCGGAGGAAATTTCTTCTTCCACCCAAGCACTGCTATCGACATCTACTAGTTTCGAGTTTGAAATCTCTCCATGCCAGTGCCATTCTATATATCCTTGTACAATCCCATTGCACATGACATGACTTTTGATTTCCTCACCAGTGTTGACTTTCAAGTTGTCACTGCAATGCCTACATGGAAAGTAGAACCTATCTGTAGGTTTTTTCCTATGTTCCTCAACAAATCTAATAAACTGATCAAGACCAGATATAAACTCTGGGGTGCAGCGATTGCGAATGGGCATCCATGATCTATCCATTCTATGATCAAAGAGAAAACAAGTATATATTAGGACAAGATTAGGGTATACACTTACATCCTATCCAAGATTTACTCCTATTATCTACAATGAAGCCGGACTCCATACAAACAGTATATAATTTAGTGATTGTTCATTCTAATTTATACCAATTTACAAGTAATATAAAGAACAATGATTGTTCACTTTCTAGGCCAACACACACATGTGATGTCATTCTTATATATAATAAATGTGTACCACCTATCCCATCCTTGAACACTTAATCTCACTAGTAAGTGTATAATGTGTATTGGGTTTTCGAGAAAATTTTGGCAGCATTTCCCCGCTGTTCTCTAAGTAGTACTTAGAGAACAAACGGGGAAATGCTACTGAAATTTTCTTGAAAACCCAATACACATTATACACTTACATCCTAAGTGAGATTAGGTGTTCAAGAACAGTCCAAACCGGGGACTATCAAACATTTACTCCTAATGAGTAAATCTTGGACGGGTTTCTAGGCCAACAAACACATGTGATGTCATTCTTATATATAATAAATGTGTACCACCTATCCCATCCTTGAACACCTAATCTCACTAGTAAGTTTATAATGTGTATTTGGTTTTCAAGAAAATTTCGGCAGCATTTCCCCGTTGTTCTCTAAGTACATATGTACTTAGAGAACAAACAGGGAAATGCTACCAAACTTTTCTCGAAAACCCAATACACATTATACACTTACATCCTAAGTGAGATTAGGTGTTCAAGAACAGTCCCAAACTGGGGACTATCTAAGATTTACTCCTAATGAGTAAATCTTGGACGGGTTTCTAGGCCAACAAACACATGTGATGTCATTCTTATATATAATAAATGTGTACCACCTATCCCATCCTTGAACACCTAATCTCGCTAGTAAGTGTATAATGTGTATTGGGTTTTCAAGAAAATTTCGGCAGCATTTCCCTACTGTTCTCTAAGTACATATGTACTTAGAGAACAAATGGGGAAATGCTATCGAAATTTTCTCGAAAACCCAATACACATTATACACTTACATCCTAAGTGGGATTAGGTGTTCAAGAATAGTCCCAAACCGGGGACTATCCAAGATTTACTCCTAATGAGTAAATCTTGGACGGGTTTCTAGGTCAACAAACACAATAATAGATATGTACATGTTAGGTTTTCATCACAATTAATGTTAGGGTTTCATCAAAATTGATGTTAGGGTTCCATCAATGTTAGGTTTAATCAAATCAAATTAGGATGCTAGAATTGACAAGTTTAAATCTAATAGAAGCACTATGGTCGTGCTGGTGCTGTGTTGGCCTACCACGACCGTGCTGGATAGCACGGCCGTGGTAACGGCCGTGGCTGTGTTGCCCTACCACGGCCGTGCTATCCAGCACGGTCGTGGTAGGCCAACACAGCCACGACTGTTACCACGGCTGTGTTGGACCAACATAGCCATGGCCGTGCTTGCTGTTGGTAAATAGCTAGGGAGAAGGAATCAAAGAGGTAGGGCTACCTGGAGCTAGCGTGGAAAGCGTGGCGGCGAGCGGCGGCAGCAGTGGTGACGGAAGAAGAGAGAGCAGAGCAGCGGGCGGTGAACAGTAGTGCACCGGGAATGAGCAGAGCAGTGCGCGGCACACCAGCAGCAGTGGCGGCGGCGAGTAGAGGTGCACTAGCAGCAGCAGCACACTAGCAGCAGTGGCGGCGGCGAGTGGAGAAGCACCAACAGTAGCGGCGGCGAGCAGCAGTGGGGTCGTCGGGCAATTTCAGGAGAGCAGTAGCGAGCAGCTGCACAACAATATCGTGATGAAACAGGAAGAAAGGGGGAAGAGCCGGGTGATCGGGTTTATTAAGTTGGTCAACGGCGTCGGTTATTTACAAAACCGACGCCTATTATGATTTAACGTCGGTTGATAGTAAAACACCGACGTCCAACTAGACAACCTTTACCCTAAATTATTTGGCGGGAACCATTATCAGCGTCGGTTATCGAAGGATAACCGACACTGAAAGTGGGACTTTTCACGCAAATTTTCATTTTAAATAGGCGTCGGTGAATAGTTAAAAAACCGACGTTGTAGGTGACCTAAAATGTTTTCGATCGAAAATTGGATTTCGCGGGCGATTTTAGGCATCGGTCTATTATAACCAGCCGACACTGAATACAAAGTGGTACTTGTGTCTGGCTAGTCTTCGAATATAGACGTCGGTTTACATAAATAACCGACGTCTAATATTATAGGCGTCAGTTTTACTAAATAACCGACGCCCAGAAAAGCGACACTGGATGTTGTTTCTGTAGTAGTGTGCACATTTGTGTTGTCATTTGCACCCCCCACGGATCCATCATCTTCATCGGGTTCAACCCTCTTGAATACTATTGCTTACACTCCACAAACCCATGCATAGAAACTTGAAAGACGTCCTTCCTGTGAAGAAGCCTTCCCGAGAGCCATCTCGTGATGTGGAGGGAAGTGTTGAATCCATCGAGCAAGACAATCCACCTAAGACCACCCCAACCCCACCATCAGATAAGCCAAAGGATGACAAGGGTGACTGGCAAGTGGCTCAATCTAAGAAGTAGAAAAAGAGGAACACAAAGGACAGGTTGCACAAGCAAGCCAATCACGGCTCCAACCAGCCACCTATTCCACCATTGGGCACTAGAAACAACACCATGATTACCTTGGTTGACAATGACACCTACTTGGGCAGATATCAAGACACTACTACCAACCCTCCTTTAAGTTTGCTGCCAAATAATATCCAGTGGTGTTCAACCCTCCCCACCAAGGGTTCCATTGGGGTGATAAGGGGAGCGGAGGGGGAGGCCTCCTTAGAAGCAGGAAGGTTGTCTAACAGACGGTTAGTCCAAGAAGGGAGAGAATCAAAGGAAATCTTGCCCAATTTGAGGGTAACATGAGTCAAGGTCCACCTGCTAAGCAGCCCATTGACTTCAACAATGATTCTACGGAGATCCCTGGTGATGAGATGGTCGGCAACGATGCCTCAATCGTCCTATGCACAGACATTGCTTGATGGTTGCACCACACAACCCCAATCATTTCTTAATGCTCAACATCCTTTGCTGGAATATACAAGGTGCTTGCTTCAAGAAGAAAATTCATCTTCTCAAAGACTACAAAAGATGTTATAGGTTGCATATGCTTGCTATAGTTGAACCATGCATTAGTGGTTTGAAGGATGAGAATGTCATCTGACAACTTGGATTTTCCTCCTCCCATCATGTAGAGGCCATCAGTTTCTCTGGAGGCATCTCGATCCTATGGGATGATGCCTACTGCTCAATTGATATGTTAAAAATCACCATCAATTCATGCATTGCTGCATCAACAACTCTTGGCACCTGACAGTGGTGTATGGGAGCCCAAATCCTTCAAAAAGAAACTACCTCTGTAGCAAGCTGTGTGAGATCTCCACCACAGTCCACGATGCATGGGCAGTGATAGGAGATTTCAATACTATGCTCGACACCTCAAAAAAGCTTAACGGCCGCACTTTTGATCATTGGTCTTGTAGGAACTTTAACTGGGTCCTTCTCCACATAGGCCTCACTGATATGAAATCTAATGGACCCTTCTTCACCTTCAAGCATCTCTAGCTGCTAGAATGACTTGATAGGGTGATTCCAAATGACTTATGGATGGCCCAGGCTAGTAGCACTTCCATCACTATCCTCCCGTGGCTCTACAATGACCACAACCCACTCCTTGTGCATACGGAGCTTTCCTGTGCTTGTAGACCTCACCTCTTCCACACTAAAGATAGTTGGTCCCTATCACCAACCTTCAATAACATTCTCAATAGCACGTGGGGCCCTCATAGGAGCTTCTCTAACACTCTCCCCACCTTTCGTGAAGCTTCCATGAAGTGGGATGCTATGCACCAGCACTCCAACAGCAAATTAAAGAGCAAAATCATGCACAAGATTAATAAACATCAGGTTTCAACCAAACTCTCCACTTCCTTTTCTTTTACTCTCACTATGGATAGATTGCAAGATGAATACAACAATATCCTCCTTCAAGAAGAGGCTGACTGGAGGCAGTGAGAAAACATTAACTGGCTAAGTCTGGGTGATGAGAACACAAAATTTTTCAATACCTATGTCAAAGCTCAGAGATGACACAACAAAATCTCTTCCCTAAAAGGTGCCAATGGTAATTGGGTGGACAATCCTATTGTTGTGAAGGACATGGTGTGCACTTTCTTCTTTAACCTAATGACAGCACCCCGTGCTCAGTCAAGACGCCCAGCGACTGCTGTAGACTTCATTGGTTCCTTCCTGCATCCTAGTGCCGACATTTGCACCCGCATCAGTCAAGTTCCTACGGGCGATGAAGCCAGGAAAGTCATGTTTATGATGGCACCTAATAAAGCACCCAAGCCTGACGGGGTCTACAACTCTTTCATCCAAAATAATTGGGACTGTGTTGGACCATCTATTATCTGCACGGTCCAAGAGGCCTTCCGCAGTGGTGTAATTGATGATCGCCTTACCGACTCTCTCACTGTTCTGATTCCGAAAAGTAAGCAACCCCAAGTTTATGGTGATCTGCACCCTATCTCTCTAAATAACTCATGTTTCAAGCTTATTTCAAAGATTCTAGTCAAACATCTAAAGCCTCTCCTCCATGAGTGGGTTTTTGAAACTCAATCCAGCTTCATCCCGGGTAGAAGAATCACAGACAACATTATCCTCATCCAGGAAGTCATCCATACCATGCACAATAAGCACTCGGGCAAACCCATGACATGCATCAAACTTGATCTAGCCAAAGCGTTTGATAAAATGAGATGGCCCTTCATTCTTGACACTCTACAAAGTACGGGACTTTCAGAAAAAACCATTGGCGACATTATGCAAATTGTTACCAAAGGCAATATGTCTATTTTATGGGAAGGTGTCCCACTCGAGCCTTTTAAAGCCACCCAAGGCGTTCGCCAGGGTGACCCCATTAGTCCTTATATCTTCATCCTATGTATGGAAAGATTGATCCAAGTCATCCATAATTTGGTGGAAAGAGGTGAATGGAAGCCAATCTGGATGTCTCGCTCTGGTCCTCCTCTGTCGCATGTCCTCTTTGCTGACGATATCCTTCTAATGGCTGAAGCATCCACTGCACAAGCTAGGATTATCAATAAGGTGCTCCAACATTTCTCAGCTGCATCTGAACAAGTAATCTCTAAGACAAAATCATGGGCTTTTTCTCCCCTAATACTCCACGCCAGGCTTACCTCCTTCTGTAGGAGGGTGGGTATACAAAGTACAACAGATCTGGGAAGATATATGGGTGTCCCTATCATGCATCACCGGGTTAATAAATCCACACACTCGGAAATTACAGACACTATCAAGGACCGGATGTCTAGTTGGTCAGCCCGCTATCTGCCCCTTGCTGGATGGATCACTCTTACAAAATCCACTTTACAGGCCATACCAAGCTATGTTATGCAGTCAGTTTAGCTATCTCCATCTCTCTGTGATGATATCAATAAACATATCAAGAACTTTATCTGGTTCGGAGGCAGAGCACACCACAACCTTTCTCTAGTCTCCTAGAAAGTGATCACTATGTCTAAGGATGAAGGCGGTCTAGGAATCAAAGATGCATGTACTCAAAACCAAGCTCTCATGCTCAAAAGTGTATGGCTCTTTATTAGTAACCTGCATGTTCTTTGGGTTCGTGTAATGAAAGCCAAGTATATGAATAAAGGGATGTTTTCTCGAAAGCCCTGCTCTTCGGTCTCGTCCTTCATTCGGAAAAAATTACCAAGTATTCAACAAGCGTCTGGAATTAGTATCAACATCGGTAGTTCTACCAATGTTTGGGCTGCAAAGTGGTTGCACAGTCTCTCCATATGGGACCTAGACCCTACCTTCTTGCCGCCCCAAGGTCTGGAGGATCTTTTTGTTGCATGTATGGCCTTGGACAATGGAAACTAGGACAGGCAATTCATTTATAACTATCTTCCTGAGCACTCGTGGCAGCATATCTGTCATACTCCTCCTCCAACTGTAGTGGCAGGTGACGATGAGTGGTATTGGCCCCTTACTGCATCAGGGATGTTCATGACTAAATATGCCTATCACTGGCTTTGTAACAACTTGCATGCTGACATTGACCAAAATTGGTGATCCATCTGGAACCTACCACTCCCTGCCCGCTTCAAAACATTTCTCTGGCTTCTTCAACACAAGGCCCTACGCACAAATGTTGAAAAAGTATGTCGGCACATCCCTACTGATGTTATCTGCCCCATGTGCAACAATGGCACGGACACATTATTGCACTGCCTTCGAGAATCCCCCCCCAGTAGAAATGTTTGGACTGCTCTAAACGCTACTCCTCAATTCTTCTCACTCGCTGAAGATGCTTGGCTTGTTGAAATCCTCTCTTCTTTGTGCACCAATGAAGAGTCTATCCTACATGGTGTGGCCATCTGGGCCATTTGGCTTCACCAGAATGAGTTTATTCACAACCAACAATCCCACACGATAGTCCAGTGCATTACTTTCATCAAGAACAAATCCCAAGCTATCCTGAGTATCCCTCCTGCTATTTGACATATCTCTGTGGCCTCTGATGTGGCCATTTGACCACCAGTCACTCATAACATTCTGATCTTTGTGGATGGCTCTTTCACATCCCCAGCAGATACTGTAGGGATGGGTATCCATGTCGTAGATGGACATAGCAGACATATTATGGGCCACAGCTCGCCCAGCTGCATCGGTTCAGCGTTGTAAGTGGAAGTTTAGAGCATTCTTTGTGCCTTAGAACTCTCCAAAACTATTTGATGGCACTCCCTTGCCATTCTGTCGGATGCTCTCACTGCAGTTCACATCACTGCCAAGATCACTCATGCAACAACCACACTTCATCCACATATGAGGCGTCTGTGGATGATGTGTGAAGATGTCGGGAAACCATACATTTCCTATGTTTCTAGAAAGTACAATAGTGTAGCTGACTGCATAGCATGCCATTCAAAAAACTTTGGTAGTCCTTTCTCTTTGTCTTTGAGTACACCTCCTTGGCTAAATATGGACTTGAATGTATGTTGTTCTGAAATATGGCCTACAATAGAGAGCGGGATGAATGGAAGTTAATCTCTATCTTCTGCAAAAAAAAGGGTGTTCCATTACAATCATCATGTGATTGGCTCTTAGGACATACAACCAACATTATCTAAGGTGGTTATCAAGAGGGGAGCCTCAAAGGTGGATGGGGTCCAATGTACATCCAGTATGTGAGTAATTCCCTCCAGTCTTCTAGACATGTTTAAAGAAAGATCTCAATGACTTAGTCAACATCGGAGTGTGAGGCAAAAAATAAATAGGAACCCTTCTTATGGGCTCTATCAGATGCATCTTGAACACAGTCTCACTGACTCGATAAAAGTGGGAAGCATGAGGACACAAGATATGTGATTGTTGCATGTTCCCAAAGGGCTTCCATATCTAGAGGCAGGATGTCTAGTGGGACCAAAATGGGTAAAAAGGTGGGAGTCATCACTAGGTGAGTGTCCTTTCTATTTTTAGCCTCTACGGGCACGTTGGTCAAACTTCTCTGCATGGAATTGAGTTGAAAAGATTTTCTTGGGTTATAAGGACCAAGTTATGGAACTATCTTAGGATGGGCCTTGTTTCGGTTAGAAGTCTCCCCACTCATGGGAATTATAATGTACGAAATTTACAAAATTTCCATCGAATAATGAGTGACATAGGCTCTTATTTTGTCAATCCATCAAGTAACTAAGAATCTTATCAATATTTGAATATTCAATATATTCTTTTAATCATGAATATACTCAAAATTTTCATGCTCATTAGATCTGATCACATGAAATCATCCCTTTTCATATCACAAGATTCCTCGAGACATTACACATAGATATATTATGGTCATATTTCTTTCTTGCACTCCAATGTGACCTTTAGCACCTTATGGACATTATTTAGTTATTATGCATACACCCATAGTTTATCAATGATTCTATTCTGATTTTGAGTTCTTTTGGGCATATCTATGTTGGTTTCTTCTATCATTAAAATTGACACTTACTATAATTTCATTCTTTTGATAACTAGATTAGCAAGAATCAAATATAAAGTGTTAATAATACCCATACACAATCAACATCCCAATGTTTCAAACAACATTGAAGATCATAATGAACTACAACCTGATTACAAGACATGTCCTCCCGCCATTAAGTAGGCAGATCATTCAATAATCCATAGTCATCATGATCATGCCCAAATCTTCAAAGAGGTACAATCGGCCTAAACAAGGTGCAAGTATGTTGATAGTCTACCATCTAGATACCTTTCAACATATTCAAGGATGAGAGAGTAGACACTCTACCATCAATAAACATACCAACATGTCCAAGTAAATGTGCAAAATTGTCCTACAAATTACAAAGTATGAGCAATTTAGATGCTTCATGATGAAGATGGACGAAGAAGATGTTTCAACATGAAAAAATATGGATACCATTCTACTCCTAGATATTATTGAAGAATGAAATCAAAAACAAGGGATGGAAGACAATCTTCAAAATCAAAACACATGAAATAACTAGATGTCCTATACAAACATGTTCATATGTCAAGCGCATGTTAGAGAAGATAGATTCTCCTTATGATCATCGCAGTGAGATAGGTAATCATTCCACAAACTCATGATAGGAAGAATGAGAAAATGTTTAAAGAGGGCAATTCAAAATGACATATTAAATAAGAACAAATAGATGTCCCATGAAGCAAATCAATTCTAAACGGAGACATTCCATAAGGCAGATGCATACAAGAATGGGTGAATATTCACATTCCATGATGATAATGCACATAAGAATGGGTGAATGCTCTTTAATCCTTCTATGAAGAAACATAAATTAGAACAGATATATATTCCATGAGGTTGACACACACAAAATTGGTCAGATGTTCTTTAGTCCTTCTACAAAGCAAACACATTATGAGACTAACATAAAAAAGTATAGGAAGACACACCTATATCATGCTAGTAAAGCAAAAGTTAGATGGGGTTGATGTAAATATATACAAGCAGAGGTTTTGTATTATTGTTGTGAAGAAAATAAAAGATAGGGTTGATGTAAATAGGGATGGGAAGACATTCCTTAATCTCATGGATGGAGCCAAATGAGAAAAGGGCAATGCAAATATGAAGGAGTTAATGTTATTTAGGTGTACAGGTGAAGCGAACCCATTATGAAGCAATGTAAATAGGAAATAAATAGACATCCTTGAATCATGTTGACAAAGCAAACAACTTACTAGGATGTAGCAAATAGGAGCAAACATACAATTTTTAGACCTTCTATGTGAGAACCCGTTACACTAAATGAGATTATGCAAAACATAAATCACAATCAATCACTAATTAATCACATACCCAAAAATATTGGTAAATTAAAACCGATTTCAACATCAGCACCCACTCATAAACCTTTGCATAAGAGCCCAAAATCTTTCTTATATCCATACTATGCTAAGAATTTGATACAAATTGTTCTATCATCTTAGCCACCACATATATACATAGGAGAACAATATTCATATATGCCACACAAACAAGCATTAATATGCTAACAAAAGTTCGATTTATTTGAAACACCACATACACACTTTTCCTGCCCAGACCTGAGAGTATAAGGATGACTCTAGGACACACTAGACATCTAATCAACTTTATCAAAGATTCATTACTATAGCTCCTCTTTGTTTCCACATGTTTGTTTTCATCACTTCTGATTACTTAAAAAAATGTGAGGCGAACCACAAGGGTGAGACCCAGTCCCAGCAAGAGATATAACCTCCAACAACACTTATTGATTACAACATTTTAGGTAATGAGATAGTTAAGTAGTTTAATCATATATAACAAATAAGCTCAGCAACACTGATGATTAACAAAATACATAAAGGTGCAGATAATAACTATCATCAATAGCCAGACTATCATCATTTATCTTGTTGACAATATAAGCAATTCAGTAGCATATGCATATCAAGCATCACGAGCAAGTCTAGTAACATAGAATATCTATCATTATGAATAAGTCTAGCCACATAAGCATGTCTAATAGGTTCAACATATCAACATCATAAAAAGAGCTAACAACATAAGCACAATTATCTGGATAAGCATGATTAGCATTATATGCATCTCTAGTTACAAAGGCATGGCTAGCATGCTAAACATAACTAACAACATGAGATAGATAGCATCATGATTATAATCAGTAGTAGCAGTATAGTTATCAACATAATCATGGCTACTATATGTATGCATCTACAATCTTAAGCATATCCACAACATAAGTATATATACTATCTCTTAATTGCACTAAGCATCATCTTTATGTAAAGCGAACAAACAAGGGTTATCATCCAATGTGAAGCGTCATGTTTAACCCTAAACAAAAATGATATATGGTTGTATTACATCTTTTATTATGCCCTGAGGAAACTGAGGATACCACTCAAAATCCAACTGACCACTGCTAAGTCAAAATCAGTGCCATATAAGAACTAGGAAGATTCAGAGTCCTAAGATCTTCTCCACCCCCAGACAGTATGGGTCCGCCACAGTGACACATAAGGTCAAGCTGCTACAGCCTAGTCCGTCCTTGGTATAGGTCACGACACTAGTGAAAAGAGGTGGGTACGCATACCCTACCATCTGAGGTACAACCGCAATTGTCCTCCAATCTTGTCACATATATAATTACCGAGACACAAACGCAGTCATTCTCAATCACATCAGATGTATGAGGCATGACCATAGCCAACCTCCACAATTTTCATTGTGGATGACAAGGATATATCCTCAACTTGCCACCCCCACATACTCAATAGTATGCACACCGAGTTTCCCTTAGGAATACTCATTTCACCATATGGCAAATTCTGACACTCAGATGGATCTATGGCCCAAGGCACTACATGATTAGAGTTTCACTTAATTAGTTATGCCAATTGGGTGAATTAAGGCTGCATCAAACAAGTGGACATACAAACCCTAATTCACTTCTAGAAAGCATATAAATATCACAACTTTGAAAAGATATAAAATGGGTGAAACATAATTTCTCATCTCATCATCAATGGTACTATTCACTTGCCATTCATGAGACCACACTAGTCATCATACTATCACAAGATATAAATCATTTTCACAATATCACAGGGTATCAACCCTTATCAACATAAGAGGATTACACCTCATTCAGGGCTCAACCATGCCCAAAGGTCATTAAGTCCATCATACTATCGCACGATATAAAATCATTTTCACAATATCACAGGGTATCAACCCTTATCAACACAAGAGGATTACACCTCATTTAGGGCTCAACCATGCCCAAAGGTCATTAAGACCATCATAATATTCCCTACAAGATCATCATTATCTTTGCATGCCGTATAACAAGGCTCAACAACATCACTTACATGTAATACATTGTATCAACACAATATTGCATTAATGAGCTAGGAGATATTCATAAACAATCATAGCAAGGTTATATTAACATTAAGAACATTCCTTTATTACATCAACATGAAAGGAATCTAGATATGATTAACCCCCATCGTATTCATAATGCACATGTTTAGCATAAGAAAGTATCAACCATGTGGCTATGATAACCACCAATTAACACATTAAGGTTATGATCATGTTAAGGAGGTTACTCCACCATCATTCCATCATATAAGAATGTTAAACATGAATATTCATATTTATCTATTTGCATTAGAGTTAGGTTTAACATGATAAATTATATCAATGGTACTAATCAGCACTTATACCCAAATCCTAACTCATGACATCCCCATTCGATCATGGGTGCATAAGGTGAACCATCACCATCACATTCCATATTATTCTCAAGTATGAAACCACACATAAATCAAGGTGTAACCATTGGGTTATAGCATACTAGGGTTTTAATAACATTAACATAGTACTTCATGATTGTATTAGTCATTCAAGGACTATTCATATCCAATTACCATCATTTAGTTATATGAAAGCTAGGTATAACAAGCCATACTTCATTAGAATTACATATCAACACAATATGATTATCATCCCTTCTATTCATATGAGTGAATAGTTAAGACTACGTTATTAAGGGTAACCCTCCATTTGTTCCATCATTAGTCAACCCATATTACCATACCAAAATGTCACCCATAATCATTGGATGTTTAAAAGGTAAGACCATTGGTTGTTTACATAATTAAACACCTTCAATAAACCACCTATTAAGTCCTTGATTTGTGCGCTAGAAAGAGTCACCATCTAACCCTAGACATCCCTTGATTGACAACACAAAAAGTTCCACTAAGAGTAGGGTAAAACCCACAATCGACTGTTCATTTAAAACAAGCCATCCATTGTCAACAAGTAAGCTCCTTAAGTTGATCATATAAAGGAAATCATCTAAATCACATTATTAGGACCAACATATTACATTAGCCATGATTCCATTTTATTGGAGGAATAAACATTATATCTTGACCATTGGGTCAAGTTCATATATTAAAATCATCAATTATAGTATAGGTCTGACCATTGCATCAAATGACCCAAGAAACCATTGGTATAAGGCTTAATTGATGATAAAACTACAATGCTTAACTCAACATAGGTTGTAGAGACCTTATCCACCATCATTAGTGATCATGAAATCACCATAGGTTGTTAGATCAACACTATATTCATTAATCAGCATCAAATATTAAGCTAATGTCAACATTGATTGATAACATCGGTAGGGTACTTAATGGTTGATCATTAAACTTCTAATTGGTCCAAAACCTGACCTAAGGGGGTGACCATAGGTTGTAACCATCATTTGAAACCCTTGATCACGACCATCAGTTGTTATGAATACAACACCATAGGGTTGTTGCAATGGTACCATCATCGGGTCATGGTTTGTAGAAGAAATCAGATTAAAACCCTAAAATTGACCATTGTTTGATAGGTGCTTAGCACCATAGGTTGTCAAACCAACCTGATCCAAGTCATATTCATGAATCATCATTTTCAAGAAAGAACATGATCTTGAAAGCTTATAGTAAACAATAAACGTGGAGCAAGTTATAAAACTTGCCTATAATAAGAATATAAAACCCCACACAGAAGAAATCTCGAGAAGGTAGGTAGAAAATCCAAGAATAAGCTATGAATTCGTCCATCTAGCACCTTTCTTTATCAAATGAGCAAACCCTAAGCATAAGGAGCAAGAAAGGTAGGGTTTTAGAGCTTTAGAGGAAATTCTACCATGGAACAGAAAGGTTCCAACCTGGAGGAAGGTATAAGAAAGGAGAACAACAAGAGAAACTAAGAATGAAATAATAAAATAACTTTCCTTGGTCGGAATCCCTAGAAGATGACCTTGGAAACCCTAAAATGAAGTCAATTTCAACCGTAGAGCCTTTCTCCAAGAAGATCCCCACTTTCTTCTTCCTTGGGCAAAACAATTCACAGCTGAATAGAGGGAGAACGAGGTTGTGATAAGGAGGGAAGTGGTGGAGATAAAATGGCTCGTTTTGGTGCTTGGGGATAAGTATATGACACTTTAAGATAAGAAAAAGAAAAAGTTGAAATTCTAGTATCTATCCAAGTGTTCATGGCCTTAATTTATTAAGAATATATAAGAACACACACAAGAAGCTCCCCCATAATGTTTATAGACCTACTTAGCTTTCCTTTGTTGAATTTCCCAGACAATCAAATAATTCATAAGTTGATAGCAACTAAAGGTAGCTCATCCGTGAAGGGGAAAACCCTAAAATACCCTTGGAGAAAACACCTTCAAACCAAGGTTTAAATAGGCTCCCCATGGCTCAAAAAGCTCAAGAATGATGAGATAATATCCAAGGAACATAATTCAAGTGATAAATTGCAAAGAAAACTTCTCAAATGGATAAATTGCAGAAAAGTCCAAAATGTGCATAAAATTTGCATAACTTGCTCAAACAGTGTCCAAATTGGACCAAATTTGAAACTTAAGCTTGTATTATGATTTCAAAGCATATCAAAAGGTTATATTAGGGTTATAAGCATTCATTTATGGTAATTAATCTTGTTAAACTTATTAAGCAAGTTTAGGGGCCTTATAACTATAAACCCCTAACAGGGATTTCACCCCCGAAATCTAAGGTAAACAAAGACGAGTACTTGCTTTGCACCTCATCCTATTACCTTCACATGGTTACTTGCATATCATGGTGATTTCACATCATTCATGCATATCTCATCTTGGGTCAGCATAAAAACCCCCACCTAAGAAGACATTCTCAATATGGAATGTAGAAACTTGTTGTGTCATCTATACAACTCTAGTAGTAATGTTCAACTTTAAATTCTAGCTATCATCCTAAAATTATATCAATTGCATCAACACATTACTCAAAAGTCATACTTTCTAGCATTTTACTAATCATGACATGTGTCCCATACCATTCCTTGATGCACATAAAAAAGGTGATGTGTCCATCCTTTTTTTTTGCTACACTGACACTGGAACACTCATCAGTTCTTTTTCAACATCAAAAGAAATGTTGACGTTGGAACCTGTCATTCCATACAAGAAAACATCATTCCTAGTCAACCTTGTTAGGGGTGAAACAACATGTAACATACTCAATTTTGGTGCCAATTTTAAATACTGATCCTTGATTTCTAATTTTCCAAAAATTGAAAGTTTCTTTTCTTAATCTGCATTTATTATGCACCCCATTTGAAATACCTTGAAATCCTATCATAGAAATACAAATTTCCATTGTTGGGTCTAGTCATATCATTTGAAACATAATTGGATAATTGAAACCTTATTATAATTCTTGGCTTTGAAATTATCATTATTAAGCTTAATGCTTAAGTTAATCATGACATTAATCACATTGGACCCCCTTGGAATCATCAATTAGAGACTTGACCTTATGGAAGTATAGTCATTAGAATTATATCACAAATTGAAAAATAAATGAACATGTTGATAGCGGAATATAGAGCTATAAGTTGCTAGAGCAATAAATGTATACATGGATTTAATTCCAAGCGTTACTTTAGGCATATGGGCCTTGATTTGCTCGGGCCCTTTATTAGCTGGACACACTATGTTATTTCCCCTACACATTGCGGTCTCCTCTCCCCACGTCTAACTCCCGTTGTCGGTCCCCAGTGAAGCAATGATCACAGTGACGCCTCACCCCCACGACGCTCGCTAGCTATGACTGTATGGCCTTTCCACCATCGACTCCCCAATAGAACAAAAGGGAATAGTGTTGGCCATTAAAGACCAGACGAGAGAATGGACGAAATGGTCATTCAACCCAGCTGTGCCGCCTCAGCTAGCATCGATGTTGCCTTACTCATAGATGCTAACCCTAGCTAGGATCATTATAAAATGCCTCCCCACCATCGACACCTCCACAGAAGCTTCAGGCCCCACCCTCGAGCTCTCCTCCTCCACCTATCAATCATAGTGTTGCCATCTCCTCCACCTAGCAATCACAGTGGTGCCACCTCTTTCCTAAACTCATCAGTAACCGTTGGGCGCCAGCAACGTCAACACATGGGCACCCTCACCTGGACGAGCGTTGCTCCAAGCTCAGTCGCCCTCAAGTACAATGCTACCGAGTTGGGTAGGCTGCAGATCGGAAACCTCCACCATGAAAACCACCGCTCCTCCTCCTAACCCCCATGATCCCCTAATATCTAGATGCCACCAGCGACACCCACAGCCTCCACCTCCGACCACAATCCCGTCGGCCTGCATCTGTGTGCCACAGCACCTCGACGCCATCAGGACTGCTGCTGCAAGTCGACGACCCCGTTCTCTACCGATCCTCTTCACCGCCGACCTGCAACTATTTTGAACCATGATCAATGGAACCTCACCAGAATCTATCACCATCATCCTCCCACATCATCTAACATGCAACCTGCAACCTGCTAACAACTCCAAGATGAACCATCGAGCATACATATGATAGAAGGATCTGCAGAACATATTGGCATGCCTTGATTGACCTCTCCTTGCAGATCTGAAGCTAAGAGCTATTGCATAACATGCATGAACAGTAGGTTAGTAGGTTCATCATTTCCTATACAAATCTGGAATTTCAGAAATCAGTAAGGGATAATACATCAAGTAACATGTAGGAGATAAAACATATTAGTAAGAGACAATACATTAAGTAACTAAGAACATCAACATGTAGGAGATATAACATATTCATATTGACACAAAGATCCAACTATATGTATCAATTTGATGTGTATTAGTTAAAAGGAGAAAATTATAGAAATTCAATATGCATAGCTACACTATTTCATATCGTAGAACAAGAAATAGTGATGATACTTATAATTAAAATATTATTAATACAATATTATTGATAGTAAACATCAGATATTTAAGTTTTAGATTCGTTTACCTAACCTATGATATGCATAGAGATGTACAAATATACTAATTTTGTACAATATAGTAAACAGAAAATCTAAATTCTGCAACTATATATTCCTAATGCTAAACATTAGGTTAGATAATAATATGAATTATTAGGATGTGAAACTTGACCATACTAATAGTCAACGCATTATAGTTAATGTGTACACACATACATATTGATTTGAATAGTATATGCATATATATAAAAGGGTTTTTGTGGATATGAAGTGGTGAATCATTTCAGTAGTTGGATAATGATTGTGCCTCCGTTATGAATCTAGATGATGTAAATAGATATAGATTACATCCTACAAATAAAACTAATAAGTGTCATTTATCCCATGACGGGGTACTCTTAAAACTAAGGTCCTAGAGATATGTAGACACTGGGATATCTTGGAAAGAAAAACATAGAATAAGGAAACATTTTAATCTACATTGACGATATGATGAACTTTACTCAAAACTTTGTCAAAATGGAGCCTTGACAAAGACAATGAATAAGGAATATAAGTTTGTGGATTTGATTGTAAATGACTCCATATTTCAAATTATAATCTCAGTGCATACTTGGATTTAGGTATCTAACTGAGACCTAATTTGAGGAAAAGGTATTATGAACTATATGTATGAGTGCCTCTGGAATACTTAGATTCATATTGATGATAGAATTTTAGAGAGAACTTGAATAGTCATAATTGAATATAGTAATTGTAAAAATACATGAATATATATATGTATACATACCACTTAGTCGACCTACATATTAGTCCATTCTAAATTACTATGATTATAATCTTGGAAGAATATATGCATGACAACATATAATACTCTAAAGGTAGACATGCATTAACTACTCACATGGATAGTAATACATATATAATAGATTATATGTTGGCTTAATACAATTAGAAACTATTGAATGAGAAAATGATAAAATCTTGGCAAAATAATGGGGCACTTATCTATATTATAGTTGCATACATAAAAATGTGACATTTATTATAGATATACAATCCAATTATAAATTTAGAAAGAAACTAATGGGAGAACCATGAAATAATAATAAAGAAAACCCTAATAGAAAATATTCAACAAGTAGTTTATTCCAAACCAAGTGATGACACCATTACCATACTTTGTAGATTTCTCACTCTTGGATCCATTCTTGGAGATTGTGCAACCTATGGAGACTTGGATAAATTGAGGTACTAGATTCTCTATTTAATTATTGAGTTATTTAGCTTCCCTCTTGAAATTCCATGTATATTGTTTGTTGGTGAACCCAATACTTTTCATAAGCCATTTCTACCTCTTTGACAGTTCACCACTTCATATTCATTATTGTCAAACATTGATAAATATTATGATAAACACTGGAATTGAACTCTTGGAGTTTTGACTCCTTGGACTTTGGTCCCTTTGGGCTTTGTCCCTTTAGAGCTTTTGCTCCTAGAGGTTGGGTACGTCCCGCCGCCCTATGCACAGGTTGTAATGGATTAGTGGTCCCCCAGTATACTGGTTGAAATAGCAGGCTACTGTGTTGTTCTCTCATAGATGATTGAACACATGGCATTGTAGTCATTAAAAGAAATAATATGACAATGCTTAATCCTAATATTTAAACTGATCATTTTGTTACAAATAATGTTGAATATTTTGATATTTTGAACTTGGAAAATTTGTATAATTGTTAACATTGTCAATATCATGTTGAATATTTTGATCTCTTAAACTTGGTTCCTCCTATTTATAAATTCTATTTGTACCTTGGTTAGTCTAAAGGAAATAACTCTAAACTCGTCATGGTCATGTGAATTATGTCATCCAATCTAACTCTTAGGTATTGATATTTGATCATAGGTTTATCATAAAGGAACATGGTATAACATATCTATTGATCAACAAACCATCTATCCTTGATAGTGGTCCTGTCCAGCTATCACTGAACCATACACAACATTATAGAATCACTTTTTCAAACAACATTTAGAGTGTCATCATCAACTCTCTCTCTAAAGGAGAGGAACACTTTGGAATGTTTATTTAAGAAACATTTCCAACCTTCACATACTTCCCATATTGTTGATACATCTTGGATACTAGGATTAATTCCTTGGTATCCACCTCATGTGCTATAAGGAACTCATATCCTTATCTCAACTACTTTTACCAACATAACAAATATCAAGACATATAAGAGGAGTCTCCCAAATTATTGGAAGGCTCAAAAGCAAACTCATCACAAACTTTATGATCTTAGAACCATAGTCCAAGCAACCTTATGGTATAATAAGCTATCCACCCTCATGTTTACAACAAATCCACACATACCAAGTGGCAATGATCCACTTGAAATTTGTGCCCTATAAAGTAAAGACACAAAGTGAAACACACTTCCCATACCATAGTAGTATTTTTTAAGGGTCACTAGAAAAAGGTAACTAGTTCTATTTTCATTATGTAGGTTACAACTTCTTATGTATCATTTTACCTTTTTCATTTTGGGTTCCTTGTCATTAGCATAGGAATCATCATGATTAACATATCTCATTATTCCTTCCTTGATGACGATTTATCCCACTAGTGTATTTTCTCTTATTTTATTATGTTTTTCAACCCCTTATCGACATGTTAATCATCATATTCCACATTTTCTTCATTAAAAAGGGACCATCTCCGTTATTTTTTTTACATGCCATGCTGATTTTTTATTAACACTTTCTTACACACATAGGTTGGTATGAGACTAACTCAGTTTCCACCTTATTTGTTTGTCATTGTTCCCATTCATCTTCTCATTTTGTACTTGTTATAGGAGTTCTCTCTATCTTATGTGGATTTCATACCTTGATTCACTTTATAAGCATACACTCGTCTGCCTTTTACTTTATTATCTTCTTGAATCAAATCTTCAAGAACTCCTCTTTTCCTTATTTGTATTCAGATTTAGATTTCATGGTGTTGTATCTTTCTCTTATAGTTACCAAACATTCAACTTTTGATAGATAATGATGCAATTCTCATCTTCTTTAAGGTAGGATTGAGATATTCACACCATGATTTCTTATTCTTTATGCTATTTAAATTGTCTCAAAATGACTACTTGATTAGAGTAATCATAAAGATAACAATCTAAGAGTTCCATACTTACCTTTTCTACAATAATTGAATACCTGGCCAGGGCACCCAAATACTGAGATTAGGCAGTATGCACCATATTGCTATGTCATATTCCTAATTTAGACATCATCCTAGTCCTAAGTCCTAGTGTCCCTATAGACTCAATGAACCTAAAGCTCTGATACCAACCTTTGAGAACCCATTATACTAAACAAGATTACTCAAAACATAAAACACAATCAATCACTAATTAATCACATACCCAAATATATGGGTAAATTAAAACTGATTTCAACGTCAGCACCTGCTCATAAACCTTTTCATAAGAGCCTAAAATCTTTCTTATATCCATACTATTCCACGAATTTGATACAAATTGTTCTATCGCCTTAGCCACCACATATATACATAGGAGAACAATATTCATATATGCCACACAAACAAGCATTAATATGCTAACAAAAGTCTGATTTATTTGAAACACCATATACAAACTTTTCATGCCCGGACCTGAGAGTACAAGGACGACTCTAGGACACACTAGACATCTAATCAACTTTATCAAAAATTCATTACTATAGCTCCTCTTTGTTGCCACATGTTTGTTTTCGTCACTTTCAATTACCTAAAAAAATGTGTGGTGAACCACAAGGGTGAGACGTAGTCCCAGCCAGAGATATAATCTCCAACAACGCTTATTGATTACAACATTTTAGGTAATGAGACAGTTAAGTAGTTTAATCAGAGATAACAAATAAGCTCAACAGCACTGATGATTAACAAAATACATAAAGGTGCAGATAATAACTATCATCATTAGCCAGACTATCATCATTTATCTTGTTGACAATATAAGCAATTTAGTAGCATATGCATATCTAACATCAGGAGCAAGTCTGGTAACATAGAATCTTTAACATTATGAATATGTCTAGCCACATAAGCATAGCTAACAACATTATCATGTCTAATAGGTTCAACATATCAACATCATAAAAAGAGCTAACAACATAAGCATAATTATCTGGATAAGCATGATTAGCATTATATGCATCTCTAGTTACAAAGGCATGGCTAGCATGCTAAACATAACTAACAACATGAGATAGCTAGAATCATGATTATAATCAGCAGTAGCAGTATAGTTATCAACATAATCATGGCTACTATATGAATGCATCTACAATCTTAAGCATATCCACAACATAAGTATATATACTATCTCTTAATTGCACTAAGCATCATCTTTGTGTAAAGAGAACAAACACGTGTTATCATCCACTGTGAAGCGTCATGTATAACCCTAAACAGATATGCTATACAGTTGTATTACATCTTTTATTATGCCCTAAGGAAATTGAGGATACCACTCAAAATCCAATTGACCACTGCTAAGTTGAAATCGGTGCCATACAAGATCTAGGAAGAGCCGGACTCCTAAGATCTTCTCCGCCCCCGGTCAGTATGGGTCCGCCACAACGACACATAAGGTCAAGCTGCTATAGCCTAGTTCATCCTTGGTACACGTCACGACACTAGTGAAAAGAGGTGGTTACGCATACCCTACCATCTGAGGTACAACTGCGGTTATCCTCCAATCTTGTCACATATATAATCATCGAGACACGACCGTAGCCGTTCTCAATCACACCATATGTATGAGGCGTGACCATAGCCAACCTCTACAATCTGCATTGTGGATGACAAGGATATATCCTCAACTTGCCACCCCCACATACTCAACAGTATGTGCTCCGAGTTTCCCTTAGGAATACTCGTTTCACCATCTGGAAAATTCTAACATTCAGATGGATCTATGGCATAGGGCACTACATGAATAGAGTTTCACTTGATTACTTATGCCAATTGGGTGAATTAATGCTACATCAAACAAGTGGACATACAAACCCTAATTCACTTCTAGCAAGCATATAAATATCACAACTTTGAAAAGATATAAAATGTGTGAAACATAATTTCTCATCTCATAATCACATGGTACTATTCACTTGCCATTCATGAGACCACACTAGTCATCATACTATCACAAGATATAAATCATTTTCACAATATCACAGGGTATCAACCCTTATCAACATAAGAGGATTACACCTCATTCAGGGATCAACCATGCCCAAAGGTCATTAAGACCATCATACTATCACAGGATATAAAATCCTTTTCACAATATCACAGGGTATCAACCCTTATCAACACAAGAGGATTACACCTCATTTAGGGCTCAACCATGCCCAAAGGTCATTAAGACCATCATATTATTCCCTGCAAGATCATCATTATCTTTGCATGCCTTATAACAAGGCTCAACAACATCACTTACATGTAATACACTGGATCAACACAATATTGATTTAATGAGCTAGGAGATATTCATAAACAATCATAGCAGGGTTATATTAACATTAAGAAAATTCCTTTATTACATACACATGCAAGGAATATAGACATGATCAACCCTCATCGCATTCATAATGCACATGTTTAGCATAAGAAAGTATCAACCATGTGGCTATGGTAACCACTAATTAACACATTAAGGTTATGATCATGTTAAGGAGGTTATTCCACCATCATTCCATCATATAAGAATGTTAAACATGAATATTAATATTTATCTATTTGCATTAGAGTTATGTTCAACATGATAAATTATATCAATGTTACTAATTAGCACTTATACCCAAACCCTAACTCACGGCATCCCCATTGGATCATGGATGCATAAGGTGAACCATCACCATCACATTCCATACTATTCTCAAGTATGAACCCACACATAAATCAAGGTGTAACCATCAGGTTATAGCATACTAGGGTTTCAACAACATTAACATAGTACTTCATGATTGTATTAGTCATTCAAAGACTATTCATATCCAATTCCCATCATTTAGTTATATTAAATCTAGGTATAACAAGTTATACTTCATTAGGGTTACATATCAACACAATATTATTATCATCCCTTCTATTCATATGAGTGAATAGTTAAGACTATGTTATTAAGGGTAACCCTCCATTTGTTCCATCATCAGTCAACCCATATCATTATACCACAATGTCACCCAGAATCATTGGATGTTTAAAAGGTAAGACCATTGGTTGTTTACATAATTAAACACCCTGGATAAAGCACCTATGAAGTCCTTGATTTGTTCTCTAGAAAGAGTCACCATATAACCCTAGACATCCCTTGATTGACAACACAAAAAGTTCCACTAAGAGTAGGGTAAAATCCACAATTGACTATTCATTTTAAACAAGCCATCCATTGTCAAAAAGTAATCTCCTTAAGTTGATCATATAAAGGAAACCATCTAAATCACATTATTAGGACCAACATATTACATTAGCCATCATTCCACTTTATTGGAGGAATAAACATTATATCTTAAGTTCTTAACCATTGGGTCAAGTTCATATATTAAAATCATCAATTACAATATAGGTTCGACCATTGCATCAAATGACCCAAAAAAACCATTGGTATAAGGCTTAATTGATGATACAACTACAATGCTTAACTCAACATAAGTTGTAGAGACCTGATACACCATCATTAGTGATCATGAAATCACCATTGGTTGTTAGATCAACACTATATTCATTAATTAGCATCAAATATTAAGCTAATGTCAACATTGATTGATAACATCAGTAGGGTACTTAAAGGTTGATCATTAAACTTCTAATTGGTCCAAAACCTGACCTAAGGGGGTGACCATAGGTTGTCACCATAATTTGACACCCTTGATCACGACCATCAGTTGTTATGAAGACAACACCATAGGGTTGTTGCATTGGTACCATCATCGGGTCATGGTTTATAGAAGAAATCAGCTTAAAACCCTAAAAATTGGTCATTGTTTGATAGGTGCTTAGCACCATAGGTTGTCAAACCAACCTGATCCAAGTCTTATTACAACTTAGGAATAGCATATGCATGATCACAGGTTCATATATAATTGAAATCAGAATAGGGAACATTATAAAAATCAAAATCCAAGTCAAGCATAGCTTTTTAGTGCATGAATTATCATTTTCAAGCAAGAACATGATCTAGAAAGCTTATAGTAAGCAATAAACATGGAGCAAGTTATAAAACATGCCTCTAATAAGAATATGAAACCACACACAGAAGAAATCTCGAGCAGATAGGATAGAAAATCCAATAATAAGCTATGAATTCGTCCATCTAGCACCTTTCTTCATCAAATGAGCAAACCCTAAGTATAAGGAGCAAGAAAGGTATTGTTTTAGAGCTTTAGAGAAAATTATACCATAGAACAGAAAGGTTCTGACCTGGAGGAAGGTATAAGGAAGGAGAATATCAAGATAAATGGAGAAGGAAAGAATAAAATAACTTGCCTTGGATGAAATCCCTAGAAGATGACCTTGGAAACCCTAAAATGAAGTCAATTTCAACCTTAGAGCCTTTCTCCAAGAAGATCCCCACTTTCTTCTTCCTTTGGCAGAAAATTCATAGATGAACAGAGGGATAACGAGATTGGGAGATGGAGGGAAGTGGTGGAGACAAAATGGCTCGTTTTAGTGCTTGGGGATAAGTATATGACACTTTAAGATAAAGAAAAAGAAAAAGTTGAAATTCTAGTATCTATCCAAGTGTCCATTGCCTTAATTTATTAATAATATACAACCACGCACACAAGAAGCTCCCCCATCATGTGTATATACCTGCTTAGCTTTCCTTTGTCGAATTTCCCATCCAATCAAATAATTCATTAGTTGATAGCTACTAAAGGTAGCTCATCCGTGAAGGGGAAAATCCTAAAATACCCTTGGAGAAAACACCTTCAAACCAAGGTTTAAATAGGTGCCCCATGGCTCAAAAAGCTCAATAACGATGAGAGAATATCCAAGGAACATAATGCAAGTGATAAATTGCAAATAAAACCTCTCAATTAGGTAAATTGCAGAAAAGTTCAAAATGTGCATAAAATTGCATAACTTGCTCAAACAGTCTCCAAATTGGACCAAATTTGAAACTTAAGCTTGTATTATGATTTCAAATCATATAAAAAGGTTATATTATGGTTCTAAGCATTAAATTATGGTAATTAAGCTTGTTCAACTTATTAAGCAAGTTTAGGGGCCTTACATTCTAGTAAAAAGAGAACAAAATGAGATAGACATAAACAGGAACAAACAAACATTCTTTCATGCTAGTAATGAAATAGGCATCTCACAAGGATGATGTAAACAAAAATGGGTGTACATTCTTTTAGTCTTGTTGCAAGGTATAAACATGTCATAACAAAGATGGTCCATACTATGTGCCATATACAATGCCAACTTGAAAGGGATAGAGAAATGTTTATTAACGATCCTGACTTCAAGTCTCATTGATGTGAACACAACTACAATAGTGATAGAGGAAAGTGTGACTCTAATCTCACTATGATAAGCTCAATGTCTAGTTTTTCTATGTGAGCACAATATCAAGTCTCGCTTTAGTGAGATTGACTTCATGTCTCCCAATGTAGGTGCAATATCAAGTCTTGTTATAGTGAGCTTGACCCCAAGTCCTAGTGAGGTGATTAGCATTCCAAGTCTCATTGAGTAGAGTATGACATTAAGTATCACATATATTAGCATGGCACTAAGAGTCACTAATGTGAGCAGGATTCTAAATTACACTAAGGAAATCATGATACTAAGTCTCACTAAGGTGAGTAGTATTGACTCAAAGTCTAATTGACTAAACCCTTGTTTTGATAATGACTAACCATTCCACTTATTTGTGTCTAATGCTTCTACTTGAGTGATTTCAGAATAGGTATAAACACACTCCAAATGACCGAACTTGTACATCCTAACTTGGAGAAAAACAAGTGAAAATCAATGCAAGTGCACTTTTGTGGAAAAGACATCAATCTATTAGAATCATGTTGTAAATCACTTGTAATGATTGTTTGACTCAGAAACATTTAAAAAGAATATTTAAGCACTCTAATGACAATTTCCAAAATTCATTATTGGGACCTTTGTCAGCCGACTATCATCCTTGATAAACTCGATCGACACCCTTGATGGGTTTTGAGAATTGCCAGGGTTGGTCAAGTTTCCCCTGGAAAAACTCGATTGAGACCCCTGCACAGCCAAAATAGATTTAAGCCAACAGATGAGTTTCATCTAGGATATACTTGACCGACACTTCAAATTTGATTTGTTGCATAGTGGCATCGGTCGAGTTTCCCAAAAGTAAACTCGATCGAAGGCAATGTAAGGAAAGTACAGACAAAGTGTCTCTAGCCATTGGAGTGTTGAAAACATAACAAATAGATCCATTACAACTTCCCAAATGACTAGAATGCATTCCCAAGTACTTCTACTAGCTAGGAGGAATCCACAACTATAAATAGGACCCA
This sequence comes from Alisma plantago-aquatica, assembly GCA_963693085.1. NCBI lineage: Eukaryota > Viridiplantae > Streptophyta > Magnoliopsida > Alismatales > Alismataceae > Alisma > Alisma plantago-aquatica. The sequence continues at coordinate 498,622,957 of OY856414.1, read as the reverse complement.
TTGGGCTTCATCCCATAGTTAGCTAAGCACTATGAGGGTCCCTATACCATAGTTGAGTGCCTCCAAGGGCCTCCTTCCACTCTCAATCTAAATTACGTACTATATTCATTAGAGTGAGTAGGATAATTGAAAGAGAGCTAGTCCTACATGTATATCTTGTGAGGATCTCACTTCCTCTTCCTCCCAATCTCTCTTTCTACCATGAAGATGAAGGTTATCTCTATTGGATAAGAGAGGTGAAGAAGAAGAGAAGGAGTCCCTTAGTGAAAGCTTCTCCTTGGTGAAGGTGAAGTCAAAGGCAGGAGATCCAAGAAGAGTGGGTAATTTCTTAAAGGAGGAAGACATGATGGAAGAGTGGGTAAGTCCTTGCTGAAGGAAGAAGACTCATTGCAAAAGTGGGCAAGTCCTTGGTGAGGTTGAAGACTCTTGGTCTTAGATAGGTAAGTCCTTTTTGTGGTTATTGGCTCCCTTTTCCTCAAAGGGAAGGTTGGGTATCCTTGTCCTAGAAAAGGAAGGACTTATTTTATCTCTTATTATGGATATAAGGAAGGTGCAATGGTTGCAAAATCCTATAGGTTGACCTCTCTAGGTAGTGTATGTACACTCTCCTAGTTTGGAGTTTGGAACCACAATACATAGTTTGTGTTCTTGTTCCTATTTAATCTCTCTCATCCTTGCTATGTTTGTTTAGTTGCACTCAAATTCCATATATGCAACCCTATCTCTTGATATAATTTAAATTTCTAATGAATTTGGTTTAATTTTTTTTATCTCTATTCAACCCACCCTTCTAGAGCCCATTGATCCAACAAGTGGTATCAGAGTGGGTCTTCTCCAAACACTACTTCTACAAGTAGGAGAAGATGGGTGGTTATCAAGGTGGTAGGTACCTCATCAACATTTTAATCTTTGATGGGATCTACTTCCTCTATTGGAAGATAAGGTTACAATACTACATCCACGGATCCAGTCTTGAGCTAATGGATAATGGTAGATCTTCCATACAAGCTACTAGAGACAAAGATAGAAGAATGTGATGAATATACTTTGAAGAAAGCAACCTTTAATGCAAGAGCCATCAATTCTCTATGCCTCTCTTTTCCCCACCGAGTTCAACCAGATTTCTTCTTTTGAGACGGCCTATGAAATATGGAGAAACATATGTGTCACTTATGAGGGGACAAATCAAGTGAAGAAAAGAAAAGTCTATATGCTCAAAGGTATTCTTGAAAACTTCCAGATGGGAAACAAGGAGAGGGCAGCCGACATGTACTCAAGGCTCAATAACATTGTGAATGGTCTTGTTGTTCTAGGTCATCCTATGGATAGTAGAGAGATAAACTCAAAGATCCTTAGAACTATTCCCAAGAGGTAGAAATTAAAGGTGACTTACATTAAAGAAGAAAAGCCTTTTGGTGATATTCCCATTGAAGTGCTCATAGGAAATCTACAAGCCCATGAAGTTAAACTTGACAAGTAAGAGGAATAAGAAAGAGAAGAAGAGAAAGAGCTCAATAGAATGAAGAAGGCTGAAATAAAATCCAAGTTGAAGCTATTTCTAGTCAAGGTTCTCCATCCTCTCAAGTTGAAGAAGATGCCATATACTCCAAGGGTATATTCTACAAAGGCAATTCTTCCTCCTGTACTCAGTGCTTCAAACGTGGAAAGAAGGGTCACTTCAAGGAATATTGTCTAAAAGGAAAAAATACCCATCATCACAAGAGAAGAGAAGAGAAGCACAAGAATAAGAAGAAATGGCACAAAAGCTCAAGTGGCTCCTCCAACTAAATATCAAGTGAAGAATCTAATAGAGGACCTAGCTCAAGCTCCAGTGAAGATGGAGAATTCCATTTGCTTTCATGGCAATCTCAAATTAAGACTCAAGTGAGGTAAATCTAAACTCATTAGATAAAGAATATTTAACTGCCATTATTCATATTACTCATGCCTCTCTTAAGTCTACTAAAAAGAAAAAGAGAATGCTTTCTATAATTATTGATAATTGCATGAAGAAAAATATGATCTTGAACATGCTAAAATTTGCTTGCAAAATGAAAACAATGCTTATCTCAGTCAACTAGACTTGCAAAATGAAAACAATGCTTATCTCAGTCAACTAGACTCTCTTAAACTTGAAAATATCAACTTACTTGACAATATTAGATTTCTAGAAGCTCAACCTCTTATGCCTAGTTGTAATGAAGAGAAAACTAAAAATGTGAATTATTTCATGCTTGACATTAATGTTCTTAAAATTGAAAAAAAAGGACAAAGACTTTTCTGCAAGGATTAGAATCTAAAAATAGTATCTATATTTCTAAGATTGCTTCACTTGAAAAAGAAAATGATTCCTTTCTTGATAAAATCATTGTCCTTGAATCTTGATCTAGTTCTACTTCTAGAGAGAATAATGTTGTTGCTCTTCATATCGAAAAAAATCTTATATGACCAAAGCTCTTTTCTTAGAAATCGATCTTTTGCATGCTAGATATGATAGCTATCAATTGTCTTCTTGTAACATCCCTGACCTGGGTTATGACCTAACCCTAGGTGTTTTACTTAAGACGTGTGATTAGATGCTTGTGATTATCTTTTGATATGTAATTAAAGCTTCTGAGGAACTTATATTTTCATTTCTGTCCTTTTTGGACAAAGTTGTAATGTTGTTTTGTTAAAAGTGGAGCTATGTGCAAATTACCCAATTTGAGGGGTTAACTTGCAAATTTCACATGTTAAGATGTTCCTTTGATGTTAAGACATCATTAGAATGAATATGATGTAGTGATATGGATTCTCAAAGCTTGAGCACCAAGATATAGCTTGTAGAGCAATCCTTGTGCTTTAAAACCTAGTTTTGGAGTAAAGTGCAATTTACCCAAAACATAGGGTGCAACATGTAAAATATACCTTCTATAGTATCTCTCATGCTTTTTAGCATCAATTATAGTAAATAAAATGAGGGGGGCGCCTCATTTGAGTGATCAAATAAGAAGGATAACCTTTATAAGTAAATAATCAAGATGTTTGCAAAATGACATTTTTATATGTGCAACTTAGTAAAAAGTTTGGTTTCTTTTCCTCTAAAACGTGGATAAGGAAGAGTGTTTCATGTGATACGGAGGGAGAGAAACGTGGCAAATAAATGGAGAAGTACCCATATGAGAAATAAGGAAGTAATTATCATTATCTTGAAAATATGCCCAAAATATACAAGCACATCCCTTTTATAAGGCAAGGGATCATTTCCTTCATTTCCTCTTCTCATCTACTTGCTTTGAACCGACTTAGGAGGATCTCAGGAGCAGAGGAAGACGACCAAGTTCATCTAGGTATGTTTTGGTCATCTTCTAGCTCGGATTCATGGGGAAAGTCATGATACAAGGTTGGTTTGCTAGCTTATCTTACTAGTTCTTCTTTCTAGCCATCCTTTACAACCAATTCTTGAGGAAGCAACCTTGGACGACCTGTGGAGCTCAAGCCACCATTAAATCTTTAAATCTTAGAGATATAGATCCGGTTCTAAGGCGGGTTTTATAACTCTACACCCTTAATCTTTGATTATGCACTTTCTTTCTTGCAAACGTTGTTTGTTCTTCTTCTTCCAATACTTCTATGCCTTCTTGCAATTAAATCCGTGAAGAACAGGCCAGGTTCTTGAGGTAGAAGAAGGTGGATTTAATTCCAATGTTAATACTTATCTTACTTTATCAAACGGTTTCCACCTTGTGCCCAAACAGTTTGCAAAACCGTTTGAAAGCAAACGGTTTCACAACCGTTTGAATGGCATGCAATTTCACTAGATTGGTTGGGAAAACGGTTTCAAAACCGTTTGAGTGAGTTGACAAAGGGTTGACCGTTTGATATTCATGTTCCTAATTATGTTGGTTAATGACTCACCAAATTTTATGGATTAATTCCCAAGGAATCATGAGTTGAAGGCTAATCGATTAGGAAAACCTAATTGGATTAAGTGCTGATTTTTCAGCTTGATTAATTTAACTTTTTGGGAAAACGGTTTCAAAACCATTTGAGTGAGTTTACCAAGAGTTTACCGTTTTCGATTCATGTTCCTAATTATGTTGGTTAATGACTCACCAAATTTTATGGATTAATTCCCAAGGAATCGTGAGTTGAAGGCTAATCAATTAGGAAAACCTAATTGGATTAAGTGCTGATTTTTCAGCTTGATTAATTTAACTTTTTTGGAAAACGGTTTCAAAACCGTTTGAGTGAGTTGACAAAGGCTTGACAGTTTGAGATTCATGTTCCTAATTATGTTGGTTAATGACTCACCAAATTTGATGGATTAATTCCCAAGTAATCATGAGATGAAGGCTAATCAGTTGGGCAAACCCTAATTGAAATTAGTGCTGAAATTCCAATGAGTTGATTTGAGATTTTGGGTTGATTAGCCCAAACGGTTTCAAAACCGTTTGGGGATCACCCAAACGGTTTCAAAACTGTTTGGGGATTACCCAAGACCGTTTGGAGGTCTAGGGATTAAGCATGGTTGACCAATTGAAGGTCTAAAGGTACCAAATCACTTTGCAATTAAGTGCTGATTTGATGATCAACTCAATAGCTCAAACCCTAATGATTTTTCACTAGAATCCAAGGGTTGGATGATCCAAACGGTCTCAAGACCGTTTGGAGGTCACCCAAGACCGTTTGGAGGTCCATGGGTGAGTATGGTTAAGCAATTGATGATCCAATGTTACTAAGTTAAAGTGTAATCAATTGTTGATTTGATGATCAATCCAATGATCCAAACCTTAATTGGTTGACTTGGATGTTGATGATATGATGGGCAAACGGTCTCAATACCGTTTGGAGGTTATCCAAACGACCTCAAGACCATTTGGGGTCAGGTCATGACCCAATTGAGTGATGGTTCACTGGGTTCAACATCAATTAAACTCATATTGATGCATGTTGAAGGATGATTGATTTCCAACCCTAATCCAATCAATCCAAACCCTAATTGGTGATCAATTGAGGATCACATCAGTTGAGTATTAACTTAATTGGCTCAATTGATAAGTGGTTAACCATGGCATGAACGATTGAGCGGTTCAACATTGAAAACCCTAACTCATTTTGAAGTATTGACACACTTTTTGGTCCATGCGGTTTTGAGGGTGTTTGGACCAAACGGTCTTACGACTGTTTGGGTCCAAATGGTTTCAAGACCGTTTGGGACCAAACAGTCTCAAGACCGTTTGGGACCAAACGGTCTCAAGACCGTTTGGTGGTCATGCGGTTTCAAACCGTTTGGAGGTTGAAGTACAAGACCGTTTGGGGTTCAATTATGTTAAGAACGTTTGATGGTTTGAAGGTTAAGATGGTTTAGTAGTTGTTTAACCTAAACCCTAAAGATACCTAAAGTCATTAAGGGGTTAAGTAATTAGTGAACTAATGTATATTAGGATCAATGATGTAGATTACAAAAGTACCCTTAGTGGGTTAGAGTGACTAGTACCCCTTGATCAAGCAAACCCTAATGACCATAATGGTGACATGACTTATATTATCAAAGATGCTTTGACTTAGTCTAATCAAGAGTGATGTAAATATCATCTATTACTAAGAGGAGAGAGAAGACTCCCTATATGGTTGAGAATCAAGTAATATACTTCCAACATATATGAATACACCTAATTAGGGTATGATCCTTCATAGTGAGATCATGAAAACCCTAATTATGATGATTAATGAATCTCAATCTGATTTGAGGGAATTAATGGAAGTAATCTTCATACATGATGATGAAATGATCTCAATTCATTGTAATATGAATAGTAAACCCTAATCTAGGGTAATGTGATGTAAGGTGAAAAGTAAACCCTAATCTAGGGTGATTTGATGATATGAACAAGTAAACCCTAATTCTGAGTTATGCTTTTAAGCATGAAACTCCGTGATTAAAACATGAGATAAGGAATCACTACTCCTAATCAAACTAAGGGGTTGAATAACTCTAATTGGATTGAATGAGAATACTAACCCTAGAAACCATCCGTGGTAACATACGGTCATGGTGAAACCTTGTTGCATGACCGTGTAATGAAGCACGACCGTGGTGACTTACTCTTGTACGACCGTGCAAGATAGCACGGCCGTGGTATCATATATATAATTTGAAAAGAACTTGTATTGTGTTGATATAGTTACAATGTGCATGTTATTAGTAAATGTTAACCATGCAGGTTTTCATAAAGAGGTGATCATATCCAGGTAAGGATTATGATGTCATATGCATTAAAAACACTATACATGCTTCAAGTATAATGATATGCTATGATATCTGGTGAGTGGTAACATATGAGACTGATAGGCTGAATGAGCCATGAGTAATATATGCATTGCAATAATCAAAGGTCATACTGATGAAATGACTGGATGATAAGATGTTACTGGTAACAAGTGTTATGATGATTCAAGGGTTTGAATACCCACAGTCCTGAATCACAATGATGGGATGGTTAGGGATTGATATCCCAATGTTTAAAGTATGTGATGTGAACTTGATACAAATAGTACTCCTTATTTATAGCTTTTGTTTTATTAGTTTATGTTTGAAAACATGTTTGATGCTAAAGAATGCAGTAATGTACTTAACTAATCAAGTATAACGAGATCATGTAGAGCCCTGACCATAGATCCATCAGTGCCAATGATGGTGAAACAGGTTTTCCTAATGGAACTCTTGGAGCACATACTTTTGAGTATGTGGGGGTTATGGACGTGAATAACCTTCCTAAATGTTGGATTTGATAGAAGATGTATCATTAATCTCTCAACCCTTCATTATATGTTTATGTCGGGATGATGTATCACTAATCTCCCGATGATGTTGTTAATGCTGCATCGATGAGAGATAAGCAAGAAATTCCTCGATGGCGAAGAGAGTGCAAAACGCCACTGTAACTCTAAATAGCGAAGTTTCCAGAATACCCTGGAAAGCTATTATAGCAGAGACACGAGATGTCCTGCATGTTGATCCTCATACTGACTGAGGAGTGATGAGGTCATAGGAATCCGGCTCTCCTGATGACCTATGTATGGTACCGATTGTGATCTAGTGATGGTCGGTTGGAGTATGAGAGGTGTAACTAATCTCCTCAGGGAATAAATATGTTTGTAAAATGTAACCAGCCGCATAGCATATTTGCTTAGGTTGAATTACGAGAAACAATGATTGATGATACATTGTTTATAGTGCTCTAGTTAAAGTAACTAGTATACATGTTCTTCATATTCCTTATTGTTACATGTCTTGTCATTCAATTAAGTTATAATTGAAATGATTACTTATAAGTATGCTGCTTCACATAGTTTATACAATGTTACCTGCTGTTGAATATTTATATTTCTACTGCTTTTTGTTATTCCTTTAATGCAATAACAAAGCTTCTGGCAGAGAGTTATAACTCTCTCTGGGACAATTATTCAATTGTCTCACCCCCGTGGGATTTGACTTCTTAGGTAGACGCCGAGGATGAAGGAACCCACCAGTGGGTGAGCAGCAGTAGCAGCAATCTCAGGGACAACAGTGATCCTCAGGTGGAGATATTGTCTATCAAGTTGTGTAGATAGTATGTCCTATATGTCATCTCTGTACTCTCATGTCCTAGGAGTCAGTATATCTGAGATTTTGGCATGATGCCTCGAGGTTTTGTGTCTTACCTTGTACAGTTAACAAGGTAGTTGATGTTGTAACTCTCGAGATGTGTTTGTTTATAGAGATGTAATGAGGGATCAGTTTGTAAATAACTTATCATGTTTCTTTATGAAACAGTTTTATCGTTTGATGTTCTCTTTACAAAAAAAATTAATTTATAGTGATTTTTTATAATTCCGCTGCTAATCTCTTCCGCATTCGTTGATCTCATTTTCAAGATTCGATCCTTTCAATTTAGTGGTATCAGAGCTCTAGGTTCGCTGAGTCTACAGAGACATAGGACTTAGGATGTTGAGTCTGTTCTAGTGCTTTCCAGTATGTCTAATAGTGTCTTCTACTCCTCAGGAGAAGAAGATAAGACTAAGGATGTCTGGACCATAAGAGGAATATGTCACGGAGAGTAGTGTTGTTGCACCCAGAGAAGGTGCAAGAAACCCAGAGATAGAGCAACCTGTGCCTGAACCACCCCAGCTCGATCCAGCTAACATGGGGAACCCAGCCGTCCAGACCATGTTTGGGTAGTTTATGACTTCCGTGACACACATAACTGATAGGATACCTATGCCTGCACCTAGGGCACCTGCCCAACCTGAAGGACAAGGAATCGGCAAGACGTTTGAACGACTTCGCCGAGTTGGAGCCACAGAGTATTTGGGAACAGTTGATCCCGCAGATGCCGACTTGTGGTTAACTGAACTAGAGAAGGCCTTTAGAATCCTGAACATCCCAGAAGCTGAGAAGGTTAGACATGTTGTGTACCTTCTCAAGGGGAGTGTTGGTCATTAGTGGACCATGGAAGAACAGAAGAGGTCTGGTGTGGAGGTTGCATGGGAAGTTTTCAGACGGGAATTTGTCAACAGATATTTCCCTAAGACATTTCTGGATGAGAAAATCTCTCAGTTCGAGAGGATAAGACAACGTCCAATGAACATTAGTGAATACGAGGCTAAGTTCATGGAGCTATTGTGATTTTTTCTGCACATGGCGACCACAGATGAAGAAAGGATAAGGCATTTTGAAAAAGGGTTAAACGTTGAGTTGATTACTCCTGTGTCTGCCCTAGAGAATAGAGAAAGGTTTGCTACCTTCGTTGAGTCAGTCTGAAGGGTAGAGAGGTCTGTAGCAGAGAAGAGACAGACCCAGAACAAGAGGATGTATCCCCAGTTTCAAGGATCTTCATCCAAAGGTTTTAAGAAACCTAGGTTTTCTGCACCTATGCCACCATCTAGATCCAATACCCAGACGCAGTGGACGTCAAATAGGGCTGGAGGACGAAGCCTACCACTAGGAGGAGCTCGCAGTTCAGCATCTATGCCGGTTACAGGACCACCCAGACCACAACAACTGACCATAAGTTGTTACATATGTGGAAAGATGGGACATCTGATGAAGGATTGCAGAGTCAGAGAAGTGAGTGTGACTCAACCATAGAGGCAGAATCAGCAAGGATCTCAAATAGGACAGTTTCTAGGTAACGCTAGAGGACATGGACAAGTGTCCCAAGCTGGATCATCGACATCTAGTCATCAAGCACCGAATCAACCACAGACGACAATGAGATTCTACGCGATGAATCCACCTGATGCAGTTATCAACCCTCAGGTTGTAGCAGGTCAGATGGAATTGTTATATTCTGATATGTCTATGTTTTGCGTTGGATCTATTTTGATTGATCCGGGTGCTACGCATTCCTTTATCACTCGAAGAGTGATTCGTGACTGCAACTTGACTACAAGTCATAGAGCAGATAGTTTTTTTCTAGAAACTCCATTGATGGGGTCTGCTATGTTGTAGGAGGTATGTTCTCCCTGCATTCTCTTCTTTTCTGAACATCGCATTCAAGTGGATCTTATACCACTTGAGATGCATGGATTTGATATAATCCTTGGGATGGATACCTTAGAAAGGTATAAGGTTGTCTTGGATTGTGAGTCCAAGCAAGCTGTGTTCACTAATGATAGTGACACATGGATCTTTCAAGGAGAAAGAAAGATTCTACCCACATGTCTCGTGTCAGCTATGGTTGCTGAGAAGTTGATGAGGCAAGGATGTTATGCATTCTTGGCCCATGTGGTAGATACTACCATAGATAGTCCTAACCCTGTTGAAGTTCCTGTAGTCAGAGAATTTGAAGATGTATTTCCTGAAGAACTTCCAGGTGTGCCACCGCCTCGGGAAATTGATTTTGAAATCAATTTAATCCCCGACACACAACTTATAGCACAAACACCATATAGGATGGCGCCTGCTGAGATGGCAGAACTCAAGAAACAGTTGCAAGAGTTGCTTGAGAAGGGTTTCATCCGACCGAGTACTTCACCTTGGGGTGCTCCAATGCTCTTTGTTAAAAAGAAAGATGGATCAATGCGGTTATCACTACAAAAAATATGGTCTTTAACTATGATTTTTCTAATTACATATAATTTCTATGTAGTTAAATCCCTAATTAGCTACAAAATTGAAAAGTATAAATAAAATAAGTATAGTTAACTCAATTCATAAGACTTAGCTACACTTATCCTCTGCATGTCTTAAATGTATTAACTAAATATAACTAAACCAGAACTTTTTAAAATAAAATCAAACTTAATATCATCCTCTTTTGCGTGCAATATTCCCAGTATTCCCAGTAGGTGATTTGAAAATCACACGAGGCTATAAAATACCCGGCCGCGAATTCTCCCAGTGATCACCCACGTAAAGTGATCCAGACGATCACCCTGGTTCAGTAGATCACTCGCGTGCCTGCTCTTCTATAGAGAACCCGCGTAAAGAGCCTCCAGCGCCGATCCTAGTTCCACCCTAAGTGCTCGCCCGCACGCAGCTTGCCGCCCAGTAGTCTGAGGACAACATCGCTGCCCAGTAGCCGCTCCATCCTCCATCGTCTCCGGTGCCTCCATCCTCTCTGGTCCCTCTGTCATCTCCGCCCAGCATCAGAGCACCCCGACGTCCATCGTCTCTACCCAACATCAAAGCGCCCAGACGTCCAGGTTAGGGTCTCTGATAATGCTGACTGGTCCATCGTCTCCACCCAACACAAATGCTGACCACCTAGTCACCTTGACAGCCTTGATTCGGATAATGTAACTCACTTCACGACTGAATTAGATCAAAGTAGGTCTTTAGGCTAAAATTAAATCAAATTTGGCATGGTTTTTTCATGCTATATATATTTGGGTCAAATTGGGTCTGATTGGATCAAAATAAGTCACTGTTGCTGCATTTAGGCCTAATCTAAAAAAAAGGCCTCCCTTTACTCAATTTAGGTCAAATTAGGGCAAGTAGGGAAAGTTTGTTTAAATCTTGTCTGATACAGAATATAACTGACCAAGTTAATTCTCATTTGGGTCTGATTTTGGTCGAGTTATGTGATTATTGTTGGCTAAATGGACATCTATAAATCCCTTTGTTTTGATTATGACAAACATTTCATTCTTATTAATCTAACGAGCTACTTGAGTGTGCAGGATGACAAAGCAACAAGGGAAAATCTACAAGCTTACATATTTATATTTTCATGCAATGTAATAACTGTTGTAAAAACTTGTACAAAAATATAATGTACAAGTACTTATAATTGCATGTAAATCAAGTGTTAGATTTTCCCTAGCTAAACACCATAGTTAGACAAGTCATCCCATTCAAATAGGATTACTTTTGCACACTCACACACATAATTAGTGCCTAAATTGAAACCTTGAAACAGGATCAATCTCGGTCGACAAACTCCTCGACCGAGACACTCTCGGTCGACAATCTTCTCGACTGAGAAAGATCCAAAGTAGCCGTTAGACACAACAGACAAGTTAGTTGGCAGTTGGAGAAAGACGTTGCAAATCACTTGTTCCAGAGAGCCTGTCGGTCGACAAAAGTTCGACCGAGTAGGTGTCTCGGTCGACCATTTGTCGACCGAGATGGTCTCTGACAGCAACTGCAGAATTAATTAATTAGCCATTGTTAAAGCAACAACTTTGTACCTAACGGCTAGTTAAGCACTTAGAAACCCCTAGAAGTTGTCTAGAACGTCCTTAAGCATCCTTAGGCCATTCCTATAAATAGGACAAGCCATAGGACACCTAAACTTACTTGTTTACACTTGCTACACTTGAGAAACCTTTGAGCATACTTTGTGCAATCTGTTTGTGAGCAATTTGAGCATTGTGACAATTGGCCATTTCATTCCTTAGCTCATAATTCGTGTCCTATAGGCTAGTATCTCCTACCTACTGCAATCACAAGTTCACATACTTGGTTAGGAGATCTATACGCTTGATCTAGGCAAATCAAGCCTTGGGCTACAAAGGATAAGTTGTAATTTCTATTTTCTTTCTTGTTCCCTATTATTGTTTGTACTCTCCTTGCTACTCCTAGGTTGGAGGCTGCGGATTGGAGAGGGTAAAGATCTTCTTGGCGAAGAAGGAGACTTTGAGCTACTTCAGAAGGCTGGTGCAACGGGACGTTACTTCTAGAGAGGAAGGCTACTTCAAGGGGGAGCTTGGAGTTACTTCAAAGAAGGCTACCTCAAAGTTGGTGCACCTACTTCAGGGTGAAGGCTGTTCAAAGGGTGTAAAGGAAAGTATTGTATTTTGTATAAATCCTCGAGAGGTAATAAAATAAATACTTTCAAATCCCGGTTGGGTAAGCAACCGGGTAGTGGACTGATAACTATAGTATTTTCTATAGTTGGAACCACTATAAACACCTGTCTCCTTCTTCCAATTTCAATTGTGGTTGTTTGAATTCAATAAACTGTTAAAATAATTCAAAAACTCTATTCACCCCCCTTCTAGTAGTTTTTCAATTATATCTAATATAGGGTATGTGAGGTGTGATTTTTGTGTATATAGAATTGATTTCAGTTTAGAGAACACCAATGTATATAAACTTGTTTAAACATATCTGCAGATATGGCTAAATCTATTTGCAAACTCATTTAATATCTAGATATAAATATGTAAAAAATAAAAACACCCAGGCTGCTAAGCCCCCTGCCCTAGAGGGCATCTCCAGTCGCCTAGACAATCTTGCTTTTCTTTTTATGTTTTGAGGTCAAAATACACCAATTGTACTTCGAGTTCATTGGCATTATGTTTTTAGTGTCCAATAATTTTTGAAGCCCAAAACATATTTCTGTTTGTATATTCAATAGAGAAAAATATAATAGGTCCATGTGCAAACTTTTGAATTTGACTTGAGGGCACTCTGTAGAATGAGTTATGTCATATAAATCTGATTGACTTTTTGACTAATGTTCTTGATAAAAGAAGTTCTTTAGTTTTTTTTTATTTCTTCTTAGAATATGACCTTGCAACGTTTCCATATTGGTTTATTTTGCAACAATCATTTCATCCTCATATTACAAACACCGCCTTTTATTCTAAATAGTCTTAATTTGTTTAAGGAACTATCTTTCTAACACTTATAGCTTTAGCGAAACTAAGAATCACATGCACTTTGTAGTTTGATGTTTATCTGTTTGGGTGCTTTAGTGCGAGGTTACCTTTTTGCAAAGAAGAATGTCTGATTTTGATGTTGTTTCGGTGGCCCAAAAACATAAATTTTGACAAATTTCAAAGGAAATTTTGATAGATGCATTGTTGGCATTTCGCCGACCAAATGATCAAATTATTTAATGAGATTTTACCAAAACAATCTATTGGTGTAGATCTATTCAATGCAATAAAATTTCATATTTGATATGTGGGGTGGGGCTCCTCATGTGTGAGTGAAGGAAGCTGAACTATTTTGAGGGGGATTTTGAGGTCAAGTTAAATGGTGAAGTGAATGAATTAAGTCATTATATTTTGTAAGCACAATATATAGACTTAAAGGCACAAATTTATGGAAACATAATATAGTCTAGGATGGTAGGACCTATAAGTAGGATGACGGGACATAGTACTTTAGTGTTAGAGCTATATATGAGTGAGTATTAAGGAAGCATGAGACAACTATGGGGTATGTATATAGTTGAACCATGATGGTTGTCTATCCTCCTTTTTGGTTATACCGGTCAACATATTGGATCCAATTTATTTTAATTTGTACAAGCATAGATGTGTCACGATGTGTTTACTATATGCCTACTAGTAACAAAATGCATACTCATGGATTAACTCAAGCATTTTTCTTCGTTTGATGTGTAACTAGAGCTTAGAGGAGGCAACCATGTAGTCAGAGGTGTGATTGATAGTGGCATTCATACAAAATATCGTGGAGGTCATGCTAATTTTGCTCACTATTATTACAAATCATATGACCTCAAAAATGAAAGCAAGCGGGAGATCAGAGGCATATATACAACTTCCAACCCCATTTTCAAATATTTCCTTTGTAGATCTTAATAGAGGTGGGAGAAATAGAAGAGAGGTAGAATTAGGCTAGGAAGACAAGAAACATAACTGAGATGCCCCTAAAAAGTCCAAGGAGGCAAGGAGTCATATGGTAAAATCTGCAGACGCGATACCCTGTTTCTCAAACCAACCAGCACAGGGATGACCAGCAGTTATGAACAGTACGGATAAGCAGCACAGATTAGCAGTACGGATTAGCACAGGAAAAATTATTGCTTCAGTATAAATTGACGAATTCGGTATAAAAACTAGGGATGAGCATCGGGTCGGGCCGGCCCGATCCGACCCGCGACCCAGCCCGATCCGACCCGCGACCCAGCCCGCATAACCCGATCCAGACCCGAACCCGATTTATAATATGGGTGGATCGGGTCTAAAATTTAAACTCATATTTTATTTGGGCCGGGTATGGGCGGAGATAAACCCAGGCCCGAAAATCCGAATACCCAGATTAGATTTTATGTACATTATACATGTATACATCTATCTTTGTCTTGAAATAAAAATATACAAATTTCTTGATGCAATATGTAGTATGTATCCAATCAATGACAACATAGAAAATTTGTAATCAATCAACATGATTAGTGAATTGATACTAGTAAGATAATTATCATTGACATAGATAGACATACTTGATTTCATTATTTTGATCTCACTCTATCCACATGTAGGGGAGAAATGATCTTTTACTCAATGCATAGTAGATTATGCTCATTTTTTTCTCATATGCCCACATGTAGGAGACAAATGATCTCTTACCCTTCCAAAACCCATTTCGTTATATATACATATAGGATGAGAAGTAAAAAGCCACAACATCATAGATTCCACTAATTTTTTAACATGTACAAGAAAATGATTTGTTGCTCTTTCAATATCCATTCATTGTTGTATGGGATCATACAACTAAGGTGTACATATTCCGGCTACATTTATCACAAAATATATATATTGTTTTGAAGGTTGATCACAAAATACATATCATACTAGTTTAGTTTCCATGTTAGCAAGTTGGATCTAGCAAAATTTGGTATGTCCATTTGATGTTATATGGGCAAACCCGAATTCGGCCCGAAATCCAACATTCTTATATGGGTCGGGTATGGGCTGACATTTTTCATTTTTATCTGGGCCCGAACCCGGCCCGTGGCCCACTTTAAAATGTGGGTTTGGGTTTGGGACAGGCAAAACCCGGTATAACCCGGCCCGATGCTCATCCATAATAAAAATGAAGACAGTATTCAACATCACCAACCTTTTCAGAAGTGGTCGACGATGAGCAGCAGCTTAGGAATCGTCGAGATGAGAAGCACCGTCGGAACACCAGGGATGACCACCACCTTCGGAATACCAGGGACGAGCACCAGCTTCGGAGAACAAGTGCTTCAAGATGTGTAAGTGAATGTGAAGGTGCTTGATGCATAAGGCAATGAATATGAAGCAACGTGAATACTGCTTGTCCTGGCTAGGGTTCGATTTGTGCGTCGACAATATGGGATGATGACTAGTCAAGCTGAGTCAGGTAGACGGTGGCAATAGACGATGGCCAGAAGGACAGGGCATGGGTATCTTACTTTTCTAGGATGTAGCCGCCCTAGTAGGTCGGCAGTCACAGATGGCCGCATTGAATCACCACGCATACACCCCTCTCGACGTCTGCTGGCCTCCATCCGCTAGCTGCTCAATGTAGCAAACCTCATTTTAACTCACGAACCAACAGTGAGTCGGTAGCAGGTAGAGGGAGATGGGAGACTGTCGCGAAGAAGAGGGGCGAGAGGGAGAGGGAGGGGCGCGAGGGAGTCGAGGGTCGAGGGGTGGTCGGGGGCTCTAACCCGGATTGGGATTCCAAATCCCGCCTCTATCGGGACCGGGTTGGTCCGGATTACGGGATTCCGTTATCCCAAAACGGGGGTCGATTGGGGTTGCGAACCAAACACAAATTTTGCCCAACCCAGACTGGGTTACGCTGATGTGGCTTTAGAAGACAGGGCGAAATCCGGATCGCATTATCTATGATCTAGCTAAAGCCGAATCCTTTCCTTTAAATCCCACAGCAGCCGGACAACAGTCAGCTGCCTTGCGCGCGCAAGCGGGCCATCGCATTGCTAGACTCTAGCTCTCTCGTTATGGCCTCAGCCGCTGCACCACGTCCTAGATCTCTTGTCCTCGGTATCTTCTTCGCCATCATCTTCCTCTCTTGCAACCACCATCACAACAAGGGGAAGAACGCATGTTTGTTCTTTGCCTCTGCCGCTCCCGCCCCTCGCCACCACCATCCACTGGATCATCTCACCTTGGCCGAGATGCACAACGTCCAGCAGGTGGTTAACACCTCGAAACACCAGCTGTGCGGGTCGGATTCCCCTGATTCCCTGCCGTACTACTACGTGGCATTGGAGGAGCCGGACAAGGCTGCTCTGCTGTCGTACTTCTCTGGCCGCACCAAGTCCCTCCCACCTCGCCGCGGCCTCGCCGTAGTTCGGTGCCACAACAGTACCCACGATGTGACCGTCGACCTGACCACCCTCAGCATCTCTTCCGACACCATTCACACTGGTTCGGGGTTCCCACACATGGGGATCGATGATTATAACAGGGTGGTCAGCATGCTTAATGCATATCCTCCCTACAACGCTTCCCTGACCCGGCGCAGGCTAGACCTCAGATACGTGTTTTGCGGCCCTCAGAGTGCCGGGTGGGACGGTGTGCGCGGGGTGGGCAGACGGCTGTTCCGGATCGTTTGCGCCTACAGCCCCGATGGGCGGAGCGGCTTTTTCAGACCCATGGAGGGCATCATGGCGGTGGTTGACCCCGACGCCATGAAGATAATCCGGTACGCCGACAAGGACGTGGTGCCTGTGCCAACTGCCGCCGGGGCGGACTACCGTGCTGTGGCACAGAAGAAGCCACGACAGTCGAGGAAAGGCGGGAACGCTGTGCCGCAGTAGGATGGGCGAGGCTATGAGATAGAAGGGCAAATTGTCAGGTGATAATATTAATTATACTCGCTCACCCGCTCAATAGCTTAGTCCAAAATTCATATATATAGGTTACTTTTAAAAGAAATAATATATGTGTAGTAGTCATAAATCATTCTTATCCATCACTTGATTCACTTGTTTGCCGCCACTGATCTCATGAACAAAGGTTTGAATCAACTCAACCAAGTTGAAAAAAAGTATCTGATACAAGTTGCTCCTGCTTTTTTATGTGGTCCGGTTCTAGATCACGGGAAATGTTGGTATATGCGTTATGCAAGACTGCCACTGAAATACGAATCCGTGCATGTGGCCGACCAAAAATAGGGGTCATCTTACGTGTTCAGAAAATTATTGTAACATCCTAAAGTTGCATGGGCTCTAAAGGGTAGACCCACTTAGGTATCCAAAACTTCTTTTGTCAAAACCTCTATTGTCAAAAAATATATATACAACTAGCTTATATGCACTTTGTGTTTATAGGATGTTACATATTGACCCTCGGTTTGTATACAAAACTAATGAATTTGTAACTTGAGGTATCAATCTAGGACTCTAAAATTCATAGATGGGTGAGAATACTATTTTTACTTTGTAAATTACCTTATTTGGGGTGAATTACATCATAATTTACAATTTAGAAGCCTCCATGTGCAACATTGGCTATTTTTACTAACAAGAATTGTGTAGAATCAATCTTTGCGACCATAATCTTGTTGTGAATACTTATAAAATGTCCATCTTGTTCACCTTTGTTCTTTGTTCACTCTATATAATTTATAGGAATATATCATATTTTTTTGTAATATATTTGATTCCAAACACAACCTAGCTCGTTGTTAGAATTTGTAATATGCTTCAAAGAACACCCCAATATTTTATCCTTGGAATACCCACATCAAATGCTAGATTGATGATGATTGGGTCTCTCTATATTATAGGTCAACCATGTAGGAATTCTAATTTTTTATTTATTTGATGTTCAATGGGCCCTTAGTTTGAGTGTCTTCCATGTATGGTGTCTCTATTTTTTACCATGATCTACTTATTGGTTTGGTGATTATGTTTTCACATGTTCATATACATCAAAACATACATCCACCGCAAGATGTATCCTATAATCCCTTTTCCTACTTATTTTAGTCATTTTCTCATATAGATATTATTTTGTGTGGCAGGATTTGCCTATATTTATTTTTGTTATGGCTCAACTAGATGTTAATGTTGAGAACTTTGATGTGGGGAATTTTTCCAATATTTTTCTCCTTTTATGATCAATGTACACACAACAAAACGTGGATCATTCTTAATAAATATTTGTAAAAGTGATAGTAAGAAAATTTGGGATGTAGGCATTAACCTACTTCAATTCAGAAGTTTTTTATGAAGTGTGTAACCTAACAAGCCATCCCTTCTTGTATTTGTTATCAAGAGATTGACGGTTGTAACGACCCGTGATTGTAAGAGTACCCCAATCAAGAGAGACCCATGAGATAAGGATCAGTACCTAAATTTCCAGGATCTAGATTTAACAAATAACAAATAAATATCAACAATTTTCATTGTTTGAGCTAGAATTGAATACAAATGTTCAAGCAATACTCCTTTAAGGAGTTATATTAACTTTCAAAGGAAGCTAATGTATACATGAGACGAAGTAATAAAGTATCTAACTAATCCTACTTGTGAAATTGGCTATATAATCTTCAATATTTTTGGAATTTACATGTCTTCACATCTTTAATTAGATCAACTACCAAAAAACCGACAAACAATACGGAGTGTATCTTGCTATATTGTGTGTGGGTGCATATAAAAGTGTACATAGATAATAAAAACATATATTATTCTAAAATCAAATGTATGAACTTTTATTTTCATTTAGAAAGAATAACTCAAGTTTGTCATACCACCTTGGGTGTAATTACCTTTCTTTATCCATAATTGGACTTAGGTAAACTACCCCTTAGTAGGTATAGCCCTTGGTTCAAAATATCCTAGTTTACTATATGCGGTACTCATATGGACATTATAATTAACTAGAATTAGATAAACATTCAAGTAGTTTATCATTTGATTCAATACTTTAGATCCCATTTGGAAACCATAACCAGTCGGTATGGTTTGAGTAATCATAAGATAACAATGTACCTTCTTATGTAGAATCCATGCATAATACTTCAAGTAATTTAAGCATGCAACCCAAACAATCATACACATCCAACAAAATCAGCACTCAATATGCATGAATGTATAACCCAAAAGTGTCACCATGTATTCATATTATTAAGACTAGACTAACTTTGTTTTGAATCAAGGGTTTAGGGTCATCTTGAGTTTGGATCAGGAATAAGGGTATCAAACCCTAATCCCATCACATCATTATTTCTAAGGGTTAGGAATATTGATTATATTTTAATTATGAACTTAATTCATAGATCAAATATGTGATGTTATTATGAAAAGGCAGATCAAATTATATGGATTAAGATCATAAAGAGTTTTGAACATTGGTTTCAAAACTAGGATTCCACATGTATATGATTATTGAATTTAGGAACCCTAAATATACATCATCATCATCATCATCTTGAGACCTCATTATATTTAACAATATTAGGTATTATCACAAAATAAACACATTCCATGATATTAATGAAATCTAGGGCTTGCATGCATAAATTATCTCATATTCATACTTAACCTTTGCTTCTGTAACTAGAATCATATTTAGGTTATGATTATATTTTATCTAAATTTTACATGTTTTCTTATGATAAAAATTATATATAATACCATTACATTTTGAGCTATGATTTCCTTACTACATTCAATGAAAGTTAAATACATGTGGCCCAATTACAAAAGGTCATGTCTCCATAATTACATTACCTATTAATATTAGTGTGGACGAGTCGCTCCAATGGATGCATGGCATCTTAATAGAGAGCTTCATCATGAAATCCAAATGTTACCCCAGGAAATGACTTAACTTCCCCTCATGTATTGATCCTTCTGATCACATAGATTGGTTGTCATTTACCCTTTCAGTTTCTTCTTCCTTCTTGACCTTAAGCTTTGCCCCGTAAACTTGCAATGAACTAGTCAACTCAATCCCTAACTCTATCTCCTAGATTTAGGGCGCTAGGGTGAAGACATGGGAACCTTCACTAGGTTGTGTTGAATCCAAAAAGCCAGAATGTGTGAGTTGTAATGGTCAAGACCACTATACCCACCAAGGAGCTTGCTTTAGTAGAATCCAAAGTCTAGGGACCCATCATAAAGGATCATCACTCCATTTTGAGTATTGGAACTTCTTTTTCATAGACCAAAGCTTCAGGTCAAAGTAATTGGCAATAAACTCCCTGAGTCAAGGGTTCAAGGTCATGGTCATTGGTGATCATGACGGAGGGGCTCGATTGTAGGGGTTTAGCATTGTAATTGGAGGTGGGCCTTAGATCCAGGGAATCATGGTTATCATATATGAGCCTTATTTAGATAAGCGAATGAGCTGAGAGGTAATTATTGATCCACCTTAAATTCTTAGACTCTTTAGTATTTAGGCATTATCGCATTCCTTGATGATAATTCCAACCCAAGTGTTGGTTGAGTTTGTACTATCCTTCTAGAGATGATGGGGTGTTTATCTATAAAGGATGAGGGTTGGATAGAGATAGAGGAGCCTAGGGAGTTGGATCTTCTATTTTTCAGAGTCTGGATCAGAGATTGGGCGAAGAAGGAAGCCTCACGCCCCTAGCCTCACCCAGATCTGATTATCGTGTCTGGGTGGACTCTATCATGTAATTCGTTTTCTCTTTTTCTCTAGATAGACCCCCAAAATAGTAAAGTCATTATCTAAGCTAGGTTATAGTTGTGTTTAGTTCCAATATATGGTATTATCTTCCGATTTCTATTGTCCTCTCTTGGGCAAGAGATTATCTCCCAGTTACTTTATTAAGCCCTCAAACCTTTACTTTCAAATAATGACTAGATAATAACTAAATTAACTATCTAGGTCACAAGATAAATTATAATTATTTGGAATCTTTCCCTTTATCTAATATTCTATATATCCATCATATTAAATTATCTTGAGTATTCAGCATCATCTTGAGATACTTAATTCCTCATTTTGTATCCCAAGGATACATTTTTAAACCCTAATTTT
Organism: Alisma plantago-aquatica; assembly: GCA_963693085.1. Taxonomy (NCBI): domain Eukaryota; kingdom Viridiplantae; phylum Streptophyta; class Magnoliopsida; order Alismatales; family Alismataceae; genus Alisma; species Alisma plantago-aquatica. The sequence continues at coordinate 498,601,774 of OY856414.1, read as the reverse complement.
TATGATTGGGCTTGATTCTGGTTCTAGGACCCATGTCTAATATCTTGGCATTACAAAGGGTCCATATGATTAATTATATCATTAATTACAAAATTTAAGCATTTTATCATAATAATTACTTAAATTAAGATTCACATTAATATATTTGTTTAAAATTGCATTATTTACTTAAAATGTAGAGTTACTCTAATTTAGAGCTCAAATTCACCGACCAAATTCAGTCAAAGTCAAACCATTCATCTCACCATTTATACAATTACTTTAATTGTCTTGAAGTGAATATCAATATAATATTATTTAATTCATAATCATGTAATCTAAATTTATAAAAGTTGGGCAATTTTCATTCACCTCACTTTAAAAAGGAATTGTTTTCCCCTAAATTCAAACTTAATTAGATTAAGGTGAATGATAACTTGTACTAGCCACATGAATTAGGTCTACAAACCTTCCTTGGATAGGTTATCATTCATCACTTTAATTGGGATTTAAATTATTTATGTTATGGGTTGGGACCCGAGTTTACTCCAAGTGTTATTGCATATTCTCATTCATTGTGTGATATTATTACTTTCTAGTTACATTTTCACTTAGTTCTTTTATTCTCACCAAGGTTTCAATCCTACTAATCATTATACTCGTGTAAGGGTGAGGCAACACATCTATACCCTATATTATGTCATTTATTTCAACTTAGGGTATGCGTCTTCATATGTCAATTTTATTTAACACATGTGCCTACCCACTCTTTCACACTCACAAAAAGATGTAATAAACATTTGGTTGTAGTCAAATACAAAGGTTGTCCTATTCTATGTGAAAATATGGTGTATCCACTTATTTACTCATAATTTTAAATTTAACTTTATTCATCCTCAACAATTACTTCAAACCATGAATATATTTTATATCCACAAATTTTCTTATATTTCATGAACTTAGTGTATAGTTCTTTTCTCATACTCTTAATTTTGCACATCACGTATTATTTAACTTGTTATGTCTAAGTTCTTGTATCCATTTTCTCTATGGATCTTGTTTCATTATCCTTAGCCACTCTGTTAAGGTCTCTACGGGTGTAGGTAACTTTGGAGTGATCTCATCGTAACCCCAAGGATATTGTGTTCTTATGGAGTGCCTTTCTCATTGACCGCTCGGGCCTTATCTTGTTATGGAGGCATCCATTCTCTTGACCCAAGGGCCTTGAGTACACATGAATGGCTATATCCTGACCCCAAAATCCTTATTCACTTAAGGCGTGATCACCTCCTGAACCCATGGGTCTCATATACCTTTAAGAATCCCTACTTGACCCTAGGGTTGACTTATGGCTCTACCATGACTAGGTTTATTGATATGTCATTACTTTATTTACTTATTGTTACTTACACCTTATACCAGGACAAGGGTCTCTATTATTATTCCTATAATGTAGGGATATGAGGTTGGAAACTATTAATATAGCTTACAATCATGTTTGACCAAAGAGCGGAGGTCGCATCAACTTTCTCCTATGAGATCATGATCTCATCATCTTTTACTATAATTGGCTCCTTGTTATATCTAGCATCTGCATCACCAATATATTCTTTCAAGATTGAAGACCATGATGTGGTGATAGTACTGACTCTCATCTTTGACGGGGTAGGTTGCCTCCTTCATTGAACTCTCCTGGTTCCTTGTGTCGCTGTAGTGCGCCTTAGAAATATCCTTTCTCTACCATTGCTCCTGGTGGCCATCGCTACTCTACCAATGATTGTACTCAATTTATCCATTGAATCTGGTTAACAAGACATAATTTTGAAGTATTTGTCTAGCCTTGTTATACAGTAAAGAGAATTTTGTGCCACATCTCGTATAATGTTATGTAGTACACCACAGTAATAAACTATGGACCATAATACTAAGTAGATTACCTTGGCTTAGTTTCAATTTTTTCAAATTTTCATTTTATCCATTACTGGTATACAATCTTATAATAAGTTATTTGGTATAGATATCATTTAGTACGGTTGACATAACATGCACATTATGAAATGATTCCCACTATAGTGCTTTCTGGTTTTTTATCATTTAGATCATCTAGGTATCTGATCATTTGTTTAATAAGTTTTATGAACATGTACAATGTAATTCCAAACATTGGAATGAAATCAAAAGCAAAATTGCATCATCTTGTTCTTCCTTGGTTGAGAATGGAGTGGAAGAAGTGAAGGAAGATGAGACAATAAGTGGGAGGGGAACACTACCTGAGGGTATTGAGAAGGTTTTAGGTGATGGAAAACTAGGGATCATATAAGGGTATCCTCTAGTTGACCCATTCATTTTGGTGCAATCACATGAAGAATATGTGTTGAGACTCTTTCATAAAGGGTATAAACTAACACCTCTCTATATATAGGGTCAACTATATGTCATTTTTATTCACATTTTAAAACAAAAGTTACAAATATAACTTTTAACATAGAAGCAAAACCCTTCAAGTAATGGTAATAAGAAATATTGAAACCTCATTAGTATTTACATAAATCAAATTAAGTTCATTAAATATCATCATGCTTTTGTATTAAGTATATAATTTCAATCTAGTTTTTCACCAAGTAAGAGTCTTAAATTTCTCATTTTCCACAAAAACCTATTTGGGTATTGACATTTAAAGCATCATGGAATTCATATACCAACATTTATGGTTTTACATAAAACTTTCATCATAGCACTCCCCACTAAAGTGTAACTAGATATGCATCCACTATTTAAGGCCCACTTTCCCAAATGTCTTGATCTGCATCAAGGTTGCAAGAAATTGTACTAATCTTTATATATTGAATCATATGTAGTGAAACTTACAATGATGATATTATAATCACAATCAAGTAGTGATATATTATTTTTCTCTATAATACTAAGTTAACCTTCTTTTAATTCTTAAACCTTTATTGTGTATAAAATCATAGAATTATATAGTGAAAGTCTGCTCATGGATTTGGATTTTAAAATAGGCCATGAATGCATAGTCACTTATTGACAAATCTACATGACTAAGAAGGATGAGAACATGATGTAAATTTCTGCAAAGTCTTCAATTCCAATCACCTTCCATTTAACACAAAGGATTGTATGAACATCTCACCTAACTCGTTTATTTTCTTAATCATTTTTCCCAACAAAAAACAAGTACAAATTTTTTAATATGTACACCATTCTCATTATACAATTTTATAAACATACAATACAAGAAATTATCTACAATATACTATATATTGGGAACTCTTTTCTAACTTAATTTCTTTTGTTGGACTTTCATAAATCATTCATATAATCTCTCACAACTACCTAGATCCTTATATTCTCCAATTTCATTCCCTTATCACTTTTATTCTTCTTGATTAACACTTGCAAAGTCTTTTAGGTATACCACATGCTCAGTAATCCTTAAGTAAAATAAAAAAGATTTGTTATAGTCTTTTATTTTAAGATAAAATTGCTAAAACTCAAAGTATATTATATTGTTTAAGTAAGATCAAATAACACAATAAGAAAAACTAACACATGCCTATTGAATTGGTATTATTTATTAGTGTTATATATATTTAGTATATTTATGTATTATTATTTCTATTGATACTTATTGTTGATGTATAAATAATGAATATTGTAAGTATTTATGTTATATATGATTCCATGGTCTACCCTATTATATTCAATACTTCTTACATTATAGACCCTTTAAGTCTATACAGTTGATTGTTTAAGTTTCCCGTATTAATCTTTCTTGTTTTTCAAAGAAAGCCTAGTTGGCATCACCACAGTTTGACCAATCAAAATGTTTCCTAGATCCAGACTTTTGCTATTGACCTTTACACTCATGTTTTCGTAGTTCACTCGCGGGTGTTACATCAATCTATAAATGTTAAGGAGGCATGCCTCAGGTAGGTATGTATACGCTAATTTAAGGGAGATTTTTTATGAAGAAAACATAAACTACATCTTTTAGCTAATATGATAGTAGGGTGCACAGTTATAGTTAACAAGTGTACTCATTTGTCTATGATTTCCTTGCCATTTGAATACTCAAAAAAGGATAATTAGGAAGTCAAGTACCAAGAAAAGGTGAGAAATTAAAGAAAATAACTCTTCATCTTGGTGTTCCATTAGTCTGCAACTCAACTGAATTCTCAAACACTCCATGGGAGAGTTGTATCGATTTGTCACATTATTTTCATTGATGCATTATCTTTATTTGGAATACATTTTATCCTTTTCATTTTAAGATATTCTATTAATTGTAGTTTGGTTTTATTTTGGAATATAACAATTATAGAATTATAAGTTTATACTAGAATATATAATTATGGAAATAATTCTTATAAGAAATAAGCTTACTATATAATATATTCAACTTAGAGTGCCCTATATATTTTGACCACCATTTTGTCTAAATTTTCTATATAATAATCTCCTCATTCATTTATTGATAACAATAATAATTCAAAAGGTTTGTATATTACTAAGAGATCCCTAATTAAATATATTTCATATCCTTGTCATTACATTTGCCTTTGAGTGAATTCACATTTGTTGAATAGCTTCTAAAAATTTCTCTACATATTGGGTAGCTTCAGGATTTTTTCTAACATATGACTTTTTTGTCAATTGTGTATCAAAGTCAATTTCTTAAACAAATTCAAAAAATAGATAGTCACATTATAAAAACTTAGATTTTTGTAGTAGTATATTTATTAATAATTACACATCAAAAAATGTAATGAAAAAATTATGGATTTTTTAGTTAGATTTCTATTATGTGATATCCATATGCCATGTGGAAGTGTTCTAACAGAGCATATAGACTTGCATGGATAAATATTATTAGATCCTCATTCTATAAATTATTCATTTTGATATCTTAAATCACATATCATGTACGATAATTCACAATGTTACTTTATTACATTAACATTGTGCTACTTATATTAGAATTGAACATATATGTTGCAAGCCAAAGCATAAAACAAGACTAGATAACCTCACTGCATATTTTCCACCGTCAAGAGATGAATTTGTCATTTATTTATTTTAAAAATGTAAAAATGTACTAGATACAAATAAGAATTATGTATCTCCTTCTGTCATTCTCGATTGGGATACATTGGTAATTTGAAACCAAAGACATCATTTTAGGAATCTTATGTTGCACCAACATTTCTCTCTTGTCCCAATATTAATCCTAATTATATAATATTTTATTATAACCACCAAGTCTAATAGTTCACAATTTATTATGTATAATTTATACTCTCTTGGAGATTAAGGTGAGGGTCCACACTTGTCCATGATCATATGAAGGTGATTTTTTTCGCTATCTCAAATGCTTGCCTAAGTGGTATTCAAGTAAAATGACATGGGTGTTTAATTTTATGGCACAATATAATTTAGGTTTGGTGATATGATTAGTGGTTGTTGTGGCTGTTAGAATGTGATATTTTGAGGGGATATTCTATTATTTACATATGTAAGACTCAATATTATTGGTGGTAAAGTGAATTACCATAAGGATGAGTTGGTTGTGCAAAGAAAAATGTGAAAGAGAATGAAGAGAGTTCATATGAAGCTATAAGATTGTAGGGAATTTCTAGATGTTAACATGATTTTTTCAAACTCAAAAGTTTCAACTACGTCTAGGTTTATAATTAGGCTGAATCGAGATGACCTGAAATGGGTATGGAGGAAATGAAGATAATAGTAAGAGCATCTATATTAGAGTATTGAAGAATATATTGGAGGGTATGATGTGGTTATGGTTTATTATGTTTTTTAAAGGTTCTAGGGGTTATACCATTATGCCCAACCCAAACCCAGAAGGTATAGAGTAATTTGAAGTGTATGCAATATGGATATCTTTCATGTGATATCAATCATTCAACATAAAGTGTTGTGTTTCGTTGGTCATCCATTATAGCTTTGGATACTGAGGAATATGAGATTCTTCCTACTAACAAATTCTTTATTTCTTATAATATCCCTAGTGGAGGAATGAAGGAGGAAAGGATACTATGGTAATTGGCCACAAGCTCTTATTTTGATTAAATACAAATCACAAGAAGTGGAATTGAGGAATATGTTGAGGAAGAACTTCATTATTTCTTTTGACTTTTGTAAGGATTTAGGTGGGATATCAAGAATGTATAAGGAAAGTCAAACTATTCCCAACCCATCCAATTTCTTAACAATAATCAAATCTTTTGTATAATTTTTTACAATATAAACTCTAATCTTATATGTATAACCCTCAATGTTTGGATATCTTTATGTTCACACAAAGAACTCTAGGGAAATACTCTACTAAGAGGCCATTATAAATTAAAACCAACACACATATACTCTTTCTAATCCAATGATTTATTTCTCCCTAAATAAACATGTAAAGTGAAAGGTTTTCTCCATGACCAGATACAAAGATTCTCATTTTCTATGCAGCTTGACTTTGATTTTGTTTTATAAACCATTCTAGCATTCATTTACTAGTTCACATGGTTCCAATTTATACTTCCCATCTAATAATTACCAAGTAAATCCAACTTGGAATTGAATATAATATTGGGGGTATACCATGTATCCAAATTGCATGGGTTACATGCTAAGTTGTAAACTCATAATTAATTAAGGATAGGTTACATTTTTCCACCTCAGTGATGTAGCCAATAGTTGAGAACAATCATGGCATGCATGTGCTTTCACGACAATAATTGGTAGATCTCTAGGTATTTGTCATCACCAAATTTAACCATGTTTGTAGCTACTCTCATCCCCACATGAAACCAATGGAAACAATGACTGATAACACTTGGTACATGTTGGGATACACACTCAAAATCTATGTAGCGATGAGAGAGAATTCATTTATCCTACCAAGTTTGTATATGCCATGGAAGAGTAACATTCACAAATGAAGAGGGGCAAAAGCATGGCGAGATAGAGATAATTATGGTTAATTAATCACACAAAGTGGTCAATCACAAAATAATTATCCATGTTTAGATGTTAGACAAACAGAGTGGTGAAAGAGATTGAAAAAATCAGGGAATGAGATAAAGAAAGGAAGACAAATAGGAGAGATTGAAGGAGAGAGAATCGGTACAAACAAAGTTCATTCTGTAGTTGTTTATTTCTTGTGGGACCGAATTAATCCAAAATTAAGTCATTGGTAAGCTAATTGATACCTTAATATAAGTGTAGATTGTTGTTAAACACAAACTGTCAATTTAATTGACTTTGTGATAAATAAGATGGGAGCTAATGGGATACTTTTTATCAATAGAATGAAATTTCCTCTCTTATATATTGCAAATGAGGGAAGTACAAGAAGCATACTTAAACCTAATGGGCCATGACAATGAGGCTCATATAACATAACAAATGAAATAATAATAATTCTAAGACTCCCACTCAAGCTGAGTATGGCTGAAATGTTATCTACAATTTACCAACTAGAATCAATTAGATGATGCGGAGAATAAAAATGTCACTTCACATACAATCATTTTCACTCTACCTTCTCCAAAAAACAATATGATGACATCACCTTTGGGTTATGTCCTCCATGATGCAAATACTTAAGCTTTAGATAAGATTTCTGAAATGCATACACAATGAAAAACATCACCATCAATCTATACTAGACAATCAAAACACCATGACTATGTTATTTTTATTGTAAAGAACCTTTAGATTGGAATAAGTACAATCAGTACATCTAACAATGTATCTGTAGAGGTATCTTCAAATATACATATGATCAGGTAATGATGACTACAACTTGATCCATCTAGAGTGTGACTCTCGGGGGTCTTACGGGATTGAAAGATGTCATCAAGGAAAACCAAAGTAGATCACTAGAAAAATCATCTTGGTAGATGAAAATTCAAAAAGACATGAATAAAATGTCACGGTGAAGATAAAACATAAACAAATCATCAACCTTGTAGGTGTAGTACCTAGGATTGAAATTGATGATACTATTGAATAGTAATTATGCATCTTATGAGATGCAATAGGATCATAATAGGTTAGTATGAAAGGAAACAATAGGTTGGAATAGAGAAAGAAGATATGTCCCGACGTATGTCAATGTTGTAAATGAGATTTGTCAACCTGCATGATAATGGTTGTTATCCAGAAGAAGTGCATATAGACAACCTATATGCATATCATGGAACAAGGACCAAGAAATACAATGTCATTAGGAAAGAAATACATAATGATGCACTGGAAGTATGAAGAAGTGCAATGTAGTTGGAAAAGAGATACATTAATGATGCATTGGAAGCATGATGCTTAGTGGGTATGAAGAACCACAATGACATCGAAAGAAGGATGTACTGAATTACAACAAGATCTTTCAAATTCAAAATTTTTTATTTGATACATATTGTCTCTCAATTGTTACTCCTCGTACTCCCTCTCTCCCTCTTTAAACTCTCTCTCTCCTCTAAATACACTAAATATGAAGTGTGTGAATAATTTGTGTGGCAAAGAAATGATACCCCTTGCACATGGAAAGAGTTTCACATACTAGGGTGGTAGGGGAGAACAAAATTGTCAATCAAGAGGAAGAGGGGTGGAAATCAGCGTAGTACTTCCTTTTTGTACTCTATAAACTAGCACGTGGTCTTTTATTTTACAATATGTGTAGATATAACTGATAAGTGAGTCAATGTGCTACATGGTCTGATCAGACATATTTGAATAGAAATATTAAATGGATATTTGTGTCATATAAAGGGTGTGGGGAAGGAGCACATGCAGTATAGATCAGGTCACAAAGTAGATCTAATTATATATCCAATTAACATTAGGCATGGTGTGTAGGTGAGGGCGGGTAGGAAGTGGTGGTTTCCTAACTATTGCAATTTCGTGTCTCTGGTGTTGCTTTCCCTTTTTCTTGATCAAATCTATTGGGTCTAGGTTGTTAACTATGCTGGATGAGAAAGACATTATTGTAAAATGTTATATCTGGGGCTTGTACATTTCGGTCCATATATGTAAATGTACGTGCTTGACCTATAGCCGGTGATGGGCCATCTCCGGTGGTGTAAGTGGATGATCCTGATTCGATATGTGATTGACGTATGGTAAACAATAGTCATCCAATATACAAAGGACAATGTTGATCGAAAGAAATAAAAGGACATTCATTGTGCACATGCGCTTCCATTATAATAGCACTTACATAGATGGTTATGTGGCCTTGAAGTACAAGTCATATAAGAAGGTGGACTTTATAGATGGATGTGTGATTATCTAGGACTAGATTCACAACCCCTAATGAGTTGGAGATGTTTTCTGGTTCTAGTGCGAGCCTATATCTCATATTCCTAATTTTGGTGTGGCTGAACATTGTGTATGTCGCGTGCAGTGGGATAGAATTTCCTCTTGCCAAAAAGGATTCATATCTCCATATGAGTAACTCATGAGGAAGAAAACATGATCAGTAGGATAGATATTTAGTAACACATAGGGAATAGAGGTTGGAGGTGGGGAGGATCGGGAAGGAAATGACTAGACAAGACTCAAAGGAGCCAAATAAACAGACGTGATGGTAGATGGTATGGAGAGTGGCGATGTAGGGATCAAAATGAATTGATTTTAATGAAAGAAGATCGGAGATGACCATGAAAGTCGAGATGATGTTTGACTGGAGGCCAAGTCAAGAAGAGACGACGGATGTCGCCCATAGGTAGAGGCTATGTCTTTATCTCCCTGTATCAAGACATATGCTCTAATACTACATGGAAAATAAGATGAGATACTTTATGGGATATTTTAATATTGATAGAAATCAAATGTGTGTTCTATATATAAGAAAGAAGACAAGTACAAGTGAAGAAAACTTAAACCTAATGGGCAAGACAATTAGGCCCATATAACATTATAAACTAAATAACAATAATTCTGTCAAATGTGTTTTGTGGCCTATTAATAAACTCAATAATATGACATGTAGAAATTCATATCAACTTGGGTGCTAACAGAACCTATCGTGTTGGTTTACTTAGTAAAAAGAAAAGTGATTGGAATACATACGAGAATTATTAATAGTATCATATTTGTAAGTCTTTCACATTGGTTTTCTTTGCATAATAGATGTCTTTGATGCTAATCACGTGGTATATCTCTTTTAATCATCATGATTAGTTAACAAAATTGATATGAAGATTGTATGAATCTAAAACAACCTGATGGAAATTTTCAACCAACTTACTAATGTCAAAGAATGTTGCAAACTTTTAGATAAACCTAAACTACTTCAGATGATTTCATTGATGACTAGACCATTATAAACAAGCATCTAACAACACAATTTCCAGTGCACCTGTAGAAAGATCCAACAATTCTCAAATCTACAAATAATTCTCAACCACTTCAAATAAACCCAAGTGAACCCGATGTACCAAGTCATCTAGGCTCTTATTGCTTCACTTAAGTTGAGTAAAAGATATAAAAGCTTCTAGATTATTTTCTAGTGATTGGTTTTCCATAACTCGGGAAAACAATTTTTTTGGGAATTTTGGAGTGATGCGATATAAATAGGGTTCCTTTCCTAAGTTCTTGGAAAACAACGAGAGAAAGTGAGTTCCGCACTCACTGCAAGATCTGGTGTCACATCTCTTTTTTCCATCAAGGAAACATCCCTTTTTCTCCTTTCAAATCAGCATGCATTGTCTTGTACAGAGGTTTATACAATCAACTACTCTTGATAGGGGATTCTTGCTTTCTCTGCACTAAAGGAAATTAAAACAATCATGATTCCAATTGTTGTTGTGCGCATTGTCTTTGACAAACATAGACGACAACATATACTTTCTTCTATACAACAAATTCTCTAATGCCACTAATTTTTAACTATGAATGTATATTATATAAAATTAAAATGATTAAACTTTGCAACAGAGCTAAATCATCTCCTATTCTTAAATAATTGTCTTATACTCTATTTGAAATCAGTTCTATAATACAGAACTTTTTCATATAGCTTAAATATGCATATGGATGCATACTTTGTTTAGTTCTTTATGTATTATATAATTACACTAATTTAATTGGTGTATACTTTACATGTTTAATTGAACATGAGCGTCAATAGATTGGCCATATATGAAATTATGTATTATGATATGCTTACAAACAACTTACAAAATTGCAATCGGTAATTATAACTACATCATGGATGGTACATAAGTTCTTTTTCAGAAATTCAAAATTTAAGCCAATCACTAGAACTCATTTCTTAGGAACTAAAACTAAGTTCCTAGAAATGAGTTCTTATAAACTCTAGTTGCATCGAACCAATCGGAGCCTTAATATAGCCACCAAACAAAACAAACACATACTATACAAGCACATAAGAATGAAAAGTACATCCGAGTAAAGCATCTTTAATGGTAACACCTCCAACCTAAAATAGTTTCAATCCTGACTTGGTCAATCTAAACCTATAATTATTAGTTATGAGTCCAACTGAATCAACACAAATTAAATAAATTTCTTTTCTTCTCCATCAACTAAGAACAAATTAAAAGATTGAGTATATTAGTTATACATATTATAACCTAATAAACAAAAAGATCATAATCGCATTCATGCTAAAAGAAATGTCTCAAATTTTCAAGTACAATAATACCATGTAGCATACATAAATATATCACAATGAACAATAAAAAGAAATATAATATAAAATGAAAGAAAAATCATATGGAGAAATCATGTATGTTGATGAAGTGATATACAATATAATAATGTTAGTGTGCCTAGTGTAGTGTAAAGAAATGTCCCATATACTTGCACAAAATTTGAAGAAAAACATATAAATTAATTTAAAAACATAGAAATATTTGCATCTAAGAAGTTGTAAACCACCAAATTAGAAACAATATATCTCAATAAACATGTGAATAAAGGTTAGAAAATAATGTATAGATAAATTAAAAGCATATACTAGCATATATAGTAAAGAATCTAGCCAACCATGCATAAAGAAGAACAAATATAGGGTATACATATATTGAATCTCACAACATAGTCATTTTTTTGGACAATCGAATTCAATAGGTCAATAACATAAATATCAAACCTACTTCAAAACTATTTTGGGTTTTTAGATTAATAGCATACAAATTGGACCTAAACCAAAAAATATCTTTAGGATCTTTGGGCCCTAGTCTAGCATGGTTATGTCTAAAATTAAAGTTGTTCATATGCTTGGTCAAATTAGGTTGGGTCCATCAGTTTCGATATAGTTTTTCTAACCATAACTTACATGAATCAATCATATCTAATCACCCACAAACCATACAATTAACATCATCCAACATTTAAAACTACCCTAAAACCATCCTTGAACATTGTCATTTTATAAAAACATGAGATGCATATAAAGTTGTCCAAACAACTTAATACACACAAAGATAAGCACACTGATTACGAAATATGAAGAAAACTTGCACTAAACTATGAAGTTAACTTGTTTAATATGTTTTAAATAGACATTGTCTATGGAAGATTATACAAGAAAATAGAGCAACTTGTTGGAGTGTTCATGATACAGAACAAACAAGAGCTAAAATCATATAGGAGAAGAAAGAAAGTCTTGATGCCTTTGTGTAGTTCAATCTCTCCCTTAGAGTGAATGGAAGTTTCTTTAAGACTTCTACTTCCACATAATTCCTAACATTCTCCTTTCTACTCCAGGTCATCAAGTTCATCCTTAGTGAGTTGAATAAATTGATAATATATTGATTCGTGAATCCTCTAGTATAAAACAACAATGTATTCTTCATTAAAATGGGTGTTATATGTTCATAACTAGGTAGGGGTCTGGTGTACAATGGTAAGATGTGATGGTTGTTGGCCTTTAAAATCCTATTATGATGATATAAGAAGCTCTTCTACACATACATAGGTAGATTGTAATATTATATGATAAAAATTAGATTTCCCACACCCATTCATCAATTGTTCTTTGGTGGAAATACGGATGTGGGGAATGAATATGCTCCATCGAGAAGGTAGATCATTGAAATCAGTATAAAAATAAGGCCATGATATGAGCATTAATGAAAGATATTGGTGATGGAAGGGGTTTTGTCGTAGGTAGGCTTGTGGTTTAAGGATAAAGGGGAAATTGTGGGGATGACAATCAAGGTGGAGTTACTTTTTCCTTCCTCTATTGTTGGGGGAGATGGGAGCTATTTCTACTAGAAATGATTTTTGTTTCTTGTACTCTATAGCCATCAAAATTGGCTTCATGTCAGAATCTTCTATATGGAGAGGATGAAGATATTGTTGCTAGAAGAAGCTTTAGGGTGGCTATCGGTTGGGTGGCTCTGAGTTGCTTGTCAGGCCCTTGTCGTGGCTACCACTTACATGGTAGTTCCTATCATAGGCTCGATCATATATCCAAGTACACCCTATGATTGGTGGTAGAAAAATGGTTGCTAAGGGTTTGGATCCAATGGGTATAAGGATTCTCTTTTTCTCGTACTATTGTGGGATATGTATGGGCAACTATTATGATTTTTCTTTTCTAAAAATTATCATCTAAAAAAGAGCTTCACTTATGATAAATCCACATAAATAGTATATGTTGTCTAATTCCATATAATCAATGTATATTTACATCATAAATGTTTACAAAATAACAATTTTTTATCTGATGAAGCAAAAGAACCAACCAAACAAAGTTTTGAAGAAAAAATAGATATTAACAAATTATATCATACAGATGGACACTCATGACACATACAAAGTTCAATACAATACAAAAAAATATTCCAAGACTTAAAGAGATGTTAAATGGGAGATGATAGAGGGATGAATGGATAAGGTCTAGTAAAGGAAATGATCCAACCAAATAGGGTATTCAAAATAACCAAATGAACATATGGGCACTCATGATACATAAAAACTACAAGTAATGTGTAAAACATTCTAAGACACCTTAGAAGGAGGGTGAGTGGGCAGGATAGAAGGAAAAATGACAAATATAAATAGAAAAGTAATAGGAGGCTAGGTGCACAAATAATACTCTTAGTATACACATTGTACAACAATCAATGAAAATATACATAAACTAAGCATGCATTATGCAATAAAAAAGAAATGGAGAGTGAGAACAATAAAATGCATGAGTGAGAATATTAGAAAGGTGTCAAATAAATTACCAAAAACGAAATAAATACTACATAAATACATATTATCATATCAAAAGTTATAAAAATAAATAAGTACAATCTTATGCAAGCACTCATGCATAGACATATAATGAAGTGAGAAGGACAGAATCTGAGAGAATGTGGAATATAAATGGAAGTAACATATAGTTCGGATGAACTCACCATATACATTTGTCAAATTATTAAGATGAACGTGCTAATTCCACACAATATCATGATTCTTACACCCTTTTCCAATATGCTCAAATCAATACTTGACTTGTTCCTTATCTTGAGATCATTATATGTTTATTTTTAAAGTTGGAATCCAACTTGTTTACTTTTGTATTCAAAATTGCTAGTGGTGTTCCTAGTGATTTGTAGCTTGGCTTGATATATGCAATGCAATCTTACTTCTTCTTATCTGATGATTTGTATTTATGATTAAATGACTTGACCTCTTCTTACCTTTACTATTTCAATATATATTATATTAATTTTACACATGTTTATATATTCTACCTCATCAAAATTTTCTTATTTATTCTCAAATTATCAATTTGCTCCTATTATAATAGCTTGTGTATATTTTCTATACATAAATCCCACCACCTAAACTCAATCAAATTAATCGTATTGATTATGTAATTTAGACCCACCAAAGGCAAATTTCCAAAATAGTACTTGAATAAAAATATAATTACATGAAAAGACATATAATATAAATACTAAAGTTAAGATTATCATTGTAAGACATATGCTACTATCGAGTTATATCCCTTGAAATTAGATTAGGATATGACTAATAGTTGTATTTTTGTCAATGAATTTGCATATGTCAATTATATCTAAAATCACTTGTTTGGCTCATATTTATTGATATTTATAGTTTTATATTTGTTCAATTAAATAATTCATTAAATTCAATAACTAATCCTAGTTAATTTCCATATCAAACTATTTCCAAATCTTATCAAAATTTAAGAAATATCTCGTTGCCATCTCAAAAACATTAGTTTATAATTGAATATAAATTTTGACAAATATACTGTAGGAACATGTGACGACAAAGATGGTAGTAGAAATAATTTTCTCTGTCCATATTTTCCATAACCAGCAGATCACATCAATAACTATGAATTAGGAAGGATGGTTGTGAGACATATACATGATTCTGGAGCAAGTCCAGTGAGAATCGTGACAGACTTGTGCTTCTTCTTTAAGCAACACATGAATGATCATCGATGACGGCCTCTTGGTGTAGCACCTCAGATAGCGGTTGACAATGTTATCCTAATGTGATGGCAACGGCCTCCACGCCTCTATATAGTCCACGGGGACCACTGAAAACTCTTCTCATTCTACTAGAACTGATGGGCAGGGGTTGTTTGTCGTGTTGTCAATGTGCTAGTGTCTACTTTATTCCCATTGGATATCTCTCCTTTTTATGGGCAAGATGCCTCTGGCTCTCACGTTCCCACAATGTTGAGATCAGGAGATTTTCCTAAGAGCCTTGGCCACCCCCCCCCATATAGGAGTAGATGGGATAGGGTTTCCACAAACCTGGGAATATGAGGATATGAATTTTATGAATTTCTTGTTGTTACGAATCACAAGTCGGTCGAATGGACTTCTAGTCAGTCAGTTGGCATTCTAGTCAGCTGACTAGATATTTCATTTGGTTGATTGGCTATATTTCCTATTTACAAACATATTGACTTTCAATATGATCATTAATACATGACATGATGTCAGCATCAATCCTTCATCCAGTCTTGTTGATCATCCAGTTCATCGACTAGACTTTTTAGTCAGTCGACTCACATTACCAACTGGTTGACTGGACACTCCGATCAGCCAACTGTTAGTCAATGTTGTTTAAATTGATTACATAAACATTTAGTAACAAAATTAAACCTTATTTATGGGTAAACTCCTATTCAGGTGCATCCTATGTATGTGACCCTATAGTTATTAAATTATGTTGGTAGTGAATGTCTATAACTAGATTATGACATCACAAACAATGAGCAGTATCTAGGAACACATCATTGCTATCTATATAATTGGAAAGTTGGAGAACAACTTCAATCTAAAATCTGTGATCGATTTTACCTTCATTGTATAGTTCATTTCTACTAATATCTAGATTGAATATGAGGCATGGAATCATCATTCACTTATTACTCATTCCATATTTCTAAAACCAAAGTAGATTGTTGAGATACACATGAGCTCAAGATCATATATTGAATCACATGAGTATGGTCATGCATTTCTCAGTCTCTCTTATCAAGCGGCTAAAAATAAAATCTTTGGTAGGAGGGACGAATCCCTCTATATCACTCACATCCAATCCCCATGTGTGACAACGTACTCGAGAACCACCTTTGTAGAAATCCTTATAGTTGTACCATATCTTCACTTGAATTGACCAAGAATATACATGATTCCCTAGTTCATAGAATATTACATCTATCATTTTCTCCTAGTGATGATGTAAATCCACAACTTGCAATCACAAGTAACATTGTTACCAAATACAAGATCACCCATAGATTCATATTTTTATTATTCTTAACATTGAACAGCTTTCACCTTGGTCATTTTTCACCGGATAAAAATCTTATGGCGATCCAACTCACTGTATTAGAGTATTGTCAACTTCAACTGTGTTTATAAATGTTACAAATATATATAAAATATTCGGGTAGGTTTCAAATACATGACAATTCTTCATCTTCATGAATATATTTTGATGTTCAAAAATAACAAGTTTGTACATAGGTTACCAAATAATTAACAAATGTGTCATGGATAATATTTTATTAAAATTCTAATAATTATGTATAATATAGTTGTATACATTGAGGAAGAAAACAATTCTAACATGGTTAACTAACAATAAATAGAATGATAGTGTTAAACATGTGTTTACCATATATAATTTAGTTAATATATTTAATAAGATATTATTATAGTTTGTTTCATGTATGTATATGGATCTTGTGCTAATAATTTAGGTTGGTTTGATTGTCTATATAGGTGTAAAGCATGCTAAAAGGTGTATAAATATATATATAATGATACATTGTTAAGATTGCATAGTGTCACGATATATTATTTGATATAGTTAGTAAAACATTTATAATTTTGTAAATTTCAAAACATCATAATATATATTTAAAATAATAGATACTCATGTATTATTATGAATTAACTAAATATATATTTCTGAGATACATTTTACTTTTTATCATATTCTTCTCCATTTCTCTTGTACAAATCAAAAGCATTAAAATAAATCTATATTCACATTCCCCTTCCCGTCTCCTATTGTTCATTCAGCATATACCAAGTTTTCTATAAAATAATATCTGACAAAGATTTAAAACAGTCTATAATAATATTGTTAGTACTATTGTAGTTTGTGAAATAGAAGATTATTGTTTAAATACTCACTAATAATTTTCTAGTTTAGACACTACTCCCTTTTTTACAAACCCACACTAATTGTTTATGAATGCTAAATACATTTAGTGTAGTCTTTCTATGTTTGTACATTATAATTGTCTACTATTTGTTTGACTTCTAATGTTAAATGATCGGTTGTAATTGCATTTCATAACTATGGCATCCCTGATGGAGTAAAAGATGTTTAAAATATTAGTTAATTACTTCCTCCAGCCATTATCCCCATCTACAACTTATTGTTATTTTATATAATAATTGATTTCATAGAAAATTAATTATATTATATTATCATACTTTTATTTGAATTACTATTTGTCGTATTTACATCTTTTGGGGGAATCAAGATATTAAATTAAAATCTTTTAAAAATCTAACATGGCATATTATTAGAGAAATGTTTTTTGAAAAATGAGGGTGGGTTTGTGGCCCCTCTGTGCTCTTAATAAGATTCACAACTATTGATGTAGGCATTCCCACCAACGTGATATGTGCTTGATCAAGCCAGAATATGGATCATACATATTATGGTACATACTTCGATCCAGTTACACAAGAAGATCACAACCATATCAAATTAATATTCTAATATAACATACATTTATAAATTTAATTATCACTATCAGAAATTTCAGAAGCATGAAGTATATTTTGTTAGAATGTTACTGTATGATAGTTGTTTCTCTTTGTAAATGATGTTCTAGCCAGTTCAATTTTTTTGACGTGAGGCTATATATGATGGCTCCTGGTTGTATATCAATTAGATTCACAATTAGAGCCATTGGAGTGTCTTAATAAGGAACTTTGGAGAGAGGGACAAGACTTTATGTACATAATTAAAGTCTACTACACAGTAATTAAGCTTATATTTTATTTTATTTTATCTTATCTTTGGCATATAAAAATAAAAATAAACTAAGTAAAAAAAATTGTGACAAAAAAAGTAACATGTAGCTTAAAAATTAGTATCCTACTATTTAAAAACAAGCATAAATATGATATTTAATTCTTTGATTCAACCATTGACCAAACCATTTTAAATGCTTGGACAATACCCCTGTCAAAATGAATAGTCACAGTATCGATAAGAAAGTCGTTAGTTATTATGTAAAATTTACATGGTGTCACGGTGTATAATTTTAATACAATAGTAAAACATGTTTAATTTTATAAATTGAAAACATTATAACATATATTAAAATAATGAAGCATTAATGCATTATTATGAAATAAATCTTAAAATTTATAGTCTACTTTTGATGCTATACATATTACTTTTTTATTATATTCTTCCCTTTTCCTATCGTACAAAATATTCAAATAAATACATATTATCATCCCCCATCCCATTTTCTATTGTTCATTCACCACATGTCAATTTTGGTATAAAATTATGTCTAATAAAGTAATCCAATGCAAAAATAATCTATAATAATATCCTGACTACAGCTATAGTTCATTATATAGAAGCTTACTATCTAAATAGTCACTATTGTTTTCGGAGTTTATACAATGAATTACTTTTACCAACCCACACTAATTGTTCTACTAATACAAGATGTAGTTAATACATAATATATTTCTATGTTTGGGCATTGCAATTGTGTATTATTAGTTTCAATTTTAGTATTAAAGGATTGGATGTAGTTACATTCTACGGTCATGACGTTTTCATTGGAATAAAAGATACTTAAAGATGATAGTTGACCGTTTCGTCCAACTACGATCTCGTCCAACACATGATTGTTTTTTATCTTAATTAATTTCAGAGGAAAAATCAATTGCATTGTATCATCATACTTCCATATGAATAACTATTTACTGAAAACAACATTTTGTGTGTGTGTGTGTCGGGGGGTGGGGGGTCAACACTTGATAACTTAGTATATTTTAAAATATCTAACATGATATCTTAGTAAAAGAATATTTTTGAAAGAAAAAAAAAATAAGGAGGAGATGGGGGTGGGGTGTTGACCCCTATCCATCCTTAATAAGATCCACCACTCCATACAAGTGTTACCTTTTAAAGCCAACTTGTCTTCCATCTATGGTTAGAGGCCACTACAGTCGTATTATTGACTATATAAATGTGGATGCATTAAATTGTTTGAAAATGGCCAAAAGTTTGATACCTTGTTAATAGTGAAAAGGAACTTGTAGCCTTTGGTGTGTAGATATGGTAATATACACAAAACAGTGCCATTGACGTTTATGAATGACGATGACATATTTACATAACTTGGTTCGATTCCTTGTCAAACGTGTACGTTTGGATGTTTAGATATGGTAATAATATACAAAAGTGTGTAGTTAACGCATGTCAATCACGATAACAAATCCATAAAACTTGGATTATAGATTCGGGCATGCATCATTTACTCGGGCATTTCTATCGTAGGAGTCTGGGTACGTATCATCATCCACCTTTAATAACGTCCGTCGGTTACTTGGATTCCATCGTGCAATTCAGAGAAAGATGAAGTTGACCCTCAATCCCATTCTGCATTAATTTCCCTGTGCTAGTTTATATTACCCGATTAGGAGATTACGGTGCTGACTCTATACCCTATACAAGGCCTTATACTCCAGTTAACACCAAAAACGGATCCAGTCTTGCTTTGGGCAACGCGTCGTAGTCTTCATAACTCCCGTCACCAACCAATCCCAAAATTCGTATAGATAATTTGGTAGCGAGCCCACGTTATCGTGGTCTGATTGAAATGTGAAGGGAATAAATTAACTAACAATGGCAAAGATACAGTTTTGCACATGAGGAGGAAGTGACGATGGAACAATGGATGAGCTTTAGTGATAGAGAGTAGTTCATTTGTCCTTGTGCGATGAATAGCGCGCAGTGCATTAATACGCCTACAAATATGGTTGGTAACCGATTTTAATGTCTCGTGGGATGGGGGAGGATGGGACTAGATTAAATGGGAGAGGAAGTGAACGTATCATGCAAGTGGTGGGAACTAGAATAAAGTGTTTATTAGGATCGATCCAATCTTTCTCAAGCCTTTTAGTGGGGGGTACTCAGTCATCTCTCACCGCCTCAACTAATCCCTTTCAATTGGGGACCTTGGGGTCCCTTGTAGCCATGCGCATATATACCCGGCAGCAGGACTTTGCAGTACAGCTACCTGCAGGCGCGCGCCACCAGTAACAGACCACCACATTGCCAAGCCGCTCACCAGATGGTCATGGCTTTGGCCGTGGCATCTCGGCCAAGATCTCTTGCCTTCATTCTCCTATCTGCTGTCATCTTCCTCTCCTGTAACCTCCAGTTCCCACTGGGCCACAACAATGCGGGTTTCTCGTTTGCCTCCGCCGCTCCCGGCCACCGCCGCCGTGCTCCAACCCACTTCAGCCGTGCTCCCGCCTACCGCGGCCCTCACCCTCTCGACCAACTCTCCTTGGCCGAGATGAACGACCTGGGTCGAGTAGTGTACAACTCCCAGCCACAGATATGCGGGTCAGACTCCCCTGATCCCCCAATTTTCCACTACGTCGGCCTAGAAGAACCCGACAAGTCCCAGCTACTCTCCTACCTCTCCGGCCTTGCCAAATCCCCACCACCTCGCCGCGGCGTCGCCGTTGTCCGGTGCCGCAACACGACTCACGCAGTATCCGTCGACATGGCCACCTACACAATTGCCTCCGACACCGTCCACACCGGCTCCGGGTTCCCTTGCCTGGGCTACGACGACGTCAAGGTAGCCACCATGCTCCTCAACCACGCTCCCTTCCAAGCCTCCGTGGCCAAGCGCGGCCTGGACATCCGGTACGTCGCGTGCGGCCCTTTGGGAGCCGGGTGGGACGGTGTGCACGGGGTCGGTAGGCGACTGCTTAGACTCACTTGTACGTACAACGACAAGGTACTTAGTCCCTTCTTCAAGCCCATCGAGGGCATCACTGCCGTAGCTGACCCTGACGCCATGGTCATCATCCGGTACGTCGACGCCGGCGCGAGGCCCGTACCTCATGCTGCTGGAGTCGACTTCCGTGCCGCGTCGCAGAGGTCGCCGCTTCTGGAGAGGAAAGGCGGGGACGCCGTGCCGCAGCAGGATGGACGAGGGTACCAGATCGACGGACAAATCGTCAGGTGATGTTCATTAATACCAATTTAATTGCACATGATCGCACCAAAATAGTTAGATGGGTTGGGTTGTGTATTAAAGAGAATAAGTACTGTTTTTGGTGATTACTGATTTCATGTACTTAATTTTTCAACCAACTTGTAATAGTAATGTTGTCGTCTATACTGAAAACACAATTGTACACCTGAGCCGGGGGGGCTCTACTACTAGTGATGCATGTTTCCCCACGGTCGACCTTTGACTAATGACATGGGTGCTACGTCACTACGGTCCCCGGTTATCCTTCTCCTCATCAATTCTCCCACTCGTATCCTGCTGTGCCCCTGGTCCACTAACCCACATGACGGTGACCATCACAGCCCTTGCTGTTATATATCCTGATTCCCACACTGCAACACGCCCTCGTCGGTGTAGGGTCAGGATCATCTGTTGTATCTTGGCTACGGAAATCCTTCCCTTAGCCAGCGAGCTGGAGCGTGGAGCTGAGAACGACGTGCAACTGTCCTGTTGGGACCTCCTTCACTTCAAATAGGGGGGCGAACTACCACAATTAGTAACGGTATGGTGTAAAATTAAACCGAGTAGAGGTTCATACCAGCTAGCAGCTGGTCCCTCCTTTCCTGTACATATTTCATCTCATGACACTATTCAATTGCGTGGGGTGGGGATACATACTACATATATACACACAGAGCACGGGTGAAAAACGCTTGGCAAGTCTGGTCCCAGAATCCTCAAGTGGGCAGGGTTCTTGATTAGGCATAATTTGGCTAGTTCGACCAAAATTCCAAATATGAAACTTCCTACACTGATAATTTGGCTAGTCTGGCAAAATTCAAGTTTCGATCAAACATAATTTGGCTAGTTCGACTAAAATTCCAAATATGAAACTTCCTACACTGATAATTTGGCTAGTCTGGCAAAATTCAAGTTTCGATCAAACATAATTTGGCTAGTTCGACTAAAATTCCAAATATGAAACTTCCTACACTGATAATTTGGCTAGTCTGGCAAAAATTCAAGTTTCGATCAAACATATACCAATTTATTACAATTTTCTAATGAAGACTCTATTCTAGCTTTATCCGTACATGTGATCTAATTCCAACTGATCGATCGCATGTCCCATTTCCGCCCATACGGTATATGTTAGTGGCTTTGTTCCAACAATTTGACTGACTTACCCGGAAGCATAAGTACAGACATGCCCAATTGGGTGACTGCACAAGTGCGAAAGACTTGCCAAAACACCTTATAATCGTGTAAAGTGATGCCATGCATATTTATGAAGGGAACGGTGGGCAGCTCGATGTCAACAATAAAACGTCAAGAGGATGTCCACATCAGCGCAATAAATGCCTACGTTTACATCAATGTATACTAGATTGTTCACGGAAATATTTTCCATTCTGAGCAAGAAAATTCCCTTCACTGCTTTGCTTTACCCAGTCAAGCTATCAGTGACTGACTTGTTCTGTTTGGGCTGTAACCTAAACTTGATCATTAATCAATCATCATAAATGACCAACCCACCACTCAGTCTGCTGCAATCTGACTCGTGCCGACGCTCTGGCTCCCTCTGTCAAGCTAAACTTGATCATTGATCAATCATCATAAATGACCAACCCACCACTCAGTCTGCTGCAATCTGACTCGTGCATTCCGACGCTCTGCAGGTGGATGAACTGGGAGTTCCACGTCGCGTTCGACAACCGCCTGGGCCCGCTCATCTCACTCGCCACCTACCGGGACGAGGAGACAGGGAAGAAGCGGAGCGTGCTGTACAAGGCGCACGTCTCCGAGATGTTCGTGCCGTACATGGACCCGACGGAAGGCTGGTACTTCAAGAACTACTTCGACGCCGGTGAGTACGGGATTGGCGCGGCGGCGATGCCGCTGGAGCCAGGTGCGGACTGTCCGCCGGGGGCGACGTACATGGATGGATACACCACGCTGCCGAACGGCGAGCCGGTGCCGTACGTCGGTGTTATGTGCCTGTTCGAGAGGTATTCCGGGGACGTCGTATGGAGGCACGTCGAACAAGGACCCCAGAACATGGTTGGTGCTGCTTCCTTCTTTTATTAATGTTTTTATTCCTTCTTGTACCATTACTTAGTACATCGGATGACATGTCTCCACTTGCAGACGAGAGAGATCCGGCCGGAGATGAGCCTCATCCTCAGGATGGTGGCCACAGTGGGAAACTACGACTACATTCTCGACTGGGAGTTTAAGCCCGCGGGATTCATCAAAGTGTCGGTGCGTGCGTTTATATCATCGATAATTCATCCCAAATTAACTGTAGCTACAGCCTTTGTTAAACCTGCGATAATTGATCCCAAATTAACTGTAGCTACAGCCTTTAATTGTTAAACCTGAATTATCTGTTTGATTGTAGGTCGGATTATCCGGAATCCTGGGTCTACAAGGCTCCACCTACACCCACACAGACCAAATCAACACACCAGGCGCCGTCCACGGCTCACTAGTCTCCGAGAACACTATCGCCGTCTACCACGACCACTTCATCACCTACTACCTCGACCTCGACATCGACGGCGAGGCCAACTCCCTAGTCACAGCCAAGCTAGAAACCGTCCGAACCACCGGACCCGACGCAGCGCGCAGAAAAAGCTTCTGGAGGCCCGTATACACCACTTCCCGGACAGAGGGAGAAGCAAGGGAGGCCCTCGACGACGACGCGGAGGCAGTACTCATCATAAACCCCAAGAAGAAGACCAGGCTAGGCAATCACATAGGGTACCGTCTCATGCCGGCAGGTCCGGCCGTGTCGTTGCTCTCCGAAGACGACTACCCGCAGATACGGGCGGCGTACACCAAGAAACAGGTCTGGGTCACACCTTACGAGTACGGCCGCAGATGGGCGGCGGGGTTCTACGTCGAAGGAAGCCACGGGGATGACACCCTGGCGGTCTGGGCAAAGAAGAACCGGCCTATTGAGGATACCGATATCGTGCTGTGGCACACTATAGGGTTCCATCACATACCTATACAGGAGGATTACCCGGTCATGCCCACACTGCGTGGCGGGTTCGAGCTTCGGCCATTCAATTTCTTCGAGAGGAACCCTACGCTTAGAGACAGGCCGCTCATGACGGTGCCCATCACTGAGTGCATGTCGTCGCCTTGATGAATTGGACCGGATGAACTATACAATCCACGATCAATTGATACAGCGGACACTAAGTCCAGAAAAACAAAAATTATTTTCTCTTATTTTTATTTTTATCACAGTCATAATGTGCTACCGACCATTCATGTACTCAATTCTTCTTTGGCTGGGGATGTTCATTTACCTGACAAAAATAATCACAATATAAATTCATATATTAGCCTGCTTTCTTATCGTAATTCATATGCCTTAGCCTGCTTTCTTATCATAGTTTATAAGCCTTTTTTGTAAGATTAACTGCAATGACATCGGGTAAATAGCTGGTTGTCTCCTTTATTTAATCACTCATAAATTGTGAACAAATAAAAACAATGGAAAAAATTCAAGGAAAACAGTTACAACTAGATACAAGGCAATAACTTATTATGCCTCATAGTTTATAAGCCTTTTTTGTAAGATTAACTGCAATGACATTGGGTAAATAGCTGGTTGTCTCCTTTATTTAATCACTCATAAATTGTGAACAAAAAAAAACAATGGAAAAAATTCAAGGAAAACAGTTACAACTAGATACAAGGCAATAACTTATTATGCCTCCGTTTCTTTTTGAATGGCAAAATTAATCCCCATCTCTAGATCCGGTGTCACAATATTATTAGGAAAAAAAACTCAAATACCACACTATTGTATAAATATTTACCAATATAGCATCTTCCACAACTTATTTCCCGAACTAGCACACTTTCAGACTAAAGCGTCATACTAGTTGGCGTTTTACTATTTCGGGACAGAGAGCGTCACATTATCTGGCGTTTTCAGGCTTGAGGACACAAAACTGCCACTTTATTTGGCGTTTTCGTGCTAAAGCGCCACACTTTTTGGCGTTTTACGTTTGCGGGGATAAAAAGTGCCACAATAAGTGGCGTTTTTAGGCTAAGCGTCATATAACCAGCGTTTTATCGATTCGAGAAGTGAAAGCGCCACATGATATGGCGTTTTACTTGAATGCGCCCCACCAACCGAGTTGCGTGGCAGAAAAACGCCACATTACATGGAGCTTTCCATTTATTCGGTCTCGCGTCCGTCCTCAGCTTTTATATAAAGCGCCACTTTATGTGGCGTTTTATAGTAAACGCCAATTGAAGTGGCTTGTTTTGCTTGGTTACGAGGGATAAAGCGTCACTTTATGCGGCGTTTTCTAGTAAACGCCACATAACTTGGCATTTTACGCTTGGTTACCTCCCTGAGCAGGTGTGGCTTTCCTTTCTCCCTCGATTGCTCCTCAGTTCTTTCCTTCCTCTGTCGCTGCCTCAACTGCCCAGCCGCCGGTGCTTGCTTCCTTGCGCAGCCGCTGCCGCAGCCGCAGCCACCGCCGCTGGTGCCTCCTCCTCCTCCTCTTCTCAACAGGCGCCTCTCCTCCTCCTCTGCTCAATAGGCGCCTCATCAGGTTCGCCTCCTCCTCTTTCCCGCCTCCGCCTCCTCCTCCTCCTCTCCTGCTCCGCCTCCTCCTTTTTCCTGCCTCCGCCTCCTGCTCTGCCTCCTCCTCTTTCCCGCCTCTGGCTCCGGATCCGCCTCTACCCCAGCCGCCTCCTCCTCCTTCATCTTCTGCCCCATCCACCTCCTCCTCCTTCATCTTCTACCGCAGGCGTAGGCAATGGCGTAGCCACATATGGCCCTGCGTATTATAGGGAGAACCCCTAATGATCTTTTTTTGTTTATATTTATGCTCTCTTGACAGCGAGATTAGACTCTGTTGACAACGAGATTAGGCTCTCTTCACAGTGAGATTAGGGAGAACTGAACCAAACGAGAGAACAGCTTCACATCCAAAGGTGAGAGTTGTGAATGTATTTTTACTAATGTTGTGTGAGTTTTAATGTATGCATTTGTAAAATGCAACTTTAATGCACTGTAATTGATTGGATTGTATTTTAAAAGGACTTTGTCCTACATGGATTGTTAATTATTTAGACATTATTTAAGTATGCCACGATATTTATTAATATTTTTTATTTTGTACAAGTCTAGTCTATTTTTGTGTGTGAATGATGTGTGTGAAGGATGTGTGTGAATGATGGTTTGATTGTGTGTGTTTTTTATAATTAAATCATGAGAAGTAGTTAATTTTATCAAAGCCATTTGAACAAAGGAAATTTTAGATCTAGTGAAATATATCAAATTCGTTGAACAAAGTCATTTTATATGATTAGTGATTTATCAAAGTCATTTGAACAAAAATAATTTTAGATCAAATCATTTGAACAAATGTGGTAGTTATATGGTTAGTGATTTTAGATGTATAAAAATATACCAAATTCACTGAACTAAGTCATTTTTGTATGGTTAGTGATTTTATCAAAGTCATTTGAACAAAGACAATTTTAGATCTAGTGAAATATATCAAATTCATTGAACAAAGTCATTTTTATATGGTTAGCGATTTATCAAAGTCATTTGAACAAAGAGAATTTTAGATCTAGTGAAATATATCAAATTCGTTGAACAAAGACATTTTTATATGGTTAGCTATTTATCAAAGTCATTTGAACAAAAATAATTTTAGATCAAATTATTTGAACAAATGTGGTAGCTATATGGTTAGTGATTTTAGATCCATTGAAATATACCAAATTTGCTCAACTTAGTCATTTTTATATGGTTAGTGATTTTATCAAATTAAATATATCAAATTTGTTGAACAAAGACATTTTATATGGTTAGTGATTTATCAAAGTCATTTGAACAAAAATAATTTTAGATCAAATTCATTTGAACTAATGTGGTAGCTATATGGTTAGTGATTTTAGGTTAAAACTTTCATATTATATATCTAACAAAAATTACTTCCATATAATTCAGGACTATGACTGATACCTCAAGACATTTTGTCATACTTTATGATGGAACACCCATCCCTATTGAAATATCTACGACATCTACTTATGCCGAGTTTATGTCATTCATACATCAAGTTCTTGCCATCAACTCATCAATGCACGACATACATTTAAGTTACACCCTTCCAAGTGATTTAGGTCTGACGTTTAACTTATTTCCTACTCAAGTTGTTGATGATGATAGTTGGAAAGACCTACTCACTATTGGCTATGGGAGGAATATGAATCTTTATGTTGAGAAATCTAATATTTTGGGTGATGATGGAAAACACAATGTTGTTGAGGATGATAACGATGATGATGATCCAGATGATGATGACGACGACGACGACGTAGAATTGCAACAAGTTCATATATATGATAGCAATCATGATGTTTATGTTGACCCAGAAACCTGGAAGGATGATTGGGTGGACCATAACAATATGGATAACTATGAAAGTTTTAAAGTGGATGATTGGATTGATGACTTTGCAAACCCTTTAGACATGGGAGACGATGAAGTTGTTACAGGACAAGGTTTTAATAAAGGTGATATTTTTGAAACAAAGGCAGAACTCCTTGTAAAATTGCAGTCTTGGTCAATCAATAATAATGTCCAATTTCGTACAGACCGATCAAATAAGTGTTTCCTTACGCTTATATGTCTGCATAAGGATCAATGTTCATGGAGACTTCATGCATAAGGATCAATGTTCATCAAGAGACACTACAAGCATTCACACAAGAGACACATGTTGATGATTGGTTGACAATACGAGATAACATATATAAAGTACAGAATGCATGGTTTCAGCAAATGCCTAGACACATGCATCCAAATCAGAGTATAGATCCTCCTACGACAACATCAGTCGATGCCACTCCTTTTACAACTTCTACAACAACTGGACACTTTACACCACAAGGGCATTCTACTGTACCAGGTTTGTGGCAACACATCCCATTATCATATAGATAACGAGGTGTTACGCGAAAACGTGCGGAAATCACCATAACCACAGATTATGAAAACACGGGTTAATTAAAACCAATTGCGGAAAACAGATAAACTATGAAACTTATTACTTTCCAGTCCTCATCCTGCACAGAAACATGTCATATATATACATATACGAGATCTGATATGTGTTTACACCTTACAGAAATAGCTGCTCATCCATCACATGAGTTCACCACCTGTTCACCTACATAAAGGCTCGCATCCGACCAACAGCAGGATATACAAACATCATCGATCGGTCATCGTGAAACAACGTCAAAACACTGCCAAGGACCTGAGAGTACAGGGATGACTCTAGACTCTACTAAAAAACATCCAGAACAGCAGCATGTCCAACGCTTGCCTTCTACTGCTCCTCAAGCTTCTCGGCCGCAACACCACGACCACGACCACGTCTACCTCGACCACCTAAAAAGGGGTGAAACCAGTGGAGTGAGACAATTGAACAATTGTCCCAGCGGGAAACATAACTCCCCACCGCAACTATAGAACCTCAGCAAGATATACTATAACAGCAGATATCTAATAACAGGTATAACAAGAGCAGTCTATATAAAACAGATTATTCTTACCGACAAGCTTGCCCGCTATACAAAATCATATAACCAGATATCTTTTGATGAAACATGATTAACAAGATAAGATGTATCACTATGTAACATGATTATCAGAACAAGATATAATGTCACATAACCTGCTTATCAAGATAAGACATATTGTCACATAACCTGCAAGATATAACAAAGATATTACACAAACAAGGCCTCAACCAATGTTACGTGTTTATCTTAAGCAGTAAATACTAAATGGCTGTGTTACTTATTATTATGCCCTGACGATTTGAACCGTACCGTTCAAATCCAACCTTCAGTTACGAAACCCAAGCCTGTTCCATACAAGGTCAATGGAAGAGCCGGACTCCACGACCTCCCACCTCGTGGTCAGTACACGAGTGCAACACAAGAGGACCGCAGTCACATGCTGAAGTGGTCTAAGCCACAGGGTCAGCTCCATAGGCTACCCTCACTCTAGCCCGCCTTGGTACAGGTCTCGGCGCTAGTAAAACTGAGCCACGGGCCTGTTCACCGTGCTCTGAGCCATGAACGCATTCATGCTCCTCACATCACATATCCTGAGCCATGGGCCTGTTCACCATGCTCTTTACACGTATCTGAGTCTGCAACCGGAGTTACACTCTTACCTCCTCATTTTCAGGTTAGGAGCAACCTACACATATTCAACAATATGCGCTTCCAGGTTAACCCGTAGGAAAACCTGTTTCACCATCATCAAGTCCTGACGATGATGGATCTATGGCCAGGGAAAACTACATAATATGATTCCACTATGATTAATTAGTGTCTTTTAGATGGATTGTAAGATTCAACCAAGTTGTATAACATGCAAGATATAACGGAAAGTAAACAACATTATATTATTATTTAATCACATCAACCTGATCCATCACAAGGATCCAACATCACATGTTACCACTTGGCCTCTTGCCAACCATCTAGATCCATCTCGAGGATCATCACATACCATGGGATCTCAATCCCTCATCATGTACTGTCAATGCCTCTCAAGGCTCACATCATCATCATGGAACTTAACACATTATACATATAATTATCAAGTTATGTTACTCATCACATGTGTCTCATAGTTCTTTCAAGGCTAATCATCACCTGCATGGTTAGAGTACACAATAATTGTAGATTCAACATAAGGAATATGCTATCATCATGAAATGCCATTCAAGATACTCTACTTGCCATTCTTACACTATTTGGTGATCAAGTCACATCATTAACAAGCCATATACATGCTTACTCTTATCTCAAGATTATACAAGTAATCAAGGTGTCCAAACATACAGAACAAGTACTATTGTTACCACTACCATTATGTCACCATCCACTATCATCATCATTATCATTATTATCATTATGCAAGCTACTAGTGTAACTATCACCATTCTCATTTAACAATTAAGTACAAGGATTACTATATCATTACTATCATTATTGTCATCATTATTATGATCAACATTATTACTATCATCTTCTTTATTATTAACAAATAAGCATAAGGATCACATCATGCATCTTATTACCATTACCTTCCTCATTACCATCCCTACTGCCATTATCATCATTATGATCAGCATTATTACTATCATTATCATCATGCAACTACCATTATCATCATTGTTACTATCATTAGCATTATTATTGTTTGCAAGGCATCATATTCATTGTTGTTATCACTAACAAGATACCACGATCGTTTAGCATAAACATCCACTTACGTAACACATGGAACTGTTACTATAGGATCACAAGACTCTCACCATAACTCATCACCGCCCTCACTAAAACTTATCAAGGCATGTCAGCCGACACACACACCAACCCTATCGGCCATCACCACCCAAGGCTGTCGCCTAACATGGCTATCGGCCATCATGGGTGTCGGCCAGCATGGTTATCGGCCACCAAGGCATGCATGGCCTATCGGTCAACACAAGAGCACTCATCATGTCGCCCATCACAAGGTACCCATCTCGCCCAACACCAAGATAAGAGAGGGTCTCGCCCAACACAAGAACAAAGGGATTGCTTATCATAGGAACCATATCGCCCAACATGGTTACCATGTCGACCAACTCAACATACTAACCTATCGTCCAACACACGACACTCATGTCGCCCAACACCATCACAAGAGAGGATGTTTCCCAACACACTCAAACCAGGTAGGGTATCGCCCAACAGGGGTCACCATATCGGCCAACACAAAGAACACCACTATGTCGCCCATCACAAGAACAAGGGTGTCGCCCAACACACCCAAACCAAGGGAGGATATCGCCCATCATCAAGGCAAGAGAGGATGTCGCCCAACCAAGGGTCATCACCTACCTCCAACACAAGGAAACCCTAAACCCTAGAAAGCAAGGTGCACAAAGGAACCTTAAACCCTAGAGGGGGATCGGCCACCAAAGGTACACAAGCAAGGTATAAAAGCAAAGAACTAAGCTAAACTACTAACATGCAACAAGATCATAGCTAGAGGTAAAGGAGTTAGGGTTAGAAGTTATGCAACCCGCCTTAAGCTCCAAGCTTCAAGGAAGAAGATGCACTTCAAGCTCCAAGGGATGTCGTCCACCAAAGCTGATCCAAGAGAGGGTATCGGCCACCACTGCAACTCCAGGAGAGTGTCTCGGCTGACATAAGCAAGAGAGGGAGGAGTGTCGTGCACTCAAGGTGGAGGAGAGACCAAAAGAGAAAAGGAAGCTAAGGCAAGGGAAAGAGCTACCTATATAGAAAGAAGGGGAGGAGAAACCAAGGTAGATCCATGCTAACTGTCGTCCACCCAAGGGACACTTGTCCTAGGGTTCAAGCCAACACTCTAGCACACCAAGAGACACTTGTCCAAGATATGCACCAAGTGTCCACCAAACATGGTCAAGGCTGGACCAAACAACATGGGCGACACAACTAGCAGCTCTGCTGGGCGACACACCACCTTGTTGGCCGACACAAACCCACCTAGGGCGACACAAGCTGGTCTTGGCCAACACAAGGCTCAAGCAAGCCCAAACAAAGCACCTCAAGGCCCAAACAAGCTCAACCAAGGCCCAGAGAACTCAAACAACAAGCCCAAGCCTTCCTCTCAACCCTAGAGGAAGCAAAGAGGGGAAAACATCTCACAAGATGGCAAACTTGCACACAAAACCCTAGACTTGGGTTATTTGCAAGTAGCCCCTCGAACTCTCAACAAAGCACAACAAAAACCCTAATCACCACTCAAAGGTGATTAGCAAGCATCAAACCACCAAGGTTAAGCAAAACAAACAGGGTAAGCCCTAAACGCAGGTCAGGGTCCTTACAAGCTAACCCCCTTTAAGGGATTTCGTCCCCAAAATCCGAAGAGAAAAGTGAGGGATACTTCCTCCTCATCTCTTCCTCAAGCTCCCACATGGCTTCCTCAACGCCACGACGCTGCCAAAGAACCTTCACAAGAACCAGGTCCTTCCTTTTCAGCTTCTTAATCCTTCTGTCAAGGATCGCCACAGGACCTTCCTTGTAGGTCACATCTGCATCAAGCTCAACCTCAACTGGTTGTATCACTGTACCTGAATTCGGATGACTTTTCTTCAGCATACTGACATGAAACACTGGATGCAACCTGTGCAACTCTGGAGGCAACTCTAACTCGTAAGCCACCTTGCCAACACGTGCTCTAACTGAGTAAGGCCCCATATACATGGGTGCCAACTTACCCTTCCGTCCAAACCTTAGCACACCTTTCCACGGCGAGACTTTGAGATACACTTTGTCTCCTACCTGGAATTACAAAGGTCGTCGGCGATTGTCTGCGTACGACTTCTGCCTGTCCTGTGCCGCTTTCAATTGTTGTTGTATCACTTTGATCTTATCTGTCGTCTGCTGAACTAACTCAGGACCCAAAAGCTGATATTCACCAGACTCATACCAACACAAAGGAGATCTGCACTTCCTTCCATACAAAGCTTCATAAGGATCCATGTCGATGCTCTGCTGATAACTGTTGTTGTAGGCAAACTCTATCAAACTCAGATGTACATCCCAGTTGCCTAGAAACTGTAAAACACAAGCTCGAAGAAGATCCTCCAAAATCTGAATAGTCCTTTCAGACTGTCCATCTGTCTGCGGGTGAAAAGTTGTACTGAACCTTAACTGCGTTCCCAACGCCTTGTGCAATTGTTCCCAAAAATGACTCATAAACTGAGGACCTCTGTCAGAAACTATCATCGCTGGCACACCATGCAAACGTACTATCTCATCCAAATATACTCGAGCTAGCTTCTCAGTTGTATACGTCATCTTAACTGGTAGGAAATGGGCAGACTTAGTCAATCTATCCACTATCACCCAAATGGAATCATGATTCCTAGTTGTCCGGGGTAGACCAACTACGAAATCCATGGTTATGTGATCCCATTTCCACTGCGGTATCGGTAAAGGTTGCAACGTACCTACCGGCTTCTGATGTTCAGCCTTCACTTGCTGGCATACCGCACATCTCGCCACAAACTCAGCTACATCTCTCTTCAAACTGGGCCACCAATACAAGTCCTTCAGACTATGATACATCTTGGTGACACCTGGATGCATCGCATACATCGACGTATGTGCTTCTTCAAGCACCAACTTCCTCAGATTATCAACATCTGGAACCACCATCCTATCACGATAGCAAACTAGCCCATCCTCAGACTCATGAAACCCATCACGCTTGTCGCTGCCGAACTCTGATCTGATCAACTGTACCGCATCATCTGTCTGTTATGCATCCTTGATCTGCTGTCTCAACGTAGGCTTAACTTGCGTCTGTGCGAAAAGACCAGACAACAAAGAAACTTCTATCTGCACATTCATCTGTTTCAGAGAAACAAACATATCTCGCCTATGGCATATCAGAGAACTCAACTGTGCCTTCTTTAAAGAAAGAGAAGAAGACTTTCTGCTAAGCGCGTCAGTCACCACGTTCACCTTACCAGGATGATACTCGATAGTGCAGTCGTAATCATTGATCAACTCCATCCATCGTCACTGTCGCATGTTCAACTCTTGTTGCGTAAAGATGTACTTCAGATTCTTATGGTCCGTAAAGATCTGACACACTTCCCCATACAGATAGTGTCTCCAAATCTTTAACGCATGAACCACAGCCTCTAACTCCAGGTCATGAGTCAGATAGTTCTCCTCATGCTTCTTGAGTTGTCGCGAGGCAAAAGAAACCACATGATCTTCCTGCATCAACACGCAACCTAAACCCTTCTTGGAAGCATCACAGAAGACAACATAGCCTTTCCCAGGCTCTGGCAAGATCAACACTGGAGCACTGGTCAGCTTCTCCTTCAAACTCTGGAAAGCTCGCTCACATCGATCATCCCAAACAAAAGGTACATCCTTCCTGGTCAACTTCGTCATCGGCAAAGCGATCACACTGAAATCCTTGATAAACCTTCGGTAGTATCTAGCCAAACCAAGGAAACTACGAACTTATGTCGGTGTCTTCGGTTGTTCCCAATCCGCAACGGATTCCACCTTCTTTGGATCTACTTTGACCCCTTCAACAGATATCACGTGACCCAAGAAAGTCACTTCCTCCAACCAGAACTCGCACTTATTGAACTTGGCATACAACTGATGTTGACGGAGAAGAGTCAATGCTCGACGAAGATGTTGCTCATGCTCTAGCCTGTCCCGACTATAGATCAAGATGTCATTTATAAAGACTACAACAAACTGATCTAAGAATGGACGGAACACTCTGTTCATCAGATCCATGAAAGATGCAGGTGCATTGGTTAACCCAAACGGCATAACCACGAACTCAAAATGACCATACCTCGTCCTGAAAGCTGACTTTGGTATGTCACCCACCTTTATCCTCAACTGATGATATCCAGACTGTAGATCTATCTTCAAAAACACTGTAGCACCACGCAACTGGTCGAACAGATCATCTATCCTCAGCAACGGGTACTTATTCTTGATCGTGACTTTGTTCAACTGCCGGTAATCTATACACAACCGCATCGAACCATCCTTCTTCTTAACAAACAACATGGGAGCACCCCATGGCGACGTACTCGGTCGGATAAAAACTTTCTCCAACAACTCTTGCAATTGCTTCTTCAACTCTGCCATCTGTGCTGGAGCCATCCTATATGCTGACTGTGCAACTGGCTGTGTTCCAGGAACTAGATTGATCTCGAAATCAATCTCTCGGGGTGGAGGAACACCAGGAAACTCCTCAGGAAACACGTCTGCAAACTCTCGAACAACTGGCACCTCCTCAAGACCAGGACCTTTCACCTTGGTAACCACAATGGTATCCACCTCGTGAGCTAGGAACGCCCCACATCCTTCTCGTAACAACTTATCTACCACCATAGCTGATACCAAACATGTCGGAAGAATCTTCCTATCTCCCTGGAAGATCCACTTCTCTCCAGCAACATCGAACACTGCCTGCTTGGAACCACAGTCCAAGACAACCTTATACCTCTCTAAGGTATCCATCCCAAGGATAACATCGAAACCATGCATATCAAGTGGTATAAGATCCACTTGGATACGGTGTCCCGAGAAAGACAAGACACAAGATGGACACTCTTCTCGAAGCAAAGAGGAACCATCAAGAGGGGTTTCTAACAACAAGCTATCCTTCTTACAACTAACAGGTAAACGACAGTTTTCAAGCATACTATAGGCAACAAAAGAGTGTGTAGCACCCGGGTCAACCAGAATAGATATAAAGCAAGAAGAAGACATATCAGAATGAAATAACTCCATCTGACCTGTCACCACTCGCGGGTTGACTACCGCCTTCGGCTGACTCATGGCATAGAATCGAGCTGTTGCTTGCTGTCCACGACCTATGCTTCCTTGAGCAGACGATCCATCTTGAGACGCTTGACCGCGTCCTCATCCTCTGCTACCACTGGCCTGTGGTCTCTCTGACTTCTGAAAACTCTACCTCGGCTGCTGTGTCACTTCAACATCTCTATTCGGGCAATTAAGCCTGAAATGCCCGACTTGTCCACAAAGATGACATGAATTGTCCTCAAACCGTGGCCTAGCTGGCCCTGTCACTGCCACAGAAGCTGAACTGTACGCCTTAGATGGTGAAGAAACATAACCTTTCCCTTTACTCGGAGACCACTGAGATGGTACACCAACACTTCTTATTGCTGACGGTGCTGAAAACCTAGGCTTCTTAAAGCCACCAAACCTACGTCCTTGAAACTGAGCAGGTCTTTTAAGGGACATAGACTCTCTTTTCTCCCTTACTGTCCTCTCAATCCGTCGAACAGATTCCATGAACGTAGCAAACCGCTCTCGGTTCTCCAACGCAGACACCGGGGTTGTCAACTCAGCACTCAAACCCTTCTCGAAACGTCTGATCCGTTCCTCGTCTTTTGCCGCCATATGAGGACAGAACCTCAACAGATCCATAAACTTAGCTTCGTACTCGGTGATGTTCATCGTTCCTTGTCGCAACTTCTCAAACTGACTGACCTTCTCATCCAGGTACGTCTTCGAAAAGTATCTGGTGACGAACTCACATCGGAACACTTCCCAACAGATCACCTCACCAGGTCGCTTCTCTTCCTCGATGGTCCACCAGTGACCAGCACTACCTTTCAGAAGGTAGACAGCATGCTTTACCTTGTCTGCTTCGGGGATGTCAAGGATCCGAAAAGCCTTCTCGAGACTTGTCAGCCATAGATCTGCATCCGTTGGATCAGCCATTCCAGCATAATCCGAAGCTCCAACTCGGCGAAGCCGCTCGAAGGTCTTCCCAATACCCGATGCTTCTCCATGGGGAACCTGTGCTCGTGGAGGAGGCACTGGTAATCGCTCAACCATGAGATTCATCATAGCCATTAACTGCCCCATAAGCTGTTGGTAAGCGGGATGTTCAAGTATGGCTGGGTTAGGTTGGGGGACCTCAGGCACCCGATCTCCATGTGCCTGTCCATCTGCTCCATCAACCGATGCAGCATCACTGTACTCAGGAGCATGTTCTTCATGGTTTCCAGACATCTTGGCTTTTCTTCCACTAAGGGCAGAAGATATTGTAAGAAAACCTGGAAAACTCATAAGAACAGACTCAACCTAGTCCTAAATCCCTGTAGACTCAGCGAACCTAAGGCTCTGATACCAAAACTTGTGGCAACACATCCCATTATCATATAGATAACGAGGTGTTACGCGAAAATGTGCGGAAATCACCATAACCACAGATTATGAAAACACGGGTTAATTAAAACTGATTGCGGAAAACAGATAAACTGTGAAACTTATTACTTTCCAGTCCTTATCCTGCACAGAAACATGTCATATATATACATACACGAGATCTGATACGTGTTTACACCTTACAGAAACAGCTGCTCATCCATCACATGAGTTCACCACCTGTTCACCTACATAAAGGCCCACATCCGGCCAACAGTAGGATATACAAACATCATCGATCGGTCATCATGAAACAACGTCAAAACACTGCCAAGGACCTAAGAGTACAGGGATGACTCTAGACTCTACTACAAAACATCCAGAACAGCAGCATGTCCAACGCTTGCCTTCTACTGCTCCTCAAGTTGCTCGGCCGCAACACCACGACCACGACCACGTCTAACTCGACCACTTAAAAAGGGGTGAAGCCAGCAGAGTGAGACAATTGAACAATTGTCCCAGCGGGAAACATAACTCCCCACCGCAACTATAGAACCTCAGCAAGATATACTATAACAGCAGATATCTAATAACAAGTATAACAAGAGCAGTCTATATAAAATAGATTATTCTTACCGACAAGCTTGCCCGCTATACAAAAGCATATATCCAGATATCTTTTGATGAAACATGATTAACAAGATAATATGTATCACTATGTAACATGATTATCAGAACAAGATATAATGTCACATAACCTGCTTATCGAGATAAGACATATTGTCACATAACCTGCATGATATAACAAAGATATTACACAAACAAGGCCTCAACCAATGTTACGTGTTTATCTTAAGCAGTAAATACTAAACGGATGTGTTACCTATTATTATGCCCTGAGGATTTGAACCGTACCATTTAAATCCAACCTTCGGTTATGAAACCCAAGCCGGTGCCATACAAGGTCAACGGAAGAGCCGGACTCCACGACCTCCCACCTCATGGTCAATACACGAGTGCAACACAAGTAGGACCGCAGTCACATGTTGAAGTGGTCTAAGCCACAGGGTCAGCTCCATAGGCTACCCTCACTCTAGCCCGCCTTGGTATAGGTCTCGGCGCTAGTAAAACTGAGCCACGAGCCTGTTCACCATGCTCTGAGTCATGAACGCATTCATGCTCCTCACATCACATATCCTGAGCCATGGGCCTGTTCACCATGCTCTTTACACGTATCTGAGTCTGCAACCGGAGTTACACTCTTACCTCCTCATTTTCAGGTTAGGTGCAACCTACACATATTCAACAATATGCGCTTCCAGGTTAACCCGTAGGAGAACCTGTTTCACCATCATCAAGTCCTGATGATGATGGATCTATGGCCAGGGCAAACTACATCATATGATTCCACTATGATTAATTAGTGTCTTTTAGATGGATTGCAAGATTCAACCAAGTTGTATAACATGCAAGATATAACGGAAAGTAAACAACATTATATTATTATTTAATCACATCAACCCGATCCATCACAAGGATCCAACATCACATGTTACCACTTGGCCTCTTGCCAACCATCCAGATCCATCTCGAGGATCATCACATACCATGGGATCTCAATCCCTCATCATGTACTGTCAATGCCTCTCAAGGCTCACATCATCATCGTGGAACTTAACACATTATACATATAATTATCAAGTGATGTTACTCATCACATGTGTCTCATAGTCCTTTCAAGGCTAATCATCACCTGCATGGTTAGAGTACACAATAATTGTAGATTCAACATAAGGAATATGCTATCATCATGAAATGCCATTCAAGATACTCTACTTGCCATTCTTACACTATTTGGTGATCAAGTCACATCATTAACAAGCCATTTACATGCTTACTCTTATCTCAAGATTATACAAGTAATCAAGGTGTCCAAACATACAGAACAAGTACTATTGTTACCACTACCATTATGTCACCATCCACTATCATCATCATTATCATTATTATCATTATGCAAGCTACTAGTGTAACTATCACCATTCTCATTTAACAATTAAGTACAAGGATTACTATATCATTACTATCATTATTGTCATCATTATTATGATCAACATTATTACTATCATCTTCTTTATTATTAACAAATAAGCATAAGGATCACATCATGCATCTTATTACCATTACCTTCCTCATTACCATCCCTACTGCCATTATCATCATTATGATCAGCATTATTACTATCATTATCATCATGCAACTACCATTATCATCATTGTTACTATCATTAGCATTATTATTGTTTGCAAGGAATCATATTCATTGTTGTTATCACTAACAAGATACCACCATCGTTTAGCATAAACATCCACTTACATAATACATGGAACTGTTACTCTAGGATCACAAGACTCTCACCATAACTCATCACCGCCCTCACTAAAACCTATCAAGGCATGTCGGCCGACACACACACCAACCCTATCGGCCATCACCACCCAAGGTTGTCGCCCAACATGGCTATCGGCCATCATGGGTTTCGGCCAGCATGGTTATCGGCCACCAAGGCATGCATGGCCTATCGGTCAACACAAGAGCACTCATCATGTCGCCCATCACAAGGTACCCATCTCGCCCAACACCAAGACAAGAGAGGGTCTCGCCCAACACAAGAACAAAGGGATTGCTTATCATAGGAACCATATCGCCCAACATGGTTACTATGTCGGCCAACTCAACATACTAACCTATCGTCCAACACACGACACTCATGTCGCCCAACACCATCACAAGAGAGGATGTTTCCCAACACACTCAAACCAGGTAGGGTATCGCCCAACAGGGGTCACCATATCGGCCAACACAAAGAACACCACTATGTCACCCATCACAAGAATAAGGGTGTCGCCCAACACACCCAAACCAAGGGAGGATATCGCCCATCATCAAGGCAAGAGAGGATGTCACCCAACCAAGGGTCATCACCTACCTCCAGCATAAGGAAACCCTAAACCCTAGAAAGCAAGGTGCACAAAGGAACCTTAAACCCTAGAGGGGGATCGGCCACCAAAGGTACACAAGCAAGGTATAAAAGCAAAGAACTAAGCTAAACTACTAACATGCAACAAGATCATAGCTAGAGGTAAAGGAGTTCGGGTTAGAAGCTATGCAACCCGCCTTAAGCTCCAAGCATCAAGGAAGAAGATGCACTTCAAGCTCCAAGGGATGTCGTCCACCAAAGCTGATCCAAGAGAGGGTATCAGCCACCACTGCAACTCCAGGAGAGTGTCTCGGTCGACACAAGCAAGAGAGGGAGGAGTGTCATGCACTCAAGGTGGAGGAGAGACCAAAAGAGCAAAGGAAGCTAAGGCAAGGGAAAGAGCTACCTGTATAGAAAGAAGGGGAAGAGAAACCAAGGTAGATCCATGCTAACTGTCGTCCACCCAAGGGACCCTTGTCCTAGGGTTCAAGCCAACACTCTAGCACACCAAGAGACACTTGTCCAAGATATGCACCAAGTGTCCACCAAACATGGTCAAGGCTGGACCAAACAACATGGGCGACACAACTAGCAGCTCTGCTGGGAGACACACCACCTTGTTGGCTGACACAAACCAACCTAGGGCGACACAAGCTAGTCTTGGCCGACACAAGGCTCAAGCAAGCCCAAACAAAGCACCTCAAGGCCCAAACAAGCTCAACCAAGGCCCAGAGAATTCAAACAACAAGCCCAAGCCTTCCTCTCAACCCTAGAGGAAGCAAAGAGGGGAAAACATCTCACAAGATGGAAAACTTGCACACAAAACCCTAGACTTGGGTTATTTGCAAGTAGCCCCTCGAACTCTCAACAAAGCACAACAAAAACCCTAATCACCACTCAAAGGTGATTAGCAAGCATCAAACCACCAAGGTTAAGAAAAACAAACTGGGTAAGCCCTAAACGCAGGTCAAGGTCCTTACAAGGTTGTTCTACAACAACTGGACACTTTATACCACAAGGGCATTCTACTGCACCTGGTTGTTCTACAACAACAAGTGACTCCTTGCCTGTAGGAGATTCTACATTTGTAAGACAATTTCCTGTTGGTACTCCTTCATTTCCAGGAATGTTCTACTCTTATTCATCGCCACCATCTGATCACTTTGGGGTTCCTTCTACTTTATCATGGTCTCAACAAAGTTTTAGTCTGTCCCGAGGCTTTGACCAACATGGGCCTTTTTATCCATTTTCACCACATGGACCACCACCTAGCTGGTCACAGGGCCTCCACACAACCATGTTTGGATCACCTCCACCATCTTGGAATATGCCTTTCACTCGACCTCTCACACCACCA
The DNA here is from genome assembly GCA_963693085.1 of Alisma plantago-aquatica. Taxonomy (NCBI): domain Eukaryota; kingdom Viridiplantae; phylum Streptophyta; class Magnoliopsida; order Alismatales; family Alismataceae; genus Alisma; species Alisma plantago-aquatica. The sequence continues at coordinate 498,559,885 of OY856414.1, read as the reverse complement.
CTTCCTATGAGTAGGCCTACACATGGAGCTCAAACTACACAGTTGAGCCCAATCTCAGATTCTCCAAACATAGAGCAACAACCTGGTGACCAAACCTAAGGTTTAAAGAGTCAAAAGTGACAGGTATTAATTCTTTCAAATATTTTTATATTCTAAATAATATATTGTATTTTTAACTATAGTTTAATAATTTGGTCAAATATTTCTTTTATTTTGATTGCAGGAATGAACGTATTTGTTGCAGCATCTGAAGATTACTTGTCATTTCCAAATATTGTAGATTTCCTAGTTGAATCATGTATCTTTCTTAAATGCATTTAGACTGGTGTTTGTTTTTGTTGTTGTTCTATGTTGGATCATTTTGTATTCACCATTTACCTTATTCCCTTTTGGACATATTTCTATGATATTGTAATCATAATCTAGCTTAATATGTGTGGGATATTTAAAAATTTAGAACATGCAGCAAAAATCATATGAATATGTGTTGGATATTTAGAAATTTAGAACATGCAAAAAACACCATATGAATACGTGTTTGATATTAAGATAATGCAGCAAATACCATATAAATATGTGTTGAATTTTTACAAATTTAGAACATGCTTGAACGTATAATGCAGCAAATACATACATTAAACGTTAACAACAAACATGCTTTGGTTGTGGTATTGCTTGAGATAAACCAATGAAGCAACCATGAAAATGTCAGTCTGTTTGGTGCTTTTCGGTCCTCTACCACAAAAACGCCAACTAATGTGGCGCTTTAGCTTAAAATGCCAACTTATTTGGCGCTTTATTATAAAATGCCAACTTATTTGGCACTTTCCCTTGAAAATGCCATACTATTTGGCGCTTTTGAGTCCTCAAGCCTAAAAACACCACTTATTGTGGCGCTTTTTATCCCCGCAATCATAAAACGCCAACAAGTGTGGTGCTTTAGTAGGAAATTGCCAAATAAAGTGGCGCTTTTGTGTCCAGAAGCCTGAAAATGCCAGATAATGTGGCGCTTTCTGTTCTCGAAATAGTAAAATGCCAACTAGTTGGCATTTTAGTCTGAAAGTGTACTAGTTTGGGAAATAAGTTGTGGAAGGTGCTATATTGGTAAATATTTATACAATAGTGTGCTATTTGGGTTTTTTCCATATTATTATGCATCCAAAAGGCATAAAACATGTTCGTTGTTGGTGCACAATTTTTTATGTTTGATCACTTTGACCGAGGCATATTTTAAGGCAGTTTGTTCCATAATAAAAGATCTACCTTTTAGTCCCATAAGTAGAGAAAAGATATGTAGGCCCACACATATATGCTTCGTTCTGAACCAGTTAAAAATTAAGATATTAGTTGGTCTAAGTGTCGATCTCTCCTCTTGTGTGTAAAAAAATCACATGTGTCTCTTTCTTAACAACAACTTCCACTTGTCTAAGTATGCCATAAAAGGACATCTCTATAAGATCATGTATGTATGTAAAATTTGATAGTTCCCTACAATGAACTGCATGTTCCCCAAAAGTGTCTAAATATGTCTTACATTAAATGGAACATACCTTGTCAACTTGGAATTGAGGTATCTTAAGATGATAGTTGAGAATAGTAAGATATTCTATCGTTGACACATACAGTCTATACCTATCGATAGGAATCGTAAGAAGAAAATCCTAAGCATGATCAACTAGTATACACCCAAAAGTTATTTTCTGTCTAACGATCATGTCAAAGTTATCATTATGACTTCAATTTTTGCTAAAAAGGATACTCACCAAAGTATGGTGGAATTGGACGAGGGTGTCTTTGTTAGCAAAGCAACTAAGTTCAAAAGAACAAAACCTAACATAAAGACAATACATTAGCATTATAATAATTAGAGTCCAAAATTATAATGTTTTCTTGCAAAAGGCAATCTTAAAACACCAACACTGGGCCCTCGAGGCCACAAAAGAATATGAGGAATCCTATATTGCTGAATGTAGGCTCAAACAACCAAGTCTAATGAGTAAATATTCCCATATCGCTGAAGCTTCCACAGAAAGGACCTCCATAAATTACAATATCCTCATTAAACTCTCATATCCCTTTGTCCAACCATTCAGTTGCTCAATAAACTCTCATATCCCATTGTATAACCATACAGTTTCTCAATAAACTCTCATATCCCTTTGTCCAACCATACAGTATCTCAATAAACTCTCATGTCCCTTTGTTCAACCATACAGTTGCTCAATAAACTCCCATATCCCTTTGTCCAACCATACAGCTGCTCAATAAACTCTCATATCCTTTTTTCCAATCATACAGTTGCTCAATAAACTCTCATATCCCTTTGTCCAACCATACAGTCTCTCAATAAACTTGCATATCCCTTTGTCTAACCATATAGTTGCTCAATAAACTCTCATATCCTTTTGTCCAACCATACAGTTGCTCAATAAACTCTCATGTCCCTTTGTCCAACCATACAGTTGTTCAATAAACTCACATATCCCTTTATGCAACCATACAGTTGCTCAATAAAATCCCATATCCCTTTGTCCAACCATACAGTCTCTCAATAAACTCTCATATCCCTTTTTCCAACCATACAGTTGCTCAATAAATTCTCATATCCCTTTGTCCAACCATACAGTTACGCAATAAACTCTCATATCCCTTTATCCAACCATATAGTTGCTCAATAAACTCTCATGTCCCTTTGTCCAACCATACAGTTGATCAATAAACTCCCATGCCCTTTTGTCCAACCATACAGTTTCTCAATAAACTCTCATGTCCCATTTTCCAACCACACAATTGTTCAATAAACTCTCATATCCCTTTGTCCAACCATACAGTTGCACAATAAACACTCATATCCCTTTATGTGGCCATAAAGTTGCTCAATAAACTCTCATATCCCTTTGTCCAACCATACAGTTGATCAATAAACTATCATATCCCTTTGTCCAACCATACAGTTGCTCAGTACACTCTCATGTCCCTTTGTCCAACCAAATAGTTGCTCAATAAACTCTCATATCCCTTTGTCCAACCATATAGTTGTTCAATAAACTCTCATGTCCCTTTGTCCAACCATACAGTTGCGCAATAAACTCTCATATCCCTTTTTCCGGTCATACAGTCTCTCAATAAACTCCATATCCCTTTGTCCAACCATACAGTTACTCAATAAACTCTCATATCCCTTTGTCCAACCATACAGTTGCTCAATAAACTCTCATGTCCCTTTGTCCAACCATATTGTTGCTCAATAAACTCTCATATCCCTTTGTCCAACCATACAGTTGTTCAATAAACTCTCATGTCTCTTTGTCCAACCATACAGTTGCACAACAAACTCTCATATCCCTTTGTCCCACCATAAAGTTGTTCAATAAACTCCATATCCCTTTGTCCAACTATACAGTTGCTCAATAAACTCTCACATCCCTTTATCCAACCATACAGTTTCTCAATAAACTCTCATAACCCTTTGTCCAACCATATAGTTTCTCAATAAACTCTCATATCCCTTTGTCCAACCATACAGTTTCTCAATAAACTCTCATGTCCCTTTGTACAACCATATAGTTGCTCAATAAACTCCATATCCCTTTGTCCAACTGTACAATTTCTCAATAAACTCTCATATTCCTTTGTCCAGCCATATAGTTTCTCAATAAACTCTCATATCCCCTTGTCCAACCATACAACTATCTCCTCCATGTGTACATGTTGATATGTCCTTAAGTCAAATAAAAGCTCGGTGATATTGATTGCCTATGATTCACTCACTTGTAAAATAGATGTGGATCTAGATTAATTATTATTTAAATTTATACTTGATACGTCAGATGCCTGTAGCGATAATACAGGGTCATGTGTAAAAAAATAGGGTCGAACATAGGGACGAGGGTGACGGGTTGCTTATGATTTGAGGCCTTAGCTTACCTAAATCAAGCTAAAATGTGGATTAAGTGTTAATTATGGAACAAGATAGCCAAATAAGAACAAGGTAAACAAAATTAAAATAAAACTAATTAGATAAAGCAAGACTAAATTTAGATCTTTGTGGTATATATCCATATATGGATAGAAAATGGATTGGGTTTTGCCATTTAAGCACTCTCACCAGCATGCAAGTATGTCATGTCTATTGTATACCCTTAGCATAGTTTATGAACAAACATCATTAGTGTCTATTCCCTTCCCTCTTGAGGTTGGCTTAATCTAGATCATAGGCATATTTCTCTCTCGAGATGACAAATAAACAATCAAACATACAAGCATATGACTACCAACTCTACTATTTCAACACTTCCATGCATTCATACAACTCCTTACACTAGTACAGAAATGGGTTATAACATCACTACCTGTAGGGTCGGTTTTTCCAAATAACCGACTTTATATGTCTAAAAAAATGCGGGCACCACTTAAGACCTCTTAGGTCGGTTTTTTTAAATAAACCGACCTTGTAGTGTAACTCTATAGGGTCGGTTTTCCAAATTACCGACCTTATATGTCTATAAAAAATGTGGGCACCACTTAAGACCTCTTGGTTCGCTTTTCTTAAAATAACCGACCTTGTAGTGTATCTCTATAGGGTCGGTTTTCCAAATAACCGACCTTATATGTCTATAAAAAATGTGGGCACCACTTAAGACCTTTTGAGTCGCTGTTTTAAAATAACCGACCTTGTAGTACATCTCTATAGGGTCGGTTTTTCTAAAATAAGTGACCTTATAGACAATTTTTCCGGAGGCAAAAATTTGCTTGGTTTTGGCTTCCCGCCTCGATCTATAGGGTCGGTTCTACATTATAACCGACCTTATAGGGCTCCTCGGTCGACAAATTCGTTGACCGAATAAGAGCTACATTTCACGTATACAAGCACCTATAGGGTCAGTTTTTTCTTTATAACCGACTTTACAGTCCTCCTCGGTTCAACACCTCTAAGGTCAGTTATTCCTACAAAACCGACCTTAAAGGCCTCCTCGGTCGACAAATTTGTCGACCGATTTCTATTCTGGATCCAGATAGTTCATGCATGTATAAGCACATCTAGCGTCGGATTTACACTTATAACTGACCTTAGAGCCTTCCTCGGTCGACCAATATTTTGGTCGATTCATTCGGTCGACAAATTCGTCAACCGATAATTACCTATAAGGTCGGTTTTTTCCTTAAAACTGACCCTAGAGGTACTTATGCGAAGGAAATCTGGCTCTTTCTCGATCGACAAATTCATCGACCGATATCTATTTTGGATCCAGATAGTTCACGCATGTATAAGCACCTCTAGCGTCGGATTTGCACTTATAACCGACCTTAGAGCATTTCTCGGTCAACAAATTTGTCGACCGATAAGGAGTCAGTTTTCATGTGTATAAGCAACTTTTAGGGTAGGTATTTTCTTTAAAACCGACCTTAGAAGTCCATTCGGTCGACAATATTGTCGACTGAAACATATCGGTCGACGTATTTGTCGATCGAGGAACGACTAGAAAAACCAACCGTCATAACGGCTAAAAAAATCAATCGTCGTAACGGCTAAAAAAATCAACCGTCGTAACGGCTAGAATTTCAACCGTCGTAACGGCTATAAATACGACCGTTGACCGTCGTAACGGCTACTTTTTCGATCGACCGTTAGCCGACCGATAGACGACCGTTGTGGCCATCGGTCAACAAATTGTTGACCGAAATTGGCTTTGTTTTGCTATAAATAGCACCCAAAACGATCCATTTTTTCACACCTTCACATTCTCACTTCTCTAGCTCCTCTCTAGTGTATTCTTGTGAAAATCTTCAGCTTCTCTACATCCAATTCTTGCTTGCTATTTCTCCATTTCAAAGCAACGAAATGGCTTCATCATCTACGCGCGGAAAGAAGCAAGTTGCAGGTAGGAAAGGAAGGACGGGCCTTGCACCGCTGCCGTTCATCAACGACGTCCCTTTCATTGACCAAGCTGCAGGCGACCTCTACCTCATGCTCTCCTCAAAAACTCCTCTTCCACGATGGCCAGTCGACGTCATGGACTTCCAAAGCATTGTCGATTTGGAGGAACTTTTCGAGGTGCAACATTTGACTGATTTTCTAAATCCCTCCTTCCAATCCTACTCCTCCAAACTAGTTAATGAATTCTATGCCAATTTAGTCGAACATCCTGAACATGATTCCTTCTCCTCTATGGTTTGTGGGTATGGATTCCATTTTATTGAGGAGGATATTCTTGAAATGATTGACATAGATATAAAAGAATATAAAAATTTTATTGATCTCACTAGAGGAGCTCCACTCAAAAAACTCTCCCAAGATAACACTACAATTATCCTTAGTGATGTCAAAAGAGCCATCTTTCAATCAAATACAACTTGTCATGAAGATAGGGGTACCTATTATGCCATAAATTTAAAACCTGAAGCTAGGGTCATAAATCTCATTGTTGCCACCAATATCCATCCTAGAGAAAACAAATCTGAAGTACCCACCTTTCGTATGTACCTCATCTATGCCATTCTCAAAAGTATTCCCATAAACTTTATTCGTATCATCATTAAGAATATGTTTGAGTTTTCTGGAAATCCACCTTATGCTGACTTTGTATGCCAAATCACTCAACATTTTCTTAAGAAGAATATTGAGGATGACTTAGGTTACACATGGGATAGAAAACCCCAAAAAATAAGTAAAAAAACGGTGGAAAAGATGGGAATTGACTTTGGCCATAAAAGGGCTAGGACTGAAGGGGAGACATCCACCCAAGACATACCTCCACCACCTCCTCCTACCAACCTACCCCATGATCCTATTACAAATACCTTGACATACATTGCTGGCTCCCAATATCACCTAAGTAGGCAATTGGATTATAATCACAATGCCATGACTTATTTAAACCAAAGGATGCAAACTCTCTCTCCTAACCAACCTGATGAATATCCCTATTCCCTTAATCCTGGCATGATAAATCCCTACAATCCTTCCTACAACTACTATCAAACTCCATCTCCACCATCTCCTGATCTCACACATACTCAGTTTTCCCCAATTCAACTTCAAGACATTGCTGCCAACTTTTGCTTTGATCGTGTTCCCACCTTCTTGGAGGCTTATGCCTTAACCATGACAGGTGCCTTGGAGTGGCAGACACTGGTCAAATATTGTGGAGTTGAGCCCTTTCTTGGAAAAGACCCAGACATTGATGTAATCCTTCGGTCTTTCCGGTGAGATTATGAGATATCTTTGTAATGATGTAATATATCTTTTTATAAAGCAAGTATGTCATGTTTCATCTTATAAAGTGTATGGGCATTAAATTGTTATGAATAAAAGTGTTTTCCATGGATTCATTTGGACATATACATGTTATATAAGAATATTATTATTTCAAATGATTGAAAAATAAATTATGGCTAAATTTGACAAAGCATCACTTGGTTAATCTCATACACACACACTTGGTACTTAATTTAAAACATTGAAACAGGGTTAATCTCGGTCGAAAATATTATTGACCGAGAGAAATTCGGTCGATAATATTGTCGACCGAGGATGACTTTAGGGTCAGTTTTTTCCTTAAAACCGACCCTAGAGCTCTTTCGTTCGACAAATAGTCGACCGACTGAATTTTTGAATAGAGTTTAGTACTTTTCAAAACGGTATAAAGCATTGGGATCTCAATCTTTTGTCTCATTGTTGGGAATTCACATCCCTCAATACCACCATCATCACATTTTCTGATTCTGGGTATTCAAACCCTTAGTTCATCACCAAACATGGTTATCACTTATCAGGTAACTATTACCTTCAGGTCATCTGACCAAGGTATTCAGGATATTTGTTACACAATCATCTCAATTTCATATCAACCATATCAGTTTCATATCAACATCATGCAATACAAAAATAACATCTCTATTCCCTCATTAGGGTTAGAGTTTCCCATCTTTATCAATTAGGGTACACATATCATCATCCCATATTGAAATTTCACATAACATTATCCCATATTAGGGTTTTACACAACACCACCCTATATTAAGGTTTCACATAACATTTCCATATTAGGGTTTCACATAACATCATTCCATATAAGGGTTTCACATAACATTATCCCATATTAGGGTTTCATACGACATCACCATATATTAAAGTTTCACATAACATCATTATTAGGGTTGTGGAAGCACTTTAGAGCTCCTCGGTCGACGAATTTGTCGATCGAAACCCCTTATAAGGTCGGTTATTAGAAAAACCGACCCTAGAGGTGCTTCTAAGAAAGAAATATGGCTTCATTCGGTCGACAAATTTGTCAACCGACACATTCGGTCGACGAATTTGTCGATCGAATGAAGCCAGAATTCTTTCTTAGAAGCACCTCTAGGGTCGGTTTTTCTAATAACTGGCCCTATAGGGGGTCTCGGTCGACAATATTGTCGACCGACAATGTCCAGTTTAGTTATTCACACATGTATAAGCACCTCTAGGGTCGGTTATACGAAAAAACCGACCCTAGAGGTGCTTGTACGAAGGAAATCTTGCTCCTTCTCGGTCGACAAATCGTCGACCGAAACGAGTCAGATTTCTTCGTATTAGAACTTGTAGCGTCGGATTTACCTATTAACCGACCCTAGAGGTCAATTCGGTCGACAAATTCGTCGACCGAGTTTGCGTTTGATTGTTATTAAACAACTCGACACGGGCACCGTTTATCTGTAGAGTCAGGTTTTGTTTGTTAACCGACGCTACAATTTTTCACTCCATGCAAAAAGCCAAAATTTTAGTCTTTCTTCCTCCCGCGAAACCCTTTTCTCTTTTCTAAATCTCTCTCCCGCGGTGCTGCGAAACCCCTTTTCACTCTGCCATTCCGCCGTTGCCGCGAATGCTTCTCCGTGAAGACGTTGCCGCCTCTCCACGCCGCCAAGAGGATCGTGAATCTCGTCGTCGCCGTGAAAAGGATTGTGAAGCTCGTCGTCGCCGCCTTCCCCTCTTCCTCCACGAAGCCCGTCGTTGCCGTGAAGCTCTTCGTTGCCGTGAAGCTCGCCGTCACTGCCTTCACTCTTCCACGAAGGTCGCCGCCTCTCCGTGAAGTTCTTCTCTTCCTCCACGAAGCTCGCTGCCATTTCCAAGTAAGTTCGAGCTTCCTTCGTTCCTTGTTCCCCTTCATTCCCGCCCGCCCCGCCCGCCGCCATTGCTGCTTCCAGGTCGATCTCGGTCGTCAATTAGTCGACCGAGAGCCCACCTGCGCGCAGCGTCCAGGTCCACTCTCGGTCGACAAATTTTTGACCGAGAGTGGACCTGGACGCTGCACGCAGGTGGGCTCTCGGTCGACTAATTGTCGACCGAGATCGACCTGGAACTTATTTATGTTGGAGCTATAAATTTTTTAATCATATTTGCTGTAATATTCACAAATAGTTCTGAATATTATAATGATTTCAATCTTTGGACTGTTGGAAACGGCCTTACTTTTCTAATTTGTACAAGTATTTTTCATTTTATATGATTTGATAACCCAATAATAAAAACATGCATGTCTTTTTTCATATGTAATCATAATATAAATTTTAGAAATTAATACTAGATTAGACATGTGTACTCCTAGATTGACACTTTAGGGTTGATGCATGATGTTTAACTTAATATATAAATATGAAAATAATGCATTTATATATTAACTTAGAAACCCGTTCAAAATTTACTCATTAGGAGTAAATTTTGGATAGTCCCCGGTTTGGGACTGTTTTTGGATATTTTAATCTCACTTAGGATGTACCTGTATAATGTATGTTTAGTTTTGTAGATTATTTCAATAGGATTTCTCCATTTGTTCTCTGGGTACATATGTGAGTGGTTATTTGCCATTTACATCGGTGTACTTGGAGAACTTAGGGGAAATGCTGCTAAAATTTTCTTCAAAACTAAACATACATTATACAGTTACTTGTGAGATTAAATATTCAAAAATGGGATAGGTGGTACACTTTAGTATATAAAATTAACTTTCTATCAATAAAAACTTACAGATTATTATAGTATCAATATTAAATTGTTAGTTTTATAATTAATTTTAATGTGATATAGAAAATGGATCGAAGTTGGATGTCTATCAAGAACCATTGCAGTCTAGAGTTTGCCAAAGGTCTTGATGAATTTATCAGATTTGCTGAAGAACATAGGAAACTACCTACAGATAGGCTATATTGTCCATGTAGAAATTGTTGTAACAATTTGAAAGTTGATACTGGTGAGGAAATTAAGAATCATGTCATATGCAATGGGATCATACAAGGTTATAATTAATGGTATTGGCATGGAGAGAAATTGAATTATGGAGCAGAAAATGTTGATACTAATAGTTGTGGCATAGAAGATATAGATAATGATGATAATGTTAACGATGAACCGATTCAAGATGACCAGATTTAGGATGATATGATTGATGAGATGCTATGTAGTTGTCGGGACAATGTCATTGATCCACATTCTTTATTTGCAAACATTGTCCATGATGTTGAAAAACCATTATATAAGGGTTGTACTAAGTTCACGAGGTTGAGTGTTGTGATGTGATTATACACTCTTAAAGCTCAAAACCGGTAGAGCGATAAGAGTTTCACTTCACTATTGTCTTTGTTAAAGGAAATTCTTCCTGAAGGCAACGAGCTTCCAATTTCAACATATCAAGCAAAGAAAATAATGTACCCAATGGGAATGGAGGCTAAGAAGATTCATGCATGTCTAAATGATTGTGTGTTATTTCAGAAGGACTATAGTAATTTGATAAATTGTCCAAAATGTGGTGCGTCAAGGTATAAGACTACAAATTCAGCTAAGGCAAAAAATGGCTCTCCTGCCAAGGTGATGTGGTATCTACCAATAATACCACGATTTCAACGCTTATTTGTTAATACAGAAGATGCGCAAAATTTGTCTTGGCATGGGGAGTTAAAGGTCAATGATGATGGCATCCTACGACATGCATCTGATTCACCACAATGGAAGAAAATTGATTTATTATACCCTCAATTTGGTAAAGAACCAAGAAACCTAAGACTTGGACTCTGTACAGATGGAATGAATCCCTATGGTACATTAAGCAGCCAACATAGCACGTGGCCTGTTATGATTGTTATATACAATCTTCCTCCTTGGTTGTGTATGAAAAATAAGTATGTGATGTTGTCAACATTGATATCAGGGCCCAAGCAACCTGGAAATGATTTTTATCTTTACCTTCAACCTCTAATTGATGACCTAATGAAACTATGGGAAGAAGGTCTTATGACATATGATGCTTCACGTAAAGAGATCTTCAGTTTGCGTGCTATGTTATTTTGCACGATTAATGACTTTCCAGCTTATGGAAATTTGTCTGGATATAGCATAAAAGGATACAAAGCATGTCCTATTTGTGAGGAAAATACTGATTCAATCAGACTGAAACATGGTGGTAAAATCGTATATCTTGGTCATCGGAGATTTCTCCCACCAGTGCATCCTTATCGAAGGCAACGCAAAACCTTTAATGGGTCAACTGAGGAATGAAGTGCTCCTAAAACTATATCAGGACATGTTGTATATGATAGGGTGAAACATATTGTTAATGAATTTGGAAAGAGTTCAAGTAGGCATACACTCGCATGTGACAAATCTCTATACAAGAAGAGGTCAATATTCTGGGATCTTCCTTATTGGAGATCTTTGGCAATTAGACACTGCATTGACGTCATGCATGTTGAAAAAAATATTTGTAATAGAATCATCGGTACGCTATTGAACATACCAGGAAAGACTAAAGATGGCATCAAATCTAGAAAAGATTTAGAATTAATGGGTATTAGAAAAGAATTATCAGTGGAGATCAGGGGTCGCCGCACATATTTGCCACCGGCTTGTTACACTTTGTCAAAGAAAGAGAAAAAGACTTTCTGTGAGTGCTTGTATAATATTAAGGTTCCACAAGGATACTCTTCTAATATTCGTAGATTGGTATCAATGAAGGATCTAAAACGGATAGGTCTCAAATCTCACGATTGTCACACCTTAATGCAACAAATTTTACCTGTGGCTATTCGATCTATATTGTCGAAGCATGTAAGGTTTGCAATCACAAGACTCTATTTCTTCTTCAATGAAATATGCAACAAAGTGATACATCCTGATACTCTCGATAAATTACAGAAAGATGTAATTGTTACCATGTGTCAGCTTGAAATGTATTTTCCTCCTTCATTTTTTGATATCATGGTTCATCTTGTAGTACATATTACAAGGGAGGTGAAGATGTTGGGTCCAATTTTCTTACACTGGATGTATCCATTTGAACGCTACATGAGTGTTTTTAAAGGTGATGTTCGGAATCGTTTTCGTCCTGAAGGGAGTATTGTTGAGGGTTACGTGGCTAGGGAGGTGATGGACTTTTGTAATGATTTTTGAATTGTAATGAAACTTCTAGCGATCAAAAAAATCCCCATCACACTGGATCTTATTGTGGCAAAGGAACTCTGGGAGGACAAGTGAAAGGAATCAGTCGTGAGTTGTGGGAACAAGTGCATTTGTATATTTTACACAACATCGATGAAGTTAGTAGCTACATCACAGAACACAATGATCTTATCAAGAGAAATCATCCGCGATCCAGTTCAATGTGGCTTGCAAGAGAGCATAATCAAAAATTTATTAGGTGGTTTGAAGAAAAAGTATTTAATCAACTATCTGAATCACCAAATAATGTTGCTGAGAACATAAAATGGCTCGCCTTTAAGCCAAAAATGGATGTCATGTCATATGAAGGTTATGACATTAATGGATTTTCATACTACACAAAGTGTCAAGATGAAAGTAGTGTAGTTCAAAATAGTGGGGTCACTGTTAAAGCTTGTTCATTGTATTTTTCTAGTGCCAAAGATAAAAGACCACGTGAAGTTGAGATGTCATATTACAGCGTCATTGAGGACATATGGGAAATGGACTATACAAATTTTCGAGTTCCTATATTTAGGTGTAATTGGGTTGACAACAATAAAGGAGTTTTAGTGGATGAGTTGGGTTTCAAATTGGTGAATTTTGAAAAGATTAGTTTCAAAGATGAGCCATTCATCATGGCAAACCAAGAAAAACAAGTATTCTATATTGATGACCTGGCAAATAAAAATTGGTCTGTCGTTCTTAATGGAAAAAGACAGTTTATTGTAGATCCTATAAATGAAGAAGAATACTACGAAAAGTATGATGATTCTAGTCCATTCTCAATTGGTTTTCCAAGTGTAAATGTTGAAGATAACACCGATGAATATTATAAACGTCAAGACCATGCTGAAGGAATTTTCCTTGACTAACAACTCAACCAATACTAAAGGCATGTATTCTTTGAATTATTTATTTTATTATCATGTATACCTTATCACTTGTGCTTTTATTATCACTTTTTTTTATCATGTATACTTGCAGGTTCTAAAATGGCGAGTGAAGATGAACATTTTGAGCATGAGCACCATGAAGATGAACATTTTGAGCATGAGCACCATGAGGATGGTAGTGATGATGCTAAGAACAGTAGAGGTCCTACATTGATGCGTAGGCTGCAGGAGCTTAGGGCTAAAGGGGATAAATTGCCAGTCTAGTTTGATATGACAGGAGCACCTGTTGGGGAACATGCTAGTTCTTTCAAGCATTACGTAGGGGCGACCGCACGCAGTAAGGTGCCAATAGATATAGAAAATTGGCATGATGTTCCTAATGCCAAAAAATACCTCATATGGAAAGATATATCTGTGAGTGGAAGTGATATCATTTTAATATGTTTTTTATCTATTGATTCTAATTTAGTTTGCTTGGAATTAATTCCTTTTCAAAACAACATTATTAATTGCTTCTTTTGTATGTATATGGTGTTTTTCATCTAAATGAAAAAGATCACAAGAAAAGAGTGCTGCAACGTTGTGGTGTACGATGGAAGGGTTTTAAGACATATCTTGTAAGGGAATTTATAAATAATCCTAAACAAAAGAAGAAAGCTACATATGTATATATTTTTATTGATCCTGAGGTGTGGGAAAGATTTGTTGCAGCTAGGAGATCGGAAGAGTTTCAGGTAATAAAGATTGTAATGTATTGTATGAATATTTTATACAATTAAGGAGGTGAATCTTTTTATACATGTTTGCCAAGTCTAAATTGCAATACCTCGTTTTAAATGATCAGGCTATTCACCAGGCTCAAAAAGAAAGACGGGCTAAAAATGTGCATGACCATCACTTGGGGCCTGGTGGTTATGCCTTCCGCCGCCAACTACAAGAGAAGCAATCATCTTCTGGAGAAGAATCTAGTACAACTCAAGTTGAGCGACCACCCCGACACATGACATGGATTGATGCTAGAAAGAATCGAGCCGGTGAAATTGTCAACCCTACAACTAAGGAGGTGGCACAAAAGATGGTAGGTTTATCCCAACTAAGTAAAGAGTAACTTCCACAAACTTAGATTTATTTATATCTAATTGATATTGTGATTTAATATTTTATTAACTATGAATAGATTGATCTACACGAGCAAAGGAAGGAAGGAAAGTTCATCCCAACTGGCTACATGGATGAACTAGCAGTTGCTCTTGGTACGAAGGAGCATCCTGGCCGTGTTAGGGGATTAGGAGGTGGCATAGGATTCAAGTCTTATTTTGGCCCTTCGTAATCTAAAAAAGGTCATGTAGGAGGTCTTACACAAGAGGATCTTGAAGCATTAGTAGCACAGAAAGTAAAAGAAATAATGTCTTCATTTCAGCCTACTCAACCTTCTCAACCTATTCATACTACACGTCTCTCAAGTGATGAGGTACAAGCCTATGCTCTAGTTGTAGAAGGTCATGGGAGCACTCCCGATGAACCACCACAACAATCTACAGTAAGTTTTTGTTCTATATGTTGTGTTATTAGTATGATAAATATATGATAATATATATAGTTGTAACATGTATCTGTTCTACTATTTCTTATATAACTTATATTATTTCAATCTAGGTTCGTATGAACTGTAAACTTGCAGTGGAGGTTCCAGAATATAATGTTGTGGCAGCGGGCAAAGTGTACAACCTTGGTGGTACATTGCATTGCCAACAAATTACTGATGACATCTGTCGTGTGTCCATCCATCTTGTGTATGACGGAATGGGGGACAAACCACTACCCATACCTAATCCTGAATATAGTACAGTTGAAGAAGCTGAGGGTGCTATGGTGGGTTGGCCTAGACACTTGGTTATCAATGACAAGGTATACCTTATTTCTACCATATTTTTCATATTTGACTGCATACATGAACTCATGTAATATAAGTATGAAATTTAATTAACAGGTTTGTAAACCAAAAAGTAAAACTTTTGCTAGTCATCCTCCTATGCTCAAGCCATCTTTCATTCCCGAAACTACATTCGACGAATTGGGAAGCAAATCTAAATGTTTGTGTCGATACTTAGCTAACCAAAGATCGGGATCAAATATGATGGTCAAGTTAACAGAAGATGCAGTTGGGAGGGACTTTGAGAATTTTATTTTTCTTGACGATATTATAGAGTTGTTCCGATATGATTGGTTGAACACTTCGATAATAGAAGTATGGATAAGGTAAGGATCTATCAATATATATAGAAAATTCCAATACAAATTTTTAGCTTATTTCTACATATGAAAATAATTACAAATGTTTAACAACCATTTATATACCGAGGTCACCAACTTTGATATAAAGAATATTGCATTCTTAGTTCCTTCGGTCACTAGTCAGGTGGAGACAAATATTGAGGATGTGAATGAGTACTTCTCTGATGCATTCAAATATTTTGCTAGTGAGGGGAAAGAAATTATCCTAATTCCTTTTAACGTCCAGTAAGTATTATTATTCAATATAATTTTAATAATGAATGAAACTATTTATTTTAATGTTTGTTTTATTCTTACTCAGAGCTAGACATTGGGAATTACTGGTGATTGTCCCAAAATTGATGACTCTTTATTATCTTGACCCAATGGGTAAAACAACAAGGAGTCACAAACTGAAATTGTCAGCTATGGAATAAGCATAAATTTAATCAATTGCTTCAACATGATATTTTATTTAGAATTTCTATTTTACCAACTATCGTTTAATTGATAAGGGTATAAAGGCTTTTCGTGAAGCTGGAGGACAAATACCCACAAAATTAAAGACATTGACTTTGAAAAATGTCAAGGTAGCTACTTTGACAACTGCTTAGTCTTATATGTATTAATTTTTCAATTCTAATATGTCAACTCTTATACTCTTATCTCAATTGTTGTTTATAGTAGTTTACTAACATTAAGTATAATTCGTTATTTGTAGTGTCCTATGCAAAATAATGACTGGGATTGTGGCTACTATGTAATGAAATACATGCAAGCTATTGTCAAACAAGCATCACATGACATTCAGACTATAAGTCAGGTAATAAAGAATAACATCATAAATTTACAAGTGATTGTAGTCATTTTTATAAAATATTAGCATGTGCATTTTCTGTTACAGATCTTTACAACTCAGCCTTACACACATGTGGACTTGAATGAATTCCGAGAAGAATGGTCAGAGTGTTTTATAAGTGAAGTCGAAATAGCATTGGATTAAATATGTCGGCTCCATTTATGTATGTGGTTTGAGTACGTACTCTTTCATATTTTTACTTTTGTAATATGTCATCTCAGACTTGCACTCTATCATTTTGTAAATTATGATATTTATTATCATTTTTGTTGTGAATGTGTGGTTTTGAATGGTGACGGTTGAGCATCAATGCTCCCCTCTCCCAGAATATATGAATCTTCTTGTTCTTCTGTTCTATATCAATTTCTGTAGAAATTTTAAAAAAAAATTGTAACTTCTAGCGTCGGTTTTTTAAATAACCGACCCTACAGATTGAATTCATTGTACACTCTTTGGTCGAAAAATTTTCAACCGAAATAGAACTTCTAACGTCGGTTTTTGTAAAAAAACCGAGTCTACATGTCCTCTATAAGGTCGGTTTTTTGAAAAAACCGACCCTAAAGATTGAATAAAACATTTCAGTGTAAGACTCGGTCGACAAACTTCTCGACCGAAATACTATCGATCGAGAAGTTTGTCGACCGAGTCTTACACTGAAATGTTTTATTCAATCTTTAGGGTCAGTTTTTTCAAAAAACCGACCTTATAGAGAGTTTTCGGTCGACAATTTTCTCGACTGAGAGTTACCACTGAAATGGTATTCAATCTTTAGGGTCGGTTATTTCATAAAAACTGACCTTGTAAACATTCTCGGTCGACAATTTTCTTGACCGAGAACGTTTACAGGGTCGGTTTTTATGAAATAACCGACCTTACAGGCTCCTTTTTTCTCACCTAGGTCAGAATTTTTACAACCTCTTGCGTCGGTGTTTACTCTGTAAGGTCGGTTTTATTTGGTTAAATAATCCGACGCTATAGAAAAAATTCTGTAGCAAGGCCCACCTAGGCGTCGGTTAAAAAGTGACACTGCAGGCTTTAAAAAACCGACGCTACAGACCATTTCTGTACTAGTGTTAACTTTTACCTAAACTAGTACTACTCTTGTAAGGCATTAAAATTGAACTATCACAAGTTGGTGGCTAATCACCCAAGTGTGCAAGTGATATCCGTGTATATTCTCTAGAATCCAATCATTAGATAATGGCCATAGGAATATATTTTTACTTTTAATTTGATTAATAAATGCAATTCCAATTTATTGATGCACATTTAATTATTATGATATTAATGTACAAAATAAATATCCTTAGAATAATTGATTGAAAGCCATGGGACTTCAAGTACATGATTTGAAAATGATATTCTAATGGATGTTAAGAATAATATTCTTAAAATGTCTCTAGTCTAGTATTATTGTGGATTCAACAATAATAATACATGTGAGACTGGTATGTGTGGTGACTAACGATTGTGTCTCACGGGTCATAGGTATTATATACCAAGTCAGACACATATGTAATTGTTAGAGAACAAGTATATTAGATTGACTGGCCTTGAGAGTGATTCATAGGCCATTATATGATAGTCATAGCTAACTCTCAAATGTGACAGTGGCATTGTGGTTCTTTAAATTGAAGTCACTATAATAGTAATATGAAAATCATCATGTTTTTACACTATCCAACATGATCCTAAAGAAGGGTGCTATAAAGGTAGTGCTTTGGTGTGAAATATTACATATAGTGAGTGATGTAGAAGGAATTTGTCCCTCCCATATAACGCGAGAGATATCCAAATCCTCTTGACAAGTGAGACTAGAGAAATGCATGGTCATTCTCATGTGAGTAAGTTTATGATACCAAGATCATCTTTCCAATCTACTTGGAGATCAAGTAACTTAGATTGAACGAAAAAAGGATTATGTGTCCATGCCTCTAGTTCCATCTAGATATTTGTGACAAAAGGATTTTACAACATGGGAACATTGGTTACTAAGGTTTAGTCTTGTCTGAGTAATCCTATATACTTGAATGGAAATGATGTGTAACTAGCCATCTCTCATTGCTTATAGATCTTAATATTGATTAGTGAATCTATTGTCAATATGTTATGGTATCTATAAAGTCATACACATAGAGATTGCTTGAAGAAAGGCTGAATTTGACTTTATTATAATTGTTATAATAATTAGGAATCTAAAAGTAAGTTTAAGGACCTAGATAAAATATGAACCCAGACTTAAGAAATAATATTCTATATATTAGATAGTCCACAGACTAGCCAAATATGGTTTAGGAAACCCTAACTCTTCACTTCTCTATATATATGATATGAGAGAAGGCCTTCAGGGCACTCACTCGGATTCTCTCATTGTTTCCTTAATATTTGAGAAACCATAAGAGCAACACAGAGACCACAGGGGGGAGAGGAGGAGACTAGAAACTCTGGCCATCTGTGAGCACTTGCGTGGATACTGTGGAGGTGAATTCGTACATCCAATTTGTTCAAGATGACTATACATATATGTTTTTCCACCACTAGAGAAAGCTATGTAGGTCTACACATATATGTTTTTCCTCCAACCCAGCTAAAAATTAAGACATTATTTGGTCTAGTTGTTGATCTCTCCTCTTGTGGATCAATAAAAAATCACATGTTCGTCTTTCTTAATGATAACTTTCGCTTGTCTAAGTACATCATAAAGGACATCTCTATAAGATCATGTCTGTATTTAAAATTTAGTATAGCTCTATAATCAATTGATTTCCTCCAAAAGTATCTGAACACGCCTTGTAATAAATTGAACATACCTCATAAATTGAGAATTGAGGAATCTTGAGATGATAATTGAGAATAGTAAGATACTCTATCCTTGACACATACAGTTTAAACATATTGATAGGAATCATAAGAAGAAAATCATAAGCATGATCATCTTACAAACACCCAAAAATTATTTCTATCTAACAGTCATGTCAAAGTTATCATTCATATCTTCAACAATTTTTGCTAAAATGGATACTCACCAAAGCATGGTGGGACTAGGTCGGGGTGTCTTTGTTAGCAAAACAACTAAGTTCAAAATAACAAAGCCTGACATAAAGACAATACATAGTATTGTAATAATTAGAGTCTAAATATTGTCTTGTAAAAGGCAATCTTAAAGCATCAATATTGGGCCCTCGAGGCCACAACAGTATATGAGGAAGCCTCTATTACTGAATGTAGGAACAGAACACCAAGTCTAATTGGCAAAAATTCACACATCATTGAATATTCCATAGAAAGGACCTCTACAGATCACAATATATATCCTCAATAAACTCTCATATCCCTTTGTCCAACCATACAACTGCTCAATAAACCCTCATATCCCTTTGTCCAACCATACAGTTGCCTCCTCCATGTGTACATGTTGATATGTCCTTAAGCTAAATACAAGCTTGGTGATATTGATCACATATGATTCACTCACCTACAAAATGGATGTGGATCTATATTGGTCAGATTTTAAATTTATACTTGATACCTCAGACACCAGAGCAATAATATGGGGCCATGTGTAAGAAATGGGGTCAAACATAGGGACGAGGGTAACATGTTTCTTAGTATTAGAGGCCTTAGCTTATCTAAGTCAAGCTAAAAGTTGGATTAAGAGTTTCTTACAAAACAAGATAGCCAAAGAAGAATAAGGTAAACAAAATTTAAATAAAACCAAGTAAAGAAAGCAAGACTAAATTTAGATCTTTGTGGTATATATCGATATATGGATAGAACTTGGATTTGGTTTCACCATTTCAGCACTCTCACCAACATACAAGTACTCATACTTATTATATACCCTTATCATATTTTATGAATGAACGTCACTAGTTTCTATTCCCTCCCCTCTTGAGATCGAGTTAGATCTAGATCATAGGCATATTTCTCTCTTGAGATGACAAATAAACAATTAAGCATGCCATCATAGGACTATTATCTCTACTGTTTCAACACTTCCATGCATTCATACTACTCCGTAACTTATATATAAACTAGTACTACTCTTGCAAGGCAATAAACTCAAGCATAACAAGTTGGTAGCTAATCATCCAAGTGATATAGATGTATATGCCCTAGAAGTCAGTCATTAGATAATGGTTGTAGGAATATTTTGTAGTTTTATGATTAACAAAGGAAATTCAATTTATTGATGCACATTTAATTGTTATGATATTATTGTACATAATAAATATCCTTAGAATAACTAATTCAAATCCATGAGACTTTAAGTACATGATTTGAACATGATATTCTAATGGATGCTAAGAACAATACTCTCAAAATGTCCCTAGTCAAGTATTATCATGGATTGAACAATAATAATACATGTGAGATTAGTATGTGTGGTGACCGATGATTGTGTCTTTTGGGTCATAGGTATTGGATATCAAGTCAGACACATGGTACTTTATAGAGAATAAGTGTATTAGATTGACCGGCCTTAAGAGTGAATCATGGACCATTATATGATAGTCATAACTAACACTCAAATGTGACAGTAGCATTGTGGTTCTTTGACTTGAAGCACTAATATAGAAAACTATCTATAGCGTCGGCTAAAACAAGCCTATAATGTTGGTTATAAACTGACACCTAGGTGGGCTACACTACAGCCACATGTCTAAGATGTCGGTTCTTTGGGGATGGCAAAACTGACACCAGAGATCCAGCATTAATTGTGTGGATAAAAGAAATAGACACAGATAGAAGTATTAAGCATCGCTTGCATTCCAAAAATGGACGTTTCAAGAGCCATATCAGATCACATTTTTAACTGGTAAAGGACCCATCATCGTTGGTTTGGTAATAACCGACACCTATCATGATATACAATGTCATTTGCGAACTAAATAATTGACGACTACGATGTACGTTGATGGTCAATTATACAAATCGACGACTATGACATGCTAACCAGTGAGGTCATGCTGTCTAACACAACCGCTTTGGTTTTGTCCTTTAATATTAGTTATTTTACTTGAACTGACGGCTTAGGTCTATAGTGTCGATTTTTGTGTTACAACGGACGCCTAAGCAACAGCTTTTTTAATAGTTGGCATGCAAACCTGCTATCTGGATGGTCAGCAAGATGCAAAACCTACATTTTAGAAGTGGAGTTCTGAACTATAGGTTAACAACATCCTGTGAATTCAGCTTAACAACATGCCACCAAACCTACAATAACAAACATAATATATGCATATAATTCTATTCATTCTCCAATTCCATTTCAATCACATGTGCAAACATAAATTTTCACATTCACATACATGATACTTCATTTACATATACACCAAGTCCATTCTCATGACATGTAGAAACACAATTCATTCATTCATACAAAATTCATTCATTCATCTTCACATTCACACACATGTATATAGATCATTATTCACATATGCACCAATAAATTACTCACATCAAATATAAAGTTGTAACATAAGCACCACATATTTGAGTAGAAATAGTGACATTAACTTTAGAAAAGTCATTCCTTGTTCCAATCAAATTCAAAGTTCACTTCTCTTTCAAAGGCTTCTGCCCATTTTTCTTGTATCTCATCTAGTTGTTCTATCGTATAAGGTATTTATATGTCTTCTAGCTTTTCTTATGTATTGAAGTCTTTTGTTTTAAGCACATGTAAAGATAATGACGTATATAATTAATAAGTTTTATATTTTCATATTATCTAATGAGACTATATACTTATGATGATCACGACTATATATATATAGAGAGAGAGAGAGAGAGTCAGGCTAGAATATACTCGAGTGTATCCGGAGCGGAATACACTCAAGTAGTTTTTCATGATGCAATATTTTTTTTGAAAATCTAATCCTTTTATCTTATTAAACATCTTGTCAACTACTCATACGTAAAATTTGAGCACATTTGAATATGTATAGCTCATGTTATGAAGACCGCAAAAATTATGCATTTCAAATTAGTTTCGCACGTTGATTTTGTTACCCTTGGATGAGTGACTTACACTCATCCAAATGGGCTCAAAATTTTTATGTAGTCTAGTTATAGTATGACGGTGAAGATCAACGGTTTACATTTTGCAAATAATAGTCTTGATATGCAAACACACTTGAGTGTATTCGTGCGATCCGTACACTCGAGTGTATTCTAGCCTGACTATATATATATATATATATATATATATATATATATATATATATATATATATATATATATATGGATTACATTTTGTATCTCGTCAATGTTTATTGTCGCATATCTTACAATCATATCCATATACCACATCACGTAGTATCTGCATGCCCAACTATTGTCTTGTATAGAACACTATAAATTTCAACATACAAAATGTTAATAAATAAAAGTAAGCATAGTTGGCATAATTATGCATTGGAGTCGGAAAACTACCTTAACATTCTCCTAAACTATCACTTTCTTTTTTTGTCCACCTTTCCTCCAGCTTTTTTGAATTTTTTACAACCCTATACATTAATGTAACACATTGAATTGCATTAGTAAATAGTCATGTAAAATATATGTTAGTAGATATAAGTATAAAAATTTATTCATGTGATTAATGCCCTTTTCAAATTGTGTACCCCACTATCTATTTTGTCACCCTTAGGATCTAGATAATACACAGTTAGCGTCACGGAGACAATAGCCAATAACACCCAATGTTTAGTCCTAATTAATAAGAAAGAAAACAAAATATAAATCAAAATCTACAATGAAATGTAATTTATTTAGTCAAAATTATAAGTAGGGTAAGTAAACTTACTCAACATTGTATGGATCTAACATCACACTCTTTTTATTTTTACCAAAATATTTAAATGTGGTAGAGCAGTATTGGGTAACAGTCTAACAGATGCAGGGTCTTTAATTACATGACTAATCAAGGAAGGAACTAAAAATGCCACATGGGGCAGTGAAAACTCTTTACAGACCCTATGTAAGTGGCTGCAAAATATATATCATGTATCCATTAATACATAAGAAAATAGAACAACATATATAAAATGAGGTAGATAGCTATATAGATCTCACCATATCCAAAGTTATATCACAGATGCATTCAACCAGGCATAACCAAACAACTCCAAAACATCTTGTAGAAACATACTAGTATCATGAGGTTGACCTATAGCATCCTCCTTAATTGAAACCATCATAGTCGACCATACGTCATGTTCACCTATCCATAGTGCCATACCCCTGCAATGATGACCTATCTAGTTGAATAGGTCCTTTTCAAGCCAACCATGCATTTGAGGAGGAGGTGGAGGTGGAGGTAGAGGATGAGATGTATGGGGTTTCTTAGGCGCTATGTCCTACACATATATAATCTTATATCAATGGTGTCATGTATATAAAGATACAAACACAATGTAAATTTATCATACATCAGTATAGATAACCCCAACTTTGGGCCACGTGACCACGCCATCTTATGCATCACCTATCATGTCATGCTCAGGGTGTCCATATGGAAGTGGATTCTGCTTCCAAGGGGCATATACAAGGTTCGGGTGTCACACGAACCGCATCAGTAGGCAATGGTGAACCATGAATCGTGTCACCTTCAAGGTGTGGGTAAGTCGCATCCGCAGCAACCACATATTCTTGTAATTTAAAATACCATGGCCTTAACCCCTACAAATTTGCATGAGTTTTATATATATTATACAAATCATTCTTATTGGTATGGTATGCCCATGGAGTCAATCATATGATGATTCACATGGCATAATTACCTAAAAGGATTTGATTAATAATAATGACATATATAAAGGCAAGCTTCCAATTCATATATTTCATTTAGTAATGAGATAATGAGGATACAGAGTGAATGTCTAGAGAATATTATTACTCAAAGATGTATGTCTTCAAGTATTAGCCTTGTTGAAATGAGATCATACGGATGTTAACAGTACATATACATATTATCATTATGTCCCTAGTTGGTTGTTACTATGGAAGGTAGATAGACACCAGTAACACATAACATTGGAGTGTGAGTTGGTTGATGACTGAGTCTCACCAAGTCATGATGTGATAATATCAAACCAAGCAAATAGATACATGTTAGGGAACATTGTATCGGATAGACCCACCTTGAGAGTGACACATGGTTATGGTGGTCATATTGTGGGAGAGCAGGTTGGTGACTAGTACACCAATAGGAGGGACAACTCCTTCGTATCCGTTCAAGGTGAACGACGGGAGTTCTAGTTGGTCTTTGTGGACTACTCTAGAGGCAGAAGTCCTCTAGTTGCTACTTAGGGAGCAAAATCAACCTGCAATCTATGGCCAGACCATCAAAGTCACTATAGAAGTTGCACAGATGATGTTCATGGTGAAGACCAAGAGCTGCACAGCCATTGTCCAAGAGAAACTTGTCAGCAGTTGCAAAGAAGCGAGTTTTATTGTTGGACTTGCTCTACGACTAGGTATAACTTGCTACAATAATCTTTCCTATTTCATAGTATTTGACACAATCTATCCATTATGGGAATATGTATAGATAAAAATTTTGTTTCTGCTACTATGCTATGTGCCCGTATTTCCCTATAGTGGTATCAGAGTCATGTCAATTCACTATATTTTAGGATAATCGATATAATTGGATTTTGGTTTTATCGTTTATTTATTGCATACAATGTGAATATTTAAATTGCTCTTATATGTATATCCTATCAAAGACCACATAATCCCAAACTTATATATATATATATATATGAAATTTATACATGTCACCCTAAAAGCCATTTTGATGGTGGATGTGTAGTGTGGTTATGCCCTAAACCTTAAATCTGTGTTTGGTTGGATGGTTTGGTTTCTATTTATCTCGGTATGTGTACCGAGCCTATACCTCCTTCCTCCCAATGTAAAGTTAATGCTTTTCTTCCTTTGCTCCCCTCAGATGTAACTCAAGTTTTCTCTTATTCAATGTAATAAAGTAGCAAAAGGATAGTTTCTTTTCTTGCAATGATGTTGAAGATGTTCACCGTCGATTGAGATGACCAGTTCGTGAGACGAGGTGACTATCTAGAGGACCAAGGAGGACAGAGCAATGGAACAATATGACCGCCTGGTGGGCCCAACTGACCATTTAGAAGGAGTCCAAACATCGATTGGATAGGAGGCTAGACAACCGTCCCAATAGGCACAACTAACTGTTAGGAAGGAGTCCAAACATCGGTTGGACTGGAGGACCAACTGACCGTCCAAGAGGTGAGACGACCAATTCAAGGGTTGAACTGATCTACCCATATTGGAAAGCACATATCTACATCAACCATAGGTTCATACATGTGATGTGATGATTGACCTAGGTGGTAGTAATTCCTTGTGGCTCCAAGGAATTACAAGTAGGCATGACCATAACCATCACTTTTTGTTTTATATTGCATGTTTACATTTAGGGATATAGCATGTATATGATACGTACTATATATGTGGTGATTGGATATAGTATATGTATATATATGATATATTAAAACCCCTCAATCAAGCATATTAAGTCTAAGATGCTTTTCAATAACAATACACATGAAAAACTTGTTTGACCAAACATAGGTTACGCCAAAGCATGGTGCACCGTCTACCTTGTGGAAGTGTGATGGTAGTAATGCAGGTGTCGCCAAATTGGGATGCATTATTATTATATTAGACTTAACTGGTGATTCATAGAGAGTCTAAGCCCAGAAGCATGTAGATGATTATGGCAAGGAGTTGTGCATATCATCTATCCAAGAATTACATATGATGTAATTGGCATGATTTCCTGCCTTAATGATTGATTATGGATGTTGGTATAGGTCAAAAAATGATTAAACCATTTCAGATCTTAGCTCATTAGAAAATTTTACACTATAATTTTCCAAATTGATACTTGAGGGTTATCAATTTGAACAAAGTAATGAGAGCAGTAATTAATTAAAGACCTAATTTCTATCACCCAAATTTTAATCAAATCAAAATGAATTTTGACAAAAATTGTAAATTATTTTGTAGAATCAAATGGCAACAAACATCAATCTCTTTTCTCTTCATCGGTCCTTGAGAATGAAAAACTAATTGGGAACAACTTCCATGACTGGTTTAGGATGTTGAGAATTGTTCTCACAAATGAGCGAAAGCCCTATGTCCTGAAAAATCCAGAACTAGAGGAACCTCCTCAAAACGCACCAAAGGTTGACAAGAATGGTTATAAGAAGCATACTGAAGACGTTGTGGATGTCAAATTTCTGATGTTATGCTCCATGAATGATGAGTTGCAGAGGCAACATGAGAATATGGATGTGATTGAGATGGTCACACATCTCAAGAACATGTTCCAAGATCAGGCAAGACAAGAGAGATATGATGTCTCCAAGGCGTTGTTCAAATGTAACATGGCAGAAGGAGATATAGTAGGTCCTCATGTACTCAAGCTTATTGGGTGTGTGGAGAACCTTGCTAGACTGGGATTCCCCTTGGTCAAGAGTTAGCTAGTGATGTGATTTTGCAGTCTTTGCCAGAGTCATATAGTCAGTTTGTCATGAACTACAACATGAATGACTTTGGCAAGTCGTTGACAGAATTGTTTGGCATGTTGAGAACAGTTGAGACACAAATGAAGAAAGACAAGCCTAAGTCTGTGATGATGATCAGCAAGACTAAGGGGAAGTCTAAAGTCAAAGGCAAAGCTAAGAAGAGTTCTAAAGCTAGACAGAAGACCAAGTCTTTAGATCTCAAGGAAAAAGGTGGAGTAAAGAAACAAAGAGGCGATTGTCACCATTGTCACCAGCTTGGACATTGGAAAAGAAATTGCCCACTCTGGTTAGAGGAACTAAAGAAGAAGAAGGATGGAATGGAGGCCACAACTTCAGGTATAAACAATATAAGATAAATTTGATTACTTCTTAAATTTTGGTATATGATACCAGATAAGAGATTTGGCATAATGATGTGTAGGATCTAACAAGAAGTAAAAGCCCTCATAGAAGGACAAAGATGGGCAAGGCAGAGCAAGTGTTACAGAAGCCATAGTCCACATTTAGATTTATCTTAGCCCAATGGGAATGTAATAGAGTTATTAGAACTACTATTTCATTATGCCATTAGAATAGAAACATTTTATTAATACATACTATATGGACAAGGATGATTATCAATAAAGAGTTGTTAAATGCTTTTATTTCAAAGATATGATCTTCCATGGCATTGGCCCTAAAACATCTTGTGATATTTATGCAAAATGATTCAAAGATGAATGTTATACCAAAGGATTATAATTGATAACTCTAGACCATCATTAGCATTAGTCATCTTGTACAAATATGAGAAGTGCATGCCTATAATACATATCGATGTTGATCTAGATTCCCTTGATTTTTAACCTAAGGAAACATGCAAGTCTTATTCATGCACAATATGACATAACATCCTTTACTAAACGTAGTGGGAGGATAAAGATTTCATTAGACCTTATGCATATGATGCATAAAGATCTTATGGAAGGAATGCTATAGATAATTAACTAATACTTAATTTTCATTTAGTGGTAATATGATGATATGTACCAAATGAAATGAAAGCATTAATCTCTTGAAAATGTTCAAGGAGATTGTAAATGAAGTGTGATATTAATGAAAGTATTAGGATACTTTGATATGATCAAATGTTGAAATACCTTTACATCAATATCTTGAGAACCTTCTGGAAAAGACTATGATAATGTATCACAAGTCAAATGCACCTGAGCATGATGATGTGTAAGAATGAAGGAATTATACCATGATGAGTCATGAAATAATTTTCAATTATTCTAGTCTTCATATGTCCTCGTAAATGTATACCTATCACTAAATAATGTACCATTTGAATGGTTTATGAGACATCATATATGACATGATTTGGGTATGTCCCAATATGTCTAAGGGATTGAAACATACCTTGAGAAAGTAGTTTCTTGAGGAAGTTTAACCAAATCCATGACTGTTGAATATTACTATTAGTCCCAATCCAATAACAAATTTGTTTTGTTGATAGGATAATTGAGTTCCTAAAGAATCTGTGGGAGTAAAAGTCGAACTCAAAGTGTTTGAGGTCAACAACAAGGGTACAATGAGAACAATGTGAATCACAAGTTGTTCTGGAATCTCATGTTCATCATGTAATACTAACAAAATATTTCTAGTACAACACATTTGAGGTTGGAGGATTGTGAATCCAACAATTTAGATGGGTTGGTCATACAGGATGAGCCAACTAGTCAACTAGAAGCTTTTTCTGAGCCAAATGGAATCCATGTAAGATAACAAGGTAGGACCTTGATAGTGCCACCTAAAGGGGCAACACCTAAAGGGTGCAATTGGGTCTTATGATCAAGACCTACATGGATAACACAAAAGGATAGATTGGTTGAATAAATCAAGCTTAATTTGTTGGACATGATAGAAATTCCTTTACAAATTGACATGCTTGTTGTTGTAGTTAGAATGGACTATGATATTTTTCATATGAAGATGGAAACCAGATTCCTTAAGGGAATACATTAGAGGGTGTGTACATGACACAACCTAAAAGGTTTCATAACTTCATGAATGCAAATTAAGTCTATAAACTACAAAGTTCAAACTGGGATTGAAACAAGCACCTCAGAGATGGGATCTTATAACTTGATAAGATAGCCAAAGAGTTTGACTTGAATCAAGATAAAAGTTGAATCTTTGTTTACAAAATATTTAGTGGGATCATATATGAATATTTCACATGTGATGAGGAATAACATATCAATATTGTGAATGTTGAGGTCTGGCATGAAAACCCCTTCAGCAATGAAGGTATAGGTGAAACATCTTATAAGATAAGGATCAAGACATATAAGATAGTTCTTGAAAGTTTTGCAAATGGAAGTTTGAGTACATATAATAGCAAAATGTTGAAAGAATTCAACATGGATGGATTCAATTATAAGAGAATCTAGATTTATCTCTCATGAACCCTATATTCCTATTCTTATGAAGAATGGAAATATCATGAATAAGATTCCATGGGCCAAGCCCAACAATGGATCTATCATGAATGCTATAAATGTACTTATCTGATATAATCTTTTATGTATTGGACATGACAAGATGATATAAACTCCAATAAGGGTTATTGGAAAGTCATTGAAGATGTCCATTAGTAGTTGTGAAGTACTTAAGGACAGATTTCTAGTTAATGAGGATAGCATAAAAGGAAGAGTTGGATGTAAAGGGTCACACCGATGCTAGCTTCCACAATGACAAAAATGATTGCAAATTAAAATATGATTTGATTTAAAAGAATAAGTGATGATTAGTTGGAAAGGTTCCGAACTAATAGCCATTAATGCTAATCTATAATAGAATCCAAGTATACTTGTTTTATGAATACAGAGTGATACTATATGGGTCTAGAAGTTCATGGGATGAAATTATAGATGTTCCAACCATTGATGACTCAGTAGTGATACCGTGACAATAATGGAGCTAATTGTTAGCAAGGAATATCAAATACCATATTACGATAGTTTCATATCAGAGAAAAGAGATAAGAAAACATGCAATATACCACTTATAATCAATGTGTTGCTAACTCGCAAAATTAGCACTAGCACAGCAGAAGCATGTTGGACATGTTTAGGTCACTAAGGATGAGATCCGTTGGTGATTGGCTCTAAGTGCAATTGGGAGTCTGTTGGTAAGGTATGGTCATAGAGCTAATCATATGATGATTGGCATGGCATAATTACCTAAAAGTATTTGATTAATAATGATGGCATATATAAAGGCAAGCTTCCAATTCATCTATTTATTCAATTATGAGATAATGAGGATACAGAGTGAATATCTAGAGAATAATATTACTCAATGATGTATGTCTTCAAATATTAGCCTTGTTGAAATGAAATCATACGGATGTTAAGAGTACATATACATATTCTCATTATGTCCCTAGTCAGTTGTTACTGTGGAAGGTAGATAGACACCAGTAACACATAAGACTGGAGTGTGAGTTGGTTGATGACTGAGTCTCGCCAAGTCATGATATGGCAATATCAAACCATGCAAATAGATACATGTCAGGTAATAGTGTATCGGATAGACCTACCTTGAGAGTGACACATGGTTATGGTGGTCACAGTCATCTCTCATAGTGAAGGTGGTGATTGTGATTTTTAGACCAAAAATCACTACACTCGTTACATGTCACTGGGTATGCTTTGACATCATCAAATGCAGTCCTAAAATAGGGTTGTTATAATAGTGATGATTGGATGACTTTGACACATGGGGATAAACTGTGAGTGATAGATATGGGATTTGTCCCTCCTACTAGAGTATGATATCTTGGCCACTTGATAAGAGAGACTGAGAAAAGCATGCACATGCACATGCACATGTGAATCAATATATGATATTGAGGTCACATTATCTCAGATAGTATGCTCTTGGTTCCAGAAACATAGATCTAACATTGAGAGGATGATCAACCATGCCTCGAGTTCATCCTGGATATCAAAGACAAAGGAATTATACAATCATTGTAACACCTTACACAAATTGTAGGTTGAAGTTGTTCTCCAACTTTCCATTCACTTAGGTAGCACTGATGTGAGACTAGGCACCACTCTCTGCTTGTGATTTCATAAGCTAGTTATGGTCACTCACTGCCAATGTGATATGGGACCTATAGGGTCACATACATAGGAACTCATCTAGAAGAGGAGTTTGATCTTAAACAATAATTGGATTGATTGCTAAATTGTTTAGGTATTCAATTCACGCAATTGATCACTCAATTGGTTGACAAGGTCTACCAAATGACCATCTCACTGAGTGAGATGGTCATTTGGGAAGCCATACAGGTGTCTGAAGTGTTGAGATGATTGTTTGGGTGGTCAAATAGATCAAGGATTGAATTGGCTTAGTTCTATCCTTGAACCGACTGGTTCAATATGATTGAATCGACCGGCTCATCTCAACTCACCAGACGGACGTCTAGGTGAGTGAGGCGGGTGTCTCGCTTGGGTGAGATGGCCCAGTTGAGGCCGAATGAAGGTTTATGATGTTTCTCAAATAGTTCTGATTGCATATTCTTGTAGAGAAAGTAAAATTAATATGTATATTAATTGGAATTAAAATTTCCAAATTCGTGTGCGATTGGGAAACTACCAAACGGCCATTTGGTAGTGTGAGATGACTGTCTCACACACCATACGATGGTCTAGGTGTGTGAGATGGATGTTTTGGCTATCGTTGGTTGTGAAAGTTTAACTTCTTTTAGTCCTTTTCACTCCCACACAATCCCGTACAGATTGGGAACCCTAACCCTAACCTTGCCTATAAAAGGAGGGGTATTGGGGGCTTCCCAAGACATAATACAGACAAGTGAGAATCAGTTCCTCTGACAACTGTTATCCTCTCTGGTTGTGGTAAACAAGACATCCCAAGAAAGTCCTACCTGATAAGGAGGGATAGCCAAAGGGAGAGAACAATTGATGATTGTCATTGTGAGAGAGCAGGTTGATGACTAGATACCAACGGGAGGGACAACTCCTTCATGTCTGTTCTTGGTGAATGATAGGAGTTCTAGTTGGTCCGTGTAGATTACTCTAGAGGTAGAAGTCCTTTGGCTACTGCTTGGAGAGCAAAGTTAACTGACAGTCTATGGCCAGACCACCGGAGTCATTGTAGAGGTTGTAGAGACGTTGTTTGTGGTGAAGACCAGGAGCTGTACAGCCACCGTCCAAGAGAAACTTGTCAGTAGTTGCAAAGAAGTGATTTTTGTCACTGTACTTGCCCCAAGGTCAGGTATAACTTGCTAAAACCATCTTTCCTATTTCACAGTAGTTGACACAATCCTATTGTTATGGGAATACAGATATATAAAAAAATTATTCCCGCTACTATACTATGTGCCCATATTTCCGTACAATTTTGAAAGCCTACTATGTCATAAAAATACTTACAGTGGATGTGCTAGGTGGTGGGTCCATAGGCATACTCTCAATCAACTCTATTAGGGGTCCACCTCGTATGAAGAGCGGGGAGGCGTAAGTATTGTCAGGGTAGCTGATTGACAACATAAATGTTGGCTCATTGCTTCCTAAATTCCCTTTCTAATTAACTATTTTACATCCTCTTTTGAGAATCCCCCATTGATATATTTGTGCTTATGCTCTGATGGTCCAAAGAACACTCTTATACCGACACCAGCACCTAAAACCCTAACACGCCCATGATGCTCTAGGTTACCTAGAGCAATTTTAAATTCATCATTTGTACCCTCAGGGATGAACTTGCCTTATTTCCTTTGATCATAGAGCTCCTACTAATCATCATCAATAGTAATTGGTAAGTAAAACATAACAATCATCAATACTAATTTCTATGAGAGTTGAATTTACCATTTTTGTAGCCGCCTTAGCAATTGCAGGGTTGGGTATATCTCTAGATTTGTTTTGCCTCCCAGCAATCCATAGATCATGGAAAAGTTGTGGTTCAATAGTAGTAGAGGACTTAACAATCCCAGGAGTAGGTTGCTGAGAAGAAGATGCCTACATTAGCTTTTGGAAATGATGTGCATAGCCATCTAGACCCATAGTGTGGTTATGCACATTCTTTGCACGCCTTTCTCTTTGGGCATTGCTTGATATTGGCTAGTAACAATATTAAATAGTAATTGGTAACTAAAACATAACAATCAAGGTCAAGGTAAAATAATGAATTCATAAGAATGTATTCATAATGGGGAGTGAGGCTTAATACCTTGAATTCATTAGTATTTTTCATAGCAACAAACACCACCCACGTCAAGATAGCTCCATTTCTTAGTCAGTGTCTTCTTCCTCTTCTCAGCATCTCGTATGTATAGTCTTGTCAGAGTTGTCCTATAATTCTCAGTACCCTCCCACAGTGTTGCATCACTGTTTAACGATGTAGATTTTCATCCAGGTCATATATGCTCTGCAAAAGTCATATACTTAATGGAATATTCTTAAAAATAGAATTATAAACAACTTTAAAAATAAAATTGCAAATGATAATATCTCACACATAATTCTTTCCAAATGAAGTCTTTCTTGCTTTTATCAATTTTATCCCAAGATTCTACTGCTACACTACAATGGCTATGAGTAAGAACCCCTAGATATACCACAAAAGAGTTGTAATTCTTTCCAAAAGGATTTCTTACATGATCAAACTCAACGACCAACTTCACTCCCTTACCCCTTTTTTGTATCCACTTATTCATCATGGTGATGCCCCTTATTTTTGCCTTTTTATGATGCCTTTTTAGTGTAATCGATGTCAGGAAAAGTGACATTAGAGGCTAGAAATGTACTAGTGAAGTCACTATAATACTAATATGACAATCATCATGTTTTGACACTACCCAACATGATCTTGAAGAAGGTTGTTATAAAGGTAGTGTTTAGGTGTGACACATTACACATAGTGAGTGATGTAGAGGGAATTTGTCCCTCCCATATAACGTGAGAGATATCCAAGGTCTCTTGATAAGTGAGACCATATAAATAGATGGTAATTCTCATGTGAGTAAGTTTATGATGTTGATCCCACATGTATCTTGCCCGTCTACTCAGAGATCAAGTAACTTAAATTGAAAAAAAAAACAAGGATGATGTGTCCATGCCTCTAGTTCCATTTGGATATTTGTGACAAAAGGATTTTATAGCATGGTAATGTTGGTTATTAAAGGTTTAGTATCGTCTGACTAACCCTAGTACTGGGATGGAAATGATGTGTAACTAGACATCTCTCATTGCTTATGGATCTTAATATTTATTAGTGAACCTATTGTCAATATGTTATGGTATATATAAGTCCATACACATAGAGATAGCTTGAAGAAAGGCTGAATTGGACCTTATTATATAATTTTATGATAACTAGGAATCTAAAAGTATTTTCAAGGACCTAGATAAAATATGGACCCAGACTTAAGAAAAAAAAATCTATATATTAGATAGTCCACAGACTAGCCAAATAGGGTTTGAGAAACCCAACTCTCCACTCCTCTATATATATGATATGAGAGGAGGACTTTAAGGCACTCACTCAGATTCTCTCATTGTTGAGAAACCATAAGTGTTACACCCCGATCTCACAATTACCATTAATCATGAGATTAGGGCATAAATTGAGGTTTATCGTAATACAAAGATCACCCTTAACTTTTTCTTCTTTTTCAAACTCTTTGTTTTCTCGCATTGAACCACATAAACTAATTTTACAAGGGAATCTAAACATTGATTTCTCTAATCTAATTTCAACATTAAAAATGCATATATGAACATTCATTATGTTTCTCATACTTTTAAGCACATAAGACTTGATTATTCGCATATATTGCTAAAAGAGGAATAATGTTATACATCATCATTTACAACTCTCTCTTATTTCTTTACAAGGACCTAGAGTGACAAGGACCGCCTGAACTTAACTATACTCAAACTTAACTCTTGTGGAAGATCTACTCTGATGCAATGACCTTCTTCAAGTCCATGTGATATCCCTAAAATTGTGAGTAGAGGGGTGAGCCTACTCGCTCAGTGAATGAGTACTTCAAAGAAACAATCTAAAGCACTGATATAATTATAGATATACTTTTGAGCAACTGATATCAATTATAACAGCAGTAAGATTTAAAGAGTCTAATAATTGACAATCATAAATATGGTAGGATACTCTAGATATCAACAAGAGCAAATAAATATATGAGCATGCTTGATTAATTTCAAAGAGAACTAATAATTCAGAAACATACAAAGAATAATTGCTGGGAAATTGTACTCAAATCTTTCTTAGCCTTTCTTACTTATAAGAAACTCTTTAATCCTATGTGAACATATTTTAGCTTATGCCCTATGCAGTGTACTCTACATATGAAGACTTGTAGAAAACTACGATCTCACCGTACAAGACTTACCTGACACGCCTGGGAATGCTAAGCCTGACTACGTCGCTGGTCTGCAATACGAAAATGGCTCTCTGGCCTCGGCACACCTATTATGTTGTACAACTTGGACTCCTCCTCTAACCTAAGCACACATGAGGAGTGTCAAGCCACCTATTGGCTTTTGTGTACTCTAGTTCCACCAAGACCTCCAGTTGGTGTTGGACACTATAGTTGTATATTAAGGAGACTTCCACTAGGGCTTCATCCCCCGTACCACCTATTAGTACGTTTCGACCCCCGTATACTGGACACTGCCAGGGTTAGGTCATTTCATTCCTACGGCGCAGACATCTCATAAGGAATCTATGGTGTTTAGGGCATCTATGTGTCTAATTCACTCTTTACATTCACAATTCAATCATCACATTACATATCTTAGTTTAGCTTTGTAAACCATTCGTTTCATAGACCATCTGATAACATTTACCACAACTGAACTGTTAAACATCACCACATCTCATACTGAGAACATTGATATCAAAATACTTGATTCATTGAACATCCTTTCCTTAGGGTTTCATTTACCCCATTCACTTATCACATAGCTCTCATAAGGATTTCATGCGACATAAACATTCACTGAATAAAGACAACTATCAACAAATCATATAAAATCAATATATGTATGAAACCTTGGAACTGAGCTAAATTTGGGTTTCCATGCCATTCACTTGGATAACATGTGTCAATAATAAAATTGAATAAATAAAGTCTATCATGTCAAGAAAATCCGTTCAAATGGATTTCACAATATCTATATGCAAATATCCAACTTTCCTCACATCTAGGGTTTCACCCTCTTTACTGAGATATCAAACAAACATGATTAACCTTAAATGAAATCCAAGATAGTATCTGACATATATGTACTATGAATTCAGATAAACAATCATTCATAACCAAGGGATCCAGATAAACAAATTTCTCTATTTAATTATACAGCAATTTCTGTCATAGACAAATTCCCTATATTTCATTTTACTCTTATAATCTCTACAAATACTTAGGGAATTCTCATTAGGATGTATTGTATATTCTTCTAATATGAATTTATCATCTGAAATTCATCCAAATAGAGGAAGAATCCATTTCATATCATTTTGCAACAACTAAGATCAAACAGACAATTTAGGGTTTGTAGTCGCATATACAATTAAAGATTATGGATGATTTAACCCATTTTCATGCAATATACTGTTTAAAGGAAGTTCCCACTCACCCTAAGGTGTGAAAACACCTTAAAAACGCAGCTCACCCTTGAAAATATTGATTTCATTTCAAATCCCTAGCAATTCACCTGATTCTTCTTCCTTTCAACTCGGAAACCCTAAAAATGAGGGATTATGAAGGAAGAGTGAGAAAAGGGGAAGTTTTGATACCATTTTGGATCAAATCATAGGAGGGGCAGAAACTTGACATGTGAGAGAAGATTCACCATTAAAGTATATGTAGAGAAGCTAAACTTACATGATTTCATCATTCCTCATACCGCAAAACCCTAGGTCAACATCTCCATCACTTTCTCCTCTCAAACCCTAACTCTCCCTCTCTCTCTAGGATTTTGTCTCTCTGGATTGAATCACGAATTATGAGAGCTCCTTTTGTGTTAGTTTGACCATATAGAGCAATTGAGCTGCTTGGGTCAATTGCACATTGACCCCTCCCTATACTTTCTCTTATTTCAGCTGAATTTTCTGTCATAACAATATTACTGTAATTCATCTACTGGTAAAGCTTAAATGCATCCAAAAATTATGAAAATTTTACATGTTGTTTATGATTGAGTTTTAGATCTCCAGTTAAAATTTCAGATCATTTAAAGTTACCAATAAATAATTAAAAATGAAACACTACACTACTAAAAAGTACTCTATCAGCATTTTGGCCGAAGTATAGTTCGACCGAGAACCAGATTCAAAGAACACTCAAATATTCTGAAATTTTTCTCCAATTTGCATGATTGAGTTATCCATATCATATCCAAAATTAAATTAAATAAAAAATTTGTAGAAAATATGAAAAAGCATTTACCACACTGCTATCTTGATCAAATTCCATATTCATGTACTATCAAAACCCTAATTTTTGCCGATTAGGGTTTACATTTCTCAAACCCTAATTCTTCAAACTAAAATCATAGTTAGAGTTTCTTCTTAGGTTTGAAACATCACAATTGATCTACTATCATTAATCAATTCTAACGATGTTCAATCTAATCAAGCATGTAATCATTCAGGTAAACCCTAGTTTACCAATTAAGCACAAATGTGGTCATTACAATTCTCACCCCCTTAAAAAGTTTCGTCCCCAAAACATAAATACACAAACAAAGTATATTCAAAGTTTATTTTAAGCTTCTTAAATCTTACATGTCATTACATTCTTGTATTTTATACTTGAATGTAGTTTTCAACATTAAGTCCTTCATATCTTTTCTAATCACAACATGTTTGAAATAGTTCTCAATAATAACAAACAAATTCTCTATGCCACAATCAATCATAGAGTTGATAGAGAAGCACCCATTTCAATATTTTCATACTCTTGAGGTGTTACCTCAACATTAATAATCTGATCCAACCATCTCAATTCATACAACTCAATATGTACTATTGTTTTATATTACCTCTGAGTCACAAAAGAGAGTTCACTATGTTGTTTTGAATATTACTATTGTGCTACTCAAATAGCAAAGTTGTAACATCCCTGACCTGGGTTATGAGATAACCCTAGGTGTTTTTCCTAATTATGTAATCAAGATACTTGTGATTATCTTTGGTATGTAATTAAAGCTCCCTAGGAACATACATTTCCATTTCTATCCCTTTTGAACAATGTTGTAATATTGTTTTGTAATACAGGGACCTATGTACAAATTACCCGATTAAAAGCGGTTAACTTGCAAATTGTACATGTTAAGATGTTCCTTTGGTGTTGAGACATCATAAGAATGAATATGATGAAATATGATGTATTCTCCAAGCTTAGGCACCAAGATGCAGCTTGTGGAGCAATCCTTGTACTTAAAACTCTAGTTTTGGTGTAAAGTGCAATTTACCCAAAATATGGGGTGCAACTTGTAAAATACACCTTATTGAGTATCTTTTATGACTCTTGGCATCATTTAGAGTAAGAATGATGAAGATGTCACTTCAATTGAATAGTTAAATAAGAATGATAACCCTTATAAATTAAATAATCAAGTTATAAGCCTAATAACCCTTCTATATGTGCAACTTAGGAAGAAGTTGGCTTTCTTCACCTTTAGACCTTGGGTTTAAGATGAGTTTTTCTTAAGTATGGAAGGTATAAACGTGGCTTATAATAAGGGAAGGACCTAGATGAGAAATGGAGAAACAAGTTGTCCTTATGTTGGAATTTCACCCAAAGTATATATACACCTTTTCTCACTTAGCAAGGATCGTTTCCTTCACTTCCTTTCTTATCCCCATGCTTAGACCAACTTAGGACAGAGCTCTGGAGAATAGGAGAACTGCCAAGTAGTTCTAGGTAAGCTTTGATCATCATCTTGCTCGAATTCATGGAGGAATTCATGGTGCAAGGTTGGTTTTATGGTCTTCCTTACTTGTTTCTTCTTTCTAGCCATCTTTTCCCAACCTTTCCTTGGAGAAACACCCTTGTCTGACCTGTGGAGCTCAAGACACCATTAAATACTTGAATCTTGGAAGCTTAGAGCTCAAGGAACGACCTTAAGGCGGGTTTTATAACTCTAAACCTTTTGCTTTCTTATGCATATCTTTGTACTTGCAAAAGTAGCTTGTTCTTCTTTCCCCCACCCTTCCTTGCTTTATTGCATCTAAACCCATGAGGAACAGACCTGGATCTGGAGGTAGAAGAAGGGGGGAGTGAATACCTATGCCACTTTAGCAAACGGTCTTGCACCCTTGGCCAAACGGTTTGCAAAACCGTTTGGGGGTTTTGCAAAACCGTTTGAGGGACAAACGGTTTCACAAGGTCGGTTGGAGAAAACGGTCTCCAAGACCGTTTGAGGGCGTTTACCAAGCGTGTACCATTTGGGATTTCTGTTCATAATTATGTAGGCTAATGACCCACCAAATTTTAGGGGTTATCTCCAAAGGAATCGTAGGTTAAAGGCCAATCAATTAGGCAAATCAAATTGAATTAAAGGCTGATTTTCAATCTGTTTAACTTGAACTTCTTGGGCAAACGGTCTCAAACCGTTTGAGTGTGTTGACAAGCATGGACCGTTTGGGATTACTGTTTCTAATGATGTGGTCTAATAACCCACCAAATTTGATAGGTTAACTCCCAAGGAATCATGAGTTAAAGGCTAAACAATTAGGTAACCTAATTGGATTAAGTGCTGATTTTCTAATCTGATTAACTTGAACTTTTTGGGAAAACGGTTTCAAACTGTTTGAGTGAGTTGACCAAGCGTTGACCGTTTGGGATTCCTGTTCATAATCATGTTGGTTAATAACCCTCCAAATTTTAGGGATTAACTCCAAAGTAATCGTGAGTTGAAGGCTAATTAATTATGTAAACCCTAATTGGATTAAGTGCTGACTTTCAACTTGACTGATTTGACTTTATGGGTTTTCTTGCCCAAACGGTCTCAAGACCGTTTGGGGGATCATCCAAACGGTCGCAAGACTGTTTGGGGGTCACCCAAGACCGTTTGAAGGTCTAGGGTCAAGTATGGATAGGTGTTTGAAGATCCAAAGATGTGGTGTGAACCCTAATAGGCTAAGTATTGGATTTGCATTGAATTGAGTTGATGGTTTGGGGTTGATTGGCCCAAACGGTCTCAAGACCGTTTGGGGATCATCCAAACGGTCTCAAGACCGTTTGGAGGTCACCCAAGACCGTTTGGAGGTCTGGGGTCAAGTATAGTTGACCAATTGAAGGTCCAAAGGTACACAATTACAAAGCAATCAATTGCTGATTTAATGATCAACTCAATAGCTCAAACCCTAATGATTTTTCACTAGAATCCAAGGGTTGGGTGAGCCGAACTGTCTCAAGACCGTTTGGAACTCATCCAAACGGTCTCAAGACCGTTTGGAGGTCACCCAAGACCGTTTGGAGGTCTAGGGGTGAGTATGGTTAAGCAATTGATGATACAATGATACTAAGTTGGAATGTAATCAATTGTTGTTTTGGTGATCAATCCAATGATCCAAACCTTAATTGGTTGACTTAGATTCTGATGATATGATGGGCAAACGACCTCAAGACCGTTTGGAGGTCATCCAAACGACCTCAAGACCGTTTGGGGTCAGGTCATGTCCCAATGTAATGATGGTTCAATAGGTTCAAATCAATTAGTCCCACATTGAAATATGTTGAAGGGTTATTGATTCTAATCCCTAATTCAATTGAGTTAAACCCTAATTGATGGTCAATTGAGGGTCAAGTGAGGGAAAAATCAGTTGAAGGTTGACCTATTAAACTCAATTAAGGTATGAGTATAGGTCCAATTGATGATTGGTTCCATGAATTCAATGATTGAAGGAATCAACATTGGAAACCCTAATTCAATTGGATACCTTATGAAGTGGAGGTCCAATGTGATTGAATCTTTGAGAATTAAGATGATGAATGTTCTATTGATCCAATAATTATTAGTAATGATAATCAATGAAGGTGTGAAGGTTGAAACCCTAATAATACCTAAGTGATTAAGAACCAATTAAAGGGAGAATTCTTAATTGTTTATAGGGTTAATAGCTTGATACACTATGTTAACCATAGTAGTATGTACTTGATTGAAGGGTTAATGTGACCTAATCAATTTGAAAGAATGAGAAATTAGAATACATATATATATAGATAGAAATATGAATCATGTAATGATATGTTGTAGCACAACCGTGCAAGGGAGCACGGCCGTGGTAGCCTTGGCTTGCACGACCGTGCAAGGGAGAACGGTCGTGGTAGCCTTACTTTGCACGACCGTGCAAGGTGGCACGGCCGTGGTGTCCTATATAGAAATTGAAAAGTTTTGGTATTATGCTGACATTGTTATATATGCATGTCCTTATTTGTATAAGTCATACAGGTTGATATTATGAGGTAATCATAGCCAGGTATGAGTTATGATGTCATATTCCTTGAAAACAATTATAAGCTTTTAGAGTAATGATATGTGAAAAGTATATACATTGCTTCAATCAAGGTCATGTTGTTAGATGACTTGTTGTTTATATGTCACTTGGTAGCAAGTGTTATGATAATCTGAGGGTTTGAATAACCACTCTCCTGAACCACAATGATGAGATGGTTAGGGATTGATATCCCAAGGTTAACAATATGTGATGTGAACTTGATACAATAGTACCTTTTCTTTATAGCAATTGTTTTATTGGGTTATGTCTGAACATGTCTGATGCTAAAGAATGTTGTAAGGTACTTAACTAATCAAGTATAATGATATCAAGTAGAGCCCTGACCATAGATCCATCATTGTCAGAAAATATATGATGGTGAAACAGGTTTTTCTAAGGAAACTCCTGGAGCACATACTTTTGAGTATGTGGGGGTAATGGACGTGAATATCCTTACGTCCTAATGTTGGATATGATTGGAGATGTATCATCAATCTCTCAGTCCTTCATTATATGATTATGCTGGGAAGATGTATCACTAATCTCCCGATGATTTTGTTAATGTCACATCGATGTGAGATAAACAAGAAATCCCTCGATGGCGAAGAGAGTACAGAATGCCACTGTAGCTCTGAATAGCGAAGTTGCCAGAATA
The DNA here is from genome assembly GCA_963693085.1 of Alisma plantago-aquatica. Taxonomy (NCBI): domain Eukaryota; kingdom Viridiplantae; phylum Streptophyta; class Magnoliopsida; order Alismatales; family Alismataceae; genus Alisma; species Alisma plantago-aquatica. The sequence goes on along the minus strand of OY856414.1, from coordinate 498,517,635 downwards.
CCCTGGAAAGCCATTGTAGCAGTGACACAAGATGTCCTACATATCGATCCTCATACTGACTGAGGAGTGATGAGGTCATAGGAATCTGGCTCTCCTGATGACCTAGGTATGGTACCGATTGCGATCTAAGGATGGTCGGTTGGAGTATGAGAGGTGTAACTCATCTCCTCAGGGCATAAATATGTTTGTAAAACGTAATCAGCCGCATAGTATAATTGCTTAGATGGAACTACGAGAAACAATGATTGACAATACATTGTTATAGTGATCTAGTTAAATAACTAGTACACATGCTTTTCATATTCCTCATTAATATATGCCTGATCTTTCAATTAAGCTATAATTGAAATGATTGCTCATAAGGATACTATTTCACTTAGTTTATATAATGTTACCTGCTGTTGAATGTTATAATCCTACTGTTTATGTTGTTCTCTTTTTCATAACAAAGCTTCTGGCGGAGAGTTATAACTCTCGCTGGGACAATTATTTAAATTTTCTCACTCCTATGGGTTTCAACTTTTAGGAAGACGCCGAGGACGAAGGAACCCATCAGTGGGTGAGCAGCAACAGCAGCAGTCTCAGGGACAACAGTGATCCTCAGGTGGAGACACTGTCTTTCATGTAGTGTAAATAGTATGTCCTGTGTCGTCTCTGTACTCTCAGGTCCTAGGAGTCAGTATATCTGAGATTTTGGCATGATGCCTCGAGATTTTATATCTTACCTTGTACAGTTAACAAGGTGGGTTTTTTTGTAATGCTCGAGACGTGTTTATGACAGAGATGTATCATGGATCAGTTTGTAAATGACCTATCATGTTGTTTATGAAAGAGTTTTTATCTTTTGAAGATCTCTTAACAAAAGTTTTAAATTTTTAGTGATTTTTGATAATTCCGCTGCTAATCGCTTCCGCATTCGTTAATTTGATTGTCAATTTGGTGTCGGTCGTTTCAAGTGGTATCAGATCTCTAGGTTCGCTGAGTCTACAGAGACATAGGACTTAGGATGTCGAGTCTATTCTTAGTGTTTTCCAGTATATCTAATAGTGTCTTCTGCTCCTCAGGAGAAGAAGATAAGTAAGGATGTCTGGACCACATGAGGAGTATGTGGTAGAGAGTAGTGTTCCTACACCAAGAAGAGGTGCAAGGAGCCCAGAAGTAGAGCAACTTGTACCTGAACCACCTTTGGAGCCACCCCAGTTCAACCCAGTTGACATGGGAAACCCAGCCGTTCAGACCATGTTTGGGCAGTTTATGACTGCCATGACACACATCACAGATAGGATACCTATGCCCGCACCTAGGGCACCTACCCATCCGTAAGGACAAGGAATCGGCAAGACGTTTGAAAGATTACGTCGAGTCGGAGCAACTGAGTACTTTGGAACAGCTGATCCGACAGATGTCGACCTGTGGTTTACTGAGTTGGAGAAGGCCTTTAGAATCTTGAACATCTCTGAAGCTGAGAAGGTTATACATGTTGTCTATCTTCTCAAAGGGAGTGTCGGGCATTGGTGGACCATGGAAGAGCAGAAGAGGCCTGGTGTGGAGGTTGCATGGGAAGTCTTCCGATGGGAATTTATCAATAGATATTTCCCTAAAACGTTCCTGGATGAGAAAATCTCTCAGTTCGAAAGGTTAAGACAAGGTTTGATGAACATTAGCGAATACGAAGCTAAGGTCATGGAGTTGTTGCGGTTCTGTCCGCACATGGCTGCTACATATGAAGAAAGGGTTAGACGGTTCGAGAAAGGGTTGAATGCCGAGTTGACTACTCCCGTGTCTTCCCTAGAGAATCGGGAAAGGTTTGCTACCTTCGTTGAGTCAGTCTGAAGGATAGAGAGATCCATAGCAGAGAAGAGGCAAACCCATAAGAGATATCCTCAGTTCCAGGGATCTTCATCTAGAGACTTCAAGAAGCCTAGATTTTCTGTGCCTACACCACCATCTAGATCCAATACCCAGACGCAGTGGACATCAAATAGGGGTAGAGGACGAAGCTTATCACTACAAGGGGCTCGCAGTTCAGCATCTATGTCGGTTACAGGACCACCCAGACCTCAACAACTGAACAAAAGTTGTTACATATGTGGAAAGATGGGACATTTGATGAAGGATTGTAGAGCTAGAGACGTGAGTGTGACTCAACCTTAGAGGCAGAATCAGCAAGGATCTCAAAGGCGACAGTTTCCAGGTAATGCTAGAGGACGTGGGCAAGCATCCCAAGCTGGATCATTAGCATCTAGTCATCAAGCACCAAATCAACCACAGGAGACGGCAAGATTTTACGCGATGAATCCACCTGATGCAGTTATCAACCCTAGGGTTGTGGCAAGTCAGATGGAATTGTTATATTCTTATATGTCTACATCTTGCGTTGTATCTGTTTTGATTGATCTGGGTGCTACGCACTCTTTTATCACTTGAAAAGTGATTCGTAACTGCAATATGACAATCAGTCATAGGGCAGATAGCTTGTTGCTTGAGACTCCATTGAGAGGGTCTGCTGTGTTGCAAGAGGTTTGCCCTCCCTGCATCCTTTTCTTTTCTGAACATCGCATTCAAGTGGATTTAATACCACTTGACATGCAAGGATTTGATATAATCCTTGGAATGGATACCTTGGAAAGGTATAAGGTTGTTTTGGATTGTGAATCCAAACAAGTTGTGTTTGCTGATGAAAGCGACAAATGGATCTTTCAAGGAGAGAGAAAGATTTTACCCACCTGTCTTGTGTCATCTATGGTTGCTGAGAAGTTGATGAGGCAAGGATGTTATGCATTCTTGGCCCATGTGGTAGATACTACCATGGAAAGTCCTAACCCTGTCGAAGTTCCTGTAGTCATGGAATTCGAAGATGTATTTCCTAAAGAACTTCCAGGTGTACCACCGCCTCGGGAAATTGATTTTGAGATCAATCTAATCCCAGACACAAAACCTATAGCACAAACACCGTATAGGATGGTGCCTGCTGAGATGGTGGAACTCAAGAAACAACTGCAAGAGTTGCTTGAGAAAGGATTCATCCGACCGAGTACCTCACCTTGGGGTGCTCCGGTACTCTTTGTTAAAAAGAAAGACGGGTCAATGCGGTTGTGCATTGATTATAGACAACTAAACAAAGTGACAATAAAGAACAAGTATCCTCTGTCGAGGATTGATGATCTTTTTGACCAGTTGCGTGGTGCAACCATCTTCTCAAAGATAGATTTAAGGTCAGGTTATCATCAACTTCGTATTAAGGACAGTGACATACCCAAGTCTTCCTTCAGGACAAGGTATGGTCACTATGAGTTCACAGTTATGTCGTTTGGACTAACTAATGCACCAGCTGCATTTATGGAACTCATGAATAGAATCTTCCGACCTTTCCTCAATCAATGTGTTGTTGTCTTTATAGATGACATTTTGATCTATAGTATAGATGCTCAGCAGCATGAACAACATCTTCGTCAGGCTCTAACTTTGCTAAGAGAACATAAGCTATACGCTAAGTTTAGCAAGTGTGAGTTCTGGTTACCGGAAGTATCTTTCCTTGGACATGTGATATCTACCTCGGGTATTCGTGTTGACCCTAAAAAGGTAGAATCTATCCTACAATGGGAACAGTCGAAGACACCGACTGAAATCCGTAGTTTCTTAGGGTTGGCTGGCTATTACCGAAGGTTTATAAAGAACTTCAGTTCCATAGCCCTACCTTTGACAAAGTTGACCCGGAAGGATATTCCTTTTGTTTGGAGTGATAAGTGTCAGCAATCATTCCAGTTGCTGAAGGAGAGGTTGACAAGTGCACCTGTACTTGTGTTACCTGAGCAAGGCAAAGGATACATAGTTTTCTGTGATGCCTCCAAGAATGGACTCGGATGTGTGTTGATGCAGGATAAACAAGTGATTTCTTTTGCTTCTCGACAGCTTAAGAAACATGAGGAGAATTATCCGACACACGATCTAGAACTAGCTGATGTGGTTCATGCCTTGAAAATATGGAGACACTATCTCTACGGAGAGACATTCCAGATTTTCACTGATCATAAGAACCTTAAGTATATCTTCTCTCAGCACGAACTTAACATGAGGCAATGACGCTGGATGGAGTTAATCAAAGACTACGATTGTACAATTGATTACCATCCAGGGAAGGCAAATGTAGTTGCTGATGCTTTGAGTAGGAAATCAGCAACACCAGCCTTAGATAGGGCACAACTAAACTCTTTAGTATGCTCTAGGAGAGATATGCTTATCTCCTTAAGGAAAAACAATGTACAGTTGAAGGTGTCCTTGTTAGCTGGGTTATTAGCTGAGATTCGTATAAAACCTACTCTGAGAGAGTAGATCAAGGAAGCACAACAAGTTGATGTTGCAGTTCAACAGATCAGATCGGAGTTTGGTGATGAGAAATGAGATGGTTTCCATGACTCAGATGATCAAGTAGCATGTTATCATGGAAGGATGATAGTACCAGATGTGGATAATTTGAGAAAGTTAGTCCTAGAAGAAGCTCATTCTTTGATGTATGCTATGCATCCAGGGAGCACCAAGATGTATCGAAACTTGAAAGATATGTATTGGTGGCCTGGGATGAAGAAGGATGTTGCTGAGTTTGTTATGCGGTGTCCTGTGTGTCAGCAAGTTAAAGTTGAACACCAGAAGCCTGCAGGAACAATGCAACCTTTACCCATACCACAGTGGAAATGGGATCACATAACTATGGACTTTGTTGTTGGCCTACCTAGGACAAACAAAGGACATGATTCCATTTGGGTAATAGTTGATAGGTTGATAAAGACAGCGCATTTCTTACCTGTCAAAACAACCTATTCTGCTGAGAAGTTAGCACAGCTGTATGTTGAAGAGGTAGTGTGATTGCACGGAGTTCCTGTCACTATAGTATCAGATAGAGGTCCTCAGTTTACGAGTCATTTTTGGGAGCGACTGCACAAAGCTCTAGGTACCCAGTTAAGGTTTAGTACAGCCTTTCATCCACAGACTGATGGATAGTGAGAAAGGACTATACAGACCTTGGAAGATTTGCTGAGATCATGTGTTCTTCAGTTTATAGGGAGTTGGGATCTGCACCTAAGCTTGATAGAGTTTGCCTACAACAATAGCTATCAACATAGCATTGACATGGCACCTTATGAAGCTTTATATGGTAGACGTTGTAGATCACCCCTATATTGGTATGAAACCGGTGAATATCAACTATTAGGTCATGGTCTTGTGCAGCAGACCACAGAAAAGATCAAAGTAATACAACAACAGATCAAGACTGCACAGGATAGGCAAAAATCTTATGCTGACAAGCGTCGTAGACCTTTGGAGTTCTAGGTTGGAGATAGAGTGTATCTCAAGGTCTCACCTTGGAAGGGAGTTCTGAGGTTTGGAAGGAAAGGGAAGTTAGCTCCTAGGTTTATGGGGCCTTATCCAATCATTGAACGGATTGGAAAAGTAGCCTATAAACTAGAGGTGCCACCGGAGTTACAGAGGTTACACCCTGTGTTTCACATTTCTATGCTGAGGAAATGTCACCCTGATACTGAGTCAGTTCTACAACCTATGGAGGTAGAATTGAATGATGACATATCTTATGAGGAAGAACCAGTGTCAATCCTTGATAAAAGAATTAAAAAGCTGAAAAAGAAAGACATAAATCTTGTGAAAGTCCTCTGGAATCACCGTGGTGTTGAAGAAGCCACTTGGGAACTAGAGGAAGAGATGAAAAGAAAATACCCTGCTCTTTTCTCTTAATATATGTTTTATTGATTTCGGGGACGAAATCCTTGTAAGGGGTGGATAATTTGTAACATCCCTGACTTGGGTTATGAGATAACCCTAGGTGTTTTTCCTAATTATGTAATCAAGATACTTGTGATTATCTTTGGTATGTAATTAAAGCTCCTAAGGAACATACATTTCCATTTCTGTCCCTTTTGAACAATGTTGTAATATTGTTTTGTAATACAGGGACCTATGTACAAATTACCCAATTAAAAGGGTTTAACTTGCAAATTGTACATTTTAAGATGTTCCTTTGGTGTTGAGACATCATAAGAATGAATATGATGAAATATGATGTATTCTCCAAGCTTAGGCACCAAGATGCAGCTTGTGGAGCAATCCTTGTACTTAAAACTCTAGTTTTGGTGTAAAGTGCAATTTACCCAAATTATGGGGTGCAACTTGTAAAATACACCTTCTTGAGTATCTTTTATGACTCTTGGAATCATTTAGAGTAAGAATGATGAAGAGGTCACTTCAATTGAATAGTTAAATAAGAATGATAACCCTTATAAATTAAATAATCAAGTTATAAGCCTAATAACCCTTCTATATGTGCAACTTAGGAAGAAGTTGGCTTTCTTCACCTTTAGACCTTGGGTTTAAGATGAGTTTTTCTTAAGTATGGAAGGGAGAAACGTGTCTTATAATAAGGGAAGGACCTAGATGAGAAATGGAGAAACAAGTTGTCCTTATGTTGGAATTTCACCCAAAGTATATATACACCTTTTCTCACTTAGCAAGGATCGTTTCCTTCACTTCCTTTCTTATCCCCTTGCTTAGACCGACTTCGGACAGAGCTATGGAGAAGAGGAGAATGGCCAAGCAGTTCTAGGTAAGCTTTGATCATCATCTTGCTCGAATTCATGGAGGAATTCATGGTGCAAGGTTGGTTTTATGGTCTTCCTTACTTGTTTCTTCTTTCTAGCCATCTTTTCCCAACCTTTCCTTGGAGAAACACCCTTGGCCGACCAGTGGAGCTCAAGACACCATTAAAGACTTGAATCTTGGAAGCTTGGAGCTCAAGGAACGACCTTAAGGCGGGTTTTATAACTCTAAACCTTTTGCTTTCTTATGCATATCTTTGTACTTGCAAAAGTAGCTTGTTCTTCTTTCCCCCACCCTTCCTTGCTTTCTTGCATCTAAAACCATGAGGAACAGACCTGGATCTGGAGGTAGAAGAAGGTGGGCGTGAATACCTATGTCACTTTAGCAAATGGTCTTGCACCCTTGGCCAAACGTTTTGCAAAACCGTTTGGGGGGTTTTGCAAAACCGTTTGAGGGACAAACGGTTTCACAAGGTCGGTTGTAGAAAACGGTCTCCAAGACCGTTTGAGGGCGTTGACCAAGCATGTACCGTTTGGGATTTCTGTTCATAATTATGTAGGCTAATGACCCACCAAATTTTAGGGGTTAACTCCAAAGGAATCGTAGGTTAAAGGCCAATCAATTAGGCAAATCAAATTGAATTAAAGGCTGATTTTCAATCTGTTTAACTTGAACTTCTTGGGCAAACGGTCTCAAACCGTTTGAGTGCGTTTCCAAGCGTGGACTGTTTGGTATTACTGTTTCTAATGATGTGGTCTAATAATCCACCAAATTTGATAGGTTAACTCCCAAGGAATCATGAGTTAAAGGCTAAACAATTAGGTAACCTAATTGGATTAAGTGCTGATTTTCTAATCTGATTAACTTGAACGTTTTGGGAAAACGGTTTCAAACTGTTTAAGTGAGTTGACCAAGCGTTTACCGTTTGGGATTCCTGTTCATAATCATGTTGGTTAATAACCCTCCAAATTTGAGGGATTAACTCCAAAGGAATCGTGAGTTGAAGGCTAATTAATTATGTAAACCCTAATTGGATTAAGTGCTGACTTTCAACTTGACTGATTTGACTTTTTGGGTTTTCTTGCCCAAACGGTCTCAAGACCGTTTGGGGGATCATCCAAACGGTCGCAAGACCGTTTGGGGGTCACCCAAGACTGTTTGAAGGTCTAGGGTCAAGTATGGATAGGTGTTTGAAGATCCAAAGATGTGGTGTGAACCCTAATCGGCTAAGTATTGGATTTGCATTGAATTGAGTTGATGGTTTGGGGTTGATTGGCCCAAACGGTCTCAAGACCGTTTGGAGGTCACCCAAGACCGTTTGGAGGTCTGGGGTCAAGTATAGTTGACCAATTGAAGGTCCAAAGGTACACAATTACAAAGCAATCAATTGCTGATTTAATGATCAACTCAATAGCTCAAACCCTAATGATTTTTCACTAGAATCCAAGGGTTGGGTGAGCCAAACGGTCTCAAGACCGTTTGGAACTCATCCAAACGGTCTCAAGACTGTTTGGAGCTTACCCAAGACCGTTTGGAGGTCTAGGGGTGAGTATGGTTAAGCAATTGATGATACAATTATACTAAATTGGAATGTAATCAATTGTTGTTTTGGTGATCAATCCAATGATCCAAACCTTAATTGGTTGACTTAGATTTTGATGATATGATGGGCAAACGACCTCAAGACCGTTTGGAGGTCATCCAAACGACCTCAAGACCGTTTGGTGTCAGGTCATGTCCCAATGTAATGATGGTTCAATAGGTTCAAATCAATTAGTCCCACATTGAAATATGTTGAAGGGTTATTGATTCCAATCCCTAATTCAATTGAGTTAAACCCTAATTGATGGTCAATTGAGGGTCAAGTGAGGGACAAATCAGTTGAAGGTTGACCTATTAAACTCAATTAAGGTATGAGTATAGGTCCAATTGATGATTGGTTCCATGAATTCAATGATTGAAGGAATCAACATTGGAAACCCTAATTCAATTAGATACCTTATGAAGTGGAGGTCCAATGTGATTGAATCTTTGAGAATTAAGATGATGAATGTTCTATTGATCCAATAATGATTAGTAATGATAATCAATGAAGGTGTGAAGGTTGAAACCCTAATAATACCTAAGTGATTAAGAACCAATTAAAGGGAGAATTCTTAATTGTTTATAGGGTTAATAGCTTGATACACTATGTTAACCATAGTAGTATGTACTTGATTGAAGGGTTGATGTGACCTAATCAATTGAAAGAATAAGAAATTAGAATACATATATATAGATAGATAGAAATATGAATCATGTAATGATATGCTGTAGCACGACCGTGCAAGGGAGCACGGCTGTGGTAGCCTTGGCTTGCACGACCGTGCAAGGGAGAACGGCTGTGGTAGCCTTACTTTGCACGACCGTGCAAGGTGGCACGGCCGTGGTGTCCTATATAGAAATTGAAAAGTTTTGGTATTATGCTGACATTGTTATATATGCATGTCCTTATTTGTATAAGTCATACAGGTTGATATTATGAGGTAATCATAGCCAGGTATGAGTTATGATGTCATATTCCTTGAAAACAATTATAAGCTTTTAGAGTAATGATATGTGAAAAGTATATACATTGCTTCAATCAAGGTCATGTTGTTAGATGACTTGTTGTTTATATGTCACTTGGTAGCAAGTGTTATGATAATCTGAGGGTTTGAATAACCACTCTCCTGAACCACAATGATGAGATGGTTAGGGATTGATATCCCAAGGTTAACAATATGTGATGTGAACTTGATACAATAGTACCTTTTCTTTATAGCAATTGTTTTATTGGGTTATGTCTGAACATGTCTGATGCTAAAGAATGTTGTAAGGTACTTAACTAATCAAGTATAATGATATCAAGTAGAGCCCTGACCATAGATCCATCATTGTCAGAAAATATATGATGGTGAAACAGGTTTTTATAAGGAAACTCCTGGAGCACATGCTTTTGAGTATGTGGGGGTAATGGACGCGAATATCCTTACGTCCTAATGTTGGATATGATTGGAGATGTATCATCAATCTCTCAGTCCTTCATTATATGATTATGCTGGGAAGATGTATCACTAATCTCCCGATGATTTTGTTAATGTCACATCGATGTGAGATAAACAAGAAATCCCTCGATGGCGAAGAGAGTACAGAATGCCACTGTAGCTCTGAATAGCGAAGTTGCCAGAATACCCTGGAAAGCTATTGTAGCAGTGACACAAGATGTCCTGCATATCGATCCTCATACTGACTGAGGAGTGATGAGGTCATAGGAATTCGGCTCTCCTGATGACCTAGGTATGGTACCGATTGCGATCTAAGGATGGTCGGTTGGAGTATGAGAGGTGTAACTCATCTCCTCAGGGCATAAATATGTTTGTAAAACATAATCAGCCGCATAGTATAATTGCTTAGATGGAACTACGAGAAACAATGATTGAAAATACATTGTTATTGTGATCTAGTTAAATAACTAGTACACATGCTTTTCATATTCCTCATTATTATATGTCTGGTCTTTCAATTAAGCTATAATTGAAATGATTACTCATAAGGATATTGTTTCACTTAGTTTATATAATGTTACCTGCTATTGAATGTTATAATCCTACTGTTTATGTTGTTCTCTTTTTCATAACAAAGCTTCTGGTGGAGAGTTATAACTCTCGCTGGGACAATTATTTAAATTGTCTCACTCCCGTGGGTTTCAACTTTTAGGAAGACGCTGAGGACAAAGGAACCCATCAGTGGGTGAGCAGCAACTGCAGCAGTCTTAGGGACAACAGTGATCCTCAGGTGGAGACACTGTCTGTCATGTAGTGTAAATAGTATGTCCTGTGTCGTCTCTGTACTCTCAGGTCCTAGGAGTCAGTATATCTGAGATTTTGGCATGATGCCTTGAGATTTTATATCTTACCTTGTACAGTTAACAAGGTGGGTTTTGTTGTAATGCTCGAGACGTGTTTATGACAGATATGTATCATGGATCAGTTTGTAAATGACCTATCATGTTGTTTATGAAAGAGTTTTTATCTTTTGAAGATCTCTTTACAAAAGTTTTAAATTTTTAGTGATTTTTTATAATTCCGCTGCTAATCGCTTCCGCATTCGTTAATTTGATTGTCGGTTTGGTGTCGGTCATTTCAAAAGCAGTCATGAGTTGGAAGACTAGATTCGACAGCAATTGTACAATACTACTCACGGCATCCCCATTGCATCATGGATGCATTAGGTGAAGCATTACCATCACATTCCATATTATTCTCAAGTATGAGCCCACACATAATTCAAGGTGTAACCATCGGGTTATAGCATACTAGGGTTAAACAATAGTAACAAAGTTTTCCATGATTGTATTAGTCATTCAAGGACAATTCATATCCAATTACCATCACTTAGTTATATTAAAGCTAGGTATAACAAGCTATACCTCATTAGGGTTACATATCAATACAATATGGTTATCATCCCTTCTATTCATATGAGTGAATAGGTAAGACTACCTTATTCAGGGTAACCATTCATTTGTTCCATCATTATTCAACCCATATCACCATACCACAATTTTACAATACTAAGATGGATTTCTGGTATGAATGACTACAACTATCAGACACCTTTAATTAACTTATTGCTTGCACATGTACACTAAAATCATACGTAGAACCAATTTACATCCCTTAATATACCTTCAACGAATTATACTTCTAAAAACAAATTCACATTTACGAAAAGCCATTGTTTTCTCTTATCCCTCTCCTCATTCACTACTACTTACTTTTTGCTACTTATCCTTCTAATTTTAATCATGTAGATTAAACATTCCTAAAATTGAAGCATACAAGGTACAAATAGATTATTCATTATTCTTGCTATCACTGCAAGAATGTATCTCATATTGCACTTCACTCATATTGTATTTCTCCTTTTGTTCAAAACACACTTGTTACATTTCAAATTTATATCTTACTCTTTACTCTGAATCATTTCCATATTGTTTATCTACCTTTCAGATTAGCTATCTTTAAACCCTGGATTACTATCAGTTCTAGTTTACTTCTCATAGTGCAAATCTCATGATCTTGTTTTATAGAGATGCTAGTATTCAAGGTCAAATCACTAGTGACATCCCTTGAACTACTACAACTCTAAACATTCTAGGGTTTGGTCCTAATTAGTAGCATGATGTTATTGTGATGTGACTTTGCTCCCTTAATTTGAAATTCAAACTTTAGATCTCACAAATTTTACTAAAGTCTTCTTTATCTTATCGATTGAATTTCCTTTCTCTTACTTGGCCATTCAGATAGATTACATTCTCAATTACCTTGCTAGGGTTTCATCATCATATTGTGTGTCATTATTACATTCACTAGATGTATCTACCACAGTGTTTATGCATCATATATGATTCATTTCCTTATCACTTCATTCCCACATTGCTCTCATTAAGGAAGATATGAAAGAGAAGATGATTTTGAGACTTAGAATTCTTATCTTCAAATATTCAATAATACATTTCTCATATGTGGGTTTAATTAATTATCAACAAGGATACTTGACTAATTAGAACTTTCTTGAATCTCACAACCTCTTTCTTTTATAATCTAAAATACTCCATTATGTTTCAAACGCTTCTTTACTTTCCACAATCCCCTTACCATATACTACTATTCCAACCCTTCTTTACTTTCCATAATCCCCTTACCATATACTACTATTCTACATGTCATCTTTAACTTCTAGTTTTCTCTTATGATCATGTTTCTTCTTTTATGTGTATGATCTTGTATACCATGTTGCATATATTTCCTTTTATCCTTCTACTAATGTGAAGTTGAAATTCTAAATCAATAATCTCTCTACTAGTATCACCACATGTTTAGTACATTACATATCCTTCATTTTAAATCAAACGGCTCATGCATGGGTTAAACATAGTTTCTCTTTCAATCAAGTGTTTCTTTCCTGAATATAGTCTACCTTTGTATGACTTATTCATTTATTTAGCTACACTTTTGTTCTTCTTTTAGAAACTAGTTTGTTGTTCTATAGAGACTTAGAATTCAAAGGCAATAAGGATGAATGTATTAAACTTATTAATAAAGGTATACATTCCATGCTCTTAATTATATCATAACCCTCATTCCTTAATCAAGCTCATTATTTCCACACATTTGAGATGAATCGGAGTTGAGTAATTCTGAGTAGCTCTTGGCTTCAGGACTATAGGTTTGGCCTGGACCGGCTGGCAGGATGCATTACTGGGATCTAATGACTCCTATTAGTAACATAACAAGAGTAAATTCTGGATAGATTAGATCCAAATTCTAGTATGAATGTATATACTCTAAGATTTTGAAGTATAAGGGAAATAATGGGATAACTAAGAATTAGTTGGAACTGATATCTGAGATCCAACTTTGGGGCCTCATATGAGAAACCCTTAATTGGGAATAAAGGAACATGACATAAGGTTCATATTAAGTTTAATTATTAGTATTATATGAACTCTAAATATTAAATATGGAAAAGATATGAGAAAAGTATGTAAGGGGACAAGATATTAAGAATCAATCATGAAGAATGGATTATATAACTGAGTACAATGTTTTTATGTACTCTAAAGCAAAGGGAAAATAGAAGAAAAGAGAAGTATACAATAAGTACATAGAAGTGAAGAGTCTTCAGAAGAGTTGAAGTGAAGAGAACTAGATGAGCATGTAAATCATAAAACTAGGCTATAATTAATATTAGTTGCTCAAAAGTATATCTGTAATTATATCAGTGCTTTAGACTGTTTCTTTGAAGTACTCATTCACTGAGAGAGTAGGCTCACCCCTCTACTCACAATTTTAGGGATATCACATGGATGATTTAACCAACTTTCGTGCAATATATTGTTTAAAAGAAGTTCCCACTCACCCTAAGGTGTGAAAATACCTTAAAAACGTAGCTCATCCCTGCAAATCTCGATCTCATATCAAATCCCTAGCAATTCACCCGATTCTTCTTCCTTTCAACTCGGAAACCCTAAAAATGAAGGATTATGAAGAAAGAGTGAGAAAAGGGGAAGTTTTGATACCATTTTGGATCAATCAGAGGAGGGAAGGAATCTTTACATGTGAGAGAAGATTCACCATTAAAGTTTATGCAAAGAAGCTAAACTTACATGATTTTATCATTCCTCGGACTGTAAAACCCTAGGTCAGCATCTCCATCACTTTCTCCTCTCAAACCCTAACTCTCCCTCTCTCTCTAGGATTTCGTTTCTCTGGATTTAATCACGAATTATGAGAGCTCCTTGTGTGTTAGGTTGACCATATAGAGCAATTGAGCTGCTTGGGTCAATTGCACATTGACCCCTCACTATACTTTCTCTTATTTTAGCTGAATTTTCTATCATAAAAATATTACTATGATTCCTCTACTGATAAGGTCTAAATGCATCCAAAAATTATAAAAAAAATTCATGTTGTTTATGATTGAGTTTTAGATCTCCATATAAAATTTCAGATCATTTGGAGTTACCAATAAATAATTAAAAATAAAACATTGCACTGCTAAAAAGCACTCTGTCAGTATTTTGGTCGAAGTATAGTTCGACCGAGAACCAGATTCAAAGAACAATCAAATATTCTGAAATTTTTCTCCAATATGCATGATTGAGCTATTAATATCATATACAAAATTAAATTAAATACAAAATTTGTAGAAAATATGAAAAACCATTTACCACACTATTATCATGATCAAATTCCATATTCTTGTACTATCAAAACCCTAATTTTTGCCGATTAGGGTTTACATTTCTCAAACCCTAATTCTTCAAACTAAAATCATAGTTATAGTTTCTTGTTAGGTTTGAAACATCATAATTGATCTACTATAATTAATCAATTCTAACGATGTTCAATCTAATCAAGCATGTAATCATTCAGGTAAACCCTAGTTTACCAATTAAGCACAAATGGGGTCATTACACTACGAGAAACACAAAGACCAAAAGTGTGGAGGGGAGGATACTAGAAACTCTGGCCATCTCTGTGCACTTGCATGGATACCGTGGAGGCAAATTCACATCGTAAATTTGTTCCAAATGAAGATCTTCATTGACGGCACGTGAATGTACATGACATAAGGACATGATCTGATGGGCACACAAAACAAGGAGAAGGTCTCCACGGTAGAATAGTTTGATCCTTCATAGAGAGAACACAAACTGAGATCAAAGTCTCTTGGGTGAAATAGCACAATCTACCACACATGTGCACCACATAACAGTGTGATCCTCTAGAGGAAAGTTTGACATCAGATGTGGGGTCAAGATATCCATCTCTTTGACCTTGGGATCTGTGCAAATTGCCAACAAATTCCCATTATCTATCATTGACTGCCATAGACAGATTGTCATGATTAACTACAAAAAAATATTTGTATGCACACATCCTAAGGTGACTTCCAGAGTGCCAGAGACACCAGAAAGGAGTTCATGTTAATATGTATGCCTATAGATATCATCATATGATGATTGTAATGGTATATCTTGTAAATGGTTTGCTTAATAATAAAGGTAATTTTCTAATTTATTCTGCTTTATTCAGTCATGAGATAACGATGTTACATAATAAATGTCCAAAGAATGATGTTACTTAATGACATACGTCTTCAGGGTGGACCTAAACAATGAGATCATATGGATGTTAAGAGTATATACATTCTTATTATGTCCCTAGTCAGTTGTTATTGTGGAAAGATAATATAAAATAACAATGCATAAGACTAGAGTGTGTGTCGGTTGATGATACAATCTCATTAGTCATGATATGTGATATCAAACCAAACACATATATACTTGCTAGAGAATAGTGTAATAGACAGACCCACCTTGAGAGTCATACATGAAAGTCATGATTGGTAGTCGGAATCAACTTTCATACTGATGGTGGTTCTTAAACCTGAAATCACTACACTCATCACATGTCATTGGATGTACTTTGACATCATCCATCGTGACCTTGAATAAGGGTTGTCGTAAAGGTGGTTCTTGGGTGAATTATGACACATGGGGATGACTATGAGTGATGTAGATGGGATTTGTCCCTCGTATAGGAGCATGATATCATGGCCACTTGATAAGAGAGATTGAGAAATGCATGGCCATTCTCATGTGTGTCATTATGTAATATTGAGTTTACATATATCTCGGACACTCTGCTCTGTTCAAGGAACATGGATTGAACGTCAAAGAGAATGATGATTCCATGTCTTGAGTTCAATCTAGATATCAGTGATAAAGGAACTATACAGTCACTATAACACCAATCATAGATTGTAGGTTGAAGTTGTTCTCTAACTTTCATATTACTTGGGTAGCAATGATGTCTTGCTAGATACCACTCATTGCTTGCAATGTCATAAATAAATTATGCACATTCGTTGCCAACATAACTTGGAACCAATAGGGTTACACACATAGGATACACCTGGAATAGGAGTTTATTCATGAATGGTGTTTAATGTGATTACTAAAGTGTTAGGTATTCATTTTAACAATAATGGTTGAAAATT
Organism: Alisma plantago-aquatica; assembly: GCA_963693085.1. Classification (NCBI taxonomy): domain Eukaryota; kingdom Viridiplantae; phylum Streptophyta; class Magnoliopsida; order Alismatales; family Alismataceae; genus Alisma; species Alisma plantago-aquatica. The sequence goes on along the minus strand of OY856414.1, from coordinate 498,501,438 downwards.
GATTGACTAGATTGTGAACCGATATGTTCAAGTGTTGAACTGATTGATTTGAGTGTCAGGTCAATTTGAACCAGCATTGGCAATCAAAACTCTAAAACGTCAGTTCAGCAAGTGAACTGATAGACTCATATCTGTTAACTAATCGATTCAGGTTGTGAACTGACCATTTGGTTGATCAATACAATTGGATGAAGGATTGATGTTGACGTCATGTTGTGCATTAATCAGATATTAATTGCCAATACAATTCTGAATAGGAAAATAGTGAAATGACAGGTTCAAGATTTGAATCGACTATCTCATGTGTGAATCGACTAGTTCACTACTGAACTAACCAGTTCAACATTTGTAGGTTCCGATAAATTCATGAAATTGCTTCTTTTCAACTCCTGTTTAGACTAGAACTCATGACCCTGACCCTCCTGTAAATATAGGAATAGTCGAGGCTTTCTAGAGACACAACAATAAGCTCTGACAATTGGTATCTTCTCATAGTTGTGGTAACATGAGAACCCGAGCAAGTTCTATCCATCAAAGGAAAAAACAATAAGGGAGAGATAATTGGGAGAGCAAGTCAATGCTAGCATGTTGACTAGAAGGGACAAGTCATTCTTGTATGTTCATCTAGAAAAACAAGAGTTCATGATGGTGTGAGTGGACTACTATAGAGGCAAGGAGGTTGTTGCCACCCGCTAGGAGGATGCATTCAACCACCATCCATGGTGATCAACCAGGAGGTAGACGCTAATAGCCGTACTGGTGCAACTTGAAGAAAGATGCACACTGCAATAAGGGATCATCACTGGACTTGCTCCAGAACTAGGTATAAACCTTAAAACCCTCTTCCCATTACATAGTTATTGAAGTGATGTACTGTACCAGGAGAATATGGCAGTAAAAAAAATCATTTGTCGATATCTGATGCCATATTTCCCTATAGTTCCAATTAATTATCCGGTAAACTTTAAGAGAAGCATAGATTGGAGGATCCAGATCTACATATGGCGTTATAAATTGATTGTTGGAACCTCTTCCATAATAAGGTATAGATTTTAGACATTCATCTGATTTTTTTTCTTAAAATAGATCCTACACAAAGGATTCATCATCCCATCATCATCAAATAAGCTTCAGTCCCAACCATGTTGGGTTTGGTTGCATGGATCCTTTGTTTCCATTCATCTCTATCATAGGTCATATTTTTATTGAGATGTAAAGGATTCATGTCATAGAAAGAGTGATAAAGTTTTATGGTTGGATTTCAACCTACCACCAACTCCCCTCCTCTCGGGCTTGGGACCGACTATATTTTTACAAAGTACAGAACATAGGTGGAGTAATCATACATGAAGGATTCTCAAAAAAAATCTCATTGTGTTTTCCACTCCTGATACTCCTACGATGGTATCAAAGCTATGTCTAGTGCTATTTACTGATTTTTTTCAATTATGAATTGAGTTTTAATCATTAGACGACAATCGAGCATATATTTCATGAGATGAAATTGACAAATGTGTAAATCCAGTCAATGGGAATATCACGATTAGTATCACCATGATCATATTATAATATGATCACATATATGTATTTATATATATACACAAATTCCAAAATATGGTTTTGTTTGGTGTTTGATGCATGATTATGGACAAACCCTAATTGTGATTGTTTTTATTACATGTGGTTAATTGTTTGTAATTCTTTATACAATTGTAAGATGTACCACTTGTATTAAATCTATGTGTATAACTTCCCACATTATTCTCCTCATATGAAATGTGTGGTTTCTCTTACATATGATATAATAGTTTTAGGATAGTCTAGTATATAGGATATCCAATATGGTCGACATGAAGAAGAATGAATGTAAAATAATCATACAAAATCATGTATCATCCATAGTGGCCGCTCATGATTAAAGGATCTAAGAAACATGATTTATTATATTTTGTTTATACATGTGAAGCGGGAAACATTAGATGACCTCAAATTTCTATTAGCTTGGAAAGATAGTTCTACGAGGCCATAATCATGGCATTGTAATTTTATCTCTTATGGTCATTATTTATATATATGATATACAATGTCTTAAAAACAAGAAGGGGGAGGTGTGCGAACATCACCTTATGGCTGCTTGAGCAAGTGGCTGCTTTTTGAAAAAGTGGGTACCTAAGTTCTTATATCATATTTGTATATAAGTAATATATCCATAAGGAACTTTTATACTTATCTAGACACCCTACACAACAAAATAAAGCACAGAAATAGTTTTTAACACATCTATACTACCCAAATAGTTTATTGTTATTGTAGTAAATATATGGATAACTTTATGCACTAAAATATAATAAGAAGTAGACATGTGTAGTGTATTGATGTACATTATGTAGTAAACATTAGAATATATAATATATTAATATCCAAAAAATAGTAGAATATATATTGCACGATAGAATGTGTTAATATATGATAGTATATAAGGAAGAAAGATGCCAAAATATAATATGTAGTAGATAATTAGATATATAATGTATTATAAAATATATTATACAGTAATATATGTATTATACTATTATATACTTATATTATTGTACACTATATTACATGCTAATATAGTCAGTCGTACATATATATAGAAACTAGGAAAGTCAAATATAATAGGAACAACAACATTTGACAACAAAAAAGTTATAAAAACCAACAGTATAAAAATTCCACCACCCAAAAATTAGGCGGCCAAAAGAGGGTGCCCAAAGTAGGGACTCTGATGGGTGCATAGGCGGGCTAAGCGGGTCTTATGTGGCTGCTTAATGAGTTTCTACTTGAGAGACTGCTCAAGGCCTTAACTAGGATGTTGGGCCTCTTGGCACTCAGGCGGCTGCTTTTTAAAACATTGGTCACAAGCCTAGACATTGGAAGAGAGATTGTCCCTTCTACCTAAAGGAACTCAAGAAGTCTATGGAGTAGAGATCTCCACCTCATGTATATACATTATTGAGATTACCTTATTTAATTATTCATCATTAGCATTGGATACCAGATGTGGATTTCACATATGTTGTAATGTGAATGATCTGAAGAAAAAAATAGAAGCCTTAAGAAGGGAGTTGTGGAACTACAAGTCACTACTGGAGAAAAGGTTATTGTTGTGGATGTATGAGCATATAGTTTATCTCTACCCTTGGGGCTTATAATGGAACCAGAAAATTACTATTACATATACCATAAATAGAAATGTTATTTTTTTTTCTTGTTTGGACAAGAATGAACTTGCACTTCTAATAAAGAATGAAGTTTGCTCTATAGTTTGGATGACATCTTGTATGGAAATTCTTTAATGCCATATGGTCTTTTTTTGTTAGATCTTGAGACAAAGTTTATAAAGTAAATACCAAATTTCTTAGAATGTATGACCCAAACATGACATAGCTCTGATATTGCCGCTTGGCCATATAAACAAGAAGTGCATTTCCAAACTCCATAAGGATTGATACTAAGACTCATTTGATTTTGAATTCTTGTTGGAAAATATGACAAAGGCACATTTTACTAAAAACAATGAGAGGTAAAGTGAAATTTTAGAACTCATACATATTGATGTATGTGGTCCTTTTAGTTCAATATCTAGAGGAGGATATTGATAGTTCATTACATCTATATATGATTTTAGTAGATTTCGATGTGTGTATCTCATGAAACACAAATCAAAATCCTTTGAAAAGTTCAGAGTATTCAAGAATGAAGTAGAGAACCAATTTTACAAGAAAATTAAGATACTTTGATATGATTAAGGTGGTGAATATTTGAGCCAATAGTTTGAGAATTATCTCAAGGAATGTGGTATTGCATCACAATTGACTCCATGAGGAATGTCGTACATAATTGTGTTTTAAATATAAGAAATTGCACATTGTTGGACATGGTGAGGTCCACGATAAGCCAATATGTACTTCCTAATTATTTTTGCAGACATCCTCTAGAAATTGCCACATTTTTACTTTTCTAAATTAGTTCCAAGCACATCATATGAGACGTGCGTTGGGAAGAGTCCCAACATGTCTTTCATGAAGGTTTGGGATTGTGATGCTTTTGTGAAGCGTTCATTTCCTAAGAATTAGGACCAAAATATGCCAAGTGTTATTTTGTGGGGTTTTGTAAGGAACCAAAGGATATTGTTTCTATATTCCTTCCCAAAACAAGTGTTTTTTGTTAGAACCAGTACCTTCTTATAGAAGGAGTTCATCTTTAAAAATATTAGTGGGATAAAAATAGAATCTGAAGAAGTTTGAGATACACAAAATGATAATGAACTTGAAGAAGAACATGAGGAGGCACCACAAGTTGTTGTGGAACAACCACCCCCTCAAAAAACATAGGAACCTTTTAGATCTAGTACGACTCGCCATGAGCCAAAGAGATTTGGATTTCTCTTGACTAAAGATGGTGAGGTGTTAGTTATGGATCAAGATGAGCCAACCACCTACAAGGAAGCTATGGAGGGGCAATATTTTGGATAATGGCTTGAGTACATGAGATCTAAAATGGAATCCATGTATACCAATAAGGTATGGGCCTTGATGGAAACACCTAAAGGGGTAAAACGCATTGGGTACATATGAGTATTCAATAAGAAGACTGACATGGATGGAAATTTCCAGACCTACAAATAGAAACTAATTGCTAAAGGTTTCAAACAAGTTTGAGGTATTGACTATGATGAAACTTCCTCACTAGTTGCCATGGTCAATTCCAATAGGATCATGATATCCAATACAACATGCCATGACTATGAGATTTGGCAGATGGATGTCAAAACCGCATTTCTTAACGGGAATATACTTGAGGATGTGTATATGACACAATATGAGGATTTTGAATCTCCACTGGATGTTAGAAAGATACATAAGCTGCTAAGGTCAATCTATGGATTTAAGCAAGCATCCAAAAGCTAGAATATTTGTTTTGATAAACCAGTCAAAGAGTTTGAATTCATTGAGATTGAATATGAACATTGTGTTTAGAAGAAGGCTAGTGGGAGCATTGTAGCATTCCTCATATTTTATGTGGATGATATACTACTTTGGGTATGACAATAACATATCAGAAAGACCTATGTGAAGGTCACTAGATTTTACTAGAACATCTTTAATTCGTTGAAATGAATTATGATTCCCCTTTCCCTATATATGGGTTTCTTTTTATGTTAAATAATATTAAATTATAAAGGAGGTTTAATCATCACTCATTCACTTCTCTACCCCACCTCTGTGTGTGTGTGTGTGTGTGTGTATATATATATATATACAAACAGACATATATATACCCTATCGACTTCATCAATTCACACAACCAGCAACTGAAATTTCCCCTCGACCACTCACTTATGTTTTGTCCTAATATTGTGATGACAGAACATTGTTATAGTGTGATGGCCTCTCCTTCTCTCATTTTCCCCCAGAATTTAAGCCAACCAACAGAGATGTGACACTATAGCAGCCCGCTCTCATAGGTCTTGGCCCTACTCCCTGATCTCTTTTGTCTTGGAATTTGCAAATTAAGAAATTCGACAAAGATGTGTCTAATATATCCTATTGACCATGATTTATGTGATGCATTATATGTGTACATATGTATGAATAGAAAACTTGGTTGTATTACTTGCATGAGCTACCACATTCCCTACATACTAGTTCTTGAACTTATATATGTAGATTGTTTGTTCATTTATTTAATGACTAGATTTGGAATATAGCCCCCTCATTTCCTGGTTGTTGACCATTTAATCTTTTCCCCTTATCTTTGTTAGGGCTCAAGTGACAATCCTTGCCTTTTCCTTAGGGTTAAGTGGCACTATGGTCTTTCCCTCAGGGTTAAGTGGCACCTTGTTAGTCTTTCCACCCACTCTCATATATGTAATGTGATTGACTCTTGTTTGGAGTACATTACAAACAATTTTAGGATCTTTAATTTTTGATCAGTTGAAAGTCATCTCTTTGTTGTTAATTTTTTTCTTATCAATATTTCAAGTTGTTATTTCTTTTCAGATATACATATATTGTTTCATGTTTTTCATAACTATACTCAATGTTTTGCATTGACATGGCATCATGATTTTTTATAGGAAAAGAATGAAGTAAGTTGAACTCTACTAGAATATTTGAAGATACACCAATAAATCTGCAAATATGGTATCATAACATGTAATCGAGTTGTAGAAATCTTTTGATATAGTTAGTTTCCTCTTCTATTAAGTTTCTATCTTGTTGCTTGCGGGTCATGTAAAACCCTCGATGTTATTTTCCCTTATATGCATATGATTGTGTGAGAGAAATCGGGCCAATCAGGGACGTGTGCTTCAATCCCTCTACCACTGTATTGGTAGTGGGATTGGGATTACAGTAAAATGATCATGTGACAATTGATCATCCTCAAAAATACATAATCAAATTAACTTTCCAAATTACTACCACCATGTCAACCTCTCCTTAACAACATCATTTGAACCCTACAACCAAATATGGACAACCGACCCCAATTTCCTAGAATCACATATGCAACTTCACATAAAAAATAGTTCTTCATGCCAAAACAACCATGTGGTTTGTGGCCAGGGATAAGCTTGTTTAATGTCTATCGGAAATTGCATTTTAATGTATGTATTGTCTAGCTCCAGAGAGTCATGTGGTCAAATAGATGTGGGGTATTAATGTTGGGTTGTCAAAGTGTGAGATAAAAAGTGCACTAGAACTTGTTTTAGGTTATGGTTTACATGTGGTGGAGGGAAGGATTGTCGGTAGTAAGGTAATTGAGAATGAGTGAGAAGGTGGTAAAGTTTTATGGTTGTCATTTTTTGTAGTGGGGTGGCAAACAAGAGTAGGGATGTGGTGAGAAGGATCTAAATTTTTCGAATCATGGGACATAGATTTGTCATGGTGATTATGGGAATAAGATTTTAGGATCAATTTCACCAAACCCTTGGGAGTTTTAAACATATGGATTACTTGGGTGATGGTGGGTATATCTAAGGGGCTATAGGAATTGGGGGATTACAATTAAGGGGAGAAAGGATTTGTTAGAAGATGTTACATATATTGAGTTGTGACTGAGGGGACTTTTTAAGATGACATAATATAAATGGGTGACCATAAGAGCAACATATAAAATAGCATTTTGTGCCAAACAACCCAAATTGTATGGCCAGGTTTACAGTAGCAATGGAAATACTCTAGCCTTTTCCTCTTGTGGGAGTGAATATCTACAAAAGATTCTTCTTACTATGGCACCAAGCATGATTATGGTAATGGTGTTGAAAGTATGGGGTTTACACTATGATAATGAAAAAGATAAATTTTGGTTAAAGATCAAGAAAAAACATGAAATAATAAAGATTCAAAAGAACTTAGGATTGAGACTAGGAAGTGGGATAGCAAAAGTGTTCAAGTGAAGGTAGATTGTATAAATGGAAAATATAACAAAAATATTCCTAGTTGGAAAGCACGGAATGGAAAAGTATTATGGAGGTTTAGATATAACTGTAGAAGGTATTGAGGAGTAGATTAACTAGATTTCATAATCTCCTCAAATATGATTGAAGGTGAGGTAGACAAATATGTATGTAACTCAAAAAAATGTTGTGAACCCAAGTCGAGTATAACAAAATAGTTCAAATTTGGATCTGAATATCTAGTTGGTTGACCATACGAAAACTAGGGGATATAGTATTTAAAGAAAAAGGTGGCAGTGATATGGATTTGAAGGAGTTACTAGCATATGATTATATGTTATAAGGAAAACGAAACCTATCAGGGGTCAGGGTTATGAAATCATCTTCATCATCAGTACACATAATGGGCCTTGAACTTTCAACATCATAGGCATTGGTAGTTTGGGACGGATTAGGGTTGGTTTGGATAAAATGGTTATAGTAAAGCATATAAGAAAGTGGGTAATGGATGGAGCCATCAGGTTCATGGACTGATATGAAAATCTTGGAAGGAAACTCTATGTAAAATAAATGAGAAAATTGTCTTTGATGTCAAACACCATCATGAGATCAGCCCAATGGTTGGAACAAACAAAGTGCCCAACACAATTGAGATCAATGAAGAAGTTGTGGTTTATGTTTTTGAAGATGAACTCTGATCACCCAAGGTCTTGCATGGGGAATAGTAGTGAGTTTGATAGGACAATGGGTATAAATCATATGGAGAAGGTTCTCAATTTGGTTTGACAGAGGGGGTTTGATGCCATTTCCAACAAGGGTGGTTCAAGTGGTTGGGGATTTGTGGTTGGAACCCTGAGCTTTTAGTTAGGGTTATCACCACGTGATGAACATGTAGGGGAGGGTGTGGGTAGAGTTTTATAGATGAGATGATGTTTGTATTGTAGGTCCACTATGAGTTGAGATAAGATGAGGAAAGTTGTGATGCATTCATTTACAATCTGTGCATTTATTGGTGTTGAGTCCTCACCTCTCTTATCTCAAGTAAATCAGTGGCACTTGATCATGTGAATATAAGAGGGGATAGGAGAAAGGAATCTGATGAGACCTACCTTTCTTACCTCTTTGTTTGGGTGCCAGGATCATATGAGAACAAAGGCTAGGAAAGGGGGGTAAAGTAAGAGGCGGGCTTTAGGATGGCCAAAGGTTGTACTATTGTGGATCTAGTTGAGAAATCCAAGATGATGGATGAGTGGGGGAGTGAATACAAGACCTAGTGATGTGAAACCTAAACTATATACTTTATCGTAGTAAAGCTGATAGTGTAAGCATTAGGAGGATCTAGATGTTTGGATGAGCAGAACTTAGGCTTCACCTAGAGAAAGGATGAGAGAGAGGAACACAAAAAGATAAATAAGAAATTGTATCTTGAAATATAAGTAAGATTTACTTAGTTGCACTGCTTTATCAATGTAAGAGGAGATCCATCAAGAAGGAGACCAATAAATGAAGGACAAAGCTAGCTTCTCTACTATAGTGTGCTAGCACTAGTAAGACTACAGACTAGCATGTAGATAAAACTTTTGGGATAGATTTGCACATCACCCAATTTGTACCCACTTTTATACCTAGTCCTCAAGACCTATGAAATCCACCAACAAGATTAATGTGCATGCAACACACAACAAGAACATGTGCATCCCCAATGCATGCAATAAAGAATAATATTTTTAGGTTCTAAAACATGTGCATGCAGTGCAAACTACTATTTGTAAGTCATAAAATTGTGGATGCAACCCGCTATAGTCTTGTAGGAAGAAAATCACAATGACATTCAAAAATTTGCATCTAAAATAGTGATAGTGTGTACACGATGGGTGAGTATTGTATCGATGGACCACCTTTAAAACTTGAGTGCTATTTTATTTTTATAGTACTTTAATGATATTATATTCATGTAATTCTTATTATGTATATAGGTAATGTTATGTGAATTTATGTGTAGTATTTTTATTATTATGAATATTATTTATTCATGAGTACTATTATATACATTTTACATATTGTGCACAGAATAATATTTCTTGAAAAAAATAGAAATATTCAAAATAAGGACTACTTTCAAATTAACACTAAGGTATATTTAAAGATGAGTATTGTACTAGTGAAGCACCTACTAAAATGTGTACCATTTTATTTTTTGAGTAATTGTATAATATCTATGTTTTTGGTATTGTTATTGTTAATATATTATTGTTGTTGTTGTTTTGGTATGTAAATTTCTTTTACAATTATGAGAATTATTTATTTATCAGTAATATCATACATTTTTTGTCTATTGTATATTTTACTTATGAGTAACATCATGCATCTTTAATTTTTTACACACATTTAAAATGGATTATACATGAAATATAAATATCATCAAAATAATTGATCAGATTACATTTGGGATTAAGAGAGGAAACTTTTCAAAGTCAAGTCTCAAATTACGTGGCCAGGACGGATGCCTAAACAAATGATGAATCAAGAAATATTTGTCCACATGAGTCGAATATGAATCCCTTCGTTGAAGACCATCAAGAATTCAGACAATTGTAGTATCCTTTGTCAGTATTTTGTATAGATGATATTTAATTATGTGTATTGTTGCTTATTATTTTTGTACTAATTGTCTATATATCATATAGTATTCATTTTTTTAATGTGTGATGTAAATAGCTTATGTGAATTCCTATGTATAAATGTGTACAATTTGTGTATACATTTATGTGTGTATAAGTTAAATATTTTGTTAAATTTGTATGTATGTATATATATAAATATGTGTGTGTGCGTGCACACACACGTGTGAATATACAATGTAATATATCACTATATATTTATTGTTTGACACACTTTAAAATAAAAATATGCATTTATTAATAATTTGGAGAATGCACGTTATCTTTTTTTTTAGGTGCGGGAGTGGCACATGTAATTGGTGGAAGTGGGAAGGCATTGTTAGATATATGGCAGTTGTAGCAGCCATGTATATAGCATGGGTTAAGCCCAATGTAGTGCAGCTAGTACATGTGAGAAAGGTAGTTTTATCTCTAGTACAAATGGCAAATAAGTTTTATCCCATATTGCTCACTCCTAGAACTTTTGTGGTCCTTATATGTAGGATCACATGGGGCACTAGTATCCAAGAGGTCCTAGGAGGAAGGTATGCTCACCTCCTTGGTGGGTGGGGTTACCACACGCACGCGCGCCATGCCACGCCTGGCCGGGCCGGGCTTGTGGCTTGTGGAGAATGTTTTCTGTCATCCATCTTCTTTTTGTACTAGGATACAACTAAGTAATTAATTACTCATGTAATTAATTGTTTCTTTCTTATTTAGATTTATTAATCCTAACTGGAAAGTGTCTCTTTTGCGGAATTTTCTGTAATATGTACAAGAGCAACTGAGTGGTCACATCTTAATAGGAATATGATTAGTGGGGCGTGTAAGGCTATAAATAGGCCTCCGGTCATTAGGGTTAAACACATCTCTTTTGAACACGGTCGTCAGCCGTTCGTGCGGGTGTTTAGTGAGCCCAAATCCCGAAGTCTTCCTTCGTCGCTCCTGTTGTTGCTTGGAGATCTCTCTCCTAAAAGTGACAAAGACGTCCATCCTCTTCCTTCAAGACACAACCTGTTAGGCGATAGTTCCTGTGGTTGATGGGCTGCACTAGTGGTAGTGCAGTTGTTTGTGCTTCCCTTCAGATTCATGACTGAGTAAATTGGGAGAACAATGCATGTCCTGGAGGACTACATGGCGTTGATTTCTTTAAGTAAAACTTGTTTTTTTCTCAACAAACGATCTGTTCAGGTTCCTAACTCAGTTTATTTTCTCCTACATTGTTTATTCTTCTGCTTCTTATCTAGATCTGGCCTGTAATCGTTAATTCATTGCACATTTCATTGTTGCATGTAACGACGTAAAATACTAAATTTTGTTTAACAGTCTTAAAGAAATAAATTTATGTCATTAATTAATAATGGCCAGTCAGGGTGGTTCTGGGAATAAAATTGATACCAGCAGTATGCCTAAAAAAATTACTGGTACCAACTTTGCCCGATGGTAGAGTCGGATGTAAATTTGGTTGAATATTGTGAATTTTGATCAGTAATTAGAAAAGACCGAACCTAAATCTGATGATACTATTCCTGATAATGTAAATATAATTGCAAATTAGAAGAAGGGTGACAAAACATGTCGTGGTTTGATTTTGTTTGGTTTAAATAACAAACAATATGTACTTAAAGCCGCCTGTCACTACATCCAAAGTTTTGTGGGAATCGTTAATTAAAAATTTTAGTACTGAAAACTAAGGTGTTAAAAAATATTGCGTGTCTAAATTTCTTAAGTTTCATATGGTAGAGGGTAAGTCTGTTTTTGATCAAACACACGATCTTTAACTCCTAGTTCATGAACTCTTATATGCCAAGATGGTATTGCCTGACAAGTTTGTTGTTATGTCTATCATAGAAAAGTTTCCTAAGTCATGGGAATTGTTTGATATGTCTCTGAAGCACCGCAAAGGGACACATATAATGGAAGAACTAATGATGGATATAAACATACAAGAAGAACACTTAAAGGAGAAGACGGTCAAGGTGCCTACTGATGCAAACCCTACTGTTAATTTTACTTCTGTTAAAATCACCAAAGATAAGAAAACTAAGAATGCACATAAACATAAGGCCAAGATCCAGAAGAAACCGAAGAACAAACCTTGTTGGACTTGTAGACAGGTTGGCCACTGGAACAAGGATTGTCCTTCTAAGAAGGCAAAGAAATTTGTCGCATCTGCAACTGAGGAGGCTGTGTTTAACATGATGACTATATCCTTAAACTTCAATGATGGGTGCGTGTCTATTAAACCTGAAATCCTTTTTATTTTTAAACCACTTTATTGAATAATTGACAGTGGGGCTAATATACATGTTTGTGCTGATAAGTCACTATTTGTGTCTTACCAGGCCTCTCGAGGTCGAACTGTGACTTTAGGCGATTCCAGCTCTGTAGAAGTCAAAGGTGAAGGACGGGTGGACTTGAAGTTTCCTTCGGGGAAGGTGTTGACTCTTCACAAGGTCAGACATGTTCCAACCATTCGACGCAAATATCCTTAGTGGTGTAATTTTAGTTAGGGAAGGTTATAGAGTGGACCGTAAATGTAATAAGGCTATTATTACATGCCTTCGTGATTCTTTGTTTTTTGGCAAGGGGTATTTATGTGATGTGGAGAACTTATTTAAGATTCATGTTAAACGTGTTTCAAAATTAATTTTAAATTTGAATGATTATAAATATGTATGCATGAATCTTGTATCATTTAACGTTTGGCATTCACGTTTGGGACATGTTAATGTTGCCCCAATGAAGCATATGATGAATCTAAATTTAATCCTTGAATCTGAAATTAGCAATAATAAATGTGAAATCTGTGTGCAAGCTAAGCTTCCTAGGAAGCCTTTTCATTCTGTGAATAGGAATTCGGAAATTTTGGATTTAGCGCATACAGATATTTGTGAATTTAAAGGAATTGCTACTATGGATCAAAATGCTATTTTATAACTTTTATTGATGATGTGAGTAGATATTGTTATGTCTTTTAACTTAGAAGTAAAGATGAGGCATTGGATAAATTTAAAATTTATAAGAAAGAAGTTGAAACTCAAATCGGAAAAATACTTAAATGATTAAGATCCGATAGGGGAGGAGAATACACCTCGAACTTGTTTTTGGAATTTTTCCAATCACATGGTATAGTTCATGAGGTAACCGCTCCTTATTCACCACAGTCTAATGGGATAGTTGAATGTAAAAACTGAACCCTAATAGATATGGTTAATTATTTAATCCAAACCTCAGGTCTACCCAACTTCATGTGGGGGGGGGAGCTTTGAATACAGCTTTCCATATTCAGAATAGAGTTCCTCATAAATATGTATAAAGTAGTCTGTTTGAGTTATGGAGAGGAATAAAACCGAGTCTTAAATATCTTCGAGTGTGGGGGTGTCTTGCTAAGGTACTTGTCCCTGAACACAAAAGGAAGAAATTGGGACCGAAAATGGTTGATGCCATATTCTTGGGGTATGTAGAGACAAGTTATTCCTATAGATTTTTATAGTGAAATCTGATAATTCTGGCATTGAGGTCAATACAATTATGGAATTATGTGATGCTACATTCTTTGAGGATGTGTTTCCCGTGAAAACTAGTGTGCCTAATGAAGTATCTCAAGAAGATTTATTCACCACAGGTTCCATTCCCGAGCACGTGGAAAGGATGATAAATGTGGGGGCGACTCAGAACAAGCTATTTTTGAATATGATGATTCTGAAGAAATAGTTGAACCAAGGAGAAGTAAACGGCCTAGGACATCCATGGACTTTGGAAGTGAGTTTCTCACTTACAATGTTGAGGATAATCTTGTCACTTTCAAACAAGCTATGGAATCTCCAGAAGCTAAGTTTTTGAAAAAAGTTGTTAATGATGAAATCCAATCAATTATCTCAAATGGAACTTGAGAAGTTGTGGATTTGCCTCCTAGTTGTTCTGCAGTTGGTTGCAAATGGATCTTTAAGAAGAAACTTAATGCAGACATGACAATCAATAAGTATAAGGCTAGGTTAGTTGCTAAGGGTTACACACAAAGGGAAGGAATAGATTATTTTGATACATATTCACATCTTTCCCGTATGACCACAATCTGAGTTCTTATAGCATTGGCTTCCATTTATAATCTCTATATCCATCAGATGGATGTGAAGATCGCGTTCTTACACGGTGATCTTCAGGAAGAGATATATATGGAACAACCCAAGGGATTTGTGGGTCGTGGGAATGATTCCAAAGTGTATAAACTTGTTAAGTCATTATATGGCTTGAAACAAGCCCCTAAGCAATGGCATGAGAAGTTTGATTCTGTGATATCATCATTCGGATTTATTTCTAATGAATTTGATAAGTGTCACTACTGCAAAATTGTCAATGATGGATTCATTTTGTTATGATTATACGTCGATGATATCCAGCTTTTTGGTTCCGATATGGAAGTAGTAAATGAGACAAAGTCATTCTTGTGTAGCAAGTTTGAGATGAAGGATATGGGTTTCACTGATGTGATTTTAGGGATTAAAATTATTAGGTCTACTGATGGTATAACACTCTCAAAGTCTCATTATGTTGAGAAGATATTGGAGAGGTTTGAGTACACATCACGTAAACATGTTAAGACTCCATATGATTCATCCAAGCCCTTGTTCAAGAATGAGACTGGGGTTCCAATGTCTCAATTACGATACTCTCAGATTATCAGAAGTTTGATGTATCTTATGAACTGCACACGTTTAGACATTGTGTTTGTCATGAACAAGTTAAGTACATACACCAGTTGTCCCCACAAGACCCATTGGGAAGCTCTTGACAGAGTTCTGAGGTATATCAGGGGAACTTGTTCCCTTGGGATGCATTATGGTAAACATCCTTCTGTAGTCGAAGGATATAGTGATGCAAGTTGGATTGTCGTGAATTCTGGGAGTAATGGTGTCTCAGGATATGTATTCCAGTTGGGAGGAGGAGTTGTTTCTTGGAGGTCTAAGAAATAGACCATATTGTCTTGGTCCACTTTTGAAGCAGAGTTGTGTGCTTTAGATGAAACTAGATTGGAAGTTGAATGGCTACATGGACTTATGTCCAGTTTACCTATGGTAATGAAGCCGCTTCCTGCAATTTCAGTTCACTATGATAGCACTACAACTATTGCTAAGATAAAGAGTTCTAAGTACAATAAAAAATAGCGTAGACACATCCAAGTCAGATTGAAATATGTAAGGGAGTTAGTGTCTAATGGGGTCGTGGTTGTGGACTACGTCGGTGCCAAAGATAATACATCTGATCCTTTCACTAAAGGACTTACCTTGGCTTTAGTGAAAAAATCCAAGTTGGGGATGGGACTGAAACCCCTATAGATTTACAGGCAGTGGCAACCCAACCCAAAAGAGTGGAGATCCCACAAATTGGGTTCAATGTGGTAATAACAAGCTGTCAGGTGAATCAGATGACACTATGTATTCTTGTTTGATGCTTCCAGCATTTGTGTGTCTATCTCCTGGAAACATGTTAGTGTCATGACTGCAAGTTAGTAAGAGATTAGTCTCTGAATAGTGTCAAGTCTTAGGATAGGATGTTAGCAGTACATCCTTGGAGACTCCAACTAAGTGATTGATGTTGTGTAGGCCACAACAGGAGAATTGGGTTGTTCTCCAATATCAATCATGATATTCTTTTTGTATGCATGGCCTTAATGCATTGTTTTCTTTTCTACCATGTCTTTATTGTGTTGTTACCAACCTATACTCTTGTACCCAAGGTTCAGGTTCAAGACTTTTGTTCACCTAGTTCCTGTGAGGGTCACAGTTGGATAACTCAGGTAGATACAAACTGAAAGGTATCTGCTGAAAACACAATATGGAGGACTGAATGGTAGAGCACACTACACATTGGACTTTGTGGGGAATTATTAGATATATGGCAGTTGTAGCAGCCATGTATATAGCATGGGTTAAGCCCAATGTAGTGCAGCTAGCACTACTACAGAAATGGCTTATAACGTCACTTTTAAAGGCGTCGGTTCTATAAAAAACCGACACCTCAAACATAAAGCGTCGGTTAAATAAAAAAATCGACATCTATCTGTGAAGGGCGACCAGACACGAGTATCGCTTTTATTTAGCATCGGTTCTTTAATAAGCAACTGATGCCTAAAATTAACCGTCAAATCCAAATTTTCCAGTGAAAAAAATACCTCCAAAATTTAACATACAACGTCAGTTGTTAAAATAGAAACCAACGACTAAAGGTTTTCCACGAGACAGAAATTTGACCAATTTTTATCATCGGTTGTCTTACAATAACTGACTCCGTTGTGTTTTCGCGCGCTTAACCACGAAAATTTTCACCCCCCTTTAGCGTCGGTTTTTATACGGAAACTGATGACTATGGTCTTAATTTGAGAACATTTATTTTTGTCAACATATAAAAATAGACGTCATTTTTTCTAGTTGGAACTGACGACTATAAATGAACAATAGTTTTGGTTTGTTGTTGGTAACCGACGCCTATAGTATTTAGGGTCGGTTGTTTTTAATAACCGACGCCTATTATCATCAAGATAAAGATTACACATAAATTAGTATGACCTAGGGATGGAGAGATAATTCATAATTGATTTCAAAATTTCAAACTAGCTCATGCATTATCATCAATCTACATCATACAATAAAGATTCATGTAGATGTTAGGGCGACACATCACTACAAAATCAGAGATTTAACATTAGGGTTTTAATATCTTACATAGATTGATCACAAGATTTCAGCAATATAGTTAATTCAAGATTATGGTGAAATGTGTATTAGGTTTTAATATATTAATTCATCATGCATTAAAATTTATAGAATTAGGTCAAACATTAATATTCAATTGCAAATGTATCTTCTTCTTCTTGTTCCCTCCTTACCAAATGGATAAATGCAAGGCACGACCTGCATGTGGGTTGGACACGGCGGCCGTGTCCAACCCACATGTAGGTCGTGCCTTACTTTTATCCATACATTTGGTAAGGAGGGAGCGGGAAGAAGAAGAGGGGGAGGAAGAAGAAGAGGTAGATGAAGAAGAAGAAGGGTAGCAGCTTACATGTCAACGGCGTGGAGGAAGAAGAGAGCAGGGAGATGAGCTAGCAAGAGAGCAGCGGCCGGTCGGAGCAGCGATCGAGCTGGCAAGCGGCGGCGGCGAGCAGCAGACCAGCAAGCGGCGGCAGAGACAGGGGCAAAGGAATCGTCGAACCTAAAACCCTCAATTGTGGAATGAAAGAAACAGAAGGAGAAGAGTCAGCTGGCTCGCGCGCGGGTGCTGTTAAGTTAATAATAGGTGTCGGTTATTAAAAACAACTGACCCTAAAAACTATAGGTGTCGGTTACCAACAACAAACTGACACTATTGTTCATTTATAGTCGTCGGTTCCAACTAGAAACCGACATCTATTTTTATATGCTGACAAAAATAAATGTTCTCGAATTAAGACCATAGTCTTCGGTTTCCGTATAAAAATCGACGCTAAAGGGGGTGAAAATTTTTGCGGTTAAGCGCGCGAAAACACAACGGTGTCGGTTATTGTAAGACAACCGACGATAAAAATTGGTCAAATTTCTGTCTCGCGGAAAACCTTTAGTCGTCGGTTTCTATTTTAACAACCGACGTTGTATGTTAAATTTTGGAGGTAATTTTTTTCACTAGAAAATTTGGATTTGGCAGTTAATTTTATGCGTCGGTTTCTTATTAAAGAACCGATGCTAAATAAAAGTGATACTCGTGTCTGGTCGCCCTTCACAGATAGATGTCAGTTTTTTTATTTAACTGACGCTTTATGTTTGAGGTGTCGGTTTTTTTATACAATCGACGCCTTTAAAAGTGACGTTATTAGCCATTTCTGTAGTAGTGCTTCCGTCTTCTTTTTGCACTAGGATACAACTAAGTCATTAATTACTCGTATAATTAATTATTTTTTTCCTATTCGGATTTATTAATCCTAACTGGAAAGTGTCTCTTTTGTAGAATTTCTCGTAATATGTACAAGCGCAACCGAGTGGTTGCGTCTTAACAGGAATAGGATTAGTGGGGCGTGTAAGGCTATAAATAGGCCTCCGGACATTAGGGTTAAACACATCTCTTTCGGACACAGTCGTCAGCCATTCGTGCGGGTGTTTAACGAGCCCTAATCCCGAAGTCCGTTACTGTCGCTCCTACTGTCGCTTAGAGATCTCTCTCTTGAAAGTGACAAAGACGTTATCCTCTTCCTTCAAGACGCAATCTGTCAGGTACTGGTTTATGCGGTTGATGGGTTGCACTGGTAGTAGTGCAGTTGTTCGTACTTCCCTTCAGGTTCGTGATCGAGTAAATTGGGAGAACAATGCATGTCCTGGAGGACTGCACGGTGTTGATATTTTTAAGTAAAACTTGTTCGTTTCTCAACGAACGATCTGTTCAGGTTCCTAACTCAGTTTATTTTCTCCTATATTGTTTATTCTTCTGCTTCTTATCTAGATCTGACGTGTAATCATTAATTCATTGCACATGTCGTTATTGCATGTAACGACGTAAAATACTAAATTTTATTCAACAGGCATTGGGTTATAGTTGTGTCATTTCGTACAACATTTTTTGGAGTATGTGACATGCTTGTACGCGCAGAATCTCTTGAAGATTTTGTTGTTGTTTAATAAACTACTGCATGCAGCAGTATTTTTATCCTAATATTGGTTGATTGAAAATTGTAGTCTCCTAGTAGTTCTTGATATGCATGAGACTAAAAGAATGAGTTGTGTATCGAAATGGGTACAAATAGAGTAATGTCCATCCTTTTCCAAACTTTTGACGCCCCTCTTGTCCGCCAACTATAGTAGCAATAACGGAATAATTTACTCAACATCATCTTTTGCGTAGCTAGACCATAGTAGGTGGAGGGTTTTATAGCTCACTGATTTAGTAGGGATAGCTCATCAACCTGCTAACATATTTCGATCTAGAAGCCAGTCAATTTGTCAACTTACCTGTATTTATGATAAAAACCAACCAGAAGATGTGTTATATTAAGGAAAAAAATCAATTTAGTACACTTTTACAAAAATATTTACCAACACATTTTGTAAAATATTTTTCAAAATAGCATACTCTATGTAGAACCCGTCACTCAATAATGTATTTTTTTGTATTTAAAATTAAAAAAAACACCACAAATATTGGTGTGTTTATTTTTAAATAATAGAATTTAAAAAAAATGTTAAAAGAGCCACTTAAAGTGGTGCTTACAACTCCACGCTACATTTAAGTGTAAAGTTGAAAGTGCCACTCAATGTGGCGCTTTTGCTATTTTTTATTTTTTTTATTTCAAATTTTTTTTTTAATAAACACACTAATTCTTGTGGCATTTTTCTGTCCTGTATATAAAAAGCTCTACACAGAGTGGCATTTCTACACCAAAGTATGTTATTCTGAGAAATATTTTACAAAATCTGCTATATAACTTTGTTGCTATAATGGTTTTGTTTCCTTATATTAATGCTCTATGTGATTTCTAGCTAGCAAGTTGAGTTGCGAAAACGCGGGACGTTCACGTCAGTGTTCACAAATAGTTGTAGGGTTATACTTATTTAGGTGGCAAATGCCATTCGACGTTTCTGACTGTAGCGGTTTAACCTAACCCATATACCCACCATTTTTTACTTGATTGGGTCTATTTCACTATAGTCCGGCGGACTACCAAGATACCACTTCATTATGTAACATGTAACTCCACTGTGTTGTATATTTTTCTCTTGCATCACTTCTTTGACATCCTTCTAAATTCCATCTTGCCGGCGGACTACCAAGATACCACTTCTGGTTGTATTCCGTGATACAGTTGTACAAAAATTATGTTTGCTTAGCTGGATTGGATAAATACGTGTAATCCTGCATTTTCGGGCACAACAGAAACGCTGGATGACGCGATCCATTTCAGAACTGCTGGGCGCCGGAATGTACCTGATTGCCTGTACTTTTTATGCAGCAGCACGGTACCGAAAAGCAATACGCATCGCATATCCGTCAAAGCCACACATGTGAACTGAACATAAAATTTCAGTCTGCAGATTTTCATAGAACCCAAAACAAGTTCTACTAGGACTAGAAAAATCTTGCATTCAATCTAATCCACCTATATACAACGAACCAAACGTGCCCTTAGTGGATGTGGAGACGGATTAGAAACCATGTGTGTTGTACAAGGTACACATGCACAAGATGTTCGCGTGTTACATGGACCACAGATGGTTTGTACTAACAGAAGTTCTTAGACGGCGAAGAGAACGAGCTTGGTGCTATGGCGATTGAGCTAGTGGCAAAGCCAGAAATTTTGATTGGGGGGCACCATACAAAACCATACTATTAACATTATTATTTTTAGATGTCACTCACAATTTTAAAAGTAATATGAAGATAAATATTTCCTATGATGCTTGCAAAAGTGACAAAAAAATAAAAACTATAACAGCGAGAGCATTACCCCTGTATGGAAAAGATAATAATTAAGAAAAATATTTTATTTTTATCTACATTATGCTCCAATCCACTAGGATGCTTATGAAACCATGATGGAACAAATCAAAGAAATTTATTCCCACATTTAGTAGATGAAAATTTAAGAGAACAGAGAACAGGGATGAAGATGACCATTTTGAAAAATAAACTCTATGTAAGTAGTTAAACACTAACATAAAAGTTGAGATTTATGGCTTCAGTCCTGGAGTCAAAATTATTTCTTTAGGTAACATTTCAATTGTTGAGTCTTTAAATAACTTATTTAATTTTTGAATATCTTGATGAACATACCTCGTGATTTTTAAAAATCTTAGTTGGTTGTTTCTCGTGTAGAGACTCTCTTGGGAAAAAATCATGATAGATTATAACAAGTAATGAAGAATTAACTTTAGGACACTGTATAATATTATGAAAAGTATAAACAAAGCTACGTGCATTTGTTTGATATAATTTTGTAATCGTCTAAGTTAAAACAAAATATTTAACGCTTTTTGTTTAACTATGCTTGGATATATAAAACTTGTTTACAATATAATTTTAGGCACATCTATTGCCTTATTCCATGTTTAGGCTCCGACATAGAACAGCCTGAAGTCTAGCACGTGCAAAGGACAACTTTATGCACTCAAGCAAACAATTATAACTCCAACAAACGCTAAATAGATGCAACGGGTTTGAATATCAGTTGTTATTGTCATAGCCTATTGTTAGAATCAGTACACCCTTCACTAGTAGATTGTAATTGTTACTACCATTGTTCACGAGTTCTACATTAGTAAGTACAAAATACACATGATCACATGCTACCATCTTTGTACTAGGGAAAAAAAATCAAAATAGTGGTTGTTTTGAAAAATCGGTAGAAGTCTTTTTCTACAACTTTGAGTTGTTATAATAAGAGTCATATATTGAGTTTTCTCATGCAATATTTAGAAAGTCATATATGTGATTAACTTTTAGGGGGGGGAACTAATATCGATTCCTAAAGTCGATAAAAATGAAAATTGATTTAGAAAGAGTCTCCACTATTATGGGCAACGTGAATAAATTAGAAAAAAGATGTTAAAAAGGATCGATCGGTTATGTGTGTGAACCATGCCTACAATCATGATTGGTTAAAACAAATAAAAAAACGGGTGCGATCCAGGTCTGAGCAATGGGTTTGATTATGTCATTCAAGTTCTTTACAACTAGCAGAAGTGGAAACCTGGAAACGGAATATGGATAATCGTGTCTTGACGGAATCAATCGTAACAGAAAATCAATCGTAACAGAAATTTGTTTTAGATATCTGAGGAAGATGCATGCAACCGTGACTAGGTAGGACACTCACTACATTGGCATGCCTGTTTATCCAGAAACTACTTTCTCGTCATTTATCAATTAGTGATTATCCCAGGCAATGGGTAGGGCACTTGCCCCACTGGATTGAGCTGGAGCCTGGTGCGGACTACCCTGCGGCGGCGATATGGCTGGAGGAGCCAGGCCGCCGGCTATCTCAGTCAAGCGTTGGCGACGTACGTGGATGGGTAATGCTTTGAATTATCTACTTATATCTCAAAAGCCGAAGAATAGTGGGCTTTAAGTCCAACTTTTTCACAGCAGAAGTTCTTGTCCTACTTTTACGTCCAATGGGCCGACCGGCCCAGCCATATTAATCCAGAATTCGCGAATGACAAGATACTATCAACTAAACATCTAAACCGGCTCTTAGTCCAGTAAGGGCACGTTTGGTTTAGCGGAGCTGGCCGTATTGGATTGTATTTCTTGAACCAGTAATACAAATAATAAGTTTGGTTTGTTGGAGCAGGAGAAAACAACCAATCCTGCGTGATATACTGTGAATGTTGGATGACTTTTTCCTTCTCAAAACGGCGGGACGCCGGCATCCAGCTAGAGCTAACACTAACACTAGTCCCTCCGCCGAGACAGGCTCTCAACAGTTGGCCTTTTGCTTTTCAGTTGGCTGCTATACGGAACCTTTTTTGTTTTTGGTTTGCTGCTGCTGTGAACTGATAAAAGCCCAAAAATCGTCAGACGTATCCTGTGCAAACGAATACATTTCACCAAACATAAACTTCAACTCCTTAAATCCTAGTCTATTTACAATACCGAATTGATTAAATGCAGGAGACTCAAGAATCCAACCGAATCCATTAAAGCAAATGTGCCCTAAGTGCAACGTATAATATTATTTGGCACCGTCCTGTCTAACTAAGACTGCCGAGCACCATACGGGAAAAGGGCTCTCGCTTATCTCCCGTCTGGCGATCACGGCGGAGAGCTAGGGCTCCTCTCGCATGCGGCGCTCCAGCTTGGGGGAGGGAGTCAGGTGTCCTGCTGGGCCGTCACCTTCTCCTCCCGGGGCTCCTCCTCGACTTGCCTCTTCTTCCGGTTTCCTTTTGCAGGTGCCTCTCCGAGCTCCTCATCTCTCCCCCCTGGACGGCGGACGTGTGACCTGGTTGTGATCGGGTCTTCTCTTCGGCGTGTTGCTTGCAGGAGGTGGTGGTGCTCTTCTCCTGGCAGAGTCTTGCTCAGATCTGCCTTGAGGCTGAGGCGGGTGGCTGGTGGGGGTGTCCTCGTAGGGGTTTCAAAGAAGGCGGGTTTCCCTCCTCTGTTTCTGCCTTGCAGGTTTCTCGCTTGGGTGCTAGTTTCTGGCATGCTATTTGTCTTGTTCTGCTGTATATCGGTGTTGTTTCTTCCTTTGAGTAAGAATTTGTTACTCCTTCCTCTGTGAAGGCGGTGGTTTTTCTGGGGTTTCTCCTGGTAATTCAACCTTAGTACGACTATCTCATCTTTGCTCTGGATTGATCTCATTACTCAGTTGTATGGCTTCGTTTGAGTTGATATACGAGCAGAATATCGTCTTGTTCCAGCCCCTGTACCACTATTTAATGCTCAGGTTGAAGGAATTTTTCAGAAAAAGCTGCTTAAGACAGCCTCAAGGAAGAAGAATCAATGCAGAAATGTCTCTCTCTCGTCCCCAATTGTAGATGTCGTATGGCTAACAAGTAAAGAATCGGTCCTTTTGCTCAAAAAAAAAACTACCGAGCACCGATGATGCGTTAAACATATAAATACACCTTATAGTTAAGTGATGTAACTTATGAGAAAGTATGTGCATTAGTTAGGCTGGTTTTTCTTACGATTTTCTTCTTTTTTTTCTTTTCTTTCAATTTGAACGGAGAGCTTAGACTGAAGGTGGGCCTCCTCATTAGTAGGGTGTCTATGATAGGCAACGTTGGGTACATTCTCGACTGGAAGTTAAAACCCATGGGCTTTGTCATTGAAGCGTAGCCATTTGTCGGCATATATGTTTATTTCTTTGTGAGATATTGAGCCAGAGAACTTGAAGAGGGGATGAAATTTCACAAGTCGCTTGGAATTCTGAATTTGACCATATTACTCTATACGATTCACAAGATTTCATCCGGCATGTACGTATTTGCTATTAGTAGATTTCAAAACTATGCTTGACAATAATTTACAGAATAATGCATCTTGAATTCTAAAACAAATGTTTGTGCAAACTAAAAAGGCCTATTTAAGAACAATTCTTTATGGAAATTTATCCAAATTCTAGCATCAATTTTACTTATAGTATCAGTGAGACCTTGGTCCCACCTTGATGTTTATTTGCAATCAACGTGCTAATAGATGATAGTTTTATCATGAAGTATGTCAATCTACCTCATACAACATATGATAAGTCAATGTACTCACAATTTCATCTTTTGATCATAATACATAATTATTAATCCAAAACAATACAATACAATAGAAATCATGTACTTAGCAAAGAAATTCATATTTTGTATCGATATCTCAAATACAAAACCATTCACTAGGAGAAGTACTAGATACCTCTGTAACATTAATTGGGTTCCCAAGTAAGACTCACAATCTTCACAAATTATTTTGAACCCCTAGACTAAAAACAGAGATGCACATGTATGAAGATGATGCACAACTTAAACTTAGGTCAAAGATTGAGTCCATATTCAAGATACTAGTCTAATATTTTTATGTCCTAATGTATTTTTCCTAGTACTTAGGTTTCTAAAACTTCTCTGCTTTTTAGTCAGTCAACTACTTTCCAAAAATTTATTAGCAAATCTAGGGTTTGTATCACTTAAAATGCATATGAGATATAAATGATTGTAAGTATGACCTAATGTTCTTATAATGTTTGAGATTAATAAAAACAACCACAAATGAATTTTCAGCATCTAATGAGTTCTCTACTAATTTCTATAATTATTTTTTAATGGCATTGTGCTTAATTTGACCTTGAAAATGCAGTTAAATTAGAGAAAAATCTATGTGATAATGGTATTTTTGTTGGAATATTTTTGCCAATTTTGTTTACATGTCCATATCTTTTGTGGTTTTGATATAATTTATATGATTGTCTCAAATTTAATCTAATTTTCAGTTAATGTATAGTACGGAAACAATGATCTTTGACTTAATGATCTTTGACTTAAAACCACTACAAGCATCTAGTTCTGTGTAAGACCCTTAACCTTGTTTATCCACAAACGTAATTGTTTGTCTTAATTCGATTAGTTTGATGCTTAGCATTTAACTCTGATTTTTATGATGTCACACTAGATGATGAAACTATGTTTACAAATTTAATCAAAGTACACCTTGTTGGCTCAAGTTATACCAACTTATGTAACTTGTGATCGTATGTCTTCCCAGAGAGCTAATCATATGATGATTGTAATGGTATAATATGTAAATGATTTGATTAATAAATAAAGGTAAGCTTCCAATTTATTCTATTTAATTCAATTATGAGATAGTGATGTAACATTATAAATGTCAAGAGAATGATATTATTGAATGATGTATGTTTTTAAGTATGTGACTTGAACGATGAGATCATACGGATGTTAAGAGTATACATGTACATTCTCATTATGTCTCTGATCGGTTGTTATTGTGGAAGGTAGATAGACAATAGTAACACAAAAGATCAGAGTATGAGTTGATTGATGACAGAATCCCATTAGTCATGATATGAAAATATCAAACCAAGCACACAGATACATGTCAAAGAACAATGTATCAGACAGATCCACCATGAGACTGACACATGGAAGACATCACCATGGTTTTCATAGTCAGCTCTCATACTGATGGCGGTGATTGTGGTTCTTAGATCTAAAATCACTACATACATCACATGTCGTTCGGTATGCTTTGGCATCATCAAACGTAATCCTGAAATAAGGATTGTCATAACGGTGATGATTGGGTGATCGTGACACGTGGGGACTGACTATGAGTGATGTAAATGGGATTTGTCCCTCTTATAGGAGCACGATATCCTAGGCCTCTTTATTAGCAAGATTGATAAATGCATGACCATGCACATGTGAGTCAATGTATGATATTGAGCTTACATATATCTCAGACAATCTGCTTTGGTTCAAGGAACAAGATTGAATGTTGAAGAGGATGACTACTCCATGCCTTGAGTTCAATCTAGATATCAGTGACAAAGGAACTATACAAACATTGTAACATCATACACAGATTATAGGTTGAAGTTATTCTCCAACTTTCCATTTACTTGGATAGCATTGATGTGTGACTAGGCATCAGTCATTACTTGTGATGTCATAAGTTGTTATGGATATTCACTGCTAATGTAATATGGGACCTATAGGGTCACACACATAGGTCATGACCTAGAACAGGAGTTTAATCCTTAATGATGATTGAATTGATTACTAAAGTATTTATGTATTTAATTCATGCAACAAATCAATTGACTGAACTCCCAACTGATCAGCTCATGTGATGAAATGGTCGGTTGGAGTGTCAGGTTGATTGGATATTGAATTGGCTGACTACTGCATCAATCAGGCACCAACCGATCATCTCACTCAGTGTACTGATCGGCTTGGGTTGAGCGAGATGACTGATTCACCTGGTGAACTGATTGGCTCAATTATGCCAACTGGAGGTTATAGTGACTTTCTCAAATTATGAGAAAAGTTGATCGTTTCACTTGCTCAATTTGATTGGTCAAGGAACTAATGTTTAACATTTATTAGAAACAAAATGCCAAACTCATATGCCATTGGAAAACTATGAAATGATCGGTTCGCTATGCGAACTGATTGGCTTGTGTGTCAGATGACCGGTTTAGTTTCCAACCGACCGATTCAGCACTCACAGGTTGTGAAAATTCAAGATATTCTTGTCGCTTCTACTCCCACACAGATTGGGAATCCAGACCCTAACCCCTCCTATAAATAAAGGGGTATTGAGGGCTTCTCAAAATATAAATCAATTGCCTCTGATAATTTTTGTCCTCTTTAGTTGTGGTAACCAATAGAGAAACCAAGCAAGTCATGCCCACTAAAGGGAGGGATAGCAAGAGAGAAATAATTATGGGAGAGAAAGTTGGTGACTAGTACACTAATGGGAGGGACAAATCCTTCTTGTATGTTCTAGTAGGATGACATGAGTTCTAGGGGGGCATGCGGACTTCCATAGAGGCTTGGAGGTTGTTGTCTGCCACAAGGAAGACAGCATCATTTACAATCTTTATGGAAATTCATCCAAATTCTAGCATCAATTTTACCTATAGTATCAGTGAGACCTTGGTCCCACCTTGATGTTTATTTGCAATCAACGTGCTAATAGATGATAGTTTTATCATGAAATATGTCAATCTACCTCATACAACATATGATAAGTCAATGTACTCACAATTTCATCTTCTGATCATAATACATAATTATTAATCCAAAACAATACAATACAATAGAAATCATGTACTTAGCAAAGAAATTCATATTTTGTATCGATATCTCAAATACAAAACCATTCACTAGGAGAAGTGCTAGATACCTCTGTAACATTAATTAGGTTCCCAAGTAAGACTCACAATCTTCACAAATTATTTTGAATCCCTAGACTAAAAACAGAGATGCACATGTATGAAGATGATGCACAACTTAAACTTAGGTCAAACATTGAGTCCATATTCAAGATACAAGTCTAATGTTTTTATGTCCTAATGTATTTTTCCTAGTACTTAGGTTTCTAAAACTTCTCTGCTTTTTAGTCAGTCAACTACTTTCCAAAAATTTGTTAGCAAATTTAGTGTTTGTATCACTTAAAATGCATATGAGATATAAATGATTGTAAGCATGAACTAATGTTCTTATAATGTTTGAGATTAATAAAAACAACCACAAATGAATTTTCAACATCTAATGAGTTCTCTACTAATTTCTATAATTAATTTTTAATGGCATTGTGCTTAATTTGACCTTGAAAATGCAGTTAAATTAGAGCTAAATTTATGTGATAATGGTATTTTTGTTGGAATATTTTTGCCAATTTTGTTTACATGTCCATATCTTTTGTGGTTTTGATACAATTTATATGATTGTCTCAAATTTAATCTAATTTTCAGTTAATGTATAGTACATCTTTGACTTAAAACCACTACAAGCATCTAGTTCCGTGTAAGACCCTTAACCTTATTTATCCACAAACGTAATTGTTTGGCTTAATTCGATTAGTTTGATGCTTAGCATTTAACTCTGATTTTTATGATGTCACACTAGATGATGAAACTATGTTTACAAATTGAATCAAAGTACACCTTGTTGGCTCAAGTTATACCGACTTATGTAACTTGTGATCGTATGTCTTCCCAGAGAGCTAATCATATGATGATTGTAATGGCATAATATGTAAATGATTTGATTAATAAATAAAGGTAAGCTTCCAATTTATTCTATTTAATTCAATTATGAGATAGTGATGTAACATTATAAATGTCTAGAGAATGATATTATTGAATGACGTATGTTTTTAAGTACGTGACTTGAATGATGAGATCATACGGATGTTAAGGGTATACATGTACATTCTCATTATGTCTCTGATCGGTTGTTATTGTGGAAGGTAGATAGACAATAGTAACACAAAAGATCAGAGTATGAGTTGATTGATGACAGAATCCCATTAGTCATGATATGAAAATATCAAACCAAGCACACAGATACATGTCAAAGAACAATGTATCGGACAGATCCACCATGAGACTGACACATGGAAGACATCACCATGGTTTTCATAGTCAGCTCTCATAGTGATGGCGGTGATTATGGTTCTTAGATCTAAAATCACTACATACATCACATGTCGTTCGGTATGCTTTGGCATCATCAAACGTAATCCTGAAATAAGGATTGTCATAACAGCGATGATTGGGTGATCGTGACACATGGGGACTGACTATGAGTGATGTAGATGGGATTTGTCCCTCTTATAGGAGCATGATATCCTAGGCCTCTTTATTAGCGAGATTGAGAAATGCATGACCATGCACATGTGAGTCAATGTGTGATATTGAGCTTACATATATCTCAGACAATCTGCTTTGGTTCAAGGAACAAGATTGAATGTTGAAGAGGATGACTACTCCATGCCTCGAGTTCAATCTAGATATCAGTGACAAAGGAAATATACAAACATTGTAACACCATACACAGATTATAGGTTGAATTTTTTCTCCAACTTTCCATTTACTTGAATAGCATTGATGTGTGACTAGGCATCACTCATTACTTGTAATGGCATAAGTTGTTATGGATATTCACTGCCAATGTAATATGGGACCTATAGGGTCACACACATAGGTCATGACCTAGAAGAGGAGTTTAATCTTGAATGATGATTGAATTTATTACTAAAGTATTTATGTATTTAATTCATGCAACAAATCAATTGACTGAACTCCCAACTGATCAGCTCATGTGATGAAATGGTCAGTTGGAGTGTCAGGTTGATTGGATATTGAATTGGCTGACTACTGCATCAATCAGGAACCAACCGATCATCTCACTTAGTGTACTGATCGGCTTGGGTTGAGCGAGATGACCGATTCACCTGGTGAACTGATTGGCTCAATTGTGCCAACTGGAGGTTATAGTGACTTTCTCAAATTTATGAGAAAAGTTGATCGTTTCACTTGCTCAATTTGATTGGTCAAGGAACTAATGTTTAACATTTATTGGAAACAAAATGCCAAACTCATATGCCATTGGAAAACTATGAAATGATCGGTTCGCTATGCGAACTGATTGGCTTGTGTGTCAGATGACCGGTTTAGTTGCCAACCGACTGATTCAGCACTCACATGTTGTGAAAATTCATGATATTCTTGTCTCTTCTACTCCCACACAGATTGGGAATCCAGACCCTAACCCCTCCTATAAATAAAGGGGTATTGAGGGCTTCTCAAAACATAAATCAATTGTCTCTGATAATTGTTGTCCTCTTTGGTTGTGGTAACCAATAGAGAAACCAAGCAAGTCATGCCCACTAAAGGGAGGGATAGCAAGAGAGAAATAACTGTGGGAGAGAAAGTTGGTGACTAGTACACTAATGGGAGGGACAAATCATTCTTGTATGTTCTAGTAGGATGACATGAGTTCTAGGGGGGCATGTGGACTTCCATAGAGGCTTGGAGGTTGTTGTCTGTCACAAGGAAGACAACATCAACCTACATTATGTAGTACAGACCAGGAGGTGCAGTAGTCAGACAAGTCTCAGTGTAACTAGAAGACATTTGCGCATCTACAACAATGAGAAGATGTCCCTAAACTTGCTCCAAGACCAGGTAAATCCTCAAAACCATCCTTTTCAAATATAATTGTTGAAGCGATCTACTGGTTTATGGGGAATATGGCAATAAAAAAATTATTTTCACTGCCTATTATGTTGCCCTATTTCCCTACAACTTGTTGATTTTAATGTAAATTACCCTTTTCTAGTGGTATAAACATAATGTAAATACTTGCTAGATTTTCTTTATGATGTACATGAGAACTTTATAATTATACTTCTCATTTAGATGCTTTTGAACCTTGCTTTGAAATAGCTAAATAGACTTGGTGAGGTGGCAGTGCAGTGCCTTCATCATTCTCCAGTTTTCTAATGGCCACTTGTTTTCTTGGTGAGCAATTGACTTTTAGTGACTAATAGTTTTCTAGGTGTCTGATGGGTCTTCGACCACTGATGGGTTTGTTAATTATCTAACCTAGAAGTTCTTCAATCATTGACATCTCGGTGATCGACAAGATTCAGACCAACAAGATTTTAACTGACGTGATTTCAGCAAGTAGGTTGACTAATCTCCCAAACAACAAGTTTCAATCAATGGTGTTCGGTGGTCGACGAGTTTCCAATGACTGAAAGATTTTTTTGGCATTCGATGGGGTTTTGATTGATGGGTTTCATGAGCAATGAGAGTTCTATTCCAGCCATATAAATACCCCCTCTCTTTCTATCTTCTCATCTTTGACGATCTTGGTGTTGATTTGTGGAGGTCGATGAGAACCCATCGAGGTCGGTGATCAAAGACTTTTTGTGGATCCATGTGCATGAAATCAGGCTTCTTAAGCTAGTCTAGAGTTGTTGTTTTCTTATTTCATGTAAGATTTTTACTCTTTTACTTGTTTTCCTTGTTGTTCTTCACCCTCCTTTCTCATATGACCGAGTTTCTTGGTGTTCTTATTGGAAGCCTACACATAATGGGTTGAAAACTCTCTTTTTCATATTTATTGCTCTACAACCACCCTATTCATGGAAGGAGGAGGCTTTCTTGGAGCTTTGGTGGACTGAGCCCGAAGTTTTATTGCTGATTTCAAATTTGTCCATCTTGGATTTTGATTTTTCTCTCTTCCAAGTGAGTTATATAACTTTGAATATATTTTTTGCCTACCTTCTACATGCATGTCATTAATCTTACTTTGGAGCTAGTAATATGAGAAAATATGGCCTTTTGTGTATTGTTTGACATGAAATGATGATAGTATGAGTTCTTAAGCCTTTTTTACACCTTATGAACGTTTTTCTTCTATAAAATGAGCTTTTCTTTGAAGATGCAAGGTCAAAATTTTGATATATAGGTGTAATGACTCCTATAAATGTCATATTGTGCTATTTTGGTACCCAATAATTAGAAATCCAACCCACATATTAGACTTTACTTTATAGTGATTATGATACTTTATATATTGTTATGTTTCTGATATGACAATTGGACAAAAATGTAGTACTAAAATTAGCTCATCTAGGTTAGGATTTGGACACATAAATGCCTAGTTCTTGGAAATGCCATAATTTTTACATCTGATAGACTTTATGCTGAAATTTTGGGTGACATCTTATTTGTGACATATTAGACTCTCTATAAAATTTTGGAGTATATTGATGCTTGTAAAGGAAATTATTTTTTTATATGAATAGCTATTTCAGGTGTTTCATGTCCTAGTTAGAGGTTTAGTCCTCTTCATGGTTAGTGATGGATCAATATACCATGATGGAGTATAAAGAAACATCTTTCATACATTCTATATCATTTGAATTTGCAATGTACAGTTTATTTTACAAAGATTATTTTAGGAGCTTGTATGTAACTTGATTGATGTAGTCAAAAGTATTTAAATTGATCTAACTAATCAAGTGTAACCTTAATCATGTAGTACCCTGAGTCTGTAGAACTATTCTAGTGTCAGAACTTGTTGGAAGTGAAATAAGGAATTTGAAAGGATCTCAGAGTCGTATATTGTTGAGTTTATGCGGTTGTAGGGAGGGTATATCTCTGTCACCTTAACCCCAAGGTTTGGATAGCAATCAAGGTTGTGTCTCTGTGATTTGGAAGTGATTGAGAGTGACTGTAGATATTTGAGGATTTATACCCTAGTTTCTAGTGTCGTGGCATGTGTACCCAGGACGGACTAGGTAGTTTACTAGTTGGGCCAATGTACCACTATGATTTTTACTCGTAGTGGCAAAGGGGAATAGATATTAGGATTTCATTCATCCTAGATCATATATGTGGCTAACTTTGAATTCTTAGTGTTCAACTAGTAGTTTGAGCAATATGCCTCAAACTACTGAAGGTTTAATAAAATATATAACTCAGTCGTGTAGCATAACTATTAACGTTACTTGGAAAATCACATTGGATTATGTACCTTGCTATGTTTCTTTTAAATCATTTATGATATATAATGTGGTAAGAGAAATAAATTGTACTTATGACCCTATCTATGCCTGATCTTTATGTAAGTTACATAGTTTTTCAACTTTGTAATACTATGTATTTTAATTATTTTAATACATAACCCTGGTAAGCAATAAATGTTTTTAGAGATATATCTCTAGCTGGGAAATGTAGGGAAATATGGCAATAGAGTAGGCAGCAGAAATAATATTTTAAATGCCATATTCTCCTTTAGATAGTAGATCGCCTTAACAACTATGTAATGGGAATGTATTATGAGGTTATACCTGGTCTTGGAGAAAGTCTAGAGACAATTCTCTGGTTTTCGTGCATATTTCTTCAAGTTGCACCTGGACAATGTCTGTTTCAGCCTCTTGGTTGTTCACCAAGGACAACAATTGACTTTGTCCACTGAGCGGTAGGAAATAGCCTCCTCACCTCCACACAGACCATCGAGAACTCATGTCATTCTAGAAGAACAGACAAGAATGAGTTGCCCCTTCTAGTCAGTGTACTAGCACCGACTTGCTCTTTAAGGAGTGAGACCCAAGAGGGAACCCACTCCCTACTAAATCAAATAAAAAAGAAACATCCCATACATCAAACACCACTATAAATTTTTCACAAAAGGGATGATAACCAGTTTATTCAAAATGTATGCATCATGATACCAAATGTAGCAGTAGAATACAAAACGTCTAACTATTATAAAACTTCACCACTCAGGGTGATACATATGAAAACTACCTATACTAAAGGATCAGTAGAGGGTCATCTAACCACCTCAAGAAAGTCTCCCAAAAGATTGCACTAAACTTGATGTGGTCCTAGTCCAAATTGGTTATCTTCTCCTTGACCTACACCTAGGGTTGGAAGCGTACCCCAGTAAGAGGAGAAAAGTAGATAAATCAACATAAACACTAATACGAGCATATTAAATCGGGATTGAGAAATATAAGGAATAAATGACGTCAAATATAATAAGGATTCCCAAAGAAAAAGGAAAGGACTACCCAATTGGGCATGAAAGACTATAAATTTCAAAATATAATAAATAAGAGGAATATTTGCCATTAAACAAACATAAAAATGGTGAAACACAAGCACATATAAATATTGGCTATAAGACCCATCACAATAATAACAACATGCATGCATTTGGGATAAGCATAGCACTAGAATATTATAAATAACAATGGTATACAAGGCTCACAACCTTGAAACATGATAGTGTATGGAACACAACCACCTCCCCAATATATATAAGAGTGGGTAAAAAACCCAAGTATGGGGCACACAACCTCCATCCCAAATATATAACATGGGTATACAACCCAAAAATCAAAGTAACTACACTACTCTAGGGCTACTAAATCACAAGGCATGCAAAAATGTAGAGGCAAGTATAAAGTTTAGTCTTGTATAGAATAAGTAAAGTTTCCATCACAAAAGTGGACAAAATAAACATCAACCACATAAGTGGGGAAGATTTGGGTTTCATGAAGAATAAAAGTACATGTTAGAGTTAAAAGAAAATCCAATGAAGTAGGATGATCATAATATCATAATCAAGTAGAATACTTCACATGGAATAAATTCTTAGAAGAGAAAGATTGTGTAGGCTAATATGTCAAGAGTGATAAAAATAGGTTTATTACCTAACAAGAATAATAGGGGATGCAAACATACCTCAAGAAGTTTCCATATGTCCAAAGTCAAAACACTAATTCCATCTCATTCCACAAGCACCCTGTGATGTGATCAGGAAACATGGTATAAGAAAAGCAACGAGGGCCTCCGCTGGAGCCTGTCGTGATGACTTTGTGGGGTGAGAGGGTTTGAGACCCACCGTTGTGAAGAGTTGATGGTCAATGATAATGGGGTATCGATGAGTGTATTGAAGAAAAAGTAGGTGGTCAAACAAATCCTTGGACGGATATTATATAGGGAAACATGTGTGGGTTTCTTTGGGGAGAGGCATCCTGGTGGAAGGAAATGTTTTTGCATGGTCGTGGTGGAGGGGAAGAATGGGGAAGGGAGAAGAGAAGAGAAAATCGTGAGCAACCTTCTACATAGCACTGACTTAAACAGGGTCACAGATAGAGAAAGGAGGTGAGAGCTTTTATAGAACCAATAATAAGAGTCAAAGGTTGTTGTCTAACTGGTTTCTTTTTGCGGACATAAAATTTAGTGTAATAGGAAATCTTTAGGAAAATACAACCCAACCAAAGAAACAATTTTCCCTTATATAATCGTATTTTAATGCTTTATTTTATATTTTATTTGAGGAAAGAAATATTAACTAAACAAAGTAAATTTGATATGTAGTCTAATTATGATGTGTATAATACAAAGTTAAAATATCTTTCTTGTTTTGAAACTATTTAACAAGTCATTTAATTTATTTGTGTCCTTTTAGCATCATCATGATAATGTATTTTTATAATTTATTTATGGCAACTTAGAATCATCCAATTGATGTGGAGTATCATAAATAGAGAAACTAATATAATAGAAATACAATTTTGACATTATTTCTTATTTTCGTATTGTTTAGTGGAATATTTAATACATAAAGGTGTCTTGGTATTTTTGTAAATAAATATTACTACAGTTTATATTTCTTTATTGTATTTGGTTTATATGATCCTTTAGGAATTATCACTTGATGAGGGAAATATATCCTTTTGTTTCCTTTAAATACATATCGTCGTGCTTAATTTTCCATTAAGTATGTGTAACCCGATTTCTTTTTAAGGAAAAGTCATCTATGTAATTAATATAAAGATAGATTCTGATTTTGATTTCCAATATCCCCAAGATTATTAGACTTGAATATCACAAATTTGATTATAATAGTAAATTATAAGAGAAACATGTGAAGATATTATGGTATCTATAATACAGAATTCTTGTTTAATTTGTCTTATATCAAACTAATTATGATGATGGTTGCACCAACTCGACGATGGTGCTCATCCCTAAGATCCCCCACCCAGAGATTTGCAGCCACATGAAGCCGATCTCATTGAACAATGTCGTCACCAAACTCTTGTCTAAAGTGATCGTTGCGCGGTTAAAACCTTTTCTGGAAAGATGGATCTCATCCTTCCAATCCAGTTTCGTGTCGGGGCAGAAGATCGGAGATAATGTGCTCCTTGTTCAGGAGATTGTCAGCTCAATGGAATCCAAACAATACCACAAGCACTACTTTGCTCTCAAACTTGATCTCATAAAGGCGTTTGATAAGATGAGCTGGACCTTTATTGAAGACACTTTTCAAAGGACAGGTCTGCCACTCAATGTGACATCTACCATCATGCAGCTTCTCCAATCAGGCAAAACGTCAGTGATGTGGAATGGAAACATCATAGGCTCCTTCCGTCCTTCCTGCGGGGTTAAACAAGGAGATCCCCAATCTCCCTACATGTTTGTTCTGTGTCTAGAAAGGTTCAGCCAACTTATTGAAGATATGGTATCTAAGGGTGATTGGAAAGCAATCCAGCTTACGCGACAATGCCTTGCCTTCTCTCATGTTTGTTTTGCAGATGATATTATCCTATTTGGGGAGGCTGCCCCGAGACAAGCTAGAGTGGTCAAATGATGCCTACATCTATTCAGCAATGCATCTAGGCAATTCTTATCAAACGACAAATCCTCGATCTTCTTCTCCACCAATACCCCACGCAGCACATGATCCAGAATTTGTCGGGTCCTGAACATTAAGGAAACCTCTAACATTGGGCGCCATCTGGGAGTTTCAATTATTCATAAAAGGAAGAGAAAGGATCACTTTCATTATCTTATAGAACGAATCCATGGAAAGATCGCAAGTTGGCAACACAGGTTTCTATCCTTGGCGGGGCGAGTCACTCTAGCAAAATTAGTCATTCTATCACAGTCTTTTTATGCAATGCAAACGGCCATCCTTCCTATCTCCACATCCGACTGGATAGACCAACTTATAAGAAATTTCATTTGGAGCAGTTCACATGAAGCCACTATGATTAGTTTGGTTGCTTGGAGTAAGGTCACACAGTCATGTCATTTGGGGGGTCTAGGCATCAAACCAGCAAAAGATTTCAATAAAGCATTGATGGCAAAAGCTTCCTGGAACTATACGCAGGATCTACAAACACCCTGGATCTCGCTGATGAAAGCCAAGTATGGTGGACAAGGAGCAGGGAGCACTACTAGTTCACACACTTAGAGAGGCATCAAATCCCTTCTCAACTTCATTCTGACCAACTCAAGAATGGCCCTGATATCAGGGAAAGATATAAATGTATGGAATGATATGTGGATTGGGGATGGGTACAGACCCGTGCTACGTCCAGGCAGGATAATTGCAGAAGAAATTAATGACATAAAGGTGGCGATCCTTGTCTCGGATGAGGGATAGTGGGATCGAGACTTCATTCACCATTGGTTCACGGATGAAACCGGAAAGGACATTCTCAGTATGCCTCCCTCTAGACATGATTGTGAAGGAGATAGATGAATCTAGAAGCTCACTACATATGGCCTTTTCTCCACCAACTCAGCCTACATAAGTCTCACGAACTGTGCACCCATTGCCCAGGTTGATACTTTCCCCATTCAATGGAGTTTGATAGTTCAACAAAGGGTCAAGATGAATCTTTAGCTTACTTATCATAACAGGTTGTTAACTAATGAAATGAGGGTCACTAGGAAGCTCACTACAGACGTTGCTTGTCCACGATGCCAACACGACATGGAGTCAGCCCTCCATGCTCTGAGAGACTGTCGTGCATCTGAGGCTTTGTGGAGGAAGTTGATACCACGCGATGCTACCAATTTTTTCCTATGCGCATCTACAACAGAATGGACCAACTATAATCTCAAGGAGATGAACAGCGTAATTGAGTGGCCCCAAATCTTCGCCATTGCCTTTTGGTGGCTTTCGAGAGCCTGAAATATCTACATCTTTAAGCATCACTAGATTCCATTGGCAGTGCTGGAGACCAACTACAGATCAGACATTAGCATAGCAAGGAAAGCATTTCTGAAGACCCAAAGCCCAGGAGAGACACCCACAAGTCCTACAGGGAGCAACACTTCTGTCTGTGATTGTGACGCCTTCATACAGGTTGATACTGTAGTTAACAAGACCAACAACTCAGTTGCAACTAGCCTAGTTGCACGCTCCTTTGACGGTCAGTGGATTGCAGGGCACACTTGGAGAGGGAGAGGCTCAGATCCAATGTGAGGTGAGCTTATGGCGATCATGCATGGGCTGGAATACATGCTCAAGCAATAGATACACAGTAGAATAATGCTTACGGACTCCATGAAAGTGGTAAAGTGGATTGATGACAAAGAAGAAACACCATGGAAATATAGGCTGCTAGTCCAAGCTATTAGAAGGCTCAAACCCAACAACACTTTACCTCCAGTACACTACATCAAATGAAACCAGAATAAACTTGCAGATTGGTTACCAAAGCAGTGTCTCAAACAACCGAATGATAAGGGTGTTGGTCATCCTGCCCGCATCATCTCCTGGATGATCTCCATGTTGAAGCCTTTTCTTTTCCATTCCAGTGTAATGCTCCTAGTTTAATGCCCTCCAGCTTGTAACCAGTCTAGGACTGGTAGTCTCCCAAAAAAATTACAATGAGATTACCAAATTGACATTTTTTCATTTTTGAAGAATTATGGAGAGAAATGGTAAATTGTTCTTAAGGATAGTGTACAAACAATATTGTTATAATTTTTCAATTGTTATTCATTCATTTATCAAATGTGTTTTATGTTGCAACATATTCTCAATGGAATGTAAACTACATAATGAGAGACAACTTCCATTGTGGTAGGCTAGGGAGGATAATTCTACGTACATGCCATTTATATATAAGAGAGAGATACCAAATTAGATTTTTGTAAAATTTATTTATTGTATTAAATGGGATAACATCATTAAATTCCATATACAATCACCATTTAGAAATGATAATTTTATTGGAATTCTTTTGTGATGAACAATTGCACATATTTACTACATATGAAGCACTCATTCCCATAAAGCCATTTGTTAGTCAAAGATAGGAGAAATTGTCCCATTAATATTGAATTAGACGTTTATGCATGTTTTTAACATTAATTCAAATATATATATCATAATATATATAGCGAAATGTCTTGTAAGTATTATTGGATTTGTTTACTGAACCATGACATAATTGTATAAATAAATTTATAAAGTAGAAACTAAGTTTACATATTTTGTTACACGTTACTCTAAATCACAACAATTCTTATATTGCATTTTCATTCAAATGTCTACTTAAACTTCATTATAATTCTTATAAGAAATAACATCTTAAGTTTTACAACAAAGGTTGATTTTCTAATAATAAGAAACTCAACTTCTCTGGCCAATAAAATGGAGAAAATTACTTTCCTCACTAGATTCTACTTTTGCAGTCATTTATTGTATCATTTAATATGTTGGAGTTCAACTTGCATTTTCCTTCCTTTATAAGATTAAGGCATCTAGAATTGTTCAAATAATGTAGAACTTCGAAATCAAGCTAACTGGGACCCAAAGAGCACGAATTTTCTATTATATTTCACTTTTGGGACTTTCTTATATGAGTTATAGCACCATTTGGGTATGTGTCTCTTTACCATTATATTTATCAAAATATTATATCTTTATTATCAACATTCATTGAATTAAATGTTATTATCTTCATATTGTTGCCAAAATAGTTATATATTACTATTATGCATGAAATTCCACATTTTACACATTTAACATATTTAATCTATTAATTTCATATTTATTTAAATAATAGAACATTACTAATATTTATGGACATGGAACTACCAATTGTTACTCCAAAGCATTTTATTCATTTTTATTTAGCCATTATGTTAGTAAAGAAAATATATATAACATATTTCACAATTTTATTCACATGTTGGCACATAACTAAGTCATTATGTAAATATGTTTTAATTCTTACCTTTGTTTGGTTAAACTTAAGAAACCAATCTTATAGATTTCTAATCATGGAATAGGTGTAAAGAACCATAACCTAGAATCCTTCCCTATTCCATACTTATAAGGTTAGTGAGAGTGGTTTCTTAGATTTGACCAAACAAGTATAATCTTATACCTTAATGTAGCAATAAGTTCAATAATTGCCGTCACATATCATAAATACACTCATAATAACTTAATTATGTGCTAATATTAATATAATGGCAAAGGAATAAAAGTGCAAACATCTAAATAAAAGTGAAACTAATGGACGAAATATGTTAAATAAATAAAATATGGATATTTGCTCATAAAAATATAAAGTAAATCTTTTGGAATAGATAATAAGACTCAATATAATGAATGTTGATAACAAAGATATAACATTTTGATAAATATCATGGTAATAGGACAAAAATCCTAA
Organism: Alisma plantago-aquatica; assembly: GCA_963693085.1. NCBI lineage: Eukaryota > Viridiplantae > Streptophyta > Magnoliopsida > Alismatales > Alismataceae > Alisma > Alisma plantago-aquatica. Next base: position 498,461,343 of record OY856414.1, on the reverse strand, counting down.
CGGTTCCATATCTCATAAAAGGAAATATCAAAACGAAAAGATAATGATGAAACCATGTTCCTTGGGTCCCACTTAGCTTGGGTGCCAAGTTTTACTTTATTTGAACAATACTGACAATCCTAGTTAGATTTATGAAAGAGAATGTGGCTTAAGATTTAAAAAAAATACAAGATAAAATAGTAAATAACCCAAAAAGTGGAAATTGATGGCAAAATCAAGTTCTTCATGCCTTAATTAGCCTAGGTGTCAAATTTGGCTTTACTTGATCCTTGTTTGGACCCTTTGATTGGATTAGGAAAAACACTAGATTTTAATACCTAATAGTTAAATGATTTAATCGATGCATTTGATTTTTCCTAATGTTACACTTATACATAGATGTCACACTGAGTTTCCTTTTCTTTTAGGTAGTGCGGTCTCACTGTAGCCATTCATTTTCAGATCGGACGGTTACTATGTGGTCTCCTATCTGTGGAAGGAGATTGTGAGTAGTTAAAGATTAATGATTAATTTCATTATGTTTCCTCCATTATTTTCTCCCAGTTTCTCACCCTTCTCCTCTGATTTCCTATCTAATGCATTCCTCTCCTCCCTTTGATCCTATTAACCCTATATAATCTAGGGTTTATTAGCAGTATCACTCATGCTGCAACATGACCGCCTACATCCCCTCTTTCATCCATGTTCTTCTCTTTCGTTCCTTCTCCTCACCACCCATGGTCATCGAACACCAAAGAACTCTTCCCTCACCTCTGCTCGATACCTTATACTTGTTTCTCACTACTGGGTTAGCCTCGTATGGCCCTGAGAATGCCCCCCTCAACCCCATCTTCTGGACGGGTTCAAGAGGACTCTAGCGACAGGAATGGGAGCTTCACGAGTCTGGGAGGAGGTCTGAATCACTTCCTTAGACTTCAATAAAGCAACTTGTGTGATCCTCCTCTAGATCAAAGGTGATACCACATTTCCCCTCTTTTGGAATTATGTTGATGTTCATTTACAATATGGAAATTGTTGCTACCTTCTTCAATTTTGTCGATGTATTTGTGTTCTCTAAGACATCTTAGTGTCGCCCATCTATTTTTCTTTGATTGAAGTGTGCTATTGGTATGCCCCCAAGTTCATTGACCTCACCAGCAATGGTGGGACTGATCCTGGTCAAAATGGTATGTCCTGTGATCTATTCTTTCCCTCTTTGAGTTCGGTGGTTCGTGAAAAGGCCAATGGTGGGAATAACTTGTTCTGTCATTCCCCTTTACAAGGATTTGATCCTAAAGGTGGAGCAGCTAGAGCTTTGTTCACTCTAAGTTTCCATGGATCGGGGAGGGGAACAAGGCTCTGTGTGATTTCCCTATTTTACCCTTCCTTCCGCTTTTCGTTTTCTCCCAAGTTTCAAGGGAACTTCTACCCTTTTGCCTTGGATTGGGGGTCTGTCTTGCATTGGATCTTAAGCCAAGCTGGTACCGACTTGGCATATGGTCATTGGGCCACCTCAATGCAGGACACCTTGATGTATATTTTATTTTTGTGTTTTATTGGATTATCCTGATTTTATGATTGGTCGGATTTTCAAAATTTCATAGTAAATCATATACAATTCAGAAAAATAAAATATAATAAAATATATTTTCCAACTATGTTTTATTTTCAATAGAATGTTGTCATCTTTGTCACCAAAATTTGACATAATAAATATACAATTTTTATGGGTTCATCAAATTGGTTAGAATTTCTAAAATTCATAATTAAAAATACATAAGTCAGAAAAATAAAATAAAATATGTTACGAACTCAGAAAAATATAATCTATAATATGATATAATTTTGGTAACATTAGTTGTTAATAATAAAAATGTGATTTTTAGGGTTTATATAATTAATGTAAACCTAACCCTAAATATACATATATGTTTTATAGGTGCTTTAAAGACCTAAGCTTGGGCCTAGGACTGACTTTGGACTAATGTAGACTTCATGTGAGGTGTGATGGCATCCCACATTATTTCTATATTGAGCAGTTTCTAATTCATCTCTCTTAGTGTAGGTTTGCATCTCACATTATTCTCTTTGAGAAATAAACTGAATTTCTCACTCTCTTAACTACTAGCCTACACAACCTCTCTCTTATGAGAATTAGTTACATGTGAAATATTCTACTTGATTATGATATTGTGATCATCCCACTTTGTGGGACTTTCTTTTGACTCTAGCTTGTACTTTTCTTCATGATGAAACATTAATTGATGATATGTACCACTTTTTGCCCACTTATTTTGTTCATATTTATTTTGTCCATTTTTGTATGGAAATCTTATAAAAGATTGAACTTTATACTTGCCTCTACATTTAGAATGTTATGTGATACCCTAGAGTAATTTAATACTTTGGTTATTTGGGATTTATTCCCCTAGGGTTTTATTCCCCTATGTGATACAATTAGGCACTGAGGTTTTAGTCCTCCTGTCGTGCACTGAGTTCTTAGTCCTCCTCCACTTATATATGTATTGGGATGAAGGATCGCATGCCCCATACCATGGCTTGTATGCAAAGGGAGTTTGGTTGTGTTCCATTCTCTGTCAGGTTTCAACGTTGTGAGCCTTAGTTGTCACTGACTTTATATTATTCTAGTGCTATGATTATCTCACATGCATGCAGGTTGATATTATTATGATGGATTTTGTGCCCAAAAGGTTTATATATTCTTGTGTGACACAAACTTTTAAGTTTTATTTCATGGCAAGTATTCATCTTGTTTATTGTCTTTTAAAATTCATATTCGTTTATGCCAAGTTGAGTAGTCCTTTCCTTTTCTAAATGAAACCTTGTTTATTTGACTTCATTTATTTTTTTTATTTCTCAATCCATATTTTATATGAACATACCATCATTTTGCCAATGTCTTCTACTTTTCTCCTTTTGTTGGAATATGCTTCCAACCCCAGGTGTAGGACTTAGAAGACTGGGCATAGTGACATGGACCTGCTAGGTGGAGCTCTTGGGAGATAGAATTGAGATAGTTGGATATTCCCCTACTTAAGTCCTTATGTTGTAACCTTCATGTAAACCCTATATGGGAGATGATAATGTACTTTTGTAAGATTGAATATAGTCATGATTATTTATTATGTTGTTATGCATTCATCTCTATTTGCATATTATCATTTAAGAATTGAAAATTTTATGTTTATTCAAGCATGCTTGTATGTTTGTATAGATGAGTTTATTCTCAAGTAAAGTAGGGAGTGGATCCCCTATCGGGTCCCACTCCTTACAAGATGGTATCAGAGCCCATAGTGGTCGGATTTCTGACTATTTCAACTTTTTCTCCCTAATTAGAACCCTTGCCCTACATAGTCACCCTCTAAGTGATATGTTTATCCTAGAAATAACCTAAGATATGTATGAAGTGATGAAAGTTTGATTTAGAATCATATGAGGTGCGCATAAGAATCATCATTAGAAAACCCTAATATGATAAGGATTTAGGTACTCCTACCCTACCATATAGGTTAAAAGTGACATGTCTCTCTAGAAGTTAAGATCTAACTTTAGGGTGGAATATGGAATGAGAATGCTATAGTAGTAGGGTAAGGAGGTCTTAATATGGAATTCATGACATGGCTTTCAAATTGATTTTGGGTCGGCATGTTTGTTTTACATCGAAAAGTTTCTTATCGGCAAAAAAAATTATTTTCATTATACTATTATATGTTAAAAGAAGAAAAAAAAGTATGGATTTTATCAATGTTTCCTTAAGACAAGTCACGGAGAAGATACGTAGGAATTATTAATAGGGAAACTCTAGAATAACCCTAGTTATGTGCATGAAGTGATGACGAGGAAGATATGTCTTGAGATAAAGGTTTAGTTGACTTACCCTTTGTACCCTATGAATTTTTGGATGATCGTGTGGACCTTAGGGTTGTTAGGCTAGACAAGAACCTAAAAAAACCCTAGAAGAGCATGACCTAATTGTTGGTTGGATGCATGATCTATGAATAACACAAACACCTAAAATGTTTACAACTAAAAGAAGTATAAGTAGCTATAGTACCTTGATGTGGCTAGGCTTGGTTTATTAGGTCAAACCTTTTAAGGGGTGGAGTATGGGTAGTTGGTGATGTATGGATGACTAGATTTTGAGGACAAAACCTTTTAAGGGGTGGAGTGTTGTAACGAGCGAGAACCTAGAATCCTACCATATTCCATACTTAGAAGGTTAGTGAGATTGGTTTCTTAGATTTGACCAAACAAGGATAAGCTTATACCTTAGTATGGCAATAAGTTTAATAATTGACATCACATATATTAAATACACTCATAATAACTTAATTATGTGCTAATATTAACATAATGGCAAAATAAGATGAATAAAAATGCAAACATCTAAATAAAAGTGAAACTAATGGACTAAATATGTTAAATAATTAAAATATGGATATCCGTTCATGACAATATAAAGTAAATCTATCGGAATAGATAATAAGACTCAATATAATGAATGTTGTTAACAATGATATAACATTTTGATAAATATCATGGTAATGGGCCAAAAATCCTAATGGTGCCATATCTTGTAAAAGGATATCTCAAAACTAAAATATAATGATAAAACCATGTTCCTTGGGTCCCAATTAGCTTGGATGCCAAGTTTCACTTTACTTGAACAATATTAGTTATCCTAATTAGATTTAAGAAAGAGAACGTAAATTCATATCAAAAATACAATATAAAATATCAAATAACCCCAAAAGTGAAAATTGATGGCAAAATCAGACTCTTCATGCCTTAATTAGGCTAGGTGTCAAAATTGGCTTTATGTGAACCTTGTTTGGACCCTTTTATTAGATTAGGAAAAGCATTACATTTTGATACCTAATAAACTAACGATTTAATCAATGCATTTGATTTTTCCTAATGTTATGTTCATACATAGATGTCACATTAAGTTTATTTTTCTTTTAGGTAATGCAAATACACTATAGCCATTCATTTTTTGATTAGACAGTTACTATCTGGTCTCCTACCTATGGAAGGAGATTGCAAGTAGTTAAATAGTAACAAACAAATTCATGATGTTTCATCCATTGTTTTCTCCCTAGTTTTTCACCCTTCTCCTCTGATTTCCTCTCCAAAACATTCCTCTCCTCCCTTTGATCCCATTAACCCTATATGATCTAAGATTTCTCGGCAGTATCACCCATTCCACAACCCGACTGCCTACATCCCCTATTGTATCCATGTCCTGCTCTTTCGTTCCTTCTCCTCACCACCCCAGGTCATCGGACCCCATAGAACTCTTCCCTCACCTCTGCCTGATACCTTAGTGTGGAGACCGAATCGATAAATCATGATGTAAACTCAGCGGAAGTGATTAACTAGCAGCGGAATTATCAAAATCAATAAAATTTTAAAACTTTTTGGAAAGAGATCTTTAAACCATAAAACTCATTTATAAAAAAACAAGATGAACTGTTTACAACATGGTTTGACATTACATCTCTGTGAATTCACATCTCGAGTGATTCCATACATCCATTGCCCTGTTACCTGTATAGGCAAGATACAAAAATCTCGAGGCATTAAGCCAAAAACCTCATATCTACTGACTCCTAGGACCTGAGAGTACAGAGACGACACATAGGACCTACTATCTACAAGACTTGACAGTCAGTATCTCCACCTAAGATTCACTACTGCCCCTGGTGTTGTTGCTGATGTTGTCGCTCATCTCTAGATGGATTCCTTCGTCCTTGGCATCTACCTAAAAAGTCAAACCCCACGGGGGTGAGACAATTGAATAATTGTCCCAGCGAGAGTTATAACTCTCCGCCAGAAGCTTTGTTATTGCAATAAGGAATAACAATAAGAAGTATAATTATTAACATTTAATAGCAGGTTTAATGCCAAGTAAAGCAACATTTCAATTATAACTTAATTGGATATCAAAGCATATCTCATTAAAGAATATGGAGAACGTGTATACTAGTTATTTAACTAGAACATTATAAACAATGTAACATCAATCATTGTTTCTCGTAGTTCAACCTAAGCAGTTATGCTACACGGCTAATTATGTTTTCCAAACATTATTATGCCCTACGGAGATGAGGTATACCGCTCATACTCCAACCGACCATTATGAAATCGCGTTGTTACCATACATAGGTCATCAAAAGAGCCGGATTCTTATGACCTCATCTTCCTCAGTCAGTGTGAGGATTTACATGCAGGACATCTTGTGTCTCTGCTATGATAGCTATCCATGGTATTCTGGCATCTTCGCTATTAGAGTCACAGTGGCATTCTGTACTCTCTTCGTCATCGAGGGATCTCTTGTTTATTTCTCATCGATGCGAAATTAATGATTCCCTCGGGAGATTAATGATACATCATCCCGACGTCATAGACATGTAATGAAGGATTGATGGGTTAAAGATACATTCTACATCAATTACTACATTAGGACATAAGGATATTCGCGTCCATAATACCCCATATACTCAAAAGTATATGTTCCAGGAGTTCCCTTAGGAAAACCTGTTTCACCATCATTTGGTCTCTGACAATGATGGATCTATGGTCAGGGCCCTACATGATATGATCATACTTGATTATTTAAGTACATGTTAGCATTCTTTTAGCATCAAGCATGTTTTCAAACATAAACAATTAAAACATTTGCTATAGAAGAATACTAAATGTATCAAGTTTATTTCACATCAGTTATCATTTCTTAACCATCTCATCATTATGGTTCAAGTACAGGGGTGTTCAAACCCTTAAATCATCATAAGTCATCTAATAGCATGACCTTAATTGAAACAATGTAAATATTACTCAAGGCTCTTACAGCCCATTATTCTCATATGTTACCTCTTAAACCAGGCAACATAGTATATCTTTATTCATAAAGCTTATAACATGCTTTCAATGAATAAAACATCATAACTCTTACCTGGATATGATTACCTCTTACTAACAACCTGCATGACTAATATAATTGAAGACATGCATATATAACAATATTAGTACAATACCAATTCTTTTCAATTTATTCATAGAACACCACGGCCGTGCTACCTTGCACGGTCGTGCAAAGGGAAGCTACTACGGTCGTTCTCCATAGCATGGTCGTGCTATCAACATCATACCATGACCATGTTACATCACCATGGTTGATTTCTAGGGTTAGGGTTTATTCAACTCAATTAGGGTTATTAAACCCCTTTGACTTATAAGGTATAAGGATTCCTCATATTATAACTCAATCAAAGGGTTTCATACTTAAAAGCATAACCCAAACTTAGGGTTAAAGTACCCTACCTTTCATTAATTAGAGTTTCATGTTCACATTATCAGTTCAACCCTAATATAATACTCCACTACCCTTGGGAGAATTCAAAGATGTTATAAGTGTTTGATTTCAGTTATTGTACTCATCATGTATCATTAATGATCATCACTTCTAAGTATTAACCCATTCCTCGTATGATGCATATATCATATATCAGAATTATCCAATTATTTGTAATGATATAGGTTTAAACATTGTTGATATATGATAAATCATCATCAACTATTCTAGGTATCTTCATATTCAGGATGTTATCTACATCATGCTTTAGTATACATCATTTCTAAGAGTTTGATGCCCATTATTATTGTAAGGTGTAAAATCTATTACTCATTCATAGGGATGTTTGGATCTAGGAATCTTACCTCTTAAATCCTTATTTATTGAAATTACCACATTTATCATTCACAGGGTTCACTAACCCTATTCTATATGTTTATGACATAATCATCTTATTTAATTGATTTAGCTAAACCTCACCTTATTGTACTATCTAGTAAACCATCTCAAGGTTTTCATGACTAATAAGCCATAAGTTAAGCTTGCTATTCATCTTAATAAGGGTTTCCCATAACATCACCTCCAATTAGGGTTTCTATTCATATCACATCTCCCCTAGATTAGGTTTATGATTAATATCCCACCATTAGGGACTACTATTTCACATCATGTTATTCCCCTAGAATTAGGGTTTACTATTCACATCATAGTGAATTGAGGTCTTACCATCATTATTTATGAAGATTACTTCCATTAACACCTTCAAATTAAGTTAAGATTCATAATCTCCATAATTAGGGTTTCCATGATCTCCTTATGAAGTATCATACCCTAATGGTGTGTATTGATACATTTTAAAGGTATCTTATTTGATTGTCATTGATATTAGGTGTTACGACCCCATCTGAGCTTAATTGGTAAACTAGGGTTACCAAGATGATTACATGATTAATTGGACTGATCACTCTTTAAATCTAATGAATAATGATAATCCAATGAGAATGTTTCAACTATGATAAGAAGTTTAAGTGTTCGTTTGTCTTGAGAATTAGGGTTTGAGAAGCATAGACCCTAATCGGCCCAAAATAGGGTTTTAATGATACATGAATACAAAATTTGATAAGTATAGTGTTTCAGTAAATGATTTTAATTATTTTATGTGTAACTCTAATTTACTTCAAATTTGGATATGATCTGCATATATAAAATGTGAAAAACATTGAAAAATATCAGAATTTTTTAAGAATGTTCTGACCTGTTTATCGGTCGAGTTTCAAACTCGACCGATCATATTTCCATATTTATATAGCAGTGTGGTAATTGAATTTTATCTTTTTATTGGTATATCCAATTGATCTCAAATTTTAACTGTGCTTGAAAAACACAGTTTTAGACACACTTTTAAATTGGCGTAGTTTTTGGATGACTTTTGATCTCTACAGTGAGGGTGTCGGTCGAGTTCTGTGCAGGACAAACTTGACCGAATCTGCTGTAGACTGCAATATAGCAGTGCACTGTTTGATTTTTAATTCTTTATTGGTAACTATAAAGAATTTCAAATTTTTATTGGAGGTCTGAAACTTCATTAGGTATAACATATAAAATTTCCAGAATTTTTGGAGCTTATGTTAGCTATTCAGTAGGCGAATTACAGAAATTATTGTGAAACTGAATATTCAGCCAATATAATTAAAGTTGAGTGTTGGGTCAATATGCAATTGACCCAAGCAGCTCAAATTGACTTATATGATCGACCACACACACACACATCTCTCATTCTTCGTCATCCACCCCATAGAAACGAAAATCTAGAGAGAGAGGGAGAGTTAGGGTTTGAGTGGAGAAAGAGGAGGAATTGCTGACCTAGGGTTTTGCGGTTCAAGGAATGGTGAAATCAAGTAAGTTTGGATTCTTTGCATAGACTTTTATGGTGAATCTTCTCTCTCATGTCAAGATTCCGTCCATGCTCTGATTTGATCCAAGATGATGTCGAAATTCCCTCTTTTCTCACCCTTTCTTCATAATCCCTCATTTTCAAGGTTTCTTAGTTGAAGGGAAGAAGAATTGGGAGATTTGCTAGGGATTTGATATGAGTTCGAGATCCCCTGAGTTGAGCTGCAGTTTTGAGGTGTTTTCACACCTTAGGGTGAGTGGGTTCTTCCTTCAAACAGTGTAATGCACGAAATTTGATTATAGCATCCAAATCCCTAATTGCTTAGTATGTGATTTTAAACCCTGAATGTCCATTTGTTCTGTGTAGTTGCAATTTGATATGAAATGGGCTTCTTCTCTGTTTGAAAGAATCTCTGATGATAGAATCATATTAGAAATGTATACAACACATTCTAGAAAGAATGCCTTTCGGATTCATATTGTATGATGTAATTAGGGTTTAACCTAACAAAGATCTCACTAGAGTTTTAATCCAATTGAAGAGATATCTAGACTTAAACCAAACCTAGGTCTAAATGCTCTCAATCAAGCTTAAGGCTATCATATTTCAATATCTAAAACCTTTGGGATTCGTCACTAAGTCTATGACTTTGATTTCACTAGTTTAAGCTCGAATGACCTGTGCCACGGCCGTGGGGTGACACCATGACCGTGTTGGAGCAAACCCTAATTAAACACTTAAAGATCAAAGTTAAATAAAGAGGACTAGTAATCCTATAAGTGGTTAGGATGTAACTCATGGGTTATCTTAATTGAATTTTATTCTTGATACATGATATCTCAGTGAATGGTATGGAAAACCTAAATTTAGTTAAATTTCCATGGTTTCATATCTATATTGATTGTATATGATTTGTTGGAAACAATCTTTATTTAGTTAATGCTTATATCCTATGAAATCCTTATGAGAGCCATGTGACAAGTGAATGAGGTAAATGAAAAGGTGAATGAGGCGAATGAAACCCTAAGAGTAGGGTGTTAGTATGTGATGAATGAATAAGGCAAATGAAACCCTAAGGATAGGGTGTTCAATGAATCATGTTATGGTGATATGAAAGGTCTCGATATGAGATGTGGTGATGCTTAACTGTTGAATTGTATGTTTCTAGTGCATTTAACTTTATATGCTTGTTCTCTCTGAGTTGATATCTACATACTGCAGGGCTTCTTATTTTCAATACATATCTCATAAATTGCAGGTGATGAGATATGACATGCCCTAGAAAGGGATGTTACTGAGACATGATATATGTTGAATACATGAGTTATGATGTTTCTTATGATATGATATGGCAGGCCGTGTGAGCCTTGTGAGAAATGTTAAATGAGTTATGATTTCTGTTTAAAATGTACCTATAATGTTAATGTTAGACTTAGGTGCCCTGAACACCGTAGAACCCCTTTGGGAGGTCTGCACCTTAGGGGTGAAACTCGTGTCCAACATCAACCGGTTGAGTAGTTCTGGTGGCACGAGGGTTGATAGGGTTATCCAACACCAACCAGTTGAGTAATTCTGGTGGTAACCCAGTGTTGACTCCCTGCGCCTGTGTGCTCAGGCTAGAGGAGGAGTCCAGAGCACTCATGGTGAGTGCAGAGAAGGCCGGAGAGCCTGTGGGTCGGAGAGCCCGTGGGTCCTGTAGCAGAACAGGACTGGCAGTCAGACTTAGCATTTCTTGGGTGTTTCGCTAAGTCTTGTACGGTGTGGCCGTAGTGCACTGCGAGTCTCTTATGCAGAGTACACTGCATAATATCAGGGCATAAGTTAAAATATGATCATATAGGTTCACAGAGTTCCTTATAAATGAAAGAGTTAAGGAAGACTAGAGCATAGTCTTCTAGTAGTTATTCTTTGGATGCAATATTTACATTCTTTGTTATTTCGATTATATTGTTTTAGAACCGCTCAGTGTAGTATTTATTGTTGTTAAATTTCATAACGTTTATTCAAAGTTATATCTGTAATCACATTAGTGCTTTAGACTGTTTCTTTGAAGTACTCATTCACTGAGCGAGTAGGCTCACCCCTCTACTCAAACATTTTAGGGTTAACCGCGTAGACTTGAAGATGGTCAGAGCATCAGCGTAGATCTTCCATAAGAGTTAGGTACAAGATTAGTTGAGTCAGTCGGTCCTTGTCACTCTAGGTCCTCAGTAAGAGATAAGAGAGAGAGTTGTAATTACGATGTGTAATATTATTCCTCTTTTGAAATTGTATGCTAATTAGTAGGTCTTATGTGCATAAGGTGTGAGAGACATCATGAATGTTTATACATGTATCTTTACTATTAAAGTCTGTTTAGTAAAAGAAATGTTCAGATTCCCTTGTTAAAATGATTTATGTGGTTCAATGCGAAGAAACAAGAGTTTTAAAGAAAAAAAAAGTTAAGGGTGTTCTTTGTATTACATATAAATCCTATCTTATGCCCTAATCTCATGATTTGAGGAAATTGTGAGATCGGGGTGTAACAGCTTGGTATCAGAGCTTAGGGTGAGTTGTCAAGGACCATTAAGTTAGTAAGTTAGAGTCCTAAGTGTGGCAGATAGGAGATGTTTTGATGTTAGCTTTGGGGATTTGAGTATTTGGATATCCTGGCCCGATATCTGAGTACTTGGATCAACCAGTACAAGCTACTCTATCTATTCTCTCACATATACCCTGGCCAGGTATACAGTGGAAGAATGGGATAGAGAGGAAACCTAGAGATGTTAGGGTTAGAAAACGAGAAAGGAAACAATAATTTAGAGCATAAATGTAAAAGGAGATAGAACTTACATTTCATAATGTTGTTTTTGTTGGAAATGTATAGAAATGCTCTTATATGTATGAATTGAAATATTCAATACTTTGAAATATGGGTCTTTAATATTTGTTGTACACTATGCAGTTGTAGCATTTATTGGTTTCATTCTTTGTAACAAGTAGACTGGAATTGACCTTTGAATGAGCTTTTGTTAGTGGATAAGTTTTCTTCCACACTTCTGAGATGAATTGGAGTTGAGTAATCCTTTGTAGTTCTTGGCTTCAGGACTTCAGGTTTAGCTTGGTCCGGTTGGTAGGATGCGTTACTAGGATCTAATGAATCCTATCAATAGTATAATAAGAATAGAATTTGAATAATTAGACCCACATCAGAGTAAGAATGTACATACAGTAAGATGTTGAAACATATGGGCAAGATCAGAACAACTAAGAATCAGTTGAAACTGGTATCTGAGGTTCAATTTTGGGGCCTCATATGAGAAACCCTTAATTGGGAATAAAGGAACATGATATAAGGTTCATAATCAGTTTATTGATTAATATTATATGAGCTATACATATGAAATATAGAAAAGATATGTGAAATGTATGTATGGTTCTAGATAGCAAGAATCGATCATGAAGAATGGATCATATAATTGAGTTTAATGATTTTATGAACTCTAAAGCAAAGGCTGAGTAGAAGAATAGAGTTGAGCATTCAATAGGTCCATAGAAGTGAAGAGTCTTCAAAAGAGTAAAAGTGAAGAGAATTATATGATCATATAATTCATAAGACTAGAACAACAAACTAGTTCCTAAGTGAAGAACATAGGTGTAGTTTAACGAATGAATAAGTCATACAAGGGTAGACAATATTCAGGAGGGAAAACTTGATTGGAAGAGAAACTGTGTTTGATCCATGCATGATCCCTTTGATTTAAAAATGAAGAATATTTAAGGTATTAAGGGAATGTTTGAATACAAGAATTCTAAGTCTCAAAATCATCTTCTCTCTCATATATTCCTTAACAATAGCAAGGTGGGAATGAAATGATAAGAAAATGAATCATATATGATGCATAACTACCTTGGTAGGGTCATCTAGTGAATGTAATAGTGACATACATTACGATGAAGTGCGATAAGAAATAAATTCTTGTGTGATAGCAAGAATGATAAATAATCTATTCTTACCTTGAATGTTTTAATGTTAGGGATGTTTATTGTATATGATAAAAATGAGAAGGAGATGTAGCAAAACATAAGTAGTAAAGAATGAGGAGAGAGATAAAGGAAAACACTAACTTTGTGTAATATGTGAACTCGTTTTTAGAAGTATGCTTTGTTGAAGGCATACTAAGGTATGTAAGTTGGTTCTATGTATGATTTCAGTGTATTTGTGCAAGCTATATGTTAATTAAAGGTGTATGATAGTTGTAGTAATTCATACCAGATATGCATCCTAGTATTGTGTATTTGTAATATGGTGATACAGTTTGGATGATGACGGAAGACATGGAGGGATATCCTGAATAAGGTAGTTATACCTATTCACTCATATTAATAGAAAGGGATGATAATCAGATTGTCTGGACAAGTAACCCTAATGAGGTGTAGCTTGTTATACCTAGCTCTAATATAACTGAGTGATGGTAATTGAGTATGATTAATGCTTGAATGAATGATACAATTGTGGATTACTTTATTACTATGGTTGAAACCCTAAAATGATATAATACGATGGTTACACTTTGAATTGTGTGTGGGCCCATAACCCACAGGTCCCAGGATCGAAACAGGATAGTATGGAATGAGGTGGTAATGCTTCACCTCATGCATCCATGACCCAATGGGGATGCCAAGAGTAGTATTGTGCAATTGATTGTTGAATCTAGCCTTTTAATTCAAGATTGTTTTGCGATTTGAATAGCACTTTATTAAAGTTTAAAACAGCATGGTGAACTCGCTTTTGTCACTTAAAGGTGATACAGAACAATAGAACTTTCTGAGCCGCATAAGTTGAGATAATTGTATCAGAGTATCAGAGTTGTGCAGAGAAAGCGTGGTGGTTTATCTTTGCATTCTATGTTTGACTGCGGCATAAAGAATTTGCTTGATATCATTGAGAACTATTTGAAATATGTTGTGATTTAGTAAAGAATTAAAAGATCTAATGTTGAAAACTACATTCAGGTATGAAATACAAGAATATAATGACATGGAAGGCTTTAGAAGCTTAGAATAACCTTGAATGTATCTTTCTTGTAGGTTTATGTTTCGAGGACGAAACATTCTAAGGGGGGAAGAGTTGTTACGACCCCATCTGAGCTTAATTGGTAAACTAGGGTTACCAAGATGATTACATGATTAATTGGACTGATCACTCTTGAAATCTAATGAATAATGATAATCCAATGAGAATGTTTTAACTATGATAAGAAGTTTAAGTGTTCGTTTCTCTTGAGAATTAGGGTTTGAGAAGCATAGACCCTAATCGGCCCAAAATAGGGTTTTAATGATACATGAATACAAAATTTGATAAGTATAGTGTTTCAGTAAATGATTTTTAATATTTTATGTGTAACTCTCATTTACTTCAAATTTGGATATGATTTGGATATATAAAATGTGAACAACATTGGAAAATATCAGAATTTTTTAAGAATCTTCTGACCTGTTTATCGGTCGAGTTTCAAACTCGACCGATCATATTTCCAGATTTATATAGCAGTGTGGTAATTGAATTTTATCTTTTTATTGGTATATCCAATTGATCTCAAATTTTAACTGTGCTTGAGAAACACAGTTTTAGACACTCTGTTAAATTGGTGTAATTTTTCGATGACTTTTGATCTCTACAGTGAGGGTGTCGGTCGAGTTCTGTGCAGGACAAACTCGACCGAATCTGCTGCAGACTGCAATATAGCAGTGCACTGTTTGATTTTTAATTATTTATTGGTAACTATAAATGATTTAAAATTTTTATTGGAGGTCTGAAACTTCATTAGGTATAACATATACAATTTTCAGAATTTTTGGAGCTTCTGTTAGCTATTCAGTAGGCGAATTACAGAAATTATTGTGAAACTGAATATTCAGCCAATATAATTAAAGTTGAGTGTTGGGTCAATATGCAATTGACCCAAGCATCTCAAATTGACTTATATGATCGACCACACACACACACAGCTCTCATTCTTCGTCATCCACCCCAGAGAAATGAAAATCTAGAGAGAGAGGGAGAGTTAGGGTTTGAGTGGAGAAAGAGGAGGAATTGCTGACCTAGGGTTTTGCGGTCCAAGGAATGGTGAAATCAAGTAAGTTTGGATTCTTTGCATAGAATTTTATGGTGAATCTTCTCTCTCATGTCAAGATTCCGTCCATGCTCTGATTTGATCCAAGATGATGTCGAAATTCCCTCTTTTCTCACCCTTTCTTCATAATCCCTCATTTTCAAGGTTTCCTAGTTGAAGGGAAGAAGAATTGGGAGATTTGCTAGGGATTTGATATGAGTTCGAGATCCCCTGAGTTGAGCTGCAGTTTTGAGGTGTTTTCACACCTTAGGGTGAGTGGGTTCTTCCTTCAAATAGTGTAATGCACGAAATTTGATTATAGCATCCAAATCCCTAATTGCTTAGTATGTGATTTTAAACCCTGAATGTCCATTTGTTCTGTGTAGTTGCAATTTGATATGAAATTGGCTTCTTCTCTGTTTGAAAGACTCTCTGATGATAGAATCATATTAGAAATGTATACAACACATTCTAGAAAGAATGCCTTTCGGATTCATATTGTATGATGTAATTAGGGTTTAACCTAACTGAGATCTCACTAGAGTTTTAATCCAATTGAAGAGATATCTAGACTTAAACCAAACCTAGGTCTAAATGCTCTCAATCAAGCTTAAGGCTATCATATTTCAATATCTAAAACCTTTGGGATTCGTCACTAAGTCTATGACTTTTATTTCACTAGTTTAAGCTCGAATGACATGTGCCACGGCCGTGGGGTGACACCATGACCGTGTTGGAGCAAACCCTAATTGAACACTTAAAGATCAAAGTTAAATAAAGAGGACTAGTAATCCTATAAGTGGTTAGGATGTAACTCATGGGTTATCTTAGTTGAATTTTATTCTTGATACATGATATCTCAGTGAATGGTATGGAAAACCTAAATTTAGTTAAATTTCCATGGTTTCATATCTATATTGATTGTATATGAATTGTTGGAAACAATCTTTATTTAGTGAATGCTTATATCCTATGAAATCCTTATGAGAGCCATGTGACAAGTGAATGAGGTAAATGAAAAGGTGAATGAGGCGAATGAAACCCTAAGAGTAGGGTGTTAGTATGTGATGAATGAATAAGGCAAATGAAACCCTAAGGATAGGGTGTTCAATGAATCATGTTATGGTGATATGAAAGGTCTCGATATGAGATGTGGTGATGCTTAACTGTTGAATTGTATGTTTCTAGTGCATTTAACTTTATATGCTTGTTCTCTCTGAGTTGATATCTACATACTGCAGGGCTTCTTATTTTCAATACATATCTCGTAAATTGCAGGTGATGAGATATGACATGCCCTAGAAAGGTATGTTACTGAGACATGATATATGTTGAATACATGAGTTATGATGTTTCTTATGATATGATATGGCAGGCCGTGTGAGCCTTGTGAGAAATGTTAAATGAGTTATGATTTCTGTTTAAAATGTACCTATAATGTTAATGTTAGACTTAGGTGCCCTGAACACCGTAGAACCCCTTTGGGAGGTCTGCACCTTAGGGGTGAAACTCGTGTCCAACATCAACCGGTTGAGTAATTTTGGTGACACGAGGGTTGATAGGGTTATCCAACACCAACCAGTTGAGTAATTCTGGTGGTAACCCAGTGTTGACTCCATGCGCCTGTGTGCTCAGGCTAGAGGAGGAGTCCAGAGCACTCATGGTGAGTGCAGAGAAGGCCGGAGAGCCTGTGGGCCGGAGAGCCCGTGGGTCCTGTAGCAGAACAGGACTGGCAGTCAGACTTAGCATTTCCCGGGTGTGTCGCTAAGTCTTGTACGGTGTGGCCGTAGTGCACTGCGAGTCTCTTATGCAGAGTACACTGCATAAGATCAGGGCATAAGTTAAAATATGATCATATAGGTTCACATAGTTCCTTATAAATGAAAGAGTTAAGGAAGACTAGAGCATAGTCTTCTAGTAGTTATTCTTTGGATGCAATATTTACATTCTTTGTTATTTCAATTATATTGTTTTAGAACCGCTCAGTGTAGTATTTATTGTTGTTAAATTTCATAACGTTTATTCAAAGTTATATATGTAATCACATTAGTGCTTTAGACTGTTTCTTTGAAGTACTCATTCACTGAGCGAGTAGGCTCACCCCTCTACTCAAACATTTTAGGGTTAACCGCGTAGACTTGAAGATGGTCAGAGCATCAGCGTAGATCTTCCACAAGAGTTAGGTACAAGATTAGTTGAGTCAGTCGGTCCTTGTCACTCTAGGTCCTCAGTAAGAGATAAGAGAGAGAGTTGTAATTACGATGTGTAATATTATTCCTCTTTTGAAATTGTATGCTAATTAGTAGGTCTTATGTGCATAAGGTGTGAGAGACATCATGAATGTTTATACATGTATCTTTACTATTAAAGTCTGTTTAGTAAAAGAAATGTTCAGATTCCCTTGTTAAAATGATTTATGTGGTTCAATGCGAAGAAACAAGAGTTTTAAAGAAAAAAAAGTTAAGGGTGTTCTTTGTATTACATATAAATCCTATCTTATGCCCTAATCTCATGATTTGAGGAAATTGTGAGATCGGGGTGTAACATTAGGAGTCTTCACTCTCCTCTTACTAATAGATGATGTTTACATCACTCTTGATTAGGTTAAGTCAATTTAACTTTGACTGACATAAGTCAAGTCATCACCATTAAGGTCATTAGGGTTTACCTGATCGAGGGTACTAGTCACACTAACCCACTAAGGGTACTTTTGTAATCTTCACCATTGACCCTAACATACATTGGTTCACTAATTACTTAACCCCTTAATGAATATAGGTGTCTTTAGGGTTTAGGTTAAACAACCATTGAACCATCTAAGTCTTTAAAGCATTAAGCATTCTTGACATTAAAAGATCCCAAACGGTTTTGCACTTTCGACCTAAAAATGGTTTTGAAACCGCATGAAACCAAATGGTCTTGAGACCGTTTGGTCCAAACCTCCTCAAAACCACATGGACCAAAGATGGTCTCAACTACACCAATCGGTTTAGGGTTCTCAATATTGATTCCTTCAATCATTGAATTCATGGAACCAATCATCAATTGGACCTATACTCATGCTTCAATTGAGTTAAATAGGTCAACCTTAAATTGATTTGACCCTCAATTGACCTTCAATTAGTCCTCAATTAGGGTTTGAATTAATTGAAATAGGGTTTGGAACCGATGATCTTTCAACACTAATCAATGCAAGATTAGTTACTTTGAAACCATTGAACCATCATCCAAATTGAACATGACCTGACCCCAAACGGTCTTGAGGTCATTTGGATGACCTCCAAACGGTCTTGAGACCGTTTTCCCATCAAATCATCAAAATCCCAGTCAACCAATTAGGGTTTGGATCATTGGATTGATCACCAAATCAGCAATTGATTACACTTTAACTTAGTATCATTAGATCATCAATTGCTTAACCATACTCACCCCTAGACCTCCAAACGGTCTTAGGTGGCCTCCAAACGGTCTTGAGACCGTTTGGATGAGTTCCAAATGGTCTTGAGACCGTTTGGATCATCCAACCCTTGGATTCTAGTGAAAAATCACTAGGGTTTGAGCTATTGAGTTGATCATCGAATTTGCACTTGATTGCATTTCAATTTGGTATCTTTAGACCTTCAATTCCTCAACCATACTTGACCCCAGACCTCCAAACGGTCTTGGGTGACCTCCAAATTCCCCAAACGGTTTTGAAACCGTTTGGGCTCAATCACCCAAAACATCATCTCAATCACTTGCAAAATCAGCACTTAGCTGATTAGGGTTCATACCACATCTTTGGATCTTCAAACACATATCCATACTTGACCCTAGACCTTCAAACGGTCTTGGGTGACCCGCGGTTTTGAAACCGTTTGGGTGATCCCCAAATGGTTTTGAAACCGTTTGGGCTAATCAACCCAAAACATCAAATCAACTCATTGGAATTTCAGCACTAATTCCAATTAGGGTTTGCCTATTTGATTAGCCTTCAACTCAGGATTCCTTTGGAATTAACCCATAAAATTTGTTGAGTCATTAACCAACATAATTAGGAACAGTAATCTCAAACGTTGAACCCTTGGTCAACGCTCTCAAACGGTTTTGAAACCGTTTTCCCAAAAAGTCGAATTAATCAAGCTGAAAAATCAGCACTTAATCCAATTAGGTTTCCCTAATTGATTAGCCTTCAACTCACGATTCCGTGGGAATTAACCCCTCAAATTTGGTGATTCATTAACCAACATAATTAGGAACAGGAATCGCAAACGGTCAACCCTTGGTCATCGCTCTCAAATGGTTTTGAAACCGTTTTCCAAAAAAGTCGAATTAATCAAGCTGAAAAATCAGCACTTAATCCAATTAGGTTTCCCTAATTGATTAGCCTTCAACTCACGATTCCTTGGGAATTAACCCCTCAAACTTTGTGAGTCATTAAAAAAAATAATTAGGAACAGGAATCGCAAATGGTAAACCCTTGGTCAATGCTTTCAAATGGTTTTGAAACCGTTTGCCCAAAAAGTCGAATTAGTCAAGCTGAAAAATCAGCACTTAATCCAATTAGGTTTCCCTAATTGATTAACCTTCAACTCACGATTACTTGGGAATTAACCACTCAAATTTGGTGAGTCATTAACCAACATAATTATTAATAGGAATATCAAAAGTTCAACCCTTGTTCAATGCTCTCAAACAGTTTTGAAACCGTTTGCCCAAAAAGTCGAATTAATCAAGTTGAAAATTCAGCACTTAATCCAATTAGGTTTCCCTAATTGATTAGCCTTAAACTCACGATTCCTTGGGAATTAACCCCTAAAATTTGGTGAGTCATTAACCAACATAATTAGTAACAGGAATCTCAAACGTTCAACCCTTGTTCAACCCAAACAAATGGTCTTGGAGACCGTTTTCTCCAACCGAACTTGCAAAACCGTTTGCCCTTCAAACGGTTTTGAAACCGTTTGCCCAAAACCGTTTGGCCAAAGGGTGCAAGACAGTTTGCTAAAGTAACATAGGTATTCATGCCCCCTTCTTCTACCTCCAGATAAAGGTCTGTTCTTCATGGTTTTGGTTGCAAGAATGCATAGAAGGATGGAAGAAAGAAGAACTAGCAACGTTTGCAAGAAAAGAAGATGCATAATCAAAGCTTTAAGGTTTAGAGTTATATAACCCGCCTTAGGATCAGATCTAGAGCTCCAAGCTTCGTATCTTTAATGGTTGCTTGAGCTCCACAGGTCGTCCAAGGTTTCTTTTTCAAGAATTGGTTGGAAAGGATGGCTAGAAAGAAGAACTAAGTAAGAAAAACTAGCAAACCAACCTTGTATCATGATTTCCTCCATGAATCCGAGCTAGAAGATAACCAAAGCTTACCCAAACCTACTTGGCCGTTCTCCTATGCTCCTGAGCCCCTTCCTTAGTCGGTCCAAGCAAGAGATAAGTGAAGAGAGGAAGGGAAACGATCCCTTGGTTGTAAAAGAAAGGTGTATATATACTTTGGGCATGTTTTCAAGATAAGGACAATCTTTTCTTCTATTTCTCATATGGGTCTTTCTCTCCTTCTTGGCCACGCCCCTAATTTCTATACTTAAGAAAAAATCCTTTCTTAACCAAAGTATAGTGAAAAGGAAGCCAAACATCCTACTAAGTTGCACACATATAAAAGGGTCATTATGCTTACAACTTGGTTATTTAGTTACAAGGGTTATCCTTCTTATTTGATTATTCAAATGAAGCGCCCCCTTCATAATTTTACTCTACTTGATGCCAAGAGTCATAAAAGATACTCTAGGAGGTATATTTTACATTTTGCACCCCATGTTTTGGGTAAATTGCACTTTACACCAAAACTAGGGTTTAAAGCACAAGGATTGCTCCACAAGCTGCATTTTGGTGCCCAAGCTTGGAGAATCCATAATACTTCATCAAATTTATTCTTATGATGTATTATCATCAGAGGAACATCTAAACATGTGCAGTTTGCAAGTGAACCCCTCTAATTGGGTAATTTTCACATAAGTCCACTTTTAACAAAATAATATTACAATATTGTTTAAAAAGGACAGAAAGGGAAATATATGTTCCTCAGGAGCTTTAATTACATTATCAACAGATAACCACAAGCATTTAATCACATGATTAAGCAAAACACCTAGGGTTAGTTCATAACCCAGGTCAGGGATGTTACTAATTATAAACCCCTAACAAGGATTTCGCCCCCGAATTCCCAGAAAGAAAAGGGAAAGCAGATATTATTTAAGCATCATATCATTACATCCTTAGATAACATTTCGTTATTATGGAGATATTATAAAGTTTTGATCAACTTTTCTTAATATCACACTCATACTCTGTTATTTATTTTGAGACTATATAAGTGCTTCCATACCTTGATTGCATCATCACATCTGATAACACCATACTAACTTTCCTTATTATTTGCATTGACTATCTCATTAGTTGTACATTCTCTTATCATAGGGAAAAGTTACTTATCAAACAAGGACTTATTTGACAGATATCTTGGAGAAAGATATGTTTATGAAAAACATAAACCCCTAACATGTGATGTTCATATTATTCTATATGTCTAATTTAATTTCATAGTTGACCAGTCTAGGTAATTAATATAAATCATTTGATATGTTATTGCATTCTTATTTTGGTACATATCACATGTGTTATCAACACATTACATCTCTTTCTTCCTTTCATCTTGGGACATTACTTATTACATATATTCTCATATTTCTTATTTTATGATTCTCAGTAGTTTGTCTCAGAATGACTGCTTGATCAGAGCAATCAAAAATATAACAATCTAAGAGTTTCCATATTTACTTTATCATCAGCAACTGTATACCTGGCCAGGGTATATAAATACTGAGATAAGGTAATATGCACTTGTATACTACCATATTCCTTCTCTTTTCTTATCATCACAAGTATAAGTATTAATCTTACTGAATTTTCTATCCAGACCAATTCTTTAATACCTCATCTTCTTATGAAGGTAAGCATGCAACATGAAATATCTATTTTATACAACATTATAAGTCTTTATAGGACTAATCAAGGAAAGTTCAATCAATTGCTTTCTCAGTTTTATCCAAGAGATCATAAAAAGACATATAAGAAATACCATTTATTTTGTCTAACCTGTCATGACTCGAGGATTATTCATTGTCTCAGGCTGATTCTGCCTCAGAGGTTGATTTGCCATAACATTTCTAGTTGGGCAATCTCTTACTAGATGCCCTACCTGTCCACATTGATAGCAAGTTCTGGGTGCCCGGTGTGGTCTAAAGGGTTCCTTCCCCTTTCTGGATAACCATTGCCTTGGTGCACTAGGTCCTGGTTGCGTTGGTGACACTAGAAACTTCTTCCTTTTGGAACTACCAGGTCTCTGCTCCTGGGTTTGGATAGGTCTTTTCTCAATTCTTCCTTTATATTTCTTTTCTGGACAATTAGGTCTGATATGTCCAGGTTTCCTACACCTATGGCAGATCCTAGTTTCTGGTTGTATTCTAACCCCTACATTACTATATATTGATTCAACAGGCTGAGGTTGAGCACAGACTCATTCTAAGTTCAGAACATCATCATTTACCATTGCTTCAACCTGCTGTTGTGGGTTACATATTCTGTTGATATCCAAAACATCATCATTAGGAGTCGGTAACCTAGGTTGCATTGCTAGTGCTTGATCCACTAGTTACATCATGGTTGCCCTAAATTCCCCAACTGTGATTCCTAAGGAAGGATTCCTTATCGTGGTTGGATTAGCTAGGGGGATCTCAGGTAATTGTCCCGCTCTTGCTTGCTCCTCTGCACCTCTTCTCGGTGTAGCATTGTTGCTCTCTGCAGCAAACTCCTCGTCCGATCTAGTTATCTTCAAGTTCTTCTCCTCCTATGTGAGCAGAAGATACCATCAGATACACTAGATGACACTAGAACAGACTCTACTACCTTAGTCCTATGTCTCTGTAGACTCAGCGAACCTAGAGCTCTGATACCACTAAATTGTGGCGACCGAATCGATAAATCACGATGTAAACTCAGTGGAAGTGATTAACTAACAGCGGAATTATCAAAATCACTAAAAATTTAAAACTTTTTGGAAAGAGATCTTTAAACCATAAAACTCTTTTATAAAAAAACAAGATGAACTATTTACAACATGGTTTGACATTACATCTCTGTGAATTCACATCTCGAGTGATTACATACATCCATTGCCATGTTACCTATATAGGCAAGATACAAAAATCTTGAGGCATTAAGCCAAAAACCTCATATCTACTGACTCCTAGGACCTGAGAGTACAGAGACGACACATAGGACCTACTATCTACAAGACTTGACAGTCAGTATCTCCACCTGAGATTCACTGATGCCCCTGGTGTTGTTGTTGCTGTTGTTGCTCATCTCTAGATGGATTCCTTCGTCCTCAGCGTCTACCTAAAAATTCGAACCCACGGGGGTGAGACAATTGAATAATTGTCCCAGTGAGAGTTATAACTCTCCGCCAGAAGCTTTGTTATTGCAATAAGGAATAACAATAAGCAGTATAATTATTAACATTTAACAGCAGGTTTAATGTCAAGTAAAGCAACATTTCAATTATAACTTAATTGGATATCAAAGCATATCTCATTAAAGAATATGGAGAACATGTATACTAGTTATTTAACTAGAACATTATAAACAATGTAACATCAATCATTGTTTCTCGTAGTTCAACCTAAGCGGTTATGCTACACGGCTGATTATGTTTTCCAAACATTATTATGCCCTGCGGAGATGAGGTATACCGCTCATACTCCAACCGACCATTACGAAATCGCATTGGTACCATACATAGGTCATCAAAAGATCCGGATTCTTATGACCTCATCTTCCTCAGTCAGTGTGAGGATTTACATGCAGGACATCTTGTGTCTTTGCTATGATAGCTATCCAGGGTATTCTGGCATCTTCGCTATTAGAGTCACGGTGGCATTCTGTACTCTCTTCGTCATCGAGGGATCTCTTGTTTATCTCTCATCGATGCGGCATTAATGATTCCATTGGGAGATTAATGATACATCATCCCGGCATAGACATGTAATGAAGGATTGATGGGTTAAAGATACATCCTACATCAATTCCTACATTAGGACGTAAGGATATTCGCATCCATAATCCCCCATATACTCAAAAGTATATGTTCCAGGAGTTCCCTTAGGAAAACCTATTTCACCATCATTTGGTCTCTGACAATGATGGATCTATGGTCAGGGTCCTACACGATATGATCATACTTGATTATTTAAGTACATTTTAGCATTCTTTTAGCATCAAGCATGTTTTCAAACATAAACAATTAAAACATTTGCTATAGAAGAATACTAAATGTATCAAGTTTATTTCACATCAGTTATCATGTCTTAACCATCTCATCATTATGGTTCAAGTACAGGGGTGTTCAAACCCTTAAATCATCATAAGTCATCTAATAGCATGACCTTAATTGAAACAATGTAAATATTACTCAAGGCTCTTATAGCCCATCATTCTCATATGTTACCTCTTAAACCAGGCAACATAGTATATCTTTATTCATAAAGCTTATAACATTCTTTCAATGAATAAAACATCATAACTCTTACCTGGCTATGATTACCTCTTGCTAACAACCTGCATGACTAATATAATTGAAGACATGCATATATAACAATATTAGTACAATACCAATTCTTTTCAATTTATTCATAGAACACCACGGTCGTGCAAAGGGAAGCTACCACGGCCGTGCTCCATAGCATGGTCGTGCTATCAAAATCATACCATGACCATGTTACATCACCATGGTTGATTTCTAGGGTTAGGGTTTATTCAACTCAATTAGGGTTATTAAACCCCTTTGACTTATAAGGTATAAGGATTCCTTATATTATAATTCATTCAAATGGTTTCATACTTACAAGAATAACCCAAACTTAGGGTTAAAGTACCCTACCTTTCATTAATTAGAGTTTCATGTTCACATTATCAGTTCAACCCTAATATAATACTCCACTACCCTTGGGAGCATTCAAAGATGTTATAAGTGTTTGATTTCAGTTATTGTACTCATCATGTATCATTAATGATCATCACTTCTAAGTATTAGCCCATTCCTCGTATGATGCATATATCATATATCAGAATTATCCAATTATCTGTAATGATATAGGTTTAAACATTATTGATATAGGATAAATCATCATCAACTATTCTAGGTATCTTCATATTCAGGATGTTATCTACATCATGCTTTACTATACATCATTTCTAAGAGTTTGATGCCCATTATTATTGTAAGGTGTAAAATCTATTACTCATTCATAGGGATGTTTGGATCTAGGCATCTTACCTCTTAAATCCTTATTTATTGAAATTACCACATTTATCATTCACAGGGTTCACTAACCCTATTCTATATGTTTATGACATAATCATATTATTTAATTGATTTAGCTACACCTCACCTTATTGTACTATCTAGTAAACCATCTCAAGGTTTTCATGACTAATAAGCCATAAGTTAAGATTGCTATTCATCTTAATAAGGGTTTCCCATAACATCACCTCCAATTAGGGTTTCTATTCATATCACATCTCCCCTAGATTATGTTTATGATTAATATCCCACCATTAGGGACTACTATTTCACATCATGTTATTCCCCTAGAATTAGGGTTTACTATTCACATCACAGTGAATTGAGGTCTTACCATCATTATTTATGAAGATTACTTCCATTAACACCTTCAAATTAAGTTAAGATTCATAATCTTTATAATTAGGGTTTCCATGATCTCCTTATGAAGGATCATACCCTTATGGTGTGTATTGATACATTTTAAAGGTATCTTATTTGATTGTCATTGATATTAGGAGTCTTCACTCTCCTCTTACTAATAGATGATGTTTACATCACTCTTGATTAGGTTAAGTCAATTTAACTTTGACTGACATAAGTCGAGTCATCACCATTAAGGTCATTAGGGTTTACCTGATCGAGGGTACTAGTCACACTAACCCACTAAGGGTACTTTTTTAATCTTCACCATTGAGCCTAACATACATTAGTTCACTAATTACTTAACCCCTTAATGAATTTAGGTGTCTTTAGGGTTTAGGTTAAACAACCATTGAACCATCTAAGTCTTTAAAGCATTATGCATTCTTGACCATAAAAGATCCCAAACGGTTTTGCACTTTTAACCTAAAAACGGTTTTGAAACCGCATGAATCCAAATGGTCTTGAGACCGTTTGGACTCAAACGGTCTTGAGACCGTTTGGTCCAAACCTCCTCAAAACTGCATGGACCAAAGATGGTCTCAACTACACCAATCGGTTTAGGGTTCTCAATATTGATTCCTTCAATCATTGAATTCATGGAACCAATCATCAATTGGACCTATCCTCATGCTTCAATTGAGTTAAATAGGTCAACCTTAAACTGATTTGACCCTCAATTGACCTTCAATTAGTCCTCAATTAGGGTTTGAATTAATTGAATTAGGGTTTGGAACCGATGATCCTTCAACACTAATCATTGCAAGATTAGTTACTTTGAAACCATTGAACCATCATCCAAATTGAACATGACCTGACCCCAAACGGTCTTGAGGTCGTTTGGATGACCTCCAAACGGTCTTGAGACCGTTTTCCCATCAAATCATCAAAATCCCAGTCAACCAATTAGGGTTTGGATCATTGGATTGATCACCAAATTAGCAATTGATTACACTTTAACTTAGTATCATTAGACCATCAATTGCTTAACCATACTCACCCCTAGACCTCCAAACGGTCTTGGGTGGCCTCCAAACGGTCTTGAGACCGTTTGGATGAGTTCCAAACGTTCTTGAGACCATTTGGCTCATCCAACCCTTGGATTCTAGTGAAAAATCATTAGGGCTTGAGCTATTGAGTTTATCATCGAATCAGCACTTGATTGCATTTCAATTTGGTATCTTTAGACCTTCAATTCCTCAACCATACTTGACCCCAGACCTCAAAACGGTCTTGGGTGACCTCCAAACGGTCTTGAGACCATTTGGGTAATCCCCAAATGGTTTTGAAACCGTTTGGGCTCAATCACCCAAAACATCATCTCAATCACTTGCAAAATCAGCACTTAGCTGATTAGGGTTCATACCACATCTTTGGATCTTCAAACACATATCCATACTTGACCCTAGACCTTCAATCGGTCTTGGGTGACCCCCAAATGGTTTTGAAACCGTTTGGGTGATCCCCAAATGGTTTTGAAACCGTTTGGGCTAATCAACCCAAAACATCAAATCAACTCATTCGAATTTCAGCACTAATTCCAATTAGGGTTTGCCTAATTGATTAGCCTTCAACTCATGATTCCTTTGGAATTAACCCCACAAATTTGTTGAGTCATTAACCAACATAATTAGGAACAGTAATATCAAACGGTAAACCCTTGTTCAATGCTCTCAAATGGTTTCGAAACCGTTTGCCCAAAAAGTCGAATTAATCAAGCTGAAAAATCAGCACTTAATCCAATTAGGTTTCCCTAATTGATTAGCCTTCAACTCACGATTCCTTGGTAATTAACCCCTCAAATTTGTTGAGTCATTAACCAAAATAATTAGTAACAGTAATCGCAAACAGTCAACCCTTGGTCAACGTTCTCAAATGGTTTTGAAACCGTTTGCCCAAAAAG
Source organism: Alisma plantago-aquatica (assembly GCA_963693085.1). Classification (NCBI taxonomy): domain Eukaryota; kingdom Viridiplantae; phylum Streptophyta; class Magnoliopsida; order Alismatales; family Alismataceae; genus Alisma; species Alisma plantago-aquatica. Next base: position 498,433,290 of record OY856414.1, on the reverse strand, counting down.
TTGAATTAATCAATCTGAAAAATCAGCACTTAATCCAATTAGGTTTCCCTAATTGATTAGCCTTCAACTCACGATTCCTTGGGAATTAACCCTTCAAATTTTGTGAGTCATTAACCAACATAATTAGTAACAGTAATCTCAAACAGTCAACCCTTGGTCAACCCAAAAAAAGGTCTTGGAGACTGTTTGCTCCAACCGACCTTGCAAAACCGTTTGCCCTTCAAACGGTTTTGAAACCGTTTGCCCAAAACCGTTTGGCCAAAGGGTGCAAGACCGTTTGCTAAAGTAACATTGGAATTCATGCCCCCTTCTTCTACCTCCATATAAAGGTCTTTTATTCACGTTTTTGGTTGCAAGAATGCATAGAAGGATGGAAGAAAGAAGAACTAGCAACGTTTGTAAGAAAAGAAGATGCATAATCAAAGCTTTAAGGTTTAGAGTTATAAAACCCGCCTTAGGATCAGCTCTAGAGCTCCAAGCTTCATAGAGTTAATGGTGGCTTGAGCTCCACAAGTCGTCCAAGGTTTCTTCTTCAATAATTGGTTGGAAAGGATGGCTAGAAAGAAGAACTAAGTAAGAAAAACTAGCAAACCAACCTTGTATCATGATTTCCTCCATGAATCCGAGCTAGAAGATAACCAAAGCTTACCCAAACCTAATTGGACATTCTCCTATGCTCCTGATCCCCTTCCTTAGTCGGTCCAAGCAAGAGATTAGTGAAGAGAGGAAGGGAAACGATCCCTTGGTTGTAAATGAAAGGTGTATATATACTTTGGGCATGTTTTCAAGATAAGGACAATCTTTTCTTCTATTTCTCATATGGGTCCTTCTCTCCTTCTTGGCCACGCCCCTCATTTCTATACTTAAGCAAAACACCTTTCTTAACCAAAGTCTAGTGAAAAGGAAGCCAAACATCCTACTAAGTTGCACACATATAAAAGGGTCATTATGCTTACAACTTGGTTATTTAGGTACAAGGGTTATCATTCTTATTTGATTATTCAAATGAAGCGCCCCCTTCATCATTTTTACTCTACTTGATGCCAAGAGTCATAAAAGATACTCTAGGAGGTATATTTTACATGTTGCACCCCATGTTTTGGGTAAATTGCACTTTACACAAAAACTAGGGTTTAAAGCACAAGGATTGCTCCACAAGCTGCATTTTGGTGCCCAAGCTTGGAGAATCCATAATACTTCATCAGATTCATTCTTATGATGTCTTATCATCAGAGGAACATCTAAACATGTGCAATTTTCAAGTTAACCCCTCTAATTGGGTAATTTGCACATAAGTCCACTTTTAACAAAACAATATTACAATATTGTTTTAAAAGGACAGAAAGGGAAATATATGTTCCTCAAGAGCTTTAATTACATTATCAACAGATAACCACAAGAATTTAATCACATGATTAAGCAAAACACCTAGGGTTAGTTCATAACCCAGGTCAGGGATGTTACAAATTATAAACCCCTCACAAGGATTTCGCCCCCAAAATCCCAGAAAGAAAAGGGAAAGCAGATATTATTTAAGCATCATATCATTACATCCTTAGATAACATTTCGTTATTATGGAGATATTATAAAGTTTTGATCAACTTTTCTTAAGATCACACTCATACTCTGTTATTTATTTTGAGACTATATAAGTGCTTCCATACCTTGATTGCATCATCACATCTGATAAAACCATACTAACTTTCCTTATTATTTGCACTAACTATCTCATTAGTTGTACATTCTCTTATCATAGGGAAAAGTTACTTATCAAACAAGGACTTATTTGACAGATATCTTGGAGAAATATATGTTTATGAAAAATATAAACCCCTAACATGTGATGTTCATATTATTCTATATGTATAATTTAATTTCATAGTTGACCAGTCTAGGTAATTAATATAAATCATTTGATATATTATTGCATTCTTATTTTGGTACCTATCACATGTGTTATCAACACATTACATCTCTTTCTTCCTTTCATCTTGGAACATTACTTATTACATATATTCTCATATTTCTTATTTTATGATTCTCATTAGATTGTCTCAGATTGACTGCTTGATCAGAGCAATCAAAAATATAGCAATCTAAGAGTTTCCATATTTACTTTATCATCAGCAACTGTATACCTGGCCAGGGTATATAAATACTGAGATAAGGTAATATGCACTTGTATACTACCATATTCCTTCTCTTTTCTTATCATCACAAGTATAAGTATTAATCTTACTGAATTTTCTATCCAGACCAATTCTTTAATACCTCATCTTCTTATGAAGGTAAGCATGCAACATGAAATATCTATTTTATACAACATTATAAGTCTTTATAGGAATAATCAAGGAAAGTTCAATCAATTGCTTTCTCAATTTTATCCAAGAGATCATAAAAAGAAATATAAAAATACCATTTATTTTGTCTAACCTGTCATGACTCAAGGATTATTCATTGTCTCAGGTTGATTCTGCCTCAGAGGTTGATTTGCCATAACATTTCTAGTTGGGAAATCTCTTACCAGATGCCCTACCTGTCCACATTGATAGCACGTTCTGGGTGCCCGGTGTGGTCTAAAGGGTTCCTTACCCTTTCTGGATAACCATTGCCTTGGTGCACTAGGTCCTGGTTGTGTTGGTGACACTAGAAACTTCTTCCTTTTGGAACTACCAGGTCTCTGCTCCTGGGTTTGGATAGGCCTTTTCTCAATTCTTCCTTTATATTTCTATTCTGGACAATTAGGTCTGATATGTCTAGGTTTCCTACACCTAAGGCAGATCCTAGTTTCTGGTTGTATTCTAACCCCTACATTACTATATATTGATTCAACGGGTTGAGGTTGAGCACAGACTCGTTCTAAGTTCAGAACTTCATCATTTACCATTGCCTCAACCTGCTATTGTGGGTTACATATTTTGTTGATATCCAAAACATCATCATTAGGAGCCGGTAACCTAGGTTGCATTGCTAGTGCTTGATCCACTAGATACATCATGGTTGCCCTAAATTCCCCAACAGTGATTCCTAAGGAAGGATTTATGATAATGGTTGGATTAGCTACGGGATCTCAGGTAATTGTCCCCCTCTTACTTGCTCCTCTACATCTCTTCTCGGTGTAGCATTGTTGCTCTCTACAGCAAACTCCTCGTCCGATCCAGTCATCTTCAAGTTCTTCTCCTCCTATGTGAGCAGAAGATACCATCAGATACACTGGATGATACTAGAACAGACTCTACTACCTTAGTCCTATGTCTCTGTAGACTCAGCGAACCTAGAGCTCTGATACCACTAAATTGTGGCAACTGAATCGATAAATCACGATGTAAACTCAGCAGAAGTGATTAACTAGCAGCGGAATTATCAAAATCACTAAAAATTTAAAACTTTTTGGAAAGAGATCTTTAAACCATAAAACTCTTTTATAAAAAAAACAAGATGAATTGTTTACAACATGGTTTGACATTACATCTCTGTGAATTCACATCTCGAGTGATTACATACATCCATTGCCCTGTTACCTGTATAGGCAAGACACAAAAATCTCGAGGCATTAAGCTAAAAACCTCATATCTACTGACTCCTAGGACCTGAGAGTACAGAGACGACACATAGGACCTACTATCTACAAGACTTGACAGTCAGTATCTCCACCTGAGATTCACTGATGCCCCTGGTGTTGTTACTGCTGTTGTTGCTCATCTCTAGATGGATTCCTTCGTCCTCAACGTCTACCTAAAAAGTCGAATCCCACGGGGGTGAGACAATTGAATAATTGTCCCAGCGAGACCTATAACTCTCTGCCAGAAGCTTTGTTATTCCAATAAGGAATAACAATAAGAAGTATAATTATTAACATTTAACAGCATGTTTAATGTCAAGTAAAGCAACATTTCAATTATAACTTAATTGGATATCAAAGCATATCTCATTAAAGAATATGGAGAACATGTATACTAGTTATTTAACTAGAACATTATAAACAATGTAACATCAATCATTGTTTCTCATAGTTCAACCTAAGCAGTTATGCTACACGGATGATTATGTTTTCCAAACATTATTATGCCCTGCGGAGATGAGGTATACCGCTCATACTCCAACCGACCATTACGAAATCGCGTTGGTACCATACATAGGTCATCAAAAGAGCCGGATTCTTATGACCTCATCTTCCTCAGTCAGTGTGAGGATTTACATGCAGGACATCTTATGTCTCTGCTATGATAGCTATCCTGGGTATTCTGGCATCTTCGCTATTAGAGTCACAGTGGCATTCTGTACTCTCTTCATCATCGAGGGATCTCTTATTTATCTCTCATCGATGCGGCATTAATGATTCCCTCAGGAGATTAATGATACATCATCCCCGCATAGACATGTAATGAAGGATTTATGGGTTAAAGATACATCCTACATCAAATCCTACATTAGGACGTAAGGATATTCGCATCCATAATCCCCCATATACTCAAAAGTATATGTTCCAGGAGCTCCCTTAGGAAAACCTATTTCACCATCATTTGGTCTCTGACAATGATGGATCTATGGTCAGGGCCCTACATGATATGATCATACTTGATTATTTAAGTACATTTTAGCATTCTTTTAGCATCAAGCATGTTTTCAAACATAAACAATTAAAACATCTGCTATAGAAGAATACTAAATGTATCAAGTTTATTTCACATCAGTTATCATTTCTTAACCATCTCATCATTATGGTTCAAGTACAGGGGTGTTCAAACCCTTAAATCATCATAAGTCATCTAATAGCATGACCTTAATTGAAACAATGTAAATATTACTCAAGGTTCTTACAGCCCATCATTCTCATATGTTACCTCTTAAACCATGAAACATAGTATATCTTTATTCATAAAGCTTGTAACATGCTTTCAATGAATAAAACATCATAACTCTTACCTGGCTATGATTACCTCTTGCTAACAACCTGCATGACTACTATATTTGAAGACATGCATATATAACAATATTAGTACAATACCAATTCTTTTCAATTTATTCATAGAACACCACGGTCGTGCTACCTTGCACGGTCGTGCAAAGGGAAGCTACCACGGTCGTGCTCCATAGCATGGTCGTGCTATCAACATCATACCATGACCATGTTACATCACCATGGTTGATTTCTAGGGTTAGGGTTTATTCAACTCAATTAGGGTTATTAAACCCCTTTGACTTATTAGGTATAAGGATTACTCATATTATAATTCATTCAAAGGGTTTCATACTTAAAAGCATAACCCAAACTTAGGGTTAAAGTACCCTACCTTTCATTAATTAGAGTTTCCTGTTCACATTATCAGTTCAACCCTAATATAATACTCCACTACCCTTGGGAGCATTCAAAGATGTTATAAGTGTTTGATTTCAGTTATTGTACTCATCATGTATCATTAATGATCATCACTTCTAAGTATTAGCTCATTCCTCGTATGATGCATATATCATATATCATAATTATCCAATTATTTGTAATGATATAGGTTTAAACATTGTTGATATAGGATAAATCATCATCAACTATTCTAGGTATCTTCATATTCAGGATGTTATCTACATCATGCTTTACTATACATCATTTCTAAGAGTTTGATGCCCATTATTATTGTAAGGTGTAAAATCTATTACTCATTCATAGGGATGTTTGGATCTAGGCATCTTACCTCTTAACTCCTTATTTATTGAAATTACCACATTTATCATTCACAGGGTTCACTAACCCTATTCTATATGTTTATGACATAATCATCTTATTTAATTGATTTAGCTACACCTCACCTTATTGTACTATCTAGTAAACCATCTCAAGGTTTTCATGACTAATAAGCCATAAGTTAAGCTTGCTATTCATCTTAATAAGGGTTTCCCATAACATCACCTCCAATTAGGGTTTCTATTCATATCACATCTCCCCTAGATTAGGTTTATGATTAATATCCCACCATTAGGGACTACTATTTCACATCATGTTATTCCCCTAGAATTAGGGTTTACTATTCACATCACAGTGAATTGAGGTCTTACCATCATTATTTATGAAGATTACTTCCATTAACACCTTCAAATTAAGTTAAGATTCATAATCTCCATAATTAGGGTTTCCACGATCTCCTTATGAAGGATCATACCCTAATGGTGTGTATTGATACATTTTAAAGGTATCTTATTTGATTGTCATTGATATTAGGAGTCTTCACTCTCCTCTTACTAATAGATGATGTTTACATGACTCTTGATTAGGTTAAGCCAATTTAACTTTGATTGACATAAGTCAAGTCATCACCATTAAGGTCATTAGGGTTTACCTGATCGAGGGTACTAGTCACACTAACCCACTAAGGGTACTTTTGTAACCTTCACCATTGACCCTAACATACATTAGTTCACTATTTACTTAACCCCTTAATGAATTTAGGTGTCTTTAGGGTTTAGGTTAAACAACCATTAAACCATCTAAGTCTTTAAAGCATTAAGCATTCTTGACCTTAAAAGATCCCAAACGGTTTTGCACTTTCAACCTAAAAATGGTTTTGAAACCACATGAATCCAAATGGTCTTGAGACCATTTGGACTCAAACGGTTTTGAGACCGTTTGGTCCAAACCTCCTCAAAACCACATGGACCAAAGATGGTCTCAACTACACCAATCGGTTTAGGGTTCTCAATATTGATTCCTTCAATCATTGAATTCATGGAACCAATCATCAATTAGACCTATCATCATGCTTCAATTGAGTTAAATAGGTCAACCTTAAACTGATTTGAACCTCAATTGACCTTCAATTAGTTCTCAATTAGAGTTTGAATTAATTGAATTAGGGTTTGGAACCGATGATCCTTCAACACTAATCAATGCAAGATTAGTTACTTTGAAACCATTGAACCATCATCCAAATTGAACATGACCTGACCCCAAACGGTCTTGAGGTCGTTTGGATGACCTCCAAATGGTCTTGAGACCGTTTTCCCATCATATCATCAAAATCCCAGTCAACCAAATAGGGTTTGGATCATTGGATTGATCACCAAATCATCAATTGATTACACTTTAACTTAGTATCATTAGACCATCAATTGCTTAACCATACTCACCCCTAGACCTCCAAACGGTCTTGGGTGGCTTCCAAACGGTCTTGAGACCGTTTGGATGAATTCCAAATGGTCTTGAGACCGTTTGGCTCATTCAACCCTTGGATTCTAGTGAAAAATCATTAGGGTTTGAGCTATTGAGTTGATCATCGAATCAGCACTTGATTGCATTTCAATTTGGTATCTTTAGACCTTCAATTCCTCAACCATACTTGACCCCAGACCTCCAAACGGTCTTGGGTTACCTCCAAACGGTCTTGAGACCGTTTGGGTAATCCCCAAACAGTTTTGAAACCATTTGGGCTCAATCATCCAAAACATCATCTCAATCACTTGCAAAATCAGCACTTAGCTGATTAGGGTTCATACCACATCTTTGGATCTTCAAACACATATCCACACTTGACCCTAGACCTTCAAACGGTCTTGGGTGACCCCCAAACGGTTTTGAAACCGTTTGGGTGATCCCCAAACGGTTTTGAAACCGTTTGGGTTAATCAACCCAAAACATCAAATCAACTCATTGGAATTTCAGCACTAATTCCAATTAGGGTTTGCCTAATTGATTAGCCTTCAACTCATGATTACTTTGGAATTAACCCCTCAAATTTTGTGAGTCATTAACTAACATAATTAGGAACAGGAATCTCAAACGTTCAACCCTTGGTCAATGCTCTCAAATGGTTTTGAAACCGTTTTCCCAAACATTCGAATTAATCAAGCTGAAATATCAGCACTTAATCCAATTAGGTTTCCCTAATTGATTAGCCTTCAACTCACGATTCCTTGGGAATTAACCCCTCAAATTTGGTGAGTCATTAACCAACATAATTCGGAACAGTAATCACAAACGGTCAACCCTTGGTCAACGCTCTCAAACGGTTTTGAAACCGTTTTCCCAAAAAGTCGAATTAATCAAGCTGAAAATCAGCACTTAATCCAATTAGGTTTCCCTAATTGATTAGCCTTAAACTCACGATTCCTTGGGAATTAACCCATAAAATTTGGTGAGTCATTAAAACACATGATTAGGAACAGGAAACTAAAACGTTCAACCCTTTTTCAACGCTCTCAAACGGTTTTGAAACCGTTTGCCCAAAAAGTCAAATTAATCAAGCTGAAAAATCAGCACTTAATCCAATTAGGTTTCCCTAATTGATTAACCTTCAACTCACGATTCCTTGGGAATTAACCCCTCAAATTTGTTGAGTAATTAACCAACATAATTAGGAACAGTAATCGCAAACGTTCAACCCTTGGTCATTGCTCTCAAACGGTTTTGAAACCGTTTTCCCAAAAAGTCGAATTAATCACGCTGAAAAATCAGAACTTAATCCAATTAGGTTTCCCTAATTGATTAGCATTCAACTCACGATTCCTTGGGAATTAACCCCTCAAATTTTGTGAGTCATTAACTAACATAATTAGGAACAGGAATCTCAAACAATCAACCCTTGTTCAACCCAACCAAACGGTCTTGGAGACCGTTTTCTCCAACCGACCTTGCCAAACCGTTTGCCCTTCAAACGGTTTTGAAACCGTTTGCCCCAAACGGTTTTGCAAACCGTTTGGCCAAAGGGTGCAAGACCGTTTGCTAAAGTAACATTGGTATTCATGCCCCCTTCTTCTACCTCTAGATCAAGGTCTGTTCTTCATGGTTTTGGTTGCAAGAATGCATAGAAGGATGGAAGAAAGAAGAACTAGCAACGTTTGCAAGAAAAGAAGATGCATAATCAAAGCTTTAAGGTTTAGAGTTATAAAACCCGCCTTAGGATCAGATATAGAGCTCCAAGCTTCGTATATTTGATTGTGGCTTGAGATCCATAGGTCGTCCAAGGTTTCTTCTTCAAGAATTGGTTGGAAAGGATGGCTAGAAAGAAGAACTAAGTAAGAAAAACTAGCAAACCAACCTTGTATCATGATTTCCTCCATGAATCTGAGCTAGAAGATAACCAAAGCTTACCCAAACCTACTTGGACGTTCTCCTATGCTCCTGAGCTCCTTCCTTAGTCGGTCCAAGCAATAGATAAGTGAAGAGAGGAAGGGAAGCGATCCCTTGGTTGTAAAAGAAAGGTGCATATATACTTTGGGCATGTTTTCAAGATAAGGACAATCTTTTCTTCTATTTCTCATATGGTTCCTTCTCTCTTTCTTGGCCACGCCCCTCATTTATATACTTAAGAAAAACTCCTTTCTTAACCAAAGTCTAGTGAAAAGGAAGCCAAACATCCTACTAAGTTGCACACATATAAAAGGGTCATTATGCTTACAACTTGGTTATTTAGTTACAAGGGTTATCCTTCTTATTTGATTATTCAAATGAAGCGCCCCCTTCATCATTTTTACTCTACTTGATGCCAAGAGTCATAAAAGATACTCTAGGAGGTATATTTTACATTTCACACCCCATATTTTGGGTAAATTGCACTTTACACCAAAACTAGGTTTTAAAGCACAAGGATTGCTCCACAAGCTGCATTTTGGTGTCCAAGCTTGGAGAATCCATAATACTTCATCAAATTCATTCTTATGATGTCTTATAATCATAGGAACATCTAAACATGTGCAATTTGCAAGTTAACCCCTCTAGTTGGGCAATTTGCACATAAGTCCACTTTTAACAAAACAATATTACAATATTGTTAAAAAAGGACAGAAAGGGAAATATATGTTCCTCAGGAGCTTTAATTACATTATCAACAGATAACCATAAGCATTTAATCACATGATTAAGCAAAACACATGGGGTTAGTTCATAACCCAGGTCAGGGATGTTACACTTAGACTCATCTCATAGCACTGGGTTAGCCTTGTATGGCCCCGAGCATGCCCCTCAACCCCATATTTTGGGCAGATTCAAGAGGACTCTGGTGGTAGGTATGAGAGCTTCGTGAGTCTAGGAGGAGGTTTGAATTGCTTCTCTAGACTTAAAAAAAGTAACTCGTGTTATCCTCTCTTTATTAAAGGTGCTACTGTGTTTCCCTCTTTTGGAATTACGTTGATGTTCGTTTACAATATAGACATTGACGCTACCTTCTTCCATTTTGTCAATGTATTTGTGTTCTCTGAGACATCTTGGTGTTGCCCATATACTTTTATTTGATCGACATGTGTTGTTGGTGTGCCCTCAATTTTGTCGATCGCACCAGCAATGGTAGGACTGATCCTGGTCAAAATGGGCCATCCTACGAGTTGTTCTTTCCCTCTTTGGGTTTGGTGGTTCGTGATGAGGCCAATGGTGGGAATACCTTGTTTTGTCGCTCTCCTTTACAAGGATTTGATCTTGAATCTAGAGAAACTAGAGTTTTGTTTGCTTTGTGTTTCCATGGATAGGGGAACAAGGCTATGTCTGATTTCCCTATATTACCCTTCCTTCCACTTTTTGTTTTCTCCCAAGTTTCAAGGGAACTTCTGCCCTTCTGCCTTGGATTGGGGGTCTGTCTTGCACTGGATCTTAATCCAAGCCGGTGCCAGCTTGATAGATGGTCATTGGACCACCTGAATGTGGGATGCCTCATTGTGTATTTTGTTTTTGTGTTTTATTTGATTATGTTGAGTTTTATGATTGGTCCGATTTTCAAAATTTCATAGTAAATCATTACAACTTAAAATGAAATATGTTTTAGAACAAGTGTTTTATTATCAATCCAAAGTTGTTGATTTTATGACCTAAATCAAACATAATAAATATACTATTTTTATGGATTCATCAAATTGGTTAGAATTTCTCAAATTCATAATTAGTAATATAGAAGTCAGAAAAATAAAGTAAAATATGTTATGAACTCATAAAATATAATCTAAAACATCATATAGTTTTGGTAACCTAAGTTGCTAATATTAATAATGTGGTTTCTACGGTTTATATAATTAATGTAAACATAACCCTAAATCTACATATAGGTTTAATAGGTGCTTTAGAGACCTAGGCTTGGACCTAGGACTAATTTTGGACTAGTGTAGACTTCATGTGAGGTATGATTGCATCCCACATTATTTCTATATTGAACAGTTTCTAGTTCCTCTCTATTATTGTATGTTATCATCTCATATTATTCCCTTTGAGCAATAAAACTAGTCTCTCACTATCTTGACTACTAGACTACATAATATCTCTCTTCTAAGAACTTAGTACATGTGAAATATTTTACTTGATTCTGATATTATGATCATCCTACTTTGTTGGACTTTCTTTTAACTCTAGCTTGTACTTCTCTTCATGATGAAATCTTAATTGATGATATGTACTACCCACTTATGTGGTTGATATTTATTTTGTCCATTTTTGTCATGGCAAACTTATAAAAGATTGAACTTTATAATTGCCTCTACATTTAGCATGTTATGTGATTCAATATCCCTAGAGTAATGTAATACTTTGGTTATTTGGGTTTTATTCCCCCGGGGATTTATTCCCATGTGTGATATTATTAGGAACTGAGGTTTTAGTCTTCCTACCATGCACTGAGGTTTTAGTCCTCCTGCACTAATATATATTTTGGAATGGAGGATTATATGTTGTTGGGAAATATGAGCACAGAGTATAGAAGCAGAAACAAAACAAAAAATTCAATTCATATTCCCATAACAGCAATATTGTGTCAACTAATATGAAATAGGAAGGATGGATTAGCAAGTTATACCTAATCCTGGAGCAAGTCCAGTGACAACAACTCGCTTCAATGCAAATGTCAACTAGTTGCTCTTAGATAGTGGTTGTGCAACTCCCAATCTTCACAATGAACAACAAACACAATAGCTTTTATAGCTCTCCTATGGTCTCACTAGGGAATGCAGGTTGTAGTTTTCCTCCTAGCAGCAGCCAAAGGAATCCTGCCTCTAGAGTAATCCACACGGACCAACTAGAACTCTTATCATCCAACTAGAATAGATAGGAAGGAGTTGTCCCTCCTGCTGGCATATTAGTCACCAACTTGCTCTCCCACGATAACAATCCTCAGTTGTTCTATCTCGTAGCTATCCCTCCCTTATTGTGTGGACTTTATTGGGCTCTCTTGCTTACCACAACCAGAGAGGACAATAATTGTCAGAGCAAATAACTCTCAATTGATGTTGTTGTGCTCTGGGAATCCCCCAATACCCCTCTATTTATAGACGGGGTTAGGGTCAGGGTTTCAAAATCTATGCAAGAGTGGAAGGGACCGGAAGATCTTAAATTTTCACAACCTGTAACACTCCAAATGATTTTTTGGTACACCTAGATGGTCGACTGGTGTGTAATGGTCATCTCACACTATGAGACAATCGTCTGGTAGTTTCCCAATTGCATAAATATTGCCAATTCGATTCCAATTAATATTACATATTATTTTCCTGCACCATAAGCAATGTGCAACCGAACAAGATCGGGAAACATCTAGAACCTTTGTTAGGCCCCAAATGAGCCATCTCACCCATGCAAGATGTCCATCTCACTCACCCAGACGACCGTCTAGTGAGCCTGAGTTGAGCCGATTAGTTTAATAGATTGAATCGATCGGTTCACTCCTCAATTTTGGCAGAACTTAGCCAATTCGATCTCTGATCAGCCTGACAACCCAGACAGCCATATCAACACTTCAGATTCCCATTTGCCTGCCCAAATGGCTATCTCAACACTAGAGATGGTCATTTAGTAGTTCCGTCAGCCAATTTATTGATCTGTTGCAAGAATTGAATACCTAAAGGCTTTAGTAATCAATCTAATCATCATTCAAGATAAACTCCTCTTCTAGATGAGTTCCTTTGTGTGTGACCCTATAGGTCCCATATTACATTGGTAGTGAATGTACATAATTAGATTATGACATCACAAGCAAGGAGCGGTGCCTAGTCACACATTAGTGCTACCCAAGTGAATGGAAAATTAGAGAACAACTTCAACCCAAAATTTGTGTAAGATGTTGTAGTGATTGAATAATTCCTTTTTCTATGATATCCAAGATGAACTCGAGGCATGGAATCATCATCCTCCCAATGTTCAATCCATATTCCTTGAACTGAGAGCAGACTGTCTGAGATAATGTGACCTCAATATCATATATTGATTCACATGTGCATGTGCATGCATTTCTCACTCTTCCTTATCAAGTGGCTAGGATATCATACTCCAGTATGAGGGGAAATCCCATATCTATCACTCATAGTATATCCCCATGTGTCAAAGTCACCCAATCATCACCTTTATAACAACCCATGTTTCAAGACTGCATTTGATGATGTCAAACCATACCCAACGACATGTGATGAGTGTAGTGATTTCAAGTCTACGAATCACAATCACCACTTTCATTATAAGAGATGACTATGACTACCAATTATGGTTTCCATGTGTCACTCTCAAAGTAGGTATGTCTGATACATTGTTCCCTAACATGTATCTATGTGCTAGTTTGATATTGACATATCATGACTAATGAGATTATGTCATTAACCAACCCACACTCTAGTCTTATGTGTTATTGGTGTCTATCTACCTTCCACGGTAACAACTGACTAGGGACATAATAAGAATGTACACACTCTTAGCATTTGTATGATCTCATTCTTCCAAGTCACGTACTTGAAGACATGCGTCATTGAGTATTGTCATTCTTTAGACATTCATAATATATCCTCATCATCTCACAAATGAGTAAAACAGAATGAATTGGAAGCTTGCCTTTATGAGTATTAATCAAATCCTTTATGGTATATGTCATGTCAATCATCACATGATTGGCTCTATGGGCATACCTTACTAGCAGACTCCCACTTGTACTTAGATACAATCACCCATGATTAACATTCTTGGTGATCTAAACATGTCCACCATGCTTATGTTGCGCTAGTGCTAATTCAGCGGGTTAGCAACACTTTGCTTATAGTTGGTATATTACATCTTTCTTTCTCTCTTCACTGTATGATTTCTTGTATGAGATGGAACTATGGTAAAATGATATATGATATTCCTTACCTAACAATTAGCTCCATTGTTGTCACAATATTACTATTGTGTCATCAAAGGTTGGAACATCTATAAGTTCATCACATGAACCTTTAGATCCATATAGTATCACTCTGTGTTCATAACACAAGTATACTCGGTTTCTATTGTAGAATAGAATTAATGGCTATTAGTTCGAAACCCTTACAACTAACAACATTTCTCTTTTTAAAGCAAAACATGTTTCATTGTGACTCACTTTTGTCATTATGGAAGCTTGCATCGATGTAACCCTTTACATCCAACTCTTCCTTTATTGCTATCTAGATTATCAATCTATCCTTAGATGGTTCTCAAGTACTAATGGATATCTTTAATGACATTCCAATAACCCTTATTGGAATTTACCATCATCTTTTCATGTCTAACACATACAAGATTATATGGGATAATAGCATTCATGATAGATCCATTACTACAGCCTTTGGCATCTTAATCATGTTATTTCCATTCTTCACAAGAATTGGAACAAAAGGTTCATGAGATACAAAACTCAATTCTCCCTCATCGAATCCTTCAATGTTGAACTCTTTCAACACATTGCTATTTTACGTGATCAAACTTCCATTGTGAAACATTCAAAAACTATCCCATAGGTCTTCATCCTTATCTTATAAGATGTTTCATCTTATCCTTCATCCCTGAAGGGGTTTTCGTGCCAGCTCTCAATATTCACAATATTGAGATGTTATTCCTCATCATATGTGTAATATTCATATATGCTCCCACTAAATCTTTTATAATCACATATTCCATCTTTAACTTGATTCAAGTCAAACTCTTTGACTATCTCGTCAAGTCAAAAGACCCCATCTCTAAGATGCTTGTTTCAATCCTAGATTGAACTTTGTAGTTTATAGACTTTATTTGCATTCTTGAATTTATAAAACCTTGTAGGTTGTGTCACGTATACATCCTTTGATGTATTCCCTTTAAGGAATCCATTTTTATCTTCATATGCCAAATTTCTTAATCTATTTTAATTACAACAACAAGCTTGACAATTGGTAAAGGAATTTCTATCATGTTCAACAACTTGAATTGATTTGAAAAACTTATTCAACCAATCTATCCTTTTAAGTTATCCATGTAGTTCTTTTCCATAAGACCCCATTTCACCTTTTGGGTTTTACCCCTCAGGTAATACTATCAAGGCCATAGCTTGTTAGTTTACATGGATCCCATAATGGCCTTGAGCCATTACTCAGACTATGGTACTTAATGGCTTCTAGTTAACTAGTTGTCACATCATGTTATGACCAACCCATCTAAATTATTGGATTCACAATCCTCCAATATGATATGTGTTCTACTAGAACCATTTTGTTCTGTGTCACATGACAAACTTGAGATTCCACAACTACTTGTGATCTCTTAGTTCTAATTGTACCTCTTTGTTTACCACAAGCATTTTGAGTTCTACTATTACTCCCACTAATTCTTTTGGAACTCAGTTATCCTATCAATGAACATTTTGTTATTGGATTGGGATTAATATTAATATTCAATATTATGGTTTGCGGATAAACCTTTTTAAGAAACTATGTTCTCAATGTAGGTTTCAATCCTTTAGACATATTAGGATATTCCCAAATCATGTCATATATGATGTCTTATAAATCATTCAAATGGTACATTATTTAGTGATAGGTATATATTTATGAGGATAATAAGATTAGATTAATTGACAATCATATCATTACCCATCATGGTATAATTCCTTCATTCTGACAGATCATCATGTTCAGATGGATTTGGACACGTGATACATTATCACAGTCCTTTCCTTGAAGGTACTCAAGGTATTGATGCAAAGTATTTCAAGGCTTGATCTCATCAAGGTTTCTTAATGCTTTCATCAAAGTCATACTTCATTTATTATCTCCTTGAAAATTTCAAGATATTTCCATTTTACTGATTACATATCATCATATTACCAGTAAATGAATATGAGGTATAAGCATTCATCCCATAAGATCTTCATGCATCACATGTATGAGTTCTAATGGAAGTCTTATCCTCCCACTACTTCTAGTGAAGGGTGACATGTCACTTTGTGCATAACTAAGGCTTTGCATGTTTCCTTAGGTTCATTAACCAAGGAAATCTAGATTAACATCACTATGTATTCTATACATGCATTTCTTATATCTACGTCCAAGGTGACTATTGATAATGATAATCTTGAGTTATCAATTATATTACTTTGGTATTAACGTTACAAACGTCCATCTTAAGAATTTTCATGCAAAGACCATTTAGATGATTAGGCATTGCCATGCAAGATCATAGAAACATTAAACATCTCACTTTATTAATTTATCATCCTTGTCCTACAAGATGCTTTAAAGTAAATGTTTTTATTTGATGGCATAATGAAATAGCAGTTCTTTAACTCTATTACATGGCCATTGGTCTAAGATAAATTTAAATCTAGACTAAAGCTTCTGCAACTCTTGTTGTGCTTTGTCCATCATTGTCCTTCCATGAAGGCTTTTACTTCTTGTAAGATCTTGCACATCATTATGTCAGATCTTTGTTTGATATCACATATCAAATTGAAGAAGTAATCAAATTTATCTTATAATGTTTATACTTGAAGTAGAGGCCTCAGTTCCTTCCTTCTTCTTCTCTAATTCCTCTAACCACAGTGGGCAACTCCTTTTCCAATGCCCAGGCTGGTGAAATGGTGGCAATCACTTCTTACTTTCTTCACACCTCCTTTTGCCTTGAGATCTAAAGACTTGGGCTCCTAGCTAGCTTTAGAACTCTTCTTAGATTTGCCTTTGCCTTTAGACTTCCCCTTTGTCTTGTTCATCATCATCACATACTTGGAATTATCTTTCTTCATTTGTCCCTCAGTTGTTCTCAACATGCCCAACAACTCTGTCAATGTTTTGTCAAAGTCATTCATGTTGTAGTTCATGACAAATTGACTATATGAGTCTGGAAGAGACTGCAGAATCATGTCAATGGCCAACTCTTGATCCAAGAGGAATCCCAGTCTAGCTAAGTTCTCCACATACCTAATTAGCTTGAGCACATGTGGTCTCTTGTCTTGCCTGATCTCAGTACATGTTCTTGAGATGCATGACCATCTAAATCACACCCATATTCTCATGTTGCCTCTGCAACTGATAGTTCATGGAGCATAGCATTAGACATTTGACATCCACGATGCCTTCAGTATGCTTCTTGTAAGCATCCTTGTCATCCCTTGGTGCATTTTGAGATGGTTCCTCTGGTTCTGGCATTTCCAGGACATAGAGATTTTGCTCCTGTGTGAGATCAATTCTCAGCATCCTGAACCATTCGTTGAATTTGTTCCCATAAAGTTTGTCCTTATCAAGGACCAATCGTAGAGAAAAGTGGTTTTTTTTGCCATTTTGATTTTACAAAAGAATTTGTAATTTTGTCAAAAACACATTCTTGATTTGATTTCATTAAATTTGGGCAATAATAGTTAAGTCTTTAATTCATTATCATTCTCATTATTTTATTCAAATTGACAAACCTCAAGTATCAATTTGGAAAATTACAGCGAACAGTTTTCTAACAAGCCAAGATCTAGAATGATCCAATTATTACCCGACCAACACCATCGTCCATAATCAACCAGTAAGGTATGCATTCATGCCAATTTCATCATATGCAACTCTTGGATAGATGATATGCACAACTCTTTTCCATAATCAGTTGGATGCTTCTCTAAGAATCACCAGTGAAGTCTGACCCAATAGCCAATACAATAATAATGTGCCCCGCTTTAGCGGAACCTATATTACTACCATCACACTTCTATGAGGTAGACGGCGCACCATGCTTTGGCGTAACCTATGCTTGGTCGAATAAGTTTTTCAAGTGTATTGCCATTGGAAAGCATTCAAGACTTAATATGTTTGATTGAGGCATTATATATATATATATATATATATATATATATATATATATATATATATATATATATATATATATATATATATATATATATATATATATATATATATATCATATATATACATATATTGTATCCAATCATCACATATATAGTATGTATCATATACATGCTATATCCCACTACGTAAATACGCAATATAAAACAAAAAGTGATGGTTATGGCCATGTCTACTTATAATTCCTTGGAACCACAAGTAATTACTGCCACCTAGGTCAATCATCACAATACATGTATGAACCTGTTGTTGTTGTAGAGTTGTGCTTTCCAATATAGGTAGATCGATTCAACCCTTGAACCGGTCATCTCATCTCTTAGTCGGTCGGTTGGTCATCACGGATGGTCGTCAGGCCTCCAGTCCAACTAATGTTTGGATTCTTTTCAAACGGTTGGTTGGGTCCACCAGGCGGTCGTCTGGCTCCATCGTTTTGCCTTCCATGGTCCTCCAGACGGTCAGCTTGTCTCACAAACTGGTCGTCTCATCCAACGATGATCATCTTCCTCGTCATTACAAGAAAAGAAACTATCATATTTCTATTAAACTATTAAATTATAAAGAGAAACCTCAAGTTACATTCGAGTGGAGAAAAGGTAGGAAAGAATTAACTTTATGTTGGGAAGATATAGGTAGAGGCTCAGTACGCATACTGAGATAAACAAGAATAAAACCAAACCATCCAACCATACATAGATATTGGGTATTGTCCATAAGCATACTACATGTCCACCATCATAATCGCTTTTAGGCCGACGGGTGTAAATTGCATATATATATATATATATATATATATATATATATATATATATATATATATATATATATGTATGTATATATATATATATATATGTTTGGGATTATGGTCTTTGATTGGATACGCATATGAGACTATTCAAATATTTGCATCGTATGCAATAAATAAATGATTAAACCAAAAATCCAATCATATCGATTATCCAAAATTATAATAAATTGGTGTGGCTCTCATACTACTGTTAGGAAATACGGGCACAAAGTATAGCAGCGGAAACAAAAAAAATTGTCTATCTATATACCCATAACAACAAGTTCACATCAGCTACTATGAAATAGGAAGGATGCTTTAGCGAGTTATACCTGGTCCTGGAGCAATTCCAATGACAACAACTCGCTTCAATGCAACTGTCAACTAGTTGCTCTTAGATGGTGGATGTACAACTCCTGGTCTTCACCACGAACAACGAAAATGATAGCTTATACAGTGCTCTTATGGTCTCACCACGGACTGCAGACTACAGTTGTCCTCCCAACAGCAACCAAAGGACTCTTGCCTCTAGAGAATTCCACACGAACCAACTAGAACTTCTGTCATTCAACTAAAATAGACAGGAAGGAGTTGTCCCTCCAGTTGGCATACTAGTCACCAACTTGCACTCCCACAACAACGATCCTTAGTTGTTCTCTCCTGTAGCTATCCCTCCTTTATCGGGTAGGACTTTGTTGGGATATCTCGGTTACCAAAACTAGATAGGATAATAATTGTTAGAGCAATTGATTCTCAGTTGATGTTGTTATGCTCTAGGAATCCCCCAATACCCCTCTATTTATAGGCAGGGTTAGGGTTAGGGTTCCCAATTTATTCGGGATCTATGCAGGAGTGGAAGGGACCAAAAGATCTTGAATATTGATAACCTAAGACACTCCAAAAGGTCATCTAGTATGTGAGATGGTCATCTCACACTGCAAGACAATCGTTTGGCAGTTTCCCAATCGCATACATAATTGGCAATTCGATTCCAATTAATGTTACATATTAATTTCTTACACCACAAGCAATGTGCAATCGAACAAGTTTGGGAAACATACAGAACCTTCGTTCGGCCCCAACCGAGCCGTCTCAACCATGCAATATGCCCATCTTACTACCCAGATGGCTGTATGGTGAGCCTGAGTCAAGCAGGTCGGTTCAACAGATTGAAGCGGTCACTTCACTCCTCAATTTGGGCAGAAATGAGCCAATTCGATCTTTGATCATCTTGACAACCCAAATGACCATATCAACACTTGAGATGCCCATCTATCATGTCCAAATGGTTGTCTCAACACTTGAGATGGTCGTTTGGCAATTCAATCAGCCAATCTATTGATTTATTGCATGAATTGAATACCTAAATGCTTTAGTATCAACCCAATCATCATTAAAGATAAACTCTTCTTCTAGATGAGTTCCTTTGTATGTGACCCTATAGGTTCCATATCATGTTGGCAATAAATGTCCATAACTAGCTTATGATATCACAAGCAAGGAGCGGTGCCTAGTTGCACATTAGTGCTATCCAAGTGAATGGAAAGCTGGAGAACAACTTCAACCTACAATCTAAGGTGATGTAGTGATTGTATAATTCCTTTGTCTTTGATATTCAGGATGAACTCGAGGCATGGAATCATCATCCTCTCAAATATCGATCCATATTCCTTGAACCAAGAGCAAATGATCTAAGATAATG
The DNA here is from genome assembly GCA_963693085.1 of Alisma plantago-aquatica. Lineage (NCBI taxonomy): Eukaryota > Viridiplantae > Streptophyta > Magnoliopsida > Alismatales > Alismataceae > Alisma > Alisma plantago-aquatica. The sequence continues at coordinate 498,412,749 of OY856414.1, read as the reverse complement.
TGACCTCAATATCATATATGGTGGGAGGGGGAAATCCTATATCTATCACTCACTATAACGACCCACACTTTTGAGTGTCCAAAATACCTTAAAGTCACAAATCATTACTCATAAATTCCAGGATCAGATTCAACAAATAATATAGAATAGTAAACAATTTTCATTAATGAACTAATATTTACATGTTTGCAAAAAACGCTCCTCTAAGGAGTTACAAAAATTTTAGAAAGAATTAACTTGTACATGTATGATGATATACCATTATGTCTAAACCTTCATTAATAACTTTAGTGTCTTCAACATCTTTATTTTGTAATCTCATGTCCACGAATCAAGTATACCTGATACCTAAAATGCTGATAAACAAATATGTGGTCAGTATATTCCTTTACTGGTACGTGGGTTTATCCAAAAATCACAAGTAAACATATATTCAACATCTTTTGTTTTCATATTCTAACCCATACTTAGTCTACTACCTCAGGTGTAATCATTGTCCCTTCAGGGCTCGTGTGCATTACCCTGAAGGTTAGTCTAACCTAGGGTTCAAAATATCATTGTATACCTTGGGTTATACTCATACGGACTTTATAATTTGCATGAATTAAATAAACAAGCAAGCAGTTTATCATTTGTTCAATCTCATCGATAAACCTCAACAAACTCAGAATTCAATACATGTATTCATAAGCGTAACCACGTACCTTATGCCATTGTAGAAACCATGTAGAAATATCATATACTTTAAGAGTGCATCCAAACATCCAAGCAACAAAGCATGCAATCAACATTATCTGAAAAATGCATACTACATATGTGTCACCATGCATTCGCATTACATTAAACAGATCTAGATGCACTCCTAAACTAGGGTTTAGTGTTGTCTCATGTTTTGACTAGGGATTAGGGTTACAAACCCTAATTCCATCATATCATGGTTTCTAAGATTGCAACCTTTAGTTATGCATATTAAATGAAACCCTAATCATCATCGTAAGCATATTAGATTAGTTGTGATACCTAGATCATATTACTAGCATTAAGACCATAGCAAGACATTCATACTGGCTTCAAAACTCAAACTATATATGTATGATATTATCAATCTAGAAACATCAATTATTCATCATTATCAACAATTTCCTCATTATACATATCTATATCAGGCATTATCTCAACATAAACGAATCTACTCAATTAAGCATCATATTAAAGAAAATATAAGTTTCCTTTCTATTAATGAAATATAAACATGTATTGCATATACTTTTGGAATAGGAAGCATATTTAGGCTCTGATCATATTTTATTTAGATTCTACTCATTTTTTTGGTCAAATTCATATATAGTTTTGATGCATTCTAACCTACCAATCATTTTCTATGATTTTTGCAAGTCAAAGATATTTGGGTCAATCCAGATTGGCCATGTCGGCAATTGTGTGTATGTCAGCAAAGCCCATGTGGTCGGGCTTGGCCAATGGCCTACAGCCACTTCATCCAGGTGCTCCAGTGCATCATGGGGGGTTAACAAAATAACAAAAGACGCATGTTCCCCTAGGCTTTACGTACACACCCAGGGACTCCCTCGGTCATTTGACTCAGGGTCATCGTCCTCCCCGTGACGAGTCTCGACTCCCGCTCAGACGCGTCTGCACCCATGGAAAATTGTGGTGGTATGAGGTCTTGAGGGCCAGTAGAAGGTCGGGGCACCTCTTCTATCCCCCGACAAATATGGTTGGCTACCCATATGGTCAGCACGGAGTTAGAGACAGGGCAAAAGGGTAAGCAGCAGGACTATGGCAGAGATCAAGGGTTAGGAACCATACCTAGGTGTTCTGTGTGCAAACCAAAGGTAAGGTAACCTCGCTGCAACCTTCAACTTCCATCTCATCCCTCGGGATCCATGGAAGAACCCTGGTGTGTCCCTCCTTGCCGTGGTGTTGGATGGTGGGAGATCAAAGCTCCTGGTTGCTCTCAATGGGATGTGCATCCAAGGGCGACTGCTCCCTCACCTCCTGGAGGAAGTAGGAGGCCCCAGGGCATCTCCTACTACCTTTGTCGTATAGGGTTGCTGAGCCCACATGCTCCCGCTACGTCACCTTCATGCCTCCATGATCTACCAACCCTCCAGGAGTGATGCCCTCGATCTATACATAATGCAAGACATATCGTCAAGAAGGAAGGATGCCACTTCTCATATAGCATTAGGGTTGGGTTTGAGGTGTCTGGTTTCCACACTCCTCCTTGTGTGCTAGCCGCATAACCAGGAAAGGAAGGAAGGTGATTACTTCCTTCTCTACTTTCTTGAAAAATAACCATCACCCTTCTATAAAACTCTTGTCTTTTAATCTATTTAGGACACTCTTGAATCCTAGATTATTCTCTTCCACTTTCTCTTAATATATTCCTTAAATCAAATATATAAATTCATTAATCCTTTCCCATATATACCTAGTAGTGTGGGATTTGTGGGATATCCTTCTCATACATAACATGCTATTTTTAGGCATTATTTAGAACAATCCATTAACTCATGAATTATTCTTTTCCATCAAATTTGTATTGCAAGGACCAATTTGTAAACCCTAATAAACTATTTTAGGTTTGTATTGAGTTCCAGGCCCAAGGCCCATATTTGAGTCTTCCCATAGGGTCTATAAGGTTTAATACACCCCTAATTACAAATTTAAGGCTTTCATCATCACTGCACCTTATATTAGCCTCATATGAACACATGTGTTCAAAAGCACATTATTTCCTTAAATTGAACCTTTATTAAGAGTCAAGGGTTTGGAATCATCATCCAAGGTTTCTCAATTCACTTCATTATTATTTGTTCCCTAATTTCATTTAGGCTTAAAATATATGAATTTCAAGGATCTAACATTCACCCCTCCTTAAAGGAATTTTTCCCTCAAAATTCAGGCTTACTAAGCCTAGGTGAATGATGAATCACATTATTTTTTTACTTAGGGTTAACACCCTACTTATATGGATTAACAACTTTCCTTAATATGCCAAAACCTGTCTTATTACTAAGTTTGGCACTTGAATTCAAATTCAAGTATATCCACATCTTTAGTATCCACACCTCATCATCTCTTGATGATTCTGTTCTCATTTTGTGATTTCAATTTCACTTGGTGATTCCTATTTTCATCTAGGTTTTGAACCTATTATTCATTATATTCACATAAGGGTAAGGTGACACCTCTAACCCTAGATCATGTCACTAACCTCATATTAAGGTATTCATTCTTATATCTCCAATTTTAAGCATAACATGTGTCTACCCAATCTCTCTCCCGCATAATGAGATGAAATAAGCATTTGACTACAACTCAACCACAAAGCTCATTCCATTCTAAGAGCAATGATGGTACATCCACATATCATCTTTTAATTTCACATTTTAAGTCGAATCACACTCAATATGACTCTAAAGATACTTGTTCTTAATTCCATAGTATTCTTATATTTCATGAAGTCAAGTGTACTTTTTCGTACTATTAAGTTAGGGCACAACTTCTCTCAAGTTTTCATAACTTCATATATATCTTTTATATTTACACCTCATGTATTATGAGCCTTTGCCACTTCCTTGAGGTCTCTAGGGTTATAGGTACTTTTAGAGTGATCTCATCCTTATGCATCGAGGGAGTGCCTCTCACATTCACCCATTGGCCACATGAACATCATGGAGGTAGCTAATCTCCTGAGACATGGACCTTGGGAAAACTCAGTTGTTACCTCCCGACCACCTAATCTTGTACATTGAGAGTACAATCAACTCCCAACCCATCGGTCCTATGTACCTTTAACACACCCTAGTTGACCTTAAGATTGCATTAGGACTCTACACTTCCCAAGGGTTTCTTTGAGATGTCGCATCTTTTAAGCACATTATTCTCTCATATAATTCTTCAACCTAGATTGCATTCATCTATCTCTCTTTTGAGTACACATTATGTAGTATAGTCCCAGCATTGGGCTTGGGCCACCTTCCCATCTAGGGCATGGCACCATGTCGGTCTTCCCTCATAGGCTTGACCTTCTATGATCTTCCCCTCTACGGGCTTGATCCTAAACATATGCATTGTGGACTTGGGCCACCTTCCCTTCCTGGGCTTGGTGCCATACTGGTCTTCCCAATCCTAGGCTTGACCATTTCATGATCTTCCCTTCCTGGGCTTGGTCATCCACTCAGGCCACCTTCCCTTCCTGGGCTTGGTGCCATACTGGTCTTCCCAATCCTAGGCTTGACTAGTTGTGTTACTTAGAGATGGCATACTTGGGTTCAAAGAATGTAAGTGCTTTCATCTTTATATCTTTAACTCTCCACCCTTCATGTGGTAGTTAAGTTTACCTCAATATTTAAATAGGTTTATTCAACTTACCATTTAAGGGAAAGTCCTAGCCGAGGGTGCCTTCTTGGCTCATAGGTGGGGGTTAGGCTCTCTAGCCACAACCTGATCCCAAGATCTAAGGTTTTACCTCTCTCATAGGTCATCTTCCCACTCTTAGGTTGACCCACCCTAGGTTGGCACACTAACCCTAAATGTTTCATATATATCTTTTTTTCTCTTTCATCATTATGCATAAATTTTATCATTGTAACTTATCAACCCATGTTTTCTCAATCTCTGAGCTACCCCCTCATGGGTTTTGTCCATTCAATGAACTTGGGCCACTTTCCCCTCCAGGGGTTTGGTTCCTACCTCAGCCTTCCCCTCCAGGGTCTTGGCCATCATCACCAAACTTCTAGAGACCGCATGAGGGGTTTAAGAAAATTATATATAACTATTGGGTTCTTATATTACTTAAGACCTCTTACATAAGTGTCATGATCCTCATGCACACATGCATGGGATAATGGGTCACCTAAAACCATCCCTTTATCTTTCTTATTCCTAATTTCAAGTTTCATATGGGTGGTGTTCCCTATCACCACGCCATTCTCATTATTTAAGATTAAGATTTTAAGGCTAGGATTAGGGACTATATTGTACCTCTTAGAGTTTCTATCTCCCTCGACCTATTAGAGTTTTCATACCCTAATCCAAGTCCTTCCTTTATGAAGGGCTTACCCATACTTGTATCTTTCTAGTGTTTACCCTCTCTAGAGGGACCTACACAAAAGGTTATATCTTTTTACATTTAGTTATCTAATTAACAAATTCTTTTAAAGGTTTATTAAGAAAAGAGATGAGAAGTAGATGAAATATGAGACGAGAAACCTAAAAGATACATTATGCCTTAATAATTTTTCTCTTATATTTCTATGGATGATTTGAAATTATAAACTATTAAGTATTAGTTGATGAATATGTGCTCTGATACCAAATGTAACAACCCACACTTTTGACTGTCCAAAAAACCTTAAAGTCACAGATCATTACTCATAAATTCCAAGATCAGAGTCGACAAATAATACAGAATAGTAAATAATTTCCATTAATGAACAAATATTTACATGTTTGCATAAAAAGCTTCTCTAAGGAGTTACATAAATTTTAGAAAGAATAAACTTGTACATGTATGATGATATACCACTATGTCTAAACCTTCATGAATAACTTTAATATCTTCAACGTCTTTATTCTATAACCTCATGTTCACAAATCAAGTATACCTAATACCTAAAATGCCTAAAAACAAATATGCAGTCAGTATATTCCTATATTGGTACGTGGGTTCATCCAAAAATCATAAGTAAACATATATTCAACATCTTTTATTTGCACATAAGAACATAACTTGTTTTCATATTCTAACCCATATATGGTCTACTACCTCAGGTGTAATCACCGTCCCTCTGAGGCTTGTGTGCATTACCCTTAAGATCAGTCTAACCTAGGGTTTAGAATATCATTATTTACCTTGTTTTATACTCATAGGGACTTTATAATTTGCATGAAGTACAATAAACAAGCAAGCAATTTATCATTCGTTCAATCTCATCGACAAACCTCAGCAAACTCAAATTTTGATACATGTATTCATAAGTGTAACCATGTATCTTATGTCATTGCAGAAACCATGCAGAAATCTCATATACTTTAAGAGTGCATCCAAACATCCAAACAACAAAGCATGCAATCAACAATATTTGAAAAACACATACTACATATGTGTCACCATGTATTCGCATTACATTAAATAGATCTAGATGCGCTCCTAAACTAGGGTTTAGGGTTGTCACATCTTTGGACTAGGGATTAGGGTTTCATCATATCATGGTTTCTAAGATTACAACCTTAGTTATGCATATTATGTGAAAGCCTAATCATCATCTTAAGCATATTATATTAGTCGTGATACCTAGATCATATTACTAGCAGTAAGATTGTAGCAAGACATTCACACTGGTTTCAAAACTCAAACTATATATGTATGAGATTATCAATCTAGAAACATCAATTATTCATCATTATCAATTATTTTCTCATTATACATGTCTAGACCAGGCATTATCTCAACACAAATGAATCTACTAAATTAAGCATCATATTAAAGAAAATCTAAGTCTCCTTTCTATTAATCACATCTAAACATATATTTCATATACATTTGGAATAGGAAGAATATTTAGACTCTGATTATATTTTATTTAGATTCTTCTCCTTTTTCTAGTCAAATTCATATATAGTTTCGATGCATTCTGACCTACCAATCATATTCTATGATTTTTGTAAGTTAAAGATATTTGAGCCAATCCAGATAGGCCACGTTGGCAATTATGTGTATGTCAGCAAAGCCCATGTGGCCAATCTCAGCCAATGGCCTGCAGCCACTTCAGCCAGGCACTCCAGCGTATCGAGTGGGTTTAAAAAATTAATGAAAATATGCTCGTGCCCCTAGGCTTTACATACACACCAGTGCATCGAGGGGGTTTAACAAAATAATGAAAAGATGCTCGTGCCCCTAGGCTTTACGTACACACCAGGGACTCCCGTGGTCATTTGACATGGGGTCATCATCCTCCCCATGACGAGCCTCGATGCCCGCTCAGACGTGTCTGCCACCATGGCAGATCGGGGTGTTCCGAGGTCTTAAGGACTGAGAGAAGGTCAGTGCACCTCTGCTAGCCCCCAACGGACATGGTTGGCTACCCATACGGTCAACACGGGGTCAGAGACAGGGCAAAAGGGTAATTAGTAGGTCTATGACAAAGATCCAAGGGTCAGAAACCATGCCTAGGTATTTTGTGTGCAAATCAGAGGTAAGGTAACCTCACTGCAACCTTCAAATTCCATATCACCCCTTGGGATCCATGGAAGAACCCTGGTGCATCCCTCCTTGTCGTGGTGTTGGATGGTCAGAGATCAAAGCTCCTGGTTGCTCTCAATAGGATGTGCGTCCAAGGGCAGCCGCTCCCTCACCTCATAGGGGAGGTAGGAGGCCCCGGGGCGTCTCCTGCTACCTTCTTCACACAGGGTTACTGAGCCCCCACGCTCCTGCTATATCACCCTCATGCCTCCACGATCTGCCAACCCTTTAGGAGCGATGCCCTTGGTCTATACATAATGCAAGTCATATCAACAAGAAGGAAGGATGCCACTTCTTATATAGCATTGGGGTTGGGTTTGAGGAGTCTGGTTTCCACACCCCTCCTTGCGTGCTAGCCTTGTAACCAGGCAATGAAGGAAGGTGATTACTTCCTTCTCTACTTCCTTTAAAAGAAACCATCACCCTTCTATAAAACTCTTGTCTTTTAATCTATTTAGGAAACTCTTGAATCCTAGATTATTCTCTTCCTCTTTCTCTTTAACATATTCCTTAAATAAAATATATAAACTCATTAATACCCTTTCCCATCTATACCTAGTAGTGTGGGATTTGTAGGATATCCTTCCCATACATAACATGCTATTTTTAGGCATTATTTAGAACAATCCATTATCTCATGAATTATTCTTTTCCATCAAATTTGTATTACAAGGACCAATTTGCGAACCCTAATTAACTATTTCAGGTTTGTATTGAGTTCTAGGCCCAAGGCCCATATTCGAGTCTTCCCATAGGGTCCATAAGGTTTAATACACCCCCAATTACAAATTTAAGGCTTTCATAATCATTGCACCTTATATTAGCCTCATATGAACACATGTGTTCAAAAGCACATTATTTTCTTAAATTTAACCTTTATTAAGAGTCTAGGGTTTTGGAATCATCATCCAAGGTCTCTCAATTCACTTCATTGTTATTTGTTCCCTAATTTCATTTAGGCTTAAAATCTACAAATTTCAAGGATGTAATACTCACAGTCTATCCCCATGTATCAAAGTCACCTAATCATCACCCTTATAACAACCCATGTTTCAGGATTGCGTTTGATGATGTCAAAGCATACCCAATGACATGTGACGAGTGCAATGATTTCATGTCTAAGAATCACAATCACCACCTTCACTATGATAGATGACTTTGACCAACAATTGTGGTTTCCATGTGTCACTCTCAAGGTGGATTTGTTTGATACATTATTCCCTAACATGTATATGTGTGCTTGGTTTGATATTTCCATATCATGACTAAAGAGATTCTATCATCAACCAACCCACTCTTTAGTCTTATGTGTTATTGGTGTCTATCTATCTTCCAATATAACAACCGACTAAGGACATAATAAGAATCTACACACTCTTAGCATTTGTATGATCTCATTCTTCCAAGTCACGTACTTGAAGACATACGTCATTGAGTATTGTCATTCTTTAGATATTCATAATATTTCCTCATTATCTCACAACTGAGTGAAACAAAATGAATTGGAAGCTTGCCTTTATGAGTATTAATCAAATCCTTTATGGTATATTCCATGTCAATCATCACATGATTGGCTCTATGGGCATACCTTAACAACATATGCCCCATACCCCGTATTGTATGCCAAGAGAGTTTGGTTGTGTGCCATTCTCTGTCAGGTTTCAATGTTGTGAGCCTTAGCCACTATTGACTTTATATTATGTTAGTGTTATGCTTATCTCACATGCATGCAGGTTGATATTATTTTGATGGGTTTGGTCCCAAAAAGTTCGTGTGCTTGTGTGGCACAAACTTTTAAGTTTTATTAAATGGCTAATATTCATCTTATTTATTATCTTTTGAAATTTGTATTCCTTTATGCCAAGTTGGGTAGTTCTTTCCTTTTATATGGAAAGCCTTATTTATTTGAAATCCTTTATTTTTAATATTGCTCAATCCATATTTTATATGCATGTACCAATGCTTTGCTGATGTCTTCTACTTTTCTCCTTTTGTCAGGATATGCATCCAACCCCAAGTGTAGGACTTGGAAGACTAGACATAGTGGCATGGACCTACTAGGTGTCTTGGGGAGATAGAATTGAGATAGTTGGATATCCCTCTACTTAAGTCCTTATGATGTAACCTTCATGTAAACCCTATATGAGAGATGATAATCTACTTTTGTAAGATTGAATATAGTCACGATGATTTATTCTGGTGATGTACATTGGTCTCTATTTATATATCATCATTTGAGAATTGGAACATTTGTGTCTATTCGAGCATGCTTGTAAGTATGTTTGGATAGATGAGTTTATTCTCAAATAAGTATGGAGTGGGTCCACTATCGGCTCCCACTCCTTACAATAGGGTAAGATTCTAAGTATTGGTTTGTTAAATGCTCACCCACAATTGTCTCTTCCTTGCTATCCCTCCCTTTTGATGGGTAGGACTTGCTCAGGTTCTCTTGGTTACCACAACCAGATAAGACACTAATTGTCAGAGCTTATTATTGTGTTTCTGAGAAGCCCCCAGTACCCCTCTCTTTATAGGAGGGTCAAGGTCAGGGTTCCCAGTCTGAATGGGAGTCTTAGCTTCACATCATGCGATCAACAAAACAATCAATTCAGAGGTGAATCGATCAGTTGGCATGTGAGTTGATCGGTTCAACCATTGAACCGGTCGTTGCAACATATTTTCCAATCACAATTGTATTGGAAATTAATGCCCAACATGACGTCAACACTAATCCTTAATTTAATTAAATTGATTAGTGAACTGGGTGGTTTGACTCTTGAACTAGTCGTTGAACCGATCGGGGTACATAGTGAACCTATTATTTCATGCCCTGGTTTAGGCATTATTTGGCCAATATTGTTTCCAAATGACCTAACACTTGAATCGATTGGTTCAACACTTGAACCAATTAGTTCATAGTCTATTCAGTCAATCTTTTAGCCATTGTTATTTAAACTGGATATATAACTCGTTAGTAATCAAGTTAAACCACATTCATGAATAAATTCCTATTCTAAGTGTATTCTATGTGTGTGACCCTATAGCTTCCAAGTTACATTAGCAGTGAATGTCCATAACTAATTTATGACATCACAAGAAATAAATGGTATCTAGAAACACATCATTCCTAATTCACAAAGTTGGAGAACAACTTCAACCTACAATCTGTGATTGGTGTTATAGTGTTTGTATAGTTCCTTTGGCATTGATATCTAGATTGAACTCGAGGCATGGAATCATCATCCTCTTCAACGTTCAATCCATGTTCCTTTAACTAGAGCAGACTATCTGAGATATATGTAAGCTTAATATCACATATTGACTTACATGAGCATGGCCATGCATTTCTCAATCTCACTTATCAAGTGACCGTGATATCATACTCATATAGAGGGACAAATCCCAACTACATCACTCAAAGTCATCCCCATGTGTCAAAGTACACCCGAGCACCACCTTTATGGCAACCCTTATTCAAGGTTATGGTGGATGATGTCAAAGTACACAGAACGACATGTGATGAGTGTAGTAGTTTTAGGTCTAAGAGCCACAATCACCACCATCACTATGAGAGATGATTCTAACTACCATGTAATGGCTTCCATGTATCACTCTCAAGGTGGGTCTATCTGATACACTGTTCTTTAACAAGTAGCTATGTGTTTGATTTGATATCACATATTATGACGTAATGAGATTCTATCATCAACCAACATACACTCTAATCTTATGTGTTATTATTGTCTAATAGCCTTCCATAAAAACATCCAACTAGGGACATAACAAGAATGTATATACTCTTAACATCTGTATGATCTCATTTTTTAGGTCATCAACATGAAGACATGTGTCATTGAGTAATATCATTCTTTACACATTTATTATGTTACGTCATTATCTCATAATTGAATAAAATAGAATAAATTGGAAGATTTCCTTTATTATACTCCTATAGAGGGACAAATCCCAACTACATCACTCAAAGTCATCCCCATGTGTCAAAGTACACCTAAGCATCACCTTTATGGCAACCCTTATTCAAGATCATGGTGGATGATGTCAAAGTACACATAACGACATGTGATGAGTGTAGTAGTTTCAGGTCTAAGAGCCACAATCACCACCATCACTATGAGAGATGATTCCGACTACCATGTAATGGTTTTCGGGTATCACTCTCAAGGTGGGTCTATCTGATACATTGTTCTTTAAGAAGTATATATGTGTTTGGTTTGATATCACATATTATGACTTAATGAGATTTTGTCATCAACCAACACACACTCTAATCTTAGGTGTTATTGTTGTCTATTAGCCTTCCATAAAAACATCCAACTAGGGACATAACAAGAATGTATATACTCTTGAAATTTGTATGATCTCATTTTTTAGGTCATCAACATGAAGACATATGTCATTGAGTAATATCATTCTTTACACATTTATTATATTACGTCATTATCTCATAATTGAATAAAATAGAATAAATTGGAAGATTTCCTTTATTATTAATCAAATAATTTACAATTTATGACATTACAATCATCATATGATTGGCTCAATGGGCATACATACCAACAGGAAATGGATCACACCTAGTGGGTTACCACATCTTTTTAGGTGACTGATAGTGCCATCAAACGCAGTGTGATGAGGAGGCATAGTTTGAATATCAGTAGTGTCAGAAGGTCGGTATAGTTAGTATAGAGTCCTAGAGTCATCCTTGTACTCTCAGGTCTGGGCGGGGAGTTTGTATATCGTGTATATCAACTCAAGATTTTTCTAGGTATGCCTTTGACAATATAAATAATGTAATTACATGGACAACATATTTTGTATACGTGTTTTCACTGTATAGATATATGATGCAATTGGACCCTTGTGCAAATATTTCTTATGGAGTGTTGATATTTTATTCAGTTTTAATTTTGTACTTTTTTTGGTAATGTGATTAGCTAGTGTTTGGTTGGTGTTTTGGTTTTGAGTAATCTCATTTGGTGTGGTGGGTTGCTACATTTCTTTTTATGATAGACCCATGATAGACAATGATAGGTCAAATCAGCCTTGTCTCTTACTTGACTATTGCATGATTTGTATCTCTAGGAATGGAGTCCTACTTTATCTGGAGTGATAACACGACAATAATTCACTAGAAACTATATGTGGAGACACCTGAGGTTGTGATTCTAGATTCAGGCATTTTTTTCATGCGGAGAGATGTCTATGGAGCCCTACCATAGTCATGTAAATGGAAGTTTCTCACTGGAGGAGAAACTCTATGTAAAGGGAGGTAGGATAGGGGCTCACAAAGTAGTTGCAAACCTTCCTTGAAAGATCAAGAGACTAGTGGGGTAGTAGATATCAATGGGTAAATGTCTTGTTTGCATCTGGTTTTGAAGTGGAGGATGAATAATACAAGCTTGGATGATGGGTTTTGGTCTTCATCTTGATCAAGTAAAGGTGCCCATGGTCAAAGGGATACTACTGAGCTTATATGTGTTTGTATGTATGCCCAGAGAGCCAATCATATGATGATTGAGATGGCATATCATATAAATGATTTGATCAATAATAAAGGTAAGCTTCCAATTTATTCAGTTTCAACCAGTTATGAGATAACGATGAAACAAAATAGATGTCTAAAGAATTACATTACCCAATGATGTATGTCTTCAGGTTGCTGACTTAAACAATGATATCATATGGATGCTAAGAGTATCTACATTCTTATAATGTCCCTATTCAGATGTCATTGTGGAAGGTCGATAGACAAAAATGACACTTAAGACTGGAGTGTGGGTTGGTTGATGACAAAATCTCATCAGTCATGATATATGTGATATCAAACCAAACACATAGATACTTGTTGTAGAATAGTTTATCAGACATACCCACCTTGACAGTGACACATGGAAACCATGATTGGTGAACAAAATCATCTCTCATAGTGAAGGTGGTGATTGTGGTTCTTAGACTTGAAATCACTACACTCGTCACATGTAGTTCAGTGTACTTTGACATCATCCACCGTGACCTTGAACAAAGGTGGCCATAAAAGTGATAATCGGATGCACTGTGACACATGGGGATGATTGTGAATGATGTATATGGGATATGTCCCTCCTACTGGAGTTTAATATCCAGGTCACTTGATAAGTGAGACTGAGAAAGGCATGTGATTGCACATGTGAATCAATAATTTATATTGAGGTCACATATATCTTAGACGGTCTGCTCTGGATCAAGAAACATGGATTGAACATTGAGAGGATGATGATTCCATACCTTGAGTTCAATTTGAATATTAGAGATAAAAGTAATTAGACAATCACTATAACACCATTCACATATTGTAGGTTGAAGTTGTTTTCCAACTTTCTATTTACTTAGGTAGCAATGATGTGTTGCTAGACGCTGCTCTTTGCTTGTGATGTCATAAGTTGGTCATGGACATCCACTGCCAACGGAACTTGGAACATGTAGAGTCAAACACATAGGATACACTTGGAATAGGAGTCATTCATGAATTTGGTTTAAACTTGATTATTAAAGAGTTAGGTATTCAATTTAAACAACATTGGTTAAATATTGGCTGATTGAACTGTGAACTGACTAGTTCAAGAAGTGAATTGATTGTTTCAGTGTGTCAGGTCGATTGAACCAACTTTGGCAGTTCTGGACCATGAACCAACCAGTTCAGGAAGTGAACTGATTGGCTCAGATACATAAACTGACCATCTCAGGTTGTGAACTGAGAGGTTGGTGAATCAATTCAATTGATTCAAGGATTTGTGATGATGTCATGTTGTGCATAAATTAGATTATAATTCCCACTACAATTATTATTGGGAAACATGATGAAACAACTAGTTTAAGGGTTGAACTGATCTGCTCACATACCAACTGATCAGTTCACCTGTGAACTGACCATTTTGCCACTTGTAGGATGCAAAAATTCGTGAAATTTTCATCCCTTATGCTCCCACTCAGACTGGGAACCCTGACCCTAACCCTCTTATAAATAGAGGGGTATTGGGGGCTTCTTAGATACAACTCAATTGCCTCTAACACTCTAGTTGTGGTAACTGAGAGAACCCGAGCAAGTCCTACATGTTAAAGGGAGGGATAACAAGGGAGAACAACTGTAGAAGAGCAAATCGGTGCTAGTACACCAATGAAAAGAGACAACTCCTTCTGAGTTGTTCTACCAGAACAACAGGAGTTCCTGGTTGTATGTGTGGACTGCCATAGAGGCGTGGAGCTTTTCCAGCTAGGAGGACAATGTCAATCTACTATCCATGGAGAGTTGTTGTTGACATCGTCTGAGCGTGACTTGAAGAAAGCCACATACTGCAATGAGGGATAGTCGCTGGACTTGCTCCAAGACCATGGATGACCTTGTAAATCAACCCTTCCCATTATAGTGTTTCCACGCGGACGTCTATATAGAGGAATATGATAGATAATTTTTTTATTTCCTTTGCCTATCTGATGCCATATTTCCCAATAGTGGTATCAGATCCACATCAATCTACTATATTTTGGGATTTAATCAATATAATAGAATTTTGATTTTCACCTTTTATTTATTGTATACGATGTGAATACTTAAAATGAATAATGTGCATATCTGATTAAAGACCACATACGATCCCAAACTAATATATATATATATATATATATATATATATAATGTATATATATGTATATATATGATAGATATGCAATTTACACATGTCACCCTAAAATTGATTTTGATGGTGGATGTGTAGCATGATTGTAGCCAATAACCATATATTTGTGTGTGGTTGAATGGTTTTTTTATTCCTATTTTATCTTGATTTGCATATCGAGCCTCTGCCTTCTTATTCCTAATGTAAAAGTATTATTCTTTCCTTCCTTTGCTACCCTAGAATGTAACTCGAGGTTTCTCATTATCATATAGTAAGTTTAATAGAAATAGGATAGTTTTTTTTCTTCTTATGATGAAGATGACGCTCAACACCATATGAGTCGACTGTCTCGAGGACAAGCCGACCATTTGGAGGATTGAGGAGGACAACCATAGGAGACGAATCAATCGACTAGTGGCCCAATCAACAAGTTGGAGGCGTCCAGACATTGGCTGGACATGAGGCCAAACAACCAGTCTGACAGACCAACCAACCAAGAGGCGAGTCGGCTGGTTCAAGGGATGAACTGATCAACCTAGATTGGGTCAAGTACACATCTGCACCAATAACAGGTTCATGCATGTGATGTAGACCTAGGTGGTAGTAATTCCTTGTGGTTCTAAGGAATTACAGTAGTATGGCCATAACCATCGCTAATGTTTTATATTGCATGTTTATGTTGTAGGATACAACATGTATATGATACATGATATAGTATGTGGTGATTGGATATGTATATCTATATATTTATGATATATATAAAATCAACATATTAAGTCTAAGATGCTTTCCATTAGAAGCACGCGTATAAATCTTGACCGATTATGCTTGAGCACACCAAGCTTGGTGCGCTATACATCTCATGGAAGTGTCATGGCAGTTATGTGGGCCTGCCAAGTGGGGTACATTTCTATCGTGTTGGCTTTTGGGTTAGGCTTAAATGGGTGTCCTTAATGATATTAAGCACCTAAAGGCATGCAGTTGACAGTTGACTATGGCAAGGAGTTATGCATACCATTTATCCTGGAATTGTGTAAGATGCAATTGGAAAACATTTCCTACCTTAATGATTAATTATGGATGTTGGCATTGGCTAGGTAAAAACTCAATTATTTTGGATCTTGTCTCATTGGAAGTTTTTGCGTTGCAATCTTCTGAATTGATAATTGAGGATTGTCAACTTGAACAAAATAATGAGAGTGATAGTTAATTTAAAGGCCTAAATGAAGACCGTCAAATTTTATACAAATCAAATCAAAATGGATTTTTGACAAAATTGCAAAGTTCTCTTGTAGAATAAAATGGCAACACAAAAAACAATTTTTCTGTGTGATCAGTCCTTGAGAAGGACAAGATAAATGGGAATAACTTCCATGATTGATTTTGGATGTTGATAATCATTCTCACATAGGAGCGCAAGCTCTATGTCCTAGAAGAATCAGAGCCAGATTGTCACACCCTGATCTTTGAAACCTAGAAAGTACATGATTAAGTTATTGATGAGATCAATATGAAAGATTTATGTTTACAATAAAGTTTATCTAATTTTCATAATATTTGTATTCTATGGAAAAAGGAATGTAGAGAGGTCTTTTATGCACTCAAGATGGTTTTGTAGTATCCTAAAAGTCTGGGAACTTGATATTCAATTTTACAATATGAGATGAAATACAAAGTTGAATTATGAAGGAAACATGATGATTGTAGTTGATGGTTTAAGCCCTAGACCTAGTTGAGTTCTACATAGTGAGTAAGTGAAGTCATACTCATCGAAGGTATCATAAGGAACTTGTAATTGAGGAATGATGTCTATTCAATAGTTTAATATTGTAATTGAGGATATGATTAATCGTATGAATTCTTTTGGAAATCAAGAGAAGGGCCATTGGCCCTAGAATCCAAATTCAGCCCAATAAGGCAAATTAATGATTTCACGTGGGTCCTTGGAGTACAAATTTGAGTATAATAAATACTCAAGATATTTTTATTGGAAGCATAACTCTAATATAAGATTGTGGGAGAAATCTCATATGATTTTGATGTATATAGTGGCCTAGGTAATTAAATTAGTAATTATCATGTTCTTATTTAAAATACAAGTTTGAAGTGTTTATCCAGTAATTTTTGACTTGATATCTTGTTCATATATACGTGATAACCGTGGAGTGTTTCTCCCAAAATTTTGGATCAAACAGAGCTCTAATATGTAATTTATAAATATTTATCTAATTTGGACTTTTATGCAAAAGAAAAATAAAATAAAAAAAGGGGGACGACCCCTGTTTATAGGGTGTGAACAGAGCACCCACGAAAGGGGACCCTCATCCATGATCGTGGGCATGAGAGGCTATAAAATCCTCGGATTTTGGTTTATGAGGGGTCAACGACTTCGATTTTAGGGTTTCGCTCGAAACCGAGAGCGAGAGAAGAGAGAGCATGGAGGGAAGCCTTGGTGGCGGTGGTAGGATAGAGATAGAAAGTTTTGATTTGGGCCTGCTTGTGCTCGTCGACGGCACTGCCCAAATCCAGGGGGTCGAGCAGAGGTAGTAGATGCCTGGTCGCAAGCTTCGACGACCTGAGCATCGAGATCAAGGTCACCAAAGGCAAACCGGCAGTGGCGGCGGCCTATACATGTAGAACAGGGGATCTCCCCCTCGTTCGGGTTCACATGTGAAGAAGGATTCGGGCCTTGTGGGATCCGCGACCCATAAAGCGAGGAGAAGGGGTCACATGCTACAATCCCTTCGATCTCAAATCAACGGCTGGTGTTGATCCAAATTGAGGCATATTCAAAAATTCATATCTGGAGATGTAGAGCTCAGTTTTAGACAAACAAGGTACCTTTGGAAAGCTCTTCAAATAAAATATCTTCTAAAAATATTTCCAAAGTATGATTTTGATTTCCTCTATTTATTATATGTAGTGTATTTAAACATATATGATTTTGATATTTTGTTAATTAAAAATAGCAAACGACTTTAAAAGTTCATGCAAATTTTATTGAATGTGTATTATGATATTCTTAACATGATTTCAAAGCCTGATCTCTCTTATATGAAGTTTTATTAAGGTTTTTGATATAAACCCTAATAAGGGTATTTTAGGTATTTCACCCATGTCTTGATCATAAAATGGCTTGATATTTTTATTCAGGACCTTAATACATTGTAGGATTACTTTTTCTAGAGATTTGATGGCGTTTCTTATGTTATTATGTTAGTATGTACTTTTGGACCTAAGTGGCCATTATGTAGAATAATATATGATTATCTTGAGACAATAAGTGATATATATGCCTAATTAAGTCTGATATTATTTATCTAATGGTATTCTAATTTGATTTCATAATAGAGCCAAGTAAGATCAGTATATATGACTATGTTTGAGATTTTTCTTATTATATGAAGTATATGTCCATATTAGTACATACGATGACTTATGTCTTATTTGAGTATAGAGATTATAGTAATTACATAATAAGAGTTTCTATTTACTTTTAATGCCAAGATTTTATGGTGATTTTATACTAAGATATGTTTAGTACATATAAGAACCCTAAGTTGGTATATAAAGTTAAGAAGATGGGGTTTTGAGATTTAGAAATAGAAATAGAAAGAGGGAACATACACTTGGACTAATAGAACTATGATGATATCGAGGTTATTAAAGTTATGGAACTTGGAATCGAGACTTCCTTACTAATATCATTTGTACAAGAGGTAAGTGGTTCATGCCCATGAGTACTCATATTTTTAGCTCAGTATGTTTACATGTCTCTTGGATAAGACTTTCATAAATTATGTAGTTCATTGTTCTAAGATTTTAATGTTAAAGTATTCAAGCAAGAGCCCCCGTGATTATGTAAGGTCATATGCACATATAGAAGTATGTTGCTCAAATGGTTATTATTCATGGACCAGGTCCATGAGAAAGTTAAAGAATCATGTTCCTATAAGAATTCTTAGAAATGATGAGAATTAATGGACAAGACTGCAAAATAAGATATGCAAGTAATGTAGTCATGCTTGGTTTATGATTGGGAATAACTTTGTATTTAGATTTTAGTATAAGTATATTGATAATTTCTCATATATATAGGTATAACCATGTATTAGGATTTCAATTATATGAAGACATGATCCAGTTTTCAAGATAAATGTGCTTTTGGGATCACAATGTATTGTAAAAATGAGTTCATGATGGCATTATAAGATAATGACACATTAAGTTATGATTAGTTGCAATATAATATTTTATAAGATTTCTATTTTGGTATTTAAGGTTTAATATGTGAGTTCATATGCAAAGTTTCAGGGTAACATCATATTTTATAAGAAGGATTGAATTATCTTGTCAGAATTGATATTTTTAGATATGTTGTACTTATGATACTTTCATAAGCTTGACTTAAGATACTTTGTACACTTAGTATTTATATATTCATGGAAGATCCTTTCTCATAAGACATTAGACTCATTTATGATATAATTGGTATAATGAAGTAATCTTACCAAATAAGAGTTTTAGAATAAAGTTTACCCAGATAATGAGATACATGTTCAAATCCAGCAATGAATTCAGATTAGAAATTAAGAATAAGAGATTTAGATTTAGACTTAGACTACTCACTATGTGAGTAGCCAGATTTTGAATAAAGATACATGATATGGGTTATAGACCCAATCTCAATTATGTTGTAATTTGAAAGACATATCCAAATTCCATAATAGATTCAGTTCATTTTTGAAAGAGTAAAGATTCATATTTAGATTTTAGATTCAAAACTAAGTACATGTTTAGTACTCAATTTCAGATAAGTTCAAATTCAGAGTTTAGTAAAGATAGACTTAAGATGATTAATTTAAAACCTTCACATAATACATTATATAATAAGTCCTCACCAGAGAGTCCTGGGACAATTCAGAGGGTGCGTTGCGCCAGACACTGCGGGTGTCACAAAGGGCATATTATGCCAATAGAGGATGTGTTGCACCATAGAGGACACTTTGGTGTCACAGAGGACTTATTGTATAATGGTGGCCATAATCAGATAAAAATCGTAAGTAAAAGATACCTTAGATTAGAGATGCCCATAACCTCATCCATGAGTATGATGAGAGGGAATTAGATAAGATAAGTATGACCTAGGCACTTTTATGTAGGTCATGAGATCCATGTACCAGAGTACATGACTCCAGAATAAGATAAGAATTTAGATTAAGAAATAAGAGACTTTATGTTTTAGATTTTATTCAGAGCTTAATGTTAGTTTCATGTTTATAATGTCCCATTTTAGTTCTTCAGCAATGTATATTTTAGAATACTCATGCCACTTACTCTAACAATTGTTTTTCCCAATGCATGGTTGGGGACGTAATGTCTGTAGGTTTTGGAGTAGGTGAGGATCAAAGGAACAAGTAAAGGTCTAGGATATTTTCAAGATTTCCTAGTGGGGTGCCATCTACCGAGACGATCCAGAGTTTAGACATTTTTTTATGCATAGTCTTCTTAGTAGAGTGTATTAGATGACTTGTTTTTCTTTGTCGAAACTATGTATGAATCAGTTTTCCAGTTATGCAAAGTGTTTCATTTAATGTAATTGCATTGGTAATCATGTTTGTGATACCCCAGTAAAAAAATACTTCCGCTCATGTGATATGAAAATCTAGGTGTTACACAGATGAACCTCTTCTGAATGCACCTAAGGCTGACAAAGATGCTTACAAGAAGCACAATGATGATCTCGTTGATGTCAAGTACCTAATGTTGTGCTCTATGAACTATGAGTTGCAAATACATCATGAGAACATGGATGTTATTGATATGGTCACACATCTTAAGAACATGTTCCAAGATCAGGAAAGATAGGAGAGATACGATGTCTTCACGGTGTTGTTCAAATGTAACATGGTAGAAGGAGATCTAGTAGGCCCTCATGTGCTCAAGCTCATTGATATGTGGAGAACCTTTCTAGACTGGGATTCCCCTTGGGTTAAGAGTAAGCCACTGATGTGATTCTATAGTCCTTCCAGATTCATACAGTCAGTTTGTCATTAACTACAACATGAATGACTTTAATAAGACATTGACAAAGTTACTTGGCATGTTGAGAACAACCAAGGCACAAATGAAGAAAGACAAGCCCAAGTATGTGATGATGATCAAAAAATTAAAGAGGAATTCTAAAGGCAAAGACAAAGCTAAGAAAGGTTCTAAAGTTGGCCAAGAGCCCAGGTCTTCAACACTTAAGACAAAGGGAGGAGTAAACAAGGGAGGCAATTTTCACCACTGTCGCTAGCCTGGACACTAGAAAAGGAATTGCCCTCTCTACCTGGAGGAACTAATGAAGAAGGAGGAGGGGATAGAGATCTACACTTTAGGTATATACTTTATAAGATAAATTTAGTTACTTCTTCATCTTGGATATATGATACCAGATGTAGATCTGGCATATGTTTGAATATGCAGGATCTGGTAAGAAGTAAGCCTTTATGAAAGGGAAATGATGGACTATTTGAAGCAAGATTTTTTGTAACTTTAGTTTATATTTGGAATTTATCCTATCCCACTGGACATGTGAAAGAGTTATATGAACTGCTATTTCATTATGCCAATAATATAAACATTTTACTCTTCATATCTTGTACGGACAAGGATGATTATGAATAATATAGTTAATGTTCCATTTCAAAGACGTGATCTTGTATGGCAATGTCCAAAAATGTCTTATGAGCTTTGTAGGATCTAAAGTTAATTGTTTATAATGTAAATACTAAAAGGATTACAATTTGATACCTCAAATTAACAGTATCTATAGCATTTCTATCAAGAACACATATATGAGAAATGCATTTCTAGAATCCTTGTGATGTTTATATAGAATCTTTTGGTTATTGAACCAACAAGAGACATGCAAGTCTTACTTATGCACAACATGATAAAACAACTCTCACCAGATGTAGTGGAGAATAAATCATTCTATTAGAACTTGTACATAATGATGTTCATAGACTTCTAGAATAAATGCTAGAGGTAGTTATTTCTACTTCATTATATTTATTGATGATCTTAGTAAATATGGTGATTTATATTTAATGAAATACAAACATGAGTCTCTTGAAATGTTCAAGAAGATCATGAATGAAGTACATAAATAATCTTGATAAAAGTTAAGATAGTTTGATATGATCAATGTTGAAATACTTTACATCAAGAGTTTGAGGACCTTCTAGATAGACTGTGATAGTGTATGATGACAAACTCCACCTAAAATGTGATGATGTATCAGAAAGAAGGAATCACATCCTAATGAGTCATGATGTGATTATCATTTAATCTAATCTTCTCATTTCCTCATAGATATATGTTTTACACTAAAACAATGTGCCTTCTAAAATGGTTTAAAAGATGCCATATGAGATATGGTATGGGAATGTCCCTATATGTCTTCTATAAGGATTGAAACGTGTACAAGAAAAGAGTTTCTTAGAAAGATTTATACAAAAGACCATATAAATGTTCAATACTACCTTTAAATCTCAATCTGATAACAAAATGTTTGTTCCTAGGATAGCTAAGTTCCAAAAGAACCAGTGGGAGTAAAAGTATAACTCAAAAAGTTTGAGGTTAACAAGGAGGTATAATGGGAATAAGAAGAATCACAAAATTTTGTGGAATCTCAAGTTCCCTATGTAACACAAGACTCGTAGTTTTAGCAGAACACATATGGAATTAAAAAATTGTGAATTATATAACTCAAATAGGTTGTGAGTTGGTCATAGGATGATGTGCCAAAAATCAACTAGAAACTATTGAGAGACCAGAATCTGAGAAATGGTTCAAGGACATTATGGAATCCATGTACACTAACACAGTATGACCCCGATGGTACCACCTAAAGGAGTAAACCCATAGGTTGTAGTTGGGTTTTCAAAGGAAAGCCAACATGGATAGCCTAAAAGGATATATTGGTTGCAAAGGTATTCAAACCAGTTCAAAGTGTTGAACATGATGAAATCCTTTCACCAATTTCCATGCTTGCTATTGCAGCTTATCAAGATTGTGATATTTGGCATATGAAGAATAAAACCACATTCATCAATAGGAATAATTGATAGGATGTGTACATGACACAAGCTAAAGGTTCATAACTTCATTTTTTTTATAACGAGGAACCCCTCCCGGGATCGGCCACTATTGAACCCCACCCAGCCAAGGGTAAACCCCGGAACCAGCCGCGTACTTGGGGGCACCGCTGTACACTCAATAACGTGGGGCCCTTGTTGCACCCCAGGGGTTTTTGCCCAGAGTCAAACACGAGTCCCTTCATTGGGTATTGTCGAGCCACACCACTGGGCTATTCCCCACCCCGGGGGTTTTATAACTTCATTAGTGCAAATAAAGTTTGTAAGCTACAGTGTTCAAATCTTGAGATTGAAATAAGCAAGTTAGAGCTGGAATCTTAATTTTGATAAGATAGTCAAAGAATTTGACTTTCGTCAAGATAAAATATGAAATATGTGATTACAAAAGATTTAGTGGGAGCAAATATCCATATTCCACATATTGATGGGGAATAACATCTCAATATTGTAAGTATTGAAACCTGGCATGAAAATCACCTTCAACATGAAGGATTAGGTGAAACATCCTATGTGATAGGAATTGAGATCTATAGAGATAGTTATGGAAAGTTTCATAACCTAAATATGAGTGTAAATATTAGCAAGATGTTTAAAGGGTTCAACATGAAGGATTCAATGAGAGAGAATTTGTCCATGTAATATGGGATTAGTCTCTCAATAACCCTATGTTTTGATTCTTATGAAGAATGGAAAGACATGAGTAAGATGCCATACGCACCAACAATATGATATATCATGTATGATATATACTCATCCCATTATCTTATATGTATTTGATATGACCATATGTCTTAGTCATATTCCAATAAGGATCATTGGAATACCATTAAGAATGTCCATTAGTACTTGAGAAGCACTAAACGATAGGTTGCTAGATTATGACAACAAGGAAGAGTTGGTTCTAAAGGGTTACAGTGATGTCTTCTGAAATGATAGAAAGTGATCATAATATAAAAATTGTGTTTAAAATTATTAGAATAGTTGAAGTGATGACCATTATTTAAATTCTACAATAGAAGCTGAGTATCATAGTGTTATGAACACATGAGAGGATATTGTATGGATGTAGAAGTTTATATGGATGAACTTATATATGTTCCAACCATTGATGACACAGTAGAGATATTGTAACAATAATGGAACTACTTGTTACAAAAAGGAATATCTCATAGCATACTACGAGAGCTCCATATCATATGAGATGTCATACAATGAAGAGATGACAAACATGCAATATATCGACTAAGAGCAAAATGTTGCTAACTCGGTGTATTAGCACTAGCACAACAGAAATATGATGGACATGTTTAGATTAATAAGAATGAGATTCGTGGGTGATTGGATCTAAGTGCACGTAGGAGTCTATTGGTATGTATGCCTAGAGAGATAATGTGAAGACCTCAATTTATATATACTTTCCTTAGTGACATTCACATATATGTGTGCACTCATATCTATAAATGTCAAAAGGGAAAACATAAGAGATTAAGATAGCCAACTAAATTAGAGAAGTGATCTAAGATCGTTGTTCGCAACACCATTGAATAGCCACACAAACATTCATTCATTGATGATAATAAAATCATTACATAAATTATTTGAAATAGAAGAGATGAATAGTTCTATAGAAGGAAAACAAAATAAATAGGATTTAGAACATCCTATACATCATCTAGTAGAATAAGCAACTATCTAATTGAAAAGAGATAAGAAATGGAAATCTATCTATTTTATCCTCCATGTCCATTTATTGATGGCTTCAGGTACTTTGAGATGCATTATTTGTTCCTTGTACCTAGAAAATACAAGAAACAAAATCATCAACAAAAGTTGGTACATGGTGAAAGATACAATAGTATGGTTGCATGTATGAAAATACTTGAAGAAAGAAGAAAGAAAATAAAATTGTTGCTTGAGGTAGAAAATTAGGTAAACACCTCTTTTATACATTTCATTAGATGCAGTTGTACTACAATTTTATAAGCACTTCTCATACATCCATCATGGGCAAAATCATTTCATCATACATCTAACATGGGCAAATCATCATACATCCATGCTAGGTAACATACATTCATACTGGGCCATGTGTACTAGTAGCTACAACACGTCACAATGCCCTTTTATGTTTCATTAAGTTTGGGTGAAGCGTATAGTATAGTAGTTCAACCAATCAATGCATAAGAAAGTAGTTTCACACAAGGTACACCATATCATAAGAAACCAAGATAAACTAGTCTTATACTTAATAGACCACGTACCTATTTTGATTAGATCTGGATTCTAAGAGTCTATAAGAATAATAACTAGATCACCCTGAAAGGAAATCAAGGGTATATTTGTTACTATTAATCCATATGATCCATGACTAAGTTTTATTCTTTAGATATGAGTACTTTTATCTTATCATGATTAGATCATGGATTATTCATGTCTTTCATCTTATTTTTGGAGTCACAAGATCATATGTTAATACTAAGGTCTCATACCTTTTAAAGATACCTATTATCATCCAAAAGGAAAAGTCCACAATTAGGGTTTATATTATGATTTATTAGATCATCAAGAGTTTCCTTTTAGGATTCACATGGTCCAAGGGATCAGAGTTGGGTCCAAGTTTCAATGTCAGTCATGATCAAATATGGCCATTAAATATTTAGGGTTTGACATATAGATGCATGAGGTATACATATGTGGAGAGAGAAAACTAGAGTTTAGGTTTTCCATCATTATTGAGTCAACTATCCCTATTTTATTAGGGTTTCGAGACAAATGAGGATCATGGACTCAATTAGGGTTTAGGATATCCACAAGTCAGATCTTAATCATGGATGATTATTATTACACAATATGTATATAATAAAAGATC
The DNA here is from genome assembly GCA_963693085.1 of Alisma plantago-aquatica. NCBI lineage: Eukaryota > Viridiplantae > Streptophyta > Magnoliopsida > Alismatales > Alismataceae > Alisma > Alisma plantago-aquatica. Next base: position 498,386,793 of record OY856414.1, on the reverse strand, counting down.
ATTAGGGCTTGCAGGCTATTGTTTTTTAAAAAGGATTGGATCTAGGTCATGATAGTGTTTTATTTGAATAGATCACATTTACTTGATGAAAATCATATATAGGTTTGATATATTTTGATATTCCTATCATTTTCTAGGATTTTTCTAAGATAATCCATTTTCTTAGGTAGATAAAATTAAAAGAAAAATAAATTACCTTGATCAATGGTCGGATCTAATTGGATCTACGACTCTCGTTGATCCCAGGCTTCGTGAGAGAAGGACCCGGATCGTTGATTGTGCGTACGTGGATAGGTTCCCTTAAGATCCAGCCAACACCACGTTGGTGTCACGTCGTCCTCTTCTCCCTTTTTGCCCGCGCGTGGGCGGACCGCTAGGAGTAGCTCCGGCGAGCTTCTGCTTGCACCAGGTTGGTCTTGTTGAGCGGATGAGGATGCCTTAACCTTCATGAGGTTGTCTCAGATGGAGGAGTGAGATTTCCGGTCTGTGACTCCCTCTGGAACTCAATGCCGTCATGGTGAGGGTGAGGTCGTCGGTGAGGTGGAGGTTAGGGATGAAGGGGCGTTCTGAAGCTTGGAGGTCAGATGGGGGAGGTGTTGGTGGTGAGGATTTGGTGGACAGAGATAAGAGGTAATGGGGCGGTGAGGGTGCTGGAGGTTGAAGAAGGTGGAACATGGATAGGTGTTTGAGGTAGCTCAGTTTGCAATTGATAGTGGGGAATGACGAAAGGAGGGATGGCAGAGCTTTGAGAGTTCTTAAATATGTGTGAGGGAGGCTAGGTGAGGAAGCCCTAAAACTCTTGTCGTTGGAGTGAGAAGATCAGGAGGTCGGGAGGTTAGGAGGGTGCAACATTGCACATAACTCAGTCGTGGTTGGGGTAGCTGGCCATGAAATCATGAGACAAAGTTATCTCATCGGGCAAAAAGTCGAGATAAGGGGTGAGGTGGTGCATCGGGTCGGCTTGGGTCTGTTCTCTCCTCCCCGCCCTTTATGGGAGGTTAAAGATGGGTTCCTAGCCCTTGGATCCCTGTGTGATCCAAAGGGGCCAGGATCCAAGGGTCAGAAATGTACGGACCAACTATAGAAGCCGCGTGACACATTTATGTGTCACTGTCTGGTCATTTAATCCTAAAACTTAGGTCCTAAGGTCCAGAATAAAAGAAGTATGCACAAAATTTCAATTGCTCATGTCTTTTAATTGGTTAGTCCAATTGAAATGAAATTTTAGGTGTAGCTTTATGATGTCATTATACAACCATGGTATAAATTTGAGGGTAAAAATCAAATGTTGACTACATCAATTGACTATGTGTCATATTGCATGTAATTCGACTTTTTATGACACTAGGGATGGCACTTATATGAAAATGGTAATCCATTAAGTCAAATTTAGTGAGGGAGATGGTTGAGGGCATTATTAGAATTAATAAAATTTATAAGGGAGATAAATATATATGTAAAAACTCATAAAAACTCACTTTGTCACATTCTCCCCTCCTTTTAAGAATGTGTCCCCAAAATTCAAGTAGCTTGAAAAAGGTTACTATGAAGTTCCTTAGTCTTGAAGTCAAGAATCATGACCGGGGACTCTGCATAAGATAGATCATCTTTTAACTCGAGAGGCTCATGATTCAGAATGTGACTCGGATCCTTGACATAAGGCTTTAGATTCGATACATGAAAGACATTATGCATGCCACTGTACTGAGGTGGCAAAGTGGTGCGTCTCCGCTAGTGGTGCTTTTACACCCCCAAGAGGTCAGAGCACACGGTGGATGGGGGTTTGCTTTCGATACTTATAAACCTAAACTAGCTACCTACGTCTACTAAAACACTACACCCGCAAGCGCACGGGGTCGTGTTATAGTATAGGAAGGTGGCAAGTAAAGGGTCGATCCACAGGGAAAAGAGGGGGCGCTAGAGCTAGGTTAGTTTCGCTAGGTTCCTACTACGGAGACTAGGGTTAAGGGTTTAAAGGTTGATTTGATTGTTAACTAAGGATGAACAAGCAAGCAATTAAAGGCAAGAATGAAACCTATGTTAACCCTAGGTTAGATTAAGACTAAGCAAGCAAGGAAAGACTAAGCTAGGTATGAAAAGGCAAGTTACACTACGGCAAGCAAGAGAGAAGTAAAAGAGCAATTAAAGAGCTACACTATCAAGAACAAGACAAGAGCAAAGAAAGAATCTAACTAAGCAAGGAAAGAACTAATTAAGCTAAGCAAGAACAAAACTAGGGTTTTAAGCAATAAAGAGATGTGTGGGCTGTTTAGGGGTATGAACTTATCACTTAAGTTGGGGGTGACATGTGAACATTATGATTCCATTTAGATTATCCAAACCAAACAACAAGTTAGAGTCTAATCAATTAACCTAAGCTACTAACTGGCCATGGATATGCTAGGTTGTGTATAGGGGAACTAGTCCTTAACACCCCCTACTACCCTTACGAGGCTCAATTGGGTCAGGGGTTAGGTTCAATTCAATTAGAGTCTAATAAAGTCTAGGTTTCTAGATTAGGCATTCCTAGGGCAATTAGGGGCCGAGGGTAGTAATGGGGAGGTGAAATTAGGGTTTTGGACCCCAATTCCCCCACATTCTAGCCTTGAGAAGGCACCATGCTAATTGCACTAGAATTATCTAATCTAGCTACTTAGGTTTAGGGAGATTGGTTAAGATGTAGGAAGATGGGAGGCAACCTAGGGATCCAAGAATTGGACCTAGGGGCAAATCCCAAAATTCACACATATAAGCAATTTGCCTAAATTCCTAAGTGATTTCACACACAAACCAACAAGCAATCCATGGAGAATGAGATAGAAATAGAATATAATCATTAACAAATAAAATTACAAAGTTTACATGTCATTTTCCCCCAACATGGTATCAAAGTAACATATTTTCCCCCAAACAGCCCACCCAAGGGGCCTAGCTACTCATAACAAAGCAAAATACAAAAAGAGAGGAGAAAGAGGTAGAAGAAGCCATGGAGCTCGGTGTAGATGAAGCAATCCTCCTCTCCAGTAGCTGTAGGACGTCCTCCTCCCTCCTCCAAGGATGAAATGGAGTGGGATGATGGTGGGAAGTGGATGGAAGGCTTAGATATGGGGGGGTTATGTGGTGGAAATGGTGAAATGGAGTGGATTTGAGGTGGAGGTGAAGTGGAATGGAGTGGAGGTGACAAGGGGGCAAAAATGGGAGTAGAAGGTATCCCGCCTCGTGCCCCAGCTGCCACCTAGGTATATATAGGTGTGGGGGAAGCACTAGGTTAAGTTAGGGGCAAAATGGGGAAAGCAGTGAAAAAGTGGCTGGATTCTATGAGTATCACGGCCGTGGTGGGGTACCACGGCCGTGGTGGGTAGGATAGGCCACGGCCGTGGTGGATGGGCACGGTCGTGGGAATTAAAATGGCTAAATGTCAGGTTGGTGGTCAAATTTGGGCTGAAAAGGCCACGACCGTGGTAGTCACCACGGCCGTGGTGGGTTGAGGGTACCACGGCCGTGCTGCGTAGCACGCCCGTGGTGGGAGTTGGTAGCACGGCCGTGCTGCATGGCACGACTGTGGTGGGTGGTCGCAGCACGGCCGTGCTGCGTAGCACGGCCGTGGTAGAGTATGCTCTGCAGCTGCTTCAAAACTGAGATTTTTCATGTGATTTCTTCATTTGCAGCACGATCGTTTTGTGTTACCACGGCCGTGCTGGGGGCTTTTCTTGCACTTTGAGCTTCAAACTTTGTTATCCATGGACTTCTTTGCTAAATCTTGACTCTTGGCCACTAGGGGTAGGTTGGGGGAGCTCTGGGGCCTTCTTTGGGCCCCTCCATCTCTCTCGTCCATCCAAGTGTGGTCCAAGTACCTGAAAAACATGCAAATAATGTCCATAAGTGCATTTTACACAAATATGCATATTAGGGGAAATAACATGTAATCTAATAGGTATAGATGTGATTGAAGAGCAAAAAGACACAAGATTAATCCCTAAAATAGGGCTGAATCACAAAGCAAGATGATAGGCACATTCACCAACCCTTTCGAGGATTTCAAAGGGTCCCACATAACGAGGAGTGAGCTTTCCTTTATTCTTGGCCAAAGCTCGAATAGGTTGGATCTCCAAAAAGACATGATCACCTCATTTGAACTGTCATTCCTGTCGGTGAGCATTTGTGTAAGATTTATGCCTATCCTGTGCTCGCTTCATCCTCTGCCTGATGAGTGCAACCTTATCTGAATATAGTTGCATCTCCTCAGATTTCATCAAGGTATGTTCCCCGACATCATCCCAGTGTAGTGGAGACCTACAGGGACGCCCATATAAAGCTTCATCGGGAGGCATCCCAATACTCACATGATAGCTATTATTATATGTGAACTCAGCTAAAGGCAGGTAACGGTCCCACGATCCTTCCCAATCAAGTACACAAGCTCATAGAAGGTCCTCTAGAATCTGTATTGTGCATTCTGACTGCCCGTCTATCTGTGGATGGTATGTAGTATTGAAGTTCAACTTGGTGCCTAGTTCTTCTTAAACCTACTTCCATGGCTTTGAGGTGAAATTTGGGTCCCTATCTAAGACAACGGATGATGGAACTCTGTGCAGGCATACTATCTCCCATATATAGAGGTTAGCCAGCTTAGAAACATTCGCAGTAGTTTTCATAGGGAGAAAATGAGCTTACTTGGTGAGACGATCCACTATTACCCATGCATCGTCGTATCCCTTCTTGGTCCTGGGTAGCCCCACCACAAAATCCATGGTGATGTGTTCCCATATCCATTCCCAAATTTCAAGGGGTTGTAGTAGACCGCCTAGTCTCTGATGCTTGGCCTTGATTCTTTGGCATGTCAGACATCTGGACATGAATTCAGAAATATCACTCTTCATGCCCCTCCACCAGATCTGACATTGTAGGTCTTTGTACATCTTCATCGTGTCGGGATGAACTATGTACTTTGACCCATGTGACTCACTGAGAATCTTTATCTTTATAGATGATTGCTCAGGAACCCACATACGTTCTTGTATCGAAGACCACCATCGAGACCCACAGACATATGTGTTTGAGGCTTGGCCAGGAGAGAGGAGAGCTCTACAAGATCAACACTAGCTTTTTGTGGTTCAAGAAGTTCATAATGTAAGTCAGACGTGATAGAGATATTGTTTACATGTACACAATCAGACAGGAACTGTGGCTTCCAGCCCACTAGGTCCTCCATATTCATCCATTCGGGAACATATAAGGATGCACACACTACCCTTTTCCTACTAAGGGCATCAATGACTACATTTTCCTTACCCGGATGATAGGTAATAGTGAAATTGTAGTCCTTTAGATACTCGATCCATCGTCGTTGTTACAGATTCAGGTCCTTCTATGTCATAATATACTTTAGGCTTTTATGGTCAGTGAGATGTCAAATGTTGCCACGTACAAGTAGTGCCTCCAGATTGTGAGAGCATGAATGATTGCAGCTAATTCCAAATCATGTGTGGGATAATTCAGTTCATTGGGTTTTAGCTGTCTGGATGTAAAGGCCACCACTTTTCCATTCTACTGCAGGACACATCCTAAACCATTCCTCGAAGCATAAGTGAATATCACATACCCTTCATTGCCAGATGGTAGAACAAGAACAGGAGCTGACGTCAATTTCTGATTTAATTCCTGGAAGCTGGATTCATAAGCAGTTGACCAGATGAAGTGCTCGTCCTTTCGAGTTGTCTTAGTCAGAGGAAGTACCACTTTGGAAAAGTTCGTAATAAATTGACGATAATATCTGGCTAGACCCAAGAAGCTCCGGATTTCAGAAGGATTTTGAGGAGGTTGCCAATCAAGTACAACATAGAATTTGGCGGGATCAATAGATATGTTACTCCCAGAAATGACATGTCCAAGAAACATGACTTTATCAATCCAAAATTCACATTTTGAAAGCTTACCATAAAATTTATGGGTTCGAAGGATGTCAAGAACTGCTTGCAAGTGTTCCCGGTATTTTTCTATAGAATCAGAATAGATCAAGATATCATCAATGAAGACGACCACAAGCTCATCAAGATAAGGTTGGAAGACTTTGTGCATCAGGTTCATAAATACGCCAGGTGTGTTGGTCAACCCAAATGGCATCACTAGAAATTCGTAATGCCATGACGAGTTCGAAAAGCAGTTTTAGAAATATCAGAATCTTTGACTTTAAGTTGATGATAGCCAGAGCGAAGATCAATTTTTGAGAAGACTTTAGCAGTGTGAAGCTGATAGAAGAGGTCATCAATGTGAGGGAGAGGGTACTTGTTTTTAATAGTGGCTTGGTTCAACATGTGATAGTCAATACACATTTGCATAGAACCGTCTTTCTTTTTAACAAAGAGAACGGGTGCACCCCAAGGGGAAACACTAGGGAAGATAAAACCCTTGTCAAAAATTTCTTGTAACTATTTCTTCAACTCCATAAGCTCAGTAGGAGCCATCTTATACGACGCCCTAGAAATCAGTGGTTCTAGGAAGAAGATCTATGGAGAACTCAATGTCTCTATTTGGAGGCAGCCCAGGAAGCTCCTCTGGAAATATGTCGAGAAAGTCACGTACCACCTCTAGTCTTTCTACAGGCTCGCTATAAGGACTGGTCTTTGAGACTAATGCAAGGAAGACCTTACATCCTTTAGAAATGAGTTTTTTAGCTTTAAGATAGGAAATTATGATATTATTACAGAATTTACTTCCCCTATGGATTTTTACAAGACAAGAATGAGGTTGAGAGATAACTACTATCTTGTTTCTATAGTCAATGTGAGCATGATATGTGTATAACCAATCCATGCCAAGTATAACATCAAAGTCTTCCATAGTTAAGAGAATGAATTCAAATGGCATATCATGATTTTCAAATTTTAGAGAGAGGACATCAGTTTTCTGTAGGGTAGTGAGTATTTTGCCACTAGGAGTAGACACATCCAGGATATATCCCAAATCGCTTATATGTATATGTAACATAGATGCCATATTTTGAGAAATAAATGTATTTGTGGATCCAGAGTCGAATAAATCTTTAACAGGATGATCATTTAACAACACGGAACCTACACATGATAATTATATTATGAATAATTCTAAGGCATTTGAACAGATATTAGATATATGCAAAGATTTTTGGTTACCTTCAACAATCTAGTTGGGATTTGCCTTTGCTTCCTTTGCCATAATTGTGAATACTCTGGTGTTGCGGTGTCTAGGGATGAGCATCGGGTCGGGCCGGCCCGATCCGACCCGCGACCCAGCCCGCATAACCCGATCCAGACCCGAACCCAATTTATAATAAGGGTGGGTCGGGCCTAAAATTTAAACCCATATTTTATTTGGGTCGGGTATGGGCGGAGGTAAACCCAGGCCCGAAAACCTGAATACCCAGATTATATTTTATGTACATTATAGATGTATACATCTATCTTTGTCTTGAAAGAAAAACATACAGATTTCTTGATGCAATATGTAGTATGTATCCAACCAATGGCAACATAGAAAATCTGTAATCAATCAACATGATTAGTGAATTGATACTAGTAAGATAACTATCATTGACATAGATAGACATACTTGATTTCATTGTTTTGATCTCACACTGTCCACATGTAGGGGACAAATGATCTTTTGCTAAATGCATAGTAGATTATGCTCATTTTTTTTCTCATATGCCCACATGTAGGAGACAAATGATCTCTTACCCTTCCAAAACCCATTTCGTTGTATATACATATAGGATGAGAAGCAAAAAGCCACAACATCATAGATTCCACTGATTTTTTAACATGTGTGAGAAAATGATTTGTTGCTCTTTCAATATCCATTCATTGTTGTAGGGGATCATACAACTAAGGTGTACATATTCCGGCTACATTTATCATAAAATATATATATTGTTTTGAAGGTTGATCACAAAATACACATCATACTAGTTTAGTTTCCATGTTAGCAAGTTGGATCTAGCAAAATTTGGTATGCTCATTCGATGTTATATGGGAAAACCCAAACCCGGCCCGAAATCCAGCATTCTTATATGGGCCGGGTATGGGCTAAAATTTTTCATTTTTATCCGGGCCCGAACCCGGCCCGTGGCCCGCTTTAAAATGTGGGTTTGGGTTTGGGATAGGCAAAACCCGGTATAACCTGGCCCGATGCTCATCCCTAGCGGTGTCCCTGGGGGGTGGAGCACCTACTGGAGGTTTGCCAAGGATAGATGAAGCAGGGCACTTGGTGAGGAAATGACCCTCCTTCTTGTAGTTGTAGCAGACCGGCTTGGTATAGCGACAATGTCCATCATGCCCTCATCCACAAATTTTGCACTTGTTGCGGTACTCCATCAGTTGGTTATAGTTGTTCTTATGTCCTCTTTTTCCTGAACCTCCTCCTTTTCCTAATCTCTTATTATTATGGCCAGGGTGGAACTTTCTAGACTTGTCCTCCTCAATGGTGGTTAACCCTAAGTATCCCATGTTGGAAGGCTTCTGCAAACCTTGTTCCCTTTCCTTCTTGAGGGCCATGTCTAAGGCTTCATCTATGCTTCTGGGATGGGAGGCTATAACTAGGATTTTCAGATGGGCAGCAAGGTAGTCAACATAATATTCAGTGAGGTGTTCATCGGTCTGAATAGGTGCATAACGCTCCAGAAGCCTAAACTTCTGGGTGTAGTCAGCTACTGAGAGACTGCCCTGCTTAAGCCCCATGTGCATCTTCTCCTTCCTCTTCCTCAGATATGGGCATAAAACAGTCAGTGGAGAGGGTTTTTAAGGCTTCCCACCCCATGTTATTTATTTCTTCTCCCCTATTCCCGCCATAGTTTTCCCACCAAATTGTCACCCCTCCCTTAAGCAGATGGGTGGAAAATTTGGCCATCTTTTCATTGGGTACTTCTAGGTTATGGAAGGCGTTCTCCACATAGAGGATCCATGCCTCATCCTTATCCATGACTTCAGGCTGGTCTTCCCCCCAAAATGTGTCAGGGTTAAGTTTGATGAAATCTATCACTGCCACTTCCTTTTTCCTAGAAGAGCTGGGTTCAAGGGTTCCTTTTGTGGCAAGGGTCTCCATGAAGTCTAGCGGGATTTTCTTTTGTTCCTCCCATCTTTCTTTGGCCGCAGTGTCGGGATCAGGTACTTCAGAGGTTTTAGGCTCTTTCCTCTTCTTATAGGATGACTCTATGGAAGCCTTGGAGTTACGGGTCTTGGGAGGCATCCTGAAATTGGGTGGAACATATTAGATTTATCATCATTCATCATTTTTTTTTGTAATCATATTATATTTCATTATTCTTCTTTATTAATTAGTAATGATCTTAATGTTATGATTAGTGGAGGATACCCTAAATCCTTATCAGTCGGTCCTTAGGAATTTCTAAATAGAGTGACTTTTTCCTAACCTTATATCATAAAGGTAAGGGGGAATATTTTAATAATGTAGACGAGGGGGAGATTTTCCTATAGAAGAGATGAGAGGAAATATCTATAGATGAGAAGGGTCCTAATTAAGGTATGTCCAAGCAATAGGGGACATTTAGGATATCGGCCAGGTAGACTTATATTGCCATATAGGTAGCCCCGTGATTGCCAAGCTAAGTGGCTCAGAGACTTTAGCCAGACCAATGGCAGATGCTATCCTAGTCACCTCCACCCTTCACATCCTTAACTCAAGGACTACCCTAGACTTACAATAGGGTGAATGAAGTCCATGTGACAATGATGTGTGAACATTGGCTCTGATACCAACTGTGATGACCCCAATTTCTATATACTTTCCTTAGTGACATTCACAGATATGCGTGCACTCATATCTATAAATGTCAGAAGGGAAAACATAAGAGATTAAGGTATCCAAATAAATCATAGAAGCGAGCCAAGATAGTTGTTCGCAACACCATTGAATATCCACACAAACATTCATTCATTTATGATAATAAAGTCATTACATAAATTATTTGAAATAGAAGAGATGAATAGTTATATAGAAGAAGAAAAAAATACATAGGATTTAGAACATCCTATACATCATCAAGTAGAATAAGAAACTATCTAACTGAAAAGAGATCAGAAATGGAAATCTATCTATTTTATCCTCCATGTCCATTTATTGATGGCTTCAGGTACTTTGAGATGCATTAGTTGTTCCTTATACCTAGAAAATGTGAGAAACAAAATGATCAACAAAAGTTGGTACGTGGTGAAAGATACAATAGTATGGTTGCATGTATGAAAATACTTGAAGAAAGAAGAAAGAAAAGAAAATGATTGCTTAAGGTAGAAAATTAGGTAAACACCTCTTTTATACATTTCATTAGGTGCAGTTGTACTACAATTTTATAAGCACTTCTCATACATCCAGTATGGGCAAAATCATTTCATCATACATCTAACATGGGCAAATCATCATACATCCATGTTGAGCAACATACATCCATACTGGTCCATGCGCACTAGTAGCTACAACTCATCACAATGTCCTTTTATGTTTCATTAAGTTTGGGCAAAGTGTATAATATAGTAGTTCAACCAATCAATGCATAAGCAAGTAGTTTCACACAAGGTACACCATATCATAAGCAACCAAGATAAACTAGTCTTATAATTAATAGACCACATACCTATTTTGATTAGATCTGGATTCCAAGAGTCTAGAAGAACAATAACTAGATCACCCTGAAAGGAAATCAAGGGTATATTTGTTACTATTGGTCCATATGACCCATGACTAAGGTTTATTCTTTATATATGAGTACTTTTATCTTATCATGATTAGATCAGGGATTATTCATGACTTTCATCTTATTTTCGGAGTCACAAGATCAGATGTTAATACTAAGGTCTCATACCTTTTAAAGATACCTCTTATCATCCAAAAGGAAAAGTCCACAATTAGGGTTTATATTATGATTTATTAGATCATCAAGAGTTTCCTTTTAGGATTCACATGGTCCAAGGGATCAGAGTTGGGTCCAAGTTTCAAGGTCAGTCATGATCATATATGGTCATTAAATATTTAGGGTTTGACATATAGATGCATGAGGTATACATATGTGGAGAGAGAAAACTAGAGTTTAGGCTTTCCATCATTATTGAGTCAACTATCCCTATATGATTAGGGTTTCTAGACATATGAGGATCAAGGACTCAATTAGGGTTTAGGATGTCCACAAGTCAGATCTTAATTATGGATGACTATTATTACACAATATGTATATAATAAAATATCATTAGGGCTTGTAGGCCATTATTTTTTAAAAGGGCTCAGATCTAGGTCATGATAATGTTTTATTTGAATAGATCACATTTTCCTGATGAAAATCATATATAGGTTCGATATATTCTGATATTCCTAGCATTTTCTAGGATTTTTCTAAGATAATCCATTTTCTTGGGTAGATAAAATTAAAAGAAAAATAAATTACCTTGATCAACGGTCGGATCTGATTGGATCTACGACTCTCATTGATCCTAGGCTTCATGAGAGAAGGACCCAGATCATTGATTGTGCATATGTGGATCGGTTCACTTAAGATCCATCTGGCACCACGATGGTGTCACATCGTCCTCCTCTCCCTTTTTGCTCACGCGTGAGCGGGCGGCCAGGAGCAGCTCCAGCGAGCTTCTGCTTGCACGAGGGTGCTCTTGTCGATAGGATGAGGATGCCTTAATCTTCACGAGGTTGTCCCGGACAGATGAGTGAGGTTTCCATTCTATGGCTCCCTATGGAACTCAACACCGTCATAGTGAGGGTGAGGTCGCTGACGAGGTGGAGGTCAGGGATGAAGGGGTGTTCTAGAGCCATGTGTCCTAGGTAAGAAGCTAGACGGTCGGATGGGGGAGGTGTTGGTGGTGAGGATTTAGTGGATGGAGATCAGAGGTAACATGGCAGTGAGGGTGTTGGAGGTTGAAGAAGGTGGAATGGGGATAGGTTTTCGAGGTAGCTTGATTTGCAATTGATAGTGGGGAATGAAGAAAGGAGGGATGGCAGAGCTTTGAGAGTTCTTAAATAGGTGTGAGGGAGGCTAAGCGAGAAATCCCTAAAAACCCCACCACCAGAGTGAGAAGGTCAGGAGGCTGGGAGGTTAGGAGGGTGAAACAATGCACGTAACTCGGTCATGGTTGGGGTAGTTGGCCACGAAATTGTGAGATGAAGTTAGCCCGTTGGGCGAAAATTCAAGATAAAGGGTGAGGTGGTGCATCGGGTCTACTTGGGTCCGTACTCTCCTCTGTGCCCCTTGCGGGAGGTTGAAGATGGGTTCCTGGCCCTTGGATCCCTGCATGATCCAAAGGAGCCAGGATCCAAGGGTCAGAAATGTACAGACCAACAATAGAAGTCATGTGACACATTTATGTGCCACGGCCTGGTCATTTTAATCCCAAAACTTAGGTCCTAAGGTCAAGAATAAAAGAAGTATGCACAAAATTTCAATTGTTCGTATCTCCTAATTGGTTAGTCCAATTGAAATGAAATTTTAGGTTTAGCTTTATGATGTCATTATACAATCGTGGTATAAATTTGTGGGTAAAACTTGAATGATGACTACATCAATTGACTGTGTCATATTGCATGTAATTCAACTTTTTATGACACTGGGGATGACACTTATATGAAAATGGTAAGCCATTGAGTCAAATTTAGTGAGGGAGATGGTTGAGGGCATTATTGGAATTAACAAAATTTATAAGGGAGATAAATATATGTAAAAACTCATAAAAACTCACTCTGTCACATTCTCCCCTCCTTTTAAGAATTTTGTCCCTGGAATTCAAGCATCTTGAAAAAGATGTGGATATTTCTTCTCGACCTCGGACTTGAGCTCCCATGTAGCATTAGTCTGATTACGGTGGCTCCAGAGAACTTTCACCATATCTATATGTTGGTTACTATGAAGCTCCTTAGTCTTAAAGGCAAGAATCCTGACTGGGGACTCTACATAAGATAGATCATCTTTTAACTCGAGAGGCTCATGATTCAGAATGTGACTCAGATCCTTGACATAAGGCTTCAAATTTGATACATGAAAGACATTATGCATGGCACTGTACTGAGGTGGCAAAGCAAGATGATAAGCACATTCATCAACCCTTTCTAGGATCTCAAAGGGTCCCACATAACAAGGATTGAGCTTTCCTTTATTCTTGGCCAAAGCTCGAATAGGTCGGATCTTCAAAAAGACATGATCACCTCCTTTAAACTGTCGTTCCTGTCGGTGAGCATCTGTGTAAGATTTCTATCTATCATGTGCTCGCTTTATCCTCTTCCTGATCAGTGCAACCTTATCTGTATATAGCTGCATCTCCTCAGATTTCATCAAGGTATGTTCCCCGATGTCATCCCAGTGTAGTGGAGACCTGTAGGGATGCCCATATAACTCTTCATAGGGAGGCATCCCAATACTCGCATGATAGCTATTATTATATGCGAACTCAGCTAAAGGTAGGTAATGGTCCCACGATCCTTCCCAATCAAGTACACAAGCTCACTGAAGGTCCTCTAGAATCTGTACTGTGCATTCTGACTGCCCGTTTGTCTATGGATGGTATGCAGTACTGAAGTTCAACTTGGTGCATAGTTCTTCTCGAACCTACTTCCATAGATTTGAGGTGAACTTTGGGTCCCTATCCGAGATAGTGGATGCTGGAACTCCGTGCAAGCGTACTATCTCCCGTATATAGAGGTCGACCAGCTCAGAAACCTTCATAGTAGTTTTCACAGGGAGAAAATGAGCTGACTTGGTGAGATGATCCACTATGACCCATGCATCGTTGTATCCCTTCCTGGTCCTGGGTAGCCCCACCTCAAAATCCATGGTGATGTGTTCCCATTTCCATTCTGGAATTTCAAGGGGTTGTAGTAGATTGTCTGGTCTCTGATGCTCGACCTTGATTCTTTGGCATGTCAGACATCTGGACACAAATTCAGCAATATCACTCTTCATGCCCCTCCACCAGAACTGACATTGTAGGTCTTTGTACATCTTCATCGTGCTGGGATGAACTATGTACTTTGACCCATGTGCCTCACTAAGAATCTTTGTCTTTATAGTTGACTGCTCAGGAACCCACATACAGTTCTTGTATCGAAGACCACCATCGAGACCCACAGACATATGTGTTTGAGGCTTGGCCAGGAGAAAGGAAAGCTCTACAAGATCGGCACTAGCTTTTTGTGGTTCAAGAAGTTCATAATGTAAGTCAGACGTGATAGAGATATTGTATACATGTACACAATCAGACAGGAACTGTGGCTTCCAGCTCACTAGGTCTTCCGTATTCCTCCATTCGGGAACATATAAGGATGCACACACTACCCTTTTCCTACTAAGGGCATCGACGACTACATTTTCCTTACCCGGATGATAAGTAATAGTGAAGTCGTAGTCCTTTAGATACTCGATCCATCGTCGTTGTCACAGATTCAGGTCCTTCTGTGTCAGAATATACTTCAGGCTTTTGTGGTCGGTGAAGATGTCAAATGTTTCCCCGTACAAGTAGTGCCTCTAGATTTTGAGAGCATGAATGATTGCAGCTAATTCCAAATCATGTGTGGGATAATTCGGTTTATTGGGTTTTAGCTGTCTGGATGCAAACGCCACCACTTTTCCATTATGCTACAGGAAACATCCTAAACCATTCCTCAAAGCATCAGTGAATATCACAAACCCTTCATTGCCAGATGGTAGAACAAGAACAGGAGCCGACATTAATTTCTACTTTAATTCTTGGAAGCTAGATTCACAAGTCGTTGAACAGATAAAGTGTCCATCCTTCTGAGTTATCTTAGTTAGAGGAAGTGCCACTTTGTAAAAGTTTGGAATAAAGTGACGCTAATATCCGGCTAGACCCAAGAAGCTCCAGATTTTGGAAGGATTTCGAGGAGGTTGCCAATCAAGTACATCAGAGACTTTGGTGAGATCAATAGATATGTTACCCCCAGAAATGACATGTCCAAGAAACATGACTTTATCAATCCAGAATTCACATTTTGAAATCTTGCCATAAAATTTATGGGTTCGAAGGATGTCAAGAACTGCTCGCAAGTGTTCCCAGTGTTTTTCCATAGAATTAGAATAGATCAATATATCATCAACGAAGATGACCACAAACTCATCAAGATAAGGTTGGAAGACTTTATTCATCAGGTTCATAAATACACCAGGTGTGTTGGTCAACCTGAATGGCATCACTAAAAATTCGTAATGCCCATAACGAGTTCGAAAAGCAATTTTAGAAATATCAGAATCTTTGACTTTAAGTTGATAGTAGCCAGAGCAAAGATCATTTTTTGAGAAGAATTTATAAGTGTGAAGCTGATCGAAGAGGTCATCAATGTGAGGGAGAGGGTAGTTGTTTTAATAGTGGCTTGGTTCAACATGTGATAGTCAATACACATTCTCATAGAACTGTCTTTCTTTTTTACAAAGAGAACGGGTGCACCCCAAGGGGAAACACTAGGGGGGTAAAACCCTTGTCAAGACGTTTTTGTAATTGTTTCTTCAACTCCATAAGCTCAGCATGATCCATCCTATACTGCGCCCTAGAAATCAGAGTGGTTCTAGGAAGAAGATCTATGGATAACTCAATGTCTCTATTTGGAGGCAGCCCGGGAAGCTCCTTCAGAAATACGTCGAGAAAGTCATGTACCACCTCTAGTCTTTCTACAAGCTCGCTATAAGGACTGGTCTTTGAGACTAATGCAAGGAAGACCTTACATCCTTTATAAATGAGCTTTTTAGCTTTAAGAGAGGAAATTATGATATTATTACAGAATTTACTTCTCCTAGGGATTTTCACAAGATAAGAATGAGGTTGAGAGAGAACTACCATCTTGTTTCTACAGTCGATGCGAGCATGATATGTGTATAACCAATCCATGCCAAGTATAACATCAAAGTCTTCCATATTTAAGAGAATGAATTCAAATGGATATCATGATTTTCAAATTTTAGAGAGAGGACATCAATTTTCTATAGGGTAGTGAGTATTTTTCCACTAGGAGTAGACACATCCAGGATATATCCCAAATATCTTATATATAGATGTAACATATATGTCAGATTTTGAGAAATAAATGTATTTATGGATCCAGAGTCGAATAAAGCTTTAACAGGATGATCATTTAACAATACAGTGCCTACAGAGAACAATTATATTATGAATAATTCAAAGGCATTTGAACATATATTAGATATATGCAAAGATTTTTTGTTACCTTCAACAAGCTAGTTGGGATTTGCCTTTGCTTCCTCTATTGTCACTACGAATACTCTGGCATTGCGGTGCCCCTAGGGGGGTGGAGCATGTGCTAGAGGTTTGCCAAGGATAGACGAAGCAGGGCACTTGGCGAGGAAATGACCCTCCTTCTTGTAGTTGTAGCACACTGACTTGGTATAGCGACAAGGTCCATCATGCCCTCGTCCACATATTTTGCACTTGTTATGATACTCCATCAATTGGTTATAGTTGTTCTTCTGTCCTCTTTTTCCTGAACCTCCTCCTTTTCCGGATCCCTTGTTGTTATGGTCAGGGTGGAACTTTCTAGACTTGTCCTCCTCGATGGTGGTTAACCCTAAGTATCCCATGCTGGAAGGCTTCTACAAACCTTGTTCCCTTTCCTGCTTGAGGGCCATGTCTAGGGCTTCATCTATGCTTCTGGGATGGGAGGCTATAACTAGGGTTTTCATATGGGTAGCAAGGCAGTCAACATAATGTGTTTGGTGAGACGTTCATCAGTTCCTAATAGGTGCATAACGCTCCAGAAGCCTAAACTTCTGGGTGTAGTCAGCTACTGAGAGACTGCCCTTCTTAAGCTCCATGTACATCTTCTCCTTCCACTTCCTCTCAATTATGGGCATAAAATGATCAATGAAGAGGGTTTTGAAGGCTTCCCACCCCATGTTATCTATTTCTTCTCCCTTATTCCCGCCATAGTTTTCCCACCAGATTTTCACCCCTCCCTTAAGCAGATGGGTGGTGAATTTGACCTTCTTTTCATTGGGTACTTCTAGGGTACGGAAGGCGTTCTCTATAGAGAGGATCCAAGCCTCAGCCTTATCCATGACTTCAGGTTGGTCTTCCCCCCAAAAGGTGTCAGGGTTAAGTTTCATGAAATCTATCACTGTCACTTCCTTTTTCCTAGAAGAGTTGGGTTCAAGGGTTCCTTTTGTGGCAAGGGTCTCCATGAAGTCTAGTAGGATTTTCTTTTGTTCTTCCCACCTTTCTTTGGCCGCAGTGTCGGGATCAGGTACTTTGAAGGTTTCAGGCTCTTTCCTTTTCTTAGAGGATGACTCTTTGGAAGCCTTGGAGTTACGGGTCTTGGGAGGCATCATGAAATTGGGTGGAACATATCAGATTTATCATCATTCATCTTTTTTTTTTTGTAATCATATAATATTTCATTATTCTCCTTTATTAATTATTAATGATCTTAGTGTTACGATTAGTTGAGGATACCCTAAATCCTTATCAGTCGGTCCTTAGGAATTTCTAAATATAGTGACTCTTTCCTAACCTTATATCATAAAGGTAAGGGTGGATATTTTAATAACGTAGATGAGGGGGAGATTTTCCTATAGAAGAGATGAGAGGGAATATCTATAGATGAGAAGGGTCCTAATTAAGGTATGTCCAAGAAATAGGGGACATTTAGGATATCATCCAGGTAGACTTATACTACGATATAGGTAGCCTTGTGATTGCCAAGCTAAGTGGCTCGGAGACTTTAGCCAGACCTATGGCAGATGATATCCTAGTCACCTCCACCCTTCACATCCTTAACTCAAGGACTACCCTAGACTCACGATAGGGTGAATGAAGTCCATGTGACTATGATGTGTGAACATTGGCCCTGATACCAACTGTGACAACCCTAATTTCTATATACTTTCCTTAGTGACATTCACAGATATGCGTGCACTCATATCTATAAATGTCAGAAGGGAAAACACAAGAGATTAAGGCAGCCAACTAAATCAGAGAAGCAAGCCAAGATCGTTGTTCGCAACACCATTGAATAGCCACACAAACATTCATTCATTGATGACAATAAAGTCATTACATAAATTATTTGAAATAGAAGAGATGAATAGTTCTATAGAAGGAAAACAAAATACATAGGATTTAGAACATCCTATACATCATCTAGTAGAATAAGCAACTATCTAACTGAAAAGAGATAAGAAATGGAAATCTATATATTTTATCCTCCATGTCCATTTATTGATGGCTTCAGGTACTTTGAGATGCATTATTTGTTCCTTGTACCTAGAAAATACGAGAAACAAAATGATCAACAAAAGTTGGTACGTGGTGAAAGATACAATAGTATGGTTGCATGTATGAAAATACTTGAAGAAAGAAGAAAGAAAAGAAAACCATTGCTTAAGGCAGAAAATTAGGTAAACACCTCTTTTATACATTTCATTAGATGCAGTTGTACTACAATTTTATAAGCACTTCTCATACATCCAGTATGGGCAAAATCATTTCATCATACATCTAACATGGGCAAATCATCATACATCCATGCTAGGCAACATACATCCATATTGGGCCATGCGCACTAGTAGCTACAACTCATTACAATGTCCTTTTATGTTTCATTAAGTTTGGGCAAGACGTATAGTATAGTAGTTCAACCAATCAATGCATAAGCAAGTAGTTTCACACAAGGTACACCATATCATAAGAAACCAAGATAAACTAGTCTTATACTTAATAGACCACACACCTATTTTGATTAGATCAGGATTCCAAGAGTCTAGAAAACAATAACTAGATCACTCTAAAAGGAAATCAAGGGTATATTTGTTACTATTGGTCCATATGACCCATGACTAAGGTTTATTCTTTAGATATGAGTACTTTTATCTTATCATGATTAGATCATGGATTATTGATGACTTTCATCTTATTTTTGGAGTCACAAGATCATATGTTAATACTAAGGTCTCATACCTTTTAAAGAAACCTCTTATCATCCAAAAGGAAAAGTCCACAATTAGGGTTTATATTATGATTTATTAGATCATCAAGATTTTCCTTTTAGGATTCACATGGTTCAAGGGATCAGAGTTGGGTCCAAGTTTCGAGGTCAGTTGTAAAGAGGCGGGATCACCTCCTTACCAAAATTTAAAGGAAGTACAAAATATCCATCTTTTTTAGAAAGATAAAAGATACTGAGGGATGCATGTATAATATTCCAAGTAAATAAGCATGCACCAGATACATTACAAAATGTCAATAACAGCGGAAATAAAAGTACTAAGCCTATTACATGGCTTTCATTGTTCATTACATGATTGTTCCCAAAAGAAAAAGATAAGAGAAAAGGATCTAGCTATAGCAACCTAGACATCCTTTCAGATAGCTTGAGATCTACTCCTGAGATGAATTCCTTCAAACTTGTCCTTCTCCTTGCTCAGCACCAGCGCCTGGGTGGTTGGGAAAGCACCCAGCAAAAGGGGAAAGAAAACAAAGTATGTGTCATAAAATTAATCTAAGATATCAAGATAAGTACATCAAATAAAAATAGGCTAGGGTTCATCATATGATGAAGATAATAAGAATATGAGGCTATATTCAAAAGAAACTTGCCATTAACAATTATATCAAAAAGGATTTGCATGTAAGATAATTATGTCTACCTAACTAAGTAGGGTTGAGGCACCTACCGGGCCTCTAACCTTAGGTGAGGGGAGAATAAGACATTCCCATTCACCTACAATATTATGGGGAGAATAAGACATTCCCTGGGGCGATTATTTACATGCCCTCTGTGGGTGGTTGTACATAAGTACTGCTACTTTAAATTAAATAGAACATAAATCCACATGCTACAAAATTAGTCATGAAAAGAGTAGTCATACTATTCAATAAGCATGATAGTGGGGTATAAGACCCAAACAAGAAGAAATTATAATCTAATTTGAGGCATGAACAACATTAGGATTCAAGAATAGAATATTAGGGTTCATTTAAGCCTCATTAGGGAAATCTAGGGTTTGGCTGAAATTATCCCAACATTGGGTGTAAGAAATGCACATACATCTCTTACTGATATCAATTACTAACTTTCACCACTTTAATTGAGTCCAAGTTCCACTTTGCCTATTTTCAATGTATTAACATGTATTAGAGTACATAGTGCACATTAATATATAGAAACCTTAATTTCAGAACTTTTTAGAAAAATCCGGATTTAGATTTTGAAAATATCACCAATGAACTTATTAGGTTCTTCTGATGAAGAAAACATATTCTTATGTTAATTTTGGAGTTATGATGATTAAGATGTAATTTTTATGGATTTTATGCATTAAATTCGTTTTACAAAACTCACCCTTCGTAAAACCATGAAATTAGACCTTGAAAATATTTTTATTAGATAGAGATTAATTTTCCAATTCCAAAACATATTTATTTGTTAAATTTGGATAAGCAGTTTAGAAGATATGAATTTTGCAATACTGACCAATAGGAAATTGCCACATCATCAAACCGATCGAGATAATTAAAGAGAGAGGGAGAGGGAGAAAACACCATTTGACCCAAGATCAGGTTTGAAGTTTCTTAGATAATCAAACTATATATTCTAGAGAAAATAAAATAGCAAGAAACCAAAACCTTAGAAGAACATGGTAAAAAGAGATGGAAATCATCGATTATCAACATAGAAACATGAGTTTTAAGCATGTACTTAAGCAATATATTAGAAGGGGGTTAAAAAAACTTGCCTCTAGGAATGTAATAAGGTCCAAACAGAAATGATCCCGAGATTATAAGGTATGGTTTCTCCAAGCTAAGCTCCTTTCTTGAGCAAAGATCACCTTCTCCACTTTAGAGGTGCAAACCCTAGCAAAAGAGCATGGAGATGAGATGTTTTAGGGTTTTAGGTGGAGTTTTACCATGTATGATCATGGTTCCGACCTAGAAGAAGGTGTAAGGAAGACTAACAGTATGAAAATAGGGAAGTAAGGGAGGAAACTTACTAGTTTTGGTCGAAATTACCAAGGAGGAGCTTTAGAAACCCTAATAGAGCAATTTGGAAGCCCTAGGAGCCTTCTTCACCAAGGTAGGCTCCCTCTATTACCTTGGGACAACAACTTCGTGGTCAAATACAGAAGAAACTATTATCTAAGCTAGAGGAAAGAAAATAAGAGCAAGAGTTTTCAAATTGTGAGTTGGGAAGGGGTATACATGGCTATATATAGAAAGAGGTGAAGCATGAGGTGTCTTAAGGGACTTTCCATGTGTCTTTAGCCTAGTGCTTGATGGCCATGCAAAAGGACAGCTCATAGAGGCTTCATGCATATCAAAAGTCGGTCCTAAGAGCCCATATATCCTTCTAGGCCATCCCCACTATTTTTCAAGAAAGAAATAACCTCATTGGTTGATAGCTTTTAAAGATAAGCATCTTTATAAAGAGGGTAATCCCTATAATGCCCTCGGAAAGAAATACCATCAAACCAAGGTGAAACTAGGTTCTCCAATGGTTTCAAATCTCTTTAATGGTAAGGGACTATCTAAGTATTAAAATTCAGTTGATAATTTGCAAAGAAAACCTCCCAATTGGGTAAATTGCATAAAAGTCCAAAATGTACCTAAAATTGCATAACTTGCACAAACAACATCCAAATCAAACCAAATTTGAAACTTAACCTCATTTTATGTTTTAAAATCATATAAAAAGTTATATTAAGGTTTATAGTACTTAATTATGGTAATTAAGCTTTCACTGAGGTATTTGTGCATAAAGCCTTCTATTGGTACAATTAGTGAATAAATGTTCACTAAACAACTATAAATTCCACTAATTAAACATAAATGACAAAGGATAGAAATGAGAGGGAAACTTGGGAAAAAGGTTTACATGGAGATTAAATCTAAGATTCATCATGTTACATCAGTCATGATCATATATGGTCATTAAATATTTAGGGTTTGACATATAGGTGCATGATGTATACCTATGTGGAGAGAGAAAACTAGAGTTTAGGCTTTCCATCATTATTGAGTCAACTATCCCTATTTGATTAGGGTTTCGAGATAGATCAGGATCAAGTATTCAATTAGGGTTTAGGATGTCCACAAGTTAGATCTTAATCATGGATGACTATTATTACACAATATGTATATAATAAAAGATCATGAGGGCTTGTAGGCTATTATTTTTTAAAAGGGCTTGGATCTAGGTCATGATAGTGCTTTATTTGAATAGATCACATTTTCTTGATGAAAATCATATATATGTTCGATATATTCTAATATTCTTACCATTTTTTAGGATTTTTCTAAGATAATCCATTTTCTTGGGTAGATAAAATTAAAACAAAAATAAATTACCTTGATTAATGGCCAAATCCGACTAGATCTATGACTCTCGTTAATCCCAAGTTTCATGAGAGAAGGACCCAGATCGTTGACTGTGCGTATGTGGATCGGTTCACTTAAGATCCAGCTGGCACCACGTTGGTGTCACGTCGTCCTCCTCTCCCTTTTTGCTCACGTGTGAGCGGGCGGCCAGGAGCAGCTCCGGCGAGCTTCCGCTTGCACCAGGGTGGTCTTGTCGAGCGGATGAGGATGCCTTAACCTTTGTGAGGTTGTCCCAGATGGAGGAGTGAGGTTTTCAGTATGTGGCTCCCTCTGGAATTCAACACTGCCGCAGTGAGGGCGAGGTCATCGGTGAGGTGGAGGTCAGGGATGAAGGGGTGTTCTAGAGTCGTGTGTCCTATCTAGGAAGCTCGGCGGTCAGATGGGGGAGGTGTTGGTGGTGATGATTTGGTGAATAGAGATCAGAGGTAACGGGGCAGTGAGGGTGCTGGAGGTTGAAGAAGGTGGAATGGGGATAGGTGTTCGAGGTAGCTTAGTTTGCAATTGATAGTGGGGAATGAAAAAAGGAGGGATGGTGGAGCTTTGAGAGTTCTTAAATAGGTGTGAGGGAGGCTAGGCAAGGAAGCCCTAAAACCCCTGCCGCCGGAGTGAGAAGGTCAGGAGGTTGGGAGGTTGGGAGGTTAGGAGGGTGAAATGACACACGTAACTTGATCGTGGTTGGGGTAGTTGGCCATGAAATCACGAGACGAAGTCAGCTCATCGGGCGAAAAGTCGAAATAAGGGGTGAGGTGGCGCATCGGGACTTCTTGGGTCCGTTCTCTCCTCCCCTCCATTTTTGGGAGGTTGAAGATGGGTTCCTGGCCCTTGGATCCCCGCATGATCCAAAGGGGCCAGGATCTAAGGGTCAGAAATGTACATACAAAAAATAGAAGCCACGTGACACATTTATGTGTCACGGCCTGGTCATTTAATTCCAAAACTTAGGTCCTAAGGCCACGAATAAAAGAAGTATGCATTAAATTTTAGTTGTTGATATCTCCTAATTGGTTAGTCCAATTGAAATGAAAATTTAGGTGTAGCTTTATGATGTCATTATACAAACATGGTATAAATTTGAGGGTAAAACTCAAATGTTGACTACATCAATTGACTATGTGTCATATTACATGTAATTCGACTTTTTATGACACTAGGGATGACACTTATATGAAAATGGTAAGCCATTGAGTCAAATTTAGTAGGGGAGATGGTTGACGACATTATTGGAATTAACAAAACTTATAAGGGAGATAAATATATGTAAAAAAATCATAAAAACTCACTCTGTCATAGACAATCATATGATGATTGAGATGACATATCATATAAACGATTTGATTAGTAATAAAGGCAAGCTTCCAATGTATTCTATTTCAATCAGTTATGAGATAATGATGAAACATAATAGATGTCTAAAGAATGACATTACTCAATGGTGTATGTCTTCGGGTTGATGACTTGAACAATGAGATCATCCAAATGCTAAGAGTATATACATTCTTGTAATGTCCCTAGTTGGATGTCATTGTGGAAGGTTGATAGACAATAGTGATAGTTAAAATTAGAGTGTGGGTTGGTGGATGATAAAATCTCATCACTCATGACATATGTGATATCAAAACAAACACATAGATACTTGTTGGAGAATAGTGTATCAGACAAACCCACCTTGATAATGACACATGAAAACCATAATTGGTGGTCATAATCATCTCTCATAGTGAATGTGCTAATTGTGGCTCTTAGACCTAAAATCACTACACTCATCACATGTAGTTCAGTGTACTTCGACATCATCCACCGTGACCTTGAATAAAGGTTGGCATAAAGGTGATGATCGGATACAGTGTGATACATGGGGATGACTGTGAGTGATGCATATGGGATTTGTCCCTCCTATTGGAGTTTGATATCTAGGTCACTTGATAAGCAAGACTGAGAAAGGCATGCACATGCACATATGAATCAATATATGATATCAAGGTTACATATATATCAGACAGTCTGCTCTGGATCAAGAAACATGGATTGAACATTGAGAGGATGACAATTACATGCCTTGAGTTCCATTTGGATATTAGAGACAAAAGAATTAGACAATCACTATAACACTAGTCACAACTTGTAGGTTGAAGTTGTTCTCTAACTTTCCATTTACTTGGGTAGCAATGATGTGTTGATAGATGCCGCTCTTTGCTTGTGATGTCAGAAGTTGGTTATGGACATTCACTACCAACGTAACTTAGAATCTATAGGGTCACACACATAGGATACATTTGGAATAGGAGTTCATTCATGAATTTGGTTTAAACTTGATTACTAAATAGTCAGGTATTCAATTTAAACAATATTGGTTAAATATTGGTTGACTGAACTGTGAACTGACTAGTTCAAGAAGTGGACAATCATTTTAGTGTGTCAAGTCGATTAAACTAACTTTAGTAGTTCTACACCATGAACCGACCGGTTCAAGAAGTGTACTGATCACTCAGGTACATGAACCAACCATCTCAGGTTGTGAACTGAGTGGTTGGTGAATCGATTCAATTGATTCAAGGATTTGTGGTGATGTCATGTTGTGCATAAATCAGGTTATAATTGATAATAGGATTGCGATTGGGAAATATGATGAAATGACCAGTTTAAGGGTTAAACCAATTGACTCAATGACAACTGATTGGTTCACCTGTGAACCGATGGTTTTGCCACTCGCAGGATGTGGAAATTTGTAAAATTCTGGTCCCTTCCGCTCCCACTCTGACTGGGAACCCTGACCCTAACCCTCCTATAAATAGAGGAGTACTGGGGGCTTCTCAGATATAACTCAATTGCCTCTGACAATTATTTGTCTTCTCTGGTTGTGGTAACTGAGAGAGACCAAGCAAGTCTTACCTGATAAAGGGAGGGATAGTAAGGGAGAACAATTTTGGGAGAGCATGTTGGTTCTAGTACACCAACGGAGAGGGACAACTCCTTCATAGTTGTTCTACTACAATAACAAGAGTTCCTAGTTGTTTGTTTGGACTGCCATAGAGGCGTGGAGCTTTTCTCACTAGGAGGACAACGTCAAGCTATTGTCTGTGAGGAGCTGCTACTGACACCTTCCGAGTATGAATTGAAGAAATCTGCATACTGCAACGAGGGATAGTCAATGGACTAGCTCCAAGACCAGGTATGACCTCGTAAACCGTCTCTGCCCATTACATAGTTATTGACACAATCGTATGTTAAGGGGAATATGTCAGATATTTTTTTTGTTGCCTATCTGATGCCATATTTCCCAATAGTATGTTAGTTTAATAACTCATAAGGGGGGGTATAGGTTTCAGAATGCACCAAAACACCCACATCAAGTTGAGAGGGGAAGTAGGTGGGGGTTCATGTTGAGCCACTTGTCGGTCATACCTCAATGTGTGAGGGGTCGAGTTGCTTACCACTCCCAAGGTTAACTTGGCCTAACATTTACCTTTATGTGAGATTGCATGGAGAGTGAGAAAGTAGTGGAGGATTTACAATCTCACTGCCTCACACATATTAGGAGGTTGATGATGATACTACTATCACCTACTCTACCATCAATCTTTTTAGTTACACTAAGAATAGTGACCAAGCGTGAGTGAGTGCATGGGGTCGAGGCACTAATGGATGCCAATCCAATGGTACGAGAATATGCCACATATAGTTGCAAATCAGGGCCTACTAACATTGATAAATATCACGACTTAAGTCTATTAACGTTCAAATTTTTTTTCTGCAATTTTACATCGAATTATATTTTTCATTTAAGCCTTCTAAAAATCAAAGATAATTCTAACATTATCTAGATGAAGTTAAATTTTAATAAAAAAACTCAATAGTTGCATGATATAGGGTTTGTCAGAGTTTATAGCCTAACATAGGATCATGAGAGGGTGGTGTTTTATCTTGTACTATGTTAATAAATTTGATTTCATCATTATATATAGATTTGCAACTTCATCAACATTTGATCTAAGGTTTGACTTGAACTCGAATTTTATTTCTATCTGGTGTTTTAATTCAACATGTCATAAAAGTCTTACTCAAAATTATAATGTTGAAACATAAAATTTGATAAAATGGATAAATCATTCATCACACAAGTATTTACCAACCATCCCACATTGCAAATTTTTTATTTGATTTATCTCACTTTTTTGGGTACATGGTTGCTTGCGGTGACCATTTGAAATTTCAATATCAACATTAATATTTCTATAGTTAGTGGAGATGTAAGATGGTAATTCTTATAGTACACTAATTAATATTTTGAAATGGAGGAGGTATTGGTATACATGCTCCTAATACTACTAATGATGCATATGTTTTTCCATGAACATGTCACATCACTAGGTTACTTAAAGTCTAATTTCAACAAATTGACATACGATTCACTAATTTTTACATACTATTCATCAATATATGGTTGTAATGTGCTCAATGATTTGCTTAGTTTTTGTATGCTAACACCCTTTCTCACCGAGATTTGATAGTTTGAAGACATCCAAAAGCATACCCCATGCAAGAATATGAAGTATCCATCCAATGGGGCATACATGGTAAGGCATGATCGTGCATGGGTATGTGTGCATTGGCGGTGGATGAGGAAGTGGATATTCTATTGAACAATGGGTTCAAGATAAACTATCTGCTTATTTTATGCAAACGATCTCTGATGCAATCTTACCCAACCAATGAAGTCTATGAAACTCTGAGGTTGACAAGTTAGAGGAAATCAGGTTTACAAAAATTTAGTTTGACCAATATTGAAAGGCCCGATTTTTTTACATGGGTACGCCGATTAACATCAGAATAGTGTGGTCATTAATTGTTTCTGGATAAGTCAAGTTCTAGTCAAAATTTTCTTTGAGAATCATTCACATTAATAAAATCGCATATCATTAACCTTTTATTAGTTTCAAAAGTGGATTTTGATTGGACCAAAATATTTTTTCGGACAAAAAAGTGGATTTTGGTCTGTATTGAAACTTGAACCCACTTGTAGAATTGAACCATGCTAGTCTATATATAGGGTTTGAATAAGGACTAATGGGCCGTATAATCTTGTTTCAGTCTAGGTGTTGCCAAAAATCAAAACAAACTTTTCCAATTATTGACATTACTGTAAATAATTAGTTCAATTTCATTCTAATTTTCTTTTCCACTTTCAATCTTTTATTTACTGTTGTTTTATAAGTGGCAAGTTATGCAAATTTTATCATCCTCATTTTTTTTGGAAAAATTTAGTCCATTCCCTGTAAAACAACTGGGTTGCTTCCATGTGATTACTTCATTGTAAGTGTTAATGTAGAGATTTCTACATATATTGTTTTAAAACAATATGTGATTGTGAATGCTTTATGTTTCCTGTAGATGTAAAGATATATAAAAAGAACATAAAAAGGATATTTTTACCTCGTTATTTGCTACTCTTAGTTAAAACCTTACAATTGAGTTTTATATATACTTATAGGATTCTACATTTGTTTGTAAAGTTCCAAATTTTAGTTACATAAACCAATTCCAATTGTAGAGTAACTTGAGTATTTAAGTTTTATGACCACTTCCAACTTATCAGACGTTATAATCGAAAACATTTCAAATTTGGATCAACGGAACTGCCACCAAAGAGAATCCCGGTTTGAGGCAAGGCGAGGATTCCATCCTCTAGTCAAAACTGATTGGAGCTTCCAAAAATCTGATTACGTTAAGTTCCTATTGGTTTGATGTAAGTGATGAGTTATGTGAAACTCATTTTCTGGGAACTCTAGTTCAAGTTTCTGGAACTTAAGTTCCATTCACTTTTATGTGATTGGTTTGTTGTAAGTGTAAATATGGAAATCACTAAAAATATTGTTAATTTTTGTTGTATAATACAAATAAGTGAGCATGAAAAAGATATAAAAAAAGGAATCATATCCGTAAAAAATAATAATATTCTTAAATCATAATAACCATAACAAGAAGTTATGGTGCCGATGTTGCTCCTTTAAAAATATTTTATTATAATACAATTATAATCTTAATAAAAATATTATGATTAAAATCACATCATAATATTTTTATTTTACTTTGTATATAGAAAGTATTGTAATAATATCCACATTTCATGTGCTTGTAATTATAAATTTTGGTTAATCATTGTTTAACACAATGTAGAATATTAAATTTTAAAAAAATATAACTATACGGAAATTTTACTATATTATTTGTGCATGGTTACAATTAATTATCATTTTACACATCATATTGTTTAAACATAAAGAATAAAAATATATTACGTAAATCACATTGTTTTCATATGGTGTGGTGTTTTTTTCATAATATTTGTATTTTTTATTTTATAGATTGTACTGATAATGATGGTTATAGTGTTAAATATTTTACATAGTGAGATTATAGTGTATGATATTTTGTCAAATTATGTTGTGATTTTAGCAACGAACTATATCATCACCATTAATATTTCTAGTCATAAATATGTTTACATGTGTCACTTATAACGAATGAAGAATATAATTATATAAGAAATGTTATTAGTTGTCCCGGAACTCGTTTTCCACTATTTTTAAGAAGGAACTCAGGAACTGTATTTTGTATATAAGTTTGTAACTCTCCAGAAGTCATGGAACTCAAATTCCAACACTTATTTTAACCAATCATGAAAAACTGTTCAAAGAACTCCAGATCATGTATTTTCCGAACGAGTTACGATAAACCAATCGGAGCAAAGCCACCTGCAGAAGAAAAGCTGATGTTGTACTATACCAGATTCCCCCCTCCGCCTCACCCACTATTACCTGTCCAAGCCATATTAAATTGAGATATTGAGCCCTTGTTTGGAAACGGCCTGGACCGGGTTTGGGCGCTGTCGCGTAGCGACACGTAGGCCCAAACCAGTCCGGCTCGGGCTGTGTTTCCGTTTGGCAATGAGACTGGCCTGGATCCCATTTTGGGTTTATTCAGTCCCATTTTCGAGCTTGACGCAATACAGGTAGAGGCAGGTTTGGAATCTCAAACCCGGTTTGAGATTACCCCGACTCGCGTCTCGCGTCTCGCGTCTCTCGCTTCGTCCCTCACGACGTCTTCCCTCCCTCTTCCTGGCGAAGCAGCCGTCTTCCTGGCGAAGCAGCCGTCTTCCTGGCGAAGTAGCCCGTGAAGTAAATGTGAGGCATCTGCTCCCGACGCAGCTACCTTTGGCGTAGCTGCTTCCTGCCACCTGCCACCGCCGAGCTAGGGCGGTCAAAAGCATGGTCTGCCATGCCTGGTCAAGTCGTCTACAGAGGAAGGAGTAGGCGGCACAGAAGAGGAACCCGAAACCCTAGTCAGTGTTGTGGCTTTAAATTGGCGGTGTGGTGCTGCGAGGTGCTGGACTTCTACACAAGCTTGTTTGTCCAAGTGTTGCGAGGTGCTGGACTTCCGCAGAAGATCGTTGCTGCTTGCTCGTGGTCTGCCGGCGCTGCCCAGGTCGACGCTTGTGCCCAGCTTCCGCCGCTTCCGTCGTCACTCCAAGGAGAGATTCTGCTCAGGTTGGTCTCTGTCTAGGGTAGAGGGTTATTTCGGTTTTAGGGCACAATGTTGAATAGGGTTATTTTGGTTTTAGGGCACAATGTGGAATACGGCAATGTCGAATTAAGTAGTAAAACATTTGTGAAATGATGTTCTTTATGGAAACATGTATGGTTTTAGGGCACAAAACATATTTGTTATTGGTTTGATGCTTTTCCCTTTCCCGTTGTTTACTCTGCACAGAACATATTTGTTATTGGTTTGATGCTCTGGACGAGCATGGTCTCTGAACTGATGTGGTCTGTAGCATGGTCTCTGTCGACCTACTTTTCAGTAACATTTCAAAGTATCAAGGTGATGATGATATACTACTTTAGAGTACCTCGTAATTACACTAATTTCTGGGACAAAATGGTATCTTCGACTTCCAATGTCAAAAAGGCTGCAAGGAGCCAGCTTGAATGAACTGACAAAACGTGAGCCTCAAAGCTACTGTGGTGATGATGATAGAAAATACCTTAGGACCTGTATGAATGAACTCAAAAATTATTACAGTCCAGAATCTCAATTTCAATCATGCACATATCAGCTATACTTGCTATACTGCTTAATAATCCTTCCCATGTTTAATTTTCTGGGATTATAGAAGTATGCTGCCAAATATGCCCTTAGCTCCTTTATAGTGCATTGTTTAGCTTCTCTGTATATTACCTTCTATATATCAGGACACATGCTCCTGATTAGCTAATTAGTGATCTGTTTGCACTGTATGAGCAGAACTGCTCAATCTTTTACTCAAATCTTATGTTCAAATTGGATTGTTGTGAATGCTTGTAGAAATGTTGAGTTTTAAGGAGTTTGAGTACATGCTTATTTATATTGTCGGTTCTATTACATATGAATATGTAAGTAAAAGGTTATTACTTAAGAAAATTGAATCCCTAGTGTGTTTCTATTTTGTTTCCAATGGTAAGAGAAGAAAATTTACTATATAATGTGTATGCTTGTATTTCTAGTATTTGTTAAAATTTAAATAGATTAAATATAATATACTAAAAATAGGAATCTATAAGATGTATGTCATAAACATTATATAGTTATATGCAAACATCACTTTGTTACTTAAATAGCCACATATTAGATTATTATTTCAAAATTATAATAAAGGTAACTCAAACCACCAAATATAGGGCACTTTTGATCATTGGATGATGAGTTCCATGCATGGAGGTTTACTATTCAACTCCCCTAGTCTTGTTAGTGGTGGGTATAAATGTGACCCTTACTCGATTATTGAGCTTCTTCTAATTTGGATAGGTAGTATGGGCAAGATTGGACTAAAAATTCTTAGATCAACCAGAGATTTTAATCAGTGTCTGAATTGTTAGTAAACATGCTTTTAACATACTGTGTACATCTTAACTATGATTCTATTTTGTATACAACTGTATCTTATTCAAAACATGTTTCTTTTTGTTCAAATAATAAGATTGTCCATTTTGTGTATATGCAAATAATATTTTATTGTCAAACTATATTAGGTATTTTAATTAAATATCATCAATACTGTCCTCAAACTCAGGCTAATACCATTATAAAAATTGACTTACTTTTTAATATGCAAGTAGTTTCTTACTTTGGACCGAATTTGGCAACACTTTTTTGTTCACCTACAACTTGTCAGCAACATGTTCGGTTAGGAAAACACTCAACCACTAGAATTAGTGTAGTTTTAAGCTTGGTTTGTACACCCACCTAGTAATTACTATCATCACTCACTAAATTGGGATCTCCTTGAATCATGATAGTGTATAATGTGATATAGTTTGCCTGTGTAGAGATTGATACTATTCTAACTATCAAAAGTAACATTTTTGGTTTTTCTTTTCCTTCTATATATGGTTGTATCATTGTAGGCCCATCTTGTTTCACATATCTAATTACACAAGAGTAAGAAAAAATAGAGTGAAAAAAAATGAATCAAACTATATACATGCCTAAAATCATAGCAAACAAATTTTGTTTGACTTTTCTCAAAATGCCATGGGTTTCTCAATAGAAGTTGAATGCATTCTCATTCACAAACACATTGTGGTTTCATTTTTTTGTAAGATCACTTTCTCTTCATGGTGAAGAATCCTATTTTTTGGTTCTTTATTTTTTGGTACTCGACATGGCCCTCACTTTGAGATTTATAGCTGTGATCAAAACAAATGCACACAAGATACTGCCTTGGATGGAGAAAAGACATGTAACATTAATACTATTTGTTTAAAGTTTAATATTAGTGAGTATCATATCTTTATTTTACACACTAGAGCATACTCGACAGTCCAGAATCTCGATTTCAATCATGCACATATCAGCTATAATTGCTATACTGCTTAAAAATCCTTCCCATGTTTAATTTTCTAGGATTATAGAAGTATGCTGCTAAATATGCCCTTAGCTCCTTATAGTGCATTTTCCAATCACCTTACTTCTACAAAATCATACAGTACAAGGCTCCTTACAGATATACATGAGTTGCATAGTAGGCGTGGCTGTCTACATAATAAACTTAATTGTACTAGTAATAGTGCAAACTCAAGTGACAGTAAGGGGTGGAATAGTTCCTAAAATAAACTTATATAGTTGAAATGTATTGTTCATTCATTTCCAATTTCATATGAAATAATTTCACATTAGTATATATGTGTTAAGTGAGAGACATGGGGAGATACAGTATATTTGTGTGACCAGAGTTGTTCATAAGTTTATTGATCATTATAAACAGACAGTCATACTAACAAATAACAAGATTATTGTGTTGTGTTTTAAGTATCTTTCATAGTTTGTATGGTTAACAGTCAGAAATATACATTTCTTTGCACATATGTAGATGACAAGTATCACATGAACAAACGACATGTTGAGAGAACTCATTCAAGCGATTAAAGTAAGAAAAAATATAGAGTTATATGACTTATAGTGATCTTTTTGAAGAAGATTAAGTAGATATAATGCAACAACTTGTTACATCATTCTATCAAACATTGTGCAGCTGGTAAAGTTAAAGTGGGGTCAAATAAAATTATAGTTCTACCAATATGAAGAAATTCTATGAGCCAACAGGTGGTCTTGGAGAAACCTGTTTTGTAAACTGGTACCAGATTATATAGAAGTGAGACAATTTTAATTTTAAATGATCATGTGCTAGAAATAATGACACATAGTAGGTGACCATATTTTATAGAGGTAGAGTTAGTAATGTAGGATGCCTGATAAGTGACAATGAGTCACACAATAATAATATGACAATGTTATTATACCTCTGATTCCAACTTACATATCTCTTTGATTGTCAAACACATAGTTTACTTCTTCATTATGTAATTGACGCCACCACTTTGTTACATGCCACACTTTTCTTAATTTGGGTCAGTTTGATCTCATCATCCTGAACATTCAATCATGATGAAATTATGTATGTCTAGTTCAGTTATAGCCTAGTTGTTTTCCAAACTATGCTCATGAGTTGGATTTAGACTGTTCCCTAATGGGGTTTGCTTCCCGGCAGGTACATATACACCTGAACATGGGTCTCTTTCATGTGTCAATCAAGTTTCATTACATACTTTGCAGTCATTGATAATTGTATTAGAAGTCTACACTTATTCTGCAAATCATGATTGTTCATCCTTCTGTTCATTTATTGCTCTATTTCCTTCTATGACTCCAACTGAATAGGAGGCTTTCCATAACCACCAAACAAGGATCATGGTCGTTCATGTTATGTAGCTTGGTCCACTTCATGTTTAGTAGCTTGGTTCAGTTCCTTTAATTACTTAGTGTGTTTCTATAGTCCTTGTAACTTATGTCATTCAGATAATTTCTGATTGTTCATGCTTCAGTTCATTTATTGTTGTATTTCCTTCTATGACTTCAACTGAATAAGTACTAGAACCGTAGCAAGGTTTTGGGTCTATACCGGTTCACATACATGTGGTACCAGGTCCATTCTCATTCATTCATAAATCAGGGACTGACCAGATTCATTTTATAAACAAGCAATAGCTGAATTTGGGTCCATTTTGTTTGTCTCTGCTGACCCAAAACCAGGTCCATTCTCATTCATTGATATCAGGGACTGACCAGATTCATTTATAAATCAGGGACATTCCCTTCATAAATGGTTTCTGTTGTGACTGAATTGTATTAAACATTTACACTGATTATGTCATCAAATATTACAGCAACTACACGAGTATGCCTCCCGTCGACCCTAACAACCGTATGGTATGGACAAGAGAGTATGATGCCGCTGTGGTGACAGCATTGCGTAGACAATATGACCTAGGCAGGTGTATTGATGGTAATTTTACTAGGGACTCTTGGAGGGAAATAACTTCTGATGTCAATAATAGGGTTGGCGCCGTGTTTAAGTTAGACCAAATAAGATGTCGCTGGAAGAACCTTAAAAAGGACTACGTCCATTTGAAGGGTTTGACCAACAAGAGTGGCGTTGGATGGGATGAAGAAAGGCACAAGCCCATTGTACTGGACACCCCTGAGTGGAAAGAGGCCATTGCGGTACGCACACTATACATAACTTTTATCCTAACAAATTGTAACTGTACATGTAAACATGATTATCTTAATACACATTTTTTTAAAGCGTAGGCAGACAGAGACCTGACTAGGTTGCTTAGGCGCCCGTTTCCCCACTACTACGACATAGAGCTAATGGCGGGGAGGAACATTGCTAGAGGACACCATGCAATGTCTTCGGCGGACACTCAGATTCCTACAGATGTTGCGTTTGAGGATGATGTAAGTGTCGACCTAGGCGCGCCTGATACACCCATGTACACACACTCGGCAACAGACGAGCGTAGCGTACCAGACGAGCGTAGCGTACCCGCAACTACCGGGCAAAGTGAGGGTGAAAGCGCGCGGCCTGTGGGAACGGATAACCCGTTAGTTGGGGGCAGGAGTCCTTCTACCCATACACGCAGGAGACGCCAATCAACGCCGCAAGAGCGTTGTAGTCTTTCCAATGAAGTTCTGGCTGAGTTCACACAGGTTTACACAAAGGTTCACGAGTTAGGCACATCCATGATGACCAAAGCCTATGAAAAAGAAGAGTTGTCAAACATTTTAGAACATTTTAATGCCAATTTCCCCGATGCCCCCACCGCTGTTTTTACTACACTTGTGAACGCCATCAAGGACTCTACCAACCGCAACATCTACCTTAGCCTCAAAAACACCCCTGCAAAGATAACCTTGTGGTTAAACGACCTTTGTGAAAGGTCACAATTCGGTTTTGCCACATCTGTACCTCCAATGCCTTCATATTATTTCCCGTCTCCGCAACCATTCCCTTCACCCAACTTCAACAACACGTCATCTCAACAATCATTTGTGCCACCATTCCCTTCACCCAACTTCAACAGCACGTCGTCTCACCCACCATTTATGTCATCTTCCTCTTCACCCAACTTCCCAGGAACATCGTCTCAGCCACCATTTATCCCACCACCCAACTTCCCAGGCGTGCCACCGATGTGGTTTCCTTCATCCAGTGATGCTGGCCCATCGGGAACATAATTGCACGGGTTATTTCGTATGCATTTGATGTTAATTATTTTCCATCCAAACATTTATATTTCATTGACTGTTGTAATAATTTACTTTCCGCACACACATTACATATCCGTACAATTTCATTTGATTGAGTGTTGTAATAATTTATTTTTCGCACGTTAATTGGATTGTCTTATGTTGTAGAAATTATTATGTAGTTGTTTTCATTGTACATGTAGGCATCATGTCTGGCAATGACCAACCGCAAACACAAGACATGCTCAACAACATTTTATTAGATACCTTGTTGTGGCCAGTGATTCACGTTGGTGATTTAATTGCCGACTCTATTACATACTCAATCATGGACGCAATAGACGTTGATGCCTCCACACCACATCGTATCCCTAGGTCAGTTAGCATCAGGAGTGACCACATAAAGGTCTTAGAAATATTGACCGGTCACGAACAAAGGGCTTAATTATGACCTATACCGGATGCGTCCACAAACTATAATGACCTTTGTCGACAAGCTTGAGAGTCGTGGCTTGTTGTGAGGTACTAGAGGCGTCACCTCAGTTGAGGCTGTATGCTATTTCCTGCAGATGGTTGGCCATGGACACACAAATCGTGCTTTGGCGGAGGACTACATTCACTCCGGTGAGACCATTAGCAGAAAGTTCAACGAAGTCTTGGACGCTGTTTGTGCGTTGACCCATGACTACATTGTCATGCAAACTGCAACTACATGCACAACAACACATACTCGCATTTTACATAACGCAAGGTTCTACCCATACTTCAAGGTAATAGTTAACCCCCTAATAAATTTAATTAATTTTCAAACATTCTGTATGTTTACAACATTATTTTGGTTTATAGAATGCCATAGGGGCTATTGACGGAACACACATCCCTATCTTGGTCAGCAGAGACAAACAAAATCGATACCGTGACAGAAAAGGGAATGTCTCTCTCAATGTCATGGCTGTAGTAGACTTCTCCATGGAGTTTACATATGTCCTCACTGGGTGGGAGGGGTCGGCTGCCGACCAAAGGGTCCTGCAATCGGCAAGGACCCATAGCGGGTTTACAGTTCCGTCGGGGAAGTTTTACCTGGTAGATGCAGGGTATGCCAACACTCGTGAATTTGTTGCACCCTATCGCAACACAACATACCATATTGCTGAGTACCGAGGAAACATACATGCCTACACCAGCAAGAAAGAGATGTTCAACCATAGACATGCTCAACTACGTAATATTGTAGAAAGAGCATTTGGGGTGCTGAAGAGACGGTTTGCATACCTTAAGAAGGGGCCGACATATCCTATTCATTCGCAGTGTCGCATCGTACTTGCTTGTTGTATCCTACACAATTTCATCCGACGGCAAAATTACGGCGACACCATAATGGATGAACTCCCAGATGAGAATTCATCGTCTGCCATTCCCCCAGCCGCCGTTCCCCCGAGTTCAGGTCAAGGTTCAACTCAGGCCGATTCAAGGGAGGGCAAAGTGTTACGTGAATCCATTGCTAATCTCATTTGGGAAACTCATTAGTAGAGTATCTGTAATAGATTGATTCCCGAATTGTTTATTTCGAACCTGATCAGAATCGTCACATTGTGTCAATATAGGTTGTCTTCAAATGGAGAACGGAATGCCTCGTTGTCAATGCGGCCTTCATTCCACTGTACGCGTATATATGGATGCCAAGGATGCACAAAACGGACGTTTTGAAGACAAGAACCCACACATGCCATATTTTACGTGCGGTAGGGTTCAAAATCAAAATAGATGTCATATGAGGTTGCCCGCGCAACGGGTTGTACCCACAATTGCCACACTAACCGCCGTTAGGACTGCAATGCTTTCACAACTTGCATATGCACGCAATGAACGTCAACTATGGTCTTCCCAGTGTGCCTTTGTCTGTTCCAGCAGAGCAGACACTGATAGGCTACAAGTAGAAATTATAGATCTACGATCGCGGTCCCAATATCTTCGCCAACGTCTTCACATAACTAGCGACGACAACACTTCCAATGAGGACGGTTACAATACATCATAGATGTATAACATCATTGATGTATGTCCAACATTCATAACATAAGTTTATCTGTAATAGATTTAACAAACAATGGGGTCTGTCTTGTATGTTATTGTTTTGATTTTCAATCTAACTTCATTACCATAAATCGTTTGATTGATTCAAATGCATGGTGTAGATGTCTATTAATACAACTGAAGTTGTGCGGTGTGACTGTGGGTTAGAGGCAGGCTTGCGACTTAACACTGACGATGCATGGTTGTATGACTTTGGAATTCTCAGTGAAAGACCAGGTGAAATGTATTACATATGTCCTTCTCGCGAGGTGCGCTTGTACACACATATTATGTAGCCACTGTGTACGTTACACATTCATTGTCATTTACGTAAACTTCATAATATTTTTTAGGGAAAAGATCGATGCAGATACTTTCGCTGGGCAATCGATCTCAGTCCTACAATTGATTCTCTGAAAGCTGAGATTGCGTTACTCACGCTCGAGTGCAAGTCATTGTGGGGTCAGACAATGAACTTGAAAGATTTTGTTGAAATTCATCACAACCACCATGATGTTTACACCAACAAAAACTATGAGCATGAGTATCTAGAACGCTACGTAGAAGAACTGGAGGAATAATGTAGGCTTCTGTTGGACACTCCTTCACCCCCGATGACGCCGTAACGTCGAATGGCGGCCATACCTTTCATTCGCGTCATCGGTTTTCCATTTTATTTTTGTTGTTTGGAAGTTCCCGTGTTAAGTGTTGTTGATTGTTTTTTGAAAACGGATATGCCATGCTCTGTTGTTTGGAACTTACATATTAACTAATATGCTTAGTCATTCGACGCCTCCTCATTTTGTGTGGTAACATGGGATCTCATTTATTACATGTTCTTGTTCTTCTTGTTTATTACAGGTAACATGGGATCTCGTTTCCTTGTAAAGGAGTATGATCTCTCAAACATGGAGTTTATGAGACGCGTCTCCCTTCCCCTAACCTGGATGTGCGAGCCATTTAAGATAACTCCTGGCTATGCTATGGTGGGGGTAGGCAGAATCAACTTTGATGTACAGATCAGGTGGTCTACACCTGAAGAAAGAATATGGAATAAGAAAGGTAAATATTTAATCATGGATGAAGGTTGGGCTGAAATGTTGGACAGACTAAAAGCCAAACCAGAATGGACCGTGACCCTACAACCAAAACCCAAGGACGACACTCGCCCTACAAGCTTTTATTTGTGGATTCGTGGTGATGGGGACAACTCTGAATTGCTTAGGTATATTTACCCGAGACCAGAGGGTTATATATCATCTACTTCAGACTCGGCTACAGCCCTGTTTGTCAAAGACTGCCACCAACCACCAATCTTAATCTCCTCTAGTGATGAAGAAACTGATGTTGAATCTGTTGCATCAACAAACAATTATTAGTTTTTTTGTTTTGTGTATTATCTTTATTTTGTTTATATAGCATTACAGGCTTGTTATGGGTGCCTGCCCACTAAGACAATTTATATTTATCGAATGTAGCTGAATCTGTTTTACTTTAAAAATGATGTTCATGTTTGGCTATTTTTCAAACGTGTTTCTTGGTCTGACGGGGTTACCTCATATCTTGGGGTATTAAACATAGCATGTTAGGCATATTCAACCTCAATGAAACAACCAAAACACCCACATAAATACCCCACAAAAGGGTAACACGCCTGACTCACATCTCAACAATAAAATGAGAGTTCTTAAACCAAAGTGATATAGATAACAATTAAGTTATTTTTAAGTTACTTTTTTTTAAAACTTCTGTTAAAAACGGCGTCACAAGGCCACATTTCTAACAACAGTTCTGTGAGAAAAGGACAAATTCAGCTAATCCTGCCTACAGTTGCCAAACAGAATCAGACTAAACCCAGCCTGCACAGCCAAACAGAATCAGCTTGAAACGAGTCTGAAACGAGTCCAACCTCCAAGAATGAGACTGGTTTGCCAAACAGAATCAGACTCCAGCAGACCTAAACCCGTCCAACCAGTCCCGAACCAAACAGGGGCTGAAAGCGGAGAAATGGATGCGCATGCCGCCCCACCAGACCGAACTTTTTTGTATTTACTCAATGCGCCAGTAGTCAGTACATCGCCACGTGTACCAACCTCCGCATGGGTTTCCCGTCCTCCGCCTCGGTGACTACATCTCGCCACCAGCCGACCAACCAACCCGGGACCGGGGGTACTCCCAAGTCCCAACCCAGCGGCCCGCGATCTCTCTCACCTCCCACTCTCCCCCGTCTTCTCCCTCTCACCCCGGTTCCTTCGACCGTCGGCGTCGCTTTCCCGTCCATTTCGCTTGCTGTCGAGCTCGCAGCCAATCTCACCTCCCGATTTCTACCGACGTTAAAGGGGGATGGATCCATTCCCTTCCACCTCCGTCCCCAAACGCCCCTGTTGCGTCGGAGATCCCTTCTCCGCTGCGTCCATTGCGGCCAGGCCTGCCCCTGCCGGCGGCGGAGGCACAGCTGGGTCCATGGACCGCATACTAGAAACCTTACTGGAACTGTCGCTGACCTCCTCGCCGTCCATCTCGTCTACTGTCGACCTGGCACTGGGACGGGTCGTCGACTCCAGGGTGTGCGATGTGGAGAAAGGCTGCGTTGTGGACTCCGCTATACGTTTGGCGTCGGCGCTTCTCGAGTCCGCTAGGAGGTCCGAGCGGGAGTTAGCCACCAGGCACAACGCCGCGTCCTGGCCCTTGCCGCTGGATCTCACTATCAAAGTACAATAACAAAATCTCAATATTGTTAATTTTTGTTGTATAATACAAATAAGTGAGCATGACAAAGATATAAAAAAAAGAATCATATCCGTAAAAAATCATAATATTCTTAAATCATAATAACTATAACAAGAATTTATGGTGTCGATGTTGCTCCTTTAAAAATATTTTATTATAGTACAATTATAATCTTAATAAAAATATTATGATTAAAATCACATCACAATATTTTTATTTTACTTTGTATATACAAAGTATTGTAATAATATCCACATTGCATGTGCTTGTAATTATAAATTTTGGTTAATCATTGTTTAACAC
Source organism: Alisma plantago-aquatica (assembly GCA_963693085.1). Lineage (NCBI taxonomy): Eukaryota > Viridiplantae > Streptophyta > Magnoliopsida > Alismatales > Alismataceae > Alisma > Alisma plantago-aquatica. The sequence goes on along the minus strand of OY856414.1, from coordinate 498,346,180 downwards.
AATGTAGAATATTAAATTTAAAAAAAATATAACTATACGGAAATTTTACTATATTATTTGTGCATGGTTATAATTAATTATCATTTTACATATTATATTGTTTAAACATAAAGAATAAAAATATATTACGTAAATCACATTGTTTTCATATGGTGTGGTGTTTTTTTCATAATATTTGTATTTTTTATTTTATAGATTGTACTGATAATGATGGTGATAGTGTTAAATATTTTACATAGTGAGATTATAGTGTATGATATTTTGTCATATTATGTTGTGATTTTAGCAACGAACTATATCATCACCATTAATATTTCTAGTCATAAATATGTTTACATGTGTCACTTATAGCGAATGAAGAATATAATTATATAAGAAATGTTATTAGTTGTCCCGGAACTCGTTTTCCACTATTTTTAAGAAGGAACTCAGGAACTGTGTTTTGTATATAAGTTTGTAACTCTCCGGAAATCATATAACTCAAGTTCCAACCAATCATGAAAAACTGTTCAAGGAACTCCAGATCATGTATTTTCCGAAACAGTTACGATAAACCAATCGGAGCAAAGCCACGTGCAGAAGAAAAGCTGACGCTGTACTATACCAGATTCCCCCCTCCGCCTCACCCACCACTACCTGTCCAAGCCAGATTAAATTGAGATATTGAAAGCGGAGAAATGGATGCGCATGCCGCCCCACCAGACCGAACTTTTTTGTATTTACTCTATGCGCCAGTCAGTACATCGCCACGTGTACCAACCTCCGCCGGGGTTTCCCGTCCTCCGCCTCGGTGACTACATCTCGCCACCAGCCGACCAACCAACCCGGGACCGGGGGTACTCCCAAGTCCCAACCCAGCGGCCCGCGATCTCTCTCACCTCCCACTCTCCCCCGTCTTCTCCCTCTCACCCCGGTTCCTTCGACCGTCGGCGTCGTTTTCCCGTCCATTTCGCTTGCTGTCGAGCTCGCAGCCAATCTCACCTCCCGATTTCTACCGGCGTTAAAGGGGGATGGATCCATTCCCTTCCACCTCCGTCCCCAAACGCCCCTGTTGCGTCGGAGATCCCTTCTCCGCTGCGTCCATTGCGGCCGGGCCTGCCCCTGCCGGCGGCGGAGGCACAGCTGGGTCCATGGACCGCATACTAGAAACCTTACTGGAACTGTCGCTGACCTCCTCGCCGTCCATCTCGTCTACTGTCGACCTGGCACTGGGACGGGTCGTCGACTCCAGGGTGTGCGATGCGGAGAAAGGCCGCGTTGTGGACTCCGCTATACGTTTGGCGTCGGCGCTTCTCGAGTCCGCTAGGAGGTCCGAGCGGGAGTTAGCCACCAGGCACAACGCCGCGTCCTGGCCCTTGCCGCTGGATCTCACTATCAAAGTACAATAACAAAATCATCCCTGCTTCTGGACTTTCTTTCTTTTCCCCCAGTCATTACGCTTCAAAGTTTATGCTTATCGAATTTAACGGATGGCCCCTTTCTTGCAAATCCTTGCATGAGTTCCCAGTCACCTCCTTCGCCTAGATGTTATCTTTGTCCTACAATCTCAGATGAATAGACACACTCCAGAAGCTAACCATTTCCTGACGAGTTTGAAAGCTTGGCTAGCATACCGGTTTTAATTTCCATTAGACTAGGAAATCTCCTACTAACAGGAGCACTTAATCATCAACAAGCATATCAGTGGCTAGTTCAGTCATAAGTAATTGTGGTAATCCTTCTGGCAGACCAATTCAGTTGAAAGAATAAAAAAAATTAGACAGTTTTACTTATATGTATTCAAGCTCCTTACTTATCTGGATAATTTGGATCTATGTAGCTAGAGGAATGAAATTCTGGTATATCTTTATGGATTTGTGCCTTATATTTACTTTCTTTGAGAAGGCTCCACCATTTAGCTATCAAATAGAAGAGGCGATTTTAGACTTTTTTGGACCTCACTGTTCTGAACAATGTGGGAGAGATGCTCACGTCAGCTCTTACGGACTTTGAAGTTCAGCTGTTGCGTTGTGCAACATTCCTCCCAAAAACACCACAAAACACCATTATTTTGAGCTTACAATAGGTTCCAAGTTACTTCAGACTGGCACACTAAGGCAACACCATTATTTTCAGCCAACTCCTATATGAGACAGTGCCCAATGCTTTTATTAGGAATGAAATCAAAGATGATGCATGGACATACACACACACACACACATATATATATGTGTGTGTGTGTGTGTGTGTGTGTGTGTGTACACGTAAGTAAATCAAAACCAAGGTAAGAGCATGAGAAAAGAGACTTAGACAGAATGTATTAACATGACAAGTCGAGCCGTGCATAGTGGTGCCTGGATCAGATGGAGTTTGTAGGCATGGTTTATCATGACAACCTACCGCACATGTGCAGTTATTATGCCAGTTGGATGGAAACTTGGAATAATATATTCAGAAAGGGTTTTGTGAATGACATATGATGCAGGTTTCAGCAAACTCAGCCTCTGGGTTGCAGGTGTTGCCTTAGTCTGTCTTTCATATTAAGGAAGAGTTCTAAATATGAACGGCTACCAAGATGAAGATTCCAAGATACTATATGGAGAGAAAGGATGGCTCATAAAATATAGAGAATGAGGCGAATATGTTTGAATATTAGAGTTGACCTTTAGGCAGCAATGCGACTTAAATGGATTTTTATTATAGAATCAAAACAAGTCCTTGGGACAATTCTCACAAATTCCCTGAAAAAGAAATAATAGAATCAAAACAAGTCCTTGGGACAATTCTCACAAATTCCCTGTAAGAGAAATAACTCGTGAAACCGAAGGATAAGCTTGCTCAGTGTGAGATTGCTATTTGATACAAATCAAATGCATCCCGAAGAAAGTGCCGAAAGAATAACAAACACTTGGCTAAGGGTTTGAAAAGATGCATTGCCGTTTATATTTATAGATGGCATACAATAGTTTGAGAGGTTTTCATAAAAGTGTATGGTAGTTAGCCGCATGGAACTTAATTTCATGCTTCTGAGATATAAAGGTCCAAAATCATCAAAAATGTAGAAATTTTACCTTTTGCAATAGTTTTTTGTATTTTGTATGCATCATGATGGTTATAATGCCAAACATGAAAATGATCAAATTAGATTCTCTAAGCATTCTAATGCATTGTCTCTATCAAATTTTAAACTGTATTCAACTCAATTTCTTATTTTTTTCATAATGTTTGTTTTTTCTGTACATTCAGAAACTTATATTTTTCGGCAAGTATTGTCCTATGAAGCACAGATACTACTACGGGCACGGTATGAGTACATGTATGGGGATATGGCGATTTTTAGAAATATAGGATACGGGTACGTCGTGTGGATACAGATTCTTTCTAATGTTTATTTAAATTTTCAAAATCAATATATTTATTCATCAAAATGAAAATGAAAATGAAATCAATCCAATATCATTCACATAAACATAAAGAAAAGAGATCAAAGGGTTTACTAAAATTCAAACTGAGTTTATATGTATGTCTTAGCATTTTATTATCATTCTAATTGATGAAAGATTTCAGATATAGTTTGAAACTATGTTTAGGAGCCATACTCTTTTGTACGTTTAGAACTGAAAGTGGACATTATTTCAGAAACAACTCACTAGAAGTTTTCCAAAACCTATATACAAGTTTACGCAAACATCAAGAAAGTAAGACAACTTAATAGAATTAGAAAAACAAATGGTGTAAAAGACAAGGCTGAAGACGCAAAGTTTACTTTTAAAGCAAACTAGCAACACACTCGTGCATATGCACATGCCCCATTGAACATGTTTATTTTAAATATTTAAAAAATAAAACTTCCCAAAAGGATAATGGTAATCGTGCCCCATTGAACATGTTTATCTTACATTAAGCATTTGAAAAATAAAACTTCCTAAAAAGATAATGATAATCCTCGTAACTGCCCAAAAGGATAATGATAATCCTTTTGTTCTTTTATCATGAAAGAGAAAATATAATATTAAATAAATATAAAAAAGTTGAGAAAAATTGTGAGAAGAGAGAGAATCAAGGAGAGCGCAGCGTGAACTCGCTCTTTTTATAGTAGTGTAGATGAAATGGACATTATGAAGATGTATATCCAGAATAAACCACAATGGACGTGGTCATCAAGACAAGAGGTATGTTAGCTAACAATACCAAACTGAAGCCTTTCAAAGAATGTGGAGGACATCAATGTGGATGCAACTCAACAAAGGAAAACATCCACAAGTACCATGCAATGGTGAATGAACTAGTTTCAAATAAAGAACAAGTAAAAATCCATGATCAGATAGGGAAATTCATTTGAAAAAAGAATCCCAAAAACCAGAGGGGGTAGAAACAATAAAGAGAAGAAGGAAGATAGCATTTAGCAAGAGGAATAGTGGATGCATTGACTTCAAGGGAGCACCTGCGACGACCTTGCTGCTAGCTGCTACTTAGTAGAGAGGGCTGAGAGACGAGCTGGTGCCTTGGGTGCTAAATATTGTTTTTCATTGATTGATGAAACTAAAGATGAATTGAATGATAAAGTTGAACTTTGGAGAAAGGCATTGGTATCAAATGTATTGATGATTAGTTGGAGCAAAACTGAGTATACGCATTGCAATTTCAGCCAATCTCGCATTGTGAATGGTGGAGTCAAGTTGGACAGAGTAGACATACCAAAATGTGATAAATTTCGTTACTTGGGTTCTATTATTCAAATAGTCGTGAGGATGTACAAAATGACGTTTGTCACAAGATCACTGCAGGATGGTTGAAATGGAGTAGTGCAACTGAAGTAAAATGTGATCGGAAGATCCCTCTCAGAATAAAAAGCAAATTTTATAGAACTGCTATACAACCAGCCATGCTCTATGGGAGTGAATGTTGGGCTGTGAAGAAACAAGGTCTCAACAAGATGAGCGTGGCTGAAATGTGTATTCTAAGATGAATGTGTGGGAAGACAAGAAAAGATCGCTTGAGAAATAAATGACTATATCAGGACTAAAGTGGGGGTGGCAAGTATTGGGGACAAGTTGCTCGAGGGCTGACTCAGATGGTATGGACATGTGCAACACAGACCGACTAATGCGTCTATACGAAGTAATGCTATTGAGTCAAGCACAATATATAGAAGAAGAGGAAGGCCTAAATCAACTTGGGAAGAGCTTATAAAGAGAGATTTTGAATCTCTACATCTTGACCAGAATATGACCCATGATAAAGCGGAATGGAAAAGAAGGAGCCATGTAGTCGACCCCAACATAGTTGGGATTGAAGCTTAGATGATGATGATGATGATTAGCTGGCTACAGCCCAGATACGACATGGATACGGCTTAGAAGTATCCGGTACGTATCCTGGAGTATCCAAGGAGTATCAGTATTCAATGTGGGTACGACACCTAATTTGGAGTATCAATGCTTCATAGGAATTGTTAGATTGTCCTAAAATGATTCATCTTCTAAAAGAAATAAAATTCCCACAATCCGTTTGAGATGGTATAATTTGATGATCTGAAAGGTGAAATGCCTATACTTAATGGAGGTTGACTTCATTGTTGAAACCCAAGAGGTCTAGCTAGCATGTAGAATGACAGACCTCACGAAATGGAGTACTCAAACTTACTTCCTACAAAATGGAGTACTCACACCTATTTTCTACAAGAATCCCTTTCAAACACAAACTACACATGAATTTTCTTTTTGATATATACTAGTAATAGTATAAGCGAGAATCATAAATATACAGACTACAGAGTGTGGAAAAATAAGAGAAGTGAGAGAATTTTTTTTGTTATGTTTCTAATTTTCTATCAAGGCATTACAACTGTAAGAAGAAATGAAGAAGGAAGAAGACATGAACACCTATCACATGTCGGCTGCAAGATGCAACAAACGTGAGTAGGGTTGAGCCTACACACTTGTATATATATATTAGGGTAAGTACATGAGGTACAAAGAGAGAAAAAGAATAAAAACTAAATTTCATAAGCAAAATAGATCTGCCGCTGGCTTGCCGTTCCGCCGCTGTGCCGGTGTCGATACCATCGACTTGAGTGTCGATGGTATCGACAGAATATTGTCTTGCGCCTGAACCAATCTCGATACTATCGACATGTGTGTCGATAGTATCGATCGAGATGCAGCTTGCTTCAACTTGAACCTGAACTGATCTCGATACTATCGACAGAGTGTCGATAGTATCGACCGGGATGCAGATTGCTTCACACTCCCCCTCAAGCTGGAGAGTACACGTCGTGTATGCCCAGCTTGCCGCAGAGTCTCTGAAAGATTGCTGAACCCAAAGGCTTTGTCAGAATATCTGCTAGTTGATCTTCAGACCTGACATATGGAGTCACAATTGTGCCGTCTTTTATTTGATCATGAATAAAATGGCAATCAACCTCTATGTGTTTTGTACGCTCATGAAAGATAGGATTCCTGGTAATGTGCATAGCAGATTGATTGTCACACTTGAGCTCCATAGAAGGTAGAAGAGAAATTTGTAATTCAGATAAAACAGATTTGACCCATTTTAATTCACAGCATGCATGGGCCATAGCACAGTATTCAGCCTCAGTGCTAGATCTAGCAACCACATGTTGCTTCTTACTTTTCCATGTGATAAGATGATCACCTAGAAAGGTACAATAGCCTGATGTAGATCTCCTATCAGTATGATTACCAGCCCAGTCAGCATCTGAATATCCTGTGAGAGACAGAGTAGATGGAGGTGCCTTTGGTCTAGAATATGTGATACCCTTACCGGGAGCATTTTTCAGATACCTCAGAATTCTGCAGACTGCTGTCCAGTGTGATTGTCGCGGAGAATGCATATATTGGCTGACCACGCCCACAGCAAATGAAATATCAGGTCGGGTGACTGTTAGATATATTAACTTACCCACTATTCTCCTGTAATATTCTGGATCTTGATACTCAGCATCATCAACCACCTCTTTGATGTGATAATCCATTGGTGTAGATACCGGTTTAGATTCAGCCATGCCTGTCTCCTGTAACAAATCAAGCACATATTTTCTCTGAGATAAATTGACACCTGCATGAGATCTAAGCACTTCAATGCCTAGAAAGTATCTTAGTTTGCCCAGATCCTTTGTATGGAAGTGTTTTTGCAAACCCTCTTTGACACGAGATATTCCCATGGTGTCACTGCCAGTAATTACTATGTCATCAACATATACAATAAGAATAATGGATCCACGGGAAGAGCTAAAGTAAAATAAGGAATGATCAGTCTTGGAGCGAGAAAAACCCATCTGAAGAATAACTTCACTGAACTTGTCAATCCAAGCTCTAGGTGACTGTTTCAGCCCATAAATAGCCTTTTTTAATTTGCATACTTTCTGACACTCCCCCTGAGCAACAAACCCAGGAGGTTGCTCCATATATACTTCTTCCTGTAGATCACCATGGAGAAAAGTATTCTTTACATCCAGCTGAAATAGTGGCCAATCAAAGGTAGTAGCAAGAGAAATAATGATCCGCACAGAATTCAGGCGAGCAACAGGAGAAAAAGTTTCAAAGAAGTCAATACCATAGGTTTGGGTGTATCCCTTTGCAACCAATCAGGCTTTCAACCGTTCAACTGATCCATCCGGATTGTGTTTAATAGTGAAAACCCATCTACAACCTACTACTTTCTTTCCTGCAGGAAGATCAACCAGATCCCAAGTACCATTATTTAAGAGAGCTGACATTTCAAGTTGCATAGCATGTGTCCAGCCACTGTTCTTCATAGCATCATAATGGTTTCTTGGTATAGACACAGAATCAATCCCAATAGCGAATGCACGGGACTGCTTAGACAGATGAGACAGACAACATACATTTGTAATAGGGTGTTTAATAGTACATGACCTAGTACCTTTCCGAACAACAATAGGAAGGTTGAGATCTGATGTCTCTGTAGGATTCTCTTGAGTAGAAGGCGATGATGAGGGCTCAGGGACTGGTGCCGCTACTTCTTCTGGATCCTGCCTGCCTCGCCTATGGTATACATGTGTGTAATGCTCAATGGTAGGTCTATCTCCTGCTTGTTCATCCGGAATAGAAGTAAAATCCGGAATGATAGGTGGCACTCCCTCACTCTGCACCGATGGTGCCAGTCTCTCATTTTGTATTTTTGGTGGCTCTCCCTCTCTCAACTGCTCCCCCTTGCTCATAGCATTTGAGAAATATGGAGTGGTCTCATGGAAAGTGACGTCCCTAGACACAAACATGCGGCGAAGACTAGGACAGTAACACTTGTATCCTTTGCTCGTAGTGGAGTAACCCAGGAACAGTGTTTTAATGGACCTAGGAGACAACTTGTCGGTCTTAGGGTCAAAGTTATGGACAAAGGAAGTGCAACCAAACACTCTAAGAGGAATAGGATAGGGAGAGTCCTTGGGACGCAATATAGAAAAAGGAGTCTGTCCTTGAAGAACAGAAGAAGGTTGCCTATTAATCAAGAAACAAGCAGTTAAAAGAGCTTCAGACCAAAACTTCTTGGGCACATTAGATTGAAACATAATAGATCGAGCAATATCAAGAAGATGGCGATTCTTCCTCTCTGCCACCCCATTTTGCTGAGGGGTGTGAGGACAAGATGTGCGGTGAATCATACCAACCGAGCTACAAAAATCAGACATAGCCTTTTGAACATACTCCAAAGCATTATCAGACTGAAGAATTTTTATATTGCAATCAAACTGGACTTTAATTTCAGTATGAAAATGTTTCACAATAGACAACACAAACTCTCTACTTTTAAGAAGGTAGATCCATGTCATGCGTGAGAAATCATCGACAAAGGAGATAAAATAACGAAAACCATTATAACTTTGGTCTTTTACATGACCCCACACATCACTATGCACTAACTCAAAGGGACAAGAAGCCAGCTTATTGACTCGACTGGGATAGGATAACCTATGGTGCTTTCCCAGTTGACATGACTGACACTCTAAGGAAGATAATTGGGACAAATCTGGTTCCAACTTCCGCAGGTTCTCCAAAGAAGAATGTCCATATCTGCAATGCCATAGTAAGGGGGAACCACTCAACAGGATAGATGGAGCAGGAGCAGGCATTTGGCGAGGTAGACTGTCACCGTTGAAAAGGTAGAGATCACCTTTCCTAGGCCCCCCACCAATCGTCTTCATACTCTTGAGATACTGTAATATAAAACAAGAAGGTCCAAATATTACCCAACATTTTAGAGTGTCAATCAGTTTTGCAACAGAAAGAAGATTAAAAGGAAATTCAGGCACAAAGTGAACTGATTTAAGATCAATCTTGGGTGTTAGGGAGACAGATCCACTAGCTAAAACTCTTTTCACTGAACCATCTGCCAGTGTAACAGATTGGTGAGGAATAGATGAGTCAATAGTGTGGAGAAATCTCCTCATACCAGTCATATGTTGTGAGGCGCCAGAGTAAACCACCCAAGATGAGGATGAGCCAGATGCTATGAGAGATGTAGCCTGATTACCAGCTGTAGATGCTAGATTTGCCGATGAAGAAGATGATGATGACCCCATACTCATGTGCTGTGTCGCCTGAATGAACCGATCATATTCTTCTTGAGTGAGAGTGATGCCGGTGCCAGAGGTAGTACCCACAGTTGTAGAGGATGAGGATCCTGTGGTGGTGGCACAATGTGCTGCCCCCACAGGTGGTGCAGCAGGTCTTCCATGTTTCTTCCAACACTTCTCCATTGTATGTCCCGGTTTGTCACAAAAGGTACATTTCGGACGTGTCCCACGCCCTCTACCCATACCGGGGCGTCCTCCTCGTACCGCAACAGCAACAGACGCATGAGATTCTCCAGAAGGTATATCAGGAACAAAGGAAGCAGACTCAAACAGTGATTGCTGGATCCTTGAATAAGCCTCCACAAGACTGGGTAGTTTATCAGTAGCCAAGATAACGCTCCGAGCGGAGCTACAAGTCGAGTTAAGCCCATATAAGAATTTGGCTGTAACCAAATCATCTCTATCCTTTATCTGTTCTGCAACAGTCACAGGATGATAATAACTTAGCTCTTGAGCAAGAGCCTGAATCGCCCCAAAATACTCCTCAAGAGATCGGTCACCCTGTTTTTCAGCAAACAGACGATCATAGATCATAAATTGACGGAGAGCATTCTTCTCTTGAGAGTAATGTTGCTTCACTGCGTCCCATATTTCCTTGGCCGTAGAGTAGAACATGAACCTTGCGGCGATTGCAGATTCCATACTATTCCACAGCCAAGTCTTCACAAGACTGTCATGTCGCTTCCATTCAGCATACCCTTCGTCAGTAGATGCCTTGGGACCCGAGTCAACATGCCTTGCTCTGTCACGAGCCTCCAAGACGGTGTGGATGGCGTTCATCCATAGAAGATAATTTTTCCCGTTGAGTTTGATGGAGGCGATAGGTGACACCTCGTTGTAGATCATAGGTGTCTTGATATCCTCCATTATAGAACGAAATATATGACAGATTGATACACGCCAAAGAAGATGTGGTGACGGAGAGATACACGTCACACACAGAAGAAAAACAAGGAGAAATGCGTTACTGACGCATTCACAACCTCCAAATGATATTCCTAATCACACATGGAGGAGGTGTGACTAGGATGATGATTGAGACGAAGCTAGTCCTCCGGTGGTGTTTTTAGATGATCGTTGGATCACCTGGAGATCCTCAACCGCTTTGTGATAGTGGCTACGGTAGAGTTATATATCTACCGCAGACCCAGAATAGCCAACGGTGGTTCTTCGCAGCAGGTGGATTACGCCAAGATGACGGGTGGGAAGCAACCGACCGTCAAGGAGAGAGAGACCTGGAGAGATCCTCCGGAGAGAGAAAGGAGAAGCCCTAGATCGATCTCCGCTCTGATACCATGTAAGAAGAAATGAAGAAGGAAGAAGACAGGAACACCTATCACATGTCGGATGCAAGATGCAGCAAACGTGAGTAGGGCTTGAGCCTACACACTTGTATATATATATTAGGGTAAGTACATGAGGTACAAAGAGAGAAAAAGAATAAAAACTAAATTTCATAAGCAAAATAGATCTGCCGCTGGCTTGCCGTTCCGTGACTAGGATGATGATTGAGACGAAGCTAGTCCTCCGGTGGTGTTTTTAGATGATCGTTGGATCACCTGGAGATCCTCAACCGCTTTGTGATAGTGGCTACGGTAGAGTTATATATCTACCGCAGACCCAGAATAGCCAACGGTGGTTCTTCGCAGCAGGTGGATTACGCCAAGATGACGGGTGGGAAGCAACCGACCGTCAAGGAGAGAGAGACCTGGAGAGATCCTCCGGAGAGAGAAAGGAGAAGCCCTAGATCGATCTCCGCTCTGATACCATGTAAGAAGAAATGAAGAAGGAAGAAGACAGGAATACCTATCACATGTCGGCTGCAAGATGCAGCAAACGTGAGTAGGGCTTGAGCCTACACACTTGTATATATATATTAGGATAAGTACATGAGGTACAAAGAGAGAAAAAGAATAAAAACTAAATTTCATAAGCAAAATAGATCTGCCGCTGGCTTGCCGTTCCGCCGCTGTGCCGGTGTCGATACCATCGACTTGAGTGTCGATGGTATCGACAGAATATTGTCTTGCGCCTGAACCAATCTCGATACTATCGACATGTGTGTCGATAGTATCGACCGGGATGTAGCTTGCTTCAACTTGAACCTGAACTGATCTCGATACTATCGACAGAGTGTCGATAGTATCGACCGGGATGCAGGTTGCTTCACAACAACGTTTATGAGTGGGATGAGAGGAAGTACCAAATAAATACATTAGTTACATGATTCATTGAGTAGTATCTGATCTAACATGGATCTTTAACCGTGAGCAATTTGCTGTTACATTTTCCAGGTTTACCTGCCTACTCTGCGGTCCAGTAAATAGCCACCAACATAGTAAAGAAGCTGCCAATAGCTACAATAATAAGTGCAAACAGTACAACCATAGAATATTGAGGCCCAATCGTAGCCCAAAATAAAAGGTCAAGAAGAGAAGTGTGCTATCCAGGAGAAGGCCCATTGAGTAGTATCACATCTAACATGGATCTTTAACCGTGAGCAATCTGCTCTGTAAGAAGTTTTACTTAGGAAAAAGTAATATAGACGATAAACTAGAATAATTTTCTCTAACACTTCCTCTCGGTTAAGTGTACGATTATATTTGAGCTCCACAATAACTAATAGTTTGATGTACAAGCAGTCAATGTCCTCTATCAAGTGAAGGCAGCTGCAGGAGTGGCCTGATCCTTGCCCCTAAGTCTTAGAATGGGCAATGTTAGCGATCTTAATACTATGTAACAATATCTCCTCACACACATAGAAATCCCTTAGATAAAACCAGTGGAGTGGTGCCATTTCATCTCAACATGATAATGTTTTCTATATTAGACTGACTATGAAAGAAATGTCATGAAGACTAAGAGAGTGGAGAGGTCTATGATGCTTCAAAAGAGTGTTTGCTGCTCTATCACACAAGTGGAGTAAAAATTAGTGTCCTAAGAGAGTCATTCAATCCAAGCTCCCAAAAATCCAAGCCTTGCTTCGAAAATAGAATGCACATTGTCATTTCCTATGAAGGGATATGGTCACATTTTCCAGGTTTACCTGCCTACTCTGCCATCAAGTAAATAGCCACCAACGTAGTAGAGAACCAATAGCTACAATAATAAGTGCAAACAGTACAACTATAGATTATTGAGGCCCAATTAGTAACCCAAATTAAAAGGTCAAGAAGAGAAGTGTGCTATCCAAGAGAAGGCCGAAGTAGAGGTCCGCTCAGAGAAGATATCAAACCACCCCATAGAGATGGATTGAGAAGGTAAATGGCTGTCAAGTGAGAGCTTTCACTTCTCCAAACCTACAAGGGAACCTTCTATGGGAAACCGGGGTTGGAGTGGTGGAAGAGTTATCATATTCGACAGATATGGTCCAAAAAGATGTTTTACATAGTTTAGAAATAACTCAAACCTAGGAAGCACAGACACAAACACGGGACACGTCATGGACACGACGATTTTTCAAAAATATAGGACAGAGACATAGGACATGGCGATTTTAAAAAATATAGGACACGGAGACGGCGTTGGACACGACATACACACATACATATACATATATATAAATACATGTGTACAAGTATACGTATATACACACACCTATATATACATATACATGCACATGTACACAACATTACATGGAGTTAACATGTACACAAATATACATATACATACACATAACATGGAGTTAATACATATAATATCTATGTATCCAAATTTGTAAAGTAATAACATGAGATTTAAAGAAATAAAATTAAAAGAAATATAAAATCAAACCCATAATTTCTTTGGTCGGTAAATCAAACCCATAATTTACTTACGAGTTACGATTCGAATGCAGACTTTGTAAGAAACTACTAGTATGTTTCCATTATGAGATTATAAATGATCAATGAAGAATAACTAATGTAGAATACATTTGCTATCTGAAATCAAGTATGAATGAAGAATGATAAATTACAATGAATTTGTATGTCAAATTCCTAAAATATTCTTTATAAGAATGATAAATTATATCTATGACTATACTATGATGATAATAGATAAATATATAACAACAATTATTAGAAGGATGGGGAGAAGACTTAATGGTACTGTGCTGGAATAAGAAGAGGGAGAATGGAGTATATAATCTATATTTCTTTTATATATCTAAAATACAAAAGGTGAAACAAGTACAAGAGACTCTCTTATATAGGAGAGAGTAAGAATAATCTAGAAACAGGAATATTCTAGAATAAAGAAAAGGACTAGTGGGCTAATAAACAAAGGCCCATAACACAATAATAAAAGTAAAATAAAGCCAGGAAAATATATATACTAATACTCCCCCTCAACCTGGAGCGTAGATGTCAATCATGCCCAACTTGGCTATCAACATAGTGAATCTAGTCTTTGGAAGAATTTTAGTGAAAATATCTGCAACTTGATCCACAGTTGGTGTATAAGGTGTAGAAATCTGACCAGATAAAACAGCATCCCGAACAAAATGGCAATCGACTTCAATGTGTTTGGTGCGTTCGTGGAAGGTGGGGTTGTTGGCAATGAAGATAGCAGCCTTGTTGTCACAATGCACTAGTATGGATGGAGCAACAGAAATACCAAAATCTCGCGGAAGACTGCGTACCCAAAAAAAGTTCACAGGTGGTGTGAGCCATGGCTCGATACTCTACTGCAGCACTTGAGCAAGCAACTACAATTTGCTTCTTGCTTCACCAAGTTACAAAGTTACCACCTACAAAAGTGCACTATCCAGAGATAGATCTCCGTTCTATCTTGCTTCTAGCATAATCAGAATCAGAGTATCCAATAAGATTACAATGGCCATGTTTCTTATACAACAAGCCTTTGGCAGGAGAACTTTTCAAATACTTCAGAATATGGCAGACAACATCCCAATGGCATTGATGGGGCTTATCCAAATATCTACTTACGAGACCAACATCGGAAGTGATATCAGCCTTAGTGACGGTAAGGTAGATGAGTTTCCAAACCATTCTGCGATACTGATGATGATCGAGATATGGAGGAGAAGTGTCGTCATCTCATCTAGTGTTGGGATCCAAAGGTGTATTAGCAGGCTTAGCCCCAAGCATTCCTGTCTCTGATAGGAGATCCAAAACGTACTTGCGCAGAGACAAACAAAGACCAGATGAAGAATGAGAGACTTCAATTCCTAGAAAATACCTTAGTTTGCCTAAATCTTTGGTAATGAAGAATGTCTTAGTAGCATGAATGCCTGCATAGTCGCTTCCAGATAAGATAATGTCATCAACATAGACAATCAGAACTACAAGACTAGAGGTAGTTTTCTTAACAAACACTGAGTGATCAGACTGAGAGTAACGGAAGTCAAATATCTGAAGAATAGAGTTGAGCTTGTCAAACCAGGCTTGGGGACTTTGTTTAAGGCCATAAAAAGCTTTGCGAAGGCGACAAACTTTAGAAGACTCCCCCGAAATCTCAAAACTGAGAGGCTGCGCCATGTAAACCTCCTCATGCAGATCTCCATACAGAAATGCATTTTTGACATCTAGTTGAAATAAAGGCCAATCAGAATTTACGGCCACAGAGATAAGGATACGAACAAAATTCAGTTGAGCCACAAGAGAGAAAGTCTCAAAGTAGTCAACTCCATATGTCTGAGTGTAGCCCTTGGCTACCAGGCGAGTTTTGAGTCGTTCAATGGTACCATCTGGTTGATATTTGACTGTGAAAATCCACCTGCAACCAACTAGTGAACAACTAGGTGGTGCATCAACCAAATCCCAAGTATGTCTATCAGTAAGGGCCTGCATTTCAGTTTCCATGGCTTGACGCCATGCTGAGTGCTGGAGAGCCTGAGCAACATTCTTAGGAATAGTAATAACACATAAAGCAGAAGTAAAATTTGCAAAAGTATTTCCCAGATTAGCAGTAGTGCAGAAATTCCCAATAGGATGTTGCGTGCAAGAGCGAGTGCCTTTGCGTAAACTGATAGGAATGTCTAAGTCAGAAACTACCTGAGATGTTGGCTGATCTACGGACGAGGTTGGAAGACTTGGTTGGGCTATAGAGGGATTTGGTGCCTTTGGTCTTCTTTGGTAGACTTTTATAAGGAGTCGGTGCAACAATGCTATCTGACAAGGCATTATCAACAGGCACAGGTAAAGGTGTTTCTGTCAGTAAGTCAGACGTCAGGGCAGGTCCAGCAGAGGAGTAGAACGACATGTTCAAAAAAGATAACATCAGCCGACACCATCCATTTCTTAGTAACCGGGTCAGAGCAGTGGTACCTTTTTTGTGTCCGAGAGTACCCTTGGAAAATACACTTGGTAGCATGAGGGTCCAGTTTAGTAAGGTCGGGACGCAATTTTTTCACAAAACATGTACTCCCTAAAATACGAGCATGTACGGTGAACAAAGGAGCATCCGGGTATAAAATCTAAAAAGGCACTTGATTGCCAGAGGATGGCATGCGGTTAATAAGATAACAAGCAGTTGAAACAGCTTCTGGCCAGAAAACATGAGGAACATGATAGTGAAAGAGAAGTGTACGCGCAACCTCAAGGAGGTGTCGATTCTTGCGTTCAACAATGCCATTTTGTTGGGGTGTAAGCACAAGAGGTTTGGTGAATAGTACCCATTTTGTTGCAAAACCGATTTACTAACCTTTGCATGAATTCAAGGGCATTATCAGTTCGAAAGATTTTAATGAGTTTACCAAACTGGGTACGTATCTCAGCAAAGAAAGTTGTAATAGTGTCAAGAATATTACATCTGTCTTTTAACAAAAACAACCAGGTGGTTTTAGAAAAGTCGTCAATAAAACTCAAAGTATCGAAATCCTGAAATACTAGCAACAGAGCATGGTCGCCAAATGTCAGCATGCACCATATCAAATGATGCTTTTGAGCTAATACAATTTTTCTTCATAAAAGTAGACCGAGTTTGTTTCCCTAACTGACACGTTTCACAATGAAAAACTGACTCAAATGTCAGGTAATAAATGCTTCAATTTTGCCGGTGAAGGGTGCCCCAAGCGGTAGTGCCATTGAATGCAGGTCACAGATGTTGTCAGGTAAACCTTCGTCTTTAGTGCATCCAAATAGTAGAGCCCATCGGGTCCCTCATGGCCCGAACCAATCTTCATCCTCATGCGCTGATCCTGAAAAATAACACCATCCAGGTCAAAGGTAATTGGGCATTGTAGGCTCTTAACAGTTCTACTCACAAATAACAAGTTGATAGGGAATTTAGGAACAAAAAGTGCCGAGTTCAAAATAAGACGACCGACAGTATAGATATTCCCTATTATGGAAATAGATGCTTGAGAACCATCAACTAAGGTGACACACGGAATGACAACAGTTGTATGCAAGGTAGAAAATAAAGGTCGATTGCCAGTAATATGAGAGGTGGCACCCAAGTCAATAACCCATTTATGTTTACTAGACTGTGCTAGAGGAGCAGATTGTGTCAGAAGAGCAAAACCGCATGTAGTGGAGGTCTCAGCAGAAGAGGCCATGCGAGCTTGGAGTAACTTCTCAACTTCAGATCTGATCCAATCAACAGATGGCGGGGAAGACGTAGAGGCAGAGGTGTCAGGCTGGTCTGAAAGACCTGATTTGCCCAAGCAGGTTTGCGTGCTTGATCCAACAGCGGTCTTCAGTATGATTGTTGCGCTTGCAAAAATTGCAGAAACGTGGTTCAGTAGAGGAGTCAACGCCCGAAGAGTACGAATCACGACCAACACCTGGAGTAGAGCGGCCTCGACCACGACCACGACCGCGGCCGCGTCCACAGAAAGAATCTCCAGATCGAACAACTAGAGCAACATTGTCAGAAAGTTCAGGAGTCGCCTGAGATACAAAAGGCAAATGTTGCATGCGTTTCAGAACATCGCGTAAGGTGGGTGACAGTTTACTGGAGAGAATCCGATCTACTACCTCCCACAAAGGAGGATGGTAGGCCATCAAGGAATTGAACGAGTTGTAATTCATTCCATTGTCTTTGTGCTTCCTTAATATCTGAGGATAGTGGATGATACACCTCAAACTCATCCCAAAGGGCACAACATTGATTGTAGTAATCTTCAATAGCATCTGAGGTAGAATACTCCTTCTTGGCCAGGTGTTTGAAAATATTAAACACCTTCTTGGGATTCTGTTGATGAGAATAGACGTGGGAGAATTGATCCCACATCCTTAGCCGTGTGCAGGCGCAAAAGGGATTGGCTGATTTTGGGTTCAACACTGTTGATCATCCAGGTTATAACCCCAGAGTCGTCCTTGGACCACATGTTATATGCATGTTTTGTTTTGTCATCAGCATTAGCAGTCGGTTCCGCCGGCCTTGTAGTAGACAAATGGGAATAGCGCCCCTGAGCTTTGACATACAGTTCAAAGGAGGCTGCCCAGGTGTGATAGTTGGAGTCGTCCAACTTGGTAGTCGTCACATAGATATTGCAAAGCAGATCGGAGGACGCCATGGGAGGTCACAAAATGCAGGACGACACAACAGACAGTAGTGGCAGGCCGAAGCAGGAATCATGTAGTAGTCAACAGACAGAGCAACATGCACGTAGCAGCAATAGGCACATAGCAGACGAAAGAAGTAGAAACCCAACACAGGGGTAGATCTAAAAATACCCGTACGCGGGCACAAGATATCAGAAGAAGATCTGATGCATTAGATCCCAGAAACCCGCATCGGGGCAGCAGTAGATATAGAAAACCTACGCCAACATGCAGAACAACCTTATTCAATCATGAGGCGTAGGCAGAGAAAGAGCAAGATCTGGTTACTCCTTCAGCGTGCCATGACTGAAAAGTTACCGGAGACGTCCAGAGATGGGTGGGAAAGGAAAAGAGTGGTGGTGGTGACTAGTCGGAGGGAGAGATGGTGGGGAAAGGAGGGAAGGAAGAAGAGGAGGTGGAAGAGGGCTGGGTGGAGAAGGTGGTGGCTAGCCGGAGGAGTGGGACATCAGCAGGGGCTGGTGGATGGAGGTGGGGGGGGGGCGGCTAGGGAGGGGCTGATGGTGGATGGCGGTGGGTGGAGGAAGAAGGGGCGGCGGATGGTGGAGAGGCGACGGAAAGGTGGATGGCATGGGCTGGCTAGGCGGCGGCGGGTGAGGGGTTGGAAGAGAAGAAGTGAAAGGGAGAAGAGGGGCGGCGGCTAGGGTTTATGTGGGCATAGGTTAGGGTTGGGGTTTAAGGAGGATCAACCTGCTCTGATACCATCTAAAATACAAAAGATGGTTTGCTTTAGATGGTTGAAACAAGTACATGAGACTCTCTTATATAGGAGAGAGTAAGAATAATCTAGAAACATGAATATTCGAGAATAAGGAAAAGGACCAATGGGCTAATAAACAAAGGCCCATAACACAATAATAAAAGTATAATAAAACGAGGAAAATATATATACTAGTAATATAGGCAATTAGTTTGGGCCTGCCGTGTCCACGGCGTGTCCAAACTGTCCAAACCGTATCCATGCCTTAAAAAAAGTGGACACTTCTGAGCCGTGTCTACCACGTGTCCACCTGTGTCTGTGTCCGACATGTGTCCAGGGCAGCCACGGCTGCCCCGGGGAAGTGTCCCTGCTTCCTATACTCAAACAGAGGTCCTATCTATGGAAAACAAGAAAAAATTTAGGCCAATATGTGGCTGCAATAGAGAATGTGAGAGACATATATGGTCGCCCTGGGAGGGAAGGATTGCATCCTATTCTCTTGAGAAAGAATTAGAAGGCTGGCTATTGTTTCTAACACACTTTCGAGTTATAATAGACTTTTACTTTTCTTTGAAATAAAAGAGAAGGGTTTTGAATATAGAGATAAGTGTGTTCTAGATTAAAGAAATTAGACGCTTGGGTTGCGGCTAAAAAAGAGGGCTGGGCTTAAAGACAGTGGTCCATGAGATACTGAAAAAAGCCATTCACATGGCTACCTTTATTGATGGTAGTCTAGAGTACAATCTCTCTTTTGTTCGAAGGAGGATTTCCGTCTTTGACTATGGTGGCTGTTAGTCTCTGATTTTTCGGCTGGAGTAGAAAGCAGTTGTAGGTGAAGAATGACAACTACCATGCAGAAGAGTGTTGCATGGTAGAAGGTCCGTGCTTGTTTAGAGAAAAGAACATTTTGGCTTGATGTGTGACTGTTATTCGCTCCAAAAAGGACTAGTAAGAGCATAGGCACAAAAACCCTTTCGTTTCTCTTACTGCCTTTCTGGCATTTCTTTGAAAAGAAGACAATTCTTTGATCTTTTTGATCTTTCATATATGTTAGCATTTTCTTGATGTATGATAGATCTTATCATGTTTCACTGTATATATTGCCCTTTTTATATGCATATATTCAGTCTTTCGCATGCTATTTACACTTACAAAACATGCCTGCTTTATTCAAAGTTTTATCTGATGATCTGAAATTAAGATTGATTAAACTCACTGTGTGTGTATGTGTTTGACCAAAAAAAGAGGGATAAACTCTCTTTCTGTACATAAAAATATCTTACGAATTTGCTTTCTAATTGATTTGTTGTTTCTTGTTAGGTCTTTTCCATGCTTGATACACAAAGTCTTAGTTATGCTGCTGCTACTTGTTCAATGTTCAACAAATCTGCTAAAGATCCATTCTGCTATACACATATTGATTTGACGTCGGCATTACTGAAAGTAAACAACAATGTAGTTTGGACGATGATTCAGCGAGCGGGAAAGAACTTGCGGTGAGATTGTGCCTCCTGTCGGGTGTACTCAACTGTTCTACTTTAATAAAATAACAAGTATTTCACAGAAGGATTTCAAGCAATGCGTTAGGTGCATTTAGATTCTTTCATATGACAATTTATTGGACACCCATTTATACACCTTGTTGATACCTGAGTATTTTTTGCTTCTATATTTTCTAAGTAAAAAGATACTTTAAAAAGTTTGCGCACGCAGTTGTTACTGGAAGACTATATCTATGATTTCCTTAAGGGGTCAAAAAAGGATGATCACTATTATTAGAGTGAGGGTCTAGTGGTCTACATGATTATGCCATGTGGAAGCACTACGTTCTGGCAATGCTAGGGGTGCTAAGAGGTTAGACACATACCTATAAGAAGTATGGGTGTATTCTTATCTTCTAGCAGAGTTCCTTGTCTATTGCCATTGCCACTACTATGACGTGGACCACTGCCTCATATGATATCTAGGTGGTCTTCTAAAACAATTTCTTTTGTCGCATTGGGGTGACTTCGATAACAAAATTTAGGAGGATGTTAACAAAAATGTTGTCAACATGTTCTTCGAGGCAACTCAATTTACAGTCACAACAACAATAACAACCACGAGGCAGCACATGAATCTTCTAGAGGACCGTAAGGCCCCTATTGTCAGCTAATAGCTTACTATTCTGCATTTTAGGAGAAGGGTTGGGGTTTGAGAGTAGTACAGTAGGTTGTGGTAAAACAAGAATGGTTCAATTTGTTTACCTGAGGGTTTGGGAGCAAAATTTTTGATCCTATTGCTGACGGTGTTTGCTTCCTTGGTGAATCGTGCATACTTGTTCAGGCACACACCTAGGTGGGCCTAGGCTGTCGCCTAAGCATTAAAGTTCCCCAACGGCGTATTCCTTGACCAATGCTTGATCTATGTCTCCTCGGGCGTTTTATGGGTCCCTAGCCATATGTAATTATTAGAGACTTTGTTTATTTATGTTATTAAGTATTTTGTAATATGAGCCCAAGTATGTCTCAGCCCATTATGGTTTAGTTTGAGTTTGTACGCTTCCCTACTTTCCTATATATAGTAGGGTTGCCTCTTATCAATATAACAAGTAGCCGTATTATTTCACATGGTATCCGAGCAGTGATCCAATCCTAAACCTAAGAGGACACAAAAAGGTTTTCTTCCGCCGTTCTTTGGCTTGGATGCCCGCCGGGTGCATCTCTTCTACCGGAGAGCAAACAAGTCTATCTTCCCCAAGTACTCAAGCCGCATTACAACCTGTCCCTTTGTAAACCCGTCGCAAACGTTATCTTGCTACCCGACTATATCTAACATTTCTGAACCTTGCTCTTACTGCCACTACTGCCGCAGTGCCGCCTAGCCTCCCGTTAATCATATCCTCGCCGCCAAGCCCCACTCCTTGCACCCGTTTACAGCCCTGCCGCCATAGCCATCCCCTTTCTCTCCCTCGGACCTCCCTCTCTTCTGATTGCAGCAACAGTGGAGAATCACCGTCACAACGACCCGGCTCTCCACATCCTTGTGGGCTTGGCGCTGGCGACTATGGCTTACTCCGCCTCAGCCGCTGCGCCAACGCCGTCTGCTGACTGCTCGACCGTGACGATGAGCATGTCCGACTACCTTACCTACATCCAGAATGACAGTACCAACAACAAACCCTCCGCAGCCTGCTGTTGTTGGTGACTCCGTCTCTCTCTGCCCACCTGCTACCTGTTGACTGGAGGTCACCATTGTTGTCATCGGAGGAGTCCCCTCGACAACAGGATGAGCGGCTTCATTGACTTTGCCGCGCCTCCCATCTTATTTTGCCAGTCATTCCTACCTTCTGATCAGCTCCACAGTGACTAGATTTTTCCAATCATTGATGTCTTGATCGACAATCACCTTATTCTTAAAGAAAGCAACGCATTGCCTGAAACAGGAGCAATTGCCGCCTGCTGCAAACTCATACAGTCACGACCTCTCATTCCGTCCAGATGCAATCTTGCTGCTAATTCCGATAGTCGTGCCCAAATAAAAGGTGATGGAACATGTTTTATTAACTTCAAATCTATTGATGAGTACGATGAAGATTATCATATCGTCATGGGTTTATTAAATCTCTACAAACTGGAGACGCAAATCTTTACCTCCATTGCTCATGGTAGATCTTAAACAGGAGAAGACATATCCTCAGCAACTTATATGACACAACAATATGGTTTTGGCTTATTTTCTCTATCTACTCAATGGTCTATATGAAGATTTGTGCTTGATTTTCCTCTAAAAAATCTCTATAGACCTTTTTTTGGGGGCTCTGCCCCCGAGCCCCTGCGAGGGTCGATCTCCCCTAGACTCCCGTCTACTGAGGGGCAGCGGCCAGCGGGACCCCCTAATTGGGGGGCTGCGACCCCCAAATCCCCCGGCAGTGCTACAACCTATATTTCTGTGGGGGCATTTCTTTATCATTGTCCACCCTAACCACCAAGGAAGAAAATGTTCGATTTCGATGGCCACAGAAGCAGAAATTTTGACAAATTTCGACAGAAATTTCGATAAATGCGCTCCTGGCGTTTCGACGACAAAATAAACGAATTAATTTATGAAATTTTACCAGAATGATCTACTAGTGTAGATCTACTCAAATATGTAATAATATTTCATATTGGATACGTGGGGCTGGGGTCTCGCCATTTTTAAGTGAATGACCCTGAACTATTTCAATGGGCATTTCGATGGGATTTTTGATGTCAATTTCCATTGGTGAAATCAATGAATTAAATCATTATAGTTTGCAAGCACAATATATAGACTTAAAGACACAAAACTGTCTAAAAAAATATGCTCTAGGTAGTACATAGTATATGAAAAAGTAGAAAAAAATTCGATGATCTGCCTGTTTCGAGAGTTTCATCAGTCAATTTCGATGTCCGATTGCCATGGAAACAGAAATTTCGATCGAAATTTTGACCATTTCGTCGAAATTTTGAGCACTGCTAACCACTCGTTGTTCTTTCCATGGCTGGTGTGAGGGGGGGACAGAGGAGAGATGAGATGCAGAGAGGAAATTTATTCTGTTTCTATTCTACGTAGACCTTTTTTTACAGCTCTCTCTATATATTTGTGGATTCTTTATCCATTTCTTGAAGAACTTGTCAACTTGTACTATTGATATTTACTGCTATATGCTTCTTGGAGAGCTTATTATCTGGAGATTCATGTATATTGCTTGCTTTTTCAAGATGACAGTCTTCTATCTAGCTACGTCGACTCTACTGTCTGTTTTT